>CM024670.1:31022871-33823705 GCA_014182725.1 Eucalyptus brandiana
ACCTTGATGAATAGATTCATCATCTGTCGGACACTGAGCCGGTTGTCCTCGACCGAATATGCAATTATGGAGTCTGGGTTCCCAAGCAGCATCAAAAGCAACGGTGCCAGCAACCCCTTGAGCTCGGTAATGTGATCGGGTCGATCAGGATTGTCAATCTGGACAACAGTGAGCTTGCCAAGGGCAATGGTTGCGAAGTAAGAGGAGAGCAGGTAGGCGGTGAGGATGACGTATCTGATGATGATTGAGGTCCTGTACCTCCGGCGGCTGCCGAGGATGGAGAGGATGATCTGGCAAAGGAGGCTCATGGTGGCCAGCCATTGGATGCTCCATGCTTCCCATAAATCTTTCGACAAAGGCCATTGTGTAGTGACTATGGATGGTATCAGATCGAACGACTTCATGGTGACGTGATGTCTTCTGCTGTTCTCTGAGAAACAACAACGCAAGCAGAATTAATAACGATGAGAATGGATAAACCGCCTTGGACTCATTCTGAAGAATTAAACACGAATCTCTAAACTTCTTGTTGCGTTCATTCAATATGATCAGTAAAATTTTGGGATCCTAATACTGCTCTAATTCTTCCATTTCATTGAATGAGATTAATTACACCTTGCTGTCCTCCATGAGTGAAGCCCACTTAAAAAGGAGAGAAATTTCAGAAGTCTATAAGCAATGCTAGGTGCTAGTTTTGCTAAAACAGATCTACGAAATTGATATATTCAATGAAATGGCTGATTGCAGAAGGACATCTAAAGAAGCTGACTCATATTCAAACAGCCAACTACTGATTACCGCATTACTTAACCGAACAATTATATAAACCAGTTCAGTTCACCAAGCATTTCCGAAACATCAAATATGAGATCATCGACACACTGCTAAAACAGAATAGTCCACAGAGACAAATGAAACTAATGACAAGATCATAATTTCTCTGGAAAAATAAAGGAAGTGAAAAGTATTCTGGCAAGAAACCGAAACCTTACTATGCCGTAAGCTCCCAAGAAGCTGACGAATTAGATTCTTGCTAATAATAGAAATGGCACTGAGTGTGTCTGTGTTCCTAACACTTGTGGGCAAGCTTAGTTAAATTCAGTTCCGAAGAGACAATACGAGGGATCATAGAAAGACAGAAAGCAGAGAATTGATTACTTACTTGTAACTTTAATCTGTGCTTCCTTTTCTACTTGTTCGGCTTTCGCCAGCGCCAAAGTAGGTGTAAGATTTTTAACTCTACTTTATTCGTTGGATCAATTCTCGAGGGGTGAAGCAGCGTGTTTCTTGCACTCAATTGTTTGCTTTGCCGAGAGTATGCCAAGAATTAAATCTTAAACTTTTTGAGATAAACGACACCGCAAGGGCTTAAACTATTGCAATTTATGCAATCTAATCCCTAAACTGCCAATTTGTTAATAAAGTCTCAACTTCCCATAAGAGGATCAATTAATTATTTAGTATTATTTACAAGTCTTTGTAGTCACACTATCGTTTGGATTTTGAAATATCTTTTCATTTTAATTCATTTTTTAAACCAAACCATAATAAGGTAACATTTCTTTTCACTTTTTATCTTTGGTAGTTATAAGTATTACAACAGCGACATTTAAGTATATTTTAGCTTATGATCTCCAAAATAGATTAAGTAGAACCTCGTTGACGTCAATCCCTCTCTCCAGCTGCCATTTCCTGTAATTATCATTTTCTTTTTTCTTTTTTTGACATTAATCTTCATACTTCCACCTCACAGCACTTCCGAAGGTCCTGTGCTCCCAATAGTACTTCCTATATCTTGCATACACCCACACTCCAAACAATATCCGCATCAAAAGTTAACATTTTACAACAATGCACAGACATAAATTTAAAATGACCTTACGTCACTTTATTTCTTGAATTTGTATTCTACAAAGCATGAAGAGTTGTCACTGCACTCTGCTTGCTTAGGCACTCAGCTGATTGCGGCAACAAACCTCAACTCTACTGATTCGCGGTGACAGAATGCTCAGGAAACACGTCTCGACGTATGACAATTATAGGCTACTCTAACATCACAAACCTTGGGTCTTGATCAAATTGCAGGGAGACTTCAGGTCCGCTCCTGGAAATATTGACCTGACTGGTCAATAATATTACGTAAGGAAATTATTTTCAAGAAAAATATTTCAATTTTCTTGTGTTCGGTCATTACCGGAAGTTTGGTGTCGACAACCTTTAGAACGTGATTTGGACAAATAAACGTAGGTCCAGAGCATGATATTGGGACCTTGACAGCAAGACTAGGGATCTCAAACCTTGTACCTAGTATCCAGGTGCCCAGACCCCGACCCCGACCCCACCCCGAGGCCCCAGCTCAAGATCCTAGGGGTCAGCCACTGGAGGCCGATCCAAGAACCCGTGGCCCTGGCTGCCCTGGATGCTTGAATCTCGCCCCTGGTGTCCAAAATCTACGTACCTGGGTCCAAAGAGTGAGTGTCTGGGGCGTTGGTTAGTGCACACCCCCTCGTGTCCTTGGTGCAGGAGATGGGGTGTCCACTTTCCTTAAGATGTCGCCTTTTTTACGAAATTCCAATTTTACAAATTTAGTGACTTTTACTCGAAATTTCAATATAGTTATTTTGATTAATTTTCACTAAAAATTGTTAATGTAATAATATGCCACATAGAATGATCAGCAATGACTAGATACATCAGCAATTTTCGACGAATTAATTGAAAAGACTACATTACAATTTCACATAAAGGTTTAGAACTATATTGGCAAAATTGAAAGATTATGACTAAATAAGCATCCGTATAATACGTTTGGGAACAACTGAATAATTTTCCTAGAAAACTTAAATTGCATTTAATATAAATAAACCTACAAGGCACAATCTCGTGAACTTGGTAGCTGGACTTAGGACCTCGAGCCTTGGACTCAGGATTAGACCCAGACTATGAGCCCCAAACTCAAAATCCCAGGTTTTGGATGCTGGAGGTCAATCCAAGGACTCGTGGCCCTAGATGCTCAAGTCTAGCCCCAGTGTCCTCTAGGGCACTGGTTAGGCCACTAGGTCTCATTTGAAGCCCCCTTAAGTCCTAAGTTTAGGTGTTGGGGCGTCCGATGTAATTGCAAGGTCTCGAAATTTTATGAGATAAAGAGTCTGAACAGATGTGGAGGGCAAGTTAGATTCTTGAAAACAAATATCAATCGTTTGAAAGCATAAATCTTTTTTTTTAAATTTATATATAGATATTTGTTCATCGTGAATTTTTTTTTCGTTAACTCATTTTGAAAGTTATGCCAATATGCTCCAATAGTTAGTTTTCCATAAAACAAATGTATCCTTTGTGATTTTAAAAATTTACTCTAAGGCCTCCTATAAGAACTTATAGAATCAACTAAATTAAGAAAACTATGATGAGGTGGCTTAATCATACAATTTTCAAATCCAAGTAGAAAAGAAAAAGCTTCGAGTAATTTGATATAAAAAAATTAATTAATGAATAATAGTAGTATGCTAATGTTTTACTAAAATGACAATTAAGGACATGCTCCTTTTGTTTTGCTGAAGTTGTGACATTTCGAGAAAATATTTTTCAGGAAAATGATAATATTTTCTGATGTTTGTACAAAATCAATTTCCTTATTTAAGCATAAATTTTTCATGAACAAAGTATGATAATGTTTTTACTAAAATGACAATTAATTTAAGGACATGTCCCCTTTTTTTTCACTAAAAATATGATATTTCTAGAAAATTACAATATTTTCTTTTATTTGACTCAAATCATTTTCCTGAAGGCAAATACTATTTTCTCCTGTCTCTTCAATGCCTCCTTGTAGCCCTTTTTGACCAAGGAGCTCCATCCACCATTCCCCATTGCTTTTTTTTGTTTTTTTTAGGATGACATTGCTTTGACAAAAGGCTTCATCGACCCTTTCAAAATTGGCTTGCTGAGCTCTTTGGCTATTCATATTTGAGTGGGTTTCCAGCAATAAGTCTTTTTACGCATCTGTCCCCTCGCATCTTCAGTCTACTTAATTAAAAAAAGAAAAGATTATAACGAGTATGAGTCAATAAGATCTCTAAATTATTGTCGATATTCCTCTGTAAATAAAAATATTACGTATAGTAAAATCCTGTCAATATCTAAGTTAAATATCTAAGTTAATCTAAGTTAATTTCTGTGATATAATTAGAAGATGCGCTGAACTCTTTATGCACCTCAAATTGCAGTCAGGTTCTCTGTCGATAGTTTGGTTAAAATGCTATCTCTTGGTGAATAATAATTGTTTGGGATGCTGATATTAAGCAAGACAGTACTTATACTTGGAGAAAAAAGAAGTTGAGAGGCTAATTGGAACCATGCGGCTTATTGACAAAATACCTGTACTTATACTATATTATTGGCAATGACTAGTATACTTTCCAATGGTGAATCATTGGCATCCTCTCGGGGTTCATTAGACAATTTTTCATAAATCCTCTATGGGAATTCATCCAGAAGTTGCAGATGTAATCAGACGCGGCAATTGGGGTCGGCCTCTAGCAAGATCAGAGTATCCATTCAGCATTTAGCATCCAAGCTGCATTAGCAGACAACCACAGACATGGAAGACAAGCATTTTATTCTCTGGCTTTGGTGATGTAATATGTCACCCCGCTGCTATAAAGTGCGAAACGTGTCTTGACATAGACTTACGTGCTTCTCGAACTTTGGCTCTATTTTATTGCGCCAGTGAACTCTTCACAAAATGAGGGAAGGATGTGTGCTAGGTAATCAATAGGGGAAAATTCCCCAATTAGTCTTAAACCTATCCTATAACCAATTCAGTCCTAAACGTTTCAATTTTGCAAATTTAGTCGTAACCCTTGGTCCGAAATTTAAATGCAATTGTTCCAATTAATTTTCGTCAGAAATTTCCAATTTGGCAATCTAATGATCATCACTAACCATCTTACATGGCACACCGCCACATTAGCAATTTTTAGCAAAAATTAGCCAGAAGGGCTATATTGGAATTTTGCACAAAAAATTAAAATTAAATTAGTAAAATTAAAAAGTTTATGATTGCATGAGGACATCAAAGAAGCTGCCTCATATTCAAACACCCAAATACCTATTCTGAAGAGATAATAAGAGGGATTATAATAACACAAAGAAAGCAGTGATTTGATTACTTGTAACTTTAATAAGTGATTCTTTTTCTCTTTGTTCCGCTTTCACCTGCAACAAACCAGGTGTAAGATTTTTAACTTTACACTGTTCGTTGGATCGATTCTCGAGGAGTGTAAACTTTACTGAGAGTGTGCAAAGAATTCACTCTTGTACCTTTTTAGATAAAAGATACCGCGTGAGCTTAAACTATTGCGACTTATGTAATCTAGGCGTCAATCCCTCTCTCCAGCTCCCATTCCCTGTCAATCATCATTTTTTTTTTCTTTAGTTTTTTTTTTTTTTTTTTTTTTTTTTACATTAATCTTCATACCTCCACATCACAAACCTTCCGAAGACCCCTCTATTCTCCTAACACCACCACCAATAACTTGTGTCTAGCCATACACTAAACGATAGGGGTGACCCTAGACCGACCTGGACTGAGCCTTAAACAGCTATTTAGTGAGGAGTTCAAGTAATTTTATATTATTATTCAATAACTTAGATTGTTAATGTCTTTTACGGCATCAATAGTCATAATTTACGAAAGAAAAAAATATTTTTGTGAAGAGTCCTCGCAGCGTTCAAAAGGGCATAAACAGTTTCTTATGATATCCTCCTCTAGTGCTCATTATCTTCTATCTTATTTGTCCTCTTAATCTTCAATTTGCCAAAATCAAAAGAAACAATTTCTTCACTCACCACTTGACACTCACCTCTTTCGCTTTGGGTCACTTATGCCACTCGCCGCTCGATGCTTGCTTGGCTTATTGCTCTCCACTCGACACTCGATGTTCACTCTGTTCGACGCTCACTCCACTCAACCCTCATCGTTTGCCTTTCTTAGCTAATGTGACATCCCGATTTTCCAATTCTATTTTCAATAAATTGAGACCGGTATTTCGTTGGCACGCGTATAGTTCTTTTCCTTGAGTCGGCCACTCATGTGAAAACTAGTCTATCAGGTGAAGCCGTTAAGAAATTCTAATGCATTAGACTCAAGAATTTAACTAGGAAGCGATCTTTCGACCGAGCTAATCTGCAAGGGTCATTACAGCACAATTAAAAATCGATTAAAGACCGGAGATAGGTCGACTCGACAGAGGCATGTGATCGAGTGTAGGTGATTCCACCAGATCGCACAATTCTTATCGATCGGCACTTGATCGACTTTTCTATCGATTGGGTACCTTGTGTTCATATTTGAAACCTTGAGATTACATTGACAACCGAAAAGTCGCCAATGTTTCAAAGATGTACATTATGGCTTGAGATGATTAACCACAGGTCAAATGCATGAAAATTTCTAAAGGCTACCCGGTAGGTTGGGCCACGCTAGTATCGTGCCAAAGTGAAATTAACCGTGGAATTGAGATCGAATTCAGAAATTGGAAGTCTGGGTGTGTCACAAAAATTTTTAGGAATATTGACTCATATTCGGAAGATTTTTCATGCAAGCCGAGTTTTTCAACAAAATATGACTCGAGAAATTAGTAGGCCCACTTTCGGTCGTACTTTTGGGACTTAAGTTGATTTTATGGACAAGTGAAGATGTGAATTGAAGTGTGGTGACATTGGATTAATTTTTATGGACTTCAATTGGACTCAATTGGAAGAGAATTGAATTGAATTAAAGAAATTAATGTACAAAGTTTCATGCCCCGGTGGAAAAATAAAATGGACCCATTGAAATAGGTTGTAGAGGAAATAAGTTAGTGGATGATGATATCATGGGGTGATGTCATGATGGGTGGCCAATTGGTGGAGATCTTGACAAGTGGAGGGGTGGATTTAATCCCCAAAAAAAGTGAAGCCCCACCACTTCATCTTCAAGCTTGGGAAGAGAGAGAAAGGGGGGAGGGAAAGCTTCGACGGAACTAGGCTAGCCCGCACGCCCGACCGGCCGCTTGCTTCTTCGCTGGAGTCCGTCATTGCCATCGTCGTCCGTGCGCGTCGCCTGCGCACCGCGCCCGCTCACCGCCGTCCCGCCTGCCAGCTCGCTTCTCCGTCATTGTCCACTCGTCCAAGCCTCTGTCCGACCGTCGTCCTTCGTCGTGCTGAGCTGCCCGCCGTCACCAAGGCTGTCGGAAAGCCGCCGGAGCCACCGCCAGCAACCGTTCGAGTAACAGCCGTCCTTCTTCGCCAGTTTCACGCCCGAATAGCCGCCTAACCATCTCCGTCTACCTCTGTCCGTGAGTTCCAGGAACTATCGAAGCTCGTCCCCGCCACCGTGAGCCGCCGTTGACCTCCCCACCGGCCTGTCCAAGCCCCGCCGGTCTTCTCCACCAGTTTCCGACCCAAGCTGGCGCCGGATTTGCCCTCAACCGGCAGCGAGCAGTGAGTAGAGAAAATGGGTATAGCAGCCCGGTTTTGGCCCATTTTGACCGCCTTCTCGAGCCCGGATGCTCGGCCCGCTTTGAGGAAAGTCGATCCTCGCGTCGTTCTCGTCGTTTTGGTCCGCTCGGCTTGCTAATTTTGTGAGTTTAGCTCACTAAACCTCGCTTAGAGGATTAATTATGCTTAGGAAGGTTTAGTTTATGTTAAATATTATTAGTTTGTTAGTTTAGGTTATTTAAGAGTAGATTAGATTAAGGTGGTGTTTTAATTTAAAGTGTGCTTAATTAATGGTAAGTAGGTTTATTTAGAATAAGTCTTGATTTGACATAAATGAATTTACTTTTGATTTATTTAAATGTCTCGAAATTATTAAATAATTTAATAATATATTATTATTCGAAATTATTAAAATATCATTAATTAATTATTTTGGGAATACATTTAATTATTTATTAAATTCCGAAAATTTTGTTAGGACCTTAAATTCTCGAATTTCGTGTCGGTCACTTCTTTGTATAGTTAGATTTTGAAATTGATGGTTGGATATTATAAATTGAGTGTGGATCATGAAAAATATGGATATTATTATTTAATTAATTTTCGGAATAAATTTAATTATTTAATAAACTTCGAAAATTATTTTGGGACCTTATTTGCTTAGAATTTCGTGCTGATCGCTACTGTGCATTTAGAATTTGAATTTGATGAATGGATGTGGCAAATTGAGTGTGATTGCGCTAAATATGGATTCTTTTTATAAAATCCCAAGTGTCAAAATTTGATGGAAGAACAACTGTATTTGACCACCTATTAGAGGTCGTGCCTAATAAAGCCGCGATTGACCACCTATTAAAGGTTGTGCCTAGTAAGGCCGTGATTCGCCACCTGATAAAGGTCGCACCCAATTGGGCCGTGATTTACCACCGATTAAAGGTCGTGCCCAGTGGGGCCGTGATTGACCACCTATTAAAGGTTGTGCCGAGTGAGGCCGTGATTGACCACCTATTAAAGGTTGTGCACAGTGAGGCCGTGATTGACCACCTATTAGAGGTCGTGCCCATCGGGCCGAGATCTACCACCTAATTAAAGGTCGTGCCGAGTGGGGCCGTGATTACCACTGGTTGTTAAACCTTTCTATAGGGTTGTGATTAGAAGCAATGATTGATTTGCTAGAATGATATGAAATCGGCCGAGTCGATTGATCGCTGAGACAATCCAAGTGGTTAAATTGTTCTGATGATGTGATTGTGCCGCAGTTGTTTGGTTATCATAATTGCACGTGGTTGAATTATATAAACTGTGCTAACCTGCAGATGAAGACTAATGTGAGGTAAGTCTTTGTGTGATGTGGCTAGACCACCCGGGGCATATTTTCTTTCTAATAGGGGTTTAGGGGGTTGAACTTGCTGAGACATTGTCTCATCCCGGTTTTGGGATTACAATTTCAGGTCCCTGGTGGACGGAGCGGTTAGATAGCTTTGGTTGGCCTTGAGGAGTTGTAGAGTCGAAGTTATAAGGATTGGAGAACGTGTCCTGCTAGTTGGTTTTAGGATAATTTCCCTTTTGTCAAGCTAGTCTATTTTGTAGACAATCTAGTGTTGTATTTAAACCCTTTGTGTTGGTGAATGAGTGTTCGGTATTGCGGTTGATTGCCTGCTTTTCTATCCTAAGTTAATTGTAGTCAGGGAATTTGTTTCGCTTTCGCATGCGTAATAAAATGAATGGGTCGGCGACGTATCCTGGATGTCGCATATTTGATTGATCGCAGTGGGATGTGCGCGCGCTCGGGGTTCCGGGCGTGACAACTAACCTCGCTTGTCATCGAACTTATTGGGTCGGTCCGGTCCTCAGTTGCCCTTTCAAGGAGTACAAAAAATGAAATAAAAAATTATTGATTGGTCTCGGATTGACCCTAAAACTAGACTGAACCCATTGGGTTAGTTCGGTCCTCAATTGTTTTTTCAATGAGCACAAAAAATGAAATAAAAAATTATCAATTGTCTCGGGTTGACCTTAAAACCGGACCGAATCCACTGGATCTGTCACGCCCCAATCCTCGATCACGTGCCCATCCCTCTCCTGGTCGATTAATAGCGACGTCCCAAGACGCATCGTCGACCCTTTAATTTTAATACGCATGCAAAAACAGATAATAATCCCTAGACAATAAAGCAATGGGATAGACAAGTAGGACTAAAAACTCGAACCTAAAAAACCAACACACTTATATATAACAACTCAGTCATATATATACATATACAAGTCCCACTTCTAAAGTTGGTTCCTACTCAGACAGGTTAAATAAAAACAAGTCATCGGACAGGAGGGAGTCTCAATCCTCATCAGGATCATACTCCGGATCGTCATCCTGATCCTCCTCAGTTTCTTCTTCACTAAGTTCATTCTCTTCAAGCTCCTCGTCTTCTTCCATCTTTTCGTCCTCTTCCAATTCCTCCTCAGGGTCATCCAACAGGTAATCCTCCTCCCGTTCTTCTTCTTTAGGCTCTTCTTCTTAAGGCTCTTCCACCTCTGGCCCTTCCCACTCCTGATCCTCCTCCGGTCCCTCCTCTTGCTCAACTATCTCCCCTTCTTCCTCACTCTAGTTAGCACCCTCAGTTGAGTAAACTGGTGACTCAGGATCACCTTCGAGCTTGGGATCCTTGGCATCCACTACCGATCCATCCTTAGGGTCTACTGTCCCCATCCCGAATGCTGCCTTGAGGATGTACAAAGGCACATCGCCTTCTGGGATGGGACCCTCTTGTCACCCATCATGGTAGTGACGATACCACAATTGATACTCATGGAGCACCAGGTCATTTTTACCCACATCAACCCAAACCTTGGACTCTATCAACACATACTCTAGTCCTTCTAGGTGGGGGTGTATCAGAAAGTGATACATTATCTCGGTGATCTCTTCAGGGATACCAAAATGCATAGGAGGACGAGGAGGTGGACGTGCGTCCATCTAGAAACCAGAAATGGTTATATAATAACCATTGAGACAACGTCTTAGCGAGTTCTACCCCCTAAGACTTGATTAGTAAACTAATATGCCATACGGGCTGCCTATGCACACATGGGTCGAAGGACTTATCTTGGCCTCAAATTCCACCTACAATTCAGTACAGATTAATAGGCACCCAATTATAACATCACGGATCGATACATCGATTAATCAACCTAGTCGATTACATGTCAATCGGACCATCTCTTGGTCATTTTCATCTATACTATACAATTCTCAATATAATATACTTAGTCACCGAGCCACGTGCATTCTCTTAGGAGACCCTCTTCGCCAAGGCGACATATTTAATCACCAAGCCACGTGCATTCTCTAAAGCATCTCATTTACCAAGGTGTCGTACTAATCACCGACCCCGTGCATTCTCTAAGGCGTCTCATACACCAAGGTGACGTACAAATTACCGAGTCACGTGCATTCTATTAGGCGATATACCAAATCACTGAGCCACGTGCATTCTCTTAGGCGTCTCAAACGCCAAGATAAAGTACTAATCACCGAGCCACATGTCTTTTCTAGGTGATATATATAATGAATGATTTACTTGCATTCTCTAAGGTGTCCTATACACCAAGGTGATCTATCTGGTTACCGAGCCACGTTACACAGCATTTCTTCTCACTTTTATCTTACCTAATAAAATATTGCCCATGGGTACACGGTCGGCCTTAGCCAAAATACAATGTTTTCCTTTCCATAACTCCCATTATTTTTCGTAGTCCATTAAAATATTTTTGGCATTATCAACCGATGCCCGGTTATTCTTTTCAATTAATAACCAAAATGATTTAATTTAGGAATAAATCCTAAAATCACCAATAATTCATTTCAGCACAAAATAAAGCTCAATTAAATAAACGGACTGCATCACGACAATCACCATAAAATTCTAGTCGTCGGCTATCCCTGCCTAATTTCCGAAAAATAAATAAATAATTAATGATTTCGAAAACTAATTAAATAAATACAATAAATCCAATTTAGGCCCATATTGCCTAATTAGAAGCCGAAACGGACCTAGAAAAATCCTGAGACACGTTCAATAAATATTAGGATCTATACCCATGCTAATTATACTAACCAATTGTCTAACTTGCATTGAAATTAACTAATATTCACTAATCTAATCTAATCTAACCACTTAATCACACTTAGCTTAAACTAATCAACCCTTAAGCATCATTAGCAAACCAAGTAAGGATTAGTGAGCTAAACTCGTCCATTTAACGATCCGTTTGGATCGAAACGTCGGGAACGTCTCGAGGGACGTTTAACTCCAAAGCGGGCCTAGGGTTCGGGGCCTGGAACACCCTTAAAGCAGGCCTACAAGCTACTGCGAGACCCACAAAATTCTGGTCTGATTGAGCTGCAAAAGCATAAGCAAACAAGTTGGTTTGGTGCGGGAAGGCTCAAGGATGGACAACAGGATGGTTTCGGGTCCAAACCGGCGACTTGGGAGGCTTTCTCGGTCACTTGCTGTAGCTAAACAGAGGCTTGGATGGCTGGACAGAGGGTTGAACGGTGTGAGGGAGATGGGCAAGGGGTGGTGTGTGCGGCGGAGCACACACAGGCGGTGGCGCGCGAACTGGCGACGGGGAGGCTGCAATCCGGCGTCCAGGCGGCGTGCGGCTTCAGCTTCTTCTCCTCAGCTACTAGTTGCACAAAATGGAGGGGGAAAGATGAGGTGTGGTCGGCCAAAGAGAGAGGGAGAGAAGGGATAGGGGTGAGGGGGACCAAGGGGTTCCACCATGGCCATTTTCCACCAAGTTGTCTCCTATTTGCTTGCCCATGAAGCCAGCAACCCTTGGCTGCAAATGGACCACCAAAGCACTTCCCCCACAACTCTCAAATGGTCTAGAAATGCTAGGGGAAGGGGGAGCTACGAATTTTGAAGGACAAGGCTTCAATTGGTCACTTATTCCTCCTCAAATCAACCTCATTTGGTCTCCATAAAATCAATTGACATCTCAATGCCTCCATTGATAATTTTCCTCACCCAAGAATCCATTTTGCTTCCCAAATTTGCGATCAAAATTAATCCATGACTTCAATTGAACAAAAACGGTCCTAAACCGACTTTTTCCCAAAAAGTCTCGGTTGTCAAACAAATCTTCTGAGATTGAGTCGACACTCCTATAATTTATTGTGACATGGCATAAATTTCAATTTCTGAAATCGGACTTGAATTGACGGTTAATTTCCACTTGGCGCGTTTTTAGTGTGACCTAGGTTATCAAGTAGTTTTCAAAACTTTTTAGGGCTCAGTGGTCGATTTTTTTTCAAGCCACTATGAACCCACTCGACTCATTGGCGACTCTCGATTGTCGTGAAACCTCAAGAATTCAAATACGGATACAGGGTACCAAAACAATAAGAAAATCAGTTTAGTGCCGGCTAACGAGAATTTTTCAATTTAGTGATCTTACCCACGATTGGCCACACATCTCTGTCGAACCAATCTATCTCTGATTTCAAATCAATGTTTAACTGTGCCGTAATGGTCTCTAAATATGGACACGGTTGAAAAGCCGATTCTTAGTCAAATTCTCAAGTCTATTGCCTTAAAATTCCTTAAGAGCTTACTTAGCTAGTCTAGTTATCTCTAGAATGATCAGTTTTGAGAACAGCCCTATAGGTACGTCAATGAAATATCCGATTTATTCAGTAGAAAGCAATGTTGAAATTCTGGGATGTCACAAGATCAGTCCGATCCTTGATCCCAAGCTCAATAAGGTCAGTCCTTGGTCCCAAAAATCGAGAACCAGCAGTGTGCAGATTGGTCCTAGGGTTAGGGGATAGACTGGCCCAACCCGGACAATGCTTACCCCTACAAAACGATGTCTGCATCAAAAGTTAATAGAATACAACAGTGCACGAACATCATTTTATTTCTTGAATTTGTGTTCTACAAAGCACATAAAGTTTGGGAAAATTATCCAAAGTCTTAAACCTATTATACTTTTACCAATTCAGTCATCAACTTTTCCATTTTGCCAATTAAGTCCTAAATATTTTCAATTTTTGTCAATTGAATTCATCTAATCAATTTTGCTAGAAATCACTAACGCTGATGCCAATCGTCCCTTTGTCGCACAACCGGTGCGAGACATAGATAATTTTCTTAATTTTTCCATTTTTTTATTTTATAATTTTTTTATTTCCTTCTTCTTTTTTTTCTTTTTTCTTCTTCCTGTCTTTTCCTATTTTTATCAAGGTCGTTGGCCAACCCTCGCCGGTCATGGGCAAGGGCCGTGGGTGAGGGCTTTGCGACCCTTGCGAGGGTCATGACCTTCACTTGCGGCCTCACCTAGTAGTGCTCGCAATATCCAAGCGAGTGCCATGACCCTCAAAATCGATCAACAAGGACTTCATGGCCCTCACCAGATCCTTGCCCTAGTGGCCGGTGAAGATTGGCCGCAACCCTTGTTGGACTTGGTAGGAAAGAAAGGAAAAAAAAGAAATAAAATATAAGAAATAATTTTTTTTAAAATTATTCATATTAGCGTTGGTCATCTTATGTTGTCCACATAGTGGTTTTCGGTTAAAATTGACTGGATTGATTCAATTGACAAATTGTCAAAAGGTTTAGAACTCAATTGACAAATTAAAAGGTTTATGCATGAATTAACAAAAGTACAATAGATTTAGGATTTTTTTGAACAATTTTCCCCGTAAAATTATCACTGTAAACTGCTTGCGGCAACAAACCTCCTGCAGCAAGTGAAGATGGTATTGCTGGCATTAAATTAAGCACTCCCTGTATCGGAAAATAAGGCATGACGGCGTAGGAAAGGTTATGTTGGAAAAGATGGATCTGATATTGTTTAGGAATGCTGAGAATCCATGGCTCACAAAGAGGATGTCAGGAGGGAGGAGAGATAAGAGAGAATAGAGTTGTCGGTAGCAAAGTATAATTCATTTCAGGGAAAACCTCTTGAATTTTCTTGCTCTTGCCTTGATTGGTCTTTGGTCAGGAAGGTTGGTTGGTTTGGTAATGTAAGTAATTTGGTCCTTTATTTTAATTTATGAGTACCATCTGGATGATAAACATGGATCACAATTTCCTTTCATTAGTATCTTTTCAAAAGTTTAGTATATTCAACATGAGTTGATTGTTTATATGAAATTTATGATTAACCATTGTGGAACATATAAGATCAATATATTGTCTAATAATTGTCATTTTAAGAGCTAATTAATAAGATGCAAGTTGACCTTCTATTCAAAGTTTGCATACGAACCATAGATGCTAGGTAAGATAAAGAGATTTTCCTCTGACTTTTCATTTTAAAAGCCAATCATATGACTAATAAGTCAGCATTTGTCGTGATCCTCCTGAGCTGAGATCCTTGAGGTGGTTAATAGATTGCCAAGCGAGCACAGATGGTCTCTCTTGCGTGATGGCACTTACAATTGGCTTAGGTTCTCCCTAACCCTATCGGTCGTAACTTGATTTGACTTAATTAATTATCATATATATATTAGGATCGGAGTACTATATGAGAGAACAAGGAAGTATAAGTGATTAACAGATCTAAATGAAAACAGGGAAGGATGTATCTAAAGGAAATGATGTATAAGAACAAGAAAGTAAATAACTTTAAATAAAATCGCGAGAATTAAAAATAATGTAAAGAGCAAAGGCAATATATAAAATATAAAGTAAGAGTATGCATAAACAAAAACCAACCATGAAGGTGGTATGAACTTGTATTATAAAGCTGAGAAACTGAAATTACATGTATTGAAAGATGCAGAAACTAAAGCATCAAGTCATCCACTAGGGCGGTAATCCGCACTCCAGGGAGTATTGATGTTTGTATTACAAGAAATGGTTAACCAACTATCATGTAAGTTGGTAACCCCGTATAAAACGATGTATATGAAAAACTAACTTACTTTGAAACCGGGGATACAAGGTAAGAGAGCTTGGAGATGGAAGAGATGAGGATGGAGATGGAAGGGATGATGGCTTACAAGTGAGAGAGAGAGAGAGAGAGAAGAGAGAAATCTGGAAAATTTCGAGGTGCCTTCTTCTATGTCGAGTGGGTGTATTTATAGAGGGTGCTACAGTGAAAGTGCTACAGTGCTGAACAGTGTAAAGTGAACAGTACTGAGTGAACAATATAAAGTGAATAGGGAATAGTGAACAGTGTATGAACAGTGTATGTCTACTACGCTCCGGTGTGTAGCCTTTGCGCCGCTTGTAATAGTATCTGTATGTGATGTCTTTGAATTTTAATCTCTATCTAGATTGATCCCGTAGCAGTCGTCTTCATTAGTGTTTCCACCGTGTGATGTGACTCGGGAGGATCCGTCTTGGCTTGTATTGAGATTTGGAAGATCCACATTGTGATTCTTCCGCTTCGAGAGCATCGTCCCGAGGATATCGCAAAGATTCTTCTCTGTTTTGGACTGCTGCAAGTGCTTTGCACTTGCCATGGATTTTTCCTGTAAAAACGATATATTTGATGGGGATGCGATTATTTGGGTTTTCTGGCTATTTAGCCATGTTTTAACCGCAGCTTCGGATCCTTGATCAAGAAATCTGAATCCATCCCACCATTTTGTTTTGTATTTTCGGACAAGTACTGGTACTCCCGGTTTATTGGATGTATTGTATTCAAATTCCCATGCTGTTACCCAAGAGATTCTGAATATTATAAAGAAATGCATAAGGCATGGGAACCTTATATCATGAGGTGTTGGTCTGAAGTGTTCACTGAAAACCTTGTATCCTTATTTGACGGTGGGGTGTAATATTATGTCCAAAGGACCAAAGAGATCCCACCAGGAGTCAAACCAGTTTGGTAAGGTTTGTCTTGGGAAGTTGTCTTTGAAGAATAATAACCAGTGTGTTGGAAATTTGTATTCTGGTCCGAAAAGACGTTCCACCAAGCTTGTTGGTAGTCCCAGTATGTATATGAGGAGGAGTATGGCAGACTTTGGGTAAGTCTGGTTTGGAATTTTCTGGGTGTATGGGGTGAGGCTCCCCAGTGTGAGGGGTGTATGACTTTACTGATGGATATAGTGGAATAAAGGATATTTTCTGTATTGTTTTTATCAGCAAAGTGAGTGAACCTTGCCGATTCTGTTTCCACTAAAATTTGCTCATAATAAGCAAGGGTTTTGTTTGTATTGTGAGGTTTGAAAAGCCAATTTTTGGAAATATGTTTTCTGCAAATTTGATTGGATCTTTATCGAAGAATCCATCTTCCACAGTCAATATTTTTGAAAAGATGTTTTTGGGAAAAATTTTGACCTTTGAGAAGGAGGGGTTGCACGAGGCTTAATAACCACCTCGTTCGAAATTCTTTTGTATTCCGCTTGTTTTTGTGTAGCAAGCGGGGAAGGATTGTTACTTACCTCTATGGCACTTTGGATGGCTCTTTCTTTACGTTTTGTAAAGACTGGGCAAGTAACAATATTGTTTCTTTTGGTAGTATGTTGGCTAACTGATTGAAGGTTAGCATGGGTTCAGATGATATGGATTCCGTTGTCAAAGGTGTTTGTTGTAAGAATGTTTGGTTGTTTTCTGCCATTTGGAGCCATGTCTTGACGGATGTTAAGCCTTTTGGCTTTGGTGGTGTATTGGAGGGTTCGGCAGTGGCTTTGCCTTTGCCTTTATCTTTGTCTTTTTTGGATCTTGGCATATTGGTATCCCCTGTAAAAATTCTCTTGTGAGAAAATCAGGTAATGAGTTTGAAGAACCATTTATAAATTCAATGTCAAAATCAAATACCGAAAGTATGGCTTGCCATCCGGCAAAAATCTGTTTTGATGCAATATTTAAAACGTCTTTTTGTAAAATGTCTTTGGCTGATTTGCAATCAATTCGTAAGAGAAATTTTTGGTTTAATAAATCTCCTTGGAATTTTGATATAGATAAAACTATAGCAAGTATTTCTTTTTTAATTGTCGAATAATTTTGTTGAGTGGAATTCCAATGTTTTGATATAAACTGAACAACTTGCTCTTTGTTGTTTTTGACTTGTTTGAGAATGCCACCATATCCTAATTCTGAAGCATCTGTTTCAACTATTTTGGAAGTAGAAGGGTCAGCAAGGTGTAAGCATGGTATATCTTTTACGTGCATTTTTATTTGTTTGACAATGTCTGTATGGACCGAAGTCCAGGGTGGAGGGTCCTTACGAAGCCTTTGATGTAAAGGTTTACAAAGGATGTTTATATTGGGGAAGAAATCTAGAATATAATTGAGACTACCCAAAAACCTTTGTAATTGAGTTTTGTCTTTAATCTCATATGGAAATTTATCGGTAAAAGAAATTGATCTTTCTATTGGGGTTATAGTACCTAAATGGATGTAATGACCTAGAAATCTAATTCTGGTCTAGAATAGTGCAATCTTAGTGGGAGAGACTACAAGACCATTTTGTATAATTATTTTTATGAAAGTAGAAAGATGTTTGAAGTGTTGTTCTATATTAGAGGAAAAAACTAGAACATCATCTATATAAACTATGATGTAATCTGAATAAGGGTTGAAGATATCATTCATGATTCTTTGGAATTCTGAAGGGGCATTTTTGAGACCGAATGGCATAACATTCCATTCATATTGACCAAAAGGGACAGTAAAAGCTGTTTTGTATTTATCCTTTTCACAGATTTGTATTTGCCAAAATCCTGATTTCATGTCAAATTTTGAAAATAATTTTGATCTACAAAGTCTGTTTAGTAAATCTTTTTTATTGGGTATAGGATATCTTATCCATCTAAGGGTTGTATTAAGAGGTTTATAATTAATAACTAACCTGGGAACTCCTCTTTCTAGTTCGGCGTTTTTATTGACATAAAAAGCGGAACAACTCCATGGTAATTGGCTTTTTCTTATGAGTTTTTTATTTAAGAGGTCTTGTATTTCCGCTTGACAGAATTTCAAAACTTCTTGATTCATCTGTGTCGGGCGGGCTTTGGTCGGTATTTTAATTTCAGAAAAATCTTGTTCATAAGGTAAATCAACGATATGCTTCTTTCTTTCCCAAAAGGCATTGGGTAGAGTAGAGCATATAGTTTTTTCTATGTGTTTTTGTAGGGAAGCTATTTTTTCTATGATGTTGGATTTTATAAGGTTTTCTTCTATTCTTTTGAATTCTAAATCTTCTTTTAAGAATTCAAGATGGTTCTCTTTGTCTTTTATGAGGCAATTTATTTCAGAAATAGAATGTTCTTGTAATATATTTAGGCTTCTTTTTTGTGGTTTTGTTACGAAGTTAAAAGGGATTTTTCTGTTTAAAGCATGAGTTTCAATGCCTTCATTAGTAACTGTAAAAGGTTGGATTAATTGAATAAAATGTGTTCCAAGAATTACCTGTTGTCTCATATTTTTTACTAAGAGAAAAGATGTTTTGTAAGACATTTGATCTTTTATTATTAAGGCTTCGGTAATTTGTATTGGATGTTAAGTTTATCACCGATGCTGATTTTAGGGATTACTGAAGTTTTATCAAAGTATATTGTTGGAACAAGTCCTTCTTTGATACAATTGAGATCACTCTGTATCAAAGAGTGCTTTGTTGTTTCAATAATAAACTCATTGTTGATTTTTATCATAATATTTATTATCCATTTTCTAGATGTTATTTCAGTTAATAACATAAGGAAGGCTGGATCAGGAATATCAAATGTATTGGTGATTTCGTTTTGGTCTTCTAATTTTGTCTTTCCTTTTATGACGAGAGATTTTATATCAGAAATCTCTTTTTTCATCTAACTGTGTTGCTTTCAGGGCTTGAATTTCTAATTTTTGTTGTTTTATTTCGTTTTGGAGGTCATTTATATTAACGGGTCTTGACTGAGGTTTTTTGTTTCTATTCAAGATGTCTTTTAAATTGTAAGAAGTATTGGGCTTGGAGGTAATATTTAGGGAAGAATGAAGTCTATCTAAGTATTCTTTCTTGGCTTCGGGTCGATAATCTTATCGGCGGTGCTAAGGAGAAATTGTTCCTCTTTTGTTAACATGTTTATTTCGGAACGGGTTTTTCGGGAGAGGCGTCTTCATAATCGTAGTCGAAGATGAATCTATTTCATTAATCGAAGACCTTCTTCCTCAAGAAATTCATCGGAAGAAGTATCACCATTTTCTATGAATATGTTATTTAACTGGTTAAGAGTATTGTCATCGAGAGAAAGTTCATTTAATTTCTTATTAATCCTACAGTATTTTGAAATATGACCTTTTTTTACCACAAGAATAACATTTAATGTCTTTGAAATTTTTTCTATCAGTATGAGGTCTATTTTGGTTATTCTGGTGTCTTTGTTTATTCCTACGAGGTTGAGATTTGTTGTGATGTTTCTTTGTTTCTTTCTCGAAGGACAAGTTCCCTTACATTTTGGTTTTGTTTTTCATTATAAGAAGGGTCGTGCGAGCACGAAATCTCCTAGACTTCTATTGGTGAGAGATTGTTCTTCCTTGAGCTGTCTTTGTAATTTGATAGTATTACACATTTGTGTTCCTTGGCGGTAAATATAAGAGATTATTTCACCATAAGAAAGAAGATCATAGGGTATTTGGCCATTTTATTCTTCTCTAATTTTATCTCTAACTTGATCACCTATAATTTGGGGTAAACTCGCTAAGAATTTTTCTTTCCAAAATGGTTGATTGCAATCGAGTCGATGAGAACCCTTTGAAGGAAAAGTTCTTTGTATTCTCTAAACCTTCCTAAGGATTTGCAACGCATATTGGATAAGAGGTCTTGATTTCTATCTCTAATATGTGAAGGGTCTCCTACGAAGTGTTGTGAAATGGAGTAGATAAGAGTATTCACCGCATCTTGGATGAGATGTCCTTGGTCATCATCCATGCGTTGGCCAAAATCATCTATTTTATAGGCAGTTAAAATTTGTATTCTTTGTTCATCAGTCAAATAATTATCCCACCAACCTTTGAGTTGTCCTGTAAATCCGGCTACTAAAAGATTAGCAACAGCATGATCAGAAACATCTTGCTGGGTTTTGTAGGCATTTGCAAGCATGACCATGTTATTAAGAATATTCATGATATTGCTTTCGGCAACACCATCTATATTCCATTCATAAATGGCATCAGGAGAGTATTTATTCTGTATTTTCTGTGATGATTCTTCTTGGGCAATGTCAGGTGGAGTAGCCCTGCTATAATAAAGCTTCGAGGTTGTCTCCAATTGAGTCTCGTTAATCTCGGCGACCGATTCATTATCGAGTCGCCAGATTGTTTGGTCAAAGTACGATAGTGGGTTGGTCGGGGTGTCTTTAATGATAAGATTCTGGAATTTAGGGGTGTCTATAATAGGAGTAGGTTCTAGCTTTGCTTTTCCTAGGAGTTTTTTCTTTTGTTCTATGGCTTTGGCAAACTCCGGGCTAAGGTTTTTTGGGAATTCAAAGGCTTTGAAAATGGGTTTTTTAAAAGTGTCAACTTGTGGTGTGACGAGTTGAGTAGGATTCTGAATGGTGGATTCTATCCTATTCAACTGTTTTCCTATGGTCGCCAAATGTTGATTAGTGTAATTGTTCTGTTCAATGACTTTGTGAGTATAAAGAGAGTCTCCTTGATCTGGAAGCCTAAAAGGAGTAGCTGTAACCTCACTTTCTCCATGTTGTATTTTTATTCTTCTAAGGGGTGGATGATTGGATTCTATGGTTTCACCATTATCAAGTTTCCACTTATAATGATGATCTAAAACAAGTATTTCTTTTGGTTCAATGAATTGTTCTTCTAACCAATCAAAGAAGAATATATGGACTTCATATTCGTATATGTAGTCGTAATATTTTTGTTTGACATCTTTTGCTTTGTCAGCAAAGGTTTTGAAGAACCATTCTCTGATTTGTTTGTTATTTTCAGAATTAAATTCGTTATTAAGAAAAGTTTTGTTTGGTTCAAAATGTTTTTCTAAAACATTAAGCTCAGCATCTATCATTTGAGAATAAGTAGGAGAATGATGAGGGGAATCTGTATTTTCTAAGACTGGTTCAGGCTGGTTTTGTTGATAAACTGGCCTGGAAATCCCTGATCTATTATCTAGACCACTAATTTCTGGTTCAGGAGGTAAAGGTGTTGTGTCTTGTGTGGGAGTATCTCTATGTATACTAGGAGAAGGAGTGTTTCTGAGCGTACTAGGAGGAATGGTGATTATAGGAGGAAGATTAGGATTAAGGTCTATGGAACTCGTATAAGAGTTATGAAAAGAAGGACTAGATCTTGAATCGAAAGATCTTCTAGGAAATCTAATGGTCACTCTTCCTTCTGGATGTTGAATGACATTAGTCGGATCTGTATTTTGAACAACTTGTTGGGGAATTTGGTTTTCTAATTCCCATTGTTCTGGTAAAGTAACTTGGTTCCAATTAATAGACCTAGGAATTGTTGTATTAGCTCTAGAAATGTCAGTTTGGAGGAGAAGTGTTTCTCCTCGCGAACTATGTTTGAAAGCATTTTCTCCAAAGGCGGAGGACATGGCTTTATAATGAATTCTATAAACAAGGGCTAAAGGAATAGAACCATCTGCTACTTTGTAATTATGAGTTTTGATTTGGAGTGTTAGGGCTCTAAGAATGTTTCTATCTTTGAGAGATACGAAAAGTTGGGGTAACAGTCAAAATGTATGGGTCCTTTGCAAAGACTTGTCTCTACAGTACCGAGAATGGATTCATCATAGTTTAAAAGACGTGAATCTCGTAAAACTAAGAGAATGGAAGTATTAAGGCCTTCTTTTGTAAGAGGTTTGACTCCTACTTGGACTAGTCCTATATGAATGTAATTGTATTTTTGTTTATGCTTTTGAATGGATTCTTTATTCAAAAGATGTATTTTTTCATAGGAATTAGAAAGAGGAACATCTCTTTCTTCTGTGGATATGACATAGTCTGACTTTTTAAAAAACTTCAACTTTGATTGCTTGTATATTTCCTTAAGCTGTATTTTAGGAATTTCCCAATTTTCTATAGATTTGTTGAAATCTTCTATCCTTACTTCTTCTCTATGTATAGGACTTGGATCTGAGTCCATTTGTGATAGAGAACTAGATGAAGATGTAGATCTTCTATGTAAGCTCATACTTAAGATCGGAACTATTCCTTCTTTAGAACCGTTACAAAGCTAAACCAACGGTCTAACAGCCACTCAGGGACTTACGGCCTGGACCACTCTATAGAAACAAGAAGGATGCCAACGAATGGCTCTCGATCTATGGGTATGTTCTTACAAAGACTATCTATACTGGTCAAGTAAAACACAATACGGGAGCCTACATTAGCGATCACCGGTGATTGAGCAGGGATCGGCAACAATTGCGACATGACTTTTTTTTGAACGAAAACCTTCATTCAATAATTGCGACATTACTTTGGAAGCACGGGCTTGCATGCGTGCGCTGATGGCAGTTATCATCGTGGCTCAGAGAGAGGACTCGGCCAACCGAGTCCTAAACCGTGGCCTCGGAGCTTCTTCCCTGTTTTTCCTTGTCAAACTCTCATTCTCTCACAGTGCTCTCAAAAAATTTCCCGACTCTACAACTTGCCCATTTTTTTAACCTTACTCTCGGCCAAATGCCCAACCGAACCCCATAAAAAAGAACAAAAACTCCACTTTCTTCCCTCCTCTTTGAGGGGTCTCTAGCTCACGCCTTTCACTGCCTCTGTTTTTTGTGTTTTCAGAGAGTTTGCCTGTTGCCGTTCGTTTCATTTCTTCAAGTCTGCCACATTCCATCATTTCCTTAAATTCTCTCCATCATTTCCCTCTGTCTTCCTCTCTCTCCCTGTTCTGTCCTTCCTTCACTTCTTGTGCCCATGCCTCTCTGTCTCTGCCCTATCTTTTCAAACTTGCCCATTTCTCTTTGATTTTTTTTTTTTATAAGTGCAACAGAAATCTTAAAATTTATCAGAAAAGTGCAATTAAATCATAAAACTTACAAAAAGTGCAATCGAGACTTAAAAATATGTCAAGTTTGTGCGATCAAGACTATCTATTAATTCTATCCAATTTAATTAACGGAAAATGTTGATGTGCCTTTTACTATTCATTTCGCTTTCCTACACGACAAATAGTTCATATGAAGAAATCTACGTATGTAAAAGTGACGTCATTTAATGCTTGCCCCAATTTGCAAATCCTAATTGAAGTCAACATAATTTTCTTCTAGGTTCTCTCCACTACTTCGTCAAGTCCTCTTGTTCTTCATCCGAGTGTCCTTCTTCGTCAAACCTCATTGGGCAGTTTGTTTCGTGATTCTTGGCATGATTGGCGAGGCAAAAGCTCTTCCGATAAGTGCTATGATAATGGCAAATGTGGAAACCATGTACTTGGAAGAAGATGTTTTCAAGTTTGAAGGGTCATCACTTCCCCTTCTCGATTTTTTCCTCTCTTTTCAATCAAAATAAAACCTCCCAAGCTTTTTCCTCTTTAGTTTCAATTCCAAGAAACAAGATCGAACGCGATGTCTCTCCAAACGACACTTTCTTCCCTCCTCTTTTAGTGGTCTCCAGCTCACGTCATTCACTGCCTCTGTTTTTTGTGTGTCCAGAGAGTTTGCTTGTTGCCGCTCGTTTCATTTCCGTTGGAAATATATCCGGAGATTCCGAAATCAATTACGGACAAATTGATTTGGTTAATCTTTGATTAGTCAAGAGAATAGGAAATTGTAATTCTTGTATATATTTTTTTCTTTTTTCTCTTCTTTTCCTTTACATTATAAAGGAAGCTTGTACACAATACAATACAATACACCGAATATAATTTTTCCTGTTTCTCTCTCTCAATTTCTATCATGGAATTAGAGCCATCCTTCCTAGCTTAGCTTCCACATCATAAGAATTGCTATCGATTTCTTCTTTGAACATTATTGCATCTTGCAAAACGATTCAACAAACTGAATAGGAATTCAAATTATTTTCTGATATCATGACCGAAAACTCATTCATAGAAGAAACACCCAATTCATCAACACAGATTGAACTATAAGTGGAAGAGCAGATCTAGACTCTACCTTCTGATTAGAACCCTACTGTTTCTGAACCTAGGCCGAATCTGTGGCCTCAAATCCAATGGTACCCAGTCCAAGGCCAATGGGCCATTAGACGGATGCCATGGGCCCAATACCCGTTTGGAGCTTTTGGTTTGGGAGCTCAGCCCAATAGAGATGGTCAAGCCCACTTATCATCAGATGCTAGCCCGAATAACAAATCGGGTCAAACAATCCCGAGTCAAACAACCGGATCTGGGTCGAGGCAAGGGACGAATCCCTACTTGATGTATCCACTTGGCTTTGTGCCAGTTCCCTTCTTATTCGGCGGTGGCTACCATCTTTAGCCCAACTATCCCTTTTACGAGTCGCCGACCGATGGACCTAAACTAAAACTAATCAGGATGTTACTTACTAGACTGGAGAACTATAGTGCGTGGTCTTAGGATCTCCGGCAGGCCCTCGACACCGAGGACAAGGATGTCTTCCTCAACGGAACCATTCCATTCTTAGCCGAAAAGCGACTCTAATGACTATAGCAGAAATACAATTAGCTAGTCCGCACTTGGATCAGCAACTACCTTGCCTCTGATATCATGGCTAGGCTCCTGCCAATTGAAGAAGCAAAAAGGTTTTGGGAGAATATCAGAGAGATGTATGGTCGTCTAGATCGAGCAAAGCTTTTCACAATAACATAGGCAATTTCAGAATTGAAACAAGGAAACCTCATCATCACTGCCGTCTTCAGTTGCCTCTCCACTCTCTAGAACGAGCTCGAGGCGGCAAAAGAGCGGTTGGAGGGTCCCAAAAGCACCCTAAGGCAGTACAAAGAGATTAAGGAAATGGAGAAAGCCATGAAATTCTTACTGATTCTTAATGATTCATTCTCTTCATTCCACTCTCAAATCTTGGCCATGGATCCTCTGCTACCGCTTGGCCGGATCTACCAATTTGCTATCCGAAAGGAAAGCCAATGGATAGTCGTGGTCGAACACGAGCGAGTGGGTGATGGCATGTTTCTCACGGCCTTTTCGATGACATTTTCTAGCGAATTTTCCTCTGGCAACACCTAGGGAGATAGGGGGAGAAGAGGAACTTCTGGAAATCTCATTTCTATAGCTGCAGCAACGAAGACGAAGATGAGTGTAGCTTACCCTAGATCAGACGGTTGGGATTTGCATAGGCAATCAAACAGCTGGGATTCATAGATAGGATTGGACAGTTGGGAGTTGTGCGCTGGATCGGATGGCTACCAATCTCTTGTCTCTTCAGCTGAATCGGATACTCCCTATCAGGCCACATTAGCCCTAGCATACAAAGGTTCCTATGGCTCCAAAAATTCCACATCATTAGGGAAGATCAATAGACAAAATTCAAAACTGAAAAATAAATACCATGAATAGTGCAAGCATCCACACCATACGACAAATACATGATGGAAATTGAAAAGCCTAATAAAAAAGGGCAAAAAGGAGAAGGAATCAAATGTTTATCAAGTCTTAGCATGAAAATTTGATGGGCCCCACCAGGCAATTACTCAGAAGCAAAATGACAATATTGTACAAATGCTGGGCCAATTTAAGACATAGGATAACAATGCTAGATTCTCAAATATCTCTCTATGCCAAGAGAATTCACTTTCAATTGATCCATGAATAATTGACATATTGGCTAGTGACCACATAACATGCAATAATGAACTCTTTTCTTATATTCACAAAGGAACATAATCTCCTGTATCAGTTCGACTCCCAAATGGTAATATCACTTATGTTACCAAAATTGGCATTGTACAACTTGGTCCAAATGTTATCCTTAGGAATGCCTTATATATTCCTAAATTCGAATTCAACCTTCTCTTTGTCTCTAGAGTTTGCAAGGATAATTCCTATCGTGCTATATTTAGTTCCAAAAATTGTCCATTTTAGGAACTTTTGATTGGCAATCTAATAGGCTTTAGTAAAGTTGCACAAGGGCTATACTTTTGGATTAATTCCCCAAAAGATTTATATTTTTTGAATAAGAGCATTTATTATAATGCGATTAACAAGAAAAAATATCTTCTTTTTCAACGATTGGGTCGCAGTGCAAGCTTTCCTCACCAAAAATGTCCAATATGCTCCTTGGCTAAACAGTCTCAAAAATCCTTTCCATCTAAAGCATCTCGGGCTAACTAAATATTTTCCTTGCTCCATGTGGACATCTGGGGTCCTTATCATACCCATCATTGTAATGGATCTTGATTTTTTCTCACTATTGTTGGTGATTATTTGTGTGCTACTTAGGTATATCTTATGCAGTCAAAAGCTCAAACCTTCAATCACCTATCACGATTTCTTTTCTTAATTAGGAATCAATTCAATAAATCTGTACAAAAAATTCCTACAAATAATGGTCGTGAATTTTTTACCACTAATTGTGAAGAATTCCTATCTTCTCATGAAATAATCCATGAAAGTACTTGCACTTACACTTCACAACAAATGGAGTTGTTGAGCACAAGCATAGACATTTATTGGAAGTAGCTCAAGCATTGAAATATCAAGCTTCTATTCCCGAGTCATTTAGGGAGATTATGTAGTCATGGCTACCTATTTAATTAATCGCATGCCAACTTGGATTCTCAATGGAAAGACTCCTTTTGAAATGTTGTAAACTAGAAGACTAGCCAATGGTCATCTTTGGGTTCTTGGATGTCTATGTTATACAATAAATATGAGCAAAATGGATCCTCGACTAACTCAATGTGTGTTCATGAGATACCCTTCCTTTCAAAAAGGATATTGAGTTATGGATATTTCTACAGGAAATATTTTATTAGCATGGATGTTGTATTCCATGAAGACATGTTCCCCTTCAAGGAGATAATATCTTCACCAGAATCGACCTCACCATCTTCAAAAAGACAACAACCATTCTTATCCGAAGAAGATCTATCCATGCCCTCATCGTGTTATTTTGTTGCACTGGAGCCACCCACGACAAAAGCTGTGCCAACGTTAGAAGAACTTCAAAGTGCTATTAAGGAACCACAAGAAGTGGATATTTCTCCTTCCTCATCAACCATGGCCACTTTAGAAACTTCTTCCCATTTCTTACTAGTAACTAAACAAACATCAACTTGGCAACTTCCGCGTTCCTAGCGGCACATTCGTCCACCCACATGGACTAAAGATTACATATGTTTTGCAATGAGTTCTCCAGGTACACATTATCTCATATTATTGTATGTTTCTTTTACTTGACTATCCCTCGAGCACATGAATTGCATTAGCTGAATATTGGAAGAACATGAACCATCTTCTTTCACTAAAGTAGCACGTCATCCTCGATGGCAATGTGCAATGGAATTTGAACTTAATGCTTTCATGGAGAGCCACACTTGAGATATTGTTCCATTGCCTCCTCATTAGAAACTAATTGGTTGCAAATTGGTGTATAAAATCAAGTTAAAGGCAGATGGCTCTATTGAAAGATATAAGGCTTGTTTAGTTGTGAAAGGATTTACACAAAGAGAAGATTTCAATTACCATGAAACCTTTTCACCTATTGCAAAGGAAGTCAAAGTCCACTCATTCTTATTTGTTGTAGCCATTTAGAATTGGTCTCTGCATCAAATGGATGTCCACAACACATTTCTTCATGATGATTTGGATGAAGAAATTTATATGGATCTTCCTCCATGTTTATGCAAAGGGGGGGAGTCTCGAGCATGTCGCTTGCATAATTCCCTATATGGGCTGTAGCAAGCGTCCAGGCAATGGTATGCCAAGTTAACTGCTGCATTGACTAATGTAGGATTTCAGCATTCCAAGTATGATTATGCTTTAGTTACACGGACTGCAGAGAATTCATTCATTTATTTGCTAATAGATGTTGATGATATACTCGTCATGGGAAACAATGAATATCATTTATAAAATTCAAGCAGTATTTGCATTCCACCTTTCATATCAAAGACTTGAGATCTCCCAAGTACTTCCTCGGCATTGAGATTGCTCGGAATGACAAAGGAATCGGCCTCAATCAAAGAAAATTCATCTTGGAGATTGTTTTAGAAGCAGGATTATCAGGATGCAAGCTTGCAATTATCCCAATCAAACAAAATGCCGAACTTACAAATGAGTATGATTAGGGATCTTCTTTGTCTACTAAGGATGCATCACTAAAGGATCCATCAAGATATCAGCGATTCATTGGCAAATTAATATATCTTACCATGATGAGACCTGACATATGCTATGCAATGCAGATTCTCAGCCAGTTTATGCATAATTCAAAACAATCCCACATGAATGCATCTCTGAAGGTTGTAAAATATTTAAAGGGGTGTCGCGGATTTGGCATATTCTTATCTCGTGATTGCAACATGAAAATGATAGCTTTCTGTTATATGAACTATGCTACTTGCCTAATGACCAAAAGGTCAATTACTGGTTTTTGCATCAAATTGGAAATTCACGGATATCATGGAAGATGAAGAAGCAATTGACCGTATCATCGTCATCAATCGAATATGAAGATCAAGGAATGGCGAAGACTACATGTGAGATTGTTTGGATATGAGGACTACTCTCAGACATTGGAATACAAATTAATGGACCTAGTGAATTGTTTTGCGATAATGACGTTACATTCAAATTGACAACAAAACTAGTTTTTCAAGAAATGACAAAACACATAGAGGTTGATTGTTATTTCACTCTAGACAAAATCAAAGGAGTCCTCGTGACAAAGGGCATTGGAAATGTAGAACAACCTGCATACATTTTTACTAAGCCCTTATGCTAGAGACAGCACACATACTTATTAGGCAAGCTAGGTGTCCTCGATATATATAGGCCACTAGCTTGAGAGGGAGTGTTAGAAATAAATTTGGAGATTCCGATATTGATTATGTTCGGAGATTCTGATATCAATTACAGAAAAATTGATTTGGTTAATCCCTGATTAGTCGAGAGAATATGAAATTGTAATTATTGCATATTTTTTCCTTTTTTTTTTCTCTTCTTTTCCTTTACATTATTAAGGAACCTTGTACACAATACAATATAATACAATGAATATGATTTTTCCCGTTTCTCTCTCAAACTCTGTCAATTTCTTCAAGTCTCCGCTCACACTCCATCATTTCCTTAAATTCTGCTCCATCATCTCTCTATCTCCCTGTTTCTATCCTACTTTCACGTCTTTTTTGCCCATGCCTCTCTATCTCTGCCCTTTCTTTTCAAACTTGCCCATTTCTCTTCTTTGATTTTTTTTATAAGTGCAATAGAAATCACAAAATTTATCAGAAAAATTCAATTAAATCCTAAAACTTACAAAAAGTGCAATTGAAGCCCAAAAAATGCCAAGTTTGTGCAATTAAGTCCCTCTATTAATTCTATCCATTTTTGTCACGCCCCAATCCTCCGGGTGTGTGTCCATCACTCCTTGGTCGATTAATAGCGACGTCCTAGGAAGGTCGCCAACCCACTCATTTTAATGCACATGCGGAAGCGGATAAAATCCCTAGACAATAATACAATGGGATAGAAAAGTAGAGCCAAATTTTCACAACCAAAATAAACATTTTATAGGCAAGTGGGTTTATTTACAAACTAGGTTGTTTACAAAAGTATTGACTTAACAAAAAGGGAACTATCCTATGATCCTCTGGTCAGACATGTTCATCGATTCTTTGGTCTCCACCTTCCCATACTTTGGGGCTTCTGGTCCTCAACCAACACCATCTAAGGACTTGAAAATGGTTATACAATAATTAGTGAGATAACGTCTCAGCAAGTTCTACTCTCTAAGACCCGATTAGAAAACCAATACACCCTAAGGGTTGCCTAAACACAACACGGGTCAGAAGACTTACCTTTGCCTCAATTCCACCTTGCAAATTAATATCATTTACAGATATTACAAATCACATCAATACATCACATCGGATCAAATCATTGATCAATCGACCTAGTCGATTACATGTCCTCACGACCTTCTCCTAGTCAGTCCATTCAATACTATCTATAAGTCCACCATAATAGGACTGCTCGCTCTAAGCTGATATATAGATAGTATAGCTCACGCTAAGTAGATAAATAGTGTGCTGCTCTCGCTAAGTTGACATATCAAACCCTTAAGTTGATATAGTACATTAATAATGCTCTCTCTAAGATGATCACATTACTCTCTCTAAGCTGATTAGATATATTGCTCTCGCTAAGCTAACATATCGCCCGTAGGCTGATATAGTATACCGGTATACTGCTCACAATCTAAGCTGACATATCGCTCGTAGGCCAATATAGTATACTATCCTGACCATTCAATCAATTTTATCACTTTATCATTCCTAATAAAATAGCTGTGTGTAGGGACATGGTCGGCCTTAGCCAAAATATCATAATTTCACTTTTTGAACATCCCACCAGTTTTAACAGCCCATTACATATTTTTAGCGTTATAAATCGACGCCCGGTAATTTTCCCATTAATTACCAAAATTAATTAATTTAGGAATAAAAACCTAAAATCATCCTTAATTCAATTCAGCACAATTTAACGCTCAAATAAATAAACAGACTACACCACAATAATCAGCATAAAATTTCAGTTGTCGGCTATCCCAGCCTAATTTTCAGAAAATAATTAAATAATTACAAAAAATATTAAATAAATGCAATAAATCCAATGCTTAATTGGAAGCCGAAACAAACCCTGAAAAATTCCAAGGTTCGTTCAATAAATAATAGAACCTATTTATTCGCTAATTGCTACAACTAACCACCTAACATGCATTGGTAAATCACTAATTTAATTACTCTAATCTAATATATTCACCTAATCACGCTTAATTAAATATAATCAATCCATAAGCATCATTAGCATGCTAAGCGAGGTTTAGTGAGTTAAACTCACTTGATTTGATGCGAAGACTGGTTCACCATGACGGCAGCACGACGGCGGCCGAAACCCGAACTTTCAGCGGCGTCAACGGGCACTCGAACCGGGCCCAAAAGCCTTGCAAGCCCATAGCAAATGCTGGGCTTGAATTCGGGCTTAGGCTTGGCTGCTAAAATGCAATTGAAGACGGGCTTAAAACTTGGGCTGAACAATTGCAAGCTGGGCCCGTGAAACTGAAGACTGCTGGGCTGAACTACTACAGGGCTTCGAGATGGGCTGCGGCTTTGCTGGGCTGAAGCTTGCGGGATCGGGCTTGCAGCAGGAGAATTCAAATGGATCGGGCTTCGGAGGAGATGGGCCAATCGAAGAAACAGCAAGGCAAAAGCTGCTTCGGTCGTTGATGCTGAAATTCTCGAAGATGCTGAGCTGAAATTCGCTGGCTTCGTGCGAGGCAGCGAGCTCGGTCAACAGAAGCAACGAAGAAGACACGAGCTGGCAGCGAAGAGGAGATGGAGATGGGCCGAGCAAATGGATGACTCGGACACGTGGGGGCTTGGACAGCAGCTGCTTCGAACGTGTGGTCGCTGCTTCGGTCAACAATCCGGCTGGAGAAGCAGTTTCGGTTCTCTGGTTTGACTGGGGTGGAAGGGTGAAGGACGCGCGGCAGCTGGCGCACGGAGGAAGCTGTTGTTGGGTTGCTTCGGTTGAGAGGAGAAGACACAAAGGATGGTGGAGCAGTGGCGAGCTGACGGATGAAGGAGAATTCTGGGCAAACGGGGCGGCTTCGGTGGGTTGTGGGCTTCAAGGAGTCAACGCAACCATTTTGCTTGAAGAACTTTGACCCACGGAGGATGGACGGTGGACAAATGGCAGCAAGGAGGGAGGTTCGGTGGATGAAGATGCAGAGGAAAATGAAAACAGAAACAAGCGGGCAGAGATCGATGGAGATGAAGTCGGTCAAGGTAGCTTGCTTGAGAAGTCGGACGAGAGAGAGAGAGAAAAATTCCACAAGCTCATCCTTTCCATTAACTTCATGTCTCCTAATACTTTCCACACTTTAAATCCCACAATATTATCCAAATTAATGCCAAAATTTCTGCCCCCTTCCAAAGCTCTGAATTTCACCACATAAACTTCAATTTCCTCACTTAATTTTCCAAATTGATGTCCGAATTTGCCAAATAGAAAGCCCATAAAATTTCTATAAGTCCCCATGGCCAACTCAGCTTGGAAGTCCAACTTTCCTTTCAATTCGGCATGTCCGAATTTTTGGTAATTTTCGAATCTTTCGAAACGATTTTCCGTATAAATCTCAGAATCTTCGAAAATTCATCGGAGGATGAGTAGAAGTTTATAAGATAAGTCATGATATGACAGAATTTTCAATTTCTGAAATCGGCTTCAAATTTGCGGTTAATTTCAATCAGACGCAAATTTAGCGTGACCTAACCTACCAGGTAGCTTTTAGGAATTTTTGGTGCAATGGACCCATGGTTGATTTTCTTCGAACCACACGTACCTCTTCAACACATTGGCGACTCTCGGTGGTCGTGAAAATGTCGAGATTTCAAATACAAACACAGGGTACCCAAAACGATAGAAAATCGGTTTAGTGCCAATCAACGAGAATTTTGCTATCAAATGGAATCATCCACACTTTAATCACACATCTCAGTCGAATCGACCTATCTCCAATCTCTAATCAATTTTGACAATGCGGTAATGACCCTTGCAGACTAGCACAGTCGAGCAGTCGAATCCTAGTCGAATTCTCAAGTCTATTGCATTAAAATCTCTTAATGGCTTCACCTAATAGGTCAATCATCTCATGAGTGGCCATCTCAGAGAAAAGCACTATAAGCACTATAATCGCGTTGATAAAATGCCAAACTTATTTGATCGAAATCAGAACCTGAAATTCAGGATGTCACAATTTTAGCTAATGAAAAATGCTAACGTGACTTTTTTTATTCATTTTTCTCTCCTACGTGGCAAAGAGTTTATATGAAGAAATCTACATGTGCAAAAATGACACCATTTAATGCTTGCCCCAAATTTGCAAGTTCTAATTGAAGTCAACATAATTTTCTTTTACGTTCTCTTCACCTCTTTGTCCGAGTGTCCTTTTTGTTCGTGGAGTCTGCTTTTTCTTTATCGAGTCCTCTTGTTCTTCATCCGAGTGTCCTTCTTCTTCTTCGTCAAGCCACATTGGGCTGTTCGTTTCGTGATTCTTGGCATGATTGGCGAGGCAAAAGCACTTTCGACAAGTGCTATGAGGCGGAGTTCCAGGAAGTGACAACTTAAGGAATAAGGAGGGCTTCTTGTCGTCAGTGAGTTGGGTCGTCAGTATGAAGACAGTTTTAAGGATGTTAAAACCCCAAGCATTTGAGAAATCTCATCTTTTTCATTTTTCGAGATACTGGTATACTGCATGCTTTGTAAGAGCTTGAGAAGATACTGCCACTATATTGTTCCATCCTGATCATCGACTTATGTACAGAATTTATGCATTGTCTGTTGGCTTGTCAGTGCCCGTCACCCAGCTTCTTCTCTCTTTCATTCTTATTAATGATCTTAAAGTTGAGTATTGATTTGTGTTGATATAATCACATTAATAGATGAATAATATTAGAAATGGAAATAGAGGTCATCGAACAGAGCTAGCCGTTCTTACCTATTGCCACAATATTAGAGGAACAAGTCGAAGTTTCAGATTCTCCTTGTAAGTTCCCAGAGTTTTTACATTCCTTAAGTTCTGTTTAGCGATATTTATTTTGCACTCAATTGCAATTCTTCTTGCGGACATGTAGAAGTAACAATCGTGACAATTGAATATCAGCCATTTTTGTTTCTAGGCCACTTTTCAGCTTGACTTGTAATGGATAGACGATCTCAGCTTGTTAAATGCTAGTGTTTATGACGGATGATACCGTGTCTTCCAATGTTTTGGACAGCATGGAAAGCGGGATGTTCTCTTTGTTTCCCAAAGTCTGGCATTGATAAATTGAGTTGGAATGACGCTACCTCATTGTCTCTTTGAACTTAATCCCGCAATTTTGCCTTTGCTTGATGGTGTTGGCCTATTACTGTCATAAATCATTTCTTTAATTGGCATTTCTCTGGGAAAAGTCGAAAAGAGCCATCGGTTGACAGCCGAAAGCGTTAGAGGGTACTCCAGTGATCCATGCTTCTGCCTGTTATAGTGTCCACCACACCTACATCACTATTTTGCAGGTTTAGTAGATTGCAGTTATAGTTCTTTCTGGAGTAGCACGGGGAGCTTTTCTGGTGCCCCACCAGTCACCCAGGTTCCAATTGGAAGTTCACTGTTGTAAATTTAGTACTTTGAATCTCGATTCTTTATTGACCACGGTTGTAAAGTAACACCGTTGAGTGCATCATTTGGTCTCGAGGGTGCTCGCAGTTGCTGCATTACAAATATATGCGGATAAGTTCAGTTAAGTTAAAAAATTTTGAGATACAACGATCCGTGCTTGGATACTGTTTTGGACAGTTACTGTATTGCCAAGTTAGAAATGATCTTCTAAATCTCGATTACTTGAGTTAGTAACTTGAGAATGGATTGAGGTCTTTTTATTCTTTTACCTTTACAGTTTTCTCTTTCATCATATGTGCTCTCACTTGAGCACGTTTAACATTGGAGTTCTAATACTAAGTGTTGTCATTACATCAAAAGGCTTATCTTTTGAGTTAATTCCGATTTCACATTTTTATCTTAGAAACACTCCCCCAGTGTGCAATTTGATCCATTCCTCCCCTTTTGTCATTCTTAAAGCTTGCCAATAGCTGCTCCTTCTCCAGTTTCTCTGGGCTCGGCAAACACTCCGCATCATTGTCAAGTTGAGTCGTTACATGGAGAAGGCTTTTTCTTTTCATTTTCCACAGTTGGGTCCATTGAACATCCATATTATTTAAATTTTACCTACGTTGTTATATTCCAATATCGTCTAGCAACCACGTTTATTGGATTTGGCCATATTTAATGTTACAAGGATTTGATTAACTAGAAAGATTTGTGAAATTAGGAGATTAGACAAATTAAAATTAAATCGGAGTTAATCAGCAAAGAGAGAAAGTATTAAAATTAAACCTAAAAATTCTTCCCTGTTGTATGATTCGACTAGATTAGGGGATGAAGTACGTTCGGGTGATTTCACGCATATCATCAAGTAATCGAGTTCATCTCATCAATTTGATGAGCCTCTCGACAATTATATGAGTGCAAATAGATTAGCACACATTACAAAAATGTCCATGCATAAGTTGCTTTATACATAGGAGAAAAAAGAAAATACATGATAAAATACATTCTCAATTACATTCTCTTTTAAAAACAACATAAACTAATTGCAAGATACATGAATATGGTTTTCACCTCAACCTGTTAGGGGTCGATGAACCCAGGTGTACAAAGATGAAAGCAAGCCAGTCATTCCGAATGAGAAATGCTAAATGTGTACTGAAATACTATGCTGTGAAATTTTGCTCGACTTGATAAGGTTAGTTCAAGTGCATGAAATGTAAAATTTTGTAGGATCAATTTCAACTGTTTTAAAAAATTAAGTTATTAAATTCAAAGAGTTCAATATTTAGATATTCTAATATTCCACATCAACGTACGCCAGACTTTTGCCAAATAATAAAGCTCAGGTGGAAAATACAAAATTACCGACACAAATAAAATTCGAAAAGATTTCAACTTAACATCTTTTATTTTTATATCATATGACAAGGCCAACTGCAATTCAATAATTATATATTCTCACAAAAGTAAATAACCCAATCGCGCGTGACAAGACAGCGCCATTTATGGATTATCGAATATATTAGTATCTCTCTTCCCCGAAAAAAACCTCAAGATGCGACCAGAACAACCTTTTCTCGACGGGGTAGGGGTTGCCGAGGCCGAGGTGTTGGCAGCATCTTCAGAACGCTCGTCAATGATCGACTTGTACTTATCGGTCTTGTGAGCCAATAGCAGCCACACATGAGTGATGAGCTCACCTCCTCTTCTCAGTAGGTTGCCATGGTGATACACTCGGCATTTGTATGCTGCGTAACACAGCATCTCCACCCAAATGCCGCTGATGATCTCCCACTTGTTGCTCATCGTCCTCAGGTCAACCACGAGCTTCTGCACCTCCGACAACATGTCCCAGTCACGAGTAATCCTCGTCTCGTTTCTTGGTTTCACGGAGGGTGGGACCTCTCCATCCTGCGACAACAGTGTGCTAATTGCTTCTTTATAATCTCGGTACCTAAAGAAAGGCCTCAGCTTGCTGCAAGCATACTCCAGCATAATTTCGGTAGTGTTGAGGGACAACATGTAGGGATGCCGGGACAGGAGGTATATCATGTAGTCTGATAGGAGTTTGCTTCCTCTACAAGTAGCGGAGTTCTCTCTCTCCAATGTGTAAAGGATTTGCGTCGCGATGTGCCAGATAATGATGCTCCTATCAAATGTCATATCGATGCTACCGCTCAGTCCTTGTTTCTCTTGGACGTTGTGAATCTCAAGCGTCCACTCGCCTCTTTCTTTGAAGGGCCGGTGGTTTCTTTTCTTCTCTAGCTCCGCCATCGTTTGAACCACCAGCACCTTGAGGCACGAGGGGATAGGCTGGCGGGAGCGAAATGGACGCCACCTGACGATCTTGCTTTCGTCAAACTGATCAAGTACCGTGGCAATGGGCTCCGGACATTCTTTGCTTAAAAGGTTGGGGTCTAACAAATTGAGCTGCCCTATTGACCTCGACCATCTTTTCTTCCTCATGCACCGATCGGCTAGACATGGAAGGAACCTTTGGACGAGCGGCACCTTAAGGTTCGTACTCATCTTCACCACTGCCCAATCCGAAAAAGGCAGTACCGTGATTTGGTAAAGCTCAAATAATGTGACTGCTATGAGTATTGCGTAGGTATTGGTTACATACATATCGATCAAGAAGGCACTCCTGAAGATAATGGCGAATCCACACAATGCAGACACCAAGCAGAAGAAGCTGCAGAAGTGGCTCATGAGGCTGATTTTGGTGTACAGAGTGGGCGCTTTAGTGTAGAGCACATCGAACATGAAGTTCAGCTCAATCTCGGCCATGGTGAAAGCACGGATGGCAGGGTAATCATCGATGGACATCCAATCGCGGGATATGAACTGAGGGTGGTACAGCCAGTTCTCCTGGTGGGGCTTCAGACATTCGAACCGAAAGTAGGCCTTCAAGATGTCCTTTGCAGAGGCGAACTTGTCGTCCTCGGGAAACTCTTTGAACTTTCTCTGAATCTCGGTTTCTTCGTTGATGTCCTCAGCGGTCACGCTCCAGTTCTCATCATACACAGACTGGACAGCCTTTACCCAAATGAACGACTTCCTAATCCCAACCACGAACAAGGGGAAGTACAGCCATGAGACAGGGGACAAGCCGCGCCCACATCGAATGAGAATCCAAAGCACTAAGAAAGCCGTAACCCCAATGTTAAGCCCCTGTCTCAATCCCAGCCGGTTATCTTCCACCGCATAGGCCGTTATGCCATCTGGGTACCCAAGTTGCATCAGAAGCAGCGGGGCCAATAGACCTTCCAACGCCACATCGTAACCCGGATTCTTAGGATCATCGATCTGGACGACAGTAAGCTTGCCCAGAGCCACTGTTGCAAAGTAAGAAAGGAGCAAGTATGTGGCCCATATGACGATTCCAGCTAAATCCGACGTCATATATTTCCGACGGCTCCCTAATATTGCGAGAACAATCTCGCAGGCAAAGCTTGCGGTGAACAATAACTGAATCCCCCACACCCCCCACAAGTCTTGTAACAGCAGCAGCACGGTCTTCAAACCCATGGCAGCTTCGTTCAGGTGTGCTCACTAAACATCAATGCAAATGCAGGGTGAGGTTCACATTGCATACGAAGAACAATTACAAAGAGCTTGCACACGACTGCATAAATGTATACATCATTGCATGCATTAATTCTCTCAATCTGTTAGAATCTCGCACCGCTGAATCTAAGAATGTGCGCCATTGCTCATCGTACTATTTATGCATAGGTAGGACTCTGGATTTTCTTTCTGTATTGGATGCAGCATATGCGTGAAGTGACCCACCGGTCAAACAAAAGGGTGCGCAATTGTTTTTTTCAAATGCTTTCTTAAGTTCTTTGTGTTTTAATTGATAATGATTGTCGGGTGTTACAAATAGAAAGGAAGAGGATACAAATAAAATTCTTTTTGATAATTGTAAGTTTTTCTAGTTCATTGAAAGTCCAGGCAAAGAGAGTACGTAAGTAGATATTTTTGTTTTTCTCAAGACTGTTTATTTGGACTTAAGCAAAAATAAAAAGTATTTTTTTTTTCCTTTCAAAAATAAAAAATAATGAATAAAGTATATATTAATAATTGAATATTGTGGAATTGTGAAGACTTTTGAATTTAAAAAATAGATTGATAGAAGGAAAAGGTCCGATCATAGTTACCCTCTTTCCCATCTCTCTCCATGTTCATCTCTCTTTCCTTTCCTAGAGTTGTTGGTTGCATTTTCTTTTGCGACTCCACCTTCTATTTTTCTTTCTTTTTCGTTTGTAATGTGTTCATCTCGTTCTTCACTATCTATGAAGAACCTTCGGTACAAATGAGTGCCGTTAGCCGTCCATCTCCTTATGAGTCTTCCTTGATTTTTCAAAATAATGAACTGGCTATACTCACCACAATTTGGAGTAAATGGAGAAATGTTGCGCCAAAGCATTTTCTCAGATCAGATAAAAATCTTAAAAGACAAATAACTTAAGAAAAATTCCTAAAGGAAAGAATGATCTATTCCAAGTAAATTTTCCAATTACAGGTGCAAAATAATGAACTTCTAAGCTTTGCTTTGTTTTCGCCAAAAAAAAAGCTTTGCTTTGTTGAAGCTGCTAACTTTTGATCATTCTTGAAAACGTCGACTATCTACGTGGACTTGAGAATGCGAATTATTGGTCTTCCAATTGGTTTCGTCATCGAAGATTCTTGGCTTACTAATGGTAATTACAAAAAAAAAATGGAAATAAGGATTAAGTTGTTTTTTCTTGTACATCCGAAGATTTTACATTAAGATTTTAGTCACATATTTTTTTAGGAATTTAATTATGACATTAACAAATAATTAAGATATTCATTTAATGACAAAAGAACATTTTTTAACATTTTGAGTTTTGTTCATCTTTTACTGGATTTTCAATGTTGACTATTCAGGGATCGAACAAAGAAAACATGGGAGTTTTTTTTTGGTAAGGAAGAAAACATGGAAGTTTTTTTTTTTTTGGTAAGAAGAAAACATGGAAGTTGATTTGGGGAAAAAGGAATAAATTTTCTTGTAACACATGCGGACCCAATAATAGATCAAAAGTCATAAATTTCGTAAGGCAATCTTGAAAGCAACAAAATGTCAGGTTGGATTTTCGAAATTTTCGAAATTTTAAGTAGAAGCGGCTTCTCAACTCCAAAAATAATTCCTGTAATCCTACGACATTTCTAAATTTGCAGCTTCTTAAATACCATTCACGTAGGAAATATTGCATTCGATAGCACATTTGCTATACTTTTCTTGACATGGCAATCTTTAAATGTCAAAGGTGACAGGTTGTGAACGGTCATAATTTCTACCGGTAGTTCTTTCACCAATTGGAGTATGAACATCGATAACAAACATAAACATGTGCTATAACTTGCATAGAGCATGGTTAAGTGTACTGGCCAACAAATTAAAGTACGATAATCACTTGCCAAAACATCCAAAGCGCAACGAGCATACAAACATCTGTCCCTAAAAGTAATACGGGTTATAAGCACGACAAGCAAATGATGCAACACAACACGAGACTAGTGCCATGAAACCTGAACTTAAGGGCTGATAAATCCCGGAAGCATGATTCAGAAGACTACACCGACTTCAGAAAAATTGGAGAAACTGAAGCAGAGAAAAGCAACGGAGATCTTCGTCCTAAGAAAAATCGTGAAGGAACAAGCAATAGGAATAGGTGACTTCCTCTCTTAGCTAGCAGAGCACTTGCGTCTTAACAAGTACATCAATTGACTGTTTGCTGGAACCTCCAGTATAAAGTAAGAAAAGGAAACGCGAAGGAATAAACAAAGACAAAGAGATAATAAAATAAAGTACGGCATGGGAATTTGATTATTTGCTTGCTACTTTCGTCTGAGGCCCTTTTCCTTTTTTCCTTGCCTAATCGGTACGTAAACATGCCTGAAGCTTCGGTCTCTATTTTTATGGTCACGCGTGATTCTCGTTCTATCTTGCGCTTTTAGATCTTGGATTAGCAAATGATTGGCTACTCTAACACTAGCCTCGGGTCTAGATAAAATTACAATTAGACTTCGAGTCCGTTTTATTTCCTGGAAAATTGACACAATTGGTAAATATTTGGTAAGGAAACTATTTTCAAAAAATATGGTTTAATTACCTAGTGTTTGGTAGGATTATTGGAATGAGCTATAAATCTTTATCGGAAGTTTGGTGTTAGAAAACATACGGAAATTGCCGAATCGGTCACATACATATTGTACAAATATCAATTGAATACTACATTTTCTAATTTTGCATATTTAGTAACATTTGTGCAAAATCCTATTATAGTTGTTTTGATCAGTTTTCGATGTATATTGTTGACATGGTGATATGTCACATAGTATAGCCAAAAATGATTGGATCGTCAAGTTAGCTATTTCCAACAAATTGACCAAAAAGACTATATTGAAATTTTGTACAAAAGTTTATAATTAAATTATCATTCTCATACTAAGTTTAGAACTAATTGAGTAATTTTCCATAAAACACTTAAATTGAGTTCAAGACAAACCTACAATGCACAGCCATGGGAACTTGGTAGTAGGACTCAAGACCTAGAGCCTTGGACTCGAGATTAGACCTGGATCGTCAGCCCGAACCCAATATCCTAGGAGTTGGCCACCAAAAGTTGATCCAAGAGCTTGTGTCCTAGATGCTTGAGTCTAGCCCTAGTGTCCAAAGCCTAGTTGCTATGGTCTAGGGTATAAGCATCCAGCTTGTTGGTTAGGGAACTAGGTCTTGTGTCTTAAGTTTAGGAGGCGAAGAACCGCATAAGTGCCACAACTTTTGTATAGTGCTTATTTAAATGTTATAACTTTTATTTCGCTCACTTCAGTGTCATATTAGAGTAAAATCGATCATTAAGTGACATTTTCAGCTGATCATTCTATGTGCATTTTTTTTAATTAATTTCCCATCCAACACGGATTTTTTAATTTTTTTCTGTATTTTTTGAATTTTTGAACTTTTTTATTTTTTATATTTTTTTTTTTTGTCTTCCTTTTTCCCCCTTTTTTAAGGCCTGCAAGGTTGCGAATTGCGATGGCCTTGCTTAGGGCCTTCACAGCCAAGGATAAGGGTTTTGCATCGAGTGAGGGTTATTGGTGATCCTCATAAGCCCTAAAAAAAGAGGGGAAAAAGGAAAATAAAAATTCCTAAAATAATTAAATAATATTAAAAAAATTATTCATTTTAGCACCAGATGCCACATAGGACGATATGTCGAATGTTTTGGTGAGGCAAATCATTGAAGGCATTGAAGTTATCGATTTTTCAAATTTGTAGCATTCAAATGAAAAAAAAAAATTATGACACTCAAGTGAATACTGTATAAAAGTTATGGCATTTACGTTGTTCTCACCTCAAGACCCGACATTAAGGTGTTCAATCTGACCACATGGTGTGAAGTTTTTATGAGAGCGAGTGTCTTAGCAATTGTGGAGGGTCAAGTTAGATTTTTGAAATTAAATGTCAATATTTTAAAAGCTTAAATATTTTTTCAAATTTGATTATAGATTTTTCATCTTGAAATATATTTTTCATTGACTCATTTTCAAAGCGATGCAAAAATGACAAAAAATAAAGAACTATGTTCCAATAGTTAGTTTTCCATAGAGGTGGCAAAATGGGTCACTTGTTCTTTGAAGAAACAAGTTAAATGTGTTTAATAATTGAAGACTTAAAATATGTAGGTCATAAATGGCTTGGATTTAGAACCCATTTTCCAACCAAAACCACACAATCTCCCTCTTCCCTCTTTAACTTTACAAAAATAGTTTTTATACAAATTGAAATTGTAATTATTTATTTTAATTTTCTTTTCTTTTTCTTTTTTTCTTTTCATTTTTTTCTTTCTTCTTCCTTCTTCTAGTGGCCGACACAAGCAATGGCTGGTGACCAACTAGGCGAGGCTCGAGCTCACCGGCGTCGGGCGAGGCTCGAGCCTCGCCGATCTAACGAGACTCGAGCTCGCCGACATCGGGCAAGGCTCGAGCCTCACCGATCTGGCGAGCCTTCAGCTCCTTGGTGTCGGGCGAGCTCGAGCTCGCTGGATCTGGCGAGGCCCGAGCCTAGCTGATCTGGTGAGACTCGAACTCGCTAGCATCGGGCGAGCCTCAAGCTCGCTGGCATCGAGCGGAGGCCTTGCCAGATCCAGCGAGGGGCAAGCTTAAGGCTCACTTGTGGTCGGTCGCCGACTGTCGTCATGGTCGGCGGCCGGCCAAAGAAGAAGAAGAAGAAAAAAAAGAAAAGATAAAAAGAAAATTAAATATTATATTCTTAAAAATAAAATTAATTTAAAAATTAATTTAAAAAATAAAAAATAATTAAAATTCGATTTTTTTAAATTATAAAATTGTCCATTAAATTTGTGTTGTATAAAACCATTTTAGAAATACCATTTTTATAATATGTATATATATAAGCTTTTTTAGGTTTCATTAAATGGGTCGGGTATGGGTCAAGTACGGGTTGGGTCGGGTCGGGTATGGGTAAAAAGAATTGCACTACAATAAATGGGTCATAAACGGATTAAATGTGTCGATTTGGGTCGGACCACTTATGACCCGACCCACCCGTTTAATGGGTCTAGTTTTCCATAAAACAAATGTACCCTTCATAGTTTTGAAAATTTACTCCCATACCTCCTTTTGTGAGAATCTATAGAATCCATCAAATTAAGAATCCATTTGTTTCACAGAAAATGAATAACTTGGAAGACATGTTTCTAAAAATGATGGTATGTATTGCTTATAAAAATGAAAAAACAAAAGTAATTATTATTGTCGCCAAATTTTTTTAGATATAATATATTATTGTCAATAATAAAAATAATTTTTATTGACTAATTATTTCAAGTGATACACGCAACATATTTTTAAGAAATATTTTTCAAATAATTACCTTTTTACAAAACAAATGGAGCCTAAGAAAACTATAATGAGTTGGCTTAATTATACACTATTGAAATCCAAGTAGGAAAAACAAAAAGCTTCCTGTAATTTGATATAAATAAATTAAACACCGAGTAAGGCTAAGTACAACAAACTGATGTGAAGACTATTTTCTTGAAGCCTTTTCGAGCAGAGGGCTCCATCCACCATTCCCCATTGCGTCTTTTTTTTTTTTGGTCGGACGACATTGCTTTGACAAAAGGCTCCATCCACCCCTCCAAAATTAGCTTGTTCTATGAGCTCCTCAGGTATTCACTTTTCAATGTATTTGAGTGGGTTTCAAGTCAGTCAATAATTCTATTTACACATCCGTCCTCCCTCATCTTCACTTCGCTTAATAAAAAAAAGTTCATAATGAGTTCCAATTGATAAGATTTCTAAGTAATTGTCGAAATTTGCTCTATAAATTTAAGAAAATTACATATAGTAAAATCCTATCAATATCAAGTTAAATATCTAATTTAATTTCCGTGATATAACAAAAAGGAGTGCTGAAACTCTATATGGCATCTCATATTGCAATCGGGCTCTCTGTTGGTGGTCTGGTCAATATGCTATCTCTTGGAGAACAATAAGTGTTTGGGCTGCTGATATTAGGTTGCCTGTGTGTTTTTCCTTCAATGACACTTGATTGCACATTTCAATATCTTGAGTGTTATTTTTTTAGAATGGTTGAATGAAATCTAAAAATCTTCGATAGGTTATCATAGCATTAGTTAGCACGTAATTGAGTTAGGTTCTGAAAAGACATTAATCTTATGATTAATGTAATCAAGTCCCTATTCAAAGATCTCTAGTTGCATATGAAATAAGATATTTTCCTGTATCTTATTAGATTTCTAGTCAATCTAAATAGACTTGTGACGACTCCTTACATAGAAATTTGTCTGGAATTAATTGAATAGAGATCAAAAATCTAAACACCATGCAAGGAATGAGTTTAAGAGGATTCAAGTCAACTAAAGGTCGTTAGCCTGAATTTAACAATACAACTAAACTTAATTCCCTTCCCTGTCGAGAATAGGTCGCGACACATAGTATAATCACCACCCGTCATGGTCGCCCTTTGCTATGATGATGACGACCTCTATAGCGAGGTTCGCCCGACCATGGCAATCGGTAGAGTAGGGTGGTTGCCTCTTTCGAAATGGTCATAGAGCAACCACCACAATAAGGAATGGGTTTGACTCGCGATTGGCGGCAACATTGAGAGAGGAGGTCGAGTGTGAATATCGGATTTAATGGTACATTTATCATGGTTGATCTGCCTCTAGTACTCCTTCCTAAAGATGGCGTCACTTCATTTATTAGGAATTTTCCACATACGGATATGCTAAATCATGGTGAGTCTTACCAAGACTTGTACCCTACACGATGAGTTCATTTATATGGTCTAGTTGTTTAAGAAAACCTTAAAAAAAAAATAAAACAGGAGTCGCCACTAGCTTCATTTTTTAGGGTTGGCTAGAAACCCAATCGAGAGTTGGGAGTGTTCCCTCGATTCCTACACAACCATATATCTAGGTCTGGTGACTTGGGTTACACTGATATTTCTATAGCGCCCTTTTGGTACCTAAATAATATGTTGTGTTTACCTAATGTGTCCATACATTTCTTATTTATTTTTTTCGGAATCATTAATCTTAAACTAAGCAAACATGCATGGTTGGTCATTTACATGCTATTCCATTTTTAAAAAATGTGAAAATGGAAAGCAAACAATTGAATTGAAATTACGAGATAGTAAATAAACAATCAATGAAAACAATAAATCTATTATGCAATCCTAATATATATATAATGAAAACTCAAATGAAAAGGATAAGAAGAAAAGAGAACTTGTAACTCGTTGGGCTTTATACAACAAAAGGAACCCGAGACATATGTCGGATAATGAATAGTACATAATAATGGTCGAAATGGACATGGACCTCCACCGTCTTCATGTTATCTCTATCTTCAAGATCCCAATTTAAACCTAGTCTAGAAAACTATATAACTAGGTATATATAACGGAAAAAAAAAACAAATATACACATCGAAACAATCAAAAACACGACATACACCAGGGTCATTTCTCAAAAGAAATTCAATTTCACAAATCAAATTTGAGCCTCGGGGTCGGCCTTTGTCTTTCATGCTTAAGTCCCTCTAAGACATATATATACCCAATTCATTTTATGTGACTTATAGCCATTATCGACTAATTGTATTCTCGCATGGCCAATAACACTTATAAGTCATTAATGAAGCGGTCTATGTGATCTTAAGATTTCCCTCGATATCATGCATCGACCCTATCATTCATCTAAAAATTACATGCATTTGTAGGATTTAAACATGCATGCAAGTCTTTCCGACCTTATTTCTCAAATTAATCAAACAAATGAGTGAGCCATCGGCGAATCACTTTTTACCAAAAGCATGCACCAATTACAAATATAGGCACTTCTAAATAAATGACGTGATTGTATGCATGGGGGGTACATGTGATGTTTCAAAGACATCTCTTGAAATCATGCACAAAAAGTTTTGAGACAAAATAATGTCTCGACTATGAAAGGCATTTAATTGCCAAGGCTAGCCCGGGGGCTCACATAAATGCATTTACAAGCATCATTGGCATTTTGAATATAACCCAAACAATGATTTTCATAATTGTCAAATCAGGATTTAAGAAAAATTTTAAAAATATTTTGGATTAGGGAATATTTAGGCTATGAAACCCATTCAATTGCCAAGACTAGCTCAAGGCTCACATAAATGCACTCACAAGCATCGCAAGCATTTTGAATATAGTCCAAATCACGACTCTTCCTTAAGCCAAATCAAGCTTTGGAGAAAAATTTCTAAACAAATAGCTTTCAGAAACATCAGATGTACCAAAGCATATTTAAATTTGATTTAGAAAGAAGACTCGTTGAAAATCATTTAACAATGAATATTGATGTGTCTAAAGCAATTTTCACGAAGATGAAATGACCTAGGTTCATGCACAAACTAATCTAGGAAATTAACTTAAACAATCACAATCAAGTTCATATCATGAAATTTTAGAACAAATATGTAAAGACGAAAAAATTGGGTAATGCCTAATGACAATTTGGCAATAACAAAATTCCCTAATATGCACAACATGATAACAAATAATTTTGTGAAGAAATTTTTCCTAAACGAGTTACACATGATTCTATAAAAATTAGATAATAAGTAACAGCATGTTAGAAAATTGTTAAAATAATAGAACACTAAGCCAATATCGCAAGAATTTGTCCTATCAAAATAAGTCTAAAAATCACAAAATTTTCACACAACATAACCAACATAATGGCAAATAAGTTGCATTAAGGGATCAATTGTAGAATTTTTATAGAAAAAATAGAACAAAAATAGTATAGGTCTGTCTAGACAAGGGTTAGAACATGGGTCCGAATTTGATCACATGTCCAAATTCTAGTATAGTTTTGAAAAGATGGAAAGTGGCCCTAATGATGAGTGATCTATGTAAAATCAGTAGCATTGGAACCTTTAAATATGCCTTACGACTTCCTAGAAGGCCTCGAGTGCAAACTAGGTTAATATAGTACCCTAAGATCGAGATCTTTAAAAGTATACGTATTAGTAACTAAGAAAAATAGAATACCATCATGCATTAGAAAATCTCAAAATCATTCAAATAATGTACAAACAGCATGAGGAAATCACATGGGACTTAGAACTGGATTCGACGGAAAATTTGAATAATCGTCTAACCCAAAGTCAATATGCAAAAATGTCATACATTTTAAATAACATTATGAAATGATTCAAGATTCCTAATGATATGCTCATGAATCCTAAGCATGATGAACACTTTTGTGACACAAATTTAACGTGCAAGATGATGTTCAAATGATATGACCCAAACATGTACGCAAACCTTGAAATAGGCGATTCAATTATCAATAAGGTATAATAGCGAGATTTGGTCTCTAGATGACTCAAACAACATGGCAATGTGCATATAAGATAAGATTTCATCTCAGCATTAACTCCACAGAATGGGGATGATTTTAGCTATATCAAGACATGCAAAAATCCTACGAAAAGTCCCACATATAGAACATGGAATGAGAAATGTTTTTCATTAGAGCTCAAAACATAAATGTAATCACATGAGTTATAGCAAAATGGCAAAACAAATGTGCATATCCAAGCTATATATTACTACAGCATCCTTTTAGATTAACCCATACAATTAACATACTGAATAACATCAACACTTTGCAAATCATACATCAATTGAACACATACATCATGTATTTCATCTTCTGTGGAAGATTTAAGACCAAACAAACTCTTTTATGGACTCAATTCACCAAAACATAATTCGGAATAGTGGAGGGCAGACCATCCTATGTTCAGATCTAGGCGATTTCGACCTAATTAAACATATCCAAAAATTTTAAATATATATAAGACATTCTCAATATAATTACGAGCAACTTTCATGAAGGAAAGTTCCTCAAAAAATTAGCATGAAAATAGTACAAAAATAACAAAATCAAGAATCAACATACAACAAATTAACCTAGGTTCAGATCTGAGTGGTTTTAACTTAGCTAATCATGTCCAAATATTCCCAAAAAGAATATACATCACACTATAGCAAACTTTCATAAGGAAAACCTCTAGAAATCAACACAAAAAATTGCACAAAAATATAACAAACAGAAAGCGGAACAAGAACGGAATTGAAAACTAACCTAAACTATTGTAGAATCGCTTATTTTTGGAAGTATTTTTGAAATGTTAAATGATGCTTGATCGAGGCATACAACCTATCAATTCAAAGCTTATAACGTGTATTATCAAAGTCTAGGACTTGAACTAAAATAAGGTTGTTTCGAGCCTCATTTTGGCCAAAACAGTAGGATAGTTCAAGGATACGAAAATGTAGGTTTAAGGTCAAATCAAATCAATCAAGAACAATTAATTACAACAAATTATCATCTAAATCCTTTAATCCAACATCTAACATAGTAAATTGAACCTTAGCCTTGGCCGGTTAATTCAGCCTTGCTTCACAGGGTTTGAGACCAAAATTATTACCTTTTATGTATTTTTGTCCATTTTGATTGAAATCAATTGAAGTTTTTGTCAGAACTTTGATCAAACCTCCACAAACCAAATCTGAATAGCAAAGATCAACTTCAAACCAGTCGGATTGCCAGTCCAGATGGATGAAACAATCAATCTGAATAGGACTGATTTGGGTGGTGTGGAGACTTGGATTGATTGGAACAGCTCCGATCAAGTTTATTCCAATTAGCATGCATTAAAAAACTTCAAAATCATTCAAATAATGCACAAACGACATGAAGAACACATATAGGAATTAGGATTGGATGTGACAGAAAATTTGAATAATTATTTAATCCCAAGTTGACATGCAAAAATTTCATACAATTTAAATGACATGACAAAATGATTCAAGATTCCTAATGATATGCTTGATAATTCTAAACATGATGAACAATTTTATGACACAAATTTAACGTACAAAATGATGCTCAAATGATATGACTCAAACATGTACGCAAACCTTGCAACACGTGGTTCAATTGTCAAGAAGGCATAATAGTGAGATTTGGTCCCTAGATGATTCAAACAAGCTTGGTAAGGTGCATATACGATAAGATTCTGTCTCAACATTAACTGCACAAAACGGGGATGATTTCAGTCATCTCAAGACATGTAATAATCCTACGAAAATTCTCACGTATAGAACATGCAATGAGGACCGTTTTTCATTAGAGTTCGAAACCAAAATGTAATCACATGAGTTATAACAAAATGGAAAAATAGATGAGCATATCCAAGCTATATATTGCTATAGCATCTTTTCACATTAACTCATACAATTAACACACTAAACAATATCAATACTTTGAAAATCATCCATCGATTGAATACATACAGCATGTATTTCATCTTTTATGAAAGATTTGAGACCAAACAAACTCTTTTATGGACTCAATTCATCAAAACATAATTCGGAATAGTGTAGGGCAGATTGTCCTATGTTCGGATCTAGATGATTTTGATTTAGTTAAACACATCCAAAATTTCCAAAAAGAAAAAAAGAAAATTATAAAACATTATTAACACAATTATGAGCAACTTTCATGAAAAAAAGTTCCTTCAAAAATCAACACAAAGATCAATACAAAAATGACAAAATCAAGAATCAATATAGAGTAGATTGACCTAGGCTCAAATCTGACTAGTTTTGACTTAACTAATCATGTCCAAATATTCTGGGAAAAAATTAAAATATACCTCACACTATAACAAACAACTTTCATGCAAGAAAGTTTATTCAGAAATCAACACAAAAAATTATACAAAAATAGAAAAGATAGAAGGCAAAACAAGAACGAAATTGAAAACTAACATAAACTATTGTAGAATCACTCATTTTTGGAGGTATTTTTCAATGGTTAAACGATGCTCGATCGGGGGGTGCAACCTATCGATTCAAAGCTTGTGACGTGTATTATTAAAATCTAGAATGACTAGAACTAAAATAAGGCCATTTCGGGCTTCATTTTGGCCAAAATAGTAGGTTAGTTTGAGAATATGAAAATGCAAGTTTAATATCAAATCAAATCATTCATTCATAATCAATCAATAACGATCAATTGCAACAAATCATTATCTAAATCTTTTAATCCAACATCTAACATAGTATATTCAACCATATCAGCCTTGCTTCATGAGGTTCAAGATCAAAATTATTACCTTTTATGTGTTTTTATCGATTTTGATCGAAATCGATCAAAGTTTTTGCACCAAAACTTCGATCAATCCTCCACGAACTAGATTTGAATAGCAAAGATCAACTTCGAACTAGTCGAATTGTTGGTTCGGGCAGATGAAACAACCAGTTCGAATATGACTGGTTTGGGTAGTGTGGAGACTTGGATTGATTGGAATAGCTCTGATCAAGCTCATTCCGATCAGCATGCATTAGAAAACTTCAAAATCATTCAGATAATGCACAAATGACATGAAGAAATCACATGGGATTTAGGATTGGATGCGAAGGAAAATTTGAATAATCATATAACCCCAAATTGACATGCAAAAATGTCATACAATTTAAATGACATGACAAAATGATTCAAGATTCCTAATAATATACTTGGGAATCTTAAGCGTGATGAACACTTTTGTGACACAAATTTAACATGCAAAATGATGCTTAAATGATATGACCCAAATATGTACGCAAACTTTACAACATGCGGTTCAATTATTAAGAAGGCATAATAGCAAGATTTGGTCTTTAGATGACTCAAACAAGCATGGTAAGGTACATATACAATAAGATTTCGTCTCAGCACTAACTTCACAGAACGGGGATGATTTCAGCCATCTCAAGACATGCAAAAAATCCTATGAAAAGTCCCACATATAGAACATGCGATGAGGAATGTTTTTCACTAGAATTCAAAACCTAAATGTAATCACATGAGTTATAACAAAATGGCAAAACAGATGTGCATATCCAAGCTATATATTGCTGCAGCATCTTTTCATATTAACTCATGCAATTAACACATTAAACAACATTAATACTTTGCAAATCATCCATCAATTAAACACATATAGCATGTATTTCATATTTTATGAAGGATTTGAGATCAAATAAACTCTTTTGTGGACTTAATTCACCAAAACACAATTCGCAATAGTGCAAGGCAAACTATCCTATATTTGAGTCTAGGTGATTTTGACCTAGTTAAACACATCTGAAAATTATATATATAGGATATTTTTAACACAATTATAAGCAACTTTCATGAGAAAAGTTTCTCTAGATATTAGCACAAAAATCTATACAAAAATGACAAATCAAGAATCAACATAGAATGGATTGACCTAGGCTCAAATCTAAGTGGTTTTGACTTAGCTAATCATGTCCAAAAAAAAAAAAAAAAGAACAGAAACAAAATATACATCATACTATAGCAAACAACTTTCAAGAAAGAAAATTCATCCAGAAATCAACATAGAAAATTCCATAAAAATAGAAAAGACAGGAGGTGAAACGAGAACGGAATTGAAAACTAACTTAAACTATTATAGAATCTCATCTTTAGAGGTATTTTTTTAAGGTTAAATGATGCTCGATCAGGGCATGCAATCTATCGACTCGAAGCTTGTGACGTGTATTATTAAAGTCTAGAAGAAGTCGAATTAAAATAAAGTCGTTTTGGGCCTCATTTTGGCCAAAACAATAGGTTAGTTCAATGATACAAAAATGTAGGTTTAAGGTCAAATCAAATCAATCATTCATAATTAATCAAGAACAATCAATTGTAACAAATCATCATTTAAATCATTTAATCCAAAATGTAACATAGTACATTGAACCCTAGCCTCGACTGATTAATTCGGCCTTGCTTCATGGGGCCCGAGACCGAAATTATTACCTGTTATGCGTTCTAATTAATTTTGATCAAAATTGATAAAAGTTTTCGCCGAAACTTCAATCAAACATTCACAAACCAAATTTGAACAACAAAAATCAACTTTGAACTAGTTGGATTGTCAATCCGGGCGAAAGAAATAATCGGTCCGAATAGGACCGATTTAGGCAGTGTGGAGACTTGGCTTAATCGAAACAACTTGGATCAAGCTTGTTCCAATCGGCAAACACTTCAAGAGGCTCGAGCCAAGGAGATGGTTGCTGAGAGGGGTTGATTGGCAACCGCTCGGTCGTCGGTATGCCGACGGTTAATTCCGACTGGCGGAATCCAATTCACGAGCAAGAGTAGGAGAGGGAAATGGTGGGAAATAAAGAGAGTAGAGAGAGAATTCTATTTTTAGAGAGAATAAATTTCTTGCACAAATGAGGCCCCCAAAAATAGAAGGAAAAATGGATATATATATATATATATATATATATACCATTCCCAAATTGAGCAATTTCAGCCGTCGGTTCAATCCGACGGTCAAAATTTTGATCAAACGTTCAAAAGTTGATTTCAAAGACTCATTTATGATCTAGAAGTGCCAGGTAATTGATCTAGTGGATTTGATTTGTGAAAATCAAAGCCAAAATCAAGAATTGCGTCAAAAAGCTCAATTATTGGTCAAAATGCAATTTTATGAAATCCAATGACCAATATGCAAAATTTTGGGGAATTAGGGGTGCATAAATGAAATCGGCATTGTGAGAACTCTAGAACTAGTCGTCGGAGGTTAGGAACCGATCGGAGAACGGCTGAATTGGCCATGCCCGCCAGCGGCTGATCAAACTAGTCAGATTGGTTCGGTCTAGTTTGACCAGGTTTTGATCAATTTGGTTTGGTTTTGGTCCTTTCACCCATTTGGGATACCTGTGGGTCCCAAATTTATATAATTTGGTCCTAATTGAAAAGGAATTTTATTCTATTTAAGAAGAAATTGGTCAATTAAGATACGATTAAGCTAATCAAACTTTATGAACGTGATCTAGGAGTCCTTTATTGACCTAATTGAATTATTATCATGAATGGCAATGAGTCAAAACCATGAGTTTTTTGAATTGAGCTTAAAGGGCTAAAATGATCAAATTTGCAATTCAAATGGCAAAATTATAAATTAACTAAAATTGAGTTCAATTAATATCACAATTGCCTTATTTAATGAATTACCCACGTGTATGATCACTTATCACATTCAAATTAACATTGAATTGAAGAGCTCGAGCTTATGTAAAAAACGAAGTTAAGCCTAATATCAAAATTGGACCTAGATTTATGAAATTAAACCATAACTGTAAATGGGTCAATTTGAATTTTGTTAATTGAAGCTTAATTGCTTTGTTTTCTTATGTTCGGAAGGATAAAATCTTTAAAATTAATGATTTCTGGTGTGAATTTCTCAAAATTAATTTCGAATTTGGACTTATCTTAAGGAAATGAGTGAAAGACAATCATTCATTCGCAAGTCATGAAAAATCGATTTTGGTCCCCTAATTACGGCTCAAAAAGGCAATTGTATTTTGACCCTGAAATTCACAAAATTAAATGCAGGAGAAAATTTAAAATAGTCCCTAAACGACATTTCAAAAAAGGAACCATGCCTAATTATGAATAAAATAAAATCAATTTCATTTTTGGTCGATTTAGAACCTAAAACTGAGAAATTCGTAAAACAAGGTTCTTAACCGATTTTTGTGAAATTTTCAACATAAAATTCAAATTGATTTTAAAAGAAATATATTTGTGCATTTTTTTAAATATTTTTTGGGTCAAATATTTGATCAAAAGTCGATGCTTAATTGATTTTCCTTAAAATGTTGATTTCTTTGTCAAATCTTTGAATTTTTAGAAATTGATTTGACAAAAGTGAAACTAAGGCTAAACGGCATATTTTTGGGTAAAAATCAAATTTTGACTTGTGGTTGGCTCTTGGCCAAAGGGTTGACTAAAAAGTCAACCTGAAAGTTAACCGTTAACTTTTTAGGTTTTTCTTGAAAATAATTTGAAAATTGCTTTAAAACGATAATAGATAAGAAAGAAATAAAAAGCGACACTTTTCGGTCAAGAAACAGGTTTTGTTGTTGTCAGAAACCCAAATATCGATTTTTTACCTTTATCAACGCATTGGCTAAAAATTAGGTGTCAACAATTTTTTATTTTTTTTTTTGTTAAACTGCCATCGATGCAGTGCTAAAACGGAGTAAATGTCAACAAAGAAATGAAACTAATGGCAAGATCATAAATTCTCTGGAAAAATAAAGGAAGTACAAAGTGTTCTGGCAAGAAACCGAAACCTTACTATGTCGTGTGGCTCCCAAGATGCTGACGAGTTAGATTCTTGCTAATAATAGAAATGGCACTCAGTGTGTCTGTGTTCCTATTTCCTAACACTTGTGGTAAACTTAGTTAAATTCAGTTCCGCAGAGAAAATCAGAGGGATTATAGAAAGACAGAAAGCAGAGAATTGATTATTTATTTGTAACTTTAATCTATGCTTCAGGTATAAGATTATTAACTTTAAATTATTCGTTGGATCAATTCTCCAGGGGTGAAGCAGCGTGCTTCTTGCACTCGATCGTATACTCTGCTAAGAGTATGCAAAGAATTAAATCTTAAACTTTTTGAGATAAATGACACTGTAAGGGCTTAAACTATTGCAATTTATGCAATCTAATTCCTAAACTTCCAAAAGTCTCTTAGCTTTCCATAACAGCATTAATTATTCATTATTATTTACAAGTTTTCGTAGTCACACTATTGTTTGAAATTTGGAATATCTTTTCATTTCTATTCATTTATTAAACCAAACCATAATAAAGTAACATCTCTTTTCAATTTCTATCTTTGGTAGCTATAAGTATTACAACATCGACATTTAAGTACATTTTAGCTTATGATCTCTAAAATAGTTCATGTAGAACCTCGTTTACATCAATCCCTCTCTCTAGCTGCCATTTCCTGTAATTATCATTTTCTTTTTTTGTTTTTTTTACATTAATCTTCATACCTCAACCTCACAGAACTAGGGTCCCTCTATGCTTCCAATACTACTACTATATCTTGCATCCACTCATACTCCAAACGATATCCGCATCAAAAAGTTAACATTTTACAAAAATGTGCAGACATAAATTTAAAATGACCTTACATCACTTTATTTCTTGAATTTGTATTCTACAAAGCATGTAGAGTTGTCACTGCACGCTGCTAGCTTAGGCGCTTAGCTGATTGCGGCAACAAACCTCAACTCTAATGATTCGCAGTGACAAAATGCTCCGGAAATACTTTCGACGTATGACAATTATAGGCTCCAGGAAATATGGGCCTGAACGGTAAATAATATTACGTAAGGAAATTATTTTCAAGAAAAATATTTTAATTTGCTTGTGTTCGGTCATTACTGGAAGTTTGATGTCGACAACCTGTAGAACGTGATTCGGACAAATAAACGTAGGTCTGGAGCATGATGTTGGGACCATGGCAGCAAGACTAGAGAACTCAAACCTTGTGCCTAATATCCAGGTGCCCAGACCCAGACCCCGAGTCCCTAGCTCAAGATCCTGGGGGTCAGCTACTGGAGGCCGATCCAAGAACCCGTGGCCCTAAATGCTTGAATCTCGCCCTTGGTGTCCAAAATCTACGTGTTTGGGTCCAAAGAATAAGTGTCTGGGGGCGTTGGTTAGCGCACGCCCCCTTGTGTCCTTGCTTCAGGAGATGGGGTGTCCACTTACCTTAAGGTCTCGATTTTTTACGAAATTCCAATTTTACAAATTTAGTGGCTTTTACTTCAAATTTCAATGTAGTTATACTCACTAATTTTCACTAGAAATTGCTGATGTGACAGTATGCCACATAGAATAACCCGCAATGACTGGATTGTCATGTCAGCGATTTTTGACTAATTGACGGGAATGCATGCCCCAAATTCAAGATCCAAGGAGTTGGATGCCAGAGGTTGTTCCGAGGACTTGTGGCCCTAGATGCTCAAGTCTAGCCGCGGTATCCATAGTCTAGACAGTCCAAGGTCCATGTGTCTAGGGGGCTAGTTAGGTCGCTGGGTCTCATTTTAGGTCCCCTTGAGTCCTAAGTTCAGGCGTTAGGGTGTCCGATCTGATTGCAAGGTCTCGAGTTTTTATGAGATAGAGAGTCCTAGCAGATGTGAAGGTTAAGTTAGGGTCTTGAAAATGAATATCATTTAAAAGCATAAATCATTTTTCAAAATTTATATATAAATATTTGTTCATCGTAAAAAATGTTTCTTATTAAATCATTTTGAAAGTGATATTGATAGTTCAGATAGTTAGTTTTCCATAAAAATAAATGTATCCTTTGTGGTTTTAAAAATTTACTCTGAGGCCTCCTATAAGAACTTATAGAATCCACTAAATTAAGAAAACTATGATGAGGTGGCTTAATTATAAAATTTTCAAATCCAAGTAGAAAAGAAAACGCTTCGAGTATATAAAAAAATAATTAACGAATAACATCAAGTATGATGATGTTATACTAAAATGACAATTAAGGACATGTTCCGTTTGTTTTGTTGAAGTTGTGACAATTCAAGAAAATAATTTTTCAGGAAAATGGCAATATTTTTTTTGTGTTTGCATAAAATCAATTTCCTTAATTTAAGCATAAAGTTTCCATGAACTAAGTATGATAATGTTTTTAGTAAATGACAGCTAATTTAAGGACATGTCCTATTTGTTTCGCTCAAAATGTCCCATTTCTAGAAAATTAAAATATTTTCTTATATTTTTCTCAAATCATTTTCCTTAAGGTGAATACTATTTTCTCTTGTCTCTTCAGTGCCTCTTTGTAGCCTTTTTGACCAAAGGGCTCCATCCACCATTCTCCATTGCTTTTTTTTTTCCTTTATAGGATGACTTTGCTTTGCCAAAAGGCTCGCCCAACCATTTCAAAATTTGCTTGGTAAGCTCTTTGGCTATTCAGATTTGAGTGGGTTTCAAGCAATAAGCCTATCTTATTTGCGCACTGTCATCTCTCATCTTCACTCTACCTAATTAAAAAAAGAAAAGATATGATGAGTATAAGTTAATTGGATCTCTAAATTATTGTCGAAATTTCCTCTGTAAATAAAAAAAAAAATACGTATAGTAAAATCCTGTCAATATCTAAGTTGAATATCTAAGTTAATCTAAGTTAATTTATGTGATATTTATGTGATATAACTAGAAGAAGTGCTGAACTCTATGGCACCTCATATTGCAGTCAGGCTCTCTGTCGATAGTCTGGTCAAATTACCATCTCTTGGTGAATAATAAGTGTTTGGGATGCTGATATTAACAAGACAGTACTTATACTTAGTAAAGAATGATGAAGTGGAGAGGCTTATTGGAACCATATGGCTTATTGAAAAATGACAGTAATTATACTATATTATGGGCAATGGCTAGTATACTTTCCAATGGTGAATCATTGGCATCCTCTCGGGGCTCATTTAGACAAATTTTCATGAAGAGGAGTACATAAATCCTCTCTAGGAATTCATCCAGAAGTTGCAGATGTAATCAGACGCGCCAATTGGGGTCGGCCTCTAGCAAGATCAGAGCATCCATTCAGCATTTAGCATCCAAGCTGCATTAGCAGACAACCTCAGACATGGAATACAAGCATTTTATTCTCCGGCTTTGATGATGTAATATGTCACACCGCTGCTATAAAGTGCCAAACATGTCTTGACATACTTACGTATTTTCTCGAACCTTGGCTCTATTTTATTGCGCCAGGGGACTCTTCACAAAATGAGGGAACGGTGTACTGAAAAATTGTGCTATGCACTCGATAGGAGAAAATTACCCGATTAGTCTTAGACCTATCCTATAGCCTATTTAGCCCTAAGCGTTTCAATTTTGCAAATTTAGTCGTAAACCTCAGTCCGAAATTTCAATGCAGTCCTTCCAATTAATTTTCATGAGAAATCACCAATATGGCGATTTAGTTATCGCTAAACATCATATGTGGCACATCGCTACATCAGCGATTTTTAGGGAAAATTGCCGGAAGAATTATATTTGAATTTCACATAAAGTTCAGAATTAAATTGGTAAAATCAAAAAAAAAAATTGTGATTACAGAAGTACATATAAAGAAGCTACCTCATATTCAAACGCCCAACTACCTATAACCGCTAATAGGGGCAAGTCACTCAAAACATAGTAACTACCACCCATGAAGAATGATGAGGGGAAGGCACGTATTGACCACAGGAGCAACATCTTCCACCGAGAAGGGCACGCCAGGACCCAAACATCCATTTTGGTGTAAAGGATGTATATCGTTCGTAATTCATTTCCAATCATATGTGGAAATAACATGTCCAATATTTTTCTCATAGGCAAGAAATGAGGCCAAGCATCTGAAGAACAATGTCCTCGAATGTCGAAGCGGGGAGTATCTCTCTCCTTTAATCTCTCTTATTCACTTAGACTTAGCAAATTCGACAAATGCCCCATTTGAGAAAAAGATCTTCACGTTAACTTGGAAATACATTTGGTGATCCACGTTAAAATTTTTAAAAGCTTCACATAGGTAAAATGTCTCTTTGAAACAAGCATTTGAAAAGGAAAAGACTTTGAACTGTGCGGAGAGTCGTAGATAATAAGGGAACGTTCTTCACGTATAAGATCAAGGCCATATAACCGTTTTTCAAGCGATCTAGCCACTTTAGGTGATTTGTGTATATCATGCATATATTTTTTATGAGGATACCAAAAAGTCGGGGAAAATTGTCCAAAAAGTCCTAAACTTATTGTAGTTTTGCCAATTCAGTCATAAATCTTTTAACTTTGCCAATTGAGTTCTAAATATTTTCACTTATTGCCGATTCCGTCCATCTAGCCAATTTTGGCCGGAAAATGCTGACGTGGACGCCAGCGGTGCCATGTAGGACTCGGCCGACGTGGATAATTTTTAATATTTTTTAATATTTTTTAAAAAATTGAATTTTTTTATTTTCTTTTTTTTTTCCTTCTTCTTTTTTTTTTTTTTTTTTGTTCCTTTTTGGCCTTTTTCGGTGGCCAGCCACTAGACACACGGGCGACGGCCGGCCACCACCACGGTCGACCGAGTTAGCCTCACCCGCCACGGGCGAGACCCAACCAGCAACGGTGACCCCGGCGAGGGCGCCCTAGCCCCGGCGAGGGCCGACCTCGCCCGCCCGGCCGGGCGAGGTTGACGCCGCCCGGGTGAGCGCAACCCCGCGAGGGCTCCCCTTGCCGATCCGGCAAGGCCGGCCCTCGCCGAGGCTCGCCCTCGCCCAATCGAGCGTCTCCCTTGGCTAGCCGAGCGTCGACTAGCCACCGTGAGGCCAACGCTCGCCCGGGCGAGGGCGACCCCGGCGAGGGCTCCCCTCGCCGATTTGGCGAGGTCGGCCCTCGCCGGGGCCAGGGCACCCTCACCAGGGGTCACCATCGCCCAACTGGGCCTCACTTGTGGTGGGCAAGGCGAGCTGGCCATTCCCTGTGGCTAGTGGCCGACCACCGGAAAAAGCCAAAAAGAAAAAAAAAAGGAAAAAATATTAAAATATTATTAAAATATTATGAAAAATTGTCAACGTTAGCGCGCGTCGAGTCCTACGTGGCACCGCCGACATCCACGTCAACATTTTCCGGCCAAAATTGGCCGGATGGACTAAATTGACAAGAAGCGAAAATGTTTAGAACTCAATTAGCAAAATTAAAAGGTTTAGGACTGAATTTGTAAAACTGCAATAGGTTTAGGACTTTTTGGACAATTTTCCCCAAAAATTGGAGACAATAGAATGTGGATAAAGGATAATTTTGTGTTGGCTCCAATTTACCCTTCGTGATATTCTCCTAACATGTTTCGTTGTCATGTTTTTTTTTTTACAAGCAATGTTAATACCTGAAGAACAGAAGCATATGAAGGGTAATTTGTATCAAGTCTAATTACTTATTTTGATATTGTTTCTGACATGATTCTCTTTTCTAGAGAAATATCAAACACATGAAGACAAATGCAAGTAAAGGGCAATTTGGAGCTACCAAACATCCATGAGAATGATTTCATGAAATGTTATCACCCCAAGGATAAATACAAGTGAAGGGTAACGATGTATCATCTCCAATCTTTCAATCCCTAAAGATTCTTGCACTAACATAATCTTTCCTATTCTTCACAGGGTTACCAAGTCGCCCCACTATAGGTAAGTACCCTTTTCTCAAAATCAAATGGAAATTAAATGGAAAATCCCCATCGCAAGAAAGAACCTTTAGCGCTTTCCTAGAAATAAGCACGAAAAAAAGGAAAATTGAGGAAACAAATTTTCTACAAAGTTCTCGAATATCTTCTTTACCTCAACATTGTCTTCTCATTTGGTGGGTTATTCATTTTGAGTCAAAATTCCCTATACAGATTGATCTACTCAAGTGATCTTAGCAAAATGAAATAGAGATGTTAATCATGCCAAACAAGGAATACTTAGAATGAAGAAATGCAACCCATTCCCAAAAACGTCCTATAAACATGTCAAGAGTTGAGTGGGAAGAGAAAACCTATGTCGTTTAAGGATGAGGGATTCATTCGCTAAGTGATATATGGATCAAAATGAAAAGAAGCATTTATTTCCTTTATTCTATACACTACAAGTGACCATAGTTGGCCCCTTTGAGCCTATTAATGTGGAGACTTTTTTACAAAATAACCCTGTCAAGAACTACCCCACAAAGGGATGAATTTGGAGGTCATGGGCTAACATTATGTTGTGGAAAGACGAGAAAGACTTCTTTGCTCTCACTTATATCAATCTTCTTGCAATATCTTTTAGGTGAACTCAAATGGTAGTTCGAAATATCCCAAAATGAAGAACATTCGATTCTCTATATCAAACACTTATGTCCCTTGCAAAGCCAATTTCAGCTTATTAAATTATTTATTGAAACCAAGTTGGTGGTCGTCTCCTCACACTAGGGCAAAACAAATGATTTACCAAGAGTGCTGATTGAAGACAATGATTTTGAAAGTCCATACTACTCACACAAAGAAGGATCATGATAATCTATGAATGGCAAAGCCCAAAATGTGACATCCTGAATTTTCAGTTCTATTTTCAATTGAATGAATCGAGCTTTTCATCGACACGCCTATAGTTCTATTCTCTAAGCTGATCACTCACAAGATAACTAGTCTATCTAATGAAGCCCTTAAGGGATTTTAATGCAATAAAATTGAAAATTTGACCCGGAATCAATTGCTCGACCTTGCTAATTTGCAAAGGTCATTACGGCATTGTCAAAATCAATCAAAGATCGGAGATAGGTCGATTCAACTAAGATATGTGATTAAAGTGTGGGTGATTGCACATTATTGCAAAATTCTCATTGATCGACACTAGACCGATTTTTTTTATCGTTTTGGTACCATGTGTCCGCATTTGAAACCTCGAGATTTTCACGACAACCGAGAGTCGCCAATGTGTCAAAAATGTACATTGTGGCTCGAAATTAATCTATTATGGGTCAATTGCACTAGAAAATTCTAAAAGCTACCCAGTAGGCTAGATCATGCTAAAATCGCACCATATTGAAATTAACCGTGAATTTGAACCCGATTTCAGAAATTGAAAGTTCTGTCATGTCACGATTTATTTTAGGACCGTCGACTCATCATCCGAAAATTTTTCTGCAAACCAAGGTTTTTGGGAAAAAATCAAAGTACCGTTTTTTACCAGAAAAATCAGAGGATCGTTTTTTATTGCGTATTTGGGATTTAAGTTGGTTCAATTGGCGAGGAAAAATGTGAATTGAAGTATGGGCACCTTAGTGGTATTTATGGACTCCAAATTAGGTCCAATTGGAGAGGAATTGAACTTAATTTGGGGAAAATGTGTTCAAATTTGTAGGCCATGGTCGCCACAACATTTGGACCACTTCATTGGCTTAGTAGGGAAGATTGTGGGATGCAAATTGGCTGAGGATAGAGCTGAAACAAGTGGGGGGGCATGCAATGATCAAAATAAGAGATATTTGTGGCCAAGGGGACCCTTCACCTTCAACAGTCCCTTCTTCTTTATTTCCCGCCACCTTTCTCCATTTTCAATCCCTTTTGAGCTTCCGAAGAACTAGAGAAAATCGAGCAGCCTCCCCCTAGCCTGTCGCACGCTTGCTGAGTTGCCAAGACCGCCACGTCATCATCGCGCTGCCCACAAGCCTCGCGCGCCAACCTGTTCGTGTCCCACTCATCCCGCGCCATCTTGCCATCCCCCGTAATCCCTAGGCCATTGTCGAGCCTCCATCCAGCCGCCTGAGCTGTCTCCATCGTCGTCCAGTCACTGTTGAGTGTCACCGTCACCCGCTGCAACCACCGTCACTCACCCTCGCCGTTTCCAGCTCAACCTGTCGCCCGGTTCGCCCTCTCGGCCCAGCAACCAAAGCTAAAGATCAGCAAGGGTCTTTGGGCTTTGAGGCCTGTTTCGGACCTTTTCCGAACCTTGCTTGGCTTCGCCACTAGGAGGTTTGTCGCCTGTCTCTGCGTTGCCGTCGCCGTGGACTCACCAAATCGCTAAACCGGTGAGTTTACTTGCTAAACTCTGCTTAGGGAGTTAATGATGTTTATGGATTGATTAGTTTAGGCTAAATATGGTTTAGGTGGTTTGTTAGAACGGATTAGTGATTTAATTATTCAATTTTGCATGTTAGGTGATTAGAACGGCTTAATTAGAGACTAGATAAGTTGTACTATTTATCTAAATTGGTTTGGAAATTTTCTGGGCACATTTCAGTGTTTAATTAGGCATTTCCAACCTAAATTTCTATTTTTGATATTAATTGCATTTATTTAATTATTTTTTGTATTTATTTAATTATTTATTAATTTTTGGAAATTATACTAGGATAGCTGGTGATCGGAGTTTCGTGCTGATTGTAAAGGTGTGCTTGGTTTATTTAATTGAGTGCTAATTTGTGCAAAATTGAGTGGAAATTGTAATTTTGGATATTTATTCTAAAATTAAGGAATTTCGGTATTTTAATTAGAAAATACCGAGCGTCATTTTTTAACGCCGAAAATGTCTTTATGGACTATATAAATAGTGGGATTTTCTAAAAGAAAGATATTGTATTTTGGGCTCAAGTCGACCATGTACCCACACACGATTATCTTTATTGAGTATTTTTAACGTGGTGATTCGACAACTTGTGTGAGCATTATTAAATTGCTAGCTTATGAGAGCAGTATACTATATTAGCCTATGTGCGCATTGATATGTCAGCTAGTGAGAGCAATATACTTTATCAACTTGTGTGAGCATTAATCGTTTATCAGCTTGTAAGAGCAACAATCTATATATCAACTTGTGTGAGCTACTATCTATCTATATCAGGTTGTGCAAGCTACCATCTATATATGAGCTTGTAAGAGCTATGACCATCTATATTTCAACTTGTGTGAGCAGGGATCGTATCGAATGAATTGATAGATGGTATCGAGTTTATATATGGTATTAATTGATAAATGGTATCGAATTTATAGATGGTATTGATTGATAGATGGCATCGAATTTATAGATGGCATTGAATTGATAGATGGTACATATCATATCGATTGTGCCAGATTGAGTTGATTGACAAAGTGGATCGATGGATCGATGATTTGAATTGAATTGAGTGGTTGAGTATATAAATCGTACTGACTTGCAGGAAGGAACTGAGGCAAGGTAAGTCTTCTGTCTTGTGTGTGCATAGACTGCCTTTAGGTGTATTTCCTTCCAAGTCAGAGTTTAGGGGGTGAACTTGCTGAGACATTATCTCACCCTGTCGTGAGCTCAACCTTTTCAGATTCTTAGATGGCAATTCCTCCAGAACGTTTTGGCCGACACATGAGGGTTACTAAGTGGGTTTTTAGCTACCTCGATCTCGGAAGTCACTGGGTCTATGAACTTGTGGTGATCACCGTCTGGGTCGAAGAGGACTTACCTCATAGGGTACCTCATCGATTCATAACGTAGTTTCGCTACAAACCCAATGGATTCAGGGTGAGTCCCCTAAGGGATTTTGAAATTCCCACTATGGTAGTTGATGCCACTCTGGGTGAGAGTGCAGCTGACCCTCCTCATGGTGTGGTGGAGGACCCAATGCCCCTGGAGCCTATGGAGACAAAAGGATCGGCGAACATGTCTGGCTAGTTGGTCTTCAGACAGCTTCGTTTAAGAGCCGATCTTTTGTAGACTTTTGTCTATAGACTAATATTGTAAATAAACTAGCCAGTTGTATATAAAGGTGTGTTGTGGTTGTGCAATTGTGGTCCTGCTTTTTTATCCTATCTTTGTGATGTTTAGGGATTTATTTATACGCTTCTACATACGCATTAAAATGAATGGGTTGACGATGCGTCCTGAGACGTCGCAGTATAATCGACCACCGAGGGATGGGCACACGCTCAAGAATCGGGGTGTGACACGGAAAATGATGAAAAGCTAGGGAGCATGAAAAAGTGGTATGCCTAGTGAGAACAAGGCTAAACCCTGTAAAAAAAAGGGTCATGTCAAGAAAAAAATCTTATGGGAAAGAAAAATTGTCAAAAGAAAAATGCTTGCATTGAAAAAATCGTTGCAAATGCAAATGCCATTAGAGAAATGAGCAAAGTTTTCATGTTGAAATTATTAACTCTTGGACTCTTGAGATTAGTGAAATGCCAAAGAATCGAAGAATCTTGGAAAGAAGTTGGTAATGATGTTCAAATGATCACCAACTCTTGAACCCTTCAATACACTTTTGGAGCCTATCGAGCCTCTCATTTTTTAACCCAATACCAAGCCTACATCACATCTCTTAATCAAGTATCTTCAAGTTAGGATTGTTCGGATTGACGTGTGAGCGGCCCATTGAAAAGCTATCACTCGAGGAAGTGGGGATAAGGTTGTCTTATCTCATCATAAGGTTTCTTAACTTGTAAACCTGAAGGAAAGTATGATTGGTGATTAGTTCATTTCTTAGCCGCTCATGCTTATCCATTGTTGAAGCCATGACCAAGCCTACATTACGGTCCTTTTAAAAGACCTTTTAGATTGGTCAATGTGTACTTGTGAATGATTCTTAGATCCTTCGACATTGGAAGTGTGAGGTATATTGAGTAATCAAATTACTTCCCACGTGAATGGATGGGATTAAATAGCCCCTATTGAGAGCATGCAATAAAGCCCTTTCTAACTAAGGAGCTCTTGTTTGTCATATTAAACAAACACCTTTTCATGAGTTGAGTTCATATGGATGACTTTTCTTCAAAGGGAATTTCAGGATTGATGATACCTTTCAAGTGAGATAGCAATTTCAAGATATTGAATGATATCAAATGTTTACCAAATGCTTAAAATTAACTTCATTTGTTCATGCAATCTATGCTTTCTCATAGCTAGCACTTCATTGATATTACCTTTCGTGACATGTGTTAAACAACATTGATCTTGCTTGGTACGACTTCGTTGCTAGAGCATTTGTTGTAATACTTTTTGCTAAATGGGTGGTGCACATTTTAGAATATTCTTGAATGACAGGTTTCCCTAGCGAAACCATGCTTTTCAAGGTTCGCGGGTCTATCATTAAACCATGCTTTTCAAAGTTCATGGGTCTATTCTTAAACTAGGCTTTTCAAGGTTCATGGGTCTATTATTAGACTATGCTTTTCAAGGTTCATGGATCTATCCTTAAACCATGCATTTCCAAGATTCATGGATCTATCCTTAAACCATGCTTTTTAAGGTTCATTGATTTATCCTTAAATCATGCTTTTCAAGATTCATGGGTCTATGCTTAAATCAAGTTTTTCAAGGTTTGTAGATCTATCCTTAAATCTACTTTTTAAGGTTTGTGGATCTATCATTAAACAACGCTTTTTAAGGATTGTGAGTCTATCAGTAAACTTGCTTTCATGAACCACCGCACCTTTCAAAAGGCTCATAGGTTTGTTCTTGAATCATACATTTTCCTATCCAATCAAAACCCGTTTGTATATGGCGAGACTTTCCCATCTCGGTTGATGACCATCTTGACGATGTAAGGCCACCATTCCACACACCTTTCTTGTCCATAGCCTGCTAACCATTGAATTCGGTCGACCAAATTTAGGTCTCTCTTGTCTTTGAAAGGAATCTATTTGAGCTTCCATTCGAGGGGCAACTGTTGATGCCTGAGTTTTACCATTTTATCTAGGACTTAATTGTGTAAAACATTAGAGATTGATTTTTATACCCTAGCCAAAAAATATTTTTCACTAAATTTCATCGTGTATTATCATTAGGAATATTTGCATCACTAATGATAAGTTTTAAATTTCTCCAAAAAAGTTTGTCATAAAAAAGAAAAGAAAAGAAAAAGAGAATAAGAAAAAATATTATCTTCACTGAAAATTGTAATCAAAAAAGAGAAAAAAAAAAAAAAAAAGGAAAAGCAAATCAAATAGGGCCGGGCCGGGTTGGGCTTGCCTAGCCCTCCTTTTCCTTCTTCTCCTCTTCATTCTTCTTTTCTCTTTTTGTGTGGGCTAGCCCACCTCTATTATTCCTTCTTTTTTTTTTTTTTTTCTTTCGTGCGGACTAGCCTGTCTAGGGGCTGCATGTTTTTGTTTCTCGAATCTGTTTAAAAACAGATTTTGTGTTTTTTTGTTCCTTGAATAAAAAAGAACGAAACGCATTTGTTTGCGTTTTTCTTTTTTTTTTTTTTCGTTCCTTAACAAAAAAGAACAGAAATGAGAAAAAAAAAAAATTATTTCTTGTTCCGAAATGATTTTGAAGAAACGATTTTTTGTTTCTTGTTTCTTCTTCTCTCTCTTCTCTTTTCTTCCTATTTTCTTCTTATTTTCTCTTTGGCCGGTCGCCGGCCTCGGCCATGGCCGGCGACGCCGTCGAGGGCCGACGACGCCGTCGAGGGTCAGCGACCTCGCCGAAGCGTCGCCGGCCCCCGGCGAGTCCGAACGTCGCTGGCGCGGGCGAGGCCGAGCCGGTGACGCCGGCCTCGCCTTGGCCGGGCCGGCTCGAGCTCGCCCGATCCGGCGAGGCCGAGCCTCGCCATGGCCGGGCGAGCTCAAGCTCGCCAAATCCGGGCGAGCCCGAGCTCGTCGAATGCTGGCGAGCCCGAGCTCGCCCGGCCAAGGCAAGGCCGAGCCTCACCGTGGCCGGGCGAGGCTACCACCCCGTCGGCCGGTCGCCGAAGAAAAAATAAAAAAGAAAGGAAAAAATTAGAAATAAAATAAAAATATTAAAAAATTAAAAGAAACAAAAAAGAACATAAATTTACCAAACGTGTTTCTATTCATTTTTTATTCCCTAACAAGTTTACCAAATGCATCTTTTTGTTCAAAAATTGTTCCCCGAATGCAGAAACACTTTTTTCTATTTCGTTCCCTAGAACAGCTTTTGAACGAAACGTTACCAAACGCGCCCCTACTTTCCTGTCGACCCAGCCCGTGCGTGGGTCTCCTTCCTTCCTCACGCCCCCATGCTAGTTTTGCTTTGGCAGGAAAAGAAACATACACATTAGGAGGCAAAAGATCGCAAAGACAAATGACAACGTGATCCCACGATCAGGGATCAAGCTAGTCGCGACAGGCTGGTGATGGGAGAAGCCATGCGCGGCTGTCACTGGCCCAGCTTAAAAAGAAGAGAGCAAAATATTTTGCAAGGTTTTTTGGTTTCAGTTCTCTATTGGTGAGGGCTCAAGAGAGAGGGTAAGCAAGAGAGAGAGAGAAAGGAGAGCGAGCTCGAGAGAGTGGTTGATTGTCACTGGAGGTGTATTCGTCTGCCACTCTTCGCCGCAGCCCTCCCCTTGAACCAGGTAGGCATTTTCAATGGTGTGTCCCTTGTTTTTCGGGAGGTGTCGCGCCAACTAGTTCGCACAAGTTTGGGTCCGAGCCGATCCTCCCTAAAAGCTGCTAGCTGTTCTAGTATGCGTCGTAAGGGTTTAGATCTGTGCTTGTTTCCATATCAAGTTGAAATCCCCCCGTCAATTGTGCATACCAACTGTTCGTGAAAATGCCTAAATGAGATCTAGGTTCTATGAGCTTGTTGTAGCCAAAACTAGTTGTTCCTTGTTCATATCTATTTTGAATGTGCTTAATCTGTCTCTGAGCTAATCTTGAGTGTCGTTTGCGCATGTCATGCCGGTATGTACCCATATTTATGTCTCGAAATGAGTCATAGCCAATGCATGCTAGGTGTTTGATAAAATGCTTGAGTGAATGTCCAAAGTCCATGATTGTCGGATTGATGTTCAGGAGTTTAGTTTGATGATCGTTTGCTTTTGTACTGTTGAACTACGTCCACTGTCATCTTTTTTTCTGTATATTTTCTTGTGATTCCATGGCACGTTAACCATCTTTTTGAGCAACTGGAGGAAGGACCTCCGCCGGAACTACCTTCCCTCACCAAGGAGCCCCCCATGGTTTAAGACCGTTTGAGTCGGCATCTCTCTATTTCAATGTGCTTTGTTTGTTTGTTTGCCAAGATCGTTGCTATTAAATGTGTGGGTTCGGTGAGATTTAAGTTTTTCTTTTTCGATCGTGAGAAGACCAGCAATAGGCCGGCGGCGGTTGGTGGCGCAGTCCGGCGGTCGGTCGTGGTTCAAAGAGTTTGGCCATCTATAATATAGAACGATGGCCGGAGTTCTGGTTTTTGTGCGATAGAGTTGTTGCTTCAGCTAAGGGTCTGTAGGTGAGGAAAGCTTGGGAGAAGGAGTCGCAAGGTTGAAGAAGACTATGCGGGGAAAAAGACAAAACAGAGAAGAAGACAAAACAGAAAAAGAAAGAATCATAGAAAAATTTGAAAATTTTATTTTCCTTTTTTCCTTTTTTTTTTTAACTCAGACTGGGTCACATCCGGGATTTGATTGGGTCAACAGACCGGACCGGGTTTACCCGGTCCAAACCTATTTCCCGAATATGATAATATTAAATATTAAAAAATTTCAAAATTCAAAAATTATCAAAAAATGAAAAAGTAAAAATTCAAAAAATTAATTAAAATCCAAAAATATTAAAAAAATAAGAAAAATTCAAAAGTTTAGAAAAGCCCAAAATTTTGAAAATGTTCAAAATTTTCATAAGAATTATAAAAATAATTCAAAAATTCAAAAATTTAGAAAATCCCAAAATTTAGAAAATGTTTAAAAATTTTCATAAGAATTATAAATAATTCAAAAATTCGAAAATATTACAAAATCTAGAATTCTCAGGAAAATTTGAAAATTGATTTTTTTTTCAAAAATCTGAAAAAAAAAATCTAAAAAATCTTGAAAATGGTTAAAATTAATCTTTTGGATTATTTTTTTTTCTGAAAAGTGGAAGTTTTTTCAATTTAGAATTATGCTCAAGGTTGGTCACGCCTTTAGGGTTTTACCTTAAGGCTTTAATTGTCTTTAGTGACAAATGTCATTGATTGCACAATATCGATACATTAATTTTTGCTTCCCTTTATTCTAGTTAGAGCAAGCATTTATCTTTTCCTTAGTATTAAGTCTTTGCAATCCCATGAAATGCACTTAATGATTTCCTTAGTTGCTTATTATTACATTAATGATTGTGCACCTGTATAATCACTTCGTATGTTAGTAGATTGGTCTAAAATTAATCCAAATCGCCTGACCAAAATCTTTCTAAAAAATGAATAAGATTAAAAACTGAAAGGGCAACAATTGGTTAATCAGTATAATCAAGTCCCTAACCCTTGATTCTCTGGTTGCATAGGAAATGAGATATATTCTTACGCCTCACTTGATTTCTAGCCAACCCCGATAAGCTAGTGGCGACTCATTCTTTAGAAAAATTTTAGATCCTCAATTTAAACACCTAATGTTGGGAGAGCCTGTGCTTGATTATGGGTTGTAGGCTTGTTTTTTAGATAATATTCCTAAACCTATTCCCTCTCCCGAAGCGGAGAGTAATGAGCTGATTACTTACTTGTAACTTTAATCAGTGATTCTTTCTCTGTTTTTGCGGCTTTCGCCAGTGACAAACCAGGTATAAGATTTTTAACTTTACACTATTCGTTGGATCAATTCTCATGGAGTGTAAACTCTGGTGAGAGCATGCAAAGAATTCACCCTTAACACATTTATAGATAAAAGTCACCATATGAGATTAAACGATTGCAATTCAAGTAATCTAGGCATCGATCCCTCTCTCCAGTTGCCATTCCCAGTAATTATCATTGTCTTTTGAGTTCCACATCACAGAAATTCTAAGAATCCCTCTGTGCTCCCAATACCACTACATATATATTGCGCCGACCCATACACCAAATGATGCCCGCATAAAAAACTTATAGGATACGACAATGCACGGACATAAATCTAAAATGACCTTACATCATTTTTTTTTCTTGAATTTGTGATTTATAAAGCAGGTAAAGTTGGGGAAAATTATCCAAAGTCCTAAACCCATTATATTTTTACCAATTTAGTCTTGAATCTTTTAATTTTACGAATTAAATTATAAACATTTTCTAATTCTACCAATTGAGTTCATTTAGCCAATTTTAGCTGTAAATCACTAATGTCGATGATGGACATGGCATGGCTAGTTGACGAGGACAATTTTCAAAATTTTTCTATATTTTTTAATTTTTCTTCTTTTTTTTTCTTTTTTTTTCTTCTTTTCCTATTTTTATCAAGGCCAGGCAACCCTAGCTCTTCATGGGCAAAGGCCATGGATTAGTGCTTGGTGTTGCGAGGGCCGTAACCCTTACCCGCAGCCTTACCTCGTAGCCCTCACGATATCTGGATGAGAGTCATGACCCTCACGTGCGATTGGCAAGGGCCATCCCTTGCCTAGTGGCCAGCAAAGGTTGGCCACAACCCTCGTTGGACTTGGTAGGGGAAAAAAAAAAAAAAAACAGAAGAGAAAGAAAGAAAAATATTTAAAAAATAGAAAAAAAATTCTAAGAAATTGACCATATTAACGCTGACCATCCTATGTAAAACAATTTTGGGTTAATATTGACTGGATTGACTCAATTTGCAAAGTGTCAAAAAGTTCAAGACTCAATTGGTAAATTATCAAAATATTTATGATTCAATTGGTAAATTATCAAAAGATTTAGAACTCAATTGACAAAATACTAGGTTTAGGGCTTTTGAACAATTTTCCACGTAAAATTAGAACTTAGCTGATTGCGGCAACAAAGCTTAATCAGCAAGTGAAGATCGTATTGCTGGCATTGGATGAAGCATTTCCTGTATTGGAAATGAAGGCATGCAGCGTAGGAAAGGCTATGTTGGAAAAGAAGGATCTGATATTTTTTAGGAATGCTGAGAATCCACAGCTCCCAAAGAAAATGTCAAGAGGGAGGAGAGATGGGAGAGAATAGAGTTGACAGTCGCAAAGTATAACTAACTTCAGGGACAAAATCTAAATTTTCTTGCTCTTGCCTAGATTGGTCTTTGCTCAGGATCATTCATTACTTTGGCAGTGTAAGTGATCAAAATCTAAATTTTCTTGCTCTTGCCTAGATTGGTCTTTGCTCAGGATCATTCATTACTTTGGCAGTGTAAGTGATCTGGTCATTTATTTTAATTTATGAGTACCATCTTGATGATAAACAAAGATCACAATTTCCTCTCGTTATTATCTTTCCAAAAATTTAATATATTCGACACAAGTTGATTGTTTGTATGAAATTTGTGATTAACCATCGTAGAACATATAAGCTTAATATATTGTCTTATAATTTTCATTTGAAGAGCTAATTAATGAGATGCAAGTTGATCTTTTATTCGTTGTCTGCATACGAACCATACATGTAGATGCTAGGTAAGATAAAAGAGATTTTCCTCGGACTTTTCATTTTAAAAGCCAATCGTATAACTGAGAAGTCAGCATTTGTGGTGACCCTCCTGAAGTGAGATCCTTGAGGTGGTTAATAAATTGCCAAGTGAGCACGGATGGTCCCTCTCCCAAGGTGGCACTTACACTTGGCTCGAGTTCTCCCAAATCCTATCAGCTGTGACTTGATTTGACTTTGGAAGCACGGGTTTGACATGCATGCACTGATGGCGGTTATCATCGTGGCCGCAGAGAGAGGACTTGGCCAACCAAGTCCTAAACCGATGGCGGTTATCATCCCTCTGTTTTTTCTTTGTCAACGCTTAAGAAGATGCTGCCACTTTATTGTTCTGTCCTGATCAATGACTTGTGTACAGAATTTATGCATTGTTTTTAGCTGGTCAGAGCCCGTCATCCAGCTTCTTCTCTTTTTCATTCTTATTACTGAACCTAGAGTTGAGTATAGATTTGAGTTAATTTAATCTCATTAATAGATGAATAATATTAGAAGTGGAAATAGAGGTTATCGAGCAGTGCTAGCCATTCTTACCTATTGCCACGATATTAGAGAAACAAGTCGAAATTTTGGATTCATCTTGTAAGTTTCCAGAGTTTCTACATTCCTTAAGTTCTGTTTAGCGATTATTTATTTCGCACTCAACTGCAATCCTTCTAGCGGACATGTGGAAGTAACAATCGTGACAATTGAAGCTCTGCCATTTTGTTTCTAGGCAGGCATGAAGGATCTAAACACGGCCGCCTTAATTCCACTTTTCAGCTTGACTTGTAGTGGATAGATTATCTCAGCTTGGTAAATGCTGGTGTTTTTGATTGCACTGGAGAAAAAGGAAAAGATATGATGAAATACATTCTCAGTCACGTTCTCTTTTAGAAACAACATAAACTGATCGCAAGATCCGACAACATGGTTTTCACCTCAACCTGTTAGGGGTCGATGTACTGAAACACTGCAGTGTGGATTTTTGCTTCTCAACTGATTTAAAAAGGTCATTTCAAGTGCAAGAATTGTAAAATTTTGTGGGATTAATACTAACTATTCAATTCAAAGCATTTAATGCTTAAATATTCTAATATTCCACCTCAAACATAGGCTAGACTCTTGCCAAATACCAAAGCATGGGTGGAAAAAATAAAATTTCCGATACAAATAAAAGTAAAAAAAGATTGGAATTGAAGATCTTTTATTTTGATATCATATGACAAGGCCAACTGTGTTTTAATATTTATATATTATAATATAAATAAAAAAACCCGACTACGTGTTGGGAGGCCGCGTCATTTATGGGTTGTCAAATATATTAGTATCTCTCTTCCCCAGAAAAACCCTCTGGATGAAACTAGAACGACCTTTTCCCGAGGAGGTGGCTGTGGCCAAGGCCGTGGTGTTGGCGGTATCTTCAGAAAGCTCGTCAATGCTCGTATGGTACTTGTTGGTCTTGTGAGCCAAGAGGAGCCACACATGAGTGATGAGCTCACCTCCTTGTCTCAGTAGATAGTCATGGTGATACACTTGGCAGTTGAATGCTCCATAACACAGCATCTCCACCCAAATGCTGCTAATCCGCTCCCACTTGTTGTCCATCGTCCTCAGGTCGACCACAAGCTTCTGCACCTCCGACAGCATGTGCCAGTCACGAGTGATCCTTGTCTCCTTACTTGGTTTGACGGGGGGTGGCACCTCTCCATCTGGCGACGACAGTGTGCTAATTGCTTCTTTATAGTCTCGGTATCTAAAGAAAAGCCTCAGAGTGCAAAAAGCGTACTCCAGCGTGATGTCAGCAGTGTTGAGGGACAACATATAAGGATGTTGAGCCAGGAGGTATATCATGTAGTTTGATAGGAGTTTGCTTCCTCTACAAGCAGCGGAGTTCTCGCTCTCCAATGTGTGGAGGGATTCCGTCGCAATGTGCCAGATAATGATGCTCCTATCAAATGTCATCTCAATGCTACTGCTCAGTCCTTGTTTCTCCTGGATGTTGTGAGTCTCAAGTGTCCACTCACCTCTTTCTTTGAAGGGCCGGTGGTGTCTTTTCTTCTCTAGCTCTGCCATCTTTTGAACTACCAGCACCTTGAGGCACGAGGGGATGGCCTGGCGGGAGCAAAACGGATGCCTCCTGAAGATCTTCCTTTTGTCAAAACAATCAAGTACCGTGGAAATGGGCTTCGGACATTCTTTGTTTATGAGGTTGGGGTCTAACAAATTGAACTGCCCCATCGACCTCGACCATCTTTTCTGCTTCATGCACCAATGGGCTAGACAAGGAAGGAGCCTTCGGACAAGAGGCATCTTAAGGTTCACACTCATCTTCACCACTGCCCAATCCGAAAAAGGCAGTACCAGGATTTGGTAAAGCTCAAATGATGTGACTGCAAACAGTATTGCGTAGGTATAGGTGACATACATATCGATCAAGAAGGCATCCTTGAAGATGATGGCGAATCCACAGAAAGCAGACACCAAGCAGAAGAAGCCGCAGAAGTGGACCAGCAGGCCGACTTTGGTGTACAGAATGGGCGCTTTAGTGTAGAGCACATCGAACATGAAGTTTAGCTCAATCTCGGTCATGGTGAAAGCACGAATGGCAGGGTAATCATCGATGGACATCCAGTCGCGAGATATGAACAGAGGGTGGTACAGCCTGGTCACGAGGTGGGGCTTCAGACATTCGAACCGAAAGTAGGCCTTCAAGATGTCCTTTGCAGAGGCAAACTTGTCCTCCTCGGGGAACTCTTTGAACTTTCTCTGAATCTCGGTTTCTTCATTGATGTCCTCAGCGGTTACGCTCCAGTTCTCATCATACACAGACTGGAGAGCCCGGACCCACTCGGCCGACCTCCCAATTCCAACCATGAACAAGGGGAAGTACAGCCATGAGACAGGGGACAAGCCGCGCCCACATCGAAAGAGAATCCAAAGCACTAAGACAGCCGTAACCCCGATGTTGAGCATCTGTCTCAATCCTAGCCGGTTATCTTCCACCGCATAGGCCGTCATGCCGTCTGCGTAACCGAGTTGCATCAGAAGCAATGGGGCCAATAGACCGTCCAACACCACATCATAACCTGGATTCTCAGGATCGTCAATGCGGACCACAGTAAGCTTGCCCAGCGCCAATGTTGCATAGTAAGAAAGGAGCAAGTATGTGGCCCATATGACGAATCTAGCTAAATTCGATGTCAAATATTTCCGACGGCTGCCTAATATTGCGAGAACAATCTCGCAGGCAAAGCTTAAGGTGAACAACAACTGTATCCCCCATGCCCCCCACAGGCCTTTAAACAGCAGCAACACGGTGTTCAAACTCATGGCAGCTTCGTTCAGGTGTGCGCACTAGACATCAATGCAAATGCAGAGTGAGGTTCACATTGCTTATGAAGAACAATTACAAAGAGCTTGCACAAAACTGCATAAATGCATACGATATTGCATGTATTAATTCTCTCAATCAGTTAGAATCTCGCACCACTGAATCCAAGAATGCGCATTTTGCTTATCCAACAAGTTATGCATTAGTAGGACTCTGGATTTTCATTCTGTATTGGAGGCAGCATGTGGTGGGTAATTTTCTTTTTTTTTTCTCCCTCGCTTACTTTGTTAAGTTCTGTGTGTTTTACATGTCATGGGCAATGATTATCAGACGTTACATATAGAAAGGAAGATTTGCAATGCAAATAAAATTCTTTTTGATAATTGTAAGCTTATTTAGTTCATTGAAAGTCCAGGCAAAGAGAGTTCGTAGGTAGATATTTTTGTATTTCTTAAGACTGTTTATTTACACTTGAGCAAAAATAAAAAAATAAAAAAGTATTTTTTTCCTCTCAAAAATAAAAAAAAAAAATTATGAATAAACTACATATTAATAATTGAATATTGTGGAATTGTCGGGAGTTTGGAATTTAAAAAATAATAAGATTATCCATGAGCCGCAAAATTAAGAATTAAATAAAAAGTAAAAAGTAAAATAAAAACAGACGAATCTAACGAATTAAAATAGATTGATAGAAGGAAAAGGTCCGGTCATAGTTACCCGCTTTCCCATCTCTCTTCACGTTCATCTCTCTTTCCTTTCCTAGAGTTGCTGATTGTATTTTCTTTTGAGACTCCGCCTTCTATTTTTCTTTCTTTTTCATCTATAATGTGTTCATCTAGATCTTCACTATCTATGAAGAAGCTTCTGTACAAATGATTGCCGTCAGCCGTCCACCTTCTTATGTCCTTGATTTTTCAAAATAATGAACTGACTATACTCACTACAATTTGGTGTACATGGAAAAATGTTGCGCTAAGGCATTTTCTCAAATCAGATAAAAATCTTGGGAGACTAATAACTTAAGGAAAATTCCTAACGGAAAGAATGATTTATTCCAAGTCAATTTTTCAATAACAGATGCAAAATAATGACACTTCTAAGCTTTGCTTTGTTGAAGCTGCTAACTTTTGATCATTCTTAAAACATCGACTGTCCACGTGGGCTTGGGAATGCAAATTATTGGTGTTCCAATTGGTTTTATCATCGTAGATTCTTGGTTTACTGTTGGTAATTACAAAAATAAAAAAATTGGAAATAAGGATTTAATTTTATCTTCTTGTATATTTCAAAGATTTTACAATAAGATTTTACTCACATTTTTTTAGGAATTTAATTATGACATTAACAAATAATTAAGAATTTCCTTTTCCGGCAAAAGAACATTTTTGGCATTTAGAGTTTTATTCATCTTTTACTGGACTTTCAATGTTGACCATTCGGGGATCGAAGAAAGAAAGCATAGAAATTAATTTGGGGGTAAAAGGAATAAATTTCCTTGTGACACATATGGACCCAATAATAGATCATATGTCATATTTTTCGTAAGGCAATCTTGAAAGGAACAAAATTGGCAGAATATAATAATTTATTCCATTTTATTGGCTTTTTAATGTCTACTTTTTCTGGATACTTAATTAAGAAAATGCAGACATTAATTTCCGGAAAATAAAAAACATTTCCAATAGGACATGTGTCGATAGTGGAGTAGGTGTCAACGCCTCATTTGGTGCATTTCATAAAAATATAGATAAATATTTCAAAAAAGAATGAGATGCCAAAAATTGATTCTGTTGATTACTTCTATAAAAATAAATTGGAGTGCAATGATCAACACATTCCCACATGATGTTCACATCTTTCTTTATTTTCATAAATTCCTCATTTTTCTATCTGATCAACTATTTAAATTTCTTCCTTGCCATGTCTTTCCATTGAGTCTTTCCTTTCGTTTTGAGTTAATACCATGAAAAATTTTAAACTGATACCTTAGTGATAAATTTATTCCAAATTAATTTTTTAACTACAAAAAATTTTAAATTGATACACATATGACAAATTTACTCTCCATTAATATTTATAAAGTTTTGCTGTCAAATAACTAAGTTGGATAACACATGATAATTGACAAGTGTACTAATTTGGGATTTTACTCTCCATTGATCAGAGATGTACACAAGTTTGTGGTTTTCCGTAGTATTAATTTAATTTAACAAATACTAACGAATGGTAAATTTGTCATAAATATATCAATTTGGGTTTTTAATAATCAAAAAATTAGTTTTAAGTAAATTTGTGGCAAGTGTACCAGTTTTGCGTTTTTTTATAGTAAAAAAATTAGTTGATGTAAATTTGTCACATATGTACTAGTTTTGGGTTTTTTTGTAGTATTAACCCAGTACTTATTTGTTTGCTTGACTATAGATTTTCTTTACCTTGGATTTTCTTCATCTTTTTCTTCTATAATTATGTATAATCATCATACACTAGTGTACAAGCTTTTATCTTTTCTTTTCCTGTTTCTCTTGAAAATTTAGTCTTAGGTAATGCATATTTCTTTTTTCTTGCCCATTCCATGTTATGCTCTATGCGATGAAAAACAAAGTTTCTTAATTTAATTTGCAAAACCTCCACTCTTCTACTATAAGTATTTATCTTTTCTCTAAGTTTACTCGGTCACAATTTTGATGCTCAAAAAGGTTGTTTTGGCAAGCTTTCTTTGAAAAGTTTGGTCTTTTCAAATTTGAGCAAGTCATGAATTATTTGACAATCCGGATAATTTCATTTTTGGGAATTTCTTTATGTTAGCCTCCACGTTCTATTGAAGTTCTCCAAAGGTGAATTCTGCACAAATTCTATAGATGTCAAGTTTTTTCTGCCTTAAAAAAAAAAAAAAAGTTTTTTCTGCCTTTCTTTTTCAAATATTAGTTTTCCAAATTATTTTTATAATATGTTTTTTATATAAAAAAAGAAAAGAAAAGAAAAAAGGTGGAGGAGTGGTAATATGGGAGTATTTAGTAGAGTTCTTTAACCCCATAGACAACTGGTCCAAGTTTTTGGAATTCGAAACCCATTTTATATGCTTTTGAAACCACATTGGAACTTGGAATTGTTGTTTCATTCCAAAGTACCGTAAACTACCTTGTATTTATTCAATTTTCTTTTTAATCATTGAACAGAAATTAAGTTGTTCTAGTTACTCATATCAAACATTCAACGCAACACCTAAATGAATTACATGTTAAAAACCACGTTCATGTCTAATAGTAACAATCCCATGATGTCTATAGCATCAAAAGCAAAAATATATAAATTAATAAATTTCCATCTTTCAATTAAATTCATGAGTTGAGACGACCACCTATCACAATGAAATGCACTAAAATGTTTCATCTGTAGACATAGTCAATCTCATCACACATACTCACGCACACATAGTATGCATGGGGAGAGACAGAGACGGGAAGAGAATTATTTTCTAAATGAGCTTGGAGATTAATTGATCAATTAGAGCTTTCACACGTTAATGTATGAAACACTTCATAAGGAAAAAACAAATAATAATAAACAATTAAGTACACATTTATTTATTATTAAAATATCATGCAGGGTACCTGCAAAGGTTACATAGTGATATGGAACATATATTATCCCCACTTTTACCGCAATTTTAGAGCTGGAACCAAATCTGTGAGTTCTAACTCCGAAAGTGAAACTTACTCGTCCTTCATGAACCAAGGCCTTTTTCTTTTCTAATGGGAGTTTTATTGCTTTAAATTTTGTGATGGGTATTAGAATAGATGTGTGGCCCAATGAGAACGTCACATTTCCACTTCTCTGTGGCCTTCTACTATATGCACCAAAATACAACACAACAATAGATTAGATGACTTGAGATGCATCTGCTCTCAGGTTGGATTTTCAAAATTTTGAGTAGCAGCGCTTTCTCAACTCCAACATAATCCTGTAATCCTACCACGTTTCTAAACCTGCAGACTTCTTAGATCCCATTCACGTAGGAAAGATTGCATTCGGTAGCACATTTGGTGTACTATTCTTGACGAGCCAATCCTTAAATGTCAAAAGTGACAGGTTGTGAAGGGTCATAATTTCTACCGGTAGTTCTTTCACCAGTTGGAAAATGAACATCGATAACAAATATAAACATGTGCTATAACTTGTATAGAGCATGTTTAAGTGTACTGACCAACAAATTAAAGTACGATAATCACTTGTCGAAACATCGAAAGCACAGGGAGCATACAAACATCTGTCCCTAAAAGTAATACTTGTTAGTAAGGACGACAAGCAAATGCAAGCTAATTAAAGTAACAGGCAAGAAAGAGGTGCAACACAAGTTAACACAAGACTAGCACCACGAAACCTGAACTCAAGGCCGATGAATCCCAGAAGTATGATTCAGAAGACGACAACACCGACTTCAGAAAAATTGGAGAAACTGAAGCAGAGAAAAGCAACGGAGATATTTGTCCCAAGAAACATAGTGAAGGAACAAGTACCAGGAATAGGTGACTTCCTTCTTTAGCTAGCAGAGCACTCGCGTCTTAACAGATATAGCAATTGACTATTTGTTGGAACCTCTGTTATGAAGTAAGAAAAAGAAACGCGAAGGAATAAACAAAGACAAAAAGATAATGGAATAAAATACGACATGGGGATTTGATTATTTGCTTGCAACTTTCGTTTGAGGCCCTTTTATTCTTTTCTTTGGCCTAATTGGTACGTAAACATGCCTGAAGCTTCTGTCTCCATCTTTATGGTCACGCATGATTCTCGTTCTATCTTACACTTTTAGCTCTTGGAATAGGCAAATGATAGGCTACTCTACCACTTCTGGTTCATTTTATTTCCTGGAAAAATTGACACGGTTGGTAGATATTTTATAAAGAAACTATTTAAGAAATATGGTTGATTTTCTAGTGTTGGTTTGGATTTTAGGAAAGAGCTAAAAATCATTATTGGAAGTCTGGTGTTAGAAAACATAAGGAAATTGTTGAATCAGTTACAAACTTATTATACAAATATCAATTCATTCATACACTTTTCAATTTTATAAATTTAGTAACATTTGTGCAAAATTCCTTTGTCGTCCTTCTAATTAGTTTTTGACAGAAATTGTTGATGTGGCGGTATACCAACATAGGATGGCTAGAAATGATGGATCGTCATGTCAGTTATTTCTATTGAATTGACTAGAAAGACTACAAAAGTATAGGACTAAACTCGCATCCTTATAATAGGTTTAACACTGATTGAGTAATTTTCCCCAAAAAACTTAATTCAAGTTTAAGACAAATAAACCTATAATGCATGATCTCAAGAACTTGGTAGCAAGATTCAAGACCTCGAGCCTTGGACTCAAAATTAGAGCTGAACTGTTAGCCCCGAACTCAATATCTAAGAGTTAGCCGTTGAAAGTTGATCCAAGGACTTGTGACCCTGGCCCTAGATGCTCAAGTCTAGCCCTAGTGTCCAAAGCTTAGGGGGAGAAGAATCGCACAAGTACCATAATTTTTTTCGTTTGCTTGAGTGCCACATGTTAACTATATGTCCTAAAGCAACCGTGTAATTGTTACGTATAATATATATGTCACTGTGCTTCATTGACAACTCTCTTAGCTGAATGCAATTACAGTGATTTTACTGAGAAAGCACCTCATTACCAAGAAGGTAAAAGAAAAAAAATACACAGACGCTCTTATGGAGCATGACCAATCCTAGGATCATACTCAGTTTGCAACTTCCCTTTGGTTTCTTCAGTGGGCTTGGTCTTGGAGTGTGGGTGTACTCATCTGTATGGTGCATCAAGAGCAGCCATACATGAGTTATAAGCTCTCTGCACTTTATGATGAAGTTGGAGATTGCTGAACACTTTATGGCACCACATATTGCAGTCACGCCCATCGTCGGTAGTCTGGTCAAAAAGCTATCTCTTGGGCCGCTGATATTAAGCAAGACAGTGCTTATACTTGGAGAAGAATGATGAAGTTGAGAGGCTTATTGAAACCATATGTGAAATCTGTTATTGGCAATGGGTAGAATATTCTCCAAAGGTGAATCATTGGCATCCTTTTGGGACTCATTTAGACAATTTTCCAAGAAGAGCAGTATATGAATCCTCTTTAGGAATTCATCCAGAAGTTGCTGATGTAATCAGCAGCCAAGCTGCATTAGCAGACAAACTCAGATATGGAAGACAAGCATTAATTTCTCTGGTTCTGCCAAACGTGTCTTGGCATATACTTTTGTGGCTTCTCAAACTTTGGTTTCATCGTAGGGCGCCTATAAACTCATGATGGAATGAAGGAACGATGTACCGGAGATGACAAGTGTGTGTTATGGAGTTGATAGGGAAAAATTACCTAATTAATCTTATATTTATTATACAGATATTAATTCAGTTCTAAAATTTTCAATTTTGGCAATTTAGTTTTAAATCTTTGTGTGAAATTTCAATATAGCCTTTTTAGGCCGATCTTCATTGAAAATCACTAATGTAGCAATCTAATAATCATCAACCATCCTACATAGCATTGTAGTGTTAGCAATTTTTTTGGCGAAAATTGCTCTAAAGAACTACATTAGATTTTCGTGCAAATATTTATGACTCAATTAACAAAATTAGAAAGTTTATAATGAAATTGGTATCCGTACAATAGGTTTAGAACTAATTGGAAAATACTTGTCAATCGATAGCATGTGCCGAAAAGTAATCTATTTTTTGTCCATTAGTTCTTCGAGAAGTCTAGATTAAGATCCTAGAGTTAACTGGAATTTCAATATGGTCACCCAAACAAGGATTAAGTTTGAGATAATAGAAAACAGGCAATGTGAGAAAATTCGTTTTTTATTATATCTTGTTTGGCATGACCTAGATTGAATTATATACACAACACAAAATCAACAAATAACTTAGAGAAAATATCGTATCGTGTTGTGCAGACAAAATAACCACCACCTCCCTCCAAGGTGGTCGCTATTTACTGCCACGACGAACTTCGTGAGGTCACCTGCCCATGACAATCGCTAATTTAGGGTGGCTGCCTGCCTCTTTCATAGGCAACCACCACCATACGGAACAAGTTTGGCTCGTGATTGATGGCATTATGTGGTGGTCGTCATCTAAGTATAATCGATACTAACACGACACAAAACACATCTTGATCTGTCGTTTCTAAAAAAATAGAGAATTTCAACTGAGACACGCTGTATATTAAATATATATTTATATATACATAATAAATTATCATTTTTATGATTAGTTTAATCAAATTAATTTGATTCAAATTCACAGATAAATAAATAATTAAAAAACAACATAGAATAAATTTACAATAAAAACATTAATCTACCATTTTTTAATATCATTCATTAGGAGAGGAATTGTGTGTCATGAGAAATGAGAGTTGGAAGAGAAGAAAAAGCTAAATTTTCCATCTTTCTCCATTTATTATTTTTATTTTTTTTTTTTTTTTACATATTTACATTTTGATCCCTCATTTAGTAAAAAATTTTAAAATTGATCCCATGCGTGTCGGAATTACATGTCAGAATTCCAAACTCTCATGTCGAGATTTCTGGCTCAAGTGTTAGAGAGTATCGAGTGAATTAACCAGGTGTCTAATTTTTTGACATTTGTTGACCGAGTGTCAAAGAGTATCAAAAAGTGTCGGAATGTATAACACCACATAAAAGCTCTTGGAGAGTATTGACGCTTCATATGTTGCCATCGTGGCAGGGCAACCAATGCTTGGTGGTGACAATAATGCTAGTCCATGGTGGCTACATCTAGCCAACCTGCGTGATCGAGATTAGGGGTGTCAGTAACCGAACTAAAAACCGAATCGAACTGAAAACCAAACCGAACCGAACTAAAAAATTCGGTTTTTTCAGTTCAGTTCAACTTTTATCGGTGAATCAAACCGAACCAAACCAACAAATAAAAGTTGAGAAATCTAAATTTAACAGAAAAAAAAAAAAAAAAAACCAAAAATCGAAAAACCAAACCGAACTGAACCGAACCGAAATTTTGGTTCAGTTCGGTTTGGTTCGAAAAAATTTTCTAACGGTTTGGTTCAATTCGGTTCGGTTCGATTCTGTTTTTCAAAAAAACCAAATCGAACCGAACCGAACTGTTGACACCCCCAATTGAGATAGGAAAATTCTTCGGTGACCACCGGTGGCCTGAGAGTTGCGAAATTGCGCGGTGGGTGCTTGAGGTCAACGGGCAGCAAGTGTCAATAGCCATGCACAGCAGTGCCATGGTGGCTTTGCCGAGTGGGAAACAGAAACGTAGTTTTTATTTTCCTTCTGTTTATTTTTTCTCTTTTATCCTTTTTTACTTTTCCATATTTCAGATGAGATAATTTTATTCCATCCTTAGGTCCGAACAGACTATTCAATTTTTTATTCGTATGTATCCGGACTTTTAGGGTGCACATGATAAAATTTCTGTTTCTTGATTTCTTCGTTTCTCTTTCCCCTAACAGGTTTGGAAACAAAACTCCGTTTGGTAACGCAATTTGATTTCTCTATTTCTGAAACAAATTTCTATTCCAGAAATAGATTTGAAGAAGAAATCGAAGTTAAAATTTTTAGCTTCTCGGTTTAAAATAGAAATCAAGAAATCAATTTCGGCGAAAATCAATTTCATTTCAAATTTTATCATGCGCACCCTTAAAGAGTAGTGGACAACCATGGTATGGATTAGATAGCGAATTACAAAATCATAATTCAACGAAATAAATTGGTCAACAACTCGCTATACAAGAAAAATGCAAAGAAAAAGCCTCTCAAATGAATAACGCATGAATTATATCTTCTCTCAAGCTTTTATTTTGAGTTATTATAAAAAAAAAATTAGATTTACTTAAAAAGTTGAAATATCATGTCCAAGACCAAGCGACCGAGAAAGGAACGAATTGATTCTTCTTAAAAGCAAACTGATTTTGCAAAACCAACCCCGAGCAAGAGCAATAATAAAAGAGTGACAAATGAGATTATAGATTGATGTAACTATGTTGTCACATCCCAATTCACAAGAAAAAGGGCATGACACAGCCGTCTTTTCACCTAATAACGCAGCCTCAACATAACCAAAATTCAACCCGATATCAATATATAAATGGTATTTGGTTACATATCATAGTATTTCTACAATCCACTGAATCAAAACATATACCAAAAAGTTTCCACCACAAAAGTCATCCCCAAACGAACACTTATGCCTATTCGCGACTCGCTGAAGAACCTAAAAAATAAGTAGATGAGAGGAGTGAGCTACCATAGCTTAACACGTTTTTTCTAAATGAATCGAGAAATCACCATGCACATTTAAAAACACAATCCTAACTCATTTTAACATAATATATAATCATAACTCAAATACTAAAAATACCAATAATCCAGTCCATTAGTCAATCTCATAAAACATATATCAATGGTCTATTCCATTAATCAATCTTATCAAACCATACATTAATGGTTCATTCCATCGACTAAACTCAAATCACATGTCAATGGTCCACTCCATTGACTCATTTCATGCTCAAATATCTAATCATGGTCACGCATAACGCTCTTAATAAGACGACCAATATTCCCCCCTAGACAAGGTCTCCACCTATTATTAGCCGGTGGCTCGGCCCACAAGAATATCCTAAACTAGTATACGCATACCCACACACCCCTTAGGGTTCACAAAGATATTGACCACCAACCACCAATTACAATATTTAGTAATTCAACATCAGTAGAAAAATCATATCACAACTCAAAATTTGATATATAAATATCAAATCGTTCTTCAAAATGTCTTAGGATTCTTTCATAAAGAATTTCACCAATCATTTTCAAACAATCATTTAAATCGAATTCGAAATATAACTCAATCTTTCAAATAACGAAATGGTAGTAATAACTCAATCACATTTTATGTAACAAAAGATGCATTTTATCAACTCATGGATTATATTATTCACCATGTTTCTCAAAACATGAGTTTAAAATACAAAGAAAAAATAATGTCACTCACCTTGGAAAAACCAAAAATCAACTATAACACATACTCGAACCACGCACTCGGATCCAAAACAATATCAAAAGACTGAGTAAAAAAAGAATATTTTTATAATGACTCACCTATCCTAGGCCTATTTGTTGATAAAACGACACCTATGTGCCACGAAAGCTCACATTTAGCGGAACCCATCGTTTTCCACTAGGCGCGGCCCATGCCCAAACTTCTTCACGCCATAACTTCCTCCACAAAATTCCGAGTCTTTAGAAAGCTCTCTTAACATACAACAACAATCCCAACTCAGCTGCCCCAAAACAGTACTAAAAACAACGAAAAAACAGGCTCGAAGCTACTGTTCACTACAGTTCTAGAATGCGCCTCCAACTTTAAAATTTTGTTCCGAACAAACCGCAAGCTTAAATCACGATCCGTAAAATGCTATAGCTTCACAACATCCCAAAGTACAATTTCTACAAAAATAAGCAGCTCCAAGACTCAAAAATCGGGTTTTGCCACACAAATATCCAAGAAATCCGAATTTTGAAACCTAATTGCGGCGATTGCTTCAAGTAGGTGATTAAAAGGCTTCGATTTTTTACCGACGTTGCAAAACACACTTGAGTCGGCTTGATGAGGCATCCGGATCACGAGCGCGCCAAAATTTTTCCCCTTTTCCCTTTTTCCTTTCTCTTCTCTCCCCTGTTTCTTTCTTTCCCCTGCTTCTGCCCGTGCTCTTGCCGTGCTCTTCTCTTTCTCTCCCTCTCTCTCTTTTAAAACACAGCCGAAGCTTCCTTCACTTTCCTTTAGCTTATATTGTTGACTTTTCAAACTCTTTCTTTCCCTTTTTTTATTATTATTTAAAGCCCATATATTACATATGTTCACTGTTCCAATTCTATTGACACATTTAGGCTAAACTCGACCAATTTAGCTAAGAGTGTAAACCTTGCCATGTTACACAAATAGAATTTGCTGCTGTGCAGAACCAAAACTTCTTCTACAACTACGCCACTATGAAAGATACATTCAAGTATTTACAAAGGGCCCTCCACGCCTTGTCTTCACCCTTAGTACCATCCCTTCTCTCTTAGGTGTACATATGGGTTTCACTCTTGCTACCACTTAGTATCAGCAGTCAAAAGCTATTACAAATGTGCTCCTTTGTCCGTGATTTCTTGCAAGAATAATCTTGAAATATCATACTTGATTGCTATGAACCTTATCTTCAATTTCAAAACTCCAGCGATCATAAAGTATATACCTGGAAACTCCAAGTTTGCACTGCCTGGTCAAATGCAGAGCCTCCGCTTTGCTCATATCACGTTAAGTTTGCAAATTATACACTTAGTGAATCTCCCTCGCATGATTGTAAAACCTGCATGGTTAATTTATAAGTTTCTGCAACACTTAAGAAAGCTTATCAAATACTTTTGATTTAGTTGTCATTGAACGATGTTTTCCAACATTATGAACGTGGTCTGAGTACTACCAAAGGAAGAAACTCTCCCCTCCAAAATCACCTGCCCAGTGACTAGTATGTCAGACCGTAGACAAGTTAACAACAAAACAACAATCCTCATCATTACGGGTCTCATAAGATTAAACTACTTTCTGAGCAATGAGAGAGCAAGGGAGTGTAAAGAAAACAAGCCTTTTGTATATAATGGATTTACATCCAACATATATGTCACTATGCTTCATTGACAAGTCTCTTAGCTGAATGCGATTACAGTGATTTGACTAAGAAAGCACCTCTTTACCAAGAACAAAAAGAGAGAACACACATACCTCATGCTACAATCGGATGCAGAGCATAACGAATCCTAGGATCATGACTTATTTTGCTACTTTTATCTGGTTTCTTAGGTGTGTTTCTCCTTGGGAGTGTGGGAGTACTTATCAGTCATGTGCATCAAGAGCAGCCAAACATGAGTTATAAGCTCTCCGCCTTGTCGCAACAGTTTCGTGTGATGGTAAACTTGACAATTATACGCAGCATAGCACAACATCTCCACCCAAATGCTGCTTATGATCTGCCACTTGTTGTTCTTGCCCTTCAGTTTTGCAGCCAATTCCTTTGCGTCCGACAGCACACGCCACTTCCTGGTGATTATGGTTCCCTTCTTATCCAGGGAGGGTTCAAGCACATTCTCTTCTGAAGACAATGTCTTCAAGGCCTCACTGCGGTCTCTGTACCTGAGAAACGGCTTCAATATGGCACAAGCATGCTCCAATGTGATTTTGGCAGTTGTTAGGGACAATGTGTAGGGTCGCAGTGCTAGAAGGTATATCATGTAATTAGACAGCAGTTCGCTTCCCTTACAGTCCGGAGAATTATCAGGCTCTGAAAGGCAGATGTTCGTTGCAATGTGCCAAATGATGATGCTTTTGTCAAATGTTGTGGAGATTGTGGAGATGTTTCTTTCCAACACTTCAATGGCTTCCTGTGTCCACTCCATGTTACCCCTGAGTTTGTGAGCTTCAAGTGTCCACTCGCCACGTTTGTTGAAGGGCTTTTTGTCTCTGATCATGTCGAACTTTTCCATATTTTCCACCAGCAATACCTTGAGATAGCCAGGGATTTTCGGGTGAGAAGGATGCTTTCTAAATGTCACTTCTTTTTGGCGGAAGTGTTTGAGGATTCTCCCAATGGACCATGAGCGGTCATTGTACAGGCTATGATCCAACAAGTTGACTTGCCCAACTGAGTTCGACCACCTTTCCCTCATCATATACCTTTTAGCTAAGGATTTCAATAGCCTTGTCGACATGAGGCAGTTTATACGGCTCATCGCCGCAATGGCCCATGCTGAAAAAGGTTGCAGAACAATTTGGTAACCTTCTAGGGCGGTGACTCCTATCAACAAGGCGTAAGTGTAGGTGATGTACACGTCTATAAAGAAGGCGCTCTTGAAAATAACGGCAAATCCACACAAGGCTGAGACTAGACAGGAAAAGGTAATGAAGCGGCAGATAAGACCAAGCGGCTTATAGAGAATTGGTTGCTTAGTGTAAAGTACGTCATACATGAATCCAAGTTCGACCTCAGTTGTGATGAAGGTTAAATCGCGCTCTACGGTTAATCGAGATTTTGATAGCGACTCTGGGTGGTAGAGCCAGTTTACAATGTGGGGCTTCAGACAATCGAACCGATGATACGCCTTCAAGATGATCTTTTGCTCAATCGACAATCTGGGCCTGTCGGGCCTGTCGAAAAACTTGCCAACAGTTTCCTCATTGAAGATATCCTCGGCTGATATGCTCGACCCCTTCCAGTATACGTACGTGAGGGCCCAAACCGTCACCGCTGCTCGGATGATCCCAGCAGCAAACAAGGGGAAGTACAAAAATTGGATGGGGGACGTGCTGTCCCAGCAGCGAATCAGGATGCAGAAGACGAAAACGGCCCTGACAAACAAATTCAGCATCTGTCGGTAACTGAGGCGGTTGTCCTCAACCGAGTATGCAGTTATGGAGTCGGGGTTCCCAAGCTGCATCAAGAGCAACGGTGCCAGCAACCCCTTGAGCTCGGTAATGTAGTCCGGTCGATCAGAATGCTCGATCTGGACAACAGTGAGCTTGCCAATGGCGATAGTCACGAAGTAAGAAGAAAGCAAATAGGTGATTTGGATGACGTATTTGATGATGTCCGAGGTCATGTACCTCCGGCGGCTGCCGAAGATGGCGAGGGTGATCTGGCAAGTGAGGCTCATGGCGACCAGCGATTGGATGCCCCATGCTTCCCATAAATCTGTTGATGCAGGCCATTCGGTACTGACTATGGATGATATCAGACTGAACGATTTCATGGGGACGTGATGTCTTCTGCTGTTCTTCCTGAGAAACAACCGTGCAAGTGAAATTAATAACGATGAGAATGGATGAACCGCCTTGGACTCATTCTGAAGAGTTAAGTATAAATCTCTAAGCTTCTTGTTGCATTCATTCAATATGTTCAGTAAGATTTTGGGATCCTAACACTGCTTTAATTCTTCCATTACAGCGAATGAGATTTATTTCGTCTTGCTCCCCTGCATGAGCGAAACCCACTCGAAAAGGAGAGAGTGGTTTCAGAAGTCTATAAGCAGTGCTAGGTGCTAGTTTTGCTAGAACAGATCTACGAATTTAATGCATTCAATGAGATGGCTAATTGCACAAGGACATCCAAAGAAGCGCCTCATGTTCAAACACCCAACTGCCAATACTTGCATTAATTAACGGACTGGTAAGGTAAACCAGTTCAGTACACCAAGCATTTCCCAAACATCAAATATGAGATCATCGAGACCCACACATGTTTTATTTTCCTGAATAGATCATCGACACACTCCTAAAACAGAATAAATGGTCAGAGACAAATGAACTAATGACAAGATGATGAATTTTCTGGAAAAATAAAGGAAGTACAAATTGGTCTGGCAAGAAACCGAAGCCTTACTATGCTGGTGACTCCCAAGAAGCTGACGAATTAGGTTCTTCCTAACAATAGAAATGGCACCGAGAATGCCCGTGTTCCTAACACTTGTGGGGAAGCTTAGTTAAATTCAATTTTGAAGAGACAATAAGAGGGAATACACAAAGAAAGCAGAGATTTGATTACTTACTTGTAACTTTAATCTGCGATTCTTGGTCTCTTTGTTCCTTCCGCCAGCGACAAATCAGGTATAAGATTTTTAACTTTACACTATTGTTGGTCAATTCTCGAGGGGTGTAAACTCTTCTGAAAGTATGCAAAGAATTCACTCTTACACTTTTTTTAGGTAAAAGTCACCGGGCTTAAACTATTGCAATTTAAAAAAACAACGTGTAAACTTCCAATTTATTAATAGTCTCTCAACTTCACATAACAAGATCAATTAATTATTCACTATCGTTCGTAAGTTTTCGTAATCACACGATTGTCTGGATTTTGGAATATATTTTCATATAAATTCATTTCCTAAACCAACCCATAATAAAGTAACATATTTTTTTAACTTTATATTTTTAGTACTTAGGAATATTACAATAGTGACATTTAAGTATAATAGTTTAAGTAGAACCTCATTTACAAGAGACTTAGGATCTAAATATACTAGGCATCAATCTCTCTCTCCAGTTGCCATTCCCTGTAATCATCATTTTTTTTTCTTTTTACATTAATCTTCATACCTCCACGTCACAGAACTTCCAAGGGTCCCGCTGTGCTCCCAATACTGCTACCATTATCTTGCATCCACCCATACTCCAAACGATATCCGCATCAATAGTTAATAGAATGCAAATGACCTTACATCGCTTTATTTCTTAAATCTGTAATCTACAAAGCATGTGAAGTTTGGGAAAATTGTCCAAAAAATTTTAAACCTATTGCATTTTTACCAATTTAGTCATAAATCTTTTAATTTCGTCAATTGAGTCATAAATATTTTCAAATTTTACTAATTGAGTCTACATAGTCAATTTAAACCAGAAATCATAGACGTAAATGTCAGTTGTCCTACATGACACGGTTGACATTGACATGGATAATTTTTATAAAGTTTCTAAAAATTCTGATTTTTTTATATTTTTTTTCTTTTTTCTTTCTCAGTTTTCCTATATTTTCAAGGTCACTGGTGTCACGCCCCGATCCTCAGATACATGCACATCCCTTACTTTTGGTCGATTTTAAAATGCGATATCCCAGGACTACATATCGCTGACCCTTTCAATTTTTAATAGCACATGCGGAAGCAGTTATAAATCCCTAGACAATAAAACAATGGGATAGAAAAGTAGGCCATACTTTTCATGGCGAAAATTCATAACCACACATTTTTACACACATCTCATAGTATTCTACAATACTATATATACGTAAGTCTAATCTAAAATCTATTCACATGCAGACAAGGTCTGACAAGACAGAATGGAATCTCAGTCCTCATTTGAGTCATACTCGGGGTCATTATTGGGGTCCTCCTCCACGTACTCCTCTTCAAGTTCCTCAACAGGGATCTCCTCGTCAGATTCCTCCTCCTTAGGCTCCTCATTCGAGTCCTGAAATGGTTATTCTATAACCATTGAGATAACGTCTGAACAAGTTCTACCCCTAAGACCCGATTAGTAAATTAATACACCTTAGGGCTGCCTATGCACAACATGAGCCAGAGGACTTACCTTGGTCTCAGATTCCACCTGCATATTAACACAGATCAAATAGGCACCCAAGCAATTACATCACAAATTGAAGCATCAATCAAATCGACCTAGTCGATTACACACCAACAAAACCACTCACGGTCATTTCCATTTAATCAATCAATTCACAACATCAGATCAAAGCAACGATCAACTGACCTAGTCGATTACGTATCAATAAGACCACTTCCGGTCATTTCAACTATTTTAACTCAAATCCCAAATATAAATCACGATCCTTAGGACACAACTTATTTATAGGTGGTAATCACAGCCCCACCAAGCAACTTTTTTAGATTTAGTGGCTTTACGACCTCACTCGGCACTTTCAAGATTCAATGGCTTTACGGTCCCACTCGACCATTTCAAGATTCAATGACTTTATGGTTCCACTCGACTACTTTCAATATTCAATGGCTTTACGGTCCCACTCGACCCCTTTCAATATTCAATGGCTTTATGGTCCCACTCGACCACTTTCAATATTCAATGGCTTTACGGTCCCACTCGACCACTTTCAATATTCAATGGCTTTACGGTCCCACTCGACCACTTTCAATATTCAATGGCTTTATGGTCCCACTCGACCCTTTCAATATTCAATGGCTTTACGGTCCCACTCGACCCTTTCAATATTCAATGGCTTTACGGTCCCATTCGATCCTTTTAAGATTCAATGACTTTACGGTCCCAGTCGACCACTTTCAATATTCAATGATTGTACAGTCCCACTCGACCACTTTCAATATTCAATGGCTTTATGGTCCCACTGGACCACTTTCCCACGACTAACGATATAGCACTTCGTAATTAAGTTCCTCAACCAAATAATCAAAATCAACCCAATAGGAATATATCCTAAAATTTCATAATTAAATCAATTTGGCACGATTCGAAGCTCAATTAAATAAACAGACGGCACCACGATGATCAGCATGAAATTTCGGTCACCGACCATCTCGGTTGAATTTCTGGAAAAATAATTAATTAATTAATTTCGAAAATTAAATAAATAAATACAATGAATTCAATTTAGCATAGTATAAAGCTCAATTAACTAAACGGACTGCACCACGATCATCAGCATAAAATTCCGGTCACTGGCCATCCCAGTTGAATTTCTGGAAAATAAATAAATAATTAATTAATTTCAAAAATTAATATTTAATTCATAAAAATTCCACTTAGGCCCGAATTGCCTAATTAACACCCGATAAGGGTTGGGAAAAATCCCAAGAAACATCCAATAAATACTATAGACAATTCTCTATCTAAGTACACTAACCACATAACTAATATGCAATGGAATTAACTAATAATCGCTAATCAATTCTAATCTAACTGCCTAATTACATTTAACTAACACTAATCAACCTTTAAGTGTAATTAGAAAACTAAGAAGGCATTAGTGAGCAAAACTCACTCAAAACGACGACGAAGACGTGAGGATCGACTTTCCTCAAAGCGGGCCGAGCATCTGAGCTCGGAAAGGCGGCCAAAATGGGCCAAAACCCTACTGTCATACCCATTTTTTGCCTTCTATGTGCGCTGCTGGTTGAGGTGGTTCTAGTGTAGGTTGAGGCGGCCAAGGGCGGCGGAGGGCAAGGCAGAGCTCCAGTGAGTCGAGGTGGTGGTGTACGATGGTCGGAGGGAGCTCCGGTGGGCCTCTACCGTCCCTCATGACCACTGAACAGCAGCTGGCCAGGCGGTTCGTGGACGGCAGCTCGACTGGACAGGGGTGGACGGGGTGGTTGGGCGGTCGCGGAGCTGCGACGGCGTGCGGTGTGAGGCGGCAACGACAGCCTTGGCTCCGATTTCGGCGGCTGGTTGTGACAGCAAGCTGCTGTCTCTGTTTCTGCCCTTGCTGTGCTTGAATGGCCGAGAGGGAGAGGAAGAGAGAGAAGGGGGCGGAGGGCGCGCGGTTAATGTGTGGGTGGAGCAGACGGCGGCCAGGCGTGGCTGTGATGGTAGCTTCATCCAAGCAATGAAGGTTGTTGCTTCTGCATCTGCTTCTATTTCTGCTGCCTTCGAACGGACTGAGCGGGAGGAGGAAGAGAGAGTGTCGAGAGAGAAGAAGGATGAGAGAGAAAATGTGAGTTTGAAAAGTCAAAAGCAAAAAGTGAAGGGGAAGCAAAGTGGATGGCAGCCATGTATTCGGTGGAAGGGGGGGCTCACGCACGAGGGAAAAGAGAGGGGGAGAGAAAGAGAAAAATAAAAAGAAAGAAAGAAAGAAGGAGAGAGGAACTTGTGGGAAAAAATAGGGGAAAAGGTGTTTAGCTAAGAATAGAAAAGGAATGTGAACTAAAATAAAAAAAAAGAATTTCCTCAAATAGAAAACTCTTATTTCATTTCTTTTGAATAAGCTCACAAATTCCTAAAAGAAATTTCATATTAGGATACTCGGTTCTCACCTGTATTTCTGCATCCAATTTCCCTCTTGAATTTCTCTCAAATGACTCTCATAAAAATCAATTGATGTCTCACTTATCAAATTGATTATTTTCCTCATCCAAGAATCCCTCTTTCTTCTCAATTTCACAATCCGAATTAATCATTGGCTTCAATTGAACAAAAATGGCCAATTTAGCTAATCGAAATCAAAACCCAAAAATCTAGATGTCACAATTGGCCAACGCTTGCCACTCATAGGTGAGCGCTTCGCAACCCTTACTACGGCCTCACATCACAGTCCTCACAATATTTGGGCAAGGATAGCACACAAGAAAAGGAAAAGAAACAAAGAAAAATAAAAATAAATCAAAATTATTTTTTAAAAATTGTAAAAAATTGTCTACGTTAGCATCAGCTATCATACGTGACACTACTAATGTCTATGTCAACGATTTTAGATTAAAATTAACCTAATTGACTCAACTATCAAAAAGTTTAGAACTTAATTAGAAAAAAATTAAAAAATTTAGGATTGAATTGATAATAACGCAAAAGGTTTAGGACTTTTTGGACAATTTTTCCTATAAAATTGTCATTGCACACTGCTTGCTTAGGCACTTATGGGCGTGCATGTTTTCACTTCTTTTTTCTGTTTATGAATAGATTTTTTGTTTTTTTTGTTTCCGGGAACAAAAAAAGAACAGAAACGCGTTTGTTTGCGTTTCTGTTCAAAAACTGTTTTTTTGTTCCGGAAACAAAATTGGAACAAAAAAAAGAAACAAAAAAAAAAGTTACTTTTCTATTCCGAAACACTTCTTGAAGGGCCAAAAAGAACAAAAACGAAACAAAAGAACAAAAACGAAACACTTTTGATTCACCACCGTCTCTTTGGTTCGTGCCCTACCTGAAACAAGCTCTCCCTTTTCCGGTGTCTCTCACAAGTTCACCACCGGCTGACTCTCTGGCGCCTCCCACTCGGTTGACTCTCCGGCGCCGACAGCTACTGCTCCTTCATCGGTTGAAGCTTCTGAATCGAGGTAAATTTCTACTACTCCTCCTTCACCGTTTGATGAGGGCTTCGGCGAGAGCCACCCCTCGCAAATCTAGGCGACGGCTGCTCGGGGCTCGAGCGCGACAGCTCGCTCGAGCCAGCACTTGCCCAGATCTACGAGAGGCTCGCTCGAGCGAGCCCTCGTGCTCGAGCCCCAAGCGAGCGTTGCTCACCGGAGCTGCTCCGCCGAGCTCGAGCTGCTGTGGTCGCTCGGGAGAGCAGCGATGCTCGCTCGAGCGGCAGAGCAGCGTCTCTGCCAGCTCGAGTGAGCAGAACGAGCCCCAAGCGAGCGTTGCTCGCCCAAATCTGCGATAGATCTGGGCGATAGCTGCTCGCTGGAGCTACTCTGCCGAGCTCGAGCCGCTTTGGTCGCTCGGCGGGCGCAACGCTCGCTCAAGCGAGCATCGTTGCTTTGCTCGCTCGAGTTGCTCGCCGAACTCGAGCTGCTCTGCTCGCTCAGCAAAGCAGCGACGCTCGCTCGAGCTGCTCTGCTTGCTTGGCAGAGCAGCACAGCGACGCTCGCTCGAGCTGGCAGAGCAACGACGCTTGTTCGAGCTGCTCTGCTAGCTCGAGCAAGCGAGTAGCGCAGCGACGCTCGAGCGAGCGTCCCCGCTTCGCTTGCTTGGCGGAAGCGGCGCATCGACGCTCCGGTGGCGTCGCTACTCTGCTCGAGCGAGCGTCCGTACTCTGCTCGCTCGGCAGAGCAGCACAACGACGCTCGAGCGAGCCTCCCTGCTCTACTCGCTCGAGCTACTCTGCAGCTCGCTGGAGCGAGCGTTGCTCCTTTGATCACTTGAGTGAGCATCGCGAGCAGAACATCAACACTCTGCTCGCTCGAGCGACCTGGCTATAAATTTCTTTTGTAATATGCTGAGTAACTTTGATCCAAAAGATCGCCCTATTGCTGAAGAGGTTGAGATCTTATTTGTCTTCATTTTATCTGATCATTTTAGTATGCTTGTTCTTTAGTTAATGATACCTGATTGCCTATTATCTTCCCGTACTTTCCTTGGTGTTGTGTAGTCTGTACTAAAGAATATGACCTTTTTGTAGGCATTAGCAGATCCATATTTCAAAGGACTAGCCAAAATTGAAAGGGAACCTTCATGCCAGCCCATTACAAAGATAGAATTCAAGTTTGAGAGATGAAGGGTTACCAAGGAGGATATACAAGAGCTAATTTTCCGAGAAATCCTTGAATATCACCCTCAACTTCTTAAGGACTACATGAATGGAACTGAGAGGACCAATTTTCTATATCCGAGGTCAGTACCACTTTTGTTGGGTGTAGTCAATCTGTTTGTCGGTTCTCTTTGTTGCTTGAAGAACATTGTCAATGCCCATAATGATTGCTATAACTTGATCCGTCCGCCGTTTCTTCGCTTGACTCACTTTGGTTGCTCCACCTTGATCTTTGCTTTTGTCTATGTTGTGTACAGCGCCGTCGATCAATTTAGGAAGCAGTTTGCGCAGCTGGAGGAAAATGGTGGTAAAAGTGGTGCTTCACCCCTCTAGAAAGAAAGCACGTGTCTTTGCCAAGGTACATTTGGGTTTCATGCCCCCCTTCTTTGTTTTGCTTGCATCAAATTGTATGTCTTGTGTTTGTATCTGAGTTTTGAACCGTGACATTGCATGCCTTGCGCAATCACAGGTCTACCGTAGTACATTCGAATTCAGTTTTGCCAAAGGAACAACAAAAAATAAACAGCTATAAAGATTAGCCAACTCAGGCCGAGGAAGTGAACCCATCCAGGAACTTCCAAGCAACCCAAAGACTTCCAATCGGTAGTTAACCTTCTTCCATGCACATTTGCTTTTACTAGTGAATGGGTGATTCTCGTGTTGATATTGTCGCTGCTCAGCCAAACCAGGAAGAGTCATGGGCCCAGTTGTTCCATACAAGAACAGGCACATTGCTAAAGATGTGTATGATGTAAGAGTTTTCTTAATGTGGACTAAATTAATTGATATTGTAATTTACTGTTTCTACGGTTACCGTAAAACAGGGTTGGTCTAAGGTGAGATAGAATGTTTCTTAATTAGTCTAATATGGGCTGGCTAGTGTGGGCCGATTTGAGCCTGGCCCGTAATGAGAGGGACTGGCTGGAAACTCTATAAATAGTGCTCAAGTCTCTCCTCTAACCCTAATTCTCACATGTATCCTCACCTAAGGAGCATTTACCTAACGCTACACGTGAGGGGGGCCGCCTCATTAAGCCAGTGATACGGAGGGCAATAGAGGAGAATGACTTGTGCGTGGAACATTGTGTTTCCGCTTCTGCTTCAAGAACAATGAATCCCAAAACAGGTGCGTTAATCTTTCTACTCAATTATGCATGTTCTTGTTCTAGTTATGGAGATCTTGGGGTTACGCAATTTGCGTCCAACATGTGGTATCAGAGCAACTATAACCCTAGAACTTGAACACATAAAGTTTTTGCCATAATTTGCATGGATTAGCCATAATTAGTATAGATCTTGCCATAATTTGTGATTTTCGAGACTTTTTGTTCAATAAAAATTAAATTAAATCACAAATTCGGACTGGGCTCGACGAGATGAGCAAGACGGTCGGCGGCGCGTCACAGAAGGAGGCCGCACGCGCCCCCACGTGCGGACACACGCCGCATGGGTGTCGAACGCGCGTCGCGCGTGGGCTCCATGCGCCGCGCACTCAGGCGGCGCGTGTGGGCGCATGGAGGCTCCGTTCGGCGCGTGGCTGGTGGCATTGGACTCGTATGGTGATTTCCTATCTTGTGGTATATTTATTTTACATGTTTAATAATTTTATGGATGTGAAAATACATACGGAACCCTAAATACGTGTATTTTTAATTATTTTTGTGTATTTTTCTGTGATTTTGGAAATACAAGTGTTGGGTTATAGGTATATTATCACATAATTATTATAAATATGTGATTCATCAATAAAAATCAAACTTGATTGTGAACTGAAGCTGGCTTAATGAGATACAATCATTATGGAATAGTAATTGAGTTATGTATTGAGCTGATGAGAAACGGTAAAGGTTATGAAACTTTTATTGCTCAAGCATACTCCTTGACACGCTGGTAATCTTTGAATGATGGACGTTTTAAGAACTCGTGACCAAACTGATTGTACTGATTAACATATCTGCTGTATGTGGATAATGCATGTCGATTAAGTTACTACATATTGTACATAAACTCATCTGGTCACTTGTTAATATTTATCAAGTTGAATATATTTATAGTTAAGGAGTATGATAATATTTATGCAGAGCAATAGTATCTACTGTTATAGTTTAAATATTTAGTTCTGTGATTTGACTCAATTTATCAGGTCACTGGATGAAGTGAATGGGCTGTAGCCGAACATCTGTTGGGCTTGGCTCAGGAAAGTCCCCGGGCCACGTGTTGCAGAGATGCAGTCTCGGGAATGAGATGGGCTTTAAAGCAGTTGGAGCCCCCATTGCCACCGCGCGATGAGGCTGAGACGCGTGCGGAGCCTCCGTGGGGCTCTCCCGAAACTGAATTGGCCGATACTCACAGTTATTCACTTGGCCCATTGGGCTAACAGAACGGGGCTTACGCTCCAGTGGCTTCTCTTTGCCTTCACTCAAGGTTTATACAATCCTTGAGACTTTATTAATATGTATTCAACATAATAACAATGCATTCAAAAATATTTTATTGAATGCAAAAGTTGATACATATCAAACCGTTACAAAATGTAACGAACACAAATGAAACCTTTATCAGAGTAAAGCCAAAATAACTCCCACTAATTGACAGTATCCGAAGATACTCCTAGGGCTAATGACATGTCACTCAAATACACATGGGCGTAGGCCTTTAGTTAGTGGATCTGCAACCACATCATCTGTGAAAATATATTATATTATAAGTCACCTTTCTGTACCGTTTCTTTATGGTCAAAAATATTTGGCCACCATATATTTAGACCCCTTGAGACATCTGTAGTAAATAAATAATACTACAAATTTGTTATCTCAATACAACCGTATAGGTCTATCCATTAAGTTAAAACAATCAATTCCATCATGAGGTTCTGGAGCCTAATAGCCCAAGTAACAACCTAAAAGAATGTTACTAACACTACATACATAGTAGAAGATAACAAAGAACTTTATTTACTGCGCTTCCTACTAACATAAATCTGTATCTTGTTATTGATATTATATCATCCTAACAGCCAGCAAAGTTTACATCTAAATACCCTACTAACTGCAAGAATTGAACATGTTTGTAAATTAGCATATAATATCTTATCTTCTTTAAGTACCTTAAAATCTTCTTGATAGCAACCCAGTGATCATGTCATGGATTTGACCAATATCTGCCAAGAGTCCCGTCACAAAGACAATATTTAGTCTAGTGCAAATTCGAACATACATTATACTTTTAAGTGCACTGACACAATGTACTCTCTTTAATTAGATTTTCTCAATATCTAAATAAGGACAATGTGATAGATTTAGTCCATCACCCTTAACAACAGAAGCAATTCCTGGTTTGCAATAATGTATATTGAATATTTTCAATATACAATCAACAAATGTCCTCCGAGAAAATCTAATATAATATCGCAAAAACAATCCTTACAGACTTCCGTACAAAGGATATAAGATGTTTCAAGGTCACAACTTGTAAGCAAAATATTATGTACATAAAGTATGAGAAAAAATAAATTTCCTCCCACTGACCTTGCAGTATATTGAATTACTTTGTTCCCAATTGAACAAAATAACAACACTATGAAACTTTAATAATATTGTCTGGAAACTTGCTTAAGATTATAAATAACACTTTTTAGTCTACACACAAGTTTACTTAAAACATTTATTGCAAAATTCTCCAATTGCATAATATAAATTTTATATCTATTTGGCGTAACTCCATAAATAAATAAATAAATAAACTATTAATGCCGCATTCACTCTGAAAGAATCTTTTAAAGAAATAGTTATTTCTTCACTATAAACATATGATCCTCGAACGATGATCTCAGGTACCGTCTTCCCCTCGTAGCCAATGCCTCCTGCATATTGCTACAATAAAGCGAGCATGGGAAAGCAAGAACGGCATGGGACCGAAGCCGAGAGAGAAGTGGCTGCTGCCCATGCCAAGCAGATTCCACACTGTGGGATTGCAGCGAAGTTAGCGACAGACGTTACCATAAACATAGACACGAACCCGTTCTTTATGACAAGGATAGGTGGGGGCAAAATGGAGAATGGCGAGGAGAGGGCTGCAATAGATGCAAACTTTTTAGCGGCAAAGACACAGTATGGTGGGATGGGTGCTGCAGCTGCCGTTGCCTAGAATAAGTATTGCAAATAAAATGGCAAGGGATCATAATATGCATGAGATTTGTTGACTTTTGTAATATTGTTTTTAAGTATTCACTGTGATGAAGTTGAACAATAAACTATATTACTTCATTATTGTGATGTCATGTATGGAAGGGTTCATGTTGAGATATATAAGATACTCTTCTTTTTGCTAGTTCTTATTGTACGAACTTTACTTATAAAATTTTACCTTACCAAAAAAAAACTTTACTTATAAAATTTTCTTTTAAGTATGCACATATGACCATGTTGAAAATATTTTTCTTCACTTACCATGATCAAAATTAAATTGATAAGCATTTCATGAGAATGAGAATTCAATATCAAGTTTATATGTTATAAAAATAAAAAATAAAAAAAGTACTTGAAAAAAATTTGATACAAACTTTACTTACAAAATTTTCTACCAAGTATGCGATATGATCATGTTCAGAATGTTTGTCTTCACTCACCATGAACAAAAAAAAATTAATGAGCATTTCATGAGAATGAGAATTCAATATCCAGTTTAAACTTTATTAAAAAAAAAGCATTTTTTGAAAAATTTAAAACAGAAATTTTGTACGATTACCAAATGTGTTTCCGTTCTTTTTTTATTCCAGGAACAAAAATTGATTGCAGTTACCAAACGTGTTTATGTTCATTTTTTATTTCAAGAATAGTTTTTTTTTACACTTACCAAACGCGTTCTTTTGTTCAAAAACTATTCCCCGGAACATAAACACATTTTTTTTTTTCTGTTCCTTGAAACAATTTTTGAACAGAAACGTTACTAAATGCGCCCTATCTGATTGCACCAACAAACCTCAACTCTACTGATTTGCAGTCACAGAATGCTCTAGAAATACGTCTTGGCGCATGACATTTGACTGGTAAATCCCCCGAAACAAAACATATTGTTTTGCCTTAGCGAGCGAAGATGTTATACTTATTACTGGCATTGGATGAAGCACTTTCTGCATTGGAAATTAAGGCATGACAGCGTAGCAAAGGTTGTGATCGAAAAGATGGATTTGATATTGTTTAGGAATACTGAGAATCCACTGCTCACAAAACGGATGTCAAGGAGGAGGAGTAACGAGAGATGATAGAGTTAACAGTCGCAAAGTATAGCTAACTTCAGGGACAAACTCAAAATTTTCCTTCGGCTTCTATTGTTGACTTTTCAAACTCTTTCTTTTCCCTTTTTTTTTTTAATTATTTAAAGCCCATATATTACATATGTTCACTGTTCCAATTCTATTAACACATTTAGGCTGAACTCGACCAATTTAGCTAAGAGTGTAAACCTTGCCATGTTACACAAATAGAATTTGCTGCTGTGCAGAACCAAAACTTCTTCTACAACTACGCCACTATGAAAGATACATTCAAGTATTTACAAAGGGCCCTCCACACCTTGTCTTCACCCTTAGTACCATCCCTTCTCTCTTGGGTGTACATATGGGTTTCACTCTTGCTACCACTTAGTATCAGCAGTCAAAAGCTATTACAAATGTGTGCTCCTTTGTCCGTGATTTCTTGCAAGAATAATCTTGAAATATCATACTTGATTGCTATGAACTTTATCTTCAATTTCAAAACTCCAGCGATCATAAAGTATATACCTGGAAACTCCAAGTTTGCACTGCCTGGTCAAATGCAGAGCCTCCGCTTTGCTTATATCACGTTAAGTTTGCAAATTATTACACTTAGTGAATCTCCCTCGCATGATTGTAAAACCTGCATGGTTAATTTATAAGTTTCTGCAACACTTAAGAAAGCTTATCAAATACTTTTGATTTAGTTGTCATTGAAAGATGTTTTCCAACATTATGAACGTGGTCTGAGTACTACCAAAGGAAGAAACTCTCCCCTCCAAAATCACCTGCCCAGTGACTAGTATGTCAGACCGTAGACAAGTTAACAACAAAACAACAATCCTCATCAATACGGGTTTCATAAGATTAAATTACTTTCCGAGCAATGAGAGAGCAAGGGAGTGTAAAGAAAACAAGCCTTTTGTATATAATGGATTTACATCCAACATATATGTCACTATGCTTCATTGACAAGTCTCTTAGCTGAATGCGATTACAGTGATTTTACTAAGAAAGCACCTCTTTACCAAGAACAAAAAGAGAGAACACACACCCCATGCTACAATCGGATGCAGAGCATAACGAATCCTAGGATCATGACTTACTTTGCAACTTTTATCTGGTTTCTTAGGTGTGTTTCTCCTTGGGTGTGTGGGAGTACTTATCAGTCATGTGCATCAAGAGCAGCCAAACATGAGTTATAAGCTCTCCGCCTTGCCGCAACATTTTCGTGTGATGGTAAACTTGACAATTATACGCAGCATAGCACAACATCTCCACCCAAATGCTGCTTATGATCTGCCACTTCTTGTTCTTGCCCTTCAGTGTTACAGCCAATTCCTTTGCGTCCGACAGCACGTGCCACTTCCTGGTGATTATGGTTCCCTTCTGATCCGGGGAGGGTTCATTAAGCACATTCTCTTCTGACGACAATGTCTTCAAGGCCTCACTGAGGTCTCTGTACCTGAGAAATGTTTTCAATATGGCGCAAGCATGATCCAATGTAATTTTGGCAGTCGTTAGGGACAATGTGTAGGGTCGCAGTGCTAGAAGGTATATCATGTAATTGGACAGCAGTTTGCTTCCCTTACAGTCCGGAGAATTATCAGGCTCTGAAAGGCAGATGTTCGTTGCAATGTGCCAAATGATGATGCTTTTGTCAAATGTTGTTGTTGTGGAAATGTTTCTTTCCAACGCATCAATGGCTTCCTGTGTCCACTCCATGTCGCCCCTGAGTTTTTGAGCTTCAAGTGTCCAGTCACCGCGTTTGGTGAAGGGCTTTTTGCCTCTGATTACATCGAACTTTTCCATATTTTCCACCAGCAATACCTTGAGATAGCCAGGGATTTTCAAGTGAGAGCAATGCTTTCTCCAGGTCACATCTTTTTTGCCGAAGTGTTTGTGGATTCTCCCAATGGACCATGAGCGGTCATTGTACAGGCTATGATCCAACAAGTCGACTTGCCCAACTGAGTTCGACCACCTTTTCCTCTTCATATACGTTTTAGCTAAGAATTCCAATAGCCTTGTCGACCTGAGGCAGTTTATACGGCTCATCGCCACAATGGCCCGTGCCGAAAATGGTTGCAGAACAATTTGGTAACCTTCTAGGACGGTGACTCCTATCAACAAGGCATAAGTGTAGGTGATGTACGCGTCTATCAAGAAGGCACTCTTGAAAATAACGGCAAATCTACACAAGGCTGAGACTAGACAGGAAAAGGTAGTGAAGCGGCAGATAAGACCAGGCCATTTATAGAGAATTGGTTGCTTAGTGTAAAGTACGTCAAACATGAATCCAAGTTCGACCTCGGTTGTGATGAAGACTAAATCGGGCTTTACAGTTAACCGAGATTCTGATAGAGACTCTGGGTGGTAGAGCCAGTTTACAATGTGGGGCTTCAAGCATTGGAACCGATAATACGCCTTCAAGATGATCTTTTGCTCAATCGACAATTTAGGCCTGTCGGACCTGTTGATAATCTTGCCTACAGCTTCCTCATCGAAGATATCCCTGGCTGATATGCTTGACCCCTTCCAGTATACGTACGTGAGGGCCCAAACTGTCACTGCTGACCGAATGAATCCAGCGGCAAACAAGGGGAAGTACAAAAATCGGATGGGGGACGTGCTGTCCCAGCAGCGAATCAAGATGCAGAAGACGAAAACGGCCCTGACAAACAAATTCAGCATCTGTCGGTAACTGAGGCGGTTGTCCTCAACCGAGTATGCAGTTATGGAGTCAGGGTTCCCAAGCTGCATCAAGAGCAACGGTGCCAGCAACCCCTTGAGCTCGGTAATATAGTCTGGTCGATCAACATTGTCAATCTGGACAACAGTGAGCTTGCCAATGGCGATAGTCACAAAGTAAGAAGAGAGCAAGTAGGCGATTTGGATGACGTATTTGATGTTGTTTGACGTCATGTACCTCCGGCGGCTGCCAAGGATGGCGAGGGTGATCTGGCAAATGAGGCTCATGGTGACCAGCGATTGGATGCCCCATGCTTCCCATAAATCTCTTGATGCAGGCCATTCGGTACTGACTATGGATGATATCAGACTGAACGATTTCATGGGGACGTGATGTCTTCTGCTGTTCTTTCTGAGAAACAACTATGCAAGTGAAATTAATAACGATTAGAATGGATGAACTGCCTTGGACTCATTCTGAAGAGTTAAGTATAAATCTCTAAGCTTCTTGTTGCATTCATTCAATATGTTCAGTAAGATTTTGGGATCCTAACACTGCTTTAATTCTTCCATTACAGCGAATGAGATTTATTTCGTCTTGCTCCTCTGCATGAGCGAAACCAACTCAAAAAGGAGAGAGTGATTTCAGAAGTCTAAAGCAATGCTAGGTGCTAGTTTTTGCTAGAACAGATCTACGAATTTGATGCATTCAATGAGATGGCTAATTGCAGAAGGACATCCAAAGAAGCGCCTCATGTACAAACACCCAACTGCCAATACTTGCATTAATTAACGGACTGGTAAGGTAAACCAGTTCATTACACCTAGCATTTCCCAAACATCAAATATGAGATCATCGAGACCCACACATTTTTTATTTTGCTGAATAGATCATCGACACACTCCTAAAACAGAATAAATGTTCAGAGACAAATGAACTAATGACAAGCTGATAATTTTCTGCAAAAATAAGTACAAATTGGTCTGGCAAGAAACCGAAACCTTACTATGCTGGTGACTCCCAAGAAGCTGACGAATTAGGTTCTTCCTAATAATAGAAATGGCACCGAGAACGCCCGTGTTCCTAACACTAGTGGGGAAGCTTAGTTAAATTCAATTTTGAAGAGACAATAAGAGGGAATACACAAAGAAAGCAGAGAATTGATTACTTACTTGTAACTTTAATCTACGATTCTGTCTCTTTGTTCCTTCCGCCAGCGACAAATCAGGTAAGACTTTTAACTTTACGCTATTGTTGGATCAATTCTCGAGGGGTGTAAACTCTGCTGGAAGTATGCAAAGAATTCACTCTTACACTTTTTAGGAAAAAAAGTCACTGGGGCTTGAACTACTTGCAATTTAAATAAGCAATGCTTTTGCCCTAGTGGCCACCTTTCCAACATGAAATTGGAAGGTGAAGGATTCGAATCTCCACCTTATCAGGAGATTGAGGTGAGGACAAAATAGTTTCAAATGTGAGTTTCAACTCCCACACCCTATAAAGAGGCATGTCAAAAGTTTGAGCGTGAAAGTTAGAATAGGAATAGAGTATGACCGATAAAAATAAAAAATAAAAATAAAATAAGCAATGCCTAAACTTCCAATTCATTAATAGTATCTCAACTTCGCATAACAAGATCAATTAGTTATTCACTATCTTCCACAAGTTTTTGTAATCACACGATTGTCTAGATTTTGGAATATATTTTCATATAAATTCATTTCTTAAACCAACCCATTATAAAGTAACATATTTTTTTTTCACTTTTTTATTTTTAGTACTTATGAATATTACAATAGTGACATTTAAGTATGATAGTTTAAGTAGAACCTCATTTACAAGAGACTTAGGATCTAGATATACTAGGCATCAATCCCTTTCTCCAGCTGCCATTCCCTGTAATCATCATTTTTTTTTAGTTTCTTTTTACATTAATCTTCATACATCCACATCACAGAACTTCCAAGGGTCCCTCTGTGCTCCCAATACTGCTACCATTATCTTGCATCCACCCATACTCCAAACGATATCCGCATCAATAGTTAATAGAATGCAAATGACCTTACATCGCTTTATTTCTTAAATTTGTATTCTACGAAGCACGTGAAGTTTGGAAAAATTGTCCAAACAATTTTAAATCTGTTATTTTTTTTTATCAATTTAGTCATAAATCTTTCAAGTTTTGCTAATTGAGTCTACCCAGTCAATTTTAGCTAGAAATTATAGACGTAAATGTCAGTTTTCCTACGTGATACGGTTGGCATTGACATGGACAATTTTTACAAAGTTTCTAAAAATTATGATTTTTTATAATTTTTTTTATATTTTTCTTTTTTTTTTCTTTCTTAGTTTTCCTATATTTTCAGGGTCCCTGGCCAACCTTGCTGCTCACAAGTGAGCGCTTCACAACCCTCGCTATGGCCTCACCCCGCAGTCCTCACAATATCCGGGCAAGGGTCACACACAAGAAAAGGAAAAGAAACAAAGAAAAATAAAAATAAATCAAAATTATTTTTAAAAAAATTGTAAAAAAGCGTCTACGTTAGCATCGGCTGTCCTATGTGACATTACTAGTGTCTATGTCAACAATTTTAGATTGAAATTAACCTAACTGACTCAACCATCAAAAGGTTTATGACTTAATTAGAAAAAAAATAACAAATTTATGACTTAATTGGTAATAGCGCAAAATGTTTAGGACTTTTTGGACAATTTTTCCTGTAAAATTGTCACTGCACACTGCTTGCTTAGGCGCTTATCTGATTGCGGCAATAAACCTCAACTCTACTGATTTGCAGTCACAGAATGCTCTAGAAATACATCTTGGCGTATGACATTTGACAGGTAAATCCCCCGAAACAAAACATATTGTTTTGCCTCAGCGAGCGAAGATGTTATTACGGGCAATGGATGAAGCACTTTATGCATTGGAAATTAAGGCATGACAGCATAGGAAAGGCTGTGTTCGAAAAGATGGATCTGATATTGTTTAGGAATACTGAGAATGCACTGCTCACAAAACGGATGTCAAGAGGGGGGAGTAATGGGAGATAATAGAGTTAACAGTCGCAAAGTATAACTAACTTCAGGGACAAACTCAAAATTTTCTTGCTTTTGCCTTGATTGGAATTTGGTCAGGATCATGGATTAATTTAATGACGTAAGTAATTTGGTCATTTCTTTCAATTTATGAGTACCATCTGGATGATAAACAAAGATAACAATTTCCACTCATTTTTGTCTTTTCAGAATTTTTAAAGCTTCAACACTAGAGTTGACTACCACCCATCGTTGCAGCGTGGATGGTAGGGCTACTGGACTCCACGATGGAGGTCCCAGGTTTGAAGCCCCTGCGACGAGGGAGGAGGCTGCGCTACGTGGTGCCTTGCCCGGGTGCGTGGGTGGTGGTTTCTGCGTGCCTCCCTGGGGGGTTTACTCCCCGGTTGCTGACCGTGCGGCGGGTTCCCTGGGTCACCAAAAAAAAAACACTAGAGTTGACTGTTTATATGAAATTTGTGATTAACCGTTGAGGATCATATAAGATTAATATATTTTCTAATAGTTGTCATTTTAAGAGCTAATTAATAAGATGCAAGTTGATCCTTTATTCTAAATTTGCATACGAACCATATATGTTGATGCTAGGTAATAAAAAGAGATTTTCCTTAGACTTTTCATTTTAAAAGCCAATTGTACAACCATTAAGTCAGCATTTGTCGTGACCCTCCTAAGGTGAGATCGTTGAGGAGGTCAACAAATTGCCATGCGAGCACGGATTGTCCCTCTTGCATGGTGGCACTTACCCTTGGCTCGGGTTCTTCCAAACTTTATCGGTTGCAAAATGATTTGATTTGGTTAATTTATCACGGGTGTACCTGTTTTGGTAGTCAAAAAATCAATTTAAAATAATTTTGTAACAGGTAAATCAGTTTGGAGTTTTTCGCGGTATTAATACTAAAATATTTGATATTTCTTTCTTTGTTCTCTCATTTGAAATTGATCGCTACAAGACAATTAATTTGCACCATTCCGATAATCCAATGAATATTTGATTGAGCTCTCTTGTAAATCTGCGGCAATTTACCACCGAAGTGGTTGGTCTAGCGGCAATAGACCCAATAGACCAGCAGGCTACCACAAGATCGCAAATTAAAAACAGGCCGAACCTCTGAAACACTTGTGCTATATGTGGCCTAGCTGTCACGGGAGCTCTAGGTCCATGCTGGAGTGGCCGTGAATAAATTGCGGAAGGAGAAAGAATGAGTGAGTGAGCGAGCGACCGAGATTCTTTTGTTTTTTTTCTTGTTTTGTTTTGTTTTTTTTTTTCCATTTTGTATGATGACGTTAGCTAAATTTATCCACGTCGTTATCTAACATTATCTAACGGCCATGTTTGTCGGATTTGGCTGATTTTTTTTTTTTTTAATCTCACTCATCTTTTCTACATACATGTGTGTGCAGTGCTCTGGAAGACTGAACCCCAAAGTTGGTACTCTCCGGCCCACCCCAAATCCCTTTAACCAACAGGTCTGTGTGTGCGGTGCTCAGGAAGACTGAACCCCAAAGCTGGTACTCTCCGGCCCACCCCACCCCACAATCCCTTTACCACCAGGTCCGTATGCCTATGGGCGGATCTAGCTGATTTGGTGTTAGAAGAATTTGCTATTAGTTTATGAAATTAGGAGAATTGATTAGACCAATTAAAAATGAAAGGGATAAGTACGCATAAATCCTAAAACTTATTGTGAAAGTGTGATTGAATTTTAACACTTTCAAGAAATTGTAATCAAGTCCCCAAACTTATCAAATTGATACAATTAAGCCCCTAAAATGGAACAAAAAATGATTGTAGGTTTTTATTATTTTCTTAAAATGCGTGATGCTAATGTAACCTACAACAAGCGCCACATCAGAATTAAAAAAAAAAAAACTTTAATAGGAAAAAAGGAGAAGAAGAGGATGAAACTTGAATTAGTTTCATCATTTCCTTAATAACTCTCCAATCTCCTAGTTCAACCCTAGCTCAGTTAGAGAGATTGCGACTCAAAACCTCTAATCACTAGAATTAGCATCCATCAATCAAACCAACAATCAACCAATGTTTAAATCAATCAATTAGGGATAAGAATGGATTAATTGACCACAGCATTGAAAGTGTTATGGCTATAACTATCACCTAGAGGGGGTGAATAGGTGATTGTGCTAAATTGAAAGAGTTTAAACAAATATTGCAACAAGACAACTTCTGGTGAAGTGGTCAAATCTTACTAGTGTACAATTATACCACAATAAGTAAAATAGTAAAGGATAAAAAATTGCACACTAAAGATTTTTGTGGTTCAGCTTTTGCAAGCTTATATCCATTCTCCAGCGCTACAACCTATTAGCTAAAATCCACTAGGAAGAACCAATCAGAGGTTATAAATCCTAAGCTACAAGTACTCAAGCTTGTGTGAACAATTCCTCACACTCTTAGCCTTTAAAGGTTTACACAATATCGCTCAGCATAGACAAATGTATATGGTCAAAAACATTCTTAGACTTTGGAATTAAAAGCTTCAATTCTTGTGAATGTGAATTCTATATCCTTCAGTTTGGAGACCTCCTCTTATACTCCTCCTAGTCCAAGCTCACCATTGGACATATCTCTAGGAGGATCATCTAGCTAATCTACTCGTTGGCCCTGGATATGGCTGAGAAGCTCTGATTGCTTCAGGATCGCCTAGAGTGAAACTTCCCATATGATTTGCCACCCATACAACAATTTGGGTTTCCAAAAGTTGAAAGTTTGTGTTTGGAAAGAACATTTTTCCTCTAACAAGTTGTTTAAGGAAAGTTGAATCTCCAGTAGATATTAGGAAGAATTTTCTTTTAAAACTCTTTATAAATATGACAAGGAATCCAACCAAATTTCCACTAACTGTTGCATGGATGATTTACTCCTTCCTAGCTATTTGATAAAATATGTAAGCAAGGAAGAATAATCCACGACTCTAACTTTGATTGAAATCGTTTAATTATATTCCATCAAATTTTCCACCTAAAAAATAATTTTAATTAGAAAACAAAGCCTCTAAAATTTGTCAATTATTGAAACTACTAAGGGAATGTTTTCTCAATAGAAAGAAGATCCAACACCATGAGTGAGAGAGAGAGAGAGAGAGAGAGAGAGAGAGAGAGAGAGAGAGAGAGGGGGAGAGATGAGTGTGTGGAATGGCTTTGTACTAGAAGCCGAAGAAGCTAGTCCACACACTCACTCATATCTCTCTCTCTCTAACTTCCAAGTTTCCTCATCATCTTTTTCATGCTTAAGGCTATGGTGAGGGCAAGCTGGAGTTTCTTCAACCTCACGACCATGGCCCCTTGGGCTTCATCCTCTTTTTCTTTTTCTTTTTTCTTTTTTTCAATAATTTATCCTTTTATTTCCTTTTACTTTTAATTATTTAATTTGATTTATGATGCGAAGCATGGTAGATGCCATTTTGGCACCACATGCCTTAAGGAAGTGATAAAAAAAAAAAAAAAAGCTACATTGGCATTTTCCATTAACCAAATTAGATAGAGTTAACTGAAGGATTTGACTACACCTATTTGACAAGCATTTGTACTTGATTACATCCTTTGAAAGTTTTATAAGTCAATTAAACTTTTGTGACAATTTTTAGGATTTCTGATGCACCTATCCCAAGAAAAATGACTAAATTAGAAAAAGAATGAAAATATAAAGAGGAAAAGTATATTGTTTCTCAGTGTTTGACCAACTAATTAGTCGATGAAGTCTGGTTAGGTGATTTCACTAACTTCATCTAGTAACTGAGTTAATCTAATTGGGTGAGCCTCTAAACAGTTTTTTTGTGAGTGAGACTAGAGGAAAGCAAACAACTTACCACACATCACAGATGTACATGCATGAGCTGCTTGTATATATAGGAAAAAAAGAAAATAAATCATGGAATAATATATCAGCCACATTCTCTTTTACAAACAACTGATTGTAGGATCAACGACATATGATTTTCACCTGACCATGTTAGGAAACAATGAACCTAGGTGTACCAAGACGGATGTGAGCACATCATCAAATGAGAAATGCTAAATGTTACCGAAGCACTCCCTTGTTGATTTTTGCTTTATTTTCTAGCCAATTGATTATTTCAATATTAAATTACACTTTCATTTAAAAGCTTAAGGTTTTAGAATAATCGACATTAATTCTATAGAATCTCACATCCTATTAGAGCAAAAAGTCAATTCAAATCTTTTTAGGCATTATTTACCTCCCCAGTTACATCTAACAACTTAAACTTTTAAAATAGTTGGTACTGCTCCATATTAAATCTCACATAGCCGATTCTAATATTTAAATATTTATATACTCTACCTTACATAGGTTAGACTTTTGTCTATATTAAGGCCTGGAAAATATATAATTAGCAATGCGAATAAGGAATCTAGGAAAATTTGAACTCAAAACCATTGCTCCAATACCACATGACAAAGCCAACTGTGGTTTAATATTTAAATATTATAACATTACTAACCCAATTGAGCATGACAATGCCGCATCATTGAGTGTTGCCATATATAGTTTTAGCTTCCCTCCACTTGAAAATCATCTAGAAGCAACTAGAAGAATCATTTTTCAAGGAGGAAGATTCAATTGAGGCGATAGGATCTGCAAAAAGCCTTGGGATGCTGGATTGGTAATTGTCGGTCTTGTGAGCCAAGAGGAGCCACACATGAGTGATGAGCTCACCTCCTCTCATATGCTGCTGATGAGCTCCCACTTGTTGTCCATCCTCCTCAGTAAACCATTCAAAATGTGTCGAAAATCCATTTATTAACCTATTTTCATTAAAATGGGTTATAAATGGGCACCTAAAATTTAGTAGGCTAGCCATAAATGGGTTGTAAATTTAGTGAATGATGCAGAGCAAGTTCTTTTATCAGCATTCAAGAAGATGAAAGTGGACAAAATGATACTTGGTACTTGGACACTGGTGCAAGCAACTACATGTGCGGGCGAAGGGAGATGTTTGACAAGTTAGATAAAACAATCAAGGGGAAAGTCTCATTCAATGATATATACAAAATTCTTGTCAAAGGCAAATGTACAATTCCGATTTGTTTGAAAAAGAGTACACATTAATTTATTACTAATGTTATTATGTACCAAAAATGTAAACATTTATCTTGAGTTTGGGATAGTTTTAGGAGAAAGGTTATGTTGTCCACATGAATGATCTTAGACTTGTGCTAAGAGACCAAAATAGTAAATTGATTGCAAAGGTGAAGATGTTGAAATAAAAATAGAACCATTCTTGACATGATTTGAAGCATGTTAAAAAGCAAAAATTTGCCCAAAGAGTTTTGGAGTGAAGCTATCATGTGTGCAGTCTATCTACAAAATAGATGTCTCACATATGAACTTGAAAGCGTCACTCCACAAGAAACATGGAGCGAGAGGACACCTAGCATTTCACATTTAAGAATTTTTGGAAGCATTGCTTATGCTCATATCCTGAACCAGAAAAGATTGAAGTTGGAAGACGAGCAAAAAAACTCATTTTTATCGGATATGATTTTCATCAAAAGCCTATAAATTTGATCCTAACACTTTGAAAGTGTTTTTAAGCAGAGATGTCAAGTTCGATGAAGAAGGCATGTGAGAAGATAATCCAAAAGATGAAGTGAATGTTCATGGTGATTCAAGCCAAATGGAGTTGAATGATCACTCTTGACCATTCTTTTCAAGTACATCATTGCCAACTTCTTCAAATTGTGTTGATGAACCGATAGTACCAAGATTAAGGAGATTGTGTAAGCTCTATGAAGTCACTGATGAGCTTCACCATGTATGCCTTCTTGCGGATTATGAACTACTTGTCTATGATGATGTTGTCAAAAGAAGAAAAATTGAGGAAAGCTATGAACGAAGAAATTGAAGTTATCGAGAAGAACCAAACATGGGTTGCTTGTTGATCTTCTTAAGGATAAGAAAGTGATTGGTGTCAAATGGGTGTACTAGGCCAAAAAGAATGAGAAAGGGCAAGTGATAAGGTATAAGCAAGATTAGTTGTGAAGGGGTACAATTAAAAGACCAGGATTGGCCATGATATAGTTTTTGCCCCTCTTATCTACTTGGAAGGATTATATTGATAATTTATGTTGCAACTCAAAATTGATGGCAAATTTATCAAATGAATGTTAAATCAGCATTTTTAAATGGCATCCTTGATGAGGGGATTTATGTTGAGCAGCCCATGGGGTTTATTGCGAAAGGTCATAAAGACAAAGTGTTGAAATTGAAGCTATATGAGCCTAAACAAGCCTCGAAAGTATGGAATTCCAAACTTAATGCTTTTTTCAAGGCAAATGGCTCCTCCTAATGTCCATATGAGTATGCACTTTATTTAAAGTAAGAAAAAGGTGATATTCTATTGTCCTATTTATATGTAAATGAACTTGTTTTACATGAAATAATCCAACACTAATTAATACTTTTAAGGCATCCATGGTAAAGGAATTTGGAATTGCTGATAATAATCTCATGAATTATTTCCTTGGCATAAAAGTGAAGCAAAGTCCAAGTGGAATTTTTTTCTTTGGGAAAAGGTTATGTAGAAAGCATACTTGACAAATTCAATATGATGAACTGTACACCGGTCACTAAATCAATGAGTACAAGGTTAAGCTTCTAAAGTTTGATCATGGTATTCATATTAATTCAACATACTATAGAAGCTTGATAGGAAGTCTGAGATATTTGACATGTACTAGATTGGATATTCTGCACAATATTGGAATTGTGAGTCAATAAATGGAGAAAGCAAAGTCATCTCATCTTTAAGCTACAAAAATGATACTTTGTTATAACTAAGGAATTGCTACTCATGGCTTACACCACTATCAGTCTCAATTATTTCATCTTGGAGCTTGTTCACACCATAATATGATGGATATATTGATGATCGAAAAAGTACTACAGGCTTTGTATTTTTCTTATCTGACATTGCTTTCACATGGTCATCAAAGAAGCAACCCAACGTTACACTTTTAACATGTGAAGCTAAATATATATAGCAATATCTTCATGTGTTTGTCATGCAATATAGTTGAGAAAACTATATTTGAGAAAACTACTCAAAGAAATTCACATAGAGAAAAAGAAAGCAACAGAGTTTTTTGTCAATAATTTTTCTACTATTTTTTTGGCGAGAAATTTAGTTTTTCATTGATGAAGCAAAGATATTGATGTTCGATATCACTTCACTCAAGAACAAGTGAGAAAAAAAAAATTAAGTTTCTTGAGTGAAGACAATAAGATCAAGTAGCCCATAGTTTTCCAAAACCTCTCAAGGATGATGCCTTTCGCGAATTCAAAAGTCTGTTTAGAATGATTGATAGAAGACAATTTCATTTAAGAGGGAGTGTTTGTAATTAAACAAATTCATTTCGGCTATAATTTAATAAGTTAAATTTGCTGATTATGCGGGGAGGTTATCAATTTAGTGGACAAGTGGTCGATTTCATGGTTGTGGATCGACAACTTGGTTGTCAATTTACAAATTTGAATATCGACATCTGTTCGGCTTCCAAGACTGGTGCATGAATTGAGAGTCTTTATTGTAGTGTAATTTTCAAGAGTCTGTTCATGTTTTTATGTCTAGTTGAAATGCTTTCTAAATTCTCGAGGATCTATCTCCATGGAATGCTGGATATATTTATAAGTCATTTAAGAGTAAAAGTTAGCCTATTTAAAGGCAAGTCTTGTGATCATTTTAGATAAGGTGAGATAAAAAGAAAAAGAGAAAAAAAGCTTATTTATCTCGTTCTCTTCCCTATGTGAACTGTGAGCGTTTTTGCCTTCAAATCATCCCATCGATCCAATATGCGTCAAGTCCCGCCCAATTCAGCTAACGTCATGACCGACCAAAGGAAAAAAACTAATGTACTGCAAGGCCACGTCAAAGTGTGAAGCGCATAAATTTTTTTTCCGAAAGGGACGTCTAGGTGAAATCCACCATGGCCAAAATTAAAATATAAGGAAGAGAAGAATCATCTTTCTGCGCTTAAAGGAGGCCCTCGAGCCTCTGTCGCTCATCTTTTTTCACCGACACAACTTCCCTGTCGAGATTTAAGGTCGATCATGGCCGACTGAACCTCTCCATCGAGATCAAGGTAGGCGGCAGAGGATCTAGGGCCATGAACTACTCCAGAGTGCCGATGGAGGCGTGAGCGATGTTGAAGATGAAGCGTATTTTGAGGAAGCTCCACATCAGCAGTGGAGGCCTCGAGCCCCTCTGTCCGGCCCCGAATCCAGCGCGGTCGCCCTGGTCGAATTTCCAAGCCAATGGGGAGGATGGTGGTTGAATCGACGGCGGAGCCCATTGCCCTTGTGGCGTTCTTTTTACTTTGATATTGTGTAAGCTTCTGATCCCCAGTTTTGTTGAGGGCTTTTTTTTAAAATATTATGTAGCTTTTGAAACAGAAAGAAAAGAGAAGATCCACCTGAGTTTGAATTTGACCTTCAAATTGTTGTTCTGCCTCTCGATTCTGTCAATTTCACTGTCCAGACTCTGGTAGTTCTCCCATAAGAAACTCTACTCGTTCGTGTCTAAGCCGAATGCAGGAAAGGAACCAAAAACAGAGAAAAAGGACCTGTTCCAGGCTCAACAGGGAAACGGCCTTGGTAGGCACCAACTCAATTTGGAGCAGATCACCCCTAACGTTAAAGTCTTAATTTCTTTTAGAAACAACATAAACTGATTGCAGGATCCACAGTCCACAGCGTTTGATTTCACCTCAACCTATTAGGAATCAATGAACCTGAACCTAGGCATAGAAAGACCGAATGTGAGCATGACATTCGAATGAGTCAATGTGTCTTGAAACTCTCCCTTGGGAATTTTTGCTTTCCAGCCGGTTCAACAAGGACATCTCGAGGGTATAAATTGTAAAATTTTGTGGGATGAATTGTACTTGTTCTACAGAAAAAGTTATTATATAGATTTGTGCTAGATTTTTGTCTAATATTAAAATATGGAAAATATATAATTAGGAATACAAATGATGGGTCTGAAAAAATTTAAAGTCGAGTTCTCATAATCTGATTCCATAAGACAACCGTGATATGATACTAAAGTATTCTAACATGAGTAACCCAACTGCATCGTCAATGTGACGATGGGGCATCTAGGTTGTATATGCTTTAAGCTTGTGCCTGCCGGAACGTCCTCTTGAGGCAACTAGAAGAACCATTTTCAGGGGAGGGAGATTCGATGGAGGCGGCAGGGTCTTCAGAAAGCTCTTCACGGCTCAACTGGTGCTTGTCGGTCTTGTGAGCCAAAAGAAGCCACACATGAGTGATGAGCTCACCTCCTCCTGTCAGTAGGTTCTCATGGTGATACCCTCGACAGTTGTATGCTGCGTAACACAGCATCTCCACCCAGATGCTACTGATCAGCTCCCACTTGTTGTCCATCGTCCTCAAGTCGACCACAAGCTTCTGTACCTTCAACAACATGTTCCAATCACGAGTGATCCATGTCAGCTTACTCAGTTCCAAAGGGTCTGGGACATCCCCATCCGGCGACGACAGTATGCTAATTAGTTCTTTAGGGTCTTGGTACCTGAAGAAAGGCCTCAGTGTGCAACGAACGTACTCCAGGATGATGTCGGCAGGGGAGAGGGACAATGTGTAAGGATACAGATCGAGGAGGTATATCATGTAATCCGATAGGAGTTTGCTTCCTCTACAAGCATCGGGCTTTTCACTTTCCAGTGTGTGCAGGACTTCGGTTGCGATGTGCCAGATAATGATGCTCTTGTCGAATTCTGTTGCAATGCTATCACTCAGTCCTTTTTTCTCTTGGATGCCGTGAGCCTCGAGCGTCCACTCGCCTCTTTTTTTGAAGGGCTGGAGGTCTCTTTTCTTATCTATCTCCCCCATCTTTTGAACCACCAGAACCTTGAGGGACGAGGGCATGGCCGGGCGGGAGTGTAACCTCCTGACGATCTCCCATTTCTCTAACCAATAGAGTACCGTGGCAATAGGCTTCGGACGTTCTTTGTATAGTTGGTGGTCTAACAAATTGAGCTTCCCTATTGTCCTCGACCATCTTTTCTGCTTCATGCACTGATTGGCTAGAAATGGGAGGAGCCTTCGGACGAGCGGCATCTTAAGGTTCGTACTCATCTTCGCCACCGCCCAATCTGAAAACACCAGCATCGAGATTTCATAAAGTTCGAGAGATATGACTGCCATTAGTAACGCATAGGTATAGGTGATGTACATATCGATCAAGAAGGCATTCCTGAAGATCACGACAAATCTACACAAGGCAGACACCAAGCAGAAGAAGCCAACAAAGTGGCCTATGAGGCCAGGTTTTGTGTACAGAAAGGGAGCTTTAGTGTAAAGCGCATCGAACATGAAGTTCAGCTCAATCTCGGCCATGGTGAAAGCACGGTCGGCGGGGTAACCTTCGATGGACATTGATTCGTGGGATATAAACTGAGGGTGGTATAGCCAGTTCTTGAGATGGGGCTTCAAGCAGTGGAACCGATAGTAGGCCTTCAAGATGTCCTTTGTGGACGCGAACTTTTCGTCCTCAGGGAACGCTTCGAACACTTGCTTAATGCCGGCTTCTTTGGACATGTCCTCTGCGGTCACGGTCAAGTTCTCATTAGACACGGATTGGAGAGCCCAGGCCCAACCCACTGGCTTTATGATTCCGACCACGGACAAAGGGAAATACAGTCTTGAGATCGGGGAGGAGCCGTCCCAACAGCGATAGAGGATCCAAAACATGATAACCACCGAAAGCCCGATTTTCAGCATTTGTCTTAATCCCAGCCGGTCATCTTCGACCGCATAGGCCGTCATGCGATCTGCATACCCGAGTTGCATCAGAAGCAATGGGGCCAATAACGCTTGCAAGACCACATCGTAACCTGGATTTTTAAGATCGTCGATGCGGACCATAGTAAGCTTGCCCAGTGCGATTGTTGCAAAGTAAGAAAGGAGCAAATATGTGGCCCAGATGATGAAACTAGCTGGAATCCACGTCATATATTTCCGACGGCTGCCTAATATTGTGAGAACAATCTTGCAGGCAAGGCTTGCGGCGACCAAGAACTGAATCTCCCACGCTGCCCACAGGAGGTTAACGGAGGAAATCCAACTAGTCAAACTCATGGCAGCTTCCTTCAAGTGTGCTCACTAGACATCAATGCAAATGCAGAGTGAGGAAAATTTTTCACATTGCTTCTGAAGAATGCTTACAAACAGCTTGCACCAAGCTCCAAAAATGCCACACATCATTGCGTCGTTAATCCTCTCAATCTCTTACAATTCCGCACAACTGAATTAGGAATGGGAACATCGTTTATCCTAGATTCGGTATTTATTGGGTGCATCATATGTTCAAGTTCTTTCTATGTTTCACCCGATATTAACATTGACTGTCAACCATCACAAGTGTCCAAGAACTAGAAAGGAAGATCTACATTGCAATTAAAATTCTTTTTTTGATCATAATTTTAAATTAATTTAGTTCATTGAAAGTCCAGGCAAAAGAGAATACATAGGTAGATGTTTTTTTTTTCTTCATTTATTGAGACTGTTTGTTTACATTTAAGAAAAAAATAAAAAGTATGATTTTTTGTTTGCCCGTCAAAATTTAAAAAGATGAAAAAAAAAATAACGAAAAAATTATAAGTAAATCTGCATATTAATAATTGAATGTTGTGAAAGTGTCAGGAGTTTTTTAATTTGAAAAAGAGACAATATCCGTCAGCCGCAAAATTTAGGATTAACTAATAAAATAAAAACTAATTCAGACAAATCTAATGATTAAAAGGAAATTGATTGAAAGATAAAGTGGCGCATATTTGTCTACTTGCCCATCTCTCTCCATGTTCATCTCCCACTCCTTTCCTAGAGGTCTTCACTCAATTTTCTTTTTGCGATCCTGTATTTTCTCTTCTTCATTTTTTCCTGTCACTCCTTTGATTCATATTTTATTTTATTTATGATGTGCTCATCTGGATCTTCACTATCTATGAAAGTGGCAATCTTCTCGCATCGTGAGATGTGAAGAAGCTCTGGGTACAAAAATATGCCGTTAAGCCATCCACGTTGTTATGAGTCTTCCTTAATTTTTCAGTGTAATAAACTGCCTATAATATAAATATAATTTGTTTATTTGGGGGAATTGTCGTTCTACAAGAATTTTCTTAAATCAAATAAGATCTAACGTGAAAATAACGTAAGTAAAGAATGTTCTATTCCAAGTAATATCTTCCAATTACGTATGAAAAATAATGACATCTCTTTCATTATTAAGCTCTGATTTGTTGAAGCTTACTGAAAAACATCGACCATCTACCATGGGCTTGGCCATGTGTTCCAATGGGTATTATCATCGTGGATTCCTGGTTTACTAATGGCAAATAAAAAAAAAAATCAGAAATAGGGATTTCAGTTATTTTCTTATATATTTAGAAGATTTTACCTTTTATTTTTAGTTATATTTTTTTTTTCAGTAATTAAATTCTGACATTAAAGAATAATTAAGAATTTCATTTTCCGGCAAAAGGGCATTTTTCACATGTTGAGTTTTTATTCATCTTTTGTTGGATTTTCAATATGGATTATTTGGGGATCGAAGAAAGAAAAAATAAAAACAAGTGCCAAATTCCTCGTAAGACAATCATGAAAGCACCGAAATTGGAAAAAAAAAAAATATTTAAGTAAGAAAATATAGAGAATAATTTGCAGAAAATAAAAAAAAAGTTTCCATTGGGACATGTGTCAATGATGACCACGTGTCACTTCCTATTCACATAATTTTTTTTTTTAGTTAAAACATAGATAACATTATTTCCCAAGTGATAGGATAAAAAAGTGATTATTTATTTATTTTGAGTACTAATAGGAAAAGTGGAGTGCAATGATCAAACACATCACCATATGAGTATAATAGTCAAGATAAAATTCAGAATAACATTGATTTGGTGCATTCTCAAGACAAGTAAAGTCAAATATAAAAGAAATATAGTCCGGATACAATTATCTCATAAGAGAGGTAGGATAGAGGTAAATTGGAGTATTATTATCCATAATATAAAAGTTGTTTTTCTTGAAATAACAAACTCCGTGAATTAACAAAATTAAAATAATATTTGAATTCTAATATAAAAAAAAATTAAATAACATGAAAACAACAACAATTTCTTTTTATTTATATATTTAAATTTCTTTAATCTTATATATGAATTTTTAATATATACATATATATTGTATTTATATTTATTACATATTTTAGGTATTTTAGTATTTTAGGTATGTTATTATAGTTTATTATTTAATAAAATTTTATTATAGAATGAAGGAAGGGGGAATTTTTTTTTTTTTTTTTTTTTTAAAAAGAGGAAAATATAATAGATAGATAAGCAAATAAAAATGAAGTAGGCAAGAATCATGTGATAAATTCTTACCATTTTTGTTTGTGTAATTTGTAGGCTCTTTATACCGATATGCCATTTATACCAAATAATGAATACGATAAGTGGGAATATATCTAGCTTTCTTACTATGATTCATCAAACAATGTATAAAATATAATAAAATCCCTAAATTTCATAAAATATTTTATCCAGTTCTATTCTAATTAGAAAGTTAGACGGTTAGATTTAATGCAATTTGCTAATCCTCCACTCTTCCACTAATAACTATTAATCTTTCTCCAAATTTGCTTGGACACTATTTTGTAGCTCAAAAGAGCTGTTTTGCTCTTCGTGTAAAACTTCAATTTTTCGAGTTTGAACAAATGATGAATTATTAGACTATCCAAATAATTTCATTTTTGGAACTTTCTTTTATTTAGCCTCGACGTTCTATTGAGGTTCTCTGAAGGTGAATTCTCCACAGCTTTAGATGTGGCTTTTAAGTTTTTTCCGCCTTTATCTTTCAAATATTAGCTTTTAAAAAAAATCAAAATTAATTTTTAAATTTAAAGAGAGAGAAGGAAAAAGGTGGAGATGAGGCGTTACGGAAGTAATTAGTAAGGGGTGTGCTAGTTTTAGAGTAGGTAGGACATTTGCGCTGCCCTTGAAGCTATGGTTTCAAGTTTTTGTAGTCAAAAGTTATTTTATTGGCTCTTTAAATCATATTGGAACCTTGAACTTGTCGGTTCCACAGGTTCCAAGTTACCCTATATTGTCTTGTACTTTTTCAAATTATTTTTGTTGAACAAAAACCGTTGGCGATTTTAGTTATTACCACATTGAACATTTAACATAGCACATAATTGGATTACATGTTAAAATATATGTTCATGTATAATGGTAACACGATCCTAAAATTTTAATAGCATCAAAATTTAAAAAAATAAAGAAAAAATATTGGCTTCCACCTATTATTTTATTGAGAAGGTATCATCCATAGATATAGCCAAGCTTGTCACACACACTCACGCGTGCATATACTCGCAGAATCAGATAATTGCTTTTCAAAAGGGGTTGGAGAGAGAGGGGGGGAGCAATTAAACTTTTCACATATCATAATGTTAAATACTTCATAAGGAAAAACAAGTCATAAATAAATATTCGCACATGTATATACTTAAAAAATACCCTGTAAAGAATACATGGTGTAAGGTACATGCTGGTGTGAGCGAACCTTGGAAACCTAACTTATACTCACTTGTTCCAAGATTTTGGAATAGCAACATACCCCATGCGAGTTCTAATTTCCCAATTGAACCTACCAACCCATGCTAGTTCGACAGGGTCCGCTGGTTCCACAGGTTGTCCTACACAGTATTTAGTCTTGAAAGAAACTCCTAATTTTGGTCTTGACTTCATGAACTAATGCTATTTTCTTTTCTAATTTTGGGAGTTCTATTACTTTTGATCTTCACTAACTTCTCAACGGCCTTCTGCCATATTCACCACAATACAATACAGTAATAGATTAGATGACCTTCAATGCAATTGCTCTTGGATTGGATTTTCAAAAATTTGAGTAGAAGCAATTTCACGACTCCAAAGATAATTTATATAAGCCTACCACATTTGAAGACCTGCAGACTTAGATCCCATTCACATAGGAAAGATTGCATTCAATAGCATATTTGCTATACTTTTCCTAAAATAGCAAATTTTTATATGTTGAAGGAACAGAAAAGGGTCATAATTTCTCCCTATTCTTCTTTCACCAGTTGGAAAATGAACACCAAGAACTAACATAAACATGTGCGATAACTTGTATAGAGAATGGTCGAATGTACTGACCAATGATCTAAAGTATGATAATCACTTGCTGAAGCAGACATAGACATTTACTTAAAAGTAATATGGTTACACTAAGCACGAGAAGAAAATGCAAGAAAGAGGTGCAATGCAACACAAGACTAGCACCACAAAACCTGAACTTGAGGGCTGATGAATTCCAGAATTATGATTCAGAAGACGATGACACCGACATTGGAAAAATTGGAGAACTGAAGCAGAGAAAAGCAACGGAGATCTTTGTCCTAAGAAACGTCGTGAAGGAACAAGTTACTAGAAATAGGTGGTTTCCTCTCTTAGCTATCAGAGCACTTGTGTCTTAGCACATAACAGCAACTTACTGTTTGTTGGAGCCTCCGTTTATTAAGTAAGAAAAAAGATATGCGAAGGAATAAAAAAAGACAAAAAGAGAACGGAATAAAATACGATATGGGAATTGATTATTTACTTGCAACTTTCGTCTGAGGCTGTCTTTTTGGTTGGCCTAATGGGTACATAACCGTGTCAGAAGCTTCATCTTCAAGGTCCCGCGTGATTCTCCTTCTGTCCTGCACTTTTACCTCTTGGATTAGGCAAATGATTGGCTACTCTGACACTAATCGTGGGTGAGCATATAAAATTACCCGAATCGGACCAAACTAGCCTATTCTAGGTGGTTTCCAAAAGTGTCGATATAATTCCTAGTTCCATAAAATTGAAACTGGTGCTGGGCAATCTGGTTGCCCAAGAACCCGACCGCTCAGACTAATTTATTTACTTTAATTTTTAATTTTAATTTTTTTAAATAATAGCACTAATTTCCATGTGTGTAAAAACCTAATCACCTATCACATGCCTCCTCTTTCCCTCTCAGCTCTTAGTCTCACGGTCAATATGGGGACTGAAATTAGGGTTCTTTGTCCGATCCTCACCCAATGCCAACTTCCATCGCTCAGCCACCATCATTTGCCTGTTGTCGCTCAACCACCGTCGCTCGGCCACCATCATAGTTGCTCGACCAGGTGAGCAAGGAAAGGTTGAGGTTGTTGCTCAAGCAAAAAGCGGCGGGAAGAATAGAAGTGAGGGCGAAGGAGGAGGAGGAGGAAGAAGGGGGGTCAAAGGTGCCAATGCTGGTGTCACTGTTGGTGCCACTACTAGTGCCATTGCTGGTGCCGCTATTGGTGTTGTTCTTCGAGGAAGAAGACGAGGAGGAAGCCCATGCCTTCTCTCTCTCTCTCTCTCTCTCTCTCTCTCTCTCTCTCTCTCTCTCTCTCTCTCTCTCTCTCAATTTGGGGATTTCGGGTTCTTACTTGAGGAAAAGACATCAAACGGCATCATTTTGTTGTTTGGATGTTGACTGTACTTTCCGACGAGCCATGTTAGCTTAAAAAATTAATTAAAAAGTGCCATATCTGATTTCCAGTCAATTAGATCAGCGTTGGCATTGAAATGATCGTTTTTCAAATTTGTTAGCACTTAAGTGATCCAAAATAAACTTTTGGCACCAAAGTAAGCACCGTACATAACTTTTGGCACTTCTAGTGTACTAACCCCAATAAAAGCCTAAGGACTAGGCGGGATCGTGTAGAGACACTTATTATCATGGGCCAAGTGTTCCTCATCAATCAAGGCATCATCTTCATGCTCCTCAATATGAGCTCGTCGAAAACCGTGAGCTCAACGATAGATATAATCAATGGTGAGTGATGAGTCATCATCTCTCCCCTCAGGTTGGCTTCATCCATAGCAACCACGTAATGCGAGGAATGAGAATACCATATCCCAATAGCAGGTCGAATTGTGGCCTCGACATGGCTAATTTGGCTTCCCTCGATGACCTGTGGTGATAATCAATACAACATAACCCTAGTTTGAGGATTGGCGGGATTATTTGAAGCGTGCAATATTGGCAGAGCACCCTTGAAGGGTAATACAGCGTTAAACTTGTCAACCCCACGAAGGGGAGTGGGTCGTCAACTCTACTAACAAGGTGCATCTCGAGTTTCCTAAGCCACCGGACATGCCATTGGATTAAGTGAGGGGTGAGGTTTTTGAGAAAATGAAGCCATACAGAGAAAGACCATGATGAAAAGAATTCATTTCTTTGGCAAAACCTAATAATAGGATGATGATATTTCGTGACATCGACAATCTTCACGTGAGAGACAAATTCTTTGATATGTGAGAAAAGCCAAATTTGCAGGAGTCCTAATGGGGCTCTAAGATTTCTTCAGCCATTTGTCTTGAATCGATTAAGGGACACAAAGGTTTTGACAATGATCATGTGTGTAAAACAATTAAAGGCGCACACTTGTTTGACAATGTGAGTGACTAAAGGATTCATTGTCTTTCGAGTATGTGGGAACACCACAAAGCCGAAGAATATGAGTATGAAAACACGAGGAATTTGGTTTCTAGATTTAGGCTTTAGGCTAAGGAAGTATTGCTCAGAGAATGTATAAGGCATGAAATTCAAATTTCTTTTAAGAATAGCCTTAATTTTGTTTGTAGGGATATTTAGGAATTGACTTAGGAGAAAGATTGGATCTTGACCAATAGGAGGAGTGACGAAACCTAAGGAAGCTTTGCCTAACCCAATGACTTTCCGAAACTCTTCAATTGTAGATTTTAATTCATATCGATTAAACACAAAGATGGAAGTCATGGGATTCCAAAAATGAGCCAATGCCTCCACCATTGCAATACGTGGTTCGACTTTTAGTAAAGTCATGAGGAAGCCTATACGCTTTTCCACATAATCTTGATGTCTTAGGTTGAGGTTCTCCCATATAATCTTGAGATTCTTTGGTATCGAAACGACGTCTAATTCAGGCTTACCCATCTAAGCCTAAAACCAAAGGGGAATTTGTGATTAAAACGCATCATCGTTGAAATATAAAGCACATAATTGAAATACAAAAAGTAATAAGATAAAAATGATAAGAAATGAACGATTTCTTACCCACCAAACACATGACAAGCACGAATCACACGTTGCATGAAACTATGAGGTTTCGACGCCTAAAGTGAAGATGCTAAAGGCTCAAGGTCCCCATCCAAAATGATAAAAATAGTTTACCCACCGCTGTTATCGTCGGTTAGTGCTATTTTATCGGTTGGGATGAGTGGTTTATGTAAGTAATGGACTACCACGAGTATTCACTTGCGAATTCCACCCATAAACCCTCCTAATGTCCTAAATTTGGTAATCAGGGTTTTAGACCGCGATTGTGTATGTGGTGTCGTGCTAAAGCTCATAAACATGCATTTAAACTTAAATATCCAGCACTTCACTATAAACACTCATACATTCATACATCCTTACTCCACCTGCAAAACAAAGGGTTTACAAGCATGCCTCCCCCTATAACTCCCACCTATAAGACCATTTAACATGAGGTTAGCGACCAACCTGATTTTCCACGTGACTTTGATATGCAAGCGATCCTACACAAGACACATTAGTTAAACACAACAATCATTTTTAAACAGCTTCAAGTCCTCTTAATCTAGTATCCAGTCCCTAGTGAAGTCGTCAAGCCTATCACAACCCAATCTCATCAGCCATCCCTCTCATGAGGAAAGGAATGGGAAAGGTCGGGCTTAGGGATACTTGACCATGAAAGTTTCATCACGGTTTGTGCAACAACCTCAAGACCAACCTCGTAAGGATTGGCTATAAGGTCCAAAAAGGATCGATCATGGGCCATTGGCCTTGGATCGACCGGTTTGATCATCAAAGAATCAAGGATCGGTCATGGACCGACCGACTGATCGATGACTGGTCACGGATTGATTGAGGTGTTGGCCATGAATTTCTACCAACCATACTGATGGGATATGATCACTAGCTCATAAGAGGACCTTTTAATCATGAGGATTGATCACGAGATGATTTTGGATCGGCAGATGGTCATGATCGGTCATAGTGCTTGGTTGCGAGTGATTCTGCCTGGCTATGCAACGATACATGAACAGTCCAACTCAATCAAATGTGATCGTCTTTTGACTAAAAATATATCATTCCCTATTTAATTCTTAATGATCAGAAAGGATTTTTGAATTAGTGATGTCCGATCATGGATCGGTGATGCATCGACCATTAGCCATACGGATGGATCGAGTGCCGACTGGAATGAGCTCAGGGATGACCCGGCTATTCTGTCACTAATTCTAAGGTCCATGAGTGTCTTGGCTTAGTACTAGGCCATGGTAACCTTAGGATTAGCCTTGAACTGATCGAAGGACAATCGATGCTTTAGGCCGACCGACCATCCAAGAGAACGGTTCGAGCAAGCATGGGGCGGATGACCGAACCTCAAGTGTACATAATTCAATTTTTTGAGGTGTACCTAATGATCCCTTTTTTCGGCCCCAGAACCAACATAGATGATGGATTTCCTCGGACCGCTTTCTTGAGGAAGAAAATGACAAATGGAATCCTTTATAACACCCTAGCTTCTTCATGTAGGAGGTTGACTTATCAGTCCACCTAGATTTTTCTAGATATGGTCATGATTACCAAGGATTTACCTTAGGGATTAAGCAAAGTATCCAAGCCAAGTGTTCCAATAAAAATAGGACACGTTGAAACTAATTATGGCTATCTTATAGCCTTGATGCCAACCTATCTTTTAGAGTGCCACCTATCCATAATGACTTGTCCCTTTAATATTGAGCTAAGTGCTAGTGTGGTCCAATGAAATGGAGACGAGCATGGCCTTAAATGATGACACTAAGTCATTAGATCTCCACCTCATAAGCCTAGGTGTCCACTCGAAGATTTAGTTATGATGGCTTGAGATTTGCCTTGGAGAAGAAGTCGGTGACTCGTAAGCTTAGGTGTTCTCTAGAATCTTAGGTTATGATGAGCCTGAAGGATAGCCTTGGTGAACAAAACAAAGGCCAACCAATCAAGAGAAAACATTAGGCATCAAGGGGCTTATGTGTCCCCTAGGGTCATAGGCACATTATAAGCCTAAAGTGAGCCTTGGAGAGTAAGTAAATAGATTGACCAATCACAATCAAACACGAATAAGCATAGGCGCCAACTAAGGAGACTAGATGGGCCAACTCGTTCTTGAGGCTTAATCATGAGATTGACACCAATAATTGAAGAGGAGTTAGCCTATAAATATGGGGAGGCCTATAAATAGGAGAAGGCATCCTCACATTTTGGAAGCTTAACCATTCTCTCATTTCCTCTCCCTTTCTCTCCTATCTTTCACGTCCTTCTCCTCCAAGCAGCCTTAAGAGCCGTCCGGTCACTAAAGGAGCATCTTGGAGCTAGGCTCAAAAGTTGTAAGTAGAATCTCTAACTCTTGGTTAGGGTGATAGCCTATGTCATCAAATTTAGTGGTGTGTTCACCTGTGTAAGCCATGTGTGTGTTGTAATGTTCTTTTATATGGTTTGCTCATGTTTGCATGCTTGAGTGTGTTCATGCCTCAAGACAAGGTCAAGGTTCGCTCGGCTCGGAATCAACGTCAAGTTGTGATGGCCTAAGCCGTGAGACCTTAGATCGGTATTGAAGCATAGCGATTCCAAGTCTTGCTTGGTGCAGACATCAACCTAGGCATGCGGCTCAAGCCACGAACCAATAGTTATGCTCGGCATATCATATACCGTGATGTTAAGACCCATGATACACTCACTTGAATTAGCACACCTTAGGGCCTTGTATACATCGGCTAAGATGAAAGATGAAGAACTAGCTTTTGTGATATACTTACATGATGCACCTAAAGAAGAAAAAGCACCAGTCGCCACATAGCGTTGGTTGGCGGCAATGCCTCGTTCATTGAACGGGATGCCCTGGTTGAGCCAGGATGCTTAGGTTTGAGCCTAGATGCCTCAAGTAAGCTAGCCCCGGGATGTCCTGGTTTAGCTAGGATGCCTAGGTTAAGCCCAAATGCCTTGGTGAACTAGTGTCAAGATGCCTCGGTTGAGCCGAGATGCCTTGGTTAAGCCAGGATGCCTTGGTTAAGCTAGGATGCCTAGCTTGAAGCTAGATGCCTCGATTGAGTCAGGAGGGCCTAGTTGAGTTAGGACGACGATAAATGAGTTTGCATGAGTGCCGGTATATGCATAAACATGATATGTTGATGTGTTCATTGATATGCTTAAGGTAAGCATGTATTAAAGTATACAGTAATGGGCATTTGCATATAGTCGAGAATAACAATAGGTTTACTATTGATCTGTCATTGACATTGCATTGCAAGTGTTGTACCTATTGGATTTTGATGAGGAGATATCCTCATAGTAAAGAATTACTAAATCCATGACTCACCCCGTTATTTTTCAGAATTGTAGGCTTGAAGGAGTTGCAGTCTCACTAGAGAAACTAAGATTTACCCTAGCCTTTTGAAGATATAGTAGTTGTAAATATAACGACTTGAGATAAAATGGCTTGTAAATATAAATGATGTAATTGTGTGTTTGCAAGTGGTTGTTTTCCTAGCTACTTGTTGTTGTCTGGGTGTTATATGTATGCTTCCACATTTGCTTAATAAAAAGATAAAAAGGAATGGGACGACAACGCACTTGGGACATCGCAAAAAATAACCCATGCTACTCGAGACCCTAGAGATGGAGTCGGGATCGTTATAGTTCACATTCCAAAAGACGTCATCACCTCACTTATTGGATTGAACCTCTTGTGAGTTGCCTCTACAAGGTCACGAGTTCTCCCAAACTCATACCTCGCGTGATAACAGAGTGTCATGACCCGTACCCACATAGGCAAAACATCTCGAGAGATGAGGTCTAGTCTGAATATCATATTTAATGGTATCTTTACCATGGTAACCCTCCATTTGGTACTCTCTTCCCTAGGGATGGCGTCACTTCGTCCATTAAGAATTTTCTACACATAGGTATGTTAAACCATGGTGAGTCTTATCAAAACCCATACCCCGTGCGACGGATTCATTTATACAATCTAATTATTTAAAACATCCTCGAAACAAGACGAGAGTCACCACTAGCATCTTTCCGGGGGATCGGCTAGAAACACAATTGAGGGTCAGTAGTGTTCCCTTGATTCCTACGCAACTAGATATCTAGGTCCGAAAATTTGGGTTATGCCAATATTTCTATTAGCACCATTTCGGTGTGTAAACAGTATGTTGTATTTACCTAACGTGTCCATGCATCTTTTTACATTTTCGGGATCATTAGTCCTAACCTAAGCGATTGTGCATGGTTGGTTGTTTTCATGCTATTCTATTTCTAAAGAAAATGAAAAGAAAACAAGGAAAATGATAAAGAAAACAAGGAAAATTACGAAGCAATAAGTAAACAAACAAGGAAAATGATAAATCTACCATATAATCCTAGAAAATATAAAAGAGAAACACAATTGAAAATGATAAGAGGAAGAGAGAACCCACAACTCATCGGGCTTTATACAATAAAAGGAACTCGAGATATATGTTAGGAAATGAATAGTATATAATAATGGTCGAAATGGACATCGACCTTCACCGTCTTCATGTCCTCTTCATCTTCAAGGTCCTAATATAGATCTAGTCTAGGAAATCTACAACTAAGTACATACAAATAAAAAAGACAAACATACATCTCAAAACAGAAAAAAACACATCATGTCAAGATGAATTACTCAAAGAAAGTTCAATGCAAAAATCAGATTTGGGCCTCGAGGTCAGCCTTTGTCTTTCATGCGTAGGTCCTTCGAAGACACCTACCCAATCCATTTTTGTAACTTATAGCCATTATCGACTAATTATATTCTCGCATGGCCAATAACACTTATAAGTCCCTAATGAAATAGTCTATGCGATCTCAAGATTTCTCCTTGATATTATGCATCGACCCTATCATTCATCTAGAAATCACATGCATTTGTGGGAATTAAATATGCATGCAGGTCTTTTAGACCTTATTTCTCAACCAATCAAACAATAAAGTGAACCGTTGACAGGTTACTTATTATTACTTATTACCAATGGCACATGATGATCACAAATACAAGCAATTTCTAATGAATGACGGGATCATACACATGGTGGATACATGTGACGTTTCAAAAAATGTTTGAAATCATTACAAAAGCTTTTGAGATAAGGTGACGTCTCAGTTATGGAAGGTATTCAATTGCCAAGGCTAGCTTGCATTCACAAGTATCACATGCATTTTGAATAAAATCTAAAGTGTGACCTTCACAATTGTCAAATCAAAGTTTGAAGAAATTTGGAAACACTTAGGATTAAGGAATGCCAAAGCTATGTGGCACATTCAATTGCTAAGGCTAACTTGGAACTCACAAAAATGCATTCACAAGTGTCGTAGACATTTTGAATATGGCCCAAATCATGACCTTTCTTTAAGCCAAATCAAGCTTTGAAAGAAAATTTCCGAAAATTTAATTTCGGAAACGTCAGATGAACCAAAGCATTTTCCTTTAAAGATGATTTGGGAAAGAAGGCTCATTGAAAATCATTTAACAATAAATATCAAAGTATTTAAAACAGCTCTCATGAAGATGATATGACCTAGGTTCATGCACAAATAACCTAGGAATTCTACCTAAACAATCGCAATCAAGTTCATATCAGGAAATTTCAAACCAATTATGACAAAATGGAAAAATTGGTAATCCCCATCGACAATTTGGCAATGAAAAAATACCCTAACATGCATTACATGATAACGAATAATTTTTGTGAAGAAATTTTTCCTAAATGAACTACATACGATTTTACAAAAATCAAACAATAAGCAACAACATGTTAAAAAATTGTCATATCAGCAGGATATTTAGTGAATATTACAAGGATTTGTCTTACCAAAACAAGTCTTAAAATCACCAAATTTACACACAATATAGTGAACATGATGACAAACAAGTCTTATTAAGGGACCAAGTGCAAAATCCTTCCAGAAAAAAATAGAACAAAAATATCAAAAGTTTGTCCAGACGGGGGTTAGAACAAGGGTCCGAATTTGATCCCATGTCCAAATTCTAGTCTAGATTTGAAGAAATGGAAAGTGGCCCTAACGATGAGCGATCTACGTGAAATCAATAGCATTTGAACCTCTAGTTGTGCCATATGACTTCCTAGAAGGGCTCGAGTCTAAACTAGGTTAATTAGGTACCCTAAGATCAAGATCTCTAAAGGTGCACATATTAGTAACTAAGAAAAACAGAACACGACCATGCATTAGAGAACCTCAAAGGCATTCAAATAATGCACAATCAATATGAAGAAATCACATGACACTTAGAATCAAATGCAATGAACAATTTGAGTAATCATCTAACCCTAAGTCGGTATGCAAAAATGTCATACAATTTAATGACATTACGATATGATTTGAGACACAAGTTTAATGAACATTTTTGTGACACAAGTTTAAAATGCGAAATGACCTAAACATATATACAAACCTTGCGGTCCAATTGTGAAGAAGGTATAATCGCAAGACTTGGTCTCTAGATAACTCAAGCAAGCATGGTAAGGTGCATATATAGTAAGGTTTCGTTCTGATCTCAGTATCAAATAACAAGCATGATTTCGGCTATTTAAGGACATGCAAAAATCTAACAAAAAATTTTACATACAGGACATGCGATGATGAACATTTTTCATCAAGAGTTAAAGACCTAGATGAAATCACATGAGTCATGGTAAAAATGGCAAAACAGATATGCATATCCAAACTATATGTTACTACAACACCTTTTCACATTAACTCATGCAATTAACACACTAGACAACATCAACACTTTGCAAATCATGCATCGATAAAACACAAATCTTGTATTCCATCTTTCACAAAGGATTTGAGACCAAACAAACTCATTTATGGACTCAATTTCACCAAAATGCAATTCAAATCAATGTAGGACAAATCGTTCTACGCTTAGATCTATGCAATTTTGACCTAGTTAAACACATCCAAAAATTCCTAAAAAATTGCAATGCGTTCTCTATACAATATGAACAACTTTCATGAACATAAGATTGTCTAGAAATCACCAAAAAGATATGCATAAAATAGCAAAATTACATTTCGGAACTAGGACAAAATTGAAAACTAACCTAAACTACTGCATAATCACTCATCTTTAGAGGTATTTTTCGAAGGTCAAACATCACTTGATCAGTGCGTGTGCCCTATCGATTTGAAACTAGTGATGTGTATTTCGAAAATCTAAGAGGACTCGAGATGAAATAAGATCATTCTAGACCTCATTTTGGCCAAAATGTTAGATCAGCCCAGTAGTTACAAAAATGTAGATTCAAGTCTTAATCAAGTTCAATCATCCATATCATTAAGAACAATCAAGCACAATAGATCAACATTCAATTCCATTGATCTAACATCTAAACATAGCATATTAACCTAAAATTGAACCCTTTTCTCCGACCGGTTAATCTGGCCTATTTCATGGGGTTCGAGATCGAGATTGTTGCCTTTTATGCATCTTTGTTGATTTTGATCACAATCGATCGAATCAAATCGCCAAAACACCTTTGAATCACCACGAACCACCAAGGATCAAATCTGAACCACTTGAACCAGCTTTAGATCGATCAGATTGCTAACTTGGATCACGGCAAAACCAGTACAATTGGATTGTCCTTGGTGTGTTGGTAAAAGATCAAGATCACCAAAGCTATTTTGGTAACTGGTTGGACTTGTTCTGACCATACGTAGGTTAGAGGATCTTCACAAGGTTGATTGGTAGTGGTTGGCACTTCCAAAAGGTGCCAACAGTCGTCGGTTTTGGTTCGGAGCATAATCGATCTTAATTCAAACCGACCTTCATGTCGGTGAGAGAAAACAACCACTAGAAGCAATCCGGTGGTTGATCTTCAAAGCCCCAACCACCAAATGTAATATCCTGGGCCCCACTGTGTAATATTGTCCGCTTTGGATCACCCGCCCTGGGGCGGACGAACCGCCATCCCAACCACGATCTTTTCCCTCACGGCTTTAAAACGCGTTACACAGATTAGAGGAACCCAAGCCTAGGCGATGTGGGACAAGAGAGGAGGCTGTCACACTCTCCACCTCTTAACAAAAGCGTCATCGCTGTGGCCCCACGGGTGTCAGAACAGCATTCGAGCTGTGGTCCCACACGCAGTCGGGAGTTGGCTTTGATACCACTTGTAACATCTCGGGCCCCACTGTGTAATATTGTTCGCTTTGAGTCACCCGTCCTGGCGCGGACGAACCGCCATCCCAGCCACGGTCTTTTTCCTCACAGCTTTAAAACGCGTTACATAAATTAGAGGGACCCAAGCCTTATAAGCTAACCAAGACCTCCCTCCCTAGGCGATGTGGGACAAGAGAGGAGGCTGTCACACTAATGGTATCAGAGCCGACTCCCGACCGCATGTGGGGCCACAGCGAGGGCCCTGTGCTCCCAAGAGGGGGAGAGTGTGATGGCCCGAGCGGCAGTGCGCGGGGAGGAGGGATGGCGGTTCGTCCGCGCCAAGGCGGGTGACTCAAAGCGGACAATATTATACAGTGGGGCCTGGGATGTTACACCAAAGGTCGAGGTTTCTTCTCGCTGATTCAGATGCCAAAAATTGCCGGATAGTGGCTGGTCCAAATGGACAGACCGATTGGAAACAAGATTGGCATGATCATAGCTTTTTGGTCTAGCTAGGAAGAGCTGCCGAATGGGAAACTCTAGTAGTCCTTGGGCAGATCAAAGCTTGTGATGAGGGAGAGAGAAGAGTGGAGAGCTTGCCGGTGGTGGGCACCGGCCAAGGGGCCGCTGGTGAGAGGGCTAAATCGCCGACGGTGGTCGAATACATGAAGGAGAAGAAGAAGGCGGTTTGGGCGGGAAAATACAGAGGGGAGAGAGAGAGAGAGAGAGAGAGAGAGAGAGAGAGAGAGAGAGAGAGAGAGAGAGAGAGAGAGAGAGAGAGAGAGAGAGAGAGAGAGCGAAATTTGTTTTAGAGAAAGAGTTTAGTGCAAAAAATGAGCCCCCAAAAAATAGAGGAAAATGGGCTTATATATTACCCCAAAATCGTGTAATTTCATCCGTTGGTTCAATCCAACGATCAAAATTTCCATCCAACGGTTAAAATTTGATTTTGAAGGTCGGATCATGATCTCGAGATGTTGAGTAATATATCCAATGGGTTTGATTTACGAAAGCCCTAACTAAAATCGAGAATTGTGTTGAAACATCTTATTACGGGTCAAATTACAATTTGATGAAATTTGAGATTAATATGTAAAATTTCAAGAAATTGAAGGTACAAGAGTGAAATTGACATAAGGTAAATCCCGGAACCGGTCACCGAAAGTTCAAAGCCAACCAGCAAGCGACCGAACCAGCCAACACCACCATCGGCCAGTCAAACTGATTCGGTCCAGTTTGATCTGTTCTTGACTGGTTCTTGACTAACTTGATCCAGTTCTAGCCATTTCGCACACTTGAGGTCCTTGTGGGTTCAAAAGCAAATTGAAAAGGAAATTTATTCTATTTAAAAGGAAATTGGTCGATTAAAATTCAATTAAGCTAATCAAACCTTATGAATGTGACTTAAAGGTCTTTTGTTGACCTAATTGAACGATTATCATGAAAGACAACGGGTCAAAAACATGGATGCTTTGAATTGAGCTTAAATGGCTATCAAATTTGCAATTTAATGGGTAAAATTGCAGATTGATTGAAATTGAGTTTAATTAATGCTTCAATTGCACCGTCTAATGAACTATCCACGTGTAAGATTACTTATCGCATGCAAATTGACATTGAATTGAAGTGTTCGAGCTTATGTTAAAAATGAATCTAGGCCTAATATCAAAATTGGATCTAGATTTATGAAATTAAACTATAACCATAAATGAGTCAATTCGAATTTTGTCGATTAAAGTTTAATTGCTTGACTTTCTTATGCTTTGAAGGATAAAATTCTTCAAATTGATAAGTTCTTATATGAATTTCTCAAAATCGATTTTCGAATTTAGATTTATCTTAAGAAAATGAGTAAGAAACAATTGCCCATTCACAAGTCATGAAAAATCGATTTTTGTTTCCTAATTAAGGCTCAAAACGGCAATTTGTATTTTGATTGGGTAAATCATGAAATTGAATGCATGAGCGAATTTAAAATAATCCCTAAACCAAATGTCGAAGGAGGAACTACGCCTAATTATGACTAAAATAAAAGTAATTTGATTTTGGGTCGATTTAGAATCTAAAATCGAAAAATTAGGAAAACAAGGTTCTTAATCGAATTTTATGAAATTTTCGACATAAAAGTCAAATTGACATTAAAAGAAATATATTGTATTGAAAAATAAATCTTTCTATGAAGTAGAAGATTTCTTTTGCTTAAAAAAATCCAAATGGAAAAAAAAAAGAAAAAAGAAAAAAGAAGTATACAGATATGACATATCATTATATGGATAAGGGTGGGGGATTATGGGACAAAAAATAAATCCACTTGGTTTCAGACTTGGTACAAGGTCATCATTCTATTTGGTTTGCACAAGCCAAAAATTATTCCGATGGTCAGCAAGAAGATCAAAAAATACAAAATTGTATCAAGAATCTATGCATATTTTTTTTTTCAATTTTGTTGGTCAAAGATTTGACCAAATGCTTTTTAAAATGTAGATTTTTTTGTCAAATCTTTGAATTTTTTAGAAATTGATTTGATAAAAGTAAAATTGAAGCTAAATGAAATCTTTTTGGGTAAAAAGTCAATTTCTAAGGGGGGTTGACTTTTAGTCAAAGAGTTGACCAAATAGTCAACCCAAAAGTCAACCGTTTAACCTTTTGGATTTTTCTTGAAAATGACTCGAAAATCACTTAATAGTGATGATACAACAGGAAAAAAAAAACAACACTTTTTTTTGTCAAGAAATAGGCTATATTGCGATCAGAAATCCAAATCTTGACTTTCTTTCTTTTTTCGACGTGTCAACTAAAAATCAAATGTCAATATGGTTAAGTCCATGAGAAGCTATGGGGGAGTAGTAGCGAAATTCAAATTCTTCTAACGAAGTGAATTGACTTAAACGTCAAATCAAGGTGGAGATTGTTAAAATTTGTCTCGATTTTAAGTTTGTAAATGAAACTTGACACGAAAAAAAAAAAATGAAGTGCGGCTTATATTAGCTTTGAATAACATCTCTCAATTAGGGGAGTCCATATTTGGACTTCTACTGTTGCTGACTCGGTGAAGTCCGAATCTTGGTAAAAAAAAAAAATTAGAAAAGCAAGAAAGGGTAATTCAAGTAATCATATCCTAATTGAAATCGGTCCAAGGAAAATCTAACAGGTAAAGCGTTGACCGTTGACCAAATATAAAATCTTGAATGGAATTTCCGTTTACATGTTGGAGTTGGCCTCTGTAGATTTAATTTGGCAGTATAAATATTTTGATTGAGGGAGCTTTCAATTGCCATCATTGATGTTGCCATGAAGCGTTGTGTTTAACCGAGTGCTTGGCGTGGGTTTTCTTCGTGAAATTAAATCAATAATTTTAGTGTTGAAGGCAATTAAGTCTTGTGGTAAAATTTGTTAATTTTTTTTTTTTGAGATTGAGAAATTATTTCGTGAGAAATTGTGGGGTTAAATATTACATGAGTTATTGTGAGTAATTGGAGACCGAGATATACTGAGATTTTTTCATTGATTCAAGTGTGGCTCCGTTGTATTGCTTGATCTAAAATGGGATTTGTTTCTATTCTCCATGAACATAGGTTACATGATTGAATCACGTAAATTTGATTTCTGATTTTTTTTTTTTTATCTTTTCTATTTTCTTGTCCGATCGCTTGTTTCCACAACAATTACATGACAAGGATTAAGATTGAGATAATATAAGACAAAGCCATGTGAGGACCATATGAGGAGATTTGTTTATTTCTATTATATCTTCTTTGGTAGGTCATTGATATGACCTAGATTAGGAGTATATACACAGTACAAAATCAACAAATAACTTATAAAAAAGAATTATATTCTATTATGTATACAAAATAACCGCTATCCATGGTGATCGCCATTTACTGCGATGACGAACTTCCATAGTGGGGCTCCACTTGACCATGACAATCAATTGCGTAGGATGGTCGCCTCATTCGAGGTAGTCATAGGCAATCACCACGATATGGAACCGGTTTGACTCGTGATTGGCGTGGTTGCCATCTTGCGAGGCAACCCTTGCCAGGTGGTCGTCAAAGCAAGGTGACGGTAACGCTGGCCCATAGTGGCAAGATCTGACCAGCCCGTGCGATCAAGAGCCGGAAACTTAGGCGACCACCCTTTGCCTAAGAGTTGCGACACTGCGTGGTGGGTGCTTGAGGTCAGCAGCTACCAAGGGGGTGCATGACAACTGCATATTTCTGTTTTAGAAACAATTTTTCTATTTCAAACCTGTTTCTGGAATAGAAATCCGTTTGATAAACTTATTATGTTTTTCTATTTCTGGAATAGATTTCTATTCCAGAAATAAGTTCGAAATAGAAATCAGAAGTAGAAATTTTATACTTCTCTATTTCTGAAACAGAAATGAGAAATAAAAAATTTTCTCATCGTTCGTCAACTGGTCCTTCATCCGTTACCGCCGACCACCGTCCGTTGGTCGTTGGCCGCCCGCCGGCCCCCGCCGCCGGTCGCTGGCCGATGCTAGTTGCCACCGCTGGTCGCCACCATCGCCGGCAACCACCGTAGCCACCATCGTCCATCACCACTATCCACCGGTCCGCCGCCGTCCGAAAGGAAGAAATTTTGTGTCGTTATCAAACGAATTTTTATTTTTAGAGTAGAAATTTTGTATCGTTATCAAATAGTTATTTTTCTTAGAAACTCTTCTAGAAATAGAAACAGAAAAATCTATTTCTGTTCCGAAACTATTTATAGAATAGAATGGTTGTCATGCAACACTCCAAGTGTCCACAACTATGCTCAGCAGTATTGAGTGGGGAACAAAAAGCATAGATTCTATTTTATTTTCGTTATTTCGTTCTTTTATACTTTTTAACTCTTTCGTATTTAATACAGGATAATTTTATCCCACCCTTAGGCCAGAACTGACTATTCAACTTTTTAATCGGATATATGTGAATTTTCATAAAATAGCGTAATACTATACTCTAGATTAGATAGCTAATTAGAACATCGTAATGCAAGGAAATAATTGGTTGGCAACTTTTTTCACAATACATTGAAATGTAAATAAAAAGGTCTCCAAATGAATACCGTATGAATCATTGTCTTTAAAACTTCTATTTTTAGTTTCTATGGAAATATTAGATTTACTTAGAAGGTCGAAAAACCACGTCTTAGACCGAAATAAGCAACCAAGAAAGGAAAATATTGATTCTTCTTAAAGGCAAACTGATTTTGTTAAACCAACTCCGTGCAATAATATAAAGAGGGCTAATACAAGAGTTTAGGGGAAGACAAATTTAGGATTTGCAAAATCCATTAGTTTAGCTAAGAGAGCAAACATTGTGATTAGACCTGTGGATTAGTCGGGTCGGGTTGAAAAGATCTAAATAAATACATTTAACCTATTTTGATTTATTTTCATATAATACAAATCTAATGACCCATATTCGAATCGAGCCATGCCCAACACATACCCAACCTACCCATATTGTCAAAACAGTTTCATATGTACCTTAATCTACAAAAAATCATACCCAAATAAAGATGAGAGTATAGAGTGAGTGAGAACAAAATCGAGTAAAAATGATAAAGAATGAAGAGAGAGTCATAAAGATGGGTTGGGTCTAAATAAATTATAAACTCATTTATGATCTATTTAACATTCATATTATAATTAAATCCATTTATAATCTATTTACTTAATATAACTAACATTTTAACACCCGGTTAAGAAATGAGTTAATGACTCATTTTGACCGGTCTAATTGCGATGTTACACATATAGAATTTGCTGCTGTGCAGAACCAAACTCCCTCTATAGCTACACCACTATGAAAGATACATCTAAGTTTTTACAAAGGTCCCTCCACACCTTGTCTTCACCCTAAGTAGAATCATTTCTCTCTTGGGATCACAAATGGGTTTCGCTCTTTCTCCCACTTAGAATCTGCAGTCAAAAGCTATCACAATTGTGCTCATTTGGCCATGATTTTTTGCAGGAATGATCCTGAAATATCATACTTGGTTGCCATGAACTTTATTTTCAATTTCAAAACTTCAGCGATCGTGAAGTATATACCCGGAAACTCCAAATTTGCACTGCCTGGTCAAATGCAGAGCCTACGCTTGTTTATATGGCCTTGCCTCTTCTAATTTCCACACCTAGCAAATCTCCCTCGTAATACTGTAGAACCCGCATGGTTCAGTTGTAAGTTTCGGCAACACTCAAGTAAGCTTATCAAATACTTTGGATTCAGTTGTCATTGAACGATGTTTTCCAACATTATGAACGTGGTGTGAGTACTACCAAAGGAAGAAATTCTGCCCTCCAAAATCACCTACCCAGTGACTAATATGTCGGACAGTAGACAAGTTAACAATCAAACCACAATCCTAGTCAATACTGGTTTCAAAAGATTCAATTACTTTCCAAGCAATGAGGGAGCAAGGGAGTGTAAAGAAAACATGCCTTTTGAATATATAGGGTCTACATCAAATATAGATGTCACTATGCTTCATTGACAAGTCTCTTAGCTGAATGTGAGTACAGCGATTTTACTGAGAAAGCACCTCTTTACCAAGAAGGAAAAAGAGAGAAAACACACACACATACCATGATCGGGTGCAAAGCATGACCAATCCTAGGATCATGACTCCCTTTTGCGAATTTTATGTGGTGGGTTTCTCCTCGGGAATGTAGGAGTACTTATCAGTATCGTGCATCAACAGCAGCCAAACATGAGTTATAAGCTCTCCGCCTCGCCACAATAGATTCATGTGATGGTAAACTGGACAGGTATATGCAGCGTGGCACAACATCTCCACCCAAATGCTGCTGATGATCTGCCACTTGTTCTTCTTGCCCTTGAGTGTCGCAGCCAATTCCTGCACCTCCAACAGCACGTGCCACTTCCTAGTGATTATGGTTCCCTTCTGATACGGGATGGGTTCAAGCACAGTCTCTGTTGACGACAGTGTATCCAATGCCTCATTGCGGTCTCTGTACCTGAGAAATGGCTTCAATATGGCGCAAGCGTGCTCCAATGTAATTTCGGTAGTTGCTGAGGACAACGTGTAAGGTCGCAGGGCTAGAAGGTATATCATGTAATTGGACAGCAGTTTGCTTCCTTTACAGTTCGGAGAATCATCGAACTCTGAATGAAGGCAGATGTTCGTTGCCATGTGCCAAACGATGATGCTTTTGTCAAATGTTTTTGAGATGTTTCTTTTCAACACTTTAAGAGCTTCCTGCGTCCACTCCACATTGCTGCTTAGTTCAGCAGCTTCAAGTGTCCAGTTGCCGCGTTCCATGAAGGGCTTTTTGTCTCTGATCTTGTCAAACTTTTCAATGTTTTCCACCAGCAATTCCTTGAGATAGCTGGGGATTTTCAGATGAAAATGAATCCGATATCTTCTCCAGGTCACCTCTATTTTGCGCAAATGCTTGAGGAATCTTCCAATGGAGCATGACCACTCATGATGGTACAGGCGATGGTCCACCAAGTCAAGTTGCCCAACTGAGTTCGACCACCTTTTCTGCTTCATGTACCTTTTAGCTAAGAAGTTCAATAGCCTTGCCCCCCCAGGGCGGTTTCTTTCAGGATTGCTCATTGCCACAATGGCCCATGCCGAAAAGGGTTGCAGAACAATTTGGTATCCTTCTAGGGCGGTGACTCCTATCAACAAGGCGTAAGTGTACGTGATGTACATGTCTATCAAAAAGGCACTCTTGAAAACAATAGCTAATCTACACAAGGCTGAGACTAGACAGAGAAAGCTAGTGAAGCGGCAGATAAGACCAAGCGGTTCATATAGAATTGGTTGCTTGGTGTAAAGTACGTCATACATGAATGCAAGTTCGACCTCAGCTGTGATGAAGGCTAAATTGCGATCTACAATTAACTGAGATTTAGCTAGCGATTCCGGGTGGTAGAGCCAGTTTGCAAAGTGGGGCTTCAAGCAAGCAAACCGGTAGTACGCCTTCAAGATGATCTGATGCTCTATTGAACATCTGGACCTGTCAAGCTTGTTGAAGAGCTTGCCAACAACTTCCTCATTGGAGATATCCTTTGCTGATACGTTTAACCTCTTCCAGAACACGGACATGAGGGCCCAAACTGTCAATGCTGACCGCATGATTCCAGCAGCAAACAAGGAGAAGTACAAAAATGGAAAGGGGGACGAGCTGTCCCTGTGACAGCCTGAATTTTCATAAATTGTTTTCGATTAAATAAATCGGGCCTTTCATCGAAACGCTAATAGTGCTATTCTCTGAGCTGATCACTCACGAGATAACTGGACTATCGGGCGGGGCAATTAGGGAATCCAAATGCAATTGGACTTGAGAATTCGACCAAGAATCGACTGCTCGACCGTGTTGATCTGCAAGGGTCATTACGGCACCGTCAGAGATCGATCAGAAATCAGAGATAGGTCGATTCGAATGAGATATGTGATCAAATTATGGGTGATTCCACTTGATTGAAAAATTCTCATCGATCGGCACTAAATTGATTTTCTGTCGTTTTGGTACCCGGTACCCGTAATTGAAACCTCGAGATTTTCACGACAATCGAGGGTTGTCAATGTATCGAAGATGTACTTTGTGACTCGAGATAAATCGATCACGAGTCAATTGCACCAAAAATTCCTAAAAGTTACCCGGTAGACTAGGTTATGCTAAAAGCGCGCCGGATTGAAAATAACCGCGAATTTGAACCCGATTTCAGAAATTGAAAGTTCTGAGGTGTTACGATCTATTTTAGGAATGTCGACTCATCCTCCGAGAAATTTTCAGAGATTCTGAGATTTTTACAGAAAATCAGTTCGGATGTTGCGGAAAATCAGCGGAAATTTAGATGGGCTAAATTGATGGAAATTTAGACTTCTAAACTAAGCATGTGAGCGTCAGGGACTTACAGATAATTGTTCGGGATTTTTCTTCAGCAAAATCGGACCTCGATTTGGACAACCGGAGAGGAAATTAAGCATAAAGCTGAAAATTGGGACTTTAAATTGGATTAATTAGTGATTTATGCATGACAAGAAAGTATTAAGGGGAACATGCTTTTAATGGAGGGGATAAGGATGCTTGATTTGGGACCCTCCACCGGCTGCTTCTCCCGCACGCCAAGACCACCGCCTCCACCTCCATCTTCGTGCGTCTCTTGTCCTAGCTGAAGACCGCACGCCACTTCTTCTCTCTTTCTCTCTCTCTCACGGATCAACACAGGCCAGCAGCTACTCATATTTCTTCTCCATATTCATCCACTCACACGCCCACAACTCCATTGGATTCTCCTCTGCACGCCACTCGTCCAAGCATCCATTTCCTTCGGTCAAGGCCCAGCATAAGGCCATTTTTGTTGACCAATTCTTCAACGCCTACAACTTCATCTCCGCTCCTTCTTCCACCGAGTAGTCCAGTGTCTTCGGCCAAGCTTCAACGTCCAACGAAGCCAGTTGACCACCGAAGCTGCTACCCCTTTCGAATCATCGCCAACGAAGCTGCATCCATCCGTGTCTTCAGCCGCGTCTCCTTCGGTCAATCTTGCTGTTTCCTCAGTTGGATTGTTGACCGAAGCCGCTCCTCAGTTGCGTGTCCCTCGGCAGCCAGCGAAGCCGTGATTTTGCCCCGAAGACTTCCACGCTCGAGCGATCCCACGCAACTGGCTGCTCTTCGTCCGCTTCTCACTCCATCGAAATTTCACGGGCCCAGCATCACCGAAGCAAGCAGCCCATCTTCACGCAACGCCAGCCCATTTGAAGTCCATCAGCAGCCCAAGAGAATAGTCTAATTAATTGGGTCTTCAGCCCAATTCAGCAAGGCCCAATTCCAGCAAGTCAATTGAAGCCCAAGTTGGAAACAAATCTCAGGTTTGGGCTGAGATTTGTTGGGCCAAGTTTAGGCCCAGCCCAAGTTTGTCGACGCCGCCGAAAATTTCGATTTTGGCCGCCGTCGCGTCGTCGTCGCGGTGAACCGGTTTCCGTAATTAACCGGTGAGTTTATACTAAACTAAACTCGCTTAGTAATAACGTTTAAGGGGTGTTAGATTTATTTTATTAGGAATTAGGTGGTTAGTTAGATTAAATTAGAAATTGAATTATTTAATTGAGCATGTTAGGTGGTTAGCATGGTTTAGCTAAGGCCTAAATAAATTGTACTATTTATCTAGAAGGGTTCGGGAATTTCTCCGAGTCCGTATTGGTTATTAATTTAATGATTTTGGCCTAGGTTTGTATTTTTAGAATTTAAATTGATTTATTTAATTAATTTCAGTAATTATTTAATTATTAATTATTTTTCCGGAAATTAGGCCGGGATAGCCAGTGACCTGAATTTCGTGCTGATTGCAATGATGTGGTTAATTTCGAATTGAGTGTTAAATTATGCAAATTGAGTGCTGATTTGATTTTTAATATTTAATTCCAAAATTTGTGAATTTCCGATATTTATTCAGAAAATCCCAGGTGTCGGGTTTTGACACCGAAAACGGTTTTTAGTACTATATGAAATAGTGGGATTTCAAAAAGGATGAATATCAATTGGATCAAGTTGACCGTGTACCCACACACGAGTAATTTCATGTGAATTTCTAATACGAAGAAAAAGGCCAAGCTCACCATTTTAATTGAAGCATTTGAGTGCAATGCACGGTACCCTGGGCCATATTTGAGTGATCGTGTGATGGTCAAGAGAAATTGTCCCGGGCTGTTGAGCTGGACGTTATCCTTATTTGGGATACCCCCTGGACAACGGGAAGCCGGTCGCAGTTGATTCTGGACCCTATGCTCCTTCGGGAAAGCCGTCTAATAAAGAGACGTGCCGTGTTCAATGGGGTGAGACGAAGCCTGGCAATGCCAGAAGACCGCCGAACTGAGAGTAGGCCGTGCTATATGCCGAGATCAAAACTAGGAACGCATGATTAATTGAGTGTAGCGTTTCAGTTATTGGAGCTTATTGCTGCTCATGCTCTTATGTTGTTTGGGATATAAATTGTACTGACCTGCAGGGTGGATCTGAGACGAGGTAAGTCTCATTGATTGTGTGATTGTGTGATTAGGACACTTCTTGGCATATTTCCCTCCTAATTGGGGTTTAGAGCTTAGACTCGCTGAGATGATATCTCACCCCGTTGTGGGACAACATTTTCAGGGTCGTCGAGTGGAGGACCTGGAGCTGAGAGGAGGTGATCGGAAGCGTAGGTCAGTTAGGACCGCTTCTTTTTTGAAAGCCAGTCTTTTGTAGTATTTTGGCCATAGACCTGTGTACATGACTCAGTGTATATATAAAAGCATGTTTGTTTGTGAATCTATTGTCCTGCTTTTCTATCCCGAGATGATTACTATCAGGGGATTTCTTCTCGCTTCCGCATGTGCAATAAAATGGAAAGAGTCGGCGACTCGTCCTGGGAAGTCGCAAATTATTATCGACCAGATAGGGATGGGCATGTGCTCAATGTTCGGGGCGTGACAGTCCCAGCATTGAATCAAGATGCAGAAGACAAAAATGGCCCTGACGAACAGATTTAGCATCTGGTGGATGCTGAGCCGGTCGTCCTCAACCGAGTATGCGGTTATGGAGTCAGGGTTCCCAAGCTGCATCAAGAGCAACAGTGCAAGCACCCCCTTGAGCTCGGTAATGTAGTCTGGTCGATCGGGATTGTTGATCTGGACATCAGTGAGCTTGCCAAGGGCGATGGTTACAAAATAAGAAGAGAGCAAGTAGGCGATGTGGATGACCTCTTTCATGATAATCGAGGTCTTGTACCTCCGGCGGCTGCCGAAGATGGTGAGGATGATCTGGCAAGCGAGGCTCATGGTGACCAGCCATTGGATGCCCCATGCTTCCCATAAATCTTTCGACGCAGGCCATTGTGTACTGACAATGGATGATATCAGATCGAACGATTTCATGGGAATGTGACGTCTTCTGCTGTGCTCTCTGTGAAACTACAATGCAAGCAGAATTAATAACGATGAGAATGGATGAAACGCCTTGGACTTATTCTGAAAAATTAGACACGAATCTCTAAACTTCTTATTGCATTCATTCAATATGGTCAATAAAATTTTTGGATCCTATCACTGCTCTAATTCTTCCATTCCAGTGAATGAGATTAATTACGTCTTGCTGTCCTGCATGAGTGAAACCCACTTAAAAAGGAGAAAGAGAAGTTTCGGAAGTCTATAAGCAATGCTAGGTACTAGTTTCGCTGAAACAGATCTACAAAATTGATATATTCAATGGGATGGCTGATTGCAGGACATCTAAAGTAGCGACTCATATTCAAACATCCACCTTCCAATTACCGCATTACTTAACCGATTATGTAAACCAGTTCAGTACACCAAGCGTTTTCCAAACATCAAATATGAGATCATTGGCATATACGTTTTTTATTTTGCTGAACCGATCATCGACACACTGCTAAAACAGGATAAACATTCACAGAGACAAATGAAACTAATGACAAGATCATAAATTTTCTAGAAAAATAGAGGAAGTACAAAGTAGTCTGGCAAACCTTACTATGCTGCGAGACTCCCCAGAAGCTGACGGATGGGTTCTTGCTTATAATACAAATGGCACTGAGTGTGTCTATGTTGCTAACACTTGTGGGGAAGCTTAGTTAAATTCAGAGAGAAAAATAGAGGGATTATAAAAAGACAGAAAGCAGAGAATTGATTACTTACTTGTAACTTTAATCTGTGGTTCTTTTTCTCTTTGTTCGGTTTTCGCCAGCGACAATCCATGTGCAAGACTTTTAACTTCACATTATTCGTTAGATCAATTCTCGAGGGGTGTAGTAACATACTTCTTGCACTCAATTGTAAAACTCTGCTGAGATTATGCTAAAAATTAACTCTCACACTTTTTGAGATAAAAGTCATTGCTGGGGCTTAAACTACTACAATTTATACAATCTTATCTCTAAAATTCCAATTTGTTTATAAATTCTCTCAAGTTAATAAATTATTCAGTATTATCTACAAGTTTCGTAATCACACTGTTGTTCAATTTTGAAATATCTTTTCATTTCAATTCATATCTTTAACCAACCCATAATAAAGTGACAATTTTTTTCACTTTTTATCTTTGTTTCTTATAAGTATTACATAGTGACATTGAAATATATTTTAGCTTGTGATCTCTGTAATATTTTAGTTGCCATTCCCTTTAATCATTATTTTTTAAAGTTCTTTTTGGGTTAATACCTCGAAAAACTCCAATTAGTACACATGTGATAAATTTACCAAAACCAGTTTTTTGACCGCCAAAAACTCCAAACTTATACACCTTTGATAAATTTACTCTAAACTAATACACCCGTAACAAATTTACCCTATGTTAGTTTTCGTTAAATTTTAATGTCAAATTACTAAGTTAGATGATACGTCACAGTTAATCAGTAGACCAATTTGGATTTTACTCTCTATTTGTCATAATTGTATTAGTTTTGTTATCTTTTATGATATTAATCCAATTTAACGGAGGGTGATATACCAGTTTGGGGTTTTTGGCGATTAAAAAAATTAGTTTGGGATAAATTTATCACAAATATATCAATTTATAGTTTTTTGTGATCATTTGGAGTAAATTTATCACATGTGTACAAGTTTGGGGTTTTCATGGTCAAAAAATTAGTTTAGGATAAATTTATCATAGATGTACTAGTTTAGGATTTTCTGTGATATTAACCTTTTTTTTTACATTAATCTTCATACCTCCACAACAAAGATCTTTCAAGGTTCCTCCTTTGCTCCTAATATCTTGCATCCATCCATACTCCAAACGACATGGGCATCGGAAATTAATAGAATACAACAATGCACAGACATAAATCTAAAGTGATCTTACATCACTTCATTTCTTGAATTTGTATTCTATGAAGCACATAATGTTGTCATTGCACACTACTTGCTCAAGCATTTAGCTAATTGCGGCAACAAACCTCAACTTTACTGATTCGCAATCACAGAAAGCCCAAGAAATACATCTCGATGTATGACAATTGACAAGTAAATCCCCAAAAACAAAACATATAGTTTTTGCCTCAACAAGTGAAGATGGATGGTATTGCTGGCATTGGACGAAGCATTCTTTCACGCCCCGAACTTCGAGCACATGCACATCCCTCGATGGTCGACTAAAAGTTGCAACATTCCTAGGATGCGTCGCCGATCCATTCATTTTATACACATGCGGAAGCGAATTAAACAATCTCCATATAATAAACAAACATGGGATAGAAAAGTAGGATAATCAATTAACACAAAACATACTTTATAAACAATCCAGGTTTGTATACACAACCTGTCACACCTCAAACCCTAAGCATGCAACAACCCCTTCCTTGGTCGATAGAAAGCAATGTCCCAGGACTTATCGCCGACCCTTCATTTTAATTGCACATGCGGAAGCGTATAATAAAATCCCCAGACAACACAAATATGGGATAGAAAAGTAGGATACCATTTTTACCAAAACACTTTTCATAAACAAACTAGTTTTTACACAGAGGCCAATTTTAAGGTCTATGTACAAGAGATCTATCTCTAAGAAGAACTATTGAGCCATCCATGCTTCTGACCTTTCCGCCTCAAGCTCCGGGTCCTTCATACTAGGGACTTGAAAATGGTTATGTAATAACCAGTGAGATTAAAATCTCAGCAAGTCCTCCCCTAAGCCCCCGATTAGAACACCAACTCAACTCAGGATATCTTTCCATAACCACCCCACAAACAAACCACGACTAACAACCAACAATTAATAGTCGGTTCGCATACAACCTTACCCGGTATGCCATACTCTGCACGTTATAACTTAGCACAATGCACACAATGCACATGGCCATTAGATAATACAGTTCATCGATCACATACGAGTCACGTCACAAGTGATCTTACCTGGCCATTTCCACACCCTGCACGTTATCGATTCATACATACGTGCCAAAAACAATGTGATCAACATGTATAACCGAAACTAATGATGCAATGATTCTCATACGCTCTTGCACTTTAGTGTGACACCTACCATGCATCAATCGATCACACGAGTCCTGATTATAAGGTAAAATTGTTATGACACGTCTCATACCGCGCCACATAATTTTACCTCATAATAAGGCACAACCATCTCTACATTGAAGTGTGTTCCAGTTCTTACGGCCCATTGGCCACGGTCAACTCCCAGTTGATGGTATGGCTAACTTTCTAGTCAGCGATCTGGTGAAATATAACTTCCCGGCCATGGCTAACTTTCCAGTCAGCAATCATCCGACTCTGCCGGGCTACCTATAAAAAGATCGGGCTTTGTCCCACCCCATCGGGCACGGCTACATCCAGAACTCCCATTCGGATGGTTTCCCAAAAAGGGACATCGGTCTAGAATCTACTACAACCGGCTTCCAACTCTCGTCGAGTATCGTTCCCAAACTCCCGTTGGATGACGGTCCAACATTTGATCACGCAAACATACCCCCCCCCCCAATTCCTTCTCTCCTAAAAGTGGTCCATCTCCAATGTCTCTCGGACAATCCATATTTCCCTTTTTGTGAAAATCACTCAATTTATGTGGATGCCCATGCATTTATACACTCAAATCACTTCATAAGATCAAAACACGTGAAATTGGACAACTTTTCATTCTCGGATGAACAGTGCGCGAATAGTAACTCGTGAATAATAACTTGTGAACAATGTCGCGTGAACAATAAATTTTCAGAATTTAATAACAAATAAATTAATCCAAAATTCATTAAAAACATTAATTAAAGCAAGCAAAGCATCAAGAATAATCACGAACTACTACCAGCCCTAACTGGCAAAAACAGTTCACTCACGCCTCTTCGAGTTTAAATCCAGAAATCTAATCAACCAAATTCAGAAAATTCTCAAATTTGAATTTGTTGTAAAAAATACATAAACGAACATTTTTTATGAAGACACCTTAACCCAAATCCTTCTAGATTAAGCCCAATAAATCGCTCAATTCAGTACAAAAACTGGGTCCATTTCTAGAAAGTCTGTTTTCCGAAATTAGTTTTGATCAAGATCCAAAAATTGTTCATTTGATCTGAAATTTGACTATGTTAAACTAGAAGATGTGAAAAATAACTTTTGTAAAGAAATCATTTTGAAATTCGAACCCTAAGAGTTGATAAAAACCCCTGGAATTCTAAAATGTCACAAATTCCAACACGGTCCAAGATTTTGTTTGCAAATGACGGAGCTGAAATCTCATACTTTTAAATATCTAAAACTCTTAAGTAAAATATATGTTGTACAAGATGTCTAAAACATTTCTTAAGAAGAAATTGACTTCAAATTTGCAACCCATTTCGATCTACAAAAATGGTAAACCGCGAGAGTCCAGAAATCATAACTGTAGAAAGTCCACTAATTTAGATTAATCCATCATCAAATGTGCTAATCTCACTAATTAGATTAGCACTAATCCATTCTAAAGCTAATCTAGACATTATAGATTATCACTAATCCATACTCAAGTTAATCTAATCAACCTCCTACGCAAGTTTAGGCACTAATCAAATGATTAGGAGTTAAACTCACCGTTAAACAAGCCGGAGACATAGACGCGACGGCGACGACGGAGGCTATGCTCGAGGGCCTCTACCACAACGATCCAAGGCGGTTTCGGGGTAGGAATAGCAGCCACAAACTCAAACTCCTACTGAAACTCTAAAAACTAGACTACCGGAGAAGGAACATAGCTGAACGGGCTTGGCCTGAGCTCTGGCAAGGGGTTAGCCGGCGACTAGCGGCACTTAGGGGTCGAGTGGGACCTGCCGGTGGTTGATATGGGCGGAGGTAGGATTGAAATGGAAGAAAAATGACTAAAACGGGTGAAACATGCGAAGCAGTGCAAGCTGCCAGGCGGACCGATGAACCGGCAAGCAATTCCTTCTGACCGGCAGGTGGGTCAGTTAGCGGCTCCATTCGGTGAGCGGCTGGGTTCTCCTTAACGGTTTGGACCTTCTGAGTGCGATGATGGGTGGCACAAAGGCTGATTCTCATGGGAAGATGTTGGGATTAACGGATCCCCGAAAACCGGATTCGACACTAAATCGAACCCCTAAACTCAAGCGGAAGACAAGCCCGGGAATTCTAACACGTATCACCGATCCTAAAGCACACCACGGATTCGAGCGTACCTTTTAGCCACAGATTAAACACCGACGCCAATGGAGGAAGAGAAACTGAGCCTGTTCAATCCAAGGAAGCAAAATCCTTCAATGTGCTTTACTGTTTTGCCTTTTGAAGAAAACGGGAGAGAGAGAGCGTAAGTGAAGAGAAAAGCGTACGTTTAACTTAATCAAAACGGTGTTACTTTCTCTCTCTCTCTCTCCCTTTTATACCCCCTTCTTTCCACGGGCCCTATTCCCGTGGGCCAGGCTTTCTGGGCCCAACTTGGGCGGACGGGCCTTAAGCCCAAATCAAATAAAGCCTTCATCTCCCACTCGCACATGATGGGCCGAACAGGATTCTCTTTACCTCTCTTTAACTTTCATACCGGTGAATAATCCGTGCGACCAGCATACTTTGAGAGCTCGTTGCTATACATCTGTTAGGAATATATAGCAGCTCATAATGGGCGTCACACTCCGAGTAGATTTAGTATGCAGTACCCTAGATCGATCGATCACATTTATATCTCTCTTGATCTCTTTTAAAACAATGATATATATATTGTATCCACAATTATAGTTATCACAAAGACAATCATAATTGGTCGACCAGTGAATACAAAACTACAATGTGATTCTCCAAAAATCGATCTTCCTCTTTCCTTCAAACTCTCAATTTCAGTTCAGCTTGCTTTTCTAGAAATGCCCCATTAGATCGAATCAACTCATGACCATTGGCAACACCCTAAGATAGCAAACACTAAATAGAAACCTTGAGAATAAGTAAGAGTCATGAGGGGACTAAAAATTAAGGAACTCTTTTCCTCAAGAGTCTCACACGTCATAAAAGTTGAGATCAAACTTTTTGCCACTCTTATTGGTCGTCTCATGCATACGTAGTATGAAATATGTATTACGGTATTAACTCCTTTCCCATGGAGCGTATGTCTACATTTTTCAATACCGTACAGATGATAGTTTAGATATACCCAATGTCTAACTTGAGTTCACGTATCTACTCAATCACAAAATTCATCAGAACTCACATCTGGCATCTTAGACAGATAAAGTAAAATATGTGAGTTATTTTACTTTCGGACATCTTTAGTATTATGTCCTCATCTTAACACTCAGTTAAAGCGACATACGTATTTTAAGCTTGAGCTCTCGATTATCACCTAGATAATAAGCTTAACAACAGTCTCATCTCTATTTATCACACAGTAAACAAAGGCGATTACCCGTATGAGTGGGCTAATCTTATATCTGTCCGACATACTTCTCAACTTAAAAATAATGCACTGAGCATTAAGATGCATAAAAATCACACATAGATTCATAGGCATTAATCAATGAAAAACAAAATTTCATAAATGTGAACAACTTAGGGAAATTACAATATCCAGTACATCAGACTCTACGCAATCCTAGAGATTTTACATGACCACAAAACACATCTCTAGGTATTGGCTTTGTCATAGGATCTACTACCATTCTATGCGTAGATATGTACTGTAAGTTCACATCCTTTCGTGCAACCATATCTTTTACAAAGTTATACTTGGTATCTATATGTTTGGTCTTGCCATGATACTTTGAATCTTTGGTGTACGCTATAGCTGCTTGGCTATCACAGTTAACCAATAATTGATTTGCAGCTTTCTCAATAACACCTAAATGATCCAAGAATCTCTTAAGCCAAACTCCTTCTTGTACTGCTGCTGATAATGCCACGAACTCAGCTTCCATCGTGGATAAAGCTATGCACGTTTGCTTCTTACTACTCCATGATATGGCACCATTGCTCAGTAAGAAAGCAAAACCCGAGGTAGATTTTCTTTCATCTAAATCTCCTCCCCAATCGCATCCGAATAGCCTTCAAGTCGCAGATCCTTTCCTTGGTAATTCAACTTGAAATCGCGGTTCCCTTCGATACCTCGGTATTCTCTTCACGGCTTTCCAATGTCTTTGGACCCGGGTTGGATTGGTATCTACTCACCATTCCAACTGCAAAACATATGTCGGGTCTTGTACACATCATAGCGTACATCAAGCTCCCAACAGCACTAGCATAAGGAACATGTTTCATTTGTTCCTTCTCTTGTGGAGTCCCCGGACACGATCTATGGCTCAATCATTCACCTTTTGCAATAGGAGTGTCTATGGGTTTACGAGTCTTGCATACGAAATCGTTCAAGAACCTTATTTATATAGGTTTCTTGCGAAAGAGACAATGATCTCTTTGAACGATCTCTCGAAATCTTAACTCCAAGAATGTATGCAGCCTCACCCATATCCTTCATCTCAAAGTTAGAAGATAACCATCTCTTGACAGTATTAACAAACTCCATATTGCTTCCGGCAATTAGTATATCATCAACATATAATGATATGATCACAAATTGATCCTTGGATCTTTTGATATATACACAATGATCCTCATCAATCATTGTAAAATCATATGCCATTATGGCATTATGAAAACGTATATACCATTGTCTTGATGATCGCTTAAGGCCATATATCGACTTCAAAAGTCGACATACCTTTTCTTCTTGGCCTTTCACTATGAAACCAGCGGGTTGTTCCATATATATTTCTTCCTCCAATTCTCCATTGAGGAAAGCAGTCTTTACATCCATTTGATGTAACTCAAGATCCAGACTAGCCACTATTGCCAGAATAATGCGAATCGAGGTAAATCTTGCTACAAGAGAAAACGTATCTTCATAATCAATTCCTTCCTGTTGATTATACCCCTTCGCCACAAGGCGAGCTTTATGCCTTTCTATGGAACCATCAGCCTTTCGCTTTATTTTGAGAACCCATTTGTTCCTAATAGCTCTGCGTCCTTTTGGAAGATCAACTAGTTCCCAAACTTGGTTGGATTTCATTGACTCCATTTCCTCTTCCATTGCATGAATCCATTTTTCCTTACTAGGGCACTTCAGAGCCTCATTGATATTTCTTGGCTCATCCTCATCTTGTGGAGCAACCATAAAAGTTTCCCCTTCAATGTCAAAACGTCGACGGGGAATACTTTGGCGACTTGTTCGCCGTATAGGAGATTGTACACTTTGCACATTATTCCCTATTATGCTCCCACTTGGATGAACTCCACTAATATCATTATCTTGATCCAAGGTCTCAAATAGGGAGTGATCTTCCCCTATTTCGCCCTTCTTAGGAAACTCATCCTCTAAGAATGTGACATCTCGTTATTCATATTCAGTTATACTCCCACTTTCCTACTCATCAATGAACACATACCCTTTCGAGTGTTCCGAGTATCTTATGAAAATACTCTTCTTTCCTCTAGGACCCAATTTCCCAAACTTGTGAGAGAACTCATGTGTATAGGCAGCACAACCCCATGGCTTAAGAAAACTCAAGTCCGGTTTTCTACCTGTCCATAACTCATATGGAGTGGAAGTAACTGATTTGGAAGGCACCCGGTTAAGTATATAGGCAGCAGTTAACAATGCATCACTCCAAAAGGTGATTGGTAAGTTAGCATGCGCCATCATAGACCTAATCATTTCCAGTAGGGTTTTGTTTCTTCTCTCCGTAACACCATTTTGTTGAGGAGTATATGGAATAGACAACTGTCTTTTTATTCCTTTTTCATCACATAATTTTCTGAACTCATCAGATAAATATTCTCGACCTCGATCGGATCTTAATGCTTTTATTTTCTTGTCTAATTGATTCTCTACCAAGTTCATAAACCTTTTAAAACAACTTATTGCTTCAGATTTATGAGAAATCAAATAGACATATCCGAATCGAGTATAATCATCAATAAATGTGATGAAATAAACAGCCCCATGCCTTCCTCTCACATTCATTGGACCACGGACATCGAATGGATTAAATGCAGAGGAAATTCAGCTCTTTTACCTTTCCCAAATGGTTTCCTTGTCGTTTTCCCTTCTAGGCAATGCTTACATATGGACAAATCGACTTTTTCAATATTTCCCAACAAGCCCTCTTTGGCTAGTCTATTCATACGTTGTTGGCCAATGTGACCAAGTCTAGCATGCCACACATTCACATCATTATCATATTTATTAGGAGACGTGAGAAGGGAATAACAAACATTAGCATTAACATAATCAATATCTAATACAATAAAACCATCTAGAAAATAACCACAACCATAGTAATTTGTATCCAAAAACAAATTCACACCTCTACTATAGAAGTTCATATTAAAACTTAATTTAACCAACACTAATACAAACACTAAATTCCGATGAATCTCCAGAGCATACAATACATCATGAAGGAACAAAGTGCGTCCACCACGCATATTCAGTTGGCATGTGCCAATTCCTTTCACTTCAGCTCTGGAGTTGTTTCCCACATAGATCCACTTAGTTCCAGTTGGTACTCATCGGAATTCCACGAAGGATCCTCTATCTTTCGCTACATTGTCTGTCGCTCATGAATCCACAGTCCACAAAGGATTAGACTCAGTTAAGAACACAAAACTCGACACATAAGCAAAGTTCTGAAAAGTACAAGGGGTGCATACCTTCTTTGGCTCACGACAGTCGCGAGCATAGTGACCCTTCTTGTCACAGTTGTAGCATTTCACCTTTGCAAGCTTTTTCATGCGAGGACTCTTCCCTCTTCCATGTTGGTTAAATTTGGGTTTCTTCCCTGAATGACCTGCTTCTTCCTTGCCTTTCCCCTTATCAAACCAGTTAGGGCGCTTGCGTTTGGAGCTCGAAGCTCCATTTGAGCTAGAACTAGCATGATAGAGTTCGGATCCGGCTTAGGCGCCAACGGGCGGTCCTCTTCCAGCTCAAGATGACGCATTGCATCCTCAAAGGTTTTGATATTTTCATTATGAGTCGGTGCACCTTCATATGCTCCCAACTCGAGGCAAGGAACGAATCACCGCTTGCACTTGCTGCTCATCTCGTGAGGACATGGCCAGCATCTCTCGGCTCGCTTATCATGTTTGACATCTTTCTAAGATGTTGCTTCATGGTCGACCATGAGGCTTCTTATAAGAGTCAAACCCGATAGTGAGCCGCCGCCTAGTCACCGAAGTATGACCAAATCTAGCCGCCAATGCCTCCCACATTTCCTTGGCATTGTCAAAACGCCGGAACTCTCGCATGACGTCATTTTCCATGCTGCTCGGCAACGTGATGCGAGCTAGAGAGTTCATTCTTTTCCACGCAGAAAAAGCTTCTTTGTCTTTTTTGTGCTGTGCAGTGGTTCCCTCTTCAGGTTCTACCATGGTCATGATAAGAGCTTCAAGTGCTTCTTGCTCTTCCAGCACATACTGGATTTTCATTTGCCAAATTTCATAATTGTCTCCATTGAGCTTTTCACCTTTGTTCAGCTCGGCAACTATGCTTTTTGTGGCTGAAGCCATTGATCTGAACACATCAGACAAATATGCACGAATTATTAATGCTTATCATTTATGCATCCCTATTTGCATAGATCCATCATATTAATGAATAATTTCAAGTAAAGCTTCAGAATCAAAAGGTTACTACGTTTCCAATCATCCTCCAAAAATCCTAACTTAAAATTATCATTAATATAATTGTCATATGCAAAATCAATTTTATGAAGTTACAAAAACTTCTATAACTACCCTCAGCTAATTACCCACAGCAACTAGCAATAACAGAAAGCAACATAGAATAGACATCCAATAAAAACAATAATGCTTTCAATCATTACAACTAACATATAGGTTGCTACATCAAAACAATCAGGTAGTAAACATTACATTAAGATGTCCACAAAGCACACTTAATTAAATTCAGCTAATACAACTAATACCAAGTCAGCACACGAACTGGGAAATATCCTCTTTTGTTTAATTTCTTGATCTTTTCCCTTGAAACAATACAATAATATTCATTTACAAAGTCCATCACAATTTTCTTATAGGAAGCAGCTCCGTTGACATCCCATATGCGATTCAACACATCTTGTCATTCAGGTGGAAGAGTGTTTATGAAAAATCGCACCATCTCTAACTGTGGGATAGGACGACCATTCCATATGACTTTTTGAATTTTCCCGTTGACTTCAAGGACGTGATCAATTAAGTCACCACTCTCCCATCGATGATCGGTCGGCCCGGTATCGCCTTAGACAGGCCTTTCCTTTTGTTCATCGGAATCTGCGCGAATAGGTGTGCGCAACCTCGGGGAGGCATTGTTCCTGCAACAAATGCAGAACAAATAAGGGATTACATATAATCCACATAAACTTAATTGAAAAAGAAACATATTCTTTTCCTCTTTTTTTTTTTTTGGTCAACGGTCAACGGTCGTCGGTCAACGGTCAACGGTGGTCAACGGTCGCCGGTCGTCGGACCGGTCGGGCCAGTCGAGCCGGTCGGACCGCTCGGGCCGGTCGAACCGCTTCGCACGGACCAACCGTACGTGCCGCGCGCATGCCTGGCGTCCGCGGTCGGGTCGGGTCGGGTCGGGTTGCCGGTCGGGTCGCCACCTGGCCAACCGACGTCATCGCTGACGTCATCGATGACGTCATCCCAGCGGTTACTGACCGTTGGGTGACGTCAGCACGCGTCGGTCCGTCGACCGGTGCATGCCAGTTCGCCCGGCCGGCGACGCGCACGTGCCGGTTCGCCAACCGGCGCGTGTGCCGCACGCGCTGGGCGAGCCAGCGCTTCCGGGCGCGTCGCGCCCACGCGCAACGCCTTCTAGCCGCGCGTGTGGGCGCGTGCGGCGTGGCCCGGCGGCGCTCGATGTATCGCCAGACTCGTCTCGACGTTACCTTTCACCCAGTGCTTTCAGAATTCGATTTCGACTTACGAAACCTTGGAAAAATGGCCGAACAGCGCTCGAGTGTCGGGATTTGTCGCCCCGATCCGTATGGCCGAATGGTTTTTGCGAAAAATCAATCAAAAACATCAAAACAAGTCGGGAAAAACGTGAACTAGGGCTCTGATACCAATGTTGGGATTAATGGATCCCCGAAAATCGGATTCGACACTAAATCGAACCCCTAAACTCAAGCGGAAGACAAGCCCGGGAATTCTAACACGTATCACCGATCTTAAAGCACACCACGGATTCGAGCGTACCTTTTAGCCACAGATTAAACACCGACGCCAATGGAGGAAGAGAAACTGAGTCTGTTCAATCCGAGGAAGCAAAATCCTTCAATGTGCTTTACTGTTTTGCCTTTTGAAGAAAACGGGAGAGAGAGAGCGTAAGTGAAGAGAAAAGCGTACGTTTAACTTAATCAAAACGGTGTTACTTTCTCTCTCTCTCTCCTCCCTTTTATACCCCCTTCTTTCCACGGGCCCTATTCCCGTGGGCCGGGCTTTCTGGGCCCAACTTGGGCAGACGGGCCTTAAGCCCAAATCAAATAAAGCCTTCAGAAGACAACTTTTAACTCTTGTTTTTGGCGAAAGGTCAGCTGGAGCAGAAACAAGCAAAGAAGGAAAACAGGGAAGAAAAGGCTACGAATTTGCTTGGGGCTGAAGAGGGAAGAGAGAGAGATGTGAGGGTTGGTTTCTCTAGTTCTCACAAGCTCTCAAATGCCTCAATAATGGATAAAGTGAGGAGCAAGGAGGAAGAAGATGGATGCTCAGCTGAAGGGGGACCACAATTGCCTCAAAAGTCCACATTCTATCCTCTAAACACTCATGGCATGCCCCACCAGCCCTTGGCTATCATCCATGGCCCTTTGGCAACCCATAAACTTCCCAAGCAAGCCATTGAAGTGGTTTAAAGGTAGCATTCCATGGGGGCTACGAATTTTGTACATTTGGCCTTCAATTCAATTCCTCCTCAATTCTCCCTCAATTGGACTCAATTTGATCCCTATAAATTCAACTAAGATGCCATCATCTCTCTTAGGATTTTTCCTCATCGATTTGTTCAACTTGAATCCCAAAAATGTGATAAAAAACGGTCCTCTGATTTTCCCAGTCAAAAAACGGCCCTACTTTGAATTTTCGCCAAAAATATTGGTTTGCAAAAAAATCTTCAGAGGATGAGTCGACATTCCTAAAATGAATCATGACATGACAAAACTTTCAATTTCTGAAATTAGGTTTAAATTCATGGTTAATTTAAATCTGGCGCAATTTTAACGTGACATAATCTACTTGGTAGCTTTTTGAAATTTTTGGTGCAATTAACCAGTGATCGATTATTTTCGAGCCACATTGTGCATCTTCGACTCATTGGCGACTCTCAGTTTTCGTGAAAATCTCGAAATTTCAAATGCAGACACAATGTACAGAAATGACAGAAAAATCGGTTTAGTGCTGTTCGACGAGAATTTTGCAATTAGATGAAATCACCCATACTCTAATCACATACCTCAGTCAAACTAACCTATCTCCGATTTCTAATCGATTTTGACAGTGCCATATTGACCCTTGTAGATAAACATAATCGAGCAGTCAATTCCTAATCGAATTCTCAAGTCTATTGTGTTGAAATCCCTTAACGACTTCACCAGATAGACTAGTTATCTCATAAGTGATCAGCTCAGATAATAGAACTATAGGCGCGTCAATGAAAAGCCCAGCTTATTCAATCGAAAACAGAACTCGAAAATTAAGATGTCACGCAACCAGTTAATCCTATCAGCCTATACATAAGAGTCTAACTCAAAAAGGGCTACTGAGCCACCTAAGCTCTGGACTCTTCAATCAAGGGCTCCAAGTCCACCACGACACCATCAGGGGTGTCAATATCCATAGGATGCCCTATTTTCCACTCCCCGGTCCCAACGGGAGGCCCATCAAAACCTTGTAGGAGACCCCATAATGTATGTGTCGTACCTCCATCTAAGGAGCTGAAAATTGTAAACCACAACGAAGTGAGAGAATGTCTCAGCGAGTTTACACCATAAACCTCGATTAGGAAGATAATTCACCTAGAGGCAGCCTAAACACACATCATATGAGACTTATCTCGCCTCAGCACCTCCCTGCACATTAGTACAGCTCATATACATATGCATACAGTAAACATATTTAATAGTTGGAACATTGTACATCAATTATCACATATTCACAGGGATCACGATTATAAGGCCAAATTGTTATGACACGTCACATTCTGTGCCACACAATTTTATCTCATAATTAGGTGTGGCTATTTCACTCATTCAAGCGTTCCAGTTAATTACGACTCAACGGCCATGGCCAACTAAACAGTTGGCAATCATCCTGCATAACCGGGCATTGTCTCGCTTCGTCAAGCATAGCAACGTCTACCTCTAGATAGCATTCCCAAAGGAGCATCGGCCTAGTCTCCACTGCGACTGACATCCGTTGACAAGGGGCATTCCCGAAGGAGCATCACCCTCGATTTTCATCAAGTGACGGGTTCCCATAGCGATCACACGCATATCCAATCTTGGCCAAGGATATCGTGCTTTGCACTTAAATACCTCAATTTCAAATAATGTGTTTGGCATATTTTCTTCATATTAAAAACACCCGGTAAAATAATTGTGCATGGACACACGATCAAATTGAACCATAAAATGTGATATACTGTGACATCCTGAAATTTGAGCCCTCTGAGAGATGACTGAATGCGAATTTCGTCAATGCATTATTGGTCGATCTCACTCGAAATTGATCACTCCTGAGATACTGACCTTAAGGGGAAAAGCTAATGAGAATAGAACTCATACGACTAAAGGACTCGACCTGGGAAAACGACTAGACCATGAGATTTGCGTGAGGATGATCCTGTAGATAGGCAGACCGATTTCAAAGACGATTAGAAGTCAATTCGCGGACAAAACATAATGGAACGACGAGTGATTCCGTTTACTGTTATCGAGCCCACAAACGACCCTAGGTCGATCCTCAGTAATCGTATACTTTAAAATAAAAATCTATCATCCGCAATTTCATGTAGTCAAGGACGTCCATGCGTCGAGATGTCTTGAATGTGGTTTGGCATGAGTCGGTTACGCATGAATCGTCAAAACCGTTTGTCAGTCTGAGTTGTATCCAAAATGGCATTGGGCGAAATTGACATGGCATGAGAACTAAAGATTGGGAATGTCAGGGACGGACTTTGGATGAAGCTATTTCGTCAATCAACAGCGCCAGTTAAGCCAAGTACTTGGAAAAGGGATTTTCGGACTGAAGAAACGAGCCCATGAAGACGTGGGCCGGGCTAGGCAAGGGTGGGTCTCAAGCCCAAGGTAGGACAGCCATGGTGGGCTTAAGGCAAACAAGTGAGCCAAACTTCAAGCCTTTGAGCCCAATTGCATTTTATAGCCCATTTGTCCACAATTTGAGCCCAAATCAATTTTATTCAAGCCCGTATAAAATCTTGGCCCGTATATATGAATAGTACGGTATACTATACTTTGAGAAATTACCATTTTACCCCTTCTAGAAGTGGCATTTGTTGTTGGAGGACAAAGAGAGAAAAGTCAAAGAAAATTATGAAGGGTAATGATGTAAAGAAAGGGAAATTGGACTTGGCTTTTCTCTCTCTCTCTCTCTCTCTCTCACGTTTTCTTCCCCCTCCTTCTCATGAAATTTCCCCCCTCTCTTTTCTTCTCTCTCTCTCTCTCGCTCTCTCTCTCTCTCATTTCTCTCCCTCCCCAACGTCAGCCCCCACTCCCCACGTACCTCTCTCTCTTTTCCTCCCCACTCCCACTCCCACGTCTTTCTTCCTCTTTCTTTCTCTCTTTAGTTCCTTTTCTGTTTTGCTCCCAAAACAGCATAGTGTACTGTTGTTTTTGTGCCAAACCAGCCACCATCTTGCGCCATGGCCGTGGGCCATCACTGTTCGCAAGCCGCCGTCCACTGTCAAAGAGCCGCACCACCCATTCGCAAGCCATCCGCCAGCCATTCTCGCCAAATCAGAAACCACCTCCACCGAGACCCATTTTTGTCGAGCGCCTCCATAACATTTTGGACGTAACCATTCATAGCCCTCACCACCACCGTCACACTCATGTCGTCGGAATTGTTGGGTGAGTTTAGTTCATAATGCTTTGATTATAGCCTAAACTTGATTAGGTGGTTAATTATGCTTAAGGGTTGTTTAGATTAGCTTAAGTATGGATTAGTGATAATCTAGAATGGTTAAATTAGCCTTAGAATTGATTCATGCTAATCTAATTAGTGAGATTAGCACCATTAATGATGGATTAGTCGAATCCAATAGAATTTCTACAATTCAAATTTCTAGACCCCCGCCGTTTACCATTTTTGTAGATTGAAATGGGTTGTAAATTTGAGGTCGATTCCTTCTTGAGAAATATTTTAGATATCTTCAACTATAACATATATTTTACTCATGATTTTTAGAGATTTAAATGTATGAGATTTCAGCTCCGTCATTTGCAAATAGAATCTTGGATTATGCTGGAATTTGTGACTTTTTGGGATTCTATGGGGCTTTTATCAACTCTTATGGTTCGAATTTAAAAATTGTTTCTTCATAAAATTTATTTATCACATCTTCTAGTTTAACATAGTCAAATTTCATATCAAATGGACAAGTTTTGGATCTCGAACCAAACTGATTTCAGAAAATAGGCTTTCTAGAAACGGACCCAGTTTTGGTGCTGCATTGAGCGATTTGCTAGGCCGAATATAGAAGGATCTGGGTTAAGGTATCTTCATAAAAAAATATTTTTTTAGGTGTCCTTTACAACATATTCAAATTTGAGAATTTTCTGAGCTTGTTTAATTAGGTTTCTGGATTTAAACTTGGAGACATGTGAGTAGCCTGGTTTCTACCAATTATGACAGATTTTAGTTTGATGATGGTTCTTGATGCTTTGTTTGCTTTAATTAGTGTTTTTAATAACTTGTGGATTTAATTTATTAGATATTTCACTATTCATGACGCATTGTTCGCGAGTTACTGTTCACGTGCACTGTTCACTCAAGAATGAAAAGTGGTATAATTTCATATGTGTTGATTTTATGAAGTGAATGGATATGTAAATGCATGGGCATCTGCATGAATTGAGTGATGCTTTGTGCAATTGTGTAATGATTGGAAACTATTGATATTTGATTAGAAAATCTCGGGTGTCGGATTTTGACACCAAAAATGGTTTTATATACCATATAAAATAGTAAGATTTAAAAAAAATAATATCAATTTTTCTTGTTCGAATTGACCGTGTAGTCACACACGACTATTTTCCTAGATATTTTTAATACAAAGGAAATATGCCAGATTCACTATTTTAAATGCGACAATTGAGTGCAATATACGATGTCTTGGCCAGGTTTGAATGAGTGCATAAATGATATGAGAACTCGTCACGAGCCTTCGGAAATGCCCCAAGTTAACGGATGCCGGTCACAGTGGAGGCTGGGCCGATACTCCTATATGGAATGCTGTCTAGATGTAAACGTTGACATGCTCAATGGTGCGAGACGATGCCCGGCTACGCTGGAAGACTGCTAACTATTGAGTCTGCCCTGGCCAATGGGTCATAATTAATTGGAACGCATGAGTGTTGAGATGGTTAGGCCTTATTATGGGGTAAAATTGTGTGACATAGAATTGAACGTGTCACATCGATTTTATCTTATATTCGGGACACGTGTGATTGATCGATATATACTGTGTGGCACACTAATGTGCAAGGGCGTATGAGAATCATGGTATCATTGGTTTTGATTGTACATGAGTTGAGCACATTGTTTATGGCACGCATGCATGAATTGATAACATGCAGGGTGTGGTAATGGCCAGGTGAGATCGCTGGTGACGCTACTCGCATGTGATTAATAAACCGCATCATCTAATGGCCATGTGCATTACATGTATTGTGCTGAGTTATAATGTGCAGGATATGGCATACCGGGTAAGGTTGCATGCGAACCAACTATTAATTGTTGGTTGTTAATCTTTGGGTTGTTTGTGGGGTGGTTCTGAAGAGATACCTCAAGTTGAGTTGGTGTCTTAACCGAGGGCTTAGGGGAGGACTTGCTGGGAATTATATCTCCCTGGTTATTGTATAATCATTTTCAAGTCCCTAGTGTGAGAACCCAAAGCTTGAAGCGGAAGAGTCAAGAGCATAGGTGGATCGGTAGTTCTTTATGAGATAGACATTATGTATAAGTTTGAGGTGTTTATGAAAGTGTATTTGATTTGAAATTAGTTGTCCTACTTTTCTATCCCATGTTTGTTGTTGTCAGTGGATTAGTTAATTCGCTTCCACATGTGCAATAAAATGAAAAGGGTCAGCGACGAGTCCTGAGAACGTCGCAAAATTCTATCGACCACCGAGGGATGTGCGCGCGCTCAAGGTTCAAGGCGTGACATATACCCTCTTTTCAAAATTCCACGATTTGATATAGTATTTAGAATATTTTTGGCGTCAAAAACCGACACCCTGTATTTTTCTAATTAAATACCAAAAATTCATATTTTTGAAATAATAATTCAAAAATCATCAATCAGCATCCAATTGCATAAATTAACACTCAATTTCACAAATCAACGCCACCATGACGATCGGTGTAAAATTCTGACAACCGGCTATCCCGATATAATTTATGCTAATTAATAAATAATTAAATAAATTGCAAAATATTTAAATTAAACCACTAATTAATCTACATACACTAATCTAACCATCTAATTGGACTAATTAAATCAATCCACCTAGGCTAGCTACATATAAACCTACTAAACTAACTAATTAAATTAACTAACCACCTAATTTGACTAACTAATTAATCTAATCAACTAAATAAGCTAACTAAATTACACTAATCCCACTTAGCCTAATCTAACCCTCCCTTAAGTGCAATTAACCCCTAATTAGAGCTTAGGAGGTTAACTCACCGGTTTAGCATGAAAACCAGTTCACGGCGACAGCGACCAAAACCTGGGCCTACGGCGACACCAAGGGAGGTCCGGAAAGGGCCGAAAAAGGCCAACTAAGCCTCAACTCTAAGCTAAGGTTCGGCCTAGCTTGCTAGTCTTCGATTCTACTTCGGGTCAAGCTAGCTGGTCGGGGGGCTTGGCTGAGCTGGATGAGCGGCACAACTAGGACGAACAGGTCAAGCGGACGACGGTGGCTTGTAGGCAAATGTGAGGAGCTGGTGGCTCAAGGATGGCAACGAGTAGCTAGGGGCGTGTGGGCAGCCTGGCTCGCAGCTTCGGGCTAGCTCGAACACGGAGAAGGGGGCGGCATGAGGGTGGTGGCTGTGCTGGTTTGTTTCTGGGTTGCAGCAAGTAATGGAAATGGAACAAATGAAGTGAAGAGGAAGAAGAAATAAGAAGAAGCAGAAGCTGGACAGAGGGGGGTGTTCGGTCAAGCAAGCCAAGGAGGGGAGAAGGGTAAGGAGAGGAGGACAAGGGGGGACAAGAGGCTTTGAAAGTCCACCTTAAATATCTATTGCACTTGAGTGAAAGCCTCACAAGTCTTCAGCCCTATCCAACAGCAATTTTCCTTCCCAAACTTCTCAAACAAGCCACAATTGAAGGCCAAATTGCAACAGCCCCACAGCCCTACGAATTTGCACCCATTACACTTCAATTTCTTCACAAATCTCTCCAATTTGATGGTCAAATTTGCTGAGGAGGAAGCCCATACCAATTTCCATGCTTGCCTTCACAACTAGTTCACTTTGAAGGCCAAATTTTCACTTAAAAATGCCCCTCCGAATTTCTTGAATTTACTTTTCCGAATTTTGATTTTCTGCCAAAAATCCGGGCTCGCCGAAAATTCTTCAAATGATGCAACGATGTCCTAAAAATAAATCATGATAAGCTAGAACTTTCGATTCCTGAAATTGAGTTCAATTTCGTTGTTAATTTCGATCGAATGCGATTTTAGCGTGACCTAACCTACCGGGTAGCTTTTAGGAATTTTATCGCGTTTGACTCGTGGTTGATAATTTTCAAACCATGTTTGTGCATCCCCAACTCATTGACGACTTTCGCTTGTCGTAAAAATCTCAAGATTTTAATTATGGGCACCAGGTACAGAATCGACTAGAAAAATCGGTTTAATGCCGTTCGACATGAATTTTGCAATCAGATAGAATCACCTACAATTTAATTACGTACTTCTGTTGAATCGACCTATCTTTGATCTCTAATTGATTATAACGGTGTTGTATTGACCCTTACCAATTAGCACGATCGAGCAATCGATTTCTGACCAAATTCTCAAGTCTGTCGCGTTTATATCATTTAATGGCTTCACCTGATAGATTAATTTTCTCATGAGTGATCAGCTCGGAGAAAATGACTATAGGCGCGTCGATGAAAAGCTTATTTCATTTAATCGAAACAGGGTTGAAAATTCAGAATGTCACACATTCCCTCTATTGGATGGAAATTAAGGCACCACAGCGTAGGAAAGGTTATGTTGGAAAAGATGGATCTGACATTGTTAGAAATGCTGAGAATCCACAGCTCGCAAAGAGGATGTCAAGAGGGAGGAAAGATGCAAGAGAATAGAATCGATAGTCACAAAGTATAACTAGCTTGAAGGACAAACTCTAAGTTCTTGATCTTGCCTTGATTTGTCTTTGGTCAGGATCGCTGATTAGTTTGGTAATGTAAGTAATCTGGTCGTTTATTTCAATTTATGAGTATCTTCTGGATGATATACAAAGATGACAATCTCCTCTCATTATTATCTTTTAAGAAGTTTAATAGCTTCAACACAAGAGTTGTTTGTTTATATGAAATTTGTGGTTAACCATTGTGGAACATATAAGATAAGTATATTGTCTAATAATTGTCATTTTAAGAGTTATTTAATGAGATGCAAGTTGATCCTTTATTCTAAGTCTGCATACGAACCACATAGATTCTAGATAAGATAAAGAGATTTTCCTTTGACTTTTCATTTTAAAAGACAATCGTAAGATTAATAAGTCAGCATTTGTCATTACCCTCTTGAGGTGGTTAACAAATTGCCAAGCAAGTGCGAACGGTCCTCTGCAAGGTGGCGCTTACACTTGGCTATGGTTCTCTCAAGCTCTATTGGTCACAACTTGATTTTGACTGGGTAAATTATGAGATATATATATTATTTTATTTTTGGAGTTGCAGCTAGCCTATTGAAGGCCAGTTAGAGGTCAAGTAAAACACAATGCAATAGGCAGTTTTATTTCTGCGAACTAGAGATTCATACTAGAGAACATGATTATGCTAGAGATTTCTTCTTCTTTTTTTCTTTTTATATGCTAGAGATTTCTAACGCTTAATTTTGGTACTTTTTTCCTTTTTGAAAGAGAAAATATGTGATCTTTTCCAGATTTCGTTAATCCTAAACACACGCATACCAAGATGGCTATACATCATTAAGTTCATACAATGAACTTCCAATTTCATTTGGTGAAAACATGTCTCAAGTTTGAACCCATACAAAACCCAACTCGATGTATTGTGTGGTCACTCGACCACGTGAAAGTAAGAAGAAAGAAAAGAGGGGCACATCAAATGAAGATGGACAACATGGATTTATGTGCATATTTCCACGTTCTTTTTTTCTTCTTCATCAGTAATGCATGCGCATGGATGCGTATATATGCCCATAGAACATTGTGGGTGCCGAATGTTTATTCCCTTACTTTTGGTCATCTGTTGTGGACTTCATTTGTTATTTGTTAATAAATGCGGAAAGAGAGAAGGAGAAGAAATGAGGAGCTAAGAGCTCTGCGTGCATCAAAGTCAAAAGGAAAGGGATGCCCTCACGAAGAGAGAGAACGAGTGAAGAAGACTTTCTCATGCTGCGATGAATGATGATAGACTTGTCTCGGTTATAAATAGAGAAGAGCCATTGGGATAGAAGTGGGCCAAGCTCCATTCCACGGCCGAGACAAGAGAGAGTTCTTCTCATGGGAGATTTTCTCCTTGTAATTACATCTGAGTGATTTAGCCAATTAAATTCTTGTTATTAGAATTTATTTAATTTCTTGAGTGAGATTTTCACTAGGAATTGTGAGGCACTAAACACTATGTGAGTTATTGGGTATAATTGGAACTGAGAAATATCGAAAGAGGGTGTGTGAGTACTCAAATGATTGTAGTCTTTGTTGTATTGTTTCTTTCTATAGTGGAATTATGTGTTGCTCTTCTCGTGGACGTAGGTTCCAATATTCAAACCAAACCACATAAATCCGATATCCAATTTCCTTTCCTTTCTTCCAACTATTTTATCCGATTTGCTTGTCTATATTTGCAACACTATTCATCAAATCTAACGAACTCATATCACAGGTAAAATGCAATGACGATAATGAAGCAGTTAAAATGCATTTAAAATCCGATACGAGTCAAATAATCTCACTTTTGAAAGATAAGCACTTTATTCTTTGGCCTTGATGATGGAATATGTCCTTGTTGCCACCTATCCCTTGGTAGGGAAGAAAGCAGATTTAGGGGTATTGCTTAAAGGACGGGCCTACAGCCCATGATTTAGACGCAAACTCTTTCAAACTTATACTTCGCACGACATTGAGTAATCAAATTGGCACTATTTTTTTTTTTTTTTTGAAAAATGAGTCACCAATAGCCTATTAGGGTCAGCTAGAAACCAATGAGGCATAAAAGTATACCTCACTTCCTACGCAATTATGGAATCTAGGGTCAGGGACTTGGTTACACTAATTAATTAACTAGTACCATTTCGATACGTAATCATGTTCTTTCAAGAAGATATTTATCATACAATCTAGATTGATTTTAAATTTATCCGCTAACATGTGAGATGATCATGCGAATGCTACCTCGATGCAACGTAAGTATTTGCAAGCTTAATTGGAGAACAAACACATATTCTACCTATATGTGGTTTCTAATTAACACACAAATTCAACCAATTATTTTTGAGTTTTCTCTTGTTTAATAAAACCTATGCCTCATACAATGTGAGCTTATGTGAATGATGACATGACATATGCGATGACAAGGCACATAACGTGGGATTGATGAAGTGGCACGATGGCATGCACGATGATGTGGCAAAATAAGAAGGCACATGAAGTGATATGACATGTAATGATGGCGTAGCTAAAATTATGTGACATGCAATGAGATGGCATAGTAAATGATAGTGCGCTTAAAACTATATAACATGCACGACTTTTTTGGATTTTCTATTAAAATTCGTAATTGAAAATGCCCTAATATGATAATGCTTAAAAATTCATTAAATCAATTAGTTAATGAAATCTATCCGTAAATAGCAATTAGATATTCAAAGTCTAATCGGATAGATTCACTACCCAATTTGGACGCGCTTAATCTTTGGCAAAATTGGGTTAAATTTTGGACAAGGCAGCTCACAATGGTGCTCGGTGATGTCTCGGTGTGCCCGACGGTGAGGGCACGCCAGTGATGGTCTTACGAGTGACCGGTGGTGATGTCTCGCTAAGAAACTTGCAAAACCAAGGTAGTTGAGCCGAGTAGGGTGGTTCGGTCGTCGTCGAGGGGTCACGCTGGAAGTTCTCGGTGTGACCATCGGTGGTGGACAACGTCACAGCAAGTAGTGTACGGTGAGGACGTGTGCTTTCGGCTGGATCAATCCCTCTTTCACTGAGTTATCCTTTATGTTTTTGTTCTGTCGCTTCCTCGGCTGGACATTGGAACGTTCCTTGCCCTCCGCGTAGAATCCCGCTTCGCTGATCGTGCTACACAAGATCCCAAGGAATCGGCTACACTCTGGACATCCACTTGGTCCAAGCATGCCCCCTTTGGTCTTTCTGTCCCTTTGACCAATTGCTTCTTCTGGGTCACCAATGGCTCCTCGTGCGCTGGATAAAAGACTCCGCGCAGGATTGCCAGATGTTAAGAATCATATGATAAGTACACATTATGTTACTAAAGAATCTGGTGCTGCCAAAAACAGAGGAAGTATAATGCAAAAGCATGTCGATGGAGTTACTACCGGTGCTGCCAAGAACAGAGGAAGAAAAGCTACTGAAGAAGTCAACAACGAAGATTGTAGCACATGTAGCATGTTTACATTGCGGAATCAATATTCAGTTTTAAGCGTGTAAAGCTGAAACATTCTGTTTTGCTTTCTGTTTGTTAGTTTTTCCAATCAGTTAATAATTTCAGTTGATAAATAAACTGATCTGAAGAGAGCAAACTAGTTATTGAGCTCTCAGATGTAAAAATACTTCTCATTGAATAAAAGTTCATCATCTTTTTTCTTTTTTTTTTTCTTTTTTTTGCCGGAGGAACTGTTTTGGCCGACAACTACCATATAAACTCCAGGTGACGCTAGCCCAAGACCCACTACACGCCACACATAATACACTTAATGGTCTGCCGGCCACCCTGCAACTTGTGTTGCAGGACTTCGAACACCTGACCTTTCCCTTCAAAGGCAGGAGCCTACCCAAAGAGCCACCTCGGCCGGTGGTTCATCATCTCTGTTTTTCTTCTCTCTCTGTTCATAAAATTCTTCACCAGACATCGACGACTGGGAATATGATACTGATTATGGTAGAGAAAGAGACGGTGGTGCTAAACTAGGAATTTTGGGTAGCGACAATGACGCGAGGAAGACCGGGGTTCGCCGGGACTGCTGGGAACGATGACAACGGAACTGCTGGATACAACTGCAGGGATACCGAGAATACGGTCAACTGATCGAGGCTACTCAGCTGAGTTGGCCACGCGCGACGCCGCCAGATAATGAGGGGGCGACAGCAAGTCGTTCGGTGATGGGTAGTGACGTCAAACGATAGGGCGTGCTGGCAAGCGAGGTAGAGGCGCGCGATGGACAAGCTAGCTGCGAATGGAGTGACCGATGAGGGGGGAGCGGTGATGGCGTTCGTAGAAGGACAGGAGCCAGAGATAAACACCGGCACTAAGGCTTCGAGGATATCAACGAGAAATCAAACCAGCCCGCCTGACGAGAGCAACAACGGCGCCGGGAAGTTAACCACATTGGCGAACAAGGACAAGCATTCACGAGCAGGACCGGAGAACGCCCAAGAACGATCAACGGTCGCCTTTTTCTCTATATGGATGATGTTGTGTCTGGACTGAGGCTGCTAGACACCAACACCAAGAATCGCTGGATTGCTGGTGAGACTTCTTCAACGCCAGGCAGGGGCTAGCGCTGGGCGTCGTCTGAGGTCGTTGCAGCAAGACCGAAACTCGCCTTTACACTGAGGTTGCGGGATCTTTGGTGGCTGTGGAATTGCTGGACTGTGTGGTAAGTCTACGGTCATATAGCGAGGAAGGAGGCGCCGGTCGCAGTTGGGTAGGGGCGGAGCAGTGCTGGAACTCGTTGAAGCCATTTGCTCGAGGCTAGAAGATAATGGTGGCATCGACCGTCTTTGGTGTTGCGGTGATTCATGGCCTGGTAAGCTTGAGAGCAGCAATTGGAAGTCGGAGCAGGGACATCATTGGTGTGGGCAGCGAAAGCCGCGAAGAGGGCTAGCGTAGGGAGACGCCGGCCATGGAGTCTCATCACGGCTGCCGGCAGGAGCTTGGCAACATGAGGTTCCAGCCTGAAGCATTGCTGGGGGTGGGGCGTCGGAGCAGGAGGAACGAACTCAGCAGCAGCAAGGATAGCATGACATTGGTGGACCGCTCTCAGTGGTCGCAGGCTCGTCGGGGCTGACTCGATGGACTGACGCCGGAGACACGAGTGCTGGTGTTTCGCTGAAGACGCCTAGAGTTGGCTAGACGAAGATTGTGGGGGCTCAAAAGGTGCCACTGTGGGATGAGTTCTTGAACTGTGTTGGCAAAGTGGAAACACCATTGCCGAAGAGAAGACCTTTGTCCGCCTCGCTCTCTTTTTGAAATCCCCCCTGAACAAAAGTCGTCCCGAAGAAGAAGAAGCACCAGAACCCTTTTTTTTCCTTCGATTCCTCTTTCTCCTAGAACTCACTCTCGCGAGCTATCCCCTTGCCCCTCTCCCTCTACTCTCGTTTTCACCCGAAGAAGATGAAGAAGGCCCATCAGAATCAAGCCAAAACTCCTCTCTCTCTCTCTCTCTCTCTCTCTCTCTCTCTAACAAAAGACGACGCCAGCTGGTGTTGGCCGAGCTGTACCGACCGACGTCGCGCGACATCCTCCGCTGCTCATCCTCGTCGTACCGTCCTTTCTTCCTTCCCCAGCCATCGTCTCTCATTTTTGACCAGGAGCTATCGTCCAAAGTGAGAGAGGAGAAAGAAGAGAAGGCAAGCGGGCTGGGCCGGAGGAGGAGAGAAACGGGCCACTCGAGGGGGCAACGCTGGAAAAAGAAAAAAGGGGCCGGGCCGAAGAAGAGTGGGTCGGCCTGGGGCAGGGAAAAAGGAAGAAGGGAAAAAAGAGAGGGCCGAGTATGCCCAGCCTCGGCCCGGCCCTCTTCGATTTTCTTTTCTTCTTTTTTTATAATAATAATAACTTTTTTGATGATTTTTTTTTTTTAGAATTTTAATAATTAACACTAGTAGCGCAGTCTAAATGCGATGCAATTTTAATGGAAATCATTTTTGCTAATGGCTAAAAATTAATCCTTAATTTTCTAATTAGTGATTAAGTCTTCAATAATAAAGCAAAATTTAGGTGTTAACAGTCCCAATGCTACTATGTCAGACCTTATAGACCTAAAGGGTCAAAAATGCCTCAACATAGACTTAATATGGTTTCTCAAACTTTGGCTTCATTTTATCATGTCTATAAACTCATGATGGAATGAGGGAAAGGAGTGTTGTAGATGATAAGTGTGTGCTATGCCATCGGTAGGGGAAAATTACCCAATCTGCCTAAATTTATTGTACAGATACCATCAATCATACATTTTTCAATTTTATTAATTTAGTCATAAATCTATGCGCTTCATCGAAAAATCACTAACATGGCAATCTAGTTATCGTCAATTATGCAGCAACTTTTAAAGAAAATTGGCTGGAAAAACTACATTAGAATTCTATATGAAGGTTTAGGAAAGTTAGCAAACTTAAAAATTTTATGATTGAATTAGTTTATATATAATAAATTTAGGATTGATTAAACAATTTCCCTCAATTGATATCGTGAGTTGAGAAGAAATCTATTTTTTTTGTCTATCAATTCTTCAAGGAAGTGTGAAGTCGGATCTTAGAGTTATTTGAAATTTCAAGATGATCATCATGACAAGGAAGTAAACCTCAACAAATACCATTTCAGACATATCCAACTATCTCATACCTACAATCCAACTACCAAAAGTTCTTCGTCAATATTATTTTCGTTCTACTTTTCGCTAGCTAAAAGACTTGGAAAAGATTGGAATAAATGGGGTAAATAACCACAACTTAGTGAATAATGCATTTCCTTTTTAAGTAGATTGAACATCCATTATACACTTTTATAAAACAATATCAGTACTCACTTGTCCCAAAATCTGAATAAAATACACGTACAAAATCAAAATGAACTATATCATTTTAACATAATTATATACATATAATAAACATTTATTAAATCACTAATATTATAACAAACATCAATCAGTTTGTCTTGATCAATCTTATATCAAATCACCTATCAAATGGTCCATTCTATCATCTAGTCTATTGCTCAATATTGGCGGATGGCTTGGCCTAGAACAATATCCTCAATCCAACAACCCTTAACTAGGTTCATGGTGATATTGAGCATCAAACCATAATTCTCCAATAAATCACGAAATCAAATCCAAATCCATCTCATAATCAAAGTACATTTTACAAACCAAAATATAGATTCCTTTTCAATTACATTCGTCAAACAAAGTATATTTCAACAAGAAATTTCTCAAACAATTTTGAAATTCATTTCACAAACCAAATTCACAAATATATATGTATAACCTTTTGAAAGTCTTTCATAAAAACATCTTTCATAAAATATTTCTCAAACTATTCACAAATAACTGAAAAGTAGTAAATGTTCGATTAGATTTTTATATAACAAACATACTCTTTCATGATTCATAATATATCTAATCTTTACATAAGTTTAAAAATTCATATAATAGACAGCACTATTCACCTGGAATGCTCAAACCAACAATAAAGCTACTTGAGTTGATGAACTCAAAATCCTATTAAGAAAGTAAGAAGCAATATCAAAACTTAAGTAAAAAACTTGTCTTAATTAAGACTTGACTACGCAACGCCATTTCAGAGTCAAGATGCTCACTATGGGCCAACAATGTTGGAAAAATATTAGAATACATGAAAAAAAAAAAATAATGATGATGATGATGATGATGATGATGATGATTGGAAATACATCGAAAATAATTAGAAAATAAAATGAATTGTCTAAGGCGTGCAGGTACAATTCTTAAAAATAATTCTACTCCTCAGAATATGAAACTCGATGCATAAGGCTCTAGCGGTTATCCTCCTAAGATACAATGGACTTTCTCTTATACTCTGCACTGAATATTAAAAGAAAAAGGAAACAATGTTATGTGTATAACCCAGCAATGAAAAGAAAAATACATAAGAAAAATAGGAATAAAGAAACAAAGATATTATGATTTTGAAATATCGATTTCTCTTTCCAATTATGTTCGAAGGAGTAATTTATAGGTAAAATCAAAGAGAGCCGTTAAGAAACAATTACCATAAATTGATTTTTATTGAAGAAGATGACCGTTGTATAAATGTTATAAAATAAATCCAACATTATAAATTGTTGACACATAAATTTTGGTGACCCATTTAATCATTTATTGCATTAAAAAGTTAGGAGTTAATTTTATCTCTAAAAAAATATTTAATTGCATAGCATATAGTTTTAGGTGCATTTATTTTTAATTTGCATTTACATTGGACCGATAACGGACGTGTTCAAATGGATGCTTCATAAACTTTAATTTGATAAGTTGGGCTAATCCCACGAAAGGAGTAAATCGGCCCAAGCTCATATCTTCAATGAGATTTTACGGATTTATCTAACAAATATTGTGTTCTAAAAAGAAAATATTGCATTTGGAAAAGCAAATATTGCATTTGAAAAAAAAAAAAAAGAAATCTTCGTGAATATTGATTTGGAAAAATTAAAACCAAGCACGTAGGGTTTTGGAGGGGGGCCACACATTGAATATACAGCCGCATGAAAAGTTTTTTTTATCGCATCGAATGGGTTTTTCTCTCGGTTTCTAGGTCTGAAATTCAAGACGAGAGAATTTTTCGATCTTCGTTTGTAGGGTTTTCAGATAAAAGACTGGATAGACTGTTCTGATATAAGGATGGGAAAAAATTACTCCTAATTATATATGAGAAAGTTAGGAAAGATAAAGGAACGGAAAATAAAAAAGTAAAGGAAAATAAAAACTACTGTTTCTGCTCTCCACCCAGCAGTGCCATGGCACTGCAATGCATGGTGGTCGACACCTGTTGGCTCGCTAACCTCAAGCACCCACCACGCAGAGTTCGCACCCCTTAGGCAGCCGTTCACCTAAGAGTTTTCCTATCTTTCTCGCGAGGGTTGCCAAATCCGGCCCCCGTACCGTCACCTTGCTTTGGTTACCACCTAGGAATGGTCACCCTATGGCGATAGTTACCACCACATGTTGCCACCAATCGCGAGTGAAACCTGTTCCCGTGTTGTGGTGGTTGGCTCTGACCACTTCGAAAAAGGCGACCACTTTGCATGGAGTTCGTTGTTGGTAGTAAATGGCAACCACCATGGATGGTGGTTATTTTGTGTAAGGGTGTAAAGGGGTTGGGTCAGGTTGGGTTTTCATGATACCCAACCCGAAACCTTATAGAGGCGCGATTGACCTGACCAGACTCGACTCACCCAACACCCGAATATCATATAACCCAAGAGAATGGGTTGGGTTGGCGTCGATCAGACATGCTCAAATATAGGGTCTCGTCCCCATCATGCTCGTGCAGAGAGAGAGAGAAAGAGAGAGAGAGAGATTTGGCTGTGGTCTAAAGGTGTCAAAAAGCTCACACTAGTACGGCCCGACCCACCTCCAACCCTAACAACACCAACATCTAAGAATCCCTACCCAAATAAAACTAAGCCCTGCCACCAAAATATCCTAAACTTTAGGGCCAGGTTGGGTTGGGTCAACTTGGGTTTTTTTTTTCTTTTTTTTTTAAATTTTGTGTACACAGTAGAATAGGATTTTTTTTTTAATAAGTTATTTGTTGATTTTGTATAATGTATGTTGTAAAATAAGAGCCCAAATAGAAGAAAAAATGAGAATTAAAAGAGGCCCAGCCACTTCAACCCAAATAAAGCTTTAAAAAGACTCCTTCAAGCACCACTTGTTAACTAGAGAAGGGAGACGATTAAGCTACTTTCCAAGTAATGAGGGAGCAAGTTAGTGTAAATAAAACTAGCCTTTCGAAATATATTTGATCTACATCCAGTACATATATCACTATGCTTCATTGACTAGTCTCCAAGCTGAATGTGAATACAGTGATCTTATTGAGAAAGCATCTTACCAAGAAAGAAAAAGAGGGAAACACGCACGCGCGCGCACTACAATCAGGTGCAGACCGTCACCAATCCTAGGATCATGATTCACTTTGCGACTATCCCTTGGTTTCTTCGGTGGGCTTGGTCTAGGGAGTGTGGGTGTACCTATCAGTCTCGTGCATCAAGAGCAGCCAAACATGAGTTATAAGCTCTCCGCCTCGCCGCAACTGTTTCGCATGATGGTAAACTTGACAATTATATGCAGCATAGCACAACAGCTCCATCCAAATGCTGCTTATGATCTGCCACTTGTTGTCCTTGCCCTTCAGTGCCGCAGCCAATTCCTGTGCGTCCAACAGCACGTGCCACTCCCTGGTGATTATGGTTCCCATCTGATCCAGGGAGGCTTCGAGCACATTCTCTTCTGACGACAATGTCTTGAAGGCCTCATCGCGGTCTCTGTACCTGAGAAATGGCTTCAATATGGCGCAAGCATGCTCCAATGTGATGTCGGCAGTCGTTAGTGACAACATGTAGGGTCGCAGTGCTAGAAGGTATATCATGTAATTGGATAGCAGATCGCTTCCTTTACAGTTCGGAGAATCATCAGGCTCTGAAAGGAGGCAGATGTTAGTTGCCACGTGCCAAACGATGATGCTCTTGTCAAATGTTGTCGAGATGTTTTTCTCCAACACTTCAAGGGCTCCCTGTGTCCACTTCACATCGCCACTGAGTTCGTGAGCTTCAAGCGTCCAGTCCCCGCGTTCTGTGAAGGGCTTTCCGCGTCTGATCGCATTGAACTTTTCAATATTTTCCACCACCAATTCCTTGAGAGAGCAGGGGATTTTCAGGCGAGAGTGTATCCAATACCTTCTCAAGGTCACCTCTTTTTTGCCCAGTGGTTTGAGTATCCTTCCGATAGACCATGGCCACTCATCGTACAGGCGATCATCCAACAAGTTGAGTTGCCCGACTGAGTTTGACCACCTTTTCCGCTTCATATACCTTTCAACTAAGAAATTCAACAGCCTTGTCAACACGGGGCGATTTCTTTGATGATGGCTCATCACCACGATCATCCATGCCGAAAAAGGTTGCCGAACAATTTGGTAACCTTCTAGGGCGGTGACTCCCATCAATAATACGTAAGTGTAGGCAATGTACATGTCTATCAAGAAGATATTCTTGAAAATAACAGCAAATCCACACAAGGCCGAGACTAGACAGAAAAAGCTAGTGAAGCGACCGATAAGACCAAGTGGTTTATAGAGAATGGGTTGCTTGGTGTAAAGTACGTCATACATGAATCCAAGTTCGACCTCAGTTGTGATGAAGGCTAAATCACGATCTACATTTAACTGAGATTTAGATAGCGACTCGGGGTGGTATAGCCAGTTTACAATGTGTGGCTTCAAGCATTCAAACCGATAGTACGCCTTCAAGATGATCTTTTGCTCCTTCGACAATCTGAGCCTGTCGAACTTGTTGAAGAACTTGCTGACAGTTTCCTCATCGAAGACATCCTTCACTGATATGCTCGACCTCTCCCAGTAAACGGACTTGAGGGCCCACACTGTCGCCGTGGATCGTATGATCCCAGCAGCAAACAAGGGGAAGTACAAAAATGGAATGGGGGATGCGCTGTCCCAGCAGCGAATCAGGATCCAGATGACAAAAACGACCCTGACAAACAAATTCAGCATGTGCCGGATGCTGAGCCGGTTGTCCTCGACCGAATATGCGGTTATGGAGTCGGGGTTCCCAAGCTGCATCAAGAGCAACGGTGCCAGCAACCCCTCGACCTCAGTAACGTAGTCTGGTCGATTAGGATTGTTGATCTGGAGAACAGTGAGCTCGCCAAGGGCGATGGTCGCAATGTAAGAAGAGAGCAAGTAGGTGACGAGGATGATGTATCTGACGGTGATCGAGGTCATGTACCTCCGGCGGCTGCCGAGGATGGCAAGGGTGATCTGGCATGTAAGGCTCATAGTGACCAGCCATTGGACGCCCCAATCTTCCCATAAATCTGTGAACATTGGCCATAGTGTACCGACTATGGATGCTATCAGATTGGCCTTTTTCTTCATGGGGATTTTAAGTCTTCTGCTGTTCTCTCTGAGAAATAAAAATGCAAGCCAAACTCAAAAAGATGAGAATGCATAAACCACCTTGGACTTGTCATAAAGAATTAAACATGAATCTCTAAACTTGTTACATTCATTCAATATGTTCAGTTAAAGTTTTGGGATCCTAGCACTGGTCTAAATCTTTCATTAGTTTGAATGAGATTAATTACGTGTTGCTGTCCTGCAGGAGCAGAACTCACTAAAAAAGAAGAAAAAAAGATAAAGAAGTTTCAGAAGTCTATAAGCAATAGTTACTAGTTTTGCTATAACTGATGTACGGCATTGATATGCTTGATGAGATGGCAGACCACAGAAGGACATTCAAAGAAGTGACTCGTATTCAAACACACTGCCAGAACAGAGAAATGTTCAAAGAGACAAAAGAAACTAATGACAAGATCGTGAACTTTCTGGAAAAATAGAGGTAGGAAGTAGTCTGGCAAGAAATCGAAACCTTTACTAATGCTGGGTGACTCCCAAGATGCTGCCAAATTAGGTTCCTGTTGAGAAGAGAAATGGTACTGAATGTGTCTGTGCTCCTGACCCTTGTGGGAAAGCTTAGTTTATCCAATTCCGAAGAGAAGATAAGAGGGATTATAAAGGATGGAGAAAGCAGAGAACTGATTACTTACTTGTGCCTTTAATCTGTGATTCTTTTTCTCTTTGTTGGGCGTTGCCAGCGACCAGCCATGTGCAAGACTTTTTAACTTTACATTATTCGGTCGATGAATTCTCGAGGAATACAGCATGTGATTCTTGCACCCAATTTTAAACTCTGATTGAGTTATGCAAAGAACGACATGTTAGATTTTTGGGATAAGAATCACCACAAAGTCACTAAACTATTGCAAATTATACAATCTAATCCCTAAACTTTCAAATTTTCTTTATCAAGTCTCAACTTCCTGGGATCAAATCGGTACACCGTAACTACTTACAAATTATCATAATTACACTATTGCCCAAATTTTAAAATATATCTTCATTTGACTCCATTTCTTAAAGAATCCTAAAATAAACTAATCATTTTTCTACCTTTTTATCCTTTAGTACATTTAAGTATATTGTAGCTTCTGATTCTTTAATAGTAAAAGTAGGATCTCAAATAGAGATATATCGAGTGGATATTCCTACTATTAATATCGAAATATATTCATAGGAATTTTTAGAAACGTTATTAATTTAACTATAGAAATTGTCATGCCCCGATCCTCAGGCACGCACACATCCCTTACCTTTGGTCGATTTAAAAAGCGATATTTCAGGACATATCGCCGACCCTTTTCATTTTAATATGCACATGCGGAAGCAATTATAATCCTCAGACAATAAAACAATGGGATAGAAAAGAAAAGTAGGACCATAATTTCACAATTGGAAATTCACAACCAAACTTTTAGGAAATTCACAACCAAATTTTTACACAACCACACCTCAAAATATTTTACCATACTATGCACAAAGGTTTAGTCTCACACTCAACCACCTACAAACAGGGTTCACAAAGAGGATGTGATCATAGTCCTCATTTGGGTCGTACTCGGATCATCATCAGGGTTCTCCTCCAGGTACTCCTCTTTGGGTTCTTTCTCCTCAGGCTCCTCATCAGGGTCCTGAAATGTTGTCCCACAACCAGGATGAGACTATGTCTCAGCAAGTTCTACTCCCTAAGACTCAATTAGTAAACTAATACGCTAACCGGGTTGCCTATGCACGCATGGGTTAAAGGACTTACCTTAGCCTCAGATTCCACCTGCATATTAGCACAGTTCAATAGGCACCCAGGCAATCACATCACAAATCGTTATCTCGATCAATCGACCTAATCGATTACATGTCAATCGAACCATTCACCAGTCATTTCAATTCAATCAATCAGATTACGATTAGATCAAAGCAATGATCAATCGACCTAGTCGATTACATGTCAGTCGGACCATTTTTAGGTCATCTCACTCCACACTATATAATCTCCAATAATATACTTAGTCATAGAGCTACATTAATGCTCTTGGGCGTCGTTTTCGCCAACGTGATGTACAATAAACATTTTATGTACACGTTCTTAGGCATTCAAATTACTTTCAGCCACACAGGCACCATACTCAACACATAGAAATACAACCATGCAAGCACGATCTACGCCACACAGGCATGACTAATTATCGCCACACAGGCATGATATATATTCAACAATTTACGTGTGTTCTCTAAGGCATCCTATATGCCAAAGCGATGTAATAATCGCCGAGCCACGTCACACAACATTTCTTCTCATCTTTTATCATCTTCGATAAAATATCGTGCGTGGGCACACGATTGACCTTAGTCAAAATATAATATTTATCTTTCCATAATTTCCACATTTCCTGTAGTCCATTCAAATATTTTTGGTATTATCAACCGATACCCGGTTATTTTTCAATTAATAACCAACGATTATCCAATTAAAGGACAATTCTCAATTTTACAAATAATTCAATTCAGCACAATATAAAGCTCAATTAAATAAACGGACTACACCACGACAATCAGCATAAAATTTCGGTCGTCGGCTATCCCTGCCTAATTTCCGAAAAATAAATAAATAATTAATTAATTTCGAAAATTAATAAATAAATACAAAAAATCCAATTTATGCCCGTAATGCCTAATTGAAGCCCGAAACGGGTTGGGAAAAATCCCGAGACGCATTCAATAAATATTAGAAGCTCTCTACTTGCTAATAACTAAGTCTAACCACCTAACATGCATCATTCAGTCACTAATTTAATTGTTCTAAACTAATCTAACCACGTAATTGCACTTAATTAAATCTAACCAATCCTTAAGCATAATTAGCAAACTAAAAAAGCATTAGTGAGCAAAACTCACTTGATTTAAAAGCGGAGACTGGATCGCCACGACGGCGACACGACGACGGCCGAAATCTGAATTTTCGGCGACGTTGACAAACACCCGAACCGAGCCTGAAGCGGGCTGACTTCGCAGGCCGCGGGCTTTTGATCTTGTTGAGCTTCACTAGACTAGGCCGAAATCCAGTGGGCTGAAACAAAACTGAACTGGGCTTGCAAAGTGGGCTGCTGGAGTTTTTCTTGGGCTTCAATTGAATTAAACCTCCTTGGGCTGAGCTGCTGGGCTCGTGGGCTTCAATCAAGATGGGCTGAACCCGCAGAGAAGATGGACTGAAGGTTGCTGGATTCGCGTGGATCAAGCTGCTCTTAAATGGGCTGAGAGATCTTGAATTAATTGGCCAAAGCTGGGCCCGAATTCCGTGGAGATCTTGGGCCCGTGGACTTCAAATGGACTGGAGCTGGCTGGACTTGGGCCACGAACAAGAAAACGGAAACTGCTGGGCTTCGGCTTCGCTGGGAACGTGGACTGAATGGAGCGGCTGACTTGCGTGAAAATGCTGGCGTGCGGATGAGCTTCGCTGGGTTGCTGCTTCCCTCGGTTGGAGAAGAGATGAACGAAGATGGCAGCTGGAGTCCTGGCCGCGTGGAGTGAAGATCGGTGGGGGAGTGAGAGACGCGCGCAGAGACGAGCGGAGGTGGGAGCTTCGAGCGGTTTGCTGGTCAACAACCGACAGAAGGGGCAGCTTCCGTTGACTTGCTTCGTTGAGATAAGCTTGACCAAACAAGCTGAATGGACTTCGGCTTCGCTGGCAGCTTCAAGGAATTTCGGTGGACACTTCGAGCAGAAGGAGACAAGCGAAGGTGGGCTTCGCTGGCGTCAGGAGGGAAGCTGCTTCGGTTAATTGGTGTTGGACGACTGGAGAGGGTCAACAATTGGAGGTTGCAGGTGAGGTTTGACTCATGGGAGACAAACTGAAGTGGAGCGGCAGGAGGAAGAATTCGGTAGAGAAGAATTGGTGGACTTCGCTGGGAACGTCGCAGAGGAAGGAAAAATGGAAAGTAAAGCAGGAACGAAAGCAGTCGGGGCCGAAGGAAAGGAAAAGGATGCATGCACGAAGATGGAGGAAGGGACCGGAGAGGCGTGCACAAGAAGCTGAGAAAAAGGGGTGCAAAGTCAACAAGTCTATCCAATATCATTAAAGCCTTGTCCCCTAAAGTTATCATAAATATCCTTTGTGTCTCCATTTACTTTCCAACAAGTAATTTTCCACAAATTGTCCAAATTAAAGCCAAAATTGAAGCCCTTCCCATGGATCCGAATTTCATAATTTAAGCTTCAATTTCTTTACTCAATTCCCCAAATTGAGGTCCGATTTCGATGAAGAAAAATCCCGCACAATTTTTTGCTAGTCTCCGACACTCAAAGGCTTGGCTTGGAAGTCCAAATTTCCTTTAATTTGGCCCGTACGAATTTCCGTTAATTTTCCGCGTCATTCGTACAATTTTCCGTAAAAATCTCGGAATCTCCGAAAAATCTTCTGAGACTGAGTCGATGTTCCTAAAATTTATTGTGACATGACAGAATCTTCAATTTCTGAAATCGGACTCAAATTCACGGTTAATTTCCATTCGACACGTTTTTAGCGTGACCCAAGCTACCGGGTAACTTTCAGGCATTTTTAAGTGCAAATGACCCATGGTCGATTTTCTTCGAGCCACTATGAACCCACTCGACTCATTGGCGACTCTCGATTGTCGTGACAATCTCGATGATCTAAATACGGACACAGGGTATCAAAACGATAGAGAAATCAAATTAGTGTCAGCCGACGAGAATTTTCCAATTTAGTGGTGTCACCCACAATTAGCCACACATCTCAATCGAACCAACCTATATCTAATCTCAAATCGATTTATATATGTGCCGTAATGATCTCGACAGATGAGCACGGTCGAGAAGCCGATTCCTGGTCGAGTCCTCAAGTCTATTTGTCTTAAAATCCTTAATAGTTTTCCCAGATAGTCTAGTTATTTCTCGAATGATCAGTTTTGAGAACAGCCCTATAGACGCGTCAATGAAATGCTCGATTTATTCAGTAGAAAACATGACTGAAAATCTGGGATGTCACAGAAATTCTTAGGGTGTGTTTGTTTAGGGAGAATTGCATAATAAAGGAAAATGCATGTAGTGGAAATTATTTTCAAGGAAAAAAAACTTTCCCCTTTTCAAATTATGAAATTTATTTTCCTAACTTTAAGCATGTATATTTTCTTTGACTATAGATGGTTTTAATGTTGACTAATCATTTTCAACAAATTAAACACATGAAAGTTTGGAAAACTAATTCCCAAAAAGTTCTTTCATTCTAAGGAACAGACCCACAATTGTTTTATTATATCTTTTTCCTAATTTCTTAGATAGTTAAAGTTTTCGCGCTTTGTGCTTCTTATGTTTTCTCTACGGTATCAAAAGCTTAAGCAGTGAATAAAACCAGAAGACCTAGTGGGTGAAGTTTAAGTGTTTTACTTCTGGTTTTGATCATATAGTGCATAAGTCCGGCCACAAGCGGTCATGCTACTTTGAATTCGTGATGCGAGCCATACCTAGGACCGTGAGAGATGGACGAATCAATTCGGATTTGGGTTGCATAAAAAATGGTCTAACTCAAATTGACCAATTTAACCCGTTTTGACTGATTTACATGCAATGCAAATTTGGTTACCCAACCTGACTCGTACTTGACTCATATCTGACCCAATTCATTTATGAAAATACTTCTATATTTAATTCAACCTATGAAAAACTATATCCACCTAGTTAACCCACTTTATACTCTTTATATGTATATGCTATTTGAATAAAATTGCTATTTGACTATAAGACGCTAAAAAGTTGGCTTTCAACGTCACATAGAATTTTTAATTTTTGTTTTGATTCACAACCAAGAAAATTAGTACTTAGTGGTGAATTTATAAAATTAAAGCAACAAATAAGGTATGGAAATTGAAACTTTAATTGAATGGAATGTAAGACGTTGAAGATGATTCATGTTGACTATGGATTCTAATGACAAGGACTAAGATTAGAATATTATATAAAAATGGCAATGCCAAATATAACCAAGAAAAGAACTATCCAAAACTAATAAACAAAACTTACCATGATTAATAAAAGAAGCATCGGCCCTGGCCAGATCCAAGCATGGGATTCTCACTCTTATATAACCCCATAACAACATTCCTGTAGGAAAGTTCTGAGATTCTGTGGGGTGCATCCCACCAGATAAATTCTCTTCCATAGGTTGACTGTCGCCATAATATTCTTCCAAATCATCATGAATATCAGTGGACTTCGAACAATCTGAACCGAGACCAACCCATTTCCTACAAAGGCTCCGTTTGGGAACCACTTTGGAAAGCCCCTTAGGAGTTCAAAGCTCATTTGCCGAAATATTAAGTGTTTGGGAACACCCATTGAAACTTGCCTTCAAGAAATGCTGACATTTCAAAGGCTGAAAGCCCAAGGTAAGTCCTAGGCTGCCTTGGGCTTTCAGCATTTTCGAAATGCTCGTGTTACTGTTCATGAACTACTGTTCATCTTCTTCTCCGACGGCGTAGACGAACTTGAGAGGCCGGCGAGTCACGGCTGAGGTCGGCGAGGTCACGGCGACCGTCACCGGCCAGTCGCGCGACCCCGGCGAGTCGCGGCAACCGCGCGCGAGGCGCGCGACCCGGCGAGTCGCGTCACCGCGACCTCGCGGCGACCCGATCTAGTCGTCGAAGGTTCGGCGACCTCCCGGCGACCGGATCTGGTCGCACGAAGGTCGTGCGACCTTAGGCGCGACCCAAATTTGGGTCGCGTCGGTCGCCGCGAGGTCACGCGACCCGGATCTAGGTCTTGTCGGTTGTGCGACCTCCGGCGGACCTAGATCTAGGTCGCCCGACCCTGAGATCGCCGACGGCCGCTTGCTTGGCCGGTGAACTTTTTTATTTTTTTTATAATTTTTTTAATCACCAAAGTTCTTTGTAAATGTGTAATGCTCCAAACACCATTTTACTCAAAGATACTTACAAAGGGCTTTTAAACTATAATTTACCAAACACAATTTGCATTTTGGAAAACACCTTTAACTTAAAGGTATTTGTATTTTCCTAAAGACTTTCCCAAAAGTCTTCCCAAACGCATCCAAAGAGGGCTAGTGGACAGCGATTGGAACCACATGTCAATGCAATCCACGTGAAACCTATGATTGCATTTGGTCAAGGTCCTAGTTCTCTCCCTGAACCAGCTCAGAGAGGCAAACAGCACATTCGAGACCCTCCCTGAACTCCTGGGGATTGAACGCCACCACCGGCAGAGAAAGCAGGACCTTGCGATCAAACCAGTACGGACAGCCACCTATGGAGGAGAGGAGGTCCGGCCCTCACACGGATCTGGCTGGGCGAGGGTCATGATGCCCTCACCTGCGATTGCTGAAGCCCTGGCCTGTGGCAACTAATGGTTGGAAGAAGATGAATGGGAAAAACGAGGAAAGAGAAACGAAAGAAAAGAAAATTATATGTATAAATCATGCATGTCAACCGCCACCCATCCGGCCTTGCCACATAGAAAAGCCATCACCAACTGAATTGCTATGCCAGCAATTTCCAACTAAAATTACCCAAATGAATTATATTAAAAAACTGCCCTAACATTTAGTGGACATCAAACTCGTGATTACCACAAAGAACCCTGGAACCACTACTACAACTAAATTGCTCAAATTAAATATTTTAGAATTGAATTGCCAGGCATACAATAAGTTTATAATTTTTCGATAATTTTCTACTCCAATTTCTCCGTTGACTAAATGTCTTGAACATTATCTATACCCTCTTTAATAACTTTTTTACTAATTTTTCCTTGTCTATTTGGCTTAGCCTGTAACTGATTACACCCTCTGCTTTGACGACTCCCGAGCCTTATGGTCTCTAACTAACGCAAAAAGATGGGCAGTTCTCGGATACTTGACCATCCTCTTCTTCATTCCGCGGATATCCACGGGAACAGCGAGGTGAAAGAACCGGGCCCGAGAGCCAGAGTTTTCTATGATGACCTGCACTTCAGAGCAATGCCCCCATACTGCCTTGTGGATTGAACTAATGATTCCTCCATCATAGACTCTGCCTCCATAACCACTTGAATTTTCTGGAAAGAAATCCTAAACCTGTAGAACTGGATGGATGGAGGTGGAGGAGGTTCGTGCCTATGTTATTCTTCATGCTTAGGGCCATGGCAAGCTGGAGTTTCCTCAAGCTCGCAGCCATGACCGCTTGAGCTTCATCCTCTTTTTTCTTTTAAATATTTAAGTTTTCTTTCCGATGTGGAGCTTGGTGGACACCACATCGGCACCACATGTCTTTCCTATTTGACAAGTTTTTGTTTTTGATTGCATCTTTTGGAATTTTAAAATGCAATTGAACTTTTCCGACAATTTTTAGAAATTCCAATGCACTTATCCCAAAGTAAAATGACCAAATCACAAAAAGCATGAAAGTATAAGGAAGAAAAATAGGCAAAAGTACAGCCCAAGTGTTAAAACTTGGCACGGAGGAACACTTAAGTGCCAAAACTTTGGAAATGTATACTTAAGTGCCAAAATCGGAGTAAAATGGATCACTTAAGTACCACTCCGGCCAAAATCCAGTCAAATTGCTGACGTGGCAATTTTCTGGCAAGGTGAGTGTAAAACGGCGTCGTTTTGCACGCTGATGTGGCAAGAAAATGCAAAAACGATGTCGTTTTGTCTTTGATGTGTAAATAATTAATATAAAAATTAATTAAATTAAATATAAACTTAAATTTATTTAAAATATTCTTAAAAAAACTTAAAATTAAAAGGGGGCGAAGGGAGGCGGCTAAGGGCTAAGCTCTTGCCGCTGCCACCGCCTCCCGCTGCCCCCAAGAAGGGCTGATGACGGAGGGGGGAGGGTCGACTTGGGTGGCCGATTGGCGGTGAGGGTCGTGAGCCCTGGCTAACCAGCGGTGAGGGCCGCGACCCTCGCTGCCTCCTTGTTCTGTCGGGGAAGGGCCGACGATGATGGGGGAGCATCGGCCGGGTCACCGGGCCCTAGCTAGGGGTTGGTGAGGGCTCACGGGCCCTCGCCCGCCCGGCCGGTGACCCCGGCCGATGCTCCCCCACCATCACCGGCCCTTCCCGGCGACAATGGGGATGCGACGAGGGCCTGCGACCCCTCGCCCAGATCTGATGAGGGCTCGCAGCCCTCGCCGTCGGACGGCCAGGGGCCGGCCACCCCGGCCAACCCTCCCCCATCCGTCGTCGGCCCTTCCTAGCGGCAGCGGGGAGGCGGCAACAGTGAGGGCTCAACCCTTAGCCGCCTCCCTTTGGACGCCCCCTTTTTTAAGGTTTTTATTTTTTAGAATATTTTAAATAAATCTAGTTTTAAATTTAATTTAATTAATTTTTATATTAATTATTTACACATTAGATACAAAATGACGCCATTTTTGCATTTTCTCGCCATGTCAACGTGCAAAACAATGCCATTTTGCACTCACCTCGCCGGAAAATTGCCACGTCAGCAATTTGGCCGGATTTTGGCCAGAATGGCACTTAAGTGATCCATTTTACTCCGATTTTGGCACTTAAGTGTACCTTTTCAAAGTTTTGGCACTTAAGTGTCCATCCGTGCCAAGTTTTGGCACTCCAAATGTTTGTACCTCAAGAAAAATATATTGTTTCTTAGTGTTTGATCCAACTAGATTAAGCGATCAAGTAAGTTTACATGATATCATTAACTTCATTGGGTAATGGCGTTTATCTAATCAATTTGATGAGCCTGTCAACAAATTTTGTGAGCAGTACTAGAGGAAAGCAAACATATTATAGATGTACATGCATAAGCTACTTATATATATAGGAGAAAATATTAAATCACGCATTCATTTAACAGTTTAAATTATTAAAATAGTCGTTTGTGGTCCTACAAAATCTCACATCTAAAGCAAGGAAAATATATAATTAGTGATACAAATAAAATATCTGAAAAGATTTAAATTTAAAATCCCTAGTCTAATATCAAATGACAAAGCCAACTATACATTAATATTTAAATATTTTAACATGACTAATTCAATTACCCATGAAGATGCCGCATGTATATAGTTTTAGCTTCTCTCCTCCTGAAAATCCTCTGGAAGCATGAAGAAGAACCTTTCTCCAAGGAGGGAGATTCGGTCGAGGCGGTAGGTTCATTATAATGCTCTAGGATGCTCGAACGGTACTTGTTCGTCTTGTGAGCCAAGAGGAGCCACACATGAGTGATGAGCTCACCTCCTCTTCTCAGTAGCTTGGCATGGTAATTGTTGAATTATTGATCCAATTTCTAGAAACTTCATGAAAGATTTGAGCTAGGAAAATCAAGAAAAATCCTTAAGAAAATCTAGCTTAGGTGGCAAAGAAAAATGTAGAAGCATATGTGTAGAACTCTCTAGAAAAAGAGAGGATAAATTACAATCTAGAACTTTTTAGATTAAGCCTAAGTGGACAACATTCTACACAAATCTAGAATGTTGGTAGAGCACCCTATAAATAGGAAAGAGGGGAGAACATAGTAGAACAAGAAATGTAAGCAAGCTCCTCCCCTTCCCTTGTACTACAATAAACAATAAATAAAAGTTCCTTTTTTGTTCTCTTGTACTTCTCTTCTAACACTCCCTTGCACACACATTAACACACGCTTCCGCACTCACCAACAGTGGTATCAGAGCCACGTCTTTGGTTGGTATTGGGCGTTTGTCCTACCTACCCACTCCTAAAACTATCCTTTCGAAATACCCATTAACTAAACCATGGCCAACTCTACCTCATCTTCATTTCCCATTCCCATTTTTGATGGGAACAACTATGACTTTTGGAGCATAAAAATGACTATATTCTTGATGGCCCAAGACTTATGGGACATCGTGGAAAAAGGTTGCGAGGCTCCGCCGGAAGGTGCAAGTGTTTCGAATGATCAACTACAAAAGGATGCAAGGGCGCTATATTTTATCCAGCAAGCACTCTCGGAAACTGTATTTCCAAGAATTATTGGTGTGAGGACTACAAAAGAGGCTTGGGATATACTACGAGAAGAATTTCAACAATTGGAAAAGGTACGCACTATTCGCCTTCAAACTCTGAGAAGAGATTTTGAGAATTCTAAAATGAAAAATTATGAGACCGTACAAGAATATTGTGGAAAATTAAAGGAACTCGTTAATCAAATGAGAGCCTATGGAGATGGGATAACGATCAAAGGGTTGTTGAGAAAATATTGGTGTCACTTACCAAAAATACAACTCCATAGTTACAACTATAGAAGGAACTAAAGACTTGACAACCCTATCAATAAGTGAATTAATTGGCTCTCTAGAAGCATATGAGAAAAGACTAATGGCACAAGATGAAGATTTAGTTGAAAGTGCCTTTCAGTCTAAAGTAAATATACGGTCTCATCAAACTAAAAATGGTGGAAGGAGCTCATGGAAAAACAAAAGAGGAGGAGAAAGTATAAAAAAAAGGAAAATTATTCACCTTGTGGTATTTGCAAGAAAAAAAATCATTTGGAGAAGGATTGTTGGTTTAAAAATAAAAAACAATGCCGCTTTTGTAAAAGATATGGCCACGTAGAAAAAGATTGTCGCTTGAAAACAAATAATCGAGCAAACTATGTAGAAAAAAAAGAAAGTGAAGAGAATACATTCTACACAGGCCAAGTGGCAAATGATAATAAAAGTGAAACATGGTACATCGATAGTGGGTGTAGCAATCACATGACAGGGGACGAATCTATATTCACTGATATTGATACGTCGGTGAAATCCCAAGTAAAGTTGGGCAATGGTGCATTAGTAGATGTCAAAGGAAAAGGCACCATCACCGTGGAAACGAATAAAGGCCCAAAATATATACATAATGTATATCTAGTCCCTCGTCTTGCACAAAATCTCTTGAGTGTGGGCCAAATGATACAAAGGGGTATTTTCTATATTTTAATAGAGATGCCTGCATTATCTATGATCAATATAAAAATGTCATTGCCTCTATTAAGATGAAAAATAGCAATTTTCCTATTCAATGGAAATGTGTCAAAGATATAGCCATGAAAGCTCAACTTGATGATTCATGGCTATGGCATCGAAGATTTGGCCACTTCAATTTTGCTGGGCTAAAAATTCTCCATCAGAAAAATATGATGAGAGATTTTCTAGCCATTACAGAAATTTCAGATGTTTGTGAAGGCTGTCTTCTTGGAAAACAACAGAGACAATCCTTCCCATCTGGAGGTGCATGGAAAGCTAAGAAGCCATTAGAACTTGTCCACACAGATGTGTGCGGTCCGATGAGGACACCTACACCCAGTCAAAATAAATATTTCATCTTATTCATTGATGATTACACAAGAATGACGTGGGTATACTTTCTTCGAGAAAGATATGAGGTTTTCTCTATCTTTAGAAAATTCAAGAACCACGTCGAGAATCAAAGTGGCCAAAGAATCAAAGTCCTAAGGAGTGACAGAGGCACATAATACAATTCAAAAGAGTTTAATAAATTTTGTGAAGATGAAGGAGTCCATCATCAACTAACTGTTGGCTACGCCCCAGAACAAAATGGAGTAGCTGAAAGAAAAAATAGAACCATCATGGAGATGGCAAGGTCTATACTAAAGGAGAAAGGCCTTCCCAACACTTTTTGAGCAGAAGCAGTTTATACTGCAATATACCTGTTAAACAGGTGTCCAACTAAAGCTGTTCAAAATAAAACACCAGTTGAAGCATGGAGTGGACAGAAGCCTTCAGCAAAGCATCTCAAAGTGTTTGGATGCATTTGCTACATCCACATCCCTGCTCAAAAAAGGAGTAAGCTAGATGAAAAGACATAAAATGGAATATTCCTTGGCTACAGTGATCAATCAAAAGACTATCGAATTTACAACCTAAGAACTAAGAAACTTATGATTAGTCAAGACATTGAGTTCGACGAGAATGCTACTTGGAATTGGGAGGACAAGAAGATCGAGAAGAAGTATATCACCTTGCCAGACATACCACTTGCTCAAGAAGAGTCAACGTCACAAGAAGAAGGAGAAGTACCGGATTCCACCACTCACGACATAACTCCACCAAGCTCTCCAAGAGTGACGCAAGAAGAATCTACTCCAGAGTCTCCAGTACTAAGGGTAAAAGCCCTTAGAAGAATTTATGACACATGCAACTTTGCTATTTTGGAACCAGAAAACTACGAACAAGCATCCAAAGATGAAGTCTGGATAAAAGCCATGGAGGAAGAGATCAAGATGATCGAGAAAAATGAAACTTGGGAGCTTGTCGATCGACCTGAAAACAAAGAGATCATTGGTGTCAAGTGGGTCTACAAGATGAAGCTCAACACCGATGGATCAATTCAGAAGCATAAAGCAAGGCTTGTGGCGAATGGATACTCGCAACAACCAGGTAGTGACTATACTGAAACTTTCGCTGCTGTTGCTCGCCTTGATACTATTCGGGCTTTCATAGCTCTAGCAGCACAAAAAGAATGGACGATCCATCAACTAAATGTAAAATCAGCATTCCTAAATGGATATCTTCAAGAAGAAATAGCTCAACTAGAAGGCTTTACTGTCAAAGGCAATGAAGAAAAAGTCTTAAGGCTTAAGAAGGCCCTATACAGCTTAAAACAAGCACCATGTGCGTGGTCTAGTAGAATTGATGAATACTTCATTAAGCAAGGATTCAGGAGGAGTATGAGTGAGCCGACACTCTACATCAAGACCCAAGGTAAATCCGACACTCTCATTGTCTCTCTATATGTAGATGATCTCATATATACAGGAAACAATGAGACAATGATCTGAGAATTTAAAGAAGAAATGATGAAGACATTTGAAATGACGGACTTGGGCTTGATGAACTATTTCCTCGATATTGAAGTCAATCAAGATGAAGGAATTTTCATCTCGCAAAAGAAATATACCGAAAACCTCCTAAAGAAATTCAAGATGAACTATTGCAAAGCAGTTTCAACCCCGCTCATGACAAATGAAAAACTATTGAAGGAAGATGGAGCAGAAAAAGCTGATGCCTCCCTCTATAGAAGTTTGATTGGCAGTCTGCTATATCTCACTACTACACGACCGGATATTATGTATGCGACAAATCTACCGTCACAATTCATGCCAAGTCCGAGTCAAATTCACTTTGGAGCTGCCAAGAGAATTCTTAGATATTTACGAGGAGCTATAGATTACGGCATTCGGTATCACCCAAGTGCTAATGCCAAGCTCATTGGCTACACTGATAGCGACTGGGCTGGTTCAACTGATGATATGAGAAATACAACTGGCTATGCATTCACTTTGGGTTTTGGAATATTCTCATGGGCATCCAAAAAGCAAGACTTAGTGGCATAGTCTACTGCAGAAGCTGAATACATCGCAACTGCTACGACTGCCAGTCAAGCAATATGGCTTCAAAGAATTCTAGAAGACATTGGAGAAGCACAGATGGAATCAACTCCGATACTTTGCGACAATAAGTCCGCAATCGCTATATCAAAGTGAGAGTGCTAGTATGAACACCTAGAGGGAGTGAATAGGTGTTTAAAATAGATCTTGGCAAATATATGCGGAATAAAATAAAATATAAACAAAATAAAGGAGTGAGGGAAGAGAATAAGAACACAAGATTTATAGTGGTTCGGCTTAATCCAAGCCTACGTCCACTCTCCCATGCTAACAGCCTTCTTGGCTGGATTCCACTATGCAGTCAACAAGAGATTACAATTTCGAGTGCAAACACTTAATAGATCACACTATTTCACTAAGTCACTCTTTTGATATTTCTCTCATGATCACAAATGTTTAAGCTCTCCAAAGACAAGTGTATGAACAAAGATCGCTCGGACTTTGAAATTATAAATTCTACGCTCCGTCTCTTATTTGTTCATCGGTCATTCATCTCCTTAAATACTCCTCCACTTCCAAACTAGCTGTTGGACAGTATTTCCGAGGATCGTCTTCCAATCTACCCATTGGACAGCTCTGTATCTAGAAGATTTGGTAGCTGTTGAGTGACAAAAGTAGAATCCCAAATTGATTCCGATCGCCCATACAAACAAAATCTTGGTTTCCATAAGTAAAGCATCTTCGTATAGAAAGTTCTTGTCTTCAAGATCCAATCGTCAATCAATTAGATTGAGTCAATCAAATCAATCTTGATGTGGAATCCAAACCAGATCACTAGTCGTTGTATCTTCGGGGCTTGAGTTACGTTCTGTCGAATCCGGATGTAAAGTCTGAGAGCAATAGACTTTACAATCTGAGTTTGAGTGCAATAGCTTACAATCTAAGTCTGAACATATTCTGCTTCAGCATAGAGTTTGTCTTCTGGTTCAGTTTCAGCATAAAGTCTGTCTTCTGGTTCTTCCAAGTATAGACTTTGACAATATCCTTTACATGTTCTAACATATGCATAGTCTATTACTCAACCATCAAACATGTTAGTAGCCTTTGATTTATTTTGTCATCTTCAAAACATCATAAGGGATTTCCCTAACAATCTCCCCATTTTTGATGATGACAAAACAATCTCTGAATATGCAGATTTGTGAACATACTTTTAAAAATATTAATTTAAATCAAAAGATATCATAAGATAGCAAATAAATTAAGCATAACAATATATAGAAAAATAATCGCAGCTCAATATTATGCGATAGATAATATCAACCAATCAACACATATGCATATTCATATCTTCTCCCCCTTTTTGTTATAATCAAAAAGCGATAATAATGGAAAAAGTATCACGTAGAGAATGATAACAAATATCTCGCATGAATCACAATTTCCAAAAATCAGCTTTTATAAAGTAAATCGAATATTAAAGATATGTAATATAGCTCACTTTGATCAAATATATATATCAGCAAATATCCAATGAAAATCACGGATACATCATAAAATTCACGTATCATTTTTGTCATAATAAAATGATAATATCAATAAAAGATTTATTAATGACAAAAGGTAATAAAAGATGCACTAACCTGATTTTTTTAGAACAAATTCTGACACATTTACCTTTCCTTCCATTCATAATAAGATCACGATCAATCCAAATTTTTTTTTTCCATAATTGATTATTAATGCTCCCCCTCAATTTGTTGCCTTTTTGAGATGATCACGATTCTTTTCCTTTTCTTTTGGATTTGATTTCTCTCCCTGTGATCATGACAATATTTGCGAATAGAAATAATTGTTGCTTGTTGAACAAAATTTTTTTTCAATATTTCCTTTGTAACAACAATATCTATAACAATCACTTGCATTTTGAAATTCGAGGCAAAAATTTATTTTCTTCAATTAAGCTTTTCTCGAATTCAACCTGCATCAACTTAACAAACTTTTTCCACAAATAAGCTGTAATAATATCCATGTAATATATAATGCCATTTTTTCAAATAAATAAGTTGAATAGCATATATAAAATTATCAATTATTAAAATTCTAAACTACCCAACCTTTCGTATGACACATAAGGGATTTCCTTAACAAGCAAAAATTTTGCACAAGGAATAGAATTTTTGAACCTCCAGAAGATAGAATAGAATCACCATGATTATCTAATCGAGCTTTCCAAAATTCATATGGAATATTCTTTTGTCACCTGCAAAATCTTGTATAATAGATAATAATCTTTGCAAAAATGTCACGCAATACCTTTCTCCGATTTGCTGATCAAACTTGCTAGATATAATATATCTTCTAAAAATATAGCAAGAATATCCATGAATATGCAGTAATGTCTTTCAAGATCAAAGAGATTTCATTGAGCATAAATTTCAGATATGCATTTTGCAAAAGGAAAATAGATATTTCTGTCACGTACCAAAATTGCAATACCTTATATTTATAACAAAAGATATTTGCAATATAATAAACAATCATCCAAAATGCACGTAGAGATTTGCAATGCGGGATGATAAAAATATTCTCTTACGCATGGTATATGTTTGAAATATACCATTAAAAAATCATTACCAATCTTCACATGAGATGCATTTCTGATTGCATCATGATTTGCATAGATTTGCAATCATTCATCCCTTAAAGAATTTCCTGCAATCAACTCATTTCCCTTTTCGGTATCCATCAATTTGGATCATTCCATGACGTTAGAGCAAAATATATAATCTCCAAATATTCTTTCTTAAGTCATCATAACAAAGTATTCAAAGAAAGAATATTATGCACAATGATATTTTGAAAAATAAATTATCACTTAGTCATAGTACGATAAAAACAGAGAGAATAAAATATTTGAATATTTAAGAATATCTTGCATCATCACGTAAAACAGATTTTCACTTTGCAAAATATGATTAAATCTGAAGTATAAAATTAGACAAAATAATCTGAATTATCTCAAATAATCACACGTATTAAATCAAATCTCAAAACACAAAAACGAATCACACGATTCTTTCCTCAATAAATATGATCATTATAAAATCCGAATCAACCAAGGATATATCAAATATCAATCATAACGAGAATTTTTGAATTTATGTACTCAAATCAAATTGAGAATAAAAAATTCCTTACCAAATCATCTTTCTTCTTTCTTCTTTATATCCTGCAAAAATAACCCATCTTTTCTTTAGTATCCATTTTTTCTTGGGTTTATGAGAGTTAGTAGAATATGCTACTTTTATCCAATCTTTCTTAATAGGTTTTCAGACTTTAGGACATTCTTTCTTAAAGTATTTCGAGTCTCCACAATTTAAATACTTGAAGGCATTTCGACCAACAGGTTTTATAAACACTTTTTGAAAATGATTTTTGTAAAATGCATTTGGAGGTCTTTGTCTAAGTCTCTCCTTGACTTTAGAAAAATCTATTAGAGAATCATTTTCCTTATTGAAACTAAGTCCTGACTTATTATAATAAGGTACTTATATGGAAAAAAATATGCTCTAAAGTTTTTGAACCATTTGAAAATCTTGTCGAAATATTTGAAAATTCTTTCTTTAAAGAATCATTTTCTTTGACAAGTAAATCTCGACTTTCTTTTGTTTGTAGAAAATCTTTTTGCAAAATTTCAAAATTTTCTTTTTGAGAAAGATCATGTTGCCTAAGCCGAGAATTCTCCTTTTTAAGTTCGAAGATCCTTTTAAGAAAAGATTTGAGATTTGAGCAAAGCTCATTTATATACTTTGAAACTTTGAGAGGAATTTTTGAATTGCTTACCTCGATTTCCTCATCGGATTCTAAGTTTGTGTCCGAGTAAAACTTTGATTCTGAGTCTGTGTTTGAGTCAGACTCAGATTCTGAATGTGCCATCAAGCATAAATTTCCTCATCTTCTTTTATTATTCTTTTCTAGCCATTCTGCTTGTATTTTCTTCTTCCACTGAATTTGCTTCCTTTTCTACTCAACTTTTTGAATTTCTCAAACATAAAAGCAAGTTCTTCGTCGTCCATGTCATTTTCTGAGTCTGTTTCATCAAAAACGGCATTAGATATTAAAGCAATGGACTTCTTACCTTCGGGATCTTCATCATTGAGTTGCTCAACTTCATAGGATTGAAGAGTGCCAATCAATTCATCAACGAAAAGTGGCATAATCCTCTGAGTCTCTCTTATTGAGGTCTTTACATGGTTCCAATCTTTTGAGAGACCTCACAAGAGTTTGTTGACCTTCATTGGAGAAGAAATTGGATGACCTTGATATGCCAAACCGTTTACAATTTCTGTAAAACAATCAAACATATCTCCAATCGACTCTCCTTGCTTCATCTTGAAGGATTCATATTTGCCGAGTAGGAAGTTTACTTTTGTCTCTTTTACACGATCGGTCCCTTCATATGTAATATGAAGTTTATCCCAAACTTCTTTTGCTGTTTCACATGAAGAGTTTCTGTTATATTCAACAAGAGATAATACGCAATATAAAGAATAAATGGCTTTTGCATCAAGCGCTTCTCTTTTGGACATCTCCGTCCGAGACATAAGAGCGGGGGGTTTGCTTTCTTTGTCTTTGCCATTCTTATTTGATGTAAACGCAGCAGTGGGATTGATTCCTCTTTCCCCAACATCCATTACAAGGGATCTCTGGATTTTAGGAATGCTTTCATTTTGTTCTTCCACACGTTGTATTCCTTTCCATCAAAATATGGTGGCCTAGTGTTACTTGGTCCCTCCATAAGTCCCGGTGCCAAGATACTAGCCATAAAAGATCTTTAGCTCAAAAGTAAAAAACACTTTTATAAATCGAGTACTTGGCTCTGATACCAATTGAGAGTGCTAGTATAAACACCTAGAGGGGGTGAATAGGTGTTTAAAATAGATCTTGGCAAATATATGCGGAATAAAATAAACTTTAAACAAAATAAAGGAGTTAGGGAAGAGAATAAGAACACAAGATTTATAGTGGTTCGGCTTAATCCAAGCCTACGTCTACTCTCCCACGCTAACAGCCTTCTTGGCTGGATTCCACTATGTAATCAACAAGAGATTACAACTTCGAGTGCAAACACTTAGTAAATCACACTATCTCACTAAGTCACTCTTTTGATATTTCTCTCACGATCACAAATGTTTAAACTCTCCAAAGACAAGTGTATGAACAAAGATCGCTCGGACTTTGAAATTATAAATTCTACGTTCCGTCTCTTACTTGCTCATCGGTCCTTCATCTCCTTAAATACTCCTCCACTTCCAAACTAGCCGTTAGACAGTATCTCCGAGGATCGTCTTCCAATCTACCCATTGGACAGCTCTGTATCTAGAAAATTTGGTAGCCGTTGAGTGACAAAGGTAGAATCCCAAATTGATTCCGATCGCCCATACAAACGAAATATTGGTTTCCATAAGTAAAGCTTCTTCGTATAGAAAGTTCTTGTCTTCAAGATCCAATCGTCAATCAATTAGATTGAGTCAATCAAATCAATCTTGATGTGGAATTCAAATCAGATCACTAGCCATTGTATCTTCGGGGCTTGAGTTACATTCTGTCGAATCCGGATATAAAATCTGAGAGCAATAAACTTTACAATTTGAGTCTGAGTGCAATAAACTTTACAATCTGAGTTTGAACATATTCTGCTTCAGCATAGAGTTTGTCTTCTGGTTCAGCTTCAGCATAGAGTCTGTCTTCTGGTTCTTCCAAGTATAGACTTTGACAATATCCTTTACATGTTCTAACATATGTATAGTCTATTACTCAACCATCAAACATGTTAGTAGCCTTTGATTTATTTTGTCATCAAGAGATTTCCCTAACACAAAGAATCCAGTATTCCATGGAAAAACCAATTATATAGACATCAAATATCATTTCATACGAGAGGCACAAAATAACGAAGAGGTCAAGTTGAAATATTGCAAAATTGAGGAAGAAATAGCGGACATCTTCACTAAAGCACTATCACGAGCCAAGTTTGAGACTTTGCGGGAAATGCTTGGAGTAACACAAAATTGGATCAAGGAGGAGTGTTGAATTATTGATCCAATTTCTAGAAACTTCATGAAAGATTTGAGCTAGAAAAGTCAAGAAAAATCCTTAAGAAAATTTAGCTTAGGTGGCAAAGAAAAATGTAGAAGCATATGTGTAGAACTCTCTAGAAGAAGAGAGGATAAATTACAATCTAGAACTCTCTAGATTAAGCCTAAGTGGACAACATTCTACACAAATCTAGAATGTTGGTAGAGCACCCTATAAATAGGAAAGAGGGGAGAACATAGTAGAACAAGAAATGTAAGCAAGCTCCTCCCCTTCCCTTTGTACTACAATAAACAATAAATAAAAGTTCCTTTTTTGTTCTCTTGTACTTCTCTTCTAACACTCCCTTGCACACACATTAACACACGCTTCCGCACTCACCAATAGTAATACACTCAACAGTTGTATGTTGCACAACACAGTATCTCCACCCAGATGCTGCTGATGAGCTCCCACTTGTTGTCCATCATCCTCAGGTCAACCACGAGCTTCTGCACTTCCAACAGCATGTGCCAGTCACGAGTGAAAATTGTTGCCTTATTATAGTCCACGAGGTCTATGACGTTTCCATCTGTGGACAACAATTCGCTAATTGCTTGGCTATGGTGTCGGTCCCTCAAGAAAGGCCTTAATGCACGACAAGCATGCTCCAGTGTGATGTCAGCAATGGTGAGGGACAACATGTAAGGCTGTAGGGCCAGGATGTAAATTATGTAATCTGATAGGAGTTTGCTTCCTGCACAAGCATCGGACTTTTTGCTTTCCAAAAAGTACAAGATTTTTGTCACTATGTGCCAGAAAATGATGCTCTTATCGAATTCGGTTGTGATGCTATCGCTAAGGCCCTGTTTGGTAACCATCCAAACAGGGCCAAATTCTGATTCTTTGTTCCCGGAATCAGTTTGGGCCTAGAATCACGTTTGGTAAAATTTTTGTTCCCGGGAACAAATTTGTTCCCGGGAACAGATTAGGAATAGAATCAAGAACAAAAAAAAAATTGATTCTTGTTTCGGGAACGAATTTGAGAATTAAAATTAAGAAATTTTCTTCTTCCCTTCGGCCATCTCGCGACCGCCGTCCACGACCGCCCACCCGCCACCGTCCGCCGTCCGCCACCGCCGCCGCCACCGGCCGCCGGTCCGGCGAGCTCGCCGGAGGCTCGCCGGACCCGGGGCAAGGTCCGGCGAGCTCGCCGGAGGCTCGCCGGACCGGGGCAAGGTCCGGCGAGCTCGCCGGAGGCAAGCCCGGCCCACCGGCGAGGCTCGGCCTCGCCGGATCCGCGAGGCCAAGCCTCGGCCGGGGGGCTGGCGGGGCAAGCCTCGCGACGCCCGACCCACCACTGGCCACCGGTGAGGCTCGCCCGCCCTGCCGGTGGCACTGGCAGGCCTCGCCCAACCCCGACGAGGCCGGCCTCGCCCCGCTGCCGACGAGGGCCGGCCTCGCCGGGCCGGCGACGCTCCGGTGAGGTCGCCGGCCCTCGTTTGGCCGTCGCCGGTCCGGCGACCGGCCAAACGAAGAAGAAGAAGATGAGAAAAGGAAAAGAAAAAGGAAAAAATGAAAAAGAAAAGGAAAAAATTGAAAAAGAAAAGGAAAAATGAAAAGAAAAAAATGAAAAAATGAAAAGAAAAAAAAAGGAAAAAAAGTAAAAAAAAAAAATATTTAAAAATTAAAAGAAATTAATTTGGAACAGAATTAATGAGCACGGTACCAAACGCAATTCTATTCCGAGAATCGAAATTTTGGACGATTTACCAAACGGCTTAAAATGCTTAGAATCGGTTCAGGAACAGAATCAAAAAGAATCGGTTCGATCGAATCTACTCCCGGAATAGAATCGTTACCAAACGCGCCCTAAGTGTTTGATTCTCTTGGATGCCGTGAGTCTCGAGTGTCCACTTACCTCTTTCCGTGAAGGGCAGGAGTTGTCGTTTCTCCTCTAGCTCCGTTATCTTTCGAACCACCAGGGTCTTGAGGCACGAGGGGATGATCTGGTGGGAGTGTGACCAGTACCTCCTGAAGATCTCCCTTTTGCCAAACCAATCAAGAACCATGCCGACAGGCTTCCACCAGCCTTCGTATAAGAGGTGGCGGTCTAACAAATTGAGCTGCCCTATCAACCTCGACCATCTTTTCTGCTTCATGCACCAATCGGCTAGAAATGGAAGGAGCCTTCGAACGAGCGGAACCTCAAGGTTAAATACACATCTTCACCACCGCCCAAACCGAAAATGCCAGCATCATGATTTGATAAAGCTCAAGAGATGTGACAGCCATCAGTAATACGTAGGTGTAGGTGATGAACATATCGATCAAGAAGGCATTCTTGAAGATCACAGCGAATCCACAGAAAGCAGACACCAAGCACAAGAAGCCAAAGAAGCGGCCTATGAGGCCGAATTTGGTGTACAGAGTCGGCGCTTTAGTGTAGAGCACATCGAACATGAAGTCCAACTCGATCTGTCATGGTGAAAGAGCGGTGGGAAGTGTAACTGTCGATAGACATCGAATCGTGGGATATGAACAGCGGGTGGTACAGCCAGTTCACGAGGTGGGGCTTCAGACAGTCAAATCGAAAGTAGGCCTTCAAGATATCCTTCGCGGAAACGAACTTCTCATCCGTGGGGCGGAATGCTTCGAACACTCGCTGAATGCTGGCTTCTTCTTTCATGTCCTCAGCGGTCACGCTTGAGTCCTCATCATACACGGAATGGAGAGCCCAGACCCACCCCGCTGACTTCATGATTCCAACCAGGAACAAGGGGATGTACAGCCATGAGACCAGAGACGAGCTGTCCCAACAACGAATGAGAATCCAAACTAAAATGACAACCGTAGCTCCAATGTTCAGAACCTGTCTCAATCCCAGCTGGTTATCTTCCACCGCATAGGCCGTCATGCTGTCTGGGTACCCGAGTTGCATCAGAAGCAATGGGGCCAATAGCCCCTCCAACACTGCATTGTTACCTGGATTTTCAGGATCATGGAAGCGGACCACAGTAAGTTTGCCCAGCGCGATTGTCGCAATGTAGAAAGGAGCAAATAGGTGGCCCAGATGATGAGTCTAGCTAAAATGGACGTCATATATTTCCGACGGCTGCCTAATATTGTGAGAACAATCTCGCAGGCAAGGCTTGCAGCAACCAAGAACTGAATCCCCCAATCCGCCCACAGGCTTTTTAACGGCGGCAACCGGTGTTGATTATCGAGGAAATCCAACTGATCAAACTCATGGCGGCTTTGTTCAGGTGTGCTCACTAGACATCAATGTAAATGTCCAAGTGAGGAAAATTTGCATATTTCTTCTGAAGAATAACTACTAAGAGCTTGCACAAAACTGCATAAATGCATACATTTGGTCTGTATTGGATGCATCATATGCGTCATGATACACATGGATCAAACAGAACATGCGTAGACCTTTATAAACAAGATATGAACCGAAGAAAAATATTTTCTTGAATTCTCCGTGCTTCACTTGTTAATAACAATGACTGTCAGGCGTTATAAGTTACCACGAACTAGAAAGGAAGATTCACAATGCAGTTAAAATTCTTTTTATTAATTTCATCATCCAATTATCTGACCATTATAAGAATCTATCTAGTTCGTTGAGAGCACAGGCAGATATTTTTGTTTCTTTTTTTCTCCGAAGCCTGTTTGTTTAGGGCGTGCATGGAAACGTTTCTTAGAAACGTTTCCGGAACACTTCTGTACGGAAAGTGTTCCCGGGAACCAAAAAGGAACAAAACGTGTTTGGTTGCGTTTACTTTTTTTTTTTTTTTTGTTTCGGAACGAAATAAGAACAAAAAAAGAAACAACAATTTGTTGTTTCTTGCTCCAAACATTTCTTGAAGAAACATTTCTCTTCTCTCTCTTCTTTTTCTCTTCTTCTTTTCTTCTTTTTTTCTTCTTTTTTTTTTCGCCGGTCGCCGGCCTCGGCCATGGCCGGCGACCAGCCGTCGAGGCTCGGCGTCGCCGGCGCGGGCCGCCGAGCCTCGCCTTGGCCGGGCGAGCTCGGGCTCGCCCGGATCCGGCGAGGCCGAGCCTCGCCGTGGCCGGGCGAGCCCGAGCTCGGCCTCGCCGAGGGCCGGCGAGCCTCGCCGTGGCCGGGCGAGCCCGAGCTCGGCCTCGCCGGGGCCGGCGAGCCTCGCCGTGGCCGGGCGAGCCCGAGCTCGGCCTCGCCGAGGGCTGGCGAGCCTCGCCGTGGCTGGGCGAGGCTGCCGGCCCCGTCGGCCGGTCGCCGGAGGCCGGTGACCGGCCGAAAAAAAGAAAAAATAAAAAGAAAGGAAAAAATAAATAATAAAATAAAAATGTTTAAAAAATTAAAAGAAACAAAAAAAGAATAAAATTTACCAAACGTGTTTCTATTCATTTTTATTCCCGGACCAAACGTTACCAAACGCGTTCTTTTGTTCAAAAATTGTTCCCCGGGACAGAAATACTTTTTTTTGTTTCTGTTCTCAGGAACAAAAAAGAAACAGAATTGTTTCCATGCGCAGCCTTACACTTCAAACGAAAGTAAAAAGTATTCTTATTTTCTGTCAAAATTTTAAAAAGAATTCAGAAAAAAATTATATGTAAACCAAGAAATTAACCAATAATTGTTGTGAAAGTGTCGGGAATTTTGTATTTTAAAACAAAAGAAAGATCCAGTCGCCCAGAACATTTTACGTTAAACAAAAAAAACTTAAAAGTCAATTCAAATTCAAAGAGCAGGTGTAATGATTCAAAGTGACTCGAGCAAAGAAAAAGTCACTTCATGATTGCAGGCCCATTTCTCTCCGTGTTCATCAAATGAGAAGTCACTTCGCAGAGTTATAGACTGTATTTTCTTTTGCAATTTTTTTATTTTTGCTTACTTCCTCCTACTTTTTTTATTTTTATTTTTGGTAATGTACTCATCCAGTTCTAAAATGACTAATAACTAAAGGAAAGAATGACCTCCTCCAAGTAAATTTCCCAATTACATATAAAAAATAATGACATTTTCTATTTTTAGCTTTGCTTTCTTGGATCTAGTAAGTTTTCACCACTCTTATAGAAAATGGACCATGTGCCATGGGCTTGGGGAAGCGAAATTATTGATCTTCCACTTGGGTTTATCACCGTAAATACTTACTTTGGAAATGGTAAGTACAAAAGAAAAATCTAATATAAGGTTTTCATTGTATTTTTCTTGCATATTTGAAATGGTTATAAGATAAATCTTTAGTTACATATAATTTTTACAGTAATTAAAATTCTTATTTTTAAAGAGAAAACAATTATTTTCCCAGCAAAAGTACATTTTTTGTACTTTGAGTTTTATCCAATTTTTACTGGAGCAGGTGTGAACCCAATAATGGACCGGGTGTCATATTCTTGGTGAGCCAATCACGAAAGCACCAAAAAGACATACACGGTAATAGCTTTTTGGCCACTCACATAATTTTTCGTGCTTCGGTAAAAACATACATAAAATTATTTTTTTTTAAAAGGTGATCATTTCGACTACTTTTATTCATTTAAAGGATATAAATCTCCATTGCAATCTTTTGCAAGATCCGCATATTGAAGAAATTAATGTTTGGTAAATCACTCTTCAATATAATTTTTATTTGAGAAAAAGGAAATGAAATATCGTTTTTTAACATAGCTATCCCAAAATGAGCCATTTGTAGGGAGACTGCTCAAAAGTTTGATCTTTTTTGCTTTGGAACATATGATGAATTAGTTGCCTAACCGAATAATTCCGTTTTGGGCTTTTCTTTTTATTAGGCTCCACATTCTGTTGAAGTTCTCTAATGGTGAATTCTCGACAAATTCTTTAGATGGTGGCTTTTAAGTTTATTCTGCCTCTACCTTTCATTATTATCTTTCCAAAGTAGATTTAAAAAAGGAAAAAGGGAAAAGGTAGAGGAGAGGCATTACCGGAGTATTTAGTACACTACATGCGCTTTTGGTATCACCGTGGAACCCATGACTTGTTGGCTCCACAGGTTCTAAAATACCTTGTACTCAAATATTTCGCATTGAACAAAAATTGTCACAATACTAGTTACTAACACATTGAACATTCAATTACCACCGCTTGCGGTAGCCCAGTTGGATAAATGCTCCCATGATCCTTTGCGAGAGGAGAGGAGTTCGAATCTCGCTGGCCGCACGGGATCTTACGTGTGACGTCCGGGTGGTGGTTTCTCTGCTGGCGTCGCCCCAGGATTTACCCCCCGTTACCCCGGGTCTGTTGGGCTGTCCGTGTTGGTATGATGTGCGGGTTCCTTGGGTCATAAAAAAAAAAACACATTGAACATTTAACATTAAGAGAGAGAGAGAGAGAGAGAGAGAGAGAGAGAGATTACATGTTAAAATATATGTACATGTCTAATAATAACATAATCCAAAAACGTTAAAAACATCAAAAGTAAAAGTTAAATAGACAAAATCATCTTCTACCTATCATCACAATCCATGAGTTGAGATGAAAACCCATCATGGTCTATAAAGAACATGGATGAAAATTTATTAGGCGCAGACATAGCCAAACTCGTCACACACACTCACTAACGTGCGTGTGAGAGACAGAGAGTTGGATAATTGTTTTTCAAACGAGGTTGAAATCTATTGATCAATTAGAGTTTACACATGTCTAAATATGAAAAAATTTCATAAAGAAAAAGAGCAAGCCATGAATAATTAAATGCACATTTAAACACTTAAAAATATATTATGCCAGGGTACACGATGTTTGGTTTAGGGTAGTACGACTCCAAACCCTATAACCTACATTAAACTCACTTGTTCCAAAATTAATTCGATCCTACCCTGCGAGTTATAATACTTTGAAATCTATCCTATCATATTTGGTAGGTTCTCCTGTACAGCCCCAGTATTTAGTCTTGAACGAAACTAATCCTTACTTTGGGTCTGGGACTTCTTGAACTGGGGCTTTTCTTAGTTCATATTTTTGGTAATTCTATCACTTGTAAGCTTTGGGAAAGGTGATGGAAAATATTAGTCACTCCTTGAGAGGGCCACACGTCAATATCCCAATGGCCTTCTACTATGTGCACCAAAATACTTATATAGTATTACAATAGATGACTTTAGGTGCAATTGCTCTCGGATGTTCAAGTAGAAGTGGTTTTACAACTCTGAAAATAATTCCCGTTACCCTACCATATTTCACAACCTGCATAATTCCTAAATTCCTTTCACAAAGGACAGATTGCATTCAATAGCATCTCCGTCACACCTTTCCGAACCTAGCAATCTTCAAATGTCAAAATTGACAGTTTGTGAAGGAGCAGAGAAATGTCATAATCTATCCTAATAGTTCCTTTCATGAATAGGAAAATGAACAGCGAAAACGAAACTAAACATGGGCTGTATATTGTAGAGAGTGTGGTTAAGTGTACTGACCAACAAATTAAAGAATGATGTCACTTGCACAAACATCCAAAGCACAGAAAGTGTGCAAACCTTTTTTTTTTTCTGGAAATATTATGGATTAGTAAGCGCAACAAGCAAATGCAAGCTAACTAAAGTAACAGGAAAGAAAGAGGTGCAAGGCAATGCAAGACTAGGTTCGCCACACCTGAACTCTAAGGACTGATGATACCCAGAAGGATTATTCAGAAGACGCGACCCCGAAGTCCGAAAAATTGAAGAAACTGAAGCAGGTAAAAGCAACAGAGATAATTTTCCCAGCAAACATTGGGAAGGAACAAGTACCTGGAATAGGTGACGTTCTCTCTTACCTAGCAGAGCAGTTGTATCTTAACACGTACTAGCAATTAACCGTTTGTGGAATCTCCATTTGTTAAGTAAGAAAAAGAAAGGCTTGGTAATAAAAAGGGCAAAAAGAAATGGGAATTTGCTTGCAACTTTCGTCTAAGGCTCTTTCCTCTTTTGTTTGGCTTAATATGTACATTACTATGCCTGTAGATTCCGCGTCTATCTTTAAGGTCACATGTGATTCTCGTTGTTTCCAGCACTTTAGCTCTTGGATTGGGCAAAATGTTAACTCTAGCGCTAACCTCGGGTATTGATGGGGATCACTTCAAGAAAAATGGTGCAATTTTAATATGTTTAATAGGATTTGTCAAATGAACTCAAAATCATTAGCAGAAGTTTGGTGTCGGAAATGTTATTTATATTGTGTGATCCCACAATTTCGGACCTACATTTTTTCTTTAAAGTGGCAGTTATTCAATATGTAGTGTTTCTATACTTTGTACCTTTTCGTGACAACTGTCCATTTGGTAACTGTCTTGATGGGAGACGGTATATAAAAGGAACGATCGTTCATTTTCGGAAGTGATCACAAGGTTTAACACAAACCCTCTCAATTTTGGAATACACCATCAATATGTGAAGAAATTGGGTTAGTGGAGTGTGCCCAATATTTCTCTGAATTTTTCAGGATTTTCTGACGAATGTGAATACGAACAATGGCTAGAGGTTCGTCTATAATCGATCTTGGTTTCCGCATTTGATTTTTTCATTCTAATATTTGGTATCAGAACAAGTTTAGTGTCTCTGCCTTGTTTTTGTCGAATTCTTGGTGTATTTTCGGGCCTTTTTGAAGATGAACAATAACTCGGTATTTTAAGGCCAAGAGAGAAACTCGCTGATTCCAGGCAAAATCCAGCGACCCACCGCTTGAATTCGGACCCGTACGGTCGCACCGCCATGAGGAACATTAGCCATGAGTTATTTTGGCATATCGGTGTTCGCCAAAGGCTAATTGGGTGGTGGAAGTCGCGGTGGTTAAGGGTTTGCGTTTTGAGAAATTTTGTTTGATTTGGGGCCAATTTCTTGCTTATTTTCGCCAAAACTTGGACCCATGTGGTTGTGCTGACATGGTCTCCAAAACCCATTATTTATTTGTGTCTTAGATGGGCTACCGGAGAAGAAACGACCGGGGAAATCACAGTGGAACGGCGAAAAATCGTGAAGAAAAAGGGTTTTGTGCACGAGGGAGAAGGCGCGTGGGCTTCACAAACACACTACAGTTGCAGGCGCATGGAACCCACGCGCCACGCGCGGTCATGCACGTGCAAACTATTGGTGCGTGGGCCTATGCACGTGGAACTACTCGCGGCAATTGCAGGTGCGTGCAGGTGCACAATGCATGTGCGGGCCATGCGCCCACTGCTGTTGCAAGTGCGTGCTCGGCATGCGCCTGACATCCTCGCGGCGCTTTTTTACCCTTTTACCCCTACGCCATTTTTAAAATTTCCATTGTGCCCTTTCTGCAATTTTACAATCCTACCCTTGGCCAATCTATTTACTGTTTTGCCCCTTGGTGAATTTATTTACTATTTTGTCCTTTCATGATTTTTTATGAATACTTTATGCATGAAATTAAATGTCCAATGATCCATATATTTAATTAATTAAAGAGTGGCCACAATATCTTTAATTAATTAAATTATATATTAAGAGCCTCCGGATCATATTTAGAAATGGACATTGATTGTAATTAATTATATTAATATGACGAATTTTATCTCACATGAATTTTCATTATATTAATATGATTAATTAGGATGAAATATCATATTATTTTTCTTAATTTACTCACAGGGATTAAGAAAAGGTATATAATATGATAGTTTCTTCATGATGCAATTATGAATATATTTAAATTAAAAACTTAACCCACATGCAGCTTTTATGTTATGTGATTCATATTCGTGACATGTTTACATTGGTAAAACATGATTTATGTATCTTTTGCCTCAAATTTTGTGACATAAGCATAATTATTTGATATGCAATTTTGCAACTTATGAATTTCTCTGAATTAAAGTGTGATGTTCCCATATTGAATGGTGAGAACTATAAAGTTTGGGAGTTAGTACTTCTTCAATTGGGGTGGAATGAAGATTGACTATGCTATAAGGAAAGACAAACCACATGCTTCTACTGATTCGAGCACTGCAATTGAGATAGCTCTTTATAACCAATAGGAGCAGCCCAACCACATTTGTGTGATATTTATAATAGCTAAAATATCTCCTAGTATTCGTGGTTCGATTGCTCAACATATCAATGCTAAAGCTTTATTGGAGGCAATTGATGCACAATTTGAGACTTCTGAGAAAGCGCATGCCATGACCTTAATTATGAAGTTTTCATCATTGAAGCTCACTAGTGTTAGAGGTGTGCGTGAGCACATCATGCAAATGAGGGACATTGCAGCTCAGCTTAAGAACCTTGAAGTTAAGATATCTGAATCATTTCTTGTGTATTATATTCTGAACACTCTCCTGCAACAGTATGCACCTTTCAAGATCTCTTACAATACACATAAGAATAAATGATCAATTAATGAACTCATGACCGTGTGTGTTCAAGAGGAAGAAAGACTAATTATGGAATTGGGAGAAAGTGCTCATTTGGCAACACAAGGAAAGAATAAGGGCTATGGCAAGCATAATGGAAAAGGTAAGATACTTCCCCAAGCTGACATTAAGAAAGAATCAAAATGTTTTTTTTTTGTAAAAAGAATGGGCATATAAAGAAAGATTGCGTCAGATTTAAGGCCTGACTTGAAAAGAAAGGTAATCAAATCTCTTGTGTTTATTATGAATCTAATATGGCTGATGTGAGTTACAACACTTGATGGATTGATTCTGGATCTACAATCCACATTTCGAATTCCTTTTAGGGTTTTCAAAACCACAGGAAGCCAGTGGGAAATGAACAAATCATCTATTCAGGAAACAAGATGCGTTCGCATGTGGAAGCTGACTAGTTCTCAATAGTGGCTTTGTTTTGAATTTGGAAAAGACCTAGTTTCTCTAGAAACTTAATTTCAGTTTCAAGACTTGTACCTTTGGATTACTCTTTTAACTTTTCAGATTCAAACTTCTGTTTATCGTTTAAATATGAAATTGTTGGAAGTGGTACTTTATCCGATAGTCTTTTTCGAATTAATTTACAAGACAATACATATTATAATGTAATGCATGTTCATGATAACGCTAGTATGAAACGATGTGTTGTGAAAGAAGATTCCTCCATGTTGTAGCACCAGAGATTATGACATATCTCCATAAAAAGAATTAAGTGATTAGTAAATGATGAAGTACTCAGTATTTTAAATGTTACTAATTGTGATACTTGTATGGACTGCATAAAGGGAAAGCATATCAACAAGACGAAGAAATGTACTAAGAGGAATACAAAAATATTAGAAATCATACATACGGATATTTGTAATTCGGATATGGACTCATGTGGTCAGAAATACTTCATCTTTTTCATAGATGATTACTCAAGTTACATGTATCTCTACTTGATTCATAATAAGCATGAAGTGTTAGATACTTTTAAGGTATTTAAGGCGAAAGTAGAGAAACAATGCGATAAACAAATTAAGATTGTGAGATTAGATAGAGATGGAGAATTCTATGGTAGATACAGTAAAGATGAACAAACACCCAGTGCATTTGCAAAGTTTCTTCAAGGGCATGGGATAGTTGCCTAATATGCTATGCCTGGTTCTCCGGACCAAAACGGTGTAGCGGAAATAAGAAACTGAACTTTATTGGACATGGTGCAGAGTATGCTTAGTGGCTCCAAACTTCCTAAGTCCTTGTGGATTGAAGCACTTAAGACGGTTGTGTACATACTAAACCGAGTTTCGACCAAAGCTGTCCCAAAGACACATTTTGAGTTATTTAAAGGTTGGAAACCAAATTTGCAATATGAACGTGTTTGGAGATGCCCATCTGAAGTAAGAGTTTACAATCCACAAGAAAAGAAGTTGGATCCAAAGACCATAAGTGAGTATTTCATTGGATATGCCGAAAGGTCTAAAAGATAAGATTTTATTGTCCATCTCACACCACTAGGATCGTGGAATCAAGAAAGCTAAATTTCTTGAAAATAACTTGATTAATGGGAATAATCGATCGAGGGACTTTATTCCTAAGAAAGATCATTCAAACACTCAACCTTTCACCTCAAGTTTAAGGTTAGTTGTTACTCATAATGCCCCCTCAATTCAACTAGCTATTGAACAACCAATCGTTGAAGTTCCACAACCTGCTGATATTGATTTAGCAGATCCAGTTGTTCAGCAATTACTAGAAACTATTGAACAATCGGTTGAGCATCACGCTCCTCAGGAGAATGTTGATGCAACATTGAAAAGATCTGCTAGAATAAAGAAATTGGCAATTCATTTTGATTATATAGTGTATTTACAAGAATCTAACTACAATATTGAAGCTGAGAATGATCCTAAAAAATGTTTTCACAAGCCATGGACAGTGATAAATCCAATTTGCGGTACAATGCCATGAAGGAAAAAATGAGTTCTATGGCATCTAACAAAGTCTGGGATTTGGTTGAGTTGCCTGATGGTGTGAAGGCCATTGGTTGTAAATGGGTCTTCAAAACTAAGAATGATTCATTGGGTAACATTGAAAGATATAAAGCTAAACTTGTTGTCAAATGATTCACTCAAAAGGAATGAATCAATTACACTGAGACTTTTTCTCCCGTATCTAAGAAAGATTCTCTTCGTATTATTTTGGCATTGATTGCCCATTTTGATATGAAATTACATCGGATGGATGTGAAAATGGCGTTCCTCAATGGAGAACTAGAGGAGGAGATTTATATGAAACAACCTAAAGGATTCTTCTCTAGTAAATGTGAGTATTTGGTGTGCAAGCTTAAGAAATCTATATATGGCTTGAAACAAGCTTCCCGCCAATGGTACTTAAGGTTCCATGATATCATCTCTTCATTTGATTTTGTAGAGAATATCATGAATCAATTGTATATATTCGAAGGTCAGTGGGAGCAAAATTTGTTTCCTTGTGCTATATGTGGATGATATTCTACTTGCAACCAATAATAAGAGGTTGCTACATGAGGTGAAATAATTTCTCTCTAAGAGTTTTGACATGAAGAATATAGGTGAGGCATCTTATGTCATTGGCATTAAGATCTATAAAGATAGACCTCAATGAATTTTAGGACTATCTCAATTTTTGGTGAAATTGTTTTCAACATGTAGTGTTTCCACGCTTCGTACATTTTCGTGATAACTGTCCATTTGGTAACCATCTTGATGGGAGACGGTATACAAAAGGAATGATCGTTCATTTTTAGGGGTGATCATAAGGTTTAACACAAACCCTCTCAATTTTGGAATACATCATCAGTATCTGAGGAAATTGGGTTAGTAGATTGTGCCCAATATTTCTCTGAATTTTTCAGGATTTTCCGACGAATGTGAATATGAACAATGGCTGGAGGTTTGTCTATAATCGATCTTGGTTTTCGCATTTAATTTTTTCATTGTAACTGGAAAACTTTAGAATATGTTTAAGACAAATAGACCTAGGTTAGGTATGTGATCGACCTTGGCAGCGCTACTTAGGACCTCAAGCCTTGTGCTTAGGGTCCAAGCACCCAAACTCCTCTGGGAAAACATCATATGATTTTTTAAAGTTGACAAAATTATCTATTTTTTAATTTTATTTGATAAATGCAAAATTATCTTTATTTCAAGTTATATTATATATGGAATGCTTTATCACCATCGGCATCTATAGTATGCTATGAAAGATGGATAGAAGCTGGATTGACCTTGATAGAGGGTAAACAAGTTGGAGAGGATGAGATGTTCATAAGGACAAGTATCATGGTAAGTGGAATAGTTAAGTGAAGTCTAGATCACTAATATACTTAAGAAAACTAATGGATAGACTTAATGAATTGCTGATATAGAAGCTCTCTATATCAACTATGGTGAATACATTTGTCGTGTAATTGCTTGAAATAGATAAGAAGATTTTGATGTTTGTTTAACTTATTTTGGAAGTCAAAAGGAATAACAGCTAGCTTCAAGACTTTGAATTTCGGATTGAAGAATTAGAAGCCCAATTAAATAGATTGTTATCTATTCTATTCACTCAATCAGAGGAAAAGGACTATTACCAAGAATAGTTGTCTCTATGTAGAAAACCTCGTCATTATCAGGAAGATTTGATTATACCAGCGATCAAATTTTCGGTAATTGTGTCCATCATTTCCAACAATAAATTGATTCTCTTGAAGATTATCCAACATTTAGTTTGGAGATTGAATACTATAAAAGAGAATCAACAGACGTTGAAGGAATAATGAAAAATTGAGAAAGCTTTAAACACCAATATATTCATGTTCCCTCTATGTATTATGGGCGTGATTTCTTTCATTTGTGTTCTGATCTTTTGAGAATTGTTGTTACTCATTCCAATCTATGAGTTGGAGAGTGTGCACGTTACTAACAATGCTTGGTTATTGATAGTGGGATTTCTCAGTTTCGAGTCAAAGCAGCACATGCTTCATTGTTACTACTTGCAAGATTACTAGTGTACTTTAGTCTTGTTGGTGGATGTTACATAAAATAGTAGATTTAGATTTGACCTAACCGAACCACTATAAGATCTACCTACAACATCTTTTATCTCTTTACTTATTTTATATGTATATGATAGAAACATCTTGCATTTGATATTCGAGTTATTCTTGGATCTGAAAACTTAACTTGAGCTAGTTGCGACAAATTGTGAAATCTATTCACCTTAAGTTGCATCTCAACAATTGTTGTCAAAGCTAGTATTGCTTGTTTTTGAAATGTTTTCCTTCTAACCATAAAATCCTATTATACAAGTAAAAACATTTATCTGATTTGTTTATGAAGCATCTACTCAATCAGGCCACGTTTTGGTAGTTTGGTCTAAATGCTGCGTCTTGAAGAACAATAATGTTTGGGCTGTGGGTATTAAGCAAGAAGTAAGTACTTAAACAAGACCATGGCAAACAATAGTATAAGGTAGTCACCTCATTTGAGATACAAAATAGGTTTGACTCGCGAGTGGTGGGGACATGTAGTAATCGCCACACTGAAAGGCAACCACTACTGGGTGGCCGCCAAAGCAAGGTGACAACAGCAGTGGTCCACGACGACTGGATCTGGCCAACCCACGTTGTTAAAAGAAGAAAACTGTCAGTTGCCTAATAATATTTACACCTAAATTTTGGCCATTTGACTTCATCATTTATCGCATTGAAAATTAAAGATGGACACAACCCTAAACAAAAATATCATTGGCATTAGTTTGAATTTGCAGTATAAGCACTAGGAACATTTTTCATTTAGTAATAACATGTCTAAATAAATTGTACTTAAGTTGATCCTGTCATAAATTGTTTTTCGAGTTAGGCCAAAGTGCTGCATGGATATGGGGAGAGAAGCCCTAATCTTACTTAAGTTGATCCTATCATTCATAATTTTTTGATTCACGTCAAAACTCCATGAAACCAGCGAGAGAGTCAAAACTCCTTCTCTATAGCTCTCTAGTTGACATCAAAAGTTCATGAAAGCAGACAAAGGGTCAAAATTCCTCTCATCTACAGCTCTGTGGTTCACGTTGAAGCCTCACAAAAATAACGACAGTCAAAGCACTATATTTTTCAAAATTGCAAAGGTGAATGATTATGTTTTCTTTCTTTCACTAAATTTGGCATTCGTTGACTAATCTATCTAGCCGATATTGTTGGAGCTCATTTATATTTATTGTCATAGTCAAATTTATGGATCTAGAATGCTATAATGAGTTAATTTGTTGTATGAGATTTAGATCATATAATAATTATAAATTGATTGACGGATGATATCTTCATTTGTGCATTTATGGTTTCTCTATTAGCGAACCATGAGGGATTCTTACCATCTCCATTTGTGCATTTTCAAATTCATTAACACTAATAGGCCATTCAACCAAACAATAGACAAGATAGAATATTAAAAGTATCCGATTTCATCATTGTGATTCACCAAACAATAAATGAGATATAGAAAAATCAATGATTTGAGGCAATCCGCAAAATATGGAATGGGAGAGGATATTCGGCCACCAAAATATGTAGGTAGAATTACTTAATTAGTGCGTCCCAAGCATGTAGCCATCATAAAAATACAAAAAGTGAATTAGCATTGCATCATTAAACTACTATTCTTTCAATAAATAAAAATCATGGGGTCATGTTTAGTTCCTTATTTTTATAAAGACATAGCACAAAAAATAGTCTCTCACATATTTTGTATAGTAGGGTTAATCCTTGATTAATTGTATCTCATGTCATAGCATCCATGCCATATTATTATTAATATTGCATATAAATTGCATTTAATTTCTATAGCATAGCATACATGTCATTTAGGGTTTCATGTTGGTTCGTTAATGCGTGCTAGATTAGGATGCACATAGTCATAACATTTAAATTAAGTCATGTTTGTGCTAAATTTATCTCAAACAAGAAAACCCCAAAAAGAATTAATTGCCATTGCAATATAACTCTAAGTTATCTCACATAGCGTAAATTATACATAAATCATGTTTACAAAGACTTTAATAAACAACACAAGGTTGGGATGCATATTGCTGCATCTTAGCAGTTATTGTCCCTGCCTAATTACATTTAGAAGTCATATCTAGGACATACACATATCATATAATTATTTGCTTTTCTAGTCTAAGTTTGAAGTCCCTCTGACTGGGCGATAATGAAGCTTTGTTTTTGCTTGCTTAATGCATCGAGGTTCTTTATCTTTTCAAGTAATTTACTGTTTTGATTTTTAGGTGTTACATTATTGATTGCACACTCATATAATCACCCCTCGCATGTTAATGGTTTAAGATTAAAACAAACAAAGATTACATGCAAAATATTTTCGAAATACAGAGAAAATGTGCCAAAAAAGCGTTAAAATTAATCTAGCGTAAACAAATCCTTGTACCATGAATCCTTGGCTTATAAAAGAAAAATGCATTCCCGCATTATACTTGGTGTCTAATTGACCCACAACTAATTAGTTGTGGCTTGAAAAGATAAGTTTATATTATAATATTGAATTGAGAACTCAAGTTGCAATTGGTATAGCTTGAGAAAGTCTACGCTAGGCGATGAAATCATCTCTTTAATGACTAAATGTCCGTGCCTACCTACTAACTTATTAGATCTGGTCTAGTGGTTCACCTTGAGGAAGGTTCCGAAACCTAAGGGTTGTGACCACCGTGCGGTGGTTGCCTAAGGTCAGCGCCCACCCAGCAGTGGTCAATAGCTATGCACTGCAGTACCATGGTGACACCATTGAGTGGGGGAATAGAAATGATCGTTTTTATTCTCCTTTATCTTTCGTTTTTTTTAATATTTTAATATTTTTCATATTTAATCTGGATGGGGTAATTTAATCTAACCCCTAGGGTAAGAATATATTATCTGCTTTTTTATTCAGATACATTTGTATTTATCTTGTCCAAAATGTGTCAACAAATGTCGGATAGGATACTTCTTATGCCATATGGCTTTCTATGTGAGCCACCAAACATAAATTGGGATTTGAATTATTCTGGGGGTATTGCTTGGGGAAAGAACAGACTAGATTGACGTGGAATGCTTCATTGTATCATGATTGGCAAGCTCGAAAAGGAGCTAATTATGGAGGGTATCTTCCTAATATTGGTTGGAGGGATATTGACAAAAGAGGTCCTTGATTTAATTTGTGCTATGTTGTCCCTATGCTTTATTTTATGATCCTTGTCAACGTCACGTCCTATGTTCAAGTTTTCTCCTATTTATAAGATTCCAAATATGAGCATTGTATGTGAATATCGTATAGTTGTGATATCTGTTAGAAGGTCTTCAAAAGATCTTGATCAAATTCCTTGAATAACACGTGCAAAAACCTTCTCTCTATCTAGATTGTCATTTTAATCAGTTTTTTTGTTTTTTGTTTTTGTTTTTCGGAACATTCTGATCATTTAATAATAGTGAGTTTTCATCAATCTCTCGTGCTTATCTGTCTCCATTAATCTTCAAATTTCCTATTCGATTGCTACAAGTTGTGTCTTCAATTTCTTTTTTTCTTTTTGGTTAGAAGGAAAATTTTCATTTCACATGAAAGAGGAATACATAGCTTCAAGATGAAAATGCAAATCCCACAAAGCAAGTAAATTTGAAAAGTGAATTAACTCGGTATAACTTGCAAAGACTCACTTATTCCACAAAGATGGATTTGTGATAGCGTCAAAGCACAATCAACGTCCGTTCACCAAATCTCACATCAACATCATTTACATGTAGTGATTTCCCTCTCCATAGCTACGGCTTTTCCAAAAATCAGTGCGCTTAGGTTAAGCTTCTCAAATACAATCCCAACAAGTTGAAGAGTATAAAAAACGCATTGTAAATCTCATATCTATATCTAGATTTGGGTGCTCTTCTATCCTAATCTAGCTCTATATCAGGAGAAAAGAAATACTAGTTGATAACAAAATCACTTTCAGATAAGTCAAGTGTTGAAGGTAGCAGCAGAGAAGTCTCGGAGACTTGTGGAGCACTTGACTATCTAGAACAAGCACTTGGAATTAGAGAGAGCATATTCTTCTGAGGTGCTTGCATTTCGATCTTCAGAGCTCATAGAACAAACCTCTTCACTTTCATGGAGGATGTCGATTGCATCCGTGAAATCAAGGAAGAAGTCTTGCAGACGAAGAGATAGATAGATAGAGAAGAGGGAGGGGGGGAGGTAGGGAGAGAGAGGGACTCATGGATGTAGCTTCAGAAGAAGAGGGTTGGGATGGCTTAGAAGGGAGGAAATCCTAAGGGAGAGGGAGATGGTAGTGTCGCGACCTCTTTTTTCTCAGCACCCGATTAGGGCGAGCACCTATGGAGGCTAATGGTTCGGCTAGATCTATTAGGCTTAGCTCGGGCTCTCCCAAGCCTACCAATTCACGACTTATGGTTTGAGATCTTAACCTATATGTTAATTTCAAAAAACAGTCTCTACTAATCAATTTATGGTGAGTCTAGTGCGAGGGTATGAAAACATTGGAGATTTATACTCTGCTCCTGCTTTTTTCTTGCTTCTTCGGCCTCCTGCTTGGGTTGAAAGGCGAATGACTCATCTCCTTCTCGTCAGAGCAATTCTTGCATCTTTCTGTTGCGCTCTAGTAACTGGAAATCCTGGTGTTGTTCCTCCTGTAAAGCTAGATTTTTTTATCTATTTGGAGCTTGCAGTCATTTTTATGTCTGTGCCTCAAGGATTGAGATAAAAACAACACGACTGTCATAACCATTTTAGGGTGCTTATTCTTAGTACCATAATTTTTTTTTCGCTTATTAAATAACACGTCGAGTAAAATCAGGGGCTGCATGTTTTTATTCTTTTTTCTGTTCAAGAACAGAAGTTTTGTTTTTTTGTTCCAGGGAACAAAAAAAGAACAGAAACGCGTTTGTTTGCATTTTTGTTCAAAATCAGATTTTTTGTTCCCGGAATACAAAAAGAACAGAAATGAAAAACAAAAAAAAATTGTTTCTTGCTCCAGAAACACTTTTTTCTTCTTTTCTTATTCTTTTCTTCTCTCTCCTCTTTTCTTCTTCGGCCGGTCGCCGGCCTCGGCCATGGCCGGCGACCGGCCATCGAGGGTCGGCGACCTCGCCGGAGCGTCGCCGGCCCCCGGCAAGGCCGAGCCTCACCGTGGTTGGGCGAGGCTCGGCCTCGCCGGTGGGCGGGCGAGCTCGGCCTCGCCTAGATCCGGCGAGGCCGAGCGTCGCCGGCACGGGTGAGGCTCGGCCTTGCCTTGGCCGGGTGAGCTCGAGCTCACCCCGGATCCGGCGAGGCCGAGCCTCGTCGGGGTCGGTGACGCTCGACCTCGCCGGGGGTCGACGACGCTCGGCCTCGCCGGGGCCGGCAAGCCTTGCCGTGGCTGGGCGAGGCCGCCGGCCCCGTCGGCCGGTCGCCGGAGGCCGGCAACCGGCCGAAAAAAAAAAAAAGATAAAAAGAAAGGAAAAAATGAAAAATAAAATAAAAAAAAAAAAAAAAAAAAAAAAAAAAAAAAAGAACATAAATTTACCAAACGTGTTTCTATTCATTTTTTATTCCCGGAACAAGTTTACCAAACGCATCTTTCTGGTCAAAAATTGTTCCCCGGAACAGAAACATTTTTTTCTATTTCTGTTCCCTGGAACAGTTTTTGAACAGAAACGTTACCAAACTCACCCTCAATCACCCGAATACCATTTTTAGCAAATGGACGTAGTGGATTTATTTTTATTTAACTTTTCATTCTGATATTTTTATAAATAAACGGAAGTCATACATGGGAATTTTTAAAATAAAAAGATAAATTTATCGCCACGTCATGTAACATAAAAGAAAAGATAAGAAAAACTAACGGAGAGAGATGGGATTTCCAAAAGCTGTCATGGCTGCTCAAGCTTTAGCCGCTGTACTTTCAAGCCACGATGGCCGCTACGAACGAAACAGAGATGGGATTTCCAAAAGCTGGAGCCCGGAGGGAACGATTTCTCACTGACAAACAACCCGGTTAGGTACTCCACCGTCTCCTGCGGCTGGGCAAAGGTGTTCCGCCGCAAGACCGAAGCTCAATCAGCCATGGCCGTCGGGCGCTTAAAGCTAAAGCGACCTTGGGCGCCTCTCTCTCTCTCTCTCTCTCTCTCTCTCTCTCTCCATGTGTTTCTCTTTTTCTTTCTATTTTTCTTTTCCACTTTCTCTCTCCATTTGGGTACGATGCCCAAAAGGCCTGCTCAGGGCCATGGCAACCTCATCTGTCACGGGGAGGGCACAAAGGCCTTCACAAGTTATGGGCGAAGCCTTTGCACATGACTTCTGTTAACACAAAAAGTAAAAACAAAGAAAGAAAGGAAAGGGAAAATAAAAAAATCACAATTTTAAAAAATATTACAAAAATCATCCACGTCAACACTAGCAGTGTCACTTAAGACAATCGATATCTACGTTGGATTTTTCAACAAGGCAAATCGCCGATGGTATTTATGTGATCAATTTTTTATACCGGTAGCACTTAAGTGAGCCAAAAAAAAAAATTATACCTTTCAAATGAACATTATATGAAATTTATGGCACTTCTACTATTCTTATCCCTTCAAAGATTCGTGGTTGTAAAATCTGTTGAAAAAAATGAAAAATAAGTTCAACCATCTAAGGTGTGTAAACACAATGTTTAGCACAATGTTTATGAATAATTCCACTTATCAGAATACAAAACTCGATATGATAGGTTGTAGTGGCCACAACATATCTTCTTCTTCTTCTTTTATAACGCACAGAATAATAAAAAGAAAAGCAACTAAATAATATGTATAGGAAGAATTAGAAGGAGAGGAGAGAATTGGTTTTATTCCAATGTCCATACCGAAGGATTATGGTTTTCGAGTTTCAATTTATAGGCAAACACCATTACAAATTACTTGATAATCATTAAATTGATGACCGTTCCAAAACCTTTATTGTCATGCCTCAAAATCAAGAGCGTGCAAACAACAGTCAATAGTCGATGAACTTGTGACATCTCTGGACATGTTACCGACCCATTCCTTTTATATTTCAATTAAATGCAAGCGGAAGCATTTAATTTAAACATCCAATCAACGAATAGAGAACAAGGATAGTAAAAACGTATCAAACGATTTCTAAAAGTACAACCTTTTATTTAGGAACTGTTAACCTAAGAAAATTATTTACAAACATATTCCAAAAGACAACTTCCTGAATGACCATTAGGCAAAAAAGGGGTTAGAGAAGTCAAGGTTAACTAAACTCTTCTAGAGCAATGGCAAGCACTAGTGTCTAAGACTATAGTCGAGGGATACTCCTCCTCATCTAGATCAGACTCTGGATCCACAACGACACCATTAAAGGTGTCAATGTCCATGGGATCCCAAACTTGCTATCCAATGTCCCCATCGAGTGATCCATCAAAACCTCGAATCAGGCCAAAACATATATCACCATCCCAAATGAACCAAGTCTTACACCTAAGGAGCACCCAAGTAGCCAATGCCTCGCCACCCCCACCATCGTGACCACCCACTTGTGCACATGGTCAGTCCCCGGAACAGGGTATGAGGTCACAACCGTATTCTCGTCCATGATGACCCCAAAACGAATGTGTCAATATTCCATGCTATGGGCTTGAAAGCATTTAACAACAACAAGGATGGGATAAATCTCATCGAGTTAACAGACTAAGATTTAATTAGGATGCGAATTTATCTCGGAGGCTACCTAAACACATAACAATATACAATTTTATCTCACATTGGCACACTCCTACATATTAGTAAATTATATATGCCAATATCAATGTATTAAGCATAACCGATAATCAGAACACAATCCATAATACTCATGCTCAAAGTCATCACACGCATTCTAATTATTACAAACCCTCGGCCATAGCCAACACAAGAGTTGGCGGTCTTTGGGCATGACTAGGCATCATCCCGCCTCATCGAGCACTGTATCGTCTAGAACCCCCGTTTAAACAGCATTTCATGAGGAATATCAATCCGACCTCAACCGCGGCTTGACATCCCTATCCACGTTGGGCATTCAATAAACATCGGACACCACCCCCACTCTCCCTGTAACATCCTCAATTTTGACCCTTATTTTGGTCCCAACTAGGAAGCTAAGTTAGATAGGCCTTGGATTAGTCAAACCTTCATAGAAAATAAGTGTGAACAAGTATGAACAAGTGTGAAAAGCATTAAATGAGGATGATGAGTATGGAGGCTTATGTGTCCAAAGTAATTAATGAAGGGAGGATGACTCATAACATAAGGAAATGATAGCAAGTGATCGCAAGCCAAGTAGGGGCACCTCCTCTCCTCCATAGACTTGTCACCTTGAGTTTAATAAGTTTTGACTTCCCAATTTTTCGAGACTGTTGGACCTTTCCTACTTTCCATAGAGCTCTTTGTGCTTCAAATTTGGAGAAACTTCATTCATAAAAGTTGTTCAAAACATCTTAGTTTATAACACAATTTATTTCATACTTTTTTTAGATGAAAGGGTTGAGACGAAGGCCCAATTAATTACCATATAGAACTTGTTTAGTATAATGAAAACGGTAACCAAGTTGCTTTCTCGAATTTTTATAAAATCTTTCCTTTCAAATTTGGACATGATTCATTCAAAAAAAGTTTTAAATGACATCCATATCTATAACATATTAAAATTTTTAAGAGTTTTGTAAAGATTTGGATTTTGACTGTTGAATTTGTTCAACGGATGAATTTTTGGGTTGTATTCACTGATTTTCTGCTCTTTCCACAGAATGAATTTAGCTTAGATTTCTTCATGAAAAATGTTTTCTAAGGTCTTCTCTACAACATAGGAAAATTTTATAATTTTTTGAGTCCGTTTGATAAGGTAATGGTATTGATTTCGAAAGTTACTCAAAACTGTTTTTGCCTTAGAATGGGAGAATCACATGCCCAACTTTGAGGGGAGGGGGGCTGCATGCCCAACTTGAGGAGCAAGCTAATCTAGAGACTTCTTGACTTGAAGATAAGAATGCATTAAATGCTTTTGGACCTTAGTCTATTAAAGAGAAGAAACTCGGAGAGCAAGTTGACTAATATGAACACATCTAAGCTTAATGATTGCATGAAATCTTGGTAATTAATAAGTGAGGTGAGTCACCTACTTAGGTGTCCCCTAGAATCTTAGGTGAATATTAGGTTATAATGGCCCTAGATTATAGCCTTGGTAAATAAGGTAAGAACCAACCAATTAGAAGAAAACATTAGGCATTAAAGGGGCTTATGCGTCCCTTAGGCACCATAGGCAATAATGAGCCTACATTGAGTCTTGGAGAGCAAGCAAATAGGTGGACCAATCATAAGTCAACACTAAAGGACCTAGGCACCAACTCGGAAAGATAGGTTGGCCAACTCATCATTTAGGCGTCATCATAAGTTTGCAATAAAAATCTAAGAGGAATGGGCCTACAAATAGGATGAGCCATCCTCACATTTTAAGCCTTGACCTTTCTCTCTTTTCCTCTCCCTTCTTCCCTTCCTCCCTTCTCTCTCACGCCCTTCTCTTCCAAGCCGCCCAAGACGCCGACCGACCGCCAAAGAAGCATCTTGGAGCTAGGTCCAAAAAGTAGTAAGTAGATTTTCTTAATTCTTCAATAGGGTGATGTGCTACGCTTATTGATTTTAGGATCATGGCATCGTTTGCTTGTGTTGGCTTTGTAATGTTATGCTTGTTGTGTCTCTATTGCTTGTTGTTGCATTAAGTAAGTTCATGATCCCGTATGAGTGTTGAGCACACCCGGATGACGAGAAGAGGTCTCAGTGACTATGGACAATGCTAAAGCTTGAGCGAATGGTTCCAAGTCAAGGTCACGAGCTCAAATTGCATCCGACATGAGTTTGATTTAATAAAACACAAGAGTCATTCATTAGTTCATCTTGCATGGCACGCCTTCGAGCTTTTCATTCGGCTAAAAGTTTAAACATAAAATGAATCGGTTGATGCTTGAAATACATTGATACACAATGGACTTATATGTCGATGATGGGGGATGTTGGGTCGTTGCTTGGGGTAAAGCCCCAGATGTTGTCTCAATATTTAGATCGTGGACAATGTCGGCCCAGGTGAGGCCGATGCCTAGGGGTCACCTTGGATGTCATCCTGATAATGAGATCAGGATGATGCAAGTTGCCACAAGGGGGATCGATGCCTAGTTGTTACCAAAAGAGTCAATTATTTTCGACTAATATGATATTGAAAATGAAAAATGAAAGTCCACGTGTGATCCATGACAAATACATGTGTGATGCTTGCAAAAGCTAGGTTTGTTTAATATGTATTGTTAAGTCCTTATATCAATTTGAGCATATATTTGAATTGGGTCACTTAGTGCTTAAATGAGTTTCATGAGATATGAGCATCCCTTTTTATGACCAAAATGATCATAAGGCACGGATCCTTGGAAAGCTTGTTTATATGCACTAACTCATTGTCTTTGATTCTTGAAAGTACATAGATGGTTGAGAGCCTTTCATACATATAAGCAAGGCGAGGCACAAACTTTGCTATTGATTTGCCATCGACAAGTGGGTGGTGATCTTGTATCCGATAATTGATGGCGAGACATCCTCCTATAGGAGAATTAGATATTTCTACTTACTAAGTCTTCAACTCACTCTTGTTGTTCCCACCATTTCAGGTGTGTGATGGGCGAACCAAGGTCCAAGAATGGAAGGCACATAGTATGGGGACCGCTTTTGGGAGCAGCTCGGTAGAGAAATTAAGCTACCCCAACCTTTTTATTGACTATATATATGGAAACGAAAATCAATAGCCCAAGACTAGGATGGGCATGTAATCAAAACAGCTTTTGATATGTGAATATGTGTATGAATATGTTGCTTTTATTTGCTTGGCTTGCATATGTCTTACCCGGCTTCCATGTTTGTTTGTACGGGGATTGTTTATGATTGCTTTCGCATGTGTTTAACTAAAGATAAAAGACTTTCGGGACATTAGGGGGGCGTCAATGCTAACCCACCGGGTCATGCTCTCGTGCTAGAGGTGGGGCGGGGGTGTGGCACTCCTGTTGGATGATAGGTTCAATTAAGTGACTACTCAAACATGTCGACACTAAAGCCAATTTTATTTGTTGTGAATTAGCCTAGTGCGAAAGAGTTAATGCTCAAATAACAAACTTTGACAAATTTTTACACTTAAAATCTCTGTAAAATAATCACACATAGTCATGTACTTAAAATTAACTTGCCAAATTTTGTACGCCTTCATTTTAAAACACTATTGTCCCGTTTAATATGTAAAAGATAGCATCCAAATACGACCCTTTAGGATTTGTCATTTTCTTACCAATAAAACCTTCTTTAAATATTAGTCTTTAAGGCCTATAATTTGGACAATTAATAACATGGCATAACAAGCTCAAGAAATCAGAATTATGCCTAATTTCATCCAATAAATTAAGTATAAAGACTTATCCCTCATTAATTGCACTAAACGTGATTAATTAGGCTAACAATAATTAATTACTCTTACTGTGATTAACTAAGACTAACGGTCATTAATTAAGCTAACTATAACTAATCAAGACTAATCACCGTTAATTAATCTAATGGCAATTTAACTAAAATTAACTGCAATTAATTAAACTAAATACGATTAATCAAGAATAATCATTATTAATTAATATGACCGTAATTAATTAAACTAATCACACTTAACTTTAATCTAAACCACCCTTAACCATAGTTATGGCTAAATCATCATTATTTACCACTAACTATAATTAGCCCTAAACTAAAACTACCCATAAATGCAATTAACTTTCTAATTAAGGATTAGAAGTTCACTCATGGTTTTCCGATGGTGGCGAGCTCATTGCGATGGTGGCGTGACGGTGTTGAGAACACAAGGCTCATGGCTCAAACAACGGCACAAACGGCGACGGCTTGGCTCTTGAGGCTCACGGCCACCTACGAGGAGGGTGTTCAGTGGTGGTGATGCTAGTGGCTGGCGATGGTGGCAAGGAACGGCGATGGTGCGGACAAACAACAGGGCCTAGTGGCATTGGCTAAGAATGGTGGCCAAAGGTGGTTTGGTGGTGGTGGTTGCTTGGTTATGAGGGCTTGAAAATGGTGGTGGCTCAGCTTGGATGGTGGGCAGCGATGGCTTACGGCGGTGAGGACAGGCAAGCGGCACGCATGGTAACGAGTGGCGACAAGCAGCGGTAATGGTGGCGTGGCAAAAAGGAATGGGGTGGCAATGGTGACGTAAGTGGGCGACAAAAGGGAGAGGATGAGGAGGAAGGAAAGAAGAAGGGAGAAGAAGAATGAGAGGGTGAGAAAATGGGGTGAGGTCGGCAGAAGGGGGGACGTGAAGGGGGAGGAAGGGAGGGAGAGAGAGAGAGAGGTTTCCTTAAGATTTTTCACAAAATCTCATCATGAATTTCCCCAAAATCCTCTTAACCAAGTTCTTTGTCCCCTCTTTTTCTTTTTGTTTTCATTTTCTTAAAAGCCAAACTTTTTGGCCAAAATTTACAATTTTGCCATTGGGCCTATTTGCTTGAATTGAGCTTGAAATGGGCTTGGTTTAGCCCACTTAGGCCTCCTTGGCCCAATGACCTTCCCTTGGCTTGGCTTCTCATCCCGACTTCCAATTCTCATACGATTAACCATTTTTTTTTCCCGAAAATTTTAAACTTGCTGATAAATCAACAAACAATCAAGGCGACGTCCAATAAGTTAGTTTTGAAATCCTCAAAAGTTCTATACACGAAATCGAATTAAATTTTACGGTTGAAATAAATCAAATGTGACTTTAATACGACCTAAACTGTCGAGTGACTTTTAGGAGTTTTCCACTCGGTTGACCCGTGGTCGATAATTTTCTATCCATGTTTGTGCCTCTTTGAATGTAATCGCAATGATTCAATCATGTACCATGAGTATAAGATCAATATAAAATCAATTTATCATCATTCACAACAAGTATCGTAATCATGTGGGACCGAGTACATATTTCTATTGAATCGATTTATATTCATTCATTAATTGACTTATAATAGTGTAATATTGATTCTTGTCAATCCCTAATTAATTTCTCTGATCTTTCGCATTTTAACCCTTTTACGACATCGCCTAATAGATTAATTAACTCATGAGTAATCAATTCTGAGTAAATTAACTATCGGGACATTGATGAAGTAACTATTTCATATATTTTAAAAAGGGTCGAATTTCAATATATCATATTTATAGAGCCATTACAAAATAATAATTTTAACAACCGTTACAAATTGATGACGTCATAACTTCTATCAAAATTGTTACAAAACAATGGCCTCTAGACTTTCAAAATGTTTGATATTTCCATCAATGCCCACGTATTTAAAAGCGAGAAAAGATCTACACTAAAATTAGCGTCTTTTGGGCTATGAACCAAATCTAGAAAGAAAGAAATATAATTTAAAAAATAATTGGTAAAGTTAGAAACTTCTGTGAACCGAGAATTTTTCTTGCATGAATTATTATTTTCACAAATCACATTATATCCCTACAAATTTTGTTATTAATGCAGCTTTGCACTAATAGGTCATGCGCATGCATGGTCAATTCCTAAGTGCTCTAAAGATTTTGCCAAAATTTTCATGGGATAGGCCCTACTTCATACTTATATGGGTTATTCCATCAAGTGTAGTCTATAATTTAATACACCACCAATATTGGCTATAGAATTCTGTGAGAGTTTAGCTTGACATCTATTTTATTGTAGTCTTACAATATTCTCACCTTATGAGGTAGAAAATCTTTTAATAGTACACTATTAGATCAATAAGTAACTTGTCATTATACGAATCAACCTCATGGGATCCCAATCACATGAGTTGGGGTTCCATCACTATTCATTACTCTCAACTAGCTTAAGTCTCGTTTATCTCAATGTATCATTAATTTTCTTCCGTTTAATAAGAGAAATGGCCAAATTTAATTATAATTTTTACATAATCAATGGACATAATTCCATATTTAAATAGCCGCTTTACCACATCATGTCTCAACCAGATGTGTCCATTTTTACAATTGAAAGTTTGTGTTTGAAATGACAATGTTGCTTGGCAATCAGAATGCATAGGCAAGTTTTATCCCAAAGGAATATACGCTAAGAAATTTCTAGACAACTTAGCCACATTGTAAATTTGAGAAGAATTTTCCTTTTTTTCCCAAGAATTTGAGTAATTCTCAAATAGTGATGATAAATAATTCATTGTCTTTCCCCTAAATAAGTGCAAAAGGAAAATGCATATTTATTTGCACATATATGCTTGGTGGCACCTATATCTATAACCTCTTCTTCTTCTTTTTTAACATTGGCCACAATTTGTGCTTGAAAAATGATCGTAGCAATATGTTATTAGAGTTATTTTTTCCAACCAAGTTCACGTTTGGTTTAGCAACATCATCATTTCAATATAATTTTTATTTGGCTAACTTTTCAGTTAGAGCACCTTCACTAAAGGTGTTCATATATCATTTAGTGGGCTTTGTCTCAATTGAATCTGAGAGTCCTATTGTTAGGGAAATCCCTTATGATGTTTTGAAGATGACAAAATAAATCAAAAGCTACTAACATGTTTAATGGTTGAGTAAATGATATTATCAAAGTAGACTATATAGATGTTTTGAAGTAGACTATATAGATGACAGAACATGTAAATGATATTATCAAAGTCTATACTTGAAAAAACCAGAAGACAAACTCTATGCTGCAGCTAAACTTATTCAGACCCTATCAAGATCTTAAGGCTAAATATCTTCAGAAGCATAATATATTCAGACTAACATTTAGATTGTAAAGTCTATTAAGTTCAAACTGACATCCAGATTGTAAAGTCTACTTCAGTTTAGACTGATGTCCAAATTGTAGACTCTTCCTTAGATTGAAGACACTCAAACTCTATTTCAAACTGAAAACACTCAGACTCTACTTCAAACGGAAGACACTCAGACTCTATTTCAGTTTGAAGACACTCAGACTTTACTTCAGATTGAACACTCTCAAACTTTACATCCAAAACGAGACATAAGTCCAGAACGTGACAAAGTCCAGAACGAGACACAAGTTCAGAATGTAGCAAATTCAGAATGAAGCATGTTCAAAACGAAACAACTTGACAGAATGTAACACAAGCTCCAAACATATAACGGCTGGTGATCTGGTTTAGATTTCATATCAAGATAGATTTGATTGACTCAATTTAATTGATTGACAATTGAATCTTGAAAACAATAACTTTCTAAATGAAGAAGTTCTACTTATGAAAACTAAGATTCTATTTGTATGGGCAATCAGAATCAATTTGGGATTTTACTTATATTACTCAACGTCTACTAAATCTTCTAGATACAGATATGTTCAATGGGTAGATTGGAAGACGATTCTCTAAATATTGTCCAACGGCTAGTTTGGAAGTGGAGGAGTATTTAAAGAAATCAAAGACCGATGAACAAGTAAGAGACCTCCATAGAATTTATAATTCCAAAGTCTGAGCGACCTTCGATCATACACTTGTCTCTTATGCGCTTAAACGTTTATGATCGTGAGAGTAATACCAAAAGAGTGATTTAGTGAAATAGTGTGATCTACCACTGAGTGTTTTCACTCAAAGTTATAATCTCTTGTTGATCGCATAGTGGTATCCAACCATAAGGCTATTAGCGTGGGAGAGTGAACGTAGGCTCAATCTAAGCCAACCCACTATAAATTCTATGTTCTTTTTCTCTTTCTCAAACTCCTTTATTTTGTTCGTAGTTCTATTTAATTGCTAAAGTCTAAACTCGCTCGAAAATCTGTTGTTCTTCAAACTCATATTCAAAAGCAAAATATTTTACTACGTTTTGCGAAATTTTTCTTTACACCTATTCACCCCCTTCTAAGTGTTCATACTAACACTTACAATTGATATCAAAGCCTAGTGCTCGTTTTATTGAAATTTTTTTACTTATGAACTAAAAATCTTCTATGGCTAGTATCTTGGTATCAGAATTTATGAAAAGACAAAGTAACACTAGGCCACCATATTTTAATGGAAATGAATACAATGTTTGGAAAAACAAAATGAATGCATTCCTAAGATCCAGAGATCCCTTGCAATGGGATGTTGTGGAAAAATGAATCAATCCCACTGTTGCGTCTACATGAAACAAGAATGACAAAGACAAAGAAACCAAACCCTCTACTCCTATGTCTCGAACGGAGATGTCTAAAAGAGAAGTGCTTGATGCGAAAGCCATTTATTCTTTATATTGTGCTTTGTCTCCTACTGAATATAACAAAATTTCTTCGTGTGAAACAGCTAAGGAAATCTAGGATAGACTTCACGTCACTTATGAAGGGACTGACCGTGTGAAGGAAACAAAGATAAACATTCTGATTGGTCAATATGAATCCTTTAAGATGAAGCTAGGAGAGTCTAGTGGAGATATGTTCAGCCGTTTTACATAAATTGTAAATGGTTTAGCATATCAATGACAACCAATTTATGCTCAAATGAAGGTCAATAAATTTCTGCGAGATCTCTCAAAAGATTGGAACCATGTTAAGACCTCAATCCGAGAGACTCAGAGGATTATGCCACTCTCCGTTGATGAATTGATTGGCACTCTTCAATCCTATGAAGTAAAACAAATCAACGACGAAGATCCCGAAGGTAAGAAGTCCATTGCTTTAATATTTAACGCTGATTCTGATGATACAGACTCAGAAAATGACATGGACGACGAAGAACTTGCTTTTATAATCAAGAAATTCAAAAAGCTAAATAGAAAAAGAATGAAGTTTAATGGAAGAAGACAATACAAGCAGAATGGGCAGAAGAGAACAATGAAAGAAGATGATGAGCAAGGAAATATATATTTGATGACGCATTCAGACTTAGACTCAAATTCAGAATTAGAATCAGACTCAAAATCAAAGCCTGACTCCGACACAGACTCAGAATCCGATGAGGAAAACGAGGTAAGCAATTCAAAAATTCCTATCAAAGTTTCAAAGTATATAAAGGAGCTTTGCTTAAATCTCAAATCTTCTCTTAAAAGGATCTTCAAACTAAAAAATGAGAATTCACGGCTTAGACAACAGAATCTTTCTCGAAAGGAAAAGTTTGAAATTTTGCAAAAAGATTTTCTATAAATAAAAGAAAGTCAAGATTTACTTGTCAAAGAAAATGATTCTTTAAAAAAGGAATTTTCAAATATTTCAACAAAATTTTCAAATGATTCAAAAACATTAGAGTATATCCTTTCCATACAAGTACCTTACTATAACAAGTCAAGACTTGGCTTCAATAAGGAAAGTGATTCTCTAATAAATTTTCCTAAAGTCAAGGAGACCTCCTAGACTTGCGTACAAGAAACATTTTCAAAGGATTTTTACGAAACATGTTGGTCAGAATGCCCTCAAGTGTTCAAATTGTGGAGACTCAAAACACTATCCTAAAGTCTAGAGACCTATTAAGAAAGATTAGGTAAAAACAGCATACTCTACTAATTCTTATGGACCCAAGAAAATATGGATACCAAAGAAGAAAATGTGAGTTGTTTTTACAGGAAATAAAGGAAGAAAATAAGAAAGAGAATTTGGTAAGGAATGCATTTTTTATTTTTTGAGTACACAATTTAAAAATTCTCATTATACTTGATATTCGATATATCCTCGGTTGATTCGGATTTTATAATGATCATATTCTTTGATTTGTTTTATTGAAGAAAGAATCGTGTTATTTATTTTTGTCATTCGTGAGTTGAGATTTGATATAATACATATGATTATTTTTTGATATTTTGCTTAGAGACAAATGAATTTATTTGGATTGATTTTACACTATTAGATTTTGTCATATTTTGCAGAGTGAAAATTCATATTACGTTATCTTAATTTATTATGCAAGATATTCTTTCCTTAGATACTCAATGATTTTATTCTCTCTGATTTTATTATGCTTTGACTAAGTCAGAATTTATTTTTCAAGATATTATTGTGCATAATATTATTTCCTTAAATATTTGTTATGATGAGTTTAGAAAGAATATTTGATTATTCTTGAAGATTTTCTTTTTTGCTCTAACGAAATGGAATGATCCAAATTGATGGATACCAAAAAGGAAATGAGTGCATTGCAGGAAATTCTATAAGGGAAGAACTATTGCGAGTTTACGTAGGTGCAATCAAAAATTATCCTGCCTTGCAAATCTCTACAAACATTTATCATGATTTTAGATGATTGCCCACGAATTATATATGATTTATATTACAAATATCTTTTGTTATAAACATAAGGCATTGCATTTTTTTTTAACACGTGATAAAAATATCTACTTTCTTTTTGCGAAATGCATCAATAATATATTTTTGAGATTTATGCTTAAGGAAATCCTTTTGATCTTGAAAGATATTATTGCGTAATCATGGATATTATTGCTATATTCTTAGAATATATCTTATATCTAGCCAATTTGATTTGCAAATCAGAGGAAGGTATTACGTGATATTTTTGCAATAATTGTTATCCATTATACAAGAATTTGCAGGTGACAAAAGAATCTTCCATATAAATTTTGGAAAGCTAGATTTAAAAATTGTGGAGATTCTACACTATTTTTTGGAGGCTCAAAGATTCTCTTCCTTGTGCAAAGTTTTCGCAAATATTGACATGGAGAGAAAGTAAATCCAAAAGAAATGGAAAGAATCGTGATCACCTCAAAAATGCAACAAATTGAGAGGAAGCATTGATTAATTATGGAAAAATCTTTTTGAATCGATCGTAATCTTGATTATTATGGAAGGAATGAAAAGGTAAATGTGTTAGAACTTACCAAGTTCTACAAAATCCGGTTAGTGCATCTTTTATTACATTTTTTCATCAACAAATCTCTTATTGATATTATCATTTTATTATGACAAAATAGGTTATAATGCATCCATGATTTTTATTGGATATTTGCTGATATATATGATCGAAATGTACTATTTGCATATCTTTAATATTTGACTTACTTTGTAAATGCTAATTTTTTTTTAATTGTGCAAGATATTTTTTATCATTTTATATTCTCTATGTGACTCTTTTTCCATTGTTATCACTTTTTGATTATGACAAAAAGGGGGAGAGAATATAAATATGCATATGTGTTGATTGGTTGATATTATTTATTGCATAATATTGAATTGCGATTATTATTTTTTTATATATTATTATGCTCAATCTATTTGCTATCTACTGCTATCTTCTAATTTGAATTACATTCTTTGAATACTCATAATTAAAGATTATTTATGTGCTTAAGATTGCCTTGATTTATTAATATCTTTAAAAGCATGATTACATATATGCATATTCAGAGATTATTTTGTCATCATAAAAAAAGGGGGAGATTGTTAGGGAAATATGTTTTGAAGATGACAAAATAAATCAAAGACTACTAACGTATTTAATGGTTAAGTAATAGACTATGCAGATGATAAAACATGTAAATGATATTATCAAAGTCTATATTTGAAAGAATCAAAAGACAGACTCTATGCTGAAGCGGAATTTATTCAAACTGTATCCAAACCTTAAGACTAAATATATTCAAAAGCATAATATGTTCAAACTGACGTCCAAATTGTAAAATCTATTCAGTTCAGACTGACGTCCAAATTGTAAAGTTTACTTCAGTTCAGACCGACATCAAAATTGTAGACTCTACTTTAAACTGAAGACACTCATACTCTACTTCAAACTAAAGACACTCAGACTCTACTTCATATGCAATCTGTATCTACGATTTTCATTGTCAATCATCAAAGTGAACTTGAACAAAATCCAAGTATCTTATCAATGTAAGTCACGTTTCTAGCTTAGGTATTCAGTAAAAATAACACGAACACCTGGTATGTTGGTTAAATAGAGCAGCAACTCAACATGGAACATAAACGGCGAACAGAGAGTGAGAAATGCAAAACAAAGTCACGATCCAAGGTGAGATGACTCAGTGTCAAAATTACAAACTCCTGTATTGTATCCTGGATTTGAATCCTAATATGACAACATATTCCATTTTCTTTTTGGTCCCATGGGAAATGCAAAGATACTATATTTAGTCCAAATGCCATATAATTTGATATCTTGTTTCAACTAGACATGTGGTCGCCTTGAAGTTTTAATCAGGCAAAAAAAAGAAAAAAGATTAGCCCGACATCTTTCCGTTTCTTTTCTAGTTTTCGTTTTTATTTCTCTTTCTAACCAGCCACACAAAATGACATCGCCAGATTAAAGATTTCTCTAAATAGGTAATTGAAAAATTTGTAAGTATTCTCCATGAAGAGTATGGAACCACAAATTCCCAATACATAATTGATTTGATCACACAAATTCGAAAATAACACGGGACAAGAATTCACCAAAAACTCGCTTACAAGAGGTCAAATTTCAAAAATTGGAATGAAAGGATCAAAGGGTACGTGTGTGTTAATGGTCCTGAGGGGCCATAACAATGAATAGAAAAGCTTGGCTTCATTTAGACTCCATTCGTTTCACGGAAAATTTGGTGTTTTTGGAAAATATTTTTCAAAGTCATTTTCTAGGAAAATGTAGTTATTTTCCGATTATCGATGAAACCTGAAAATGAAGTGAAAAATATTTTTTGTTGTTTGGTAAGGAAAATATTTTCCTTCATATACTCTTTTTCATTTTTTTAAAATGGATTTTTTATATTTTAAAATCGATTTTTAATTATTTTATGTTTTAAAATCGATTATTCAATTATTTTTCTTTTTATTTTATTTTATTTGTTTTCCATCTTCTTCTTTCTTGGCCGGTCACCGGCCATGGTTACGGCCAGCGATCGGCCACGGGTGAGCCTCGAGCTCGTTGATCTAGTGATGCCCGAGTCTAGCAAGGTTGAGGCTCACCAGATCAGCGAGCGCGAGCTTGTGGCTGACGAGCGGCAAGACTAAGCTCACCAGAGGCAAGAGAGCCTCGCGCTTGTCAGCGAGCTCAAGGCTAGCTTGTGGCCAGTCACCAACTATCACCATGGCCAGTGACTGACTAAGAAAGAAGAAGTTGGGGAACAAAGAAAAGAAATAGAAAATTAAAAATAATTTGAATAAAAAAAGAAAAGAATAAGAAGAAGGGGGATGAGGAAGTAAGGATTTGTAGAGGTGTGAGATAAGAGAGATCGAGTGAGAAAAATGTTTTTCACTTTTCAAAAGTAGAAAATATTTTCTCCTAATTTAGAAGATTTTTTTCTTTTCATGGAAAATGTTTTCCTCAAGGAGTTCATTTTCTGTGAAACAAATGTCGAAAAATTCATAAAATGTTTTTCTGAAAATTATTTTTCGCGAAACGAACTAATCTTATTAATGGCGGACTTTACCGTTTATCACCATCAGAGGGAGAGAATTCACTTACCTCCATCAGTAAAGTCACTTCCAATTGTCGCCATCAAATGGAGAGAATTTACTTATCTGAATCAGTAAAATCACTATTTGACAAATCATCTTACTCCTCCCAATCAATGACCTCGCTGTTGATGTTTCCGATATAATTGCTTTCCACTCTTCCTCGTTTGGGTTTTAGCATGAACGACAATCAAAGGGCACCTGTGGTTTTGCTTGAGAAGACACACAAAAGCAAAATATAAAAATAAGGCAGCGAAGAATATTTGAACATATGACTGATTCTAAAATTCAATTAGAATAGAAGAGAGCAGACTTTGGGAATCTGAATTATCCTTAAGATTATTATAAAATCTTCTCCAAAATGAAAAATAAGATCAGCTGTCTTAAACGCGCAAGCATTGTATTAAGGATAATTCCGTTATTTAGAGTATGAAATCTGGTGGGATGGCTCTAGTAACTACCTTTCCATGATATAGCAAACCTTATTCTTTACTCCACATAAAATAACAGAAGTAACAAGAACAGCTAAATTGTATGCGTGCCCCCAACAAAGAAAGAAATGGAAGGAGAGGCACAATTTTGGTTTTATTTCGGTTCTAAAGGATTGTGATTTGGAGTTTCATTTTATAGGCAAATGAAATAAAGAGCCGTTACGAAATCATCACAAATAAAATGATAATCATTAAATTGACGACCGTTATAAAATAGTGATTTTCAAAACCGTTACACAATCGACGGCGTCATAATTTACAAAAACAATGCCTTTCAAATTTTCAGAACCGTTGAAAAATCCACCATTGCAACTTTACTATCTGCAAGTCCAAGCTTGAGCTCAACTGCGACGTCAAGCTCGATCCACATTTAAGATCGACCTCCTTCATGGTGTCGAACTCAAAGAGTGCAGAGAAGTATGACATCAGGCTCCGCCACCTCAGATGTGCGATTGAGTTCTGTCATGACATCGACCTTTACCAGACCCCTGATTGGGGTTGACGGCACTCGCCATAGACGTCGAAAGGATGATGCCCCCCAAAAAAAAAAACCATCGACAATCTCTCTCTCCACTCTGGTTTGATTTTTTTTTTTTTTCTTTTTGGCTTTCTAAGTTTTCCTTCATTCTTCTTAATTTTTATCCAGATTTTATCTCAAACAAAAATGCCCTTACCGCCGGAAAAATCAAGTGCTCGTTAGCCGGCCAAAATTTGGACAGACCGTCGGGCTCAAGCTAAGATGGACACCTCACTACTTCGGACATTTATATAAGATGAGGTCCACTTTAGACTTAAAAGACCTTATTCGCCCCTGTCCAAAAAACATAGCCGCGCTCATTCGCTCGCAGCCTTCCCTCGCCACCGTCGCCGAACTGACAAACCAGCCGCACCGGCGCAACCCTCCGCCGCCGCCGCCCTCGTCGCCGCCGCCGCCGTCAGTCCTGAGGTACCAATCCGGCGGTCTCTCCCGCTCTCTTTCTCGTGCCCTAACCGGCCGATTCTCTGTTCATATCAAGAGCGCGCGCGCGGGGGCGTTGGAACCGGGGGAGCATCTGGATTTGAGGTAAAGTTCGAAGCTTGGCATGGTGGGTGGGTGTGTGTGGTTTGTCTCTCTGAATTTTTCGAGCGATCGTGAACGTTAAAGGGGGAAAAAAGGGTATCGATGAAGCGAAAGGAGCTTCCATGGATGCCGGCTCGAGCCGGAGCCGAGCTCGACCGTGATCCTGTTTTCTGGTTGTCGAATCGAATTCTATCTGATTGGAACGAATATGGGCAGTGGCAACCATTGCTGAAATGCCTATATACATCCATTTTCTGATCTCTGTCTTCTCTCTCGTTGCACCATTGGGCGTTTTCGTTTCATGGCCGACGGCTTCTTGCTGCACTGTCTCCGTCTAAAGTAAAGTTTTTTTTTTTTTTTTGAAGTGTCGGTGCAATTCAGTTGAATCGCAATGTTTGGAGCTCCTCTTGATGCCGTTGAATCAAGAGTAGACGGAGCTGGGTGCTGCTGTTGCTGGTGATCAATGATCGCGCAAGAAATGGAGTTTCGCCGATTCTATTGAGAAGCCCAAGGTCAGGTTTTGCTGGGTTTCTTCCTCGGGCAATCTGATAGCTTGTTCGCAAGAACATCTCTGAGGCACACACTGTGGTCACATTGATCGGTGGCAATAGCTTTTTTGGTTTGTTCTCTCTGCTGAATTTGAGGTCATAACGAGGGGAGATGCTTTCAACTGCCTATTACTCAACCTCGATCTGAGCATAAAACGTTGAGGTATCGACAAATCCCATCTCTTGTACAGGATTAGGGTTGATCATTTGCTGAATTAGTAATCAAATGTTATGACCATATGTGATCAACTACTCGTTCGATTGAGTAGTTTTTTTCTCTGCGAAAAATAGGTGATTTGGTTCAACGGTCATTGATATTGGGTGAACGATTGAACCGGGGGACTGCTGGACGCTATGGATCTTTCCATAATGAAGCTTCTGGATGAAGATGAGGTTTCCATTCTCTTACTCTTTCTTTTCCCATTCATTTGGAAAATTTTGCTCTCTCCTTGGATTTGAGGTTTGGTCGGGGGAGGGTTTTTTTTTTTTTTAATTTATTTATTAGGTTAATTGTGTGCCTGCAGGACGAAACCATGCACTCAGGGGCTGACGTGGAGGCTTTCCAGGCTGCCCTTAATCGTGATATTGGAGGTGATACATCAACTTCTCGACCATCATCATCTGATAAAGGTGTTGTTGGCTTTAAGTTTTTGCCGTCTGGGGATTAGGAATCTCTTTTTGGGTAGTGTTTGATGCGAACTCTTAGGTTATTAGGATGTTGTTGCATATCGGGTCTATGTGATAATAAAATGTAGTTAGTTCAGGGAGGACATGTAATGTTTTTGTCTCTGTCACACCACATTGAAAGTTTTTAACGTTTAACAAGTCAAGTTTTTGTTGGCTTGGAATAGCATGAAGATTTTGCCATGCCATTCAAGGAAATTGCTTGCAAATTTTAGTAATCGATCTTATTACTGCTAAATGTTTGGACCTTTTATGCCTGGTTTGATGTAGATGGGGCTTTAGATTAAATTTGAAACTTAAGTCTAGCGACATCTGGATCCTAGTCTCTTTGTTGATTCCTTAGAAATAGTGTTGACCTTTCGTTCAAGTAATCAGGTCGTTGGTCATGACTACTGAGTTTACGTGGAACCAGAGTTAGGCTTCTTCAGATGCTGTTTGTGAGGATAAGACGGGAGCAAATGATATTCAGTCTAACGAGCCAATTCTGATGGATTTCATTTATGTTATGGAATCTTGGTACATCATAGTCTTGCATGACTCTAGAGAAGTTAGATTATGGCCTATTGAATGGGCTGTGAGATTGAAGGGCAATTAGGCTGTTGAAGATTTTGATGAACCCAACTTTGTTTGGCCTATATCAATCCTTAGTTCCAATTTGTCAGGAATGCATTAGTTCAATTATGTCTGAATGTAAATTAGAGCCAATCGAGAAATTATCATATAATAGCACATGAGGATGAGCATGATGATATGATTCTTTGGTTTTTTATCCTATTCTCGATTTTGGATTTCCTTGCTGAAGCCATAAACATGCAAAGCCTCTAATAAAACAGGGAGCATTTCTCCTCTTTTTTTTTTTTTTTTTTTTTGGGGGGGTGAGTAATCTTCTGTGATGAGGAGGATAAGTAGGTTGATATTCATTACCATAACTAAGAGATTGTCCAGGGGACTCTTACCTCTCTGCATTTTGTCCAACTTGCTGCTTGGCATCAAAAGCCCATCAAAAGCCAGCTTATTAGAGTCAAAAGTGATGCTGCAAGAAAAAATTGTCCACTCCAATCCCTAGCCTTTGTCCAATGCCTTTTCTATTTGCATATAGATGAACGTAAGTGTGAAATGTAGGAGTATTATGTATTTTAGTAGAGCAACAAAATTGTCATTTGAAAGCGTAGACTGCTTTTCAACCGTGAGCATTACTGTTCCATGTCTATGCCTTCCAAAGAAGATAAGCACTATGTGAATAGAGTTTTTAAGCTTTAATTATGTTGTTGTCATTGAGATGATGTATTGGCATCATTTATTGTCTTCTTTGGTTGTTACAAGGTACTTCTTTAATGGATTTTAATGCACCCTTTGGGTGTATATACCAAAGTTTGCTTATGAGGCTTGTGTATGAAAGGATAATTAGACCATTTAAGATGGGCAATTGGTTCTTGGACATTATGGTTGGATCGCCAAAGAAATATGTAGATGTGATGAGGTTTGAGCTTTAAATGGAGCTCAGTTGTGAAATCTTCTTTAGGATTTAATCTTAATGTCTGAAAGTGATAAGAAGCCATTTTGTTACAATGAAAAATAAGGTTAGAAAAGAAGACAATTATTCGTAGTTTCAAAGCTTGTGGTATGCTGTGGTTTTGGGTAATACTTTTAGCCAGCAGTATGTGGATGCAGTGTTTGGCAGTGTCAGCCGTAAGAAGTTTACTATACTTCGTTTGCTACATGAAGTATGTGTCCAATGAATCGACATATTGGCTTGGTATGCTTATTGCTTTGGTGTAATATCGGACGAATGCAAACAAAAGTAGAATCTTGGTCAGTATGTATACTGGAGAGCAGCTATCTATCTAAGTCACGTTGATCACTCCCTCCCTTCTCTCTGTTTTTGGGCTGCCAATCTTATATCTTTTGCCTAAAAGGGTCTTACTCTTAATCAAATTTCAGGTGTCTCTCAAGGAGACAACCATATGCCCAGCCAATCATATCCTGGATGGCAGCCTACTAGCCAGGCTGAAAATGCAAATTCTCAAATTCAACAAGAACAAAAAAATGCAGAACATCAGGAACAGATGTTGGCACAGATGCAACAGCAACAAGGTGACTCTCTTGCTGATCCCCAACAAAATAAAACTTTGGAGGAAGTCAACCACCAGCATTTGAAGCAGAAACAAGTGCAAGATGGTCATCAACTAGGACAAAATTCTCTTCAGATTAAACAATCTCCTGGCATGCCAGTGTCAGAAAACAATTCCCTTCCCGTAAGTGAGCCAGGTAGAGTGCAGACACTAGACAGTGAATCTCAGTACTTGAAGTTACAGCAAATGAGCAATCAACAGGCAACGGTCCCTGGGCAAGCACCAAATAAAGCAAATCGCGTTAAACAAGTTCCATTTGCATTATTGCTCCCTGTGATTCTTCCCCAGCTTGATAAAGATAGAGCCATGCAACTGCAAACTCTTTATTCCAAACTGAAGGTAAAATTTTGGTACAGCTCTTTTGAATTCTTCACTTGTCAAGGAAATTTCAATGAGGTTGTTAGTCATTCTGTTGTTTGGTCTCGCTATTGTAGAAAAATGAAATTCCCAAGGATGGATTTGTGAGAATCATGCGAGGAATTGTTGGAGATCAGATGCTGAAGCTGGCGGTTATGAAAATGCAAACGCAGGTATGGTTGGCATGATTGATCTCATACACAGAATTATAAATGTTGTCAAAATATGAATAGTTTGAGCTCGTAAGCAAAAGTCTAAATTCATATGGGAGATTTCCTATCTGATATGTCCAGCCTTTATCCAATGGACATCTTAATTTTGGAAATAGAAAACTCATAAAGAAAGTCCTTAATTTGGAAATTCCATATTTGTAATTTTGTTGCCGATTTGGGTAAGTCCAAAAGTTGCCTGCAAAACCCAGAAATTAGTTTTGGTGTTCGAGTCGGCAAGCCCAAGGGCTCCACTTTTAATATATAAAGATGAAGGATTCTCTTTCCGTAGTTAGGCTTTTGTGCCATGTGAGTGCTTTTAAGGCGCTGTAAGTGCACCCATGGGTGTGCTGTACTTGGCGTGAATCAAAGGTGGGCTTTATCGTGTTTACATCCAGGCACAATTCGAAGAGTGTTTTGAGGCCAACAAATCTCGTGGTAAGATTTGTGAATTTTTCTATGAGATTGAGTGATTATTTCATGAGGAATTGTGTGAGGCTAAACACCGAGTGAGTTATTGGTGTAAATAGGAGTTTTAAAACGCTGAGAGTGTTTGAGTGACTCGAGTGTGATTGAAATCTCCATTGAATTGCTTGATCTATAGAGGAATCATTACTGCTGTACGTGGAGACTAGGTCACAACGACCAAGTCACGTAAATCTGATGTTCGATTTATTTCCTTGTTCAAATTTATTTTATAGTTTGTGCTTGCTTTTGCAATAAAATGCCAATATTTAACTAAGATTTCTCTCTCTTGCAGCCTCCTCCACAGTTGCATATCCAAGGTCAAACTTCAGCTCTACCGCAGCACCCTAGAATGCAGCCTGCTAGTGCTGCAAAATTCAACGACTCATCTTCATCAGGCCAAGTCCATTCCACAATGGATAGAAATGGTCCAAAGGCTGGAGAGGTGGAAAGGATACCAGATTCTCAATTCATGCAACAGCAGCATTTTCAGAACATGCAGACATTCCCCAAGTATGGAAGTCCTGGTGGTTACCATCCATTCAGTGGAACAAATATGACTAGTTCCACTTCATCTGTCAAAACACAACCTAATGATACACAAATGAAGCAGATCCCAATTCATCAAAACATGGGTACAAGTCATCCAGGAGGATCAACTCAGGCAATGAGCTTGGTGACTGCACCAAAATTTGATCGGCAGCATCCTAACAATGATAACAAGAGAGCGCAATCTGGTTCTCTCCCTCCATTTGCAAGCAATATATCACTCCAACAAAATTCAGTTCCTTGGAAGCCCTCTACTTCTAAAGACCAAAGTTCTGGTGCTTTCTCATCATCAGTGTATGTGAAACATGAACCTGTTGATCAGCCCAGCGATCAACAAAAACAACAGTTATCTTCCCTTCCAGGACTGTCTTCTGTTTCAGCTGGGCATCTTGAGCAAAGAATGCCCATATCTGGAAGCTCTAGGGACAATTCTTTTGACCCGCAGTCTCCAGGAGTGGGTTTCTTGACTCCTTCAGGTACTGGGACTTCACGTCAGGATTCTCTATCTGCAACACCAGCTCAGGATACTAATGTCCAGGTGATCTTTTAACATTCAACCATGTTTCTATCTTGCAATTTAATTCAGCTAATTATTTGAATGCACTGATTCCTGTCAGTATGTGGACGGTGTAGACATAGTTTATTAGATTGACCAACTGATTGCATAGGCAAAGATGTAAAAGGTTGCCCTGATGGTCTGCTTTTCGGGAGGTTTATCTCGTGTTTCTTAAAGGCGAGGGCTAGAAGATGTTTGCTTATGGGAGTGAATAAGAAGACTCTGGATGCTTTGGGTGTTAGAACTATTTGAACCCTTCCTTTCATTTGCAACTAAAAGACCTACCAGGTGGTGCTTGTATCATAAAGCTTTAACAAATGAAATAAAAACTTCATGAGGATGATACAGTACAAGAGCATATTTACTAATTAAATATGCTCCTTCCACTTAGGAAAGGAATTCTCTAGTGCCATTGTCACTAGGAGTGGTTGCTATGACATTATGCGTTGGACATATCTTGCACCTACAGCTGCAGAACCGAGGGATGCTTAGTGCACAACTTATTCTCTCTCATTCCCCATGTGCAATTTTTAGACTTATTGGGCTCCGTTGCATTATTCCTCTTGTAGGGTAGTGATTTTGAAAATTCACTTTTGAAGCATTGTACGGATGTATGTGCATGCAATTTCTTTGTGGCCCTCTTCATTCACTTTGCTCTGTGTTTTGCTACAAGAACTGGTGGTTCTTCTGAGAATAATCATCAGTGCAAGTATTCATTCTGTGATGATACCAGAAGAAGATTTGACAGCATGTATGCCCTTTTAAAAAGATTTTATTTGCCTTCATTATATCAGCTTGGCTCCCGTACAGCATCCACACCAGCAGGGAATAATGCAAGGACGCCTTCTAAAAAGCCTTCTGTTGGCCAGAAGAAGCCACTTGAGGCACTTGGTTCTTCGCCACCTCCTTCAAGGTGATGTGGCTTTTACCGAACATTCTATCTTGATCAGTTTGAGTATGAAATTGTACCTTGGATATTAACATTTGTCAATGTAATTTTGTGTATCAAATCTCTGCAGTAAGAAGCAAAAGGCATCTGGGTCCTTCGCAGATCAGAGCATCGAACAACTCATTGATGTCACTGCTGTTAGTGGGGTCAATCTCAGGGTATGAATTGACATCTGAATTCTGTTTTTTTTTTTTTCCTACTGACTAATTATTCAATTTCTAAGATTTGGACTTTTCAATCGGTGAAACTTGGTATTGGAACTAGGAAGAAGAAGAACAGCTGTTTTCTGGGTCGAAGGAAGACAGTCGAGTCTCGGAAGCATCCCGAAGAGTTGTCCAAGAGGAAGAAGAAACTCTGATATTGCAGCGAGCTCCCCTGCAGAAAAAGTTGGCAGAGATCAGTTAACTCCCTTCTTCAATCTTCTCCTTTGAAATTTTATGTTTCTCTTCTGTTATACCCTGGTACATTCTAGAGATCTGACTTTATGCTTCTGCCAGTGGCACGATGTGGTGTGAAGACCATAAGCAACGATGTGGAACGGTGTCTGTCTTTGGTGAGATGCTTGCTTCTCTGCTCTTTAATCTTTCCTGTTTATTCTCTTAACCAACTCATTTTTCTCAGAGTGTGGAGGAAAGGCTGCGTGGACTGCTGTGCAATTTAATTAGAGTCTCAAAGCAGGTCAGTTTTTTTCTACCCTCCTGCTAACTTGATTCAAATATACTAGACTTTCCTTATTGAGCTATTTTTTTATAGAGGGTTGATGTCGAGAAGCCCAGACACCGGACCATCGTCACTTCCGATGTCCGCCAGCATCTTATGACTTTGAACCGCAAGGCTAGGGAAGAATGGGAGAAGAAACAGGCTGAAGCAGAAAAGCTAAGGAAGCAAAGTGAGGCGAGTCTATCTCCTTTTTTCCGTTCGCCTTTGCAACTACAAACCTTGTGTTGAAGCATGAACACGTTTGCAGATCTAACAAATATGTCTATACATATAAAATATGTTTTCCGTAGTTGATTCTCTTTCCTCCTCATTTTCACCTCTTTCTGCTTCTTCTTTTGACACCTGCTAGTATACATCATTGCAGCCTGATAGCAATCAAGGAGTTGATGGTGATAAAGAAAAGGATGAAAACCGTGGCAAATCCGTGAAGGTAATATTAAATGTCTTTTTGGGTGTAATGGCTTGGTTTGACAGAAGCTATCCCCCCTTCCCTTGAACCCCTCACCTACTTGTTTAAAGGAGGATCAAATTCTGAGTCATTGGTTCATCTACCTAGTGACTCTATTTGCTAAGCTTGCTTGCCTAGCAGCTTCTCATGGTTCTTGCCTGATGTCATTACTAGGCAACTGAGAGCATACGTGCATCCTCTTTTTTTCTCTATTTAGGTAAACAAAGAGGAAGACGACAAAATGAGAGCAACTGCTGCAAATGTTGCTGCCCGAGCTGCTGTGGGAGGAGATGACATGTTGTCCAAGTGGCAGCTTATGGCTGAAAAAGCCCGTCAAAAACGTGAGGGAGGATTGGAAGTGGCATCTCAGGTTGGTAAAGACAGTCAAAAATCTTCAATCTCTGGAAGAAGCAATAAGGACAATCAAGAAGCAGGAAAAAAGGGGCAAGCTGCATCTGGTATGTCATAGACTGATAGCTATCTTAATGTGTCGACTTCTGCTTTTGAAAGTATAAACAGTGGCTGAAAATGATTCTTCATCGTGAAAAGCTAATGCTGGACAGGGTACCACTTTCATCAGACAAACCATGCATAATACAATAGTGTTCAGAATGTAATCCCCAACTCTCTCATGCGTGATGCCTCGTTACAATCAGGCCTTTAACCCACTTTTTTGTGCTTTACAGGGGCCAATAGAAAATTAGGGAGGAACCAAGCTTTCGCATCACAACCGAAGGTAGCTCGTACAATTTCTGTGAAGGACGTCATTGCTGTTCTGGAAAGGGAACCTCAGATGTCAAAGTCTAGTCTCATGTATCGCCTCTATGATAAAGTTGGTTCCGAGAAAAGTGGTGAATAATTGAAGTGGCAATATTGGTCTCAGCTTTTTAATTCCTTATCCAGTCACTCTTTCAATTCATTCAATGAAGTGGAAAAGATTGCTGCTCCAGATCAAGTCTCGCCAGTGCATTCATTCTTTGATCGGAAAACAATCATCTATTTCTGTCTTAGCTCAGCCTCTCTTTAGTTAGAGATCCTTCTTACTCTTTCCTTATAAATTATCTGTATCATGACTTCTTTTGATTTGTATGTACTTTTTGCAGTAATCACTCTGCCACAATTTTCCTGGCAGTAGTTGTATTCTGTCGATACATGTTTAGTATACCTTTTTAGTGTGGTAACTTATATGGAATTTGTCGTTGACTCTCATGCAGTAATCTTTCATGTGATTGAACTGTTGGTAATTAGGACATATGAGAGTTTTCTATACTCATATGTGGGGAGGCTACGTCCATGGAAAGTGGTCCCCTGTAACCTTAATTCCAAGCATTGCCTTATCTTCATCAAGATTCGGTCACTTGGTTCCTGGTTTCTTTGCATATGCATCTTTTTCTTGGCAAAACATCAGCATTATTAAGTGCATTTCGGGGAATGTTTTGTGTGCACTACATCAGATTTGTCAGGTTTCTTGTAGGGAATGTGGAATCACTTTCGATATTTTTTCAGCATCGGGCAAAATACAGCTACTTCCCAAGTGAGAGCATAATACACTGGATTATTTATGCATTTTTTTTTTTTCCTGTACAAGTTGTCACGTGTGGGCTCTATGACATAAAGGTGCTATGGCTTGAACTGTCGAGTGTTAAGTTGATCATCATAACAAGTCTATAAGAGTTCGACATGTGGATTGTCGATGAATGTTCTATTTCGAATATGGCTATGTTTTTCTTCCACTAGTCTTTTGATTGGTGGATTACAATTTATAGACATGTAAATTATGCCACTTCCAATTAGGAATGGAGGAAAATAATCCTTCTTCAAATATTTTATAGATTGAGATTCTAAAAACTTGTGATAATATAAAAATTTCATGGATGACAACAGAAAATGCTGCGATATATTTACGCTTCAAGTGACTATGTTCTATAACCTTAGTCATTCTATGTGAAAATGAACGGTGGTTTGAACGATATTTTCCCAAGAAAAAGTAGCATTGTGTTGCTAGACTCAATTAACATCCAAGAGTGAGATAAAATATGATCAAGATAGTAATTTTCCGTGGCATTGGAAATACTTTGGTTCGTTTTCAATAACCGTATGTGTTAATTCTGGTCGGTCACTAGAAATCATGACCATAAAAATCCGTCTCAGCAGCTTCAAAGTAGCCTGACGAGATGTACGTGGTGCCTCCTAGTTATGGTTGGATCCAAACCGTCATCCTCGATATCCGTTCGCATTAAGGTTTCATTTATTTAGCAAAAAATAAATAATTTGAAAAATATTTTTCAATAAAAGACCACTTATATCGCTTGTAAAAACAAATGAATGAAAAGGTATTTTGATCGTTCACGAAAATGTTTAGATATAAATTATTGTTGATAATGAAAATATTTTTCATAGATTAATTATTTCAAACGATCATTTTTTAGAAAATATTTTCCAAACCATTCATTTTTTCAAGACAAACATACTTGAGTTCGTTTATTTCGCAACAAATGAATGATTTAGAAAATAGTTCCCAAAAATGATCCATCGCATTGCTTACAAAATTAAATAAACGAAAACAATTTTATCGTTCACAAAAATATTTAAGCATGAATTGTTGTTAATAAAGAAAATATCTCTTATTGACTTATTATTTCAAGCAACACAAGTCATCATTTTTAAGAAAAAAATTTCTAAATCATTCATTTTTTGTATGAAAAAAACGCGCCATTAGATTCGGAAAAGCGGTCAGATTTAGCTTGATCTGTGTCTTGGGTCATTTCTTAGCTTCATTTTGAACAGATGGACAGATGGATCAGTTAGCGAGAGAAGGCTATGCAAACATCATCGTGTGAAGTTTAGAACATCGTATTCCGAAAGGATATGGAAAGGAGACTTTCTGATCCAGAACGTTATGACCCTTAATATAAGTCTTGGATGATCCTTTCTTTTCCGTCAAAGGAGTGAAGTTTAGCACACAGAAAAGTACGTATTGATCAGAACACGAAGGTGGAAGGTGGAATTACTTAGACAAAGAAGTTGCGCATTATATTTAGAAGAGAAAAAGAAACTTCAAACATGAACTATACGAAGAGACTTGGATTACCATGTAAAAGCTACTGCATTATCCTCATTACTACCTCATGTTCTTCCTCTTCAGATCAAATAATTCTCATCCTTTCCCATCTTCCTCTTCCACACAACTCATAATCGCCTTTGACCTCGAACCAGATAGCAGCCACACGGCTTCCATCTGGTTGCTGATTGATACGCGCCGTGTCTTTGAGTGTGTGCTCCTCTTCTTGTCCGCCCTCGAGCGCCCGTTGCGCAACACCGAGCAATCCATCAAGAAGCTCTCCCTGCTTAAACCTGATGGCAGAACTTGCATCTCCAAGCAACAGGAGACACTAGGTTCGGTTGCTTTAAGTTACTGTCCTGTCCTTCCGCAGCGTCAATCGGCAAATATCTAGTGCTTCATCGTTCTTCGATATGGCCTTTTCTCGGTGACACCTGCCCAAAACATGCTTTTGTGCTTCTTGTTTTATAAGACTCACTAACCTCTTTTCTTCACCCTTTTCTTGGGTCAATAGTCTCCTCTTTCCTTTTCTTTTCTCAACCTTCAAGACCCCTAATTCATCTAAGGCCTCTAGGACTTATGGGCTGTTCTTTAATCTTGATCTCATTTCGTTATTGTCATGGAGGAGGGTTCTAGAAATGGCTTCTCCAAAATCTTCAAGTTCTACCAAATTTATGAGATCAAAAATGGGACAAATCCAACTATAGATAATATGATAATAGGAGACGAGCATGGTGCTTGGTAATGGCACCTTCTCTCCCATACGGAAGGAGGTGATGATGTGGTTGTGGTAGTGGATGATAATGTTAGAAATGAAGGTGGCTAATAGTATTACTTAGAGGGAAGTGAACAGGTGATTATAAAAACTCGACTAACTAGCGTGGAATAAAACTAATCAAGTGTAATTGGAGTGCAATCGAGTGAAATAGAGTATTGAAATCACTAGATTTTGATATAACCTAACCAATTGTGTAGTGCTTCTATCAAACAGTAAATGAAAGAGAGTAGCGAGATAGAAGACTATGCACGGAATATTATGGCGGTTCGGGTTATTGTAAGCTTACATCCACTCTCTCAAGTGAGTGCCTACTAGTTGGATTTCACCACCTAATTATTGAGAGATTATAGAAGTTGTAGCTGCTTATATTAAAGCAGATAGAGCTCACTATCTCACAATTCATCTCAAACTATGTTTCTACCAATACCTGTCAGAAGATTATAGAGAAAAGATCACTCAAGACAAGATGTAAAACTCTCTCAAATTATGAAATTTTAATTCTTGATTTCTATTTTCTCTTCGACGCCTTGGTCTTTATTTATACACCTCTGTCTCCAAACTTCCCGTTGGACAATTATCTTCAAGATTTGGTAGTCATTGAGGTTCGTAGATCAGAATCCCCGTAGATTTGGTCGCCCTCACAACCAAATCTTGGTTTCCAAAAATTGAGATATTTTATCAATTGAAAGATTCTTGTCTTTGGAATGATTTTTCAATCAACGAAAATATCTCACATGATTATGTAAATCATGAAGATATTCTTTAAGATTGATAGCAAATCAAAATAGTGTAAAATGAGCAATCCATACTAGATCACTAGCTATGATGATATAGAGTTATTAAAGTAATATTACTGAAGTTCGTGATTGAGTTGAGGGTGCAGGTTGTAGACATGCTCCGCCTGAATTCACAATCAGTGCTTATATCCTGCCTTTATTCACTCAATGCGCTGATGTGTTATGCAGTATGTTGCTTTTATCCATAAAGTACTGGGTTGCTACTTCTGTCCGTGCAGTGTTCTCCATCACAGTACGCTCTTTCTATCCATGCAATTTACTGCTTCTATCAACCCACTAGATACAACTGGTGTCTTGGATAGACTTGACTGTTCCTTTTGGGATTTCTTTGAGACGATAGAGATGTTGATTATTTTCCCTTAAACACCTGATATGTTTCCATATCTGATCAAAATTCTCTCTTAGTAATCATTGAGATTGATAAAAACAAAGGACAATTTTGTTAACACTAAAACTTACTAGAGATTTCCTCAACAATCTCCCCATTTTTATGGTGACATAACTTTCTTTGTAGATATAGATTTGATTGAGAAATTTAAAAGAAAACGCAATTTTTTGAAAGGTCAAGGATCCAGTAAGTGGGTGACTATTTTTATAAGGAAGCTTGGTAAAAATTTGCGAGTAAATAAAGAAGATTCCTTATAATTTTTAATAAATATAAGTCTATTCTGATCATTTTGAGTATATCCTGCAAAAACAAGGTATTAGAAGTATCACCACACTTGCAAGTTATACAAATTTCAATATCCGCAACACAATCTCCGATCTCTTAGAATCTGTTTCTACTCAACTAAATCTGCTCCTTTGCATAGTATCTGCAAAGTTTCTCCCCTTTTTTGTCTGCATCACAGTAAAACATGGAGAAATAATATAGCTAGAAACTGATCCATATAAAGTTCATTACAGTCCAAAAGAAATTAATGCACAACCAAAAGTTCACAAAAGAAAATTTGAAAATCATTTGGACGAAGATGGAATGTGTTTGGAGGAAGATTCAAGATAGGCTCGAACAGGGTCATAACATTTCAAAGTATTGATCTTGTTCTCCAATTTAGCCATATAATTTCCAAGACCAAGCTCCATTCTATTCATGTTTTCCTTCAAGCCATCAAATTTACCTTGCATGTTACCATACTCCCCCTGAATGCTATTCACTTTTGCATCCAAAATAACCTGCATAGTTTGTATTTCCTCAAAGCACTCAGCACGCAGGACAGCTATCTTATCCCTCAGTGCTGCTTGATTGTCCTTGATCTCAAGCGGCATCTGCATTACTTCACACTTGCTGGATGATGCTTCAGCACTTAATGTCACAAGGACTGAAGGATGTTTGTCCTTTGGCTCCCCCTGAGTCATATCATTCTGCTCAGTGTCCTCAGTCTCCGTTGCTTTGTCCAAATCTGTAGGACTTGCTGAAGTTGCAGTAATATGAGGATATCCAATAGGTTCTTCCTTGGGTTCGATCTCTCCTGAAAAAGCTGCTTCCTTTTCATCGAATAATGAATCTCTGATTTTTACTAGTCCTTCTTTTTCACACTGCAATTTCCTCTCCTTTTCTTCTTTTCTTTCAATTTCTTTCCTTTTCTCTTCTCCGTCAAGGCTAGCTGCATCTGCATCTGCTTCTGCTTCAACTTCTGCTGCTATTCTGGCTTTTCGGGCAGCTTTAGCTTGTTTTTCAGTTTCTGCCTGTCCAGCAATTCAGCTTCCTTTCTCTTTTTCTCCTCTGCTTCACTTTTTGCTTCTTTTCTTTGCTGTTTCAGCTCTGCCCTTATTTCATCAGCACTTCTCTTTTTCTGTCTGAACTCTTTCAATCTGTCAGCCAATGTTTGCTCTGACCCTCCAGGAGGTTCATCTCAAAGCTATTTCTTAAAAGATTTAGTGGCCCCTTTTTTCTGGCAGCCCGTTCAGATATTCAAGAATTTACTGTACTAACAGAAGGTTCCATTCCACTGAGCCTTTTATTTTTCTTTCTCTTCTGCTCAGTTCTTCTTTATTATGAATTGCTATTTCAATATTTTTCTCGAGCTTTCATCTTCATTTTTTCCAATTCTGACTAGATTGCCACGTCTCTCTCTCCACCCTTCCAAAGATGGTCTCATACGCATTTTGAACAAAGTTTCCTCACCAAGAGTAAGTCTGGTTAAACCGTCACGCCTGAACTTTCTACGAATGTCAATTTTCAAATGATTGTAGATTCTAGTGACAAGGGAACGACAAGGCAACTTCCCTTTGTTTTTCCTCACAGTTCTATACATAAGAAAGAATATAGTGTTTGGAAGAGAGAAAGGGACATGATTAGCAATGGCCCAAAGTAGTCGTGCCTCATATCTGGATATGTCACTTGTGAAAGAGGCCTTAGCCTAATCCAACTAATGATGGTTTCTGTATATGAGGGGAAAGAGAATGTGAGACTCATAAGTGTTTTGCTCATGAGAAAAAGAATCATCTTCTGTAAGAAATTTATAAGCTTCTTCAAAAGAGGCAGGATAGGGTGAAGTAATCATGTTTAACACCCAGAATTTTGGCGAGTTCTTGAGCAGAAATATTATAATGAATCACCAAGAAAAAATCAAATGTAATCTGGAGAATAGAAGAAAGATTGGAATAGAAGTATGCATTAAGTCGAGGAGACACTTCATCAAACTTGGTGCAGAATTTTTCAAGTCTAAGTTCTTGAAAGAGATTGGTGATAAAAATCCCATGTGTTTCAACGAAGATAAAATCAACTGATCTGTGAAGCAACACTTTTCTGGCCACCAGATCATCATAGGTTTCATGATGCGGCTTTGATCTGACAATCTTGTGTTTATACCCCTTTTCTTTTCCAAAGTCATTTTTTTCCTTTCAAATCTTTGATAGAAAACATCATCATCATCATCATCCTTTCCTGGACGAATTTCGGAATCTCTCACATTAGTTCTCCCAGATTCACGGCTAGATTCAGCCATAGGTGTTTCTTCAACCTTTTCGGCCTCATCATCTCTACTGGCACAAACGTAACATCCTCTACTGGCAGTGATCTTAGAGGTTTAGCAGAACACAGTTTCAACTTCAGCCTCAGGCTCAAAACCAGAGCCTCTCGCAAACTGATTTATCGTTTCTATAGATGCTCCTCTACTCTTAAAGAAATCCATAGTATTCTTCACAAATTTCGCTCTAACAGTTGGATAATTAGCAAGAGGAAGGTGGAAGATTCCCCTGAGTACATTACCAAAAAAATAAAATTAACTTTACCAAAAAAAAAAGATTCCCCTGAGTAGATTGAGTCGCCATTGCTTCGTACGGAGGGACTTGCGACTGTTGCTGTGCCGAGGAAGTAGGATGAATCTTTGTGTTCAGGAGGGAGTGTTCAAAAGAAAGATGAGACGACGATTCAGTTTGAGGTGTTTTGGAAACCCAAGATTTGAAGAAGGGAGTTTTGATAACAAAAATTGGAAATATTTTTCCATTTTCGAAAAATCAGGAATCTAGAAAAAGGGTAAATGTAAAAGTCCGTTTCGAATCTGAACACTCAATCAATTAATCAAATATTCATATGTCCTTATCTTAAGAAAGTTAAAACACATGCCTCCTTTCCTTGCCAAACTAAGTTTCGCGCCAAAAATTAACACGTCTTCTACAAGTACTTCCCGTATTCATGAATGGATATGATAACTAGTCCCCGATTACCTATCCCTTTATAATCACTCTTTTCTTTGGATAAGATCAGTTGTTTCTTTCGATAAAATCACTTGTCTCTAGTCAATAGTGTCACGCTCCGAACCCGAGCACGCAAACATCCATCAACAGTCAATTAAATTACGACGTCTCAAGACATATCGTCAACCCATTCTTTTTATCTTTCAATTAAACTTGAGCGAAATCATAATATAAACAACACATTGTCAATTATTATAGTAGGGATAGTAAAACACAATAAACATTTCCAAAAAAAAAGCACAACATGTATTTATCCATTGTTAACCCTAAGAAGTTTAACAATTGCAAGCCTTTCTACGGTCCCTTCCTATCGACCCTCTCAAAGAACTTTCATGGGGGTTAGGGTTAACCTAAACTTTACTAATGGTAAGGCCAATCGAAAAGTGACGCATCTTGCACCCACCACAATCACACCTAACGGTCCTCCACACTATGGCCTTGAAAGCAATAAACAATTATGGGGTGAGATAAAATCTCAGCAACTCAACGTCCTAAACCTCGATTAAGATGATAATTCGTCCCGGAGGTAACTTAAACATGCACGATATACAAATTTTCCTCGCCTTGGCACACCCTTGCACATTAGTACATCACATATAACAATACAATGCTACAAGCATAAACAATAAATAAATAAATAAATAATCCACAATAACTAGGCGCACTATCAACATACGTGTTCCAATTATTATGACCCCTCAAGCCAACACACTAGTCGACGATCTTCTAATATAATTGACCATTGTCTCACCCCATCGAGCACGCATCGTTTAGAACCCCCGCCTAGACTACATTTCCTAAGGAGTATCGGTCCGGCCTCAATCGCAACTCGACATCCAAACTCCCGCCGAGCATCCAATAAATATCGGGCATCCCCTAAACTCCTATTAGGTAACAGATTCGATTAAGTGACCACTCAAGCATGCCAACACTCAAATTAATTTTATTTGTCATTAATTAGCCTAGTACAAGGATTCCGTGTTCAAATAACAAACTTTGGCAAATTTTCATACTTAAAAATTCTGGTAAAACATTCGCATGCGGTCATGTATTAAAAATCAACCCGTCAAATTTTACACACTTTCACTTTAAAATCCCACCGTCCCCATTTAACATGTTAAACACGGTGTCCAAACCGGACACCTCAATATTTGTCATTTTCTTGCCCATAAAACTTTCTTTGGAAATAGTAAATAAAGCCTATAATTGAGCAATCGATAACATGGCATCACAAGCTCAAACAATCGAAATTATGCACAAACTTATCCAAAAAAACAAGCATAAAATTCTACTTAATGACTAATACATCATTTGCACTAATCGTGATTAATTAAGCTAATCGTTATTAATTAGGCTAACTATCATTAATTAATATAATTATAATTAATTAAACTAATTACGATTAATCAAACTAATTATGATTAATTAAACTAATCATCCTTAATTCATATTAATCTCAATTAGCCTTAATCTAACCCATCCTCAACCATTGTTAGCACTAAACAATCATTATATACCACTAACCACTATTAGCCTAAACTAAACCTACCCCTAAACGCAATTAACTACCTAATGAAAGATTAGGAGTTAACTCACGTTTTTTCCGGCGGTGACGAGCCCACGGTGATGGCGGTGCGATGGCATCAAGAATACGGCGTTCTTAGCTTGAACAAAGACTCAATGGCGGCAGCAAAGACTCTTGAGGCTCACGGCCACCAAGGGAGGGGGAAGGGTGTTTGGTGGTGGTGATGGCAGGTAAGCGTCAGCACAAGGGACGGCAAGCAACGATGGCACGAGCAATGGCGAGGGTGGCTCGAGCGACAGCAAACTTGGGAGGCTCGGCGGTGGAGAGGGTGGTTCGGGGAGATGAGTGCTCGGCTTGGGCAGTGGCTAGACGTTGGCAATGAGGGGTGGTGTGGGCGATGGTGATGAGTGCTGGCCATGAAAGGGGAAAAAGAGAAGAAGATGGTGAAGAAAATGAAGAAGCATGAGGGAAAAGGGAAGCAAAGGAGGAGGAGGAAGGATTGGCAGAGAGGAGGGGAAAGGCGTGAGAGAAAGAAAGAAGAGAGAGAGAAGAGAAAAGAAGGGATTTTCCAAGATTTTCCTCAAAAGAAAACCATGATTTCTCCTCACCAACTTCCCTAAGACCTTCATAACCTAGCATTTTGTTCCCCTTATTTCTTTTTGTCTTTAATTTCTTAAAAACCAAGCTTTTGGCCAAAATTCACAACTTTGCCACTAGGCCCAACTCCCTTTCCAGCTTCCAATTTTTGTCTAATAACTCTTTTTTAGAAAATTTCAAACTTACCGATAATTCGATGGATAATGAGGCGATGTCCAATAAGTTAGTCTTAAAATCCTCGAAAGTTCAATACCAAAAATCAAATTAAATTTCGTAGTTAAAATCGATCAAGTGCGTCTTTAGTACTACCTAAACTATCAGGTGACTTTTAGGAGTTTTCACGCAATTGACCCATGGTCAATAATTTTCGATCCACGTTTGTGCATCTTCGAATCTAGATGACCCCCAATTGTCATGTGATCACGAGGGTTCAATTACATAGCTTGAGTACAAGATCAATAAGAAATTGATTTATCGTCATTCGAGACGAGTATCGTAATTGTGCAGAATCACTCGCGAACCGACTATGCACTTTTGTTAAATTGATTTATGTCCATTCGCTAATTGACTTATAACAACGTAGAATTGACCATTGTCAATCCTTATGGTCGAGCGGTCCATTATCTAGTCTTTTGCATTTTAACATTTTACGACCTCATCCAATAGATTAGTTAACTCATGAGTGATCAATTCAAATTAAATTAACCATTGGTGTATTGATGAAATAACTATTTCATATATTTCAAAAATGGGCCAAATTTTGGCATATCACAAACAGTCTTAAACAAATGGTTAATTCATTTAGAATACACTCAAATAAATTATTTTCTAAGGCCTTTGTAGAAATATCATCTAACTGATTTTTAGATTCAACACGTTGGATATTGACATCACCATTATGCACATGATCGTGAATGAAATTGATGCATGATTTCAATGTGCTAACTCTAGAATGGGGAATTGGATTATTTGTTAAATTGATGGTACTGGTGTTGTCACACTTGATTTTGACACTGAAATCTGCAACTTCAAAATCACTTGGTTGTTGCTTCATCCAAAGTATATGTGCGTAAAAACTTCCAAGAACTACATACTCTACTTCAGTTGTAGAGAGTGCAATAGTTTTATGCTTTTTGGAGTATTGGGAAATTAACATGCAAACCATTAATTGACATGTTCTTGAAGTACTTTTTCTATCACTACAACAACCAACAAAATTAACGTTAGAATATCCAATAAGTATGAAATCTAAAACCTTGGAATTGGTGCCAATAAATTTAATAATTCTTTTTACAGCATTAGGATGAGATTATTTGGGATTCAATTGGAATCTAGCATATATGCATATATTGAGGGGTATATCAGGTCTCGAAGCAGTAATATTAATAAAGAACCTACCATGCTTTTACAAATATTTTCATCTATTGATTTACTATTCTCATCTTTGTCAAGCTTTGATTAGTGTGACATCGGTGTTTTGATTCTCTTGCGGTTCTCCACTCCATACTTCTTCACAAGTTCTTTCATGTATTTCTCTCGGCAGATGAAGGTTCCTTCTTTGGTTTGCTTCACTTGAGACTAAGGAAGAAATTTAATTCACCCATCATGCTCATCTCGAACTCCATATGCATATTCTTAAAGAATTCTTTACACAAGCGTTAGTTAGAAAAACCAAATATAATATCATCCACATAAATTTGGACTAAAAGAATATATCTACCTTCTTTCTTGATAAAAAAAAAATTAAAAAAAAAAAGAGTAGTATTACCTTTACCTTTTTTAAAACCTTTCTCAGTCAGGTAATTGCTAAGATGCTTGTACCAAGCATGAGATGCTTGCTTGAGACCATACAAAGCTTTCTTCAATTTGAAGACATGATCGGGTTTTTTGGGATCTTCAAATCTCGGGGGTTGTTTTACATACACTTATTCTTTTATATAACCATTTAGTAATGCACTCTTGGCATCCATCTAAAATAGTTTAAAGTCATAATAACAAGCATAAGCAAGAAGTAGCAAATGGCTTCTAACCTGACCACGGGTGCATAGGTTTCGTCATAGTTGACTCATTCTTCTTGTGAGTATCCTTTAGCCACCCGTCTTGCTTTATTTCTGGTCACTTTGCCCTTCTCATCTAATTGTTTCTGAAAACTCATTTGGTTCCAATAACTGGATGATGCCTAGGTCTTGGTATAAATTCCTATACTTCACTTGCTTTAAACTGTTATAGTTCTTCATCGCATTGCTACTATCCAACTTTCATCTAAGAGTGCTCCATCAATTTTAATAGTTCATTTGTGATGATTTATTCTATACTGGTTGCTTCAACTTTTTCTTCCTTTTCAAGTTTCTTACTTTTTTGTCCATTTTTCTGAATTTCATTACCATTAGGGCTAGCTCTTCATCAACTTTTTCATCTTCCTTAGAATTTGAATCACTTGAATCATTGATGTTAGATTTCAAAACTATTGGTTTCTTACCTTTGGAATTACTTTCATCATTATTGCCCTCGACTTCGTAGGACATGAGGGTTCCAATGAGTTCATCAAGTGAAAGAGGCATTATTCTTTGTGTTTCTCAAATGGAAGTCTTGATGTTGTTCCAATCCTTTGAGAGTGCTTGAAGAATCTTATTCACTTTATCTTCTAAAGATATTGGTCTTCCTTGATATGCAAGCCCATTGATGATATTAGTGAACCTATTAGACATGTTAATGACAGATCTGACTTCATGTTGAATGATTCATATTTGACAAGACGAATGTTCATTTTAGTTTCCTTTACTCTGTCAATTCCATTAAAGGTGACTTGCAATTTGTCCCATATCTCTTTAGTTGTTTCCCTTGAAGAAATGCGATTACATTGAGTAGGAGATAGAGCAGAGTAAAGACTAGAAAGTTTTGGCATCCAATGCTTCTCTTTTTGCGAGCTCTATTTGACTGATTATAGTAGCTGGAGCTATGTTTTCATTGGACTCTACTGCATTTGAAGCTATAGGAGTGGTAGCTGAGTCCGATGTTGGATTAATCTCATTTCATACAACATCCCACATCAAGAGATCCATGGATCTAATGAAGGCTTTCATCTTGTTCTTCCAAATGTCATATTCTATTCCATTGAAATAGATAGGTCTAGTGTTACCATGTCCTTCAACAATACTTGCTCTAAGAATACTAACCATAATAGATCTTTAGCTAAGAAGTAAATAGTTCAAATATATAAGCACTAGGCTCCGATACCAATCAAAGGTGGCCTGCAATATCACCTAGTGGGGTGAATATGTGATTATAACAAACTCGACTAACTAATGCAAATAAAATTGGTTAAGTGTGATTTGAGTACAATCAAGTGAAACAAAGTATTGATAACAGTAGATTTTAATATAACCCGACCAAGTAGTTATCTGCTTCTATCAAACAATAAATGAAAGAAAGTAGAGAGATAGAAGACTATGCACAAATATTGCAGTGGTTCAGCTAATTGTAAACCTAGGTCCACTCTCCAAACTGACAATCTATTGACTGGATTTCACTCCTCAATCATCGAGAGATTACATAAGTTGTAAATGCTTATATTGAAGTAGATAGAGCTTGCTATCTCGCCTTTCAACTCAAGCTATGTTTTTGTCAACGCCTCTCAAAATATTATAGAGAAAAGGTCACTCAAGACAATATGTAATGCTCTCTCAAATTATGGAATTTTAATTCTTGATTTCTATCTTCTCTTCACCGACTTGTTCTTCATTTATGCACCTCTGTCTACAAACTTTCCATTGGATAATTTTCTAGAGAATCAATTTTCAATCTACTTGTTGGACAATTGTCTTGAAGATTTGGTAGTTGTTGAGGTTGATATATCAGAATCCCCATAGATTTGTTGCCCATACAATCAAATATTGGTTTCCAAAAATTAAGATGCTTTGGCTATGGAAAGATTCTTGTCTTTGAAATGATTGCTAATCAATCAAGATATCTCATGTGATTAAGTAAATTGTGAATCTAGTCTTTAAGATCGATAGCAAATCAAATTGGACTAAATGGAAAATCCATACCACATCACTAGCTATCAAGGGACTAAATAGGATACAAGATCGAGGTTGCAGGTTGTATTCATGCTCTGCTTGAATTCACAATTAGTGCTCATATCCAACATCCTGCACTGTTGATGATATCCATCTTGCCTATATTCACTCTAGTGCGCTAACTGTGTTTGCGCAATATGTTGTTTTTATCTGTAAAGTACTATGCTACTACTTCTGTCCATGCAATATTCTACATCACAATAGGTTGTGCTATCCATGCAGTTTACTAATTCCATCAGCCCACTTGATACAGTCAATTTCCTACTTGGCTGTTCCTTTTGAGATACTTTGACAACAATAGAGATGTTGATGATATGTTTCACATCTAACCAAAGTTCTCTCTAACACTGATGTTATCCTGAAACATAAATAGTCTTGGTAATGATTGAACTTGAAAAAAATGAAGGACAATCTTTTTAGTATCAAAACTTATTAGGGAGTTCCTCAACAAGAAAATCCATTCAAAAAATTTAAACTGATAGGTGAAAGGAGACCCTATGTATATAAAGAGCATATAAATCATTATATCAAGCAAAGTGGGATCTTTCAGCACCCCTCTCATGTGCAAGAGCCAAATTAGGAGTGAATGTGGGATTTGACTAACAAAAGTGGACATACACGCAAAAAGGGTAGAACTTAATTTTGATACCATGTTAGAAGGTCCAACCCAAAACTTAAGCTAATAGATAAAGAGAGAATATATGTATTTAAAAAGTATATAAACCCCATTGTCAAATGACATGGGATATTTCAACAAATGAGATGGGAGTGAATGAGGTGTAGAAGTCATTGCAACATAGAATATCAACCTCTCTCTATAGAATTTGTAAAGATGGAGAGACAAAGAAAGAGTTCAAATTTGAGATCAATAACTTGAGGTTAACCTCTATTGGAGATTGTGGCCATCATCAACCTCCCTATCGAGGTCGTCATGCAACTCAAGTTATTCATGGGGTCCCTACCTATCAGGGAGATTCTTGTATCCTATTCTTGGAAAGGAGATATTATTGCTGTTGTATCATTTTTGTTTCCTATTTCTGGTGTTTCCTTCCTTATATAAATGGTTGACTGTTGCATTGCTGTAAACAATCGTATGCTGTAAATATGATTAATAAGCTGTAAATATGATTAATAATGGCAGTCCCACTCCTTAAGAAAAAGAAGAGAGGGGTAGTTTTCTTTTTTTCTGTGGATGCAGGTATATTATTAAACCACGTTATTTCCTTGTGTTATTAGTTCTGTGTTTGATCCTGCTAAACTTCAACATGGTATCAAAGCAGGTTTGTTTTGATTCCGTTTTAGCAATCAGGTCCTTGTCCCAATCGATTATAGCTTCTTCTTATTCTGGTTTTTTGTGTCTGCACTGCTGCTTGTTCTGAGGCATGGATACGAAACATGATGAAGCCTCTGGATCTAATCCTTCAAAGGCTATTGTTCATGAGTCTCACAGCCAATGTCTAACTTCCTTGTTGCTGAATGGAAACAACTTCCTTCCTTGGTCCCGTGTTGTGAATATTACCCTTGGAGGAAGGTCTAGGCTCAGACATATCAATGGGCAAACCCCTGCACCGCCAGCGAGTAGCCCAAAGTTTGAAGAGTGGCAAGCTAATGACCATAATGTTATGACATGGATATTCAACTCCATGGAAACCCATATCTATCATATATTCGCAAATTCGAATTCTGGTCGGACTTTATGGGAGTTGTCCGAAGTGTATGGACAAGCAAATAATGCGTCCAGGATCTTCAAGTTGCAGGAAGGGTTTGCTAAATACAAGCAAGGTTCAAATCAGTCCTTTATCGAGCATCTTGGAAATCTGAAGAGACAATGGGATGGACTCTGCCAATATAGGCCCCCTACTAAGATTGTTGTCGACTACATCAAACGAGAAGAGCAAGATCGCATCTTTCAGCTTCTAGCTAGCCTCAAGCCTGAGTTTGAAGAAACTAGGATAAAAATTCTGATTGGTTCGCAAATGCCATCTTTTAATGTTGTGTGTTCCATTATATATAATGAGGAAACAAGACGAAGGGTGATGTAATCAGATCATGTGTCCATAACAGATCCCGTGGAGCATTTAGCCCACAAGATGGCTAGCAAGCCTAGGCAAGGTTATTTGGTCACATGATTCGTCAAAGACAAAAACAAGAAACCCATCTGCTTTCATTGTGATCACTGTGATCGTGATGATCACTCTAAGGAGAGATGCTGGCTTCTTCACCAAAACAAGGAGAATGGGCCAAATGCCAATGTAGTTATTCAAGGAGATTCGGTAGATATTCTGACAAAGTTTGATTCTTTAACTTAATAAATGCAGCAGCTGATTCAAATGCATGAGCTTGGCACGAATACTGTTAACAAGGAGTCCAGGAATCTTGCCACAACATCTAGTAATGAGTATGCTCTTTCTATTTTTACTAAAACACAATTTATTGCGGATTCTGGAGCCACGAATCACATGCTCCTGAAATATATTGTCTCATACTGCTTTTAGCACTTTGCATCCTCCTATTATGATTGCTTATAGGGTGCAAGTTCCCACACGAGGAGTGGAACATATTAAATTACTTTCAAAGGAATCGGAAACTTTGTTGGTTCCTGAACTATCATCAAATTTGATGTTTGTAAGCAAGTGTATTAACCAATGGAATTGCAATGTTATTTTTACCCCTCAAAAGGTGCTCTTTCAAGATCGCACCACAAGGAGGACGATTGGTGAGGGGTGGGTTCAAGACAGGGTATACACCTTGGAGCTTCCTAATGCAACTTCGATAACAATAAAAGGAGGAGGTGACAATTCGCGAGTGTGGCATTGGCATATGGGTCATCCATTTAACCCGGTATTACATGCTCTTGACGTGTCATTTCGTCATGATTCAAATAGTTGTGATCCTCGTCACTTTGCCAAACAGCATAGGTTACCGTTTCTGATGGATTTATTAGATGGGCTTAAGGCCCATCCGCTCAAGTTGGGCCCAAAAGGGCCCGGCCCACGGGAATAAGGCCCGTGGATGGGGGAAGGTATAAAAGGGAGGAGAGAGAGAGAGAAGACACCTCTTTTGGCCATTTGAACGTACGCTCTTCACTCTCTCTTTCTCTCCAAACGCTTAAGGCGACGACGCTTCCCTTTCAAGGAAAATTGACATCATCGGATCAGAATTTCTTCCTCAATCTTCGGCATTGGTGTTTAATCATGGCTAACAAGGTACGCTCGAATCCGTGGTGTGCTTTACGATCGGTGATACGTGTTTTCCGGGCTTCGTCTTCCGCATTGATTTAGGGGTTCGATTTAGTGTCGAATCCGGTTTTCGGGGATCCGTTATTCCCAACATTGGTATCGAGCCCTAGTTCACGTTTTCCCGATCAATTTGATGTTTTTGATTGATTTTTCGCAAAGGTTTTCGGCCGTACGGATCGGGCGTGAAATCCCGACACCCGAGCACTGTACGCCGTTTTTTCTGAGTTTCCGTAAGTCGGAATAAAAATCTGAAGGCATAGGGAGAAAGGCGACATCGAGACGAGTCCGGCGACATGTCGCCCGCCGCCAGGGGACGCCGCACGCGCCCACACGCGCGGCCGGAAGCCGCCGCGCGTGGGCGCGACGCGCGCCGGAAGCGGCCGGCCCGCCCGGCCACAGCGTGCGCCACACGCGCCGGTGACGAACCGGCACGTGCGCGCCGGCGACCGCGAAACGGCACGCGCCGGTCGGCGAACCGACGCGTGCGACGTCACCCGATGACGTCATCGTGACGTCACCCAACGGTCGATAACCGTCGGGATGACGTCATCGATGACGTCGCCGATGACGTCGGTGGCCGGGTGGCGACCCGACCCGACCCGACCCGACCCGACGGCGACCCGACCCGACCCGACCCGACGGCGCCCGACCCGACCCGCCGGCACACGCGCGCGCACGTGCGAGCCGACGTCCGCGTGACGTCAGCCGGCTCACACGCGTGGCACGTGCGGCTGACGTCTGCGTGACGTCAGCCCCGCACGCGCGAGGCACGTGTGGTCGGTCCGCGCGAGCGGTCCGAGCGGTCCGACCGGTTCGACCGTCGCGACCGGTCCGACCGGTCTGACCCGCGCGCCCGTTGACCGTTGACCGTTGACCCCAAAAAAAAAAAAAAAAAGGAATTTGTTTCTTTTTTTTTTCAGTCATGCCTATGTGGGTTATAAGTAATCCATTTTTTTTTTTTTATTCTGCATTTGTTGCATGAATTTTGGAAAATTATGTATTTTCCCTTATGTTTATAATGGATTATAAGTGATCCAATTTTAGTTCGCATTTGTTGCGAACTATAATGAGTTATACACAGATACCTGCAAGCCCGAGAAGGGACGAGGGAAATGCAAGACTTAAAAGGCTGATGTCAGATTTAGCTAATTATTGGTGGCATGACGATGATTTAGTATCACATGTGATCAAGGTCAATCAGATGATACAAGAAATCATCTGGAATGGTTATCTTATGCCGGATTTTGAGAAGGTGCCGGCTTTGATGAACACTCTTCCACCTGAATGGCAAGCAGTGTTGGATCGGCTATGGGCGGTCAACGTAGTCCCGGATTATAGGAAGCTAGTGGAAGCTTTTGTAAGAGAGTACTATAGGATTGAGTTGGCCAAAACTTCAACCCTTAGAATGAGCGCCACATGGCGCCGAGTGAATGCGCCTTGGTGGCGACATGAAAGCTCTCCAAAAGTTTTTCCTTGGTTGGCAAATGTGCCTTCAGTTTTCTCATATGCTTTGACTGATAGATTAGAAGGGACATTCCCTATTTATCCCTTGGATTAATTTGAGATGTTTTTTGATGACAATATCTCTTTCCATGTTGATATTTTTTCCCTGTATATATATTGCTTAGTGTAATGTATAGTTGTATTATGTGAAAGCATTGTTATTTTATTAGATATTAGATTTTATTTGCTTTCGCTTATTGCTTTGGTTCTTTGTGGGTAATTAGTGTGGGTAGTTTTAGAAGCTTTTGTAGCTTCATAGAATTGATTTTGCATATGACAATCATATTAATGATAGTTTTGAGTTAGGATTTTTTGGAGGATGATTGGAAACATAGTGACCTTTTGATTCTCAAGCCTTACTTGAAATTATTTATTAATATGATGGGTCTATGCAAATAGGGATGCATAAATGATAGGCATTAATTATTCGTGCATGGATGTCGATGTGTTCGAACGATGGTTCAAAGCAACTAAGAACGTGATTGCTGATATGAACGGTAACAATTGTGAAATATTGAATAAGAAGATTCAATATGTGCTGGAAAAGCAAGAAGCACTAAAAGCTCTTGACCATGTTATGGAAGATCTTGAGGGTGCCGTGCGCCGCCTTGAGCTAGTAGAGGACCGTCTAACGGCATTTGAGCAGAAAATAAACATTTGCTATGCTGGTTCTAGCTCAAAAATGGCTTTGCGCTCTAAGCGCAAACGTATTGATTCGTTCAATATGTGGGAATGCAAATGATCAAGTCCTTATTGCAAGAAATTAAGAGTTAACCAACACAAGAGAGGAAAATGTCCTCAAGTGAAGAAAATGTCAAGGTGAGGTGTTACAATTGTGACAAGAAATGTCACTATGCTTGCAACTGTTGTGAGCCTAAAAATGTCAACACCTCTTGTACATTTGAGAACTTTGCTTATGTGTCAAGTTCAATATTATTGGCTGAATCCAATCCTTTGTGGACTGTAGATTCAGAGACGACAGACCATAGAGGGAAGGATAGAGAATCCTTCGTGGAATTCCGACGAGTACCAACTGAACCGAGTGGATCCATATGGGAAACAACTCTAGAGCGATGTAAAGGAATTGGCACCGGCCAATTGAACATGAGTGGTGGACGCACCTTTGATGTTCTATATGCTCGGAGATTCGTCGAAATTTTGTGTCTGTTTTAATGTTGGTTAAACTTGGTTTTAGTATGAACTTCCATAATAAAGGTGTAGATTTGTTTTTAGATACAAACTACTATGGTTGTGGTCTCTTCTTGAATGGTTTTATTGTACTAAATGTTGACTATGGTGATGTCAATGTGTTATTCCCTTGTTTCACGTCTTCTACCTTATATGATAATGATGTGAATATGGTGGCATGCTAGACTTGGTCATATGGGCCAACAACGTATGAATAGACTAGCCATAGAGGGCTTGTTGGGCAATATTGAAAAAGTCGATTTGTCCATAAGTGAGCATTGCCTAGTAGGGAAAATAACAATGAAACCATTTAGAAAAAGATAAAAGAGCTGGATTTCCTCTGCATTTAATCCATTTGGACGTCTGTGGTTCAATGAATGTGAGAGGAAGGCAATGGGCTGTTTATTTCATCACTTTTTTATAGATGATTATACTCGAGTCGGATATGTCTATTTGATTTCTCATGAATCAAGCATAAGTTGTTTCGAAGGTTTATGAACCCGGCAGAAAATCAATTAGACAAGAAAATAAAAGCATTGAGATCCGATCGAGATTGAGAATATTTATCTGATGTGTTCAGAAAATTATGTGATGAAAAAGGAATAGAAAGATAGTTGTCTATTCCATATACTCCTCAACAAAATGGTGTTGTGGAAAGAAGAAACAACCCTACCGGAAATGGTTAGGTCCATGATGGTGCATGCTAACTTACCTATCACTTTTCGGAGTGATGCGTTGTTAACTCCTACCTATATACTTAACCGGATGCCTTCCAAATCGAGTTGCTTCCACTCCATATGAGTTATGGACGGTTAGAAAACCGGACTTAAGTTTTCTTAAGCCATGGGGTTGTGCTGCCTATATTCATGAGTCCTCTCACGTTTTGGAAATTGGGTCCCAAAGGAAATAAGAGTATTTTCATGAGATACTACGAACACTCGAAAGGGTATGTGTTCATAGGTGAGCAGGAAAGTGGGAGTATAACTGAATTTGAATCACGAGATGTTACATTCTTAGTGGATGAATTTCCTAAGAAGGGCGAAATAAGGGAAGATTGTTCCCTATTTGAAATCTTGGATCAAGATAATGATGTCAGTAGAGTTCGTCCAAGTGGGAGTAATATGAGATGTGATGAATTGAATTCAACTCATTCTCAATTGCAACCACCGATGTGACAATATCATCATTACCTAATCCAAGTGGGAGCATGATGGAGAATGATGTGCTAAGTGTACAATCTCCCATACGGTGAACAAGTCGCCAAAGTATTCCCCGTCAATGTTTTGACATTGAAAGGAAAGCTTTTATGGTTGCTCCACAAGATGAGGATGAGCCAAGAAATATTAATAAGGCTCTAAATTGCCCTAATAAGGAAAAATGGATTCATGCAATGGAAGAGGAAATGGAGTCAATGAAGTCAAACCATGTTTAGGAACTGGTTGATCTTCCAAAAGGGCGAGCTATTGGGAACAACGGGTTCTCAAAATAAAGCGAAAGGCTGATGGCTCGATAGAAAGGCATAAGGCTCGCCTTGTGGTGAAAAGGTATAATCAACAGGAAGAAATTGATTATGAAGATATATTTTCTCCTGTAGTGAGATTTACCTCGATTCGCATTATTCTGGCAATAATGGCAAGTATGGATCTTGAGTTACATCAAATGGATGTAAAGACTGCTTTCCTCAATGGAGAATTAGAGGAAGGAACATATATGGAACAACCCGCTGGTTTCATAGTGAAAGGCCAAGAAGAAAAGGTATGTCGACTTTGGGGGTCGATATATGGCCTTAAGCGATCGTCAAGATAATGATATATACGTTTTCATAATGCCATAATGGCATATAACTTTACAATGATAGATGATGATCATTGTGTATATATCAAAAGATCCAATGATCAATTTGTGATCATATCATTATATGTTGATGATATACTAATTGCCGAGTAATATGGAGTTTGTCAATACTGTCAAAAGTTGGTTGTCTTCCAATTTTGAGATGAAGGATATGGGTGAGGTTACATATATTCTTGGAGTTAAGATTTCAAGATTGTAAACCCATAGACACTCCTATTGCAAAAGGTGAAGGATTGAGCCATAGACTGTGTCCAGAGACTCCACAAGAGAAGAAATAAAGGAAACATGTTCCTTATGCTAGTGCTGTTGGAAGCTTGATATACACTATGATGTGTACAAGACCTGGCATATGTTTTGCAGTTGGAATGGTGAGTAGATATCAATCCAATCCGTGTCCAAGACAATGGAAAGCCGTTAAGAGAATACGAGGTATCTAAAGGGGACTCTAGCTGATTATACGATGAGTTATAAAGGAAAGGATCGCGACTCTAAGGCTATCCCGATGCGATTGGGGAGGAGATTTAAAAGAAATGAAATCTACCTCTGGGTTTGTTTCTCTTCTTGAATGATGGCACCATATGTTGGAGCTGTAAGAAACAAACATGCATAGCCTTGTCCACGATAGAAATTGAGTTTGTGGCATTATCGGCGGTAGTGTAAGAAGATGTTTGGCTTTAGAGATTTTTGGATCATTTAGGTGTTATTGGAAGTGCTTTGATTTGTTATTTGTTAAACCGTGATAGCCAAGCAAACAAAAGCGTACACCAAAGATCCAAAATATCATGGCAAGACCAAACATATAGATACCAAGTATAATTTTGTAAAGGATATGGTTGCACGAAAGGACGTGAACTTAGAGTACATACTACGCATAGAATGGTAGCGAGATCCTATGACAAAGCCAATACCCGAGAGATGTGTTTTGTGGCCATATGAAATCTCTAGGGTTGCGTAGAGGCTAATGTACTGAATATTGTAATTTCCCTAAGTGTTCACATTTGATGAATTCGTGTTTTCATCATTAATGCCTATGAATCTTTGTTTGATCTTTATGCATCTTAATGCTCGGTGCATTATTTTAAGTTGAGAAGTATGTCGGACAGATATAAGATTAGCCCACTCACACGGGTAATCGCCTCTCGTTTCTTGTGTGATAAATAGAGATGAGACTGTTTTTAAGCTTATTATCTAGGTGATAATCGAGAGCTCAAGCTTAAAACACGTATGTCGCCTTAACGAGTGTTAAGATGAGGACATAATACTTACTATGTCCGAAAGTAAAATACCCCACATATTTTACCTTATCTCATCTAAGATGCCGATGTGAGTTCGATGAATTTTGTGAATGAGTAGATACGTGAACTCAAGTTAAACATTGGGTATGTCGAACTATCATCCGTACGGTATTGAAAGAGTAGACATACGCTCCATGGGAAAGGAGTTAATACCGTAATACGTATTTCATACTACGTATGCATGAGACGACCAATAAGAGTGGCAAAAGTTTGATCTCAACTTTTATGACGTGTGAGACTCTTGAGGAAAAGAGTTCCTCAATTTTTTAGTCCCCTCATGACTCTTACTTATTCTTAAGATTTCTATTTAGTGTTTGCTATCTTAGGATGTTGCCAATGGTCATGAGTGATTCGATCTAATGGGGCATTTCTAGAAAAGCAAGCTGGACTGAAATTGAGAGTTTGAAGGAAAGAGGAAGATCGATTTTGGAGAATCACATTGTAGTTTTGTATTCACCGGTTAACCAATTATGACTGTCTTTGTGATAATCATAATTGTGAATACAATATATATATATCATTGTTTAAAAGAGATCAAGAGAGATATAAATGTGATCGATCGATCTAGGGTACTGCATACTAAATCTACTCGGAGTGTGATGCCCATTATGAGCTGCTATATATTCCTAACAGATGTATGGCAACGAGCTCTCAAAGTATCTTTGGTCGCACGGATTATTCACCGGTATGAATGTTGAAGAGAGGAAAAGAGGATTACATTTCGGCCCATCATGTTAAGTGAGAGTCTATGCTGGATTTTTCTCTGATGGGGATGAGTAGGGCCTGTCCGCCCATGTTGGTTTTGCACCACCATATGCGAGTGGGAGATGATGGATTTATTAGATGGGCTTAAGGCCCATCCGCTCAAGTTGGGCCCAAAAGGGCCCGGCCCACGGGAATAAGGCCCGTGGATGGGGGAAGGTATAAAAGGGAGGAGAGAGAGAGAGAAGACACCTCTTTTGGCCATTTGAACGTACGCTCTTCACTCTCTCTTTCTCTCCAAATGCTTAAGGCGACGACGCTTCCCTTTCAAGGAAAATTGACATCATCGGATCAGAATTTCTTCCTCAATCTTCGGCATTGGTGTTTAATCTGTGGCTAACAAGGTACGCTCGAATCCGTGGTGTGCTTTACGATCGATGATACGTGTTTTCCCGGGCTTCGTCTTCCGCATTGATTTAGGGGTTCGATTTAGTGTCGAATCCGGTTTTCGGGGATCCGTTATTCCCAACAGTTTCCACATAGCAATAATAGATCTACTGAATTGTTTTCCATTGTTCATTTGGATGTTTGGGATAATTCACCCATTGATTCTAAGGAGGGTTTCAGATATTTTATTGCATTCATTAATGATAAGTCTCATGCTACATGGATTTGCCTTTTAAAATCCAAGACCGAAGATCTTACTATCTTTCAAGAATTTTGCAACATGGTGAAAAATCAATTTAATACCATTGTGAAGGTATTGTGCTCTGACAATGGTATTGAATACACTAATAAGAGTTTTCAAGCGATCTTGAGTAGTTTGGGTATCATTCATCAAACATCCCGTGTTGGGACCTTGCAGTAGAACAGTGTAGCAAAACAGGAAAATCAACACCTCCTTGAAGTTATCAGGGCCCTGTTATTTTCAGGATACATGCCTAAATCTTATTGGGCAAATGATGTTCAAACTAGTTGTTATTTGATCAACAAGCTGCCTAGCTGTGTTTTGGATCATGTGACCTTTAAGGAAATCTTGTATGGACTGTTTGATATATCCCTTTTACGAATCTTTGGCTACGTCTGTTATGTCCACTCTCAAAATGGCGGAAAACTAAATGCGCAAGCCTAGAAATGTGTATTTGTCGACTACTCTTCCACCAAAAAAGGCCTACATATGCTATGACCCTAGTACTAAGCGAGTTTATTTTTCTCGTGATGTGGTTTTTGACGAGGCCCACACGTTTTTTTTTTTTTTCCAATAGGGCTCAAATTCAGATGGAGGACAACTATCAAGACTTTTCTACCAAATTTGAGCCTGCTCTTGTCCCTATAGTGGTTGGCAGCACAGAAAATAACCCCAAAAATCAGGAGGTTGAAATTGGGGCTGTTGTAGAAAATCACCAGGGGGATGGGACTGTTACCGAAAGTCAGGAGGCTGGGGTTATTAGGCACTCATCGTCAGAATCAAATGTGTCAGTGCCTGGTGAAAATTTTGAAGCTGCAAGTGAAGAGTTGATATTGAGACTTCGACAGCAGAGGTTCTCACACCTATTCCTGTTCACAAGTCAGCTCGCATCCTTAAACCTTCAACCTTTTTTCAAGATTTTTCTACCTTTCATACAATTTTAGCACCTCATTCAGGATTTTGTTGGATATGACAAAGTGTCTTACAGTTATTTGAGTTTTATGTCTGCCATTGAAGAACAACAGGAGCCCAAGAGTTTTGAGGAAGCAAATAAGAAAAGCGTGTGGATTAAAGTCATGAAAGATGAGATTGAGGCACTGAATTGAAACTAGACTTGGGAGTTGGTGTAGTTGCCAAAAGAAAAAAAGACTGTGGGATGTAGATGGATCTATAAGATCAAATATAATAATGATGGCAAGGTCGAGAGGGACAAAGATAGGCTTGTCACCAAAAGTTACACCCAAATCTACAGCATAGACTATAAAGAAACATTTGCTCTAGTGGTTAAGATGAACAAAATGCGAGTACTTATGTCTATATCAGTAAATCATCGGTGGCCTTTGTTCCAAATGGATGTGAAGAATGCCTTTCTACATGGGGATTTAGAAGAAGAAGTCTACATGGATTTACCACCTGGGCATTCATTACAGGGTAAGGATGGAACTGTCTATAAAGTGAAGAATGCTCTTTATGGCCTTAAACAATCACCCAAAGCTTGGTATGGCAAGCTTAGTACAACACTTATCAAATTCGGGTTCAAGAGAGGTGCTTCGAATTCCTCTATGTTCACTAAGTCAAATGACCAGGGTATTGCTATTATTCTTGTGTATGTTGATGATTTGGTCATTACAAGTAGTAGTAACCAACCTAGAATTGAAGCACTCGAGCATCATTTAAGCAAGGAATTTGATATCAAAGACCTTGGCAATTTGCGTTATTTTTTGGGCATTGAAGTGGCACACTCTCACAAATGACTATTTTTATCCCAAAGAAAGTATGTTCTTGATTTATTAAAAGAGACTGGTAAGTTCGAAATAAAACCTACAAGTGTCCCTATGGAGTATAACATCAAGTTTTTTTCTAATAGTGTACTACTGCAGGATGTTGGTCAGTTTCAGCGGTTAGTAGGACGCTTGATTTACTTAACTACCACTAGACTTGATATTGCATATGTTATTGGTTATGTAAGCCAATTTATGCATAATCCCACTGTAGGTCACATGAGATTGGTGGATCATCTCCTTCAATATTTGAAAGCTTCACCAGGGAGGGGAATCTTGATGAAGAACAATGGTCACACAGATATAGTGGGTTAAACTAATGCAGATTGGGCTAGAAGTCTAGTGGATAGAAAATCCACAACTGGTTTCTATACATTTGTTGGTGGTAATATTGTCACTTGGAAGAGCAAAACACAAATGGTTGTTGCATGTTCAAGTGCATAAGCCAAGTATCGCATCATGGCTACCACTACTAGTGAAATTGTGTGGCTACGTCCTTACTTCAGGAATTGGTATGTAAGCCTACAGCTACACCTACAAAGCTATTTTGTGATAATCAAGCTACAACTCACATTGCTTTGAATCCAATTTTTCATGAGAGAACCAAACACATAGAAGTGGATTGTCACTTTGTGAAAGAGAGAAGATTCAGGAGAAAACAATTGAGACTCTGTACATTCGTAGTGAGTTCAACTTGCAGATGTCTTCACCAAACCATTGTCAAAAGGGTTTTTCCAAACTGTGGTGGACAAGTTGACCTCTGACAAACTCTTCGCCCCAACTTGAGGGAGAGTGTTGGCGAGATTCTTGTTTCCTATTCTTCAAAAGGAGATATTATTGCTATGGTATTATTCTTGTTTCTTATTTCTAGTGTTTCCTTATAAATGGTTGCCTGTTGCCTTGCTGTAAGCAACCGTATGCTGTATATATGATGAATAATGGCAGACCTACTCCCTAAGCAAAAAGAAGAGGGGGAGTTTTTTTGTCCGCGGAGGTAGGCATATTGTTTAACCACATTATTTCCTTGCGTTATTATCTATGTGTTTGATCCTGCTAAACTTCAACCCTGCCGCTTGGCTATTTTATGGGTTCAACATTGATAGAAGGAGAAATACTTGTATGAACCGGAGTCTACATTGATCAGGTTTATGGATTTCCAACGTGCATGATATATGAGATTTATATGATCATTAGTTAAAACGAATCTGATTTATATGGACCTTAGCCCAAATAGATATTTTCATCATATCAATAGTTGCAGCAATAACGTACTCTTTTCAATTGATTCACGTAAAAATAAAAGTGAATAAACTCTTGAAGTTGCCTAGTGGCCGGGCAATTTGATAAACACATAGCAGCGATATATGGCATTCATCTTTCGCATTCCCATGCACGCGGCTTTAGGTTCAATCTCGTTGTTAAGAAATATCTCAATTAATCTAAACCGTCCGTTTATTAACTTGCTGATACAGTTGCCCATTATTCTTTGTAAAACTTACTTATACTTAGTAACATATACACTATACAATAAATAGTTCTCTTTCGTGGTAAGATATTTCATATGTAGTGAAAACACATATTCGTAGTCACATATAATATTTAGTGACTATCTCTTTTTCACGAGTGTAATATTGATAAAAATTAACTAACCAATAATATTGGTTAGTTAATGCACTAAGAAACTCCAAAAGCAAAATAAATAAAATTAAAAATCAAGCAAGTCGTTTGAAAAATTTATAATTATAATTTAAAATTTAAAATAAAATATATAATAATAATAATAATAATAATAATAATAATAATAATAATAATAATAATAATTTATTTCTTTATTTTATATATATATATTTAAGAAGAAGAAGAAGAAGAAGAAGAAGAAAGAAGGTGGTGGGCAGTGGCATGACATCTCTCCCTCTGTCCACTTTTTTGTTTTTCCTATTTACATAATCTAGTATTAATAATAAACATATTGTCTAATTAAAGAATTATCTAAGTATATTTAATTGAAATGAAGAAGTTTACTGAGAATAAATATGGTTTACTACGCATGAAAATGGTTTATTACTGATGGTTCTTTATTATTTGAAATTACTTATAAAAAAATGAGAAGATTTACCATGAACTAGTAAAGTTCACCATCAACATGTAATTTTAACTGACAAATTGATTCTTATTAGGGTGAGCATCGGTCGAGGGTTAATTGTGGACCAACCCTAGACCAGCCCAACCCGGCAAGTCCTAGTCCAATTCTTAAGGGGATTGGGTCGGTCCAATCCGGACTAACTCTGTCATAATATATATTATATATTATATATTATATATCTAATATATGTTTTTGTCTATTCTAAATTCTAGCACCTCCTTATCTATTCACTTTATAGTTCAATTTATTGTGTAAATTAAAAAGTAGAAAGAAACCCAATCATAATTCGACAAAAAAGAAGAAACCCTTTTTACTAGCCTCAACCTCACTCGCCCGCCATGGCCTTGCCTGCCATGGTCTTGCTCGCCTGCTCGCCTTGCTTGCCACTCACCTTGTCGCTCACCTTTGTTACTCACCTTGCCACTCCCCTCACGTGTTTGTTTTAATGGTTTGTTGTTTTTAGCAAGTGTAAATTTATGTTGTTATCTTATATTATATTTATGTTTGATATATACCGATGTTCATAGTTTGGTTTATCAATGTTGCATTGTTGATGAACATATAATTTGAAAGAAAATGTTTGTTCTTTTAAGGAATATAAAAAATGAAACAAAAAAATAATTGACCGATTCTGGGTTGACCCTAGAACCGGACTGGACCCATAGGGTTGATCTGATTCTCAGTCCTAAGCTTAATAGGATTGGTCATCGGTTCCAAAATTTGGCAATCAACATTATGCAGGTTGGTCCCTAGGTTAGATGCTGGACCAGCTTAACCCAAACCATGATCACCCCTAGTTCTTATTACTCTTAATGAAAGTATGTACCATAAAATAGATGAAGTTACTGATAATAACTATCTATGACAAGACGTGCGATTTTATTTTCCTTTTGAAATATAAAGATTTACTAAAAATGATGTATACTTTGTTTTTTATGAAATCAATTTACTACAAATAAGACTTTGACCCGGTCCCTAAAATATATGATCTCACCCTGTGGTGACGTCGCCTGGCCAACACACATTGCGATTACCGAGACCAACGCACGGCACTATTCTTTAATTTATTCATTATCAAGCATGTTATAGTAGTAATGCCGAAGAAAGCGAAACTATCTAATTAGTTCTAAATCTATGGTATGAATGTTAATTCAATTCAAAAAAATTTAATTTTGTAATATAATCTTAAACTTTTGTGCAGATTTTCGATATAATCATTCCAATCAATTTTTATCGAAAATTACTGACGTGGCAGGATGGTCAGCATGAGTAAACCAGCACGCGCGCACACACATATATATATTTGATATTTTTCATTACATATAGTTTCTCACATAAATTTTCATTTTATACACATACCGATATTAAAGTAAAGCAGTGCTCAAATGTTACAAACTACAGGTGCAGAATAGACAAAAATGTAAAACGGATTCGTAATATGTTTCGTAGTGTAAAATCATTTATATTAGTAACACTCATGAGGTTGAGTCACGTGGCACCACTACATAAGAGCTTTATTATTTTAGTACTGTATCACATAAAAAGGATATTATGCTTGTTGTGCATCTAGAAGAGACAATATATATATGCCTAGACGGCTTAATTTGATTGGCTCATGAGTCGTGAGAAAGATGGACTAACAAATTCATTCCACTTTGTCAACAAAAAGAATGCCATCTTATCATATGTCTCAAAAATCAATCGGGGCATACGCAACCCTTCTATGATCCTTTACATCTACAACAAATAAACCGAATGATCATTACTAATCTTTTCCCTTCTCTCCTTAAATTGAAAACACCCTAGAACCTTATTAAAGACCACCAAGGTGGAATGAAATATTTCCACTAGCACCGCCGTAATTATGCAGAGGTGCATTCCAATTCACCCTTCGGTGCTTGTGGAGATATCTGTTTAAACCGATGATCGAACTGATAAAAGTTTTGAATGACCCAGTTTTTTTTCCGGCGCTCTTCTCCGGCGGAGGGTCAATTGCTTCGTATGCACAGAAAAAAATGACCTAGTATCATGATTAGAGCGTGCCTCTTCGCGAGCTGAGAGTAATCTCCCTCCCTTTATGCGTCGAACTCACATTGAAAACTCGGCGGAACGTACGTGTTGAGCTCGCGGAAGATAATGTCATCTCCGTCGCCACCGAAGTTGTTGGAATCTTGATGACACTCGAAGTAGGTCTGAACATCAGCAGGGAAGCTGCGTTTCAGGGCCTCAGTGGACTCCTCCTGCGGTGTCGCCGATGCCGCATCGTCAGCCCGAGACGCCATCTCCATCATCTCCCTGAATTTCGACGACTGAAGCAAAAGCCCTAGGGCTGACGTGGCGCTCCGAGGCTGAGCTTGGGTAGCTTCTTGATTAGAATCTGATGTTTGGGGTTTCTGGAAATAGCTAAGGCCGAACCCATCACTAAGGTTTGAGGTTAAGACGTCGGTGTTATTATTGTTGGTATTGGGTTGAGTAATGCCACTGGCGGCGGCGGCGGCGGCGTCGGCGTTAGGCTTTAGCCATTTGATGTAACGACTGAGGTCAAAGTTTGTGACCGCGTTGAGTCCTCGGTACTCTATGGCCGCCATATCGTATGCAACGGCAGCTTCTTCTTGTGTGGCTGCAAAATCAATGAGGCATGGCTCAACATAGGCTCTTGAGAAAAAGTTGCCATAGCGAAGCAAAAACAAACATAGCCAAAAAGAAAATATGATCGAAAGAAGCAATTTCAAAAGGATATTTAGCTACCTCTATTTTGCACGATGTGATCACACGACACATCTAATCAAGTATCTCCATCTAAAATATTTATACCTTCTTATTTTCTCATGTATGGTAAATAAAAGTACTTAGGATATCATCAAAAAGGTAATTGTCTCGATTCAAATATTCGATCTTACTTATCATTACTTCTCTTATTAATTAAAATCAATTAATTTATTAGTCCTTTAGGCTAGAGGGAGTATGTGCATCCTAACAATTACTTCTTTAACCATAGTGCACCAAATAGAGGTACCATTTCACCTAATAAATTTTGTCCTGCCGATGGTTGCGGGACTTCCATATAAAAAAATGAGACATTGCTGGCTTGGCTTAATTTTTCTAAATTTTCCAATATATTATTCCATATTTTTATACCATTCACTAGAAGTGAGCAACAGGTTTGATTAAATCCGAGAACAGGACCAAATTGGCTTGGGCCAACTAGTTCAAGGCCGATTCTAAAGAAAATAGTTCACTTTCTAGTTCCACAAACCTAAAACCGACCTACCGATTCTAAGGCTAGAACCACCGATTCTACCCAAGAATGCCAAACCTATAGATTCTTCTATTTTCAATTTTCACTACACAAAAGAAAGAATCTATACGTTTGGCATTTGTGTCCTGGACATAACAAAAGCCAATTTAACATCAATCTTAGACAAGTGTGAAAGGAAGAATGGATGAAGAGCATAAGAGTAGTGTAATTAAGTTGCCCGTCTTATGTAGGACTTTTCTTCTAAATTTTTTTAAGAGGTATCTCAATTTTAGATTCTGAAAAGAATAGGTCGCAAAGTCGCTAGATATTATCAATTGAAGTTGAGAGTTCGACAAGCAACGTTGTCTTGAAGGAAAATGCCATTTGACTTAACGACATGTTATTCACAAATTAGATGATCCACGTATTATTCTCACTAATTAAATGACAAGATGATAAGAGAGGATTTTTCGCTATTTTTCACTTCGGATCTATAAGTTCTTTTCTTGATAATATTCAAATTGATGATAATCAAGAAGAAGGAATTTACCATATGTCCCAAGATAAAGATATTTGTTTCCGAAGACTCTCCCAATGCGAGCTTCCCATCTTCCATTGTGATGATGCCTAAATTAAACAAAGAATAAAAAAGATAATTAAATCAAGGGTTGTCTCCAAATCTACCATACTTTACATAACCACAATATTATGATTTTGTAATGATTACTATAAATATATATATCATGGGAAAAACATAAGCACCTTGCAACGCCTCTATATTTCGAAACTCCCCGAGAAAACCCACTGCTTTTCCTGCATGACATAATCAACACCAATTTATTCAACTGTATGACGTCACCCCCGTAGTCTACATTTAATTTCCCTAGATCAAGGTTGGATCAAATGAATCGAGTCGGCCGTGCTATGCTACGTTAGGTGATGACCTCACCTTCTTAATGATCCGATGTACTCTTCTCTCGACTGTCCCTCCATTTCTACTAGCTCCGTTTCGTATGTCGATACCTACATTGGAAGATAAAGAATAATATTTCTTAATTGTCGTATTTTATCATAACCATGTTGAGTATAATCTTTATGGTGACCGAAAAAAAAAACAGAAAATAACGACGACGACGGCATAGTTACCGGAAAATTGAGAATGGTGTCTCTCCCCCAGTATTTGAGCGCTGCCAAGTCGTAAGCGTGCGCGGCTGCTTCTTCGTCGTCGTAAGCGCCTAAGAAAACACGAGACAAGTTAGAATGAATGGTTTTCATCAGAGAGCCAAAATTAATGAAGGAGAATGTTAAGAAGAGAAAAGCAAGAATAATTAAAATAATAATAATTAAGGACAATGATAAAATGTCATCTTCGATGGGAATCAAACATTAGGGGTGGACCAATCAAGTAAGGCACTTACCAAGATACACTGAAGTGATTGAGCAAGATCCCACGCAAATCACCAACATATGCAGATACCCAGATGTCAAAAGAGAAGAACCCATCATCAGCTATTGATATATCACCAAAAACACAATTTTTAGATCTCATCATCGATATACATCTATTCAGTTCGCGAACCTTGCCGTCCCTTCTTGTTCTGCGATACGTTCCAGCAATTCTTGTCCCACAGGTGCGCCTCATATCGGCCGGTCCACCGGTGCCTGGATAAGTTAACAACAAGAGCAAGCCAGACCAGATCATTCATCGAAGCTAAAGTCGAATTCAAGCACAAGGAGCAAGATAGAAGGCAGTAGCTGACAATGACCTTGTGACTCCTCGGTATATCGAGCTACGTTGAGGAGGAGAGTCTCTCGGCACGGTCCTCCGAGTCCGCTTCACCTTGGCCACGCCACCATTGACAACACTGGTCACAGCACTGCCGTTGTTACCGCTCTTGTTGCTTTCGCTCGCAGCAGCGACATCTCTCCGGCTTTGCTGCGATAACTTCACCATGGGACTAATGACAAAGCCAGAACATAAACGAAGGAGAAGAAGAAGATGAAGGAAGTGAAACAAAAAATAATAATAATTAAGGAATAGAAGGAACAACTGGGTCCTCCATTGTAGGGAAGGGTTATAAAGGAGGGGGCCATGGAAGGTTATGGGCTGGCGAATTAAGATGAGAGGCCGGCCAAACGGTGAGTTTTTTTATTGATAATTTTTTTTTTTAAATGTTGCCGTCTAAACGGCTTATCATGGCCTCTTCTCTCTTGTTTTCAAGTGAGTGCAATTCCCTACCTTGTGTCGTTCCCATCTTAACTAAGTTAATTTAATGATCTTGCTTTCGTTTAATGCGCAATAAATACTCTATTGGACCCGTTGGCAGGCACGACGGAAGTCTTATGTCTCATCATGGAGGATATCGCTTAGAAGGAGCCAGATTGGAGTGTGCTAAGATGCCTGATTAGACCTAATTTTTATAAACCTATAACTGAGGACGTTATGAACAGAATAATATGCCTGATTAGATCTAGTTTTCATTAGTCTATTTCATAAGACGTTATGAGCCAATACTATTGATGCCTAAATTTTAGTTCTCCCATATCTGCATCATGAAATCAGGGATCGATCTCAATCCTTGAACAAAAAAAATCATTTACATTATCCATATTGACATTACGTCTAGGTTCTAGGATACATTTCATTGCATTTTAGGACTAACCATGTTACGGGGAACCAAAGGTGACTCAATGAGTAATTTATAGAAGATTTCAAGATTAAAAAAGGAGCGAAAAGTCGGAATTTGAAATCCCAAAATTCTTGAAGCTCAAAATTGAACTCATGAAAGCAAGGTGCACCTAGAATCACATTTCAAAATTTTATAGAAGCTAAAAACTAGCTCAATGAGTTCGGGAGCATGCTTTTCAAAAATATGAGAAACGTAGGATCCTAAACTGTAAACCAAATAACAATTCCATAATTACAGGAAGCGGAGATGGTAAATAAGGCAGTATTGCACAACACCATGTGACACAATCATGGATGTCCACAAGCCTTGAAATCTACAATAACATTAATGCCAATCACATGCCAAGATCGTATGCCATTTACATGGCTATTCCACTACATCTCCATGGATCATCACAAATTGGAAAAGGCGCCTAAGCATTGGAGGTCACGTGCCATGCACATGCCTCAAATCATGTGCCACGCACATGCCTTTCTCACGTGCAACTCACGAGGCTTCTCTATGGATGCTACCGTAGACCATCTCCTGCGCTACGAAGCCTCGAGTGGCTGGCCATAAGTGAATATTTCCTCTGATATGCTGTATATTACTGATAAGATTTGATTGCTTAGTTGTTGATTGATCCGACAATTGCTTTTAGTTGCCATTTTTTCTTAATCAGCAAATACCGTGGAATTAAATTGCAATCTTATCTCCGTGATTTGATTAATCGACCAAATCTAACCCTCACCCTCCGCCCTAAATTCACCTTGACCTCGACCATTCATCCGATAATGTGCACATTAGAGATAATTGGCAGATATACTCTAAATATTATCACAATATCTCTAATTCCAGTTTGAGCCAGAGCCTATAAATAGACCCCTCCATTAATCATTACAAGCATAAAACACCATTTAGAACTCTCAGAAAAACTTTGAAACATTCCCATGGCGAAGCTCTCTCTGACTAGGGGTGAGCTTGGTTTTAGGGGAGATACAAGAACCAGAGAATCGGATCGGTGGGAACGGGTCTAATTTGAGGGAACAGGTCCAATTCTAGTTCTAGGAAACGGGTCCAATTCTAGATTTCAAGATATACAAAGTAGGTTTCAAATTCCAAAACCGAGGAGCCAGTTCCGATGTGTAGGTATGGAACCTAGAACAAGTATTTGTATCTTTGCAATCCTATGATATTTCATGACATCTAATGACGACTACGTAATTTAACACCACTGATTAGAGCTTCCATTTGGGCATATCCATGACTAAAACTTCTATTTTGTTAATATTTCATATTCTTCATATGTCCAAATATGAATTGTGAACAGTAGATTATAGCAACAAATGATGGTAATAGTGTTAACAATTCACTACAATCATTCAATTAAGAATATAATTAGAATATGCGTAGACTTGGAACCTATGAAAGGATAGATTTCAGGTTCCAAAGTATATAAAATAGGTTCCATGTTTCGAAAATTTAGGAACCAATTGGTTTCAAGTGAAAATTGGAATAACCCTGAAAATGCTCACCCCTCTCTCCGACAGTCCTTTCCTTGGTTTTCACACCAACGACTCCCTGGAAATCCTCTTAACCTCGACGACCTCCTGCAAAAGCCCCCATCACATCCCTAGGAGTCTTTCAATGTCCAGCAGCTCGCTAGCTCTGCCTCGATGCCACCATCGTCAATCAAGCTTGTTATCGTCCTTCGTGCATCCGTGGCTTCCCCGACAATCTCCAAGTTTTGTAGTCATTTCAGTCAGCTTCCATCACATTCAGAGATGCCCTTGGCATCGCCCAAAATTGCTACACATCCCGTAACGCCTGTTCATCACCGGCCCTTGAATACTCCATTGGTGGCTCAACAAGCTCCATCCCCTTCCCTCTTGCCCTCAAGTCCTTTGGTAACCTAGGGTTAGTCCTTATCGAGGTAGGTAAGATTGGTAGGTTGTTCAACTTTAGCTCATAATTTGGCTGCATGTTCTATAGTTGTCAAACCTTACGTTATTTTCATTCCTTTTGATTTATACCTTGCATTAAACGTGACATAAGTTGGGGCGTCGCAGCTTTGAGCCGAATAGTCGAACCCTCAATTATGATATTCATGCATGCATATAGTAATTTGCATCTAGGATTAATCAAGAATAATGTAGGATTTTGATTCATACTCCACATTAACAGGATGGCACAAGATTCAACTCCTATGGGGGTCACAAGGGGCAACGCCACCAAGCCGCCTGAGGACTTATATAGTTTGGGCCCGAATTATATTGGTAGTTTGGATTTTGACCCATGAGTAGCTACTAAGTGGCATAGGACTTTCCTGAACCTTAGGGTCTTCTTGCGCCACAAATATATAATTTATCTCTCTTGTAATTGAGAGTGGTAATAGGGAAGTCGAAAGTGCTAATTATAGTAGAATCCTCTATTAGGTGTGAAACATATAATTGTTTCAATTGACACCGGTGTTAGTGGGTTTTCCTTTAAGAGTGTTGTAGCAACTCTAATATTTGAAGAAATGGGAGAGTAGGTTCTGATGGTGCAACGAATGAGGCTCCTTTTCGTAAGAGGAAGGAAGAGTGAACGATCCAAATCTAGATTTGGTGATAGGAACAAAACTAGAGGAAGATCTAAAAGCTGAGATAGATTGGAAATATAGTGTTTGAAGTGCAAAAAGGCTGGACACTTAAAGAGGGATTGCAAAAGCAAAAGTGTAACTCTAGAGAAGCGATATATGGCACCATCCTCAAGTATTGCGAAGGATGATGACAGCAGCACAGGATACATGTATCTTATCTGCAATTCATCTCAGGATGATCGCAATGCATGGGTAATTAATACCGAAGTGTCTTTCCACACGACACCTCATAGAGATTGGTTTTGTTGTTATAAGCTACATCGGAGAGGTACAATGTGAATGAGAGATGACACAACATTTGGTCTTGTTAATTGTGAAAAGGTGAAGCTGAGAATAATACATGGGACAATCAAGAATCCTCTGAATGTGAGCATTTTCATTTTCCAAAACTATGGCAGATGTTGGCATTACTATCACCAGCAATAAATATTCATGCAACCTTGCTCGTGTATTTATGGTGATCGCTAGAGGTGAATGGTAGGGAAAATTGTGAAAGTAATTGGGAAACACGATGATCAGTGGTGAGAGTTGCATCGCAGAATAAGTCGAAGAAGACCTTCGACGCTATGGCATTGGAGAATGGGTTGTATCAGTCTTACCTTAAAGAAGACGATGAATGAAATCCCAAACTGTTATATGGATTTCGAATTTTGTGACATTGTCTACATGGAGAATAGAATCAGGTATCCTTTGAATTCATAAGAGGGAGAGCAAAAGGGATTCTGGATCTGATCCATAGCAACATCTTTGGTCTTACACCTATAGCATCGATTGGAAAATCAAGATATTATTTTTTTTATTGATGATTTTTCCATATATGTGGATATATTTCTTGCAAAGGAAAAATGACGTACTTGAAAAGTTTCGCGAGTTCAAAACTTTGGTGGAAAATTAGTTTGATGGGAAAATATAAATTTTACTGACTGACAACGAAGGAGAATCCTATTTAATGAAATTTGATCAATTATGTGCTACCGGGGACATAGGAAGGTAGAAGACAACGCCATATTCACCTCAATAGAATGGGGTGGCAAAGAGGCTTAATCAATCTCTCATGGACAGGCAAGGAATATATTAAGTGGTACAAATTAAGTAGCTGAATTTTGGAGGCAAGCAGTGGCTATTGCATGCTATCTAAAGTATAGGTCCCACACCTTAGCTTTGAAAGATTAGACACCATTTAAGGAACTATTTGGAAAGAAGCCGACATATCTCATGTTATAGTGTTTGGCTTTAAAGCGTATGTACATGTGCCAAAGGAAAAGAGGAACAAGTTTGAGAGGAAGAGAAATGCAGTTTCATTGTGTACAAGAATGGTGTCAAAGAGCATAAGCTGTGAAATCTTGATAATAATCGTGTCATCTACAATAGGGATGTGGTGTCTAGAGAATTTACGACAAACTAGAGTATTCCACAAGCTCCTCAAAACCATAAATGATTGAGTTGGATGTTAGTTTGAAGGAAAAAAAAAAGGCTACACAAGTTGGAACATAAATTACAAATTTTGAAACTAATGAGCTTGATAAGGTGGACCACACAATAGATTCTAAAATTGAGTTTAAAGTTGAAGCACCACCTAAATTGGTCTTAAGAAGGTACATGCGGCTAAGAAAACTACCTGAGAGATATACCATACTTGCTGGTAATGAGAATTTTGCTCTGATTGTTACAGGAGATGATCCAAAGATCCAAATATTGTGAAGGAAGCAAGAAGCATGAAAGATGCCAAACTCTAATAGAAAGCCATGAAAGATGGGACAAACTCACTAGACAAAAGCAAAATGTGGAGTTTGGTAAAATTACCTACAAATCAAAAGGCAATTGATTACAAGTAGGTGTTCAAGAAGAAGAAGTGTGCAAATGGAGAGATAAAACAATACAAAACTCATTTAGTTACGAAAGGATATTTGCGAGTCGATTGTGGTAAAATGTTTTCTCTCGTTGCTAAATTAATTCCATGAGACTTGTCTTATCTATAGCAGCTGCATACAATCTAGAGATAGAGTAGCTTGGATCAAGATTGATTAACCTCAATTAAAGGTAGGTGTAACCGGCTCCCAGTCCAGTCCAATCCTACATAGGAATCAAGCCAGTAGGATCGATTCCCCATTTCTAGGACTACAAATCGAACCAATTGGTCGTGGAACCAGTGAAATATTACAGTGATGCACTTGTTTCCCCTGCTTTAAAATCAAACATTGGTGCTTTACCCACAAAATGAGCATCATACACTTAGCCAAAAGGTCAAGAAAGTCAAGTTTTGGCAGGCACATGACTTGGTTTTTATTCACAACCCCTTTTACGATCTCTATGTGCCCATTTGATATGAGACTCTCGACATTCGCATGAAAGGCTAGACATAATAGTAGAGACAAGTCAAGAGTCCCACAACGAACGAGCACACTGAAACCGTAAGAGAGGTTGTGAATAAAAGCAGGTCATGCGCCTAACCAAGGTATACATTTCTTGGCTTTTTGTCTAAATATTTGCATGAAAATCCCTAATAATTGATTGATCAAATTATTTATTTTATAATTTTGAAGAAATAAAATTAATTTTTTTAAAATAATCGGTCTAATCCAGGCAGTTCCATCCTTGAAATTAGGAATCATACCAAAATCACCAATTCTAATTTTATGGAATCGGGAATTTGAGTAGTGCCTCTAAGGGCTAGATCTTTGCTCACTCCTAGTCACACAAAATCCCAAACTGACATTGGGGGATTTAGCGACCTCAAGCTAAGGTCGATCGCCTTGGATCTAACCTAGGTTCGATGCTGTCACCAAGCACGAAGTAATGGCAACTTTGGAAAGGGTAAATGGAGGAGATAAGAGAGAGGTCAAAGGGCAAAGATCCAGGGGGGCACAGTAGGGCGTGGGCGAGGGCCGAGGGTGTGGAAAGAGACGAGCAATGGGGCCGATCGTGATGGCCATCTATCCCCATCCCCCCGGATTTGACTTTCTATGGTGGAGGAAAGGAGTGCACATGTTAGCATCAGATGAACGAAACGGGTGATTGGAGAACCGACTGGGGAAAACGATCTTCCACCATAGAAATCTCCATTGACTAAGCTCATGGAGTATGATATCATCACTCACCCCTCGAAAGTGGACGGAAAAAATAAAAAAATCAAGTCGTCATTTTTAGTTCATGTCATGGTACGTAGCACCGTTACGTTGCTGGTGTCCTTGCAATTCGCTAGACGTAAAGTCATGTCAACCAAGGACCAAGACTAAATAGGGCCTACTGTCATGTTTGATGAGCCTAATTATTTTCAAAGATACAAACGAACATTTATGGAAAAATATTTTTTTTAAAACCTATTCGTTTGTATGGTTGAAAATGATTAGTTAATGAAAAAAAAAAAAAACATTCATTAACTAACTAAAATATTTTCTATTTTATTTTATTTTTATAAGTAATACAAGTAATAGGTTTTAGAAAATATTTTTAAATAATTCATTTTTTACGAAACAAATGGAATCATGTATCAACTTCATCACGTTTCTTTTATTTTTTATTTTTTATTTATTGTCTTTTTATATTTATTTATTTGGTTTATTGGCCAGTTTCATAGCTTTTTTTTTTTTTAAACTCTAGTTTTATTGCTTTTTTTTTTAACTCGAGTTTCATCGCTCTAATTCACTTCTTTTTCGGCCACTCTTATGTCTATTACCCTCCTTCGACCCCTTAGCAGTTTTAGACCCTCGAGAAAGACGTGTTAAATGCCTAAGAATCCCCAATGGCCCATGGCATATTTGGCATTTCCAACATTTAAAATGAAAGTGTGCGTTTGTTTCATGAAAAATTAAGAATTTAGAAAAAAAATTACTCAAAAAAAAAAACTCTTTTATCGCTTACAGAGATGAATACATGAATAATATTCTCGTTGTCAATTAAAATGTCTAGACATGAATTATTGATGATAATGAAAATATTTTTTTATTACTAATTTTTCTAAGCTAATGAACATTTTTTCAACAAATGTTTTTCAAATGATTCATTTGCCATGAAACAAGCGGACCCATTATATTCTTCTTTTTTTCAATGACAAGGAAAACCCACCTCAAGTCGATAATTCAATGAATTCACGGAGATATATCCTTTCATGATGTTAAACTACACCTTACATGGATAATTTTGGTTGAAAAACCATCCCCTTTAACTCTATGGGCCATGTATGACCTAAACTAGAGTCACGAATAAGTAGCTGAAAAGTGGATTTGCTTGTGCTCAGCACCACGGAGGTTTAAACCTATATTGTGTGTCTATGTCACACAAAGTTAGATCCTTAGAATATTCTTTAGATCTCAATCTAGCAACAGCACTTGGAATTTTCATCATTAGCTTAGCCAAAGTGGACTAGCACCATGATTGACTTGAAAGTAGGAATCTCTCCTTAGGACTCGATTTCTTCGTAGGCCGGCATTGGAATATAATACGTGAAAACGAGAGGATCTTGTATTTTACGTCAACGTGAAATCACTAGAGAAATAAATGAGAAATAATAAGAACACTAGAAATTTACGTAGTTTGGTCCAAGTATCGGTACCTACATCCACGAAAAGAGTCAGTAACAAATAACCCACTATAATTAGAGAATCTGAGTTTGCACTCGCTCACACGCTCGAGTGTTTCCCACACCTAGATTTAACCCTAAACCCAAAGTATTTATAAATAAACCACTCACTTGGACATAAACTCACAGCATAAAATCACCATGCGTTCAAGCTTAAAACAGAAACGCTCTACGTACGCCAAAATCAAAAACTCCGGTGTTCGTCTTTGGTCCACATACATAAGTCTTCACGTTCCTTTGGAAGGCTTCACGTGGCTTAAAAAGATTTGCGGCTCCATAAATCTCTCGGATCATGGATGTGCAGAGGAGTTGGTCCACATACGCTTTTATATTGTGTGTGCCCAAAGGTCAATGCCTTGACTTTTGGGCCCCATGAAGATAACATCCTTCGGCTTCTGCAGGCTTTCGCAAATAAAGAAGAAACTTTGCTCCCTTTTTCTATTCTATTTTATTTCCTCTTTTGTAATCCTTCATGGAGTCCAACGAAACCTTTTTCTATTAATTGAAGACATCCAAGACCCAAAAAAAAAAAAAAAGTTGAATTTCTTTTCTTGTGCATAATCTTGAATATTATCTTCATTAGAAAAATATCTTCACAATCAAATAATAAAAATTTTATCCAAGCGAATTGCGTTTTGCAAACACTCAAACTCAAGGCATAATTTAACAATTCTCCACATTTGCTCGATATTTGAAATCAAGTTATAGTACTCATCATCTATTATGCTCTCCCAACGCCCCAACGGGTGCTCACTCTCCACAGATGCCAATTGAGTTCAAACAGAGCTTAAGCTTCGTCAAATGAACAACTTAGTCATCATGTCTGCCGGGTTATCTGTTGTAACAATCTTTTTTACAATAACATTACTCTTAGTTAAGACATCTCGGATGAGGTGATACATGATGTTGATATGTTTCGTTCGCTAGTGATAAACTAGATTATACGTCAAATATATCGCACCTTGGTTATCATAATGCATATCCATATTTTCCTGTTCTAACCCAAAGTTCGAGAGCAAACTTTGTAACCATATCGCATCTTTCGCTACAAAGGTTAGTGCCATGTGCTCTACCTCAGTCGAAGACAAGGCAATGTAATCTTGTAAGAACGCTTTCCAACTAATTGCACTACCTGCTAGCGTAAACACGTACCTTGCTAAAGATCTGGAATCATCCAAGTTACCGACGTGATCCGAATCCACAAAACCAATGGTCTCACTACCATTGATTTCCCTTCGATACACTATACTCACATTTGTTGTCCCCTTAAAATATCTGATGATCTATTTCACAACTTCTTAATGAGCTTTACCAAGACGCTTCATATAGCGACTAACCACGTTCATAGTGCACACCATAGCATACATAATACTACCCACGGTACTAGAATAAGGAACACGGGACATACGTTCCTCCTCCTCTTCAATTTGCAGTGATAATTTATCTGTAAGTTTAAAGTGCTTCGCTAAAGATGTACTTACAGATTTTGCCGACTGCATATTAAAACGTGCCACAATCTTTTCAATATATTTCTTCTGAGATATACATAAAACTCCTGCAATCCTATCATGCAAAATCTCCATACCCAAAATTTTCTTTGTAGCACATAAATCTTTTATTTCAAATTCAACATTTAACCACATCTTCAGCACATCAATATCAGACATATTCTTAGTTGTTATTAGCATATCATCAACATATAAAAGTAGATAAATCAAAGAACCATTCTCCAATCTCCTAAAATAGACACAGCTATCCATCTGACTTTTTGTATAGTCTTGACTAGCCATGAAAGCATTAAAACGTTTATACCACTGCTTAGGAGACTCTTTCGGCCCATACAAAGATTTCTTCAACAAACAAACATGATCTCCCCTACCCGAAATAGCAAATCCCTCTGGTTGCCTCATGTAAATTTGCCCCTCTAACTCACCGTGAAGAAACACAATTTTCATATCTAGTTACTCTAACTCGAGATCCTACGAAGCAACTAAGGCAAGTAAAACACGAATAGAAGTATGTCTTACCACAAGAAAGAATACATCATTATAGTCAATGCCCTCACGTTGTGTATATCCCTTTGTCACAAGTCTCACCTTATACCTTGCTACCTCGACACCGGGAATGCCCTTTTTCCATTTGAAGACCCATTTACTTCTGACAATCTTTTGGCTCTCGGGTACTTTGACCAGCTTCCATGTTTGATTTCGATGGAGTGATTCTATCTCTTCACTCATAGCCCCTAGCCACTGCAATGACGCCAAACTAGCCTTTGCCTCAAAGTAAGACGAAAGCTCATCTGTCTCCACCTCATCACCTATAGTCAATGCATAAGCAATATCTATATAACCATAACGTACAAGTGATTTAATTTGCCTTATTTGTCTATCTGCGATTATAGTATGCTGTGGCTTTACTGGTTGTTCACTATCACCAACTTCAGGAACTACAATCTCATCTACAATCTCAACTTATGTTACCTTCGAGGTCTTCGGAGTCTCCACCTGAAGCTCCACCTCACTAATGACACCATGATCTGTCTTCTTTACTGGTTGTGTTCAGAACTCCTCTGTTGAAGCATTGCAATCTCATCGAAGATCACATCTCTGCTGATTAGAAAACTGGGTGATCTGATATCGATACACCATAGCTGGTAGCCTTTCACCCCATGTGCATAACTCAGAAATATGCACTTCTTTGCCCTCGACTCAAGCTTACCATCACTTGCATGAGCATACACAGGACATATAAATATACGTAATCCGAAATAATCAACAGGTTTCATCGACCATACTTCCTCAAGAGTCTTCCACTCGATAGCAAACGATGGAGATCGATTAACCAGGTAACATGCCATGTTTATCACTTCGGCCCAAAATTCCTTACCAAGTCCTACATGCAAAAGCATGCATTGAGCTCTCTCAAGCAAAGTTATGTTATTCCGTTCTACCACGTCATTCTGCTGTGATGTCGCAGGTACTGTACAGTATCTCACAATTCTTTCTTTCTCGCAGAACTCGGTAAAAATTTTACCACAGAACTCTATGCCATTATCGGTTCTCAGACACTTGATTTGTTTATTTGACAACTTCTCAATCAATGCCTTAAATTTCTTGAACTAATCAAATACATCATATTTGTGTTTCAAAAAGTATACCCATACATTCCTTGAATAATCGTCGATAAATGTCAGCATATATCGGACACCTCCTTTCAAAGGAACCGAGAGGGGCCCCAGACGTCTGAATAAATATATTCAACCGATCGTTTGGTCGAATAAACAGCTATAGTAAACTTAACTCGATGCTGCCTCCCAAAGAGGCAGTGTTCACATAAGCCTAGCTTCCCTATCTTTTGACCTTTCAACAACCCCCATTCACTCAGCATTGTCATACCTGCCTCACTCATGTGCCTAAAACGCATATGCCATAATTGAGTCAAATTAGAATCTGACTCACCTGATGAAGCTGCAGCGGTTCCGATCACGGTCTCTTCCAATAGATGATAGAGAGTATTTACTTTCTTCCCATTCATTACTGTCATGGCACCTCGAGAGATCTTCAGTACTCCACCTTCAGCGGTGTACCTACACCCAATGTTGTCGAATGTCCCTAGAGAAATAATATTCTTCTTAAGCTCCGGTACATGCCTTACATCTGTCAATATGCGCACCGCCCTATTGTGCATCCGAATCCGAATTGTCTCTATCCCCACAGCCTTACAGACTACGTTATTCCCCAAAAAAACTCTACCACCATCTACAGTCTAATAAGTAGTAGACCAGTTCTTATAAAGCGTTATATGATAAGAACACCCGAATCTAGCATCCATTCGTCTCCTGACGAAATAGTAGTCACACATAAAACAGCTTCTGCATCACGATTGCTCCCATCGGCAATGTTTGCCACACTGTTTGTGACATTCTGTCTATCAGCTTTATTCCTTCGCTTGGACAATCTCTCTTGATGTGTCCCTCCTCGTGACACTCAAAGCACTTCATGCATCCCTTGGACTTTCTATGGCGTAATTTCAATTTGCTTTTACCTCTGCTGCTACTAAGCCCTCGATATTGTTCTCTACCTCAAATTGTCAATGCTTGCACTACTCCTTACCCTAGGCTGTCATCTCGCAACTTTCTCTGCCACCCCTTAGAGAATAAGGTGGACTTTACCTTTTATGAGGTAATTGTAGTACGCCCCTGTAACAGTGAATCAGTAAAATGCTCCTATAACTCTGGTAGAGAGGCTAACAACATCATGCTATGTTCTTTATCATCATCTTATCGACATTCTTCAAATCCATCATGAGTTTATTAAATTCATCCAAGTGGGTGCTGATAGACGTACCTTTAGTATATCTAAATTAAAACTTCATCTTCAACATGTACAAACGATTGTTCAAACATTTCTTTACATAGAGTGCTTGAAGTTTTGCTAATAATGATGCGGCATCCTTCTCCTCAGTAACCTCTATTAAAACAGCATCCGACAAATTTAACAGGATTGTGCTCTTTGCTCTTTCCATTAACTCTACTCTCTTAAAGGCTTTCATTATAATAGGCAACTTATCTTCACCGTCCAGTGTCTTGGTCAAACCTTGAGTTATCAATAATGCCCGCATCTCGATGTTCCATAACACAAAGTTGTTCCTCCCGTTAAACTTCTCAATTTTAGATTTCCTCTCAAACGTAATTGCAATAATAGAATTTCCAGATAATAATTAGACAAGCAAAAGCTCCAAATCAAAATCAAGAAACCCAATTATAAGCTCTGATACCAATTGTTGGAATATAATACGCGGAAACGATAGGATCTTGCAATTTACATTAACGCGAAATCACCAGAAAAATAAACGATAAATAATAAGGACACCAGAAATTTACATAGTTCGGTCCGAGTATCGCACTACATCCACTGAAAAAGAGCAAAGAAAAATAATCCACTATAATCGAGAGAATCGACCGACAATCGCTCACATGCTTGAGTGTTTCCCACACTTAGATTTAACCCCAAACACAAAGTATTTATAAATAAACAACTCACTTGCACATAAACTCATGACAAAAAATCATCATGCTTTCAAGCTCAAAATAAAAACGCTCTACGTACGCCAAAATCAGGAACTCCGGCATTCGTCTTTAGTCCATGTATGTAAGTCTTCACGTTCCTTTGGAAGGCTTCGCGTGGCTTAAAAAGACTTGTGGCTTCAAAAATCTTGCGGATCGTCAATGTGCAGAGGAGTTGGTCCACGTACGCTTTTATATTGTGTGTGCCCAAAAGTCAAAAGTCTCGACTTTTGGGCCCCGCAAAGATAACATCTTTCGGCTTCTGCAGGCTTCCACAAATAAAGAAGAAACTTTGCTCTCTTTTTTTTATTCTATTTTATTTCCTCTTTTGTAATCCCTCATGGAGTCCAACGAAACCTCCTTCTATTAAGTGAAGACATCTAAGACCCCAAAAAAGAAAAAAATGAATTTCTTTTCTTGTGCATAATCTTGAATATTATTTTCATCAGAAAAATATCTTCATGATTAAATAATAAAAATTTTATCCAAGTGAATCGCGTTTTGCAAACGCTCAAACTCGAGACATAATTTAACGGTCGGCTTGGAGGAAAATTGCTTTCCACGTTCACAAATGATGCAACTAGCAGGATGCGAACAACATTTTGGTGAAATGATGGAATGACATATAGAAGAATGGTGGCTACATTCTGGTCGAAGGGCATTAATTGCTAACAAATCAAAATTATCTGACAATTAGAACATACTTTTAGTGGCCTAATTGAAAAATGTACTAAAATTTAGGGATCATGAATGAAATTTAGAGAAGGAGAAAAAAAAAAGCAGTCCTATAAAGTGACCATAAAAAAATGCTTTCCTTAATCTATTCAAGTGCCACGTGTGCGAAGAACAAACATGATTCTAATTTAATCTGGTATGGTCTGTAGCTTGGATGGGAATTACAAACCTTAATACCTCGTGCGGACCACCAAAAGACGAGCCTAAATCGAAGTCCCATTGGGCATCATAAGTCGACAGGATTGGGAATCCAAAGCAAGGAATCATCGAAGCCCGCCGATTCGTGATTCTCATGTAGCCGGATGGAATATAAAGAGCGTTGTGATTCGATCTCAGCCGTCGAGGAAAGAGGACGAACGATGACAAACAAGCTTATCACTCGTACGATTACTTGAAGTATTGACAAACCACTTGCCAACAAAAATCGCACATTCACATGCCATAAAAAGGACGCGTAGAAGACATGTAGAATCAAAATATATAAGTGGAAATCTAAGCTGTATTAGAGAGGCTTTGTGATTGGTTCTTTGCTATCAACGTTGTGAATGTTAGGCTACATTTATTCCGCAGAAAAAAATGATTTAGTAAAACAATTTTTTAAAATTAATTATTTGTATCACTTGAAATAATTGATAAATAAAAACTGATTTCATTATCAAAAATAATTTATATCAGAACATTTTTGTAGAGGAAAAAAAATTTCGTTGGTTCATTTTTATAAAAGATATGAGCGATTATTTTTTTGAAAAATATTGTCTAAATCATTTATTTTTAGGCTAAATAAACAGAATTTTCATGATCAATTTGGAGATATAACCGTAACTAATATTGACGAGCTAGGGTTTCTTTTTTCTTTTTTTCAATATTCTATTAATTTGACACTCATTTGGTGTCACATTAGCATCAAGTCCATTTTCATCATATCAGTGCTATGTCATACTTAATTTGATGATTTATTTGGAGTGGTCAATTGAAGGAATTGATTGCATAATTCGAGAAAGTTAAGAGTACTCGATGAAACAAAATAAAACTTACAGGAGTAAATCGCATAAATCCAGAAAGTTATAGCACTTATTCAATAGCATAAAAGGAAGTAATGATACCTTAAGCGTCTGAACGTCTAAGTCGTCCCCCCCTCCCCCCTCCTCCCTCCTCTTCCCTCCTTCTCCTCATTACCCAATACCTAAATGCAATGGCATAATTTATATTTTGAATAAGCAAGCACATCAGTAATTGTGCTCAATATTTCCAGAGTAAGGGAGCAACAATAGCAAATCGCATGACATACAAATTTATTTAGTGGATGCCTCACATTGTGTCAAATTTGAAAAGCTAAAGTACACAATTTAACAGTTTAGATGCTTAATTGTAAAAGTAAAAAACTTCAAGTACTTACCTTATCATTACCACTAATTAAAGTTAGCATACCAGATTGTACAGACACCTTAACGCAATAGCTATTTATATGAAATTGTGTCTCACCCTTCTTTGGAAACATGGATGACATCCTATTCTAATGAGAAACTCAAGAGTAGACATCCATTCCTCTTGCTTAGCTTCTATACAATATACTACGATCGATCGTTACTATTTATCACGAAACCACATCTGTCTAAATATTTTTAGATTTGGATCTCTTGACAGCTATTCACAGGGGCGCCGATCAAATAACGAAGAGAATTCCACAACCTTTTTTAATACCTCACCTCATCTCACATCATATGTGTAGAAATAAATTCCATATCCCAACACACGAGAAACATGCCTAGGAAATTTTTGAATCACTGATCGAACTGGATATATTACACTTCATTACATACCTTATTTCCACTTATTAAATGCCTTGATTGTATCCTTGAGATAAAAAGTTCTTCATCACCTTTTGTTAGGGAGAGTAGTATTTTTGGGGAAAGAAGAAGCGTTCTACTTTTAGGAACGCAACGTCACGTTGAAAAACAAGTAACTGCCTTTGAGAGTTACTTTCGTAGGTTATGGGCTGGGTTAGCCCAACATGGGCAGCCCACCTATAAAACCCATCAATATGCAATCAATACTTTGAAAATTATAGCCTTCCATATTGAGGATACTTAAAAACCGGACACTCTCTAGACAATATTGTTCCAAATCGAGGTACGCAAGGACTGCTCTACCATTATTCGTCGGCTCCATATCATTCTCTTGAATCCTCCGTCAGCCGTCCAGAATGCCAAACCAATTAATAGAGTGTCTTTCGTGAGGGACAATGTGGTCGAAGTTGTGCACATGGAGAGGCGGTTCATGCATTGAAAGCTACTTGTAACACGGAACCGAATTTTGTTGACCTCAAGACGAATTTGCCAAATCGTTGGCTTTTCAAATTCCCTCTTTGATTTTGTGGATCAACCCTTGCACAAGTATTTTTGCTAAAGTTATTATTGCCATAGTTAAGGTAGGTAAAAATAAAAGACCAACTAGGCCGTATTATGATTCCCCAAAGAAAAGAGAATATCAAACTTTAGGTCTAATTCTAAATTTACCCGGACTTTTTTTATCTAAAAAAGAATTCCCAACTTTCACTATAGTCCCACATCTGCTCATATGTCCAAAAATCACAGCTTGTCTTTAAAATTATCAAATAGCCCAAAAAGTCGAGAATATATGGTTAGTTCTCCGCTCCTCTGTTTTTTTTTTTCTCCATTTTCGTCTACTTCATGTTTCTACTAAATTAGCTATCACTTCAAAGTTTAGTAAGTGCTCCATCCTTCGCTTGGTACCCAAGCTGAGTAAGGAAGATTAGAGTCAAGGCATTGCATTTCAGGGATAGGATTTCCATCAAAACCGACTGCATTAGATCACGAATCCTATCAAGAAAAATTTTTGTCTATAGGATAGTATCGTTGACATGCCTTTCCCGAAAGTTTCTTGTTTTTCTTTGAACTACCACAACAATTCAAAGACAGTTTATTCCATGGCAGCTCACATGGTGAAAATCCCCAGGGATGTCAAGAAGCTTTCCCAAAATGGTTCCTGAAGAACTGTTTTGTTTTGACGATCAATAAAGTGGCCAATGGTGGCACCGGCGAGCGTGGCGGCAGCCAGTAGGTTGTAGATCCAGTAGGGAGGGCAAAATGGGTGGGGAGACAGAGAATTTGTATTTTAGTTGGTGTGGGTGATATTTTTGGCCAAACATGAGAGCATTTTAGTAAAATCAAAGAAGTTTTTATAGTGTGGCTAAATTTTGGTCTTGTTGGATAAAACTGATAAGTAATTGCTGAAAAGTTATGTCTTGAATATTGAGGGTTAAAGTTCAAATACTGAAAAATGGAAATAAATTAGCATATGTTAATTTATGAAGATTAAATACCAAATTTAGTCAGTTTCTTACCAAACATTGAATAATGAACATTATTGGAAGATATTAACAAAAAAATTGCTAATCTTTTAATTTATTGAATATATTTCATCATTTAGCTAAGCAAGTCTTTCTTTATTTGCCATATTAAGTAAATTTTTTACTTAAAACAATCAATGGCCATCAAACGCACTTAATAATATTAGCTAATGGTATGTTAATTATTTAAGGGAGTAAACTTCCAATAGAAGTACATTTCTTATCAAACAATGAATATTGAATATTAAAATTCAAATACCAAAAAATGGAAATAAATAACCTTTTATCAATTTATGAAGATTAAATATCAAATTTAATTAGTTTCTTACCAAACGTTGAATGATGAGCATTATTGGAAGATGTTAACCAAACGATCTTTAACATTTTAATTTTTATTGAATATATTTTATCACTTAACTAAGTAAGTCTTTTTCTGACCAAAAAAAAAAAAAAAAAAACTAAACTAAGTCAGTCTTCCGTTACTTACCGTATTAAGTTAATTTTTTACTACAAACAATCAATGGCCATCAAACGCACTTAATAATATTAACTGCCATTATATTAATCATTCAAGGCAGTAAGCTTCCAATCGAAGTATATTTCTTATATTAGAGGATTTCAATCATTAAAAAAGAAATGTAGGGTAACCTAAGGCTAGATTAGTTAAATAAGCACTGGTTAAGTACAGATTTTATCTTTGAAATTTGAACGTATGTGCAATTGGGACCTCTAATTTTTGCCACCACCGCCTCCCCTCAGGAATATGTGAGATTTGTGCAATTTGGTCCTATAAGCTTAGTTTGTACAATCAAGTCCTCCAATTTTCTTGATTTGTGCAATCAAATATTTATTTACATTATAACTAATACTGTCAAATTAGAGTTTCTTTTTCTTTTCTTTTCTTTTTCGTGCCTGTTTTATGTTAATTTGTCACTCATTCAGCGCTACATTAGCCTCACATTTCGACTACTACGGCATCAGCTACATTACCTCGTTACTTAATTTGATGATTTACTTAGAGTGATCCATTGAAGCATTTGATTGCACAATTCAAGAAAGTTAAGAGCACTTTATTGCACAAAAAAATTCAAATCGCACAAATACAAAAAGATAAAGGGCTTATCAAACAAAATAAAGGAAGTGATACCATCATAAGTATTTGAACTTTTCCCCCTTGTTTTTAAACTCAACCTCCTAAACCTTTGTTTTCACACATTCATCGATTCAAACTATGGATGGAAAATGTTCATGCTGATGCCAAAGGCATTAAATAGCCTTTGATTACCCCACATCCACGTCAAATATGACATCTTGACATGATGTCATGCCAGCAAAGACATTTGGAACGCCTAAGATTGTCCAAATCATCATATGCCTAAGATCCTCCATCTATTTCTCCCTCCCTCACACCTAAATTATGTTGAAGAAGCGAGGCCACGTCAACAATTGCTTTTACTTTTGCTAGGTGAGCGAGCTAAAGTCAACGAAACCTAATGACAAGCGAATCGATGGAGTGTGGCTCGTGAGGGGCTTGTGTTGGTTGAGCGGTGTTGGTCACTTACCCAGCCAACTCGTGCACATGGAAAGGTAGGAGCGGTGCAGTCCCATGCACTTAAACGTCCTCGCCGTTCACCTAGATTCTGCACACCCCATCTTCTGAATCCGGCGGTTGCAAGGTTGCTGACCAGCGACCACGAGACCAGCGTCCGGCCGAATCTCCTCTTGATTTTGTCGATCGACCGCCCCAGCAGAAATATATTTTTCTTGATGGTACGATAGTTTTCATATGACGATTGCCATATTCCAAATGGGTTTCTTTTTTTTTTCTTTTTTTTGACATTTGGAGGGAAGAATGCTGCGTCTAATGTGGGCCCAGGAAGGGCCCAAATCGAAGCTGGGAACTTACATTTGACCCGCCCGGTCAACTTTTCCGAGCCTTTTGTAGAACTGTCAAAGGTCGAGGAGCCGACCTCGTGGGGAATCCGTACACCATAGTCACTACTCGCAAGGCATTATCCGAGACTGATAGGACGAGTCAAAAGAGAAGACCGGGCCTTTTGAGTCCAATTTCACAGGCACGTGCTCATCCCACGTGACCAGGTAAAATTACTTTTACCATTTACAACCCCTTAAATGATGACTAGATACGACCAAAAAAATAAATAATAATAATGAATAGACCATCAAGTTGAAAGTAACGGCCCAATATTTGACCTTTTATAGATGGTATGAAGAGAGCCCAAGTGAAAGTCCATTATGACCAAACTGCTTTTCCCTTTAATCTCTCGGATAATTTCATGGAATTGAAAATCGGACCGATAAATTCGTAATTGACCAGAATTCAGAACTGGCCAATTTGATATGGTTCGAGCAGTACCTTTTGCTCACCTCAACTCTTCACACCTTCCATCTTCTCTTAAGTCCGTGCTTGCTTAAAAGACTATTTATTTCATAAAAATTAAATCATTTAAAAATATTTTTGTAAAAATAATTGCTTGCATTATTGGATATAATTAGTTAATGAAAGATATTTTCATTATCAACGACAATTTATATTCAGACATTTTCATGGACGGTAAAAATATTTTTTGTTTATTTATTTTTTGTAAGTAATACAATAGATCTTTTTTAGGAAAATACATCCTCAATTATTCATATATTACGAAACAAACAAAACCTAAGTTTTGGAGTGTTCTTTCAAGAAAATGTTTGAAGGCGTGATTATACGAATCATATTGTTTTTGACTCAATCACTTTTCAAACGAGATGGACAAGACTTTTGGTACACTTTTCCCATTTGTAAGATTTTGTGAAATTACTATTGACGATTCTAAATACTTAAGCTATTAGATGAAGGCATGTTTTAATATTTAATTATTCTAACACTCCCCCCACACTTAATCTTTTTTTTTTTTTTTGTCTAGTACTAAGAATGGACATATTCTTACCGATCCCTTCCATTTGTCCCGACTTGTTGTTATTATGAGTGTAAGTTTTTGGTGCCGATCCCTCTTGTTTTTTCGGTTCTTAGCTTAATATATTTTTACCTTACCAAAAAAAAAAATAGAATGGACATATTTAATTGAGAAGACAAATGAAACCTAAAACGATTCGAACTTAAGACTTCCAACTCTGATATCATGGTAAAAAGCAAAAGGAAGATTTTTTTGTATATTTCTATGTGTATATATCAATGATATAAGATATTATTTATAAATTGTTCTAGACAACTATTTAAAATAATAAAATATTACAATATCAAATAAAATCAATTAGAATTAATCAGGAAAGACCACTATCTCTAACATCATCAAAGAACACGGACCACCCAAAACGCCACTCTCTAGCTATGTAAATAACCATTCCGTCTCTTTCATTTGTAAAACACGAAATTATTGTCATCGATTTCTAGGAAGCCAAACCTGACCACACGATCATGAGCACAGGTGGCCGTGCATGATTCTGTCACCGGAATGAAAAACTCAAACGAAAAAGGGAAAAAGTATTAAAAAAAAAATCTTAAAATCTATTGCAATTATACTAATTCAGTATTAAATTTTTTAATTGTACCAATTTAATCATGAACTTTATTATATTTTGCCAATTGAGTCTTTCCGGCTAATATTAACTGGAAATTGCTAATATGGACGCCACCCGTTCTCTGTGGCACAACCAACGTTGATTTAATGTAAGTACTTTTAATGATATTTTAATTTTTTTTGTGCTTTCTTTTCTTTTTTATAATGTCATTTTTTTTCCTTTCTATCTTTTTTCCTTTCATTTTGGTGGACAAAATGGGGCGAGGGCCAACAAATCCTCACCAACCGTTGGCAAGGGTCATGACCCTGACCAAAGACCTAGCCAAATTTAAGTGAGGACCTTCGCGCCCTTAATTGCGACTGGAGGGGCCATGAAGGCCCCTTGGTGAGGGCTTGCTGACCCTCACGGTCCAAGATGAAACGGAAAAAAGAGAAAAACAATAATAAATAATAAAATTTTAAAAATCATCAACGTCAATGCGGGCCTTGCTGCATAGGACAATCATTATTTATGTTAGCAATTTCCAGACAAATTTGGTGAGAAAGACTTGGTAAATTGTGAAAATATTTATCACTAAATTGGTATAATTGAAATATTTACGACTGAATTGACATAAGTGAAATAGATTGAAAACTTTTTTTTAATACTTTTTTCCGACAAAAAGTAAAGAAATCGATCGAGTCTATGCAAGAGGGGCGGCAAATCATCTCAAATGGGTCTATCTAGGAATTGCACGGGTGGGGTCCGAATTGGATAATTTCAGTCAATCGCAACCCGAGCCCGCTCACCCAATTTGAACACCTTTCCCACATCAAGTCTTTCCATTCTCCGGTTCCCATATTATTAGATTGTGTTAGATTTCATCGCTTTTCATCTCTTCTTAATGATGTAGGATGACATTAAATAAAGTTAAGTCATCTTCATGGGCGTTTGAGTAATTCTTGTCGGATTGAAAAAAACCGCGAATCGACCGAACCCTAAGCCTTTGCTCTAATGTCGATTAGTGTGTAGTAGAACAGCGTAATCCACCGTACTTACAACATGAACAGAGAAATTAATAAGAAATGGAGAAGACAGCACATAAAAATGTATGTAATTCGGTCCAAAGTTGAAACTCGCATTCACAGGGAGAATGGTAATAACAATTCCATTATGAACAGCATAGATTACAAGCTTAGAAATATGGTTTTCTCAATTGCAGGCCGTAATTACATCCGATCAACGAAACCCTAAAAACACCCTCAAGAGACTAATTACGAGTTTTCCTCTAAAGTGAGTTCTCATCAAATGACTAATATCTAGAATGGGTCTATTCACATTTGCACGAGTGGGGGCCAAAATTGGGTGTTTTAATGAATGACAACCCAAGCCTGGTCGTCCAATTTTGAACACCTCTCCCACTTCCAAGTTTTCATGCTTGTTGGGTCCTACGTGACTGGAATATTAATCATTCCTTTTGCCTTTTTTCCCTTTAGATCTGTGTTGATATGTCCTCCTTCTAGCATAGGATGATATTACTTAAAGTTGATTCATCTTTGGGTTTTTGAATATGTCCTTTCCTGCCACTGACTGAACATTAAAGGTTTATAAAGGTCATCAAAATCGTGATAGGGGGATTTGATCTCGAGGTCCCTTAACCTTGCGGGAGGGTCAACACGAGGCAGAACTAACATCTTAGGTGGTTGGGATGAAATAAAGGGTGCACGAAATAAGGAGCGGACAATCTCAACAGGCTTGAATATTAGGTGGCAGACCATGAATGACGAGTCATTGATGGTGAATTTTTGAGTGGTTCGCTGTTGAGATCAATGGCATTTTTAAGTTTGGAAAAAAGTCACCTCCAGGAATGGAATGAAGAGGTATTTTGTAGTGAGAGGAGGACCAAAGAGATCCGTTTACAAATTGTACCCCGTAGCAATCTACACATAAAGAATCGACGGTGAATAAACCGTCACATGTTAAGGAGACACGAGTCAATCATGGGCCACCTGTGGTTGGAGGACACGAGCCAACACCCAACTCACTACAAATAAAATTTTGACCTTTCTTAATGCGCTTCACTCACACCAAACAAATGCTTTGATCATTTTCTTAAATCATAGTCTTATATTATGATATCTCTTTAGAATTTTCTTATTAGTGTATTATACTCTTCATAGAAGCACATCTCGTCTTAGACCCTTCAAAAATTATCATCTTAAGTGTGAGATCATCTTAGACAACCTTCATTTAATTTGCATCCTCAAAGCCACTTTAAAATCTTTTTAATATTAATATACTTCGTTTGGCTTAGAAAAAATTGATTATCTAAATCTAAACCCAAACTATCCAAACCTCTATAGACTAATAATGCAAAACTGAATCTAACCCTATTTAAATAGATTGACATTGAAAATGACGCCACACTTGAATCATCCAAATCGGATCCACTAAAAATGGAGAAGATGGAATCCAATCAATTTCACTTCAACACCCATCAAAATTCGAAACATTAATGTCCCGCCACTGCCTATTTTTTTTTTTTGTCAGTCCCACTCTAATCTTATTCTAACACTCACTCTCAGACTTTTGCCCTTGTCTCCTTACAGGGCGTGGGAGTCAAAACCTACTCCTGAAATGAAATCGTTCACACCCCAATCCCCCCTGAGAAGATGGGGATTTGAACCCCCAACCTCCCCGTTCCAAGTTGGAAGAGTGGCAACTGGGGCGAACCCCCAGTGGTTAAAAGGAAAGCCACTGCCCATTCACCACTCGAAATGCTAGTTCTCTCTCCCCCCCCAACCTTCAACCTATACTTTGAACCGGTCTCCTCTTTACTACTTCTTACCGAAGATCCTCCCACCAAAACCATTCATTAAAGACTCCCGAAACTCTTCTCACATTATAATCTGCGACATCGACTTGACCTTTCTTGGGTGACAAGATGTAATTGCACCATGCATGCCTAGTTACAATTACGATAACGCGAATTTTACACAAGCCTTGGAAATGTTCGGTTGCGATTGGGATCCAAACCTCGGAAAATGAACAACATTTGGTCTCAATCAAAAAAGAAAAAGGAAATAGAACCTTCATATGGGAACAAGTTGATGAACCAAACTTTGGAAACTTTGGGAATGGAATTTCTTTTGTGCAAGGTGAATGCACATTTGGTCTCAACCGAAAGAAGAAAAATGTCCATTCCCACGACCCCGAAGCATTTATAAATCAAGGGTGCCCATGTCTGGCTGGCTTGCAGGATATCTTTTCTAGAAGCCCGGAAACGAAAGTACTCGATCCCTGTCCCCCATATAATATATATTGCAGCTTTTTCTAGAAAGATTGAAATTTCTTTTCACAACCAAAATCCATTAAATAAGTTACAAATTTCGTGATATGCTAAAATGGAAGTTGCTTAAAATTACGGAATGAGTAGTCCCGAAACTTTTGATACGTGAAACTAAATCCTAGAAGTTGTGAATATAATATAATCAAGTATTCTCGCTAGAGATGCTACTTCCATACCACACAAAAAAAAAGCAGCAAGATCCTTGTTGGTGGCCTCCCCATTACCCCTCCACTTCTCTCCTTTCGGTTCTCTCTATGTCGCTAGGCTTACTATAAATTTTGAAATTCTTTGTGCAATTTCTTTCACCATTGAACAGAATCTGTCCCTATTGATGTGGAAATGCACCTGCGACATGTGTTGCATTAAAAAAACACTGGATTTTCTATCGACATCTAACTTTCGGTTTGAATAAAATACATCTATCAAGTATAAAATGATCTTTTGAGATAAATTCAAGAGTGAGGGTGATTTGTGAAAATGCACTCACATTAGGAGGTGTTGAAATTTTAAAATTGAATAATTGAATAGATAAACAATATCGACAATTATCTAGCAATTAAATATTAATTACCAGTTTCAATCTAGGCATCCGTTCTACCACTTGTCCTGGTGTGAAATTACACGTCGGTCCCTCCGCCAATTTTGAATTCCTGCGCAGACCCGCAAGATAAGAAAAAAGAAAAATATCTGAAGCCGCAGTAAATAAAATTTAAAAAAAAAAAGGGCGTGTCTCGCGGACCAAAGGTGAAAAGACGCTAGCCAATAAAAAAGCAAGGAGAGTCAACAAAGTCAACCGGGAAGACACGTGGCGCGAATCGCACCGTCCAAATTGCGTTTGATCTCCTCCCACTGGCCTGTGCCTATTATATAATGCGGAATCTCAGAGCCCCCGAAATGCAGTGAGATCGACGGGAGGCGGGAGAGGCCGGGAAGAAGAGTGAAGCAACATCCGCCGGAGCGCTCGCCGGAAAATCATCCACTCCGATCTCCGGCGGGAAGCGCCGAGCTCGAGCCCGGAGGCAAATGAGCGGTCGGCATCGCCGGCAGCAGCCGAATCGCCGTCGCCGGAGCGGAGCTGATATGGAGACCGAGCGGCTCAAGGCGGGGGAGAAGGAGGGCGGCGCCACCGCGGCGGCGGCGGCGGCGGTGGCAGAGGCTGCGGGGGCGAGGAGGGAGAAGAGGTTCGAGAGGAGGCTCGTGAAGTTCGACGAGTTGCCGGAGTACATGAAGGACAACGAGTACATACTGGACCATTACCGGTGCGAGTGGCCGTTGAAGGACGCGATCCTGAGCGCCTTCGCCTGGCACAACGAGACGCTCAACGTGTGGACGTGAGTCGCAAAAAACTCGCGGCGAGCCTTTCCGATTCCGCGAATCGATGATTTTTCTCAATACGTCGATGATGATTCGATCGATCGATCGATGGATTGACGGTGTTCGTGTTCGTGATTTTTGCGTGTGTGACAGGCATTTGGGGGGGTTCATCATCTTCGTGGCGCTGACGGTGATGAGCTTGATGGAGAAGACGGGGATGCGAGGCTTGCTCGGCGATTTCTCCAGGTGCGTCGTCGATGATCGATCGATTGCTCCCGCCGTCTCTTCTCTTCTCTCGGTTCGCGTGCTCTTCTCCCTGTTTTGAGTTTCTCCATGCATTGCTTAGCGACGCTTCTGGCCGGAGATTCGGTTTGCAGAAGATGTACTATTTACAATTTCTGCCACTGCTTAAATTAACAATAAACATAGATGCTGCCCTTAGAGCCGGAGGCATTTGTTAACGAGGTCCAATTCCCAATTAGCGCACGCCATTAGCGACTCCACACCTAGCCTTCCCACTTTAGTAACCAAAATTCGAATGACCATTTTTTGTTCTTTTCGTGAATTTTGATAATCCAAGGGCACGAATTCAAGTTCTGTTGAGCGATAATGTACGCATGTGCAGTTGTCGTTCAAGATTGAGCTTCGAGATAATGCTTTGTTTGCTCATTAAATCCATTGTGTTTTCTGGGTGCGGATCACAGGGCCACCGTCCCAGCGCATTCGACGACGGCCGCCATCAAGAACGCGAGCGCCTCCGGCAATGCGGTCAATGTACGTCCTCTCTCCGGCCACCCCCTTTTTTTCTCATTCCAACGCATGTCATTGGGTCTATCACTATGAAGTCTCTTTTGTGCTTGTTTATCCCCTCCCCCCCTTCTCTGTTCGAACCCAGTTTTTCTTTTTGTCCGATTTTCAAACTTTGAAAGAGAACAAAACAAAAGAAAAAGGGGGAAAAAAGGTGAAAAATTTGTTGAGTATAGGAAAAGGTCCTGCCAATTTTACCAACCACTTTATAAAGAGCGACGGAGACAACGAGACATGAACATTACGTGGGATAAAAAGAAAGCTGAGTGACACGTGAGAAAGCGACACTGGATTTGATCGGTGTTGGACCCCGTGACTTTATCATAAGCCAGTATCGAAAATTGCTGTACTAGTCAATCTACATTTGTTAGGGTTGCTGATACACTTGAAATGTCCCACTAGTACTAGTTGTCACGCACGTCCTTTCAAGTATAAAAAATAAAATTAATAATATTAGTCTATGGTAGAGGATGAAAAATTTAAGACTTATGCTGAAAAGGTAGAGGAGGTGACGTGTACAAGTGGTTAATCATAGGTTTCGTAAACAGAGTGATGCGTGAAATGATAATTTTAACATTTCATTGGTTCATCTATAGGTAGTCCTATACATAAGTAAGTCCTTGTAAGTTTAATCTTTTTTTTCGGTGCATTTTTATAATTTCTTTATTTTAAAGTCGTTATTGTCAATACAAAGAAAATCCTCTTTTGGAAATTTATTTTTGTCGAAATTTCTCTGTGAAATTTTGTAAGAACTCTACTGGTTGTTCTAAAAATACATGTTTTTAATATTTGAATGTTCTAATACTTTCCTTTACATTCCTTTACATGTAGCCTGGATTTTAACCAATAATAAAAGCTTGAGATACATAATAAGGGAGGTAAACAAGGTTTTAAAAATATTTGAATTTGAAATTTCCTATATTAATATCATGAAAGATTTTGTGGATTTACTGTCCATTGTTTTTTTTTTTTTTTTTTTTGGTCGATCTACTCTATTCCTACTCTACACTCACTTGCAGGACTTGTCGCTACGCCTCTGCAGGCGTGGGAGTCGCAACCCACTCTCGAAACTTACGCGTCCCTATCCCCATCCCTCCCTGAGAAGGTGGGGATTTGAACCCCTCACCTCCCCCTTCCATGTTGGAAGGGTGGCTACTGGGGCGACCCCCAGTGGTTGTCCATTGTTTAAAAAGCTTAAGTTGTTAGGTAAAAGTGTGGATTAATATATACGAAGATTTTAACGTACTCTCCAACTCTAATTTTGATTGGCGAGTTACCAAATACGGACAGATCTCATAAGCAAGCTCAACTAATATTAGAAGCGGGCGATGTACGTGTTTGTATCCTCTATGAGAAGTATGGGAAAAAGATAAATTCTTTTAATGATTAGATATGGGGGAAAACATGGTTAGATTTTTTCAATTCACGTGGCGTATGATACTTTTTGAAGATGCCACCTCTTCTTGGATTGGAAACTTGGCAGCCTTGTCGGTGATGAAAGTGGGAATATATATAAAAGAATAACCAGCTTTATTCCTCGATGTCCTCATTTCACGTGATGCCCTCTCTCTCTCTCTCTCTCTCTCTGTTTCGTAGTCTTCCTTTGCCGTGCAAGTTTATCTCTCATTGTAATAATTCTTCTCGGTTCGTTCGATTCCGATTCGAGTCAATTTCTCAATGCAATCAAGTAGGAACATGGGTATATAGTTTGCTTTGTACCATTTTGACTGTGCGTCTGGATTTTCATGTTGGCAAAACTTCAACCATGTGGGTCGTCGGTACTTTTTCTTTGTTTGTATTCACCAACCTAGAACGAGCGCTTTTTTTTATGTAAACAATGGTAGTCCAACAAAATCCCATGTTGGAAGCGTATTTTTTTCCCTTGCTTAGCAAAAACAAGAAGTTGTCGAAAAATTTTCTGTTGTTTCATATGATAGAAGGTTCATGCGGTGTGGCCGTGTTACGACCGTTGTCAGCGAAAAATGACTCAAATCTGTCAAATTGTGTCCATGGTGATATTTAACATTTGTCAAGTCCGAGTTTGTCTCCAGTTTTTTGGAATTTATACCCTGGATAAAGAAATCCTCATTCTTCCCCATCTTTTTCTTTCTCCTGGAAAAGAAGATTTCGTTTTCATTCCCTTTTCAAGAAAATTAGGAGGGGCTAATTCATACTTCGAAGCCTTCACAACCTGTTGCTTTTACGTCCAGCAGTTCTTAGTCCGAGAATCTAAGTTTGGTTTCCGTGTAAAAGCGAAATTAGCATAGCCCTACTCAATCAACTATCATTGTGTCCCTACAAAATTTTAATTCCAATAAATTAGTTTTTGCACGTTTCGTCAAGAAACTGTGACTGGGTTTCATACTTTGACTTTCTTTCGATGCCGTGTGCTTCCCTATTTCTAGATGAATAGTCTGAATTCTTTGGTTGACTACATTTTCTTGGTCGTTCGCCAACAAAATAAAACTACCAACCTAAGAACAAGAAAAGATAAAAATCAAGCAATCTTTATATCTCATCATTATCATTCTATAGTAGAGTTAGAATTGACAAGTAAATTACGTCAGTAGCTAGAATTGACAAGTAAATTACGTCAGTAGCTACAAACAAGAAGAAACAGAACCGTTCAAGGCAATCCATCAATCTTTTTTCTAGGATTTCTTCTGTACATGTGTTACTTGATGGAGACTATCATCTGAATAGGGCGTTCCCTTTGATGGTGAATGTAGTTCTGTTCTTGACAAGATGACAAGCTTATACCCTTTCGGTTACAGAATTGCAAACTTGTGATTTTTTGTTGTTAGCACTACCTCAGAATTAGCTTCAGATTGTTGCTTCAGTTTCGCCCCCATGAGACTTTCATGCTTTGCTTTGTCACTGCTATTGCGCATCCATACATATGCCAATTAGGAATTTGCAACATCTACCGAATCGGAATTATGTATCAAATAGTAACGATGGCTTACATAAGTGTTGTTCTGTACTACCATAAAGCATTCAATCGATATGAACGCGAGCTCAAGTGAAAGCAGCATAGGTTATACACATCTCTGTTGAAATCTCTACTTAAAGAAGAAATCTAATTCCTTAATGATTATGATATCATTTACAGGGCGGACTGACTGAACAAACATATTCTGGTTTTGTCTGCAGGATTCGCATTTAGGACAGACACAACATTCGTCGATCCTCGATGCCCTCGAATCCAACCATGAGAACATCCCCGGATGGCCTTGGTTCGTCTTCCTAGCCGGGGCCATGTGCTGCTTAATCTGTAGCTCCCTCTCCCACCTCCTGGCCTCCCATTCCAGAAAGTTCTACTTCTTCTTCTGGCGGCTCGATTATGCCGGGATCTCCGTCATGATCGTGTGCTCCTTCTTTGCCCCGATCTACTACGCCTTCTATTGCCACCCCTATTCTTGCTTCTTCTACCTCGGCACCATAAGCGTCCTCGGCACGCTCGTCATAATCACTCTTCTCTCGCCCAGCCTCTCGTCTTCAAAGTACCGTCTCTTCCGGACCACCCTCTTTCTCGCCATGGGCTTCTCTGGAGTGATTCCCGCAGCTCACGCCATTGTTATTTATTGGGGACACCCGCACATTTTCGTCGCTCTGGGGTATGAGCTCCTGATGGGTCTATTGTACGCCTCTGGAGCGTGGTTTTATGTTACCAGGATACCCGAGAAGTGGAAACCCGGAGCATTCGACATCGCCGGGCATAGCCACCAAATCTTCCACGTGCTTGTGGTTGCGGCTGCATTGGCTCACTGCGCTGCGACGTTGGTGGTCATGGATTTCCGTCAAAGAACACCAACTTGCTCATCGTAGGGCTTAGCTACACGACGCTGAGATTTGCGAGATTGTCTTGCGATTACCACGGTGCAATAGCCATTCTAATGCAATGCAGCTTGTCGGTCCCTGAATGATGCAGCTTCTCTCAGAACATAGCTAGGAATTGGGTAGGGTAAAATGGAGGGAGAGCAGCTCAAGAAAGTGTGCACTAGTGTTGTTGTATGCGAGCTTTTACACGATTGTATGCAAAACTAATATATTGGCAGAAGGATTGCTGCTCATGGTTTGCCCAAGGCTCTTGTTGAATGTGTGATTAAACGCGGCAAAGGCTTGTTTTCCTCGTACCTCGACATGAAGCCTCACAACACGATTCGAGCATTTTGTAGGCGCCAAAAAAGCAATATACCAGAACATAGAATATCCTTGGACTTGTGGAGATGAGTCTAGCTCATTTGCTACGTGACCGAGATCATAACAATTTTTTCTTAAATTGATACATGAATCGCAATACCAAAGCTTACGTGACAAACTGGCACGCCATTGCCATGTTACAAGTCGAGGGTGATTTTGTCCGGTGCCGGGTGAAATTGATTCTGCATTCATTGTCTTTCACTTGCAAAACAGAGTGCATGCTCTAATTCTTCCGTCACGTTTGCAGCTTTGGTTCAATGCATCCAAATACAGTTGCAAGTTGCAAGCAGAAACAAAGTAAAGCCATATCAACCTCACAGCCTCGCACTCTTAGCACTGGTATAGTCTTCTTGATGCCAGAGAAGCTAAAAACACATAATTGAGTAATTCAAACCAACATTCCCTCAAGATTCTGAATCCTTGGAGACAGAAAAAATGGCAAAAATGCACAGAGGCACAACAACAAAGGCAGCAATCTTGAGCAAGTCCTCGCCCTCCTTCGAGATCGCACCGATTCTCGACCAGTCTCCGCTGTATCTGAACCACACAACGGCTGCATCAGACCCCATGAACATGGCTTCAAAGGGAACATAGTTACATTGAAGAAGAAGAGAGCTTTACCCGGCGTCGATGAAGCCCAGTCCGAACACTGCAATGGCAGCTCGTGTTAGGAGCGGGTTCGAAACTCTCAGCGCAAAACCCGGTTGCCGTTGGGTTTTCGAGCTACGGTCAGTGAGATCTCCCTTCTTAGCCAGTATGGCACCGGGCTTTCTGCCATTGATAAGTGGATGAGCAGGGACTTTGGTAAAGATAAAGCTCGTTCGTGTGATCGCCATTCGCCTCTTATACTTGGACCTCTTCCAATGAAGGATTTCCCACACCACAAACTCAAAACCCTTTAATACCACAAAGCCGGAAGGTACAAGAAGTCCTCGATGACGGAAAAATCTTCACCGTCCGATTGATACGACTGAATGTCGACCGTCGGATAAGATTTAATGCCGAGCATCTAACGAGGCTCTTATAAATTCGTGGGAAAATTCTAAATAAAGATCCGGGTGCCTTCGTTTTTTTAAATAATGACTTGAAGTGGACTTTATTTTAAATGATAGCCTTAAGTGAATATATTAATTTTAAAAAAAAGTCTAGAGCAATTATGGTTATTTCAAATGAAAACCTAATCTCATTGGCCGGCAAAATTTTTTGATAGATTAGGAATATTTTCATCCGAATACAATTTAAATTTAGCTTAAATTAAATTTAAAATTTACAAAAAAAAATAATTTAAGAAAAAAAAAAGAAGAAGCAAAAATAGAGGTGAGAGGGCTCCCCATAGTTAGTGAGGCAACAGCAATGGCTAGCAAGGTCATCATGTCTAGAGACAAGACAAGTCGCTGCGCTCGCCTAAATTTGGGCAAGGATCGCCCTCCCTCACCTTAGCCTAGCAGCCCTTGCCCAATGCCTTTGAACATCACCGTTCAAGTCAAGGTTCACTTTATATTATCAGTTGAGAAAATAATGACACTTTAAACTCTTATTTGAAAAAATGAGAACATTTAGGATCCTTAGTTTGAATTTTCACTAAATTCATCTATTCTTCACAAATTTTTGAAATCAAGAATAAAGTGAGGAACCGAACCTGAGACTGCAATCACGTTATGGATCCGCTATAAGTGAATCTCAATTAGCTTTTCACAGAAAATTAAAAATTTACCTAACTCGAATTTTCAAATTAAAAGATGAACTCCATACTTGAGAAATGAAAATAAAATCAAAATATTGACGACCTCGCAGACTGACCCCTCTGTTATCCACATATTCACCTCCACTCCATCGTCCTTCACAAAACCTCATCGCGGAATACAGAAGCAGAACGAGAAAGCAAATGGCTTCCTTGACCATGGCTTCCTTCGCTCTGAGACTCCCGCCATCGTCCTCCCTCGCGCCTCGAGGGTCGGTCCGCCTCGCGCCGCTCAATGCGGCGGCCAGCTCGCTGAAGCTCGGCTCCGTCCGCCGCATCTCCGGGTTTCCCTCGCTCCAGTCCCGCGGAGTCGCCGCGGCCTCTCCCGTCGCTCGGAGCCCGAGGCCCCTCACCGTCGTCTCCGCGAAAGGCTACAAGATGAAGACCCACAAGGTGGTTTTTGATTTTCCTAGTTTCTTTCGGTCTCCCTGTTGATGGGTCTTTCTTGTTCGGGTTTATCTTGTTAAAATGAATGGTTGGTTGGAGCGTGAATGGGGAATTCTGTGGATAGGCTTCGGCGAAGCGGTTCAGAGTGACGGGAAGAGGGAAGATTGTGCGGAGGAGAGCTGGGAAGCAGCATCTGCTGCAGAAGAAGAACACCAAGAGGAAGTTGCGGTTGTCGAAGTTGGTGGGTTCTTTTTTTTTTTCTTTTTTTCTTTTGTGCAATTCTTGCTGTCGTCGTTGCTATTGCTGGTTTTGTTGCTGCTGCTGTTGTTAATTTGATATCTTGCTGCTAGTTTCTGCTAGAAATGCATGTTCGTTGCAGAATTTGATTGGAACCAGAGCACTTTTCTTGATGATTATTTTCGATAGGGACAGGTTGCATAAAACGATCACTGAATTTTGCTGAAACTGTGTTTTGAGTACCAGTACTGACTGTAGGATCATCTGTAGATTAATAGACAAGCCGGTGCACTCACTTCTTTCTCATCATCCACCTTCTTATGTGATCCAGTCATGGACTTGCTTCTTTAGCATTCTATGTGCGGAGTGATGCTTTTTGCTTTGCTGGATTGTTTGCCTGGAGGATTAAGATGCTGATGTCCTGCCTCATGCTATTTTGAAGAAGACTCTGACTGTTTGTACTATGGTTAAATTCTTCAACGGGGTATTTCTTTCTTCTACTAGGTTCAGATACCTACTAAAAAGTTTTATATTTTTGAGTCATATCTGGTAGCAGTTTTACACACTTTGCAAATTTGCATCAGCAGTAATTCAACTCGGTTTTGAGATACCTTTTCTTTATCTTTCTTCGCATCACTGGTTGCTAAGGTAACCTAAATAAATGCTCACAGGAAGTTAAATCAACTATACACTGCTACGTATATGAAAGGAACTCTTGGTAGTGCATGTGGTGTCAAATGTAGTGGGTTGGAATTCGTAATTTTAGTGTTTTGCTGTTGATGTGCATTTTGTAGTATTAATTTTGGATCAGTTGGAACATAGGCGGTGATGTCCTGGATTTTTGGAAAAGAGTAAGTTGGTTTTATGTGGACAGATGGAACTTTTGTAGAGTGAATGACGCTATCAAATGGTTGTTCTCGATGATATAAATATGCAATCGAGTAAAAGCACTGGCTATCTGCTATCCGATGCACCTCTTTCTCCTTTGACTAAGCTTAGGAACTGCATGTTATATTTATCGATGAGTACACAGTATGCGCCTGAAAAATCTGTTGTAAATTGGGTAATTGACCTCCAGTGGTTTTTTAGTTGAAGATACCAATTTAATCAAATGTTAACATGCAAGTGTAAGATCATGCTCTTGCATCTAACATTGTTTCCATTGTCATCATGAAACATATAGTCGTCCATGAGAGCATGAATTGTTGCCCTTGTGTGCAGAATCAATGACAATAACAGATGCTCCATAATTTGATTTTCTTAATGTAGAACTGGTAATGTTTATTTAAATGATAATCTTTTCTAATACCTTTGAGCTAGGTCCATTGACAAGATAATTTTTCTTTTCTTTTTTCTTTTTTTTTCCTGAGGGCTAACTAACTTTCATGTGGGCAATAGCTTCTCAACTTTCTTTGATATTATTTGTGGTAAATGAACTCAATGGCAGAACTTCATTCTTCATTGAGATTGCAATGTAACTTCGTGAATGCTATCATGTGCGCTTGAGCTACTTTCATGTAGCCATAATTTGTGATGCGCTCTTACAAGAGTTCATTTGTTGTCAATGCAGCACCCTGTCAGCCGGAGTGACTATGACAACGTCATTGGTGCCTTGCCATATCTGAAAGTCAATAGACTGGCAAAGTAAAGAAATTTTTCTTTTTCTGATGAAGGCGCTTTTGGTTTGTCTCCTGTAATTGCTTCATTCATGCAGAACACAACTGCTTTCTGATTGTTCCATTACGGATCAAGTCTAATGAAGTTTAGTTTTACTGATTCACAACATGTTATGAACGTATGAGGATGAACTTCACAGATGGCAGCTTGTATGAATGAGTATCCTATATCTTGCCACTGGAGTTGGTTTTGCTTGCTCTCTTGAACACGAGGAGAACCTCCACAAGACTCCTGTTGTCCCTGCCATTCAATTCTTAATGCTCAATTGCCCCTCCAGGATGCATCTTCAAGACTTCGGTTTGCCCATCTACATCGAAAGTCGTAAAATCAAGAAGGCTGGACAAGTATTCACAGCTTTCGGACGCAACCGAAGGAAGACTAGCCTGGTGCCATCAAACGGTTGTGTGGAAGGGAGAGAGAGAGAGAGAGAGAGAGAGAGTAGACCTCAGATAAAAAAGACAAAGAAAGGCATAAAGTAAGCAAAGTTTGCCTATTTCACCTCAAATCACGTTGGCCTAGTCCAGCTAGCAATGCCTCCTAAATTTGATTAGAAAGCAACCTACGTATCGAAACTCGGTACCGTAACGGAGCAAGCATACCTGTCGTCAGTAACGTAGTCGCCACTTCCCTAACTAATAATCTTCAATCCAACTAACGTTCCAAAAAGTTCAGGAGCGCAGTCAACTCCATTACAGCTTTTTCCTTCCAGTTCTCTATTTACTATGTAAATTCTTCTGGCTGGCAGAAGCCATTTCCGTAACATTTGACGCAAAAATGGAATGACAGCTGCCCACGAATTGCAGATTTTCACGAAGCTAAACCAAGAAAACCATCCCCACAAAGCCTTCCCATACCGTGGGGACTGTCCGAACAAACCATCCCGCAAATCGAGAGCTCTCACGTTCTCTGTCTCTGATTCCTTGGCCAGAGAGACACGGCGTCGCAGACATTATTATTACAGTCGCTTCCGTTTGTCCATTAGCGAAGCAAAGCCCCGCAATAACAACCGCTCGCTCCTCCTTAAAAATCGTTCCTCATTCTCCCCCGGTCCCTCCAACATATTCAACGACGTCTCGAGGGGGAAAAATATGGCCAATCCCAAATGGGGTTCTCTCCTCCTTGTTCAGGTCGTCTTCGTCGTGGTCTTCCTCGTCAATCCCCAACTGGGTTTCTCCGAGGAAGACCCGCTCGTCCAGCAGAAGCTGGACAGGGTTCTTGAGCTCCCGGGTCAGAGCTTCAACATCAGCTTCCCCCACTACTCGGGCTACGTCACGGTCAATGAAGAATCGGGGCGGTCCTTGTTCTACTGGTTCACCGAGGCCGCCGAGGACCCTGATTCTAAGCCCCTCGTGCTCTGGCTCAATGGAGGTGAAAAACCATTCCACAGCTTTTTGCATCATTTCTGACTCTTGGGTATTGAATATCATTTGGCTTTTTGCTGCTTTTGATGAATCGGTTACGAATCCAGCGGGTTTTTGCTGTTTCGGCTGTTTCGGTTGTTTCGGTTTTGTTTTAGTACGGTATATGAAATGATCGTTTGCTTTGCTTCCTTTTCACTGATTCTCTTTTTGGTTTCTGATTGATACTGTACTGTTTTTCTTTGTTTTTGACCTTACTCTTTTCCGTAGATGTTAGCTTTAGTTATTGATATGAGAAAATTCCGCTTTTCTTTTGATGCTTTTTGTTCTTTTGGTCTACGCTTTGCACCTTACCAGTGATTTAATAAGCTTCTTTTTCACCTGACGTGCTGTTTTTATTGTACTGTTGAGTCTTTAGTTATTTTTGGCTTTCTCTTCTAAGCTTCAGATGGGTCATTGCAGGGCCGGGGTGCTCGTCGATCGCATATGGGATGGCGGAGGAAATAGGCCCTTTTCATATCCGGCCGGATATGAGCCTCTATCTCAATCCTTACTCCTGGAATCTAGGTAGCTAATATCTCGTCATTATGCTAAATTTGTTCGGTTATGACTTATGAGTTTCTACTTAACTTTTGCTTTGTTGTTCCCTTTTACCTATTATGAACAGGGTTCACAATTCCCATTATGCTTCCTCAATTTTTATTTTTATTTTTGTGTTGTCTCATTATTTGATTGTTATGGTGGTTGAATTTTAGTTATTCAATTGGCTAATCGTGTCCACATTTTTGGAGACACAAATTTCTGTGTGCTCTTTATGTACTTCAGAAATCAATTATCTCCTTCTGTAGGAAGCCAATGAACTTAATTTTCTGCTTCTATCTCCTTTTTTAACATCTTCTGTCTCCTTTCTTCTTGTATAATTTTGTGGGTGAAATATCACGTGGATATACTGTCTAAATAAAAGTCTGGCAGAAAAATAGAAAAAGAAATGGCCAACTAGTCATTATATGTCCAGTGTATATTTTGATGTGGTGGAACTCAAATGCAAATTAGTTCACAACCTCATCTGACTACATTACCATACCTGCAGTTGCCAACTTGTTGTTTATTGATTCACCAGTTGGTGTTGGTTTTTCCTACTCCAATACGTCCTCAGATTTGCTGAACAATGGAGACAAAAGGACTGGTACTATAATAGTTCTTTTCCAGTAATTGTTTTCCGACCTTCTTGTTCTTGCCCGTGACTTCCTCACATTTCCTTGTGTTGACATCACCTTATTTTCAGCTGAGGATTCACTGGCATTTCTACTCAAGTGGTTTGAACGCTTTCCACAGTTTAAAGGGAGGGAATTTTATATCACTGGAGAAAGCTATGGAGGTACCAATTGTGCTTATTGCTGTGTCAATATAATGCTGATTAGCCAAAAACGTCTTCTTTAGACAATTTGGATAAAAACTTGGCTTTTCAATTAGCCTTTCTTCTTTTTATGGAGCATATTTTATCTGAATGAGATGAACTAGGGCTTTTATCATGGCTTACGACATCGCTATTTTCTATGGTTACTGAAATTCTGCTGTGCTCTTTGCTGTATTAAATGAATCGATCCAATTCTCTGACTTTCGGGTTGAACCAAGTATACCATGTCTCAGAGACTCCTATTTGACCTTTTAATATAGGTATGTCCCCATGCGTGCTCAGTTGCACTCGCAGATTTTATCCAAGCTCTTTCAATATTCTTTCTTCTGGCTTCCTATTGTGTGGAAAAACTCACGTATGGGTTTTTATCTCCTTCTACTGCCCATTTAGAAGGATGAAATGTCCTTCAATTATTATCTGAATGTTGTGGCTTCTGCATTCAGAGGCATATTGCCAGTCAAAGATACACCTTATCATTAAAGTGGAGATTTTCCTTTTCTATTGTACTTTGATATGTCATGAAGATGCAGAAACACTGACTGGCCAGAATTGCAGGTCACTATGTTCCTCAATTGAGTAAAGCCATTGTAAAGTACAACAAAGCATCCGGTGAAAATCTAATCAATCTGAAGGGCTATATGGTATGTGCCAGTCTTTCAGGAGGAAAATGTTACTGTATGTTTGGTGCTCATTAACTGAGAATATATGTCCATTATGCAGGTTGGAAATGCTCTAACTGATGATTACCATGATCATCTTGGGCTCTTCCAATTTATGTGGTCAGCTGGTTTGATTTCTGATCAGACATTCAAGCTGCTGAATGTTCTCTGTGATTTCCAGTCTTTTATACACACCTCAAGTGCTTGTGATAAAGTTCTAGATATAGCTAGTGATGAGCTCGGAGATATTGATCCATACAGTATATATACTCCTCTTTGCCCTGTTAACGGTAGCCAGTCAAACCGCCTTCGCAAAAGAATGAAAGTGAGTTCATGTTCCTTTAATAAAGGCAAACTTTACCTGTTCTTTCAATGTCCATGATATGTCTGTAAATCCAAGTTCTAGACCAGACCTTAATCCGTGGCTCTTGCAGTAACAATGGTAGTATTTGTAGTATTTATTTAAACCAGTCAGTTGACTGGTTCTCTCACCTCGCCAGTTTTTAAGCACTGGTTATTCTGTATCGGTTTGGTGGATTAGCATAGTTGCTTGGTTGGTTTACAATGGTTCCTGGCTTGGGAGGGAACCTATTGTATAGAATCGGACAGTCTTGCCGGTAGGAACTAATACTATACTATAACAGCATGAGCTCTTGCTCTCCTACTGCTTCTCTATATTACCTTAATTTGACACTTCTAGATGATTGCTAAATATAAGAAGTAGGGTGCTTCCAAAAGAGATACTATAGCATGTGATTGTTCCGATGATTCTTCTAGGGGAAGATTCCCCAAACTCTTGTTTTGAAGATTATCTGGACTAGCGCTTGCAAAAGATAAAGACCAAATTTCTCTTTGTGAAATTTTCACCTATCTATAAAAGTGGGAAAGAGCTAGCTGAGATTCTCTGGAGCCACTTTATTCAACATGTGATCAAGTGTCGTGTTCAGTTGGCAACAGCAAGTCTCTTGTTATCCACTGACTACTTAGTTGTGACAATCATGCAAAGCTAATATATCCTAGAATTGTCTCCTTTTAATTATTGTTAAAAAAAAAACGTGGTTGTTTGTTCCTGGATATCTACTCAGTAATAACTCAACTTTGTATCTGTCCTAAGTGGTACTTTGGACTATCTGAAGTTTGACTAACCACAGAATTTGTCGCATGATTTCAGCTCTCCACACTTTCTTTCCTTGGTCTAGACAGAAGAATCAGGGTTACAATGGGGCAACAAACTCTAGTTTGCGTTTTCACTTGCATTTTCATGGGGAATGCAATCTATTGCTTTTGTCTGAAGTTTGACTTACACACATCACATTCAACCTTGTAATCCTTACGATTGTTCAAGCTTTTGTGAAGATAACTCTACCCTATTTTGTGTTGTCTTGAAATGCACAGTATAACCAGTTTGCCCAGTGTACTCTCACGCTTCACACAATCATTTTACTGCCTTGTGGAGCTGAAATGGTTCTCAATAGTGCAAGTTGAATAGAAAGATAGTACTGTGCTCTCAAAAAGAATTATGTTTTCTATCTGTCTTGTGGGTGTTCTTGAAAAATAACGTCTTCCAGGTCATTGGCCATGTCAATGAGAAATATGATCCCTGCACGGAGGAGCACTCAGTTAAATATTTCAACCGTGCTGAGGTGCAGACGGCACTTAATGTAAACAAGGCATTTGCGCCAGCTAAATGGGACACTTGCAGGTACACATCATTCAGTGCAACTCATAAATACTTAGGCTTGGTACGTGGATTGAATTTTCATTTGTGTGTTCAAGCATAAGTTCCAGTGAATAATCAACCTCATAGCTTCTGGTTGGTAAATCAATAGCAAGAAATTAATCTTCTCCTCCCTAAAGGACTGACAATGATCTTAGTTAGAAAATGTTATGGAATAGAATCTGCGGCCATTAGCCCATTAACCATTGTAAGTGATCAAGGAAACATAAGGAGCTAAAGAAGGTAGAACAATGGGCCAGGTATACAGGGTTTGTTGTTGTTCTATCCCTCAGATGCATAATTCTAGATTTCATTTGCTGAGAGTACTAGTTCAAGATCTCCAATGCAGTGACAAATACATGCATCATTTTGACGCATCTTCAGTTGTGCATGATCTCCTTTACGGAACTGAACACAAGCATCAGTGTTGCAAAGTTGTACTTTTCTTACCTCTGCAAAGGGGTCATGCATAATTTGCAACCATTCGAAACAATAAATTATGGTACTGATTTGAGGTCCTAGCAGAACTGTCTTTTAAAGTAGGTTCTTAGGGGAATTAAAGGTTGGTCATGGTCCACCCTGAGCGAGATCAAAGAAGTTACAGATATTTTTCCCACCTTGCCCTCCACGTAATAGCCCAGTCTAATAAAAAGAAGTCTTTCAGTCAATTCTAAACTTTGTTTCGTACACGTGACATGCACCACTATCGAGCCATCCTTTTGTCTCTCCCTTTTGCTTCATTTTGCTTGGAGGTTATGGGGTATTGCAATCTTTTACCGCATTCCAATTTGTGATCTGCAGTGACTTAGTAAATGAAAATTGGAAGGATGCTCCTCGTACGGTGCTGGACATCTACCGTGAGCTTATGCGTGAAGGACTTCGCATCTGGATGTTCAGGTATCTCTGGAAGAACAAATGTATTTCTTTCAAATTGACAAAGTGTTAAATTCAAGTTTTCTAGGAGTTGTAGATAACTTAAAACAGCAGCAGTCTTTTTCTTTATTGTGGCTATAGCAAGAGCAGTCCATTTGAATATGCTTTCCCAGATATATGTGGGTGTAGGATCCCTTCATGAGGCAAATGTAGGAATTGATCGATTATGTACCTTACGATACAACCGTAGAGAAGGGAAAATTTAGCTTCCCTTAGATTTGTGGTTACAAATTTAGTGTTGGGCCATTCATAAAATTAATTGTAACCTTGGAGCTGTTGGTACAAGGATGTTCAGACAATGGCTTTAGTGCAGTATTAATGGGGGATCACGTTCATTCTGAGATCACATTTTAATTCACTGGTCTATCATTGTGGTCACATCCTGATGATACCAGGTTTTGTCATATTGCACATTATATATGATTAGTGACAATCTTGTTTTCTTACTTCATCCATCCCTTTCCCTATGACAGCGGTGATACGGATGCTGTCATCCCTGTCACATCCACCCGGTACACAATAGATTCTTTAAAGCTTCCAACGGTGAAACCTTTTCGCGCTTGGTATGATGATGGGACGGTATGGTGCTCTCTCTCTCTCTCTCTCGGGTATGTTCTTGCTAAATCAGGAAGCATGTTTGCCATTTATTGAAAGGAAAAATTTGAGAGCTGCATTGTTGCACTTTGTAAATTGCAGATTCCCGTTTATTAGAAGGCAAATGATTTGTCCTGCTCAAAATTGCTTATTCCTCATTCCAAGGGGAACTGATAGGGCATTTTCTTGTCAGCGACCAAATTTTAACATAATTTTCGTGAAAGATGTTGGATTAATTTAGCATCTGTTTAAGCAATAGCAAAGCTGTAATCTTGGGTTAATTCATGATTTGTTCTTGCAGGTGGGTGGATGGACTCAGGAGTATGCAGGACTCACCTTTGTATCCGTGAGAGGAGCAGGTCATGAAGTCCCTCTTCACAGACCAAAGCTAGCGCTTGCACTCATCAAAGCCTTCTTAGCAGGAACCTCGATGCCATCACTCCAACTAGTGAGTGATTCTTGAAAGTTTTTTGTGTTACTCACAAGTGCACTTTTCCAGAGCAAAGTTCTCTATGGGGCTGTAAGTCATTCAATATTCCTGATGAATAAAAGCATTCGTGTGGGACTTGAAACGAGACCCGAACTGTAAATAAAAAAGGATTTCAGGTTGCCCAGTTTCTTTCCCTCTTTAATGTTTTAAGAACATTCAGGTTGTTGCCGTAAGTAGAAGATTTATCGCCTTGATTTCGACATTGGGTGTGATGGCTTTTTGCAGCATCGAGGATTGACTTTTTTAACCATTTAGTCTAGCAGAAAAGCTTTGCTATGCTTTGCCATCATAAGGATTGTCCTCAGTATAGATGATAGCCTCATCATGGTCACCGTCGAGTTTCGGCGACTTCTCTGTCTGGAGAATTTCCCTTCGAAGTTTTACAGGAAAGAATCACTGGGTTTTCGCATGTCTGTATGTATGCAGGCTTTGGAGTTCTGGAGTTCATAACTATACTTGATTAGTCACTAAGGGGCTTAAAGAGCAGGACACTCCATTGTTAGCCAGTATACTTCAAAATTCTTTCAGAATGGCTATTTGCCACGGCTATTCCATCGAATGATCAAACTTACCACACACTATTACGATGAACATGGCTATATGACTTATTTCTTCTTGAAAGCTTCTTAAATTGTATTAAATCTCTTCCTTGCGATAATTAAGAGCACACGGTCACTAAAATTGTTCATGAACTGTTTGATTAAATGCCACAACTTAAATGAATTGTCTATACTAATCTCTCAAATATAAGAAACATGCCAGTATATCATTCTACATGACTGTTTTCAGCAGCTTTCTTGGATTCACATGCTACATCTGCAAAGGTATGCAGCATATTTTCGATGTACAGAGAGACCCTCTTTCGAAAACGTGATAGCCTAGATTAAACGTGGACTTGACACATGATCATCTGGCACTCCTTAATCATACAAACATAGGTAATTCGCTAAATAATCGACTGATTGTTTATGAGGGAGTTCCTTTATAAATGGTTAGCTATCTCGATCATTTTTCCTTTCTAATAAAATTTTAAGGATCTAATTTACTTTCTAATGCTGTTTTTATGTTGAGTTACTAATCGCGGTCATTTCAAGTCTGAAGGCATGGGGGAGGATTTGAAGTCTAGCTTGAGTTCGCATTATCAAGTACTTCAAACTCCTATAATCTTTTTACGTTCAGACCATTTTTGTCACACAGTTGATGCCTAGTCAAGCAGGAAATGCATTAACCAGCAACAAAATCATTGATGTTATGCCTAATCAAGCAAATCCAACGAAACTTAATTCAGAGCAACTATAATTGTTGAATTCAATTTAAATTTTCATTGTATTCAATTCCTTGCATTTACTTCTTCATAATCTCAACTCTGGTCACGATGTTTTTTTTTCAATATGTTTCAGTTGGTGTGCTTTCTCTCCCTCATCCCGAGGTCGAGGGTTCGAACCCTCTTGTTGCTAAAGTGTCTTAAGTAGCGGCCCTAGTGTTGGGGTTCTGGGCTAGCCCCACTCTAGGTATTGACGCTTGGTCTGAGGTGCACCACGCACTATACGGGCTGTGAATTGCCAAGCGTAAGCACGGCAGGTCCGGCAGATCCTGGGTATCAAAAAAAAAAAAGTATTTCAATTTCATGTGGTCTCAATTCCAATGTGCTTACTCTCCATCACACTTAGTTTTGAGTAGAATTCGCACTCCACCAAAGCCCCATTTGCACACTTTGTGCTCAAGCGTGGAACTATATAGTGATCCCGATCGCTCTCTAAATTGTTTGAAATAGGATTACTCCGCCACATGTCAATTTTAAACAATATCTTTTTGGTATGCCACAGATTGATTATAGCTGCTCCTTTTTCCCCGTAGACTACAATTTACTCCTGAAGAAAGTACTAAGAAACATTTGCAAGTAATTATAATTAACGGTTTTGAACCTCCACTAATAAGTACAAAATTTGTTATGGGTGTACTGAAACAATGACGCTTACACAACATTTGGACTCCCGTTAAAATATTAAAGGAGTTCAAATTTGTGTCAGGTGGTTCATTGAAATGAAATGGAATGAGACAATTGGCTTCCAAATTATTTATTAGGTAAATCGTAAAAAGGAATGGAGATCATTTTATTTTATTATAAAAATATATTGAGGTAATGGAATGGTGATTCAAAACAATTTTTATATCTAAGTGAGAAATCATTTTCATCATTTTATAAATATAGAGGAGTGAACAAAAACCAATTAAAACCACCGACCGCGGTGGCTCCACTGGATAAGACTCTGCTGATCCTCAACGAAGAGATGAAGGGTTCAAAACCCAGGGGAGGCGCTAGGTGTATTAAGTGTGACTCAGGGGTGGTAGGTCATCCTGCTTAAGTGTCACTTGAGGATTTACGGCGCGGCATCATTGCATGCAGTTCCTCCAAAGAAAAAGAAAAAAAAAAACCAATTAAATTTATTACCAAAAAAAAAACAAAAACCAATTAAATTATAAATCAACGCTATTTATTTGATTCAAGGCTCTCCAAACCGATCGGCATAATGTTGAGGTTCAAGACATTGATGGATTCACAATGCAATGTGAAGAAGTTGGGGCTAATGTGCCTACTTTCTTCTTATTAAGCGTGTGCAAAAAAACCGAGAACCATCCGAAACTGGATTGAACCAACCCAGAACCGGTGGTTTTCATGGGAACTAGTTCAATTCCCAATTTCAGGTATAAAACTATCCACCTAGACTGGACTAGTATATATATAATTTTTTTATTTTATTTTTATGCAGAGCATTTGTGTGCACTTGAGTTTGACATATTTGAGGTTGGAGGTGACTAGCCTGGGGGCTTTTTTAGCAAGTTTGATTCTATGGGCCAAATGAAAAAAAAAAAAAAAACAAACAAACAAACAGGAGAATCTCTTATGAGCGTTTCTCATGACTGGGCAAGTAACCTGGGTGCTAGATACATCTCTAGTCCAACATTCTTCGAAACCTAAAAGGAGATGATGGACCAAGGAATTGTTCACCGTAGGTGTTGAGGAGGATTGGTTCGTGATCCGAAGCAATTGCATAAGGTGGGTGACAATGACTTTTAAAAGCTAATGACACCAATTTGGGTTGGAGTTGAACCTATCAACTTCTCAAAACATCCGGAAATGAATTTGTTAGGGACATTTCGATTGGATCCCAAGAAGATCCATGGAACCATTAGGTTCGGAACCACCCCTTTGCGGGCAATTCTCAATTTTAGGGTGGGAACCGATCATCCCTTCTTCTGGTGCTGGCTTTCTTTACTGTCCTGTGTTAAAGCAAGTGAAAGTGTAAGATGTGAGCAACACTAATTCCCTCAAAAGTCCAAACCTCCATTTCTCTTGCACGTGGTTGGCAAATCAGCCACACGGTAACCTTGATGATTAATTCATTTAAATATGTAGAACTAATTTAACCTTATATGGCATACTCATTATTATAATTATTACATTAAATACAGTTTTTTAATTTGCATAATTGACATTTAACCTTCAAAGTAATGAATATTCATCACGATTATTAGTTTTTCTTAGAATAAAGAAAGAGTAGATCTTCGATGTCTATCGGAGCGAAGACAGGCAGCCTCTGGGTTCGGTTCCTTCATAAAGGAAGAGGATGAGATGATCATTAATCTCTTATCTCTTATGGTAGACGATGATTAATATTGAATTATGGAGCAATAAAGTGTGAGTTTAAAAGGTATAAAATCACGATTCTTCTGCCTAAGCAGAGGACTAATGATTTCTTCTAGTGATAGAATAGCCCATTTTACCTCAAACTTTTTACAGGTTTAAGCATAGATTTAGGCTACGTTTGGGATCAGCTTTCCCAAGTATCTTTGGGTGTCAAAAGCCCATTTGAGCAAATATTAAGTGTTTGGGAACATTTTTAAAACCCAACTTGAAGGAATGCTGGCCTTCCAAAGGCTAAAAGCCCAAGGCACTAGGCTGCCTTGGGCTTTCAGCCTTCTCGACATGCTGAGCTGAGAAGGTAAATAAAAAAAATTTCTTCCCCAGTTATCCTCGTTGAATTTTCATTTTTCCAGTTTTGCCATCACTATTCTTCTTCTTCTTCTTCTTCTTCTTCTTCACCGTGAGCTATTGTCAGCAAAGGGCAGGCATGGTCACAGTGGCCCAAACGATCATCGCCAAGGGTGGTGCCACCGTCACCAAGGGGTGGCACGACCGTCGCTCCATCTAGGTCGCGGCCAGGTCTGGGTCGTCGACCTCGCCGCGACCCAGATCTAGGGCGGGGGGGTCGCGGGAGGACCTCGCCGCCCTTGATCTGGGTCACGCGAGTCACGCCACCCCCGGAGTTGGGGTGGTGAGGTTGCCCTAGCGACCCAACAACCAAGATCTAGGGTCGCGGGGTCGCGGGAGGGCCTCGCTGCCCCCAACCTAGGTCGCGCGACCCTGCCACGACCTTGCCGCGACCTAGATCCAGGGGCGGCGAGTTCCTCCCGCGACCTCACCGCCCTAGATCTAGGTCGCAGCTAAGTCGTCGGTAGTCGCCTAACCTCAGGCAGCCTTTGCCGGTGGTTGCCCAATCCTGAGTGGCCTTCGCTAGTGGTCTTCAGGGGTCGCTCGACCCTGGGCAACCCTCCCCAATTGTCTCCGGGGCTTGCTAAGGAAGATGTCGATCGCTGGCAACAAATTTCGATCGCCGATGGGCGGCTGCCGCTGCCCTTACTGGCCAATTTTTTTTATTTTTCTTTTGAGAATTTTTTTATCACAAAAGTCCTTTGTAAATAGGGATAATACCTTAAAAAAACCCCAAACTAGTACACTTGTGACAAATTTACCCCAAACTATTTTTTTGACCACCAAAAACCCCAAACTGGCATACTTTTGACAAATTTATCCCAAACTGGTACACTTGTGACAAATTTACCCTATGTTAGTTTTCGTTAAATTTTATTCTCAAATTATTAAGTTAAATGACACGTGACAGTTAACCAGTATACCAATTTAGGATTTTACGTTCCGTTTGTCACAGTTTACAATTTTTATGATTTTTTTGTGGTATTAATCCAATTTAGCATATGGTATATTTGTCACAAATTTACCAGTTTAGGATTTTTTGCGATCGAATAAATTAGTTTGGGGTAAATTTGTCATAAATATACCAGTTTATGGTTTTTTATAATTAGTCGGGGTAAATTTGTCACAAGTTTACCAATTTGGGGTTTTTCATGGTCAAAAAAATAGTTTGGGGTAAATTTGTCACAAGTGTACCGGTTGGGGTTTTTAAGGTATTAACCCTTGTAAATATCATCTATCCAAACATTTTTTTGCTCAAAAGTACTTCACAATTAACTTTCCTATTACAATTTAACAAACACAATTTACATTCTGAAAATTTTCTTCAATCTAAAGTCATTTGCATTTTTCTAGTGGTTTTTCCCAAAAGTCCAACCAAACGGGAATGTTTTTTAGGAAAGTTTTTAGGAAAATGCAAAGACCTTTAAATTAAATGTGTTTTCCAAAATATTTAGTCCTTTAAGTTTCTTTTTTTATGGTTTTGATCCTCTAATTTTATTCTATTTGATTGGGGTCTTCTAACTTTTTGAATTTACGAGATTTAATCTTGTAAGTTTAATTTTGCAATCCAAATCCTTTAAATTTTCCAGTAATCAAATCGTTTGATCAATCACTCTCCCTGAATTATCAAACTAATTAATGACATGGCATTGCCTATGTGATAAAAAACGACACCCAAAGCAAATTTGACACCACATGAGTTGAAAACAAATAAAAAAACAAAAACAAAAAATCATAATTTAATAGTATAAGTTATAGTAGGTCAAAACATTTGATTACACATGTAAATAAAATTAGAGGACTTGATTGCACGGTATAAAACTAAGAAGATCAAATTGCACATATCCAAAATATTAGAAAATTTGATTGCACAAAATATAAGTGAGGATTAAATTGCACAAATGCTAAAACTTGGAGGATTTGATCTGCAGTTAATCCGTTTTTAAAGTAAACATCTTCGAACTACAACATAACGATTGACGATTGCAAAAGTGCTCCACAATGTTGTCGTTGCACAAATGATTCAAACCGAGATATTTTTCTAGACTGCAAATTGCAGAGCAATAAAATGAAGCAAGTTAAAAATTCTGGGGGTAAAATTAAAAATTGAAACAAAATGTATAGGAGAAAAAAGGGAATTTGTGCTAATCATCATCATCATCATTATTTCTTTTGCGTGCTCTTTTCTTGTGAGAGCTGTTTAATAATTATTAAGCTTAAATAAATAACAAGGTCACTTGGATGACAAGAGAATTTGCTTCAATGAGTAAAATCTTAAAAGCACCATGCACGATGTGCTCCCTCAAGTCCTCTAGTAGATGCGCGAAAACTAGCTTGGTAATAATAATAATAATTAGTATTATTTCTTTTGCTCTCACTTTTCTCGTGACAGTTGTTTAATAATTACTTAACTTAAGCAAATATCAAGTTCACTTGGATAACAATAGAGTTTGCTCCAACACCATGTTTCCTAAAGTCCTTTAACTAGTGTGGGAACGATTAATTTCAAGTGTGAGTTTTGCACTAGGGGTAAGCGGTTTCAGGTTTTTTACAGGTTCCGCCTAGAACTTGGCACCTACTTTCAAATACAAATTCCTCATTTTTTGGAACTTGAAACCTACCCGTCAGAACCTGGAACCTAAAACCTACTCTATCACAGATTCCGGGATCAATTCCAGGGTCTAATAAGTTCTTTTTCTTTCTTTTATTTTTTTTCATTTTTAGTTAAACAAAAAGAAAATGAACCGTTTTACCACCGCCTACGGTGGCCCAGTTGGATAAGGCTCTCCAATGAAACTAACGAAAGTGGAGGGGGTCGAATCCCACTGGCCGCACGGAATCTTAAGCGCGACATCGGGGTGGTGGGTCCTCCGCTAGCGTCGCTCTAGGGTTTACCCGGATATCAAAAAAAAAAAAAAATGAACCCAATAATAATAAACAAGTTTATCATTCATCAAAGAGAATACAAAATGAACAAAACTATCAACATAAGAAAAGGAATTTTTTTGATAAGGAATTCAACTAGATAAAAATATAGATGAACGAATCTAAGTTTCATACAAGTTTCATTTAGAACTTGGAACCTACCCGTTGGAATAGATTCCTCATTTTTTTGGAACCTGAAACTTACCTTGCATACCTTAGAACTTAAAACATATCATGTCATATTTTCCAGGGAAAATTTCAATTAAGGGTCTGAAATGGAACCATTTTCTCAAAAAAGGGCATAAAGTGGACATTGTATCAAATAAGGGCCCAAAGTGACCAATTTAGTCTCAAATAAGGGTTTCAACTTGAAAGCCAGTCAAATCTTATTTGCAGCTAGGGGTATTTTCGTCTAAAGTTGTTTTTCTTTTCTTTTTTTTCTTTTTTCATATTGCTCACCTCCTTCTTGACAAATGCATCAGACTCCTCACGCACGAGCTTGCACAGGTGCAAAACAATTTGAACAATTTAGGAAAAGAAGAAAACAAAAAGATATTCGAGAAGTTATGCAGTTTTGCAAAATTGCAAATTGCGTGCTTCAGTTCTACGGCCTCCCCATCAACAAACTTCAAAGCGCATGCTCTCTACATTATGCAATTTTGCATCCTCACCCAAGAACTCATTGATTTCGGCATAAGCCGGTTTTTAAGTTATTCGCCATCACTCACCTTCTCTGATGACGATAATGAACTTGAGAATCAAGAAATATCCATCAGTGGGTTTTGTTTTTATTCAATTTGCTTGTAAAAACTTATTATGGCAATTAAAGTAATAGTTTCATGCTCTCCCCGCCAATGAAATTGCCTATGCCATGATAACTTTTGCTCGTAGCTTCTTGGGAATGTTTTATTGGGTCCGAGTTGGATTATTCATAACATTCATAGACGCAGCTTGCATTGAGGTGGAATATGTGGCTTCTTGAGAGGGTCCAATTGTGTCGTGCATGCTAGATAATATCATTCTGACCTGTGATTGAAGATACTCACCTTTGGTGGCAATTCAAATCAGACATCACTCAATCTAAAAAATGAATGACTCTAGTCTACACAAATTCAAACAAATTTGCTTCTCTAACTCTAAAATATTATCTACATAGATTTGAGAGAGAACAACAAGATGAAAAAAGTGCAAAATTGCTTAGAAATTCCCAAAACCACGTATTTAACTGAACAAATCAATGCACATGAGTATCACAGAAATTCTTCAAAAACCTCTAATAAATTTAGCTTAGGCACTTCAATCTGGCTTCTCCTCGCTAAGATCAATCATAGCCTGCGTGAGCATCGATTTGAATTCAAGCATCGATGACAACGAGGGTGGCAAGCTAATGGCTTACACCTCATCATGCTTCGTGCTTGACCACGACCACAAGATATGGGATCGAATCGAGCTGAGCATCACATCTTGGTCTACTTGTGCTCGATCTAGGGCTTGGATTGACCTCCATCTTTCAACAAAGGTACTAGAATTACTGTCAAGGGCAATGACAAATGAGGTTGAGGGCATTGATGGCTAATTTAGCAAGGAAGATAGAGATAGACTTTGGAGAACGCGATCTAAAGAGTGAAAAATGTGAAGGCATGATGATGATGATGAAGAAAAGAAAGAGAATGAGAAAATAAATTTTAAAAAAAAAAGAAGGAAAAAAAATCTTTAGACAAAAATACTCCTAGATGCAAATAAGATTTGGTTGGCTTTTAAGTTGAGGCCTTTATTTGAAATTAAGTTGGTCACTTCAGGTCCTTTTTTGAGATAATATCCATTTTGAGTCCTTTTTTGAGAAAACGGTTTTACTTTAGGCCCTTAATTGAAATTTTCCCTATTTTCCAAGGTCTATATAGGTCTCACTTATATTATTATATGAACAATTACAATTCACTAATCATAACTTATATTTGGATACACGAAAAATATTAACATTAATAAAATAAAAATCTTAGCCATAAAATGAAAATTCGGACTAGTACTTTCAAATTATACACTCATTATTGACAACATGGAATATTAGAAGATCACATGGAAACATGGATCAAGAAAAATATTAAGGCTTGTTCCAAGTTGTAGGTTTCAAGTTCCAAGTTCTAAATTCCTCCATCTAAGAACCTGGAACTGTCCATCATTTTTTGGAATCTAGAATCTACAATGCATACTTTGGAATCTAGAACTTAAAAGTTATTACCGATCCAATCCTAGGTTCTAGGTAGAACTGGAACCATGCTCACCTCTAGTTTGGACTTCCATGTCCATAAAGAGATACAATAAAAATCTAAAAGTAAGTTAAGAATTGGAATAAGACAGATAAAAAAAAGGGTAAAAATAAAATTTATGAAGTGAAAATAGTTTATTCTTCTTTTCTTCTTCGATTTTAGCCCATGAAGGTCATCGTTGGACAGGAAAATCCGCTGATTTCACTATCGGCGCCTCTCGAACGCTCCCCACCTTGGACTTCAGCTCCGGTAAGACGCTGTTTCTTCCTCCAATCACCGCCCACTCTTGTTCTTCGCGCTGTTTCTTGGTTTTTTTTCACTGGTTTCTTTTCCCGATTGCGTTTCTTCATTACATATCTCTGCGCTTCATTCGTCATTCGTTTTCTCCTCTGCCTTTTTTTATTTTTTCCCTCTCTTTGTGGTTCGGAAGCATCATGAATGTACAATTTCTTGCTGTTCTCTTCATTCTCTTTGTTTTCTGGGTGATATCAAGACGAGGGCGAGTTCTTGATTTTGATCATTTTGGGGGGCACGAGAGTGGGCGTAATGAGCTGCGTGTTTCTTAGCGGGTTCAGGGGATTTTTGGGGTCTAGCGAAATTGGGTATGCCGTCTTTGTGTTTGATGATATGTCTCAAAGGTCGATACTTTAGTTCGGGGTGCACCTTGCATCTCCACTTTGACAGAGGCTCTCTTTTATATAGAAGAAGAGTTTTCCCATAATGCCTATACGTGGGTAAGAAGAAGAGAATTCATTCGAGTTTCTCTTGTAGTACTTTTTTGGCCCTTTTTCCCTAAGATGATGATGGGATATGGATCCCATTAATTTTCCAGGAGTTTAATTTCAGGATTTGGGTTTTTGGTATACCGTGCTACAGATTGAATGGAAGTTTTGAGGAATGTGTTGTGGCTCATCATAGAACTATCTTCAAAGCATAGCTGAAGCTCTTTTTAATTTGGTTACCGATGTCTGTTTTTCGGTAGTTCTTGTGTTCTCCGCTGAAAAAGAGTCATTTTTCCATCTGTGTCTCCTGCATCTTATTCTTATGTCTAGCACCATGTCTAACTAATTTTATGCGTCATTTGTGCAGGTATCTCCAAAGAGTAATCTGTTGATTCCGTGGACAAGATCCACAGCTGCTTCTTGAGGTCATGCTATATTGGTATGGGCAGATACTTGAGCATGTGTATTTTGTGTATGCATCTTTTTACATAGTTGACTCATTAGTCTTGTGGATCATTAGATAGGAACCAGCTTAAGGTCAGTTGAGAGGACTTCAACCAATGGTAGTTCCTAGCAGTAACCCCCACAACAGGGAAATGGCCATTAGGAGGAGGATGGCCAGCACGTAAGTCTCTCACTCTCTCTCCCCACCTCCCTAACATCCATCCACCACAAAGTCCAGGCAGCACGTGCTAGTTTATAGATTTTACTCCAAAAATGCAGGCATGGTGTATTACTAGTTAATTGTAGTTGTTACTCATTGCACAAATTAAAGTATTCAGATATCACTTACACAAAGGCTTTCTTTTTTCTATTTTTGTTGTCTTTATGTCTAAAGGCAAATTCTAACTGTCATTCTTTCTGCGACCTTCACAATTTCTTGATCTCCTGGCAAGGATTTTTAGATACATAATGCTATGTGTGTCGTAGACTTTGATTACTTTTCAGAAATTTCCTGACTGACGTGGAAGAGAAAACTGAAAAAAATGTCCATTTGGGAAGGAAAAAAGCCAAAGAAAAGTCTGTGCAATTGGGCAACTTAAACATAGGGCCAAATGAATTTACTTTGCCTCATTTGCTTTCACTTACAGATTCAATAAAAGAGAAGATGATTTTCCATCCTTGAGAGAGTACAATGACTACTTGGAAGAAGTGGAGGAAATGAGTGAGTTTGTGAATGTTTTTAATTGGATTTTCCTCATTCTGTTTCATTTCTGAGTCTGACAATGATACTTTGCAGCATTCAATCTGATTGAAGGAGTGGATGTGCCGACTATTGAAGCAAAGATTGCAAAGTACCAGGAAGAAAATGCTGAGCAGATTATGATTAATCGTGCGAAAAAGGTGGCTGTCTCTTCTATATACGATATATTGTTCTGGCCACATTAGTGCAATAGTAATTCAGCTGTTTTGACGCTTTCTTTGAGTTTATGCTTTTAAGTCCTAATAGTCGAGGTGTCATGACTTTGCATTTTGGTATTTACTGTTGCTATTGTTTAATAGGCTGAAGAGTTTGCTGCGGCATTGGCTGCAAGCAAGGGGCTACCTCCTCAAACTGATCCAGATGTGGTAAGAAAAACGAAAATCTATTGATCACTTGATTATTGTTGGATTTCACTATTATTGCGGGCCTTTCTGAAGTTAGTCAATGTCATCTTTTACTTACTCCATGTGTATCCTGTATCTTTACATGCATTATATTAGAAAATTGTTGTCTTTTTTATATTTTTGTGAATGATTATCTGGAGTAACTATCAACTCAAAGTTCTTTCACTTGCTGTGGTGCAAAAACTTACATACACAGTCTATAAGGAAAAGTGACCTCGGTGCTTCGAAGTCTCCCTTGATGACATTTTTCATTTGTCATATTGTCCTTGAGGCCAGGGTTTAAGAAATGACAATGCCCAAGTTGTTAGGAATGATCAGATGATTTGATTATTCCTTAACTGTTAAAGGGAAAATATGATGCCATGCTTTGTGAGTATCATGAATCAGGAGTCTTCCAATTTATTTCTTAGTATTGTCATATAATACTGCATGATGTGTGATCCTGGGATGATAATCTGCAAGATCACAAGTTAGAGGCATAGAAAGGCTACAAAGTTGGAGAAGCCTTATCTCTAGTGTGTCTCCTTTTAGTACGGCCCAAGCATATGGATCTGACTTTTGCATGATATCATCATGGCCATCACTATTCTCAACATTCTTTTGTTTTTCTTTTTGTTCTTTATGATGTTGTCACAGTATCATGCAAGAAAGCAAGAACACATAATCAGGTTTCCATTTAACCAGATGTTGGAACCATTAGAGTTAGCATGAATTGTACTGGGATTGCCTTCCAGTTGTTCTTCTTATTCTTATTTTTGTGGTAGTGCATAATTTGGGCATTTTATTCATCCACGTTTGGTTCCATTTTTCAAGAGTTCTATAGGATGAGTTTCAGTGTACGCAGATAAATGCATGTGCACATGGATACATACTTTAATTATGGGGATCGAGAATGTCACCAAGTACGTATGCATTAAGCCAAATTAGAGACTGAAGTGATCTAAAGGAATATGATAGGGAGTTGAGGCTATGAATTTAACACCTTCCAAAAGAAGAGTGATAATGCATAGCTCTATCCAAGTGGTTGGTCGAAGCACTTGGAGAGAGGATGTAAAAATGGCATGCACATGGTATTCATAAATCTTAAGAAAGCATTTGATGTGGTCCTTAGAGAAGTTTTTATGATCATTGGCTTATTCTCTTAGAATTCCTTTGTTAGTAGACTATGGCAGATGCCATTGATTAGATAGTCAATAATCTAAATAACCTAGATTACCTTATGTAGGTATTCTGGTTTTCTTCAAATTTCAGTTGTGTTTTGCCATGAATAATTAGTTGCAGATCATATTGTTCGCTTTCTCACGTCTTTAGCCTTCATTCAGGCTCTTAACTCTCAAGCAGGATTGAGTGTTGGGACACAGGGACAATATGCTCCTGCAATTGCTGGAGGACAGCCACGGCCAACAGGCATGGCTCCGCAGCCGGTGCCACTTGGGACTGGCCTCGACATCCGTGGATATGATGATGAAGAAATGATTAAGCTCCGAGCTGAAAGAGGAGGCAGAGCGGGAGGGTGGAGCATAGAGCTAAGCAAGAAAAGGGCTATTGAAGAAGCATTTGGAAGCCTTTGGTTGTAATTCAGTTAGTAGTAGCACTGTTTGTGGGTGGGAGCATTCTAAGATGGTTCTTAAGGGAGGAAGCAAGAATCGCAATTGTTATGATTGGTCTGACTAAGAAGTGTTTGCAATTATCCGCGCGAAGATCATGTCTTTCTGGTTCTTGTATGGAGAGCATTTGGAGCAGCAGCAGCCTTGCTGCTCGCTGGCAATTTTAATGTGACATTGAAGGTGTAAAATTGTTACCTCTAATACGATCATACTTGGAATAGTAATGGTAACTGAATCTCTCTCTCTCTCTCTCTCTCTCTCTCTCTCTCTCATTGGAGCAACTCGTCTCTCTCAATTAATCAAAAGTTCAAGGCTTCAGCTTGCCCTAGTTTATTATTGGTGAGATTGTTGATGTAGTCGAAGACAAGGGAGTAATTCAAGTGCTTTCCTTGCGGAGGGAAGAGGTAGTTCTAGGACTTTGTAGGTGAACTTTAAGGTGATTCTATATCTCGGCCGCTCATCGCATGCCATCATGCTTTTAACTTTGTATCACTGTAAAAAGCAAATGTAGCGAAAAACAAATGCGAGCATTGAAGTATGGGTGCTCTAAGAAGGAATGCGATGAAACTCAAGAAGGAGTCAGAGCATGTCTGTATGGTTGATTGCAAAATTGAGTGAGTTGATTTTCCTGAATAATTTCCCTCATACTTGTCATGCCTTCCTAAGTTACCTGCCCATGACTATACACCGTATGCTTTCCAATGGGCATACCAACTGGTGAACTTTTGACTAGTTTTCGACCCAAAAAACAAAAACTTTTGACGAGTAGTACGCACCTATATCTGTTAGGACAAGCGAGTAAGCCCAATGATCAGGATGTCTACATGACAAGAGACACCTGTCACTGCCCGATAATTACCATGACAAGAGACACCTGGTGGTTTAAGAAAATTATCTTCGCTCAAGCTTAAAACGCATAGAAGTCCATTTCCTAATAATATTTTCTTGACATTGGATATAATTTAACTCGGAAGAGTCTTGAGGTAACCAATGAGGTTATGGAATACCAGAAGCTCTTAGCAGGAAACTCACGTACCAAGGTTGATGACAGATGACCATTCTTCATGCGCTATTCGGTTAACATAGACTCATCCCACCCCGGAACTTTGACCGGACTTGCCTGAACATCAGTCTCTTTTGAGAGGTCATAACAAAATGGGATTTTAGCTCAGCAAGTTGGATTTTTCACCCATTGAGACAGAAGAGAAGGCAAATATGTATGAGGCAATGCAGCTCCATAGTAGCACTGAAACCTCAAATTACAATAGCACAATGATTTGTAAAAAGCAGTGTGCAGCCAAAAAATTACATACAACTGCCAGCACGTTTAGACCATTTGTGCTCCTTGTCCTATGTCAATTATATACACCCTACTTTATTTCACAGCTATCGTGACTTGGTCTCTATGTGCAAGTATCATCCATCTATCTTATCCATCAAATCTGCCAGTGGTCGACCTCCTTTTTGTGTCGCCACCTTCTGTGTGAAAATCAAACTCAAAATAGGACCAGCCGCTTGCAGTTCTCCTCAGAGGAATCAAACAACAGGACAAGCACGAGCTCCAATCAACTCCAGCATGTAGACGGTGTCGCTGCAAGAGTTCTATCTTCCGCAAGAATCCCTAGCATTCATGAAAGATCTTGGGAGATAGTTTTTGACAATCGTAGTTGAGATCCCTAACTTCTCTGTACCAGGAAAAGATGGTTGTGCAGCCACCGTGTAAAACTTGTGAGCTGCTCCGCTCCGCTTGTCAATATATTCAAAAAGCATTATCTTCCGAGGAATTGCCACTTTGTTGCAACACTGGTAATATTTCTTTTTTGCCATTTGCAACTTGAATGTGTGCAACTCAGTGGTTCCTTTGAGGCTCCAGCTACCAGCTGGTAGAAAACAAGATTCTTGCTTCGAGAATTTGATGCTTTTGATCACTTGGAATAAGTTTCTACTCTAGCCATATGTTAGATCAGTTGAAGAAGTAAGGGGATTTGAGAACTTCCCGTAAGTCAAAGTTGCCTCTATCAGGTAGGGAAGGAAACGTCAGTGCTGGATATGATGTCTGGAAACTTTCGAGCAACTGCATAAACACAAGACGAATTAAGCCCAAGTGAAACCTTGCTCCTAAAAAGAGTAGAGAAATACACAACATAGTGTATACATTATGAGTCTTCCACCAAAAGTTGGCTTTGATCCACATTTCATTTGGCAGTTGAATAGAGGATTATTTTGGAATCCATGAGATCTCTAAATTATCTATTAGCCTAGCAATTATAACATAGTGACTCGAAACACACTGAAGCATACAAAACCATAGTCATCACCTCATCAATCTTTTTCTCAATAATTTATCTGAGAAACATGCAAAAGATTCGAACTAAGGCTTCGAAGCTGTACATAAGAATCAGATACTTACATTTTCAAGGATAGGCTTATCATATAATTCGACAAATTTTTCCCGTAGAATCCAGTTCATCTGGTCCACATCACAAGCATGTGTCCAGAATGAGTCATGCACCCCTGCAGTTTATTCATATGAGAATGTATGTGAGTTTCACGCCAAACAGGAGCAAGTTGTCCTTGAGTATACTTCAAAGACTAGTTTCCTATGTCCAATCATAAGTACACTTCAGCAGTTTAGCTTAGAATTTTCCGTGGTCCAAAGGAATGATATTCATGTAGACCTATCGGGGAAGACCAAGCCAGACCAACATGTCAAATGATCTTCTTAGCTAGGATGCAGAAGATCCATAAGAGCGCGATTGTCCTTGGGAGACTAATAAATTTTCGCAAACATGGGAATGTACAAAAACCTGAACCAATACACACAGCAAGCAAACCTAACAGAACTTTTTATGGTGCTAGGTTAATGTGTATCTAGTATTTGCCTGTATCAGGCTCAAGATCCAAATGAGTTCTTGCAAATATAGTGGCTTGAGAGAAACCTGCAAAACGTAGACCAGCCTCACTGCAGGCAACAGCAGTCATCATCATGTGTGAGCCATCAAGTGAGTGAACATAGTTGGGAGGAAATGCTGTTCTCTGTCTTCTAACATCAACCTGAAATTCATACAAAATTTAAGCTTTCATGTCATATATTCAGTGTCACAGGATATAACCTACTGAATTTTCCAAACATAACCTACCAAGTCACTCTCCCGCTGCAAGGCCAAAATCTGAAGGGTTGTTCTTATCTGCATTACAAAACTAATTCAGGATTTTCAAATAGAAAATCAAGCAATACAGAAATTCTGAAGGGTTGTTTCTATCTGCATTACAAAACTCATTAAGGATTTTCAATACGGTAGCACAAGACACAAATTCACACATCCTTCTTGCAATCCCCTCCCTAATGAGGTCTATGTCAAAAAGCCCAGTCATTCTTGTATCTTCATCATCCTTCTCGAGAACAAAATGCATAGCGTTTGATGAAACAAGTAGAATGCATTAAGACACAGTTGTTTACAAATGACAGTCTCATGAAAGGCGCGCTATAATCAAGGAAACCATGCATAGCATTAAAAGTAAACAATTAAGTAGAATCTGTGAAGACGGTGGATGATGATTAATAAATGACTATGCACTCCTCCAGTAGCATCACATGGCACAACCCACTTGAGTGCATTACCACTTGCAAAATTAGCATACATCATCCTTCAAGTAAAAGAAACTCAAGAAAATTCAGTATAATTATTAAACTTTAATGAGACTCCACATTAGATGTAACAACCAAAAGAAAGACACAATTGAATATGTGATGATTACATTGAAGGACCTACAAAGCTCTCTTTGTTTATATGTTTATACAAGACTAATTGCAAGTTCTTTTTGCACCATTTATAGAGTTGTTTATTATCAGGTCCAAAAATTTTACTGTATGTTCAGATCATCCACATCTTCTAATCGTAGCGCTTTTTGGCACCAGAAGGCATGCAATCATTGGTTTGTTAACCAAATGTATAAGTCATGTCAGACATGATAAAAATAGAAATGCCCCTCACAACACATTTCGGGCAGTAGACTATATAAAGCTCAGGCTGTGACATGTCTAAACCAGTAAGCACAACTGAAACACTCACAAGATGGCGTTTATTCTTATAGTACGGTTGTACGACAGGAAGACCAAGGGGAGTAGTCCACCGCACTGGTTGATTATCTGCGGCAATAATCTGAAAAAGGCAAAATTAAAAACATATTGCATAAATCCATCACGATTGAGGATAGATAAATTTCATTGCATTACAGAAATTGTACTTTTGCACAGTCACCAAGCCAACCCATTATTCCGCGCGCAGCTTCAAATATCTCTTCAAGGGCGGTCAGTGTTACCTGCAGACAGTTACCTAACTTCAATGCATATTGTAACATGAAAACCCAGAAAAAAAAAAAAAAAAAAACGATACTCAAACTGAAGCAGAGTGCGTGAGTCTTTTTTAGAATATTCAGGAATCAACTGAGAACGATTCTACAGCAGAATGAAATGCACTGAGTCCACTCTGGTTGATTCAGCATTTCCAATCGAGAAAGATACCAATAAAGGATATATTATCAGAGAAAGCCAGTGCAATGCCAGCTCAAGCCACATTACCATACACAAGTGTCAGGCAACCATAGATACTGGTGAACATCCCAAAGACATTCAAATAAATTCATCCTAAGTTCCTGCATTCTCCTCAAGTAAAATGAATTGTGCTTCTGGCTTTGATTCAGCTTCTTCACAGGAATATCACAAGATCGCCCACAATGGCACAACCAACAACTCAAACATGCACTCAACAACATATTCAGATAAAAAAAAAACCCAAGAAACAAATGCAGAGAAAACCATCTTCCATGTACCACAAAAGCAGACTCAATCACATACGTGACCGTGAATGGTATCAGCAATCCACTCGTACATGTCGTTACACAGATCTTACCACTACACACAGTTCAATTCTAACTAAAAAAAGGACATGCAAACGATTAAGAACGGAAGAGTACGAAGTCAATTTAGTTTTCCTTTCTAGTTTCTTTTATCATATAGACAACAATAATCTTAGGCAAAGGAAATGCAGAAAGATGAAGTCAACTGAATGAACATTGTAAGAGAACAATATTATTATCTGGAAGGTGTGCAAACTCTGAGTTTGATGAGGAGTCTCAGCAGGCAGCTGAGCTTGTGGAACCTGACAGTACAGGCTTTGTAGCATTTCACTAAAAGTAACCATATGACTCCATACAGACACCCTACTTCTTGAAAATAGATTTGGCGAAGGCTTACTTTAGCAGCATAGCATGCAGCAGCAAAGAGCAGTCTGTCATCACCAAGTACACCCTTCTCCTCTAGTCTTCTTTTTATCTGCTCACGTGCCCCAACAAAAGTCACTCCATATACTGAGGTCATCACTGTCTGTTTCACTAATTTCCTATCCACCTGAAAGGTTTCAGAAGATAGAACCGTGACTAAAAGTACAAAAGCAATGTACTAAATGAAAAGTTATTTCCAAGAAGGAAAATTCAAGAATAAACTTTGTAAGACCCACAGAAAATGCACCTGGCCCAGTAAGACCTTTGCCAATGCAGCATTAGGATGAGTAGCAGGGTCCTTGTTGCTGTCCCTTTTCATCATGTCATGTACCCTAAACCCCAAAAAGAGAAGGTAACCAAGACTTTTCATGTCGCATAACTTAAAGTATGCATTAACCTAGAGCATGCACAAAGAGGAAAGAGGGTCTGCACAGCAACAAGGAAATTTGCTAAAGAATAGTATGACCCAACTCTTCTAATAAGCATAATTAAAATAGCAATTCCACCATTACCGAATCCATTTCTTCTGTGGAGTTGGATCCCTAGCGGTGCTAAGAGAACTGTTCTCTTGTTCTAGGAGATATAGGGAAAGGAAGAGTCGCGTGATGACAGCAGAGAATATTAGAAGACAGATAACTTCTTTTATCTACACATATGACTGGAGTGACGGATATCTTGATTCTTTTTATTTTCATATTTGGGAAAGATAGACTAGAATATATGATGCTAGTCTGCTGGGAAGCGCATAGTACTCAGTTATTTAACACATATAACTACCTTAGTAACTGTCTGGGCAATAGTATAACTCTTAACATTCACGCTGAGAAAAGCAAAGTAATGGTATTTTGCAAGTCTAACAACACCAATAATGTTTCACCATGGCCATGTACCATACCTTGCAGCAATTTCTGAATAAACATCAGCAGGTTTCTCTGCCGCAACTAGATTTACTGCAGCAGCTTCCATCTGGAAAATGAACACAGTGTTTTGAATGCTCATGAGAAATTAAAATATTAAGTTATACAAAATTTCAGGCTCCAGTTTCATAAAATTAATTTGAATGACATGCGAGACTCTGCTTAACATATGTATTATCATGTCAACAGTTGAGATAACTGATTCATCATCTAGACATTGTCAGAACAGAAACAAAGACCAGCTAGAGATTAGAACTACATTTCCACAACAGAAATTAAGGAGATTAATCAATATGAAGAAAATATCATCTCAGATAAGCCATACAATTCAGATATCTCTCAAGAACTACAACTGGAAAGGGTCCTTATGGACTTTTCTTCTAAAAACCCAATTGGTGTAGCATTTACCGTTCAATGTTGGAGAAAACAAATACGCACTCCGGAGTATTAACCACCTATTATCAACTAAGTACCTAAATCACTTTTCTGCATAACAGCAGCTTTTGGGTCATTCTTTCATTGCAAGCACAGGGACACAGTGTTGTAATTGAAATGAGAAGAAACACTCAGATGGTATAAACTGCAAATGTATTTCTTGACTAAAAAGATTTAGTTGCCAAGTTTTGTGTACTATGCTGCCAAACAACAACTTTTGGGATGATTCTGTTGCATAAATGAAAACTAGCTGCAATCTTTCCAAATGATAAGAGGCCTTCAATTGGTCTGGCAAAGAAACTTGAATTTACAAATGCCAACATATTTGTCTACTAGTAACTAACTGGGTAAGTAAGATTCCAAGATATGCTTCGGGTGTCACAGTTTCTAAAAGTACTGAAAAACAATCAGCTAAACTGCTTGTTACAAGGAGAAAGTACCCACACTGTCTCTTCCCAAGGCAGCATAGTGCTGAAGGCCATTGCAGGAACCATCCTGAAAATAATGCATAGTCACTAATTCAGATGGTAGAATCTCAGGTAAGTAGGGGTGTGTGTGTGTGTGAGAGAGAGAGAGAGAGAGAGAACACACACACACACACACACACACACACACACACAGAAACAGAGACAGACAGAGACAGAGCATACAATCATCTCGGCAGAGAATCCCCCATCCCAGGAAGGAAAAATAAGAGAATAATAAAAGTTCACTTATGATCAACAAGGCCATAGCAGTGAAAACCACCTTGCATAGTTGACTACTGTCATTCAGAGCATATGACTACAATGTAATTCAAGTTTGCTAAAAGGCAACTCATAAAGGTTTTAAATTATCCTAATTCATAATGATCTAAATTTTCCACGTCAACGCTAGGCAAAAAAGACTCTTCACATAACTTCCACTGGAAATGGAAGAGGAAAAGCTCTCATGACAAAAGATTTTCTCTGTTAGTCTTGCGACTTTTGTTTGGGTTTCATGAAAAACACCCTAATGAACATGTCTATAGCTTATGAAGGAATTTCTTAGCTCCTACTTGCTTTCAGAATGATCACTTAAAAGAACAAATTTAAAGCAAATTATAATATATGTCGCGCCCATATAAATCAAAGTGCTCCAATAACTAAGTATAGACTAGCAAAGTAACTAAACCTACCTTTTTTCATATGTGTGTTGCATATGTCCGTGTGAGTACAGATATACAAATTTTCCAGGACAAGGAGCATGATTTCATTCCATTTACACCATTGACACAAGCACCACATATGTTGTGCTGGCCAATTGTTTTCTGGACAATCTGACACTTACCGCTAGATGCAAGATAATTGAACCATCGGTTCTAGTAATCCCCACTAGATAGATCTACCAATATTAGATGGGAGTATAACAGATTGGTTTGAGAACACAAAATCACAGGAATCATTATACACCTTATCTCCAGTGGGTTATCCAGCTCCTTCAAAACAGAATAACAAGATCATAGATTTAACTTTCTAGAAATCATTTGGCTCGGCGAAGCAAGGCAGGTGAGTTAGACTTTAGGAGTCACTATCCTCCATCCCAACAACCAAGAAGCAATAAAGCAAAATAAAAACCACATTTGAAGTTTTACCAAATCTTGGAAACATACAGTAGTTCTAAACTACCTTGAATTGATCTATCAAACCAGGTAAGTGGTAACATATTACCAATTAAGCCAATAAACAGCAATAATTTGCACCCTTGAGACTAGCTGACATATTTACCTGATGAATTGGAAGATGGGAGATGGCGGTATATGGTGACGAGCTCTTCAACGCTTCCGACAAATTAATACAAGCAGCTAAGCACTGAAAAGGGTCTTCAGCCGTCAACCACCACCTATTCCCATTTATAGGCTTCTCTGCTGAGTCAAATATATCGTCCAGATGGTTTTCTACAAATGCTACGCGTCCATCATGCGAAAGCTTTTCAACACCACCAGAATAGAGGTTTGCCAAATGTATCTTCAACCAACGTAACCCAGACTTCCCTAGCGGTCGTCCTTCAGCAAACTCAAGAACTCCTCGACAGAGATCAGAGCTTAAATGATTCAGATGTGAATGCATTGGATATGCACGGCCACGGAAATCCAAATTGTGAGGATAATAAAAACCTTCCTCTTCTTTCATCTTTCGGGCCACCTGTTCCATGAAGAATTTGTGCAAGAGTGAGGATCAAGAAAACTTTCTTCAAATGCATGGAGACAAAACTTTATGCAAGGACATGGACTTCTACGCAAGCAAAAGTCTCAGCACTGATTGCATAGTAATAAAAGTTACCGAAACTGGGATAATGACAGAAAGTGACAAAGGGATCGCCAATCTTTAACAAAGAGACAGTGCAGCAGGAAAACAGGAGATAATTATCTAACATTCTAAGGAAACCACTATCCTCTGAGTCACAGAGAGAGAGAGAGAGAGAGAGAGAGAGAGAGAGAGAGCTTACAGAGAGTTTAAGCTCAATGTCGCATCGCTGAGCATGCCTCTCTCTGTTAACCTTCTTTGCTTTCCGTACCCTCCACTTCCACAGTTCAAGCTCTTCGCAATCCCAGGAAACATCCTTATCTGGCAAAGGAAGCTGCAATAAAAGAGAGATTGGAAAAAGTTCTGCAAAATGCAATACAAAAATAATGACCAGAACAACAGAGGGACCACATCAAACCAAAACCAGCAAGCTTCCCCATGGCAACCAATATTAAAACAAAAGGACAGTGACAGGCAAAACCTATTCTTACAACACTAGTTGGAGATAATTCTTTCTCATTACCTGTTTCAGATGAGTCAGTCTACATAGTATCAGATCAATTAAAGAAAATGATTGAGAACTCTAGTCAAATCACATTATACTTAGAAGTCATTGCAGTAGGATATCATCGACGTCAACTTTTTCCTGAACAGAAGAACATAGATATACAACATCAACAATATACTGGTCATACACAACTAAAATAATGCCATTACAGATCAGAATCTTCAGCAGTCATGATGGAGAAACACGATTTGCAGATAAAGAACAGTAGTTTGTCATGAGCAAGAATCTTGTATGTGCTCACATCATGTCTCTCAACCAAACCCCCAACACTTCCACCTTGAGCCCAGAGGCTCTCCACTGCAGCAAGAACTCTTCGATTAATCCTCCATTTGGTACTTCCAAGTGTGTCCAGGGCCTGCTTACAGATAAGTAAAAAGGTCAAACAAAACAAAAGGAAGTAAACAAGGCGTTAAGAGTGCAACAGATAACCTTAGAATTGGCCAGCACACAAAATTAAAGATTAATGCACAAAGAAGAAGTGCATGACATTCTACACAATGAAGCTTAGTCCGTTCCACCACACAACGGAAGAAACAAATTTATCACCAGCCACCACATCGTGAAACAAATACACCACTAGTTACTCCCATGCACCTTACCAAATAGTGCATTTACTTATAGTTTGGTGAAAGAACTTTGTTATACTACCCATAACAAAATTAACGTTTACCTCAAAAACTTAAGGAGCAAGGTGCTAACCTGATTAGCAGACATAGTCACAGAATTTATGTGATTATATATATAGAAGAGTATATCCTCTATGCTGCTAATCATGTTATTGCGTTTAATCAGATAAATTGTGTCGGCATTTTTTTAGATTAGATTGGCAGTTGCAAAATGTAACCAGTTTAATGATGTTGAATACAATGCCCCAACTCTATTACATGTTAAGCATACAGATAAAACTTGTTTAGGCTACTCTCAACTATATTAATCCATGGATGATACTGCTAACACAAGCAAAAAACGAAAGACGTATCACATTCGTCAACATCACTACCTTATATACATTATGCATTTGTTCCTCAGACACATTCTTTAGAGCATCCTGCTGCTTTCTTGATCCATGAGTACGCATAGCGTAAGAAGGGAGGAAGAAGTACCCACCCTTGTCATACCTATAAAGAATGAAAAGAACTATTAGGATCTGCAATTTCAGACAACACTCTCTCTCTCTCTCTCACTCACACACACACACACCAGTACATTGGCAACACCCTTTACTGATAAAAAACCAAACGGCACTTGCTAATTTCCATATAGTTTATACCCTTTCCATTTTCTTGGAGGAACCAGCATAGGCATATAAGGAGCCAACATATGCTTTGCCTGCAGGAAGGGAGAAAAGATATGGCGTTATGGGGAGTTACAACATAGCAAAGACTGTAAACTTAAAGCTTCCACCAAGGAAAATGATTAGTTACATCATTTTAAAAGAAAACACAATAGATCAGCATTTGAAGGTAAGGATGTTATTATGCTAGTACACAAAGATATATCCATATGGCATAGGCTCCAAACTATTGACAAAGGGGGACTATATGTAACATGGGGAAGCTGCCATAGGTATCACATAATTACTTTTGTTTGCATCAGTTGCCATTCCATTGTTTCCTGATAGCATAATTCTGTTCCTCCAATTATGAAAATGGTACTCCTCAACTGTGTTCTCCACAAGAATTATGAACTTTTCCCCCAATTTATCATTCTACAAAACTTTGATATGGAAATAATTGTAATGACATGTAACCACATGTTACGTAAAGTGCATATTAATAGAGGAAACCTCCAAACAACAGACGGATGTTCTTCAACCCTGCAAGTTTCATCTCAGTTTTCTCATATAGTAGTTCCCACGTTCTTTTGTTCCAACTCATTTACAATTTCTGGTGGAATGTACATGAAGAGGTCAAGATGCTCTTCTCTGTATAAAATTTTTTTATGGTTGATATCATTTCATCTTTATGGATACTAAAATATATTTTTGGCCCATTCCCATCTGAGCAATCATGAAATAAATGCGCAAAAGGACATCAGATCATAGCATGGCACCAATTATCCCTTGCAGTATCAAGTAGTGCATTGCATAGCTCATGCTCAAAGAGGATTTTCAGCTTACATTAACATCCAGCTTTTCAAGAATTAAGGGATCACATTCTATAACACCGTATCTCTTCAAAATCTTCTGCCTACAAGAAAAAAGTTTTGAATAGGTTAAGCAAAAATTGCTTATAAGAATAAGCAAGGTACGTTATCATCAAATAACAAGAGCTGTAAAAGATCACAGAGCCAACACAAAGAACATAATAGACTCGGTATTAAAAAAGTTCAGATACAAGTGAAACCATATCATAAAGGTGACTCAAAAGCCTATGGTCATCATGACTAAACATCAGTCGACTACATAGCCCTGAGTAGTGCATCAACAAAACACATCTGCACGATTTATGAGAAGCAAAGGTAAATTGGAGAAGCCAAAGGAGGCAGGAATATGAACTTTGAATCTACTGAAACATTTGCAACTGTAGGTCATGGCGATAACGAAGCACATACCTCGACAGAAAGAAAAAAGGAAACAGAGAGGATTTATCGAAACAGGAATTAAGCTATGACCAACCTTATATTCTAGGAAGTCAAACAGAGATAAGATACTAGAACAGAATTTGATAGCTTTCAACTAATGAAATGGATTTTTGAAACCTGCTAAAGACAGAATTCCTCTCTTTCTGCTTATAAATAGAGCGTTAACTGACAACATGAGATCGTTTTAGGTAAAAGCCACAGAAAGAAGAATGAGTATTACCCAGGATCCTTGTTAACCATTTTTAGTTTGTGCCTGAATGCTGGTCGAACATCAGGTGGACCTTCCACTAATTGCTTAACTGGAGGTTGGACAAAAGCTGTTTCAGTTAATAATTCTATCAAACGAGTTCCCAGCTGCACATGTATAAATTCAAAAAGTCAAAAACTAGGCTATCTCAGTAACCGAGATGATCCAGCCATTTCAAGGGGGAGAAAGGAAAAGAGAAAAGCCAATCCTCACAAACCTTAGCCTGGGTATCTCGACCCCAAGGTTTAAATTCTTCTTCCTTCACTAGCTTTTTTACTTGGTTAAATCTTTTTCTTTTGATCAAGCCATTAACACGTCTCTGGCGCATCACCTCATCTTTGCCCAGCTCCGCTTCAGGTTCAACCATATTCATTTTCTTCCGATTTCTCTTAGCTTTCTCCAGTAGACTCTGGACCATTACCTGAATAATAATGAGTGGTCAGAAGAAGATGATTCAAAGATCTGTTCTGAACAAGTGAAGAACTCCTTTGCTTCATACATGAACAGAAGTCATAAGATTGCAGACAATAAGATCCAGGTTGAAACTTATATGACCGTGATGAAGTTTTCAGCATGAAATGCCATCCCAGTTTCATGACAGAGTATTCAGTTACAAGAGACCTCACTTGCTCAACGAAACAGACAATGGCTAATGCATGGAAATATCCATCGTGCCGCTGCCAGAACACTAGCTTAGATCAAAATGACAAAGTGAGAAACTTCTAACACTCGAACTAAACGACATCCACGAAATGAAAAGCCGCGTTGGTATTTGAATATGAACATCAGGCTAATAGAATCAATGAAGATTTATTGCTTTTCAATGTGGTTGATCAAACTTGTAACCATTCAACCTATCTAGTCCAACAGCTAATACTGAGAAAAATGCAAAAGCCAACACTTGCCTCCTGCTCGATCGCCATCCCGACATGAACGGCGGCCTGCACGAGCTCGATGCACCCATCCGTGTGCCCCACCATCACCAACCCCATCATCCTGTGCATCAGGATCACCGCCATCTTCTCGGCCGACAGCAAGTCGATGTGCGGCGCGTACGCGGCCTTGTTCTTCTTCGTCCGCTGCGTCCTCTGCTCCCTCTCTATCGCCTCCTTCAGCGGGTCGAACCACCCGAGGAACAGCGCCTTCACGCGGGGCAGGTTGGGCGCCAGCTGCCGGTCCCTCATCTCCCGCTCCAGCTCCCGGTACTCCTCCACCATCCGCTCCCACGCCTCCGTCTCCGCCCTAATCTGCCGCCGCCTCAACAGATTATACTTCCGCCGGTCCGCCTCCTTCAGCTCCAGCTCGGCCTCCCGCCTCGCCTTCCGATACACGTTCTTCAAGAAAATCGGGTATATCCAGGGCGGGTCCTGGATGAATATCTTCGGGCGCGGGTCCCGGTCGCCGGCCGCCTGCTCGGTCGCCGGGCTCGGGAAGTCGGCGGCGGGGGCGGCGGCGGGGAGGTTGTGGAGGACGTCGAGGTAGTTGTCGCGGACGGCGTCGCGCGGCGGGGGAGGCGGGACGGGGACGGGGACGGGGACAGGGGAGGGAATGGGAATGGGGAGGGGAAAGGGAGAGAGCGGGAGAGCTTGAAGGGGGAGATGGACGGCTGGTAATGGAGGCGGCTCCTCTGGCGAGATTGGATGGCGGAGGATTTAGAGGCGTGGAGGCGAGCGGCGGAGGGAGGGGTGAAGGAGGTGGAAGGAGGGGAGGCGGCAGCCATTGCCGGCGGCGGCGGCGGAGGAGGAGGAGGGTGGGGAGGAGGAGATAAGCGCCGCGCGCAGAGGAACGGGAGGAAGGAGGGAGGAGGGAACCTCCCTTAAACCTTGAGAAAATGTTGAGGATAAAAAGGAAAATGATAATTATAATAAAACGAGATTCGGACAAATAAAAGATATTTTTCGAGAAAAATCGTGGAGGCTTTCTAAGGTTGAAAGAGAAAAAAAAAAAGGGACCCCTTCCCACGAAAGAAAAAAAAAATTATGTCGAATTCAAAAGGTAATTTAGATCATTTAATGTCTACAAATCAAAAAAGAATTTTTTTTTAATACTGAAATTGATTTTACGAACACAAAATATAACTTAGGAATTTCATTGTGTATTTACTATGCGGAAAGATATGTTATGACGAGTATGATTTGTTAGCAATTGATAAAAAATAGCTAATAATTGTCATCAAGGATTAACGCACATTGAACATGCCATTTACAACTCATGTGCTATGCAAAGAAGTAAACGTCTGAAAGTTAGGCGAGAGTTAGATAGGATAGACAAAAAAAAATATGCCACTTACAAGATATTTTTATTCTTTTGAATCTTAATCAATCATGGTAAATTAATCTTTTTCAAGATCTTAGCCATAATTAATTTACTATCGGAAAAATTACCAAAGTGTGAGAAGTAATTTATCTCCTCAAATGGAAATATCACTAGTATTGAAAAGAAACGACTACACAATAACCTTTGTTGCAGATTGCAGAATATATGTAGTTAATTTACCATCAAGGAGAAATTGCTAATTGTGAGAATTAATTTACAACCATCATGAAAACGAAATCAGGAAATAGGACCATAATTATTTAATATAAAAGTAATTCACTAATAAAAAAACAGAATTTACTATTTTCAGGGGAATCACCCCTTTACTCCTAGGCTTTTATAAATGGTAGAGATGGAAGTAATTTAGTGTCTTACATTGGGGTGATTACTTAAAATAATAGAAGTATAATGGAAACTTAGCAATCGCGAGAAATATTTTAGTTATTTATTACAGAAAGGATTAAATATTTTTTTCATAAAAAGGATATTGCTAGACAATGACCACGCTAGTTTTATAATTTTGGTTAAACGTAATAGGTAGCACTTTCCTTATTTTCTCTAAGAATTTAGCTCTAAATTGTGCCATTATGAGAATGCTTAGGCTTGGTAGTTTCCAAATAGAATGGTGCATTAACTCAAACTCATCCCAACTGACCTGGTAAATGGGCTAAACTCCTTGTAATCATATTTCACTTATTGCTAGCAACATTTATCGATTGGAAGTTTATTTTTAGCTAATTTTTCTTGAATAGTCGTATATGGTGATTCATAAGTTATATACTTGTCAACCATCAAGATTACATTTAGGAAGGACCTCGCGTCAACTATGCTCAAGGAGGTTGGTAGAGACTGACGCTTGGCACAAAGAGGGCACAAATTGAAACTAGTATGGTGGGGCATGAGCTGGATCAACGGGGGTCTTTATGGAAACCATCTTATCGTGGCACTTAGATCTTGACCCGACCTAACTAAGCTTTACTATAGCTCACATTCTCGAAAGGAAATTCTATGGAGAGGAGATCTCAAAGATGCTTTATTACTCAAATGAAAGTAAATTATACAAGTGAGGGGAGAGCTCCCCTAATTATACAAGAGTACCTCTAATTGTAACAATTGATCTCTGTGTGATCTAACAACATAAGATCTCAATACTCTTCCAATTGATCAGCAGTAAAAATTCACTTGATCTAATGGTGGTAGTTATTGATTCTCGTCAAATTAATCCTACAGTGGACATTAAGGGTGTGTTTGACAACTTGCCAAATAGTAACAATTTCTGTTCTTTTGTTCCCGGAAGTAGATTTAGAACAGAAATCCGTTTGATAAAACTTTTATTCTCAGGAATGAATTTCTATTTTTTGTTCCCAGAGATAGATTTGGAACGGAATCGAGAAGTAAAAAAAATTGATTTTTTGTTCTTAGGAATAACTTATGAATCAAGCTAACCCATTTTTTTTCTCTTTTCTCTTTTCTCTTCATTCTTTTTGTTCTTCTTCCCTTTCTTCTCTTCTTCAACCGTTGTCGCCGTGTACCACCGCTAGTCGTCAATGACTAGTCTGGCGAGGTTCAGTGATCTCGCCGAAGACTCACCAAGCCAGGGCGAGGTCCGGCGAGGCTCGCTTGATCGAGCGAGGCTCGACTTTGCTTAGATCTAGCCAGGTCGAGCCCCGCCGATGATTTGGCGAGGCCGCTCACCTAGCCAAGGCTCAACCAAGCCTTGCCCAGCTACTAGCACGGCCTTGGTGAGGGTTGGCGACGCTTCAACGAGGTCACCAACTCCATCCGGCCGGTCACTAATCATCCCAAGGTTAGCGACCAGGCAACCCTTGAAGAAGAAGAGGAGAAAGGAAAAAAAAGAAAAAGAAAAAATTAATAAAATTATTTAAAAATTAAAAGAAAATTATTTGAAGTAGAAATTTTGAGAACGGTGTCAAACGCAATTTTATTCCGAGAAATTGAAATTTTGACAATTACCAAAATGACTTAAAATGTTTAAAAATTGTTCTCAAGAACAAAATTTTTAAAAAAATATATCATTCTAATCATAAATTGTTTCGGGAAATAGAGATGTTATCAAACGCACCCTAAATCTATTCAAATTTTGAGGGCATCAATCCTTGCTGAACAAATCTGATGGCAGAAATTGAATCGCCTTATTAATCCAATGGTGTGGCGATCCTTTGAATAGATGAAGTGACAAATTTTTGTCCCGACAGTTGCGGTCGGGGTTGGGATTGGGTTGCCAGCATTTGATAGATTGAACGGCTCAACTACTATCCTAGTGGCTGGTTTGCGGCCAAGCACGATCCCGAGGTCGGCAGGTTAATTCATACGGGTTTGCGCCACAGCGGCACGTGAAGGCGCATCCAGCATGGTTTCACGATTTGGAGCAAGTTGGTCACGCATCGCACCGGCGGTTGCCTCGACCAGTCAATGCTTCTGAGGTGGTTATAGGTGACATCATTTTCCACTAGCTAACGGTAGGTCAATTCATTTTCCTTAACTTTGCTTGATCTTGAATCTTACTTCTACGGTATGTTTGGGGGCAGGGGAAAGCAAAGTAGGGGGGAAACTGTACAAAATTTCTAGTTCCATATCTTGCCTCTCTCTTGCTTGATGCACTTGTCCGACTTTTTTTTTTATGGAAAGAATACCATTCACTTAAAATAGTATAGTGAATACAAGTCTAGAGCTTAATAACATAATAAATCAAACAGGGCAGGCGGGAAATTCATAACCCAATTACAAGGTAGGTAATTTGTCCATTGGGCCTTAGCAATGCAATCCACAATCTCATTAGTTTCTCAGCTGCAGTGGGCCAAAGTGAGGCCCCAGAAGTTCCCCAAAGGAGGCGTGAAAGGGCCTCCTCTCTCTGTGATGCACAGAACTATCCTACCTGAAGAAACTCGACCCGCTGGGACCAGCTCGGGCCCAATCGCACATCGTCAATTATTCATGTCGAAACATTGGTTCACGGTTCCGATAAATAGATCAGTAAAACAGTTTGCATAGCAAAAATCAGGGCAAAACTACCTTGATCTGCAGGCTGAAGTGGAAAGATCACTGAGAGAGCTTATACTCGTAAGGTGCCAGAAGTCCACATGCTTTCCGGTACCTTCAGAAGTTCTTTCGCAGCAGAGAAGCTGTTATCTGCATTTATATTGATCTTGAGGCCCCCTGGCTTTTACACTCAACGGTATTGTTCAACTTTCAACAGTGAAAGAAAAAGCTCGGGACTCGCCAGACCCAAGCAAGCCTGGTTAAGCACTGTTCCGCCATTCTTAGGCAATTAATATATTTTTCGTAAGTATAATAAGACCCAATCAAGAATCATAGCTCACCAACACTGTCCTCAGAGTTTCTTGTATCGTATAAATACTGTCGGATGCATGTACAGTACAGTTAAGTGTTACATCATGCACGCAATAATAATCTGTCTACTATCTGGCCTAAGCAGAACTCAGTTATGCAATGTTGGACAACCTATGAATCCCTCAACATAAATCATCATCCCGTAGCATTCTGTTATAAGAGCGTTGCAATGGCAATTTTGAGTTGATAAACAATGAAATACTTGTACTAGATTAATATATGTTTTAATGCTACACTTGCTTGGGTAGTTCAGTAACCTCAATTCTCCTTGTCTGCATAACTCTCATTTTAATAGGACAGAGATATGCCTTCAATGTCACTTGAATGATCTAAAGCCTCAGTGGTCTGCTGCTTCTATGAATCATCAATCAGTTTTTTTCGATAGAAGTCATAGAATTGGCCAGAGAATCAGACAGAACTTCCACAGTTGAGCATTCTAATAAGGCTGTTTCATATCCTAATCCTAATCATGTCCTGGATGAGCCTTTAGCTTGCAGATAAAGATAAAGAGAAAAGAAGAACGAATTTAAAGTGCAGCGAGTGACCAAAAAGGGTCCTCAACAATTATTTTTTCAAGCTCAAACCTTGCAACTCCATTGAAGACCCACACAAAAACCAATTTACACTCATATCAATTATGAATACATAGAGCATTGTCTGTCATTCACAATTCACAAAACAGGAGCATGAAAATCAATATCCTAGCAAAAGTGAATCATCTGTCTCACATGTATCAATTTACAGATTTCAAACTGAAAATCTTGATTCTGTACATCGTCAACCGGAGTAAAAATCAAAGTAATCTTTCATTACCAACACAGGAAGAGAGGCAAGACGATTTTGTGCAAAGTCCATCAAAAGCACATTCCAAATCCAAGATCATGCAGGGAATATGTTGAGGTTAGTTGAAGAGCTGTTGCCATAATTTCTTGCTTGATCAGAGCCAGAAGTGCAACATAGCCTGCTGAAAGAAACATACAGTCTATGATTCTGATTCATGATAAGCAGAAGATCTGTCAGAAAGCTACTGCAACATAAAAGCAAAAGCAGGCTAATACTAACTTTGGATGCAGGTTTACAAATGGAAACATGCCAAGATAAAGAAAAGTAAGAAAGGCCCGTACTTCTGTTATGGTGAGAAGGGGCAAGTCGTTAAGTTGAGTGTCTTTCCTTTTGTTTTCACACCTCATCTCACGCTGTATTGAATTCAGTTGTTCTCGTATCTCCTTCAGTAAGTTCATTTCCTCTTCATTTTCATGGACGATTTCGCAGCTTCTAGCATTCCTCTCTGTCTCAAGCCGTTCAATTCTTTCACTCAGCTGTTGAAACTCAGACCGATGTTTGGGTACCCTGGCTTTATGGGCTTCTTGAAACCCATCACAGTCAGCGCTTATCTTCTCTCTCAGTCCAGAGTTAGATGGCATCTTATCATGGTTTAGCGAAAGCAGCATCTTCTTTATCCAGTCAGTTTGATCAGTGACCAAATCTGGCTTCCCGAGCCGATCTTCGCCTTTAGATTCCTTCTTACTCCATTCTTTCACCTGAACGTCATGACATTTACAGCTCACGTCACTCTGTGGTACTTCAAAAATATCTTGAATAGTTGTTGGACTAGCAGAGTTCTCAACTGCTTCCTCTGTGTAGAGATTTTCACAATGGTTCATTTGATCAGACTTTGCATTGTCCCATTCACCTGCAGCATAACAAGGTGGTGCACTCACACAGGAAACAATAGCACAGGACCTAGACACGCCATTAGAGTATTCATTATTATCCTGATTAGTGTCCTTATATTCCAATATTTCACTAGCGCGATTCCCTAATCTTCTGATCTGCTCCCAAACTGGACTGAAATCCCCATTTGATGAATTTTTTGATTTGCTCTCAGAATTCAAGCTCTCGCCCGTACCTTCCAGATCGGGATTCTCTTCAACTATTCTCGAAACCACATCTAGATTAGGAAAAACAGATTTTGGCCTTTTCATGATGCCTTTCTGTGGAATAGGATCCTTCAAGCAAATTGGAGGTGAAGAGTTCAATCTCCTCACACTGCCGCCATTCAATCCTTTCCCACCATTGGAGACATCACCTCTTTGCAAAAACAGATTATCCAGAAATCTACTTTCACTGGGTCCCAAATCAGTGTAACCCATGCTCAGAAGCTTATACCGATAAGCTTGGACTTGGAACTCGAGCGAAGCGATCTCCATCTCTTTCTGGTAAATAACATCCTCAAACACTTCCAGGGAGAGGTCGGCATGACACATCTTCTCCTCGGCCATTCTCTTGTACTGGTCGGCCTCCATCTTGACGGCCGCCTTTTCACCCTGCAAGCGCAGTATCATTGACAAGGCCTCGCTGGCCGCGGTAGCAGACGCTTCCCGCTCTTCATCTAATTCATCGTAGAGTTTCTGCAGGAGTTGCTGCTGAGCAAAGAGCGCTTCTTTAAGAGCAGCAGCATCCATTTCAGGCATCCCCAAACAAACGCCAATCTCGGCCATGTATCAGCCTGGAATCGAGCCAACCCGCCTCTGAATTGGACAAGAAAGAAGAGATTTTCTTACTCGAATCAACAAAAACCCAGTGTCACAGGCTCAGTGACCAATGTTGAACCTGTCAAAAGATTTTTTATCTGCGTCTATCTATGCAGAACTACAGACGAATGGAACCCGAAACGTTCACTCCTATTTTCAACATATCATGGGAACAAGAAGACAACCAAACGCAAGAAAATTTCAAAACGAGAACAAGTGAAAAACGAGGGTGTGGACCATTATACATACCCTTTTCCTTTGGCAGAGAGAAGCTCCCTCTCGCACTACCGATTTTCCACGCAAACCCCGCCTTCTTTCAAAGGAATGCAGGCGAAAACGCAACACCCACGACGCCCATCTCCTCTGACGCCCCCCAGAAGTCCAAGAAACGCAGCCAAGAACACCCGCCCGTTAAGCCTCGGCAGAGGAACAAAGGAGGAAAAGGGCCCAACAAGAAAGCAAAAGGAGAAAGCTCGCCGGCGGGAAAGGTGGCGCTTAAAGGCTCGACAAGAAGAGACTGCGAAAAGCGATCGATTTGGCCGTTGGAAGGCTCAGTCTTGCAGGCATCAAAGCAGCCCCAGATGGTTTGCTTTTTGCGAAGAAGAAGGAGGAGAAGAAGAAGAGGAAAAGATCGGATCTTTGCGTTGATTGCAAAGCAGGTTATTCAACGGAGGAGAGGGGTCTGACGGAGAAACGAAGATTAGAACTCACGAACTACTTCCGCAAGAACCAACTCACTTTCCCTATCAAGAAACGGTATTGGCGCTGAGAGATGGGGGGGAATATGGAATTAATATCTAGAAGAAAAGACAAGATATAATAAAAACAGGTCGGAAAATGGACTTTTAGTAATTATTGTTTGAGGATTCTGGTGAAGAAAAAAAAACAATTTGATTCTTTTATTAACTTGCCATCCTATAGGATTAGTTAATGCCCTTAAAGGAACTATTGAGACTTGAAGATTTTACTTATATATTAGCTTGTAATCTGATTTGGGTAATTACTGCTTGCATTATGATGAGATAGTGTTCTCATTTGATGAAGCGACCATTGTCCTACACGCTTTTAGAGCTGAAGATTTCATTTTTAATAACGCTCTATTTTGTTGTGTATAAATGCATTAGGATTTTTTTTTTTAATTTATGAGAAAAAAACGAATTAGTTTTTCCAGGGAAATGTACCTGGTTTGACTACAGCAAATCAGGTTCTAATTGGCGATAAAATCCAAAAGGGATATGCCCCCTCGGTCTAATTTTGGAACATTTATCCTTGACTTGCGTTCCATCTGTGTTGGCACTGTCGTAATTTTGCGTCCCTGAATCCATGATTACCATAAATGACAGTTGGCCCCACCCTTTGCTCTTTCCGTCTTATCGGATGGGCCCTGGAGTTTATCCGTTAAATAAAGGGAAAATTACCCATCGAATTTCGCTCTATTTCAATACAATTCCTAATCACTATTACCCTGAAGTTAAATTAATAAAATGATAAATATTGAACAATTTCACTTAGTTCAAGGACAATCAGTAGGTTCCCATCTTTCCCACATGAGAAGGAGAAATTAAGGGTTTTAGGAGAAGTTAGGGTGGGAATGATTGTAATTTCAAGTGTGGATTTTAATTTTTAAGAAAATATAACAAAAAATTTGAGAGTGAAAATTAAAATAGTAATATAATTTTTATTAATAAAAAGAAATAGTTTGAAGATTAAATTGAAAATGTATAAAAATTTAATAATCATATTAAATAAATTAAAAATGCAGGGATCGTATTATATGTTAAGTCAAAATTGTCAAAATTCTAAAGTTGTATAAGGGATCACACTACATTTCGAGAGTTGAGGTTCAATAATTATTCATGTCGTTACTCCTTAATTAAATGAGTGTGCGGGGAACGTGAGGACCCCGCACGTGCCGCTCCTTGGCCGCGAGGAGCGTTTAAGAGCCATCGAGTACGCAGCATCATTTGATTCCTCCACCCTGCTCGTCCTTTTATTTTTCTTTTTCCGACAATTTTTTTTCGGTCAAACTTTTTTCCGACTTTAAAAAGCAGTTATTATGGCGCTTCCAACGGCTACTAATGCGGTGTCGCCCCGCGTGCAGAGCGGGGCCCACCCCGCCGCCGACCCTAGGACGATCCGAAGGACGGTGCGAGGAACGGGGCAGCTAACGAGCCCGATGTCGACTTCAATAAAAAAAGAAGACCTAGTCAACTGCGCCACGTTGATAAAATAAATTAATAAATATGCTTTTATTTATTTATTTAAAGAACTTATTGAGGGAGAATCGGACCTGGTGAGAATTGAACAAGAATTCCGCAAAAGAAAATGATAGTATGAGCTGCATTCATGCTTAAATTGGGCGTCGATTTTTCTTTTTAAAATAATCTATCCAATTGACTTTTGAATTTAATGTCAATATTTATTCATTTTCGACTTTTCAAAAATTGTAACGTTTCCATGTTCTTCCTATTTTTGTGATTTAATGACACGTGGGCTGTAATGAAAGTTTTAAGTTAAGGTGCTCGAACTTATTTATTTTGTTTTTTTTTTCTAGTGAAGAAATTACTTATTTTTGCCGCCAAAATTAAGCTATCGATCCTTTAGAAAAGTTATGCTAACATATGTTATTATTTGTTTGTTTCGAAATATGCAAGCTTTTCCCATTAAATCAAATCGGGAGCTACAAGATTTGTTAAAAAAAGATGTGAAAGGGCAATTAAATATGAAAGTCACTCCAAGCAAACTCGTTTAATATATATTAATCTACTAGTTGAATTCGAGAACTTGTCCATCTGCGTCGGTTCGTCCACTAAGGATGCACATCATAACTATTTTATTTCTATTCCAAAACTATTTTTCTATTCTAAACTTATTTTTAAAACAGAAATTCATTTAGTAAAATTATTTCATTTTTCTATTTTCGGAATAGATTTTTACTCCAAAAATAAGTTTGAAATAGAATTAGATTTTACTTATCTATTTTTGAAACAAAAATAAGAAATAGTTCCTCTTTTCTACTTCTCACCCAAAGGACTTTCTCCCTAACTCTAATATCATCTCAATGCCTCCCTCACCGAGGGACTCCTTCGTAGCCCTAAACTCTTGACGCCTCGCTTAGCTCGATGCCGACTCCAATGACGTCGCCCTCACCATCGACTCCGTCATCCTCGTTGGCGTTGACTTCCTCTCCTCGTTGACCCTCACTTCACAAGGCCTTCATTGTCGTGGACTCCATCCCCCTCGCCATCAACTCCATCCTCCTTGCCGGCGTCGACTCCTCCTCCTATACTATGCAAAGGTCCTGAAGTTTCGCAATTGTCCAAAGGCATCTTCTTGGTTGACGACCATGACCCTCTTCAATCGCACTTCCTCTCCTCGTTGACCCTCACTTCACAAGGCCTTCATTGTCGTGGACTCCATCCCCCTCGCCATCAACTCCATCCTCCTTGCCGGCATCGACTCCTCCTCCTATACTATGCAAAGGTCCTGAAGTTTCGCAATTGTCCAAAGGCATCTTCTTGGTTGACGACCATGACCCTCTTCAATCGCTCTCTCTCTCTCTCTCTCTCTCTCTCTCTCTCTCTCTCTCTCTCTCTCTCTCTCTCTCTCTCTCTCTCTCTCTCTCTCTCTCTCTCTCATCGTTGTTTTACATTTGTCTACAGGTCTTGAAGTCCGATTTTGCGTTTGCATTGCAAGTTCCTCATCAAAATCTCCTCAATTCTTCTGTCCTCGCCTCAAGCCCTCCACACTTCTCTGTAGCGAGCCTCTCTCCTTTTGCAACCCGAGACTTTTTGGGAAAAAGTTGTCATAGGGTTGTTTTTGTCCAGAATAAGCCGGGGGTTGTTTTTAATCACGCAATTGGGATGCAAGATGGATTAATTGGTGAGGAAAAATACCAATTTGTTAATTGAGGTACTAATGGGATTTATTGAGGTCAAATGAGATTAAATTGAGCAACAAACTAAGTCCAATTGAAGCCAATTGCTTGGAAATTCGTAGCCCCCCCTCCACTACAACATTTGGACCTCCTCAACCTTTTAGATGGGGGCATTTGGGTCTGGAAAATGGCTGGTGGAAGATAGCTTTGCAAAGGGATGAGGTTAAGGAGACAAAGGAGAAGAGTATTGAACCAAGTGACCCCCTCCAACCTATCTTGTTCCCCTCTCTTTCCTCACCAAGCAACCGGCTAGCCATTCTCCCTCCTCCCCACTTGTTCAACCACCAGCAACCAAGGAAGCCACCGGAGTAGCTAAAGCCGCCCACCGTCGCATGCCTTTGTCGCCGTAGCCATTCACGCACGCCATCGCCGCGCGCACTGCTCGCACTCGTCCAACCGCTCCTCCGCCCTCCGCTCACCCTCACATTGTCCCAGCTGAGGTCTCATGTTGTGTAGAGCCAAGCCGAAGCAGCCTTAGCCATCATGGACTACCGTGCACCCCGCCTCAGCTCGACTGAGCTCCGCCTAGCCGTTGCCGGCCTTTGCTCGCCATTTCAACCATCGAAGCCGCCTCAACCAGCCAAGAACATAAGAGGAAGAAGTGGGTTTTCCAGCTCAGTCGAGGCCCGTTTTGAGGTGATCTTGAACCTCGAAACCTAGGCATGTCTTTGGAAAAGTTGAGCCATGTTGCGTTCCCGACATTTGGAACCAAACGGATTGCTAAACAAGTGAGTTTTACTCACTAATCCTTGCTGGCAGTCTGATGGGCGGTAGGGGGCGTCGACGATGGAGGGGGAGCTGCTGGCCGATTCTCTACAATTTCTTGAGCTCTAAAGTGGATGAAAATGGAGAAAGCAAGCTAGAGGAAGAAGATGAAGACAGCTACCCAAGTGGAGGGTCCCTCTTGGCTTCTTCCTATCTCTTTGTCCCCTTGACCATGCCCCATCTCAATTGGCAGACCTCTTTGGCCAATTTTGTGCACACAATTCCCCCTAGAACAAGTCCCATGTGGTCCAAAAGGTTGAGGACCATGGGACCTACGAATTTGCAACCTTTTTCCCCCAAATTGGATCAATTCTTCTCCAATTTAACTAAAACCGGTCCCTATAAAATCCACCAAGGTATCCTCGACCAAATTGACATTTTTCCTTGCCAATAGAACCAACTTGCATCCCAAAAAATGCAATAAAAAACGGTCCCTTGAATTTTCCGGTCGAAAATGGCTCTATTTTGAATTTTTGCCAAAAATCTCGATTTGCAGAAAAATCTTCGGAGGATGAGTCGACGTTGCTAAAATGACTCGTGACATGACAGAACTTTCAATTTCTAAAATCAAATTCAAATTCGCGGTTAATTTCAATCTAACGCGATTTTAGCGTGACCTAGTCTACCGGGTAACTTTTAGAAATTTTTTATGCAATTGACCCGTGATCAATTTATTTCGAGTGACAATGTACATTTTCTACACATTGGTGACCCTCGGTTGTCGTGAAAATCTCGAGGTTTCAAATATGGACACAGGGTACCAAAATGATAGAAAAATCAGCCTAGTGCCGATCGACGAGAATTTTGCAATTATGTGGAATCACCTACACTTTGATCACTTATCTCAGTCGAACCGACCTATCCCTGATCTTTGATCGATTTTTAATTGTGCTATAATGATTTCTGCAGATGAGTACGGTCGAGTAATCGATTCCTAATCAAATTCTCAAGTCTATTACATTAAAATCTCTTAATGGCTTCCCTCGATAATCTAGTTATCTCATGAGTGATTAGCTTAAAGAATAGCACTATAGGCGTGTTGATGAAATGCCCGATTTATTTAATTGAAAACAGGACTGAAATTTCAGGATGTTACATCAATAATCTTAATCTTGAGTTTGATTATATCTCCGTTCTTGTCTTGAATTCAGTTTGGATCTTATCAGAGTTGGAAAGACTTCTGAAGTAAAATAGACTTTCACAGCATTTCACAATACAACACAGAAGTCTAGTATCCTTCAGAGGAAGAGTAAGAATAAGAGAAGGAAAGTTTTGTCAACTTTAAAACCTGATAAGAGTTTTCTCAACAATTGTTTCTTCCGATATGCTACGCTACTATAATATTCTTGCTTTTTGTATATTCTTCTCCGTTGAGGATGACTCCTATTTATAAGAGCAAATGCAATCCCAATTGCAATTGTATTGATATGAAAATCACGTTAATTTATCTCCTAATCTCTCGTGATTTTCTAGATGTGGGAAGATCACTTTGATTTGTTTTTTGATCTCTCTTGATTTTCTAGATGTGGAAGATCTTGTTGATTTATCTCCCGATCTCTCTTGAGTTTCTTTCCTCTTTTTTTTTTCTTTCTACTTTTACAGACTCACTACTACATATATTCTACTACAGATATACATAATTGCATTGGCCTCTCCAATTGGGAGTGACCTACTCAATAACTTTCATTCCTAATCTAGTTGGTGGGTGTTCAATGTCATAATGAATAAACTTCCCGTCATATCCTCTACTTGTTGTGATAGCAAAAGCTTCGACTTGCCTTTCTGCTCTTTTAGGAACATGGTGAAAATGCCGAGTTCAAAAAATTAATATGAAATTTCAGAAAAGCCTAATATTCATTAAAAACGCATTTGAAAGGATAATATAAAAGGTGACCAGTAACTCATTCTTGAACTTACTGTCAACATTAAGAATTTAAAGTTTCGTCTGCATGAACTAGTGGCTCCTTTTTTTGGATTCTATGCAAGCTGGGGCATGCTATGTAAAGAACCTGCAGTATTCCGACCTCCTTTTCGTGAACAGATGCATTAGTATTGTTGGTTTACTATGTCCTATGTAATCATTTGACAGGTCTATTCAAAAGAAGTGTGTATGTCATTGATGTAAGTGCGAGCAGGGAAAACCTTCAGATGAATGTAAACAACGCAATATTGGAATCGCTTTCAAGGCTCACTCAGCAGGATTCTTTCAACATAGCTTTCAACAATGAAGTTCATTTATTCTCCTCGTTGATGGAGCCAGCAACACCAGAGGCGATCTCAAATGCGCCCCAATGGATTAGTGCCAACATTACAGCTAATGGTGGCACGTTTCCTCTAGAACAGGCTTGAACATGAACATCCAATGTCACCGGAAGGTGCTTGAATGCTAAATTCATGAAGAACTTTAAAGCCGTTCTCATTTTTTAGTTGCCTTCTCACTTTCACATACTAGTTTAGAATACTGCCCTACCATTCTGACTTATCTACTCAATTGCAGGCAATGAAGTTGTTGGCGGAAACCACTGGTTCAATACCATTCATTTTCCTAGTCACGGATGGGGCTGTTGAAAATGAGCAAGAGATCTGCAATAAAGTGAAAGATTATTGCTCAAGTGGACTAGCAATTTGTCCTCGCATATGCACCTTTGGAATAGGTAAGAGATCTTTAAAAAAGTACAAAATAGTATCGAAGTTGATCACTTTTGCATTGGGTGACATATAAAGCATTGGTTGCAACCTCTCAACTTTCTAGATTAGAGTTGTGTGAAGCACTGCAACAAAAGGAATATAAGTGTTTATGCAATTACACAGGCAAGAAACCCGACGAATGTAGGGTTTGAAATGCATTCATTTGTGGAAACATCGCAAGCCTACCACTACTGTTTACCTTTCCAATGACAATCCATTCATCACTTGGCAATCAAACTATGTAATCAGAAGAGCGACTTATAATGATAACTGTCATTAAGACAATCTATTTATACTTACCCATCAAGGACAATAACTTCAAGCAGTCATTAAGTCTGATATACACGAAATTGAAAATAGTCAATTTTGAGCTACTATGGTACTTTAAATAATCTAACTTGATGAATGTAGGGATTGGAGTGCATTCATTTGTGGAAACATCCCAAGCCTTTCACTACTTTTTACCTTTCATCGCTTGGTAGTCAAACTATGTAATCAGAAGAGCAACATATAATGACAACTGTCATTAAGACAATCAGTTACTACTCACCCATAAAGGACAACAACTTCAGTGTGATTCCTGGTATGAGTGCAGTCATTAGGTCAGATAAACACGAAATTGAAAAATAGTCAATTTTGAGCTATATCTTAATACTTTAGATATTCTATGGGTGACTACATCAAGAGAAGAGTTTTTAAATGCATTGACTTTATCACAAATTGTCTGCCACGAAATTTTTGATAAAGCTATTTCTATGTTATATATATACAGCTTGAATTTGGATCTATAATATGAACCTAGAAAATCATTATTATTGTGAGGTTAGGCTTTGTCTTAAGTTGCAATTTGTGTCAAAGACATACTGCGGTGGAACCATTTAAGGGGGGCTTACCAATTTATGTTAATTACTGCGAACTAATTTTCTTTCCAGGTGCATACTGCAACAATTACTGTCTCCAGATGCTTTCTCAAATTGGAAGGGGTTATCATGATGCTGCCTATTATGCAGGTAACTGACTTTTTTTTTTTTTTGGGGGGGATTCGAAGTGAATGACGTCTCTTATGGGTTAATGTACCTCTGAAAAAATTCAGTTTTATCAGCTAATGTTAGTGGGGTTGGGAACTTTCTTATGTGGAAAAGGCAGGCATATCTGAAAATGCAGAAATTGAGGCCGTCCGGCTCTAGAACAATGGACTTTAATGGACTTTTACCAACAAGATTTATGACATGAGGTTGTTTTAATCCAGAAGGGCAATAATGGAGCTTGTCTAAAGAGTGTTATGATCTCCAATCTCTGCTTAGTCCAAATAAAGATCTGTGGGTTTTAAAATTGTCAAGTTCTTTAAAGCCAAAAAAATCTATTCTTGTCTTTGTTTGTTCTGTTCCTTTTCGCATAAGCAGAGTTAGTTGAACTTAGAATGAAAAGGTGGCTTGCCAATGCATTGTCAATCATGATGGCTGATATCACAGTGGATGCTATGGAAAATCTTAATTCACTTAAGGTAATAATTTCCTCTCCAAGCAACAATCATTTCCAAATTCCAATCACCAACAGATATCAAAGCTTTTGAGGAGTGATAATCTTGGAAATTGCAATTTTCTATCTTCATAGAATCACAAGTTACTCATTTAAGTGGAGATGTATCCCTGACAGAGTGGTCATATGGTGCTTTCCATTCTATTGACAGATATATCCCTCCTATATTCCAGACCTTTCATTGCGAAGTCAATTAATTGTATCAGGCAGATTTTCTGGGAAATTTCCAGAGCTTGCAAGAGTTAGTGTTGTTTTGGTGGATAGGAGTGTCTGCACGACAGATCTGAAAGTGCAACATGTGAAGGATGTCCCTATTGACAGAGTAATATTTGATCTTGAATACATACTCTTGGATGAATGAAGCTCTTACAAATTCTAAAGTTTGCTATGGATTTTCCTAGAGGATACTGTCAGCCCCACTTACACTTCGAATTGAAAGTCTAACGTTCTTGATTAATAAGTAGTGACCTTTGATGCAAAGCTCACCATGATGCCTTTCTTTCTCTTACAATCCATATTTTGTCAGAATGCTTCTTTCTAATGAAATTGCGGCAGAAATTTTGTTGATGATGCTTCAAATAAGGACTTCTATGATATTTATATTGGTCCTCTTATGCCTCCAAGCTTTACCTGAAATCAATCTAGTTTTAGTGAATGTATATAAATGGAGATATCAGAACGACATTCACTTTTTTGAGTTCTTTTGTTGAATATCCTGTCAGGTACTTGCAACGAGACAAATTGATGACCTCACAGCACAGGCTTGGTTTCAAAAGAATACACAGCTTGCGTAGAAGGTTTGTTTCTTACCTCATCAAACTACATTAAATATGTTATAGCATGGAAGGATTTAATCTAGATGTTATAGTAGCATCATTCATGTGAGTATCCCAAGGGAAGTTTGACTGGATGACACTTTGCAGGAAGGGGACGTTTTTTGAAAAAAGGTGCCTTAGACAAATTGACCCTTGGATCTTAAGATGCATGAAATCATTCTAAACAGAAAAATCAATTGTTATTTATTAACACGTGTTATACCCAGAATTCTTGCTAAGACAATTAGTTAATAACATCTGGTCATACAGAAGTTTTCTGACTTGGCCTCCTGTTGGTTAATTCATAATGTAAGTGCATGGAATGTTGCAGTGGGGCGGCAAATCTGGATTGGCATCATGGCCATTTTCATGCTGCTGTTACTTTCAGCTTACTTACATTTTCATGTGCTGTCTAATTATAGGTTGCGAGAATGAGCATACAATCAGGGGTTCCATTGGAGTATGCATGCATGATCTTACTTGAAACTGTTCGCGAGAAAATAGCATCTGATATTATACTAGAGGTATGATCAAGCACTATTTGACCTACTAGAGGTATGATCAAGCACTATTTGACCTAGTAGTTTCTACTGTTGACCTATAGGCTTATACAAATCCTGCAGGCCAAAAAGAAGAAAAAATATTTTTGCTATTGCTGATTTAAATAAGTATGACTCCTGCAGAACTCGTAAGCTTTAACATTTTCTTCTGTAGTCTGTCTAGTCTGTCGTGCATCCTTTTATTTTCTGTACTTTCTATTAGTTAGTTACAGAGTGGTTTTGGTATCTTCTGGAAAATTTTAACGTCTAGTTTTGCAGTTTTCATTTCCAATGACGACAGAAAGTGGTCAAAATGAATCCAGCTTCCCCTGCTTTTGAATTAAGGCAATACAATGTTGTTCTCTTTGGTTTGCAAGTGGAAGAGGAAGGAAATTGGAATTTCTGGAAAGACTAAATGTTAAAACCTAAATAGGACAAGAAACAGACGAGATTTTCTGTTAATAGTACCAGACATGTTCCAAAAGTGTAAATTAAATAGAAGAAAGAACTGAATACTGTCTTAACTAAATGCACCTTGAGATGCTCCAATCCCATCCGTGTACTTATATGTGGCAAACTTTGGAATTTTTTAGAAGTGATGAAGCTGATTTCAAATCCCTGATTCTCTTCATCAACATAAGGTCATTATCTTCACTTTAAAACAGGTGCCTGAAAAAGTGAATTTCAAGAAGATGCTGGGCTTAAAGGGCCAGAGGGTAATTTTGCTGGGAAGTTTGGGTAAGGGTTTCAGTAACTTGACTACAACAGTGAATATTCCATGATGCAGCCCGCATTGAAGACCAGCTCTCTAGACCAAAAAGATCGGCCCGCATTCAAGCTTGACGAAACCTCTTATCGATGAAGTTGTCGATTGTCGATGAAGTTCGATGAAGTTGTCAATTCAACCGAGAAGCCATATCAATATCTTGAGTCCATCCCGGAAGCTTGAAAGAAGACACCTTGGGAGGGGAGTCATGAAGACGTTATGCTTTTATTAGTTTCTAGTTTCTATGCTCTTTACTATTTTTCTAGTTTCAGAGTTCTTTAATGCTTTCAAGTTTCTCGGTTTTGACTTTCTAGATTCAATGTTTTTCTAGTTTCAATGCTCTATCTTTATTTCTTTGAAGATATAAGCTATCCAATTCCTTGTATAAGACAGACGACTTTTGATGAATGAAAACTTTGCTTTCACGCAAGTATCGTAAACCTTGTAGAGTTCATATCCTTGAAAACCTAGAAGAGTTTTCACTCTGTCCTTCAAGAGTCGGAGCTTTTCGAAATCTGCATCCTTGAAGAGTTGCAGTCATCGATCTAGAAGAATCGGTGCCCTCTCAACTTCCTTGGAGGCCTAGAAGAGCAACCAATGAAGTTTCTATCTTTTCCTGTTCTATGCATTATTTTTACCCACTTCCAACCCAAATTCGACCATCCTACAGTGCTTATTTCAGAAAACTCAAAACAGAGAAATTGTAGATCTAGAAGTCTTTGTTCAATTGCCATTGGAATCAGATCGAACTGATTTGTATCAACAAAGATGCGACTGTTCTCCTGAGCTTGCGCAGTGCTGAAATTTCTGCTCGTCCCGTTTCCTGTGTGTAAGTCACTCTCCTGATCCTATTGTTTAAGAAAGCCTACCCTTGGCTTGCATCATTCCACCAGGAGCCGAAGAGAAGACGTCCAATGCTGTGGATGTCTTGGTCAAGGCAGCTTTGAATTGTTGCGGCAAGCTGATGGATCGCATCTGTTGCATCTGCTTCATCTAAACTTGCTCCTATGTGAATGATCGGTGCGCAGTCGCTCTTATGCAACTCTGCACCGGCCTTGCTTGTTTTGGGTGCATCGATTGTTGTTTTGATCTCTGTGAATGTTGTTCATGTCTCTAGTGATGTTGACCAGTATGTATAGAGATTTGTGTTATGTCATATTGGTGAGTGTTACTCTTGTCTCTTCCTTGTGTGTATCATAGTCGATAGTGACGTATAATTTCTCAGAGAATACATGGAACCTGAGATGGCCTAATGTTGATGTGTCTATTTTCAAGAATGATAGATCTTAATGACTAATGCAAGTGAAGGTGGAGTAAATATATATTCGAAGTGGAAATACGGCCATCACGGTGGTAATAAACAAAATTTTGGCCTCATCCCTGACGAAATTGTCACAATTGTCTGTTGAGGCACCCATTGCTCAGCAGTCAATGCTAACCCAGAGCCTTCCTATTGAGCATTTTTCCCACCCTTCTTGTTTCCAGCCACTTGAGATGCATGTGTCTCATTTCAAGGAATTGGTGTGAGATGGAGCCATTAGTATATCTCAATTAGTCTATAATTCATTGGCTTTAGTTTTTGAGTGAATGTGGATTTGATGGGCTCAAACTTAGTTTTCCTCTTGGTGATCTCTTCAAGTAAAGGTACCGGGGTTGTTTGGTAGCTAGTCCCGATGTTTAGGAATTGAGAGTGATTGGTGGCCACTCTCGATTAGGGGTGTGCATGGTCCAGACAGGTGACTCCCGACCTAGAATCGGGAACCGCCCGCTAAGGACCGGTTCCGAAAAATTGGAACCGGGATCCACCCATTTGTTACATGGATCCACTCGAGAACCAGACCGCCGGTCCGGTCCGGTTCCCGGGTGGATCCATGGAACCGATCTTGACGCGGACAGCAGAGGCGGAGGAGCAACGGTTGTGGTGGGAGGCGACCGGCGCGAGGGGGCGGACAGTAGCAGCGGAGGAGCAGCAACGGCGGCGTCGACACTCGGGGAGGAATCAAAGATGAAGGGACTGAGCGAGGGGGCGGACAACAGCGAGGGGATGGACAGCAGAGGTGGAGGAGCAATGGCTGTGGCGGGTGGCAACCGGCGCGAGGGGGCGGATAGCGGTGGAGGAGGAGCAGCGGCAACGGCAGTGGCGTCAACGCTCGGGGAGGAATCGAAGACGAAGAGATTGAGCAAGGGGGCGGACAGCAGTGAGGGGGCGAACAACAGAGGCAGAGGAGCAGCGGCTGTGGCGAGTGGCGACCGGCGCGAGAGGGCAAACAGCGGCGGTGGCATCGACGCTCGGGGAGGAATCGAAGACGAAGAGAAGAGACTGAGGAAGAAACAGAGAGAGAACTGAAGACAATGAAACCGGAAGAGATGAGATGCGAATTAGGGTTTCATAACTTTCGTTTAGTATTTTTTTTTTTTTATTATAAAAAGGTACCGGTCCGGTCCAGGTGGGCGGGCAGGCGGATCCGCCCATGAAACCGGGAACCGGACCGGTTCCCACCGGTTCTCAACAATTGGAACCGGGAACTGGACCGGTTCCCTCAAGAACCGCCTGTTCCGGGCGATTCCGGTCCGGTTCTGGGCGGTCCGGGTGGTTCCCAGGTATTTTGCACACCCCTACTCTCGATGTATATTGGTGTTTGCTGAATATCTCATGGAAAGAAATATATTATTACTTGGGCTTTCTCTTGGCAATTTCCCTAGGTGAAGGTATCGAGCCATTGTTGCATGCTCCCAACATTCTCAACTATGGCGCTGATAAGGACGGCAATGCCCTCACCTCGCTAGCCTAGGGTTATAAAAGAAAAAGAAAAGAAAAAAGGAAAAAATATTATTAAAAATTATCAAAGTTAGCACCGATCGTGCGGTCGGCATCCACATTAGTGATTTCTAGACAAAATTGGCTAGATAGACTTAGTTGACAAAACATGAAAATATTTAGGACTTAAATTGACAAAATTAAAAAATTTAAGATTGAATTGACAACAGTGCAATAAGTTTAAGATTTTATTGGACAATTTTTCCTTTCTTAGCCATAACTTTAATCAGGAAAGTGTATTCTATATATTTTAAGACAGTCTTGCATCCAATGAAAATTCAAGGAGGATTTCCATTCTTGATCATTATTCCAACACAGAGACAATCTTTATTCTAGATTGTGACTTTGACATGGATACAATTTCCGTATTTTTCTGCATATTTTATTTGAGTTGGATTTTATTACTCAAATTCGAAAGATATTTTCACAATTTCTCTTTTCTTCCTTTATCTTATTTCTTTCTCCATGTCGATGATATACCAATTTCATCTATATCTTCCCTAACTGCTGCCCAATAGGATTATCTTTTGATAATCCGCACCCCTAATGTCATTTGCACTATGATCAAAATGCTTGGCAGAATATGCAAGTAGGTGAGAGGTCCCAAAGAGAAGCCAATATATAATAGCTACGGCAATGCAATTGGCTCTCCAAAAGTTATGATAGTGCCCGTGACGCATGGATCTTGAGTATTGCTATGATGTTTCCAAGTCAATCATAGTCAAAAAGCTTTTTTGTTGGTGTTTATACTGATTTAGAAGAATAAAATAAATCAACTGTGGTCCTTGGGAAATCTTAAAGTAAGATCCACGACAAGGAAATGTATAATTGTCACGTCCCGATCCTCTGAGCACGTGCCCATCCCTGCTTGGTCGATATAATGGCGATGTCTTAGGACGTATCGCCGACTCATTCATTTTAATACGCATGCGGAAGCATATAAATAATCCCCAGACAATAAAACAATGGGATAGAAAAGTATGACCAATTTTTCACAATATACATTTTTATAAACACACAGATCTATACACAAAGATTTACAAAGGAATCGGCTCCCTACAAAAGAGAGTTGTCCTACAACTAGCTAGTCTAACATGTCACCGATTCTTCAGGCTTCACCTCATGAACTCTGGCTCCTAGTCCTTCACCAACACCATCTACGGACCTAAAAATGGTTATACAATAACCAATGAGACAATGTTTAAGCGAGTTGTACCCCTTGAGACTCGATTAGGAAGCCAATATGCCTTAAAGGCTACCTAAGCATAATACGGGTTAGAGAACTTACCTTGACCTCAGTCTCCTTCCTCCAAGTCAGTACAATTAATATTCTCATCGAGTCACGACAACACATCAAATCATTCACTCAAATCGACTTATCGATCAATCAGCCTAATCGATTACATGTCAATCAGACTATTCCCCGGTCATTTTAATCAATAACATACATTTTCCAATATGATATATCTAGTTATCGAGCCCACGTGCATTCTCCAGGATGACATACCAAGTCTCCGAGCCCACGTGCATTCTTCAAGATGACCTATCTAATCATCGAGCCCATGTACATTCTCCAAGATGATATACTTAGTCACTAAGCCCACGTGCATTCTCCAAGGTGATGTACCAACTCAACGAGCCAACAAATCATAACGTCTTTCTTCGAGATGACATACTTAGTCATCGAGCCGACGTAACATAACGTCTTTCTCCGAGATGACACACTTAGTCATCGAGCCAACGTAATAAAGCATTCTTTCTCACCTTTTATCATACTCAATAAAACAGCCGTGTGTGGGTACACGGTTGGCTTTAACAAAAAATACACTAATTTCACTTTTTAAACTTTCCATTGGCTTCAGCAATCTAGAAATATAATTTTGGCACTATAGACCCACACCTGGTAAATATTCAATTAATTAACAAAATTAATTAATTAAAGATAAATTCCTAATTTCACAATTAAATCGAAATCAACATGATATAAAGCTCAATTAAATAAACAGATCAAACTGCTGCAATCAGCATAATTTTCTGGTCACTGGCCATCCCGGTATAATTTCTAGAAAATAAATAAATAAATAATTAATTACATAAAATATTAAATAAATGCAATAAGTCCAACTTAGGCCCGTTATAGCCTAATTGGAAGCCGAAATGAACTCGGAAAATTTCCAAGGTTCGTTCAATAAATATTAGGACCTATTTACTCACTAACTACACTAACCAATTACCTAATATGCATCGGTAAGACACAAAATTAATTAACCTAATCTAATCTATCCAAATAATTGTACTTCATTAAATCTAATTAGCCCTTAAGCATTATTAACCAACTAAGCGAGGTTTAGTGAGTAAAACCCACTTGTTTTGCAAAGACCAGATTACCGCGATGGCGGCGCGACGGCGGCTGAAATCCAAATTTTCGGTTGCATTGATGGGCACACGGACCAGGCCAAAAAGCCTCGAAAGCCCAAAGCAAATGCTGGGCTTGATCTCGGGCTTGGGCTTGGTTGCAGGCCCAAGAACTCAAGTGAAGATGCATGGGCTGTTGCTTGGAGAGGCGTGGACTGAGACGGCCTTGGGCCGAACTTCACGTGGGCTTCAAGTGGCTGCTCAAAATGGGCCTGCGGACAAAGAAGCAGCAAGGGCTGCTGCTGGGCTTGTCCAAGAGCCGGCTTTGCTGGCTTCGATCTTCGTGGCACCTGGAGCTTCGTTGGACGCTGCTAGGTCAACAAACCGGAGAGGAGAGTTGCTGGAGTTGACCGGCGTGCTGGCAGCGTGAGGAACGCTCGGTGGAGAGAGAGACCGAAGAAGACACAAGATAGTGGAGGGGGTGGTGGTGTGTGGCTGAGAGGCGGCAGAATGAAGGAAAATAAAAATGAAATGAAAGAAAGGAAGGGCTGCTGGCTTTGGTCAAAGAGCTCGCACGAAGGAGAAGATAACGGAAGAGGGAGGCAGCTGGCGTTTCTTGCTCGAGACGCCGAAGATAAAGGGAGAATGGTCAATACAATTATCCACTCAATTTAAAGCTTTGTCCCCCATTTCTTTGTTGGAAATAATTCCACCATTAAATCCAATTAAAGCCCAAAATTGTTGCCACAAAACCAAGCTCCGAATTTCTTAATTTTGACTTCAATTTCTTCATGAAATTTCCCAAATCGACGTCCAATTTTATTTAAAAAAAATCTCATATAATTTATGTAAGTCTCCAACACTCAAAGGCTCGGCTTGGAAGTCCAAATTTCCTTTAATTTGGCTCGTCCGAATTTCTGTTAATTTTCCGTAACGTCCAAACCAATTTTCTGTAAAAAATCTCGGAGTCTCTGAAAATTTCTCAGAGGATAAGTTGACGTTCCTAAAATAGATCATGACATGACAGAACTTTCGATTTCTGAAATTAGGTTCAAATTTACGGTTAATTTCAATCCAGTGCGCTTTTAGCGTAACTTAGTCTACCGGGTAACTTTTAGAAATTTTTGGTGCAATTGACTCGTAATCGATTTATCTCGAGTCACAATGTACATCTTCAACACATTGGTGACCCTCAGTTGTTGCAAAAATCTCAAGGTATCAATTACGGACACTGGATACCAAAACGACAAAAAAATCGGTCTAATGCCAATTGATGAGTATTTTGCAATCAGGTGGAATCACCCACACTTTGATCACATATCTCAGTCAAGTCGACCTATCTCCGGTCTCTGGTCGATTTCGACAATGCCGTAATGACCCTTGCAGATTAACACGGTCGAGCAATCGATTCCTAGTCGAATTCTCAAGTCAATTGCATTTAGATTCCTTGATTGCTTCCCCATATAGACCAATTATCTCATGAATGATCAGCTTAGAGAATAGTACTATCGACGCATCGACAAAAGGCCCGATTTATTTAATCGAAAGCGAAAGCTGAAAATTCAGGCTGTCACAATAGTAACTATGGTAATGCGATTGGCTCTCCGAAAGTTACGTAATGCCCGTGATGCACGGGTCTTGAGTATTGCTTTGGAGTCAATCTTAGTCATAAAGTTCTTTTGTTAGTGTTTATATCGGTTTAGAAGAATAAAATAAATTAACCGTGGTCCTTGGGAAATCTTAAAGTAAGATCCACGGCAGTGCTTTTTCACTTTATGAAAAGTTGTTCTCGGATTTTCCACGATAAAGCTTCTTCACTTTATAGAAAGTTGTTAGCTTCTTTACTATATATAAAGTTTTTCTAGATTTTCCACGATTGTGTGAAGATTTAACAAAAAGAAAAGAAGTGACATTGTGTGGGGTTTCCTTCTTGTTAAATCCTAACTAGTCTTTTTTTTTTTTTTAATGTGGAAATTTATATTTCAGGCTTTTTTTCCCGATTCAGAGGAGAGTTTGGCTTCTGCACCTTGACTAGGAATCGCTCTCCAATGTCCATCCCCAATTTGATGCACGAAATAATTAGATACTGGTAATGTTGCGGTAAAGCAAATTTTAAGTCAGTTACAATCTTCCTAAATGAGCAATGTTCCTCTGATTTCAGGATGAAGACATGATAGTCTGGAATAAGAAGTTACTATTCTTGGATTCAGCTTTCTTGCGTAGAATCTTTCAAAGGTTAATTTCCGCGCCAGGGGTGGTCCAACAATGGTCTAGTAGAATTAGTCTTGCACAATTCTGGTGATGTAATTAGGTGTATTTGATTTCACAATTAAGGATTGTTCCGATACTTGAAAACATTTCGCATTCTTTACTTCCACGCTGCCAAGGATGAAAGATCACTTGTCTAATAATGGAGACCCTAACTCCAAGCAACTGTCGATGGTCCACAAGAAAATACTTGTAATCATGTTTATCCTGTACAGTTTCATTCTCATTTGCATTTAAAAGTCGTTCAATGAAGTCACATTATTCACGAGAAAATCTGCCCGCAAAAATGCATCTCGAGCATTGTTGGTCAATAAATACTTAGAGGATAATAGCAAGCCAAAATCAGTAGCGGCAGAAAAGAACGGCGAAGGAATTAGAGATGGAAGCAAATGGGTCTAGTTGCATTACAAGAAGAAGCGATTTGACCTACTTTGTAATCTTGGTATCACAGCCACTCCTAACTTTACTTGTTCCTTGAGGTGCTGCCGCTTCCAACACGCTGCATGCATGCTTTAATCAAAAGCCGTCTTGATCGGCAGAGACTTTCTTTGAAAATTCAGGGACCGCTTGGTTCAGATATGTTTTTTTGAAAATCAAAGGGCATGTCCACATTGCTTAATTAACTGTACAAATGCTTTTCAGACTAGACATCTTAAAGGATTTTAGGCGAAACACATGTAAATCAACAGCATGAGCCAGTGCATGTCTTATGGAATCTCTTTCTTTAGCTTTTTCTTTGATTGGTCCAAGGAAGAACAAATCAGCGCCTACCCTAAGTCTTCCCATATAATTCTTATAATCACACACTCCAAAAAGTCTTGCGTAAATAATGTGTGTGATTCCCTATGGACGTTAATCGATAATCTCGTCGGAAAAAGTTATGATAGGATACATGTATAAATTATATCATGGAAACTTTTATTTTCCGTCTTTTTGACTGTTGCTAGTGGCCTATTTTCCTGGTGAAACTTTAACGTTTGGTCCTTATCTTCTTTCTTTTTAATTATATATGAATAGGTTTGAGTAAATTTTGACAACTTTTTCGGTTGTGATTCCACCCAAAAAAAAAAAAAAAAAAAAAGAAGATAGTGAAGACCTATTTTTTACCCTATCTTTTAATATACATTTGGTTTGTGGAAAAAAAATGAGAATGGAGATATTGAAAATCATTTTGTTTTTCAGTTTAGGCTAAGAAAGAATGAAAATGAAAAACATTTACATTATGCGAGATTTAATGAACACTCACCTTTCTTATTTCATTCAGATATTTTTTCCTATTATCTACTTCCTCATCAATGTTTTCTTTTTCTTACATAGCAATGAAGGCGAAAATTTTTACAGACCTCATGGACTAAATATATCTATACTTGATGTTGGTTTCTATTTACAGATTTTCATTAGGATGAACATTTATTAGCCATAGAAAAATAAATCTACATCTAAATGTCTTGTGCAAGTAATATCTATGGGCATTTTTGCCATGTCGAGGGCTAATTCATAATAAAATTATTGGGTTCAATCAAACGCGACTATTGAACCAATAATAATGTTCGTCAATCAACGTCTAATCACCGTTAGTCATTCAACCTCTTTTATAATTTTGCCATGGTTTTTTCCCACGGCCTTGTAGAAAGGCCAAAGGGTCTACTATGGCCGATTTTCCCAAGGAACTTGTGATCCAAATTTCGCAATATATGAACAATATAATCTATGATAATGCATAACTATCATATCTCTCCCCGTATATTAAGAACAATAGTTTATCTGGTTTGAGAGAAATAGAGAAATTATACCTCATAAACTAATGTCAATTCCCTAAGGAAAATAAATTATCCAGACCTCATGCGCTGTTACTCCTCATAAAGTTACACGACACGCAAATCCTTTGTTAATCCTGCATCCACATGAATCCATTTTCTGACCCAAAAAAAAAGACTCCATTCGTACTAGTGACGATCACGCCAAAAACTAAAAGTCTCTTCCGTTTGTATTCGAAGTCCAACTTTCCTATAGATTCTCCGGTTCACATTTGACTTTAAAGACTTAGAAAGTAGACCTTGGCGTGGGGCACACTATCTCTCTCTCTCTCTCTTTTTAATTGTATCCGTCTCAAAGTAGCCCACAAGCTATTCAATTCTTAATTTAATATTTAATGATTATTTCATTACAAGGAAAAAAAAAATGACCACAATAGGTGACTAGTATTGCTGTGCCAAACTTATATCGGAAATGCTAGACTTCCGGTAATTGGGTGTTTAACAAGTATCTTGTTAATTAAATGCTTATCAAAATAGGTATACGGTGTGTGATAAACACCTTCCTAACTAGCACTAATCGGTTTCCGGTCTGGTCTGGTTCTGAGGTGAAAACGGGAGGACCGGTTCCCAAATTCTAGGACCTGGACCTGGACCTGGACCGGCCAGTCACTGAAACCAAGAACTGGACGAACTGACCGATTTGGTCCCGTGGAACCAATAATTTTTTGTTCAGGGGAAAAAGTAAATTGCGAAAAGGAATCTCTCCACGGATAAATTAGGCAATATTCAAATTTCAAAATACAGGAAATTTGAATCTTAGATTCCGGACCATTGGCGAGGTACTTAGGGCTCAATACAAATGGAAATGAAAACGAAAGTTGTGTCCGGCTGAGCTTACGGCGGAGCTTCGATTTTGTCAGTGGGCGGAAGGTAAAGCAGAAGGCGAAAAGGGAAGGTAAAGCACTAACAGAAAGTAAGAAGGGAAGGACGAAGGAGGGGGAAAACAAAACCTAAGGGCAGAGGGTTTTTCTCAGGTTTTTTTTTTTTTTTTTAATATCAACCGGTCCGGTTCCCACCTTTGAATGAGGATCCAAACTGACCGGCCACCGGTTCCAAGAATGGGAACCGGGAACTAGACCGTTCTCTTTGGCAACCGCCCAGTCCGGTTCGGTCCGAACGGTTCCGTTGCACACCCTTATTCCTAATGGCATGTAATGTAACTTTATTATTATTTTTTATTTTCTTTTTGAAGGTTTCATAAAAGTAAGAATATACTTTCTGGTCAATTTTATCAATTGCTGTGGCTGTACATTTGCTTTGACAACACATTGTTAAGTCTCTCTCTCTCTCTCTCTCTCTCTCTCTCTTTCTGACTATGATTGCAAATTGCAATTACCTGTTCTGATTATACAGATTGAGACTCAAATACAGGAACGTCATGGAGCCAATTGAAGAAACCGTTGTAATCTTTTCTCTGCCTTTTTATGATTCTTCTTACTAAATAAATTGCAGAGAGTTTGTCCATTTATGTTCTGACCTTATAACAAGTTTACCTTTTCCATATCAAATGCATAAAGGAGGCTTGCGATGACGACGGTTGCAATGAAATTACATAAATCAATTTCTTGAAATTCTATTTGACAGTATTCAACTGCTGATAATTAAGTTCTTATAAAGTTCTGAGTTGCTAAGCTGTTTAAAAGGATGATATTTTTATTTAGAAAAAATCCTTTGCAAGGTCCTAAGGTAGAATGAGAGTATAATAAACTTTTTTGATATATATCTTTATATTTGTATTTTATAAAGAACTGAGTTTTTACTGCTTACTTATCCATGGATTATGATGAAAGTGAAGATTAAGGGAGAGGTATGTATTTTCTGTTCATAAATTCTTTTTTTGTTTTCTGAATTTAATGGGGATTTGCCCATTTCAGCAAGTAAAAAACGAAAATGACAATTCAGGATTACACATTTTAGAATGCCATAATTTTGCAGTTTTCGAACGACTCATATTGACTTTTTCACACGCTACTTGTCTGTCTTGACCAAATTAATGATGAATGACGTCCAATGAAGAGCAATGTGGAAAGAACAAATTGATTTTGAGGGTGCTTCTGGGTGGCTTCTGGTCATCTCATGCTTCTTTGGAATACGAGTGGTTCTGTTTGCTGTGTGCGAAGTACTTTAGATAGGTAGTGAAGATCATAGCATAAATTAACCACGAGGAGCTACTTTTAGAGGGTGGATTTTGCCTCTGCTTTGTCCATGGAGCACAGAGATTCATTGGCATAACACTTTCTCACCATGCAAGGTAATTTTTTGGTAATATCTTTGGGATTTATCAAAGCGGCGCTCTTTTGAGTCTCCATTTTATGTCATAAAGCAGAAGTCTCCATTTTAATCCCAACGAGTCAAGATTTTCACACATCTCCACAATTAACATGGGGCCTAATCTTGCTAACATTCCATGAACCGCTTGCAATAATCACTATCAAAATTTGTGGGAATCGCAGATCCATAGTTTGTGCATTATTGATAGATTTTTGGACAATACCATGAACACGGCATTATTCGTAGGGTTCAACGTGCCATCCTTTGTTCCATCATCTTTAGATATTAATTAAAAGGTAAGCTAGGAATTTCTCTTTAATTTGCATGGAGCCAAAGCTTTTTCTCTTTTGTTTTGTTTTTTGGTCGGGGCAAGGGGCAAGAAACCACTGAGTTATGAAAAAGGAAGAAAAGCTAGAATTCCACCCCCATCATAAAGGAAAAAGGCTCTTTAATGATCCCTGAGTAAAAGAAAGAGGAAAAAAACAAAAAAGCGGTTCCATGACTTCTGAGTCAAAAAGAAAAAAGAAGAAAAAAGCGCGTCAAAAATCTGTCTAGAAAAATCGACATTCTTATAAATCTCTTCACAATTTCCATTAATACCAAACCTGCATCTCATTTCATTTTGCCTTGCTTTCATATTCACTGCTTCCTTGAGCTTTGAGTCATGAAACTCGTAAGCACGAGTTTTGTAGAGTTTCAATCATGCCATTTTCTTCTTGGTATTGCTCTTGCATTGTGCTTTAACCAAGTCTCATCCACCACTAATGAAACAGACAGAGTCGCATTGCTCACATTTAAGGCCGGCATAACCAAAGATCCTTTCGGTGTGCTCAACTCATGGAATAATAGCATTGGGTTTTGCCAGTGGTATGGCGTTACGTGTAGCCAGAAGCACCAAAGGGTCACAGCCCTAGACTTGTCATCACAAAGACTCTCTGGATCAATCTCTCCTCATATTGGGAATCTCAGCTTCCTAAGGGAAATGTGGCTTGTCAACAACAGTCTCGATCATGAAATCCCTCCACAAGTTGGTCAGCTGCGACACCTTCGTCGCTTAAGACTAGACAACAATTCATTGGTTGGCAAAATTCCCAAAAACTTATCGATTTGCTCTAACCTTGTCACCCTCGTTCTTCAAGGCAATCGACTAATTGGAGAGATTCCTGGAGAGCTCGGTTCACTATCAAAGCTACAGGCACTCATTTTGTGTAATAATAATTTGATTGGGAGTGTGCCTTCCTCCATTGGAAACTCATCTTCATTAGAGGCTTTTTATGCAGACCACAACAACTTGGATGGGAGCATTCCCCAAGTTCTAGGCCACCTTACAAACTTGCGACTCATTAGCCTTGGAAAAAACAGATTGTCAGGTACAATTCCATCTTCGTTACTCAATCTCTCTTCACTAACTATGTTTGAAGTTGGAGACAACCGGATACTAGGGACTCTTCCTACGGGTATGGGCCTCAAACTCCCAGTTCTTGAATATTTGAGTGTCTATATGAACCAACTTGAGGGCCCAATTCCCCCGTCGATATCAAATTGCACAAAACTAAAGAGACTTCAAATTTCATATAACAAGTTTTCTGGGAATGTACCTTCTTTTGAAATGTTGCATGAGCTTCAGCAGCTTCTAATCTTTAATAATCAGCTTGGAGGTGGAAAACCTGGAGACTTAAGCTTCCTTTGCTCATTGACCAACAACACCAAATTACAGGGTGTGTTTATTTCAGATAACAAGTTTGGTGGGGTGTTACCAAAATGCATAGGTAATTTATCTACTACTCTCACGAAACTTGCAATAGCGGGGACTCAAATATCCGGTGAGATTCCAAAAGAAATCGGGAATCTTGTCAACTTGGATTTATTGTGTATGGGTTTCAACCATCTTTCGGGTGGTATGCCTTCAAATTTGGGGAATCTACAAAATCTAGTGCGATTGCTCTTATGCGGTAACAACTTGCAAGGGACTATCCCACCTTCTTTTGGAAATCTAACCAAGTTGAATTTACTAGCTCTTAACTGGAATAACTTTCAAGGGCAAATTCCTTCCCATCTATCAAACTGCCGGTCTCTTAATCTTCTTGATCTGGCTAATAATAATCTCAGTGGTGCCATATCTCCACAGCTTATGGGTCTCTCATCATTAGCGATCATTTTGGACTTGTCTCATAACCATCTGACTGGGGTTATACCTAAAGAAATTGGCAACTTAAGAGCTCTAACTGCATTGGACATCTCGAACAATTTGTTGGGAGGTGAAATCCCCGATAGTTTAGGTGATTGCACTTCATTGACAGCATTGTGGATGGGGGGCAACTTCTTCCATGGGTCCATTCCTCAATCAATCAGATCATTAGGAGGCATTGGAGAGATGGATCTTTCATGCAACAATTTGTCGGGTCAGATTCCAGAATTCTTAGCAATATTTCATTCCTTGAAAGTCTTGAATTTGTCGTATAATAAATTTGAAGGCATGCTACCATGCGAAGGAGTCTTTAAAAATGCTACTAGTACTTCCATTATTGGGAATAATGAGCTTTGCGGTGGACTACCGGAATTTCACCTCCCCAACTGCATCTCTAAAGGCTCCAAGAGAAGAAAGATTAATATAATGATATTGTCTATTTCCGTTATTTTTGGAGTTCTTGGAACATCTCTATTTCTTGCTCTTATATGTCTTTTTTGGTTGAAGAAGAAAGTAAATAAACCAGTTTCAAGTTCGACAGACGATTCGCGTCCGAATGTATCTTATGGAACACTCCTAAAAGCAACTGACGGATTTTCGTCAATGAGTTTGATCGGTGTTGGAAGCTTTGGTTCTGTATATAGGGGGATACTCGAGAGCGACGGGGCTATTGTTGCCGTGAAGGTGTTTCATTTAGTGCGTCGTGGTGCTCTAAAAAGCTTCATAGTCGAGTGTGAGGCACTAAAGAATATCAGACATCGAAATCTTTTGAAGATACTGACAGTTTGCTCGAGTACTGATTATCAAGGAAATGATTTTAAGGCCTTAGTCTATCAATTCATGGACAATGGAAACCTGGAATGGTGGCTACATCCAAACGCAACATCATCTGATAATAATGAGCTTCCGAAAAAATTGAATTTCATTTGGAGGATAAATATTGCTATTGATGTTGCATCTGCACTAGATTATCTTCATCACAGGTGCCACATCCCCATTGTTCATTGTGATTTAAAACCGAGCAATGTCCTCTTAGATGCTCAGATGGTCGCACATGTGGGTGACTTTGGATTGGTGAAATTTCTCCTTGGATCATCCCTTGATATTGTAGCTAATCAAATGAGTTCAGTGAGTCTTAGAGGGACAATTGGTTATGCTCCACCAGGTAATCTCTATACTTTCTATTCTAATGATATGCACTCCACATTCTTTTTTATGATTGGCACTCCTAATATTATCTTCACTGCAATCTAAATATGTGGTAGAATATGCGATGGGATGCGAGGTCTCAAGAGAAGGAGATGTTTATAGTTACGGTATCCTCTTACTAGAGATGTTCACTGGATTGAGTCCCACCGATGACAGATTCGAGGACAATTTGACTCTCCGTAGTTTTGTCACAGCAGCTTTACCTGAACGAGCCTTGGAAATTATAGATCACATTCTACTTCTAGAAGGAGAGACTCGTTTCAATCCCGATAGTCCTCAACATTGGCTTTCTGAAAGCAATGACATATTTCAAGAGTGTTTGGTTATGCTATATAACATTGGAGTGGCTTGTTCAAATGAAGTGCCAGGAAGACGGATGAACATCGGCAGTGTGACAAATCAACTGCAAAAGATTAGGGAAAAGCTCTTTGCATTGGGTTTCCATGAATAGGATGAACTACCGCAGGTGATATGATAATTTCTTAACCTCTTCCTTGCCTTAAATATTTAGTTTTGCTTATGCTAGTGCAAATATACATTGTAAAATGTTTAGCAGAGTAGAAAATCAATTCTGCATTTTCAATATAAGGTAATAGTTGATTGTCATTCCTCATCTGTATATTTAATAAGCTAGCATATGCCCCATAGTGCAGGAACCTTAAGTAATATCTGTTAAAATTTGTCTTGAGTTTGAGAACATCGACACAACTCAGCCCTAATCGAAGCATAGGATAGTCAAGCCATATAAAAAAAATTCGGAATTGGACTTTGAATATGTATTAACTGGAGAGAAGCAGTAGTTTCTGTTAGGAGATAACAATTGATTATCATTCCTCATCTGCACAGATTATTGCACTAGCATATGGCCCATGATGCACAGTCTTGAGCATTGCTATGATATTTTAAAAAATCAGTCTGAAAAAAAAAATTCAATTCTTTTATCAGTATGAAGCTCATTAAGACCAATAAAATTGATTACCATCGGCTATTTTCAATTGATATCCATGATCAACCTTTTCCAATGAATGAACGGTTGCTCTTAGCAATTTATTTTAACGCAGTGACATTGTCTCCTTTTTTAACTGGAAATTTATCTTTTCCCCTTGCAAACCTAAATTTTGTCCAGGCTTTTCTGACTCAGAGGAGGGCTCGGTTTTCTTTCTACAGCTTCCTTAGGAATCACTACGGGTCGCAAAAGTTGCGCGAGACAGTTGGAGATGAGCGATGTTGCTGTCAAGCCAAGTATCTCTTTCAGATTCGGCTTCAATAAGCAAATTTTCTGTTTGCGAAGAAAAAATGATAGTCTGGAAATGAATATATAGATTTGTGATTCAGCTTCTTTGTATGCAATAAGTCGAGAGCAGATCCGAACAGATCTGGACGGTTGCTACCAATTATGATCGTGCAATCTGTGCTAGTTATGTTTCTCTAATGGGGAATGGATCTCCAGAACTGCTAATGCGAAAGTATGCCAGTTTCATTACTCTTGTTATGCCAAAATTTTCCTTCTCTCGTTTATGCATTTCTTTTCACAATAGAACTTGTTCGATTGATAAAAAATGCGTTCTGTCTGCTATTAATTCTAGCCAACCAGAAATCACCGGCATGTACCATCATGTCCTCATCAAGGAGAAGACTAATCGGCTCAAGACGAGAACGAACTTTAGCCGTTTCATTATGATGATGGACATAATCTCAGGCGTGTGGCATCGATGGTGATGCTCTCAGTATCTAAAGAGAAAACTCATATTCTTTGTCTCGTCACGTCCCTCCTTTCTTATCGAATCCTTATGCAAGCTTCCAATGACCAAACTCCATAAACAACCACCTCCAAATCGATGCTAAGATTGTTAACACATACCTGAACAAAGCTTGTCCGAGCATGGTGACCCTAACCAAAATTAACCTCGAAAGTTCATCTGTAGCTTTCAAAAGGGCAGGGCATGACTGGAAGAGAAATCTATACCGATGACCACCAACACCGTTACTCCTAACGGCATTGCAAAAATTAGGCACCAACCAATTTCCAAGTCATGCATTCATTCTCTTCTTGGATAGCTTTCCAGGGAGTGCCAGACACATGAAGTGCCAAAACTTGGCACGGAGGGATATTTAAGTGCCAAAAGTTTGGAAGATAGCATTTAAGTGCCAAAATCGAAGCAAAATAGATCAATTAAGTGCCAACAGTAAGAAAATACAGGCAAATTGCATACGTGGCATTTTCTAGTGTCATGCTTTATCGACGTGGCAAATATTTAAAAAAAAAAAAAAAAGCACACGTGAACAAGGAAAACAATGTCACCCTATCCATGCTAGCTTGGCTAAGCTAAACAACATCACAACGTTGTTTTTCCTTAGTGCTAAACGATGTCGTTTAGCTTATTTTTGGTTTAACCAAATATGGCCGTTGCCACTCCTCTTTGTTCACGCTCGCGTTCACACTAGATCTGACGGCCTCTCCATCGCCGTTCATAGGTCGCCGTTCATAGGTTGCCACTCACGCTCATTAAGGCGTTCATCGCTCGTCATCATTGCTCGCTATCATCACTCGTCATCGTCACTCACTGTCATCGCTCGTCATTGTCGCTTGCTCAGGTTTGTTCTCTTCTTCCTCTCCCCTATGGTGAAATTAAGGTTTCAACTCATCTATTAGGGCTCTAACTTGAAATTTAGGACTCGGCTAAGAAATGTAAAGTTTGGATGGTATTTTAATGTGAGATTTAGGGCTCATATGTGGTCTTAGAACCCTATTGAGGGTTTGGATTAGCAGTTTAGGGCTCAACCTCAAAATGTAAGGCTCGGTGGTAGGAAAATTAGGGGTCCTATGCTACTGTGATGTGTGATTTAGAACTCGGATGTGGTATTGTGATGTGCGAGAGTAATTTTTAGGGGTCGGATGTGAAATGTGATGTGCGATGATGATTGTTAGGGTTCGAAGTAGTTGTCGTGAGGACCTCTGAGCATTTTTTTGAATTGAAGTCTTAAAATGGGTGTCATGAGGACTTGTGCTTATCTTGGGGACCTCTTTTTGTTGGTTAATATTTTAAGGGAAGGCAACATAATCAAAGTGTCTATCGTGTGGGCACCTCTATTTGTCCTGAGAGTATCTTTCTAGTAAATCTTGTCTAACATGTGCATCTTCTCTCTTTCTTCGTTTCTTTAATAAGGTCTATGAGAGTGTAGGGACCTCCACATGCAATTGTCTGTGGTCTTTTGTGAATGAAGTCCCAAAAGTTAATTGTATTTTTTTTTCTCATTGGTTGCAGAAATGGCTTATGAGAAGGACTATGTTGCTATTATTGTTTGCTACGGTGAGGATTTCGTGATTGGGGAGGATGAGTGGAAGTATGAGGAGGGAAATGAGGGCACTATCTTTGTAGATATAAAGAATGCATATTATATTGGATTTGTTTGGGATATAGTGATATATTTGCCTTGTAAAGTACAAAAGTTGTTGTGTTGTATTCCTGGGAAAGGCTTGAAAGATGGTTTAAGAACTTTAGAAGATGATAATGGTTTTAGGGATGTCCTATATCATTATCTTCATGGCGAAAAGGAGAAAGTATACGTTAAATACAATAGTGATAGTGAGGACAAAGATGATGGCAGAGATAGCACCCAAGTAGGAAAATGAGGAGATGGTATTCAAGCTAGAACTGAGGTTAGGAATGAAGGAGGGCATGGTAGACAAGACAAGGAGGAGAGGGGCATGGATGTTGTTCACCAGGGTGATGGTGACATAGGTGATGTTACAATCTCTGAATTAGATTGGGAAGTAGCTGAATTCGGTGATGGTGATGATAACGATGAAAGGTTGCCTTCTGAAAATTTCTTAAGCGATGACGATGACGAGGAGCTTACACAGTCAAGGAAAAAACAAATGGACTTTTTGTCAAATAGAGTTGCAGCTTTGCACTTAGCTGATGAAATTCCAAATAGAGACGAAGGCCCTACAAATGCTGGTGCTACTGGCTAGGAGAGGGATTATGAAGAAAGTGTTGAGAATGCTTCTTCCCAGGACAAGATTAAAGAATATCAAAGAGCTGTGCGTAGATGGAAAAGTAAGTTTCCTTCCTATGAGCCATCTGTTACCTCTCCTACTTTGTTAGTAGGTATGAAATTCCAAGATGCGAAATAATTTAGGGAATCTATATTGAAGAACTCCATTGCTGCACAAAGAAATATTGACTTCATTAGAAACACTAAGAACTTTGTAAGAGCTAGGTGTTCGCAACAAAATTATCTATGGAAGATTTACGACACATTTGTTAGGAGGAGTGGGTCTTTCTAGATTAGAGCCTACCAAGAGGAACATACTTGTTCCATTAATTTTCAAAACAAAAGGGTAATAAGTACATAATTGTCCAAACACTTCTTCAATCTAATCAAGCTGATGCTCAAGATGAAAAGTACTGACTTTAGGATGCTAGTGAAGAAGCATATAGGCATCAATGTATCCAAGAATCAATGCAAAAGATCAGAGCAAAATGTGATTTAGATACTTATTAGTTAGTATGGCAAGAAACATGGGTAAGTGTGGGATTATGCTTGGGAGTGTAGGCTACAAAAACCCTTCAAGTAAAGTGTATGTAGAGGTGGTGGAGAGGCCGCTTCCTGGTAGTGAGACCAAGTTTGATAAGTTCTATATATGCTTTGATGCATGCAGACGAGGATTTTTTGCTAGTTGTAGATGGATTATAGGATTGGACGTTGTTTTTTGAAGGTTGTGCAAGGGAGAATTGTTGGCCATGATTGGAAGAGATGCGAATAATCAAATGTTCCCACTAACTTGGGCTATTGTAAGAATTTAGAACAAAGACAATTGGTCATGGTTCTCCTAGAGATAACAAATGGGGAAGGGTGGGCATTAATGAGCGACTAACAAAAGGTAATGCTTGTTTTTTGAAAAATCTAGTCAATTGTTTGCTTTATGATATCAACATGTTATTTACTTACATTTCTTGCTTTGAATTATTGTAGGGATTGGTTCCAGTAGTAGCTGAGTTATTGCCCCATAACGAATATCGAATGTATACGCGGCACATATACGAAAATTGGGCAAAGATCTACAAAGGGGATAAGCTGTGACATTCTGAATTTCAGACTTTGTTTTCGATTGAATGAGTTGGGCTTTTGGTCGACACGCCCATAGTGCTTTTCTTTGAGTTGGCCACTCACGGGATAACGAGTTCGGGATTTTTTCGGAAAATCGATTCGAATGATTCAAAAAATAACGGAAATTCGGATGGACCAAATTATAGGGATTTTGGCCTCCTTACCAAGCTATTTAGCGAAGGAGACTTGCAGAAATTGTGTAGACTTCTTCTTCATCAAAATTGGACCTCAAATTGGAGAGGTAAGGGATGAAATTGAAGTCCATTAAGTGAATTCGGAGCTAGGCATGGGGCTGCAACATTTGGCATCAAATTGGTTTGTATGTGGAATTTATTTGCAAGAAAGTAATTTGGAGGACCAAGGGGATATGCTTGAAGACTAAGGAGACCAAGCTTTAATTGATTGAAGATATTTATCGTGACTTTTCTCCCCTTTGTATTCAACCTTCTCCAGCAAGCCAGCCTGCCGACTCCACCTCCACAGCTTCTCTTTCATTTTTCCTTTTTGTTTCTGCTTTCCTTCAATTCTTCCTTCGAAGCACCTCTCCACGTCGTTCTGTCTCTCCCTCACGTCTGTAGCCCACCGACTCAGCCGCCCAATTCTCTCTCTACCATCCATCCACAAAGAAAACTCCCACTAGTCAACCAACGAAGCCCAAAGCTACTTCTTCGGCTGGTTGTTGACCACCAGCAACAACGCTAGCCCATATGCTCCCTCATTCTCTCAGTGGATCTCGGCCCAGCAACTCCTTCCCATTTGGCCAACGTCCACCGAAGCAGCATCCACCGAAGTCAACACCACCAGTCTTCACTCCATCTTGCCACTCGTCCAAAACCAGCGCCCTTCTTCTTCGCACGCGGTTGAACTTCACCGATTCCCTTCCATCTCCATGCAATTCATTCCACCGAAGCCAACTCATCAATCAGCTCAGCAGCAACCCTTGCTGCCTCCCACGCACGTCAACCCAACCCACACGCCAGCAGCTCCTTCCCGTTTTTCCTTGCTCAACCAGCCCATGAGCTTCAACCCACCGAAGCTATAGCCCATCTTCTGCCGCAAGCCTAGCGCGCAGTTCAGCCCAGAACCAAGCCCAGTAGTTCGTTGTGGGCTTGCAAGGCCGTTTTCGGCCCGGTCCAAGCCTCTGTTGGTGTTGCCGAAAGTTCAAGTTTAAGCCGTCGTCGCGGTGAACCGGTTTTCGCGCTAACCGGTGAGTTTATGCACTAAACTCTACTTATGATGTTAATGACATTTAAGAGGTATTTAGTTTTAGTTAATTAGGGATCAGGTGGTTAGTCAGATTAGATTAACGATTTAATTAGTTAATTATACATATTAGATAGTTAGAGTAGCATAATTAGAGACTAGAGAAGTTGTATTATTTATCTAAATTGATTCAAAAATTTTCCGGGCCTATTTCGATATTTAATTAGGCTTTTCCGGCCTAAGTTTCTATTTATGGCATTTAAAGTATTTATTTAATTAATTTTAGAAATTATTTAATTATTAAATATTTTCCAAAAATTAGACTAGAAGTCGATGACTAGAATTTCGTGCCGATTGTAATGGTGTGGTTAATTTATGCAATTGAGTGTTAATTTATGAAAATTGAGTGCTGATTGGAATTTTGGTCATTTATTCCAAAATTTGCGAATTTTGATATTTATTCAAAAAATCCCAAGTGTCAGATTTTAATATTGAAGATAGTTTTATATATTATATAAAATAGTGGGATTTTAAATTAGAGGATATCACTTTTTCAGAGTCAAGTTGACCATGCACCCACACATGACTATTTTACCGTGTATTTTTAATACGAAGAAAATAGATCAAGTTCACCATTTTAATTAAGGGATGTGAGTGCAATGCACGATGTCCTGGGTCGAGATTGAATGGTTATGTGTTGATTAAGAAAACCCATCCCGGGTTGTTAAGCTAGACATTACCCCTATATAGGATGCCCTTGGACAACGGATGCCGGTCGCAATAGATTCTAAACCTATGCTCCTTCGGGAAAGCCGTATGATAGAGGCGTTGCTGTGCTTAATGGGGCGAGACGACGCCTAGTAATGCCAAAAGATCGCTGAACAGAGAGTAGGCTATGCTATAAGCCGAGATCAAAACTAGGAACGAGTGATTAATTGAGTCAAATGTGTCGAATTATGGGACAAAATTATGTGACACGATATGGGATGTGTCATAACGATTTGGCCCTATAATCAAGACCTCTGTGCTAGGTTGAATTTGAATGTGGTGTTCCAATTGATGAGATTAATTGTTGCTCATGTTTTTGTAGTTATCTATGATATGAATTGTACTGGCCAGCAGGGTGGATCTAAGACCAAGTAAGTTTTTGTGGATGTGTGGTTAGGATGCTCTTAGGCGCATTATCCTCCCAATCGGGATTTAGAGCATGAACTCGCTAAAATTTATATCTCACCCTGTCGTGGGCTCATTTCTTTTCAGGGTCGTAGAGTGGTGGATCTAGACTCGAGCTGAGGGGACCTAAGGAGTAGGTCAGTTAGGACAATTTCTTTTTTAGAGTCAGTCTTTTGAAATCTTTTGGGTATAGACTCTTGTACATGACTCAGTTGGTTTGTAAAAGCATGTTTTGTTTGTTAATCTATTGTCCTTCTTTTCTATCCCGAGATGGTCACTGACAGGGGATTTATTATTTGCTTCCACATATGCAATAAAATGAAAGGGTCAGCGACTCGTCCTAGAAAGTCACAAATTTTATCGACCCGCAAGGGATGGGCACACGCTTGAGGGTCGAGGCATGACATCCCTATTTAAGTGGTATCAAAGCTGGTCGATAGTTAGAGTGATAAGATGTTATGGGTTCTTGGAATAGTTAGTAGGAATAACCTCTATTTTATGCTGATGCATGTGAGTAATAGCTATTTGGTAATTGTTTGTGGGGTTGCTTAAATTCTAATCTAGTATTGGAATTGGAAAATAGGTTTCTGTAAAGATCTTGTAGTATGAGTGATCAGGAGCAGAGGACTCCTAAAAAGAGAACCATCGGACCGGTAACTCGAGGTAGGACACCGACTAGGGTCGGTACTCGAGGTGGTTGTGATAGAATGCTGACTCAGGCTAGCGCTAGTGGAGTAGCACCGCCTCCAATCAGTGCTGGTGTAGCAGCACTTGGTGATTCGGGAACTATCGGGATCATGCAGGCGCTAGAGGCGATGAAAGATCTGATGAGGCAACAAGCCTAGAATCAAGCCGCCACCATTACTGCTGCCACTACTGCTACTGCCACCGCCAATGTTGCTATTGCTGCCGCTGCTAATGCTGCAACTGTTGCCACACCTGCTGAGGTTCCACCTATGAACGTGGTCGCCGTGAGGCTAATGCACAAACTAGTGGAATAGTTTTTGAAGTTAAACCCACCGAAGTTTACTAGCGCTGGAGATTCCGAAGCTGCAACCTTATGGATCTAGGAATTAGAGAAGACCTTTGCATTGCTAACGTGCACCGAGATAGAGAATGTCGTCCTTGCAGCCTATCAACTGCAGGGAATTGCAAGCACTTGGTGGATGACCACCAGAAGGATGGTATTTTCTGAAGGTGTGGTTTTGGAGTGGAACGCCTTTGTTGAGGTCTTCAATAGCAAATGCTTTTTTGAGATTGCCAGAGAACTAAAGATGGCAAAATTCCAACGCCTTCACCAAGGTACAATGACAGTGGATCAGAACGAAGTGAAGTTCGTTGAACTGTCGCAGTACACCCCTAGATTGGTCGAGGATCCGGTAGACTAAGCTAGGAGATTCAGAGATTGACTCAGACCGAAACTGAGGAGTCCGCTAATTCTACTCAACTTAAGGAACTACAACGACCTATATGAACAAGTCCAAACGATAGAGAGAGACCAGAATAAACGAGCCGCCGCATCAGAGTCGCGGTTTAGTTCGAACCGAGATGGAAATCGGTTTGGGAAGAGGCCGATTACTAGAGGAAGGTACCATATTCCGCCCATCAAGAATGGTGGAATAGGAAAGTCAGTGCAAAGATAGAATGGTGCGTGTCGTTTCTGTGAAAGACGACATGGATTAGGCCCATGTCATTCTAGGCCAGGTGCTTGTTTTGAGTGTGGCCAGCAGAGTCACGTGGCCAAGAATTGTCCCAGGAGACAGATGGGACCACCGCAGTTGCCACCACCACCACCGATGGGTCAAAATCGAGGATACGCGCCCCGAATGCACAATAGGGTGGACTAATCAGACCTCCAGCTCAAGGAAGGATGTACGCCATCACCAGAGGATAGGCTGAGGACATGCCTGATGTGATTATAGGTACTGTTTCGCTAAACGACCATGCTACTTATGCTTTATTTGACCCTGGAGCTACTCATTCATTTATAGCTGAGCAGTATGTTGAGCTAGTAGGATTGATTTCTGAGTTGTTGAAGTCAGTGGTTAGTATATCTACATCGTTAAAGGATAAGGTGTTAACTACAGTGGGGTGTCCTGGTTGCAAGTTAGCGATTCGTGAGTGAGAAGGGAGGATAGATTTGATAGTCCTACCCATGTGTGATTTTGATGTGATAATTGGCATGGACTGGCTCACCAAGCAAAGAGCTAAGATGGACTGTTATCGCAAAGTAATTCAATTTAACCCATTAGGGGGTGAGAGCTTCAAGTTTATTGGGAGTCGAGAGGACCCTCGATTACCTTGTTCTCATCACTTGAGGCAACCCGTTAGTTAGATGGGGGTTGCCAAGGTTACTTAGCGACTGTCGTAGATACGACAGTGGACGAGCTGAAGATTGAAGACATAGCAGTGGTTCAGGAATTTCCAGACGTATTTCCAAAGGAATTGCCAAGTCTACCGCTAGAAAGGGAGATCGAGTTTGTGATTGAGTTAGCCTTCGGGACAGAGCCAATCTCTAAGGCTCTTTATCGGATGGTGTTGTCTGAATTAAAGAACTGAAGGTGCAAATGTTGGAATTATTGGATAAGGGATTCATACGTCACAGTGCTTCATTTTGGGGAGCACTAGTTCTGTTCGTGAAAAAGAAAGATAGTTCATTGCCCCTGCGCATTGACTATCGTCAACTCAATCAGGTGACGATCAAGAACAAGTATCCACTGTCGAGAATCGACGACTTGTTTGACTAGTTACAAGGAGCGTCGATATTTTCAAAAATCAACCTGAGGACAGGATATCATCAGCTGATGATCGGGAATGATGACATCCGAAGTCAACGTTTCATACTCGATACAGCCATTATGAGTTCACTGTAATGCCATTTGGTTTGACGAACGCCCCAGCGGCTTTCATGGATCTGATGAATCGAGTGTTCAAAGAATACCTGGATCAGTTCGTGATCGTGTTCATCGATGATATCCTGGTGTACTTAAGAAGTCCAGAGGAGTATGAAGGGCATTTGAGAACGGTACTGCAGACTCTGAGGATTCATGAGTTGGACGCCAATTCAGCAAGTGCGAGTTTTGATTAACTTGTGTTGCTTTTCTAGGTCACGTGATTTCAGGCGAAGGAATCTCCGTGGACCTGACCAAGATTAAAGCAGTTATCAACTAGCCAAGACCGATTACTGTGACAGAGATCAGAAGTTTTCTGGGTTTAGTAGGGTATTACAGAAGGTTTGTGGAAGGGTTTTCAGCTTTAGCATCGTCGTTGACTCATCTACTGAAAAAGGAAGAGAAGTTCGTATGGACGGACAAGTGCGAGCATAGTTTCGAAGAGCTTAAGCAGAAGCTGACTACTGCACCCGTGTTGATGATACCGTCTGGTCCTAGAGGATATGAGATCTATAATGATGCGTCGTTTGAAGGACTGGATTGTATACTAATGCAACATGGTAGGGTTATTGCATACGCGTCTCGTTAGTTGAGACCTCATAAGCTTAATTACCCAACGCAAAACTTAGAATTCACCGCAATTATTTTCGCTCTAAAGATTTGAAGACATTATTTGTGTGGAGAAAAATTCCAAATCTTCACTGACCATCAAAGTCTTAAGTATATATTCTCTCAGAATGAGTTGAATATGAGACAACATCGTTGAATGAAACTCCTAAAGGACTATGATTGCGATATCTTGTACCACCTTGGAAAGGCAAATAAGGTCGCAGACGCTTTAAGTCGGAAGTCTTCAGTAGCGCAGATGGTACTTAATGAATGGATTTTACTCAAGAAAGCTCGAGATTCGATTTTCAAGTTTGAAGTAGGCCACCTTTCAAATCTTATGGCCACCCTCAGAATTAAGTCGAAAGTGTAGATACGGATCAAGACGCTTCAGCCGACAGATCTGGATGTTTAGAAAATCCTACAAGAGGATACCGAGAAGAGGAAGACTAACTTTCAGATTGCTGAAAACAAAACATTGAGGTTCCGAGAACGATTGTGTGTACCTGACGATGCAGAGCTTAAGGAAGAGATCTTGTCAAAAGCTCATCGTAATAGTTACAGCATTCATCCTAGCAGTACGAAGATGTATCGAAATCTGCGTCAACACTATTGGTGGTCCAATATGAAGGCGGATATTGCCAAGCATGTCGCCAAGTGTTTGACGTGTCAACAAGTGAAAGCACAACATTGTAAGCCAGGAGGACTTCTGCAATCTCTCAAAATCCCAGAGTGGAAATGAGAGCACATCACGATGGATTTTATGACAGGCTTACCGATGAGTTAGAGAGGTAATGACTCTATTTAGGTAGTGGTCGACAGACTGACGAAGTCGGCTCACTTCATTGCAGTACGAAAAGACCTTGTTTTGGACAGACACGCAGAGTTGTATGTGCGTCAGATAGTTCATCTACATGGAGTGCCGGTAACGATTACATCAGATAGAGACTCAAGGTTTACCGCCGCGAGACTCAAGGTTTACTGCTGCTTTTTGGAAGAGCCTGTAGACTGCCTTAGGAACGAAGTTGCAGTACAGTACGAATTATCATCCTCAGACGGATGGCCAGTCTGAGAGGACGATTCAAACCCTCGAAGACATGCTGCGAGCTTGCGTGTTGGATTTCAAAGGAAGTTGGGAGGAACAGATTCATCTTGTCAAGTTCACCTACAACAACAGCTACTAGCAGAGTATTCATATGGCTCCTTTTGAAGTGTTGTATGGCAGAGCATGCAGAATGCCAGTGTGTTGGGACAAAGTCAGGGAACGAAAGATTACAGGCCCAGAGTTGGCTCAACAGTTAGTGGATGCAGTTGTTGTCATTAGGGATAGATTAAAAACCGCTCAAAGCCGCCATAAAAGTTACACAGATAAGCGTCGGAGATCATTAGAATTTCAAGTTAGTGATCACGTTTTTCTAAAAGTGTCATCAATGAGAGATACTTCATGCTTTGGCAAGAAGGGAAAACTGAGTCCGAGGTACGTAGGTCCCTTCGAGATTCTAGAAAGAATAGGGACTCTAATGTATCGTCTTGCATTACCGCCGAGATTGGCGCAAGTACATGACGTCTTTCACGTATCGATGTTGAGGAAGCATGAACCTGACCCGACCCATGTGCTAAATTTTGAAGAAATATATGTGGACGACAGAGTGTCGTACGTGGAAAGACCGGTTCAGATTATAGATCGCAAGGAATAGATTCTTCACACCAAAACAATCCCGTTGGTTAAAGTGGTCTAGTAACACCACGGCACAGAATGAGCAATTTGGGAAAATGAAAATTTGATGAGACGACTATACCCCTACCTTTTTGTTTAAAGGATTGTAATTGTTCAAATTTCGAGGATGAAATTTTTATTAGATGGGAAGAGTTGTGACATCCTAAATTTTAGGCTCAGTTTTTTATTGAATGAGTTGGGCTTTTCAGCGACGCGCCCATAGTGCTTTTCTCTAAGTTGGCCACTCACAGGATAACTAGTCTATCAGGTGAAGCCGTTAAGGAATCTAAACGCAATAGACTTGAGATTCAACTTGGGAACGACCAATTGACCAAGCTAATCTGCAAGGATCATAACGGCACTGTCAAAATTGATCAGAGATCAGAGATAGATAGATTCGACAAAGGTATGTGATTAAGTGTGAATGATTCAACCTAATTGTAAAGTTTCTGTCGAACGGCACTAAACCGACTTTTCTGTCATTTTTGTACTCTGTGTCCGTATTTGAAATCTCGAGATTTTCACGACAATCAACCAATGTGTTGAAGATGCACGATGTGGCTCGAAAATAATCGACCACATGTCAATTGCACTAAAAATTCATAAAAGCTACCCGATAGGTTAGGTTACACTAAAATGCATCAGATTGAAATTAATAGCAAATTTGGACCCGATTTCAAAAATTGAAAATTCTGTCATGTCATGATTTATTTTAGGAACGTCGACTCATCCTTCAAAGAATTTTTGGCGAGTTCGAGATTTTTTCGAAAAATAGATTCAGACGATTAAGAAAATAACGAAAATTTGGATGGGCCAAATTGTAGGGATTTTTGGCCTCCTTACCGAGCTATTTGGCGAAGAGGACTTGCAGAAATTGTGTTGACTTCTTCTTCATCAAAATTGGACCTCAAATTGGAGAGACATGGGATGAAATTGAAGTCTAAATTGAGTGAATTCGGAGCTAGGCATGGGGCTGCAACATTTGGCATCAAATTGCTTTGTATGTGGAATTTATTTGCAAGAAAGTAATTTAGGGGACCAAGGGGATATGCTTGAAGACTAAGAGGACCAAGCTTTAATTGATTGAAGATGTTTATCTTGACTTTTCTCCCTTTTTTGTTCAACCTTCTCGAGCAAGCCAGCCCGCCAACTCCATCTCCACGGCTTCTCTTTCATTTTCCCTTTTTGTTTCTGCTTTCCTTCAATTCTTCCTTCGAAGCACCTCTCCACGTCGTTCTGTCTCTCCCTCACGTCTGTAGCCCATCGACTTAGCCGCCCATTTCTCTCTCTGCCATCCATCCACGAAGAAACCTCCCACTAGTCAACCAGCAAAGCCTAAAGTTACTTCTTCAACTGGTTATTGACCACCAACAACGCCAGCCCATCTGCTCCCTCCTTCTCTCAGTGGATCTCGACCCAGCAACTCCTTCCCGTTTGGCTAGCGTGCACCGAAGCAGCATCCACCAAAGTCAACACCACCAGTCTTCACTCCATCCTGCCACTTGTCCGAAACCAGCGCCCTTCTTCTTCGCGCGCAGTCAAACTTCACCGATTCCCTTCCATCTCCGTGCAGTTCATTCCACCGAAGCCAACTCATCAATCATCCCAGCAGCAGCCCTTGCTGCCTCCCACGCACGTCGACCTAGCCCACATGCCAGCAGCTTCTTCCCATTTATCCTTACTCAACCAGCCCATGAGCTTCAGCCCATCGAAGCTAGCCCATCTTCTGCCGCAAGCCTAGCCCAAGGTACAGCCCAAAATCAAGCCCAACAGTTCATTATAGGCTTACAAGGCCATTTTTGGCCTGGGCCAAGCCTCCATTGGTGCCGTCGAAAGTTCGAGTTTCGACCGTCGTCGCGGTGAATGACGTTTAAGGGATGTTTAGTTTAAGTTAATTAGGGATTATGTGGTTAGTTAGATTAGATTTAGTAATTTAATTAGTTAATTATGCTTGTTAGGTGGTTAGAGTAGCATAATTAGATACTAGAAAAGTTGTATTATTTATCTAGATTGGTTCGAAAATTTTCTGGGGCCATTTTGGCATTTAGTTAGGCTTTTCTAGCCTAAGTTTCTATTTATGGCATTTAAAGTATTTATCTCATTAATTTTAGAAATTGTTTAATTATTAAATATTTTCTGGAAATTAGACCGGAATAGCCGGTGATCGAATTTCGTGCTGATTACAATGGTGTTGTTAATTTCTGCAAATGAGTGTTAATTTGTGAAAATTGAGTGCTGATTCGAATTTTGGCCATTTATTCCAAAATTTGCGAATTTCGATATTTATTCAAAAAATTCCGGGTATCGGATTTTAACACTGAAAATAGTTTTATATACTATATAAAATAGTAGGATTTTAAATTGGAGGATATCACCTTTTTAGGGTCGAGTTGACCGTATACCCACACACAACTATTTTACCGTGTATTTTTAATACGAAGAAAATAGGCTAGGTTCACCATTTTAATTGAGGGATTTGAATGCTATGCACGGTGTCCTGAGCCGAGATTGAATGGTCATGTGTTGGTTAAGAGAACCTTTTCCGAGCTATTAAGCTAGACGTTACCCCTATATGGGATGCTCCTGGACAATAGATGCCGATCGCTGTAGATTCTGAACCTATACTCCTTTGGGAAAGCCGTCTGACAGAGACATTGCCCATGCTCAATGGGGTGAGACGATGCCTGGCAATGCCAGAAGACCGCCGAACAGAGAGTAGGCCGTGCTATAAGTAGAGATCAAAACTAGGAACGCGTGATTAATTGAGTCGAATGTGTCGGATTATGGGACAAAATTGTGTGACATGGTATAGGATGTGTCATAACGATTTGGCCCTATAATTAGGACCTCTGTGCTGGGTTGAATTTGAATGTGGTGTTCCAATTGATGAGATTAAATGTTACTCATGTTTTTGTAGCTATCTGTGATTTGAATTGTACTGACCTACATGGTGGATCGGAGACCAGGTAAGTTTCTGTGGATGTGTGGTTAGGACACTCCTAGGCGTATTATCCTCCTAATCGGGGTTCAGAACATGAACTCGCTGAGATTTATATCTCACCCCGTCATGGGCTCATTTCTTTTCAGGGCCGTAGAGTGGTGGATTTGGACTCGAGCTAAGGGGACCTGAGGAGTAGGTTAGTTAAGACAATTTCCTTTTTAGAGTCAGTCTTTTGAAATCTTTTGGGTATAGATTCTTGTACATGACTCAGTTGGTTTATAAAAGCATGTTTTGTTCGTGAATCTATTGTCCTGCTTTTCTATCTCGAGATGGTCACTATCAGGGGATTTATTATTTGTTTCCGCATGTACAATAAAATGAAAGGGTTGGCAACTCGTCTTGGAAAGTCGCAAATTTTTATCAATCGCCGAGGGATGGGCACACGCTCGAGGATCGGGGCATGACATAAGCTACAGTTGCAATTTTTGCAGTTAGCAAAGAGCACAAACATGGTTGACTTTCGAATAGCCAAAGAAAGACTACTTCGGTTCACAAAGGAATGTTGTGCTACACTATTCGAAATAGAACCGAAGCATTGGTACAAGGCATTCTTCAATAAGGAATTCAAGTACGACAACATCGACAACAACATATGAGGCTGCAAAGTGAACTAGACAATGTGGTCCTAGGATTGTTAAGAAATTGGATGAGAACTTCGCTGGAAGTAGGCATTGTCATCCCATTTGAAATGGGGATGACGGATATAAGATAAAAAAAGGGCTCCGATAAGTATGTTGTCCATCTAGGTATGAGGAAGTGTTCATGTAGAGTATGGTAACTAAGTTGAATTTCTCGTGCACATGCCACATGTGCCATATAATTGAAAGGCCACAATGTAGAGGATTACATTGATCATTGGTACAAAAATTCGAAATATCTTACTTCGTATCAATTCATGATATATCCAATCAGAAGTAGCAAGTTCTGGGAGCCGACGAATCATGAAGCACCTCAACCTTTGCCACTGAAGAAGAAAATGGGAAGGCTAAAACAAATACGAAGAATGGCAGAGGGAGAGGTCTTGGATCAACAAAGAATGAGTAGGACATGTATAAAGATGACGTGCTTTTATTGCCACATAGCAGGGCACAATACTAAAAGTTGTCAATTGAGAAAGCAATAAAAACAGTTGAGGCCAGCTAAAAGGCCTAGTGAAGGGACAGTAGGAGAAAGGCAAATAAAAGGGCCAAGTGAGTTAACTGTTCTTTAGTTGACAACTAGAACCACAGCAAGTCATGAAATTTGTGTTTATGTTGTTTTGTGATTTATCATAAATATATACGTAATATCCTATTTGGTATTGTATGCAATGTCTTTATCAGGTCACGAGAAGAACCCCAATAAGTCATGAAACATAAGGGCCTATTAAAAGAAGGCAGTGTAGAAGAAGGCCAGCTGAAAGATTGGCCCAAGTAACTAAACGGCTAGTTTGGTCGACTGTTCTTTAGCAAAGAAAGAAATATCCAGTAAATTCAACCATTTGTATTTAATTTTCGTTTACATTATTATATGACCCGATGCTATATTTATTGTGTCTTTTGCCTCTTCCTTAGGTTCAAAGAATGCAAGTTGGAGCTCAAATGCCGATTGAAGGGCCATCACAAGAGTTACCACAAAGGACCACCACAAGGGTCACCACAAGGGTCACCACAGGGGCCACCAAAAATATCACTACAAGAGTCACCACAAGTATCGCCAGAAGAGCCAACAGAATGTGTCACTGAACCTGAAGAGCTACATAGAATGACAACCAAAAAAAGGCCAAGTGAAGGGGTAGCTACAAAAAAGCTATCTAGAAGATGCCCAGTTGAAGAATTGGTCGAAAAAGCCTCGGCTATAGCTAAAGGGCCAAAAGAAGGGCCCAAGAAATCACAAGCGAGAAGAAGAGCCAACGAATCACAAGTTCCTAAAAATGACGCCCTTCTTCAAACAAAAGGGACACTTGAGAAGATGTTAAGACAAAATGGCTATATCCTTTATATAGATGAGCGTACCAGAACAGTCATTCTGAATATAAGTTTTATTGGCTACATTTTTAATTTAATTTATGCTACAGACTTTTGCTGACAATTTAATTGAATTTTTGTAGCTTAGGAGAAATTCAGAGGTTCTGATCTCTTAAGGTCCAACTCGAGAATTAACGGCTGCAATAACAAAAAAGAAAACATCAGCTGCACCAACAAAAAAAAAAGAGCAAGAACCCAATTACAAGTCCATCTAAATCAATTCAGTCTGGGACAATCGCAGCTCATTTTGAATCAATTCAACCTAAGACATTTGTAGCTCCATCTGAATAAGTGCATACTGAGAAGGTTGAAGAATAAGTTACACGTCCAATTAAAAAGAGTGCAATGATTATGAATCAAGTAAAAGGCTTATCAAAAGGAGCACAAGCAGGGGGCATTATGCATATTGATTGATGAGATGGGACGTGATAGGATTTGTGGAGCTTAGGAGTCAGTTTTGTAAACGTTTATAATAACTTGTTATGGATGGTTTTCTTTTTTTCTTTAGCTTGTCATTGACTTTGTGAGACTTAATTTCAATATTAATGGAATGTTCTTACTGCTTGTCAAATTCTTTTGCTTTTTGTAAGATGTGGATTCTGTTTTTACTTTCTACTGTTGGTGTTGGGTCTGTGGTGGTAGCTGGAGTGCTAGTACGCCTAGTAGTGGTGGATGGTGATGCTTGGTGGTAATGGATTTGTTGTGGGATTCGGTTGAGGGCTCATGTGCAGCGTGTACATCTCGCACCGGGTGGTGTTGGTGCAAGGCTCAGCTTGCACCAACACCTTCTATAGCAAACCCACCACCAACATAATGGCTGCTGGGTGGTGGGTTTATGGTGGTGGCTGGGTGCTGGTGTGGTGACTGGGATGCTAGTATGGCTAGTACTGGTGGCTGGTGATGCTTGGTAGTTGTGGGTTTGTGGTGGGGATTGGGGACTTATGCTGCACCCGATGCAAGTGTGCAATGTGCACATCTTACACCAGGTGTATTGGTGCAAGCTGGTGCAAGGCTTAACTTGCACTAGTACCTTGTAAAGCAACACCACCAGCACGGTGGTGGTTGGGGTGCCTAGTGTGGCTAGTAGTGGTGGTTAGTGATGGTGCCTGACACAATTTTTAGAGAAAACCTACAAAAAATGGTACTTAATTGATCACATTTTAAAAAAACTTGACATTTAAGTGTTCACTTTTAACTACGAGTGACACTTAAGTGATCATTTTTTCATAGCGACTAGCACTTAAGTGATTATTGAATATAACTTATGGCACTCGGATAATCATTCGTGTTTGTTTTGTGTATATGTTGGTTTGTAGCAAAACAGATAAAGTGATGTTCATCTTATGGCAACTCCATTCAATTCCAATATTTGCTGGTTTATGTTTATATTTAGTTCAAGTAAAAAAGCCATCATAACACATTGACCCAATACGCATCCATCATTACTGGTTTATATTCAAGAACAAGCAAAAACATAGTACAAGTAGCATCTAATTCACTCATTCCCTTTTATTGACCTCCCTACAAATACAAGAAATAACCCATAATACATATGACGGAACAAACAACAACAAAGCCATAACGATCTTGTGGAACAACACAAACTTCTTCTCATCTTCTAAAAAGAAAAAAGTCTACATTTAATCCAAAACAATTACATTTGTTCACTAATTTTTAACTATGGCAGTCGAAAAAACTTTTTCTCATCTTCAAGTGCTTTACATTTAATCATAAAGTATGATAGATAATAAAATAACACTACAATAAACGCTTGGTAATACTTCCGTTCAATTTTCATCCTTGAAACTTCATTCTTGAAAATATTAGTTGAAGACGCTCGAGCTTGCATTGAGTCAACATCGTCTAATTCGTCCATGAGCATAGATGGAGATTGATGTCATTCATCAAGTAGATCCAATATCACCTCTATGGCTCGGTGAGAGAATTTCGCATCAACCCATTTGAAATATTTGCACTTCAACCCTTCTTTATATCGGGCGCATTCATAAAATCTTCTCACAGGATTCATTCGAGTCCATGATTTCTTCTTGGACTCAATGAACCCACAAAAATAGAAACTCTAGCCTTCTCATTCGCTTTAGTGAGAGGAATTTGAGGCGCTGTTAAGAGTCCTGCTTTCCATTTCCAATATCCAACGATAGAATTTTGAGCAAATCAAAAATAGGGTTCAGGGCTAGGATTCGAGCACTTGAATAGAGATTTTAGCCAATTTAGGATTTTAGATTTGGGGTAATTTGGGAGACATTGTTTTGGCAAATTTAAGGCTTTTATTTTGGCCAACTATGGAAACAACATCATTTTGGGTGAGATGAGTCAGCTCTCTGGCGAGCCATGTAGGCGAACAAAAATAATAAAAAATTGCCACGTAGGATTTCTGGCGGAGTTCACCGAATGTGGCACTTAAGTGTCCCACTTTTAAAAAAAGTGGCACTTTATTAACTTTTGGCACTTAAGTGGCACTTTCCTAACTTTTGACACTTAAGTGTCTTTTTGTGCCAAGTTTTGACACTTGAGCTATACTTCTTCCGCTTTCCAAGACACAACATTCTAGAATTAATATGCTTTTAACTATTATCATGTTTGGGATTTAACTTTTGTTTCATAGTTAGCTGTTACTTACTGTGTAAGAATTATTGTGTGGCCTACATGATATTATTAATTGATGATTTAATAAATTTAAATATATAAATGTTAAAATGTTATGAGAAGTACGACTCTAATGAAAGGATACGATCCTCATTAAGAAGTTACCGTTTTTCTCTGAAGAGGCGCGACTCTCACGAAAGTTTAAAGGCATTTTGATGGAAGGCACCTCTTGATAACACGTATAATAAGAGTTCGATCCTCTCTCCACTCACGGTGTGTGAAAAGTTACATTATATTTTATTCTCCATTGGACATAATACATGAAAGAAAAGTAGGTAAGGGAGAAAAATCGAATCTTTTCATTTTTTCAATTTTTCCGTGACAAATACTTTAAAGGGCATCGCTCTAGATAAATGTATATCTCCATCCCTCTCGTCATGAAAATCATGAAGATCAAAGATCTTGTGTTTTGTATTTCTGCATAAAAGAATTACCTTATCGCTTATAGTTGGTATTAGATCATTGTTTAAGATCTCATGATTTTTTTTCGATTATTGTAATATTATGGTTTATGGATAAAGATATGTTAAAGGACAATGACTCATATGATCTGTATTGGGTCACGCATGCGATTTTCGGCTAATCCCCTTTACCAATCCGAACTTGATAATACCCCAATCAAAGATCAAGCTTGGATAACCATCGAGCTTCCCCAAGCTGATCAAACAAGTCAGTGATGAGTGGGATCAGATACTTGTTCTTGACAGTGAGCTTGTTCAAGGCTCGGTAGTCTATGCACATACGAAGGAATCTGTCATGCTTCTTTTGGAACAACACCGAAGCACCGAACGAAGCCTTGGATAGCCGAATATACCCCCACGTCAAGCAGCTTTGTTAGTTGTTTTCACGGTTCCTTCAACTCGGGCGGAGCCATGAGATAGGGCGCCATTGCCGGAGGTAGAACATCAGGCACAAGCTCGATCCGATGGTCGACTTCTCTTCGAGGAGGCAGCTTCTTTGGCAGCTCAGGCGACATCACATCTTGGAAACATTGAGGACTCGGGAAACCTCTTCCGGTACCTCGCTTTCTTCCACGCCCTCCTCCTTCGATGCTGCCAATAAGGTCACCTCACCCTTCTTCAGCCCTTTAGATAGCTGCATGGCCAATAGCATCTTCCTATTGTATCCCAATTCGCAGTAAATTGGGACCATGCATTGGCACCGCTTGTCTAGGATGCACCAATCTGCGAAGGGCATAACACCCACATTGATTCGATCAAGAAATCCTAAACCAAGCACAAAATCATAGTCGTCAAGGGGGATTACCTTGATATCCTCTTTTGATGGTCCATGGACCAAGGTGCAACTCCACATCCCTAGCCATGCTGCTAGTCGGGACTTCCTTGGAGTTCACCGTTTTAAGCCAACCAACATCACTCATCTCGACCGAAAGATTCAGCTTCTCCGCGGCCTTTTTGGAGATGAAGAGGTCAGATGGCCTAGTATCCATAAGTGCACTCATCGTGGTACCTCCGATCTTTACATCCACGAACATCATTCCTTCGGGTTCCTTGGCCTTGTTGGCCTTGATCGACTCAAGGATCCGCAACGACCCCAACCGCGCCTCCTCTTGCAGTCCATCCTCTTTGCACAAGGCCGCCAACTTCCTTCTTTTCAGACAATCTCAGGTCATGTGTAGCCCATTGCAAAAGAAGCACTTGTAGATGCATACCTTATGATGATATCCTCCGTTGCTCGACTAAGGTTGGGTCTTGTGAGGGATCGAAGGTGATTTGCCTACATTCAAACGATTGTACCGGTTCCAATCTCCCCACCATTGGCCCTTTCTCTTGATCGAGAGTCTGGTTTGGCCGAGGGCGATGGTTTGTATTCCATGAGGGACTTAGCCACAAAAGTAGCCCTTGAGAGATCTATCGCATTGCACCATTTGAGCTCTTACTTGACCCATGGTTTGAGTTTGCTCATGAACTGGTGGAACGCCTCCGTCTCGGTCATGGACGAGATTTGGAGCAACAACTCCAAGAACCGCTTCACATAGTCGCAGACTCCGCCTTTTTGCTCTAGGCGCTTGAGTTCCTCACGGGCTTCCTCTTCCACATAAGCGGGATAGTAGGTTCGTCGAAATTCCTCAACGAACCGAGCTCATGTTGTGATAGGATTGCCATTCCTACCATCCGACCTACGATGCCACCACAGCAATGCGTCATCAACTAAATACATGGCTACGGTGTTTACCCGGATTACATCATTGATCATCCCCATGATCTGGAAGTAGCATTCCATGTACCACAGGAAGTTGTCCACATCCTTTGCCACCCGCCAGCCCTTGAACTCTTTCGGCTTAGGTGCATCGGAACATGGTTGCACAGTGATCACCCCATTCATGCATGCAGCTTCAAGCTCAGCAAGCTTGCTTTTCATCTCGACCATCTCCGCGCGCATGGCCACCATCGTGGCCTCCCAAGTCTTATCCCACTATTGCAACTCATGCATGATGGATCCCAGCACCTCGACACAGAGCTCTCCCATGCCGGCCTGGAGTTCTTGCACTTCAACCAAGAATTCCTCCCTACTGGCTTCCACTCCTTCGACGGTCTAGTGCAGGTCGTCCATCAACGCTTGGACGTTCATGACGGTCTCTTCTAGGACAGTCATTCGGTTCTCCATATCCCTTTTCGGATCCTTCGAGCTTGAGGTAGCCCGGCTCTTCTTTGACCGGGTGGCCCTCTCGGCTGGACGCCCACGACTTCTCAATCATCCCCTTGAATGACTAGAGCATCAACACAAGGATTAGCCATTGCGCTTGGAACGAAGGCTCCGATACCACTTGTCATGGGTCAGTCAATTTCGATCAATCAAAATGTGGCATCCTAAAATCTCGTGACAACCTCTAGAGTACCATGAACCATGATTAGGTAATGGAAGTGCCGTTTGATTTTATATTAGCCATTGAATTAATGAATTTCAATTAATTTAAGGCCAAGCATTGTAATGGATGATTGTTTGGATGGAGATGTGTCTACAAGTGGCCCAAGGATTTTATTTAGGTGCAATTGACAGAAATCTTATTGTTGGTGGTGCACTTTATAAGTAGAATTTTATTGATTTAAATTACAAAGTCTTGTGAGTTTATAAGTTGAAATTAGGTGTTAATTTAAGAGAGGGTTAATGGAATAGGAATAAGAGAGGGTGGGCTGATTTTTAGGCCCAAAGACTGTCCAACTAGCCCACGCCAACCCCTTGGTCGACCGGCCCATGAAGGCCCAAGACCGGCCCAACATTGAAGCCCATCAACTTTGCATGTGAGTTGCCAAGTGGCATGGAGGAGAAGCCAAGTGTGGCTGCCCCCATTGGCTTCCTTGGGCGGCTTCATGCAATCAAATGGTTGCAAATGATTGTGGGGGGAGAAAAGAAAAGAGAGGGAGGCGGATGATGAAGGGGAATCGACCGAGAGAGAGAGAGAGAGAGAGAGAGAGAGAGAGAGAGAGTGTCGTCCAAGAGAGAAAGGGAAACCGAGAGAGAGGAAGAGGAAAAGAGAGGAAGCAGGCGTGCGAGAGGAAGGAGGAGGACCGTCCGCCTAGCTCGCCGCCATCCGTTCACAACCTTGCTGCCATTCTTGTTGTTGTTTGTGCTTGAGTTTAAGGCAAGTGAAGTCCTAAAACCTACCCCTTGCATTGTTGTGTGTATGTGTAGTAGATGGAAAGTCTTGGTTGTGGTAGATGGGATGAAATTTCGGAACTTTGGAGAGAGATTCGTTGGCCATGCATGCTGTTTCTGGAAAGACCAGTCCGACCATCCATGAGTTTGTGTGCTGTATGTGACTTTTTAGTTGGAATCTTGTTTCAATTTCTTCATGAAAGTTGTAGAGAACACCTTGAAGAACAACATACTAAAATTTGAGGCAAAACGAACAAGTATTGGTTAGTGAAATGATTTTTCTTTGGAGAAATTAGATCTGGAATTCGTTGTGCTGACCTTTAGAAATTTCGTGGTCTGTAAAGTAACTTTCTTGTGAAAATCTCACTTTGATCTCTTAATAAAAGTTGTAGTGTACTTCTTGAGGTAGAACATATCAAAAATTTAGAGGAAATGAACAAAAATAGTTTGGTGAAATCGTTGTTCTTTGAAGAAACTGGATCTGGGAAAAATGTTACCTCGACACAGTATGATTTCGTGATTTTTATAAAATCATACAGTTAAAATTTGTTCATGTGTCCTTAAGGAAAGTTGTAGGTAATATTCTAAGGAATAACATAAAAAAAATTTAGAAGAAATGAACATATTTAGGTCAGTGAAATGAGTTTCTTTTGAAAGATGATAATCTGGGAAAAGATGACAACGAGAACAGGGGGAAATAATCGTCTATATCTATTAACCTAGAACGATTTGGGTTTTGATTTCTTCATGAGATATTTACCTTTAAGACTTTTCTATAACATGTCAAAATTTCATAATTTTTGGAGTTCATTTGGGTATTTAATTTAAATTTCTTCAAAAACTGTGCAAGCCGAAATATTGAAGTTTGATAAACTGTGATGCATGGACCATACTGTTTTGTGTGAGATTCTTTTGGTATGGAGTTATTCATGAGATATCTGCCTTTAGGTCTCTTCTATGATGTGTCAAGTTTTCAGAATTTATTAATGTCATTTACTAATTTTTCTAGAGTTTTAATTAGAGGAATGCATTTTGATTTATCCGAAACATTGATGTGTTTTGAAAAATAAATGAATTTATCCATGTGATGTAATACTTTGAGTGGTTGATCTTGCTGCATATGTGATGACATATGGCATGTTATATGGTATGAAAAGTTGGTTGAGATCTTTGATATTATTGCATCAAATACCATGTTGAAATTGAGATACATGTGTGGATATAACTTGAGAAAATAACGAGACTGTCGGAGGTGTGAGCCGACAATGCCCTGGGAGTGTTGGGATGCCCGAAGTGTGTGTGTGTCGAATGTCCTCAGGAGTTTCGAGATGCCCGGAGTGTGGGAGTGCCGAAAGCCTCGGAGGTGTGTGCTAGGGAGATACCTCGTGATGTTAGTTGGGATACGAGATGCCCAAAATGTATGTGCCGAATGCCCGGAGGTGTGTGCTGGAGGTTCCTCGTGATGCCAAGTTGGATACGAGCGATAAATTGTGGGATGAAAACACTGGTCCCTGGAAGGATAAAAATTGAGATTGTATCATGTGCATGGGTATGCATGAATGTTTGATGATGAGTGCATGGTGGTATATGCACATATGGCATGGGTATGCATGAATGCTTAATGATGAGTGCATGGTGGTATATGCATTTATGGCATGGATATATGCATGAATGCTTGATGATGAGTGCATGGTGATATATGCACATATGGCATGGTGATATATGCATGACTGTAAGGTAAAGTATGCTTGAATGCATGAATGACATGTGTTTTATTCTTGATTGTTCTGTTTGACGCATTAAGTAGTATGGTTGATCTTTACTGCTGAGTGGTTGTACTCACCTCTTTTAGAGATTAACATTTCAGATTAGAAAGATGCCTTTGCTGCCGGTTGCACGCGATACTTACTATGACATACCTACTGATGTGGATGTGGAGTGTACTGAGCATGTCTATGTTGGTGCTTCTAGTTTAGTTTTTGTTCGAGTCCGTGTCCTAGTGATGTACGACGTGGGTCGAGCTAATGGCCCGGTCATCCAGGAGTTTTTATTTGTCCATGTCCGACATGATGGAGAGATGTTAGGGATGTTACCGTCGCCGCCACCCGATGCACCGGATTGGATATGATGGCGCGTATAGCTATTGGGAGCTGACACTTTTTGGAGATAGCCAATGCTCGTTGATGGAGGGTGGTACATGTTCGATGTAGAATCGAGTCCTTTTTGGGGTGGTAGCCAAGTATAGTTAAAATCTTGGCATTTTTGTTGTATCGACCTTGATGTCCATCATGAAAATATAAATAAGAGTGAATCGGCATTATCTTTTCTTATGGTGCGTAGTTGGTGTGTATTGCATTATGGTTATTAAAGGGAAAGATAGTGAGACTTGTTTATGTTTCCGCTAATAAGTTGCGTTGGGACCGCTTTAAAAAAAAAAAAATTCCCTAGTCAAAGGGTATCGAGGGTATCGGTAAGTGAAGTTATATGAGATCGAGTAATTAAGAGAGATCACCCGTGGCGACCTCAGGCGTGTCGGGGGTGCCACACAAAACACCGTGCAGCGTTAGGATTATCGATCCCAAGTCAACCTTACGCACACACGCTCGAGCACAAGAGTCGGATGGGCAAAGGGAGTGTATATTCACTTGTGAACGAACTATTACAATGAGGCGGAGGGGCCCCTATTTATACAAGATCGGGTCTATTCCTGGCCGTTAATTGTCCCTCCAATCCAACGATGGATTTTGAATCCGTATCATCATTACAAGGCTACACAGCAGGCTACTCGATGGTTGTTGTACACAGCAGGCCCTTGGGAAGACCATGAGTGTGTGTCAAGAGCAAAATCAGGGTCTGCAGGGCCGTCTGACACGAGAGCAATTGAACAGTCACGGGCTGCACATGGACTAGTCGAACATTGCTCACGGGTCGTTCATGGGTCGCGCATGGGCCTTTGTCCGTATCGTTCATGGATTGATCACGGGCTATCCTTGGATCAGCCCTTGTGCGTGACACGGCCTATCACGAGCGGTCTTGGTTTATGCTCTGTCAATGGGCCGTGTCATTAGCATGAATTTTTCGCAGTTTCCTTGTTTGTTTGTATGTGGTACACTAAAACACTGAACATGATGTCTATAGGACATCAATTTCTTGAAAAAAGTAACAATTTTTTTTTTCCAATGAACACTTTAGGAGTTGGGTGCTAAGGCATTTGATCAACGACAGTAGATCCTTCATTGTTATGGATTTATGCGTTCAGGTTTCCGTGGTATATGGTTGGAGCATGAAAATTTTGTCGAGTTTCTTGGTTATTGTAGTGAAGGGAATCTTCATTTGCTTGCATATGAATTTGCGACCATGGGATCACTAATGATATACTACATGATAACTAAAGCTACATGTCTTTTGTAGTTTTATGCTCTATGTATGTTTTATCCTATAGAGATGAAATATTCTAAGTGAATGGATTGTTACTTTACAGGAGGAAAAGGAGTTAAAGTTGCGCAACCATGCCCTATCCTCGATTGGACATAGCGAGTGAGAATTGTTGTTGATGCAATTATGGGATTAGAATATTTGCACAAGAAGGTTCAACTTCTATAATCCATAGAGATTTTGGGTCTAGTAATGTGCTTCTTTTTGAAGAATTCAAAACCAAAATTTAGGCACCTGACATGGCTAGCCACCTTCATTCTACTAGAGTTTAGGGAACCTTTGATTATATTTTCTATTGTATATAGACCATTGATAAGTATATTGTTTAGTTGTAATTGCCTATCTAGGTGGATGCTGAAAAATTTTGTGTGAAAATTTAGAAATTATGATTTAACAACTCTCATTTTGTATTCGTGTTCATAAGCATTTGAAATTTGTAGGAATGAACATCTTACTTGCTCCAAAAGGAAAATTCTATTTTAAGAAATAAAAATTTGAAACGGTCATCAAATGAATTTCTATTTTAGAAATAAAACTGTTGTGTTGCTATTAATTTTTTTTTTTTTTTTTTGCTCATAAACTCATCTAAAAATAAAAATACAAAAATACATTTCTGTTTCAGAAATAAGTTTCTAACCAGAATGGTTGGTTATCATTTAAACCTTAAGTAAACACCTCCATTCAAAAGCCCGCCACAATCACTTGATCCGGATTGAAATGGATTGACCCATAAACATCATGTTGAAGTGGAACCACCGTGTACTATCTCCCACCCCTCCCCCAAAAAATAATAATAAAAACAAAGCAAAACAAAACAAAGGAGTGAACATATGCTATTTTCAACCTTTGGGGGTTCGCCCCAATGGCCACCCTTCCAACTTGGAAAGGGGAGGTGAGGGGTTCAAATTCCCACATTCTCAGGAAGGATTAGGGTAGGAACGATTTCATTTCAGAAGTGGGTTTCAACTCCCACGCCCTATACGGAGGTAAGGCAAAAGTCTGAGAGTGAGTGTTAGAGTATGATTAGAATAGGACAGACCGAAAAAAAAAAAAAAAAAAAAAAAAAAACATATGCTATTTTCAGCTTCCGCCACATGGCCCCTTAGATTCTGGGCTTAAAAATTGGGCTAAACCCACCAAATTCCTCCAAAAATAACAAATCAACCCACATATTGGGCCTTGGGACTTGGTCCATGGGCCTGTCTCCCTCATCTAAGCCCATCCGCTGGCCTTCCTCCCCGACATCGAGAGCATCCCAATTTCTTAAAGCTGTCACGGCAATGGTGCGTCTATACGTATACGCAAGCCAGACGACCGACTAGTCTGCTCCCAATTCCCCCGCTCAGGAAGCATCCAGTGTCCCGTACTTTCGCAGCACTCGAGGCGACAACGACATGAAGTCCTTCTAGGTAATGCGTACGTACTTCACCCATTTCTCAGATCGCTCTGCGTGCTTCGAATTTCGCTGCCCTTTTCGTTCTTCTTCGGGATCTTTTCGTCGTTCTTGGTTCCTTTCGACGGGAAGAATTACCGATGGAGTTCGTGGGTATTCGTGGGTGATGGGATTTCTCACTCTGGGCATCTGGGTTCTCGTGGAATGGTGCAGGAGCTCGGAGACGGGAGCGTCGGAAGTGATCGCCTGATTGCTTTGTGTGGGGGCCCTTCAAAATGGTGCGGCTTTAGATACGATGTCTTCTGGGTTGATGATTGGTGTGAATTGTTTGGTTACGGAGTTTCTGGTTCCGTGCGCGTGACGTTTGAGTTGTTTTCTGGTGCTGGTTCGTGCGCACTTAATGTGGGTGTCTTCTGGCATCATACTTGGACCCTACAATTTCAGTTGATGGGAATTAGAAAATTGAAGTCCAGCAGCACTGCTTTAACAGGACATTCTTTGAATATTGTGAATTCCCTTTATATTGTGCATGGTTCCTCAATAGTTGGACACGTCCTCCACCTCCTCATTTACCTTAATAGCCTGAAAACCCTTAGAGCCATTGTTAGTGCTTCTTGTTTTAAGGTTTGTGTACTTCATCGCTCGCTTCGCTGGATCTGCTGCTATTGTTAGGACAGAGTCTGGCGGCTCAAAAGCTGAGAATATGGACTTCATTGTGAATTCCATATGTGGATGAATCTGAATTTAGTTGGAATTGCGGAGTTCAGTCCATAACACTGTTTGGGCCTGATGGGTATGCCCAAGTGGATTGATTCTTGCTCTTGTGCTGGATTTTTTCAACAAAAGATGAAGTTTGTTATTTTAGTATGTCAAGAGGATATTGTGTCAAATTAGATTCATAAAAGGAAAAACATATTTCCTACTATGGATAGGCAAACATAGTCAGTGCAAAACGGCTGGACTTTGGCAGTTGTCTATCAAATTATCTTCTAGTCTCTTGGGGGAGGTAAGAGCATTTTTGGAAAGAGTAGAGTCAATGCAAAATGGCTGGAATTCGGCAGTTATCTGTCGGAGTAGTATGTCAGGATTATTTGTTGAGTTTTACAGAACTTTGTTCATTTGAAAACATAGGAAAACTATTCTTGTGAAAGAACAATTGCTGGAGTGTTGATGTGTTGAGGGAATTAGAGAGAAACTCATAAAGATTGAGCCAGAGAACATGTTTCAAAAAATCAATATTGTGCTAGGAACATCGACCATAGAGTGAAGCTTTTCCATTTGAGGTTTTTTTTTTTAGTTGCTCAAAAGACAAAGTAGGTTGACTGTAAGTTCAGTAGAAAAGTTCAGCAACATAGTGATAAAGATTGGAGATCGAGAAGTTTGAAAAAGTGAGCAATAATTAATGAAACTGATATCAGCTCTCCATATGATGCAAGCAATATGGATAAAGTGGAAAACCATATTAGTGGAATGGAGAAACTGATTTTGGTTGTCCATGTGATACAATCAATATGAATGAAGTGGAAAAGCATTTTACATTTTACCGTGAAATGGAACTTAAATTTAAGGAGAAAAGTTGTAGGAACTCTATTGGCAATGAAGCTTAATGGCATGTAATGCAGCACAGTGAGCAACAGTCTATATACAAAATGAGTTTTGAAATGTGAGAATGCCTGCTAGATGGCTGGGCACTGGAAAAAGGAGAGAGATTAGAAATTAGCATATATGAGGGCAACTTTATGTGAGTGTGACTGAAATGGAAATGAGAGAAGCTCGTATATGAGGTGTTATAAACACATTCAATAGTAGCCTCTCTATGCAGCAGGGGAGAAGTGTGTTTTGTGATGAGGATCCTGGTTACCAAAGAAGAAAAAAGTTTTGAAGGGAAACTTTGAGGGAAAATCTTTAATTATTGGATCTTGTGAAATGGAGTAGGAATATTAGCCCTTCCTGCTTTTTGGCATTTTGATCACAGGAGAGGATCACCCCATACATGAAATCAGTCCAACTGATTATGGAAGTAAAATTTTTTAATGGCTTTAGATCTGCCAATTTTATAGATAAAGGTTAACATATGCAGAGTGCCGTCGATATAGAAGGCATTTGGAGACTTTTTTCCCCAAACATCATAGTAAATTGTGGTTGCTCTATTCTTATGTTCCACTGCCACATAATTTGCTCTTTAGACTGCAACTTTTGATACTTTAGCTGCCCTTTACTTTGGTACTGCTCTGCTGACACTGTGGTCGATCATGCAGAGTATGTACATTCGCGTTAAGCGGAGTAAGACGACTTACTTTATCCAGTGTGAACCAACTGAGACAATTCTTAATATCAAGGAGAAACTGCAAAACCTCATGGACCAACCTGCTACTGATCAACGTTTGATCTTGGTAGGGACTGGGGAAGTGCTGGAGGATTCAAAATCACTAGCAGATCAAAAGGTACTAATTCTTCATGTCAGTTTTTCAGCTCTTCATTGCATCACATTAGTTTATTTTATGCTTAGATAGTCCAAGTTTTTCATAGATAGTAGTACTGGTGAGATGTTTCTTTCTTCATACATCTCACTTATCCAATGATGTCTATTCAGGTTGAAAATGATGCCGTGGTTGCACTGACCTTGAGGAAAGGTTGTTTCTTGTTCTTGATTTTCTCTTACGATATCAACTTGTATGTTCTCAGCCCCTCTATTTAGCAGACTTATGACTTTTGTAGCGCAGCAGCTCCTTTTTATTTTTGGCTTGGAGAATTAGTTAAGTTTTTGCATCCAAGTTCGTTCTTTTCGTCTGCAAGTGTTAAAACAAGTGTAGTCTCACCAGACATTAATATCATTGGGAAAAACAGATTTTGCCTGTATAGCTTTCTCCACATTTCTATCTAGCCTTTATAGCTCCTTTTTTGATTCTCAACTACATCAAACTTTTACAAATTTTTCAACCGTCTAAAAGTTTTAGGATTTAGATTTGCTTTTTGATATGATCCTACATCGCCAAAAAATTATAATGAAAAACAGTAGCACTAGTTACATGCTTTGAGTTTTGTCTAATACATCCCGACACTCTTTAAAATTACACTGACAGTCTCATTGGAACCGAAATTTATGAGATCTTTCCAACTTTGCATTTTGTGTCTTTTTCTTAATCCAAGTGGACCAGAAATGTGGATGTGAAGTAATCAGTCCACATAAAAGTCCGTAAGAGACCATAGCACTCCCTCATGGAATGGAACCAAATTGAAATAGACTCGACTCCAGCAGAGTAGAAATCATAGTGGGGTGCTTGGTTTAGTCAGGAATTAGATCAAATTGGGTCTGTTTCATTTTGATCCATTTTCGATGAGCTTTCCTGACTATGACGTGGCGCCCCATATAATTATGGTTTGTATATATGGTTGACTTACATTAGTGTTGACATTTTCAGTTTAGTTCAAATAGAAAAAGGACACAATTTGTCAAGTAAAAGGGGTTGATCTTTTAATATTTTGGGTCTGACTCGGAGGAATCGGCATAAAGTTCCAAGGGCTGTTAGTGTAAATTTTAGAAATACAAGGGGTGTCGCTACAATGTAATCAGAACTCAGTGGGTGTCACTCTTGTTCATTCAAGATAGCAACCCTTCCAAAATTAAATGGTTGACTACCCCTTCTCCCTGAAGTTTCGAGTTTGTCTCACTATGACCCTTGTTCTTTTTTCTTCTTCTTAGCTTACCTCTTTGACTTCACGATATTGTTCTAATTAACTCTTCTTACTGCCCATAGGAGAATAGCCATAACTTGTCCTTAAGCCTCATTTTGGTCACCTGTTCCCACATGGAATTTGATCATCATCAGAGTTAACTTTAGATTGACATGCCAGTCAGCAAAATTCAGTTGCATTTGTTAATACCATATCACCAATGCTCTTTGAGTCAATTGAGCATTTAACATTTGTCTATAATGCTTTAGATGGTAAAAAACCTAGCTAATTTGCAGTCGACGCTGATAATATGTTGTATATCGAACAATTCTATGAAATGTAGAGGGAAAATCTGAGCTGCAAAATTAAAACATCACGGAGGTAATGTGAGATGGACCCAAAGCTTTTGGGGATGAGGCGAAGTCAACCCTAAGTTTTACTTGTGTGATATCACAGTCTGTATATTCTTTTAGCTCCTCTTAGATCAGGATTTATTGAGGAAGGTGCTGTACAGTAAATAAACAAAGGAAATGAGCAATCGCACTGGCTGATGTTTTCCTTTCTGATTGGTTGGTGTTGCACCAATATCATTTTGACCGTTTGTGTATTTATACAACATGTCTCTAAAAGGACACAAATGCAAAGCAAGCAAAAATGCTATGAGTTGAATATTTAAGCCTTCTGAAGCAGTTAAACTGGAGTGTCAATCTCTCTGTTTCCCAAGAAATGACATGTCATTAATGCTGAATGTTAGGTCTCAGTTTGCTTAAGCCGGCATTTGAGCCTATGTACTTTAATTCTTTGTCGTAATTTGCTTAATGTGTAACACTATAAGTTCATGTCATTGACCCTTCTTGAATTTTTCATCCCCTCTGCATGTTAAATCTCTAAATTTCTAGCAAACCTTCTCTTAACTTATTGAAGTTCAACTGGAATTCGAACACTTGACATAGTTAAGGGAATCTTTCCGCATACTTGTGTACTGCACGACTTCCAAGATCTGGTCATCGCTGGGCGTGTTCTTTAGGATTATCTGTAACAAACTACATCAATTAAGGCTAATTTTTTCTATTCCTCTTATGTTTATCGTTATAATCTATCTATCTGCCTAGCATGGGTTATGCTGCTTATACTGGTTTGTCATTGTCTTCAGACTATTGAGCTCTATCTAATTAACAAATATTTTCCTACCACGTTTGTTACATTGCTTCCTTTAAGTTGAATTTGTGATGTCATCGTCTTAGTAATTTGTGTTCCAATCACTGTTGTTTCATTTGATGCTTATATGATAAAGCCCTTCTGGACCCCAATTGAAAACTTGTGACAATCTTGTTGTGTCAATGAATAATAATCAATGGACTTTTAAATGAGGTCTCTGCAGGCTTCTTACTGATTAGTATTGATAAGCACTACCATGTAGGGATGCGAGTTTTGTGTAGCATAACTTGATAGTTGTCTAGTATAAACAGATGATTTATCCCTGGAAGCTTGGCTTTTATTTGTATGATCTCCGGAATTATTTTGTAATACGTAATTATTGGCTTCTTCAGTGGAGTTTTGCTCCCTCCAATCTTATCCGTGGACGCATTTTGAACATTGATTTCCTTTACGTCGTCACTTTGGTAACTCATCCTTTTGTGGGCAGATGACAATGAGTTCGAGGAAGTGAACATTGTTCGGCCAAACGATTATTGCCAATCTGTTGATGGAGATGGAAGCAAATGGTGAACGTAGTGGACACTCTTCTCTAAGTTCTGTATCAAAAGTTTCCTCACTTATGTGAGGGAATTGGATAACTTATCTTGAAAAGAAGAGCATGCACTTGAGAGACCTAGGGATCATAAGATGGTAAATAATTGTTTGAAAGTTCGACATGTATTTGATTGTCGGCGGCATGTCAGATAATCGCCGGTTGACAATCTGTAGTTCATTGGAATTTTTGATTACTCTGTTGCGGATCGCGCTAGTTCTGTTTGGAGAATGCATGCACCATTAATATGGTTTCACCCCAAACTCCTTTTTTTGCCAGGAAAAGAAACTAAAGACTGTTAAAAGATGAAATGAGCTTAGTCAATCTAAAAGTGACTGTGTTTTAGAGCTCGATGGCTATGATGGATGAGTTGGAGTACTGCACTAAAGGAGTCTGTGAGAATGCTTTAGTCATCTGAGGAAAGGGTTTTGGCACAAAGTTTCTTAATTAAAAGCATTTCTGGTTTCGGGATTCGACAACAAAAGTTGATGACTTTTCAAGTGCATTGTGCCGATTTATCGTCGATCGATCTAGACCAGACTTTTGACATATATGACTATTTGGTTCAAACATCTTGAAAATCCAGTGTCTACTAGTCGCTCTACCGTTTTGCTCTTGAATTCAAGCGAATCACCCTTTTGGACATCCAAGTGAATTAACCATAGTTTTGCGCTCTTATTTATCACCCTGTTTCATTTTTAGTTCATGAGGACCAAACTATAACAAAATATTACCTCTTTCAATTCGCTTCAGTAGAAATTGGAGGAATATTAAGGACATTCTGCGTTGACACGGTTGACATTTTTGAGCTGCTGATCAGATATGAAGAGCTGTTCATGGCTTTCCTCTTCGAGGGAGATAATGCACAATGTGTACATGGTACGGACCAACTGAAGACGATGCAGAAGAGCTCTTCCATAGAACTTCGTGCACTTAAGTTTTTAACATTTCATTTCCACTTTGATGTCCTGAAACTCGTATCTTTTCTTCCAATTGAGTCTGTTCGACAATGGAAGGACGGACTGACTCAAAGTGTAGTGACGTTGCTAGGTCTAGGACTTGATGGATGAAACGAAAATTTTAGAACTTAAAATGCAATAAATTGACTAGTTTCAAGACTTAACCCTTTTTTAATATTTGGGTTAATACCCTGAAAAACCCCAAACTTGTACACTTGTGACAAATTTACCCCAAACTATTTTTTTGACCACGAAAAACCCCAAACTGGTATACCTTTGACAAATTTACCCCAAACTAATACACTTATAACAAATTTACCCTCTGTTAGTTTTCATTAAATTTTATTCTCAAATTATTAAGTTAAATGACACATGGCAGTTGACCAGTATACCAATTTAGGATTTTACGCTCCGTTTGTCACAGTTTATAATTTTTGTGATTTTTTTGTGGTATTAATTCAATTTAGCAGAGGGTATATTTGTCACAAATTTACCATTTTTGGGGTTTTTTGCAATCGAATAAATTAGTTTAGGGTAAATTTGTCATAAATGTCTGGGTTTAGGGTTTTTTATAGTCAGTCGGGGTAAATTTGTCACGGTATACTGGTTTGGGGTTTTTATGGTCAAAAAATAGTTTGGGGTAAATTTGTCACAAAGTGTCTACTAGGTTTGGGGTTTTTTAGGGTATTAGCCCTTTTTAATAAGTAAAAGTTTGGGGAGATCGTAAGGATTTCACGCCTATGAAGAAATATTTAATTTGAGCCATAACTACTCATTCTATCTAGAAGTGTACACTCCCTTTCCCATGGATTGCAGCACTAGATCTTAAACCAAATTTATCTGTGCATGTATAGGTTATGTTTACATTCAGAAAATAAAGATATCTCTAATACAATACCAAGACAAGAAGCCCAGTGCAACTATCGGAATTTGCCATGTATCGTACGTCGATTATTCGTTCGATCCACTAATACGCGTTTTTTTTTTTTAAATATAAAATAAGAAGTTGCGTAAGGGAGTAGAAAGCATATTTATAGTCTAATGGAGTTGGGACGTGGCATACATATACACCTCGAAACCTGCAATTCATTTTTTTCTTTTAATTTTTAAAATCATTTCGAATTCTTTCTTTTTTTTCATTTTCTTTTATACTGCTCTAAGTAAAGAGAAGGCCCATTTTTCATCATCCTGCCTTTGCTTTTTCTGTCTCCTCCTTTTTCTTTTTTTCTTGCAATTTAATATAAGCTTTTTTCCTTATTTGGTTATTCAACCTATCATTGAACATATTATTGTGCTTTCTATTTCATATATCAGATTTATTCATCCATGTGTATTTTATGATTCTACAGTTTATTTATGTATTTTTTTTTACCTTTTCATTGTTTTCGAAAAAATTGCAATCAAATCCAAATGGCAAATGCAAGTAATTCATTTTATTTTATTTTTCCTTAGTTCTACTTGTGAATAAAAAGATAGGATATAATAATGGATGTGTTTTGGTGTTACGGTCAAATGCTATGATACAATATTGTTTACGTTTAACTGGTCTCTACGTTGTGTATATGATGTAGAAAGAGAAAACTCACATAATGTCATTTGTTTGAGGGAAACTTCCAAAATGGACCGGAATTGCCCTCTTTTTTTTTTAAATAAGAACCCAAAGTGGACTTTATTTCTAATAAGGACCTGAAGTGCATTTACTTTCTCAAATAAGGATCTGGAAATGAAGACTTGAAGTGGTTATGCTTATTTTAAATAATGGCCTAAAGTGACTATATCCATTTCAAATAAGGACTTCACTTTTTGGCCATTAAGAGTATTTTCGTCATTTGTCATTTTTCTCTTTTTTTTTTTGTTTTTTCTTTCTTTTTTTTTTTCTTCCAATTCTTCTTCCTATTCGTTGGTGGCCATGATGCCCACAAAGGGTTGGACAAGGGTTGCCCTTGCCAACGAGGGCCACCCACCTTGGCTACAGGTGAGGGATGGCCTCACCTCGGTGTGGCGACCCTCGCCCAGAGGCCATTCGCAAGGTTGGCCCGTGCTTGCCTTAGGCGAGGCCAACCCTCCCTAGGGGGTGGCCTCGACCATGGCCGGCGAGGGCCATCATCAGCCTCACGGATGGCCCTTGGGCAAGGGTCACCATGCCCAAGTGAGGCCATCCCTTGCTTGTCTCGACATCTGAGGTAAACTTCTTTTATTTTCCTTTTTTTAAAAGAAAAAATATATAACATTTTGTTTTGATTGAGGGATTGTGTTAAATAAAGAAGGTAATTTTGTTGCGCAACATTGATTAGATTTTTGCTATTTCTAATCATATTAAGATGATTTGTTGGTGAATAGAAAAATGATGATGGGCCTCCTTCGGAATTATCTTATTTGGTTTCCCAAGTCTAGCGAGGAGGTGAGAAAATTCACTTTTGGTTTTTCACCTTTGCTTTTGTGATGATATTTCTGTTTCCTAATGACTTCAAAAGTAAATTAATAGTTTTTTTTTTAATGCTTTGATTATGAGTGTCTTTAGAATTTTCCAATGGGTTTTCTCACTTTTACAAGTTTTAGCTATTTGATTTTCAAGTGATATTGTTTGGTTCAAAACTCAGCATTTTGTGTAATATAAAAAGAAATTAAACGAGGTAATTTATTGTGCTGGTTGGTCTTTGCACTTAGGAAAAATTTCAAAATATGATTATCACTCCATCTACATATGATAAAGATGTGATTTAAAGCAAGACAAGATATGCTACTAATGAATATGTGACTACGTTTATATAGTTAAAACTCTATATAATACATACGTTCCCATGTATAGCAACATATATATATATATATAAATTCAGTAAGAGTACTAGTATAATCTAAGCAAATAATTAAAAAGAAAAAAGTAAATTTTATGATTTCAAAACTAGGGATGATTGGTTCCTGGTTTTCAACTATCAGAACCGAGGATTGGATTCGGTTCGGTTTAATGAAATTGATCACTTATTTTTTTCCCACTTTTTTTTTTTCCAACTACTTGGAACCCAATTGAATTAGTTCACATTTTACTAATTTTGCTGAAGAAATAATAAATAAAAAAGTATATTTAGTTTGCTCAGTCCAGTCTAGTTTGATTCCCCCTTGGAACCGGGAAACAGATCGCTCGGACATTGGCTTCACTTTTAGGAATCAGGAATTAGACCGAACAAATAGGTCCAAGTGGCTCTTGATTCGAATGATCCATTTTATATAGCCCTGTTCAAAACTTAGCAATTCTTTGTATCTTATGACTATAAGATGGATAGTAATCTATTATTTAGGCTCCATTTGTTTCGTGAAAGTTGAAAGATATGAAATTTTCTTTTCAAAAAATGATTATTCGTATCGCTTAAAAAATAAAAAATAAAAAAATATAAATATTTAAATATAAATTATTGTCGATAGCGAAAATATTTTTATTAGCTAATTATTTCATACAATATAAATGATCATTTTTAAGAAAATATTTTCCAAATCTCTTATTATTTGCCGAACAAATAGAGCCTTGATTCAATTGTAAAAGACCGTTGATTAATTTTATGCTTCCATGTAATTTCCTTCTTAGCGCAGACATCACTCTAGCGTTTAAATGTAAGCCAAATGATTTAATTTTTTAGGGTAAATTATCCCAATTTCCTTGGATTTTAGTCAAAATTTTTGTATAAAATTATCCAAACTGAAAAAAAAAAAAATTTAAAAAAATCAAGAGAAATAGGAACTCATGGATTCCCTTTTTCCTTTTCCATTAAAATATGGATCATGGAACCCAAAACCTCCCTTATCCCCTCAAGCTCTGCAACTGTAAAAACACAATCCTCTCTCTCTCTCTCTCTCTCTAGCCATGGCGCTTGCTCTCTCCAAGCTCCTTCCTTTCCCCCTCGTCCACCACTCTCTCTCCCGGAGCTTCCCTCATCCCCGCCCCCGCCCCGGGCCCTCCTCCCCCTCCCGCCAACCTTTCCGGGGATCCTCTGCGCCAAGAGGACCGGCAAGCAGAGGTACCCTTCCGAGAAGAAGAAGCTCAGGCAGCAGAGACGAGCCCCCGGCGACGTCAAGGACAAGTTCGAGGGCACCTGGAGGCTCTCGAGGCTCGCCGTCCCGGTCGCCGACGACCCCGGCGAGGATTTCCTCGGCGTCTCCGATGGGCTGCTCCGAGAAATCGCCGAAGTCCTCGAGTTTCCGGTGAAACTTTGTGATCCTTTTTTTGTTTGTGGGAATTTTTTTTCTGTGGCTTTTTTCAGTTGGGTTCTGTTGGATTGGCGGGCGTGTTGGTCGAGTGGGAATGGGTCGGTTTTAGAATTGGCGTTCGGCTATTCATCGTATAGTTGAATTTGTGCTGGTGGGGAAGCCATTTTGCTTTGTTGACTGAGACCTTTTCTTGTGTTATAAGGTCGCTTCGATGTTGCCCGCAGAAGCTTTTTGCGTGGTGAGGAAATCGTTTGATGCGAGAAAGGTACGTGTTTGAAAGAGAAGTTGTTGGTCTTGAATTGTTCCATGTCGTATGACAAGTGCAATAAGGTAATATGGCATTCGAGAGCCTTTTATAATGTATATGTATGTGTATGTGTGGTATCTGGTTTGTGTTGGAATCTCCTTGACATACTCCTCATTTGAGATCATTTTGCGCTTTTTAACTCGGTTCTTAATGCATTTCATAAGTTGCTGTCTGGAAAGACGTATTCTTTTAAGGATCACAGGAAGATTGTTTGCTTATTGGAAAAGACATTACAGTTATAGAATGGTAATGAATATACCATGATGGGAAGAAAACGAATAGTGCACCAACAGATCAGGAAATGGTTCTTAAAGATGGATGAGTCAGCTGTTTAATCATTCTGCAGAATCAGAAGATACCAACTTGAAAAGGAAAAAGAAAACAGTATGGTGAATCAGACTGATAATGCTATCTCCAGCAGTGTTTGCGAGACTTGTGCTCAGTCCTGTTCTGTTACTCTAGCTTTAGGTATGGTTTGAATGATAGTAGCATGGCACTACTGAATTGAAGAATAAGCTTTCCAAGTTGCATAGTTTTCTGTTTAGAGTAAGAGTTACCGATTAATGACTGCAATGAGCCGTACACTATGCAATGCTGTAAAGCGGAACTTTATAATTGCTTAATAATTAATTAAACTTTTCTCCTTTTTCTTTTTTTTTTGGTCCCAGATGCTAAAGGAGCCCAAATTTGTGTATACAGTGGATATGGATGCAAATAAGCTTCTGCACCTAGAGCCTCGTACATGGGACTTTATTTCTCGGTTGGAGCCCAAAGTTGGTGTAGTAGAACACATGCTAAATAAAAAGGATACAGGTGATTTGATCAGCATGTTACATGATCGTAAGAAGACCCATGAAGCTACATTGTCAAGAGAGAACGATAATGACCATAATGCTGGATCTAGGAGACATTGCACATCCAATTCCGTAAAAGTACCTAAAATTTCTGTGGTGGGTAGTGGGCCATCCGGTCTCTTTGCTTCTCTTGTGCTCGCTGAACTTGGTGCAGATGTTACTTTAATTGAAAGGGGCCAGCCTGTTGAGCAAAGGGGGCGTGACATTGGTGCGCTCATAGTGCGTCGGATTTTACAGCTAGATAGCAACTTTTGCTTTGGAGAGGTTAAACCTTTGTCCATCTCATTGTTCTGTAGTATGATTTATGAGGCTATATTTTATGAGCAAAGCAGTTATTTGTTTCAGACTTGCTTTTTCTTGTCTAGAAATTCATCATTATTTTTTCTGTGTTTTGACAATTTGCCTAATTTACTAGATCTAAACATTGTAAAAAGAAATAAAAATAGTTGTCTTAAAGAATTGTCATTTTTTTTATTAATTAAATTTTATTTCTCTTGATAGGATGCTGATGTTTTTAACACTTATTAATTTATACAGCCTAAATAGGGTGTAGTTTTGCAGAGAACATGACCTTTTTGTCCTATCTACCATTTTGAAATTCCTTTTGGCTGCTGAGTTTCTTATACTAGTTCTTATGGTCCATATCTACTGTCTGCTGTTAGAGTCATTTATGTGAGGACTTATGCATGGCAGGGTGGTGCAGGTACCTGGAGTGATGGAAAATTGGTAACTAGAATTGGAAGGAACAGCGAAAGTGTAGTAGCGGTAATGATCCATGACCTTATTTCCTCTGTGAAGCTTGTGTATTCATACGCAATATTTTCATAAGTTGCTGTGATATAGCTCATTACCCTTCCTTGTAATTTGCTAGTGGCATCCGTTTTTCAGGAAACCCCTAACTTGGGTGTTAAATGGTGCATCTTCACCCTCTTATCTACTCTTTTAACCTTTCCCTTCCAATCACCTTATCACAGGGTGAATAGGACGGCCGCAATGACCAGAATGTAGCATCTGCTAATCTAGATCATATTACTTCTCTGGAAGCATAATGGCAAGCTCTCATACCATTTAAATGTTGCCTTTTCCGGATGTGAGTTTAGGCAACAGATGCATAGTCATTTCCCAGCGCATGTTTTTTAGTCTTTATTTTTCAGTTAGGTCTGCCTATGTCACTGAACTGAACTGATGTATGTTGATGAAAGCTGCTCCTTCACTTAGAGAAACTTGAGGACTTCTTGATTGACACTAGGATGCTGAGGCAGTCTAAAAAGAAAACCTTGAACCAAGTGCTAGAGTTGGTGTGACTGTTTTCATTGCAAGGTAATAGTGAGGTCAACTCAGAGAGGGTCCTTGAATATGCATCCCACATTTTTTTTTCAGCCCGTGGGAGAAATATTGGTCAATATTAAAGTTTGTTGGCCGTGTAATAGGTTATTGGAAGGTGAAAATTTAAATCTTTCTTTCTTTTTATTTTTTATTTTTTATTTTCTTCCAGTTAAAGGATATTTGTTTACCCAGATGCGGAGTGTACAACAGTTACATATATTTTCTACTTATTAAAAGGCATGATAAATATTAAAATCTATTTTGTCTCAAAATAAGAGTAAGATGTATTTATATCACCACACATGGGTTTCTTTGTTTTTACTTTTACTTTATTCAGGTGGGACTTAAAACTTCAATCCTCATATCACTTCTTTTGAGCTAATTGCTCTACTGTACTCTATTATGCTGAGTATTGCATCATTAATGTGGAAAGAGGGGAGAAAAAGGTTTGGCTAGTATTTTTCATTTACTTTGTGCCTCCGTCAACATCCTTTAGGCCATCCAGCCCTTGTATGATATTTCATTTGCTTTACAGCACTTTGATAACTGCTCCATCTCAGGTTATGAAAACATTGGTGCATTTTGGAGCTCCCAAAAGCATTTTGGTCAATGGAAAGCCTCATTTGGGAACGGATCGGTTGGTTCCTTTGCTTCGGAATTTTCGGCAGTATCTCCAGCAACTTGGTGTAAGTCAGTTTTTTTGTTTTTTTTTTTTTGGGCTATCCTTTGTGCATGCAATAATGAAATCAATTGCACTAGGTCATTGCTTATTAGCTCATCACTAGTTTCGTGGGTGTTCTTTTTTCTTTTTCTTCTTTTTCTTTTTTTGGTCTTTTAACATAATTTTGCACAGGTTAACATCATGTTTGGGTCGAGAATGGATAATTTGCTAGTAGAGAATGGGCAGGTTGTGGGGGTCAAAGTCTCTCAGTCAAGCGACAAATCATTATTTGACAGTGAAAAGCTTACAAGTGATGCAGTTGTCCTTGCTGTTGGCCATTCTGCTCGAGATGTGTACCAGATGCTTCTTTCTCATAATGTGGAGTTGGTTCCTAAAGATTTTGCTGTGAGTAAATTAGCCTGGGCAAATTCATCACTTTTGAATTGCTTTTTTTCCTGAATGTAGTATTATGTCCTTTGTGGTTTCACATCTGGATATTCCGTGCCTTTGATTTCCTGATTAGATGGATGATTTTTTCAAATTGCTATTGTAAGTGGTGAGGGATCACCTTCTAGGTCAATATTGTGCACTAGGTTCATCCCTGATAGGATATAGTACCCTTAGGTATTTTGTTTAACAAGCATGTAGCCCCTCTTGCGTTGTTTAAAGCTGTACTGTACCATGTTGACCATTTAAGTTGAATAAACCTGGAGATGGCCGAAGTCCAGTTCTGTTCATTAACATCTAAACACTTACTGAAAAGATAGCATTTAAAATTTGAATGATCAAAACCAGCGCTGGATCAGATAGAGATTTTCAATCTGATCCTTCAAAATTGTGATTTTCAATATGCAAATGCTATACACTGGAATGTAAAGGTTTGAGAATTCAATTAATTGTGTCAAACTGGTCCCTCAACATTGTGATTTTCAATATGCAAATGCTATGTGAATACAAAGATTTGAAATTTGATTGATTGCATCAAGGTACAAGAAGAAGCAATTTGGTAATGAATTTCTCAGCTGTTGAGCTAATATTATCCTCTCATCTTCTTTATAGCGATCATTTCAGTTGTTGCTACAATGATATGACCTTTTTATTCCATTTAATAAAATTAATATTAAATTAAATGTTATATTGTTGCATTGCGATCTTGATCGCAGCCTTGTTTCAACTTGCGACCCTTGATCTCAAATATATATAGTCCGGTTACTAAAATGTTGGGCATCTTCGGAATCACCTTGTTTGGCGACTCGATCTGTATGCATAATAAGGTCATTCCAAATGTTTGGATACTGGTAATACGAATGAAACTATTAACTGTCGTTTTTCCTTCTATGGTGTCTTGCAGGTAGGTTTGAGGGTTGAACATCCTCAGGAACTAATAAACAGCATACAGGTTGGTGATGCACTTCCCTTTGCTAGTGTATCAATCGATTAGTAAGATAAATGGAGTAACCACCCATGGTTGTTCTTGATATCTGTAATTTTCTTTCTTTTCCCCCTTAATTTTATGGAAAATCTTGGGGATATGATATCCCTAATGCCATTGAAAATGGGAATAAATCTCCGCTGTCACCTTCTACATTTGTTAGGTGGGATAACTGCATCAGAAATACGATCTTTTTTAAGTAGGGTCAAGTGAGCTCTTTAGTTTTGTTAGTTCAATTAGGTTCTCGATGAAGTTACAAATTTGCAATTGAGGTTCTCCAGGTAAATCTGTGAGACTCTTGAAAAAATCCCATGCGTTTTTTTTCACTCAAGCATTAATATACTGCCATGCCTGGAAGAGAATGGTATCCGCATATTCTCTTCTCTCATTCTTTCTTCCCTTTCTTTGTTCTCCAACACTGTTGTGGAATCAGTCACCTCCCAGAATTTGTTAGGCCAACCATCCCTCCGCTTCACACACATGCTTCCCTGAAATTGGTCCACTTGGCACTGCCTTTTCCCAGCCCATGCTGCAGTGCTGCTAAACCTTTTGACTTCAGCAGGGGCTGGTTAGGCTTGGGCTGGAGTTATTGGGAAGAATGAGGAATGGAGTTTTAATCATTAGAAGATCGTGAGATTGGAGGTTTTTCTGCTTAAGGAAGAGTTGTTTGTAGGAAGGAGATTTTGACAGTAGTGAATCATAGGGAGATGAAGCTAGATGAACCTACCACAGATAGATGGGTGTACAGAAAGCGACGGTGGAGGGCTAGGGAGATTAAGTCTATGTTCAGGGATCTTTTCATCTCTGATCTATGTCTTAGAGACTGCTAAGACTGGAAGCCAACTGGAGAAAAATAACACAAAGAGAGAAGAAATGAGGGATATGGTGTGTGCTTCTTGAAGGATGCTCCTAGTGGATCTGGGTTGTTGAAAGTATATCAGATGTGGGATGAATAAAACAAATCAGGGAGGATGGTGCTGTCAATGAGACCTATATGTGGTGGCAACAATTGTGAAATAAATAAAGGCTCCATTGTTGGGTGTGGTTAACTGTGTGGAGTTATTAATGTACCATGTCGGTACTTTTGTCGCACCGCACAATGTTAGTATGATTTTTCTATCTTATGTAACCTTATGCCGGTGGTAGTAGATTTCATTTCCATTTTTTACAATATTTGTAGGAGTAACTTGTATTCCTTGCATAATTTAGTATTTTTAGTGAAACAATTCTTTTTCTCAAGGTTATCATGGAGTTAATTTTTTACTTTACAGTACTCAAAACTGGCATCAGAAGTCCGTGGTGGACGTGGAAAAGTACCAGTGGCAGATTACAAGGTTGCCAAGCATATCAGGGGTGAGGATGTTGATTCTTCCCCAAGTTTAGGGACAAACCATGCTTGCTACTCCTTCTGCATGTGTCCTGGTGGACAGGTATGCCTGATAGACATTTTATTTTTGTTGAAAGCATGGTTTGAAATGCTTTATGGTGGTCCATTAGACTTTCTTTCCTCATTTTAGTATAGGGGACAGTTGGCTTCTGCAGAAGTTAGTGATCGTATTGCTAACTTAATGAGGAGTTACCCTGACAGATTGATAAATCTTTCCAGCAGATTTGTGACACAAATTGAAGAGCAGCTAGTAGATAGATAGTGTAGTATATTAATGAATCAGTGCAAAAGTTTTTGGACTGGAAGAGCATATTGAAAGCATAGAAAAAAGTTTGCTGGTTTCATGTGTTGGTGTAACTGAAGAACACTTTTCAGGTGGTTCTCACAAGTACTGATCCATCAGAACTTTGTATCAACGGGATGTCTTTTTCCCGGCGTTCATCCAAATGGGCAAATGCTGCTTTAGTTGTCACTGTGTCTGGAATAGAGTTTAATTCATTGAATTGCTCTGGACCCATGGCCGGGGTCTATTTTCAGGTGCTTTCTCATTGCTTTTCTGCTTCCACTGTTATGTTGTTTATTTTCATGTGCTCATTTAAGTCCAAGTTCATTCAAGGTGTTGACATTTATACTCTCCACTTACTGATCCTTCAATCTTAAGTCCTTAGATGAATAAAATAGGTCAAAAGGAATAGTTTAGTTTAAAATTTAACCTCAATTGCGAGGACTTAATCTCTATTCCTTGTCAGTCTTTAGGAACTGTTCCCATTTTCTGATTTGAATATCTTACTATTTCAGAGGGATCTTGAAAAGAAAGCAGCTATTATGGGTGGGGGAAATTTTGTTGTGCCTGTGCAAACAGTGACTGATTTTCTTGAGAATAAGTTATCAGGTAGTTTCTCATATCATTATCCCACTTGTCTTAGTAAAAATTACAATTGAGTTAAGTAATGGAAAGAAAACTGTCCATTTGTCATTTAACTTGGGAATATTTAATTTTCTTAGGAACATCCGTGCCACCCTCGAGCTATCGGTTAGGAGTAAAAGCAGCAAATCTTCACAATCTCTTCCCTATCCATATAACAGAGGCTTTGAAGCGTTCGATTGTCGCATTTGATCAGGAGGTTGAGTTCTTTCTTAGTTTCGTAGTCATCTGTTAACATTTTTCCTTTTAGACTATTCAGTAGATGTGGTGTCACAAAATAACTTTTATGGCCAAATTATTGACTTCCAGTTACCAGGCTTTATCTCCAAGGATGCACTTCTTCATGGGGTAGAGGTAATATACATTTACTACTCTGTTGACCTTTTCGTGTTCCAGTTTAATAGGATTCGAGTATCACTATCATCTTTGTTGCCATCATGTCAGGAAAATTACTTCTCGTGGGGATCTGTTTCTGCTTTTGTGCTAGCAATGTTTCTTCAGAGCTCGTTAATCATTTCCTTCTTTTCTTTTTCTGTAAATTTTCCAGACTAGAACGAGCTCTCCTGTTCAGATTCCACGTTCCTCTGATACTTATGAGAGTGTGTCGCTCCGAGGACTTTATCCAATAGGTGAAGGAGCAGGTTATGCTGGGGGAATTGTTAGTGCTGCAGTTGATGGCATGTATGCTGGTTTAGCTGTCGCTAAAAATTTTGATCTTCTCCCTGATGGCATTGAAGCAACTCTGGGGAGGGCTTATGGCACTGGATTTGTTAATTACTAAGATCCCTTTTGGTGTATGAACTAGAAAGTGCAGGCTGTATATACTCTGGCCAATCTTCTTGCTCATTGTAGCTGAGGAAGGAAGGTATGAGTTGGTCTTTGGCTTCAGCACTCTACCATGCCTTTCTCCAACCATATGCTTTGTAATTTTCTTGCTTAGAGCCATAGCTTATAATCAATTGTTTCATGTGCTTAATGTCCTTATAATCTATATGATGCACTTACTGCAGATTTATGGGACTTCTCGATGCGATATACTTGGTTATTGGTTGTTGACAAGATTTGGAGGGTGCATTGGAAGAGAAGTCCATTAGACATTTTGGGCTGTCGATTTTTTATAACAGTTGGATCTAACTTGCTTAATTTTGACCAAGCATCACCAGTATATGATGATCTTTGGAGCACAGGATGCAAGTGAGCTTATTCTGGTGGGAGAGGAATTGTTTGAGCTGTAATTGGCAAACTTGAAGAATCAGATGCCAGAAAAGTTTACAAGTTTGTCGTCACCTTGAGTGGACACCGTGATCATTTACAGTACAGATTGACTGATGGGAGCTAAAGTTCAACCAAGATTGACTGAAGACCTGCTTTCTGTTATTTCAAGGTATCATGCAAAATTTTGTTACATAGCTTTAAGTTTATGAGGATAAGAATCATCTTAGCTCTCTTGCTTTGTTTGATGTCAGTTTATATTGGACAGCATGACGAATAATGTAACTCTGATGATGTCAGAGCATAACCATTAGAAGGTCATTCAAATATCTGTGTAAAAGATCAATATTTGTCTACAATAGATATGAATCTCGACATAAAAACTCATACATGGTGCTGGGCTTGGATTCAATTTGTCATGTCTCACAACTGTCCCATAGTTGACATTAGTTAGCATCTCCGTAGTAGGATTAATTGGCTTGTCAAAATGATTGCACCGAACTCAACCCCTTTTTAATTTGGCGGTTGTCTAGATCCTCCTTAACTACAAATGCCCTTTACACTGACTGACTCTTGCCTATGGAAATGTCTGTCGACCAGATCTTGATTCAATAGTTGCCCCATATCGTGTCAAACTCTTTTCTAATCGTGATGAAGGATCATTATACTTTTGACCTTGGCATTAGAGATGAAGTCGGATTCCATGTATGATATGTTTGGAGTGGTAATGACAGTGGAAGCTACACAGGAAGAATGATAAATCTTTCCAGAGATATAGTTAGGCCGAATTATTGCAAAGTATCAAGACTGGTTTTGTTCTTGAGACTGTCACATTTAATTTTATGTTCTTTGTGACCACCATTAGCATTTGAAGTTCAATGTACTGGAGACTCTCATATCCAATTCGAATCTCACCGTGATCAACCAATGTTCTTGATCACCTTAGTTCAGGAATTTGAAGTCATTGTGTCGTTGAATGTCTGGTTTGAGGACACTACCAATTCTCGAGTTTTTTAACAAAATGTAATGTCGTCTTTCAAGTTGGAACTTCCAATTGGTTAAGCTACCTCTTTGAACTATTATACAATGTTCGAATCTGCTCATTTAGTGCCAATGGAAATTTAGGTTGGATGGTCTTTGGGTAAATCAAAATGGCTTTTCTTTAGCACTCCAATTTAGTCTGCCTAGGCTTGTTGAATGGAGGCGTTTTGATTCAAACCTAAGGACACAGCTCAAGCTCGTTTGGAACTTCATACGGAAAGTCCATAGATTATCACCCAAAAGGAGTAGAAAAACACAAGCAGTCACCATAGACTAAAGCTCATTCAATCTAAAGACCTAAGGCTAAACGGCAGGCCGAGGTCGGGCATAATGTTGTTACCCCAGTCGGCCTACTTGTTTCTAGAAAAGGCCAAGTGGACTGAAGGATTTTGTGCATCTGAGTGAAAGAAACATTGTCCACGGGCGAGGTTTGGTCTGTATCATGCATGCCTATGAACTATCCTAAATTGTGCAAACAAACACTTGCTGTCGATCCAACATTGCGCGTGGAAGTGATTTTTTTCCCTCTTGCGACATGATCTCACCAAATGTTGCCGGTCATGTGCGGCTTCATCATAGATATGGAGAAATTCTTCCAAAGGACCTAAGTATATGGACCAGGCGCAACCGCACCTGCCAAATAAATTTGAACTGCATGTAGTACGATCCACCCGGTCCTTGACTCGGGCAAGACTTTCTCGAAAGAAGGGAACGCTTGTGGACATTCGGTGCATGAGCTCGTGACATTGACAAGACCATGCCATCATATGGCCAAAGATCAAATGCATCTGCTGACAGAGAGACGCCAAAACACCCAGAAATCATCAGTTCTTGCGGATCTGCAGATCTCCTCACTGTCTCCTGCCATGCCATGAGTCCTTTTGGTGTTTGTCTATGTACCGTTTATCTAAGGCATCCAATGTGCCCTAAACCTCAATACACAGACAAAAACATGAGGCGGGAACAGTGCTGAAACAAAACCATTCCTGAGCCATTTTCCTTGTCCCCCACAATTAATGCCTATGGAGAAAACTCACGGACAGAGACTGAGAGTACTCACAATAGGTGACAAATTTCAATAAAGAACAATACATATACATATGCATGTACGTACATACATATATTTTTTATTACATAAAATCTGAAGATCTTTCCAAACCTCTAATAAGAAAAGAGAAAATGAATTGTTTGGGAGATGAAGAGCACAGGAAGATGCAATGCCTTTGATTCACCATAATTGGGGTTTGCATTTTTCTTGCACATGATTGCCCATCCTTGGGTCCATTTATAATTGCAAAAAAGGAAAAAAGAGAGAATCAAAAAAAAGAAGAAAAAAGAAGATGGTTGTGAAGAACCTCCATTTGAGTATTGGGTACTTTATACAAAATCACTGCTCATGCACGCCATAATACACTTTTCAAATCAGTGTCTAATGTGGAGGGGCATTGCTATTCCATAGGAGCCAAATTGGCCAGAGAACATGACCAAAAAATGATTGTTTTGCTTAATCATTGTATTTGCACGCGCACATGCCCACAGAAATTAGGAATAGATAAAACGTTTGGTTGATTGTATCTTGTGTGGAATTTGGGAGATTCAATGCCCCCTGAACACGCATTCATAGCGCCCAATCATTTGGCTAGCACAACAAAGTGAAGGTGACAAAAGGTGATCGTTATCCATGATTGAGCATATTTCTTCAAGTGAAAGAATTTTCTGCAAGTTAGTTTTATGGTCTTTTTGCACATTTAGTTTGTTGAAAAATGATCAGTCGACGGAAAACTATTTAAGGTTAAAGGAAATATGCATGTTTCAATTTAGGAAAATGGAATTCCCTAACCTAAAAAAGGAAAAATATTTTCTCACATTATCAAGTTTTCCTCGAAGTTTTCCTTGAAACAAAGACATCCTAATATTCAATTTATTTATAGTAGTAACTTTAAGGGAAGCTGATTTCCCAATTAAAGGTGTGTTTACGTCAATGAAAATTTCATGATAAAGAAAAATGTATTCCATGGAAAGCAAATAGTGTTTTTCTTGGTTGGAAAAGCAAATAGTTCTTGATAATTGGTATATAGAAGATTTCTTTAGATCAACTTTAAAATAAGCAATTTTCAGAGAGAGAGGAAGCAAAGGTGTGAAAGGTTGATGCAAGAGCTACCAGATCCCAGCTACAAATGTTATCGAAGTCGTGACCATAGGCATGGCATTGGTAGGATTGGACAACCCCCATGACATCTGACCCGTGAGATTGGACCTAGGTCGCGTGATCTCAACAAATATCCAATCTCCCTTGGGTGGGGCAAGACCTAGACCTAGGGGTCACACGACCGCAGCAAGTGATCAATTTGAGGTTGCATGACCCCCGCCTCCAACGAGCAGATGCCATCGCTTGTCTGTCTCTAGTTCCTTCCCAAATCCACACACACAAGGGCAGAAGAGGGTACATCTTTAGTCGAGACATGGGATATTTATAATTGAAAAATGCAAATGCTCATCAAAGGGCATACTTTCTTATCAGGAAATCCGAAATGTCAAATTATTTTTGTGGGACGGGAGGAATAGGGCGTTTGCTTTGAGCATTGAGCTTTGAGCATTATCAAGGAAAGTAGTTACCAAATACTAAATCTTATATTCAAAGAACTTTCGGTTCTAGAAGTTGCTTTGAAAAGCATCCTCGAATGCATATGCATGCATGGATAAATAATTTAAAAAGAAGAAGTTGGGGGATCATATTTTTTTTATTGTAAACGATCCAAGGTACTATGTTCCTATAGTTATGAACTCATGGGTCACCTCATCAAATTTGAACCTACCGAATTTTGCAACAATTGTCATTTTCAGTCGAGCTAACGAGAGGTGGGAAGGGGCCATCTCCTTTTTGCCGGAATCAGTTAAAACTTCAGCTCAACTCAACGTTTTCCGAGACAGCATATTCACAAATTTCGTCTCTCCCCCCTCGATTAATTAAATGCGAGAAGATGACAATTCGAATTTTCTCTTTAATGATTCGTGATAACTACGTCGCGACGGGCGCAAGGAATCTCCACGAAATAAAAGCTAAATAAAGAAGAAACCGATCGTAGTGTCTTTTGTCATGGAAATGGAAATTCGATTTTATTGGGTATATTTTTTTGCACGTGAAACGAAAAAACAAGTAAATGAATGAATGAGGGAAGCAAAGAGTGCTGGGGGACCAAAGCAGTGATGGGACGAAAAAAAGCTGATGTTGCCCTCGAGTGAGAGGGTCACGTATCGTGCAGCTGTCCAAATCTATTCACATGGCGACATATATCGCAAGAATTATTCACATTCTCTTTGCACTTGTGTTAGGCCTTTAATTAGAGTGTGATGATGGTTTATTAATTGGTCTTAGCCAAAGCGCTTCAAATTGAGTCCAAAAATAAGAATTATTTGAAACTTGGCTTGACTTTCCAATGTAATCTTTCCGGCCTAGAAGTCGTTGATGTACTCGTGTGCCATGTAGAATGGTTAATCTTAATCAGATTGCTATGTCGGCGATTTCCTGAGAAAATTGATTGAAAGAGTTACAATTGGAATTCTGCACAGAATTTTATGACTAAATTGGCAAAATCGAAAAGTTTAGGACTAAAGAATTGACTTTTGTATAATTTGTTTAGGATTGATTGAGTAATTTTTTTGAAACTATTTAATAGAAAATGTAAAGTGAGTACTACTGACTAACGAATTATTAATCTATAATCAATCTTGAACCTGAAAAAATAGTTATTTAAGGAATGAGAAAATCTAAAGAAAAAAAAGTTAGTAATAAGAAGAATGAAGTATCATTATCTAAGACATCCTTACATGTGATTCACGGTATATGGAAAGCAAAAGCACCATAGTATTGCTAGGCATGTGCTCGCGGCATTCCATTCTTGAGTTTAGGTGATGGTGGGTGACCAACTATGAAGTTAACATGGGTGAACTTCTACCATTTGACTTTTGTATCCAACCAAATAAAAAAAATTACATGAAAATTTAAAATTGCAAATTAAGTAGGAGCCTCGTGACAATTTTGTGTGAACCCATGATTCGAAAATTTTCAAATTGGAATTTGCATGCGATTAACACGAATATTATGTTGGAAAAGCAAGCTTCGAGGAGCTCATTTTTCATAACAAAACATATATAATCTTCTCCCCGCGGAGCTTCCAATCGTGCGATACGATACGACGTGTCTGAATTCTAATTTAAGGACCACTCCCTTCGAATTCGTCCAACTGAAGACGATTCTCATGATTGATGATGGGGCTAGAGGACCTAATTTCTAGTACCAATTCACTGTAGAAAGGAAGAGGATTACTCAGTGAAAGTAGCTGCCTTACACTGAGGCATCGCTTTCTTGAGCTCAAAAGCAGCCAGCGACCAAATTGCGAAAGCCAGCTTGAAAGGAAAGGGACCAAATGGCATGAGCATGGATGGAAAACGTCGCCGTTTTGTAACTTGCTTTATGGCTAATTTAACACCATAAATATCCATGCTTTGAGACCAAACTAATCGTGTTTATTATATAACACCATATCATTATCCACGTCATTGTACGTTCTACAAAGTCATTTGACCTCTTAACACGATTAGCATCGACAAGTCTCGTGACTTGGCTTCACATTGCTCTAGAAATTCTATGGAGAACTCAGTGAAAAATGAGGTTAAATTAAAGGTTAAAAACACAAAAAAAAAAAAAAAGACGCAATTTATTTTAAATTAATTTTCATTTTGTGAAAAACTTGAAATGGTACCTCAATCTAAATTTCGTATCACGAAAAAATCTAAACTAGTTCTCCTGACTCAAATAATTCAATATCCTATTAAAATAGATATATAGCAGATGTTTGCAGGACATCTAATGTGTGGAATGACAAATTCAACGTGGAAAAAACCATGTACTTGACATTTATGCATTTTAATGAAGGGTGGATTCCAATCAGGAGTCTCGATTTGGAATTTTTGTGACACAAAAAAGTTTAATTTTGTTTAGAGAAAAATTTCATGGTAAAGGAAAATATTTTTTAAGAAATATATATATTTTTAAAATATTTTCTTCATTCTCTGTTAGAAAATTCATTTTTCTAACTTTAAGAGTATATATTTTCTTTGACCATATATAGGATTTCATTGACCGATTATTTTCAACAAACCAAACATGTGAAAATTTTAAAAATTAATTTGTGGAATTTTTTTCACTCAAATAAACACACCTTCTTGACATAAATGTATCATAAGTTACTGGTTTGCAATTTTCCGTCCTATATTAAAATCAATTTTTTATTTGGAGGATCCTCTGTTTTTATTCTTTTTCTTTTTCAGGCTTTCTATGCTGGCACTGCTTCCCTTGGTCTCCCCTTGGTCGACCTTTTTGCTTTGCAGAAAGTGTCCTAGGGGCTGCTTTACGAGCAATTGATTAATTAGTTCGAAGTGACTTTTATTATTGGCTTTGGGCGTATGATGTGTTTTTTTTTTTAATGCAATGCCAGAGTTCAAAAAGTTCAATGCGCTGTCGCACGTTTTATTTTCCTTTTTCGCACCTTATTTTCCCCAACAGATTCACTATCACATTAATTTTATGAAATGAAGAATAATGCCTCTTGAGAGGGGGTGACCATAACGAAAAGCCTACATTTTTATAAAAAAATTGGCCAATTTGCTTGCCCTTATTTGTTATTCTTGACTTCCCCTTTAACAGTATTTTGAGTTCAGGGTGCATTTTTTTAGACGTAAATTGCTTTAATAAAGAATATTTGCAAAAGGTTTAAGTATTTTGAGTTTAGGGTGCACTTGTTTCAAGAAAAATGAATTGTTCAGAAACTATTTTCCTAAAACTATTCACTTGGATCGCTTATAAAATTATACAAATGAAAACTTTTTTAATCATCCACGATATTTTTCAAACATAAATTACTATCGATAACGAAATATTTTTTATTGACTAATTATTTCTAGCGATATGAGTGATTATTTTTTTGGGAAAATATTCTCCAAATCATCTATTTTCCACAAAATAAATGGAGTCTAAAAAAAGTTCCGCGGTACGAAAGATGATGTGCGTATTGGATCAATACAAAAGAAATCAGCATAAGACTTACAGCTCAACCTCATGCACGTGTGTGTGTTAGTTAAGCAAAATAACAAAAGACAAGTACTATCAAGTGAAAATCACAAAAAGCATAACAATAAATTTTATTTTTCATGTCTAAAAAATAAAAAATAATAAATAAAAAGAAACCAATGAAAGGCTTGCTAAAATCCATCATAGACCTCCCTTAATAACAAGTCTTCAACTTTCTATGATCATTGGGCAATCATTCGAGTGCCTAATTCTCTAAAAAATATCATCTTTAGGTCTAATCCCAATCTTATCATGAATTTTTTTGTCAAAAAATATCTTAACTCTCTCTCTAATCCTAAATCTGCCCACATGTCAAAAACTTACCACTAGTTGCCACAAAATCACTAACATTGGAGTCAATCTTCATCAATATTCTCACATTCATATGGAACAAGAGTAACCTCTTGATATTGACAATCTTAAAGAAATTGGTGCCGATTTTTAAAAATGTAAATGGATTGAAATTAAAATAAAAGTTTGAGTTTTTTAAAATAAAAAGGTCTAGGACAAAATTAGAATTAGACCTAAAATTGGGCATATGCTATTGAATTAGCCTGTCATTCAAGTTAGAAAGAATTAATGACTCGATGCACACGCTCGAATCCATCCACTAGATGAAAATCCTCCAAATCAAAATCGAAGTCAGCGCTTGATTTGCACGAACTCAATTTTTTTTTTTTTTTTTTTTTTTTTGGTCAGTGCACGAACTCAATTTGAACTTTCGATTTGTGTACTTCTCTTTTTCGTCCAATTAGAAAATTCAAGTGTAGACTCGAACCGAATCAAGAGGTAGGCAGTCACCATTGGATTGACCGAGATCTCCAAAATGCTCACCCCCACGGAACAGGCCGCGCGATAACCGAGGCGTCTTGGAAACGGCCGAAACTGTCCCACCCGCCTCGGTCTTTTTACACCGATCTTACGTAACCTCGGATCTCTCTGTCTCTCTCTCTCGACAACGTCCATCAACCTTAAAGTTTCCGAAAAAAAAAAAGGAAAAAAAAAAGAAAAAGTTAGACCGTTGCAATTTTTTCGGCGGCGATCCCGGGAGTTTGACGAGGTTCCGGAGGGGAGGATCCTATCCCGGCGTTTCCGAGGAGACGTGGGGCCTAATCGGGTGCGGCCGGGTCTACGTTCCGGTCAACCGAACAAAAATCGCGTGCGGAGAAGAGGAGGAAGACTTTTGAGAGTCGCGCGCGGAAAACGAGCTCGCTCTTGCGTTGACCGCATATTCCTCGATCGGCGAGCTCGAGATCCCCCCCTGATTGTCCTTGTCTCCTGGATCACGACACGTGTCCCCCTTGCTTTAGAACTCAATAGCACCGTGCCGACACGCCTCTAGCTATCACCGTGGGTGGTGACCCTAAATTTGGTCGAGGAGTATTTTGTTGGATACATTCTAATGCTCCCCTTAAGGAGGTAATTAGGGAGTATATGACAAATTACATAATTTTTCTATTCCAGATTTGTTTTTGGAATAGAAATATGTTTGATAATTATTTCAATTTTCTATTTTTGAAATAGATTTTTTTTTCTAGAAATATGCTTAGAATAGAAATCAAAAGTGAAAATTTTCTATTTTTCTATTTTCGGAATAGAAATGAGAAATAAAAATTATTCACATCATTCGTCTTTTCTATGAACCGGTCATCCATCCGTTGTTGCCGACCGCTGGTCGCTAGCCATAGCCGTCGCCATCCAATGTCCATTGGTTGCCGGCCGCCATTCGCCGGCCGCCGACCATCGCCGTTTGAAAGGAAAAAAATTTGTGTCGTTATTAAACGAATTTTTATTTTTAGAGTAGAAATTTTGTGTCGTTATCAATGGGTATTTTTGCTTAGAAATTCATTTAAAAATAGAAATTGAAAAATCTATTTCTCTTCCATAAATCAATTTCCTAGAATGGTTATCATTCACGCCCTTAGTGGCCCGAAAAATTTCGAATTCAAGTTCTCTAAGTTTTTCATATTATGCGAGATTTGAAAAGACATTTAAAAACTTAATTTGTTAGATGAAATCATAAATTTATTATTTAAATATTCTAACAAGCGTGATCCCGAGTTCAAACCTATGGAAAAAACCTCTTTTGGAGCCATCATTTGTAGACCACCAGGGCGGGGCGAAGACTAATGTAGGATGACGGGATTAGATGCTCTAAACTGAGATCTTTCATGATTCATGAAGGCACGGCCGCTCGGGCTGGCCTCACGAGAAGTCGCGCATATCAACACTTCGAGATCGCATGGGATTTATCTACTTATGCAACGTTAGTTCGCTCCATTTAATACGCTTTCACAACAGCTCCCCAGCAAACGTGTTGGTTCCTTCGCCCTTGCCCTCGCTCCCGGGCTCGCGGATGCATCGACTTCACGGAGTGGCGACGCATCGATGAACGTCACGTGATCAAGTGGTCACCCTCGTTTTCAAAGTGCTCGTCACATCCTCGCGATACGAAAATTAGAAGATGAAAAATATTAAGTCCTTGTCGCAGCCCTCGACTTGTCTAATGAAAGTTCCTTTCTTCGGACTTAAAAAAAAATACAAAACTAATTTCTCGTTTTCCCGTCGAAATTTAGAATGTCGTGATTCGAATGTTGCGAAAGTTTCAAGGGTTCCAGATTTAAGAAGAATTAAAATAAAAGCACGCGAGACGTGAGAAGGGCTCGGTCTCTCTATTTTGGCGGGTTGAATGTGTCCGTTCGATTGTTTTCTTGTTAGGTAAAAACGACATCCACATAATAATTTAATTTTAGCAAAAATGTCCATTAGGGAGGCGACACCAGCCGACAACATGGGAGGCTGAGGGTCAGGGGGAGAAAGATCAGAGCTAGGGTTAGGGTTTGCTGTGTTGGGTATTCTTGAATGTGTTGATTACTTCCCCTTGCTATGCGACCCGCCGGTGAGAGCTCGACTGCGACGTTAATGTCGCCGCTCTGACAGCACCCTAATCTCGTCTTTCTAGAGAGAGAGAGAGAGAGAGAGAGAGAGAGAGATTGCCAAGATGTTCGTCGGCTTGTCTTCCGTTCTGCTAGCGAGTCTTTCTGCATCGCAATCAGCATCTTTTCTTAGCCATGCAATGCGCCAACGGGGAATATCCATCGTTCGCATAGATAAACCAGAAGAAAGCGACGACACAGATGCGTCTGCATGAAACCGTGAACTTTTGTCTGCATTTCATTTGGCCGGCCGGCGTGCGTATCGAACTGTAAGGTCTAGCATCTATGGAGGAATGGTTTCGGCATGGCCGATGCTGATGCCGATGCCGATAGCCGTCGTTCCAGAGTTTCAAGAAGTACGCAATGCATGGCTGGCTCCATTGTACAGGACCACCGCGAACGAGACGAGACGGAGATCGGATTCATCGGTGGGTTTCTATGCTTTTGAATGCTGCATGTGGGTGAAATTTAATGCTGCGCTTTTCGATAGTATCTCCTCGCCTTTTGCTACCGGTTTGACGCGATACGACGGCGTTATCGAGGTCCCGTTTGTTCCTTGAAAATTAATTAGCAATTTGAAAAATATTTTCCAAACTTTGATAGTTGTTATTGACTAGAAAAAAAAATGAGTCGAGGTGACATGATTTTATCGGACCCTCAAAGCTTGGAGTTTTCAGTTAGACATTGGGTTGACTAAGTATTCTCTAAATGGAGATAGATATGTTGTCAATATAATACTATACTATCTGCTGTAAACAGTAAAATTAAACAGAAATAATAACTTTGAGAAAGTGAAAACACAAATTAAATATAGACTTACTTAATTGCTATAAAATTGTAACATAATTAAACAGGATATGAGGTATGGATTACCAATTTTCCTTAAGGTAATTAGTTTCAATCAACGGTGCTTTGCAGACTTATAAACCACGCTTCTCAAGATACAAGACCTTGATCCCGTTTGTATTAGCACTATTTAAACAAGACTCAATCAAACTTTTCCTCAAATTAATACACTTAGAGATGTTTATAAAGTTGGATATGATATGATATAAAGAGACATAATTGTTGCAGAAAATTAAAAGGATATGTCCTGAAGAGACATAAGTAATGCATAAAACTAAAAGGACATGACTCGAAAAGCCATAATTGCTACAGAAAACTAAAGGGATATGATCTGAAAAGACATAACTTTAAAGACACTTTTGTTAAGCCATTAACTCGTAATTTAAACTAGATAGATAGATAGATAGATAGATAGATAGATAACGAGAACAATGACTCAAGCCATATGTGTACACAAGATTAAAATGAAGAAAATGAGATTGGATCGAGTTGAAGGGGAGAGAGAAGAGATTATAAAAGTAGCGAGATTGTTAGGGGTGAGCGAAAGAGAATAATTTGGATAATTATTCATAATTAACTGTCATATTAGCATTTATTTTTAGAGTGCTTTTTCAATGCATTATTAATTTTTTTTTTGGTAAATAATAGTGTGCGACAAAAATTTCATGGCCGAATTTAAATTTAAAAAATAGTCCGTAATTTTTTTAAACCTATCGTGTATATCCACCTATTTGTCAATTATCATGTAATAAGATAGTGATTCCCACAATCTTGGGATATCTACTCTTCTCTATTTTCTCTTCTTTTCGGATAAACTCTGTTAAAAAAAAAAAGCAATTCACAAACACACAACTATTGTTTGGTTTTAGAATATTAATTGTCATTTGCACTTAAACTATATAAAACATGAAAACTTTGTTGGTTGAGTTGAAAGCCTCAAAAGCAACCGCGTGCGTGGATGGACTAATCTATATTTCAATAAAGAAGGGGTTTCTACATTTTATTAATATTATTATTCCTTCGTTCTTCCTAAATGACCCATTAAAATTTTTAAGTCTATCTATATTATTAAGTCAAAAGCGAGATTTGTTCAATTATTAAGTCCTCTCTAATTTACTTTACATAAAATAAATAGGAAGTCAAAAAGTGAGGGTCTAATTATAATTGAACACTTTACTAAAGCAACTCAATCTTTCACTTTTTAAAGAAAATTGCCGGAAGGATTTAGAGGAAAAGCCATTTCTAAAGACCAAGCTTACATCGACCCAAAAAAAAAAAACAACCAAGCTTACAATAAATGCAAATTAGAAACAATAAAAGAAATCGCACAAAACGTTTAGAGTTATATGACTATATAAATGTCATAACTTTCTCAAGAATATTAAGTAGAACTTTCCATTTGCCAAGAAAAGAAGATACTTTTCTGTTATCTTCTCTAAATATTCTTGGTTAAATGTCTTTGAGTTGTATATAATGAGGATAAACGTGTAATAGGAGTATGGCTTTTCTTGGAAAGAAGTCGACCCACCACTTTTCTACTAAGAAATTCGATAGCTGTATAATTTATTTTGAAAAGATAATTACATAGAATATAAAATTAGACACACATCCGAGCATATGTTTTTGGAAAAATTTAAAATACATTCCTCACTTTTCACCCAATGACTATTTACATTACATTTAACTTTGGAGACTGCTTTGTATCTTCACATTAATTAGGAAAAATGACATAAATGGTCTCAAACTTTATCTTTGAATTCTTAATTTATTCAATTTGGTTTCTGAAATTTCACCCAATGTACAATACTATCCCTAATCTTTTAAGTTATTCAATGTGATATTTAAAATTTTAGTATATATTTAAATTAGTCCATGAAATATATGAAAACGTTCAACCGTTCTAGGACTTAAATTAATAAAAAGAAAATATTGGATATTTTCATATAGTTTAGAAACTAAGTTAAACATTTACTAAAAATTCGAGATTATATTGAATAAATTAAAATTTTAGAGAACGACATTACACATCGTTCTCAAATTTAGAAACTACACTCAAATAATTAGTAAGGGTTTTCTCACAACACAAAAATGTTGAGAGCATTTGTGTCATAATAAGTAAGTTTAAGATGTTTGATGACATTAAATTTTTTTGGGATATGTGGTAGAAAGGATATAATTTAAGGTACTTTTTTTTTTTTTTTTGTTTTTCTGTGTTATATGCTCAATGTATAAGTTACGCTCATGACTAGTAGCTTTACCGGCCCTAAGTTTTGCATCGTTGTAAAAGGAAGCGTTAGGCCCCTGTCGAGTTGGCACTTTGTGAAAAGTGGGACCCACTTCGGTCCTTTTCAGTCCTTCCTCCTTCTGGGGGCCCGGTCAATATCAAATTGAGTTCCAAATAGAGACGCTAACCACAGGAATAATCGCCGTTTCTCATTAATTTCTTCTTTTTATTTTTTTCTTCGGGGGGTTGGGAGAATATTCATCATTCACCTTTCCGGTAAAAAACAACAAAATTCGAATTCATTTTATATTGCAGAATTAATTAAATAAACAAAAATAAAAAGCCACGTCGATATTAAAGTAAGTGGCGCGAAAACAACGCCCTTCCCCTTTTCTCCTCATTTGGAACCGTTCTCCCTCCCTTCCTCCTTCTCTCTCTCTCTCTCTCTCCTCCTCCCTCTCTCTCTCCTCTCCGCCGCCGCCGCCGCCGCCGCCGACGACGACCGTCCGCTCGGGACTTCCGGTTTCCATCTCCTCCGACGGGCTGGACCGATCGGGTTCGCCGCCGCCACCGCCGCCGATCGTCGCCGCCGCCGAGCTCGCGCTTCTTCCGCAGATTGTCCGGTCGGGTTCCCCGGAGGTTTCCGAGGCTTCTCGTCGCTTTTTTACGGTCGGATTCCCGCGTGCTCCGTCGATCGAGGTCAGTCGTTTCCCGCGCGGCGGATTTCGGTTTCTTTCCGCGGCCGCTTTTCGGCGCGGCGGAAAGTTCTGTCGCCTGATCGCTCGATCATCTTGAAGTCCGGTTGCGATTTCCTGAATTAATCGGGGGAGATTAGCTTCCGGATTTCGTTTCCGATAGTTTCCAAACTATAGGGATTCGGCGTTAGATTGATCGCTCGATTTCGTTGGATCGATTTTGGAATGTATCGGATTTTCGATGGTTTTTGCTATTTTTAGGAACTCGGACTTTCGATGATAAATATTCCTCTCTCTCCATCTCTCGCTCTGCGCGATGGCCTGAGAGTTTCCCCGTTGAGGCGCGCGGAGGCGATTCCCGAACCGTGTTTGATCGCAGTTCTGGTGTCGTCCTCGATGTCGGAAGCAGGGAATCTGTCCGAGCGCGGACGATTTCGTCTTTCGCTTTGGATTCTCCACCGCCAGCCAAATTGATTATAAGCTTAAAAAAATAACACCTCGGTTTTGGTTTTGGTTTTGGTTTTGGTTTTGGTTTTGGTTTTGGTTTGATCTTCCTAACCGACAACCGTAATCTCCTCACTGGTTCGTCGGTTCCCGTTCCTTAATTTTGGAGTTACTCCCCACCATATTTTTTAACCGTTTTTTTTTTAGATGCTGGACTCTGCACATCGTGTTGTTTCCCCTGACAGTTTTTGTAATGAATCGTTTAGCTTGAGGTTTCTAAAATTTCTGTCCCCCTCTCTCTCTCTCTGTTTTTCTTGCTTGAGATTAGACGCTGAATTTCATGGGGATGGGACAATGATCTCTCTCTCTCTCTCTCTCTCTCGCGCTCTCGCACGTGGGCGGCCATGTCTCTTCCGATACTTCCGAGAACACTAGCACCTGCAGCTTCAAATCTCCATTTTTAATCGAGGACTAGAATAGTTCCTGGATACGGACAAAACTTGAACCCATCATTTAGAAATAGTTTACTACGCGCTTAACCCATTTTGTGACACGACGTGGGTTAAGGAAGGAGGAGACTTTACAGAGAGGCTTCTAGTCTTTCTTTCTTTCTTTCTTTCTTTTTTTTCCTTCTTTTCTTTTCGTATGGAAGACGGTGGGGGCTGGAGACATGGCTGAAATCACTTTCAAGCGCGCTGTTTCATTGAAAGTGAGTTTTTTTGAGAGAAAGGAGATGAGAACGAGCCAGGCTTTCGTGCGTTGTTGTTGAGTGGAAGCCCCCCTCCATTCACAGCCCAGCAGACCATGGCACTCCCGTGAGAGGGACAACAGAGTACGGCGTCCCCCCCCCCCGCTCCCAATCCTGCGCACCCCCGTTTTGTTATCCTGCGCACCCTCCCACCCCCTCCCACATTTTCACCTTGCTCTCTTCTTCCCCCCATTGGCATCCTTGGAGATTGCTCCTCGGCGCAGGTTGTCGATGCGCTGTCGAGAATTGTCCTCCGTAATTGCGATTTTGATGACTTTTGCCCATTTGCCGAAGTCTCCTCCTTTGCGTGATCTACTTATTTTGGGGGTACTGGTGATAAAGGATCCGGTACCCAATTCCGCTAATCTCAACCAATTGATAGTGAATCGGAAGAGGGTCTCTGTTTTCAGATTTTGGTCCTGGTTTTTATTCTTTTCTTAGCGGTTCCCCGCTGTGGTATCTTACTTTTTTTTCCGTTGTGCTTTTCTGCCAGACTGGTTGCAGAGGAAAAGGATCTTCTTTTTTGAGCGATTGATGATATGATTCTGTTGCATGTGGGATACAAGACTGGCTGGTCTGTCAAGTATGGATTAGTATATGGGTGAATTCATCAATGTGGGTTTATTTAGAGGGAGCGAATGGATCTATGTGAATCCCGTCCAGCAATACAGAAGCACACAACCGTGGAGAACCCAAGGCCACCCCTGGTTCCTGCGGAAAGGAACAATGCGGCTGCCGCCACCGCCGCCGCCGCCGCCGCCGCCGCCGCCGTACGCCGCCCTCGAACAAGGGATGTTAGCTCAAGGTTCAAGTCACCCGCTCCGTCGACCCCTTCGGTTAGGCGTTGCCCATCTCCACACCTCACAAGGACCGCAAGTACGCCCTCTCAATTGGTGCCAAAGAGAGCCCACTCAGCCGAGAGGAACCGCCCATCGACACCAGCCTCACCGTCACGTCCGTCCACGCCCTCTCGTCCGTCCACACCTTCACGTCCATCCACGCCCTCACGTCCTTCCACACCGTCACGTCCGTCCACACCTGTACATGATTCATCTGTAGATATGCAATTGGCATCTAGAAAAGTTAGCGCCAGTAGATTAGCAGAGAGTCTGTGGCCTTCGACAATGCGAAGTTTGAGTGTTTCCTTCCAGTCCGATTCTATTTCCATTCCTGTTGCTAAGAAGGAGAAATCTGTAAGTAGCACCCCATCGGACCGCACCTTGAGACCCACTTCAAATGGAGTACACAAGCAATCTGAGACGCCAACTATGGTCCGAAAGCCTACGCCAGAGAGAAAAAGAAGCCCGCTCAAAGGGAAGAATTTATCTGATCAGTCGGAGAATTCTAAGCCAATTGATGGTATAAATGCTCGTCTGATTGATCAACATAGATGGCCTAGTAGAGCAGGTGGGAAGGTGTCTTTGAATGCCTTAAATAGTAACTCGGATCAATCCGACAAGATTACTAGAGGTTCTGCTTCGATATCAGGAATTGGGTTATCAACACTTAGGAGAATGCCTTCTTCTGATGTTTCGATGAAACCTCTGCGAAGATCTAGCAGTGATGCTGAAAGGCGACTGTCAACTAATGAATCCAACAGAGGAGAGGCTGAAGGAAATTCATTTGAGGATGATTTGCTCGTTGGCCCAAAAAGGCTTCTCTTATCGAGTTTAACTGACAGAGTGACTTCATCAACTCCTGTAGTTAGATCTCAGTCTTTGCCTGGATCTCGTCAGCTGTCACCAAGTAGAACATCTATCCCATTGTCCTCTGTTTCTAGAGGTGCCAGTCCATCAAGGACAAGGCCGTCGACGCCCCCTTCTAGAGGAATAAGCCCCTCTCGGATAAGATCGGCAAATGTTGGTACTCAATCCAGCAGCTCAACATCTGTTCTTAGTTTTATTGTCGATTTTCGCAAAGGGAAGAAGAGTGCTGGTTTTATAGAAGATGCTCATCATCTCAGGCTAATGCACAATAGATATCTGCAGTGGCGATTTGCTAATGCACGGGCAGAGGCAGTGCTTCATGATCAGAAAGCACTAGCAGAGGTAGAACACTTTATTTTTTTAAAAAAGCTACCTTCCAAGAATTTCGCCTCTTGATGAGCTCTATATATGTTTTTGGCTTCATGTTAAGTGGAAGCCTGTTAATATTCCTGTCAAGCATGCATTAGCTTTCATCCCTGGCAAGAGAGCATTTTGCTGTAGAAATTACTGCCATGCAGAATTATTATTCAAGACCAGCTTAGATCTATTTACTTCCAATAGTCGTTATGACAGCCCAAGTGAGATGGTCCCTAAATTTTTGTTATTAGTGATTGGCTGTGATTGAACTTTGGTGCATATGTTCCTTGGGGGATTTATACTATTTCGATGTCTATTGATTCAAAGAGTACGAAAAAAAGTCGGTAAAAAAGCTCTGGGTATTTATTCACTCTTAAAGCTCAAAGTTCTGCCATTCTGTGAACTGCTTAGAATTGACTTTGAAACTACAGCTGCTTTTGCATCGGCAGTTATGATCCTCTCTGGTTATGAAAAATTAATTTTAATTTAAAAGATGTCTGTATTACTAGATGATCTACTGCTGCATTGAAGATGCTTTATGAGATTCATACTATTTTATTGTCTTTATTGATTCAAAGGGTATGAAAAAAATTGATAAAAAAGCTCTGGGTGTTTATTCACTCCTAAAGCTCAAAGTTCCACCATTCTATGAACTGCTTAGAATTGAGTCTGGAAACTAAAGCTGCATTTGTATCGGCAGTTATGATGCTCTCAGGGATGAAAGATTACTTTGAATCAAAATGATATCTGTATTAGTAGATGATCTACTATTGCATTGAAGATATAAGTGATTTTGGCTCATGCAAGCAATGGAAGTGAGAATTTGCAAAGGGGGAAGCTTCTCTTTCCATAGAAAGCTAATATTATTTTTAACACAAGAAATTATCGACAGTGATATTTTATCGTAATACTGAATTTCAGATTGGCTTTTAGAGGGAGAGGGTAGGTTTGATTATTATTCTGCCCGATTTCCCTCTGCAACTTTAAAGTGACCCTGTTTCTCTGTCTAGCCTACTTCCTTTTGTATATATGCTCAAGATTTTTCCTTGAGATTAGAAAAGAAATGTTCACAAGTCTGCACTGAGACGCATGGAACTGTGTTAAAATCAGATAAACATGGAAACGTTTGAATTGGTATGCATATGTAATTTGAGTGAGCGTGCTTGCGTGCATGTGTGTGTGCGTGTTGCACGTGCATGTGTGTGTAAGTGGTGACTTGTACCTGTACTATATTGTCTGTGAGCGGTATACTTTACGGTCATTTAAGTGTTTACTCCCTACTGTCTCTTGATTACTTTTACTGATTTCCGTAATACTTGACTAACTTCTGCAGAAGACTTTATTCAATGTTTGGGTTGCTATGATTGAGCTCTGGGATTCTGTTATCATGAAGACTATTATTCTTCAGCAGATGCGGCTAGAGCTCAAGCTGAACTCTATTCTGAGCAATCAAGTAAGAACTTTCTGTTAAAGAAGCTTTCATGCTATGAGCAGCATTGGCTGAGTCTGTTGTTTCACCCATTACTAGCTTTTAGATTTCATTTCCTCATCTGTTTCCTGCTTCTATGTTTTTTACTTGTTTATGGCTGAAATATGGTAAGAGCACTTCTGATGTTTTCATGAAAAAGATGCTGGGGGACTTTTTTGAAGAGAAGCTGCTATGGAATTTTTTTTTTTTTTGATAACTTTATACTAAAAGTAATCCAGACCTTATGGTCTAAAATAGGATACCGCAAAAGAAGTGGTTGGTATGATTGTATTTTGATGAGGTTTATGTTTGATTTCTTTACTATATTGATAAACGTGTAAAAACTGACAGAAGTCCAAGCTACTTGATCGATTGACAAAATTCTGTTTGATTATATACCTAGCATCAATTTATAAGGAGGACAACTTCTGTTGCATATAGCTATTCTGATTAATCTTGGTGCACTTTTGTCCGATGAACTTTTATTTTAAATTTTCAGCTTGGCGAAGGAAGTGTAAACACGGCTCTATTTGCACACCTGTTCAAACATATATTAAGCTTTTTGATTCTAGCTTAAACTTCTGCACTTTTAGAGGAAATTCCTTTTTATGTACGCTTAGAGATCAATGTCCAGGATGATACTCTAAATGCTTTGCTTATAATGGCTCTCCTGTATCCTTAATGACCAATTCAGATGACCTACCTCGATGAATGGGCTTTGCTTGAGGAAGATCACATTAGCTCGTTATCTGGAGCTGTAGAAGATTTAGAGGCTAGCACTCTTCGTCTTCCTGTTACTGGAGGAGCAAGAGTAAGTTGATTTGCAAAGATTATTTTGCTGGTTTGAAAGAATAATTGCTGATCTGTATAATATCTGATCATGGCAAATTTTTATTCACAGGTAGATATAGAATCTTTGAAAGGTGCTCTTTGCTCTGCTGTTGATGTGATGCACGCTACAGGATCCTCTATGTATCCCCTCTTTTCAAAAGTAAGACCTAGTTATTATTATTATTTTTTTCTTTACTCATTTGTAGAGTGTTCTAGGGTCTTCGAGAATGGGATTTGTTGGTAAGGTCTCTTTCCTCAAGAAATTCCATACTGTGATAGTGTAAGGAGAGTGTTCTAGGGTCTTCGAGAATGGGATTTGTTGGTAAGGTCTCTTTCCTCAAGAAATTCCATACTGTGATAGTGTAAGGAAGCAAAAAAGTTTTTTACATGTCTGCTTCATTGTAATTGGTTTGACTTATAGCACAATCAGATTGTACTACAGAGGAACCATGTCTTGAGGGAGGGAAATGGCTATTAGTTCATCGCAAACCATTGGTCATTATTCAAAGTTTAGTAGTTCAGATGTTCTGTTGAACAAGTATCTCTGGGGAGGGAAATTGCACTTTGTGGATACTTGCCCGTTGTGCTGTCTTCCATACCCATATACCTTTGGGTTTACAAAATTATATGATGTATATGTTTTATCATAACCCCTTTTTTGACTTAATTGTTACTCAGATTGTTGTCTGATGCTCTTAAAACATGATTGAATATTCTTGCAAGGCCTAACGTCGTTTCCCTCTTCTTGTCCCTGAATTTACAGGTTGAGGAAATGAATGAGCTGGTATCCGAACTGGCTCTTGCAGCAGCACATGAAAGGGCAATGCTCGAACAATGCGAAACTTTATTGGCTTCAACAGCTGCCATGCAGGTGCGGGACATAAATATTACGCTGAAATCTACCTCTATGTTTGCATCAAGTCTGATATAGTCTGCTGCATAATGCTTACAGACTGAAAGTATAATCCCGTACACATTTTACTGGTTTGAACGTGTTGTTGAAATCATAGTGGAATCATAATTTAGTGATTTGATCGCAAAGTCTAAATTTCAGTGAAGTCGCTAAAGTTTACCCCATGTCTTCGCCTAGGGCAAGTCTTAGCACAACATAAGATGCAACCTGTTTGCTTTGTGAAAGATCTCTCCGTAGTGCATGGCTAGCTAGCTTTAAAAGTGTTTCCTTTGCGTAACATCGATTTGTAGCTTGAGCTCTCTTACTGAGATGTTTGGTTTTTACTTTTGTCAATTCGTGAAGGTGGAGGAATGCAGCCTCAGGACGCATCTCTCGCAATTGAAGCAGACGCTGGAGAAAAGGAGCACCCTGTTCCGGCCGTCGAGATTGCCTTCTTGACTGTTCTTAATATAACACGTTCCACAGATCGACTAAGGTCTGTTCCGGCGTCGACGCTTGTATATTCATACCCGCCTTTTTTTTTTCTTCCTTTAATTCTTTTTCTTTTTTTGTTCCATTCATTTTTTTCGGCTTTCCTCTTCTGCCGTGGTGGCACCACCAGGCCCCACCTTCACAGTGTAATTTTGATCAAACGGTTTGAGTATAATTAGAAAAAGCAATGCAGAGAGAGCAAAGGGATTGAAATGAATGATGTCCAGAGCAAAATTTAGGAATGAGAGGGTGAAGATTTTGTGTATTGCTTGTGGTTTGACAAAGCAAAAGGCAAGCTAGTGATTTGATGAAAGTAAAATCTTTGATATTTTTCTTTAGTCCTTCAATCGATTACCTCCAGAACAATTAGACATCCAATTGTAATTGCAAGTACCTAATCGGGATAATAATACTTTCGCAAAATGCATGATGTGATCACTGAACTTTTAATTTATTCAACGTGATTCATGAACCTTATCTTAATGTGGGACGGCATTCAAATTGTTAATGGTATACGTTCAATTTAATCTTTGAATGAAAATATTCAATGTTGTAACTAGAATTAATAGAAAAATAAAATCAGATATTTTTCATATAGTCTATAAACTAAATTTCATATGTATCAAAGATTCATGGATCATATTGAATAATTTTAAAGTTTAAAGGTGAAATTCATGGACCAAATTAAACAAACTAAAATCTTGAAAATTATATTATACATTGGGACAAAAGTTAGGGATTATTTATATCATTTTCCATATCCAATTTGCAAGAGCTCTCTAGCAAGCTATGTCCCGGGCCGAATGCAATGGCCTCAGATCTCTCCACGAGTCGAAGGATGGTGCGATCTATGGGTTCAAGGTTCGGTTTACCTTTGATTTAGAGGTATGTTTAGACCGAAATTTAACCTAGTGATTCGGGAAAGTGCCAGACCCAAATCAGACCACTGAAGAAGTTTACAATCCAAGCCCAAATCACTTCCTTTACCCTTGTTCTTCGTTTTGCTCCTTTTGATCAAGTGGCCAGAAAATCTGACGGTCGGGCCCCGTTTGGTATATGTGGGAATGAAATAACGGGGACAAGATATAAGAAATCCCAATAGAAATCGAACTTAGAAATTACTAATCTTAATCTTTTGAATTTAATTGTTTCAGCTGGATATTAGACAAGTGAGCTTACCATATTAGTTATCTTTATACAAGGCTAATTTAAAAATCCACATATCTACTTGCCTTTTTTTTTCAAATATATTAACTCATTCCCATTGGTTCTTATTCTTTCGCACCTCCCCCACCATATTAACGAACAAGCTTCGATGCAAATCAATTCATATTTCCATTCTGCATCATTCCAAGTAACCAAACGTGCCAATAAAAAAAAGTACAGGGAATTGGGCTTTCATTATGACCCCAAAAGAAAGTAACCAAACGTGCCAACAAAGGGAATTGGGCTTTCATTCCCATTCTAGTTAGCCTCACTTCCTTTAATAAACATGTCCTTAGGGTAAAAACAAAGCAGATAGAAGCAGAACTTCCTGGGGAACAAAAATAAATCGAAGTGTGCATGGACTAACACATGCTTCTTGCTTTGATGTACAAGAGCTCCATTGGCAAGAGACTGCTTCATAACTGTGCTTTTAAGGTAAATACACTTCATTGACAAAGTACACTTTGTATTCAACTTAGGACTAGTCCAGCAGGCCAAGTGCTGCTATTTGCTGAACTTGTTTTAAACCTAGTTAGCCGGTTCTCGAAATAGGCTGCGTTGTACACGTTACTGTACACAAGTTACAAAAATTTCCCAATCTAAAGAAAATTCAATACACTAAGTAAAACAAAAATGGCCCGCGAGTATTCTACCTCAGCGCTTGGCTCTCAGATGCCAGCTGAGACTTCATTGGCAGATGATTTATCTGGTTTCTTTGGTGGGTCTTGACCTTTCTGCAGAAGAGCTTTGTTTGGGACCAAAACGATGGACATGTTCCTTTCTCTAAAGTTCTTGCTCTCCTCGGTTGCAAGCTGTAGGTTCATGTCCATGATTAGCCAAAGCGGAAACTCATAGGAAGGTAGAATATGCAGAATTACTGTTAAGCTTGTGACTGAGATAAGCATTGATCTGAAGAAACGGACAAATAGCTTCTTGAGAGATTTCTTACGTATATGATCCGAAACTCGATTTTGCTTTAGTTTGACATTTGTGATATTACAAGCTAATTAATATATCACAAAATACAAGGGTGACTCTGTCCCAAGAATAATAATAATAACACTAATAGAATCTTTTGTTTATGTTTTCATTGCCCCTCGGGATTCGCACAAGGCATTGTCCCGGTTTCGGGGCATCAGACAGGAACTTTTCTTCATGGGAAAATGAAAGGAGGTTTTCTGACAGCCAAAATTATTGAACATATACATCCCACGAAGTGCATGTATTAGGAATACCTCTCCAACGTCATTCTGGAAACGTTTGATTAGCTCAATGGCATTATTTCTGAAGTCATTTTCACGACCTTTTAAGTTCACTATAACTTTAACCTGCAAGAATTATATGAAAGTTTCACACATAGAGGTCCCATTATATTAGTATATATATAAGCAACATGTGCCAACATCATAAAGAATGATCCAACCAACCTTATCACCATCTTTCAAAAACTTCTGTGCTGCTCTTAAACGTACAGAATAATCATGCTGATCAATGTTGTAACTGTCCACAAAATGCCACACAATTAAAAGACAGACCAGTGCATTTGGGAGACAGACATGGGCAGAATCTCAATAACCACACACGGACTGTCAGTATATATAAGGATTGCTACCACCCACACTCTGTTTATAAATTTTTTATACATTTTGAGCTGAAAGAGTACAAGCAACTTCTTATGTATGTGGAGAGGATTAACCGAATCACTTAATACCTCAGTTTGATTTGCATAGACTGGAGATTGTGAGTTCGACCCACTCCTCACACTCGAAATTAACATTTAAATTATCAGTAGACTTCCTCTTAAAGAACATTCCAAACACACCAAATAACCTGTAACATATACAGGAAGTCTACCAACTAATAATAACTGGAGATCAAAGGTGGAGATGATGCAAAAAAAAGAAAAGAGCATACAATTGGGTTAAATAACTTGAAATTTCAGAGTAAATCCTTACCCCATCTTCAGCTCCTTCAGATCCATACGACTAGCTAAAAACGCAAAGGATAATTTTATTAGTACACATAATCGTTAATGAAAATCTGCACATGATCACTATAGAACTCCTAAAGTTAGGCAGAGCAGACATTCACCAGCACTTTTCTTCTGCTGCTCCCGTTTCTTCTTTTGTTGTTCGTATTTGAATTTCCTGGGAGGATAAAAAACATTGACAAGAAAAAACAGTAGCCTTAGATTTTCCTTAGATGACAAATAAAGTTGGCGACACTCTTAAACCAATAGGTGAGGTCAGTACAATTATTTGCAGAACTTTTCATAAAGGCAGGGCTTTTCGTGGAATTCTGATAACATAATTTGCCACATGCGACAGCTTTAATCAATCTTCGAAGGACAAATTTTCCGGTATAACATTAAATTGTCTTAGAAACATCACTACATCATCAGATTAAACCAGAAACTTAACGAGCTTAGGTTCTGAAAAAATCATGACAAGACCAAAAGCATTGCAAACTCACTAACAAAGAAACATAAAGACACAAAGGAAGAAAGAGGAATAGGAAAATTAGGGTTGGTTAACGAGATGATCAAACCGTAAAAAAAAAAAAAAACATGCACAATTGCAAGTTATCACTGATGAGTAAATACAGAAAGGAAGTTCAGTGAGAACACCAAGCAGTACCAACAAAATAATGGGAAAAACAAAAATAAATTTCTTCAATCTTTAGGCATGGAGCAGATTATTAAAAAAATCATGTCTGTGCAGATTAATCGCAAGTGTGTCGATTGTATGTCATATTCCATGTCTAATGCACTTCCAGAATATGAAGAGGGATATCTGAGGTCTATACTTGTAATCCATGATTCTGACCACTGGGGGATCCGCATCAGGGGACACTATGACCTGCATTTAAGCAGCCAAAAGAAAGACATTGCTAATTGTTTCCACGAGAAAACTTGGAGGTTGAGACTATGATATTTTAAATGCATCTTCGCAGAAAATGTCAAATTGCTCATGAGCAAACATGCAAATTGCAAAACTCCATTCCTCAATTAATTCGTCAAAAATTACAACCAAGATATTCCAAAGATATGGAGAAGATTATTAAAAAAATCATGTCTATGCAGATTAATACATCTTTTAGATAGACCATAGTTGATCTCACGTCCAATGCTCAGTGCCAACCCCGGGGTGCTGACCAAGAGGGAAGAACTGATGGAGATTATATTGAAATTAGTAGTTTAGGTATCAAGATTCCCCAAAATATGAGTTTTCATCGGTGGAAAAAATTCTGACAACCTGATACAAATCTTGAAGTCACAAATTCCAAGTTTCCAAGTGCAATCTTCTTTCATCATGTGTCAGTACCGTCATTGAGTACACATTAAAAGTTGACTAAATTCTAGTACATCATTCACGACCATTAAAAATAAAATATTGGATTCTTTTGAAAGCTAATTCCCAAACACTAAATATGCAAACTCGTGAGCATTATACAATATACTGCTCGTAGTTAGGCATACTTCTCATATGTGATCCCAAGATTTTACATCTTTTGCCAACCCCGACACAAGAAGCTATAGGCAGACATATATTCTCCAAGAACAATTTTCAATTTTGGAGTGTTCCACCCATTTTGTTGTGAGAATAAATCTAAATAGTACTTCATGGTATATGCTATCACGCAAATAGATAGAGAAGCAACACAAGCACAAGATGTTTGTACCGAAATCTAGCATATCTTCCTATTGGATTTCAGATTAAGAAAAGAAAAAGTTCAAGAATTTGACAACTATAATTCATACCAGATTGAGCTCAGCATCCTCGGCCATCTGAATTGCCTCATTTTTAGACACCACCCCAACCTACACCAAGATATAACTCAATAAGCCACAGCTTTAACAAGAACATGCATACAAAAGGAACAGAAACAGTCCCGAACAGCATCCCTAACTAAGTTCAAGCCAACTGCAGCCATTCAATTTCGAATACAAACCCTCTCAAAGGCTCTTTATCATAACTACACTGATGAGAACAAAGATTGTTACCTCGACTTCAATCCAAAATGCAGAAACGAAGGAGAAAAGAAGGAAGAAGGAAACCGACTCACCATATTTTGTTTCTGATCAATCAAGCGTACAGTAGCCGACCTGCATCAATCCACCACACGGACGTTGAACACCATCATTTGCGAACATCAATCCGATTAACCTCAAATTTGGCCAACATGCTCAAACGAATCATCCAAAGAAGAGAAGCTCGGAGCACGTCACCTGATGGTGGACACGTCGAGCGCTTGGTCGTCCTCGGAATCGCTCTGCCGGGACCGCCTCCAGTCTCTGGACCCCGAGTAACGCGATCCTCCGCCGCCACCGCCGCCGTAACGGCATGCGACGGAGCCTCCGCGGGGGGCGAGGACGAGGGAGCATCTGGCGAGGCCCGTCGCCTCGGGGAGGCGGACTCCGAAGAGCTTCGACGACTCGAGCGAGGACAGGGAGAGGGGCGGAGACGCCGCCGCCGCCGCCGCCGCCGCCGCCGCCGCCGCCGTGGAGCTCGTGAGGACGGGCTTGAAGGCGAAGGTTCCGGTGACGGCAGCCATGGCCGTCGTAGCGAGGGAGCTCTGCGACTGCGAGAGCGAAAATTCGTTGCTCAATTCGTCTTCATCTGCATTCGCGCACTCGCCGTTGCAATCATCGTCTTCCTTATCCACAATGACTCGTTTTCGCTGAAGAATCGGGGCTCCGAATGGGCCGGAAGGGGCCCGAGCCCGTTTCTTCATGGGCTTGGACGGGCCCGCCCAGTTGGAATTCGGGCCGAAAATTAAAAGATGTAATAAAATGGGAAAATGATAGAAATGATTTTGAATTTGATCAACGTGCAATGTATTTTACAAATTTTAATTTGTTCAATAATCTCTAAAATTTAATTTAATGTGATATCTGAAACTTTAATTTGTTTAGTATAATTTTTGAACATTTTGTTTATATTCAATTTAAAATGCTCAATATTATTCTTAATATAGAATTAATGATAGGACTACACCAAACGTTTTTATACGGTTTAAGAACTATATTAAATATACAACAAAATTTCCACATTCAATAAATTATAGGGTTAATACTTTGAAAAATGTATACCAAATTTACTCAGAATTAATTTTTTAACTATGAAAAACCCAAAATTGGTACATATGTCACAAATTTACCCCGATTAATCATAAATGACTATAAACTAAGTATATTTGTGACAAATTTACCAAAAACTAATTTATTTTAATAGCAAAAAATCCCAAATGTACAAAAACACCATTCGTTAAATCAGATTAATATCACGAAAAATTACAAAAATTATATAATCAGTAACAAATGAAGAATGAAATCCCTAACTAGTAGAACAGTTAACTGTTAGGTGTCATTCGGTTTGGTAATTTGATAGTAAAATTTATCGGAAATTAATAAGAGTAAATTTGTCACAACTATATCGGTTTTTGTGTAAATTTGTTAAATGTGTAGCGGTTTGAAGTTTTTGGTGGTTAAAAAATTAGTTTGGGTTAAATTTGTCATAAATGTACAGTTTTGGGTTTTTATGATAGTAAATCTAAACTATAAGTTTTGGGATAATATTAGATATTTTAAGAATATATTAAATTAATTAAAAATTAAAGAATCATGATTGCGTCATTATCTCTTGAAAAAGCGTAGCAAGATATTCTCGAGATCGTCTCCCGCTCTCGCGTCTCGTTCATTTGGGAGCGAGCATGTCTTCTGGTTCGAGCGAACGGCGACATCAACCGCCGCCGCCGCCGCCGACGACGACGACGGTGGGGGACTCCGACGACAGGCTGAAGCTCGCCGTCGCTATTTCTCTCCTGCGTTCCAAGTTCCTGAAGAACCGCATATCTCCTCCTCCTCCTCCTCCTCCTGCTGAATCCGACGTTCTGCGATGGAAGCGAAAGGTCTGCTCTCTTTCGCTCCCTCCTACTTCGCTCAAATCGCCTTCGTCGCGTCTTCCTCTCTGAATGGAAGTAATGTTTCCGGCGCCGCTCTTGTTGCCTGTGGTTTTTAAGGCTAAGGAGCGAAAGCAGGAGCTCCTGCGGCTCAGAGAGGATCTCAAGGAAGCAGAAGGTTCGCGTTCTTCAAGCCTCTCTCTCTCTCTGCTCCCGATTGTGTCTTTGCTTTTCTATTGGTAGAGTTTCGTGATCAGAGACTCTGTTGTGATCGGTTGTTTCGCGCCAGAAGCATCGCACTCCGCCGCATTCCCTCAGGTCGCGTCCTGCAAGTGCTATTTCTTCGATGACTTGGGGAAGCCGAGCCCTGACCGGCTCGGAGGCGGCTCCGATCATCGATTCAGCGATGTTCTTCGCCGGAGATTTCTCAGACAAGGTTTTCCTCGCATTAATATCGTCATCATCGTCATGGGACGCCAGTTTGAGTTTCGACGATCTCAAGGACTTGATTTGCTTCTCTTGCTTTGCAGTGCGATTCCGGGAAAGTAAGAGGAGAAGAGATGATTCGCATCGGCGCCAGCATCTCTCAGGTGCTTTCTTTTGGTTGATGTTTATAATTCCAGCATGCTCAAATGTCTATCCATGTACTTCACGAATATTTCAATATTCAGTGTTGAAGAGGAATTAGTGAATTTTGATCAGATAGTTCAAATTGTACCACGGGTTTGGAATATAATGTATTTCCGCAGTTGTATTAGTTGTGAAACTTCTGATGTTGCTACCCTCACTCGTTGCTATAATCCAAACTAGACTTCCTGAGGTATTACATCCGCACCTTTCATTTTTAACTAAGTTGAATGATTGCGCTATTCAGCTTGACATGGTTAGTTTCCACCATTGGTTTCTGGTACTGGTAGTGAATGGGCAAGAGTAATGGTGGAGGATTTTGTGTACTTGTTTTTATGTAACGATTGAGAAAAACCCTTAGAATGAATTGTGGATTCGGACTTGAGAGACTGGTGCGATGACTGACTTTGAAAAGCACCAGATGTTTTCCCCTTCCTTCCTCTGGCACAAATGATCTGGATATTTCTTTCACAACGCCAGTTACCTCCTCTCAAAGGACTTCCAATGTTTCTTTGTATTTGGCCTTTCCCTGTATTAACATATAATTCTTGTTAACCCATGAATTCAGCAGTATGAATAAGCTATTTATGGCTATATCTGATTTTCTAGAGTCCTTGTACACATCAATTTCAGATGTAACAACTATAGATGAAGTGGAGCATCTTTGTGCTGCTGCTGATTTTCTTGTGGAGCTTTGTGATGCTACTTCATCTGTGAGATTTTTCTCTCCGTATACTCTGTGATTACATTCTATTTATCATAAATAAATTGTATCCGAATTGTTTTGTCATAGGTTGAGGAGGATAATTTTGCTAACTGGTCACATCAAGCTGTAGACTTCATCCTAGGTATTGAGAGCTTCCATAATTATTCCTGAATTTAAATTTCTGTAAGTTGCATTCACCTTCACTTCTCAATTTCATTATCTGCAATTGCCACTTTCAATTTTGGGTGTTTTCCTTGTAAGCTGTGTCGCTGGTTCATTGATATGTTGAGGAAGTCCAGAGAAGAACCTAAACACTCAGTCGTGAAGTCATCAAATAATGTATCAAAAGTAAAAGAGAGATCGTTTATCTTCCGTGAACCTATGTTTATTAGAGTTTGCACATGGCGGTCTATGTATTGGGATGTCTGCTGCAAGGATGAATGTTATTTACTGCACCAGTGTCATTGTGACAAGTTGAGAGATGTGCCCAAGTAATTTGCCAGCACCCTTAATTTGAAGCTGTAAATCATTTTCACACAGAAATTTTTAGAGTGAACTATTCATGGTTTTGAGCAAGGTGGTTAAGTATTTGGTTAAATCTAAATGGCACTAGAATTGCAGCAAGTACTTTCTGGAAGTTTTGAGGTCAATGATTTGATGTTAGTTTGTCCAGGTTTCTTGCCAATAGAAATTTATGAAGATGATTGTCTGTGCAATTTGGCATTCCTGCCAAATGCCTTTTTTGGTCCTCTGGTTAATTTTCTAACAATGCTCTCTCCGAAGCTTCATTGAAGAATCTATTATCAGTGAAAGAGAACATGGAAAGCATTGAAGGTATTGTCAACAGTTTGATATTGCGTTTGGTTAGAAGGATGACCTCTCTTTCGGGAAAAGATGGTGGTTAGTCTTTCTGATTCCAATCCTTCTCCTATTGATTTAATGACACCTTAAACTGTATGGTTGATGAATGACTTATATGTACTGCAATCGTTCACTTTCCTCAGTTACAGTTACAGTCGATCATTGGTGTTTCCATTTTGTTAGTGACTCATAATACTTATTCCTCTGCTGCATCATTTTGTTTTAGGGCGGGATGATGTTGGCAATGATGTGCAGTTCCATGTTCAGCATTTGATTCGGAAACTAGGAAAGGTGGTCTACCTAGGACAAAGAGCATTAGTTGCAGTTTCTCAAAAGATTCCTGTCGTGGCAGAATATATACTCTTTTCAGATCCTTTTGATGATAAATTTCCTGACATGCATCAGTATATGTTCATCTTGTAAGTAAATCAACCATGATTTCTCCTCTAGCGGATCATATGTCATTATGCAGATTCCTGAACATTTTTTTAACCATATGGACTTACGTAGCACATATTCACATCAGATGATTGGTGGAATGAGATCTATTGCCTGCATCCTACTTGGCATAATATGGTGGATGATCGTGTCAGGGCATATGGTCTTTCCTGAATTTCGTAGGCTAAACATGATGCTATCCAGAGCTAAGATCATGCTTTTCCTTTTAATGGTCTCATAAAGAGAATACTTTAACTGATGAGTCTTGGATATCGTTGGTTTCATTGAGTTTATAATTCATTTGCTGACTCTTGTGCATGCAGAATCCAACTTCTCGAATTCTTGGTATGTGATGACTTGCTAACATGGTCAAGGGATGAAAAATTTGACCGATGTGAGTGTACTTTATCTGTTGCTTGCATCTTATGCTGCTCTTTAACTTCACTTTAGCTCTGCAAGACTAAAGCCACAATTTTTTATTGTTCTGCACACCTAATATCATAAGCATAATAAGCTCTTTGATAGAGTAAGCATTAAGCGTTATTTTTGCAGTGTTGTTTGAAGAGTGGTTGACATCAATTATCCATGCCCGGAAAGCGCTGGGAGTCTTGGAAAGCAGCAATAGTCTCTACATGCTTTACATGGATCGGGTGGTCGGAGAATTGGCGAGACACTTGGGTGAGATTTCATCAAACCACAAGCTGAATCACGATGTTCTAACCAACCTGTTCCTCTGACTGCATCTTGCATCATACTGTTGTCACTCTCAACCCCTGTGCTTGCCTCATATTATACTCCTTTGTTGTCGACGACCAGTGTACAGCTTCCATCGATCAGGGTAAGCCTGAAGCTGTCAGTTGCTCATCTATTGTTAACGTCCGCAGTTAATCAGCCTCAACTTAGCCAATCATGATTTGTGATCACATTATTACTCTCTCTCTCTCTCTCTCTCTCTCTCTCTCTCTCTCTCCCCCAACCCTGAAACCGTCTGCATTTTCTTTTTGTTCGTCCGGATTCAGATTGAAATGTCCTTTGTCAATATAGATCAGCTGTCTTCACGAGGCTCTTGCCTTACTCGCAGGTACTGTTGCTGTTGCACCAGGTACACGTTTATGTTAGATAACTTTGGTTGGGAGGAAAATTAAGGGAAGTTAGTGAAAATAGGGGTGGAGAAATTTGGAGTGGAAAAATTTTCCGAAATATCTAAAATTTCTGTGAGTGCAAAGAGGAGGGAAAATCTAATATGGCCACGATCTCCCTTTCGCTAATTGAAGGATAATATTGTTGGTGGTAAATAGAGTTAGTAGCTTGAGTTTATTGCCTTTTTTTTTTTTTTTTTTGGGGGGGTTGTTTTTGGAAATTGATGAATTATCTTGTAGGGTAATTGGTTCCATGGTCTATCGAGAACCTTTTTTCCCCCTTTTTTTGTTCATTTTTTACAGCAAAATCACAAGAGCAACAAAACGGTTCAATGTAAAAGATGAACAATAAAAATCCTTATCCACAAAAAATAACAATCCACAAGATGAACACGGAGTCATGAACATTTATAAATAATAAAAAGTTCAATCATGTAACATAAAACATAAATTGTAAAACTTGACAATATGAGCATGTAGTTACGTATAATTATAAACAATAAAAAGTTCAAACACGTAACATAAAATATAAGTTATAAAACTCTGATCACCATTCATCCATAAAAATTTAGAAGAAGAGGAAAGATTGACGAAGAGTTCAAAGGAAGGATAAAGGACAAAAGAGTGCTGAGATTAGAATTTATGAGGAAAAAAATTAGGGTTTTGGCTTTTTAGTTTATAAAAATGGTTTCGAAAAGGGTTCCAAAAAAGGACCGTGCAGTTTGGATCCTTGATCACTCGGAACGTTCAACCGGTTTCCAAAAATTTGAAACTTGTTCTTGGGCTATTTATAAAACTCCGATCCCCATTCACTCCTCATTCACTCAGAACGTTCAACCAGTTCCAAAAATTTGAAACTTGTTCTTGGGCTAGTTCCAATGGGAATTGAATCTAGAATCTATTTTTTAGGTGGTCTGGTTCAGTTCTCGAGTGGAACCAGTTTGGTTGCACACCCTTATTCAATAAGTAAACGATGAGATAAAAGTCGATAAATAAAAATAAAAAGAAATGTATATGATGTGATTTTTTTTTTTGAGCAAGGTATACGATGTGAGTTTGAAATGAATTTTCTGTATCTAAATGGTAATAGGCGTGAAAATAAGTAATGAAAATGAAATTAGCCGCCCGCCTAAAAGAAGTTTTCGCATTTGTATGCTCGTTTTAGAAAGTCGAGGAAATTCCATTGATCAATAAAAGATATATCATGTAAACAGATCGCATCGGATTCGACAGACCGGCGCATTCGGTCGTACCCCGTCTAATAATTTGTCGCTAACTTGCTCTTCGGACGGTGTATAACTTTCGTTTACGCTGTCGCATGTACGTCACTTGTTTTACCGTGTCGTTTCGAGGATATGCAAGAGAGTGTTGCCTTAAGAGGTCTGTTCTTTAAATGTATAGATATGTGGCCAAGAGAAGCATATATTTTCATGCTTTATTTCCTCTTTTGTATCTGCGGAAAGTTCACGGTATTTTTCGCCAACGCAATGTCACCCCCTCTTATCACATAGAGATTCCCTTCTTCTTCTTCACCCGTCATTCGTACCAGACCCGAAACGACCGAAATCTCCGCCTTTTGCTACGTGAAAATCGCCTTTCTTTTGATGGCGGGGATCAAGTTGGTGCTTGCCCTTTCGTTCGTAATCCTTCTGTCGCTGTCCCGATCTCCTGAGAGCTCTGCTTGTGCTCGCGAGGGTGGCGAGTCCTCAGATAAAAAGGGAAAGAGTGGCATCCATGTGAAAAGATTGGCGGCAGCGGGGGAAGTGGTCGAGGGGGAGGTGGGGGTGGCGGGGGAGGAGGTGGCGGTAAGGGGGAGGCGGGGCGGGGGTGACGGCAGCCGAGGGGGAGGAAGCCGTGGTGGACGAGAGGGAGGTGGCAGCGGCAGCCGCAGTCGTGGGGGTGGTGGGGGCCGACGGCGGCGGCGATGGTTATGTCTGGCCAGGGGGTGGAGATAAACCCAACAACAGGACTCGAAGGTCCTCGGCGGCCATCGGATCTGACCCGTCGTGGAATGCCTCCATCGTTTGTTCCTGCCTTCTCCTCAGTGTACTGTTGGCTTTCGAATCTCTAGTTTGATCGCCATGAAAGCAGGAGTTAGGCGGTTGTTGGATTTCCTTCGTGGTTTGCGTAGAACCTTTACCTCTATCTGATCACCATTGTCATGGTTTAGGTACAATAATACTTCATTAAGTTGATCTTTAGCATCCAAAAGCCTTGCATAATTTTTTTTAACAAATGATATATAACGTTGTTCATAATCATGTGGTCTACTTTCAAATTTTTTCTTTCTTTCAAAATATTCTTAAATCAAGTTATATTGAATGCTATATCACGTGATATATTGAGATAGTTCTACACCTAAACAGACTTCTTTATTTTGAATTCATGTGAAACGATCACCATAGTCAAGAAGCTTGAGTATTCACATATCTTGTTGCGCCTGCGTAAGAATTTCTTACTTCGTGGGCCAAACAATTCTCGCATTTCGGTTTCTATAGCCACAGTGCTATGATGAGCCTATGTTTCTCTCCTTATTTAACTTTAACCTAGGTTGATTCTGCAGATTATAAACCTTGCCCGTTCAAGAAGAGCCTTATCAGTAAAACAGGCTACGTTTGGCAATTATAATAAAATTCGTGATATGATATGATTTATCCTATCATGGGGAATGTGGGATAAATGTGGATAGAATTTTTAACGTCTATAATAGGAAAGTTATTTTTCTCGAATAACAAATTTATTAAATTAACAAAATTGAAATTATATAAATAATATATGAATTCTAATTTAAGAAATTAAAAATTAAAAATATTTTTAATTAATCTTATTTTAATTTATATATTCAACTTTAATTCTATCTTATAATAAACATCCAATCTATAAATTAAATATTTATATTTATTATATATTTAGGTATGTTAGTACAATGTACTATTTGATAAAATTTTATTAAAGAATGATGAAAGGGGAAAAAAGAAATAATAAAGAAAATAATATAAAAAAGAGGAAAAATAAAATAAAATTTAAAATAAAATAAATTAAGAAATAGTGTTACGAGAGATTTTCACCATCTCCATTTATGAACATTTAGATTCATTTATAATGATATGCTGATTATATCAAAAAAATGTATATAATATGAAGTGAATATATCCGACTTTAATACTGCGATTCACCAAACAATTGATAGGATATAAAAAATTCTAGGATTTCATATTCTATCCTATCTATTTCTATCGCAATTAGAAATCCGGATGACCAAACGTAAATCACATCATTCACTTCTCCATAGATTATTATAATAGTGGCCAATGCATCGTTAGAGCGGTCTCCCATGTGAAGATATCGATTTCAATGATCCAGATTCAATTCATTATGTGTATCATGTTCATTTAATAAGGAAATCAGGGAGAGAGGATTTTGGTTTTCAAAAGTAAATGGAGGGAGGCACCGAGCGGTGAACTGGGGTTGCGTCCACAACCGGCTACAGGGGAATATGACTGGCCACCGCTATGCAGAAATTTATTCCATTACGTGAAAATTTAGGATCCGTTTGGTAATGCTTATATTTGGGGGAATAATTTCTTTTTAGAAATTTATTTTTATTTTTATTTCCTAGAATAATTTCTCAGTAAAAGAACACGTTTAATAAATATACAAAATTTATATTCTCAGGATGAAAAAAAGTAGAAATGCATTTGGTATGATTTGCAATTTTCTTTTGTAATGTATAATTTCTTTTAATTTGTTTTTTTCTTATTCTTCCTTATTGTCATTGCCAACCACCGTCAACTACTGCCGATTGCCATCGCCATTGCCCGCCAGCTGGGGATGGCGGGCTGCAATCGGTGGTAATGGGCAGTGTTGGCGGCGATGGTCGGTCAGCAATGGTGGTCAGCCAGCTAGCGGGCGGTAGTGGGTGACAGTCAGTGATGGTTGGCCTGCAGTAGATGACAATAGGGGTGGCGGTTGGCAAAGAAGAAGAAAAGAGGAAAAAAAGAAGAAGAGAAAATAATTTATTTCTAGAAATTGTTCCTTTGTCTCTGTTCCAAATCTATTCCCTGGTCATTTTTTTTATCCCGGGGAGTAGAAAAATTAATTGATATTACCAAACAGATTTCTATTTTTTTTAATTTTTTTATTCTAGAGAACAAAAGACCAAAAATTAGAAGAAACAAAAATGTCACTAAACAGAGCCTTATTCATGTAGTTGAATTACCTATAGTTTAATTATGGAAAACATTGTAATTTTGAATTGATAATTTCGATATTATAGTTTATATTGATAATATGTGTTTTAATATTTCCTTTTAATCGCCACAGATGCTGTTAAACTAGGCATATAAAGAATACACAATAATTTATATTCGAATATATTATCTGTACTTATTGTCTACAAAGTTAACTATAAGGGTGAGGCGCTAGAAAGCACCGACACTCTCTTGGAGCTTTTGTGTCGTATTGGATATTTTGACACATGTCCGACACTCTTGAACACTCTTGGACACTCTTTAACACCCGGTCAACACATGTCGGAAAATCCGACACTTGGTTAAATTTTTCGACACTCTTCAACATTTGAGTTGGAGTTCCGACATGTGAGTTTCCGACACACGATTCCGATATGCGAGGTCAATTTTAAAAATTTTCAATAAATGAATAGTCAAAATATATATGAAAAAAAATAAAAATCAATAATAAAATAACAAATTCAGAAAGTATAAAAACCTAATAGTTTTTTTCTCTTCTCTTTTGACTCTCACTTTCCTTATACACAATTTACCCTTGAGTTTTTTTTTTTTTTTTCCTTTTGACACATTTGATATGCAAGTCTAGAATGTGAATTTTTCTTTCTTTTCAAGTTTTATGGATTTATTGAAATGGAGTTGAATTTGTCAAATTGAAACAATGAAGGATATTAATAAATGATGGATTAATATTTTTAGTCTAAATTTATTACGGGATTTTATTATTACTTATTTATTTTTGAATTTGAATCAGATTAATTTGATTGAAAAATATGCATATAATATACATGTCCCAATGTATCGAAATTCTCTATTTTTTGAGAAACGACGTGTCGGCGTGTCATGTCGTGTCGTGTCGCGTGTCGCGTGTCGCATATCCGTGTCGGTGCTACTTAGGTGAGGCAAGCCTACTTACGCCCCTTTCGCAGCAATTTCCCCGCAAACCATTTCTTGGAAAGAAAAAACCGCCCTGTTCTCCAAGTGGAGATTATATAGTCCCACACACCTAAAAAAGTTTTGTAGTTGTATGCATATTTAGAAAATCTGACCGATAAGAAATATTATGTCGGCATATCACATGAAATTTCCTCGCAACCCAAGCCACAAACAACATTCATGGTTATATTTTTGAAAGTAAAGAAAATACCACCAAACGCGTTAAATTATGTTCATTGCGACGTTAATATCCCAATTATTTTTTGTGAGTTGTCAAAATCCCGAACTTATGCTGGTGTGGCAAGTGTACCCTCCCTCTATCATTGAAAAACCCTAAACTTTATTCAGCATGGCACATATATCTCAATTCTTTTTTTCTTTTTTTTGAGTCACCAATAATCGAAATTTGAACCGGTGCAACAGAAAGTTCGGACATTGGTGTCACCGTGTGCATAGATTATTGTTGCTAATGGTCAAAAGCTTAATCTAAATTTGGACCATTATAAATGATAGGTCCCCACTGTCGTCTCACATGGATTCCATTAAACTCGACCGTCCCAATTTAGTTTAGTATGCGCATTAGGTAAAACTTTCTCGAGAGGAAGCAATGGTGTTTTTCAGTTCTAATTTATCCTTGTCCACAGGTCCACAGCACATGCTCACGCGAATCTGTTCGCACGACGACCTCGTTTTACCGTGTCGTTTTAACAATGCCGATGTGGAGGAGGTTATTTTCCGAACCGTATCTTCTTGATATAAATATAAGCAGTGAAGCAGAAGTTTCCTGCATTAATTCCTTGTTTATATCTGCTGAAGATTTACTGTAATGTTCGCCAACACAATATCACCTCTCTATCGCTGAGAGATTTCCTTTTATTTCCTGAAATAGTCACGCGGTCCAACTGATATAATTTGTATCTGATCATCCCTACTTTCCTCCTCCTCCTCCTCCTCTTCTCCTTCTTGATGGACCTTCGTCTTTAAATATGTTTGCAGCATCACCATCACTCGTATCCCACCAAACGACAGGAATCTCCACCTTTTTTACTACATAGAAAATCCCCTTTCGCGTGAACCAATCGACGGGCACGATTTCCAGGCTTCCATGGCGGGGTTCAAGTTGGGGCTTGCCCTTTCGTTTGTAATTCTTCTGTTGCTGAGCGACGGCGTCTCGTCCGCCTTCCAAACGAGAAAGATTGGAGTCCACGTGAAGAAGTTTAGTGGTGGCGGCGGCGGTCACGCAAGCAGCGGCGGCGGTCATGCAGGAGGCGGGAGTCATGCAGGCGGCGGGGGTTATGTGGGTGGCGGCGGCAGCGGTTACAAGGGTGACGGGGCTCATACGGGCGGTGGCGGCGTCAGCAATGGCGGTCATGTCTGGCCAGGGGGTGGAGCTAATCCCCACAGAGGGACTCAAAGGTCCTCGGCCATCAGAACTCGCCCATCGTCGCCGCTCGCCTCTGCTGTCCGTTCCTCTCTTCTTCTCGGTCTCCTGTTCTTGCTTCAGCTCTAGTTTGAATGTCATTGAAAGTAGGAGTTTAGGCGGGAGTCGTTGGGCTTCTTTTAGTGGTTTCTGTAGAGTTTTTCTTGATTTTGCTTCGAATACTGCTGAGAGTAGAAAGCCTTCTTTGGCAGGAGTTGATTCCATAAAATCTCTCGTTCAAATTTCTACATAGCCGCATCTAGGGTTTTGCTGAGAAAGCTTGGATGAACAGCTCAGATTCCTTTTCGGCACTCCCATATAGAATGTACTCCTTCAGTCCAGTGAGAAATACTTCATGAAGTCGATCTTCACCATACAAAAACCATGCATAATAACATATGATCTTACACTTTTTATTTATTTCCGGATGAGCTAACGTATAATGTCATTCATAATCACATGCTATACTTTCAAAGCTTTTTTTTTTCCATATATTCCTATTTAAAGTTATATCAATGCCATATCACATAATGTATTGATATAATATTATGTAACTAAATTAGTTTCTTGTCTTAAATATATGTTAAACGATCACTATAATCAAGAAACGTGATTCACCGGCGGTGTTACTACTACCTCGATATATCCTGTCGTGCCCGCCCTGAACAATTATTGGTTTCTATTGCCATGGTGCTATGATGTGTTGAAAAAATAATGGCTTCGAAATGGGTTGAACAATGAAATCGGATCGAGTAAAACAACTCGGACTTTGAGGCGTGATATCACTTTCTTTAAGGATTTATTTGCCCCACGAAGTTGCTAATGGTCACCGGCAAAAATCCTCCAGGATACAACAAAGTCTCGGATGAGAATACTAGATAGCAATTCTAGTATTTCTCCAGGGTCTCTCTAGGAAACAATCGAAAAGTTGGCTGCAGTTTTTTTTTCAGAAAGAGACTCGAAAAATGACCACACACATCTTTCCGAAAATGACAAGTATATATATGAAATAGTCTTGCACCTCTTCGTGAAAATTACGAACAAATACGTCTTTAGAAAATTGTTCGGATAAACAAATGCGACTCTTCGGAAGAAGTCGAAAACGAACAATTGCAACCCTTCGGGAAAGTTAAAAAACCGAATAAGGAATTTCCAAAGGTTGCCTTGAAAAGACACAAACAAAATTCGAATAATAACAATTTTTTTAAAAAAATAGAATTTCGAATTTTTTCATTTTATATTTCATTTCCGAAAATTCTCAAATTAAAAGGCAACCTTTGAACTAAAAAATAAAAAATAAAAAAAATAAATAGCAAGGGATTAATGCTAATTAAACCGCGGGGCGCGCTAAGTGCTAAGTGCGCCAAAATCGCGCACCCGCACGCGGGTATGGTGGGGTCTAGCCCCACCCAATCATTCCTTTAACTACAAAAGGAAAAACTCTCATATTTAAAAAGCCGACCCACTTGCTCCCACCTTTTCATGTGGGACAAAGTAAAAAGCATTCATTTTGTTTTAACAAACAAAATTCCAACAATCCCCACTTTGTTTGTAAAACAAAGATTTCAAAATAAAACATACAGCCAAAGTTTCAGTAAGATTAATATACATACATAAAGGTCTCTTTCGAGTTAAACCTTTACTTAGTGTAAGTATATCAAAGCTCTATCAAAGTGACAAGTAGCTCGGCTTTAAACTTGTACTTTTATGTAATAGAACCGGACATATCACACATATACTAACCTCTTGTTTCAGCGAGAATTTTTATATTACTCCGCACTATTATGGCCTTGTGCTTGATCCTGTTTCATGAGCTCTCTAGAAAGCAAACCCAACTTTCGTAAGAAGCGGCACCACTTCTAAGCTCATATAGGTGAAGTATCTACCATGTGTTTCTGTTACTATCAACACACTACAAACTTGTATCATACTTCATTAAGAATTCAATCCAGCCTTCAAAACGTAATGACGATACTAACTTCTCATATCAGGGCTACGTCAGTATCAAACAATCACATTCAATAACTTGTTCTTACCCATTAAACCTTGTAACTAGTGATGTTCTAGAAAAATGTCGGGTTACCATTATTGGTGATTTCAATTAAAGGGTTTCAGCTCCATTTCTTGTGAGGTCGTTATTACCATAGGTCTTGGTAAAGCCTTCGTCAAAGGATCGGCAAGATTTTTACTTGACCTCACATAGACAATTGTCATGGTACCATCTTTAATCAATTGTCTCACATATTCATGTCTTAGACTAATGTGTCTAGACTTACCATTATAGGTGCTACTATAGGCTCTTGTCAAAGTGGCCTCGACTATCACAAAGGATAGAAATAGGAGGCATAGGACTAGTCCATAATTTGATATCCAACAACAAATTTCTAATCCATTCAGCCTCTTTCCCAGCTGCCGCCAAAGCAATAAATTCAGATTCCATTGTTGAGTGAGTTATACATGTCTGTTTCTTGCTCGCCCAAGATACAGCACCTCCAGCTAGTGTGAAGATCCATCTAGAAGTGGAACGCTCATCTCCCACACTTGTAATCCAACTAGTATCGGTGTATCCTTCTAATACAGCCGGATAATTATTGTAGAACAATCCTAAATTTTTAGTTCTCTTAAGATAACCAAAAATTCTAGTAATAGCTCTCCAATGTTCAGTACTTGGATTACTAGTATACCTACTCAACTTGCATACAGAATAAGCAATATCGGGTCTAGTACAATGCATCGCATACATTAAAGACCCTATAGCACTTGCATATTCTAGTTGTGCCACCGCTCTACTAGTATTATAATTTAATTTAATACTAGAATCAAATGGAGTACTTATTTCTTTAAAACCAAGATGTTGAAATTTATTTAATAATTTTTCAACATAACTACATTGGCTTAAAGAATAACCCCCACTATTTTTCTTAACTTTAATACCTAAGATAGTATCTACTTCACCCAAATCCTTCATTTTAAACATGGAAGTTAGATACTTCTTAGTCTCATTAATTCCAGTCATATACGTTCCAAAGATAAGCATATCATCAACATACAAGCACACTAAGACACCATAGTCTTTAGTGAATTTAGAGTATATACACCTATCGGCACTATTATTGATGAAACCATTTGACAATATGACCGAATTAAACTTTTCATGCCACTGCTTAGGAGCTTGCTTAAGTCCATAAAGAGACTTAATCAATTTACATACTTTTCTTTCATTTCCAGGAAGAACAAAACTCTCCGGTTGTTCCATGTAAATCTCCTCATTTAAGTCTCCATTTAAGAAAGCAGTTTTAACGTCCATTTGATGAACACAAAGATCATAAATGGAAGCTAGAGCAAAAAGAACTCGAATGGAAGTTATACGTGCAACAGGAGCATATGTATCAAAATAATCTATTCATTCTTTTTGTCTATATCCCTTAACTACAAGCCTAGCTTTAAAAGCTTGAATGGAACCATCGAATGATATTTTCTTCTAAAAACCCATTTGCACCCAATAGGTTTTGATCCTTTTGGTAAATCTACTAATACCCAAGTATTATTGGACACAATTGAGTCCATTTCATCATTCACAGCTTCTTTCCAAAAGGAAGCATCTCTAGAAGACATAGCATCATCAAAGCTCTTAGGATCATCTTCTAAATTTAATACTAAAGGGTATTTATTTACCACATTATTATCTCCATCTCCTTCAACAAGAAAAACATGAGTAATAAAATCAGGACCTAAGTCTTTTATTTTCCTAGCTCTAGTACTTCTCCTTGGTTCAATCATGTCTTTAGAATCATTCGTTTCTTTCTCTTGAGAACCACTTTGAGCTTCCATATGTCTTGAATTATTTTCAATAATTTCAGAACTTGTAAAACATTTATTCTCAAAGAATTCAACGTCTCTCGATTCTATTATGACATTGGACTCTAAATCAAGAAGCCTATAAGCTTTACTATTTTCAGCATACCCTACGAAAACACTTTTAATAGCTCTAGGACCAAGCTTTGTTCTCTTGGGATCCGGAGCTCGGTAGTATGCTAAACACCCCCACACTTTAAGATATGACAAATTTGGCTTTCTACCTTTCCATATTTCATAAGGGGTTATGTCATTTTTCTTGGAAGGTATTCTATTATGAATAAAGCATGCAGTAAGTAGTGCTTCTCCCCAAAGATTAATTGGTAGCTTTGAATTTGAAAGCATACAATTAACCATTTCTCCAAGAGATCGATTTTTTCTTTCAGCTAAACCATTTTGTTGTGGAGTATATGGTGCTGAAGCTTGATGAATAATACCATGTTCTTCACAAAATGAGGAGAATTCATTTAAGAAATATTCTCCACCCCTATCTGATCGTAGAACCTTAATTTTCCTTTCTAATTGATTCTCTACTTCAGCCTTATATTTCTTAAACATGGTAAATGCTTCATCTTTCGATCTCATGAGATAAACATATAAGAACCTACTACAATCATCCACAAAGGTAATAAAATACCTTTTACCTCCACGTGTCAGCATACCATTAAATTCACATATATCACTATGAACTAAATCCAATAAATTCGAATTCCTTTTAACACTAGGAAATGGCTTCTTAGTAAGTTTTGACTTAGCACATATTTCACATTTGTCAAATTCGCCATTAAAATTTATCAAGTCTAATTTTCTCATATTCTTCAAATAACGAATATTTATAGTGCCAACCTACTATGCCATAAAATTGAAGACTCGACAATATAAACAGAATTAGAAATATTAATATTGATACTCAGTTGATACATGCCATCATTGGCATAACCCTTCCCAACAAACAGCCCATTTTTCGACAGGATAACCTTGTCGGATTCAAACAAAACCCGAAACCCCCTCTTACAAAGTAAATCAATAGAAACTAGGTTCTTCCTAATTTCGGGTATAAATAACACATTAAGAAGAGTTATCTTCTTTCCGTAAGTGAAGTCTATCTCCACCGTGCCTTTTCCAGCAACCTTTGCAAGAGTATTATTCGCCATCAGGACCTCTTGAACATTTGAGTCAACAATCTCTTCAAATTGCTTGAACATGTACTTGTCCTTGCACACATGAACTGTTGCTCCAGAATCTATCCACCAACCAAATTGAACAGTGGTAGAATTAATTTCAGAAACCATAGCCATCGCATCATTGATTTCAGAAATTTCCATATTCGAAAACATGTTCGAAATCATGGCTACATAATTTTCTTCAACCAGATTTGCATCTGCTTTCACCATCGGAATGTTCTTGTCCTTTAAAATGCTCTTGCGGTGAATGCAATCCTTGGCGTAGTGTCCCTGTTTGCCACAAACAAAACAGCAACCCTTTTGCTTCTTTTGTGTTCTCTTGAATTTATGCCCCCACTTTTTACTTTGAAGTTCTGGCCGAGTTTCCGTTTTTATCCACAAAATTCACCTTGGAATTGTACAAAACAGAATTATCACGTAAACGTGACTCTTCCTCAATGCGAAGATGTTTCTGTATTTGCTCCAAAGTAAAGTCCTCCGACTTGTGAATCAGCCTTTTTCCATAGTCTTTCCAATTTGGAGGCAATTTCGCAATAATTGCTCCAACTTGAAAAGCTTCTGAATATCAATCTTGAGAGCACGGATTTTATTCACAATCACTTGCAATTCATGGACTTGTTCCAGCAAGGGTTTAGTATCAATAAACTTGAAATCAAAATATTTTGCGATTAGATATTTGTTGGTACCTTGCTCCTCTGCTTTGTACTTGAATTCCAGTACATTCCAAATTTCTCTGGCCGACTTCATTTCAGTGAATAAGTCGTACAGACGATCGGAGAGTGTGTTCAGAATGTGCCCTCGACAAAGTAATTCATCCTCCGCACGTTTCTTCTTTTCCTTATTAACCCTCTCAATGGCTTCCGCACTTGGCTGTCCTCCATCAAAAGTAGGCTTAGGATCTTCTATAGGCGCCAAGTTAGGATCCAAAAGATGTAGGAGATCTTCGAGCAGTGAGTAAGAACATCATCTTGTCCCTCCGGCGAGCAAAATTGTTCCCATCGAACCGGTCCAGTTTGACCATATCTTGATTCATAACCTTGATTGTCTCCGACTTCATTGTAGCATCAAATAAATCCTTAAAATTGTTGAAAAAATAATGGCTTCGAAATGGGTTGAACAATGAAATCGGATCGAGTAAAACAACTCGGACTTTGAGGCGTGATATCACTTTCTTTAAGGATTTATTTGCCCCACGAAGTTGCTAATGGTCACCGGCAAAAATCCTCCAGGATACAACAAAGTCTCGGATGAGAATACTAGATAGCAATTCTAGTATTTCTCCAGGGTCTCTCTAGGAAACAATCGAAAAGTTGGCTGCAATTTTTTTTCAGAAAGAAGACTCGAAAAATGACCACACACATCTTTTCGAAAATGACAAGTATATATATGAAATAGTCTTGCACCTCTTCGTGAAAATTACGAACAAATACGTCTTTAGAAAATTGTTCGGATAAACAAATGCGACTCTTCGGAAAAAGTCGAAAACGAACAATTGCAACCCTTCGGGAAAGTTAAAAAACCGAATAAGGAATTTCCAAAGGTTGCCTTGAAAAGACACAAACAAAATTCGGAATAATAACAATTTTTTTAAATAGAATTTCGAATTTTTTCATTTTATATTTCATTTCCGAAAATTCTCAAATTAAAAGGCAACCTTTGAACTAAAAATATAAAAAAAAAAAAATAGCAAGGGATTAATGCTAATTAAACCGCGGGGGCGCGCTAAGTGCTAAGTGCGCCAAATAATCGCGCACACCAAGACGCGGGTATGGTGGAGTCTAGCCCCACCCAATCATTCCTTTAACTACAAAAGGAAAAACTCTCATATTTAAACTGACCCACTTGCTCCCACCTTTTCTATGTGGGACAAAGTAAAAAGCATTCATTTTGTTTTAACAAACAAAATTCCAACATGATGAGCCTATTTTTTCTCCTTTTCAACTGTCACATATATATAGATATATATATATATTATAAATTACATGTGTGCATTCATTTATATGTAGGGTGAGCGATAAGTCCTTGCACACTTATTGATGTAATCGTAATTAATCCTATTCATAGCATGCGCTAAGATGAAGTTGTCCGCACAGAAATCTTGTTTTACCGGGCATTTAATGATGGCAAAATTGCTAGACGATGTGGTCTAAGAGATCTGCACATTCATATATTTGCCAGATGGATATAGATATAGACGTATTTTTTCGTCCAACCCTGACCCGTATATACCTCGACCCTTGAATTCGTTGAAGTAATCGTGTGAATTCCGAAAGATTCCCTCGCTTACTGATGAGTTCATAATTAGGGTCGAGCCAGATCAGGATCTCCATCAGAGCAGAAATCTATTTATCCAATGCCTAGTCTGAAGGCTAATCCTTCATAAAGACTCTCCGTCAGTAGTTCTTGAGGAAGAAAGTTCCTCTCAGCACAGCTCTCAACTGCAGCTAGTTTTGCCAAACGGTAAACCCAATTTCGACCGCCGAATCGGAGGGTCCCGCGCGAATCCCGTGCAAGTTCCACAGCAAGTTCTTCTTCGAGACCCTCCACCTCTAAATGCGGACCATCAAGAATCAATCCAAGTTATTTTGAAAAAAAGATAAGAAAAGAAAAGAAAATATTGTATGGTCCATAGACCGGTAGGGCAAGCTCGCTTGAACTGTTAATCGTGTTGGCCTCGTAATAGGACCTGCGTGATTAAACGGTTTGGAAAATCGAGACCTCGGGGTCGTGAAAGTGCTATTAAGTTAGTCAACAATGCTCGCAAATGAGAAGAGGAGGAGGAGGAGTAGGAGAAGTAGGATCGTCACCGGGCAACGGCGGCATTTGGTGCTCCATCCACGCGAGACAAGTTGTGCAAAAACAATGTCGACCTGCGGCCATCGGATCTTGTCCGGCACTCGATTTTGTTATTTGTTCCTCTTTTCCTTGGCTCGTAGTTCTCAAAATTAGATTGATAGGACCAAAACAAAAATAAAGAAAGAAAAAAAAGGGTTAGAGAGTTGGCAGTGGCGTAAGATTTCTTGGCTTTCCATAGTATTCCTGATTTTGTTTGTACTTTGATCATTTGGTTGCCTCTAATTTCTTGAAATTCGATTGTGTTTTCTTGCTTCTAAATTTGCGGGGAGCAATGGCGTGTTGGAAAAAAGCATTTCATGTGTCGATCACACGATCGATTTGAAGTGACCAATCAATCATATTATAGTCACGTGCTAGGTATTTCATTTCATTTTATGTAGTGTCTAAATTTTTGAAATCACTCAATTTGATTGTCATGTCATGTAACCATCAAACATGATATATCTTCTCGACACGTCACGTGGAATATTGATCGATTTCGCTAAGATAAGCAAAACTGGATGTCTCAAGTTTAGGATCTCTACATCTCATAGGACTACATTGATGGATTGTTAAAATGTTTAAGATTAAATTGGTAAAATCGAAAAGTTGAAGACTGAATTAAACTTCGTAGAAAAGATCTAGAGCTTTTCAAGGCAATTTTCTAAAGTTTTCAAATATTTAAATTTCTGTGAGAATGAAGAGGAGGGGAAATTTAAAATCATGAGAATCTTGGTAGGGATGTGGTTGGAAATTGATGAGTTATTCAGCAGGCAAATAGGATATGAATTCTTGGCATGAAAATTTGATTCGACATCTGATGGACATTGATAACATAAAAACCAAAATATATCTAACACGAGTTTAAAATGACTTTAAGTTTTTGCAATGTTATTGATCATAGACATGTGAATAACCAACGAAAATAAAATTAGTTAAGAATTGAAGCATGGAGTAGAATATAATACATGTTTTATACATATATAAACTGTCTAGATTGGGCGCGCTTATTTTTTTGGTAAATTTGAAAAGTATGTGAAAGATGCAAATTTTAGTGAAAATCATGTATCACATAGTGTATCATGCATAGAAGTACTAAGTATTTTACCATTAGAGGTTCAAAGTTCGACTTCTCGTGACTCGTGCAATCTAAAAAGTAGTGTGCCGATAATGGTGGTCGGTTTTGAAACGACGTGAACATCTTTCGTGCAAATGCTATAAGAAGTGAAACACTAGTATACTACCGCAACATACCTAAAGAAAGTTTTTGCACACATAAGAGGTATTATGTCAACATATCACATGAAATTTGAAGGACCGCAAACCGAAAATTAGATTATATCCTACAAGAATTTTCTCTAGGAATTAAACACTAGTAATACTTTTCGTTAATTAACTTTATTAGATTGTACTAGTTTTATTTACACACCACATTAATTATATGATATCAAAAACCCTAAATTGTTGTTGACAGTATAGTCAGACGGTTGCTGTTTGACCATAAATGTTGTCCAGAAAAAGAAAATTCCCTTGATAAATATATAAATGTTTTTTATTTATTTATAAGAATTCTATCCTATGTTCGTTTGTGCTGAAAAATTCAGTGCTGTGGATTTAACGGTCGAAAGACGAAACTGCACCCACATTGGGGATGGATAAGTGTCACGGGCCGATCAATCTAGCATTCCCTTGCCAGTGCGGACGGAAATATCAAGCCCATAGATAAGTGTCACTGACCGATTGATTTAGCGTTCCCATGCCCGTGCGGCCTTAAGAATTTCTCCCAAGTTAGCTTTTCAATTTCTCCCAAGTTAGCCTTTTTCCCAAGTTAGCCTTTACACTTAAGTCATAAGGATCGTAAAAAGAGAAACTCTAGAAAGAGAAGCTCTGGATTGTATTTACTTGTAAATGAGATGATTATAATAAGGGGAAGGAGACCCCTATATATACAAATACAAGGCAAACCGTATCCATAGATCTCTCCTCGATCTAACGGTGGAGATTACATCTCTCCAATTACCAACTACCTTCATTTATTACATACGAATACAATTACCATATCGCCTACTCCTAGGAGTATTCTAGAAGACTTGAGAAAACCTAGTTTCGGGGATACAAGTTGAGGGTCGCTTGATCCACGGATGTGTCACGGCCGTCCCTAAGAACCCTCTTGGATCAGCATTCTTTCGGGTCGTGACATAAGACTGTTAGCTCATAAACGAGAAAATTTGAAATCCACGTGAAGAAGAGCGGTGACGGCCGTGGTGGTGGTGGTGGCAGTGGCCAAGGAGGTGGTTACACAGGCGGTGGTATTGTATATCCGGCACATGTGGGTGCCGGCGGAGGGACTCAGAGGTCCGACACAGGCGGTGGTATTGTATATCCGGCACATGTGGGTGCCGGCGGAGGGACTCAGAGATCCGTCGCGGTCGGACCTCCTCCATCATTGCTCGCCTTCGCTGTTTGTTCCTCCCTCTTCCTCTTTGCTTCAATGCTTATTTGAACGTTAGGAAACGCAACTTGAGAAAACAGAAAAGAGGAGAACGGCAACCTGAAAATAGGGGAGTTGTTGGACATTCTTTTGTGCTAATATGTTTATAAGTTTGTTGCAGTAAAATTTCGTCCTGACAAGATTATGCCCTTACGCCCTTTGTTCGCATTTATTTGGTCTACCGTTTACTCTTATGTTTTGGTCGGAAATCGCTTATGTGGACAGTCGTCCTATGTGACACGGCAATAATTGATACGGACAATTTTTGATAATATTGTTTAAATTATTATTATTTTTTCTTTTTTCTTTTCTGTTTTTCCTAACCTTAGGTCGGCAAGGTTGCCAACCGACCCCCACTGGCCATAAGAGAGGGCTGCTTAGGGCGTTGGGTTCTCGCTTAGAACTAGGCAAGAGTCACGACCCTCACTAGTTGGTTGACGAGGGCTGCAATGTGAAAACTTATAATCAAGGCCATCAGATGATCGACTATGAAACCAGTTAAAAAGTTGTATACTCATACGATGCCCTCTATTGGTGATCGGTTGATGGATTACTTTTGTGATGTTTGTCACATGAAGAAGATCAATAGGCCTTGCAAGAAGTACATGCTTTACTAATAATTAAGGGCGTAGCATTAGTGGTTTGTTGGGTTAGTTTTGCTTTCTACCTTCACGGGGGTTGGAAAGAAGAGAGGTCAACTGGAGTGGAAGCCAAACAAGGGGGCCGAGAATCTATGATGATCCAAAGAACGATTGCTAGATACAATTTTGTTCCCTCTTTGTACTACCATATCGACCCTCTCCTATGGCCAACGAGGGTTGACTAAGACCTCATTGACCTAGGGTTAGGAAAAAAGAAAAGAAAAGGACAAAAAAGAAAGATAAATAAACAATCAAAAAAATATTACTAAAAACGTTAAAGTCAGCATCGATTGTGCCATATAAGATGATCAATATCTATGTTAATAATTTCCAATCAAAATTGACCGGATAAAAATTAGCAAGATTTAAAGGATTAAGACTAAATTAGATTTAGGACTTTTTGGATAATTTGCTTCTCTATTTTTATTTATATGCTTTCTCCATAAATCTTGTCAAAAAATTATCAAAAAATTATAAACCTATAATACAAATGCCAATTAAATTTTAAACAATTTGATAAATTTAATTCTAAATCTTTTAATTATTATCTAATATGATCCTTCTGATCAAATTTGACCTTATATTACCGAGTAATGATCCAGTCAATGCTGGTTTTTCTACATGGCATGGCTAATGTCGATTGATGCTAACGAAAACTATTTTTGTAAATTTTTTTATTATTAATTTTTTTCTCTTGTCTTGTTCTTTTTTAACTATTGCCTTCCATTGCGGTTGCCGAGGCTTTGCCAACATAGCCAAAATTGGTTGGAAAAAAACTATGTTAAAAAATCACCAAAAGGTAAGTTTAGAACTAAATTAGCATATCCATAGAATAGATTTATGATTTTATTTACGTCTACCATCTTAAGGATATACTGCTCATGTTCTTTTACATTCCACAAAAACACAATCGTATATAATATTTCACGTATAGCTGCCTTCAGTGGATTAATTTATTAATACCATGTAACTAATTTTTTTTTTAAATTTATTTTCAGCACAATCAAACGCCATTTTCTTCGAAATTGAATTTTCTGAAGGGAAATCCTAATGAAAGAGATTTTGTCGTCACAATCCGTCGTTAATGTCGTTGCTTAATTTGTCTCTGGAGGACAAACCATTGTTTGGCCACCTTATTGTGCTTCGAATGCTGCTGAGAATGGAAAGCCTGTTTGGCAGGATTTGATTTCCATCCCCCAACCCATTTCCTATGCGCATGGATTGTTCTGGTAGAGAATTGATGGCGTTTAGGGTTCCTCTGAGAAGCTTGGATGAATAATTCATCTGTAGTGTCAATATTTTATGTTTTTTAATTGCCATCGATATTATTTAACTAAACATTACAAAATATAATAATCTATATTTGACAATGGCAGGGCGGGCCTATTTATGGCCCTGTTCGTCTCAGTTTTTCGCGTTGTCACGACTTTTCCAAAGGTGAACCACTTAAGAGAAAACTAATGGACAATTAAAAGAATGAAGGTTCCTCTCACAAGACAATCATTCATGTTTAGTATGGACTCTTCCAAGTTATACCGATCGCAACTTGATACTCATTTTAACATGCAACTATTTTATCTTTGGGAATCATCACTAATATGTGAGGCTCATGGATTAGGAACACTTAAGTAAACTGCAGAAGAACGCTTCATTTCTGTGAACAAGAGACTCAATGGATTTTGGGACTTGATCAATCCAGGGGTGTCACATGCTCAGGATGCTCACCGTCAAGCACATACATTTACGCAGAACATGTACGCATAACGCGGGCCCACGCATTTTGCACATACGGATTCACAATTCATATACATACGCTCACTGAACTTACACACACACTCAGCCATCCACACTTCGTATACTGTCACACTCGGCCATCCCCACTGAACTCTGCACATACCACACTCTCCCACGCTCCCATGAACTCAACACACACATACTCTCCGCGACTTGCTTGGACAGAGGCGGGGAAGGGCCGGCGGTGGCCGGAGCTTCACCGGGCAACTGTGGTTGAACGGCAGGGTGATGGAGTGGTGGCAGTTCAGCCACGGAATGCATGGCAGTGAGCCTCAATCAAATCTTCACAGCGCGACCACCATGATTTCCTGCCTTCGCTCTGAATGTCTCTCTATCCCCCTTTTCCCCTGCCGAACATCTTGCCGAAGACATCTAGTCCTTCAATGATCTCATGCCGGCGGTGCCAATGGTCTTCTCTTCGGCCGCGAATTTTGATGATATCAATGGCCATGTCTCCATGCGCCAACGAGAAATTCCCGATCTGTAAAGCTTGAACAAACATTGCCTCTCTGTCTGTCCTTCCTTTTATTTCTTTTTCACATGCGCACACGCGATGCCTTTTCTCTTTTTGCCTGCTTGTGCACGTTTTCCCTTTAGCCTCTGTGATCACCTGCTACACGCCGATTTAAACATCTGCCCATGCCCCTTTTTTACCCTTTTTTTTTAGCTTGCACCCACCCCTTGTCACCCTTCACATATATATTTTAATAATTTTCTTTAGTTTCGATTTTATTATTTAATATATCTGAGAAAACTAAATTTTGAGAAACTAATACTAAATGCCTAAGTAATCTGTACAGCGAGAATACATTTAATGACAAAGATATATATATATATATATATATATATATTCCGAAAGAACAGGTCTTAAATTTCTTGACCACTCTCTAGTGCCTTCATTTTTACGTGTGGTTCATACACGACCGAAAGAAGGAAGAAGAATCACAACCTTTCGCTGTGGGAAACTTCATAAGGATTCGATCAACACACAAAAAACAGGATCCAATCAACACACAAAAAACAGGATCCTATCAACACACAAAAAGCCTCCGGCGGCTTCGATGACCGCGTTCAGATTCGTGCCACTCGCCCTTTTCTTTGCGGTTCTCTTGCTGCTGTCTGGATCTCCCCAGAGCTCGGCTCGTGAGGTCACGGCGTTCACGGATGAAACCGTTCGCCAGTGGCAGCAGCAGCAACAGCGACAATCGAGCGACGACGTCTGGTCCTCCTTCCGAGCGAGAGAGATTGGTGCCCATGTGAGACGAAAAGTAAGATGAGGCCAACGACAGTCGGCCGAACTCCAGATTTTCTGGTGGCTACATTCAAACAAGGGCGGAAGAAGCAAGCAGTAGATCGAGGGTCAAAGAGGAACTCACGGCGGAGCCGAGCATCGTTGACCGGCGAGACTTGATGGCTGACGACCTAGGAGTCTCGGTGGGAATAGGCCGCACTATGCTCCCCGGCGGCCGCCGGATGGGATTGGCGCCGCGGCTGCTGCCACCGTCACTGCTGCCGCCACCAACACCCCAGCTCCCACCTGCACGACCACTGCCACCGCCACCTGAACGACCGCCGGCACTCCCACCACCACCACCATCGGAACGACCGCCCCCGCCCTCGCCCCCGCCCCCACTGCCACTCAGCCTTTTCACCACATGGGCGCCGATCTCTCTCGCTCGGAAGGAGGACCAGATGTTGTCGCTCGATTGTCGTTGTTGCTGTTGGTGCCACTGGCGAACGGTTTCATCCGTGAACGCGGTGACCTCGTGAGCCGAGCTCTGGGGAGATCCAGACAGCAGCAAGAGAACCGCAAAGAAAAGGGCAAGCGGCGCGAATCTGAACGCGGTCATCGAAGCTGCCGGAGGTTTTTTGTTTGTTGATCAGATCCTTTTTTTTTGTGTGTTGATCGGATCCTATTTTTTGTGTGTTGATCAGATCCTTATGAAGTTTCCCGCAGCGAAAGGTTGTGATTCTTCTTCCTTCTTTCAGTCGTGTATGAACCACACGTAAAAATGAAGGCACCAGAGCGTGGTCAAGAAATTTAACACCTGTTCTTTCGGAAAATTTTATATATATATCTTTGTCATTAAATGTCTGATTCTCGCTGTACAGATTACTTAGGCATTTAGTATTAGTTTCTCGAAATTTAGTTTTCTCAGATATATTAAATAATAAAATTGAAACTAAAGAAAATTATTAAAATATATATGTGAAGGGTGACAAGGGGTGGGTGCAAGCTATGAAAAAAGGGTAAAAAAGGGGCATGGGCAGATGCTTAAATCAGCATGTACCGGGTGATCACTGTTAAGATATGAAATCTTTTTCTGATATTTTTTTTTTTGAAGAAGCTCACAATTTGTGGATGATTTTTCATATCACATAATTTACAGATTGTAAACACTTACAAAGAGAAGGAAAAATACAATCTTTGACAGAGCAAGAATCATGGAATACTTGGTATGCTAATATGAAAATAAAAAAGATATCAAAAAGATTTCATATTCAAAAAATAATATCAGAAAAAGATTTCATATCTTAACAATCACAGAGGCTAAAGGGAAAACGTGCACAAGCGGTAAAAAGAGAAATGGCATCGCGTGTGCGAATGTGAAAAAGAAATAAAAGGAAGGACAGACAGAGAGGCAATGTTTGTTCAAGCTTTACAGATCGGGAATTTCTCGTTGGCGCATGGAGACATGGCCATTGATATCGTCAAAATTCGCGGCCGAAGAGAAGACCATTGGCACCGCCGGCACGAGATCATTGAAGGACTAGATGTCTTCGGCAAGATGTTCGGCAGGGGAAAAGGGGGATAGAGAGACATTCAGAGCGAAGGCAGGAAAATCATGGCGGTCGCGCTGTGAAGATTTGATTGAGGCTCACTGCCATGCATTCCATGGCTGAACTGCCACCACTCCATCGCCCTGTCGTTCAACCACGGTTGGCCGGTGAAGCTCCGGCCGCCACCGGCCCTTCCCCGCCTCTGTCCGAGCAAGTCGCGGAGAATATGTGTGTGTTGAGTTCATGGGAGCGTGGGAGAGTGTGGTATGTGCAGAGTTCAGTGGGGATAGCCGACTTTGACGGTATACGAAGTGTGGGTGGCCGAGTGTGTGTGTAAGTTCAGTGAGTGTATGTATATGAATTGTGAATCCGTATGTGCAATATGCGTGAGCCCGCGTTATGCGTACATGTTCCGCGTAAATGTTAAGATATGAAATCTTTTTCTGATTTATTTTTTGAATATGAAATCTTTTTGATATCTTTTTGATTTTCATATTAGCATACCAACTGTAGATGAGTTGGTATTCCATGATTCTTGCTCTGTTAAAGATTGTATTTTTCCTTCTCTTTATAAGTGTGTACAATCTGTAAATTATGTGATATGAAAAATCATCCACAAATTGTGAGCTTCTTCATGGTATCAGAACAATTCTGCTACATGTTCCGCGTAAATGTTAAGATATGAAATCTTTTTCTGATATTATTTTTTGAATATGAAATCTTTTTGATATCTTTTTGATTTTCATATAGCATACCAACTGTAGATGAGTTGGTATTCCATGATTCTTGCTCTGTCAAAGATTGTATTTTTCATTCTTTTTATAAGTGTGTACAATCTGTAAATTATGTGATATGAAAAATCATCCACAAATTGTGAGCTTCTTCGATTTCTAAATCGAAAGGATCCAATTCGAGCAAGTTTCAAATCCAAAAAAGGAAAATTTGTTGGAATTAGTGAAACTCTTTTGATCAAAAGTGTATCTTGCGGGAATCAACCGTTTATGATTCTTTGATAGAAATAAATCAGAAAAAGGGCCGTGTTGCTGCCATTTTGAAACGATTAAAAATCACCGAAGTAATGTCTAAACCCAATGATTCAAGGCAAAGATAAAATATTTTGGAACAAGGAAATATCTTCTTCATGGTATCAGAGCAATTCTGCTCCTAAGAGCTTTTTGATTTGACTATTTTGCATTTTTTTTGCAATCTTCTGCACCCTTTAGCCGTGGAAGTCCCTTCAGAATCAGCTCGCACCACCTCAAATTCTAGTTCGTTTCCATCGGAATGGTTGCACCTAATGGTCTGATCTCAATCTCAGCCACTGTCCAATTGCCATCTGCCAATTATCCCTCTTGGCGTGCTCAATTTCAGGCGCTACTCATTGGTTATGATTTAATGGGATTTGTTGATGGAACTTCTGTCTGTCCGCCTCTCACCATTTCAGCTAGAAATCAAACGGTGCCAAATCCAGCCGCAACAACTTGGATTCGCCAGGATCAGCTCTTGCTTCATGCAATTTTTGCATCCGTATCCGAAGCTGTGATTCCTCTCATTGCCTCTTGCAATTCGTCACATGCTGCCTGGACAAAACTCATGAATTTATATGCAAATAAATCCCGCTCAAGAGTTATGCATCTCAAGGATCAACTCTTTACCGGTCGTCGAAACTCAAGTTCTGTTTCAGAATTTTTGCAGGAACTTAAAGCCCTTGCTGATGAATTGGCAATCATTGACACTCCTATCTCTGATGAACTTGCCGACATTCTCACGAAACTTTTATCAAGGCTGCGGACAATACAATTACGAGACAAGATGGGCGTTTCCGATGGAACGTCCATCTTGCGGGGGCGTGTTAAGATATGAAATCTTTTTATGATATTATTTTTTGAATATGAAATCTTTTTGATATCTTTTTGATTTTCATATTAGCATACCAATGTAGATGAGTTGGTATTCCATGATTCTTGCTTGTATTTTTCCTTCTCTTTATAAGTGTGTACAATCTGTAAATTATGTGATATGAAAAATCATCCACAAATTGTGAGCTTCTTCAGTAAATGTATGTGCTTGATGGTGAGCATGCACCCCTGGATTGAACAAGTTCTAGAATCTATTGACTTTCTGGTTCGCAGAAATGAAGCGTTCTTCCACAGTTTACTTAAGTGTCTAATTTACTCTACCCTAATTGATTAGTGACGATTCCCAAAGATAAGATAGTTGCATGTTAAAATGAGTATCAAATTATGATCGGTAGGACTTGAGAGAGTCCATACTAAACACGAACGATTGTCTTATCAGAGGAACTTTTATTCTCGTTTAATTGTCCATTAGTTTTTTCTTAAGTGGTTCACCTTTGCAAAGGTTGCGACAGTGCGAAAAATTGAGACGAACAGGGGCATGAATAGGCCTGCCCTGCCCTCGTCAAATATAGATTATTATATTTCGTAATGTTTAGTTAAATAATATCGATGGCAATTAAAAAACATAAAATATTGACACTACAGATGAATTTATTCATCCAAGCTTCTCAGAGAAACCCTAAAACGCCGCCAATTCTTTCCCAGAACAATCCGCGCCCATAGGAAATCTGTTGGGGAGATGGAAATCAAATCCTGCCAGACAAGCTTTCCATTCTCAGCGCATTCCAAGCACTCAATAAGGCGGCCAAACAATGGTTTGTCCTCCAGAGACAAATTAAGCAACGACATTAACGACGGAATGTGGCGACAAAATCTCTCTCATTAGGATTTCCCTTCAGAAAATTCAATTTCGAAGAAATCGAGCCATATGGTGTTTGATTGTGCTGAAAATAAATTGAAAAAAAAAATATAGTTTCGGGGCATTAATAAGTAAATCCACTAAAGGCAGCTATACGTGAAATATTATATACGATTGTGTTTTTTTGGAATGTAAAAGGACATGAGCAGTATATCCTTAAGATGGTAGACATAGATAAAATCATGAACTTATAGTACGGATGTCAATTTAGTTTTAAACTTACTTTTTGGTGATTTGTTAACGTAGTTTTTCCAACCAATTTTGGCTGTGTTGGCAGGGCCTCGACGACCGCAATGGAAGGCAATAGTTAAAAAAGAACAAGAAAAGAGAAAAAAAAATTCATAATTAAAAAATTGCAAAAATAGTTTACGTTAGCACCGATCACTAGCCATGCCATGTAGAATAAGCATCATCGATTGGATCATTACTTAGTAATATAAGGTCAAATTTGATTAGAAGGATCATATTAGCTAATAATTAAAAGGTTTAGAATTAAATTTATCAAATTGTTTAAAATTGAATTATCATTTGTATAATAGGTTTATGACTTTTTCAGTAATTTTTAACAAGATTTATGGAGAAAGCATATCAAAAAAAAAAAAAAAAGAGAGTAGAAAATTATCTAAAAAGTTTTAAATCTAATTTAGTCTTAAACATTTAAATCTTGTTAATTTTTCATCCGATCAATTTTGATTGGAAATCACTAACATAAATATTAATATCCTATGTGACACAATCGATGCTGATTTTAACGTTTTTATTAATATCTTTTTGATTGTTTATTTATTTTTCTTTATTTTTCCTTTTTCTTTTCCTTTTTTTCTAACCCTAGGTCGGCGAGGTCTCCAATCAACCCTTGTTGGCCATAGGAGAGGGTCGATATGGTAGTAGAAAGGGGGAACAGAATCGTATCTAGCAATCGTTCTTCGAATCATCATAGATTCTCGGCACCCTCGTTTGGCTTCCAACTCAATTGACCTCTCTTCTTTCCAACCCGTGTAAGAAGGTAGAGAGCAAAACCAACCTAGCAAACCACTAATACTATGCCCCTATTTATTAGTAAAGCGTGTACTTCTTGCAAGGCTTGCTGAGCTTCTTCATGTGACAGACATCGCAAAAGTAGTCCGTCGAATGATCACCGGTTTCATAGTCGAACATCTCATGGCCTTGATTATAAATTTTCGCATTGCAGCCCTCGTCAGCCAACTAGTGAGGGTCAAGACTCTTGCCTAGTTCTAAGCGAGAACCCAACGCCCTCATCAGCCCTCTCTTATGGCCAGTGAGGGCCAGTTGGCAACCTTGCTGGCCTAGGGTGAGGAAAAACAGAAAAGAAAAAAATAATAACTCGAATAATATTATCAAAAATTGTTCATATCAATTTATTGCTATGTCATGTAGAACGACTATTCACATGAGTGATTTCCAACCAAAACATAAGAGAAAATGGTAGACCAAATAAATGCGAACAAAGGGCGTAATCTTGTCGGGACGAAATTTTACAGCAACAAACTTATAAACATATTAGCACAAAAGAACGTCCAACAACTCCCCTCTTTTCAGGTTGCTGTTCTCCTCTTTTCTGTTTTCTCGAGTTGCGTTTCCTGGCGTTCAAATAAGGATTGAAGCAAAGAGGAAGAGGGAGGAACAAACAGGGAGGCAAGCAATGACGGAGGAGGTCTGACCGCGACGGACCTCTGAGTCCCTCCACCGGCACCCACATGTGCCGTATATACCATACCACCGCCTGTGGAGCCACCACCATCTGTGTAACCACCTCCTCGGCTGCCGCCACCGCCACGGCCGCCACCGCCGCCTTTCTTAACGTGAATTTCAAATTTTCTCGTTTCCGAGCTGACAGTCTTGTCTGTGGGCTTGGTAGTTCCGTAAGCGGGAGAAGGAGACAGCAATATAAGGCTTCCAAGCGAAAGGGCAAGCACGGCGAATTTGATCCCTGCCATTTGGAGATTGAGATGGCTTTCTCGATCAGATCGGGGTGGAAGATGATTTTTCGATAGGAAAAGGGCTGGAGATCTTCTTATTCCGATGGTGATTTTCGTTAGACAAAGAAGCAGCGTAGATTTTCAGTTGGACCGCGTTACTACTTTTGGAAACAAGAAAGTGACCTTATGAATCGTAACTATAACAAGAACAGACCTCTTCCACAACATCCTCTAGAAACATTTGCGTTGTTGTGGCAAACGAGGTTTTGTAACGAACAAATTCTGGCGAGCACGTATGACGGACTAATTAAATGAGAACTCAATAAGCGTGAGGAGAAAAAACATGGGAGTCCTTTCTCTTGAGAAAGTAATGCACAAACCCAACGGATACACGAGACTCGATTCCGGTGTCATTTACGATGGTCCGGATTTAATTTGGCACGCGACAGACCACGTCAGAAAGAAGTAGATAGGCTCGTTATAGCATCATGGCAATGCAATAGAGACCAAATTGGAAAAAAAGTAGATACCTCTATCGTAAGAGTCGTTCATTCAAGATCGGCTTCACCACACACGCTATGTAACAAAAATTCCAGGAAAATTATCTAATCCGCGTTAAATTTATTATGCAAATACTGATGGGGTTAAATTTTTAATTTTGTCAATATTGTCATTCTAATCAATTTTTGCCAAAATCGTTGATATAGCAGTCCAGTCATCTCCAATCACATCAGCGATTTCTAACGAAATTTAGCTAGAAGGACGATAATAGGATTTCGCACAAATGTTTGAGATTAATTGGTAAAATTAAAATATTTAAGAATTGAATTGATACTTATACAATAGATTTGTGACCGGTTGGACAACTTCCCCTAGAAATTCCCATCACCTATTACTGTCCATATGGGTGGTATTGCTTTCGAAAAATCATCGAAAATAAAAGTAATGTGCTGCGTAATTAAAACTTATACTGTCCAATATTAATTAAGGAGCAATATTCCACTGTTTAGTCCCCAAAGGAAATTCTTGCGGGTACAATCGGATGTTCTGCTTGTGGTTCGTGAAATCTAATGTGATATGTCGACATAATATCTCTTATCAATGCAAAAACTTCTTTAGGAGTGTATGGTATTGTTTCACTTGATATAGAATTTTGACAAAAGATGTTCTCATTGATTCAAAACCGACCAACATTATTGGCATACTTCTTTCTCAATCGCATGCATCGTGAGAAATTGAACTCTGAACCTCTCTAATAGTGAAATACTTAGTACTTTTATGCCACATTACGTTTATGTGATACGTGATTTTCACTAAAATTTCCATCTTGCACATGTTTTTCCAGTTTACCAAAAAATACTCGGTCAATTTAGACGGTTTATATACACAAATAACACATATCTCATTCTACCATGTGCTTCAATTCTTAACTAATTTTGTTTTCATTAGTTATTCGCATGTCTATGATCATTTACGTTACAAAAACTTAAGTTATTTAAAACTCATGTCAGATACGTTTTATTTTTGATTTTATTAATATCCATCCTCGTCAAGATATCGAATCAAATCTTTTCATGCCAAAAATTGATATCCCTATTTGCCTGGATAACTCATCAATTTCCGAAGCCATCCTTGTCAAGATTCCCACGGTTTCAAATTTCCCCTGCTCTTCATAGTCATGGAAATTTAAGATATTTCAAAATTTGAGAAAACTGTCTCAAAAAAAAAAAAAAAAATCAACATGTCATACGGCGACCAATTTAATTTTAATTTTCAATTTTGCTATTCATAAATTTTTTTACGATTTATCAATATAGTTATTCCGGATGTCCTAAACTTCAGACATTCGATTTTATTTACATTAGCAAAATCAATTAATATTCCATTATAACGTGTCGAGAAAATATCTCATGTTAATGGCTTTGATGGTTTTCCACGACATGACATTTTAATTGCTGGGTTTGGCTTCGCAGGGAAAGGAGTGGGTTTTAGTTGTGAGGACTTGTTCAACCAAAGGGCCGACATTGTTGTTGCACAACTAATCTGACGTGGAAGGAGCATGAAACGCTGCCACCGCCACACGGTGACGATCCTCCTCCTTCTCTTCCTCTCATTCGCGGGCATTGTTGGCTAACTTAATGGCCACTTGCTGAGGGAGTTTTAGTTTTGCCTCTGAAGCATTACTGTGTCTATCCAGCTAGATAATCATTGATCACTAGATCATTCTTTTGACCGCGTATCTACATTCCCTAAAAAGAATAATTATTGCTAATCGTCATAAAGTTTAAACCGTTAGTAGAAGAAAAGCACATTAATTCATTTGATATATGTATGTAGTGCAATGAGTTGTTCCTTAGATAACCCTAAACCGAGAATCTCCAAATCTCGTGTTTTTTTTACTTTTCTAGTGACGAGAATGGATAACCTGTGGAAGTGCTTGATAATTGGGGAGCACAGGCCATCTAGAATGGGTAACCTTATGTCACGATCCTTTGCTTAAATCCGAGTAATACATAGTAGGAGTTGGATCCATAATTATCGGTTTTTCTAAGTCGGAAGTACCGAAAAACCCTTATCACTAGGTCAATCCCATCCCCAATGGGGGTGTAGTTTTGTCTTTCGACTATAGCAAATCCACATCACTGAATTTTTCAGCAGAAATGAACATAGGATAAAATTCTTATAAATGAAAAAAAAACATTCATATATTTATCGAGGAAATTTTCTTTTTCTGGATGACATTTATGGTCGAACAGCAACTGTCCGACTATGCTGTGAACAACAATTTAGGGTTTTTGATGTCATATAATTAATGTGGTGGGTAAATAAAACTAATACAATCTAATAGTCAATTAATGAAAAATATTACTAGTGTTTAATTCTCAGAGAAAATCTTGTAGGGTATAATCTAATTTCCGATTTGCAATCCTTCGAATTTCATGTGATATGTTGACATAATACCTCTTATGTGTGCAAAAACTTTCCTTAGGTATGTTGTGGTAGTATACTAGTGTTCTACTTGATATAGCATTTGCATGAAAGATGTTCTCATCGTTTCAAAACCAACCACTGTCATCAGCATACTTCTTTTTAGATCGCACGAGTCACGAGAAGTCGAACTTTGAGCCTCTAATGGTAAAATACTTGGTACTTCTATGCACGGTACACTATGTGATACATGATTTTCACTAAAATTTCCTCTTTCACATGCTTTTCAAATTTACCTAAAAATACACACGCCCAATCTAGACGATTTATATATGTATAAAACACGAATTATATTCTACTTCGTGCTTCAATTCTTAACTAATTTTATTTTCGTTGGTTATTCATATCTCGCTGGGTTGGTCGCTCATCGTCTTCGACGGAGGTGCTTGACTTGGCGGTCTTCTTTTCCTTCTTTCCTAGCTTCTTGTTGGTTGGTTTAGTTGAGTTTTGGAGTCCTTTTGGCCCTGCGTGGTCTTCTCCTTAGCCTGTTGTTTAGGCTTCTCCTTGCTTTAGCTCGCTTTTGCGGTTCTTTTTACATCCGGTGCCCTTTCACTTGCCAAATTGAGAGCGAAGGCAGGAAAATCATGGTGGTCGCGCTGAGAAGATTCGATCGAGGCTCACTGCCATGCATTCCGTGGCTGAACTGCCACCACTCCATCACCCTGCCATTCAACCACGGTTGCCCGGTGAAGCTCCGGCCACCGCCGGCCCTTCCCTGCCTCTGTCCAAGCAAGTCGCGGAGAGTATGTGTGTGTTGAGTTCATGGGAGCGTGGGAGGGTGTGGTATGTGCAGAGTTCAGTGAGGATGGCCGAGTGTGACAGTATATGAAGTGTGGGTGGCTGAGTGTGTGTGTAAGTTCAGTGAGTGTATGTATATGAATTGTGAATTGATGGATTTATGAGATGGGTTTAAGGCCCATCCGCTTAAGTTGGGCCCAAAAAGGCCCGGCCCACGGGAATAGGGCCTGTGGATGGGGGAAGGTATAAAAGGGAGGAGAGAGAGAGAGAGAAGACAACCGTTGGAAAAACAAACGTACGCTTCCTCTCTCCCGCGCATTCTCTCCCTCCAAGAACGCTTACGGCGTCCCATCTTCCTTACAAGGCGAATTGACATCATTGGATCGAAATTTCTTCCTCAATCTTCAGCATTGGTGTTTAATCTGTGGCTAACAAGGTACGCTCGAATCCGTGGTGTGCTTTACGATCGGTGATACGTGATATTCCCGGGCTTCGTCTTCCGCATTGATTTAGGGGTTCGATTCAGTGTTGAATCCGGTTTTCGGGGATCCGTTATTCCCAACATTGGTATCAGAGCCCTAGTTCACGTTTTCCCGATCAATTTGATGTTTTTTGATTGAATTTTCGCGAAGAAATTCTCGGCCGTACGGATCGGGGCAAAAATCCCGACACCCGAGCGCTGTTCGGCCATTTTTCTGAGTTTTCGTAAGTCGAAAACGAATTCTGAAGGCACTGGGTGAAAGGCGACGTCGAGATGAGTCCGGCGACATGTCGCACGCCGCCGTACGACGCCGCACGCGCCCACATGCGCGGCCAGAAGGCGCTGCGCGTGGGCGCGACGCGCCCGGAGGTGTTGGATCGCCAAGCGCATGCGGCACACGCGCCGGTCGGCGAACCGGCGCGTGCACGCCGCCGGCGGGCGAACCGGCACGCGCTGGTCCGCGGATCGACGCATGCTGACGTCACGCGATGACGTCATCGTGACGTCATCCAACGGTTGGTCGCCGGATGACGTTTCACCAATGACGCCACGCCGACGCGACCCGGCGGTCGACCGGCGACGACCCGACCCGACTCGCGTACGCAGCATGCGCCGGCACGTGCCGGGATGACGCTCGCGTGACGTCATCCCCCGCACGCGCGCGGCACGTGCGGTCGGTCCGTCCGACCCGGCCCGACGGGCCCGACCGGTCCGTCCGGTCCGCCGACCCGCGCGCCCGTTGACCCGTTGACCCGCTGACCGTTGACCGACAGTTGACCGTTGACTGTCCGTTGACCGACCGTTGACCGTTGACTGACTGTTGACTGACCGTTGACCATTGACCCGAAAAAAAAGAAGAAGAAGAAGAAGAAGAAGAAGAAGAAGAAGAAGAAGAAGAAGAAGGAATTTGTTTCTTTTTTTCAGTCATGCCTATGTGTGTTATAAGTAATCCATTTTTAATTTTGCATTTGTTGCATGAATTTTGGAAAATTATGTATTTTCCCTTGTGTAAATTATGGATTATGAGTAATCCATTTTTAGTTCTGCATTTGTTGCAGGAACTATGATGCGTTATGCAAGGATACCTGCAATCCCGAGAACGGATGAGGGAAATGCAAGACTTAAGAGGCTGATGACGAGTTAGCTGATTATCGGTGGCATGACGGTGATTTAGTATCACATGTGGTCAGGGTCAATCAGATGATACAGGAAATCATCTGGAATGGTTATCTTATGCCGGATTTTGAAAATGTGCCGGCTTTGATGAACACTTTTCCACCTGAATGGCAAGCAGTGTTGGATCGGCTATGGGAGGTCAACGTGGTCCCGGGTTATAGGAGGCTAGTGGAAGCTTTTGTAAGAGAGCACTATAGGATTGAGTTGGCCAAAACTTCAACCCTTAGATTGAGCACCACATGGCGCCGAGTGAATGCGCCTTGGAGGCGACATGAAAGCTCTCCAAAAGTTTTTCCATGGTTGGCAAATGTGCCTTCAGTTTTCTCGGATGTTTTGACTGATAGATTAGAAGGGACTTTCCCTATTTATTTCTTTGATTAATTATGTAATGTTTACTACCCGATTGTTGTTGATGTAACAACCGATATGTTAGTCGTATCATGTGAAAGCATTGTTATTTTATTGGATATTAGATTTTATTTGTTTTCAGTTATTGCTGGTTGCTATGGGTAATTAGCTGAGGGTAGTTATAGAAGTTTTTTGTAACTTCATAGAATTGATTTTGCATATAACAATCATATTAATGATAGTTTTAAGTTAGGATTTTTGGAGGATGATTGGAAACATAGTGACCTTTTGATTCTGAAGCCTTACTTGAAATTATTTATTAATATGATGGGTCTATGCAAATAGGGATGCATAAATGATAGGCATTAATTATTCGTGCATGGATGTCGATGTGTTCAGAACGATGGTTCAGCAACTAAGAACGTGATTGCTGATATGAACGGTAACAATTGTGAAATATTGAATAAGAAGATTCAATATGTGCTGGAAAAGTAAGAAGCACTAGAAGCTCTTGACCATGTTATGGAAGATCTTAAGGATGCCATGCGCCATCTTGAGCTAGAAGAGGACCGCCTAACGGTATTTGAGCCGAACATAGACATTTGCTATGCTGGTTCTAGCTCAGAAAGAGCTTTGTGCTCTAAGCGCAAACGTATTGATTCGTTCAATATGTGGGAATGCAAAGGATCAAGTCCTTATTGCAAGAAATCAAGAGTTAATCAACACAAGAGAGGAAAACGTCCTCAAGTGAAGAAAATGTCAAGAGTGAGGTGTTACAATTGTGACAAGAAATGTCACTATGCTTGCAACTGTTGTGAGTCAAAAAAAGTAAACACCTCTTGTACATTTGAGAACTTTGCTTATGTGTCAAGTTCAATATTATTGGCTGAATCCAATCCTTTGTGGACTGTAGATTTAGGAGCGACAGACCATGTAGCAAAGGATAGAGGATCCTTCGTGGAATTCCGACAAGTATCAACTGGAACTAAGTGGATCCATATGGGAAACAACTCCAGAGCTGAAGTAAAGGAATTGGCACCTGCCAATTGAACATGAGTGGTGGACGCACCTTAATGTTTTATATGCTCCGGAGATTCGTCGAAATTTTATGTCTGTTTTGATGTTGGTTAAACTTGGTTTTAGTATGAACTTCCATAATAGAGGTGTAGATTTGTATTTGGATACAAACTACTATGGTAGTGGTCACTTTCTAGATGGTTTCATTGTACTATATGTTGACTGTAGTGATGTCAATATTTGTTATTTCCTTATTTCACGTCTTCTACTTCATATGATAATGATGTGAGTCTCGTGGCATCTTTGGACTTGGTCATATTGGCCAACAACATATGAATAGACTAGCCAAAGAGGGCTTGTTGGGCAATATTGAAAAAGTCGATTTGTCCATAAGTGAGCATTACCTAGTAAGGAAAATGACAAGGAAACCATTTAGAAAAAGGTAAAAGAGCTGAATTTCCTCTGCATTTAATCCATTTGGACGTCTGTGGTTCAATGAATGTGAGAGAAAGGTAATGGGCTGTTTATTTCGTCACTTTTTTTTTATAGATGATTATACTCGAGTTGGATATGTCTATTTGATTTCTCATGAATCTGAAGTATAAGTTGTTTCAGAAGGTTTATGAACCCGGCGAGAAAATCAATTAAACAAGAAAATAAAGGTATTTAGATCCGATCGAGGTTGAGAATATTTATCGATAAGTTCAGAAAATTATGTGATGAAAAAGGAATATAAAGATAGTTGTCTATTCCATATACTCCTCAACAAAATGGTGTTGTAGAGAGAGTAAACAAAACCCTACTTTGGAATGGTTAGGTCCAAGATGGCACATGCTAACTTACCTATCACTCTTTGGAGTGATGCGTTGTTAACTGCTGCCAATATACTTAACCGGATGCCTTCCAAATCAATTATTTCCACTTCATATGAGTTATGGACAGTTAGAAAACCGGACTTAAGTTTTCTTAAGCTATGGGGTTGTGCTGCCTATATTCATGAGTCCTCTCACAAGTTTGGGAAATTGGGTCCCAAAGGAAATAAGAGTATTTTAATGAGATACTCAGAACACTCGAAAGGGTATGTGTTCATAGGTGAGCATGAAAGTGGGAGTATAATTGAATTTGAATCACGGGATGTCACATCCTTAGTGGATGAATTTCCTAAGAAGGGCGAAATAAGGGAAGATTGTTCCCTATTTGAAACCTTGGATCAAGATAATGATGTTAGTGGAGTTCGTCCAAGTGGGAGTAATATGAGATGTGATGAATTGAATTCAACTCATTCTCAATTGCAACCACCTGATGTGACAACATCATCATTACCTAATTCAAGTGGGAGCATGATGGGGAATGATGTGCTAAGTGTACAATCTCCCATACGATGAACAAGTTGTCAAAGTATTCCCCGTCGACGTTTTGACATTGAAGGGGAAACTTTTATGGTTGCTCCACAAGATGAGGATGAGCCAAGAAATAATTAATAAGGCTCTAAATTGCCCTAATAAGGAAAAATGGATTCATGCAATGGAAGAGGAAATTGAGTCAGTGAAGTCAAACCATGTTTGGGAACCGGTTGATCTTCCAAAAGGATGCGATCTATTGGGAACAACTGGGTTCTCAAAATAAAGCGAAAGGCTGATGGCTCGATAGAAAGGCATAAGGCTCGCCTTGTGGCGAAGGGGTATAATCAACAGGAAGAAATTGATTATGAAGATACATTTTCTCCTGTAGTCTGATTTACCTCGATTCGCATTATTCTGGCAATAATGGTTAGCATGGATCTTGAGTTACATCGAATGGATGTAAAGACTGCTTTCCTCAGTAGAGAATTAGAGGAAGAAATATATGGAACAACCTACTGGTTTCATAGTGAAAGGCTAAGAAGAAAAGGTATGTCGACTTTGAGGGTCGATATACGGCCTTAAGCAGCCGTCAAGACAATGGTGTATACGTTTTTTCATAATGCCATAATGGCATATGACTTTACAATGATAGATGAGGATCATTGTGTATATATCAAAAGATCCAATGATCAATTTGTGATCATATCATTATATGTTGATGATATACTAATTCTTTGGGAACAATATGGAGTTTGTTAATACTGTCAAGAGTTGGTTGTCTTCCAACTTTGAGATGAAGGACATGGGTAATGTTGCATATATTCTTGGAGTTAAGATTTCAAGATTGTAAACCCATAGACACTCTTATTGCAAAAGGTGAAGGATTGAGCCATAGACTGTGTCCAAGGACTCCACAAGAGAAGGAACAAATAAAACATGTTCCTTATGCTAGTACTGTTGGGAGCTTGATGTACACTATGATGTGTACAAGACTTGGGATATGTTTTGCAGTTGGAATGGTAAGTAGTTACCAATCCAATCCAGGTCCAGCACATTGGAAAGCCGTTAAGAGAATACTAAGGTATCTAAAGGGGACTGCTGATTATACGTTGAGTTATAAAAGAAACGATCCGCGACTCTAAGGCTATCCTCGATGCTGATTGGGGAGGAGATTTAAATGAAAGGAAATCTACCTCTGGATTTGTTTTCTTACCGATTGATGGCACCATATGTTGGAGCTGTAAGAAACAAAAGTGTATAGCCTTGTCCACGATAGAAATTGAGTTCGTGGCATTATCAACAGCAGTATAAGAAGATGTTTGGCTTAAGAGATTATTGGATCATTTAGGTGTTACTGGAAGTGCTGCAGATTTGTTATTTGTTAACTGTGATAGCTAAGCAGCGAAGGCGTACACCAAAGATCCAAAATATCATGGCAAGACCAAACATATAAATACCAAGTATAATTTTGTCAATGATATGATTGCATGAAAAGACGTGAACTTAGAGTACATACTACGCATAGAATGGTAGCAGATCCTATGACAAAGCCAATACCTAGAGATGTGCTTTTGTGGCCATATGAAATATCTAGGATTGCGTAGAGGCTGATGTACTGAATATTGTAATTTCCCTAAGTGTTCACAATTTGATGAATTTGTGTTTTCATCATTAATGCCTATGAATCTTTGTTTGATTTTTATGCATCTTAATGCGAGTGCATTACTTTAAGTTGAGAAGTATGTCGGACAGATATAAGATTAGCCCACTCACATGGGTAATCGCCTCTATTTACTGTGTGATAAATAGAGATGAGACTGTTTTTAAGCTTATTATCTTGGTGATAATCGAGAGCTCAAGCTTAAAACACGTATGTCGCCTTAACTGAGTGTTAAGATGAGGACATAATACTTACTATGTCCGAAAGTAAAAATACCCCACATGTTTTACTTTATCTGTCTAAGATGCCAGATGTGAGTTCTGATGAATTTTGTGAATGAGTAGATACGTGAACTCAAGTTAGACATTGGGTATGTTTAAACTATCATCTGTATGGTATTGAAAATGTAGACATACGCTCCATGGGAAATGAGTTAATACCGTAATACGTATTTCATACTACGTATGCATGAGACGACCAATAAGAGTGACAAAAGTTTGATCTCAACTTTTATGTCGTGTGAGACTCTTGAGGAAAAGAGTTCCTTAATTTAAGTCCCCTTATGACTCTTACTTATTCTCAAGATTTCTATTTAGTGTTTGCTATCTTAGGATGTTGCCAATGGTCATGAGTGATTCGATCTAATGGGGCATTTCTAGAAAAGCGAGCTGAACTGAAATTGAGAGTTTGAAGGAAAGAGGAAGATCGATTTTGGAGAATCACATTGTAGTTTTGTATTCACCGGTTAACCAATTATGACTGTCTTTGTGATAATCATAATTGTGAACACAATAAATATATCATTGTTTAAAAGAGATCAAGAGAGATATAAATGTGATCGATCGATCTAGGGTACCGCATACTAAATCTACTCGAGTGTGATGCCCATTATGAGCTGCTATATATTCCTAACGGATGTATGGCAACGAGCTCTTAAAGTATGCGGTCGCACGGATTATTCACCGGTATGAATGTTGAAGAGAGGAAAAGAGGATTACTTCGCCCACCATGTTAAGTGAGAGTCTATGCTGGATTTTTCTCTGATGGGGATGAGTAGGGCCTGTCCGCCCATGTTGGTTTTGGACCACCATGTGCGAGTGGGAGATGATGGATTTATGAGATGGGTTTAAGGCCCATCCGCTTAAGTTGGGCCCAAAAAGGCCCGACCCACGGGAATAGGGCCCGTGGATGGGGGAAGGTATAAAAGGGAGGAGAGAGAGAGAGAAGACAACCGTTGGAAAAACAAACGTACGCTTCCTCTCTCCCGCGCATTCTCTCCCTCCAAGAACGCTTACGGCGTCCCATCTTCCTTACAAGGCGAATTGACATCATTGGATTAGAATTTCTTCCTCAATCTTCAGCATTGGTGTTTAATCTGTGGCTAACAAGGTACGCTCGAATCCGTGGTGTGCTTTACGATCGGTGATACGTGTTATTCCCGGGCTTCGTCTTCCGCATTGATTTAGGGGTTCAATTCAGTATCGAATCCGGTTTTCGGGGATTCGTTATTCCCAACATGAATCCGTATGTGCAAAATGCGTGGGCCCGCGTTATGCGTACATGTTCTGCGTAAGTGTATGTGCTTGACGGTGAGCATCCTGAGCGTGTGACACCCCTGGATTGATCAAGTCTCAAAATCCATTGAGTCTCTGGTTCACAGAAATGAAGCGTTCTTCTGCAGTTTACTTAAGTGTTCATAATCCATGAGCCTCACCAATTAGTGACGATTCCCAAAGATAAAATAGTTGCATGTTAAAATGAGTATCGAGTTGCGATTGGTAAGACTTGGAAGAGTCCATACTAAACACGAATGATTGTCTTGTGAGAGGAACCTTCATTCTCGTTTAATTGTCCATTAGTTTTCTCTTAAGTGGTTCGCCTTTGGAAAAGTCATGACAATGCGAAAAACTGAGACGAACGGGGCCATAAATAGGCCCGCCCTGCCATTGTCAAAAATAGATTATTATATTTTGTAATATTTAGTTAAATAATATCGATGGCAATTAAAAAACATAAAATATTGACACTACAGATGAATTATTCATCTAAGCTTCTCAGAGGAACCCTAAACGCCATCAATTCTCTACCAGAACAATCCATGCGCATAGGAAATGGGTTGGGGAGATGGAAATCAAATCCTGCCAAACAAGCTTTCCATTCTCAGCAGCATTCGAAGCACAATAAGGTGGCCAAACAATGGTTTGTCCTCCAGAGACAAATTAAGCAACGACATTAACGACGGATTGTGGCGACAAAATCTCTTTCATTAGGATTTCCCTTCAGAAAATTCAATTTCGAAGAAAATGGCGTTTGATTGTGCTGAAAATAAATTGAAAAAAAAAATAGTTTCATGGTATTAATAAATTAATCCACTGAAGGCAGCTAGACGTGAAATATTATATTGTGGAATGTAAAAGAACATGAGCAGTATATACTTAAGATGGTAGACGTAGATAAAATCATAAATCTATTCTACGGATACCAATTTAGTTCTAAACTTACCTTTTGGTGATTTTTTAACATAGTTTTTCCAACCAATTTTGGCTATGCCGGTAGGGCCTCAGCAACCGCAATGGAAGGCAATAGTTAAAAAAGAACAAGACAAGAGAAAAAAGTTCATAATTAAAAAAATTGCAAAAATAGTTTTCGTTAGCATCGATTGATATTAGCCATGCCACGTAGAAAAACCAGCATTGACTAAATCATTACTCAGTAATATAAGGTCAAATTTGATCAGAAGGATCATACTAGATAATAATTAAAAGGTTTAGAATTAAATTTATCAAATTGCTTTAAATTGAATTGGCATTTGTATTATAGGTTTTTAATTTTTTCGATAATTTTTCGACAAGATTTATGGAGAAAGCATATAAAAAAGAAAATAGAGCAGAAAATTTATCCAAAAAGTCATAAATCTAATTTAGTCTTAAACATTTAAATCTTGCTAATTTTTCATCCAGTCAATTTTGATTGGAAATTATTAACATAGATATTGATCATCTTATATGGCACAATCGATGCTGACTTTAACATTTTTAGTAATAGTTTTTTGATTGTTTATTTATCTTTTTTTTTTCCTTTTTTTCTTTTTTTCCTTACCCTAGGTCAACGAGGTCTCCAGTCAACCTTCGCTGGCCATAGGAGAGGGTCGATATGGTAGTACAAAGGGGAACAAAATCGTATTTAGCAATCGTTCTTTAGATCATCATAGATTCACGGCCCCCTCATTTGGTTTCCACTCCACTCGTTTGGTTTCCACTCCAATTGACCTCTCTTCTTTCCAACTCTCGTGAAGGTAGAAAGCAAAACTAACCCAACAAACTACTATTGCTATGCCCTTAATTATTAGTAAAGCATGTACTTCTATTGATCTTCTTCATGTGACAAACATCACCAAAGTAATCCATCGAACGATCACCGATAGAGGGCATCGTATGAGTATACAATTTTTTAACCGGTTTCATAGTCAACCATCTGATGGCCTTGATTATAAGTTTTCGCATTGCAACCCTTGTCAACCAACTAGTGAGGGTCGCGACTATTGCCTAGTTCTAAGCGAGAACCCAATGCCCTAAGCAACTCTCTCTTATGGCCAGTGGGGGTCAGTTGGCAACTTTGCCGACCTATGGTTAGGAAAAATAGAAAAGAAAATATTAAAAAAATAATAATAATTTAAACAATATTATCAAAAATTGTCCGTATCAATTATTGCCGTGTCACATAGGACGACTGTCCATATAAGCGATTTCCGACCAAAACATAAGAGTAAACAGTAGACCAAATAAATGCAAACAAAGGGCGTAATCTTGTCAGGACGAAATTTTACAACAACAAACTTATAAACATATTAGCACAAAAGAATGTCCAACAACTCTCCTCTTTTCAGGTTGCTGTTCTCCTCTTTTTTGTTTTCTCGAGTTGCATTTCCTGACATTCAAATAAGCATTGAAGCAAAGAGGAAGAGGGAGGAACAAATAGTGAAGGTGAGCAATGATGGATGAGGTCCGACTGCGACGGCCCTCTGAGTCCCTCCGCCGGCACCCACATGTGCCGGATATACAATACCATTGCCTGTGTAGCCACCACCACTTGTGTAACCACCTCCTTGGCCACCGCTGCCACCACCACCACCACCACCACGGCCACCACTGCCCTTCTTCACGTGGATTTAAAATTTTCTCGTTTCTGAGCTGACAATCTTATGTCACGGCCTGAAAGAATGCTGATCCAAGAGGGTTCTCAGGGACGGCCATGACACATCCATGGATCAAGCGACCCTCAGCTTGTATCCCCGAGACCTAGGGTTTTCTCGAGTCTTCTAGAATACTCCTAGGGGTGGGCGATACGGTAATTGTATTCATATATAATAAATGCGGGTAGTTGGTAATTGGGGAAATACAATCTCCACCTTTAAATCGATGAGAGATCTACGGATACGGTTTACCTTGTATTTGTATATATCTTCCCCTCATTGTACTCATCTCATTCACAAGTAAATACAATCCAGAACTTCTCTTTCTAGAGTTTCTCTCTCTACGATACTTGTGAGTTAAGTGTGAGAAAGGATACTTATCTGTGAGTTAAGTGTGAGAAAGAATACTTATCTGTGGTATCTGTGGGCTTTGTGAGTTACATGTGAGAAAGGATACTTATCTGTGGTATCTGTGGGCTTGGTACTTCCGTTAGCTGGAGAAGGAGACAACAACATAAGGCTTAAGACAGCAACATAAGGCTTAAGAAGGAGACAGCAACATAAGGCTTACAAGCGAAAGGGCAAGCACGAGGCTTAAGACAGCAACATAAGGCTTACAAGCGAAAGGGCAAGCACGGCGAATTTGATCCCTGCCATCAAGTCTTGGAGATCGAGATGACTTTCTCAATCAAATCAGGGTGGAAGATGATTTTTTGATAGGAAAAGGACTGGAGATCTTCATATTCCGATGTGATTTTCGTTAGAAAAAGAATCAGGGTAGATTTTCAGTTGGAGCGCATTACTACTTTTGGAAACAGGAGAATGACCTTATAATGAATCATAACTATAACAAGAACAGACTTCTTCTACAACATCCTCTAGAACATTCGCCTTGTTGTGGCAAACAAGGTTTTGTTGCGAACAAATTCTGGCGAGCACGTGTGACGGACTAAATGAGAACTCAATAAGCGTGCAGAGAAAAAACACAGGAGTCCTTTCTCTCGTAATTCACAAACCTTTCTCTCGAGAAAGTAATGCACAAACCCAACGAATACACGAGACTCGATTCCGGTGTCGAGGTGTCGTTTACGATGGTCTGGATTTAATTTGGTAGGCGACAGACCACATCGGGAAGAAGTAGATAGGCTCGTTATAGCATCATGGCAACGCAACAGAGACCAAATTGGAAAAAAAGTAGATACCTCTGTCGTAAGAGTCGTTCATTGAAGATCGGCTTCACCACACGTGCTATGTAACAGAAATTCCGGGAAAATTATCTAATCCGCATTAAATTTATTATGCAAATACCGATGCAATTAAATTTTTAATTTTGTCAATGTTGTCATTCTGATCAATTTTTGCCAAAATCGTTGATATGGCAGTCCAGTCATCTCCAATCAAATCAGTGATTTCTGACGAAATTTAGCTAGAAGGACGATATTAGGATTTCGCAATATTAAAAACTTATAACGTCCAATATTAATTAACGAGAAATATTCCACTGTTTAGTCCCCAAAGGAAATTCTTGCGGGTACAATCGAATGTTTGGCTTGTGATTCGTGAAATCTGATATGATATGTTGACATAATACCTCTTATCAATGCAAAATCTTCTTTAGGAGTGTATGGTATTGTTTCACTTGATATAGAATTTTGACAAAAGATGTTCTCATCCATTCAAAACTGACCAACGTTATTGGCATACTTCTTTCTCAATCACATGCATCATGAGAAATCGAACTTTGAACCTCTAATAGTGAAATACTTAGTAATTTTATGCCATGGTACATTTATGTGATACGTGATTTTCACTAAAATTTCCATCTTGCACATGCCTTTCCAGTTTACCAAAAAATACCCGCTCAATCTAGAAGGTTTATATACGCAAAAAACAAATATCTCTTCTACCATGTACTTCAATTCTTAACTAATTTTGTTTTCATTAGTTATTCGCATGTCTATGATCATTTACGTTACAAAAACTTAAGTTTTTTAAAACTCATGTCAGATATGTTTTATTTTTGATTTTATCAATATCCATCCTCGTCAAGATATCGAATCAAGTCTTTTCATGCCAAAAATTGATATCCCTATTTGCCTGCTGGATAACTCATCAATTTCCGAAGACATCCTTGTCAAGATTCCCACGGTTTCAAATTTCCCCTTCTCTTCATAGTCATGGAAATTTTAGATATTTCAAAATTTGAGAAAATTGTCTCAAAAAAATCAACGTGTCATGCAACGGCGACCAATTTAATCTTAAATTTTTAATTTTTTTATTCATAAAATTTTTGATGATTTATCAATATAGTCATTCCGGATGTCCTAAACTTCAGACATTCGATCCAACTTCATTAGCAAAATCAATTAATATTCCATTATAACGTGTCGAGAAGATATTTCATGTTAATGGCTTTAACGGTTTTCCATGACATGACATTTTAATTGCAGGGTTTGGCTTCGCAGGGAAAGGAGTGGGTTTTAGTTGTGAGGACTTGTTCAACCAAAGGGCCAACATTGTTGTTGCACAACTAATCTGACGTGGAAGGAGCATGAAACGCTGCCACCGCCACACGGTGACGATCCTCCTCCTTCTCTTCCTCTCATTCGCGGGCATTGTTGGCTAACTTAATGGCCACTTGCTGAGGGAGTTTTAGTTTTGCCTCTGAAGCATTACTGTGTCTATCCAGCTAGATAATCATTGATCACTAGATCATTCTTTTGACCGCGTATCTACATTCCCTAAAAAGAATAATTATTGCTAATCGTCATAAAGTTTAAACCGTTAGAAGAAGAAAAGCACATTAATTCATTTGATATATGTATGTAGTGCAATGAGTTGTTCCTTAGATAACCCTAAACCGAGAATCTCCAAATCTCGTGTTTTTTTTACTTTTCTAGTGACGAGAATGGATAACCTGTGGAAGTGCTTGATAATTGGGGAGCACAGGCCATCTAGAATGGGTAACCTTATGTCACGATCCTTTGCTTAAATCCGAGTAATACAGAGTAGGAGTTGGATCCATAATTATCGGTTTTTCTAAGTCGGAAGTACCGAAAAACCCTTATCACTAGGTCAATCCCATCCCCAATGGGGGTGTAATTTTGTCTTTCGACTATAGCAAATCCACATCACTGAATTTTTCAGCAGAAATGAACATAGGATAAAATTCTTATAAATGAAAAAAAAAAAAAAAGACATTCATATATTTATCGAGGAAATTTTCTTTTTCTGGATGACATTTATGGTCGAACAGCAACCGTCCGACTATGCTGTGAACAACAATTTAGGGTTTTTGATGTCATATAATTAATGTGGTGTGTAAATAAAACTAATACAATCTAATAGAGTCAATTAATGGAAAATATTACTAGTGTTTAATTCTCAGGGAAAATCTTGTAGGGTATAATCTAATTTCCGGTTTGCAATCCTTCGAATTTCATGTGATATGTTGACATAATACCTCTTGTGTGTGCAAAAACTTTCCATAGGTATGTTGCGGTAGTATACTAGTGTTCTACCTGATATAGCATTTGCACGAAAGATGTTCTCATCGTTTCAAAACCAACCACCATTATCAGCATACTTCTTTTTAGATCGCAAAAGTCACGAGCAATCGAACTTTGAGCCTCTAATGGTAAAATACTTAGTACTTCTATGCACGGTACACTATGCGATACATGATTTTCACTAAAATTTCCTCTTTCACATGCTTTTCAAATTTACCTAAAATATACACACGGCCAATCTAGACGATTTATATATGTATAAAACACGAATTATATTCTACTCCGTGCTTCAATTCTTAACAATTTTATTTTCGTTGGTTATTCACATGTCTATGATCAATTACATTGCAAAAAGTAAAGTCATTTTAAACTCATGTTAGATATATTTTGTTTTTTATGTTATCAACAATCAGATGTCGAATCAAATCCTCATGCCAAAAATTCATATCCGTATTTGCCTAATGAATAACTCATTAATTTCCAACCACATCCCTGCCAAGATTCTCGTGATATTAAATTTCCCCTCCTCTTCATTCTCACAGAAATTTTAGATGTTTTAAAATTTTAGAAAATTGCCTTAAAAAGTTCTAAATCTGTTCTAGGAAGGTCAATTCGGTCTTCAACTTTTTGATTTTACCAATTTAATCTTAAACATTTTAACAATCCATCAATGTAGTCCTATGAGATGTAGATATCCTAAACTTGAGACATCCAGATTTGCTTATCTTAGCGAAATCGATCGATATTCCACGTGATGTGTCGAGAAGATATGTGACATCTTGATTTTGAGGCTCTGATTTCGATTGGTTAAATTGGATATTTCATCGATGCGACTACAGTGTTTTTTCTCTGGGTTGGCCACTCACGAGATAACTAGACTAGCTGGGTAAGCTATTAAGGATTTTAAGGTAGATAGACTTGAGAATTCGATCAAAAATAGATTTCTCAACCGTGCTCATCTTTAGAGGTCATTACAGCACAGTTAAAAATCGAATTAAGATCAGAGATAGCTCGGTTCGATTGAGATGAATGACCGTGGGTGACTCCACTAAATTGGAAAACTCTCGTCGACTGGCACTAATTTGATTTTACTTGTCGTTTTGGATCCTTTGTCCGTATTTGAATCATCGAGATTTTCACGACAATTGAGAGTCGCCAATGTGTCGAGTGGGTTCATCGTGACTCGAAGAAAATCGACCACGGGTCATTTGTCCTAAAAAGTTCTAAAAACTACCTGGTAGCCTAGGTCACACTAAAAACGCGTCCGAGTGAAATTAACTATCAATCTGAGTCCGATTTTAGAAATTGAAGATTTTGTCATGTCACAAGTTATTTTAGGAACGTTGACTCATTCTCCGAAAATTTTTCAGAAATTCCGAGATTTTTGCGGAAAATCGTTTCGGACGTTGCGAAAAATTAGCGGAAATTCATACGGGCTGAATTAAAGGAAATTTGGACTTCCCAACCAAGCCTTTGAGTGTCAGGGACTTACAGAAAAGTATACGGGATTTTTCTTCATTAAGATTGGACCCCAATTGAAGAAATTAAATGAAGAAATTGAAGATAAGTTGGTGAAATTCGGAGCTATGAAAGGAGGCTGCATTTTTGGCATTAAAAGTGGATTATTTGTGATTTATTGAGCAAGAAAGAATTATGGGGGAGACATGTAATCAATGGAAGGGATAAATGTTTGACTTTGGGCCCCTCCACCTCGGCTTTCCTTGCACGTTTCTTAGCCGACACCCTCCTTCGCACATATGCTTCTCTTTCATTTTAATTTGTTGATTTCCCTCAGCCATTTCACCAATTTCCTCACCCGCTTCTTCACCCCTTCATTTGCTTCTTTGGATTTCTTTCATCTTTTCCCATGAACAGCTCCACTCACCGAAACCCCAAGCTCCCACGCCGTCCACCAATTTTTGTTCCCCACCGAAGAACCCCACTCATGAGGTCAACACAGCAAAGCTCCCAGGCGATTTGTTGACCCCTTTGAAGCCGCGTCCACCGAAGCCGCTCGCCGCTTGTCTGTTTCTCCCTCACGCTCAGTCAACTTGACTGAAGAAGCACCGCTCCAACGTCTTCAATTTCTGCTTAGCTTGCTGCCACTCGTCCGCTTCTCCATCTGCCATCATCCCCTCTCCGTTCGTTCCTTGGATGCCAACGCGTCCGGTCATCAATTAGCCTTGAAGACCGAAGCTGGCGTGCGTCTCTCGCGGCTCAGACGAAGCTGCCCCTCTCCTTCATTCAGCTCAATTGAAGACCGAAGCCCACGTGAATAGCAGTAGCAACATCGGCCCATCTTGTTCAGCCCACAGTTGGTTGAAATCAGCTCAGCCCATCTCCAGCAGAATTTGAAGTCAGCCCATTTCAGCCCAAATTCAGCCCAAAGAATTAGTAACTCGGCCCAGCTTTTTGAAGCCCAGTGAGTTCTTGAGGCCTGCACAGTCAAGCCCATTTCCGAGCTCAAGCCCGCGGAGCCAGGCCTGGTCTGAGTGTCCATCGCTGCCGCCGAAATTTTGGAATTCGATCGTCGTCGCGTCGTCGTCGCAGTGCCCCGGTCTTCGCTTTGCGCAAGTGAGTTTTACTCACTAATGCCTTTTTAGTTTGCTAATTATACTTAAAGGTTGATTAGTGTTAATTAAGTGTAATTAGGTGGTTAGATTAGAATGGATTAACGATTATTAGTTGATTGCATTGCATATTAGTTAGGTGGTTAGTGTGCTTAGATAGAGAATTGCCTATAGTATTTATTAAATGCTTCTTGGGATTTTTCCCGACCCTTATCGGGTGTTAATTACGATTCGGGCCTAATTGGAATTTTTAGGAATTAAATATTAATTTTCGAAATTAATTATTTAATTATTTATTTTCCGGAAATTCAACTAGGATGGCCAGTGACCAGAATCTTATGCTGATAATCGTGGCATAGTTCGTTTATTTAATTGAGCTTTATATTGTGCTAAATTGAATTTATTGTATTTATTTATTTAATTTTCGAAATTAATTATTTAATTATTTATTTTCCGGAAATTCAACCGGGATGGCCGGTGACCAGAATTTCGAGCTGATTGTCGTGGTACAGTCCATTTATTTATTTGAGCTCCACATTGTGATTAATTAAATTGATTGTGCAATTTAAGGAATTATTCCTTAATTGATTGAAATTGAGTGGAATTGAATGATTGACTGGTAGAGGGCCGACTATGGCTATTTAGCATTAACAATGCTTTAATGAGTTGTAAAGCGGAAAGAATTATGAGAGTGAACTGAGAACTCTATTGGCTGAGACCGATCAGGTACGAAGCATAGATAGGCATGGTTCGGTGATTAAAGATATCACTATGCAAAAACGACGCCTTAAAGAACTCACGTAAACTGTCTATGACTTGTGGCAGGCATGGCTCGGTGATTAAGGATATCACTGTGCAAAAACGGGGCCTTAAAGAATGCACGTAGACTGCCTATGAATCGTGATGGGCGTGGTTCGATGATAAGGAATATCATCACGCGAACGGCGCCTTAAAGAACGCAAGTAGACCGTCATTACTTATGTCACCTTGGCGAAAGCGACGTCCGAGAGAATTAATGGAGCTCGTAACTAAGTGTATTATTAGAGGTTTTATGGGATGGAGTGAATGACCTAGAAATGGCCCAATCGGCATGTAATCGACTAAGGCGATTGATCTTTGCCTTGATTGTTGTGACTCAATTGATTGAATGAGAATGACCGTGAGTGGTCTTGTTGGCGTGAAATCGACTAGGTCGATTTGATCAATGTTTCGATCGTGATGTGATTGCTTAGATGCTTATTTGATCTAAGCTAATATGCAGTGGAATCGAGGCCAAGGTAAATCCTCTAACTTGTGTGGTGCATAGGCATCCTTAAGGTGTATTAGTTTACTAATCGGGTCTTAGGAGGTAGAACTTGCTGAGACGTTGTCTCAGTAGTTATTGAATAACAATTTTAGGACTCGGATGAGGAGCTTAAGGAGGAGGAACTTGACGAGGAAAACCTTGATGAGGGACTCGAAGAGGAGTACGTGGAGGAGGACCCCAAGGATGACCCCGAGTACGACCCGGATGAGGATTGAGATCCCATCCTGTCTTGTCAGACCTTGTCTGCATGTGAATAGATGTTAGATTAGACTTACATCTATATAGTATTGTAGAGTACTATGAGATGCGTGTAAAAAAGTGTGGTTGTGAATTTTCAGTATGAAAAAATATGGCATACTTTTCTATCCAATTGTTTTATTGTCTGGGGGTTTATAATTGCTTCCGCATGTGCATATATAAATGAAAGGGTCGGCGATACATAATCTTGTAATATTGCATTTTAAAATCAACTAAAAGTAAGGGATGTGCGCGTGCCTGAGGATCGGGGCGTGACAAGATATATCATGTTGATGTCATCAGTCTTCAACTTTTTGATTTTACTAATTTAATCTTAAACATTTTAACAATCCATCAATGTAGTCCTATGAGATGTAGATATCCTAAACGTGAGACATCCAGATTTGCTTATCTTAGCGAAATTGATCGATATTCCACATGATGTGTTGAGAAGATATATCATGTTGATGGTTACATGACATGACAATTGAATTGAGTGATTTTAAAAATTTAGACATTGCATAAAATGAAATGAAATACATAGCAAGTGGATATAATATGACTAATTGGTCACTTTCTATCGATCGTGTGATCTAAACATGAAATGCTTTTTTCCAACACACCATTGCTCCTTGAAATTTAGAAGCAAGAAAACAATCAAATTTCAGGAAACAGAGGGAACCAAATGATCAAGGTACAAACGAAATCAGGAATACTATGGAAAGCCAAGAAATCTTACGCCACTGCCAACTCCCTAAGCCTTTGTTTCTTTCTTTATTTTTGTTTTGGTCCTATCAGTCTAGTTTTGAGAACTTCGAGCCAAGGAAAAGAGGAACAAATAACAAAATCGAGTGCAGGACAAGATCCGACGGCCGTAGGTCGACACTGTTTTTGCACAACTTGTCTCGCGTGGATGGAGCACGAAATGCCGCCGTTGCCCGGTGACAATCCTACTTCTCCTACTCCTCCTCCTCTTCTCATTTGCGAGCATTGTTGGCTAACTTAATAGCACTTTCACGTCCCCAAGGTCTCGATTTTCCAAACCGTTTAATCACGTGGGTCCCATTACATGGCCAACATGATTAAAGGTTCAAGCGAGCTTGTTCTACTGGTCTATGAACTGTACTATATATTCTTTTTCTTTTTTCAAAAGAACTTGGATTGATTCTTGATGGTCCGTATTTAGAGGCGGAGGGTCTCGAAGAAGAACTTGCTGTGGAACTTGCACGGGATTAGGGCGGGACCCTCCGATTCGGCGGTCGAAACTGCGTTTACCGTTCGGCAAAAGTAGCCGCGGGTGAGAGCTGTGCTGAGAGGAACTTTCTTCCTCAAGAACTACTGACGGAGAGTCTTTATGAAGGATTAGCCTTGAGACTAGGCTTTGGATAACTAGATTTCTACTTCGATTGAGATCCTGATATGATTTGACCCTAACTTTGAACTCATCAATAAGCAAGGGAATTTTTGGGAGTTCGCGCGATTACTTCAACGAATTCAAGGGTCAAGGTATATATCGGTCAGGGTTGGACGAATAAATACTGTGATAGCTCGTATAAGCACCTAGAGGGGGGTGAATAGGTATAAAAACAATTTCTCGTGATAAGTGAGCAGCACTAATTGACAATAGAAAGGGAATTCGTCTTTTGTAAATAAAACGAATTAGGTCAAAGTAAAAGAGAGTATGGAAGAGAATATGAACATAGAGATTATAGTTGTTCGGCTTAATTCAAGCCTACGTCCACTCTTCTGCACTGATAGCCCACCGGCTGGATTCTACTATGAACAAAAGAGTTGTTACAGAAAAGCTCTTCCTTGTTCTACAGTGTAGAGACTCTTTTACACTTCCTCAAGGTCTCTCAAAGATATAGACTCTCTTTTGTGTACAAGATTTCGCTCAACAATTTAATTGACTAAGAACAATGAGCTTCAGACTTTGGAATTCTTCTATCGCGCACACACTCGAATAACTGGAACATCTTCCTTATATACTCCTTTATGCCATCATACCCGTTGGCACTTATCAAAGGAATTCTTCCAATCTACCCGTTGGACAGAATCAATTAAGAAGATCTTCGAGCTATTTAAGGAACATGACGATAGCCCATCAATCCTGCTCGCCCATACAATCAGGATTTAGGTTTCCATAAGTAGAACCTTCCAAGTATACTTCGCTAATCAACGGATCCAAAATCCCTGAATCAATCTTGATTTGAATAAAGGATTCCGACATGCTACATCCAGCCAAAAGATCTTCTCCAGTCGATAAAGTCAAATCCTTAACGAAACATCCAGTTCTGGATAAGCCTTCTTCGACAGTCTAGAAAACTGTCAATGAGGATAAACTCTGAGTCTTGAGTCTGGTAGTCCGGAGGTCTTTAGACTTTGATAAAAGAGTCTACAAGTCTTCAGACTAGACTAATGGAAACGTTTTGTCAGCTTCAAAACACTCAAGGAAGTTTTCTCCAACAATCTCCCCCTTTTTGATGGTGACAAAACTTTCCTGTAGATTTAGATAATTTTGACCTGCAAAACATTACCCAAGCAAAAATAGATATCTCACAAAAATAAATGGCTTAGTAATAACACTAGAATCTGTATCCACAGAAAGTAGGTTAGTCTTGTAAATGAGCAAAGTCATGAGATATCAATAGTACTTAAGATAAACAAATGCTCAAATAGTCAAATCCAAATGTAGTCTAAATCCAAATAGCCAAACACAAAAGACAAGTCACAAAAGTTCAAAGTTCAAAGATTGAAATCTGCACCACATCTTCCCCCTTTTTGTCATCATTAAAAAGGTAGAGATGAAAAGAGAATGGATTTAAGATTGCTTGGGAACACGAACAAGCTGGAAATCTCCCATTGACTGGACAATCCCTTACAGCTTTTTCAAATTCTCCTTCAGTTGCGCTAAATCTTCACCCTTGGCATTTGCTTGAACTTGAAGAGCAAGGGCATGAATTTGATCATGCAAAGAAACTGAAGAGGTCTGACCTGCATTTTGCAAATTTTGTATTTCGCATCCCAAAGCATAAATCTGGACTCTCATCTCCAAAAGAACATCAAGAATTCTGCGAAAGTTTGCTGAATTGTTTGTCTGAGTACTTGCTTCTGCTCGATCAGACGGAGTATTGGCAGATGATGGCATTTCAGCACGATCACACAGATTGGGCGACGAAACCTCATGTCCTTCTTCAGGAAATTGAGTTGCATAGATGTCCTCTGGATCTGCTGGAGAACGACTTACTCCTTCACTAGTGGCAGGAAATAAGGACGTTCCTCGTTTCTCAGGATCTCCCCCTGTTTTCATGCCTTCAGGTGGAGAAAAGTGTTCCTCATGCTCTACTTCCGCTTGATCTCCTCTCTCTTCTTCTTCTTCCTCCTCAATTCTTTCCTCCTCTGCTTCTTTCTCCTCTGCTTCCAAATCTTCAGTTCTCTATTCTGTCTCATCTATGTCTTTTTCTTTTCTCTTCGTTGATTCTGGAACAGAACGACTCATGTTCTTCAATGCCATTGCAGAAATAGTGATATCATCCTCATCCTCTTCATTCTCAATTATGAGAGCTCTTCTTTTCTTGAATAAAGCAATCATGGGTGCCTTCCCTTTTCGCTTTGCCACAGAAGAGACTGAATGAGTCTTGACAGGGGTTTTCTCTTTGAGTTGTTCCATAGCCTTGGCAAGTTCCTTCAGATGCATTTTTGAGACCAGTCGCAGTCCCACCATCATTTGATCGCACGTTCGAACACAAAGAATCCTAGGAGGCTGAACGTTCAAATGTCTAAATAACTTGGTCACAAGAGCTGGATAAGGAAGTTGACCCTTGTCCTTCACCATTGCTCTGTACATGTGGAACATAATAGTGTGTGGAAGAGAGAATTTTTTACTAGCATTGATGGCGTACATCAACTTTGCCTCCGAGTTTGAAACGTCAGTCTTTGAAGTTGATTTTGGTCTAAGACAGTTAATCACTATCTTGTGAAGCAAAATATTAGACGCATTCATTCTCACATAAGAAATCTTTCCTTCCGTTCTTCTATCCTGAACAAGCTCCAATGTTGCACGAGCAATAGACACATTGATAGGTTGATATCTCCCTCTTTCAACCCCAATCACATCAGCCAACATATTCATGTCCACTAGGGGTGTGCAAAATACTCGGGAACCGCCTGGACCGCCCGGAACCGGATCGGAAACGCCCGGAATCGGCGGTTCTTGAGGGAACCGGTCCGGTTCCCGGTTCCGCGGTGGATCCGCCCGCCCGCCCACCCGGACCGGACCGGTTAATTTTTAATATAAAAATAAATTACTAAAACAAACCCTAGATAGCGTTAGCACTTAGCAGCCGTGTCTCTTCGGTTTACTGGTTGAAGTGTTCTTTCGGTCCTTAGCTTCCGCAAACCAACCGCCCTCGATGGTCGTCTTCTCCGTCCAACAGCCGCCTCGAACCGGCCGCTGGACGTCGTGAAGCAACTCGCCCCTCCAGCTCGCGGCGCTTTGCTGAGGCTCGCGGTCTTGATCTCTTCGACGCCGCTGCCGCTCGCGCTTGCGCTCACTTTGCTGCCACTGCTGCTCGCGCTCACGCTCACTTTGCTGCCGTGGTAGTCGGAGGCCAGGGAGAGGCGCAACTGGAAGGCCATCCCTCTCGAGGAATACGCCACGACCCGTGAGTCTCCCGAGCCTTCCCGTTTGTTTTTTTTTTTTTTTTTTTCTCGTTCCTCGGTTTCTCGTCGCGTCGAGAGCGTGAATTTGGTCATGCTCTACTATCGTGCGTGCCAGGAGATGTTGCCGATTCCCTTGTTTGTAGTTGGACGCGATTGTGAAAGCGAATGCACCACCAAAACCGAATTCGATGAGTCAGAGTGTTTGAAATACGTACTTCATCCATCCTTGTGATTGAGTGAGCAAGTTGCTACGATGATGCAAGTGATGCGAGTATAATAGGCATTTGAGGAAGTAATTTGACTCGCGATGTCGTTAGGTACGTCTTGGACTAGAATGTTTTTTCAGTAGATCTGCAAGTAGTGGTTTTTAGTCAGGATGAGGCCTTGGAGCTTGTTGGTAATAGAGAGGCTTGACAATGACTTGGCATCGATGGTGTGGTTTCATCCCAATGTCCCCACATTTTCTTTTGTCAACTGGAGGTTATGTTCAATAGGTTATAAACACTTTGATAGGATGAGCAAATATGTAATGTGATATCTAATTATGGTTGTGTAATGAGAATCATGAATTGAGGGCTCAAATATTTTCCCCTTGTCCCTTCTCAAAGGAAGTTCGGCAGCATGTATCCCAGAATAGGTGTGGATGGTGAACTAGCTAGAATGCTACGATATATTAGGAAGCTTGATGTATACCGCGATGGAGAATTAATTTTTGTTGCTGGCAGGAAATGTTCATTGTTAGTTGCTGCTAGTGTTCTTTGTGGATTTTTAGGGCGACTACTTTTTGTTAGAAGAAAGAAGGTGCTGAATGTAATAAAATAAGATTCAATAGATGAAAATAGAAGATAAATGAAGGGTAAACTTGAAATATGCAGATGGCAATATGGGGAAATCAAGTGTGTTAATGTGTGTCTGATTTGCCTTTCTTGGATTGTATCACTGACAATTTTGAAGCTGCCGCTTGATATGATAATGTAGTTGAAGTAAATACAATAGGCGTTAAAGATGTAATTCAGTCACATTGTGTCCTTAGGGACGATTAGAATGTGCACAGTTCAAAAAAGTTGGAGGCAGTAGTGATTACTAATTACTAGTCTAAGTCTTGGTTCGCACAGATTCTGTGGCTTTGTCATTTAATTTTGCTTATGCTAACATCTTGAAGTTTACCTTGTGACTCTTTGTGCTACTTCTCTTTGTCATCATACCTGATGGAATGCAGTAGGAAAGGAATACTTGTAGTCTAGTTTAGAATATGAAAAGAAAATATTATTTTATATCTATTTTCTGTTGTAAGTATAATATGATTTAGCTCCATGAGAAGTGATTAAGTGTTGACGATGTGTTGCTTGATTTAAGCAGGTGATTCATTGCTAGTATCCGCAGCATATCTAATATGGACATGAGGTTATACAAAGTGGAGAATTTTAATTGCTTGAACACTATCCATCTAACTTACTAGTCACTGCGAACTGTGGTTTCATTGTGGAGGCTAACAATCTGAATTGCTTGCCCACACTCGTCATATCTTATAGTAGTAGTTCACTATTGCAGCTTATGGAAGTTTTAGAGTCGCTGAAGTGTTTGCGAACAAAATTCTCTTTTGGTGAGTCTTTGAACTCCAATATGGTCTTTCCCAGTTCTTTTGTTTATTTTTTCTCTAGGTTTGTTTGTTGAGGTTATAGCAGAATGTTGGCCTTTTATATAAGAATATCCTTTCTTGAATTTTATTTGAAACTAATTAAGATTTTCATCTCGTGGTCAGTGAGACCGGTTCCATGGATCCACCTGAGAACCGAACCGGACCGGCTGTCCGGTTCCCGGGTGGATCCATGTAACAAACGGGTGGATCTCGGTTCCAATTTTTCGGAACCGGTTCTTAGCGGGCGGTTCCCGGTTCTAGGTCGAGAACCGCCCGCCCAGACCATGCACACCCCTAATGTCCACCACATAGTCCTGATCTTGGACACTAAAAGAGAATCTATTCGCATCCAAAAAACTGAGATTCGAATAGAAATAAGCAGCAAGTTCAGCATACGTTTCTGTAGATTCAGAACAAAACTGTTCAAGTTGAAGTAGACTGAATTTTTCCCGTAGATTAACATTCACAGAGTCAAGAAAGTCAAAGTCCACACTTCTAGGGTTTATTACCCCACGCTTTAGCAATTTGGAGTACAGTTGCTTGTGTTCCTCCGATTGAAATAAATCCGTCATTTTGCTTCGGATTTTCGCTGCAACACCCATTCTAGGTTTAAACTGACTGTACAACTTGTCATTATCGTTCCCATCTGGTTGATTAAATCCTCCAACCCGTGGATCACTTGGAATATTAGCAAAGGCTTCTTCAGCCAACCCCGCAGGGGCAATTCCCAAACGTTCCATGGTACGTAAGAAGAAGGATTCATTCTTATACCCTTTGTCCTTAAGAAACTCATCAATGTAGTTCAATGGAGTACCGCTCCTCTTCAAAGCACGGTAAAGCTTATAAGTAAAAGATGGCTTATGAGTTCTTACGGGTTATGCGTCTTCGATGATTTCTTCCTTTTCTCGATGTGCAACATCCTGAGGTCTAGATGGAGGATTTGGACGCTGCTAAGAATGTTGTAGACTCTGCTGCTGTCTAGGAGATTCTTCTTCTTCGGTGAGATCAAAGTGCGTAGGCCTCTCACGCATTTGCTGTGGTCCCCTGTTCGCGATTCTCGAAGATTTCCTTTGAGACGACATTTTTCACAGCCTTTGAGAGATTCCAAGCTTATTTCCCAAGAAAGATGAAAACTTTTTCGAGGATTAAACAAGAGAAGAAGACAGAAGTGGAAGATCGATGCTCTCTTAGGGTTTTTGTGAGTAAAATGAAGAGGAACCGACAGTATATAAGGCAGTCAAAAAGAGGCATACGAACAGTCGTAAAGAAAGAAAATATAAAAATAATCTTTTTAAAAATAACTGCATTTTGGATAACTGTCATTTCAAAAATTACTTCTTTTCCGAAAAGGTAGGTTTGCAATAATCACGGAAATTAAAATAGCAATAATCAATTTCGGATAGATAATCGTAACTTTTCGAGATTTGATTCGAGAAATAAATAGAAATTACTTACAGTCGAGAATCTTGATCGTTCGAGACTGAGAGCCTTTAGACTTTCAATGCTGAGTTTGAACTTCCTCAAACCTTAAGATATTGGGTCTAGTACGAATAACTTCAAATTGATTTTTCTCCAAAGGTTTTGTAAATATATCCGCCAGTTGATTCTTTGAGTTAATAAACTGAATTGAAATTTCTCCATTTTGAACATGATCTCTAATGAAATGATGTCGAATCTCTATATGTTTTGCTCTTGAATGAAGAATCGGATTCTTAGTGAGATTGATTGTGCTGATGTTGTTACATTTGATCTCAGTACATGAATCTTCAATTCCAAAATCTCTCAGCTGTTGTTTTATCGACAAAATTTATGAACAACAACTTCCAAGAGCTACATACTCTGCTTCTGCCGTAGAAAGAGCTATTGTACTTTGCTTCCTTGAAAACCAAGATACTGTCCTGCTTCCAAGTAGTTGACAGGTGCCCGAGGTGCTCTTTCTATCAACTTTGCATCTGGCTAGGTCTGCGTTTGAGTATCCAAGAAGAGTAAAGTCTCATTCTTTAGGATACCAGAGACCCAAGCTTGACGTTGAGGCAATGCATTTGATAATAGGCTTTGCAGCACTTAAATGAGATTCTTTAGGGTCTGATTAAAATCTGGCACAAATGCAAACACTAAACAAAATGTCAGGTCTAGAAGCAAATAAAGAAGTGAACCAATAATACTCCTGTATAGCTTATGATCAACTTTCTTTCCTCCTTCATCTTTGTCCATCTTCAAGGAACTTGACATTGGTATATCAGTCTTTTTGTAATTCTCTAGCCCAAACTTTTTGATAAGATTGTTGGCATATTTTTCTTGATGGATAAAGATTAATTCCTTCATTGTTTCACTTGAAACCCGAGAAAGAAGGTTAGTTCACCCATCATGCTCATTTCAAATTCATCCTGCATAAACTTAGAGAATTTCTTGCATAGACTTTCATTAGAGGATCCAAAAATAATATCATCAACATAAATTTGAACAAGTAGAAAACTTTTGCTTTCTTTTTTGATAAATAATGTAGTATCTACTTTACCTTTGACAAAGCCATTTTGGATTAAAAACTTACTTAGTCTGTCGTACCAAGCTCGAGGTGCTTGCTTTAAACCATATAAAGCCTTTTTTCAGTTTGAATACAGAGTCTGGTTTCCTTGGGTCTTCAAAACCGGGCGGTTGTTCCACATAGACTTCCTTTTGGATAAATCCATTTAGGAAAGCACTTTTGACGTCCATTTGGAATAACCTGAAATTCTTATGACAAGCAAAGGCAAGTAATAATCTAATTGCTTCTAACCTTGCTACTGGCGTGTAAGTCTCATCATAGTCTATCCCTTATTCTTGCGTATATTCCTTGGCCACGGGTCTTGCTTTGTTTTTTACGACCTTTCCTTTCTTGTTCATCTTATTCCTGAAAACCCATTTAGCTCAAATGATAGATTTACCTTTCGGTTTAGGAGTCAATTCCCAGAAATCATTAATGCTGAATTGCCTGAGTTCTTCTTGCATAGCTTCAATCCAGCTTTCATCAGATAAAGCTTTTTCTATGCTCTTGGGTTCTATTTTAGAAATAAGAGCCAAAGCACTAGATTCTTCGCGCCTTTTGGATCTTGTACGAATTCCTTCATTAATATCACCAATAATGAGATCTTTGGGATGACTGGACTTATGCTTCTAGTTGCTGGTTGATTTGTCAGACTGTTGATTTTTTTTCTCATTTAAATCTTCGACGATCATTTGTTGCTGGTCTTCTGAAGTCTGAGCTGCTTCTGGAGATTTAGACTTTGTAGAATCTGGAGCAGGTTTAGATTCTTCAAGTTGAGTCGATTCATTTTGCATGGAGTCTTGAAATTTAACATTCATTGATTCTTCCACAAATTGAGTCTTTTTATTGTATACTCTGTAAGCTTTACTTGTGATAGAATATCCAAGGAAAATACCTTCATCTGATTTATCTTCAAACTTACCAACTCAATTATTTGCATTTTTCAATATAAAACATTTACATTCAAACACATGAAGATATGAAACAATGGGCTTCTTTCCTTTGAATAACTCATATGGAGTTTTCTCCAGAATAGGTCTTAGAAAAGCTCTATTAATAATATAACATGCAGTAGAGACTGCTTCAGCCCAAAAACGTGAAGATATGTTACTTTCAATTAAAAGAGTTCTAGCCATTTCTTGAAGTGACCTATTCTTTCTTTCCACGACTCCATTTTGCTCTGAAGTATATGGTGAAGAGAAGATATGCTGAAAACCAGATTCATCACAGAATTTTGTAAAATCTTGATTTTCAAACTTACCACCATGATCTGTCCGTATTCTTGAAATTACATATCCTTTCTCATTTTGGACCTTTTTAGCAAACTTTATAAAGCAAGAGAGAGTTTCGGACTTACTTGCTAGGAAATATACCCAAGTGAATCGTGAGTAATCATTCACAATCACTAAATAGTATTTCTTACTTCCAATGCTTTGAGTTCTAGTTGGTCCAAAGAGATCCATATGTAGAAGCTGCAGTACACGATTAGTGGAAACTTGATTTATTGGTTTGAATGAGTTTCTTACCTTTTTTCCCAACACGCATGGTGTGCATAGATTAGCTTTTTGGTATGACAGATTTGGTAGACCATGAACAAGCTTCTTTGCTGAAATTTTGACTATTTGCTTTATGTTGATGTGCCCGAGTTTTTTATGCCATAAGTTTGCTTCTTCTTGAATTGAAATTAGACATTGGGTTTAATCTGATTTGACATCCAAGAGGTAGATATTTCCATGTCTTCAACCCTTGAAAGAAAGAATAAAAACCTAATATTTCTTTTCTCTTCTTTTTGACTCACACTTTCCGTATACACAATTTACCCTCGAGTTTTTTTTTTTTTCCTTTCGACATGTCTGACACGTAAGTCTAGAAAGTGAATTTTTCTTTCTTTCCAAGTTTTATGGATTTATTGAAATGGAGTTCAATTTGTCAAATTGAAACAATGAAGGATATTAATAAATGATGGATTAATATTTTAGTCTAAATTTATTACGGGATTTTTTTATTATTTTATTATTTTTGAATTTGAATTAGATTAATTTGATTGAAATAATCATAAAAATAATAATTTATTATTTATATATAAAATATGCATATAATACATATGTCCCAACGTATCGAAATTCTCTATTTTATGAGAAACAACGTGTCGACGTGTCGTGTTGTGTCGTATCGCTTGTTGCATATCAGTGTCGATGCTACTTAGGTGAGGTGAGCCTACTTACGCCCCTTTTGCGGCAACTTCCCCGCAAACCATTTCTTGGAAAGAAAAAACCGCCCTGTTCTCCAAGTGGAGATTATAGTCCCACACAACCTAAATAAGTTTTGTAGTTGTATGCATATTTAGAAAATCTGACCGATAAGAAATATTATGTCGGCATATCACATGAAATTTCCTCACAAACCAAGCCACAAACAACATTCATGGTTATATTTTTGAAAGTAAAGAAAATACCACCAAACGCGTTAAATTATGTTCATTGCGACGTTAATATCCCAATTATTTTTTGTGAGTTGTCAAAATCCCGAACTTTTGCTGGTGTGGCAAGTGTACCCTCCCTCTATCATTGAAAAAACCCTAAACTTTATCCAGCATGGCACATATATCTCAATTCTTTTTTTTTTTTTGGGTCACCAATAACCGAAATTTGAACCGGTGTGACAGAAAAGTTCGGACATTGGTGTCACCGTGTGCATAGATTATTGTTGCTAATGGTCAAAAGCTTAATCTAAATTTGGACCATTATAAATGACAGGTCCCCACTGTCGTCTTACATGGATTCCATGAAACTCAACCGTCCCGATTTAGTTTAGTACGCGCATTAGGTAAAACTTTCTCGAGAGGAAGCAATGGTGTTTTCGAGTTCTAATTTATCCTTGTCCACAGGTCCACAGCACATGCTCACGCGAATCTGTTCGCACGACGACCTCGTTTTACCGTGTCGTTTTAACAATGCCGATGTGGAGGAGGTTATTTTCCGAACCGTATCTTCTTGATATAAATATAAGCCGTGAAGCAGAAGTTTCCTGCATTAATTCCTTGTTTATATCTGCTGAAGATTTACTGTAATGTTCGCCAACACAATATCACCTCTCTATCGCTGAGAGATTTCCTTTTGTTTCCTGAAATAGTCACGCGGTCCAACTGATGTAATTTGTATCTGATCATCCCTACTTTCCTCCTCCTCTTCCTTCTCCTCTTCTTCTTCTTCTTGATGGACCTTCGTCTTTAAATATGTTTGCAGCATCACCATCACTCGTATCCGACCAAACGACAGCAATCTCCACCTTTTTCACTACATAGAAAATCGCCTTTCACGTGAACCAATCGACGGGCACGATTTCCAGGCTTCCATGGCGGGGTTCAAGTTGGGGCTTGCCCTTTCGTTGGTAATTCTTCTGTTGCTGAGCGACAGCGTCTCGTCCGCCTTCCAAACGAGAAAGATTGGAGTCCACGTGAAGAAGTTTGGTGGTGGCGGTGGCGGTCACGCAAGCAGCGGCGGCGGTCATGCAGGAGGCGGGAGTCATGCAGGCGGTGGGGGTTATGTGGGTGGTGGCGGCAGCGGTTACAAGGGTGACGGGGCTCACACGGGCAGTGGCGGCGTCAGCAATGGCGGTCATGTCTGGCCAGGGGGTGGAGCTAATCCCCACAGAGGGACTCAAAGGTCCTCCGCCATCGGAACTCGCCCATCGTTGCCGCTCGCCTCTGCCGTCTGTTCCTCTCTTCTCCTTGGTCTCCTGTTCTTGCTTCAGCTCTAGTTTGAATGTCATTGAAAGTAGGAGTTTAGGCGGCAGTCGTTGGGCTTCTTTTAGTGGTTTCTGTAGAGTTTTTCTTGATTTTGCTTCGAATACTGCTGAGAGTAGAAAGCCTTCTTTGGCAGGAGTTGATTCTATAAAATCCCTCGTTCAAATTTCTGAATAGCCGCATCTAGGGTTTTGCTGAGAAAGCTTGGATGAACAGCTCAGATTCTTTTCGGCACTCCCATATAGAATGTACTCCTTCAGTCCAGTGAGAAATACTTCATGAAGTTGATCTTCACCATCCAAAAACCATGCAAAATAACATATGATCTTACACCTTTTATTTATTTCCGGATGAGCTAACGTATAAGGTCATTCATAATCACATGCTATACTTTGAAAGCTCTTCTTTTCCCCCATATATTCCTATATAAGTTATATCAATGCTATATCACATAATGTATTGATATAATATTACGCACCTAAATTAGTTTCTCATTTTAAATGTATGTTAAACGATCACTATAATTAAGATGAGTTCATAAGTAGGGTCGCGTGAACTCCCAAAAATTCATTGAATTAATCGCGTGAACTCCCAAATATTCCCTTGCTTATTGATGAGTTCATAAGTAGGGTTGAGTCAGATCAGGATCTCCATCAGAGCAGAAATCTAGTTATCCAAAGCCTAGTCTCAAAACCACTGGGATTCGCCCTAGTGGCCACCCTTTCAACATGGAAGGGGGAGGTGAGGGGTTCAAATCCCCACCTTCTCAGGGGGATGGGGTGGGGACGCGTAAGTTTTAGGAGTGGGTTTCGACTCCCATACCCTGCAAGAGGCAGGGCAAAAGTCTGAGAGTGAGTGTAGAGTAGGAATAGAGTAGGACTGACAAAAAAAAAAGCCTAGTCTCAAGGCTAATCCTTCATAAAGACTCTCCGTCAGTAGTTCTTGAGGAAGAAAGTTCCTCTCAGCACAGCTCTCACCTGCAGCTAGTTTTGCCAAACGGTAAACCCAATTTCGACTGCCGAATCGGACGGTCCCGCGCGAATCCCGTGCAAGTTCCACAGCAAGTTCTTCTTCGAAACCCTCTGCCTCTAAATACGGACCATCAAGAATCACTCCAAGTTATTTTTGGGAAAAAAAAGAAAAAATATCGCACGGTCCATAGATTGGTAAAACAAGCTCCGCTTGAACCGTTAATCATGTTGGCCTTGTAATGGGACCTGCGTGATTAAACGGTTTGGAAAATCGAGACCTTGGGATCCTGAAAGTTAGCCAACAATGCTCGCAAATGAGAAGAGGAGGAGAAGGAGTAGGAGAAGTAGGATCGTCACCGGGCAACGGCGGCATTTCGTGCTCCATCCACGTGAGACAAGTTGTGCAAAAACAATGTCGACCTGCGGCCGTCGGATCTTGTCCGGCACTCGATTTTGTTATTTGTTCCTCTTTTCCTTGGCTCGTAGTTCTCAAAACTAGACTGATAGGACCAAAATAAAAATAAAGAAAGAAGGAAAGGGTTAGAGAGTCGGCAGCAGCGTAAGATTTCTTGGCTTTCCATAGCATTCCCGATTTCGTTTGTACTTGATCATTTGGTTCCCTCTGTTTCTTGAAATTCGATTGCGTTTCCTTGCTTCTAAATTTGCAGGGAGCAATGGCGTGTTGGAAAAAAACATTTCAAGTGTCGATCACACGATCGATATGAAGTGACCAATCAATCATATTATAGTCACGTGCTATGTATTTCATTTCATTTTATGCCGTGTCTAAATTTTTGAAATCACTCAATTCGATTGTCATGTCATGTAACTATCAACATGTGTTGGAATTCAAGTCGGCGGAAGACGACTTACCTGATTCCTATGCGCAAACAGCAAATGGCCCTGGAACGAACGTTGAATTGCGAATTTATCACGAACAGTACTTCCTCATGTTAGTCTGGATGCAATCACGAGGAAAACACCCGATTTCCACAGCGTAAATGCCGATTGTTCTTGCAAAATTAAAACGGAACGCCTTCGATCGCTTTCAATGGAAATGGAGAGGAAATGTGGTGCGAATGAATAGCCAACCTTTTCAATGGTTGTGTTCGGGAGGTTTATATACGTCTCCCTTCGTACCCCTCCATTTGTGCCTTTCCATCGTAGCATATCAAAGCCAATTGGTGCGGTCCAATCGCACCCCACATGGACGTACTAGCTAACTAGCTAAAGTACAACATCTCCCACTCGGACATGATGGGCTTGATAGCATTCTATTAAGAATATAAGGCATTCAACATTTATCAATTTTACAAAACAATTCATACGACAAATAAGCCGTGCGACCGGTGAGTACACCTCCGCACTTGGGAGCTCAAATTATGCACCTGTTAGGGATAACATAATGGCTACAACCCTGAAAAGAAATAAACAATCGATGTCTCACAGTGCCCCAGACATATTTTGTTACATCAGTCCAAGTATACCTATCCCTTAAAGGCTATACTCGACTATTCTTAAAACATCATGTATTTACAATTACATCCGCGACCACATAGGGCGATATAATTGGTCGACCAGTAAATACACGCGGTAGATGAAAAACAACAATAGTCTTCCTTCGCACTCATGTCTATCTCAATTTCAGAACAACTGCTTTCCTAGACATGTCCCATAAGCTATATCTATTCATGACCGCCCGTAACATGCTAAAGTAGCAACATTGATATTTCACTTCGAGAACATAGTCAGAAGTAACATAGGGCACAAAATTGAGGTAAAATACAAATTACCTCAAGGGCTCACACGATGAGTAAATAGGGATAATTTTACTCATCTTCCCTTATTGGTCGTACAATGCACATGTAGTACGAATTACATGCTATAGTGGATTTCTCTTTCTATAAGAGCGTATGTCATTTATTAACCATATCCACTATACGGATCTTAGCCTAAACATAGTCACGCGCTTCTTACGTACTCATGTTTAGCCCGAGTGCTATATCGCTTGCTTTCTATAGCACCTAATTAAGTACTCGCATCCGGCATCTTTCGAGGCATACATGATTGTGGGACTATCATGTTCGGTCTTGTTATGATTCAATCACAGACCTCATCTTGACTCCAATCAAGGCGACATATTTTATGTACCAAACTTGCTCTTCAGCATTTATTTGTACATAACGTCTCATCTCAACGTGCTAACTACAGCACTTGAGGCGATTGCTCGTGTGAGTGAGCCAATCATTGCCTCGCCGACATACTTTTCAATAATATATGTGTGTTTGTGCTAGTCTCATAGTAGATTTGTACTTATTGATAAAACATCAAATCATTAATAAACAAACAAGTACAATACATTTGTCCACAAATACATAAACTAATGATCCTCTACAATGACATATATCACATTCTACGTAATCCTAGTGACATCCTATGGGTCAAGAATATGTCTCTAGGAATAGCCTTGGTAAATGGATCGGCAACCATTCTATTGGTTGAAATGTATTGCGGGTCACTTCTTTTCGCGCTATAATTTCTCTAATGAAGTTATTCTTTATGTCGATGTGCTTTGTCCTTCCATGATACTTGGGATCTTTCACATAGGCAATGGCTGCTTGACTATCACAATAAACTGTCACCGCTCTTGGAACTTCAGTGACAGTGGCTAAATTTTCAAAGAAACGTTTTAGCCATACTTTTGCTTCTTGCACTGCGGCAGAACATGCAATAAATTCTGCTTCCATCGTAGACAAGACCGTGCATGTCTGTTTCTTGCTATTCCAAGAAATTGCACCTCCATTGAGCAAGAAAGCATATCCAGAAGTTGATTTACGCTCATCTAGGTCTCCACCCCAATCGGCATCTGAATAACCTAATAGGTGTAAATCATTCCCTTGGTAACAAAGTCGATAGTCTACGGTGCCCTTCAAGTATCTCAGGATCCTCTTCACTGCTTTCCAGTGTGCTTGACCAGGATTTGATTGATACTCACCAATCCCACGGCATAGCATATGTCGGGTCGAGTACACATCATAGCATACATTAAACTTCCGACTGCACTAGCGTAAGGAACAGCAGTTTCCATCACTTTGATTTCTTCCGAGTCTTAGGACACATCTCGGTACTTAGGCCTTCACCTTGCATGACGGGGGTATCAATGGGATTACAATGCTGCATATTGAAACGCTCAAGAATCTTCATAATGTAAGACTCTTGTGATAAAGTAAGGAGTTTCCTTGATCGATCTCTTTCGATCTTAACTCCTAATATATAAGCGCTTCTCCCATGTCCTTCATCTCAAAATTGGAGGACAACCATTCTTTTATGGTGATTACCAAAACCTTGTCATTTCCAAAATAGCGAATATCGTCCACATAAAGTGATAAAATCACAAACTTATCTTTGGACCGCTTGACATATACACAGTGATCTTCTTCGATCATCGTGAAACCAAATGTTATTATTGTTCGATGAAAACGAAGATACCACTATCTAGATGATTGCTTAAGGCCATATATTGAGCGATGAAGCTTGCAAACTTTATGCTCTTGACCTTTAGCTATGAATCCTATTGGTTGTTTCATATAAATTTCCTCATCTAATTCTCCATTGAGAAATGCCGTCTTTACATCCATTTGATGTAATTCAAGGTCCAAATGTGCAACGATGGCTAAAATAAGGCGTATTGAGGCAAACCTTACAACGGCGAAAAGTTTCCTCATAGTCTATACCCTCTTGTTGAGTATAACCTTTCGCCACAAGGCGAGCCTTATACTTTTCAATGGATCCATCCGCCCTTCGCTTAATCTTAAAGACCCATTTATTTCCAATGGCCTTACGATTGGGTGGTAGATCAATCAAGTCCCAAACATGGTTTGCCCTCATTGACTCCATCTCATCTTCCAAAGCATTCTTCATTCTTCCTTGTCAGAGGATGAGAGAGCCTGTTGAACAGTCTTAGGCTCGGCATCGTCATTCTGAGCAATCATAAATGCTTCCCCTTCAATCTCAAAACGACGACGGGGAATACTTTTACGATTACTTTTACGCAATTGAATTTCTCTTGAATTCAATTCATTAGGCGATGCAACACTCCCACTAGGTCTTGTGTGTTGAGGTAAATCTTCATTTCCCTCTACTACATCGGTGGGTGTGTTATCTAGATCTTCCATCTCATATAATTGGAAGTCCTTATCAATCTCACCTCTATTAGGAAAATCGTTCTCCAAGAACGTGACATCTCTTGACTCCATTTCGGTCACACTCCCATCGCTTGTTCACCTACGAATACGTACCCTTTGGAGTGTTCGGAATATCTTATAAAGATACATTTCTTCCCTCTAGGACCTAATTTGCCATGTTTATGGGAAGAATCATGAACATAAGCTGCACATCCCCATGGACGCAGACTACTCAAGTCTGGTTTCCTACTAGTCCATAATTCATAAGGGGTGGAAGTAACCGATTTTGAGGGTACACGGTTAAGTATATAGGCAGCAGTCTGATATAGCTAGTACGATTACCTAGAGGGGGGTGAATAGGTATAAAAGATTTTTCTTTTGATAATTACACACTGCTTAGATAGATAAACGATTTGCAGTAATTAAAAAAAATAATCGTAAGACGAGTAAGGGAAAGAGAGAATTAGACACGCGGTTTATAGTGGTTCGGCTTGTTTCAAGCCTACGTCCACTCTTACTTTTCGCACCGACCCAATTGGCTGGATTCCACTATGAACAAAGAGATGTTACAGTGATGATCTTCCTTGACTTCTTGGTGTAGACGATCTTCCACACTCTCAAGGTGTCACTAGAAAATGAACACTCTCTGTGTATACAATTTCGCTCAAATAGTATCGACTAATAATCAAGGATTTTCGACTGGGAATTTTTCTATCGATCACTTTCTTCAAAACAACTTGAATGTCTTCCTTTTATACTCCTTTATGCCATCATAGCCGTTGGCACTTACCAAAGGAATTCCTCCAATCTACCCGTTGGACGGAATCAATCACGAAGATCATTCGAGCTATTTAAGGAACTTGGCGATAGCCCATCAATCTTGTTCGCCCATACAATCAGGATCTTGGTTTCCAAGAATAGAACATTTCAAGAATACTTCGACGACCATCGGATCTTCAATCGATCTAGATAAGACCAAACAAAGAATCCGAGATGTTTATCCAACCAAGGGATCTTTTCCAGAGGATAGGATCGAATCCTCAACCACAAGCTTCGGCTCTGGATTTCCTTTATTACTGGATAGAAAGACTGTCAGTGAGAATAGTCTTGAGTCTTGAGTCTTGAGTCTTGAGTCTTGAGACTTTAATCTTCGGTCTCCAAATATCCAGACTTAGACTGATAGAAATAGAAACGTTTTGTCAGCTTCAAAGACTCTGGAAAGATTTCTCCAACAATCTCCCCCTTTTTGATGGTGACAAAACTTCCTTGTAAATTTGAACAACTTTGACCTGCAAAAACATTTCTCAAGCAACATGGCTAACTCATAAAGATTAATAAAACAACCACATTCTGCATCCACAAAGCAAATTGGTTAGTCTTTCATGAGTAATACCATAAAACAACACTTGATATGAACGCAACCAGTCAAGCATTTAAATCCACAGTCAAGAGTACTCAAGTCAAACTCAAAAAAAAAAATATAGCCACAAATTCAAAGACTAAAAGATAAAATGATGAAAGTTGATGAAGTTGATTGTTCAAATTGATTCTCCCCTTTTTGTCATCATGAAAAAGTGAGAAAGGGATTAGGTCTCGCTTGGGAATGCGAACGATTTGGAAATCTCCCATAGATCGAACTAAGCCTTCTAGCCTCTTCAAGTCTTCCCTTAGATTAGCTACCTCCTCTCCTTTTGCATTGGCTTGAAGTTGTTGAGCGAGGTCTTTCATTTTGTCCTCCCGGGGTAACCGAAGACGCTTGGCCAGCATTCTTGATGGATTGAATTTCACGATCTAGAGCATATATCTCGTCCCCGCATTTCCATAAGTATATCAATAATACGACGAAAATCTGCCGAGCTATCCGTCCGTGTACTTGCATCGGCTTTTTCGGATGGAGTGAATGCGGACGTTGGTGCTTCTGTGAAATCTTGCAGATTTGGGGTCGACGTATCTTGTCCTTCTTCAGGCAATTTAGAAACTTGAACTTCTTCTGGGTCTGCTGGAGATGATCTTGGACCTTCACTATTGGCAGCATGTGGTGAAGACCTTTCTTGCTCGCCAACTCCCCCTGTCTCTAGGACATCACAAGGGGAAGAGTGATGATCATGTTCTTGATCTCCCTTGTCTCCAGTCCGATGCGGCCCATTTCTTTCTCTCCTTCTCTCTCCTTTTCTCCTTCTTTCTCCTTCTCTCTCTGCCGATCTTCTTCTCGATCTTTGCTTGCTCCTCTTCCTCTCTCTCGTTTCGCTGAAGTTCTCGTTGATTGATGCACGTAACGTCCGGTTCTCGTTAAAGCAACGATTGTGGGATCCTCATCTTCTTCATCTTCATCCTCTAAGATGAGAGTCCTTTTCTTCTTCCTTGATGGGGCTCCAATGACTTCTTTTCCTTTTCTTTTTGAAGCGATGGGACTGGAGTCTTCACTCGAACTTCTCCATTGCCTTGGAAAGCTCTTGTAGACGCATCTTCGTCGGCATCTTCAAACCTACCACCATCTTATCGCACGGTCGAACACAAAGTGAATGGGGCGGTTCAATATTCATGTGTCTAAAGATCTTGGTCACCGGACCGGGATAAGGCAATTGTCCCTTGTCTTTTGACACTTTGCTTTGTACATATGGAAAAGAATCGTGTGCGGGAGAGAGAACTTCCGTCCGAGTTGATTGCATACATCAACTTTGCTTGAGAATAAGACACGAAGTTTTTGATGTAGACTTTGGTCCGAGACAGGTTGATTACGATCTTATGGAGCACAATGTTGATTGCATTCATCCTGGAATAGGTAACTCTCTTGTCGCGTCCCTATCCTTGACAAGATCCGAGTAGTACGTGCGGTGAGACTTTGATTGCGATAACGCCCTCGTTCAACTCCAACAATGTCGCAATATATTCACATCTACTACGTAGACTTTGTCTCGAACATCGAATGAAATTCTATTCGCATCCAAAAGCTCGATTTGAATAGAAATAAGCGGTTAAATGTGCGTACCCGTCCGTAGAGTCAGAGCAAAATTTCTCAAGTTGAAGCAAGTTCAACTTCTCTCTCAAGTTCATGTTGATGGCGTCTAGAAAGTCAAAATCAACACTTCGAGGGTTTATCACCCCTCTTTTCAACAGTTTGCCATATACTTTCTCCTGTTCCTCGGATTTAAACAAATCCAATCGATTTCCTTTCGTCTTCGCTGCCACACCCATTCTCGGTTGAAACTCAAGGAACATTCTATCATCATCGTTCCCTTCAATTAAATTTTGTCCAGGTACACGAGGATCACTTGGAATATTTGCAAGTGCATCCTCTCGCTTTTCCTCTCGGAGCAATTCCTAACTCCTCCATTCTCCGCAGAAAAGATATTCATTTTCATAGTTCTTATCCTTAAGGAAATCGTCTATGTAATTCAATGGTGTACCGGTGATTTTCAACGCACGATAAAGCTTGTAGATATAGGAGGGTTTTTGGACTCTTACAGGGTCGGCTTCCTCGATTATCTCTTCTTCAAGATGATGACTTTCACCATGTGGGGTAGGAGGCGATGAATGACGTGGATGAGAACGAATCGGACTTTGTTGCTGACTTGAAAAGTCTTCCTCCTCGCAAGATCGAAGTGTATTGGTCCCTTCTCCATTCTTTGTGGTCCCCCGCTTGCTATTCTCGATGATTTCCTCGAAGAAGACATTCTTCTTTGTCGATTTGAGAGATTCCTTCGCTTGCTTCTCAAGGAAAAATGACCACTTTCTCGACGATGAACAAGAGATTGAAACAGTTCGGGAGAAGAGTACTTTTTAGGGTTTTGACGATTGAAGAAAAAGCTGTATATATATATTTAACTTACTTTTTGAAAAAGGAAGTTCAATCGACACAGGGAAAGTGTACGAACATTTCTTTTCAAAATCAATAACTGCCAAAATTAATCTTTTTGAAAAGACAAGTTTTTTGATTTTCATACAGATAATAACTGAACAACAAAATCGTACCTTTTCGAGTTCGAATAAAATAGCCACTTACAGTCTATAGCCATGAATGTCTGAGTCTGAAGATCTCGAGACTGAGAGATTAGAGTTTAAGGACTGTTGAGTCTTTAGACTTTAACTTCTTCAAGCTTCAAAATGTTGAGTCTTGAAAGAATAGCGTCGAATTGACTTTTCTCCAAAGGCTTTGTGAAAATATCCGCTAGTTGACTTTTTGAATCAACAAATTGAATTGAGATTTCTCCGTTTTGAATATGATCTCTAATGAAGTGGTGTCGAATCTCAATATGCTTTGCTCTTGAATGAAGAATTGGATTTTTGGTAAGATTGATCGCGCCGGTGTTGTCACATCTCGATTTCGTGCATGAGTCTTCAATGCCAAAGTCTTGTAGCTGTTGTTTGATCCATAGAATTTGCGAACAGAACTTCCAAGAGCTACATACTCGCTTCGTTGTTGAAAGAGCCACGGTACTTTGTTTCCTTGAAAACCAAGATATCGTTCTATTTCCAAGCAATGACAAGTTCCGTGCTGCTCTTTCTATCGACTCGCAACCGCCGGATCTCGCATCCGAGTACCCTAGAAGATCAAAGTCTCCTTTCTTTGGATACCAAAGACCGATGTTTGAAGATGAGGCAATGTATTTGATAATTCGTTTCACGGCCGAGATGTGATTCTCTAGGATCCGATTGAAACCTAGCACAGACACAAACACTTAACAAAATATCGAGTCTAGAAGCGTAAGATAAAGAAGTGAACCAATCATGCTTCGTATAGCTTTTGATCTACTTTCTTCCCTTCTTCATCCTTGTCTAGCTTCGAGAACATGACATTGGTATGTCGGTCTTTTTGCATTTTTCTAATCCAAATCTTTTGACAAGATCATTTGCATATTTTTCTTGATGAATAAAAGTTCCTTCCTTCATTTGCTTCACTTGGAGTCCAAGAAAGAATGTTAATTCTCCCATCATACTCATTTCAAACTCATCCCGCATAGACTTAGAAAATTTCTTGCATAGGCTTTCATTAGGAGATCCAAATATAATATCGTCTACATATATTTGAACAAGTAAAAAGCTTTTGATTTCCTTTTTGATAAATAAGGTAGTATCTACTTTACCTTTGACAAAACCGTTCGTATTAGGAACTTACTTAGCCTATCATACCAAGCTCGAGGTGCTTGCTTTAAACCATACAAGGCCTTTTCGGTCTAAAGACTGAATCGGCTTCTTTGGGTCTTCAAATCCAGGTGGTTGTTCCACATAAACTTCCTCATGGATGAATCCATTTAGAAATGCACTTTTGACGTCCATTTGGAATAACCTGAAATTTTTATAGCAAGCAAACGCAAGTAATAGACGAATAGCTTCTAACCTTGCTACCGGTGCGTAGGTCTCATCATAGTCTATTCCTTCCTCTTGCGTGTATCCTTTGGCCACGAGTCCGGCTTTGTTCCGTACGACTTTTCCATCCTCGTTCATCTTGTTCCCGAATACCCATTTGGTTCCAATAATGCTTTTACCTTTTGGTTTAGATGTCGATCCCGGACATCATTGATGTTAAACTGTCGAGTTCTTCTTGCATAGCTTCAATCCAGCTTTCATCAGATAAAGCTTCTTCTATGCTTTTTGGTTGAATTTCAGAGATTAGAGCCACAGCACTAGATTCTTCACGTCTTTTTGATTTGGTGCGGATTCCTTCATTGATTTCACCGATAATGAGATCTTCGGGATGACTGGATTTGTGCTTCCAGTTACTGGTTGATTTTTCTGGTTGATGATCTCTTTCTTTATTTGAATCTTCAAGAACATCTTGATGTTGGACTTCCGTAGACCGAGATGCTTCTTGAGTTGTAAGTCTTGAAAGATGGAGTTGGTTCGGACTCTTCATATTGAGTTCGACTGGATTCAACTTGCGTTGAGTCTTGGAATTTGACATTCATTGATTCCTCCACCGATTGGCTTTTCTTGTTAAAGACTCGTAAGCCTTGCTTGTCGTAGAATATCCAAGGAAAATGCCTTCATCCGATCTTTCTTCAAACTTACCAACTCGATCATTTGCATTTTTCAAAATAAAGCATTTGCAACCGAACACATGAAAATATGAAACAATAGGCTTCTTACCTTTGAATAATTCATAGGGGTTTTCTCTAAAATGGGTCTTAGAAAGATTCTATTGATGATGTAACATGCTGTTGAAACAACTTTCAAAATCGAGAAGAAATTTTACTTTCAATTAAAAGTGTTCTAGCCATTTCTTGAAGAGATCTATTCTTTCTTTCCACAACTCCATTTTGTTCGAGTATATGGAGAGGAAAATACATGATTAAAACCAGATTTATCACAAAACTTTGTAAAGTTTTGGTTTTCAAATTCACTTCCATGATCTGTTCTTATACTTGAAATAGCACATCCTTTTTCATTTTGAACCTTTTTAGCAAACTTTTCAAAGTACGAAAAGGTTTCGACTTACTTGCAAGAAAATATACCCGAGGTAAAACGAGAGTAATCATCCACAATCACTAGACAATATTTCTTACCTCCAATGCTCGGGTTCTTGTTGGTCCAAAGAGATCCATATGCAGCAACTGGAGAACATGATTAGTAGAGATATGTTTTATAGGCTTAAATGAATTTCTTACCTGTTTTCCCAGAATACATGGTGTGCAAGAGTCAGACTTTTGATAAGTTAATTTTGGTAGACCTTGAACAAGCTTCTTTGATGAGATTTTGGCTAATTGCTTTGTGTTGACATGGCCAAGCTTTCTGTGCCATAAGACCGCTTCTTCTTGAATTGAGATGAGACATTGCGTTTCATTTGGTCTTACATCAAGAAGGTAGATATTTCCATGCCTTCGACCCATGAAAGACTCGAGTTGAGTCTTTACTTATTCCGAACATATGCCTTCTTGAAAAGAGATCTTGAACCCAGTATCACAGAGTTGACTAATGCTGAGAAGATTATAGTTGAGTCCTTCCACTAAAGAAACATTGCTTATTGTGAGATTTCCAATTTTAACAGTTCCAAATCCCACAATGCTTCCTTTGTCTTTGTTTCCACCAAATGAAACTTTTCCACCATTTACTTGAACAATCTTTATAAAGCAATTTGAGTCTCCCGTCATGTGTCTTGAGCATCCGCCGTCAAGATACCATTTTACCTTCTTTTGACAGAGACACCTGTAATCAAAGGAGAATCTCAAGTTTTCTTTGGTACCCAAATTTTCTTGGGTCCTTTGGTGTTAGTAGGATAAGCATTATTAGGCCATACCCTTTTAACAGGCTTCCAGATCATAGGACACTCTTTTTCAAAGTGATCTTGACTGTTACACTTTGAACACCTTAGAGCATTTCGACCTACAGACTTTACTTGATTCTTTCTTTTACTTTCGGAAAATCAATCAAAGGGATTGTTTCTGCTGTCATTCCTAAACCAGACTTGTTGAAGTAAGGTCTTTGAACCGAAAGAACTTTCTCGAGTTTTTCGACCCTATTGAAAATTTCTTTGAAATATTTGATAAGTCGGTTTTCAAGAAAGCATTTTCTTTCGAAAGTTTATCTTCATTCTCTTTAAGAGTAGAAACATTCAAGTCTAGACTTTTCACTTTTTCTTCTAAAATATTTTCCTTTTGTTTTAAAGCTGAGTTTTCCTTTTTTCAGTTCGGAAATCTTTTTGAGAGAAGTCTTAAGACTGAAACATAATTCATCAATATATTTAGAGACTTTGACAGAATTTTAAAATCACTTACCTTAAATTCACTGTCGATCCGATCCAGACCCGAGTCGATTGTGCCATTAGACACGATTGGCATATTCCTCATCACTTTCTTCACACTCGTATCGCTCCGTTTTTGGCTTTGAGAGCTTTTCGAGACTTTTCGGTTTTTCCTCTCTTCTTCTTCGAAGAGGACAGGTTGGGTCCGATGTGTCCCTTTTTCTTACATTCGAAGCGAGACTACATCTTTGTTTGGTTCTTCATCAACAAACTTGGTTTCTTTGTTTCGAAAACTTTGTTTTCTTGAGTTGAACCTTCTTCCTTTTCTATTCAGCTTTCGAATCTTCTTATCATAAGAGCAAGCTCCTCATCATCCAGATCTTCTTCGAATCGTATCATCGAATCATCATTAGATCTTAATGCAATGGATTTCTTACCTCTTGGATCTTCGTCTTCGTTGATTCGCTCCACTTCGTAAGATTGAAGAGTTCCAATCGCTCATCTACGAGATAATGGCATAATTCTTTGCGTCTCTCGTATTGAAGTCTTTATATGATTCCAATCCTTGGAGAGTCCTCTCAAGAACTTGTTCACCTTCATAGGATCGTAATTTTCTGTCCTTGATTATCAAGTCCATTGACAATATCGTAAAACGGCTAAACATGTCAGTTATAGATTCTCCTGGTTTCATTTTGAAGGCTTCGTATTGACCAAGAAGAATATTAATTCTGGTCTCCTTCACTCGGTCTGTCCCTTCATAGGTAATATGTAATCTATCCCAGACTTCTTTTGCTGTGACACAAGAAGATATTCTGTTATATTCAGTTGGTGACAAAGCACAATATAAAGAATAAATTGCTTTTGCATCGAGTGCTTGTCTCTTGTTTATCTCATCTTGAGACATTCCGCCGGTCTCAACAGGTTTCTTTCCCTCTTTTAGATACGATGCAACGGTAGGAGTGATTCCTCTCTCCACAACATCCCATTCCGGAGGATCCTTAGATCGTAGGAAAGCTTTCATCTTGTTCTTCCGGATGTTGTAATCCTTTCCATCGAAGTAGGGTGGTCTGGTATTGCTTTGACCTTCCACCAGCCACGATGCTAGCATACTAGCCATGGATCTTTTACTCAAGTAAAACACTTCAAATAGAGTAAGAACACGGGCTCGATACCAATTGATATAGCTAGTACGATTACCTAGAGGGGGGTGAATAGGTATAAAAGATTTTTCTTTTGATAATTACACACTGCTTAGATAGATAAACGATTTGCAGTAATTAAAAAAAATAATCGTAAGACTGAGTAAGGGAAAGAGAGAATTAGACACGCGGTTTATAGTGGTTCGGCTTGTTTCAAGCCTACGTCCACTCTTTTCGCACCGACACCAATTGGCTGGATTCCACTATGAACAAAGAGATGTTACAGTGATGATCTTCCTTGACTTCTTGGTGTAGACGATCTTCCACACTCTCAAGGTGGCACTAGAAAATGAACACTCTCTGTGTATACAATTTCGCTCAAATAGTATCGACTAATAATCAAGGATTTTCAGACTCTGGAATTTTTCTATCGATCACTTTCTTCAAAACAACTTGAATGTCTTCCTTTTATACTCCTTTATGCCATCATAGCCGTTGGCACTTACCAAAGGAATTCCTCCAATCTACCCGTTGGACGGAATCAATCACGAAGATCATTCGAGCTATTTAAGGAACTTGGCGATAGCCCATCAATCTGTTCGCCCATACAATCGGGATCTTGGTTTCCAAGAATAGAACATTTCCAAGAATACTTCGACGACCATCGGATCTTCAATCGATCTAGATAAGACCAAACAAAGAATCCGAGATGTTTATCCAACCAAGGGATCTTTTCCAGAGGATAGGATCGAATCCTCAACCACAAGCTTCGGCTCTGGATTTCCTTTATTACTGGAATAGAAAGACTGTCAGTGAGAATAGTCTTGAGTCTTGAGTCTTGAGTCTTGAGTCTTGAGACTTTAATCTTCGGTCTCCAAATATCCAGACTTAGACTGATAGAAATAGAAACGTTTTGTCAGCTTCAAAAGAATCTGGAAAGATTTCTCCAACACAGTCAATAATGCATCTCCCCAATAGGAGACAGGTAAATTTGCTTGCGCCATCATAGACCTAACCATTTCCAATAGGGTTCTATTCCTTCTCTCGGCTACCCCATTTTGTTGTGGAGTACCAGGAATAGTCAATTGTCGTACAATTCCCTTTTCATCACAAAGAGCCTTGAATTGCTCCGATAGATACTCACGTCCACGATCGGTTCTCAATGCCTTTATTGTCTTGTTTAACGATTCTCTACCATCGCTATATATCGTCTAAAGCAGTCTAATGCTTCGACTTATGGGAGATCGAAAGACATAACCGAAACGTGTGAAGTCATCTATGAAAGTGATGAAATATGAGGCTCCATGCCTCGCCCTCACATTCAAAGGACCACAAATGTCGAATGTATGAGATGCAATGGAAATTCAGCTCTAGTCCCTTTACCGAATGGTTTTCTAGTTGTTTTTCCCGCCGGACAATGTTCACATATGGATAGACTAACATTAGTGAGTGACCCCAAAAGGCCTTCTCTAGCTAATCTTTGCATTCTTTGCAATCCAATGTGACCTAATCTAGCATGCCAAGTATTTGCATCAATCTCAACGTTATTTGAAGACGCAATTAAAGAAAAACAACCATCAACATTAACATTGTACTGATCATAGTCAATGTCTAACACCATAAAACCATTCAATACATGACCTGAACCATAATAAGCCGTTCCATACAAAATGTCAACACAATCACCATGGAAATTCAATACATAACCTAAGCTAAGAAGAACAACTATAGAGACCAAGTTTCGTCGAATATCTGGAGCATAAAGGACATCATGCGAACAACGGTTTCGACCACCATGTAAGATTAATTTACACGTGCCGATACCCTTCACTTCAACTCTTGAGTTATTCCCAACATATATCCATCTTCTTCCAGGCGGTATCCGACGATACTCCACAAATGCTTCTCGGTCTCTAGCTACATGGTTCGTTGCTCCTGAGTCTACAGTCCACATTGGATAAGATTTAGTAAGCATTACAGTACTAGAAACAAAAGCATTACTCAAAGTAATGGAGTAATAGGGTACCTTTTTTGGCTCAGTGCATTCACGAGCAAAGTGACCCAACTTGCCACAATTGTGGCACTCCATCTTGGCCTTGTCCTTCTTCCCACCACGCTTCTTGCGTCGGAAGGTCTTAGCTCTCTTGGGTCCCCGATCGGTCATCTTCCCTTTGTTGTTGAACTGAAGATTCCTCTTGCGCTTGAAGCCCGAAGCCTTGCGCGAACTCGATTCAGACAACATAAGCATGGGTAGAGGATCTCGGCAGCCTCTAGCGCTCATCCTCTAATTCCAAATGACGCGCTATATCATCAAAAGTGACGATGTTCTCATTATGCGTCATATTGATCTTCATATGCTCCCAATTATCGGGAAGAGACCTTATAACAGCCTGAACTTGCTTTGTTCATCGGTAAGGGAGTGACCAGCCGACTTCAGCTCACGGATCATGTTTGACATCTCCCGAAGATGCTGCCTCATCATTACATTTGGGCGCTTTCGGAAGGTGTCAAACTTGATGGTGAGTCTCCTCAGCTTAGTGGCGGATGTACCCCCAAACTTATCTTTCAAGGCAACCCACATAGCTTGAGCTTCGTCATAACTCTCAAACTCACACATGAGATCATCTTGCATACAGCTCAGCAACGTGATGCGAGCAATGCTATTTTTCTTTTTCCAAGCTTGATAAGCTTCCAGATCTCTCCTGTGTTGAGCTGAAGTTCCACGCTCAGGTTCATCCATGGTATGGTTGAGGGTTTCTAAAACCTCTTGCTCCTCAAGGATGTATCAACCTTTCGGTGCCAAATATCATAATTGTCACCGTTCAGCTTCTCACCCTTATTGAGGTCAGCCACAATGGTCTTGGATGCCGAAGCCATAATCAATTGCTATAACACATTGACATAATAAACGCAGAATCAATACTAGCACACTTTACAGAATAACACACATATTTAATTTGCAGCAAAGACAAACTAAATTAATGATAATTCAACAAAAAGACACAAAAGCAAAAGTTCACTATGTTCCCAATCAACTTCTACGTACGATTGTTCTATTATCATTACTTAGTTTAATTTGCGCAAATTTTTAAGTTCTAGGTGAGAACTCATTTCATTTCTACCAACCTACGAACTCCCACTAGGAAAAATAATTACATAAACTTATGTAATTTCTACATTTTCCTTAACACAAGAACATGGCATGGCAATAACCAACGTGTATAAACAACAATCATGCTTCAATTATAATCAAAATTGCAATTCAACATATAATGGATTTCCTACCATTGTTCTTATTTTCTAGCAACTAGAAAAATGCAAGTATATTAAAATATACACATCATGTCATTGAACCAAGCTTTACACAGCATATATAACATCATTTGCACACAAGCTAGCTACTTTTGTATTTCCCTAATCATAAGAAAATACAAGCTACAAATGAATAAACTGCATTAAAACCCCAAAAATTACGCGTACATAGGGTTCCCAAAGCATTTTCATACATTTATAAAATTCAAAAGTATAAAATAATTAAACCACTGTGTAGAGGACACTCATACGAACCAAACGAGACCAACCACGCTCCAATCCGAGCTCGCACGCGCCCCCACGCGCCGCCTGAGTGTGCGGCGCGTGTGGCGCACGCGCCAGCGAGCCAAATGGCTCCTGGCCGGTCCGACCGGTCAGACCGGTCCAACCGGTGACCGGTCCGACCGGTTTGACCGTCGGACCGGTTGACCGGTCAACGGGTCGGGTCGGGTCAACGAGTCGTGTCGGATCTCGGGTCGGGTCGGATCTCGGGTCGGGTCGGATCTCCGGTCGGGTCGGGTCGCCGGCCGGTGACCGCCCGGCCAACTCGTCTCTCGCCGGTGACGTCGTCGATGACGTCATCCCGGCGGTTATCGACCGTTGGGTGACGTCTCCGTGACGTCACACGCGCCGGTTCGCCGGGCTGGCGCGCGTCGCACACGCGCCGGTTCGCCGACCGGCGCGTGTGGCGCGCACGCGCCTGCTTGGCTTGCCCGGCGCTTCAGCGCGTGGCGCCCACGCGCAGCGGCCGGCCGCGCGTGTGGGCGCGTCCGCGCGTCTCGGCGGCGCTCGACCCATCCCGGACTCGTCTCGATGAGCTCTTTCACCCTGTATATTCAGAAATTAATTTTGACAAAAAAATTATTACGAAAAACGGTGAAAACCTCACGGATCACGCGACCCCGAACCTGTTCTTCACTCCGGTTCAATTTCGAGTTTTTCATGGGGCAATTCCGACTATTAGAGATCCAAACAGTGTAGAATACATTCTCATGATCTCAATATCAAATGGTAATCAAGAAAACTCGATGAAAAACAAGGCAGAAATCACGATCGGGCTCTGATACCAATGTTGGAATTCAAGTCGGCGGAAGACGACTTACTCCGATTCCTATGCGCAAACAGCAAATGGCCCTGGAACGAACGTTGAATTGCGAATTTATCACGAATAGTACTTCCTCACGTTAGTCTGGATGCAATCACGAGGAAAACACCCGATTTCCACAGCGTAAATGCCGATTGTTCTTGCAAAATTAAAACGGAACGCCTTCGATTGCTTTCAATGGAAATGGAGAGGAAATGTGGTGCGAATGAATAGCCAACCTTTTCAATGGTTGTGTTCGGGAGGTTTATATACGTCTCCCTTCGTACCCCTCCATTTGTGCCTTTCCATCGTAGCATATCAAAGCCAATTGGTGCGGTCCAATCGCACCCCATCATGGACGTACTAGCTAACTAGCTAAAGTACAACAACATGATATATCTTCTCGACACGTCACGATGAATATTGATCGATTTTGCTAAGATAAGCAAAACTGGATGTCTCAAGTTTAGGATCTCTACATCTCATAGGACTATATTGACAGAGTTAAAATGTTTAAGATTAAATTGGTAAAATCGAAAAGTTGAAGACGGAATTGACCTTTGTAGAATAGATTTAGAGCTTTTTAAGGCAATTTTCTAAAGTTTTCAAATATTTAAATTCTATGAGAATGAAGAGGAGGGGAAATTTAAAATCATGAGAATCTTGGTAGGGATGTGGTTGGAAATTGATGAGTTATTCAGCAGGCAAATAGGATATGAATTTTTGGCATGAGGATTTGATTCGACATGTGATGGACATTGATAACATAAAAACCAAAATATATCTAACATGAGTTTAAAATGACTTTTAAGTTTTTCCAATGTAATTGATCATAGACATGTGAATAACCAACGAAAATAAAATTAGTTAAGAATTGAAGCATGGAGTAGAATATAATACGTGTTTTATACATATATAAATTGTCTAGATTGGGCGCGCTTATTTTTTTGGTAAATTTGAAAAGTATGTGAAAGATGGAAATTTTAGTGAAAATCATGCATCACATGGTGTACCATGCATAAAAGTACTAAGTATTTTACCATTAGAGGTTCAAAGTTCGACTTCTCGTGACTCGTGAACAAGTCCTCATAACCAGAACTCAAACCTTTCTCTACCTAGCCAAACCGTGCAATCAAAATGTCATGTCATGGAAAACCATCAAAGCCATTAACATGAAATATCTTCTCGACACATATAATGGAATATTAATTGATTTTGCTAATTGTTGACGCCTAAAATTTCTTTTTTTATTAATTAGGTTTTACTTTTGTTTTCTATTTTATTTATTTATTTATTTTATTTTATCTTTTCTCTAATGATAAATAAACAAAGAAAAAAAAAACGGAAAAGAAACGAAAAAGAGAAGCAGCCCTCGAATGGGCCCTTACGGCCCATTTCCCCTTTCAGCCCGGCCCTACCGATCGTCTCCTTCCTCGCGCCTCTGCAACACACGCGCAGAGAACGCGACGCCGGAGAGGCAGGCGGACGGCGACCCACGTGGGAGGGGCAGCTAGCGTCGGATGGGACGCCGGTTCGGCCGGCGGAGACCGCTTGGCGCACGGGGACCGGCGGTCAAAGCTTCGTCGACCGGCTGCCCCCTCACCTATAAATAGGCCCTCGTTTCCGACGGCGAAGGGCACGCCGAGAGCGATCGAAGGCTGCAAAGCTTCGAGCTTCCTGCTGAGAGACTTCAGAAGGGGAGCCGAGGTCGAGCAAGCCCAGATCCGAAGGCTCGCAGCCAGAGAGAGAGAGAGAGGGGAAAGCGGATTGAGGTCGCAAACCTCGGACGACCCACTGAGAGACTTCAGGGGGTCCGAGGGCTAGCGGCCGGAAATCTGAGGCGTGACCGGAGTGAGAGAGAAGAGGGTCGGGCTGAGAAGCGAAGAAGGTGAGATCTGAGCAGAAGGAGTTGAGCGAGAGAAGAATCGGAGAAGAGAGGGTCGAGATCTGGGCGCAGATCTGGAAATCCGCTGCGTTAGGTCGCCCCAAGCCAAGTTGCAGCCATCCCCGACGTCGCAGCACCAGATCTCTGCCAAAGCCGAGAGACCACCGTCGCTACCTTGTCACCTCCATCGTTTGTCGCCTCGTCGAGTCATCGCTGCGAACCCCATCTACCACCGAATCTCAGTCTCAGTAGGTTGGAACCTCCCCCGCGTATTCTGTCGCCGGGCCGCAGGTCCCGTCGTCGATTCGGTCAAGCGGCCGACTGCGGGCTGCTATGTCGCCGTTGTCGGACGCCGAGCTGCCGCTCGATTGCCCCCCCAAGCCCTTCGATTAGCGCCGCAAGTAGACGAAAGGGGAGAGGGTCGCGAAACCGGGTTGAGCCCGGGTCGGGCGCGTGACCCGATGCTCTAGGGTTTCGGCGGCGGGAGCGGGTCAGCGAACCGGGTCGTGGAGCGAGTGGTGGATTCGGGTTGTCGGGCCGGGCCGGCGCCCCCAAACGCCCGCCACGGCGTCGTTTTCAATAAATAAAAAAAAAAGGGAAAAAATCTGAGTCGGGCACGCAACGTGGGCCGTCCTCATTCGAATCGGCGGCCCGGTCGAACCCAACCCACGGATCCGACCGGGTCGGTTTTTTATATTATTTTAATATAAAATAATATTTTAAATAAATAAATAAATAAATAATAAATATTTTATTTCAAAAAAATCAAAAAAATCAAAAAAATGTTTTATTTTCAAAAATATTTAAAAAAATGTTAAAATATGTTTTATTTTCCAAAAAAATCAAAAAAATCAAAAAAATAATTTATTTCCCAAAAATATTAAAAAATATTTAAAAAATATTTTATTTTCCGAAAAATAAAAAATAAAAAATATTTCATATTTTCCAAAAAATACCAAAAATCCAAAAAAACCAAAAATTCATGAAAAAGCCAAAAATTTCAGAAAAAGCCAAAAAGACTTGTATTTTTCCAAAAAAAATACCAAAAAATCCCAAAAATTTGTTTTGTGTCCAAAAAAATTTGAAAATGACTCAAAAATGTTTTTCCTCCCAAAAATGCATGGAAAATCCCTCGAACATCCAAAAACCTCAGGGTTTAAACAAGATTAGGTACCGAAAGGGCATTAGTGATTAACTAGTGTAATCAAGTCCCCGATCCTAATTTCTTTGGTTGCGCAGGAGTGAGTATTTCTCCCGATACTTCACTTGGGTTTCTAATCAACCCACCCAAAATTGATTAGTGGCAACTCCATTTTAAGAATTGATTTATAGGTTAAAAATTTAGACTATTAAAGTCGTGAATTGGTGGACTTGGGAGGGTCCGGGCATAACTAATTTCAGCCGAGCTATTAGCCTCTTTAGGCGCTCGTACCCGATTGCGGGCACCGAGAAAAAAGAGGTCACGACACTAATGTAAGTAGAATCGAATGTCTGAAGTTTAAGACATCCGGAATGACTATATTGATAAATCGTCAAAAAGTTTATGAATAAAAAAATTGAAAATTTAAGATTAAATTAGTTGCCGTATAACATTTTAATTTTTTTTGAGACATTTTTCTCAAATTTTGAAATATGTTAAATTTCCATGACTATGAAGACGAGGGGAAATTTGAAACCGTGGGAATCTTGACGAGGATGTCTTCGGAAATTGATGAGTTATCCAGCAGGAAAATAGGGATATCAATTTTTGGCATGAAAAGACTTGATTCGATATCTTGACGAGGATGGATATTGATAAAATCAAAAATAAAACATATCTGACACGAGTTTTAAAAAACTTAAGTTTTTGTAACGTAAATGATCATAGACATGCAAATAACTAATGAAAACAAAATTAGTTAAGAATTGAAGCACATAGTAGAATGAGATATTTGTTTTTTGCGTATATAAACCCTCTAGATTTTTTTTTTGTTTGGTCGAAGTATAAACCCTCTAGATTGAGCGGGTATTTTTTGGTAAACTGGAAAGGCATGTGCAAGATGGAAATTTTAGTGAAAATCACGTATCACATAAATGTACCATGGCATAAAATTACTAAGTATTTCACTATTAGAGGTTCAAAGTTCGATTTCTCATGATGCATGTGATTGAGAAAGAAGTATGCCAAAAACGTTGGTCGGTTTTGAATCGATGAGAACATCTTTTGGCAAAATTCTATATCAAGAGAAACAATAACATACACTCCTAAAAAAGTTTCTGCATTGATAAGAGGTATTATGTCGACATATCACATCAAATTTCATGAACCACCGGCCGAACGTTCGATTGTACCCGCAAGAATTTCCTTTGGGGACTAAACAGAGGAATATTTCCCGTTAATTAATATTGGATGGTATAAGTTTTAATTACGCAGCACATTACTTTTATTAGCCGATGATTTTTCGAAAGCAATACCATCCATATGGACAGTAATAGGTGATGGGAATTTCTAGGGGAAGTTGTCCAACCGGTCACAAATCTATTGTATAAGTATCGATTCAATTCTTAAATATTTTAATTTTACCAATTAATCTCAAACATTTGTGCGAAATCCTAATATCATCCTTCTAGCTAAATTCCGTTGGAAATCGCTGATGTGATTGGAGATGACTGGACCGCCATATCAATGGCTTTGGCAAAAATTTATTAGAATGACAATATTGACAAAATTAAAAATTTAAGTGCATCGGTATTTGCATAATAAATTTAATGCGGATTGGATAATTTTCCCGGAATTTTTGTTACATAGCATGTGTGGTGAAGCCGATCTTGAATGAGCGACTCTTATGACAGAAGTATCTACTTTTTTTCCAATTTGGTCCCTGTTGCGTTGCCATGATGCTATAACGAGCCTATCTACTTCTTCCCGACGTGGTCTGTAGCGTGCCAAATTAAATCCAGACCATTGTAAATGACACCGGGATCGAGTCAAGGACTCCCATGTTTTTTTCCCTCACGCTTATTGAGTTCTCATTTAATTAGTCCGTCACATGTGCTCGCTGGAATTTGTTCGTGACAAAACCTCGTTTGCCACAACAACACGAATGCTTCTAGAGGATGTTGTGGAAGAGGTCTGTTCTTGTTATAGTTACGATTCATAAGGTCATTCTCCTGTTTCCAAAAGTAGTAACGCGGTCCAACTGAAAATCTACCGCTGCTTCTTTGTCTAACGAAAATCACCATTGGAATAAGAAGATCTCTAGCCCTTTTCCTATTGAAAAATCATCTTCCACCCCGATCTGATCGAGAAAGCCATCTCGATCTCCAAGACCTGATGGCAGGGATCAAATTCACCGTGCTTGCCCTTTCGCTTGTATTCCTTATGATGCTGTCTCCTTCTCCCGCTTACGGAAGTACCAAGCCCACAGATAAGACTATCAGCTCGGAAACGAGAAAATTTGAAATTCACGTGAAGAAAGGCGGCAGTGGCGGCCGTGGTGGCGGCGGCGGCAGTGGCGGCGGCAGCCGAGGAGGTGGTTACACAGATGGTGGTGGCTCCACAGGCGGTGGTATTGTATATACGACACGTGGGTGCTGGCAGAGGGACTCAGAGGTCCGTCGCGGTCGGACCTCCTCCGTCATCGCTCGCCTCCGCCGTTTGTTCCTCCCTCTTCCTCTTTGCTTCAATCCTTATTTGAACGCCAGGAAATGCAACTCGAGAAAACAGAAAAGAGTAGAACAAAAGAGGGGAGTTGTTGGACATTCTTTTATGCTAATATGTTCATAAGTTTGTTGCTTAAAATTTCGTCCTGACAAGATTACGCCCTTTGTTGGCATTTATTTGGTCTACCGTTTGCTCTTATGTTTTCGTCGGAAATCACTTATGTGGACAGTCGTCCTAGGTGACACGACAATAAATTGATATGAACAATTTTTGATAATATTGTTCGAGTTATTATTTTTTTCTTTTCTGTTTTTCCTAACCCTAGGCCGGCAAGGTTGCCTACCGGCCCTCACTAGCCAGAAGAGAGGGCTGCTGAGGGCGTTGGGTTCTCACTTAGAACTAGGCAAGAGTCGCGACCCTCACTAGTTGGCTGACGAGGACTGCAATGTGAAAATTTATAATCAAGGCCATCGGATGTTCGACTATGAAACTGGTGATCGTTCGAAGGACTACTTTTGCGATGTTTGTCACATGAAGAAAATCAACAAGTCTTGCAAAAAGTACAGACTTTACTAATAAATAGGGGCATAGTATTAGTGGTTTGCTGGGTTGGTTTTGCTCTCTACCTTCTCACGGGGGGATGGAAAGAAGAGAGGTCAACTGGAGTGGAAGCCAAACGAGGGGGCCGAGAATCTGTGATCGATCCGAAGAACCACTGCCAGATACGATTCTGCTCCCCCTTCGTACTACCATATCGACCCTCTCCTATGGCGATTGGAGACCTCGCTGACCTAGGGTTAGAAAAAGGAAAATAAAAAGGAAAAAAAAGAAAAAAATAAATAAACAATCAAAAAAATATTAGTAAAAATGTTAAAATCAGCGTCGATTGTGCCACATAGGATGATTAATATCTATGTTAGTGATTTCCAATCAAAATTGATCGGATGAAAAATTAGCAAGATTTAAATGTTTAAGACTGAATTAGATTTAGGACTTTTTAGATAATTTTCTACTCTATTTTTTTTTTTTTTGATATGCTTTCTCCATAAATCTCGTTAAAAATTACTAAAAAAGCCATAAATCTATTATACAAATGCTAATTCAATTTTAAACAATTTGATAAATTTAATTCTAAACATTTTAATTATTAGCTAATATGATCCTTCTAATCAAATTTGACCTTATATTACTGAGTAATGATCTAGTCAATGCCGGTTATTCTACGTGGCATGGCTAGTGTCAATCGCTGCTAACATAAACTATTTTTGTAATTTTTGTAATTATGAATTTTTTCTGTTCTCTTTTCTTGTTCTTTTTTAACTATAGCCTTTCATAGCCATTGTCGAGACCTTGCTAGCATAGCCAAAATTGGTTGGAAAGACTATGTTAAAAAATCACCAAAAAGTAAGTTTAGAACTAAATTGGCATCCGTAGAATAGGTTTATAATTTTATCTATGTCTACCATCTTAAGGATATACTTCTCATGTTCTTTTACATTCCAAAAAACACAATCATATATAATATTTCACGTATAGCTGCCTTTAGTGGATTAACTTATTAATACCACGAAACTATTTTTTTTTTCAATTTATTTTCAGCACAATCAAACACCATATGGCTCGATTTCTTCGAAATTGAATTTTTTGAAGGGAAATCGTAATGAGAGAGATTTTGTCGCCACATTCCGTCGTTAATGTCGTTGCTTAATTTGTCTCTGGAGGACAAACCATTGTTTGGCCGCCTGATTGAGTGCTTGGAATGCTGCTGAGAATGGAAAGCTTGTTTGGCAGGATTTGATTTCCATCTCCCCAACCCATTTCCTATGTGCATGGATTGTTCTGGTAGAGAATTGATGGCGTTTAGGGTTCCTCTGAGAAGCTTGGATGAATAATTCATCTGTAGTGTCAATATTTTATGTTTTTTAATTGCCATCGATATTATTTAACTAAACATTACAAAATATAATAATCTATATTTGACAATGGCAGGGCGGGCCTATTTATGGCCCTGTTCGTCTCAGTTTTTCGCGTTGTCACGACTTTTCCAAAGGTGAACCACTTAAGAGAAAACTAATGGACAATTAAACGAGAATGAAGGTTCCTCTCACAAGATAATTGTTCATGTTTAGTATGGACTCTTCCAAGTCATACCGATCGCAACTTGATACTCATTTTAACATGCAACTATTTTATCTTTGGGAATCATCACTAATATGTGAGGCTCATGGATTAGGAACACTTAAGTAAACTGCAGAAGAACGCTTCATTTCTGTGAACAAGAGACTCAATGGATTTTGGGACTTGATCAATCCAGGGGTGTCACACGCTCAGGATGCTCACCGTCAAGCACATACATTTACGCAGAACATGTACGCATAACGCGGGCCCACGCATTTTGCACATACGGATTCACAATTCATATACATACGCTCACCGAACTTACACACACACTCAGCCATCCACACTTCGTATCTTGTCACACTCGGCCATCCCCACTGAACTCTGCACATACCACACTCTCCCACGCTCCCATGAACTCAACACACACATACTCTCCGCGACTTGCTTGGACAGAGGCGGGGAAGGGCCAGCGGCGGCCGGAGCTTCACCAGGCAACTGTGGTTGAATGGAAGGGCGATGGAGTGGTGGCAGTTCAGCCACAGAATGCATGGCAGTGAGCCTCAATCAAATCTTCACAATGCGACCACCATGATTTTCCTGCCTTCGCTCTGAATGTCTCTCTATCCCCCTTTTCCCCTGCTGAACATCTTGCTGAGGACATCTAGTCCTTCAATGATCTCGTGCCGGCGGTGCCAATGGTCTTCTCTTCGGCCGCGAATTTTGACGATATCAATGGCCATGTCTCCATGCGCCAACGAGAAATTCCCCATCTGTAAAGCTTGAACAAACATTGCCTCTCTGTCTGTCCTTCCTTTTATTCTTTTTCACATGCGCACACGCGATGCCTTTTCTCTTTTTTCCCGCTCGTGCACGTTTTCCCTTTAGCCTCTGTGATCACCTACTACACGCCGATTTAAGCATCTGCCCATGCCCCTTTTTTACCCTTTTTTTTAGCTTGCACCCACCCCTTGTCACCCTTCACATATATATTTTAATAATTTTCTTTAGTTTCGATTTTATTGTTTAATATATCTAAGAAAACTAAATTTCGAGAAACTAATACTAAATGCCTAAGTAATCTGTACGGCGAGAATCAGACATTTAATGACAACCTTTCGCTGTGGGAAAGAACAGGTCTTAAATTTCTTGACCACGCTCTGGTGCCTTCATTTTTACGTGTGGTTCATACACGACCGAAAGAAGGAAGAAGAATCACAACCTTTCGCTGTGGGAAACTTCATAAGGATCCGATCAACACACAAAAAACAGGATCCTATCAACACACAAAAAACCTCCGGCGGCTTCGATGACCACGTTCAGATTCGGGCCGCTTGCCCTTTTCTTCGCGGTTCTCTTGTTGCTGTCTAGATCTCCCCAAAGCTCGGCTAGCGAGGTCACGGCGTTCATGAACGAAACCGTTCGCCAGTGGCAACAGCAACAACAGCGACAATCGAGCGACGATGTCTGGTCCTCCTTCCGAGCGAGAGAGATCGGCGCCCATGTGAGACGAAAAGTAAGATGAGGCCAACGATAGCCGGCCGAACTCTAGATTTTCCGGTGGCTACATTCAAACAAGGGCGGAAGAAGCAAGCAGTAGATCGAGGGTCAAAGAGGAACTCACGGCGGAGCCGAGCATCGTTGACCGGCGAGACCTGACGGCTGACGACCTAGGAGTCCCGATGGGAATAGGCCACACTATGCTCCCCGGCGGGCGCCGGATGGGATTGGCGCCGCGGCTGCCGCCACTGTCACTGCTGCCGCCACCAACACCCCAGCTCCCACCTGCGCGACCACCGCCACCACCATCGGAACGACCGCCCCGCCCCGCCCCCGCCCCCGCCCCCACCACCACTCAGCCTTTTCACCACATGGGCGCCGATCTCTCGCTCGGAAGGAGGACCGGGCGTCGTCGCTCGATTGTCGTTGTTCTTCTTTGGTGCCACCGGCGAACGGTTTCGTCCGTGAACGCGGTGACCTCGAGAGCCGAGCTGGGGAGATCCGGACAGCAAGCAAGAGAACTGCGAAGAAAAGGGCAAGCGGCGCGAATCGAACGCGGTCATCCAAGCGATCGGAGGTTTTTTGTCTCGTTGATCGGATCCTTTTTTTTTTTTTTTGGTGTTGATCGGATCCTGTTTTTTGTGTGTTGATCGGATCCTTATGAAGTTTCCCGCAGCGAAAGGTTGTGATTCTTCTTCCTTCTTTCGGTCGTGTATGAACCACACGTAAAAATGAAGGCACCAGAGCGTGGTCAAGAAATTTAACACCTTTTCTTTCGAAAAATTATATATATATATATCTTTGTCATTAAATGTCTAATTCTTGCCGTACATATTACTTAGGCATTTAGTATTAGTTTCTCGAAATTTAGTTTTCTCAGATATATTAAATAATAAAATAGAAACTAAAGAAAATTATTAAAATATATATGTGAAGGGTGACAAGGGGTGGGTGCAAGCTATGAAAAAGGGTAAAAAAGGGGCATGGGCAGATGCTTAAATCGGTGTGTACCAGGTGATCACTGTTAAGATATGAAATCTTTTTCTGATTATATATATATTTTGAAGAAGCTCACAATTTGTGGATGATTTTTCATATCACATAATTTAAAGATTGTAAACACTTATAAAGAGAAGGAAAAATACAATCTTTGACAGAGCAAGAATCATGGAATACCAACTCATCTACAATTGGTATGCTAATATGAAAATCAAAAAGATATCAAAAAGATTTCATATTCAAAAAATAATATCAGAAAAAGATTACATATCTTAACAATCACAGAGGCTAAAGGGAAAACGTGCACCAGCAGGCAAAAAGAGAAATGGCATCGCGTGTGCGCATGTGAAAAAGAAATAAAAGGAAGGACAGACAGAGAGGTAATGTTTGTTCAAGCTTTATAGATCGGGAATTTCTCGTTGGCGCATGGAGACATGGCCATTGATATCGTCAAAATTCGCGGCCGAAGAGAAGACCATTGGCACCGCCGGCACGAGATCATTGAAGGACTAGATGTCTTCGGCAAGATGTTCGGCAGGGGAAAAGGGGGATAGAGAGACATTCAGAGTGAAGGCAGGAAAATCATGGTGGTCGCGCTGTGAAGATTTGATTGAGGCTCACTGCCATGCATTCCGTGGCTGAACTGCCACCACTCCATCGCCCTGCCGTTCAACCACGGTTGCTCGGTGAAGCTTCGGCCGCCACCGGCCCTTCCCTGCCTCTGTCCGAGCAAGTCGCGGAGAATATGTGTGTGTTGAGTTCATGGGAGCGTGGAGAGTGTGGTATGTGCAGAGTTCAGTGGGGATAGCCGACTGTGACGGTATACGAAGTGTGGGTGGCCGAGTGTGTGTGTAAGTTCAGTGAGTGTATGTATATAAATTGTGAATCCGTATGTGCAATATGCGTGAGCCCGTGTTATGCGTACATGTTCCGCGTAAATGTTAAGATATGAAATCTTTTTCTGATATTATTTTTTGAATATGAAATCTTTTTGATATCTTTTTGATTTTCATATTAGCATACCAACTGTAGATGAGTTGGTATTCCATGATTCTTGCTCTGTCAAAGATTGTATTTTTCCTTCTCTTTATAAGTTTGTACAATCTGTAAATTATGTGATATGAAAAATCATCCACAAATTGTGAGCTTCTTCATGGTATCGAGCAATTCTGCTACATGTTCCGCGTAAATGTTAAGATATGAAATCTTTTTCTGATATTATTTTTTGAATATGAAATCTTTTTGATATCTTTTTAATTTTCATATTAGCATATCAACTGTAGATGAGTTGGTATTCCATGATTCTTGCTCTGTCAAAGATTGTATTTTTCCTTCTCTTTATAAGTGTGTACAATTTGTAAATTATGTGATATGAAAAATCATCCACAAATTGTGAGCTTCTTCATGGTATCAGAGCAATTATGCTCCTAAGAGCTTTTTGATTTGACTATTCTGCATTTTTTTTGCAATCTTTTGCACCCTTTAGCCATGGAAGTCCCTTCAGAATCAGCTCGCACCACCTCAAATTCTAGTTCGGTTTCCATCGGAACAGTTGCACCTAATGGTTTGATCTCGATCTCAGCCGCCGTCCAATTGCCATTCAAGCTCTCTGCTGCCAATTATCCCTCTTGGCGTGCTCAATTTCAGGCGCTACTCATTGGTTATGATTTAATGGGATTTGTTGATGGAACTTTTGTCTGTCCGCCTCTCACCATTTCAGCTAGAAATCAAACGGTGCCAAATCTAGCCACAACAACTTGGATTCGCCAGGATCAGCTCTTGCTTCATGCAATTTTTGCATCCGTATCCGAAGCCGTGATTCCTCTCATTGCCTCTTGCAATTCGTCACATGCTGCCTGGACAAAACTCATGAATTTATATGCAAATAAATCCCGCTCAAGAATTATGCATCTCAAGGATCAACTCTCTACTGGTCGTCGAAACTCAAGTTCTGTTTCAGAATTTTTGCAGGAACTTAAAGCTCTTGCTGATGAATTGGCAATCATTGACACTCCTATCTCTGATGAACTTGCCGACATTCTCACGAAACCGTTATCAAGGCTGCGGGCAATACAATTACGAGACAAGATGGGCGTTTCCGATGGAACGTCCATCTTGCGGGGGCGTGTTAAGATATGAAATCTTTTTCTGATATTATTTTTTGAATATGAAATCTTTTTGATATCTTTTTGATTTTCATATTAGCATACCAACTGTAGATGAGTTGGTATTCCATGATTCTTGCTCTATCAAAGATTGTATTTTTCCTTCTCTTTATAAGTGTGTACAATCTGTAAATTATGTGATATGAAAAATCATCCACAAATTGTGAGCTTCTTCAGTAAATGTATGTGCTTGACAGTGAGCATGCACCCCTGGATTGAACAAGTTCTAGAATCTATTGACTTTCTGGTTCGCAGAAATGAAGCGTTCTTCCACAGTTTACTTTGTCTAATTTACTCTACCCTAACTGATTAGTGACGATTCCTAAAGATAAGATAGTTGCATGTTAAAATGAGTATCAAATTATGATCGGTAGGACTTGAGAGAGTCCATACTAAACACGAACTATTGTCTTATGAGAGGAACCTTTATTCTCGTTTAATTGTCCATTAGTTTTTTCTTAAGTGGTTCACCTTTGGAAAGGTTGCGACAGTGCGAAAAATTGAGACGAACAGGGGCATGAATAGGCCTGCCCTGCCCTCGTCAAATATAGATTATTATATTTCGTAATGTTTAGTTAAATAATATCGATGGCAATTAAAAAACATAAAATATTGACACTACAGATGAATTTATTCATCCAAGCTTCTCAGAGAAACCCTAAAACGCCGCCAATTCTTTCCCAGAACAATCCGCGCCCATAGGAAATCTGTTGGGGAGATGGAAATCAAATCCTGCGAGACAAGCTTTCCATTCTCAGCAGCATTCCAAGCACTCAATAAGGCGGCCAAACAATGGTTTGTCCTCCAGAGACAAATTAAGCAACGACATTAACGACGGAATGTGGCGACAAAATCTCTCTCATTAGGATTTCCCTTCAGAAAATTCAATTTCGAAGAAATCGAGCCATATGGTGTTTGATTGTGCTGAAAATAAATTGAAAAAAAAAATATAGTTTCGGGGCATTAATAAGTAAATCCACTAAAGGCAGCTATACGTGAAATATTATATACGATTGTGTTTTTTTTGGAATGTAAAAGGACATGAGCAGTATATCCTTAAGATGGTAGACATAGATAAAATCATGAACTTATAGTACGGATGTCAATTTAGTTTTAAACTTACTTTTTGGTGATTTGTTAACGTAGTTTTTCCAACCAATTTTGGCTGTGTTGGCAGGGCCTCGACGACCGCAATGGAAGGCAATAGTTAAAAAAGAACAAGAAAAGAGAAAAAAAAAATTCATAATTAAAAAAATTGCAAAAATAGTTTACGTTAGCACCGATCACTAGCCATGCCATGTAGAATAAGCATCATCGATTGGATCATTACTTAGTAATATAAGGTCAAATTTGATTAGAAGGATCATATTAGCTAATAATTAAAAGGTTTAGAATTAAATTTATCAAATTGTTTAAAATTGAATTATCATTTGTATAATAGGTTTATGACTTTTTCAGTAATTTTTAACAAGATTTATGGAGAAAGCATATCAAAAAAAAAAAATAGAGTAGAAAATTATCTAAAAAGTTTTAAATCTAATTTAGTCTTAAACATTTAAATCTTGTTAATTTTTCATCCGATCAATTTTGATTGGAAATCACTAACATAAATATTAATATCCTATGTGACACAATCGATGCTGATTTTAACGTTTTTATTAATATCTTTTTGATTGTTTATTTATTTTTCTTTATTTTTCCTTTTTCTTTTCCTTTTTTCTAACCCTAGGTCGGCGAGGTCTCCAATCAACCTTTGTTGGCCATAGGAGAGGGTCGATATGGTAGTAGAAAGGGGGAACAGAATCGTATCTGGCAGTGGTTCTTCGGATCGATCACAGATTCTCGGCCCCCTCGTTTGGCTTCCACTCCAGTTGACCTCTCTTCTTTCCATCCCCCCGTGAGAAGGTAGAGAGCAAAACCAACCCAGCAAACCACTAATACTATGCCCCTATTTATTAGTAAAGCGTGTACTTCTTGCAAGGCTTGCTGAGCTTCTTCATGTGACAGACATCGCAAAAGTAGTCCGTCGAACGATCACCGGTTTCATAGTCGAACATCTCATGGCCTTGATTATAAATTTTCGCATTGCAGCCCTCGTCAGCCAACTAGTGAGGGTCAAGACTCTTGCCTAGTTCTAAGCGAGAACCCAACGCCCTCATCAGCCCTCTCTTATGGCCAGTGAGGGCCAGTTGGCAACCTTGCTGGCCTAGGGTGAGGAAAAACAGAAAAGAAAAAAATAATAACTCGAATAATATTATCAAAAATTGTTCATATCAATTTATTGCTATGTCATGTAGAACGACTATTCACATGAGTGATTTCCAACCAAAACATAAGAGAAAATGGTAGACCAAATAAATGCGAACAAAGGGCGTAATCTTGTCGGGACGAAATTTTACAGCAACAAACTTATAAACATATTAGCACAAAAGAACGTCCAACAACTCCCCTCTTTTCAGGTTGCTGTTCTCCTCTTTTCTGTTTTCTCGAGTTGCGTTTCCTGGCGTTCAAATAAGGATTGAAGCAAAGAGGAAGAGGGAGGAACAAACAGGGGAGGCAAGCAATGACGGAGGAGGTCTGACCGCGACGGACCTCTGAGTCCCTCCACCGGCACCCACATGTGCCGTATATACCATACCACCGCCTGTGGAGCCACCACCATCTGTGTAACCACCTCCTCGGCTGCCGCCACCGCCACGGCCGCCACCGCCGCCTTACTTAACGTGAATTTCAAATTTTCTCGTTTCCGAGCTGACAGTCTTGTCTGTGGGCTTGGTAGTTCCGTAAGCGGGAGAAGGAGACAGCAATATAAGGCTTCCAAGCGAAAGGGCAAGCACGGCGAATTTGATCCCTGCCATTTGGAGATTGAGATGGCTTTCTCGATCAGATCGGGGTGGAAGATGATTTTTCGATAGGAAAAGGGCTGGAGATCTTCTTATTCCGATGGTGATTTTCGTTAGACAAAGAAGCAGCGTAGATTTTCAGTTGGACCGCGTTACTACTTTTGGAAACAAGAAAGTGACCTTATGAATCGTAACTATAACAAGAACAGACCTCTTCCACAACATCCTCTAGAAACATTTGCGTTGTTGTGGCAAACGAGGTTTTGTAACGAACAAATTCTGGCGAGCACGTATGACGGACTAATTAAATGAGAACTCAATAAGCGTGAGGAGAAAAAACATGGGAGTCCTTTCTCTTGAGAAAGTAATGCACAAACCCAACGGATACACGAGACTCGATTCCGGTGTCATTTACGATGGTCCGGATTTAATTTGGCACGCGACAGACCACGTCAGAAAGAAGTAGATAGGCTCGTTATAGCATCATGGCAATGCAATAGAGACCAAATTGGAAAAAAAGTAGATACCTCTATCGTAAGAGTCGTTCATTCAAGATCGGCTTCACCACACACGCTATGTAACAAAAATTCCAGGAAAATTATCTAATCCGCGTTAAATTTATTATGCAAATACTGATGGGGTTAAATTTTTAATTTTGTCAATATTGTCATTCTAATCAATTTTTGCCAAAATCGTTGATATAGCAGTCCAGTCATCTCCAATCACATCAGCGATTTCTAACGAAATTTAGCTAGAAGGACGATAATAGGATTTCGCACAAATGTTTGAGATTAATTGGTAAAATTAAAATATTTAAGAATTGAATTGATACTTATACAATAGATTTGTGACCGGTTGGACAACTTCCCTAGAAATTCCCATCACCTATTACTGTCCATATGGGTGGTATTGCTTTCGAAAAATCATCGAAAATAAAAGTAATGTGCTGCGTAATTAAAACTTATACTGTCCAATATTAATTAAGGAGCAATATTCCACTGTTTAGTCCCCAAAGGAAATTCTTGCGGGTACAATCGGATGTTCTGCTTGTGGTTCGTGAAATCTAATGTGATATGTCGACATAATATCTCTTATCAATGCAAAAACTTCTTTAGGAGTGTATGGTATTGTTTCACTTGATATAGAATTTTGACAAAAGATGTTCTCATTGATTCAAAACCGACCAACATTATTGGCATACTTCTTTCTCAATCGCATGCATCGTGAGAAATTGAACTCTGAACCTCTCTAATAGTGAAATACTTAGTACTTTTATGCCACATTACGTTTATGTGATACGTGATTTTCACTAAAATTTCCATCTTGCACATGTTTTTCCAGTTTACCAAAAAATACTCGGTCAATTTAGACGGTTTATATACACAAATAACACATATCTCATTCTACCATGTGCTTCAATTCTTAACTAATTTTGTTTTCATTAGTTATTCGCATGTCTATGATCATTTACGTTACAAAAACTTAAGTTATTTAAAACTCATGTCAGATACGTTTTATTTTTGATTTTATTAATATCCATCCTCGTCAAGATATCGAATCAAGTCTTTTCATGCCAAAAATTGATATCCCTATTTGCCTGGATAACTCATCAATTTCCGAAGCCATCCTTGTCAAGATTCCCACGGTTTCAAATTTCCCCTGCTCTTCATAGTCATGGAAATTTAAGATATTTCAAAATTTGAGAAAACTGTCTCAAAAAAAAAAAAAAAAAGAATCAACATGTCATACGGCGACCAATTTAATTTTAATTTTCAATTTTGCTATTCATAAATTTTTTTACGATTTATCAATATAGTTATTCCGGATGTCCTAAACTTCAGACATTCGATTTTATTTACATTAGCAAAATCAATTAATATTCCATTATAACGTGTCGAGAAAATATCTCATGTTAATGGCTTTGATGGTTTTCCACGACATGACATTTTAATTGCTGGGTTTGGCTTCGCAGGGAAAGGAGTGGGTTTTAGTTGTGAGGACTTGTTCAACCAAAGGGCCGACATTGTTGTTGCACAACTAATCTGACGTGGAAGGAGCATGAAACGCTGCCACCGCCACACGGTGACGATCCTCCTCCTTCTCTTCCTCTCATTCGCGGGCATTGTTGGCTAACTTAATGGCCACTTGCTGAGGGAGTTTTAGTTTTGCCTCTGAAGCATTACTGTGTCTATCCAGCTAGATAATCATTGATCACTAGATCATTCTTTTGACCGCGTATCTACATTCCCTAAAAAGAATAATTATTGCTAATCGTCATAAAGTTTAAACCGTTAGTAGAAGAAAAGCACATTAATTCATTTGATATATGTATGTAGTGCAATGAGTTGTTCCTTAGATAACCCTAAACCGAGAATCTCCAAATCTCGTGTTTTTTACTTTTCTAGTGACGAGAATGGATAACCTGTGGAAGTGCTTGATAATTGGGGAGCACAGGCCATCTAGAATGGGTAACCTTATGTCACGATCCTTTGCTTAAATCCGAGTAATACATAGTAGGAGTTGGATCCATAATTATCGGTTTTTCTAAGTCGGAAGTACCGAAAAACCCTTATCACTAGGTCAATCCCATCCCCAATGGGGGTGTAGTTTTGTCTTTCGACTATAGCAAATCCACATCACTGAATTTTTCAGCAGAAATGAACATAGGATAAAATTCTTATAAAAAAAAAAAAACATTCATATATTTATCGAGGAAATTTTCTTTTTCTGGATGACATTTATGGTCGAACAGCAATCGTCCGACTATGCTTTGTGAACAACAATTTAGGGTTTTTGATGTCATATAATTAATGTGGTGGGTAAATAAAACTAATACAATCTAATAGTCAATTAATGAAAAATATTACTAGTGTTTAATTCTCGAGAAAATCTTGTAGGGTATAATCTAATTTCCGATTTGCAATCCTTCGAATTTCATGTGATATGTTGACATAATACCTCTTATGTGTGCAAAAACTTTCCTTAGGTATGTTGTGGTAGTATACTAGTGTTCTACTTGATATAGCATTTGCATGAAAGATGTTCTCATCGTTTCAAAACCAACCACTGTCATCGCATACTTCTTTTTAGATCGCACGAGTCACGAGAAGTCGAACTTTGAGCCTCTAATGGTAAAATACTTGGTACTTCTATGCACGGTACACTATGTGATACATGATTTTCACTAAAATTTCCTCTTTCACATGCTTTTCAAATTTACCTAAAAATACACACGCCCAATCTAGACGATTTATATATGTATAAAACACGAATTATATTCTACTTCGTGCTTCAATTCTTAACTAATTTTATTTTCGTTGGTTATTCATATCTCGCTTTGGGTTGGTCGCTCATCGTCTTCGACGGAGGTGCTTGACTTGGCGGTCTTCTTTTCCTTCTTTCCTAGCTTCTTGTTGGTTGGTTTAGTTGAGTTTTGGAGTCCTTTTGGCCCCGCGTGGTCTTCTCCTTAGCTCGTTGTTTAGGCTTCTCCTTGCTTTAGCTCGCTTTTGCGGTTCTTTTTACATCCGGTGCCCTTTCACTTGCCAAATTGAGAGCGAAGGCAGGAAAATCATGGTGGTCGCGCGAGAAGATTCGATCGAGGCTCACCGCCATGCATTCCGTGGCTGAACCGCCACCACTCCATCACCCCGCCATTCAACCACGGTTGCCCGGTGAAGCTCCGGCCACCGCCGGCCCTTCCCCGCCTCGTCCAAGCAAGTCGCGGAGAGTATGTGTGTGTTGAGTTCATGGGAGCGTGGGAGGGTGTGGTATGTGCGGAGTTCGGTGAGGATGGCCGAGTGTGACAAGATACGAAGTGTGGGTGGCCGAGTGTGTGTGTAAGTTCGGTGAGTGTATGTATATGAATTGTGAATTGATGGATTTATGAGATGGGTTTAAGGCCCATCCGCTTAAGTTGGGCCCAAAAGGCCCGGCCCACGGGAATAGGGCCCGTGGATGGGGGAAGGTATAAAAGGGAGGAGAGAGAGAGAGAAAGAAAACCGTTGGAAAAACAAACGTACGCTTCCTCTCTCCCGCGCATTCTCTCCCTCCAAGAACGCTTACGGCGTCCCATCTTCCTTACAAGGCGAATTGACATCATTGGATCAGAATTTCTTCCTCAATCTTCAGCATTGGTGTTTAATCTGTGGCTAACAAGGTACGCTCGAATCCGTGGTGTGCTTTACTATCGGTGATACGTGTTATTCCCGGGCTTCATCTTCCGCATTGATTTAGGAGTTCGATTCAGTGTCGAATCCGGTTTTCGGGGATCCGTTATTCCCAACATTGGTATCAGAGCCCTAGTTCACGTTTTCCCGATCAATTTGATGTTTTTGATTGAATTTTCGCGAAGAAATTCTCGGCCGTACGGATCGGGGTAAAAATCCCGACACCCGAGCGCTGTTCGGCCATTTTTCTGAGTTTTCGTAAGTCGAAAACGAATTCTGAAGGCACTGGGTGAAAGGTGACGTCGAGATGAGTCCGGCGACAGGTTGCACGCCGCCGTACGACGCCGCACGCGCCCACACGCGCGGCTAGAAGGCGCTGCGCGTGGGCGCGACGCGCCTGGAGGCGTTGGATTGCCAAGCGCGTGCGGCACACGCGCCGGTCGGTGAACCGGCGCGTGCACGCCGCCGGCGGGCGAACCGGCACGCGCTGGTCCGCGGACCGACGCGTGCTGACGTCACGTGATGACGTCATCGTGACGTCATCCAACGGTTGGTAACCGCTCGGATGACGTCACCAATGACGTCATCGCCGACGACGTTTCGCCGGGCGGTCACCGGCCAGCGACCCGACCCGACTCGCGTACACAGGCACACGCCCGGCACGTGCCGGATGACGTCTGCGTGACGTCATCCCCCGCACGCGCGCGGCACGTGCAGTCGGTCGGTCCGACCCGGCCCAACGGGCCCGACCGGTCCGACCGGTCCGACCGGTCCGCCGACCCGCGCGCCCGTTGACCTGTTGACCCGCTGACCATTGACCGACCGTTGACCGTTGACTGACCGTTGACCGTTGACCCGAAAAGAAGAAGAAGAAGAAGAAGAAGAAGAAGAAGAAGAAGAAGAAGAAGGAATTTGTTTCTTTTTTCAGTCATGCCTATGTGTGTTATAAGTAATCCATTTTTAATTTTGCATTTGTTGCATGAATTTTGGAAAATTATGTATTTTCCCTTGTGTAAATTATGGATTATGAGGAATCCATTTTTAGTTCTGCATTTGTTGCAGGAACTATGATGCGTTATGCAAGGATACCTGCAATCCCGAGAACGGATGAGGGAAATGCAAGACTTAAGAGGCTGATGACAGAGTTAGCTGATTATCGGTGGCATAACGGTGATTTAGTATCACATGTGGTCAGGGTCAATCAGATGATACATGAAATCATCTGGAATGGTTATCTTATGCTGGATTTTGAAAATGTGCCGGCTTTGATGAACACTCTTCCACCTGAATGGCAAGCAGTGTTGGATCGGCTATGGGAGGTCAACGTGGTCCCGGGTTATATGAGGCTGGTGGAAGCTTTTGTAAGAGAGCACTATAGGATTGAGTTGGCCAAAACTTCAACCCTTAGATTGAGCGCCACATGGCGCCGAGTGAATGCGCCTTGGAGGCGACATGAAAGCTCTCCAAAAGTTTTTCCATGGTTGGCAAATGTGCCTTCAGTTTTCTCGGATGTTTTGACTGATAGATTAGAAGGGACTTTCCCTATTTATTTCTTTGATTAATTATGTAATGTTTACTACCCGATTGTTGTTGATGTAACAACCGATATGTTAGTCGTATCATGTGAAAGCATTGTTATTTTATTGGATATTAGATTTTATTTGCTTTCAGTTATTGCTGGTTGCTGTGGGTAATTTGCTGAGGGTAGTTATAGAAGTTTTTTGTAACTTCATAGAATTGATTTTGCATATAACAATCATATTAATGATAGTTTTAAGTTAGGATTTTTGGAGGATGATTGGAAACATAGTGACCTTTTGATTCTGAAGCCTTACTTGAAATTATTTATTAATATGATGGGTCTATGCAAATAGGGATGCATAAATGATAGGCATTAATTATTCGTGCATGGATGTCTGATGTGTTCAGAACGATGGTTCAGCAACTAAGAACGTGATTGCTGATATGAACGGTAACAATTGTGAAATATTGAATAAGAAGATTCAATATGTGCTGGAAAAGTAAGAAGCACTAGAAGCTCTTGACCATGTTATGGAAGATCTTAAGGATGCCATGCGCCACCTTGAGCTAGAAGAGGACCGCCTAACGGTATTTGAGCCGAACATAGACATTTGCTATGCTGGTTCTAGCTCAGAAAGGGCTTTGTGCTCTAAGCGCAAACGTATTGATTCGTTCAATATGTGAGAATGCAAAGGATCAAGTCCTTATTGCAAGAAATCAAGAGTTAATCAACACAAGAGAGGAAAACGTCCTCAAGTGAAGAAAATGTCAAGAGTGAGGTGTTACAATTGTGACAAGAAATGTCACTATGCTTGCAACTGTTGTGAGTCAAAAAAAAGTAAACACCTCTTGTACATTTGAGAACTTTGCTTATGTGTCAAGTTCAATATTATTGGCTGAATCCAATCCTTCGTGGAATTCCGACAAGTACCAACTGGAACTAAGTGGATCCATATGGGAAACAACTCCAGAGCTGAAGTAAAGGAATTGGCACCTGCCAATTGAATATGAGTGGTGGACGCACCTTAATGTTTTATATGCTCCGGAGATTCGTCGAAATTTTGTGTCTGTTTTGATGTTGGTTAAACTTGGTTTTAGTATGAACTTCCATAATAGAGGTGTAGATTTGTATTTGGATACAAACTACTATGGTAGTGGTCACTTTCTAGATGGTTTCATTGTACTATATGTTGACTGTAGTGATGTCAATATTTGTTATTCCCTTATTTCACGTCTTTTACTTCATATGATAATGATGTGAGTCTGTGGCATGCTGGACTTGGTCATATTGGCCAACAACATATGAATAGACTAGCCAAAGAGGGCTTGTTGGGCAATATTGAAAAAGTCAATTTGTCCATAAGTGAGCATTACCTAGTAGGGAAAATGACAAGGAAACCATTTAGAAAAGGTAAAAGAGCTGAATTTCTTCTGCATTTAATCCATTTGGACGTCTGTGGTTCAATGAATGTGAGAGAAAGGCAATGGGCTGTTTATTTCGTCACTTTTTTTTATAGATGATTATACTCGAGTCGGATATGTCTATTTGATTTCTCATGAATCTGAAGTATAAGTTGTTTCAGAAGGTTTATGAACCTGGCAGAAAATCAATTAAACAAGAAAATAAAGGTATTTAGATCCGATCGAGGTTGAGAATATTTATCTGATAAGTTCAGAAAATTATGTGATGAAAAAGGAATATAAAGATAGTTGTCTATTCCATATACTCCTCAACAAAATGGTGTTGTAGAGAGAGTAAACAAAACCCTACTGGAATGGTTAGGTCCAAGATGGCACATGCTAACTTACCTATCACTCTTTGGAGTGATGCGTTGTTAACTGCTGCCAATATACTTAACCGGATGCCTTCCAAATCAATTATTTCCACTTCATATGAGTTATGGACAGTTAGAAAACCGGACTTAAGTTTTCTTAAGCCATGGGGTTGTGCTGCCTATATTCATGAGTCCTCTTACAAGTTTGGGAAATTGGGTCCCAAAGGAAATAAGAGTATTTTAATGAGATACTCAGAACACTCGAAAGGGTATGTGTTCATAGGTGAGCATGAAAGTGGGAGTATAATTGAATTTGAATCACGGGATGTCACATCCTTAGTGGATGAATTTCCTAAGAAGGGCGAAATAAGGGAAGATTGTTCCCTATTTGAAACCTTGGATCAAGATAATGATGTTAGTGGAGTTCGTCCAAGTGGGAGTAATATGAGATGTGATGAATTGAATTCAACTCATTCTCAATTGCAACCACCGATGTGACAACATCATCATTACCTAATCCAAGTGGGAGCATGATGGGGAATGATGTGCTAAGTGTACAATCTCCCATACGATGAACAAGTTGTCAAAGTATTCCCCGTCGACGTTTTGACATTGAAGGGGAAACTTTTATGGTTGCTCCACAAGATGAGGATGAGCCAAGAAATAATTAATAAGGCTCTAAATTGCCCTAATAAGGAAAAATGGATTCATGCAATGGAAGAGGAAATGGAGTCAGTGAAGTCAAATCATGTTTGGGAACTGGTTGATCTTCCAAAAGGATGCAGATCTATTGGGAACAACTGGGTTCTCAAAATAAAGCGAAAGGCTGATGGCTCGATAGAAAGGCATAAGGCTCGCCTTGTGGCGAAGGGGTATAATCAACATGAAGAAATTGATTATGAAGATACATTTTCTCCTGTAGTGTGATTTACCTCGATTCGCATTATTCTGGCAATAATAGTTAGCATGGATCTTGAGTTACATCGAATGAATGTAAAGACTGCTTTCCTCAGTAGAGAATTAGAGGAAGAAATATATGGAACAACCTACTGGTTTCATAGTGAAAGGCTAAGAAGAAAATGTATATCGACTTTGAGGGTCGATATACGGCCTTAAGCAGTCGTCAAGACAATGGTGTATACGTTTTTTCATAATGCCATAATGGCATATGAATTTACAATGATAGATGAGGATCATTGTGTATATATCAAAAGATCCAATGATCAATTTGTGATCATATCATTATATGTTGATGATATACTAATTGCTGGGAACAATATGGAGTTTGTTAATACTGTCAAGAGTTGGTTGTCTTCCAACTTTGAGATGAAGGACATGGGTGATGTTCCATATATTCTTGAAGTTAAGATTTCAAGATTGTAAACCCATGATACTCCTATTGCAAAAGGTGAAGGATTGAGCCATAGACTGTGTTCAAGGACTCCACAAGAGAAGGAACAAATAAAACATGTTCCTTATGCTAGTGCTGTTGGGAGCTTGATGTACACTATGATGTGTACAAGACTTGGGATATGTTTTGCAGTTGGAATGGTGAGTAGTTACCAATCCAATCCAGGTCCAGCACATTGGAAAGCCGTTAAGAGAATACTAAGGTATCTAAAGGGGACTGCTGATTATACGTTGAGTTATAAAAGAAACGATCCGCGACTCTAAGGCTATCCTGATGCTGATTGGGGAGGAGATTTAAATGAAAGGAAATCTACCTCTGGATTTGTTTTCTTACCGATTGATGGCACCATATGTTGGAGCTGTAAGAAACAAAAGTGTATAGCCTTGTCCACGATAGAAATTGAGCTCGTGGCATTATCAACAGCAGTTTAAGAAGATGTTTGGCTTAAGAGATTATTGGATCATTTAGGTGTTATTGGAAGTGCTGCAGATTTGTTATTTGTTAACTGTGATAGCCAAGCAGCGAAGGTGTATACCAAAGATCCAAAATATCATGGCAAGACCAAACATATAGATACCAAGTATAATTTTGTCAAGGATATGATTGCATGAAAAGACGTGAACTTAGAGTACATACTACGCATAGAATGGTAGCAGATCTTATGACAAAGCCAATACCTAGAGATGTGCTTTTGTGGCCATATGAAATATCTAGGATTGCGTAGAGGCTGATGTACTGAATATTGTAATTTCCCTAAGTGTTCACAATTTGATGAATTTGTGTTTTCATCATTAATGCCTATGAATCTTTGTTTGATCTTTATGCATCTTAATGCTTAGTGCATTACTTTAAATTGAGAAGTATGTCGGACAGATATAAGATTAGCCCACTCACACGGGTAATCGCCTCTATTTACTATGTGATAAATAGAGATGAGACTGTTTTTAAGCTTATTATTTAGGTGATAATCGAGAGCTCAAGCTTAAAACACGTATGTCGCCTTAACTGAGTGTTAAGATGAGGACATAATACTTACTATGTCCGAAAGTAAAAATACCCCACATGTTTTACTTTATCTGTCTAAGATGCCAGATGTGAGTTCTGATGAATTTTGTGAATGAGTAGATACGTGAACTCAAGTTAGACATTGGGTATGTCTAAACTATCATCTGTATGGTATTGAAAATGTAGACATACGCTCCATGGGAAATGAGTTAATACCGTAATACGTATTTCATACTACGTATGCATGAGACGACCAATAAGAGTGACAAAAGTTTGATCTCAACTTTTATGTCGTGTGAGACTCTTGAGGAAAAGAGTTCCTCAATTTAAGTTCCCTTATGACTCTTACTTATTCTCAAGATTTCTATTTAGTGTTTGCTATCTTAGGATGTTGCCAATGGTCATGAGTGATTCGATCTAATGGGGCATTTCTAGAAAAGCGAGCTGAACTGAAATTGAGAGTTTGAAGGAAAGAGGAAGATCGATTTTGGAGAATCACATTGTAGTTTTGTATTCACCGGTTAACCAATTATGACTGTCTTTGTGATAATCATAATTGTGAATACAATAAATATATCATTGTTTAAAAGAGATCAAGAGAGATATAAATGTGATCGATCGATCTAGGGTACTGCATACTAAATCTACTCGGAGTGTGATGCCCATTATGAGCTGCTATATATTCCTAACAGATGTATGGCAACGAGCTCTTAAAGTATGCGGTCGCACGGATTATTCACCGGTATGAATGTTGAAGAGAGGAAAAGAGGATTCTGTTCGGCCCACCATGTTAAGTGAGAGTCTATGCTGGATTTTTCTCTGATGGGGATGAGTAGGGCCTGTCCGCCCATGTTGGTTTTGGACCACCATGTGCGAGTGGGAGATGATGGATTTATGAGATGGGTTTAAGGTCCATCCGCTTAAGTTGGGCCCAAAAGGCCCGGCCCACGGGAATAGGGCCCGTGGATGGGGAAGGTATAAAAGGGAGGAGAGAGAGAGAGAAGACAACCGTTGGAAAAACAAACGTACGCTTCCTCTCTCCCGCGCATTCTCTCCCTCCAAGAACGCTTACGGCGTCCCATCTTCCTTACAAGGCGAATTGACATCATTGGATCAGAATTTCTTCCTCAATCTTCAGCATTGGTGTTTAATCTGTGGCTAACAAGGTACGCTCGAATCCGTGGTGTGCTTTACGATCGGTGATACGTGTTATTCCCGGGCTTCGTCTTCCGCATTGATTTAGGGGTTTGATTCAGTGTCGAATCCGGTTTTCGGGGATCCGTTATTCCCAACATGAATCCGTATGTGCAAAATGCGTGGGCCCGCGTTATGCGTACATGTTCTGCGTAAGTGTATGTGCTTGACGGTGAGCATCCCGAGCGTGTGACACCCCGGATTGATCAAGTCTCAAAATCCATTGAGTCTCTGGTTCACAGAAATGAAGCGTTCTTCTGCAGTTTACTTAAGTGTTCATAATCCATGAGCCTCACCAATTAGTGACGATTCCCAAAGATAAAATAGTTGCATGTTAAAATGAGTATCGAGTTGCGATTGGTAAGACTTGGAAGAGTCCATACTAAACACGAACGATTGTCTTGTGAGAGGAACCTTCATTCTCGTTTAATTGTCCATTAGTTTTCTCTTAAGTGGTTCGCCTTTGGAAAAGTCATGACAATGCGAAAAACTGAGACGAACGGGGCCATAAATAGGCCCGCCCTGCCATTGTCAAAAATAGATTATTATATTTTGTAATATTTAGTTAAATAATATCGATGGCAATTAAAAAACATAAAATATTGACACTACAGATGAATTATTCATCTAAGCTTCTCAGAGGAACCCTAAACGCCATCAATTCTCTACCAGAACAATCCATGCGCATAGGAAATGGGTTGGGGAGATGGAAATCAAATCCTGCCAAACAAGCTTTCCATTCTCAGCAGCATTCGAAGCACAATAAGGTGGCCAAACAATGGTTTGTCCTCCAGAGACAAATTAAGCAACGACATTAACGACGGATTGTGGCGACAAAATCTCTTTCATTAGGATTTCCCTTCAGAAAATTCAATTTCGAAGAAAATGGCGTTTGATTGTGCTGAAAATAAATTGAAAAAAAAAATAGTTTCATGGTATTAATAAATTAATCCACTGAAGGCAGCTAGACGTGAAATATTATATTGTGGAATGTAAAAGAACATGAGCAGTATATACTTAAGATGGTAGACGTAGATAAAATCATAAATCTATTCTACGGATACCAATTTAGTTCTAAACTTACCTTTTGGTGATTTTTTAACATAGTTTTTCCAACCAATTTTGGCTATGCCGGTAGGGCCTCAGCAACCGCAATGGAAGGCAATAGTTAAAAAAGAACAAGACAAGAGAAAAAAGTTCATAATTAAAAAAATTGCAAAAATAGTTTTCGTTAGCATCGATTGATATTAGCCGTGCCACGTAGAAAAACCAGCATTGACTAAATCATTACTCAGTAATATAAGGTCAAATTTGATCAGAAGGATCATACTAGATAATAATTAAAAGGTTTAGAATTAAATTTATCAAATTGCTTTAAATTGAATTGGCATTTGTATTATAGGTTTTTAATTTTTTCGATAATTTTTCGACAAGATTTATGGAGAAAGCATATAAAAAAGAAAATAGAGCAGAAAATTTATCCAAAAAGTCATAAATCTAATTTAGTCTTAAACATTTAAATCTTGCTAATTTTTCATCCAGTCAATTTTGATTGGAAATTATTAACATAGATATTGATCATCTTATATGGCACAATCGATGCTGACTTTAACATTTTTAGTAATAGTTTTTTGATTGTTTATTTATCTTTTTTTTTCCTTTTTTTTTCTTTTTTCCTTACCCTAGGTCAACGAGGTCTCCAGTCAACCTTCGCTGGCCATAGGAGAGGGTCGATATGGTAGTACAAAGGGGAACAAAATCGTATTTAGCAATCGTTCTTTAGATCATCATAGATTCTCGGCCCCCTCGTTTGGTTTCCACTCCACTCGTTTGGTTTCCACTCCAATTGACCTCCCTTCTTTCCAACTCTCGTGAAGGTAGAAAGCAAAACTAACCCAACAAACTACTATTGCTATGCCCTTAATTATTAGTAAAGCATGTACTTCTATTGATCTTCTTTATGTGACAAACATCACCAAAGTAATTCATCGAACGATCACCGATAGAGGGCATCGTATGAGTATACAATTTTTTAACCGGTTTCATAGTCAACCATCTGATGGCCTTGATTATAAGCTTTCGCATTGCAACCCTTGTCAACCAACTAGTGAGGGTCGCGACTATTGCCTAGTTCTAAGCGAGAACCCAACGCCCTAAGCAACCCTCTCTTATGGCCAGTGGGGGTCAGTTGGCAACTTTGCCGACCTATGGTTAGGAAAAATAGAAAAGAAAATATTAAAAAAATAATAATAATTTAAACAATATTATCAAAAATTGTCCGTATCAATTATTGCCGTGTCACATAGGACGACTGTCCATATAAGCGATTTCCGACCAAAACATAAGAGTAAACAGTAGACCAAATAAATGCAAACAAAGGGCGTAATCTTGTCAGGACGAAATTTTACAACAACAAACTTATAAACATATTAGCACAAAAGAATGTCCAACAACTCTCCTCTTTTCAGGTTGCTGTTCTCCTCTTTTTTGTTTTCTCGAGTTGCATTTCCTGACATTCAAATAAGCATTGAAGCAAAGAGGAAGAGGGAGGAACAAATAGTGAAGGTGAGCAATGATGGATGAGGTCCGACTGCGACGGCCCTCTGAGTCCCTCCGCCGGCACCCACATGTGCCGGATATACAATACCATTGCCTGTGTAGCCACCACCACTTGTGTAACCACCTCCTTGGCCACCGCTGCCACCACCACCACCACCACGGCCACCACTGCCCTTCTTCACGTGGATTTAAAATTTTCTCGTTTCTGAGCTGACAATCTTATGTCACGGCCTGAAAGAATGTTGATCCAAGAGGGTTCTCAGGGACGGCCATGACACATCCGTGGATCAAGCGACCCTCAGCTTGTATCCCCGAGACCTAGGGTTTTCTCGAGTCTTCTAGAATACTCCTAGGGGCGGGCGATACGGTAATTGTATTCATATATAATAAATGTGGGTAGTTGGTAATTGGGGAAATACAATCTCCACCTTTAAATCGATGAGAGATCTACGGATACGGTTTACCTTGTATTTGTATATATCTTCCCCTCATTGTACTCATCTCATTCACAAGTAAATACAATTCAGAACTTCTCTTTCTAGAGTTTCTCTCTCTACGATACTTGTGAGTTAAGTGTGAGAGAGGATACTTATCTGTGAGTTAAGTGTGAGAAGGAATACTTATCTGTGGTATCTGTGGGCTTTGTGAGTTACATGTGAGAAAGGATACTTATCTGTGGTATCTGTGGGCTTGGTACTTCCGTTAGCTGGAGAAGGAGACAACAACATAAGGCTTAAGACAGCAACATAAGGCTTAAGAAGGAGACAGCAACATAAGGCTTACAAGCGAAAGGGCAAGCACGAGGCTTAAGACAGCAACATAAGGCTTACAAGCGAAAGGGCAAGCACGGCGACTGGAGAAGGAGGTAGCAACATAAGGCTTACAAGCGAAAGGGCAAGCACGGCGAATTTGATCCCTGCCATCAAGTCTTGGAGATCGAGATGACTTTCTCAATCAAATCAGGGTGGAAGATGATTTTTTGATAGGAAAAGGACTGGAGATCTTCGTATTCCGATGTGATTTTCGTTAGAAAAAGAATCAGGGTAGATTTTCAGTTGGAGCGCATTACTACTTTTGGAAACAGGAGAATGACCTTATAATGAATCATAACTATAACAAGAACAGACTTCTTCTACAACATCCTCTAGAACATTCGCCTTGTTGTGGCAAACAAGGTTTTGTTGCGAACAAATTCTGGCGAGCACGTGTGACGGACTAAATGAGAACTCAATAAGCGTGCAGAGAAAAAACACAGGAGTCCTTTCTCTCGTAATTCACAAACCTTTCTCTCGAGAAAGTAATGCACAAACCCAACGAATACACGAGACTCGATTCCGGTGTTGAGGTGTCGTTTACGATGGTCTGGATTTAATTTGGTAGGCGACAGACCACATCGGGAAGAAGTAGATAGGCTCGTTATAGCATCATGGCAACGCAACAGAGACCAAATTGGAAAAAAAGTAGATACCTCTGTCGTAAGAGTCGTTCATTCAAGATCGGCTTCACCACACGTGCTATGTAACAGAAATTCCGGGAAAATTATCTAATCCGCATTAAATTTATTATGCAAATATCGATGCAATTAAATTTTTAATTTTGTCAATGTTGTCATTCTGATCAATTTTTGCCAAAATCGTTGATATGGCAGTCCAGTCATCTCCAATCAAATCAGTGATTTCTGACGAAATTTAGCTAGAAGGACGATATTAGGATTTCGCAATATCAAAAACTTATAACGTCCAATATTAATTAACGAGAAATATTCCACTGTTTAGTCCCCAAAGGAAATTCTTGCGGGTACAATCGAATGTTCGGCTTGTGATTCGTGAAATCTGATATGATATGTTGACATAATACCTCTTATCAATGCAAAATCTTCTTTAGGAGTGTATGGTATTGTTTCACTTGATATAGAATTTTGACAAAAGATGTTCTCATCCATTCAAAACTGACCAACGTTATTGGCATACTTCTTTCTCAATCACATGCATCATGAGAAATCGAACTTTGAACCTCTAATAGTGAAATACTTAGTAATTTTATGCCATGGCACATTTATGTGATACGGGATTTAACTAAAATTTCGATCTTGCACATGCCTTTCCAGTTTACCAAAAAATACCCGCTCAATCTAGACGGTTTATATACGCAAAAAACAAATATCTCTTCTACCATGTGCTTCAATTCTTAACTAATTTTGTTTTCATTAGTTATTCGCATGTCTATGATCATTTACGTTACAAAAACTTAAGTTTTTTAAAACTCATGTCAGATATGTTTTATTTTTGATTTTATCAATATCCATCCTCGTCAAGATATCGAATCAAGTCTTTTCATGCCAAAAATTGATATCCCTATTTGCCTGCTGGATAACTCATCAATTTCCGAAGACATCCTTGTCAAGATTCCCACGGTTTCAAATTTCCCCTTCTCTTCATAGTCATGGAAATTTTAGATATTTCAAAATTTGAGAAAATTGTCTCAAAAAAATCAACGTGTCATGCAACGGCGACCAATTTAATCTTAAATTTTTAATTTTTTTATTCATAAATTTTTTGATGATTTATCAATATAGTCATTCCGGATGTCCTAAACTTCAGACATTCGATCCAACTTCATTAGCAAAATCAATTAATATTCCATTATAACGTGTCGAGAAGATATTTCATGTTAATGGCTTTAACGGTTTTCCATGACATGACATTTTAATTGCAGGGTTTGGCTTCGCAGGGAAAGGAGTGGGTTTTAGTTGTGAGGACTTGTTCAACCAAAGGGCCAACATTGTTGTTGCACAACTAATCTGACGTGGAAGGAGCATGAAACGCTGCCACCGCCACACGGTGACGATCCTCCTCCTTCTCTTCCTCTCATTCGCGGGCATTGTTGGCTAACTTAATGGCCACTTGCTGAGGGAGTTTTAGTTTTGCCTCTGAAGCATTACTGTGTCTATCCAGCTAGATAATCATTGATCACTAGATCATTCTTTTGACCGCGTATCTACATTCCCTAAAAAGAATAATTATTGCTAATCGTCATAAAGTTTAAACCGTTAGAAGAAGAAAAGCACATTAATTCATTTGATATATGTATGTAGTGCAATGAGTTGTTCCTTAGATAACCCTAAACCGAGAATCTCCAAATCTCGTGTTTTTTTTACTTTTCTAGTGACGAGAATGGATAACCTGTGGAAGTGCTTGATAATTGGGGAGCACAGGCCATCTAGAATGGGTAACCTTATGTCACGATCCTTTGCTTAAATCCGAGTAATACAGAGTAGGAGTTGGATCCATAATTATCGGTTTTTCTAAGTCGGAAGTACCGAAAACCCTTATCACTAGGTCAATCCCATCCCCAATGGGGGTGTAATTTTGTCTTTCGACTATAGCAAATCCACATCACTGAATTTTTCAGCAGAAATGAACATAGGATAAAATTCTTATAAATGAAAAAAAAAAAGACATTCATATATTTATCGAGGAAATTTTCTTTTTCTGGATGACATTTATGGTCGAACAGCAACCGTCCGACTATGCTGTGAACAACAATTTAGGGTTTTTGATGTCATATAATTAATGTGGTGTGTAAATAAAACTAATACAATCTAATAGAGTCAATTAATGGAAAATATTACTAGTGTTTAATTCTCAGGGAAAATCTTGTAGGGTATAATCTAATTTCCGGTTTGCAATCCTTCGAATTTCATGTGATATGTTGACATAATACCTCTTGTGTGTGCAAAAACTTTCCATAGGTATGTTGCGGTAGTATACTAGTGTTCTACCTGATATAGCATTTGCACGAAAGATGTTCTCATCGTTTCAAAACCAACCACCATTATCAGCATACTTCTTTTTAGATCGCAAAAGTCACGAGCAATCGAACTTTGAACCTCTAATGGTAAAATACTTAGTACTTCTATGCACGGTACACTATGCGATACATGATTTTCACTAAAATTTCCTCTTTCACATGCTTTTCAAATTTACCTAAAATATACACACGCCCAATCTAGACGATTTATATATGTATAAAACACGAATTATATTCTACTCCGTGCTTCAATTCTTAACAATTTTATTTTCGTTGGTTATTCACATGTCTATGATCAATTACATTGCAAAAAGTAAAGTCATTTTAAACTCATGTTAGATATATTTTGTTTTTTATGTTATCAACAATCAGATGTCGAATCAAATCCTCATGCCAAAAATTCATATCCGTATTTGCCTAATGAATAACTCATTAATTTCCAACCACATCCCTGCCAAGATTCTCGTGATATTAAATTTCCCCTCCTCTTCATTCTCACAGAAATTTTAGATGTTTTAAAATTTTAGAAAATTGCCTTAAAAAGTTCTAAATCTGTTCTAGGAAGGTCAATTCGGTCTTCAACTTTTTGATTTTACCAATTTAATCTTAAACATTTTAACAATCCATCAATGTAGTCCTATGAGATGTAGATATCCTAAACTTGAGACATCCAGATTTGCTTATCTTAGCGAAATCGATCGATATTCCACGTGATGTGTCGAGAAGATATGTGACATCTTGATTTTGAGGCTCTGATTTCGATTGGTGAAATTGGATATTTCATCGATGCGACTACAGTGTTTTTTCTCTGGGTTGGCCACTCACGAGATAACTAGACTAGCTGGGTAAGCTATTAAGGATTTTAAGGTAGATAGACTTGAGAATTCGATCAAAAATAGATTTCTCAACCGTGCTCATCTTTAGAGGTCATTACAAAGCACAGCTTAAAAATCGAATTAAGATCAGAGATAGCTCGGTTCGATTGAGATGAATGACCGTGGGTGACTCCACTAAATTGGAAAACTCTCGTCGACTGGCACTAATTTGATTTTACTGTCGTTTTGGATCCTTTGTCCGTATTTGAATCATCGAGATTTTCACGACAATTGAGAGTCGCCAATGTGTCGAGTGGGTTCATCGTGACTCGAAGAAAATCGACCACGGGTCATTTGTCCTAAAAAGTTCTAAAAACTACCTGGTAGCCTAGGTCACACTAAAAACGCGTCCGAGTGAAATTAACTATCAATCTGAGTCCGATTTTAGAAATTGAAGATTTTGTCATGTCACAAGTTATTTTAGGAACGTTGACTCATTCTCCGAAAATTTTTCAGAAATTCCGAGATTTTTGCGGAAAATCGTTTCGGACGTTGCGAAAATTAGCGGAAATTCATACGGGCTGAATTAAAGGAAATTTGGACTTCCCAACCAAGCCTTTGAGTGTCGGGGACTTACGTAAAAAAGTATACGGGATTTTCTTCATTAAGATTGGACCCCAATTGAAGAAATTAAATGAAGAAATTGAAGATAAGTTGGTGAAATTCGAGCTATGAAAGGAGGCTGCATTTTTGGCATTAAAAGTGGATTATTTGTGATTTATTGAGCAAGAAAGAATTATGGGGGAGACATGTAATCAATGGAAGGGATAAATGTTTGACTTTGGGCCCCTCCACCTCGGCTTTCCTTGCACGTTTCTTAGCCGACACCCTCCTTCGCACATATGCTTCTCTTTCATTTTAATTTGTTGATTTCCCTCAGCCATTTCACCAATTTCCTCACCCGCTTCTTCACCCCTTCATTTGCTTCTTTGGATTTCTTTCATCTTTTCCCATGAACAGCTCCACTCACCGAAACCCCAAGCTCCCACGCCGTCCACCAATTTTTGTTCCCCACCGAAGAACCCCACTCATGAGGTCAACACAGCAAAGCTCCCAGGCGATTTGTTGACCCCTTTGAAGCCGCGTCCACCGAAGCCGCTCGCCGCTTGTCTGTTTCTCCCTCACGCTCAGTCAACTTGACTGAAGAAGCACCGCTCCAACGTCTTCAATTTCTGCTTAGCTTGCTGCCACTCGTCCGCTTCTCCATCTGCCATCATCCCCTCTCCGTTCGTTCCTTGGATGCCAACGCGTCCGGTCATCAATTAGCCTTGAAGACCGAAGCTGGCGTGCGTCTCTCGCGGCTCAGACGAAGCTGCCCCTCTCCTTCATTCAGCTCAATTGAAGACCGAAGCCCACGTGAATAGCAGTAGCAACATCGGCCCATCTTGTTCAGCCCACAGTTGGTTGAAATCAGCTCAGCCCATCTCCAGCAGAATTTGAAGTCAGCCCATTTCAGCCCAAATTCAGCCCAAAGAATTAGTAACTCGGCCCAGCTTTTTGAAGCCCAGTGAGTTCTTGAGGCCTGCACAGTCAAGCCCATTTCCGAGCTCAAGCCCGCGGAGCCGGGCTGCCTGGTCTGAGTGTCCATCGCTGCCGCCGAAATTTTGGAATTCGATCGTCGTCGCGTCGTCGTCGCAGTGCCCCGGTTCGCTTTGCGCAAGTGAGTTTTACTCACTAATGCCTTTTAGTTTGCTAATTATACTTAAAGGTTGATTAGTGTTAATTAAGTGTAATTAGGTGGTTAGATTAGAATGGATTAACGATTATTAGTTGATTGCATTGCATATTAGTTAGGTGGTTAGTGTGCTTAGATAGAGAATTGCCTATAGTATTTATTAAATGCTTCTTGGGATTTTTCCCGACCCTTATCGGGTGTTAATTACGATTCGGGCCTAATTGAATTTTTAGGAATTAAATATTAATTTTCGAAATTAATTATTTAATTATTTATTTTCCGGAAATTCAACTAGGATGGCCAGTGACCAGAATCTTATGCTGATAATCGTGGCATAGTTCGTTTATTTAATTGAGCTTTATATTGTGCTAAATTGAATTTATTGTATTTATTTATTTAATTTTCGAAATTAATTATTTAATTATTTATTTTCCGGAAATTCAACCGGGATGGCCGGTGACCAGAATTTCGAGCTGATTGTCGTGGTACAGTCCATTTATTTATTTGAGCTCCACATTGTGATTAATTAAATTGATTGTGCAATTTAAGGAATTATTCCTTAATTGATTGAAATTGAGTGGAATTGAATGATTGACTGGTAGAGGGCCGACTATGGCTATTTAGCATTAACAATGCTTTAATGAGTTGTAAAGCGGAAAGAATTATGAGAGTGAACTGAGAACTCTATTGGCTGAGACCGATCAGGTACGAAGCATAGATAGGCATGGTTCGGTGATTAAAGATATCACTATGCAAAAACGACGCCTTAAAGAACTCACGTAAACTGTCTATGACTTGTGGCAGGCATGGCTCGGTGATTAAGGATATCACTGTGCAAAAACGGGGCCTTAAAGAATGCACGTAGACTGCCTATGAATCGTGATGGGCGTGGTTCGATGATAAGGAATATCACTGTGCGAAAACGGCGCCTTAAAGAACGCAAGTAGACCGTCTGTTACTTATGTCACCTTGGCGAAAGCGACGTCCGAGAGAATTAATGGAGCTCTGTAACTAAGTGTATTATTAGAGGTTTTATGGGATGGAGTGAATGACCTAGAAATGGCCCAATCGGCATGTAATCGACTAAGGCGATTGATCTTTGCCTTGATTGTTGTGACTCAATTGATTGAATGAGAATGACCGTGAGTGGTCTTGTTGGCGTGAAATCGACTAGGTCGATTTGATCAATGTTTCGATCTGTGATGTGATTGCTTAGATGCTTATTTGATCTAAGCTAATATGCAGGTGGAATCTGAGGCCAAGGTAAATCCTCTAACTTGTGTGGTGCATAGGCATCCTTAAGGTGTATTAGTTTACTAATCGGGTCTTAGGAGGTAGAACTTGCTGAGACGTTGTCTCAGTAGTTATTGAATAACAATTTTAGGACTCGGATGAGGAGCTTAAGGAGGAGGAACCTGACGAGGAAAACCCTGATGAGGGACCCGAAGAGGAGTACATGGAGGAGGACCCCAAGGATGACCCCGAGTACGACCCGGATGAGGATTGAGATCCCGTCCTGTCTTGTCAGACCTTGTCTACATGTGAATAGATGTTAGATTAGACTTACATCTATATAGTATTGTAGAGTATTATGAGATGCGTGTAAAAAAGTGTGGTTGTGAATTTTCAGTATGAAAAAATATGGCCTACTTTTCTATCCAATTGTTTTATTGTCTGGGGATTTATAATTGCTTCCGCATGTGCATATATAAATGAAAGGGTCGACGATACATAATCCTGTAATATTGCATTTTAAAATCAACCAAAAGTAAGGGATGTGCGCGTGCCTGAGGATCGGGGCGTGACAAGATATATCATGTTGATGTCATCGGTCTTCAACTTTTTGATTTTACTAATTTAATCTTAAACATTTTAACAATCCATCAATGTAGTCCTATGAGATGTAGATATCCTAAACTTGAGACATCCATATTTGCTTATCTTAACGAAATCGATCGATATTCCACATGATGCGTTGAGAAGATATATCATGTTGATGGTTACATGACATGGCAATTGAATTGAGTGATTTTAAAAATTTATACATTGCATAAAATGAAATGAAATACATAGCAAGTGGATATAATATGACTAATTGGTCACTTTCTATCGATCATGTGATCTAAACATGAAATGCTTTTTTCCAACACACCATTGCTCCCTGAAATTTAGAAGCAAGAAAACAATCAAATTTCAAGAAACAGAGGGAACCAAATGATCAAAGTACAAACGAAATCAGAATACTATGGAAAGCCAAGAAATCTTACGCCACTGCCAACTCCCTAACCCTTTTTTTCTTTCTTTATTTTTGTTTTGGTCCTATCAGTCTAGTTTTGAGAACTTCGAGCCAAGGAAAAGAGGAACAAATAACAAAATCGAGTGTAGGACAAGATCTGACGGCTGTAGGTCGACACTGTTTTTGCACAACTTGTCTCGCGTGGATGGAGCATGAAATGCCGCCGTTGCCCGGTGACGATCCTACTTCTCCTACTCCTCCTCCTCTTCTAATTTGGTGAGCATTGTTGGCTAACTTAATAGCACTTTCATGACCCCAAGGTCTCGATTTTCCAAACCGTTTAATCACGTGGGTCCCATTACAAGGCCAACATGATTAAAGGTTGAAGCGAGCTTGTTCTACTGGTCTATGAACTGTACTATATATATTTTTTTCTTTTTTCAAAAGAACTTGGATTGATTCTCGATGGTCCGTATTTAGAGGCGGAGGGTCTCGAAGAAGAACTTGCTGTGGAACTTGCACAGGATTCGGGCGAGACCCTCCGATTCGGCGGTCGAAACTGCATTTACCGTTCGGCAAAAGTAGCCGCGGGTGAGAGCTGTGCTGAGAGGAACTTTCTTCCTCAAGAACTACTGACGGAGAGTCTTTATGAAGGATCAGCCTTGAGACTAGGCTTTGGATAACTAGATTTCTGCTCCGATGGAGATCCTGATCTGATTCGACCCTAATTTTGAACTCATCAATAAGCAAGGGAATTTTTGAGAGTTCACGCGATTACTTCAACGAATTCAAGGGTCGAGGTATATACCGGTCAGGGTTGGACGAATAAATACTGTGATAGCTCGTATAAGCACCTAGAGGGGGGGCGAATAGGTGTAAAAACAATTTCTGGTGATAAGTGAGCAGCACTAATTGACAATAGAAAGGGAATTCGTCTTTTGTAAACAAAACGAATTACGATCAAAGTAAAAAAGAGTAGGGAAGAGAATATGAACATAGAGATTATAGTGGTTCGGCTTAATCCAAGTCTACGTCCACTCTTCCGCACTAATAGCCCACCGGCTGGATTCCACTATGAACAAAAGGGTTGTTACAGAAAAGCTCTTCCTTGATTCCATAGTGTAGAGACTCTTCTACACTTCCTCAAGGTCTCTCAAAGATATAGACTCTCTTTTGTGTACAAGATTTCGCTCAACAATTTAATTGACTAAGAACAAGGAGCTTCAGACTTTGGAATTCTTCTATCGCGCATACACTCGAATAACTGGAACGTCTTCATAATATACTCATTTATGCCATCATACCCGTTGGCACTTACCAAAGGAATTCTTCCAATCTACCCGTTGGACAGAATCAATTAAGAAGATCTTCGAGCTATTTAAGGAACATGACGATAGCCCATCAATCCTGCTCGCCCATACAATCAATATTTAGGTTTCCATAAGTAGAACCTTCCAAGTATACTTCGCCAATCAACGGATCCAAAATCCCTGAATCAATCTTGATTTGAATAAAGGATTCCGACATGCTACATCCAGCCAAGAGATCTTCTCCAGTCGATAGAGTCAAATCCTTAACGAAACATCCAGTTCTGGATAAGCCTTCTTCGATGGTCTAGAAAACTGTCAATGAGGATAGACTCTGAGTCTTGAGTCTGGTAGTCCGGAGGTCTTTAGAATTTGATAAAAGAGTCTACAAGTCTTCAGACTAGACTAATGGAAACGTTTTGTCAGTTTCAAAACACTTAAGGAAGTTTTCTCCAACAATCTCCCCCTTTTTGATGGTGACAAAACTTTCCTATAGATTTAGATAACTTTGACCTTCAAAACATTACTCAAGAAAAAATAGATATCTCACAAAATAAATGGCTTAGTAATAACACTAGAATCTGTATCCACAGAAAGTAGGTTAGTCTTGTAAATGAGCAAAGTCATGAGATATCAATAGTACTTAAGATAAACAAATGCTCAAATAGTCAAATCCAAATCTAGTCTAAATCCAAATAGCCAAACACAAAAGACAAGTCACAAAAGTTCAAAGTTCAAAAATTGAAATCTGCACCACATCTCTCCCCCTTTTTGTCATCATTAAAAAGGTAGAGATGAAAAGAGAATGGATTTAAGATTGCTTGGGAACACGAACAAGCTGGAAATCTCCCATTGACTGGACAATCCCTTCCAGCTTTTTCAAATCCTCCTTCAGTTGCGCTACATCTTCACCCTTGGCATTTGCTTGAACTTGAAGAGCAAGGGCATGAATTTGATCATGCAAAGAAACTGAAGAGGTCTGACCTGCATTTTGCAAATTCTGTATTTCGCATCCCAGAGCATAAATCTGGCCTCTTATCTCCAAAAGAACATCAAGAATTCTGCGAAAGTCTGCTGAATTGTCTGTCTGAGTACTTGCTTCTGAACGATCAGACGGAGTATTGGCAGATGATGGCATTTCAGCACGATCACGGAGATTGGGCGACGAAACCTCATGTCCTTCTTCAGGAAATTGAGTTGCATATATGTCCTCTGGATCTGCTGGAGAACGACTTACTCCTTCACTAGTGGCAGGAAATGAGGACGTTCCTCGTTTCTCGGGGTCTCCCCCTGTTTCCATGCCTTCAGGTGGAGAAAAGTGTTCCTCATGCTCTGCTTCCGCTTGATCTCCTCTCTCTTCTTCTTCTTCTTCCTCAATTCTTTCCTCCTCTGCTTCTTTCTCCTCTGCTTCCAAATCTTCAGTCCTCTGTTTTGTCTCATCTATGTCTTTTTCTTTTCTCTTCGTTGATTCTGGAACAGAACGACTCAGGTTCTTCAATGCCATTGCAGAAATAGTGATATCATCCTCATCCTCTTCATCCTCAATGATGAGAGCTCTTCTTTTCTTGGATAAAGCAACCATGGGTGCCTTCCCTTTTCGCTTTGCCACAGAAGAGACTGAATGAGTCTTGACAGGGGTTTTCTCCTTGAGTTGTTCCATAGCCTTGGCAAGTTCCTTCAGATGCATTTTTGAGACCAGTCGCAGTCCCACCATCATTTGATCGCACGTTCGAACACAAAGAATCCTGTGAGGCTGAACGTTCAAATGTCTGAATAACTTGGTCACAAGAGCTGGATAAGGAAGTTGACCTTTGTCCTTCACCACTGCCCTATACATGTGGAACATAATAGTGTGTGGAAGAGAGAATTTTTTACCAGCATTGATGGCGTACATCAACTTTGCCTCCGAGTTTGAAACATCAGTCTTTGAAGTTGATTTTGGTCTAAGACAGTTAATCACTATCTTGTGAAACAAAATATTAGATGCATTCATTCTCACATAAGAAATCTTTCCTTCCGTTCTTTTATCCTGAACAAGCTCCAACTTTGCACGAGCAATAGACACATTGATAGGTTGATATCTCTCTCTTTCAACCCCAATCACATCAGCCAACATATTCATGTCCACTAGGGGTGTGCAAAATACCCGGGAACCGCCCGGAACCGGACCGGAACCGCCCAGAATCGGCGGTTCTTGAGGGAACCGGTCCGGTTCCCGGTTTCGGGTGGATCCGCCCGCCCGCCCACCCGGACCGGACCGGTTAATTTTTAATATAAAAAACAAATTACTAAAGCAAACCCTAGATAGCGCTAGCACTTAGCAGCCGTGTCTCTTCGCCATCGGTTGAAGTGTTCTCATCGGTCCTTAGCTTCCGCAAACCAACCGCCCTCAATGGTCGTCTTCTCCGTCTAGCAGCCGCCTCGAACCGGCCGCTGGACGTCGTGAAGCAACTTGCCCCTCCGGCTCGCGGCGCTTTGCTGAGGCTCGCGGTCTTGATCTCTTCGATGCCGCTGCCGCTCGCGCTCACGCTCACTTTGCTGCCACTGCCGCTCGCGGTCACGCTCACTTTGCTGTCATGGTAGTCGGAGGCCAGGGAGAGGCGCAACTGGAAGGCCATCCCTCTCGAGGAATACGCCACGACCCATGAGTCTCCCGAGCCCTCCCATTTGTTTGTTTGTTTTTTGTTTTTTCTCGTTCCTCGGTCTCTCATCGCATCGAGAGCGTGAATTTGGTCGTGCTCTGCTGTCGCGCGTGCTAGGAGATGTTGCCGATTCCCTTATTTGTAGTTGGACGCGATTGTCGAAAGCGAATGCACCACCAAAACCGAATTCGATGAGTCAGAGTGTTTGAAATACGTGCTTCATCCATCCTTGTGATTGAGTGAGCAGGTTGCTACGATGATGCAAGTGATGCGAGTATAATAGGCATTTGAGGAAGTAATTTGACTCGCGATGTCGTTAGGTATGTCTTGGACTAGAATGCTTTTTCAGTAGATCTGCAAGTAGTGGTTTTTAGTTAGGATGAGGCCTTGGAGCTTATTGGTAATAGAGAGGCTTGACAATGACTTGGAATCGATGGTGTGGTTTCATCCCAATGTCCCCACATTTTCTTTTGTCAACTGGAGGTTATGTTCAATAGGTTATAAACACTTTGATAGGATGAGCAAATATGTAATGTGATATCTAATTATGGTTGTGTAATGAGAATCATGAATTGAGGGCTCAAATATTTTCCCCTTGTCCCTTCTCGAAGGAAGTTCGGCAGCATGTATCCCAGAATAGGTGTGGATGGTGAACTAGCTAGAATGCTGCGATATATTAGTAAGCTTGATCTATACCACGATGGAGAATTCATTTTTGTTGCTGGCAGGAAATGTTCATTGTTAGTTGCTGCTATTGTTCTTTGTGGATTTTAAGGCGACTACTTTTTGTTAGAAGAAAGAAGGTGCTGAATGTAATAAAATAAGATTCAATAGATGAAAATAGAAGATAAATGAAGGGTAAACTTGAAATATGCAGATGGCAATATGGGGAAATCAAGTGTGTTAATGTGTGTCGATTTGCCTTTCTTGGGTGTATCGGCGACAATTTTGAAGCTGCCGCTTGATATGATAATGTAGTTGAAGTAAATACAATAGGCGTTAAAGATGTAATTCAGTCACATTGTGTCCTTAGGGACGATTAGAATGTGCACGAGTTCAAAAAAGTTGGAGGCGTGAGTGATTACTAATTACTAGCCTGAGTCTTGGTTCGCATAGATTCTGTGGCTTTGTCATTTAATTCTGCTTATGCTAAGATCTTGAAGTTTACCTTGTGACTCTTTGTGCTACTTCTCTTTGTCATCATACCTGATGGAATGCAGTAGGAAAGGAATACTTGTAGTCTAGTTATACAAAGTGGAGAATTTTAATTGCTTGAACACTATCCATCTAACTTACTAGTCACTGCGAACTGTGGTTTCATTGTGGAGGCTAACAATCTGAATTGCTTGCCCACACTCCTTGTCATATCTTATAGTAGTAGTTCACTATTGCAGCTTATGGAAGTTTTAGAGTCGCCGAAGTGTTTGCGGACAAAATTCTCTTTTGGTGAGTCTTTGAACTCCAATATGGTCTTTCCCAGTTCTTCTGTTTATTTTTTCTCTAGGTTTGTTTGTTGAGGTTATAGCAGAATGTTGGCCTTTTATATAAGAATATCCTTTCTCAAATTTTATTTGAAACTAATTAAGATTTTCATCTCGTGGTCAGTGAGACCGGTTCCATGAATCGACCCGAGAACTGGACCAGACCGGCGGTCCAGTTCCTAGATGGATCCATGCAACAAACGGGTGGATTCCGGTTCTAATTTTTCGGAACCGGTCCTTAGCGGGCAGTTCCCAGTTCTAGGTCGAGAACCGCCCGCCCGAACCATGCATGCCCCTAATGTCCACCACATAGTCCTAATCTTGGACACTAAAAGATAATTTATTCGCATCCAAAAAACTGAGATTCGAATAGAAATAAGCAGCAAGTTCAGCATACGCTTCTGTAGATTCAGAACAAAACTGTTCAAGTTGAGGTAGATTGAATTTTTCCCGTAGATTAACATTCATAGAGTCAAGAAAGTCAAAGTCCACACTTCTAGGGTTTATTACCCCACGCTTCAGCAATTTGGAGTACGGTTGCTTGTGTTCCTCCGATTGAAATAAATCCGTCCTTTTACTTCGGATTTTCGCTACAACAACCATTCTAGGTTTAAACTGACTGTACAACTTGTCATCATCGTTCTCATCTGGTTGATTAAATCCTCCAACTCGTGGATCACTTGGAATATTAGCAAAGGCTTCTTCAGCCGACCCCACAGGGGCAATTCCCAAACGTTCCATGGTACGTAAGAAGTGATATAGCTAGTACGATTACCTAGAGGGGGGTGAATAGGTATAAAAGATTTTTCTTTTGATAATTACACACTATTTAGATAAATAAACGATTTGCAGCAATTAAGAAAAACAATCGTAAGACTCGAGTAAGGGAAAGAGAGAATTAGACACGAGGTTTATAGTGGTTCGGCTTGTGTCAAGCCTACGTCCACTCTTTACGCGACGACAGCCAATTGGCTGGATTCCACTATGAACAAAGAGATGTTACGGTGATGATCTTCCTTGACTTCTTGGTGTAGACGATCTTCCACACTCTCAAGGTGTCACTAGAAATGAACACTCTCTGTGTTTACAATTTCGCTCAAAATGGTCTCGTCTAATAATCAAGGATCTTCGACTGGAATTTTTCTATCAATCACACTCTCTAAAACAACTGGAATGTCTTCATTTTATACTCCTTTATGCCATCATAGCCGTTGGCACTTACCAAAGGAATTCCTCCAATCTACCCGTTGGACGGAATCAATTACGAAGATCATTCGAGCTATTTAAGGAGTCTCGGCGATAGCCCATCAATCCTGTTCGCCCATACAATCAGGATCTTGGTTTCCAAGAATAGAACATTCCAAGAATACTTCGACAACCATCGGATCTTTAATCGATCTAGATAAGAACAAACAAAGACTCCGAGATGTTTATCCAACCAAGGGATCTTTTCCGAGAGGATAGGATCGAATCCTCAACCATAAGCTTCGGCTCTGGATTTCCTTTGCTACTTTGGAATAGAAAGACTGTCAGTGAGAATAGTCTTGAGTCTAGAGTCTTGAGTCTTGAGTCTTGAGTCTTGAGTCTTGAGTCTTAAGATAATAAAGTCTTGAGACTTTAATCTTCGGTCTCCGAATATCCAGACTTAGGGCGATAAACGTTTTGTCGCTTCAAAAGACTCGGAAAGATTTCTCCAACAATCTCCCCCTTTTTGATGGTGACAAAACTTCCTTGTAGATTTGAACAACTTTGACCTGCAAAAAACATTTCTCAAGCAATATGGCTAACTCACAAATATTAATAAAACAACCACATTCTCGCATCCACAAAGAAATTGGTTAGTCTTTCGTGAGTAATACCATAAAACAACACTTGATATGAACGCAACCAGTCAAGCATTTAAATCCACAGATCAAGAGTACTTAAGTCAAACTCAAAAAAATGACTACACATAACCACAAATTCAAAGATTAAAAGATAAAATGATGTTTGAAGGTTGATGGTGTTGATTGTTCAAATTGATTCTCCCCTTTTTGTCATCATGAAAAAGTGAGAAAGGGATCAAGTCTCAGCTTGGGAATGCGAACGATTTGGAAATCTCCCATAGACGGACTAAGCCTTCTAGCCTCTTCAAGTCTTCCCTTAACTGAGCTACCTCCTCTCCTTTTGCATTTGCTTGAAGTTGAAGAGCGAGGTCTTTCATTCTGTCCTCCAGGGTAACTGAAGATGCTTGGCCAGCATTCTTGATGGATTGAATCTCATAGTCTAGAGCAAAAATCTGTCCCCGCATATCCATAAGAATATCAATAATACGACGAAAATCTCTTTGAGTTATCCGTCCGTGTACTTGCATCGGCCTTTTCGGATGGAGTGAATGCGGACGTTGTAGCTTCCGTGAAATCATGCAGATTTGGGTTCGAAGTATCGTGTCCTTCTTCGAGGCAATTTAGAAACCCGAACTTCTTCGTCTCTCGCCGGAGATGATCTCGGACCTTCACCGTTGGCGCATGTGGTGAAGACCTTTCTTGCTCGCCAACTCCCCTGTCTCTAGGACATCACAAGGAGAATAGTGATGATCATGTTCTTGATCTCCCTTATCTCCAGAGTCTGATACAGACTGTTCTTTCTCTCCTCCTCTCTCCTTTTCTCCTTCTTTCTCCTTCTCTCCCTCTTTCTCCTTTTGCTTGATCTTCTTCTCGATCTTTGCTTGCTCCTCTTCCTCTCTCTCGTTCTGTTGAAGTTACGTTGATCGAGGCACGAACGTCCGGTTCTTGTTAAAGCAACGATTGTGGGATCCTCATCTTCTTCATCTTCATCCTCTAAGATGAGAGTCCTTTTCTTCTTCCTCGATGGGGTTCCAACAATTTCTTTTCCTTTTCTTTTTGAAGCGAGATGGGACGAGTCTTCACTCCGAATTTCTCCATTGCCTTTGCAAGCTCTTGTAGACGCATCTTCGTCGGCATCTTCAAACCTACCACCATCTTATCGCACGGTCGAACACAAAGTGAATGGGGCGGTTCAATATTCATGTGTCTAAAGATCTTGGTCACCACCGGGATAAGGCAATTGTCCCTTGTCTTTTGACACTTTGCTCTGTACATATGGAAAAGAATCGTGTGCGGGAGAGAGAACTTCCTTCCAGAGTTGATTGCATACATCAACTTTGCTTCAGAATAAGACACAGAAGTCTTTGATGTAGACTTTGGTCTGAGACAGTTGATTATGATCTTATGAAGCACAATGTTGATTGCATTCATCCTGGAATAGGTAACTCTCTTGTCTGTGTCCCTATCCTTGACAAGATCCAGAGTAGTACGTGCAGGTGAGACTTTGATTGGAAGATAACGCCCTCGTTCAACTCCAACAATGTTTGCCAACATATTCACATCTACCACGTAGACTTTGTCTCGAACATCGAACGAAATTCTATTCGCATCCAAAAGCTCGATTTGAATAGAAATAAGCGGTTAAATGAGCGTACCCGTCCGTAGAGTCAGAGCAAAAATTCTCTAGTTGAAGCAAGTTCAACTTCTCTCTCAAGTTCATGTTGATGGCGTCTAGAAAATCAAAATCAACACTTCGAGGGTTTATCACCCCTCTTTTCAACAGTCTGCCATATACTTTCTCCTGTTCCTCGGATTTAAACAAATCCAATCGATTTCCTTTCGTCTTCGCTGCCACACCCATTCTCGGTTGAAACTCAAGGAACATTTTATCATCATCGTTCCCGTCAATTAAATTTTGTCCGGGCACACGAGGATCACTTGGAATATTTGCAAGTGCATCCTCTCGCTTTTCCTTTCGGAGCAATTCCTAACTCCTCCATTTTCCGCAGAAAAGATATTCATTTCCATAGTTCTTATCCTTAAGGAAATCGTCTATGTAATTCAAAGGTGTACCGGTGATTTTCAACGCACGATAAAGCTTGTAGATATAAGAGGGTTTTGGACTCTTACGGGGTCGGCGTCCTCGATTATCTCTTCTTCAAGATGATGACTTTCACCATGTGGGGTAGGAGGCGATGAATGACGTGGATGAGAACGAATCGGACTTTGTTGCTGACTTGAAAAGTCTTCCTCCTCGCAAGATCGAAGTGTATTGGTCCCTTCTCCATTCTTTGTGGACCCCGCTTGCTATTCTTGATGATTTCCTCGAAGAAGACATTCTTCTTTGTCGATTTGAGAGATTCCTTCGATTGCTTCCCAAAGAAAAATGACCACTTTCTCGACGATGAACAAGAGATTGAAACAGGTTCGGGGGAAGAGTACTTTTTTAGGGTTTTGACGATTGTGAAAAAGCTGTATATATATATTTAACTCACTTTTTGAAAAAGGAAGTTCAATCGTCGCAGGGAAAGAGTACGATCATTTCTTTTGAAAATCAATAACTGCCAAAATTAATCTTTTTGAAAAGACAAGTTTTTGATTTTCACACGTATAATAATCGAACAACAAAATCGTACCTTTTCGAGTTCGAATAGCCACTTACGTCTATAGCCATGAATGTCTGAGTCTGAAGATCTTGAGACTGAGAGATTAGAGTCTAAGGATTGTTGAGTCTTTAGACTTTAACTTCTTCAAGCTTCAAAATGTTGAGTCTTGAACGGATAGCGTCAAATTGATTTTTCTCCAAAGGCTTTGTGAAAATATCCGCTAGTTGACTTTTTGAATCAACAAATTGAATCGAGATTTCTCCGTTTTGAATATGATCTCTAATGAAGTGGTGTCGAATCTCAATATGCTTTGCTCTTGAATGAAGAATTGGATTTTTGGTAAGATTGATCGCGCTATTTGGTGTTGTCACATTTGATTTACGTGCATGAGTCTTCAATGCCAAAGTCTTGTAGCTGTTGTTTGATCCATAGAATTTGCGAACAGCAACTTCCAAGGGCTACATACTGCTTCGTTGTTGAAAGAGCCACGCACTTTGTTTCCTTGAAAACCAAGATATCTTGTTCTATTTCCAAATAACCGACAAGTTCCGTGTGCTCTTTCTATCGACTCGCAACCGGCCGGATCTCGCATCTCGAGTACCCCGGAAGATCAAAGTCTCCCTTCTTTGGATACCAAAGACCGATGCTTGAGGATGAGGCAATGTATTTGATAATTCGTTTCACGGCATTGAGATGTGATTCTCTAGGATCTGATTGAAACCTAGCACGAGACACAAACACTTAACAAAATATCGAGTCTAGAAACGGTAAGATAAAGAAGTGAACCAATCATGCTCTTATATAGCTTTTGGTCTACTTTCTTCCCTTCTTCATCCTTATCTATCTTCAGAGAACATGACATTGGTATGTCGGTCTTTTTGCAATTTTCCAATCCAAATCTTTTGACAAGATCATTTGCATACTTTTCTTGATGAATAAAAGTTCCTTCCTTCATTTGCTTTACTTGGAGTCCAAGAAAGAATGTCAATTCTCCCATCATACTCATTTCAAACTCATCCCGCATAGACTTAGAAAATTTCTTGCATAGGCTTTCATTAGGAGATCCAAATATAATATCGTCTACATATATTTGAACCAAGAAAAAGCTTTTGTTTTCCTTTTTGATAAATAAGGTAGTATCTACTTTACCTTTGACAAAACCGTTACGTATTAGGAACTTACTTAGCCTATCATACCAAGCTCGAGATGCTTGCTTTAAACCATACAAGGCCTTTTTCGGTCTAAAGACGAATCGGCTTCTTTGGGTCTTCAAATCCAGGTGGTTGTTCCACATAAACTTCCTCATGGATGAATCCATTTAGAAATGCACTCTTGACGTCCATTTGGAATAACCTGAAATTTTTATAACAAGCAAACGCAAGTAATAGACGAATAGCTTCTAACCTTGCTACCGGTGCGTAGGTCTCATCATAGTCTATTCCTTCCTCTTGCGTGTATCCTTTGGCCACGAGTCCGGCTTTGTTCCGTGCGACTTTTCCATCCTCGTTCATCTTGTTTCGAATACCCATTTGGTTCCAATAACAGTTTTACCTTTTGGTTTTGATGTCAAATCCCGACATCATTGATGTTAAACTGCCGAGTTCTTCTTGCATAACTTCAATCCGAATTTCATCGATAAAGCTTCTTCTATGCTTTTTGGTTCAATTTCGGAGATTAGTGCCACGGCACTAGATTCTTCACGTCTTTTTGATCTGGTGCGGATTCCTTCATTGATTTCACCGATAATGAGATCTTCGGGATGACTGGATTTGTGCTTCCAGTTACTGGTTGATTTTCCTCCAATGCTCTGGGTTCTTGTTGGTCCAAAGAGATCCATATGCAGCAACTGGAGAACATGATTAGTAGAGATATGTTTTATAGGCTTAAAAGAATTTCTTACCTGTTTTTCCAGAATACATGGTGTGCATGAGTCGACTTTTGATAAGGCGGTTTTGGTAGTCCTTGAACAAGCTTCTTTGATGATATTTTGGCTAATTGCTTCATGTTGACATGGCCAAGCTTTCTATGCCATAAGACCGCTTCATCTTGAATTGAGATGAGACATTGCGTTTCATTTGGTCTTACATCAAGAAGATAGATATTTCCATGCCTTCGACCCATGAAAGACGAGTTGAGTCTTTACTTATTCCGAACATATCCCTTCTTGAAAAGAGATCTTGAACCCGATCACACGGTTGGCTAATCTTTGAGAAGATTATAGTTGAGTCCTTCCACTAAAGAAACATTGCTTATTGTGAGATTTCCAATTTTAACAGTTCCAAATCCCACAATGCTTCCTTTGCTGTTTCCACCAAATGAAACTTTCCACCGTTACTTGAACAATCTTTATAAAGCAATTTGAGTCTCCTGTCATGTGTCTTGAGCATCCGCTGTCAAGATACCATTTTACCTTCTTTTTGACAGAGACCTGTAATCAAAAGAGAGTTTCAAGCTTTCTTTGGTACCCAAATTTTCTTGGGTCCTTTGGTCTTAGTAGGAAAAACATTATTAGGCCATACCCTTTTAACGGGCTTCCGGATCATAGGACATTCTTTTTCAAAGTGATCTTGACTGTTACACTTTGAACACCTTAGAGCATTTCGACCTACGGACTTTACAAAAACCCTTTTGAAATGATTTTTGTATGCTTCTCTCGATGGTCTCTTCTTGATTCTTTCTTTTACTTTCGGAAAATCAATCAAAGGGATTGTATCTGCTGTCATGCCTAAACCCGGACTTGTTGAAGTAAGGTCTTTGACCGAAAGAACTTTCTCAAGTTTTTCAGACCCTATTGAAAATTTCTTTGAAATATTTGATAAGTCGGTTTTCAAGAAAGCATTTTCTTTTGAAAGTTTATCTTCATTCTCTTTAAGAGTAGAAACATTCAAGTCTAGACTTTTCACTTTTTCTTCTAAAATATTTTCCTTTCGTTTTAAAACTGAGTTTTCCTTTTTTTCGGTTCGGAAATCTTTTTGAGAGAAGTCTTAAGACGAAACATAATTCATCAATATATTTAGAGACTTTGACAGAATTTTAAAATCACTTACCTCAAATTCACCGTCCGAATCGATCCAGTAGTCCGAGTCGATTGTGCCATTAGACATAGATTGGCATATTCTTCATCACTTTCTTCACACTCGTTTCGCTCCGGGTTTCGGCTTTGAGAGCTTTTCGAGATTTTTCGATTTTTCCTCTCTTCTTCTTCTTCGAAGAGGACGGTTAGTCCGATGTGTCCCTTTTTCTTACATTCGAAGCGGACTACATCTTTGTTTGGTTCCTCATCGGCATACTTGGTTTGCTGTTTCGAAAACTTTGTTTTCTTGAGTTGAACCTTCTTCCTTTTCTATTCAGCTTTCGAATCTTCTTATCATAAGAGCAAGCTCCTCATCATCCGGATCTTCTTCGAGAATCTGTATCATCGAGTCATCATTAGATCTTAATGCAATGGATTTCTTACCTCTTGGATCTTCGTCTTCATTAATTCGCTCCACTTCGTAAGACGAAGAGTTCCAATCGCTCATCTACGAGATAATGGCATAATTCTTTGCGTCTCTCGTATTGAAGTCTTTATATGATTCCAATCCTTGGAGAGTCCTCTCAAAGAACTTGTTCACCTTCATAGGATCGGTAATTTTCTGTCCTTGATTATCAAGTCCATTGACAATATCTGTAAAACGGCTAAACATGTCAGTTATAGATTCTCCTGGTTTTATTTTGAAGGCTTCGTATTGACCAAGAAGAATATTAATTCTGGTTTCCTTCACTCGGTCTGTCCCTTCATAGGTGATATGTAATCTATCCCGACTTCTTTTCTTTGTGACACAAGAAGATATTCATTATATTCGATTGGTGACAAAGCACAATATAAAGAATAAATTGCTTTTGCATCGAGTGCTTGTCTCTTGTTTATCTCATCTTGAGACATTCCGCCGGTCTCAACGGTTTCTTTCCCTCTTTCGGATACGATGCGATAATAGGAGTGATTCCTCTCTCCACAACATCCCATTCCGAGAGGATCCTTAGATCGAAGGAAAGCTTTCATCTTGTTCTTCCGGATGTTATAATCCTTTCCATCGAAGTAGGGTGGTCTGTATTGCTTTGACCTTCCACCAGCCACGATGCTAGCATACTAGCCATGGATCTTTTACTCAAGTAAAACACTTCAAATAAAGTAAGAACACGAGCTCGATACCAATTGATATAGCTAGTACGATTACCTAGAGGGGGTGAATAGGTATAAAAGATTTTCTTTTGATAATTACACACTATTTAGATAAATAAACGATTTGCAGCAATTAAGAAAAACAATCGTAAGACGAGTAAGGGAAAGAGAGAATTAGACACGAGGTTTATAGTGGTTCGGCTTGTGTCAAGCCTACGTCCACTCTTACGCACCGACAGCCAATTGGCTGGATTCCACTATGAACAAAGAGATGTTACGGTGATGATCTTCCTTGACTTCTTGGTGTAGACGATCTTCCACACTCTCAAGGTGTCACTAGAAATGAACACTCTCTGTGTTTACAATTTCGCTCAAAATGGTCTCGTCTAATAATCAAGGATCTTCAGACTTTGGAATTTTTCTATCAATCACACTCTCTAAAACAACTGGAATGTCTTCATTTTATACTCCTTTATGCCATCATAGCCGTTGGCACTTACCAAAGGAATTCCTCCAATCTACCCGTTGGACGGAATCAATTACGAAGATCATTCGAGCTATTTAAGGAGTCTCGGCAATAGCCCATCAATCTGTTCGCCCATACAATCGGGATCTTGGTTTCCAAGAATAGAACATTCCAAGAATACTTCGACAACTATCGGATCTTTAATCGATCTAGATAAGAACAAACAAAGACTCCGAGATGTTTATCCAACCAAGGGATCTTTTCTAGAGGATAGGATCGAATCCTCAACCATAAGCTTCGGCTCGGATTTCCTTTGCTACTTTGGAATAGAAAGACCGGTCGGTGAGAATAGTCTTGAGTCTAGAGTCTTGAGTCTTGAGTCTTGAGTCTTGAGATAATAAAGTCTTGAGACTTTAATCTTCGGTCTCCGAATATCCAGACTTAGACTAATAGAAACGTTTTGTCAGCTTCAAAAGACTCTGGAAAGATTTCTCCAACAAGAAGAATGATTCATTCTTATACCCTTTGTCCTTAAGAAACTCATCAATGTAGTTCAATGGAGTACCGCTCCTCTTCAAAGCACGGTAAAGCTTATAAGTAAAAGATGGCTTATGAGTTCTTACGGGTTATGCGTCTTCGATGATTTCTTCCTCTTCTCGATGTGCAACATCCTGAGGTCTAGATGGAGGATTTGGACGTTGCTAAGAATGTTGTGGGCTCTGCTGCTGTCTAGGAGATTCTTCTTCTTCGGTGAGATCAAAGTGCATAGGTCCCTCACGCATTTGCTATGGTCCCCTGTTCGCGATCCTCGAAGACTTCCTTTGAGACGACATTTTTCACAGTCTTTGAGAGTTTCCAAGCTTGTTTCCTAAGAAAGATGAAAACTTTTTCGAGGATTAAACAAGAGATGAAGACAAAAGTGCAAGATCAGTGCTCTCTTAGGGTTTTTGCGAGTAAAACGAAGAGGAACCGACAGTATATAAGGCAGTCAAAAAGAGGCATACGAACGGTCGTAAAGAAAGAAAATATAAAAATAATCTTTTTAATTATAACTGCCTTTTGGATAACTATCATTTCAAAAATTACTTCTTTTCCGAAAAGGTAGGTTTGCAATAATCATGGAAATTAAAATAGCAATAATCAATTTCGGATAGATAATCGTACCTTTTCGAGATTTGATTCGAGAAATAAATAGAAATTACTTACAGTCGAGAATCTTGATCGTTCGAGATTGAGAGCCTTTAGACTTTCAGTGCTGAGTCTGAACTTCCTCAAACCTTAAGATATTGGATCTAGTACTGTCGCGACCTAATTTTTCGGGTGCACCACCTAAAACTAGGTTAATGGACTGCTAAGTTTTTACACTTAGCTCGGGCTCTCCCAAGCCCATATCAAATCGCGACTTAAGGTTTAATTTTTAAACATGTAAAATGTTATTAATTAGGAGTCGCCACTAATCGGTTTATGGTAGGTCGATTAGACACCTAAGTAAAATAAAGGGAGATTTATTTTACTCCTACGAACTGAGAGACTAAGGGTACGGGGACTTGGTTACACTAGAATTTTCTAATGCCCTTTCGGTACCATTTCTTTTTAATTTTTCAAAATGTTTTTGCAAGCAGCTAATTTATTTTAACCCAAATTACTATCATGCAAATGTGGTGACCACACGGGTGCTCATCCATTATTTAAAACATTCAAATAAATAAATTGCAATTGCATCACACAAAGCAAGCAATCATTTTTTTTTTTGGATTTTCTTAAAAATTGGAGTTCTTTTATGAAAATGCTCTTTTAAAATAAATGACTTAATCTTATTAATATGCAAATTTTAATTAAATGGGCCTATTATGCAAACTAATTATTATGCACCTCATGACCTAATTTCACTAATTAACAAGCTCGATTTAAATAATCCTATTATGCAAACTAGTTAAAATGCACCTAGTATTTTTATATTTTTTTATTGAAATTCAGAATTTATAAAAATCCTAATTAATCTATCTAAAAAGGGATAATTTTCTAATTTATTAAATTTGACTTAAATCCTATCCTATCTTAGAAAACTATTTTTTATTTTTTATTTTGAAAAGAGGATGAGAATATGAAAATGTGGCGATTTTATCTAAGACTCTAATAAGGCTATTTAAGTCTAATCCTAACTTATTTCTTTTAAAATATCTAAAAATGCAGTCCTAAAAATATTATCTAAAAATGCAATCCTAGAAATATAATCCTAAAAATTTGATTAATTAAACCTACGGATAATGATTACAAAATTCATAAATAATAACACTCAATATTGCAATTTAGTTAACTAAGCGTAAAGATGCTATCAAATAAAATAAGAAGAAATAACATAATAAAAAAGGAATAAACTAAACCACCTAAATGAGGGGACCGGTAGCGGCGTTGGTGAGCGTGGAATGAACGGGCGGTCTCGGGTGAGACGTGGTGGTGAGCGGAGACGCGGCGGGGGTACGGGCTCGCGGTGGCGCGGGGCCGGTGCAAGCGCAAGTGAGGAGTGGACGGAGGCGCGGCGGAGCTCGAAGATCGATGGGCGGCGTCGCGGGCGGGGGGGAGGTTGTTGCGGCGGCGCGACGTCACGGGGTTGGGAGCGCGGTCGTCGGGCGGAGGAGGGTCGCGGCGACGGGGTGCGGGCGAGAGGCGCGGCGATGGAGCTGCGGACGTCGTAGGCGCGGGCGAGGCGCGGCGTGGCGGAGCGCGGCGCGAGTTCGCGGATGAGAGGGATCTCCGGCGGGGGCGGCGGTTGTTGCGGTGGCGCGGCGGCGAGCGAGCTTCGGTGGCGTCGCCGATGGTGCTGGTGCGGTGTTTCACGGACGGAGGAGGTGCGGCGCGAGCGTGAGCGAGGGGCTTCCACGCGAAGAAGACGAACAGTAGCTCCTGCTACTCCTTTTTCTTTTTCTTTACGGCCGCACGTCACTTCTCTGCGCCTTTTGTCTTTCTTTTGCTGACTTTTCTTTTTCTCTTCTTAACGAGGTTGTCGAAAGAAAAAAAGAAATGACGTTGGACAAGAAAATGGGATTTCCTCTCTCTTTTTTGTTACTTTCGCGAATCCTCTCTGCTTTTTCGCACCTCTGAAATTTTTTTCTCAATTCCTCCCGAATTTTTTGGAATTCCTCTCAATCACGAAAAATGTACCTCTCTTTTATAGTGATTCCAGACGGCCACTTTGTATGGTATTTTCCGAGCTTCCATCTTTCGTCGCATTAAATCAAGGCTACAAATCAAAGCGAGATTTCGCAATCAACTCGATTTTGCTCCGATTTATTCCGTTTTATAAAAATTCTTGCCCTTTGTTCACTTGATTTTTAATTGTTTCTGCATTTATCGAAATCAATGCTCATCGAATTTCAAATTTCCCCGCATACTTCAATCAAATCAATTTCCCCCAATTTCATTTTTTTTTTTTTATTTGTCCAAAAATGCAATTTTTATTTTCCCTATTTTCCTAGATTTGCTAAAAATAGGTGTCAACAGCTGCCCCTCTTTGAAGGTGAGCTCGTAGAGGTTGCCTTCAAAGACAAGTTGAGACCTAATTGTTAATCATGCAGATGTACTAAGTGAGTCTTTTTTTTTTTTTTTTTTTTGGAAGATGAGTCCCATTTTGAAATGAAATTTATATGATGCATGGAAATGCTAATGCAAACATTTTTTTGGAAAATGAGTCCCATTTTGAAATGAAATTTATATGATGCATGGGAATGCTAATGCAAATGATAAATGGACTTACTTGGAATTACTTACCTTTGGGGATGGTAGAGTAACTCAAGATAGATTGGTGTTACACATCCAGGACCCGTACCATTTTACGGTCGCCCAAAGATAGTAACATGACTTCACAAAGTGACTGCTTTCCCAGGACCCGTACCATTCTACAGTCGCCTAGTATGGCATTGTTTGGTTGTGTCTAGGACTCGTACCATTCTATGGTCGCCTTGACGAAAAAATGATTTTTCAAGACCCGTACCATTCTACGGTTGCCTGAACTGAGGTTGTCTAGGACCCGTACCATTCTACGGTCGCCTTAACGAAAAAATGGTTTTTCAGGACCCGTACCATTCTACGGTCCGCTGAACGAGGTTGTCTAGGACTCGTACCATTCTACGGTCGCCTAAACGGGGATCTATTTTCCAGACCCGTACCATTCTACGGTCGCCTGTTAGAGCAATAAATGTTGTCTAGGACCCGTACCATTCTACGGTCGTCTAGACTAAGGTTTTGCTTGGCTAGGACCCGAACCATTCTTCGGTCGCCCGGCCTTGCGACAAATCATCCGACCCGACCCGAACCATTCTTCGGTCGCCTTAATCGATTGAATCTGGGAGGAAAAATCTTTAATGTTGTCTAGGACCCGTACCATTCTACGGTCGCCTAGGCGAGGTTTTGCTTGGCTAGGACCCGAACCATTCTTCGGTCGCCCAGCCTTGCGACAGAAATCATCCGACCAGGACCCGAACCATTCTTCGGTCGCCTTAATCAGATTGAATCTGGGGGAAAAAAAATCTTTGGGGGGGCGACTCCATCGAGCGCCAGTGCTTGGAAAGGAATACCTGTACAATGACAAGTATTTAAGGTATGGATAGAGATAGACTTACTTGATGACATCTCTGATTCTTGGGGATATGTCTTTTGAAATTTAGATATCTTGTGGAGGTCTTTCATCTCATGGCGGAGGTTTCTCATCTCCTAATATCATGAAACATTTTGAAAGGAACTTGAATTACCCGTCAGACATGATTTAGAGCAAAAACTTATATGCATTCATCAAAGAGATAGACAATCTGAGTTACTCTAGAATGCACATTTCAAAAATCGGTGAGGTTTTCATCAACTCAATCGGGGTTTATGCATAATGACCTTTGCATCACCCAAATTTCCACTGGAGAGAATTATCATTCAAGACAATCTTCACTCATGACATGGATTTCTTAATAATACTAAATGAGAGACTTTAGGTTAGAAAGGACTTTCACTCACTCTCATTTAGAATGTCTATTTTATGCGAATCACTCAATTTCATCATATCGACATAGGTCCGAGTATTCCCGCAAGCGGTACGATCTTACCAATCTGAGAGGTCTTTAACAGAGACCATAATGTAGGCTTGGTCAACGGCTTAACAAAGGGACTCTTTGAGTCAAGGCTATTGAATGAACAGTCTTGTAATCATCTTCGGGTTTACAAGTCAAGAACCCTGCAAAATGAGAAAGAAATAATCTTGCTCGCACTTCTTCGAGCGATGCTTATAAACATATGAACTCCTACGTTAATTCAAATGCCCTAATCTGAAGAGACTTTGTAAGGGACGTAACGTAGGTTGGGTTCATGGGTTGAGAAATGAAAGGATCATTAGGCTCAAAATGTGTGTAGATGGTAAAAGTTGGTGATCATCTTGGCATTGCCATCAGTTTTCTTTTTCATCATTGGGGATTGTCTTCATGAAATGCCCCTATTGATTGTAAAAACTCACCATTTGAGTTCTTTGAGTATTACTCCATTGGAGATACAATCTTTTGCAACCGATAGTCCTTATCTTGACTCTCTTCTTCATTTATGGGCATCGGCCTTGCTTTTACCGAGCACACCTTTTTTTTCATGCCCTCAGTTCTTATTCATTTTTTTTTTTCACTTTTTTTTTCATGAGCATTGGCCTTGCTTTTACTAGACACACTACTTTTTCATGCCCCTTTAGTTTTATTTTGAATTCAATTCTTACTTTGAATGACACTTGGAACTTTCAAAGGTCCTCATCTGCCTTTTGCCTTGCCCCAGTGTAGGGGATGATCACCAACTGGGTTTAAAGAAATGAAATTGCAAGCTCAAGTGGGCTATGCAAAGGATATAAGTGTATGGGATAGAGAAAGAAATGCTCTTCGTCATCCTAAGGCATTTAAATTAACGCATGATTTCAATGTAATAGCACTACTTGAAGATTGATGCAAGTGAAAGCAAGAAAATTTCAATTCATTTTCCTCACCTCATGATGCCATTTGATCTCTTAGTTGCCCCGATGTGGGGTGATTCTTGACAAGGGTAATTTTAAAAGAATCTCCATAAGTATATGGGGCTCAAAGGGTTAAGCAATGGATCACCTGTAGTGTTTGGGATAAAAAAATGAATTGCCTTTCATCATTTCAGTTGTCGTACCTCTTGCAAGAGAACTCTTTACCTTATGAATATGAACCTTCCTACACTCATCTCATAAGTGTATGAATATGGGACTGTGTATAGGATAGGGTTTGCCTTTCATCATCCCGACTCGTCTCATTTAGCATGCTCAATCAATTCCACATCATTCATTAAATTAGTCCATCTTGATGTTCTTTAGTGGAATTGGTGGCTAAAAGTCATCATGCAAAGTCCCTTTTTTTTTTTTTCTTAAAAGAGCTTAACAGTTTTAGGCACGAAAAATTATCAACTCCAAAACAAACAGTTTTCCACACTGCAAAATGATTTTAAGCATTCATTCAAGGATTCGTCTATAATGGGATTGCCTCGGCAATTGATGTCTTTGGATTGTCCCTATCCGCTTTTGCCCCTGCACAAGAGAACGTGCATGAATATGATACTATGCAACATCAGAGTAAAAGCAAATGGAATATCCAATTTTGGCTTGGGTCAAGATTTTATCTCAGTCGGGTCACTACCAAAATCTGTCATGCCTCCAATCTGTCACATTAACTCTTTAGAAATGTGTCCTTGACAATTGGACCAGTTGCAACTTGGTGTGCCTTTTTCGGATGCTTTCTCACTAGGCGAGAAAAAGTAATGCTCAAAACATGAAGTAAATGAGTCAGAAAATTAAACAGGGCTAATGCATGCTTTTGGAAATGGCTTCAAAAATGATTTTTTTTTATTTCTTTTATGAGGAAGCATGAAAAAGCCCGGTCCTCGAATTCTCCTTGGATGATATTTTTTTTCATTGTTGGATATCGTCACCGGACTAGTTTGGTATACTCCATCATGTCCTCAAAATTTGAAATAAAATTGTAATTTCATAGAATCAAATGAATTACATTTATTGAATGGAAAAATGCAACACTCAAGAATTAAAAGAAAACTGAAAACATCTCTCGAAAAACAATAAAAATTCCCACGCAGGGGAATGTGCAAAAGATAAAAAGAGTTACTCTTGTGGGCCAAGGCCCATCTCTTCGAGGGGATCCTTCATCAATGGTTCCAATTATGAGGTCATCGAATAAGCTTGCAACTCCTTCTAGCTCATCATTAGGGTTTTCCGTCTTCAGGGGTGTCGGATCATCCATGTCATCCCATCCACTTGGAACTATGTTGCGGGAGTCAAAGTAAAAGCTGGGAGGAGCAGAATACTTCACCAGGTAATCGAACTTGCCACTAGGCTGCCCCAGAGTGTCTATCACTTCCACTTCATCTTGCTTTGTCTTAGGGACATTGTCAAGTTCGGCAATGACTAGTGGGTTATCTTCCAGTTCAGGCATGTCGCCATTGCTCATTTGGGTCTTGCCTCGACCGCCGGACTATTGTCTCAGGGAGAGCAGGTGCAGGAGTCAAATCCATTCGGAGTGATTGGATTTGAGCTATCATGAATTGCATAGAGGCGAGCAACTGTCGGAGTTGGTCTTCCATAGCGGAGATGCGATCACGCATTTCCGTTTGGTCAGCCATTCTAGTTCTTGATCGCCTAAATGAAAATGGAAATATGGAAGAACAAGGTATACTGAGAAAACCAATCCATGACAACAATCTATTTTTTTTAGTTAAGAATAGTCCATAATGAAAATGATTTCTTAAAAATGGACTAGGAAAATAAAGACATGTGATGCCCCAGTAGGGACGAAATTTCCTAAACATGAACTAGGAAAAGCCAAGACATAAATTGAAAACAAATTTCCAATTTTTTTTATTTTCCAAATGATTCATTGTATGGCAATTCATTTCATTTCTAATTGACAAAGGAATTAAATCAATGATTGACCTAGATTGTCATGGACCGACCAAGAGTATGACAAAGTAAATAAATTGCATTAATATGGGAATAGAAGACTTACTTCACCAAGGAAAATCGATGGCAATCACATAGACATGCACATGAGATGTGAGGCTCGATTTCTACTCTAGACAAGCTTAACAAAGTGGAGCTAAGAGGATGATCGACCGTTGCGGTCTCGCATTAACGTGTCGGGTCCCCTAACTCCGGCTCGCCGAATGGAATGTCCAATAGTCACGCAGTCTCGCGGATATGGACAAACACATTCGACACCATGAAAAGACTTTCGGGAAGAGAAGGTCAACCTCTATATAGCAGTCTCGCTTTAGAGGAAGTATCCTTCTCAACACCATCCTAGAAATCTTATCGCAGCCCGAGTCCGGCCACGGGTTGTGTGTGCAATAGTGTAGTGCTAAAAACAATAAAACATGCATAACAGTTCAAATGCAAACAACACTTCTAATCATGGAAAAATAAATCATTAATCCCACTCTCCAACCTGCAAGACAAATGTTAGCATAGACTACTCCCCTTATACCTCCCATCTGCAAAAACATTTAACACCTTAGAAATGTTAGGGACATACCAGTGTCCTTGCTGCCAAACAAAACATTTTTTTTATTTTGAAAGAAAAGAAAAATTGGCCTAAGTCCACTAAGTGCTTTAACACAAGTCCCCAGTGGAGTCGCCAAGCTGTCGCGACCTAATTTTTCGGGTGCACCACCTAAAACTAGGTTAATGGACTGCTAAGTTTTTACACTTAGCTCGGGCTCTCCCAAGCCCATATCAAATCGCGACTTAAGGTTTAATTTTTAAACATGTATAATGTTATTAATTAGGAGTCGCCACTAATCGGTTTATGGTAGGTCGATTAGACACCTAAGTAAAATAAAGGGAGATTTATTTTACTCCTACGAACCAGAGACTAAGGGTACGGGGACTTGGTTACACTAGAATTTTCTAATGCCCTTTCGGTACCATTTCTTTTTAATTTTTCAAAATGTTTTTGCAAGCAGCTAATTTATTTTAACCCAAATTACTATCATGCAAATGTGGTGACCACACGGGTGCTCATCCATTATTTAAAACATTCAAATAAATAAATTGCAATTGCATCACACAAAGCAAGCAATCATTTTTTTTTTTTTGGATTTTCTTAAAAATTGGAGTTCTTTTATGAAAATGCTCTTTTAAAATAAATGACTTAATCTTATTAATATGCAAATTTTAATTAAATGGGCCTATTATGCAAACTAATTATTATGCACCTCATGACCTAATTTCACTAATTAACAAGCTCGATTTAAATAATCCTATTATGCAAACTAGTTAAAATGCACCTAGTATTTTTATATTTTTTTATTGAAATTCAGAATTTATAAAAATCCTAATTAATCTATCTAAAAAGGGATAATTTTCTAATTTATTAAATTTGACTTAAATCCTATCCTATCTTAGAAAACTATTTTTTATTTTTTATTTTGAAAAGAGGATGAGAATATGAAAATGTGGCGATTTTATCTAAGACTCTAATAAGGCTATTTAAGTCTAATCCTAACTTATTTCTTTTAAAATATCTAAAAATGCAGTCCTAAAAATATTATCTAAAAATGCAATCCTAGAAATATAATCCTAAAAATTTGATTAATTAAACCTACGGATAATGATTACAAAATTCATGAATAATAACACTCAATATTGCAATTTAGCTAACTAAGCGTAAAGATGCTATCAAATAAAATAAGAAGAAATAACATAATAAAAAAGGAATAAACTAAACCACCTAAATGAGGGGACTGGTAGCGGCGTTGGTGAGCGTGGAATGAACGGGCGGTCTCGGGTGAGACGTGGTGGTGAGCGGAGACGCGGCGGGGGTACGGGCTCGCGGTGGCGCGGGGCCGGTGCAAGCGCAAGTGAGGAGTGGACGGAGGCGCGGCGGAGCTCGAAGATCGATGGGCGGCGTCGCGGGCGGAGGGGGAGGTTGTTGCAGCGGCGCGACGTCGCGGGGTCGGGAGCGCGGTCGTCGGGGCGGAGGAGGGTCGCGGCGACGGGGTGCGGGCCGAGGCGCGGCGATGGAGCTGCGGACGTCGTAGGCGCGGGCGAGGCGCGGCGTGGCGGAGGCGCGGCGCGAGTTCGCGGATGAGAGGATCTCCGGCGGGGACGGCGGTTGTTGCGGTGGCGCGGCGGCGAGCGAGCTTCGGTGGCGTCGCGGATGGTGCTGGTGCGGTGTTTCACGGACGGAGGAGGTGCGGCGCGAGCGTGAGCGGGGGCTTCCACGCGAAGAAGACGAACGGTAGCTCCTGCTACTCCTTTTTCTTTTTCTTTCGGCCGCACGTCACTTCTCTGCGCCTTTTGTCTTTCTTTTTTGCTGACTTTTCCTTTTATTTCTTACGCAAGTTGTCGAAAAAAAAAAAAAAAAAGAAATGACGTTGGACAAGAAAATGGGATTTCCTCTCTCTTTTTTGTTACTTTCGCGAATCCTCTCTGCTTTTTCGCACCTCTGAAATTTTTTTCTCAATTCCTCCCGAATTTTTTTGGAATTCCTCTCTCAATCACGAAAAATGTAGCTCTCTTTTATAGTGATTCCAGATGGCCACTTTGTATGGTATTTTCCGAGCTTCCATCTTTCGTCGCATTAAATCAAGGCTACAAATCAAAGCGAGATTTCGCAATCAACTCGATTTTGCTCCGATTTATTCCGTTTTATAAAAATTCTTGCCCTTTGTTCACTTGATTTTTAATTGTTTCTGCATTTATCGAAATCTGAATGCTCATCAGAATTTCAAATTTCCCTGCATACTTCAATCAAATCAATTTCCCCCAATTTCATTTTTTTTCTTTTTATTTGTCCAAAAAATGCAATTTTTATTTTCCCTATTTTCCTAGATTTGCTAAAAATAGGTGTCAACAAGTACAAATAACTTCAAATTGATTTTTCTCCAAAGGCTTTGTAAATATATCCGCCAGTTGATTCTTTGAGTCAATAAACTGAATTGAAACTTCTTCATTTTGAACATGATCTCTAATGAAATGATGTCGAATCTCTATATGTTTTGCTCTTGAATGAAGAATCGGATTCTTGGTGAGATTGATTGCGCTGGTGTTGTTACATTTGATCTTAGTATATGAATCTTCAATTCCAAAATCTCTCAGCTGTTGTTTTATCCACAAAATTTGTGAACAACAACTTCCAAGAGCTACATACTCTGCTTCTACCGTAGAAAGAGCTACTGTACTTTGCTTCCTTGAAAACCAAGATACTGTCTTGCTTCCAAGTAGTTGATAGGTGCCCGAGGTGCTCTTTTTATTAACTCTGCATCTGGCTAGGTCTGCGTCTGAGTATCCAAGAAGAGTAAAGTCTCATTCTTTAGGATACCAGAGACTCAAGCTTGACATTGAGGCAATGTATTTGATAATAGGCTTTACAGCACTTAAATAAGATTCTTTAGGGTCTGATTGAAATCTGGCACAAATGCAAACACTAAACAAAATGTCAGGTCTAGAAGTAGTAAGATAAAGAAGTGAACCAATAATACTCCTGTATAGCTTCTGATCAACTTTCTTTCCTCCTTCATCTTTGTCCATCTTCAAGGAACTTGACATTGGTATATCAGTCTTTTTGCAATTCTCTAGCCCAAACTTTTTGATAAGATTGTTGGCATATTTTTCTTGATGGATAAAGATTAATTCCTTCAGTTGTTTCACTTGAAACCCGAGAAAGAAGGTTAGTTCACCCATCATGCTCAATTCAAATTCATCCTGCATAGACTTAGAGAATTTCTTACACAGACTTTCATTAGAGGATCCAAAAATAATATTATCAACATAAATTTGAACAAGTAGAAAACTTTTGCTTTCTTTTTTGATGAATAATGTAGTATCTACTTTACCTTTGACAAAGCTATTTTGGATTAAAAACTTACTTAGTTTGTCGTACGAAGCTCGAGGTGCTTGCTTTAAACCATATAAAGCCTTTTTCAGTTTGAATACAGAGTCTGGTTTCCTTAGGTCTTCAAAACCGGGTGGTTGTTCCACATAGACTTCCTCTTGGATAAATCTATTTAGGAAAACACTTTTGACGTCCATTTGGAATAACCTGTAATTCTTATGACAAGCAAAGGCAAGTAATAATCTAATTGCTTCTAACCTTGCTACTGGCGCGTAAGTCTCATCATAGTCTATCCCTTATTCTTGCGTATATCCCTTGGCCACGAGTCTTGCTTTGTTTTTTAGGACTTTTCCTTTCTTGTTCATCTTATTCCTAAAAACCCATTTAGCTCAAATGATAGATTTACCTTTCGGTTTAGGAGTCAATTCCCAGACATCATTAATGCTAAATTGCCTGAGTTTTTCTTGCATAACTTCAATCTAGCTTTCATCAGATAAAGCTTTTTCTATGCTCTTGGGTTCTATTTTAGAAATAAGAGCCAAAGCACTATATTCTTCGCGCCTTTTGGATCTTGTACGAATTCCTTCATTAATATCACCAATAATGAGATCTTTGGGATGACTAGACTTATGCTTCCAATTGCTGGTTGATTTGTTAAACTGTTGATCTTTTTCCTCATTTAAATCTTCGACGATCATTTGTTGCTGGTCTTCTGAAGTCTGAGCTGCTTCTGGAGATTTAGACTTTGTAGAGTGTGGAGCAGGTTCAGATTCTTCAAGTTGAGTCGATTCATTTTGTATGGAATCTTGAAATTTAGCATTCATTGATTCCTTCACAAATTGAGTTTTTTTATTGTATACTCTGTAAGCTTTGCTTGTGATAGAATATCCAAGGAAAATACCTTCATCTGATTTTTCTTCAAACTTACCAACTCAATTATTTGCATTTTTCAATATAAAACATTTACATTCAAACACATGAAAATATGAAACAATGGACTTCTTTCCTTTGAATTTCTCATAGGGAGTTTTCTCCAGAATAGATCTTAGAAAAACTCTATTAATAATATAGCATGCAGTAGAGACTGCTTCAGCCAAAAAACGTGAAAATATGTTACTTTCAATTAAAAGAGTTCTAGTCATTTCTTGAAGCGACCTATTCTTTCTTTCCACGACCCCATTTTGCTCTGAAGTATATGGTGAAGAGAACATATGCTGAAAACCAGATTCATCACAGAATTTTGTAAAATCTTGATTTTCAAACTTACCACCATGATCTGTCCGTATTCTTGAAATTACATATCCTTTTTCATTTTTGACCTTTTTAGCAAACTTTGTAAAGTAAGAGAAAGTTTCGGACTTACTTGCTAGGAAATATACTCAAGTGAATCGTGAGTAATCATCCACAATCACTAAACAGTATTTCTTACCTCCAATGCTTTGAGTTCTAGTTGGTCCAAAGAGATCCATATATAGAAGCTGCAGTACACGATTAGTGGAAACTTGATTTATTGGTTTGAATGAGTTTCTTACTTGTTTTCCCAACACGCATGGTGTGCATAGATCAGCTTTTTGGTATGACAGATTTGGTAGACCACGAACAAGCTTCTTTGCTGAAATTTTGACTATTTGCTTCATGTTGATGTGCCCGAGTTTTCTGTGCCATAAGTTTGCTTCTTCTTAAATTGAAATTAGACATTGGGTTTCATCTGATTTGACATCCAAGAGGTAGATATTTCCATGTCTTCGACTCTTGAAAGACTGATAAGAGTCTTTACTAGTTCCTGAACATATTCCCTCTTGAAAATTGATTTTGAAATCGGTGTCGCACAGCTGACTGATATTTAGCAAGTTGTAGTTGAGTCCTTCCACTAAGGAGACATTATTGATCGTGAGGCTTCAAATCTTTACAGTTCCAAATCTCACAATTCTTCCTTTACTGTTTCCTCCAAATGAAACTTTTCCACTATTAACTTGAACAAGTTTTATGAAGCAATTTGAATCTCCTGTCATATGCCTTGAGCATCCACTATCCAGGTACCATTTAACCTTTTTCTTGATAATGACTTGCATTTAGAAAAGAGACTCAAGCTTTATTTGGTACTCATATTTTCTTGGGTCCATTGATGTATGATATACGGTCTTTGCCCATACCTTCTTAACAGGTTTCCAAACCATAGGACATTCTTTCTCAAAATAATATGAACTATTACATTTTGAACATCTAAAAGCATTGCGACCTACTGGTTTTACAAAAACTTTTTGGAAATGATTTTTATAAGCATTTTTTGTAGGTCTTTGCTTAATTCTTTAGGAAAACCAATTAGAGGAATGGTTTCAGCCGTCATTCCTAAACCTGATTTGTTGAAGTAAGGTCTTTGTGCTGAAAGAATTTTTTCATGTTTCTCAGATCTTATAGAAAATCTTTTAGAAATATTTGAAATGTCATTTTTCAAAAAAGCATTTTCTTTTGAAAGATTGTCTTCATTTTCTTTCAAGGCGAAACACTTTTATCTAAACTTTTGACCTTTTCTTTCAAAATATTTTCTTGTTGTTTAGTGCAGAATTTTCTCTTTTAAGTTCGGAAATTCTTTTAAGAGAGGTCTTGAGACTAAGACACAATTCATCATTGTATTTAGAAACTTTAGTAAGGATTTTCAAATTATTTACCTCAAATTCATTGTCTGAATCTGAGTCTGTCTCGGAGTTTAAATCTGAATCCGATTGTGCCATGAGACATATATTGACATAATCATCATCACTTTCTTCACATTCTGTATCACTCCAAGTTTCTACTTTGAGTGCCTTTCGATATTTCTCAGCTTTTCCTTTATTTTTTCTCAGAAGGGGACAGCTGGATCTGATGTGTCCATTTTTCTTACATTCAAAGCAGACTACATCTCTATTGAATTCACCATCCTCAACAGACTTAGTCTATTGCTTTTGAAAACTTTGTTTCCTTGGATTGAATCTTCTCCCCTTTCTGTTTAGCTTTCTGAATCTTCTTATCATGAGAGCAAGCTCCTCATCATCTATATCGTCTTTAGAATCTGTAACATCAGAATCATCATTAGATTTTAATGTAATGGATTTCTTACCTTTCGGATCTCCATCTTTATTGATTCGCTCCACATAATAAGACTGAAGAGTCCCAACCAATTCATCGACAGAAAGTGGCATAATTCTTTGTGTCTCCCTTATTGAGGTCTTTATGTGATTCAAATGCTTGGAGAGTTCACGCAGAAGCTTGTTTACTTTCATGGGATCAGAAATTGGTTGACCTTGATTTTCAAGACCATTCACGATTTCTGTAAAACGACTAAACATGTCAGTGATAGATTCTCCTGATTTCATTTTGAAAGCTTCGTATTGACCGAGAAGAATGTTGATTCTGGTTTCTTTCACTCGATCAGTTCCTTCATAAGTGATGTGTAATCTATCACAAACTTCTTTAACTATAACACAAGAAGATATTCTGTTATATTCAGTAGGTGATAATGCATAATATAAAGAATACATTGCTTTTGCATCAAGAGCTTGTCTCTTGGTTATCTCTTCTTGAGTCATTTCGCTAGACTTAGCAGTTTCTTTTCCTCTTTCTGAGACAGGTACAGCTTATGATTCCTTTGTCTACCACATCCCATTCCAGAGGATCTTTTGATCTTAGGAATGCCTTCATCTTGTTTTTCTATATGTTGTATTCATTTCTGTCAAAATAAGGCGGTCTGGTATTGCTTTGCCCTTCCACCAGTCCTGGAGCCAACATACTAGTCATGAATCTTTAATTCTGAAGTAAAACACTTCAACTTAAGTGAGTACAGAAGCTCTGATACCAATTCTCATAGCTAGTATAAGCACCTAGAGGGGGGTGAATAGGTGTAAAAATAATTTCTCGTGATAAGTGAGCATCACTAATTGACAATAGAAAGGGAATTCATCTTTTGTAAACAAAACGAATTACGATAAAAATAAAAGAGAGTAGGGAAGAGAATATGAACATAGAGATTATAGTGGTTCGGCTTAATCCAAGCCTACGTCCACTCTTCCGTACTGACAGCCCACCGGCTGGATTCCACTATGAACAAAAGAGTTGTTATAGAAAAACTCTTCCTTGATTCCACAGTGTAGAGACTCTTCTACACTTCCTCAAGGTCTCTCAAAGATATAGACTCTCTTTTGTGTACAATATTTCGCTCAACAATTTAATTGACTAAGAACAAGGAGTTTCAGACTTTGGAATTCTTCTATCGTGCATACACTCGAACAACTGGAATGTCTTCCTTATATACTCCTTTATGCCATTATATCCGTTGTCACTTACCAAAGGAATTCTTCCAATTTACCCGTTGAACAGAATCAATTAGGAAGATCTTCAAGCTATTTAAGGAACATGATGATAGCCCATCAATCCTGCTCGCCCATACAATCAGGATTTAGGTTTCCATAAGTAGAACCTTCCAAGTATACTTCACCAATCAATGGATCCAAAATCCCTGAATCAATCTTGATTTGAATAAAGGATTTCGACATGCTACATCTAGCCAAGAGATCTTCTCCAGTCGATAAGGTCAAATCCTTAACGAAACATCCAGTTCTAGATAAGCCTTCTTCGACGGTCTAGAAAATTGTCAATGAGATAGACTTTGAGTCTTTGAATCTGGTAGTTCGGAGGTCTTTAGACTTTGATAAAAGAGTCTACAAATCTTCAAGCTAGACTGATGGAAACGTTTTGTCAGCTTCAAAACACTCAAGGAAGTTTTCTCCAACAAATACGTCTATATCTATATCCATCTGGCTAATGTATGAATGTGCAGATCTCTTAGACCACATCATCTATCAATTTTGCCATCATTAAATGCCCGGTAAAACAAGATTTCTGTGCAGACAACTTCATCATAGCGCATGCTATGAATATGATTAATTACGATTACATCAATAAGTATGCAAGGACTTATCTCTCACCCCACATAAATGAATGCACACATGTAATTTATAAATATATATATGTATATATGTATATATGACAGTTGAAAAGGAGAAAAAATAGGCTCATCATAGCACCATGGCAATAGAAACCAAGAATTGTTAAGGGTAGGCATGACAGGATATATTGACATAGTAGTAACACCACCGGTGAATCATGCTTCTTAATTATAGTGATCGTTTAATATACATTTGAAATGAGAAACTAATTTAGGTGCGTAATATTATATTGATACACTATGTGATATAGCATTGATATAACTTATATAGGAATATACAGGGGGAAAAAGGAGCTTTGAAAGTATAGCATGTGATTATGAATGACCTTATACGTTAGCTCATCCGGAAATAAATAAAAAGTGTAAGATCATAAGTTATTATGCATGGTTTTTGGATGGTGAAGATGAAGTATTTCTCACTGGACTGATGGAGTACATTCTATATGGGAGTACTGAAAAGGAATCTGAGCTGTTCATCCAAGCTTTCTCAGCAAAACTCTAGATGCGGCTATACAGAAATTTGAACGAGAGACTTTATAGAATCAACTCCTGCCAAAGAAGGCTTTCTACTCTCAGCAATATTCGAAGCAAAATCAAGAAAAACTCTACAGAAACCACTAAAAGAAGCCCAACGACTGCCACCTAAACTCCTACTTTCAATGACATTCAAACTAGAGCTGAAGCAAGAACAGGAGACCAAGGAGAAGAGAGGAACAGATGGCGGAGGCGAGTGGTGACGATGGGCGAGTTCCGATGGCCAAGGACCTTTGAGTCCCTCTGTGGGGATTAGCTCCACCCCCTGGCCAGACATGACCGCCGTTGCTGACACCGCCACCGCCCGTGTGAGCCCCGTCACCCTTGTAACCGCTGTCGCCGCCACCCACATAACCCCCGCCGCCTGCATGACTCCCACCTCCTGCATGACCGCTGCCGCCGCCGCTTGCGTGATCGCCACCGCCACCACCACCACTAAACTTCTTCACGTGGACTCCAATCTTTCTCGTTTGGAAGGCGGACGAGACGCCGTCGCTCAGCAACAAAAGAATTACAAACGAAAGGGCAAGCCCCAACTTGAACCCCGCCATGGAAGCCTGGAAATCGTGCCCGTCGATTGGTTCACGTGAAAGGCGATTTTCTATGTAGTAAAAAATGTGGAGATTCCTGTCGTTTGGTCGGATACGAGTGATGGTGACGCTGCAAACATATTTAAAGACGAAGGTCCATCAATAAGAAGAAGAAGAGGAGGAGGAAACTAGGGATGATCAGATACAAATTTTATCAGTTGGACCGCGTGATATTTCCGGAAACAAAAGGAAATCTCTCAGCGATTGAGAGGTGATATTGTGTTGGCGAACATTACAGTAAATCTTCAGCAGATATAAACAAGGAATTAATACAGGAAACTTCTGCTTCACTGCTTATATTTATATCAAGAACATACGGTTCGGAAAATAACCTACTCCACATCGGCATTGTTAAAACAACACGGTAAAACGAGGTCGTCGTGCGAACAGATTCGCGTGAGTATGTGCTGTTGACAAGGATAAATTAGAACTCAAAAACACCATTGCTTCCCCTCGAGAAAGTCTTACCTAATGCGCGTACTAAACTAAATCGGGACGGTCGAGTTTAATGGAATCCATGTGAGACGACAGTGGGGACCTATCATTTATAATGGTCCAAATTTAGATTAAGCTTTTGACCATTAGCAACAATAATCTACGCACACGGTGACACCAGTGTCCGAACTTTTCTGTCACACCGGTTCAAATTTCGGTTATTGGTGACCCAAAAAAAAAGAAAAAAGAAAAAAAGAACTGAGATATATGTGCCATGCTGCATAAAGTTTAGGGTTTTTCAATGATAGAGGGAGAGTACACTTGCCACACCAGCATGAGAAAATATTAGGTACGTAAGACGCTCCAGCATGGCAAACAAGAAGGCGATCGGAGCGCGACATGTGTCTCGTGTGCCTGCGCTTTTTCTGGTAGCAGTCGAGTCATTTGGTAGCTCTTCGCCCATAAATGTCCTCCCAGAAAAAAAGAAAAAAATTTGCTTGATAAAAATATAAATGTTTCTTAGAAAGTTTATCCTACTTTTTATCTGCTGAAATTTAATGTTTGCATTTACAACAGTCGGAGCTTCCACGTCGAGATTGACCTAGTGATTAGGGCTTTCCCGTGTTCTCGACGTGGAAAAATCGACGGTCGTAAATCTGATCCCTACCCTGAATTTCTTAGATTTAACTAAGGGGCTCTGATAGTGGGTCGCCGCTCTGATTCCCCTTTAGATAGCTCGCTAATTAAGGCTCTTTTGAATCACATAACATAAACATAAATTGTAAAACTTCACAATATGAGCATGTTGTCATGTAAGATTATAAACAATAAAAAGTTTAAGCACGTAATATAAAACATAAGTTATAAAATTTCGTTTCCCATTCATCCATAAAAATTTAGAAGAAAATGAAAGACTGACGAAGAGTTCAGAGAAAGGATAAAGGACAAAAGAGCGCTGAGATTAGAATTTATGAGGAAAAAAATTAGTGTTTTGGCTTTTAGTTTATAAAAATGGTTTCGAAAAGGGTTCCAAAAAAGGACTGTGCAGTGTTGAAAATATGTCTCGATTTGAGCCCGTTGAACGAGAGTATGTGAACTCAACCACGTGCGAGTCAGCAGAAAATGTGAATTGGCCGAAATTGTCAGAAGATCGCATGCGGATCTATGAGCCGCAAGCGTGAAGATAGAAGAGAGCGTGCAGCCGCGAGAGGGGAAGACCATTATTTTATTCTAACTCTTTAATTGCATGCACATGGACGTGCATGCATGGTGAATGGACGTGGAAGACTAAAGCCAATTGTGGGCTTGTTTTGTCTTCTTTCTTTAACTCCTTGCTTCTTATTTTATTCATCTGCAGACAACCAAAGCAAAGAAAGGATAAAATATTACCTGAAGGAGTTCAACGTCGTGGAGATGGTCTTGGAAGACGGCGGCCATCCTTCTTTCGCGCTTGAATTACGGGCACACGTTTTCTGCCTCATTAAATGCAAAGTGTTGCATGCGTGCCCGTGAATTTTGGTGGGCGTCAGTGCTGATTGCGGGCGCCTGAATGGCTTCACATTTTCTGTCTTACTTCGTCCTTAAAAGGCAGAGGAGCGAAGGAGAAGAGGGCGCCGAGCTGATTTATTTCGGTGGCCGAGAGAGAGCTAAAGAGAGAAGTCGTGAGGCTTCAGAAGCTCTCGGCAGAGTGAGATTTTTTTCTCGTTGAAATTACACCCAAGTATTTTAGTCAGTTAAATTCTTGTGAGTAGAATTTGTTTAATTCCTTGAGTGAGGTTTCACTAGGAATTGTGAGGGGCTAAACACTGTGTGAGTTATCTGGGTGTAATTTGGGGCTGGGAAACACTGAGAGTGTGTTTGAGTGCTCGAGTGATTGTAATCTCCGGTGTATCGCTTGTTTCTATAGTGGAATTCCGTGCTGCTCTCCCCGTGGACGTAGGTTCCGATATTCGGGCCGAACCACGTAAATCCGGTGTCCGATTTCCTTTCCTTCATTCCGACTATTTTATCCGATTCGCTTGGTCCGTCCGTATTTCCGCACGCGCGCGACAACATGCAGTTTGGATCCTTGATGGGTAATTCACTCGGAACGTTCAACCGGTTCCAAAAATTTGAAACTTGTTCTTGGGCTAGTTCCATTAGGAATTGAATCTAGAATCTATTTTTTAGGTGGTCTGGTTCAGTCCTTCAGTGGAACCAGTTTGGTTGCATACCCCTATTCAATAAGTAAACAATAAGATAATGAGAAATGTATACGATGTGAGTTTAAAATGAATTAAGTTTCTGTATTTAAATGGTAATAGACGTGAAAATAAGTAATGAAAATGAAATTGGCCGCCCACCTAAAAGAAGTTTTCGCATTTGTATGCACGTTTTAGAAAATCGAGGAAATTCCATCGATCAATAAAAGATATATCATGTAAACAGATCGCATTGGATTCGACAAACCGGAGCATTTGGTCGTACACCGTCTAATAATTTGTAGCTAACTTGTTCTTCAGACGGTGTATAACTTTCATTTACGCTGTCACATGTACGTCACTTGTTTTACCGTGTCGTTTCGAGGATATGCAAGAGAGTGTTGCCTTAAGAGGTCTGTTCTTTAAATATATACATATGTGGCCAGAGAAGCATATATTTTCATGCTTTATTTCCTCTTTTATATCTGCGGAAAGTTCACAGTATTTTTCGCCAACGCAATGTCACCCCCTTTTATCACAGAGATTTCCTTCTTCTTCTTCACCCGTCATTCGTACCAGACCCGAAACGACGGAAATCTCCGCCTTTTGCCACGTAAAAATCGCCTTTCTTCTGATGGCGGGGATCAAGTTAGCGCTTGCCCTTTCGTTCGTAATCCTTCTGTCGCTGTCCCGATCTCCTGAGAGCTCTGCTAGTGCTCGCGAGGGTGGCGAGTCTACAGATAAAAAGGGAAAGGGTGGCATCCATGTGAAAAAGATTGGCGGCAGCGGGGGAGGTGATTGAGGGGGCGGCGGGGGAGGAGGCGGCGGTTGAGGGGGAGGCGGGGGTGGGGGTGATGGTAGCCGGGGGAGGAGGCCGTGGTGGACGAGGGGGAGGTGGCGGCGGTGGCAGTCGTGGGGGTGGTGGGGGCCGGCGATGGCAGCGATGGTTATGTCTGGCCAGGGGGTGGAGGTAAACCCAACAACAGGACTCGAAGGTCCTCGGCGGCCATCGGATCTGACCCATCGTGGAATGCCTCCATCGTTTGTTCCTGCCTTCTCCTCAGTGTTCTGTTGGCTTTTGAATCTCTAGTTTGATCGCCATGAGAGCAGGAGTTAGGCAGTTGTTGGATTTCCTTCATGGTTTTCGTAGAACCTTCACCTCTATCTGACCACCATTGTCATGGTTTAGTTACAATAATACTTCATTAAGTTGATCTTCAGCATCCAAAAGCCTTGCATAGTTTTTTTAACATATGATCTCGACTTTTATTGATTTCCACAACCTAATATATAACACCTAAACAGACTTCTTTATTTTGAATTCATGTGAAACGATCACCATAATCAAGAAGCTTGAATGTCGACATATCTTGTCGTGCCTACATAAGAATTTCTTACTTCATGAGCCGAACGATTCTCGCATTTCGGTGTCTATAGCCACAGTGCTATGACGAGCCTATGTTTCTCTCCATATTTAACTTTAACCCAGGTTGATTCTGCAGATTACAAATGTGACATCCCGATTTTCTAATTCTAATTTCAATAAATTGAGATGGGTATTTCGTTGGCACGCATATAGTTCCTTTCCTTGAGTTGGCCACTCATGTGAAAACTAGTCTATCAAGTGAAGCCGTTAAGAGATTCTAATGCATCAGACTCGAGAATTTGACCGGGAAACGACCTTTCGACCGAGCTAATCTGCAAGGGTCATTACGGCACAAATAAAAATCGATTAGAGACCGGAGATAGGTTGACTCGACATAGGCATGTGATCAAGTGTGGGTGATACCACCAGATCTCACAATTCTTGTCAATCGGCACTGGATCGACTTTTCTGTCGATTGAGTACCCTGTGTCCGTATTCGAAATCTTGAGATTACCCCGATAACTGAAAGTTGCCAATGTGTAAAAGATGTATATTGTGGCTTGAATTGATCAACCACAAGTCAAATGCATGAAAATTTCTAAAAGTTGTTCGGTAGATTAGGACGCGCTAGTATCGTGCCAAAGTGAAATTAACCGTGAAATTGAAATAAAATTCTGAAATTGGAAGTTATGGTGTGTCACAAATCTTATTAGGAACATTGGATTAATTTATGGACTTTAATTAGACTCAATTGGAAGAGAATTGAATGGAATTGAAGAAATGAGCACACAAGATTCTATGCCCCGGCGGAAAATGAAATTGAACCTATTGGACTAAGGTTGTGAGAGGTTAGAGTTAGTGGATTGTGACATCACAAGTGATGTCATGGGGTGGGCCAAGATTGGCTAGGGTGGTGACACTTGGAAGGTGAAGATTGAATCCCAAAAATGTGGGATGTCACTTCCCCCTTGTCTCCATCATCTTCAACCTTGGCTTGGCTTTTGAACTTGGAGGAGAGAGAGAGAACCGGTGGAGAATGAGCAGCCCGACCTCCCCTTTGTTCGCCTCCTTCGTCGCTCGTCGTCCACCGTTTGTCGCCGTCGCTGGAGCCGTCGCGGTCACCGTTCGTCCGCATGCCTACGTGCGCGCCTTGCCGCCCCTTCGCCGCTTCCCCTTCGTCCACCCGAGCCTCCATCTCGTCGACCAAGCCGTCCTAGCCGTCCGTTTGTCGTTGCCAAGGCCGCCAGAGGCCCCGCCTAGCCACCGTGAGCCATTGCTTGAGCTGCCGCCTCTCTCTTCTGCTTGTTTCGCGTCCAACTGACCACTGTGCTGCCTTCCTCCAAGCTTGGTTTGTCGTCGGCATCGTCGTGCTCTTTGCCGGAGACTCGTTGGAAAGCAATTCCGGTGAGTTTAGCTCATTAAGCTTTGATTAGAGGGTTAATGATACCTTAAGTGTGTTTAGCTTAGGTTGATTGAGATTAGGTGGTTAGATTAGTTTATTTAGATGTGGATTAGATTAAGGTGATTAATTAAGTTAAAGTATGTTTAGTTTAAAGTTAAGTATGTTTATTTTAATATAAGCCTTAATGTGACTTAAAGGAATTTGTTTCTGATTTAAATAAATGTTTCAAAATTAATGGATTATTTAATAATATATTATATTCAGAAAATTATTAAAATATTATTATTTTAAAAAAAATCGAAAATTTATTTTTGACCTCAATTGCTCAGAATTTCGTGCCGATCATTGCTGTGTAGTTAGAATTTAAATTTGGCGAGTGGATAATGCAAATTGGGTGTTGATTGTGAAAAATGTGGATTTTATTTAGAAAATCCCAAATGTCGGGTTCAGCATCGAAATTGGATTTTTAAGGATTAATATTGTAATTGGAGTATGTGAGTGATATGCAAAGTGCCTTGTGTTGAGTATGAATTGTTGTATGATAATTAAGAGGAATTGTCTTGAGCTATTAAGCTGGATTTGCCCCTATATGGGATTCTCCATACAACGGATGCGGGTCGCAGTTGATTTTGGGCCCATGCTCCTTCGGGAACGCTGTCGACGTACTGACAAAGTCGCGCTCCAAGGTGGGGAGGTGATGCTTAGCTATATGTCAGTAGATTGCCGAACTGTGAGTAGGCTATGCCCTTGTGTAGCAATGAATAATAATTGGAACGCTTGCCCTAATTGCGAACTATGTGAAATTGATTGTGTTTCAATGGTTTAAGTTCTTATTACTACCTGTGATTGAGTGATATTAACTGTACTAATCTGCATGAAGGCAATAAGACAAGGTAAGTCTTCTGTGTTGTGTGGCTAGACCACTCTTGGGTGTATTTTCTTTCTAATAGGGGTTTAGGAGAGGGGAACTTGCTGAGACAATGTCTCACCTCGTTGTGGGAAAATATTACAGGGTCGTAGATGGCAGGACCTCCGGAGAAAAATGGCATCCCAGTGCAGATTATCGAGCAGGTGCACAGTTTTCCTGATCCTGGGAGCCATTGGGTCTACGAGCTGATCAGGACCACCGTATGGATTCAGGAGACCGAGGATGTTAGGGTACCACATAGGTTTAGGGCCTGGTTCTGTTTTGGGGCTAATGGCTTTAGGATTGGTCCACTCAATAGTTTTGATATTCCAATTGCTGTGGTGGATGCTATTTTGGGTGAAGGTGTAGTTGACCTTCCTGATGGTAGGGTGGACAACTCATCGTCTCCGGACCCAGTGCAGTCAGATGTGGAAGATGTGGGATCGACGAATGAGTCCGACTACTAGTCATAGGACTGTTCCTCTTTTTGGTGGACCGATCCATGTTGTGTAGACTGATCCTTTTTTATGCACATAAACTCTGACTCATGTTTGGTGCATATAGTCTCTGACCCTGTTGGTGTATGTAAACTCTGGAATGATAATATATGAAAGTATGTTGGTTTGATTTTGAATTGACTTTTCCTGCTGTCCTATCCCGTAAGTTTTGTCAGGGGTTTCTTAGTACGTTTCGCATGCGCATAATAATTGAATGGGGTCGGTGACACAACTTGGAAATGTTGCATTTACATGACCATGGTGGGTTGTTCACGTGTCTCGGGGTTCGGGGCGTGACAACCCCGTTTAAGTGGTATCAGAGTATGGTTCATGTATGGAGTGATAAGGTGCATGGGAGTCATGGGATAGTTGGTAGGAAAGGCTTTTATTATACTGATGCAAGTGATTGTTAATTGTTTGTTAACTTGTTGTGAGGTCACTCAGATTCTAATGTGGTATTGGAATTTGCAAATAGGCATCTATATTGAGCCTATAACACGAGTGACCGAGTGCCGAGAGCTGCTAGGAAGAGAGCAGTAGGCCCCGTGTTTCAGGGTGGGTCGCCGATGAGGGTCGGTGCCCGAGGTGCCCTAGGAAGAGCGCAGGTTGAGGCCAGTGTGAGTGGTGTAGCATCGCCTCCAGACGATGCAGTAGCCCCTGAGGATCCGAGGTTTGTTGGAATCATGGATATGCTTGAGTTGATGGGTGAAAGACTAGACCAGCAGGCCGCCGCTTCAACCGCCGTTATCGCTGCTGCCACAAATGCTGCTAATGCCACCAATGCTGCTGCTGTAGCCGTAGTTGCTACCACCCCTACTGCCGCCATACCGGTCGTTGAACCTGAAGTGGATCCTATTGAAATTCCACCTGAGAATGTGGCTGCTGGGAGGCCTAGGCATAAGTTGGTAGAACATTTTCTGAGGTTGAATCCGTCGACGTTCATGGGAGCGGGAGATCCCGAAGTTGTAGTACTATGGATTCTGGAGTTAGAGAATGCCTTTGAGTTACTGATGTGCACCGAAGTAGAGAAGGTTGTTCTGGTAGCCTATCAATTGAGGGGGATCGCAGCTACATGGTGGAAGGCTAATAAAGGGATATTGTTCCCTGAAGGTGTAGCTCCAAAGTGGAATGCTTTTCTTGAGGTCTTCAATGAGAAGTACTTTTTTGATTGTGCTAGAGAGGTGAAGATGATGAGATTTCAGCTCCTTCGTCAAGGTACAATGACAGTCGATCAGTATGAAACGAAGTTCGCTGAACTGTCGTAGTATGGCCCTGAGTTAGTTCAGAGACCGTCAGATCGAGCTCGACGGTTTAGAGATGGATTCCGATCGGATGTGAGAAGCTTTTTGGTACCACTAGACCTGAAGGAGTACAAGGACCTTTATAAGCGGGCCCAGCTGATTGAGAAAGACCAGAATGAGAGAGCTGCCACATCTGGGTTGTGGTTTAATTCGAACAGAGAAGGTAATTAGTTTGGTAAGAGGCCGATGTCTGGAGGAAGATATCCTATTCCACTCAACATGAAGGGTGGGATAAGGAAACCATTGCCGAGCCATCATGGAGTATGTTGTTCATGTGGAAGACGACATAGTTCAGGCCTGTGTCCCTCTAGGACGGGTGCCTATTATGAGTGTAGCCAGTAGAGTCATATATCCAGGAATTGCCCTAGGAATCATATGGGTCAGCATTAGTTGCTGCCGCCGCCACCACCATTGGGTCAGAACAGAGGAATCGCACCGCAAATAATGCCGCAAGGTGGATTAAACCGACCTCCTGCTCAGGGAAAGGCGTATGCGATCACCAGAGGACAGGTGGAGGATGCGCCTAACGTGATCACAGGTATGGTCTTACTGAATGACCGACCTACTTATGCTTTATTTGATCCTGGAGCTTCTCATTCATTTATAGCTGAAAGATATGTTAAGTTGGTAGAATTAATTCCTGAGTTATTGGAGTCTGTAATTAGCATATCTACGCCGTTGAAGGATAATGTGTTAGCTACAGTGGGTTGTCTTGGTTGCAAGTTAGTGATTGGTGAGCGAGAGGGGAGGATAGACTTGATAGTTCTAGCCATGTTTGATTTTGATGTGATAATTGGCATGGACTGACTCACTAAGCAACGAGCTAAGATGGACTGTTATCGCACGGCGATTCAGTTTAACCCGTTAAGGGGTGAGAGTTTCGAATTTATTAGGAGTCGAGGAGGACTCTTGGTTTCCTTAATCTCATCGCTCGAGGCAACTCGCTTGCTAGGCAAGGGTTGCCAAGGTTACCTGGCGACTGTCGTGGACACGACAGTGGAGAAGTTGAAGATAGAAGATATTATAGTGGTGCAAGAGTTCCCAGACGTGTTCCCAAAAGAGTTACTGGGCTTGCCGCCAGAGAGAGAGATAGAGTATGTGATTTAGTTAGCCCTCGGGACAAAGCCGATCTCTAAAGTTCCTTATCAGATGGCCTTATCAGAACTTAAGGAACTTAAGGTGCAGATGCAAGAGTTGTTGGATAAAGGATTCATTCGTCCTAGTGCATCACCTTAAAGAGCGTCAGTTATGTTCGTGAAGAAGAATGATGGTTCATTGCGCTTGTGCATCGACTATCGTTAACTCAATCAGGTGACGATCAAGAATAAGTATCCATTACCAAGGATCAACGACTTGTTTGATCAGCTTCAGGGAGCGTCGATATTTTCTAAGATCGACTTGAGGACAAGGTACCATCAGCTAAGAATCAAGAAGGAAGACATACTGAAGTCGGCGTTTTGCAGTTGATACGGCTATTATGAGTTTACTGTGATGCTGTTTGGGTTGACGAACGCCCCAACTGCTTTCATGGATTTGATGAATCGGGTGTTCAGAGAGTTCTTAGATCAGTTCGTAATTGTTTTCATCGACGACATCCTGGTGTATTCAAGGAGTACTGAGGATCATGAAAGGCACTTTAGGATAGTGCTTTAAACTTTGAGAGATCACGAGCTATACGCTAAGTTCAGTAAGTGCGAGTTTTGGCTAACTCGTGTGGCTTTCCTAGGTCATGTCATCTCCGGAGAAGGAATCTCAATGGACCCAACAAAGATTGAAGCAGTGATCAACTGGCCAAGACTAACTATAGTGACAGAGATCAGAAGTTTTCTGGGTTTAGCAGGATATTACAGACAGTTTGTAGAAGGGTTTTCAGTGTTAGCATCGCCGATGACGAGACTGCTGAAGAAGGAAGAAAAGTTTGTGTGGATAGATAAGTGTGAGAGTAGTTTCCAAGAGTTTAAGCAAAAGCTAACTACGGCACCTGTGCTTACTATTCCATCTGGTCTAGGAGGGTTTGAGATCTATAGTGATGCGTCGTTTAAAGGATTGGGTTGCGTATTGATGCAGCATGGTAGGATTGTTGCATATGCATCTCGTCATTTGAGACCTCACGATTTGAATTATCCGACACATGACTTAGAGCTTGCAGCGATCATCTTTGCTCTGAAGATTTGGAGGCATTATTTGTGCGGAGAAAGATTCCAAATCTTCACTAACCATCAGAGTCTTAAGTACTTATTCTCTTAGAAGGAGTTGAATATGAGACAGCGTTGATGGATGAAGCTCTTAAAGGACTATGACTATGAGATTTTGTATCACCCGGGAAAGGCTAATAAGGTCGCCGATGCACTGAGTAGGAAGTCTTCAGTTGCTCAGATGGTACTCAAGGAATGGGGTCTAATTGAGAAAGCACGAGATTCAGATTTTAAATTTGAGGTAGGCCACCTTTCGAATCTTATGGCCACCCTTAGAATCAAGTCGGAAGTGCATGTCAGAATCAGAACGATTCAGCAAACAGATCTGGATGTTCAGAAATTCCTGCAAGAGGATGCAAAGAAAAGGAAAGCTGACTTTTAGATTTTTGAGGATGAAACATTGAGGTTCCAAGGACGATTGGTTGTACCTGACGATGTGGAGCTTAGAGAGGAGATTTTATCAGAAGCACATCGTAGTAGTTACAGCATTCATCTTGGTAGTACCAAGATGCATCAGAATTTGCGTCAACACTACTGGTGGTGTGGCATGAAGGCGGACATCGCCAAGCATGTCGCCAAGTGTTTGACATGTCAGCAGGTGAAGGCTTAGCATTACAAACTGGGAGGACTTCTGCAACCCCTTGAGATCCCAGAATGGAAATGGGAGCATATCGCGATGGACTTCATGACGGGACTACCGAGGAGCCAGAGAGGAAATGATTCGATTTGGGTAGTAATCGACAGGCTGACAAAGTCGGCCCATTTCATTACAGTTCGAAGGGACTTGAGTTTGGATAGACTCGCAGATCTGTACATGCGCCAGATAGTTCGTATGCATGGAGTGCTAGTTACAATTACTTTAGACAGAGACCTGAGGTTCACTGCCACTTTTTGAAAGAGCTTGCAATCCGCTTTAGGAACGAAGCTGCAGTACAATACGGCCTATCATCCACATATGGATGGCCAGTCTGAGAGAACAATTCAGACTCTCGAAGACATGCTGCAAGCTTGCGTCTTGGACTTCAGAGGAAGCTGGGAGGAACAGCTCTATCTGGTCGAGTTTGCCTACAACAACAGTTATCGGCAGAGTATTTAGATGGCTCCTTTTGAAGCGTTGTATGGCAGAGCGTGCAGAACGCCAGTGTGTTGGGATGAGGTTGGGGAAAGAAAGATCACTGGTCCAGAGTTGGTTCAGCAGTCAGTGGAGGCAGTTGCAATTATCAGAAACAGATTAAAGACTGCTCAGAGCCGCCAGAAAAGTTATGCCGATAAGCATCGAAGGCCATTGGAGTTCCAAGTTGGTGAGCATGTCTTTCTGAAGTTGTCACCGATGAGAGGTACTTCCCGCTTTGGCAAAAAAGGGAAACTGAGTCCGAGGTACGTAGGTCCCTTTGAGATTTTGGAAAGAATAGGAACTCTAGCGTATCGTCTTGCACTACCGTCGAGGTTGGCACAAGTGCATGACGTCTTTCATGTGTCGATGTTAAGGAAGTATGAACCTGATTCGACACACGTTCTAAATTTTGAGGAATTAGACGTGGACGACAGAGTGTCGTATGTTGAAAGCCCGATTCAGATTGTGGATTGCAAGGAGCAGGTTTTGCGCACCAAGATCATCCCGTTGGTCAAAGTGGTCTGGCAACACCACGGCACTGAAGGAGCAACTTGGGAAACCGAAGATTCGATGAGACAATTGTACCCCCACCTTTTTGCTTAAGATGTGTAATGGTTTAAATTTCGAGGACAAAATTTTTATAAGAGGGGAATAGTTGTGACATCCCGATTTTCCAATTCTAATTTCAATAAATTGAGATGGGCATTTCGTTGGCATGCATATAGTTCCTTTCCTTGAGTCGGCCACTCATGTGAAAACTAATCTATCAAGTGAAGCCGTTAAGAAATTCTAAAGCATCAGACTCGAGAATTTGACTAGGAAGCGATCTTTCGACCGAGTTAATTTACAAGGGTCATTATGGCACAAATAAAAATCGATTAGAGACCGGAGATATGTCGACTCGACATAGGCATGTGATCAAGTGTGGGTGATACTACCAGATCGCACAATTTTTGTCGATCGGTACTTGACCGACTTTTCTGTCGATTGGGTACCCTGTGTCCGTATTTGAAACCTTGAGATTACACCGACAACCGAAAGTTGCCAATGTGTCAAAGATGTACATTGTGGCTTGAATTGATCAACCATAGGTTAAATGCATGAAAATTTCTAAAAGTTGTCCCGTAGATCAGGTCGTGCTAGTATTGTGCCAAAGTGAAATTAATCGTGAAATTGAGATTGAATTTTAAAATTGGAAGTCATGGTGTGTCACAAATCTTATTAGGAACATTGGATTAATTTATGGACTTTAATTGGACTCAATTGGAAGAGAATTAAATGGAATTGAAGAAATTAGTACACAAGATTCTATACCCTGGTGGAAAATGAAATTGAACCTATTAGACTAAGGTTGTGAGAGGTTAGAGTTAGTGGATTGTGATATCACAAGTGATGTCATGGGATGGGGCAAGATTAGCTAGGGTGGTGACACTTGGAGGGTGGAGATTGAATCCCAAAAAGATGGGATGTCACTTCCCCCTTGTCTCTATCATCTTCAACCTTGGCTTGGCTTTTGAACTTGGAGGAGAGAGAGAGAACCGGTGGAGAACGAGCAGCCCGACCACCCCTTTGTCCGCCTCCTTCGTCGCTCATCGTCCATTGTTCATTGCCATCGCTGGAGTCGTCGTGGTCGCCATTCGTCCGTACGCCCGCGTGCGCGCCAAGTCGCCCCTTCGCCGCTTCCCCTTCGTTCGCCCGAGCCTCCATCCCGTCGACCAAGCCATCCTAGCCGTTCGTTTGTCATTGCCAAGGCCGCTGGAGGCCCCGCCTAGCCACCGTGAGCCATTGCTCGAGCTGCCACCTCTCTCTTCCGCTGGTTTCGCTTCCAACCGACCACCGTGCCGCCTTCCTTCGAGCTTGGTTTGTCGTCGACATCGTCGTGCTCTTCGCCAGAGACTCATCAAAAAGCAATTCCGGTGAGTTTAGCTCACTAAGCCTTGATTAGAGGGTTAATGATTTCTTAAGTGTGTTTAGCATAGGTTGATTGAGATTAGGTGGTTAAATTAGTTTATTTAGTTGTGGATTAGATTAAGGTGATTAATTAAGTTAAAGTATGTTTAGTTTAAAGTTAAGTAGATTTATTTTAATATAAGCCTTGATGTGACTTAAAGGAATTTCTTTCTGATTTAAATAAATATTTCGAAATTAATGGATTATTTGATAATATATTATATTCCAAAAATTATTAAAATATTATTATTTAAAAAAATTTCGAAAAATTATTTTTGACCTCAATTACTTAGAATTTCGTGCCAATTGCTACTGTGTAGTTAGAATTTAAATTTGATGAGTGGATAATGCAAATTGTGTGTTGATTGTGAAAAATGTGGATTTTATTTAGAAAATTCCAAATGTCAAGTTTGGCATCGAAATTGGATTTTTAAGGATTAATATTGTAATTGGAGTATGTGAGTGATATGCAAAATGCCTTGTGTTGAGTTTGAATTGTTGTGTGATAATTAAGAGGAATTGTCTTAAGCTATTGAGTTGGATCTGCCCCTATATGGGATGCCCCATACAATGGATGCGGGTCGCAGTTGATTTTGGGCCCATGTTTCTTCGAGAACGCCGTCGACGTACTGACGAAGCCCCGCTCTAAGGTGGGGAGGCGATGCCTGGCTATATGTCGGTAGATAGCCGAACTGCGAGTAAGTTATGCCTTTGCATGTCAGTGAATAATAATTGGAACACTTGCTCTGATTGCGAATTATGTGAAATTGATTGTGTTCCAATGGTTTAAGTTCTTATTACTACCTATGATTGAGTAATGTTAACTATACTAATCTGCAGGAAGGCAATAAGACGAGGTAAGTCTTCTGTGTTGTGTGGCTAGACCACTCTTGGGCATATTTTCTTTATAATAGGGATTTAGGAAGGGTGAACTTGCTGAGACAATGTCTCACCCCGTTGTGGGAAAATATTACAAGGCCGTAGATGGCAGGACCTCCGGAGAAAAATGGCATCTCAGTGCAGATTATTGAGCAGGTGCACAGTTTTCTTGATCCTGGGAGCCATTAGGTCTACGAGCTGATCAGGACCACCGTATGGATTTAGGAGACCGAGGATGTCAGGGTACCACATAGGTTTAGGGCATGGTTCCGTTTTGGGGCTAATGGCTTTAGGATTGGTCCACTCGATAGTTTTGATATTCCAATTACTGTGGTGGATGCTATTTTGGATGAAGGTGTAGCTAACCTTCCTGATGGTAGGGTAGACAACCCATCGTCTCCGGACCCAGTATAGTCAGATGTGGAAGATATGGGATCGATGAACGAGTCCGACTAGTAGTCATAGGACTGTTCCTCTTTTTGGTGGACCGATCCATGTTGTGCAGACTGACTATTTTTTATGCACATAAACTCTAACCCATTTTTGGTGCATATAGTCTCTGATCCTGTTGGTGTATGTAAACTCTGGAATGATGATATATGAAAGTATGTTGGTTTGATTTTGAATTGACTTTTCCTGCTGTCTTATCCCGTAAGTTTTGCCAAGGGTTTCTTAGTACGTTCTGCATGCGCATAATAATTGAATGGGGTCGGCGACATTATCTGTGAATGTCGCATTTACATGATCATGGCGAGTTGTTCACGTGTCTCGGAGTTTAGGGCGTGACAACTGTGACATCCCGATTTTCCAATCCTATTTTCAATAAATTGAGACGGGCATTTCGTTGACACGCATATAGTCCTTTTCCTTGAGTCGGCCACTCATGTGAAAGCTAGTCTATCGGGTGAAGTCGTTAAGAAATTATAATGCATCAGACTCGAAAATTTGACCAAGAAGCGACCTTTCGACCGAGCTAATCTGCAAGGGTCATTACGGCACGATTAAAATTGATTAGAGATCGGAGATAGGTCGACTCGACAGAGGCATGTGATCGGGTGTGGGTGATTCCACCGATTGCACAATTCAGTCGATTGGCACTAGACCGACTCTTCTATCGATTGGGTACCCCGTGTTCGTATTTGAAATCTTGAGATTACCTCGACAACCGGAAGTCGCCAATGTTTCAAAGATGTACATTGTGGCTTGAGATGATCGGCCACGGTCGAATGCATGAAAATTTCTAAAGGCTACCCAGTAGGTTGGGCCGCGTTAGTATCGTGCCAAAGTGAAATTAACCGTAAAATTGAGGTCTAGGTATGTCACAAATCATTTTAGGACTATTGACTCACATTTGGAAGATTTTTCATGCAAGCCGAGTCTTTCAAAGAAATTAATAAGAGAATGGCTAATTTGGCTCGAGAAATTAGTAAGCCCGCCTTTAGTCGCGCTTCTGGGACTTAAGTTGGTTCTATGGACAAGTGAATGTGTTAATTGAAGTGTGGTGTCATTGGATTAATTTTATGGACTTCAATTTGATTCAATTGGAAGAGAATCAAGTGAAATTGAAGAATTGGTCGTACAAGAATTGGACCCCGGCGGAAAAATAAAATGGACCCACTGGAAGATGTTGTGGAAGATTGAGTGAGTGGAGTGTGACATCATGGATGATGTCATGGTGGGCCAATTTGGGGGATTAAAGAAAAGGGAAAAGAAAAGAAAAGGGCCCCCATTCTCTCTCCTCCTTCTCTCTCCTCCCTCTCTTCTTCCTCTCCCTTCCGTGCGGTTCCTCCATCTCCATTTTTTCTTCTCCTTCTTCGCACGCCCAGCCATGGAAGAAGCCGGCAGCGGCCACCACGCCGCCGTCGCCCCTCGCCGCCAGCTCGCCGCGAGAGCCGCCGCGGTCGCCGTCGTCCGCGCGGCCCGCGCCCGCGCGCCGCTGCCGCCCGGCTCGTCGCCCGAGCCGCTGTTCGGCCTCGCGCAAGGGCTGCCGGAGCTCGTCCCGCCACCGTGAGGTCTCGCCGGAGCCGCCGCCTCGCCCGCCTGAGCTGCTGCCGCCCATCCCCGCCGTTCCTCCGCCGAACCAGCCCCGGATCCGCCTCTTCTCGGCCCCGAACAGCAACCCAGAAAATGGGTATGGCAGCCCCTTCGTGGGCCGTTTTGGCTGCCTTCCCGAGCCCGGATGCTCGGCCCGCTTTGAGGAAAGTCGATCCTCGCGTCGTCCCCGTCGTTTTGGTCCGCTCGGCTCGCTAATCCGGTGAGTTTAACTCACTAAATCTTGATTAGAGGGTTAATGATGCCCTAAGTGTGCTTAGTCTAAGTTAAGTAAGTTTAGGTGGTTAGATTAGTTTATTTGGTTGATGATTAGATTATGGTGTTTAATTAAATTAAATTGTGTTTGGTTTAAAGTTAAGTGTGTTTATTTTTAATATAAAGCCTTGATGTGACATAATAGGTTTTATTTTTGATTTATTTAAAAGTTTCGAAATTCTGGAAATTTATAATATTATATTAATTCCGAAATTATTAAAATATTATTTAAAAAAAAAACGGAAAAATTATTTTTGACCCCGGTTGCTCAGAATTTCGTGTCGATCGCCGCTGTGTAGTCGGATTTTGAAATTGATGATTGGATGTTATAAATTGAGTGTGGATCGTGAAAAATATGAATATTATTATTTAATTATTTTCGGAATAAATTTAATTAATTAATAAATTCCGAAAATTTTGTCGGACCCTAAACTCTCGAATTTCGTGCTGATTCTTCTTGTGCATTTAGAATTTGAATTTGATGAATGGATGTGGCAAATTGAGTGTTGATTGTGATAAATAGGAATTTTATTCATAAAAACCCAAGTATCAGGTTTTGATGCAAAAATTGGATTTTAATGATTATATTAAATAGTGGGCTTTGAAAAAGTGAGATATTGGCTTTTTGATTCGAAATTAGCGTGTCCCTACACACGTGAATAATTTCTGGAATATTTTTAATATGAAGAAAATTGGCCGGGATCACTATTTTAAGTGGAAGCATTGATTGAAATATAAAGTGTCCTGAGGCCGAGTATGATTTGGCTGTGTGATAATTAAGAGGAATCGTCCCGGGCATTGAGCCGGACTTGCCCCTATATGGGATGCCCACGCGGTGGATGCGGGTCGCAGTTGATTCTGGGCCCATGCTCCTTCGGGAACGCCGTCGACGTACTGACGAAGCCGCGCTCCAAGGTGGGGAGGCGATGCCTGGCTATATGCCGTAGATAGCCGAACAAAGCGAGTAGGCTATGCCCTTGTGTGGCAGTGAATAACAATTGGAATGCATGTTGAGTGTTGCTGATGTGTCGGATTATGGGACGGAATTATGTGGCATGGAATGGGACGTGTCATAATGATTTAGTCTTATAATCAGGACCCCCGCGGTTGTTGGTTATATGAAAGTGAATGCGTTCCGGTTGTTTAAGTCCCTATTGCTATCTGTGATTGAGTGGTTTGAATTGTGCTAACTGCGGGGAAGGAAGGCGAGGGCGAGGTAAGTCTTCTCGTGTGATGTGGCTAGGCCACCCGGGTGTATTTTCTTTCTAATAGGGGTTTAGGGGTTGAACTTGCTTTGAGACATCGTCTCATCCCGGTTGTGGGATTAAAATTTCAGGTCTCGGTGGACGGATTGGCTAAATAGCTTTGATTGGCCTTGATGAGTTGCGGATGTGAAGTCATGAGGATTGGAGAACGTGTCCGACTTGTAGGTCGTAGGACAGTTCATTTTTAAGAGCCGGTCTTTTGTAGACTTTTGGCCGTAGGCCTTCGTTTGTATCTCCGTTGGTTTATGTAAGTGATTGGTTGTGAATTTGCTTCCTATTTTTCTATCCCATATTTCATTGTCGGGGTTTTAGAATACGTTCGCTTGCGCAATAATAAATGAATGGGTCGGCGATATATCCTGGGATGTCGCATATTTGATCGACCGCGATGGGATGTGCACGTGCTCGAGGTTCGGGCGTGACATCCCGTTTAAGTGGTATCGAGCATGGTCTGTATATGGAGTGATAAGGTGCGATGAGTCATGGGATAGTTAGTAGGAAAGGCTTTTAATATCTTTGATGCATGTGGTTGATAGCTGTTTGGTAGCTTGTTTGTGGGGTCGCTCAAGTTTCAACCTGATGTTGGAATCGGAAACAGGCGTCGATAAAGAGCCTGTAGGATGAGTGACTAGGAGTGGAGAACTCCTTGGCAGAGGTCGGTAGGACCTATACCTCAGGGTAGGATGCTGACAAGAGTCAGTACCTGAGGTAGAGCGCAGGCTTAGTCCAGCGTGCGTGTGAGAGTACCGCCGCAAGTCGGTACTGGGAGTGTAGCAGCATCAAATGATCTTGGTTTCGATGGGATTGTTCAGGTGCCAGTGTTCCTTGGAAGCTTGTTGGGTCGGTGAGTTCGGGACCGAGCCGTCGCCGTTTTGTTGTTTCTACCGCCGCCCGTCTTTGTGACCGTTGTTGTTGCCGTGCTGTTAAGGCCTAATGCTGAGTTGTGATCGAGGATCAAGCCGCCGTATCGAGTCGGGGTTCGGTTTAGACGAGAGATGGGAATCAATTGGGGAGAAATGCCGATGTCAGAGGAAATGTGCCCTATTTCACCCAACCGGAAGAGTAGAATTAAAAAGTCAATGCTCAACTTGATCAATGTGTGTTGTGTCTGTAAGAAAAGACGGGGATCTGTTCTGTGCTGTAAGAGAGAAATGACTTGTTGCAAGGGTCGCCAGTAAGGCCATTTGATCAAAGATTATCTGTATGGACAAGTGCAATCACAGCTGTTTCTGTCACCGTCGTTGATAAGACAGAACAGAGGAAGCATGCTTTAAGATGTTCAGTGGAGTACTTGGAATGGACCCTAATGCAAGAAATGGGGCATGATGTCCCTTGATGGGAGGTAAAGGACTCACCGATTGTGTGCCGAGTTTGTGAAAAGGAGGCATGAGTCAGCCTAGTGTCAGAGTAAAAATGGAGCATGCTTTGAATGTGGCCAGCACGGCCGTCAGGTCAGGAATTGTCCGCGTAAGTTCCGGAGAGTGTAAGCACTGGTACTGCAGATAGGATGCCACTAGGATGGCTAGAGGAGCATGAAGGGATCGACCATGCATCAATCAGAATGAGAATGTTTTCGAGATGTTTTTATCAGAGTAATGCAGCAGAATTTTCAGTGAAGGTTGTAGAATCCTTGTTATGGTAATAAAGTGATAGCAAGATGAATCTCTGACTATAGTTGTACCTGATGAGTTTGCTTAAATATGACTTGGAAGTCATTTATAAAAAGGTTTGGCTCAATGAGCTTTTTGCTTTGATTATGAATCGTGGCGTGATATAATTCGGTTTATTCGGTTAGCATATGAAAGTTTTGAATTACGAAAGTCGAAGAGGAACTTTGATCCTTGTTATGGTCATTGAAGATGACTTGGTTACTCAAGTTATTGGTTATCGATTATACGTGGCAGCTTTGTAATGGATGCGTCAGTTGAGGAGCCAAATATGGAGATCATAACTGTGGTACGGAAATTTTCGGAGGTGTTTCATGAAGATTTGCCAAGTCTGCTTTTAGAGAGAGAAATAGAGTGCGTGATTGAATTAGTACCCGGAACAGAGCCAGTCCCTAAGGCTCCTTACCGGATGGTGTTGCCCGAGTTAAAAGAACTGAAAGTGCAGATGTAGGAATTGTTGGATGGGAGATTCATACGTTCCAGTGTATCACCTTGGGGAGCACTTGTTCTATTTGTGAAGAAGAAAGTTGGTTTGTTGTGGTTGTAAATCGACATTTCTTAAGATCGACTGGAGGTCATGGTATCATTAGTTGAGGATCAGGAAAAAGGGACATACTGAAGTTAGCATCTCGCACTCGATACGGCGGTTGTGAGTTCACCAATACTCTTGTGTGGTTTGATGGACACCTTAGCTGTTTGTTTGGGTCTAATGAGCGAAATGTTTAAGAGTACTTGAATCGGTTGTGATCGTGCTCAATGAAGTTATCCCTGGGGTGTTCAAAGAATGCTTTGAGGAGCGCAAGAGACATTAGAAGATGATACTTTAGATCTTGAGGACTCTTGAATCTTACACTAAGTTTAGCAAGTATGAGTTTTAGATAACTTGTATTGCGTTCCTAGGTCACGTGATTTTAAGAGAAGGAATCTCCGTAGACCTCGTCTGAGATTAAAGTAGTGATCAGTTGGTCGATATCGACTACATGGATAGAGATCAGAAGTTTCTGAGGATTAATAGAATATTACAGAAGTTTTATGGAAGGGTTTTCAGTGTTAGCGTTACAGGTGATTCGACTACTGAGGAAGTAAGAGAAGTTTGTGTGGACAGATGAGTGCGAGCGTAGTTTTCAAGAGCTTAGCGGGCGACTACCGCACTTGTGCTAACCATTCCATCAGTCCCGAAAGTTATGAGATCTGCAATGATGCGTCGTTTGAAGGATTTGGTTACTTGTTGATGCAACAGATAGGGTTGTTGCATATGCGTCCCATCGCTGAGACCTCGGAGTTGATTATGAGACAGCGTCACCTGGATGGAACTCATTAAGGACTATGACTATGATATTTTGTATCACTCTCGGAAAGGTGAGCAAAGTCGCGGATGCACCGAGTCGAGAGTCCTTAGTTGCACGGTTGGTACGCAAGGATTGGATCCTATTTGAGAAAGTTCGAAATTCGGTTTTCAAATCTAAGGTAGGTCACCTTTTTGAATCTTATGGTTACCTTAAGAATTGAGCCGAAAATTCAAATCAGAATCAAAGCGCTTCGGTGGACAGATTCAGAATTCAGGAGACTCTATAAGAGAATGCAGATGAGAGAGATGTTGATTTTCAGGTTTCTGAAGACAGAACGCTAAGACAGAACGCTAAGGTTCTGAGGATGATTGTGTGTAATTAACGATACAGAGATTAAAGAAGAGATCTTATGGGAAACTCATCATAGCAATTTCAACGTTGTCCAGACGGTACGAATAGATCTTGTTTTGAGTGTGTGACATCCTGATTTTCAGACTCTGATTTCGATTGGTTAAATTGGGCATTTCATCGACGCGATTACAGTGTTTTTCTCTGAGTTGGCCACTTACGAGATAACTAGACTAGTTGGGTGAGTTATTAAGGACTTTAAGGCAAATGGACTTGAGAATTCGACCAGGAATCGACTTCTCGACCGTGCTCATCTTTAGAGATCATTACGGCACAGTTAAAAATCGAATTAAGATCAGAGATAGGTCAGTTTGACTGAGATGAATGACCGATCGTGGGTGACTCCACTAAATTGGAAAACTCTCATCGAATGATACTAATTTGATTTCACTGTCGTTTTGGTACTCTGTGTCCGTATTTGAATCATCGAGATTTTCACGACCATCGAGAGTCGCTAATGTGTCAAGTGGGTTCATTGTGGCTCGAAGAAAATCGACCACGAGTCATTTGTCCTAAAAAGCTCTGAAAACTACCCAGTAGCCTAGGTCATACTAAAAGCGTGTCGGAGTGAAATTAACCGCCAATCTAAGTTCGATTTTAGAAATTGGAGATTCTATCTTGTCACAAAGTGGGTACACCGAAGTGTGTGTATATCATATAAATCATCTGCATGGAGTGCCGGGGATGAATTGTATTTCAAATCTAAATCAGATGTTCCAAGTTGGCAGAGCTTTCAAATGGTTCTTTCTTAAGCAATGTATAGCAGAGAGTGCAGAATTTCAATTGCTGAGATGAAGTCAGGGAAAGAAAGATCACAGGCCAAGGTCAAGATACGAGTCGGTGATTGCGGTTGTCGAGATCGGTGTTAGAGTTATATCGATCTTGACTAGAGGTTCCCGATTTCAGGTGATCGATCAAATAATTTCTTTTTAATCAGTGTAGAGCAGAGTGTTCAGAACTTCAGTCGGTTGAGATGAGATTAGAGATCAGAAAATTACAGGTCCAGAGTTGGTTCAGAAATCAGTGATTCAATCGCAATTATCAGAGATAGTTAGAGACTACTCAGAATCGCCAGTTTAGTTTCGCAGATTTTGTATCGAAGACCTTTGGAATTTTAAGTGGGCAAGTGTTTAGTATTTTGGGTCCGAAAGTTGTTTGAGCAAGATAGCAGTGATTTGGCAGTATTGGTCCAGAATGAGCAACATGAGAAAGAGAATATTAGATGAGGCAATTGTACCCCCACCTCTTTTTGTTAAGAATTAGTAAAGGTTTAAATTTCGAGGACGAAATTTTTATAAGAGGGGAAGAGTTGTGACATCCCGATTTTCCAATCCTATTTTCAATAAATTGAGACGGGCATTTCGTTGGCACGCATATAGTCCTTTTCCTTGAGTCGGCCACTCATGTGAAAGCTAGTCTATCGGGTGAAGTCGTTAAGAAATTATAATGCATCAGACTCGAGAATTTGACCAAGAAGCGACCTTTCGACCGAGCTAATCTGCAAGGGTCATTACGGCACGATTAAAATTGATTAGAGATCGGAGATAGGTCGACTCGAAAGAGGCATGTGATCGGGTGTGGGTGATTCCACCAGATTGCACAATTCTGGTCGATTGGCACTAGACCGACTCTTCTATCGATTGGGTACCCTGTGTTCGTATTTGAAATCTTGAGATTACCTCGACAACCGGAAGTCGCCAATGTTTCAAAGATGTACATTGTGGCTTGAGATGATCAGCCACAGGTCGAATGCATGAAAATTTCTAAAGGCTACCCAGTAGGTTGGGCCGCGCTAGTATCGTGCCAAAGTGAAATTAACCGTAGAATTGAGGTCTGGGTATGTCACAAATCATTTTAGGACTATTGACTCACATTTGGAAGATTTTTCATGCAAGCCGAGTCTTTCAGCAAATTAATAAGAGAATGGCTAATTTGGCTCGAGAAATTAGTAAGCCCGCCTTTAGTCGCGCTTCTGGGACTTAAGTTGGTTCTATGGACAAGTGAAGGTGTTAATTGAAGTGTGGTGTCATTGGATTAATTTTATGGACTTCAATTTGATTCAATTGGAAGAGAATCAAGTGAAATTGAAGAATTGGTCGTACAAGAATTGGACCCCGGCGGAAAAATAAAATGGACCCATTGGAAGATGTTGTGGAAGATTGAGTGAGTGGAGTGTGACATCATGGATGATGTCATGGTGGGCCAATTTGGGGGATTAAAGAAAAGGGAAAAGAAAAGAAAAGGGCCCCCATTCTCTCTCCTCCTTCTCTCTCCTCCCTCTCTTCTTCCTCTCCCTTCCGTGCGGTTCCTCCATCTCCATTTTTCTTCTCCTTCTTCGCACGCCCAGCCATGGAAGAAGCCGGGCAGCCGAGCCCACGCGCGTCGCCCCTCGCCGCCAGCTCGCCGCCCGAGCCGCCGCGGTCGCCGTCGTCCGCGCGGCCCGCGCCCGCGCGCTCCGCCCGCCTCGTCGCCCGAGCTGCTGCTTCAGCTTCGCGCAAGGGCTGCCGGAGCTCGTCCCGCCACCATGAGGTCTCGCCGGAGCCGCGCCGCGCCCGCCCGAGCTACGCCGCCCATCCCCGCCGTTCCTCCGCCGAACCAGCCCCGGATCCGCCTCTTCTCGGCCCCGAACAGCAACCTAGAAAATGGGTATGGCAGCCCCTTCGTGGGCCGTTTTGGCTGCCTTCCCGAGCCCGGATGCTCGGCCCGCTTTGAGGAAAGTCGATCCTCGCGTCGTCCCCGTCGTTTTGGTCCGCTCGGCTCGCTAATCCGGTGAGTTTAACTCACTAAATCTTGATTAGAGGGTTAATGATGCCCTAAGTGTGCTTAGTCTAAGTTAAGTAAGTTTAGGTGGTTAGATTAGTTTATTTGGTTGATGATTAGATTATGGTGTTTAATTAAGTTAAATTGTGTTTGGTTTAAAGTTAAGTGTGTTTATTTTTAATATAAAGCCTTGATGTGACATAATAGGTTTTATTTTTGATTTATTTAAAAGTTTCGAAATTCTGGAAATTTATAATATTATATTAATTCCGAAATTATTAAAATATTATTTAAAAAAAAAAAAAAAACGGAAAAATTATTTTTAACCCCGGTTGCTCGAATTTCGTGCCGATCGCCGCTGTGTAGTCGGATTTTGAAATTGATGATTGGATGTTATAAATTGAGTGTGGATCGTGAAAAATATGAATATTATTATTTAATTATTTTCGGAATAAATTTAATTAATTAATAAATTCCGAAAATTTTGTCGACCCTAAACTCTCGAAATTTCGTGCTTGATTCTTCTTTGTGCATTTAGAATTTGAATTTGATGAATGGATGTGGCAAATTGAGTGTTGATTGTGATAAATATGAATTTTATTCATAAAAACCCAAGTATCAGGTTTTGATGCAAAAATTGGATTTTAATGATTATATTAAATAGTGGGCTTTGAAAAAGTGAGATATTGGCTTTTTGATTCGAAATTAGCGTGTCCCTACACACGTGAATAATTTCTGGAATATTTTTAATATGAAGAAAATTGGCCGGGATCACTATTTTAAGTGGAAGCATTGATTGAAATATAAAGTGTCCTGAGGCCGAGTATGATTTGGCTGTGTGATAATTAAGAGGAATCGTCCTGGGCTGTTGAGCCGGACTTGCCCCTATATGGGATGCCCACGCGGTGGATGCGGGTCGCAGTTGATTCTGGGCCCATGCTCCTTCGGGAACGCCGTCGACGTACTGACGAAGCCGCGCTCCAAGGTGGGGAGGCGATGCCTGGCTATATGCCAGTAGATAGCCGAACAGCGAGTAGGCTATGCCCTTGTGTGGCAGTGAATAACAATTGGAATGCATGTTGAGTGTTGTTGATGTGTCGGATTATGGGACGGAATTATGTGGCATGGAATGAGACGTGTCATAATGATTTAGTCTTATAATCGGGACCCCGCGGTTGTTGGTTATATGAAAGTGAATGCGTTCCGGTTGTTTAAGTCCCTATTGCTATCGTGATTGAGTGGTTTGAATTGTGCTAACTGCGGGAAGGAACCGAGGCGAGGTAAGTCTTACGTGTGATGTGGCTAGGCCACCCGGGGTGTATTTTCTTTCTAATAGGGGTTTAGGGGTTGAACTTGCTGAGACATCGTCTCATCCCGGTTGTGGGATTAAAATTTCAGGTCTCGGTGGACGGATTGGCTAAATAGCTTTGATTGGCCTTGATGAGTTGCGGATGTGAAGTCATGAGGATTGGAGAACGTGTCCGACTTGTAGGTCGTAGGACGCTTCATTTTTAAGAGCCGGTCTTTTGTAGACTTTTGGCCGTAGGCCTTCGTTTGTATCTCCGTTGGTTTATGTAAGTGATTGGTTGTGAATTTGCTTCCTATTTTTCTATCCCATATTTCATTGTCAGGGGTTTTAGAATACGTTCCGCTTGCGCAATAATAAATGAATGGGTCGGCGATATATCCTGGGATGTCGCATATTTGATTGACCGCAGTGGGATGTGCACGTGCTCGAGGTTCGGGGCGTGACAACAACCCCGTTTAAGTGGTATCAGAGCATGGTTCATGTATGTAGTGATAAGGTGCGTGGGAGTCATGGGATGGTAGGAAATGCTTTTATTATACTGATGCAAGTGATTGTTAGTTGTTTGTTAACTTGTTGTGAGGTCACTCAGATTCTAATGTGGTATTGGAATTTGCAAATAGGCATCTATATTGAGCCTATAGCATGAGTGACCGAGTGCCGAGAGCTGCTAGGAAAAGAGCAGTAGGCGCCGTGTTTCGGGGGAGGTGGAATAAAGGTGGATAGGATTTGTAACGTCTATAATAGGAAAGTTATTTTTTTTGAATAATAAATTTATTACATTAACAAAATTGAAATTATATAAATAATATTTGAATTCTAATTTAAGAAATTAAAAATTAAAAATATTTTTAATTAATATTATTTTAATTTATATATTCAACTTTAATTCTATCTCATAATAAATATCCAATCTATAAATTAAATATTTATATTTATTATATATTTAGGTATGTTAGTACAGTTTATTATTTGATAAAATTTTATTAAAGAATGATGAAAGGGGAAAAAAGAAACGATAAAGAAAATAATATAAAAAAAGAGGAGAAATAAAATAAAATTAAAAGTAAAATAAATTAAGGAATAGTGTTATGAGAGATTTTCACCATCTCCATTTATGAACATCTAGATTCATTTATAATGATATGCTGTTTATATATAAAAAAAAAAATGTACATAATATAATGTGAATATATCCGATTTTAATAATGCGATTCATCAAACAATTGATATGATATAAAATATCTTAGGATTTCATATCCCATCCTATCAAGTTCTATGCCGATTAAAAATTTGGACGACCAAATGTAGCCAAAGATCACATCATTCACTTCTCCATAGATTACTATAATAGTGGCCAATGCATTGTTAGAGCGGTCCCCCATGTGAAAATATCGTTTTCAATGATCCATATTCAATTCATTACGTGTATCATGTTCATTTAATAAGGAAATCAGGGAGAGAGGATTTTGGTTTTCAAAAGTAAAGGGAGGGAGGCACCGAGCGGTGAATCGGGGTCGCGTCCACAACCGGCTACAGGGGAATACAACCGGCCATTGCTATGCGGAAATTTATTCCTTTACATGAAAATTTATGATCCGTTTGGTAATGCTTATGTTTGGGGGAATAATTTCTTTTTAAAAAGTCTTTTTTTATTTTTATTTCCCAGAACAATTTCTCAGTAAAAGAATGTGTTTAGTAATTATACAAAATTTTTATTTTTAGTATAAAAAAGAAATAGAAATGCGTTTGGTACGATTTACATTTTTTTTAATGTATAATTTCTTTAAATTTGTTTTTTCTTATTCTTCCTTAGTGTTGCTGCCAACTATCGTCGACCACCACCGATTGCCATCACCATTGCCCACTAGTCGGGGTTGGCGGGCTGCGATCGGCAGTAGTGGGCAATGTTGGCGGCGGTGCTCGATTAGCAACGGTGGTCCGTCAGCCAGCGGGCGGCAGTGGGTGACAGTTGGTGATGGTTGGCCTGTAGTAGGTGACAGCAGGGGTGGTGGTCGGCAAAGAAGAAGAAAAGAGGGAAAAAAATAAGAGAAAATAATTTATTTCTAGAAATTGTTCGTTTGTCTTTGTTTCAAATCTATTCCCTGGTCATTTTTTATCCCGGGAAATAGAAAAATTAATTGATATTACCAAACGGATTTCTATTCTTTTTTTTTTTATTCTTGAGAATAAAAGACCAGAAATTGGAAGGAACATAAATGTCACTAAATGGAACCTTATTCATGTAGTTGAATTACCTATAGTTTAATTATGGAAAACATTGTAATTTTGAATCGATAATTTCGATATTATAGTTTATATATATATATATATATATTTTTTTTTGATAACCCGGGAATTCCGTAAGCCGATAGCTAGCGAGCAAACCCTAGGGGAGCGACTGCAGGACCCACCACCACAGTACTCCAGGTAAGAATCCCTAACGACGCCTCTGAGATTCGAACTCCTCCCCTTCGTGAGGGAGAGAGAGCCCAAGCCAGCTGCGCTGCTGCGGGCGGTGGTATATTATAGTTTATATTGATAATATGTGTTTTAATATTTTCCTTTAATCGCCACAAATGCCGTTAAACTAGGCATATAAAGAATACACAATAATTTATATTCGAATATATTATCTGTACTTATTGTCTACAAAGTTAACTATAAGGGTGAGGCGCTAGAAAGCACCAACACACTCTAGGAGCCTTTGTGTCGTATCAGACATTTTGACACATGTCCGACACTCTCGAATACTCTCGAACACTTTCCAACACCCGGTCAACACGTGTTGGAAAATCCGACACCTGGTTAAATTTTTCGACACTCTTCAACATTTGAGTCGGAATTCCAACATGTGAGTTTCCGACACATGATTCCAATATGCGAGGTCAATTTTAAAAATTTTCAATAAATGAATGGTTAAAATATATATGAGAAAAAAAGTAAAAATCAATAATAAAAACAACAAATTAAGAAAGAATAAAAACCTAATATTTCTTTTCTCTTCTTTTTGACTCACACTTTCCGTATACACAATTTACCCTCGAGTTTTTTTTTTTTTTTTCCTTTCAACATGTCGACACGTAAGTCTAGAATGTGAATTTTTCTTTCTTTCCAAGTTTTATGGATTTATTGAAATGGAGTTCGATTTGTCAAATTGAAACAATGAAGGATATTAATAAATGATGGATTAATATTTTAGTCTAAATTTATTATGGGATTTTTTTATTATTTATTTATTTTTGAATTTGAATTAGATTAATTTGATTGAAATAATCATAAAAATAATAATTTATTATTTATATATAAAATATGCATATAATATACATGTCGCAACGTATCGACATTCTTTATTTTATGAGAAATGACATGTCGGTGTGTCGTGTTGTGTTGTGTCGCGTGTTGCATATCAGTGTCGATGCTACTTAGGTGAGGTGAGCCTACTTACGCCCCTTTCGCGGCAATTTCCCCGCAAACCATTTCTTGGAAAGAAAAAACCGCCCTGTTCTCCAAGTGGAGATTATATAGTCCCACACACCTAAATAAGTTTTGTAGTTGTATGCATATTTAGAAAATCTGACCGATAAGAAATATTATGTCGGCTAATCACATGAAATTTCCTCACAAACCAAGCCACAAACAACATTCATGGTTATATTTTTGAAAGTAAAGAAAATAACACCAAACGCGTTAAATTATGTTCATTGCGACGTTAATATCCCAATTATTTTTTGTGAGTTGTCAAAATCCCGAACTTTTGCTGGTGTGGCAAGTGTACCCTCCCTCTATCATTGAAAAAACCCCAAACTTTATCCAGCATGGCACATATATCTCAATTCTTTTTTTTTTGTTTGGGTCACCAATAACCGAAATTTGAACCGGTGTGACAGAAAAGTTCGGACATTGGTGTCACCGAGTGCATAGATTATTGTTGCTAATGGTCAAAAGCTTAATCTAAATTTGGACCATTATAAATGACAGGTCCCCACTGTCGTCTTACATGGATTCCATGAAACTCGACCGTCCTGATTTAGTTTAGTACGCGCGTTAGGTAAAACTTTCTCGAGAGGAAGCAATGGTGTTTTTCAGTTCTAATTTATCCTTGTCCACAGGTCCACAGCACATGCTCACGCGAATCTGTTCGCACGACGACCTCGTTTTACCGTGTCGTTTTAACAATGCCGATGTGGAGGAGGTTATTTTCCGAACCGTATCTTCTTGATATAAATATAAGCAGTGAAGCAGAAGTTTCCTGCATTATTTCCTTGTTTATATCTGCTGAAGATTTACTGCAATGTTCGCCAACACAATATCACCTCTCTATCGCTGAGAGATTTCCTTTTGTTTCCTGAAATATCACGCGGTCCAACTGATATAATTTGTATCTGATCATCCCTACTTTCCTCCTCCTCCTCTTCTTCTTCTTCCTGATGGACCTTCGTCTTTAAATATTGTTGGGAATAACGGATCCCCGAAAACCGGATTCGACACTAAATCGAACCCCTAAATCAATGCGGAAGACGAAGCCCGGGAAAACACGCATCACCGATCGTAAAGCACACCACGGATTCGAGCGTACCTTGTTAGCCACAGATTAGACACCAACGCTGAAGAAGAGGAAGAAATTCTGATCCGATGACGCCTTGAATGGGAGAAAACAGTGCCTTGAACTTACTGTTCTTTTTAGAGGGAGAGAGAGCGTGGGAGAGAGGAGGACGTACGTACGTTGATTCCAACGGTTGTCTTCTCTCTCTCTCTCCTCCCTTTTATACCTCACCCCTTCCACGGGCCCTATTCCCGTGGGCCGGGCCTTTGGGCCCAAAGATGGGCGGACGGGCCGTAAGCCCAATTCCAATAAATCCATCATCTCCCACTCGCACATGGTGGTACAAAACCAACATGGGCGGACAGGCCTTACTCAGCCCCATCAGAGAAAATCCATCATAGACTCTCACTTATCATGGTGGGCCGAACAGAATCCTCTTTTCCTCTCTTCAACATTCATACCGGTGAATAATCCGTGCGACCAGCATACTTTGAGAGCTCGTTGCCATACATCTGTTAGGAATATATAGCAGCTCATAATGGGCATCACACTCCGAGTAGACTTAGTATGCGTACCCTAGATCGATCGATCACATTTATATCTCTCTTGATCTCTTTTAAACAATGATATATATATTGTATTCACAATTATGATTATCACAAAGACAGTCATAATTGGTTAACCGGTGAATACAAAACCACAATGTGATTCTCCAAAATCGATCTTCCTCTTTCCTTCAAACTCGCAATTTCAGTTCAACTTGCTTTTCTAGAAATGCCCCATTAGATCGAATCACTCATGACCATTGGCAACATCCTAAGATAGCAAACACTAAATAGAAATCTCGAGAATAAGTAAGAGTCATGAGGGGACTAAAAATTGAGGAACTCTCTTGTCCTCAAGAGTCTCACACGACATAAAAGTTGAGATCAAACTTTTGTCACTCTTATTGGTCGTCTCATGCATACGTAGTATGAAATACGTATTACGGTATTAACTCCTTTCCCATGAAGCGTATGTCTACACCTTTCAATACCGTACAGATGATAGTTCGGACATACCCAATGTCTAACTTGAGTTCACGTATCTACTCATTCACAAAATTCATCGAACTCACATCGGCATCTTAGACGGATAAGGTAAAATATGTGGGGTATTTTACTTTCAGACATAGTAAGTATTATGTCCTCATCTTAACACTCGATTAAGGCGACATACGTGTTTTAAGCTTGAGCTCTCGATTATCACCCGGATAATAAGCTTAAAAACAGTCTCATCTCTATTTATCACACAAGAAATGAGGCGATTACCCGTGTGAGTGGGCTAATCTTATATCTGTCCGACATACTTCTCAACTTAAAATAATGCACCGAGCATTAAGATGCATAAAGATCAAACAAAGATTCATAGGCATTAATGATGAAAACACAAATTCATCAAATTGTGAACACTTAGGGAAATTACAATATTCAGTACATCAGCTTCTACGCAACCCTAGAGATTTCATATGGCCACAAAACACATCTCTGGGTATTGGTTTTGTCATAGGATCTGCTACCATTCTATGCGTAGTATGTACTCTAAGTTCACGTCCTTTCGTGCAACCATATCCTTTACAAAATTATACTTGGTATCTATATGTTTGGTCTTGCCATGATATTTTGGATCTTTGGTGTACTCTTTCGCTTTGCTTGGCTATCACAGTTAACAAATAACAAATCTGCAGCACTTCCAATAACACCTAAATGATCCAAAAATCTCTAAAGCCAAACATCTTCTTACACTACTGCGATAATGCCACAAACTCAATTTCTATCGTGGACAAGGCTATGCATGTTTGTTTCTTACAGCTCCAACATATGGTGCCATCATTCGGTAAGAGAAACAAACCCGAGAGGTAGATTTCATTTCTTTTAAATCTCCTCCCCAATCGAATCGGGATAGCCTTAGAGTCGCGGATCCTTTCCTTTATAACTCATCGTATAATCAGCGGTCCCTTTAGATACCTCGGTATTCTCATAACGGCTTTCCATTGTCTTTGGACTGGATTGGATTGGTATCTGCTCACCATTCCAATTACAAAACATATTTCAGGTCTTGTACACATCATAGCGTACATAAAGCTTCCAACAAAGGCACTAGCATAAGGAACATGTTTCCTTTATTCCTTCTCTTGTGGAGTCCCCGGACACGATCTATGGCTCAATCCTTCACCTTTTGCAATAGGAGTGTCTATGGGTTTACAATCTTGAAATCTTAAATCCAAGAATATATGTAACCTCACCCATATCCTTCATAATCAATTTCTTCCCGTTGATTATACCCCTTCGCCACAAGGCGGGCCTTATGCCTTTCTATCGAGCCATCGGCCTTTCGCTTTATTTTGAGAACCCAGTTGTTCCCAGCTAGCTGCGTCCTTTTGGAAGATCAACCGGTTCCTAAACATGGTTTGACTTCACCGACTCCATTTCCTCTTTCATTGCATGAATCCATTTTTCCTTATTAGGGCAATTTAGAGCCTTATTAATATTTCTTGGCTCATCCTCATCTTGTGGAGCGACCATAAAAGCTTCCCTTTCAATGTCAAAACATTGACGGGGAATACTTTGGCAACTTGTTCACCGTATGGGAGATTGTACACTTAGCACATCATTCCCCATCATGCTCCCACTTGGATTAGGTAATGATGATGTTGTCACATCGTGGTTGCAATTGAGAATGAGTTGAATTCAATTCATCACATCTCATATTACTCCCACTTGGACGAACTCCACGACATCATTATCTTGATCCAAGGTTTCAAATAGGGAACAATCTTCCCTTATTTTGCCCTTCTTAGGAAATTCATCCACTAAGGATGTGACATCTCGTGATTCAATTCAGTTATACTCCCACTTTCCTACTCACCTATGAACACATACCCTTTCGAGTGTTCACAGTATCTCATGAAAATACTCTTATTTCCTTTTGGGACCCAATTTCCCAAACTTGTGAGAGGACTCATGAATATAGGCAGCACAACCCCATGGCTTAAGAAAACTTAAGTCCGGTTTTCTAACTGTCCATAACTCATATGGAGTGGAAGCAACTGATTTGGAAGGCATCCGGTTAAGTATATAGGTAGCAGTTAACAACGCATCACTCCGAAAAGTGATAGGTAAGTTAGCATGCACCATCATGGACCTAACCATTTCTAGTAGGGTTCTGTTTCTTCTTTCCACAACACCATTTTGTTGAGGAGTATATGGAATAGACAACTATCTTTATATTCCTTTTTCATCACATAATTTTCTGAACACATCAGATAAATATTCTCAATCTCGATCGGATCTCAATGCTTTTATTTTCTTGTCTAATTGATTTTCTGCCAGGTTCATAAACCTTCCGAAACAACTTATGCTTGATTCATGAGAAATCAAATAGACATGTCCGACTCAGTATGATCATATATAAAAGTGATGAAATAAACAGCCCCTTGCCTTCCTCTCATATTCATTGAACCACGAGACGTCCAAATAGATTAAATGCGAGAGGAAATCCAGCTCTTTTATCTTTTTCTAAATGGTTTCATTGTTATTTTCCCTACTAGGCAATGCTCACTTATGGACAAATCGACTTTTTCAATATTGCCCAACAAGCCCTTTTTGGCTAGTCTATTCATTTGTTGTTGGCCCATATGACCAAGTCTAGCATGCCACCATATTCACATCATTATCATATAAGGTAGAAGACGTGAAACAAGGGAATAACCTATTGACACCACCATAGTCAACATCTAGTATCAATAAAACCATCCAGAAAAATAATCACAACCATAGTAGTTTGTATCCAAATACAAATCTACACTTCTATTATGGAAGTTCATACCAAAACCAAGCTTAACCAACATTAAAACAGACACAAAAATTTCGACGAATCTCGGAGCATATAGAACATTAAGGTGCGTCCACCACTCATGTTCAATTGGCAGGTGCCAATCCCTTTACTTCAGCTCTAGAGTTGTTTCCCATATGGATCCACTTAGTTCCAGTTGATACTTGTCGGAATTCCACGAAGGATTTTCTATCCTTCTCTACATGGTCTGTCACTTCTGAATCTACAGTCCACAAAGGATTGGATTCAGCCAATAATATTGAACTTGACACATAAGCAAAGTTCTCAAATGTACAAGAGGTGTTGACCTTTTTAGGCTCACAACAAATGTTGCAAGCATAGTGACATTTCTTGTCACAATTGTAACACCTCGCCCTTGACATTTTCTTCACTTGAGGACGTTTTCCTCTCTTGTGTTGGTTAACTCTTGATTTCTTGCGGTAAGGACTTGATCCTTTGTATGCCCACATATTGAACGAATCAATACGCTTGCGCTTAGAGCACAAAGCCCTTTCTAAGCTAGAACCAAAGCATTGCAAATATCTTTGTTCGGCTCAAATACCGTTAGGCGGTCCTCTACTAGCTCAAGGTGGCGCATGGCATTCTTAAGATCTTCCATAACATGGTCAAGAGCTTCTAGTGCTTCTTGCTTTTCCAGCACATATTGAATCTTCTTATTCAATATTTCACAATTGTTACCGTTCATATCGGCAATCACGTTCTTAGTTCTTTGAACCATCGTTCAACACATCGACATCCATGCACGAATAATTAATGCCTATCATTTATGCATCCCTATTTGCATAGACCCATCATATTAATAAATAATTTCAAGTAAGGCTTCAGAATCAAAAGGTCACTATGTTTCCAATCATTCTCCAAAAAATCCTAACTCAAAAACTATCATTAATATGATTGTCATATGCAAAATCAATTCTATGAAGCTACAAAAGCTTCTAAAACTTCCCACAGCTAATTACCCACAACAACCAGCAATAACAGAAAGCAAATAAAATCTTATATCTAATAAAATAACAATACTTTCACATAATACAACTATACATTACACTAAGCAATATATATACAGGGAAAAAATATCAACATGGAAAGAGATATTCACATCAAAAACATCTTAAATTAATCCAAGGGATAAATAGGGAAAGTCCCTTCTAATCTATCATTCAAAACATCTGAGAAAACTGAAGGCACATTTGCCAACCAAGGAAAAACTTTTGGAGAGCTTTCATGTCGCCACCAAGGCGCATTCTCTCGCGCCATGTGGCGCTCAATCTAGGGTTGAAGTTTTGGCCAACTCAATCCTATAGTATTCTCTTACAAAAGCTTCCACTAGCTTCCTATAATCCGGGACCACGTTGACCTCCCATAGCCGATCCAACACTGCTTGCCATTCAGGTGGAAGAGGGTTTATCAAAGCCGGCACCTTCTGAAAATCCGGCATAAGATAACCATTCCGGATGATTTCTGTATCATCGATTGACCTTGACCACATGTGATACTAAATCACCGTCATGCCACCGATAATTAGCTAAATCTGACATCAGCCTTTTAAGTCTTGCATTTTCCTCGTCCCTTCTCGGGCTTGCAGGTACAAATGCAGAACTAAAATTGGATCACTTATAATCCATAATAAACATAAGGGAAAATACATAATTTTCCAAAATTCATGCAACAAATGCAGAATAAAAAATGGATTACTTATAACCCACATAGGCATGACTAAAAAAAAAAAAAAAGAAACAAATTCCTTTTTTTTTTTTTTTTTTTTTTTCAACGGTCAACGGTCAAAGTCAAAGTCAACGGTCAACGGTCGGTCAACGGTCAACGGTCGTCGGTCAACGGACGGTCAACGGGTCGGGTCAACGGGCGCGCGGGTCGGACCGGACGGACCGGTCGGGCCGGCGGATCGGACCCGCGCGGCCGGTCGGACGAACCGACCGCACGTGCCGCGCGTGCGGTGGCTGACGTCACGCAGACGTCAGCCGGCACGTGCCTCGCGCGTGAGCGTGCTGACGTCACGCAGACGTCAGCCGCACGTGCGCGGCACGCGCCAGGCTGATCGGGTCGGGTCGGTCGCCGTCGGGTCGGGTCGCCGGCCGGTGACCGGCCGGCAATCGTCGTCGGCGCTGACGTCATCAATGACGTCATCTCCGACGGTTATCGACGGTTGGTGACGTCATGATGACGTCATCGAGTGACGTCATCACGTGTCGGTCCGCGGACCGGCGCGTGCCGGTTCGCCGGCCGCCGGGCGCGCACGTGCCGGTTCGCCACCGGCGCGTGTGGCGCACGCGCCGGCGGCCCGCCGCTTCCCGCGCGCGTCGCGCCCACGCGCAGCCGCTTTCCGGCCGCGCGTGTGGGCGCGTGCGGTGGCTCCGGCGGCGGTCGACACATCGTCGGACTCGTCTCGACGTCGCGCTTCACCCGGTGCCTTCAGAATTCGTTTTTGACTTACGAAAACTCAGAAAAATGGCCGAAGAAGTCTCGGGTGTCGGGATTTGTCGCCCGATCCGTACGGCCGAACTTCCTTTTGCGAAAAATCAATCAAAAAACATCAAATTGATCGGGAAAACGTGAACTAGGGCTCTGATACCAATGTTGGGAATAACGGATCCCCGAAAACCGGATTCGACACTAAATCGAACCCCTAAATCAATGCGGAAGACGAAGCCCGGAAAACACGCATCACCGATCGTAAAGCACACCACGGATTCGAGCGTACCTTGTTAGCCACGAGATTAGTCACCAACGCTGAAGAAGAGGAAGAAATTCTGATCCGATGACGCCTTGAATGGGAGAAAACGGTGCCTTGAACTTACTTGTTCTTTTTAGAGGGAGAGAGAGCGTGGGAGAGAGGAGGACGTACGTACGTTGATTCCAACGGTTGTCTTCTCTCTCTCTCTCCTCCCTTTTATACCTCTCCCCTTCCACGGGCCCTATTCCCGTGGGCCGGGCCTTTTGGGCCCAGCATGGGCGGACGGGCCGTAAGCCCAATTCCAATAAATCCATCAAATATGTTTGCAGCATCACCATCACTCGTATCCCACCAAACGACAGGAATCTCCACCTTTTTTACTACATAGAAAATCGCCTTTCACGTGAACCAATTGACGGGCACGATTTCCAGGCTTCCATGGCGAGGTTCAAGTTGGGGCTTGCCCTTTCGTTTGTAATTCTTCTGTTGCTGAGCGACGGCGTCTCGTCCGCCTTCCAAACGAGAAAGATTGGAGTCCACGTGAAGAAGTTTGGTGGTGGCGGTGGCGGTCACGCAAGCGGCGGCGGCGGTCATGCAGGAGGCGGGAGTCATGCAGGCGGCGGGGGTTATGTGGGTGGCGGTGGCAGCGGTTACAAGGGTGATGGCGCTCACACGGGCGGTGGCGGCGTCAGCAATGGCGGTCATGTCTGACCAGGGGGTGGAGCTAATCCCCACAGAGGGACTCAAAGGTCCTCGGCTGTCGGAACTCGCCCATCGTTGCCGCTCGCCTCCGCCGTCTGTTCCTCTCTTCTCCTTGGTCTCCTGTTCTTGCTTCAGCTCTAGTTTGAATGTCATTGAAAGTAGGAGTTTAGGCGGCAGTCGTTAGGCTTCTTTTAGTGGTTTCTGTAGAGTTTTTCTTGATTTTGCTTCGAATACTGCTGAGAGTAGAAAGCCTTCTTTGGCAGGAGTTGATTCTATAAAATCTCTCGTTCAAATTTCTGAATAGCCGCATCTAGGGTTTTGCTGAGAAAGCTTGGATGAACAGCTCAGATTCCTTTTCGGCACTCCCATATAGAATGTACTCCTTCAGTCCAGGGAGAAATACTTCATGAAGTTGATCTTCCTCGTCCAAAAACCATGCATAATAACATATGATCTTACACTTTTTATTTATTTCCGGATGAGCTAACGTATAAGGTCATTCTTAATCACATGCTATACTTTCAAAGCCCTTTTTTCCCGCATATATTCCTATATAAGTTATATCAATGCTATATCACATAGTGTATCGATATAATATTACGCACCTAAATTAGTTTCTCATTTTAAATGTATGTTAAACGATCACTATAATTAAGAAACATGATTCACCGGCGGTGTTACTACTATGTCAATATATCCTGTCATGCCTACCCTGAACAATTCTTGGTTTCTATTGCCATGGTGCTATGATGAGCCTATTTTTTCTCCTTTTCAACTGTCATATATATATATATATTTAAATTACATGTGTGCATTCATTTATGTGGGGTGAGAGATAAGTCCTTGCATACTTATTGATGTAATCGTAATTAATCCTATTCATAGCATGCGCTGAGATGAAGTTGTCCGCACAGAAATCTTGTTTTACCGGGCATTTAATGATGGCAAAATTGATAGACGATGTGGTCTAAGAGATCTGCACATTCATATATTAGCCAGATGGATATAGATATAGACGTATTTATTCGTCCAACTCTGACCGGTATATACCTCGACCCTTGAATTCGTTGAAGTAATCGCGTGAATTCCGAAAGATTCCCTCGCTTATTGATGAGTTCATAATTAGGGTCGAGTCAGATCAGGATCTCCATCAGAGCAGAAATCTAGTTATCCAAGGCCTAGTCTCAAGGCTAATCCTTCATAAAGACTCTCCGTCAGTAGTTCTTGAGGAAGAAAGTTCCTCTCAGCACAGCTCTCACCTGCGGCTACTTTCGACCGCCGAATCGGAGGGTCCCGCCCGAATCCCGTGCAAGTTCCACAGCAAGTTCTTCTTCGAAACCCTCCGCCTCTAAATACGAACCATCAAGAATCACTCCAAGTTCTTTTGAGAAAAAAAATATTAGAAAAGAAAAGAAAATATCGTATGGTCCATAGATCGGTAGGGGAAGCTCGCTTGAACTGTTAATCGTGTTGGCCTCGTAATAGGACCTGCGTGATTAAACGGTTTGGAAAATCGAGACCTTGGGGTCGTGAAAGTGCTATTAAGTTAGCCAACAATGCTCGCAAATGAGAAGAGGAGGAGGAGGAGTAGGAGAAGTAGGATCGTCACCGGGCAACGGCGGCATTTCGTGCTCCATCCACGCGAGACAAGTTGTGCAAAAACAATGTCGACCTGCGGCCGTCGGATCTTGTCCGGCACTCGATTTTGTTATTTGTTCCTCTTTTCCTTGGCTCGAAGTTCTCAAAACTAGACTGATAGGACCAAAACAAAAATAAATAAAGAAAAAAAGGGTTAGGGAGTTGGCAGTGGCGTAAGATTTCTTGGCTTTCCATAGTATTCCTGATTTCGTTTGTACTTTGATCATTTGGTTCCCTCTGTTTCTTGAAATTTGATTGTTTTCTTGCTTCTAAATTTCAGGGAGCAATGGCGTGTTGGAAAAAAGCATTTCATGTTTAGATTACACGATCGATAGAAAGTGACCAATCAGTCATATTATATCCACTTGCTATGTATTTCATTTCATTTTATGCAATGTCTAAATTTTTGAAATCACTCAATTCGATTGTCATGTCATGTAACCATCAACATGATATATCTTCTCGACACATCACGTGGAATATCGATCGATTTCGCTAAGATAAGCAAATCTAGATGTCTCAAGGTTAGGATATCTACATCTCATAGGACTACATTGATGGATTGTTAAAATGTTTAAGATTAAATTGGTAAAATTAAAAAGTTGAAGACCAAATTGACCTTTCTAGAACAGATTTAGAAATTTTTATGGCAATTTTCTAAAACTTTAAAACATCTAAAACTTCTGTGAGAATGAAGAGGAGGGGAAATTTAATATTATGAGAATCTTGGCAGGGATGTGGTTGGAAATTAATGAGTTATTCATTAGGCAAATACGGATATGAATTTTTGGCATGAGGATTTGATTCGACATCTGATGGACATTGATAACATAAAAAAACAAAATATATCTAACACGAGTTTAGAATGACTTTATGTTTTTGCAATGTAATAGATCATAGACATGTGAATAACCAACGAAAATAAAATTAGTTAAGAATTGAAGCACGGAGTAGAATATAATTCGTGTTTTGTACATATATAAATCATCTAGATTGGGCGTGTGTATTTTTTAGGTAAATTTGAAAAGCATGTGAAAGAGGAAATTTTAGTGAAAATCATGTATCACATAGTGTACCATGCATAGAAGTACTAAGTATTTTACCATTAGAGGTTCAAAGTTCGACTTCTCGTGACTCGTGCTATCTAAAAAGAAGTATGCCGGTAACGGTGGTTGGTTTTGAAACGATGAGAACATCTTTTGTGCAAATGTTATATCAAGTAGAACACTAGTATACTACCGCAACATACCTAAAGAAAGTTTTTGCACACATAAGAGGTATTATGTCAACATATCACATGAAATTCGAAGGACTGCAAACTGGAAATTAGATTATACCCTACAAGAATTTTCTCTGGGAATTAAACACTAGTAATATTTTCCATTAATTAACTCTATTAGATTGTACTAGTTTTATTTACACACCACATTAATTATATGACATCAAAAACCCTAAATTGTTGTTGGCAGCATAGTCGGATGGTTGGTGTTCGACCATAAATGTCATCCAGAAAAATAAAATATCCTCAATAAATATATAAATGTTTTTTTTTCCATTTATAAGAATTTTATCCTATTTTCATTTCTGCTGAAAAATTCAGTGCTGTGGATTTGCTACGGTCGAAAGACGAAACTACACCCCCATTGGGGATGGGATTGACCTAGTGATAAGGGTTTTTTGGTACTTCCGACTTAGAAAAACCGATAATTATGGTTCCAACTCCTACTCTATATTACTCGGATTTAAGCAAAAGGTCGTGACATAAGGTTATCGTTCTAGATGGCCTGTGCTCCCCAATTATCAAGCACTTCCACAGGTTATCTATTCTCATCACTCGAAAAGTAAAAAACATGAGATTTGGATATTCTCGGTTTAGGGTTATCTGAGGACCAACTCATTGCACTACATACATATATCGAACAATTAATGCTCTTTTCTTCTTCTAACGGTTTAAAGTTTAAACTATATGATGATTAGCGATAATTATTCTTTTTAGGGAATGTAGATACGCGGTCCAAAGAATTATCTAATGATCAATGATTAGCTAGCTGGATAGACACAGTAATGCTTCACAGGCAAAACTAAAACTCCTTCAGCAAGTTGCCATTAAGTTAGCCAATAATGCCCGTGAATGAGAGGAGGAGGAGAAGGATCGTCACCAGGTGGCGGTGGCAGCGTTTCGTGCTCCTTCCACAGGAGACTAGTTGAGCAACAACAATGTCGGCCCTTTGGTTGAACAAGTCCTCATAACTAAAACTCAAACCTTTCTCTGCCAAGCCAAACCCTGCAATCAAAATGTCATGTCATGGAAAACCATCAAAGCCATTAACATGAAATATCTTCTCGACACGTTATAATGGAATATTAATTGATTTTGCTAATGTAAGTAGAATCGAATGTTTGGAGTTTAGGACATCCAGAATGACTATATTGATAAATCGTCAAGAAGTTTATGAATAAAAAAATTGAAAATTTAAGATTAAATTGGTTGCTGTATAACATTTTAATTTTTTTTTTTTTTTTTTTGATTCCATGACTATGAAGAGGAGGGGAAATTTGAAACCGTGGGAATCTTGACGAGGATGTCTTCGGAAATTGATGAGTTATCCAGCAGGAAAATAGGGATATCAATTTTTGGCATGAAAAGACTTGATTCGATATCTTGACGAGGATGGATATTGATAAAATCAAAAATAAAACATATCTGATATGAGTTTTAAAAAACTTAAGTTTTTGTAACGTAAATGATCATAGACATGCGACTAACTAATGAAAACAAAATTAGTTAAGAATTGAAGCACATGGTAGAATAAGATATGTGTTTTTTGTGTATATAAACCGTCTAGATTGAGCGGGCATTTTTTGGTAAACTGGAAAGGCATGTGCAAGATCGAAATTTTAGTTAAATCCCGTATCACATAAATGTGCCATGGCATAAAATTACTAAGTATTTCACTATTAGAGGTTCAAAGTTCGATTTCTCATGATGCATGTGATTGAGAAAGAAGTATGCCAAAAACGTTGGTCGGTTTTGAATCGATGAGAACATCTTTTGTCAAAATTCTATATCAAGTGAAGCAATACCATACACTCCTAAAGAAGTTTCTGCATTGATAAGAGGTATTATGTCGACATATCACATCAGATTTCACGAACCACCGGCCGAACGTTCGATTGTACCGGCAAGAATTTCCTTTGGGGACTAAACAGTGGAATATTTCTCGTTAATTAATATTGGATGGTATAAGTTTTAATTACGCACCACGTTACTTTTATTAGCCAATGACTTTTCAAAAGCAATACAACCCATATGGACAGTAATAGGTGATGGGAATTTCTAGGGGAAGTTGTCCAACTGGTCACAAATCTATTGTATAAGTATCAATTCAATTTTTAAATATTTTAATTTTACCAATTAATCTCAAACATTTGTGTGAAATCCTAATATCGTCCTTCTAGCTAAATTTCATTGGAAATGACTGGACCGCCATATCAACGATTTTGGCAAAAATTGATTAGAATGACAATATTGACAAAATTAAAAATTAAACTGCATCGGTATTTGCATAATAAATTTAATGTGAATTAGATAATTTTCCCGGAATTTTTGTTACATAGCGTGTGTGGTGAAGCCGATCTTGAATGAATGACTCTTACGACAGAGGTATCTACTTTTTTTTCAATTTGGTCTTTGTTGTGTTGCCATGATGCTATAACGAGCCTATCTACTTCGTCCCGACGTGGTCTGTCGCGTGCCAAATTAAATCTGGACCATCGTAAATCACACACCGGAATCGAGTCTCGTGTATCCGTTGGGTTTGTGCATTACTTTCTCGATAGAAAGGACTCCCATGTTTTTTCTCCTCACGCTTATTGAGTTCTCATTTAATTAGTCCGTCATACGTGCTCGCCAGAATTTGTTCGTGACAAAGCCTCGTTTGCCACAACAACGCGAATGTTTCTAGAGGATGTTGTGGAAGAGGTCTGTTCTTGTTATAGTTACGATTCATAAGGTCATTCTCCTGTTTCCAAAAGTAGTAACGCGGTCCAACTGAAAATCTACCGCTGCTTCTTTGTCTAAAGAAAATCACCATTGGAATAAGAAGAACTCCAGCCCTATTCCTATCGAAAAATCATCTTCCACCCCGATCTGATCGAGAAAGCCATCTCGATCTCCAAATGGCAGGGATCAAATTCGCCGTGCTTGCCCTTTTGTTTGGAAGCCTTATGTTGCTGTCTCCTTCTCCCGCTTACGGAACTACCAAGCCCACAGATAAGACTGTCAGCTCAGAAACGAGAAAATTTGAAATTCACGTGAAGAAAGGCGGTGGTGGCGGCCGTGGTGGTGGTGGTGGCGGCGGTGGCGGCGGCAGCCGAGGAGGTGGTTACACAGATGGTGGTGGCTCCACAGGCGGTGGTATTGTGTATACGGCACATGTGGGTGCCGGCGGAGGGACTCAGAGTTCTGTCGCGGTTGGACCTCCTCCGTCATTACTCGCCTCCGCTGTTTGTTCCTCCCTCTTCCTCTTTGCTTCAATCCTTATTTGAACGCCAGGAAATGCAACTCGAGAAAGCAGAAAAGAGGAGAACAGCAACCTGAAAAGAGGGGAGTTGTTGGACATTCTTTTGTGCTAATATGTTTATAAGTTTGTTGCTGTAAAATTTCGTCCTGACAAGATTACGCCCTTTGTTCGCATTGGTCTACCGTTTTCTCTTATATTTTGATTGGAAGTCACTTATGTGGACAGTCGTCCTACGTGACATAGCAATAAATTGATATGAACAATTTTTAATAATATTATTCGAGTTATTATTTTTTCTTTTCTGTTTTTCCTCATCCTAGACCGGCAAGGTTGCCAACCGGCCCTCATTGTCCATAAGAGAGGGCTGCTGAGGGTGTTGGGTTCTCACTTAGAACTAGGCAAGAGTCGCGACCCTCACTAGTTGGTTGATGAGGGCTGCAATGCGAAAATTTATAATCAAGGCCATCAGATGTTCGACTATGAAACCGGTGATCGTTCGATGGACTACTTTTGCGATGTTTGTCACATGAAGAAAACCAACAAGTCTTGCAAGAAGTACATGCTTTACTAATAATTAGGGGCACAACGTTAGGGGTTTGCTGGGTTGGTTTTGCTCTCTACCTTCTCACACGGGTTGGAAAGAAGAGAGGTCAATTGGAGTGCAAGCCAAACGAGGGGCCCGAGAATCTATGATGATCTAAAGAACCATTGCTAGATACGATTTTGTTCCCCCTTTCTACTACCATATCGACCCTCTCCTATAGCCAACGAGGGTTGATTGGAGACCTCGCTGACCTAGGGTTAGAAAAAAAGAAAATAAAAAGGAAAAAAAAGAAAAATAAATAAACAATAAAATAAAACTATTAAAATTAGCGTCGATTGTGCCACATAGAATGATTAATATCTATGTTAGTGATTTCCAATCAAAATTGACCGGATGAAAAATTAGCAAGATTTTAAATGTTTAAGACTGAATTAGATTTAGGACTTTTTAGATAATTTTCTACTCTAATTTTTTTTATATGCTTTCTCCATAAATTTCGTTAAAAATTACTGAAAAAGTCAAAAATCTATTATACAAATGCTAATTCAATTTTAAACAATTTGATAAATCTAATTCTAAACATTTTAATTATTAGCTAATATGATCCTTCTGATCAAATTTAACCTTATATTACTGAGTATTGATCTAGTCAATGCTAGTTATTCTACATGGCATGGCTAGTGTTGATCGGTGCTAACGTAAACTATCTTTGCAATTTTTTTAATTATGAATTTTTTTTGTTCTCTTTTCTTGTTCTTTTTTAACTCTAGCCTTCCATTGCCATTGTTGAGACCTTGCTAGCATAGCCAAAATTGGTTGGAAAGACTATGTTAAAAAATCACCAAAAAGTAAGTTTAGAACTAAATTGACATCCGTAGAATAGGTTTATAATTTTATCTATGTCTACCATCTTAAGGATATATTTCTCATGTTCTTTTACATTCCAAAAAACACAATCATATATAATATTTCACGTATAGCTGCCTTTAGTGGATTAACTTATTAATACCACGAAACTAATTTTTTTTTAAATTTATTTTCAGCACAATCAAACACCATATGGTTCGATTTCTTCGAAATTGAATTTTCTGAAGGGAAATCCTAACGAGAGTGATTTTGTCGCCACAATCCGTTGTTAATGTCGTTGCTTAATTTGTCTCTGGAGGACAAACCATTGTTTGGCCGCCTGATTGAGTGCTTGGAATGCTGCTGAGAATGGAAAGCTTGTCTGGCAGGATTTGATTTCCATCTCCCCAACAGATTTCCTATGCGCGTGGATTGTTCTGGGAGAGAATTGGTGGAGTTTTAGGGTTTCTCTGAGAAGCTTGGATGAATAAATTCATCTGTAGTGTCAATATTTTATGTTCTTTAATTGCCATCGATATTATTTAACTAAACATTACAAAACTTAATATAATAATCTATATTTGACTAGGGCAGGGCGGGCCTATGCCCCTGTTCGTCACAATTTTTTACACTGTTGTGACATTTCCAAAGGCGAACCACTTAAAAAAAAAGCTAATGGATAATTAAACGAGAGTGAAGATTCCTCTCACAAGACAATCGTTCATGTTTAGTATGAACTCGCCCAAGCCCTACCGATCATAACTTGATACTCATTTTAACATGCAACTATCTTATCTTTGGGAATCGTCACTAATCAGTTAGGGTATATTAGATTAGACACTTAAGTAAACTGCGGGAGAACATTTCATTTCTGTGAACCAGAGGCTCAATGGATTCTGAAACTCGATCAATCCAGGGGTGTCACACGCATACGATGCACGCCATCAAGCACATACATTTATGCGGAACATGTACGCATAACGCGGGCCCACGCATTTTGCACATACGGATTCACAATTCATATTCATACACTCGCTGAAGTTACACACACACACTCAGCCATCCACACTTCGTATACTGTCACACTCGGCCATCCTCACTGAACTCTGCACATACCACATTCTCCCACGCTCCCATGAACTGAACACACACATACTCTCCGCGACTTGCTCGGAAGGAGGTGGGGAAGGGCTAGCCGCGGCCGGAGCTTCACCGGGCAACCATGGTTGAATGGCAGGGCGATGGAGTGGTGGCAGTTCAACCACGGAATGCATGGCAGTGAGCCTCGATTCGAATCTTCTCAGCGCGACCACCATGATTTTCTCACCTTCGCTCTGAATATCTCTCCCCCTTCTCCCTGGTGACCATCTTGCCGAGGACATCTAGTCCTTCAATGATCGTGCCCCAGCGGCGCCAGTGGTCTTCTCTTCGGCCGCGAAAATTGACGATATTAGTGGCCATATCTCCATGTGCCAACGAGAAATTCCCGATCTGTAAAGCTTGAACAAACGTTGCCTCTCTGTCCGTCCTTCATTTTATTTCTTTTTCACATGCGCACACGCGATGCCATTTCTCTTTTTGCCCGCTAGTGCACATTTTCCCTTTAGCCTCTGTGATCACCTGCTGCACGCCGATTTAAGCATCTGCCCATGCCCCTTTTTTACCTTTTTTTCATAGCTTGCACCCACCCCTCGTCACCCTTCACATACATATTTTAATAATTTTCTTTAGTTTCGATTGTATTATTTTAATATATCTGAGAAAACTAAATTTCGAGAAACTAATACTAAATGCCTAAGTAATTTGTACGGCGAGAATCAGGCATTTAATGACAAAGATATATACATATATATACATATATATATAAAATTTTCCGAAATATTTTCCGAAAGAACAGGTCTTAAATTTCTTGATGACGCTCTGGTGCCTCCATTTTTACGTGTGGTTCATATACGACCCAAAGAAGGAAGAAGAGTCACAACCTTTCGCTGCGGAAACTTCATAAGGATCCGATCAACACACAAAAAACAGGATCCGATCAACACACAAAAAACCTCTAGCGGCTTCGATGACCGCGTTCAGATTCGTGCCACTCGCCCTTTTCTTCGCGGTTCTCTTGCTGTTGTCTGGATCTCCCCGGAGCTCGGCTCACGAGGTCACCGCGTTCACGGACCAAACCGTTCGCCAGCGGCAGCAGCAGCAACAGCAACAATCGAGCGACGGCGTCTGGTCCTCCTTCCGATCGAGAAAGATCGGCGCCCATGTGGTGGAAAGGCTAAGTGGCGGTGGGGGCGGGGGCGGGGGCGGTCGTTCCGGTGGCGGTGGCGGTGGCGGTGGTAGTGCCAGCGGTCGTTCGGTGGCGGTGGCGGTGGTCGCGCAGGTGGGAGCTGGGGTGTTGTTGGCGGCGGCAGTGACCGTGGCGGCAGCCGCGGCACCACTCCCATCCGGCGGCCGCCGGGGAGCGTAGTGCGGCCCATTCCCACGGGGACTCATGGGTCGTCAGCCGTCAGGTCTCGCCGGTCGACGACGCTCGGCTCCGCCGTGAGTTTTTCTCTGACCCTCGGTCTTCTGCTTGCTTCTTCCGCCCTTGTTTGAACGTAGCCACCGGAAAATCTGGAGTTCGGCCGGCTGTCGTTGTTGTGCTTTTCTTACTCTTCATGATTCGATCTGGTGTCGGCCTGCGCTTTTTGCTGGCAGCAGCCGAGTCCAATGGTAGCTAGCGGTACGCCCATAAATGTCCTCCAGAAAATGAAAATTTCCTTGATAAAAATATAAATGATTCTTAGAAAGTTTATCCTATTTTTGTATCTGCTGAAATTTAATGTTTGGATTTACAACAGTCGGAGCTTCACCCACATCGAGATTGACCTAGTGATAAGGCTTTCCCGTGTTCTCGACGTGGAAAAATCGACGGTCGTAAATCTGATCCCTACCCTGAATTTCTTAGATTTAACTAAGGGGCTCTGATAGTGGGTGGCCTTTCTGATTCCCCTTTAGATAGCTCGCTAATTGAGGCAGTGCTCTTAAATCATCAGAAAGAAAAAGTAGATGAAGCCATGCGTCTCCACGTATTGTATGCCGTTGTCAGGAAAAAATAAAATAAAAAAAAGAACATGAGATTTGCATGATCTTAGTTTAGGGTTATTCGAGGAAAAAATTACTGCACTCATATATGTAGAATGAATTAGCGCGCTTTTCTTCTATTTAACTGTTTACATTATATGACGATTAGTAATAATTGTTCTCTGATGTAGATACACAGTCAAAGCATTGTGTGATTAACTCTCAAAGAGAAATTGAATATAAATCAATGAAAAGATGAACTTGAAGGCTCTTCTGAATCCTCAAATGCGTTCGTTTAGTATCTAACCTATCTTCGAAATGATCATCGATTAGCTGGGTAGACACGTAATGCTTCAGAACCAAAACTTAAGCCCGCCCACCAAGTTCTTCTTCAAAGCCCCCACATGCAGATCATCAAGAATCACTCCATGTTATTTTGAAAAAAATTATGGTGCAGTCCGTATTCCGATAGGACAAGCTCATTCAAACCGTTAATCGAATGGCCTCACAATAGAACCCTTATGATTGAACTGTCCTGAGGATCTTGATCAAAGTTGCCCTCGTCTGTTGCTGCCACCGCAATGTCGTTCTCTCAAGACCTTGGGTCGAGAAAGTGCCATTAAGTTACCCAACAATGCTTATGAATGAGACAAGGAGGAGGGAGGAGAAGGAGGATCATCACCGGGTGGCGGCGGCAGCTGCAGCGACATTTCGTGTTCCTTCCACATGAGACAAGTAATGCAACAACAATGTCGATCCTATGGTTGAACCAGTCCCCATAACTAAGCTCAGGCCTTTTTCTTGTGAAACCAAACTTCATGGTCAAAATGTCACATCATGTAATTATCAACATGATATATCAATCGACTTTACTAATATAGGTAGAATCAGATATCTCAAGTATCGGATATTCGTAAGAATTATATTGGCAAATCGTAAAAAAATTTAGAACTTCATTGATAAGCTTAAAAAGTTTAGGATCGAATCAACTATTGTATGATAGGCTTAATATATATATATATTGATAATTTTCTTAAATTTTGAAATATCTAAATTTTTTCTACCTATGGGCTTGGAAGCGAGAAAAAGAGGGGGGGGGGTGTTGTGGGTGTGGAATTTTTTTTTTTTTTTGGTCGAAGGGTGTGGAATTTAAAACCGCGAGAAACTTGGCAGGGATGTGCCTTGGAAATCGATGGGTTATCGAGAAGACAAATAGGGATATCGATTTTTGGCATGAAGGGACTCTTTACGAGGACAGATATTGATTAAATTAAAACTGTGAGAATCTTGGCAGGAATGTCTTGGAAATTAATGACAACATCTTTTTGTGAAAATGCCATATCAATTGGAACACTAGTGTACTACCACAACATACCTGAAGAAGCTCTTGCACAAATAAGAGGTATTATGTCAACATATCACATTAGATTCAACCAACCGCGAGCCGAGCATTAGGTCATACCCTACAAGAATTTTCTTTGGGAAATAAACACTAGTAATATTTTTTGTTAATTAACCCTTCATCAGACGAAACCCTTCACTAGACGATGTTAGTTTTATTTACACATCGCATTAATTTAATTAGCTAGTGACATTTCAGAAGCAAAAACAAGTGGGAATTTCTATGGGGAAATTGTTTAGTTAGTACTACTAGACCTATCGTGGTGATATTAATTTATTTTCTAAAATTTTCAATTTTGCCAATTTAGTTATAAACCTTTATGCAAGTCCAATGTTGTCCTTCCAACCAATTGTTGTTGTTGGCATTCGCTGATGCGGCGGTCTAATGTTGTCATTCTGACTAATTTTCGACAAAAATTTGCTGGAAGAATAACGTTGACATAATTGAAAAGTTTAGAATTAAATCGGCATTCGCACAATAACTTTTGGATTGGTGGGATAATTTTCCCGGGATTTTTATTTCATAGCGTGTATCGCGTAGCCAATCCTGAATGAACGATTGTTATGAAAGAGCTATGTGCTTTTCCCATCTTGGTCCCTGTCGCCATGCTGCTACGAGTCTACACGACCCAACGTTTTCTTCTACTTCTTGGAGGATCTCCTACTTTTTAAACCATTTTTGGCCCCTATCTGTGGCCATGATGCTATAACAAGCCTATCTACTTTTTTTCCCAACATGGTCCATTGCGTGCCAAATTGAATCCGGACCATCGTAAATGATACCAGAATCGAGTCTCGTATATCTGTTGGGAGTCTTGTATATCTTTTGGGTTTGTGCAGTACTTTCTCTAGAGAAAGGACTTCACTTTTTTTTTTTTTCCATGCACTTATTGAGTTCCAATTGATTTAGTCCATTACACATAGTTCCGCGAATTAGTTCGGAACAAAACCTTATTTTTACTGTGTCGTTTAAAAAATGCCAAGGTTATCCTATTTTTATTTTGCTTAAATTCATAGTAGCAGAAAGGTGAAAACTGTGGATGTCCTTTCATATATCGTTCTAAAAAAACATAGAAGAAAAATTTGGATAATCTGGAGTTAGGGTTAACTTATGATCAACTTTTTGCCTCATCACATCCAATAGATGAATATCGAATGAATTAGTGCTTTCTCCCTCCATGATTTAAATCCACCCGGTATCCAGTGATAGTCATTCCTTTTAAGGGATTAAAATATGTGCAGGTGCTTTGCATGCACGCGAGAAATTGATATTTGGAAGATTAAGCAGAATCATATTTTTTTTTTTTTTGGTAAAATAAGCAGAATCATATGTTACGAAGCATATAAACCATTTAATAACAAAAAGGGATCGCACACAAAATTACATATTATAAAGACGTTGTGTAAACGTTAAAGATAAGGGAAAATATCCTGAGATTGGAAATATTTTTGGGGAAGTTGTTGTAGTATGAAAGCTAATCAAATTATGAAGATAGAGAAATTGAATACGCCAATGAAAAGATAGAATTTGTTTAGGTTCTTTTGGGTGATGACGTCTCCATCCATTGACCTATCATCAAGTGCCAAGTGTTATCAATTCCATCGGCTTTAAATTTCTTGACCACGCTCTGGTGCCTTCATTTTTATGTGTAGTCCATACACGACCGAAAGAAGGAAGAAGAATCACAACCTTTCGCTGCGGGAATCCGATCAACACACAAAGAAAACTCCGGCGGCTTCGATGGCCACGTTCAAATTCGCGCCGCTCGCCCTTTCCTTCGCGGTTCTCTTGCTGCTGTCTCGATCTCCCCGGAGCTCGGCTCACGAGGTCACCACGTCCACGGACGAAACCGTTCGCCAGCGGCAGCAGCAGCAACAGCGACAATCGAGTGACGACGTCTGGTCCTCCTACCAAGCGAGAGAGATCGGCGCCCATGTGGTGAAAAGGCTGAGTGTCGGTGGGGGCGGGGGCGGTCGTTCCGGTGGCGGTGGCGGTGGGAGTGGGGGCGGTCGTTCAGGTGGCGGTGGCGGTGGCGGTGGCGGTGGGAGTGGGGGAGGTCGTTCAGGTGGCGGTGGCGGTGGCGGTGGGCGTGGGGTTAGCGGCAGCCGCGGCACCACTCCCATCCGGCGGCCGCCAGGGAGCGTAGTGCAGCCTATTCCCACCGGGACTGATGGATCGTCAGCCGTCAGGTCTTGCCAGTCGATGACGCTCGGCTTCGCCGTGAGTTCCTCTCTGACCCTCGGTCTACTGCTTGCTTCTTCCGCCCTTGTTTGAATGCAGCCACCGGAAAATCTGGAGTTCGGCCGGCTGTCGTGGGCCTCATCTTAGTTTTCGTGATTTGATTTGGGGTTAGCCTGTGCTTTTTCTGGTAGCAGTCGAGTCATATGGTAGCTCTTCGCCCATAAATATAAATGTTTCTTAGAAAGTTTATCCTACTTTTTTATCTGCTGAAATATAATGTTTGCATTTACAACAGTCGGAGCTTCACCCACATCGAGATTGACCTAGTGATTAGGGCTTTCCCGTGTTCTCGACGTGGAAAAATCGACGGTTGTAAATCTTGAATGAACGATTGTTATGACAGAGCCATGTGCTTTTCCCATCTTGGTCCCTGTGGCCATTCTACTACGAGCCTATACGACTCCAAAGTTTTTTCCTTCTCCTCGGAGGATCATCTACTTTTTTAACAATTCTGGTCTATGTTCTGTGGCCGTGATGCTATGACAATTACAAACCTACCTACTTCTTTCCCGACGTGGTCTGATGCATGCCAAATTGAATCTGGACCATCGTAAATAATACCAGAAACGAGTCTCGCGTATCTGTTGGGATTCTTGTATATCTGTCGGGTTTGTGCAGTATTTTCTGTAGAGAAAGAACTTTTTTTTTTTTTTTTTTTTTTCTGCGCACTTATTGAGTTCTAATTGGTTTAGTCCGTTACACGCGATTGAATGAATTAGTTTGGAACAAAACCTTGTTTTTACTGCATCGTATCAACAATGCCAAGGTTATCCTATTTTTATTCTGCTTAAATTTAATGCTTAAATTCATAGTAGTAGAAAGGTGAGAACTGTGGACCTCCTTTCATATATCGTTGTCAAAAAAAGAGAAGAAAGATTTGGATAATCGGAATTTAGGGTTAACTTATGATCAACTTTTACCTCATCACATCCAATAGATGAATATCGAATGAATTAGTGCTTTCTCCCTCCATGATTTAAATCCACATGGTATTTAGTGATAGTTATTCCTTTTAAGGGATTAAAATATGTGCAGGCACCTTGCATGCAAGCGGGAAATTGATATTTGGAAGATTAAGCAGAATCACATGTTTCTAAGCATTTAAACTATTTAATAATGAAAAGAGAACGCACAAGAAATTACACATTATAAAGACATCGTGTAAATGTTAAAGAAAAGAGAAAATATCCCGAGATTGGATATATTTTTAGGGAAGTCGTTGTCGTTTGAAAGCTAATCAAATTACGAAGATAGAGAAATTGAATAAGCCAATAAAAAGATAGATTTTTTTAGGTTCTTTTGGGTGATGACATGTCTGTCCACTGACCAATCATCAAGTGCCAAGTGTTATCAATTCCATCGGATTTTCTTCCCAAAAAGAATATATTCTCGTAAAACTTTATCTTGTGGAAATTGGTCAACTGGGTAGACACTGAAAGTCTATCTCTGCAACTTAGATGATAATCCGTATTTCAATAAAACTAGAGATCACTGGCTTCTTAACTTTGCGTTCGGAAAAATCTCAGATTAGGTTCTCCTTCAAAGCCCTCACCTTTAAATACGAATAATTCATCATCAAGACACTGTATTCTTCCTCTCCAGATCCTAGTTCTCATCCAACTTTGCCTTCGAAGCTCGTAAACTTTTGCAGTTCTCATGGCAGTCATCATCAAGTCCGTGCTCCTTCTCTCCCTTCTCAAGGAGGCCTTTTGAGAAGGTGCCTCCCTGTACGCCATCCCACTGAACTCTGCACATACCAGAAAAAGAAAATTTGCTCGATAAATATAATATAAATGTTTCTTACTGTGAAAGTTCATCCCATTTTAGTATCTGCTGAAATTTAATGTTTGCATTTACAACGGTTCGAAAGAGGAAGCTACACCCACATCAAGATTGACCTAGCTGCAAGGGCTTTTTCCGTATCTCCGACTTAGAAAATCCGACGGGTGTGGATCCGATCCCTACCCTGATTTACTCAGATTTTAAGTAAGGGGCTCTGACAATTCCCCTTCAGATAGCTGGCTAACTGCGGCCGTGCTATTAAATTATCAAAAAGAAAAAAAAAAGGAGATGAAGCCACGCAACTCCACATATTGCATATCCTTGTCAGGAAAAAGAATGAAAAAGAAAAAGAACACAAGATTTGGATAATCTCAGTTTAGGGTTATTTGAAGAATTACTTACCGCAATCATATATCGAATGAATTAGCACGCTTTCCTTCTCTTAACGGTTTAAACTTTATGATGATTGGTGATATTTATTCTCTTGAGGGATGTAGATATACAGTTAAAGAATTGCGTGATTAGCTCTTAAAGAGACAAATTGAATATAAATCAATGAAAAGATGAACTTTGAGTTTGAGGCTTTTCTGAATCCTCAAACGTGTCCGTTTTTTAATTGACCTATCGTCGAGTGTCAAGCATTATCTAATGCTTCAGAAGCAAAACTTAAGCCCCGCACAGCAAGCTCTCCTTCGAGTCCTTCGCCTCTAAATGCAGACCTTCAAGAATCACTCCATGTTATTTAAAAGAAAAAATATCGTACTGTCCGTACACCGATAGAACAAGCTCACTTGAACCATTAATCGTGTTAGCCTCTCAGTAGGACCTGCGTGATTTAACGGGGCCTAGGGATCTTGATCTTGCATGAACGAATTCGCCCTTGTCTTTTGCTGCCACCGCAATGTCAATCTCTTGAGACCTTGGGTTGCGAAAGTGCTATTAAGTTAGACAACAATACTCGCGAATGAGAGGAGGAGGAGGAGGAGGAAGAAGAAATAGGATCGTCACTAAGCGGAGGCGGCAGCGGCATTTTGTGCTCCTTCCACATGAGACAAGTTATGTGACAACAATGTCGACTCTATGGTTGAACGAGTCCTTATAACTAAACCCAAGCTTTCTCATGTGAAGCCACACCTTGCGATCAAAATGTCCCATCATGTAGCCATCAACATGAAATATCAATTGATTTTGCTAATATAAGTAGAATCGGATATATCAAGTATAGGACTGTAAGAATTATATTGACAAATCATAATAAAAAATCAGAATTGAATTGATAAAATTAAAAATTTTATGATTGAATTGATCACAGTATGATAAGTTTAGAATTGATTACAGTACGATAAGTTCAGAACTTTTTTGGATAATTTTTTCAAATTTTGAAGGTGGAATTTAAAATCGTGAGAATCTTGGCAAAGATGTCTTGGAAATCGATAAGTTATCTAGAAGACAGAGGGATATCAATTTTTGGCATGAAAAGACTACCTCCGACATCTTTGCAACGATGGATATTGATTAAATGACAAATTATGAGAATCTTGGCAGGAATGCCTTGGAAATCGATGAGTTGTCCAGAATACAAATGGGGATATCAATTTTTGGCAAGAAAGGACTAGATTCGACATCTTTGCGGTTTTTGATTAATTAAAAACAAAACATATCTAACATGTTTAATGTACTTTTAAGTTTTTGAAACGTAAATGATCATGGACAAGTGAATAATTAATGAAAATAAAATTAGTTAAGAATTGAAGAACAAAATAGAACATGATACGTGTTTAATATGTATATAAATCGTCTAGATTGACCAAGTGTTTTTGGTGAATTTGTGAAAGACCATAATTTTAGTGAAAATCATGTATCATATAGTGTACCATGTAGAAGAGTACTAAGTATTTTAAATTTAGAGGATCAAAGTTCGATTTCTCGCGACATGTGCGGTCTAAAAAGAAGTATGCCGATAAAGTTGGTCAGTTTTGAACCGATGACAACATCTTTTGTGAAAATGCTATATCAAATGGAACACCTATATACCACCACAACATACCTAACGAAGTGTTTGCACGGATGTGAGGCATCATATCAACATATCACATTGGATTTGGCCAATTGCAAACCGAACATTAGGCTGTACCCTACAGGAATTTTCCTTGGGAACTAAAGAATAGTAATATTTTTCGTTAATTAACTCTTCATCAGATGGTATTAGTCTATTTATGCATCAAATTAATTTAGTGAAATTTTCAAAAGCAATACATGATGGGAATTCTTAGGGGAAATTATCCAATCAATTCTACTAAGTCTATCGTGCGGATACCAATTTAATTTCTAAATTTTTCAATTTTACCACTTTACTGCTAAATCTTTAGGTGAATTTAATGTTATCCTATTAGTCAATTGCCAAAAATTGCTGACGTAGTGGTCTAATATTGTCCTTTAGGCGATTTTCGTTGAAATCATTGATGTGGTCGGAGATGATTGAACTGCCGCGTCAACAATTTTTAGCCAAAATTCACAAGAAAAACAATGTTGACATAATTGAAAAGTTTCTCACAATAACTTGAGGATTTTTTCTTTTTTGATTAGAAAAAACCAAGCATATTATTTACGGAGGAAAAGCATTACAACCCATTGTAAGGGCATCGATACATAGTAGGTCCAGAACTATAGGAGGAGGTGAAGAGGCCCAGTTAGAGTTTGAAAAGCCTCGGCCAAAGGCCTTAGCGGCCCAGTCAGCAAGGGAATTCGCTTCCCGTCTACAGTGGGACAGACGCAAAAGGGGAAAACGGGAAATCAAAGCTTCAACTTCGACAATTAGGGTTCGGCAGTCCCATGGAGGAGAGCAGCGATTGTTCAGTATTTCTACCATAACCAGGCAGTCAGAATCAATCTGAAGGTTAGCTTCATTCATTCCTTTCTCAAGTAGATAAAGCAGGGCATGATGTATGGCTCGAATCTCTGTTTGCAGAGGAGATGAAGCAGGAACGATTTGGGAGGAACCCCCGATCAGATTTCCTTCGTGATTTCTGCAAATACACGCCACCGAGCCTATGTGATCCGCTACGGGGAAAGCCCCATCAATATTGACTTTGATTGTCCCTGACGGTGGAGGATGCCAGATCCGAGAGGTAGGCGAAACTCGCTGCCCTGTAGATATTACGTCCTGCTGCTTACTACGGTTGCTCTCTGTAGTTATGAATGCAAGATCTACCATCTGTTCGTGAGTTGAGCGTTTGCTGCGGAAGATGAAGTGGTTTCTCGCTTGCCAGATTTACCAGAGGAGAGCTACTACTATCTCCGGATCAGGTACATGTACATCCTGCAACAATATATCTGCTAGCCAAGTGGACATTGATTGTGTGTTGTGTGTTGAAATATTAAGCTGCACTTTCGAATGAGACCAAAGACCCTGAATCTGTGGGCAATATAGAAATAAGTGTTCTGTAGTTTCAGGGAGATGAGTCTGACATAACTGACAATCTGGGTTAGGGAGGATATGTCTTTTGTATAGGTTTTCCCTTGTAGCTAGTGCATTGTGGCAGAGGGACCACAGAAAGACTCTGAGTTTGGGGGCGGTCTGTAGGTGCCAAATCTTGCGCCAAACAGGGGTTGGAATGTGAGGGGATGTGGTTGCAGAGGTGGGAAGATGTTTAGGAGCATGTTCTTTAATAAACTTATAGCCACTTTTAACCGTATAGTCTCCTATAAGTGTCCCTGTCCAAATAATCTTGTCAGAAACCATAGTTGAGCTGAGAGGAATGGTGAGGATCTCCTGAATAACTTGCTCATCAAAACTTTGTTGAAGAAGATGGACATTCCAGGTGGTCGGATGCTGTGTAATATAACTTTCAACCATTGCAGGCTCCCCTCTTTTAGCTGGCCCACCTAGAGTTCCTCTAGCTAACCATTTATCATTTCGAATGTTGATGCTGTGGCCATTCCCAACTGACCATTGAATCTGATCTGAGATGGAATCCCGACCTAATAGCAGACTTTGCCAGCCCCATGACGGAGTTGAACCTCTAGGAGCATGCCATAAATCAGTGGATTGAAAATATAAACCTTTAAACAGTCGACTCCACAAAGAGGAAGGGCATTGAGATAGTCGCCACGCTTGTTTACCAAGGAGTGCTTTGTTAAGACTAAGTAAGTCTCGAAAACCCAGCCCTCCACTTTCCTTCCTTTCTTGAAGTAGTTCCCAACTTTTCCAGTGTATGCCCGATTTGGTACTACTATTTTGCCACCAAAACTGTGCTATTTTCTGCTCAATGGATTTACATATAGAAACTGGAATTTTAAATATTGACATAGCATAGTTTGGTAAGGCCTGCACCACAAATTTGAGCAGTATTTCCTTTCCCCCTTTAGATAGAAGCTGTTCTTTCCACCCTGCCAGCTTAGCACTAACCCTTCCTAGTATCCAGGCGAACATATCCTTTTTAGAAACTCCCCAATCAGAAGGTATCCCTAAATATTTGCCAGTTTTTTCAATCAATGGCACCCTCAATGTACTAGCCAAATTTTGCTTTAAGAGATTAGGACAAGCTCTGCTTAGAAAAAGGCCAGATTTGTTTCTGTTCACCACTTGTCCGGTAGCAAGACAGTATTGTTGCAGGATATTGGCTAAATTTTGACATTCAAGTAGACTTCCATCTAAGAAGAATATGGCATCATCGGCGAAAAATAGATAAGAAAGGATAGGACAGCACCTGTTGAACTGAATTCCTTTAAGATTCCCCATGTTGACAGCTTGTTTGATAAGGGTTGATAAAACATTAGCCACTAGGATGAATATATATGGCGAGAGAGGATCGCCTTGGCATAGGCCTCTTGTAGGTTGAAAATAGGGTAATGGTTGTCCATTGAATTTGACACTCAGGGAAGTCGTCGTTATGCACTGCATTACCCAATTCACCCAATTGGTATGGAAACCGAGCTTACATAAATAGGCCTCCAAGAAATCCCATTCAACTTGATCATATGCTTTTTTCATATCTAGCTTTAAAATAGCTTGAAACTTTCTCTTTTTGACCCTGGTTTTCAATTGGTGCAGGACTTCTTGAACAATCAAGATGTTATCCTGTATTTGCCTACCAGATACAAAAGCACTCTGTTCCATCGAGATCAACTCAGGTAACCAAGGTTTTAATCTGTTGGCTAATATCTTGGATATGATTTTGTAAATAAAATTACAGAGGCTAATGGGGCGATAATGATCTAACCTTTCAGGATGCGGGACTTTTGGAATCAGAGTAATAAGCGTTATGTTTAAAGCTGGGGGCAGCACTCCTGTTCTGAAGAAATTCTGCACTGAGGTAAATATATCCTCTTGGAGTATGTCCCAATAATTTTGATAGAATAGACCGTTAAATCCATCCGATCCCGGGGCCTTTGTTGCCCCCAATTGAAAGGTAGCATTTTTCACTTCTTCCCGAGAAACCTTAGCTATTAAAACCTGGTTCATTTCCATTGTAACTACTGAGGAAATCTGAGTCAGGACAGGGAGATAATCACGTTGGCCTGTTGACTGATATAGATTTCGGAAGTAATCCATTGTCAAATTCTGCAGTTGAGTAGGATCTCGAATCCATCTCTGAGATTCATCCTGTAGCATAGTAATACGGTTAAATTGCCTTCTCTATACTGTCGTCGAATGAAAAAATTTGGTGTTCCTGTCCCCCCACCTTAACCAGTTAATGCGCGATCTCATCGCCCAATATTGCTCTTCTTGCTGCCATAGAGATTGAATTTCTTCCTTCAGTTGCTTGACTGTTGATTGATCATAATTATTGCTTGGTCGATTCATAATGTATTGAAGTTCCTGTTGTAACAGATTAATCCTGTCACGACCATGCGAGAAGGTAGATTTACTCCATCTGGCAAGTACTGTAGAGAGAAGCTGAAGCTTTCGATCAAAGGATGCAAACTGGAGATGTGAAGAATCCCAAGCTTCTGCAATGACCTGTCTACTCTGCTGATGCTGGGTCCAAAAAGCTTCAAAAGTGAAGGATTTATAACACTTCTGTCTGGGACCGTCAGTGAGTAGTAAAAGGGGACTATGGTCAGACGCAATTGCAGGAAGAGCGAAAACTTCCGCTGTAGGGTAAGAAATCCTCCACTCCATAGTACATAATAATCTGTCGAGACGTTCTTTGATTGCATTATCCCCTGCCCTGTTATTAACCCAAGTGAAAGCACAGCCCTTACTGTCAACATCCATTAACGAACAACTGTTTATAAATGATCGAAAGGATTGCATCCTATAGGAATCAGCAAACTTTTTTCCTACCTTTTCCCAGTGGTACATTATCTCATTAAAATCGCCTATACATATCCATGGTAGGTTATTATAGGAACTGATTTGTCTTAACTCTTCCCACAGCTGCTGTCGTTGATGATAAACCGCAGGCGCATGGACACAGGTAATTCTCATTGGGCTTCCTCTTGGATTAGCTGTGCATAACAAGTCAATAAAATTGGCAGTATGTCGCTCTATAGATAACTGCATCTGATCATTCCAGAAAACAACCATTCCTCCCGCCAAACCCACTGGACTTTCCACAAAAGAGTTAGGGAATTTCAGCCTCCTCTGAATTTTCTGTATTACTATGTACTGGTTTTTCGTCTCCATCAAAAACACTATGTCAGGCCTTTCACGAGCCACCAGGGCCCTAAGTGCTTGAACTGTCAGGGTATTGCCCAGACCCTGACGGTTCCAGCTGAGTAGTTTCATTTGTCCTCTGGTGGCTTTTTAGGGCAAGCCACCACAGCCCAGTTGTCAGCCTTGTCAGTCTCATAAATAGGATTGTCCATGAGATGTGAATCATCAAAATCTGCTGTGACATAGGGACGCGCTTCATAAGGAGCATATCTTTTGGCCTTCTTAAGTGGAGTAGTCTTAGGAGGGATTCTATGTGTCTTTACTTTCTTGACTTTTGAAGAGTTGGCCTCAATGTCTTTACCACTAAAATGCTGGACCTGTACAGGGGATTTTTGCTGTGGCACGAGTTCTGTTCTTGGGCAATCAGCATGAGGGACCTGTTGGTTAAGTGGAGCAGAAGAAACCGGAGGGGTGCTAGGTAAGAGAAGGCGTGAGTGTTGCGGCGTTTCAAGTATGATCTCCTCAACTCCTTCATGGGTAGTATCTTCGTCGTAGAAAGCACGCCAATATGGGCTATGTTCCTTAACATCAGCTCTTAACCAGTGACCATAGGAGAAGTTATCTTTCCCATCTTGTTGCGACTCATCATAAGGTATAGTGGGACAATAACTGGCATAATGTCCGATAACCCCACATGAGTAACAAAAGTAGGATATTCGTTCATATTTGAAGTCCAGCCATAGATTCCTACCTTCTAATCTTATAAGCTTTCCTGGTTGTAGGGGTGTTTGCAAATTAAGTTCGACACGAGCCCTTCCTGTCCATAATGTCGTATGTTCTCTGCCTTCAATTTTTACCTGCTGCACATTACCAAGATGCCTCATAAGTCTACTGATCATCTCCTCTGTACAACGCTCAATAGGAAGGCCAAAGAGTTGCACCCAGAAGGCGCAGGTGGTGAAATCATAGTGATGCAGAGGGGTGTTTGGTAGCCAGGGCTTCAAGATAACTAGGTGATGTGAGAACAGCCACGGACTATTATCTAACACCCGCTGTTTTTCTGCTATCGAGTTAAACTTAAACATATATACTCCCTCTTCACGTTGAGTAATTTCAACTTTATCATTACGCCAGATTCGTTGCATAGTATTCTGAAAGGCTGGTAGATTGATAGACGGAGTAGATAGTATTTTACCAACCAGAATGAATTGACATTCTGCCAATGTTTCAGCAGGAGCAGCTTCATCCCAGACTTCAACCTCCTGCGGTGACCAAAGGCGACCTAATCTGGTACAAAGAGCAGCAAGGCGTGCATCTCCTTCCTGACTTGAGGATGCCATCTGCATGCATGTCTTGGAACGAAAAGAATGAAGCTTCGCGAAGCACAATTGAAGCAAAACAGTCCACTACCGTAAGAGATAAACGATTCCCTTCGTGAGACAGAAATTGACGGAAATTATGGGTGGAAGCGAGAAAGAAGACATCGGAGAATGGCGAGAACGGAGGCCATAACTGGAGACTGCAAATCTGGGAGAGAAAACCGAGAGATGAAACGTACTGACGGACGAACCGAAGATATGAGATTTGGGTATAAGGGTTTGTTGATGAAAAGTTCTACCACCAGGTAGTGGAAAACTCTACAAAGCGAGAGAGAAAACCTGACATTCGCAGGAGAAGCATCCAATTCACAGCGTGCGTGGCGTAGCCAACCTCGAATGAATGACTGTCATGACAGAGCCATGTCCTTTTCCAAGTTGGTTTCTCTCGCCATGTTGCTATGAGCTTATACGATGCGATGCTTTCTTCTTCTCCTTGGAGGGTCATCTATTTTTTTCCATTTTGGTCGGCCATGATGCTATATCAAGCCTATCTACTTCTTTTCAACGTGGTTTGTTGCGTGCCAAATTGAATCCGGAACATTGTAAATGATATCAGAATTGAGTCTCGGATAGTTATTGGGATTCTCGTATATTTGTTGGGTTTGTGCAGTACTTTCCCTAGAGAAAGGACTTTATATATATATTTTCCACACACTTATTGAGCTCTAATTGATTTAGTCCGTTCCATGCGCTCAACCAAATTTGTTCGGAACTAAACCTTGTTTTACGGCGTCGCATCAACAACGCCGAGGTTTTTATCTTACTTTTATTTCTGCTTAAACTTAGTTCTTGCATTCACAGTAGTTGAAAGGTGAAACTGTGGACCTCCTTTCACAATATTGTTGTCAAAAAAAGAGAAGAAAGATTTGGATAATCTGGATTTAGGGTTAACTTATGATCAACTTTTACCTCATCACATCCAATATATGAATATTAAATGAATTAGTGCTTATGTGCATGTGTTTTGCATGCACGTCAGGAATTGATATTTGGAAGATTAAGTAGAGAATCACATGTTACGAAGCATTTAAACCATTAAATAACGCAAAGAAATCGCTCACGAAAGGACACATTATGAAAAGATTATATAAATGTTAACGAAAAGTGAAAAATATCCAGAGATTGGAAATATTTTAAGGGAAGTTGTTGTAGGTTGAAAGCTAAATCAAAATACAATGATTCGTAAGAAGAAGATTAAAATCCCATCAAAATAGGAGGGACTCTTCACATCCACAGGACGTTCTACAATGGTTCCCGAAGATAGAGAAATTGAATAAGTCAACGAAAGGATAGATTTTCAGGTTCTTTCAGGTGATGACGTGTCCGTCCATTGAGCAATCATCGAGCGCCGACTTTTAGCTGGGTAGACACTGAAAATCAACCTCTGCAATCTTAAATGATAATCCGTATTTCAGTGAAGCTAGAGATCACCGGCTTCTCCACTTTGCGTTCAGAAATATCTCATATTAGCTTCTCCTCGAAAGCCTTCTATGCCTTTAAATACGAATGATTCATCATCAAGACACTGTACCCTTCCTCTCCAGATCATAGTTCTCATCCAACTCTGTCTTCGCAGCTTGTAAACCTTCGCAGTTGTCATGGCGATCATCATCAAGTTCGCCCTCGCCCTCTCCTTCGCGGTCCTTGTGCCGCTGCCACCGTGCCGACCCCTGGAGGTTCCGAACTACCAAGGCGTGGAAGATTGGCCCGAATTGACCATTGCGCGGCGAAACCAGAGAATATAGAAGAAGATAGGATCAGCGTCAACATGACGAGGTTGAGCGGAGCCACAACTGGAGGTCGAGCCAGAGCCCGAGCCGGAACCGAGCCTGATCCCGAGCCTGAGCCCGAGCCCGAGCCGGAGCCTGTTCCCAATCCCCAGCCCAGCCTTGTCCCTGGCGTGAGGCCAAACCCCGCGATCATAATGCCGACGCCAACGCCTGAAGATATTGTTGGAAATACGACTTCCTCGGCCATCAGGTCTCAGCCGTTGCTCAGTTCGGTTGTTTATTCCTCCCTTTTCCTTGGTTGGTTGTCTAGAATCCTAGATTAAATTGAACCCTCAAGAAAGAGCCAGTTAGGGTTGGTTGTAATGTCGTATTTATTTTTCTTATAATCTCTGAATTAATTTGGATTCTTGATGATTTGGTTCCCCCTACAGTCTTGTTTTGCGTTCCCTTGCCTGTCAACTTCTGTGATACATGTACCTACCATGGACAACGCAGTTGGTGGAGATCTCTCCTCCAGCAAAGGAGAGTCAATAGTTAGCGATTAAAGCAGAAGGCCCGGTGGTGGGTCACTGGGTCAGTTTCCCTCGAGATATAGTCGCTATTGGGCTTCCACTGCAGAGGCCCGTGAGACCCCAAATCGGCTAAGCTGACAAGGGCAGCTCCGGCGGATCCTCGGTCACCAAAAAAAAAAAAAAAAAAAAAAAAAAAAAAAGCTTCTTTGATACATGTTCGTGATGTAGTCAGCAATAACTCTTGCATGGATCGTATATATATATATAGGGACATATATATATATATATATATATGTGTGTGTGTGTGTGTGTGTGTGTGTGTGTGTGTGTGTGTGTGTGTGTGTGTGTGTGTGTATTTGTCCTTTAGTGTGTTCTATTTGATGGTTGTTTTCATGAGGCTCGTGAAGGCCGATTTTAGCTGGATGATTCTACCATTCTTGATTTTTGTTTTTATCTGTGGTGGTATGGTGGTAGGTTTCTGATCAACAGTTTGAAAATGTAAAAGAAAAAAAAAACCCTTTTGTGGATAATTAGAATTACATTTTTGAAATTATCAACTTATCACTTATCGGTTACCTTAAACTTACCAACCCTAAATATGGATTTACCAATCTTTGCTTGAGTAAATTACAAATTCTATATTAGATCATTTGGGTCCTCAGATTTGAGTTACTTTTTGTTTTTTTAATTTAATTAAGTTTTGTTATCATTTTTCAACTTTTATTTCGTTTTATACTAAACGCCTCGATCGATTTTTATGCGTGACTTAACAAATTTTCTCCCACCAAAGGACTAATCGTCTTTCACAAGCTCTCATTTGAGTTGATGACCAACGTGTCGATATTTCTATTAAATTAACACCTTTATTTACCTTACTAATAACCCGTTAATCTTTTCAGATATTACAAAACTTGATTGGAGTGATTACTCTTTGATTAAATTACTAACTTACGGAGCAAAGTTTCTTGATTGTTCTAAGTTAGAAACTTCTCTCATCTCCGGCAAAATATAATTATTATTATCTTTCACAAACTTTTGTTTACCTTTCTTACTAACACGTGAGATTACAATTCCTTATTTAAGTGACTCAGCAAATTTTTTTTTCTGATTAAATTATATAATGATTTTGGGTTACTTAGCCAATGTTTTAAGTTGTTTTTTATTTACCAAAGCTAATTTGAGTTGCTTACTAATATTTACTTAATTTTTTCCATAAAATTACAAAGGCTTTTATTGAGTTACCCAATTTTCAAATTTACCAACTCTTTTTAAAATTATCAAATTGTCAAACTTGCCAACACTTTCTAAAATCATCAATCTTAATTAGAGTGATTACAAACTTTTCTTGATTAATTTACCAAATAATTTTGTCTTACCGACCAATATAATGAATGCTATTTTTTTTTTTTTTTTTTAAACCTGGACTTCTCTTAACTCTTAATGAAAAAGGTTTTCGATCGTTTATCAAAATTTACTTTTCTTTCTTAAAAACTATTATATGAAATTAGCAATCTTTATTTCAGTGATTTGCCAAATTTTTGCCTGATCAAGTGACCAAATAGAATTTTTGGTAAGTTAAAAAAAAAAAAAAACTTGGTAAAGAATTAAATGAGAGTCAATAACTTAGAACAAATCGATGGCTTAATCAGAGGAAAGTCAATAGATCATTTAAATTAAATTTATCGATATCATATAAGAGTTAGTAAATTTTACCTATAGTTGAGAAACATAAAAATAAAATTTTATAAAGCTAAGAAAATTAGTAATCAAAAGAAAAATGAACAGTAAATAAGAGTTAGTAACTCAAAAGTAGTTGATAAAGTAGAGAAAATTGGTAAATTACTCTAGTTGAGGTTGATAATTTGTAAATAAATGCGGTAAGTTTAAAGCTATAGTAAGAAATGCATAAGCCTTGTAAACTATAAAAACATGGAAAATTAAAGGATAGATAATGGTAAGTAAATGACATGACTTTTGTTAACCCAATACTACGTGAAATTTAATGGGAAAAAAGTTAGTGAGTTTACTAATTTGGGTTGGTAATAAGATTGTAAATGTTAAGGCTAATAAAGATAATAACTCGATAGAAAAGTTGGTAAATGAAAAAAAAAATTAAACATTACTAAGTGATTCAAATGAAATTGGTAACTCGAAAGTAGTTGGTAATTTAATTAGACAAAATTTGGTAATTCACTCTAATTGAGATTGTTATTTTCATATAAGAGTTAAAAAATTGAATTGTTAGTAAGTTATGCAAGTAATATATGGGAGTTAGTACAAGAATCGTTCATTAGCCAAAAAAAAAAAGAAGCCGGTAATTTCATAAAAATATCAATGAGTTACTATCAAGTTACCTAACGCTTATCAACACCTCATTAACATGATGAGGTTGGGTGGAGCCACAACGGAACCAGAACCCAAACCCGAGCCCGAGCCCAAGCTCGAGCCCGAGCCCGAACCTGTCCCTGGCGTGAAGCCAAACCCTGCGATCATAATGCCAATGCCAACGCCCGAAAATATTTCCGGAATTACGACATCCTCGGCCATCATGTCTCGCCCGTTGCTCAGTTCAGTTGTCTGTTCCTCTTTTCCTTGGTTGATTGTCAAAATCCTAGATTGAATAAAACCCGCAAAAAAGAACAAGTTAGGGTTCGTGGTAGTGTCGTATTTATCTTTCTTATAACTCCCGAATTAATTTGGATCCTTGATTATTTGGTCCCCCTGCAGTCTTTCGTGTAAACTTCTGTAATACATGTTTATGATGTTTCCAGCAGTCAGTAATAACTTGATTGCGGTGATTACTCTTCGATTAAATTACTAACTTACTGAGCGATGTTTATTGATTGTTTTAAGTTACAGACTTCTCTCATCTCCGACCAAATATAATTATTTTTATCTTTCGCAAACTTTTGTTTACCTTTCTTACCACCAAGTTGAGATTATTAATCCATGTTCAAGTGACTTGCCAACTTTATTCCGATTAAATTACCCATTAGTTATGGGTTATCAAGCCAACGATTATTTGTTTCTTTCTAAAAGTAGAAACTTTCCTATTGGCTTACCACTTTTACCTGATTTACTTAACATTTTTTTTTTAAAGTAAATGAACTTTTTTCACTCTATTTAGATTTTGCCAATTATTCTCCTACTTGACACTTAACAACACTTAATTAAAAATTACCCCCATGGAAAAAAGTTTCCGGAACAATAAAATTTTGCCTTGTAAAGTGAAGATTGGATCCCTCTTATTCAGCCAAAAGGATAAATAGGAAAAAAATCCGAAGGCAGGGCGATGAAGTAATTTGTGCGAATATAGGATGAGGGTGGGAATAAGGCTGAAATCATCTACAACACGATAGGACTTTTTGAGTCCTGGCTAATCTCTTGTAAAGCAGTTCCCTCGTCTCATGTAAATTGGTTCCTAAGGTAAGCCTAAAACTCATACTCTTAGGTTGCGTTTGGTAGTCGGGATAAAATTCAGGATATGATATGATTTATCATATCCTACATTTGGTGCTCGCTCAGGACATGATAAAGTAGGATATAAAGGAGATATAGACAAGATAGAATAATCCCATGGGGAGGTGGGATAAAGATGAATAGGATTTCTAATGTCCATAATAGGAAAGTTATTTTTTTTCGAATAACAAACTTATTAAATTAACAACATTGAAATTATATTTCAATATAAATAATATTTGAATTCTAATTTAAGAAATTAAAAATGAAAAAAATAGAAACTTATTTTAAATTAATCTTATTTTAATTTATATATTCAACTTTAATTCTATCTTATAATAAACATTCAATCTATAAATTAAATATTTATATTTATTAAATCTTTTTGGTATTTTTGTATTTTAGGTATAGTAGTACAGGTTTACTATTTGATAAAATTTTATTAAAGAATGATGAAAAGGGAAAAAAATAATAAAGAAAATAATATAAAAAAGAGGAAAAATAAAATAAAAATAAACTAAGGAATAATGTTACGAGAGATTTTCACCATCTCCGTTTATGAACATTTAGGTTAATTTATAATGATATGCCATTTATATCAAAAAAATGTACATGATATGATGTGAATATATCCGACTTTAATACTACGATTCACGAAACGATAGACTGGATATAAAAAAATCGCAGGATTTCATATCCTATCCTATCCAGTCCTATCCTGATTAAAAATCCGGACGACTAAATATAGCCTTAAGGACAACCTGGAGGAAAAGAAGGATCGATGAGTGGAATCCGTTCTTTGATTGATTAAGTCTACTTTGCGTTGGAGAAACGTTGACCTCCTTAATTGCATTCTTCGCACATATAACATCGCTATCAACGTGATCGACACTGCCTCTTCATCTCAGAAGTTCACAAGTTGGGCTCTTTATAGATTGAAACATCAGCGAACGAATAATAGAAGAAAGCGTCGAGCTTGAATATAATCTCCGTCACGGAATCACCGACGCTGCGAGTTATGGAGGGAAAAAGAAGACAGGATTGTTTGGGTGGTAGTGATAGTGGTCGTGCAGGTAGTGGTGGTGGTGGTAATAGCGATAAAGGGTGGTCATGCAGGTGGCAATGGCGGCCGCCACGCGACCCCAGGTCACCTGAAAATTCGGAGCTACGTATTGTGTTTTGTGAACAGTTTTTGGTGATTTGAGTGCAAATTTGGAGGTAGCATATGATGTTTCTAAGTCATATGGTTGTTGGACCATAAATGTTGCCCCAGATAAATAAATAAAATAGATGCAGAAATGTTTTGTATGCCTCAAAGAAGAGGGGGAGGGGGGGGACTTATCGTGCCGACTTCAAATTTGATCCATTATCACCAATTACAAAATAAAAAACATATTTATCAGTTGAAAATTAAGATGTGAAGAAATTCGATTGCATAATTATCTTTAAGTACACACGTGGATCATCTGATTGCAAGTGGCGGAAAATTCGACAATGATATGAGTGCACAAATTTATCTGTGTGTATAAAGTTACAAAAGCGATTGACGCCGTTTAGAGCAAGTTCGACAATAGCTCTTAAGCCGACACATACTGATGCTGGTGAGAGTATACGGTCCTGCAGTTGGACTCGCTGAATTTATTTGTGTACTAAACAAAAGGATTCTCTTTAATATTTTTAAAATAATATTGTTTGTTTTTTCATCTAGACACAGTTATAAAATTCCTTTTATTTCAGAGAGTTTTTTTTTTTTTTTTTTTTTTTTTTAATGAAATGCGGTATCAGAGAATTTGGATTAATTTGATTCCGACGCTTTTGTTGTTCTTTATCACAATTTTAAGTCCACCCATGGCTTGTGCTGGCTATTATACTAGGAAACGTACCCGTGCTCTGTTGTGGGACCACAAACAATCAAAGCCGCTGTATGGATAACGAGGTTTATCTTTTAATCATAACTTTGATTTTTATAGTACTTTTGATAAATATTTTTTTAAACAACAAGAATGTAGGCTAAATTATCATTTGTTTTGGCTTACAAAATAAGAAAATAACATACGCAAAATCATTAAAGTTCTCATCAAATCATGACCAATGATTGATTACAAAAAAATTAGTATTATAACATTCGATGATAACATCGAAGTGGCGACCTTTTTCTCTAAGGTATGATAATTTAATTATTTCGAATTTGATTATAAGTAAACTATAAGTGCTTATCTTCTCCATGGGTTTAAACTACATGTTAATTAGAGATAATTATTTTCTTGTTGATGTAGATACAGCATCAAAGCATTGTGTCAGGGCTCTCAAGGATACAAATTGAGCATTTACCAATAACTCAGTCTAACGACCAGGTTTTATGCTTCTTCCTGTCAGTGCAACAACACTGTTGATTCAAAAATAATAGCGCCTGCCACCGTCCGATCTTGTTGGTACATATGATGAGAGATTGCATATCATGAATGTATGACCCAATAAATAATGAAAAGAAATTATCTATTGATAAAAATGGCAAAGCACAAATAAAAAATTGCATATATATTTATGGAAAGACAATAAAATATCTCCAGATTTGAAATTGCTTTTGGAAAGATGTTTTAGTATCTAAAACATCTAGAATGTAATATTGAAAAAGGCCAAGGATAAAATAAAAATACAAATTTACGCATTTGGTATTTGAAAAAAATAATTGAGATATCATAAAAATAGGAGGAGTTCACATGTTATCACTTTGATCAATCATCAATTGCCGAGGGTTATCAATTTCCTCGATTTTTCTTCCAAAACGAATATATTCTCATAAAATTTATCTCGTGGAAATTGTTTAGCTGGATAAACACTGAAATTCAATCTGTCCAATCTAGACGATAATCCATATTCTAGTGAAACTAGAGATCGCCAGCTTCTCCACTCTGCGTTCGGAAAAATCTCAGAACAGATTCTCCTTCAAAGTCTTCGCCTTTAAATATGAATAGTTCAGCATTAAGACGCTGCACTCTTCTTCTCCACTTTATAGTTCTCATCTAACGTTGTCTTTGCAGCTCGTAGACTTTCACAGTTCCCATGGCGATCGTCATGAAGTTCACGCTTGTCCTCTCTCTCGCGGTCCTCGTGCTGCTGCCGCCGTGCCAACCCCTAGAGGTCTCGAACTACCAAGGCACGGAAGATTCGCCCGGATTGACCGTTGCCCGGCTAGACAAGAGAATTATTGAAGAAGATAGGACCGGCTTCAACATGACGAGGCTGGGCAGAGCCACAATTGAGTCCGACTCCGAGCCCGAGCCCGAACCCGACGAGCCTGAGATCATAATACCGATCCCAATAACCGAAGATACTGATGGAAGTACGACGTCCTCGGCCATCAGGTCTCCCCCGTTGCTCAGTTCGGTTGTTTGTTCCTCTCTTTTCCTTGGTTGGTTGTCTAGAATCCTAGATTGAATAGAACCCTCAAGCAAGAACAAGTTAGGGTTGGTCGTCGTGTCTCATTTATTTTTCTTGTAAATCCTGAAATAAATTTCGGATTCTTAATTAGTTGGTTTCCCCTGCAGTCCTGTTTTGCGTTTCCTTGCGAGTAGATTTCTGTGATAAATGCTCATGATGTTTTTAGCGGTCAGTAATAACTCTTGCATGGATTGGGTATATATATATATTCTTGTTTTGGACTATCGCAAAAGAAAATCGAAGATGATCAATCCGGTGCTCGGATTGTATTATTTCGTCCTTTACTAGTTTGTTCTACTTTGATGGTTGATTTCATGAGGCTCGTGAAGGCCGATTTTAGGTGGATGATTCTACCATTTTTTATTTTTTATTTTTATCTTGGTGGTAGGTTTGCAATAAAGATTTGTGGATAATTAACAATGCTTTTATGAAATTATCAACTTATCTCTTATCATCTACCTTAAATTATCGATTTTTAATATGCATTTACCAACCTTTATATGAGTGTATTACCAATTCGATTAGATCATATGGGTTATCAAATTTGAGTTAGTATTTTTTTTCTTAATTTAATTAAGTTTTGTTATCATTGATCAACTTTTATTTCTCCTTCTACTAAACGCCTCATATTTATTGATTCTTACGTGTGAATTATCAATTTTTCTCCTATCAAAGGACTAATTGTAGTTCACCAGCTATCATCTAAGTTGATGACCAACGTGTCAATATTTCTATTAAGTTACCATTTTTATTTACCTTACTAGTAACCATTTCCCAACTCATTTAACAAATTACAAAATTTGATTGGAGTAATTACTCTTTGATTAAATTACTAACTTACTAAGCGATGTTTATTGATGGCGTTAAGTTACCAACTTCTCTCATCTCATATAAAATATAATTATTTTTATCTTTCACAAACTTTTGTTTACCTTTCTTACCAGCAAGTCGAGATTATTAATCCTTATTTGAGTGACTTACTAACTTTCCTATTGGGTTACCACTTTTACATGATTTACTTGACATATTTTTAAGTAAACCAACTCATTTTACTGTATTTAGATTTTACCAATTTTTCTCCTACTTGACACTTATCAACACTTAATTAAAAATTACCCCCATGGAAAAAATCCGTTTTTCTTTACCGAACAATAAAATTTTGCCACGTAAGTGAGGATTGAACCCCTATTACTTAGCCAAAAGGATATAAATAGGAAAAATCCGAAGGGAGGGAGACAAAGTAATTTATGCGAATATAGGATGAGGGTGGGAAAATGACTGAAATCATGTACAACATGATAGGACTTTTTGAGTCCCGACTAATCTCTCGTAAAGCAATTCCCCTATCTCACGCACATCAAGTCTTAACACAAGCCGAAATTGATTCTCTTGGGAACAACCTTGGAGAAAAAGAAAGATTGATGAGTGTAATCCGTTCTTTGATCAAGTCTACTTTGCGCCAGAACAACCTTGACCTCCTCAATTGCATTCTTTGTACATCTAATTTCACTGTCCACATGATCCCCTCTTCGTCTCAAAACAAAGTTTCCTCCATAACTCGCAGCGTAGGTGATTCCATGGTGGAGATTACATTCATGCTCGAACATTTCTGCTGTCATTCGTCTGCTGATGTTTCAATCCATGTAGAGCCCGACTTGCGGAAACATGAATTATGTGACTAGGGCTAGGGCCATCACGTTACATCCTGTCTTCTCTTTCGCTAGAATTAATTGTTATCTCGATACAAAGAAGATGAAGTCGTAAAACCAGTCTTGTCTCCAAGAGTTTGCTTCGACTATTTCTTTGTGACCCGGAGATTTTCGCAACTCCATGATGGAGATCAAATTCACGCTCGCCCTTTCCTTCGTGATTCTCATGTTGCTGTCTGATCTCCCAAGAGGTGGCTCGCGAGATCGCCGAGTCCATGGACAAGACCCTCAGCCAACAAGCAGCAACAGCAACCGTCGACAATGTCTCTTTTGACACCTAATTTTGGAAAATAAAATTGCATTTTGAACAAATAAAAAGAAAAAAAATGAAAATGGGAGAAATTGATTTGATTGAATTATGCAAGGAAATATGGAATTCTGATGGATGTCCGGATTTTGTTAAATGCAGCAACAATTTTGAAATCAAGTGAAAAATGGGTAAGAATGGAGCTGGTTGCCAAATCATACAGATTTGATTTAACGTGACAAGAAATGGTAACTCAAGAAATGCCATGTAGAGAGACCATTTCGAATCACTATAAAAGAGAAGCTCATTTTTCATGACAAAAAGCGGAATTCAGAAAAATTTTCAGAGCAAAAGTGAGAGTGGTTCTTTCATTTTGTTAGAGTTAGAAATTCAAAAAAAAAAAAAGAAAAGGTTATTTTGTCTTTGTTTTCCAGAAAAAGTCAAGGTCAAACAATGAGTTCTGAAAAAGTCAGCAGAGAAGTGACGTGAGAAAAAAAAAAGAGAAAAAAGAAAAGAGGAAATGCTACAATGTCGTCTTCCCCGAAGGGGCCTCCCCGATCGCTCCAGGCGTGACTGCACCGTCCAGCATGCCGGCACCGCTTCGCCTCGCCGAACTCGCCCCTGACGCATAGCAGCACAACCGCTGACGCTTGCGCTCCTCGCCACTCTGCTCGCCGTTCGCCACTCCTCACCGCTCTGCTCGCCATTCGCTACTCCTCGCCGCAACATCCCTGCTCTGCTGGTCGAGCTACCCTCGCTAGCCACCGTCGTTGCGCCTCCACAAGGTCTGAAACCGAGCAGACTTTTGCCCCTTTCAACCCGACGCCTCTGCAGCAGTCCTCTACAATAGATTGCGAAGCTCACCGCGTCGATCTCGCTCGATGACCACGTCACCACCTGCTGCTACTCGCCTTCGCCCGTTGCCATCGTTGCTCAGCCGTGAGCCCCTGCCGCCGTCTTCGAGTTCCAAATGCTACTGTTCACCTGCGCTTTCGTCTATCTGCCACCACTGTAGCCTCGTGCCCCGTGCCGCCGCCGATCCCCGCCCGCCCGCGCCGGGACGCCACACCTCTCGCTCCCCTCACCGGAGCACTCACGCCGGACACCCTCACTCCATCTCGTTGTTGTCCCTGCTGCATTCCCCCTAGGTAGTTTATTTTTCTTTTTTTTTTTTTATTTTATTGTCATTTATTTATTCATTTTAAATTTTGTTATTATTGTTTAAGTTAGAATATGGTTTGCCAATGTTAATATTTATGCATTTTGTAGGCATCATCCACTAGGATTTTGTCCGAATTAATATAATTATTAATTTAATTTGAGTGACATTGGATTATTTTTTAATTATATTAATTTTTGGGCTTTTTGGTAGAATTTTAATTGTTAAATCATTATAATTATTAATTTGATCCGTAAGACTTCGAATCAGATTTTTAATTATTTTGATCTCTTTGTCGTGATAATTAGGTTAAGATAATCGTTAATTTGACCTGTGAGACAACAAGTTATTTTTTTAATTATTTTAATCCTTTATTTTGTGGTTATTTTAGATTTAATATTTATTTAATAATTATTTATCTTTAAAAAAACTAAAAAATCAAAAAATCAAAATTCTGCATGAGCATATAGGTTTAGTAAATCAGACATGTAGGTTTAGTAAATTAGATTTTCTTAGGATTACATTTTTAAGGTTGCATTTTTTAGAAATAAGTTAGGGTTGGATCTAAATAATTTTCTTTTAGGGTTTTAGATAATGTTCACACATTTTAATTATCTCATTTTTCCAAAAAAAATAAAATAGTTTTCTAAGATAGGATAGGGTTTAAGTCAAATTAATCCTTAGAATAAATTAGAAAATTATCCCTTTTTAGATAGATTAATTATGGTTTTCATAAATTCTGAATTTCAATAAAAAAAATGCAAAAATACTAGGTGCATGTTGACTAGTTTGCATAATAGGATTATTTAATCAGAATTTGTTCATTAGTGAAGTTAGGTCATTAGGTGCATAATAACTAGTTTGCATAATAGGCCCATTTAATTAGAATTTGCATATTAATAAGATTAAGTCATTTACTTTAAAAATGCATTTTTATAAAAGAATTCTAAATTTTAAGAAAACCCAAAAAAAAAAATTGTTTGCTTTATGTGATGCAATTTATTTATTTATTATTTTTATTTGAATTTTTTAATAACGGATGAGCACTCGTGTGATCACCACATTTGCATGATAGTAATTTAGGTTAAAATAAATCAATTGCCTGCAAAAAAAACATTTTTGAAAATTAAAAAAGAAATGGTACCGAAAGGGCGCTAGAGCAATCTAGTGTATCCAAGTTCCTGTATCCTTAGTCTCTAGTTCATAGGGGTAAAATAATTCTCCTATTATTTTACTTAGGTGTCTAATCGACCTACGATAAACTGATTAGTGGCGACTCATAGTTAATAATGTTTTGCATGCTAAAAAACTTGAACCTAAGTCGCGAATTGGCATGGACTTGGGAGAGCCCAAGCTAAGTTAAAGACTTAGTAATCCATTAACCTAATTTTAGGTGGTGCACCCGAAATTTAGGTCGTGACAGCTTAGCGACTCCGCTGGGGACTTGTGTTAAAACGCTTAGTGGACTTAAGCGAATTTTTCTTTTCCTTTTAAAAAAGGTTTTTGTTTGGCAACGAGGATCCCAAGTGCATCCATAACATTCCTAAGGTGTTAAATGTTCTTGCAGATTGGAGGTATAAGGGGAGTAGTCTATGCTAACCTTTGTCTTGCAGGGAGGTGTTGGGATTAATGATTTATTTTTCCCTGATTAGAAATGTTGTTTGCATTTAAACTGTTGTGCATGTTTTATTGTTTTTAGCACTACACTATTGCACACACAACTTGTGGCCGGACTTGGGCCGTGATAGAATTTCTAGAATGGTGTTGAGAATGATACTTCCTCCAAAACGAGACTGCTATGTAGAGGTTGACCTTCTCTTCCTCGAAAGTCTTTTCATTGTGTCGAATGTGTTTGTCCATATCCGCGAGACTGCGTGACTATTAGACATTCCATTCGACTAAGCCGGAGTTAAGGGGACCTGACACGTTAATGCGAGACTGAAACAATCAGATCATCCTCTTAGCTCCACTTTGTTAAGCCATCTAGATAGAAATCGAGCCTCACATTTCATGCGTGTGTCTATATGCTTGTCATCCCTTCCAGTGAAAGTAAGTTGTCGGTCCATGACAATAGGTTTCGTCGCTGGTCTTGTTTTATATGCTATGGGGAGAACCGACGTACAATTCATTTCCACTCCCAAAAAAGAGCTCAAGATGTGGTTGGATCAGTTAGATTAAGAGGGCCAGAGGTATGTGAAGACTAGGATTGCCTGACTTTTCCCGCTATTAGAGATCAACATTCACTTTGGTGTGATACAAGCACTCCCTCACTTCTGGTGTCCACAAACTTCCACCTTCATATTTGGTGAGTACGAATTGACTCCAACTCTTGAAGAATATAGTGTTGCCATTGGAATGCCCCTGGAAAAGGAACTTGTTAGACCGCCTATTGGTATAGATTCTATTTATGAATTATCACAGTTTTTAGAAATTGAAGCCGAAAGAATAAGGAAAGTTGTCAAGGCCAATTGTTTTGCATGGCCATTTTCGTTTTTTGGAAGACTGTTTTGCAAGTCAATCAATGGTGTCAAAAGCTAGGATCTTCATGTTAGCATTTTTCGGGCTAATTGTTTTTCCTTATCGAAGAAATGCCATTAATCCTTCAATTTCATGGGTAGTTAATCGTGTTTGTGACGGGTTAAATTATGTCAATATGGTTTTAGCTGAAACATTTTTGTCATTAAACCGTTTCAAACAAAATGAAGAAAAGACCATGCGTGCCCTCCCTGAACTTTTGCAAATATAGTTTTTCTCCCACATAAGAGGATTTGGGTACCTCATAAAACAATTTAAGATTGACGATTTTAGGTACCCCATACAAAAATCTGTGGTCCTAGAGCTTTTTTCTTCAAATAAACAGTACGCTCGTTGGATTAATTTTTTGAAAGATCCTAATCCTAAGGCATTCTTATGGCATACTAAATGTTTCCGAGTTGATGAGGCTCATTTCTCACACAAGCATGATGAGCCAATCCCATTGCTAGGTCTTTCTAGTGCGACTTCTTATTACCCATATAGGGTGGCCCATCAGTACAAAGCTCTTTAGGAAGTTCCTCCACCACTCAAGACAAAAATGTTCCAAGTTCGTTTTATTTGAACAAACTATAACTACTTCAACGAGATCCAGATGATCATTGCCGCATAGAATGAATGCCACCCAGAGAAGATTTTGGTGCCCAAAAGACTGAAAGGCGAAGAGGAAGTCCACCATGCGTCGACATTCTACATTCAACAACATCGAATTCCTGCGGCCTTACGTCCAGTGGTCCCTAATGTGACTAAGAAGCCCACTCAGCGAGCATAAATTGAGCATCTTAAGCAGAAAGTGGAAATGATTGAAGTTGAAAATAAGAAGCTTCGCAAGGCATTGGAATCCCGAAAGCATATAAAATGAGATCTTTTGAATTTTGATTCTTAATCCAATGTCTAGGGAGCTTGATTTTGATTTTCAATTCAATTTTTAGTTCAATGTTTAGGGACTTGAATTTCAATTCTTAGTTTATTGTTTGGTTTAATGTTTCTAGTGAATTTTGAATAAAATCAGGCGATTAGACCGTTGTCATAGGCCATTTTCTATCTTATTACCGGTTCTTACATTACCTCTTTTTCCACTAGGTAACAACGGATCCACCACGCTTGCCTATTATTACGCGGTCAAAGGCTAAAATGGCTAACCAAAACGAGATGCGCGATCGCATGTCCTCCATGGAAGAGCAACTCCAACAGCTAGCTGTCTCTATGCAGCTTATAACAGCTCAACTTCAATCCCTCCGAGTGAATCCGAACCTTGCACCCGCTCTCCCCGAAATGGTATCTCCAAGGCTGGCAAACAGGGCCCAAATGAGTGACGACGAAATGCCTAGGCTGTAAGATGACATGGTCTTTATTGGAAAGGCCAAGCTTGATAGTGTTCCAAAGACAGATCAAAATGAGCGAGTTGCAAAGCTGGAAGAGAAAGTGAGACAGCTGTAGGAGTCACAAAGCTCACTCCCATTTGATCTCTCAGTCTATGAGAAGGTCAAAATGCCGAGCAAGTTCAAAATGCTAGAGTTTGAAAAGTAAGATGGGACATCTTGTCCAAAATCTCATTTGCAAATGTACCACGTGCGCATGACCCAGCATGTAAAAAATGAGCCCCTTATGATCCAATCATTTCATGCAAGTTTGACCGGGCCCGCACTAAACTAGTACGTGATAAAGAATGTAAACCTCTTCAAAACTTGGAACGAAGTGGCAGACGCGTTCCTCAAATAGTACAAGTTCAACATGGACATCGCGCCTTCCCGAGAAGACCTGGAGCAGATGGAAAAGAAAAGGAGTGAGTCATTTAAAGAACATGCTATGAGATGGAGAAACCTGGAGGCTCAAATTACTCCAGAGCCTACCAACAAGGAGTTGATGAAGTTGTTTGTGAAGACCCTTCCATCTAAGTTCCGTAACTGAATGGCCAGTACGTATGTCGAGAGCTTCAACCAGCTTATTCCTGTAGGAGAACAGATTGAGATGTGGATAAGGGAATGATGCTTTTCTGAGCCATCTACTAAGAGGTTCTCTGCCAAGAAGGAGAAGGAAACGGCCATGGATGTAAACATGGCTTATAGCCAACAAAGCGCCAAACGTACCTCAGCTATCCAAGTGAACCCAAGACAGCAACAACTCGCCGGTCGTCAATCATTCGCCCAAGCGAATAATAGAAGACGTTTCTCCCCTCTCCCTGGGTCTCCATCCCAAGTGCTGATAGTCCTTCGAAAGAAGGGTTTACTTACTAGTGAACCAAAGCACCCTAACCGTGAAGGCATTCATGGTTACCACCCGACGAAGAAGTGTGACTACCATAACGGCGAATTGGGGCATTCAACTGATGAATGTTTCACCCTCAAGCACAAGATCCAGAATCTCCTGGACACAAAGGCCTTTTCATTCCAAACTGCTCGGCCGAATGTCCAAAAAAATCCGCTACCAGAGCATGAGAGTACAGTGAATGCTATCCTGAAACCTGAAGTCGGACGGATCAGGAACTCAAAGGTGCACGTGGCAAATGCCTACAACAGGCTAGTGAGAGTTGGGTATTACCGAGGTCAGGAAGATGTCCCTTTATCAATGATGAGAGAAAGAGTTGCCAAAATGGTGGATGACATCATCATTGTGTATGCTAATCATAACTGCATAGTTCTACTATCTCCCACCTCATCATCGATTGGAAGGAGGAGCAGGCTGCACTTGATGCTGACAAGAAAGAGGTTGATCCTTCGCTTGTAGACATGCCCTCATTAGAGGATGCATCTAATGAAGAGATACTGATAGAGGTACCTTAGCCGTATGAGTATGTCAATGACAAGGCAGTGCCTTGGTCCTATGACCTAGATGTGGACCTTGTTACAAGGTCTAGTCAAACCTATGGTCAAGCCAGTGCTCAACCTGCAAAGCCGGTTGCCAATGAAGAGGCTAAGGAGTTTCTAGTCGTAATCAAAGCAAACGAGTATAACGTGGTTGACCAACTACGAAAGATGCCCGCTCAGATCTCCTTACTCGAGCTCTTGATGACATCCCCCGTGCATCAAAAGTCACTAATGAAGGTGCTGAGTGAAATTCGTGTGCCAGAGATCGTGGAAGCAGACAAGCTAGAAGAATTCATGGGATCAATCATTCTCAAGGATTTGATTGCCTTCTCTGATGAGGAATTCCCTCTCGAAGGCAGGGGATATAACAAAGCACTCTACATATCCATTAAGCACAAGTCTTCCCATGTGTCCCGAGTACTCATTGATAATGGGTCCGCTCTGAACATTTGTCCGTTGGCCACTCTTCACCGCCTTAAGGTAGACCTGTCAAGGATACATGCCGCGAAGACTTCAGTGTGAACTTTCGATGGAACAAAAAAGAAGGTGATCAAGGAAATCCATCTTGATATACAAATAGGGCCAGTCTTCTTCAACATTCCTTTCCAAGTGCTGGACATCCCTACTGCATTCAATTTCCTACTAGGTCGACCATGGATACACATTGCTGGAGCAGTACCTTCAAGTCTACATCAAGCTGTGAAATTTGTGATTTAAAGGAAGTTGGTCATCGTGTATAGTGAGGAAGACCACCGGATTTATCATGAGATGGTTATCCTCTATGTAGAGCCGGATTCCCAATTTGAATCAAGTTACCACTCATTCGAGTTGGTGTCCACCATACATGCTTCTCGGGGTTCATCACCGCCTACCCCTGAAGTATCAAATGCTACTCTCATGGTGGGAAGAGTAATGGTTGGGAATGGCTTCGTCCCTGGCAATGGTCTTGGGAGAAATGGTTAGGGCATTCGAAGCCCCATTGAAACCCCTCAGAGGTCCCGTTCTGCTGGTTTAGGGTACCATGGAAGAGGAGGGGGAAGTTATGAAGGACAAAGACAAGAAAGGCGGAGCTCACCACCTAACCAAGGGCGAGGGAGGTAAAACCCACTACCCCCGAGCATTCACGAGACATTCCTTGGTCCTCCAAGAATGATGCAGGATGAAGCGGAAGTGATAGACACTCTGGGGTAGCTTAGTGGCAAGTTTGATTACCTGGTGAAGTATTCGGCCCCTCCCAGCTACTACATTGATCCTAATGAGATAGTCCCAGATGGATGGGGTGGCATAGATGATCCAACACCCCCGAAGACGAAGAATCCTGATGAAGAGCTGGAAGGAGTTGCAAGCTTATTCAACGACCTCATCGTAGGAGCTATTAATGAAGGACCCCCTGAAGAGATGGGCCTTGGCCTACAAAAGTAACTTTTTTACTGCTTTTGCACATTCTCTTGCGTGGGAATTTTTATTGAAAGATGTTTTCAGTTTCTTTTTCTTTTAGTGATTGAGTGTTGCATTTTTTTTTCCATTCAATAAGTGTAATTGATTGATGAATTTCAATGAAATTACAAGTTTTATTTTGAGAGCATGATGAGGTACACCAAACCAACTCGGTGATGATATCCAATCGATAAAAGAAAAGAAAAATCCAATGAGAACTCTGAGGCCTGGGCTTCATCATGCTTCCTCGTGTCAAAATGTTTCAAAAAATGTTTTTGCCAAAGATTAAAAAAAAAAGAAAAAAGAAAACAAACGCAAAAATGTAGATTACTCTATTTGTCTTTCTAATTTATCTACATCATGTTTTAAGAACAATCTTATGGCATGCAACGATGTGGAAATGGTCCAATCAAATGCAACAAGTATTGATAATAATGATCCTAAAGACTCAATCAAAGACTCCATTGAAGTACAACGTAGCTGGGAACAACATGAAAAAGCTAAGGCTCTCACATGTGAGCAAACCGTCACTATTAATTTGAGGGACATTGAGGAAGCCAAATATGTGAAAATTGTGGTAAGTCTCCCCAAAGATGAGGTTGAGCGCCTAATTCAATTACTGAAGGAATATTAAGACATTTTTGTATGGACTTACGTTGACATGCGAAGGACTAAGCCCGAGCTCTTGAAGAAGATAGAGGAAGAGGTGATGAAGCTTTTGAAGGTGGGATTCATTGAAGTCTTACATTACCCCGAATGAGTGGCTAATATTGTGCCGGTGATGAAGAAGGACGGTTGGGTTCAAGTTTGTGTTGACTATCGGGATCTGAACAAGGCTAGTCCAAAAGATGATTTCCCATTACCACACATAAATGTCCTTGTGGATAGCACTGCCGGCTTTGAACTATTCTCATTTATGGATGGTTTTTCTGGGTACAATTAGATAAGGATGAAGGAGGAAGACAAGGAGAAGACTGCATTTATTACTCTGTGGGGAACCTTTCATTATAAGGTCATGCCCTTTGGACTCAAGAATGCAAGGGCAACCTATCAGCGAGCCATGGTCGTCTTATTTCATGACATGATGCACCAGGAGATTGAAGTCTATGTTGATGATATGATTGCAAAGACCCGACCAGGAAGAAGCCATATCGAAACCTTGAAGAAGTTGTTCGATTGACTCCGTGAGTTCAAGCTTTGTCTAAATCCCGCTAAATGCGTGTTCGGAGCAACATATGGTAAATTACTCGAATTCATTGTGAGTAGTAAAGGAATTAAAATCGACCCTTCCAAGGCTAAGGCCATATGTAAATTACAACCTCCGTCAACAGTGAAAGAGGTTCGGAGCCTTTTAGGGAGATTGAATTACATAGCAAGATTCATTTCCCAACTCTCTGAAACTGCCAAGCCATTCTTCAAGCTTCTAAAGAAGAATACACAAGTCAATTGGGATAATGAGTGTCGAGAAGCGTTCAACAAGCTGAAGTAGTACCTGATGAATCCATCAGTTCTTGTCCCACCCTCACCAGGCATCCTTTGTTTCTCTACCTCACTATTCATAGTGAGTCATTGGGTGCAATGTTGGCTCAAGAAAGTCCTGTTGACAGAAAAGAACAGGTCATTTATTACCTGAGCAAGAAGTTCATTGTATCAGAGTTGAAGTATTCTGATGTTGAAAAGACTTGTGTGGCATTAGTGTAGGCGTTGCATAGGTTGTGACAATACATACTACATTATCAGACATTCCTCGTGATTGAGAACGACCCTATCAAGTACTTACTTGATCGGCCAGCTTTAGTGGGTAAGTTGGCCAAATGGCAAATCTTCATTTCCGAATTTGATGTGCAATTTTAGCCACAAAAGTCGGTTAAAGGCCGAGCGATCGCTGATCTATTGGCCGAGAATTCAGGAGTCCCTAATAATGATGACAGTTTCCTTGATGACCGTGTCTTGAGTGTAAATGAAGACTCATGGAAGATGTTCTTTGATGGAGCTGTAAACCTATCTGGTTCGGGTACTGGGGCAGTTCTGATATCTCCAAATGGATAACACCATTCGGGAGCTACAAAATTGATATTTCCATGCACTAATAATGTAGCCGAGTATGAAGCTTGCATCCTCGGGCTTTAGGCTGCAATTGAGATGGGTGTGGCTAAGTTAAAAGTGCTCGGAGATTCTACACTAATCATACTGCAGACCGTGGGAGAATGGAAGACTAAGGATGCCAAGTTACTCCCATACCACAAGTATTTAGAAAATCTGGTGAAAGAGTTCGAGGATGTTTCGTTTGAATACTTGCCGAGGTCTCATAATCAATTTGCAAATGCATTTGCGACGTTGTCCTCTATGTTGCAAGCCACTGATGGGTTGGAGGTTGAGCCTCTAAAAACAAAAGTTTTGCTGAAGCCGGCTTATTATATGATTGTGACTGAAGAACCTAATGGAAAACCATGGTATTACAATATCATGAATTACATTAAAAAATAGGAATTTCCCGAAGGAAGCACTCAGGCTTATAGGAAGTACATCACAAAGATGGCCTCGAAATTTTTCGTCAGTGGTGAGAATTTATACAAGAGATCTTATGATTCTGTCTTGTTACGATTTATAGATGCAGTTGAAGCCACTCAAATCATGCAAGAAGTGCACGAGGGAGTATGTGGCCCCCATATGAATGAACAGATGTTAGCCAAGAAGATTATGAGATTTGGCTACTACTGACTCACATTGGAAAGTGACTGCATCCGGCATGTTCGGAGTTGTCACCGCTGCCTGATTCATGGAAATAAGATAAATGTTCCTCCAACTGAGCTACATCAGTTTTCCGAGCCATGGCCTTTCTTGATGTGGGGGATTGATGTGATTGGCCCAATGAATCCCAAGGCCTCAAATGGACATCGATTCATTTTGGTGGTGATAGGCTATTTCTCCAAATGGATTGAAGCTACATCCTTTACAAGTGTCATTGCTCGTAATGTTGTAAAGTTTGTCAAACGTGACATAATTGCTCGCTATGGCGTCCCTGAAGCAATCATCACTGACAATGAGATCACTTTGAATAACAAACTTGTTGATGGGTTGTTCAACGAGTTCAAAATCAAGCATCTGAATTCGTCTCCTTACTGCTCTCAAATGAACGGGGCTGTTGAAGCGGCCAATAAGAATATTAAGAAGATCTTGGCTAAGACAGACGAGAATTATCGAGATTGGCATGACAGGTTACCCTTCGTACTAATGGCGTATCGGACATCGATCCGCACTTCCACTAGGGCAACCCCTTTTGCTCTAGTATACGACATGGAGGCAGTTTTACCTGTAGAAATGGAGATTTCTTCTCTGAGAGTTTTATCCCAAGTGGATTTGTCTGAGGTGGAATGGTCACAACAAAGATTCGAGTAGTTGAACTTGATCGATGAGAAAAGACTGAAGGCTCTCTGCCATGGCCAAACATATCAATAGAGAGTAGCCAAATCTTTCAACCGGAAGGTTCGGCCGAGACATTTTGAGGTAAATGACCTAGTCCTAAGGAAGCTATTGCCGATCTTTCTAGATCCTAGAGGCAAGTTTGCTCCAAACTACATCGGCCCATATGTGGTAAAGAAGGTACTTCCTGGCGATGCCTTGATCTTGGCAGAAATGGATGGTCGTGAGTTTTCCACTTCTGTTAATTCAGATGTTGTCAAGAAGCATTACCCATGATAGAATTTGCCATGTCATGTTTTGAACTGCAAGCATTTCAATGATCAATAAATTGCTTCAATGAGTTCAATTGTTCAAATTTGTTGCAAATCTTGCATTTTTCTTCCTTGATGAATTGTGTGAGATAAATTGAATGTGTCAAATGTGATACTTTGAAATGATGAAAGGCAGACCTTGTTCATACACTATTTCATACACCAATCCCTAGTGAGTCGTGTGAAAAATTCCGTGCTTGCAAGGAAAAGTTGATCTCACAATGGGTACGTCAACTGAAGTGATGAGAGGCATTCTTTTCTCTATCCCAAACACTACAAGTGATCCATTGCGTAACCCCTTTGAGCCCTATACGCTTATGGAGATTCTTTTTAAATTATCCTTGTCAAGAATCATCCCACATTGGGACAAATTTGAAATGAATGGTAGGAATTTTCTTGCTCCCACTTGCATCAATCTTCGAATATTGCTTTTGTAGTGTAACTCGTACGGTAATTTGAAGTGCCTTAGGATGATGAAAAGCAATTCTTTCTTTATCCTATACACGAATTCATTTCATATTAAACCTAGTTGGTGATCATCCCCCACACTGAGGCAAGGCAAAAAGAACCATTGAAGTAACATGGGTTAGAATGCTAACAAAGGATGGTTGTGCAAGTTCAAAAAATAAGTGCAAAATAATGGGGCATAAAAAGCAGTGTGCCTAGTAAAAGCAAGGCCAATGCCAAGAAAAGAGAAAAAAAAATCAAACTCTTAATATAGTAAGTCATATCCCCAACAAGGTGGTACCCAAAAAAAAAAAAAAAACTCTCAAATGCTGTTGCAATCAATGGAGTTGCGATAAAAAAAAAAATCTTCGACAATGGAGAACGAAAGCGGTGGAAATGTCAAGATGATCACCAACTTTGACCCTCCCCTAAACACTTTTTGAGCCTAATGATTATTTCATTTCTCAACCCATGAACCAAGCCTACATTACGTCCTGTGCAAAGTCTCTTCAGATTATGGCACTTGGATTAACCTAGAGGTTCGCATGTTTTAAGCATCGCTCGAAGAAGTGTGAGCAAGATTATTTATTTCTCATTTTGCAGGGTTCTTGACTTGTAAACCTAGAGGTGATTATAGAATATCACTCATTTTTTTCAAAAGCCTTGACTCAAAGAGTCCCTTTTGTTAAGCCATTAACCAGACTCGCATTACGGTCCCTATTAAAGACCTCTCATATTGGTAAGATCGTACCACTTGCGAGATTGCACAAAACCTTGTTTGACATGATGACAGTGAGATAGAGTGATTGTCAAAATCCTGTGTCAAAGGTTAGGATGAAACAACCCTTTTGATAAGGATGAGAGAAAAGTCCTTTCAGACCAAAAGATCTCTCATTTGACACATCCATGACACTCATGTGTTTAGATTGGAATATTCTTTAGAGATATTTCCCAATGGAAATTAGGCGATGCAAGATTGATAGAAATCATCACGCATGAACCTCATTTGAATTAATACATGTCTGTGAATGCATATTGCTTTTCCTACAATTGTGTTTTGCAATAAACACATCCCCAAGGAACAGAGATGTCACAAGGTAAGTATATCTCTATTCATATCTTAAATACTTGTCATTGTACAGGTATTCCTTTTCAAGCATCGACGCTCGATGGAGTTGCCCCCCAAAGATTTTTCCCAGATTCATCAAGCGACCGTAGAATGGTACAAGTCCTGAAAATGAATCTCAGTTTAGGCGACCGTAGAATGGTACGGGTCTTGGAAATGAATCCTAGTTTAGGCAACTGTAGAATGGTACGGGTCTTGGAAATGAATCCTAGTTTAGGTGACTGTACAATGGTACGAGTCCTAGACAGCACATATTCAAGCGACCGTAGAATGGTACGGGTCCTAGACAACCTCAGTTCAAGCGACCGTAGAATGTTACAGGTCCTGGAAAATCATTTTTTTCGTAAAGGCGACCATAGAATGGTACGGGTCCTAGACAACCTCAGTTCAAGCAACCGTAGAATGGCACGGGTCTTGGAAAATCATTTTTTCGTCAAGGTGACCGTAGAATGGTATGGGTCCTAGAAAACAGATCCCCGTTTAGGTGACCGTAGAATAGTATGGGTCTTAGACAACCAACATTCAGGCGACCGTAGATGGTACGGGTCCTAGACACAACCAAATAATGCCATATTAGGCAACCGTAGAATGGTATGGGTCTTAAGAAAGCAGTCACTTTGCGAAGTCATGTTACTATTCTGGGCGACCGTAGAATAGTACGGGTCCTAGACATGTAACACCAATCTATCTTGAGTTACTCTCCCCAAAGGTAAGTAATTCCAGGTAAGTTCATTTATCATTTGCATTAGTATTTCCATGCATCATATAAATTGCATTCAAAAATGAATTCATTTTCCAACAAAAAGTCATTTAATGCATGTGCATAATTAAAATTAGGTCTCAATTTGTCTTTGAAGGTGATCTCTATGAGCTCACCTTCAAAGAGAGCCAGCTATTAACACCTAATTTTGGAAAAATAAAATTGCATTTTGAACAAATAAAAAGAAAAAAATGAAAATGGGAGAAATTGATTTGATTGAATTATACAAGGAAATATGGAATTCTGATGGATGTCCGGATTTTGTTAAATGCAGCAACAATTTTGAAATCAAGTGAAAAATGGGCAAGAATGGAGCTGATTATCAAATCATACATATTTGATTTAATGTGACAAGAAATGGTAATTTGGGAAATGCCATGTAAAGAGACCAATTCGAATCACTATAAAAGAGAGGCTCATTTTTCATGACAAAAAGAGAGAATTCAGAAAAAATTTTAAAGCAAAAGTGAGAGTGGTTCTTTCATTTTGTTAGAGTTCGAAATTAAAAAAAAAAAAAAAGGTTCTTTCGTTTTTGTTTTCCAAAAAAAGTCAAGGTCAAAAAAAGAGTTCTGAAAAAGTCAGTAGAGAAGTGACGTGAGAAAAAAGAAAAGAGGAAACGCTATAGTGTTGTCTTCCTTGAAGGGGCCTCCCCAATCGCTCCAGGCATGATCACGCCATCCAGCACGCCGACACCGCTTCCGCTGGCCACCTCTGCGTCTCTGTCGTTGTCGCCTTGATGCACAGCACCCACGCCGATGCCTTAGCAGCTCGCCTTAGCCGACCTTCGAGCACCACCGCGCCTCTGCCACCGTCGCCTCGCCGAACTTGCCCCTGATGCGCAATAGCATAGCTGTTGACGCTTTGGCTCCTCTCCACTCCGCTCGCCGTTCGCCACTCCTCACCGTTCGCTGCTCCTTGCCGCGCCATCCCTGCTCTGCTAGTCGAGCTACCCTCGCCAGCCACCATCGTTGCGCCTCCATCAAGTCTAAAACTGAGCGGACTGTTGCCCCTTTCAACCCGACACCTCTGCAGCAGTCCTCTACAACAGATTGCGAAGCTCGCAACATTGATCTCGCTCGACAATTGCGTCACCACCTGCTGCTGCTTGCCTCTGCTCGACACCGTCGTCGCTCAACCGCGAGCCCCCGCCGCTGTCTTCGAGTTCCAGACGCTACTGTTCACCTGCGCTTCCGTTTATCCGCCACCGTTGCAGCCTCGTGCCCTCGTGCTGCTGTGATCCCCGCCACCCGCGCCAAACACCACACCTTTGCCGGTCCCCTCACCGGAGCACTCACGCTGGACACCCTCACTCCATCGCGTTGCTGTCCCTGCTGCATTCCCCCTAGGTAGTTTATTTTTCTTTTTTTTAATTTTATTGTCATTTATTTATTCATTTTAAATTTTGTTATTACTGTTTAAGTTAGAACATGGTTTGCCAATGTTAATATTTATGCATTTTGTAGGCATCATCCGCTAGGATTTTGTCCGGAATTAATATAATTATTAATTTAATTCGAGAGACATCGGATTATTTTTTTAATTATATTAATTTTTGGGCTTTTGGTAGAATTTTAATTGTTAAATCATTATAATTATTAATTTGATCCGTAAGACTTCGGATCAGATTTTTAATTATTTTGATCTCTTTGTCGTGATAATTAGGGTTAAGATAATCGTTAATTTGACCTGTGAGACAACATGTAATTTTTTCGATTATTTTAATCCTTTATTTTGTTGATAGTTTAGATTTAATATTTATTTAATAATTACTTATCTTTTAAAAAAACTAAAAAATAAAAATTCTGCATGAGCATATAGGTTTAGTAAATCAGACATGTAGGTTTCGTAAATTAGGATTTTCTTAGGATTACATTTTTAGGGTTGCATTTTTTAGAAATAAGTTAGGGTTGGACCTAAATAATTTTCTTTTAGGGTTTTAGATCATGTTCGCGCGTTTTAATTATCTCATTTTTCCAAAAAAAATATTTTTCTAAGATAGGGTAGGGTTTAAGTCAAATTAATCCCTAGAATAAATTAGAAAATTATCCCTTTTTAGATAGATTAATTAGGGTTTTCATAAATTCTGAATTTCAATAAAAAATACAAAAATACTAGGTGATGTTGACTAGTTTGCATAATATGATCATTTAATCAGAATTTGTTCATTAATGAAGTTAGGTCATGAGGAACATAATAACTAGTTTGCATAATAGGCCCATTTAATTAGAATTTGCATATTAATAAGATTAAGTCATTTAGTTTAAAAATGCACTTTTATAAAAGAATTCTAATTTTTAAGAAAACCAAAAAAAATGATTGCTTGCTTTGTGTGATGCAATTTATTTATTTATTATTTTATTTGAATTTTTTAATAATGGATGAGCACTCGTGTGGTCACCACATTTGCATGATAGTAATTTAGGTTAAAATAAATCAACTGCCTGCAAAAAACATTTTTAAAAATTAAAAAAGAAATGGTACCGAAAGGGGCATTATAGCAATCTAGTGTAACCAAGTCCCTGTACCCTTAGTCCCTGATTCGTAGGTGTAAGAGAAGAAGAGGAATTTAGAAAGCCATGGAGAGTTTTTCACAAAGCACACACTTTACTTCAGGGGACTCTGCCCAACACATTACACCCTCCTTGCCTTATATAGGCAAAATGAGGTCACAAAGCAACAAACAAGGACCAAGCTCATGGGTCCGGGTACAAACAGGGGCACCGGAAATTTCCGGGAGGGAATTATTCGCACACTATGAACAGTAACTGTACTGTGAACAATACATTCCCTAGCCTAGTGCTACAGTAAAAGTGAACATTGATTTTGCTAAAGTAAAATTGTACGGACTCAACGGTCTCGTCCGTCACGAGCATTGTAGCTACATACTGAGTCATCTGAGCTATCTTCTAGGAGATGTGCTTTGTATTTCTATTCAAGGGCTTCAAGGTCTTCAAGTGAAAGGATTTGATTCAGTCTTCTTGATGAGGATGCTTGTACATGAGCCCAATGGGATGCTTCTTCTTCTGCCCAGTTTGTATTTTCGCTGGTGGTGTTGGCAGGAAAGCTCGGCTAAGGCCAGTTGGATGGCTATGCATAGTAAGATGTGTCCATGTCTTGAAACAAGGACGAAGGTCCTTGTTTGTAGGGATTTTGGGACAGAGGACTTCCAAAGCGTGCATAGGGGTCTTGAGTGGACTGGACAATGTCATCTTCGCTTGTCATTTCATGCTCTTGGGACGATGCAGCTTGTCTGTATTGCCTGAGTGCTTCCTTAGCTTCTAGTGCTAGGTCATAATGATCCCACATAGTGGGTACATTATTCCAAATATCTTCAAGAATGGTTTTGTTTTCTTGGCATAGGATTCTCTGGAGTTCTCGGTACTCATTTTCACAAAATCTAACAGATCTTGGATAATATTTGTGAATCCGGGCTTCTTGGCTGTTCAAGTGAGGTTTATAGGATGTGGTTCCTATCTCGAGTGGTGCATCAAGAATACTACCATTATTTCTACAAAAATTCCATGGACGTCGGAAAAACAGGATGGTGTAAACTTCAGGATTTGGTGTTATGGTTCTCAATTCTTTTTCTAAGTCTTGTTTCCAACATGTAGGATGATAGAACCAATTAAGAAAGCCTAAGAGATTCTTATCACTTTCTTTTTCGATGTTTCTCCCGAGCATGAATATCCTTGTGAGGTTGGCAATGAATCTTCTGATGGGAATTTCAATGGCTATTAAGTACTTATTGGTTAAGTACCATAACAGCGTTTTGAGCTGGTCAGGGAAATCATCTTCTTTCCAAATAAGAGGATGAATGAAAGGATGATTCAAATTTAACCCGAAAGGATAAAGAATCGAACCTCCATTGAATCTGAATAGGTCTGTGTGGTATTGCCACATGAGGTTCTCCAGGTTCTCAGTAAGACTGTCGTTCTGGATTTGCTGAATAATCTCCTGAGGAAATTTCCAACTTGGCAAGTCTTTGATCTTCTCAATCTTGTATTTTATGCCATGATTGAGCATATGGAAAGCAGGTCTCTTGATGTACATGTTGATTTCAGCTAGTACTTTGGGTCTTGACAAAAAATCAGCAAGCACATTTTGTTTTCCAGGAATATGTTTAGTTTTAAAATAGTATTTTGAGAACCATTCAGCCCATCGAAGTAGTTGAGAGTTTGGAATCTGCTTCTGTTTAAACTTGGTCATCTGAGGGAAAGATGCCATGTCTAATTCTACCAGGAAGTGATGGCCGATGAGATGAAACTCAAACTTTTTTATTCCGTTTTTACTGCTAGGATTTATTTGAAAGTGGAATGGTAATGCATTTCAGCTTGAGAAAACTTTCCACTTTTGTGAGCACAGAGGTGTCTCTTACCATCAATTTCTTCAAAAAGGACGGCTGCCCAGTATTCATCACTAACGTCAGTCTAAAGAATTCTTTTTCCTGTAGATGGTATCTGCAATGGTGGGAGATTCTGCATAATCTCCTTAAGCTCAGCGATTGCTTTAGTCTGAATTTTTCCCCAAGGTGGAGGATTCTTCTTCAGCATGGATTGCAAAGATATCAAGAGCTTTGCAATATTTGGGACAAAATCCCTGAGATAATTGATTATCCCAAGAAATTGCTGAACTTGTTTTGTCGTGAAGTTATCTTCAAAAAACTTCAGTAGTTCTTGAGCGATATGTGGCCCTGGATAGTATGTACCTTTGTTGAGGTGCATACCAAGAAATTCAATTTCTGTCTGGGCAATATTCATTTTCCTTTGGGAAAGCATAATGCCATGTTTTTTCACGATTTCTGCAAATTGCTCAAGAAGTTGATAGTGTGATTGTTCATCGGGACTGTAGAGCAGAATATCGTCGATATATACAGCTACACTTGATAGAATTGGCTGAAAGATACGACACATGGCCTTTTGGAAGAGGGATGGTGCTACTTTTAGGCCAAAATGAAGTACTTTCCACTGGAAGTGCTGGTTTGGGAGACAGAACCCTGTTTTGGATCTGTCTTCAGGATGGATGCCTAATTGCCAAAATCCGACTTTAAGTTCGAATTTGGAATAAATATGGGCCTTGGTTAAACCAGTAAAGAGAGAATCTCTGGATGGTAAAGGGAACTTATCATCTTTGAGAAAAAGATTGAGAGGTTAATAATTTATTACCAATCTCATTTTTCCTCTGTTTTGCTCGGCACACTTATTAACATAAAAGGCTTCACAAGCCCATTGAGAATCAGAAATTTCAATAAGGCCTTGTTGCAATAATTCTGAGCATTCCCTTTGAGCTAAAGCCAAGTGTTCTGGCTTCATTCCCATATGACTCGCCTTTGTTGGGTTGATGTCTTCATTTTTTTAGAAAAGGACGCGAACAAAGAATTCTGGGTTTTCCCATAAAGGATGAGAACATTTTTGAGCAAATTCCAAATGGGATTCCGAACAAGATTCTAGAAACTTTTGCATGATTGGATCTAATAGACTCATCTGAATGGAAAAGAGTCTCTGAATATTGACGAACTTAGAGAATTGATCTTTATATCTAAGACCTTTTCCAGGAATGATTCGAAGCTGAGAGATTTGAGTCATGATATCCCATCCAATTATTAGGTCTTTATTGGGGAGATTTGATCCAAAGATTTTTGCATTTATGGAGCACTGAGGAAAGAACTGGACAATAACGGGAGTGGATCTGACTTTTGTGGAGAAAGTATCTCCAGAGGCGGAGTTGAAATATCGGACATGAGGAGTCCAATATTCTTCAGGCAGAACTTTAGTATCTAGAATGGAACAGCTTGCTCCGGTATCAATGAGAGCGATGACGTTGATAGGCTTAGCAAACTTTGAAGTGAAGATTTTCACAAGGAAATGAGGACAGTGAGTTTAACTTGAAAATATGTTAGGATTTGGTTCTGAAGATGTGGGAGTTATGTGAAAAATGTCTTCAGATTCTAAGTCTAACTCAGTCTCACTGGAAGTTTGGTAAGAAGGAATGACACAAAGAGTTTGTTCAAATGGTTCATCATCAGCAGAGAATAAAGATTCAATATCATCATTTTCAAGGGACATACCTGTTTCATTCTCAATCAGATGATTCTGACCTTTTTTCGCCTGAGGACAATTTTTGGCAAAATGTCCTTTCTTGTTGCAAATGTAGCAACGGTTTGATTTCTTATGGCCTGTGCGATCCTTCCTTTTGCGTAGGTATCGCCATTTCTTCTTTTTCCGGAAATGCTTGGATCCATGTTTGGATTTCTTTATTGAATACTTCTTGTAGTGTTTCTTCTTCCGGGAATACTGGCCACAAGTACCATCACAGTCTCGCTTGGAGCATTTGATTTTTAACTTCTGGCGAGAACAAGCTGATTCAAGGCGCTTGTCATCTGTGATGTATGTACGGACCATCTGGCGCTTTAAGCATAATTCTTCAAGGCATAGATGGATTTCTTGTTGTATTTCTCCCAAGGGAATATCTTGTACTCTTCTTTGCTTTCCAAAGAAAGATCTTTCAACCATCTGGGATAGCTCTTTAGGGATAGAAGTTAGGAAGACACGCTTCAAGTTTGGATCTGCGCCAATTTGGTAAAAGAGCTGAAGCATTAGACGATAATGCTTATCAAGATGCTTTTCCTGAAGGGAGCAGCATCTTCTTTCGAAAAAATTCTCTTCTTTTTATCTCTATGAGATCTCCGGGTTTTCCCACAAAGACATGATATAAGTAAGTAATGGCATGGCTGAAATTGAGTGACATCAAAAACAAAATCTGGTCTTGTTCTGAAATTGATTGCCACCAGAGTTTAAGGCTCCCTATGAACCTTGTAACAAAGTTGTAAAGGACATCATTCATATCATGGTTGGCGATGGACTGTGTATTCAACTAAGTATGAAATTCTTGAAGTCTTTCTGGCCATTTTGGATAAGGAATATCGTCGATGGTGAAGAATTGTTTTGATGCCATGGATACATGCCTAATAAGATTGTTCCTAGTAGGATTACTTGTCTGACCAATTTCTGGATCAGAATAATTTGATTCCATTTCATAATCTGAAGGATCATGATCGGCCATAAGTATTTGTGAAGTTACTGGCTCAATAGGGGGAGAATCAACTGTAGGAATTGAGAAGGATGAAGAAGAAGGAGATGCTGGATCTGATTCAGTAGAAGGAGTTTGTTCAGTTGGAAACAGAATCTGTTTTTCTGGGATGACAGGATCAAGCTGTTGGGTAATAGGATCAGGTTCCTAAGTACCCAAATCTTTTTAAAAAGATTCTAATGGATTTGATAACATCATCTGTTCTGGCCTGTCTCTTATAACAATCGAACTTGATTCTGTAGGTGAGCTCTTTTCTTTTCCTTTTTCCTTCTGCAGGGTCTTGAGGCGATTTCGTATTTCTGCCATATCCGGTTCTCTTCTGTAGGGATCTTCTAGGATAGTGGCAAAAATGGACGTTTGTGGATGCGGGGGTAAATACCCAGTTCTAACAGGAGGTGCCAACGGATCGAAAGGTCTAAACCTTCCTTCTTCAAGAAGTTGGATTTGCTTCTTGAGCTTTTCTATTTCTGGCTTTGGACTTTCAAGATAATGGTACCCAAGATGTTGTCCTGATTCCAAGGTGTGAAGCCTTTTCTGGAACTCAGAAAGTATCTTTTTGGTGCTTTCATCATATCTTCGGAGATCTTGTTGCACATTTCCAATCTTGGAATCAATAGCCTTGAAGGCATTGTTCTGTGCCAACAGAGTCTCTGATTGCCAGTTTAGAACAGCTTCAGCAGCTAGGGTTTTTTTCTGTCTTCCATGTTCATCCGCATTAGTGGGGGTAGGAATCTTGGGAACATGGCGGTATCTGCCATGTGGATCAATAAACTCTTCTGAGGTAGGGAATGAGAGTTTAGAGCTTTCCTTAACAAGAGGAGGAAAGTCAGTGTCTTGGAACATGGCAATAGAAGAAGTGGGTGGTGCTTCTGCTGGGACTTCAAGCGGGTAAGAATGTTTCTTAGCCCATTTGAGGATTGGCTTATAAAATGGAGAGAAAGTTTGTTTTTTCTGAGGAGGAGAAGATGGAGGTGATTTTGGTGGATCTGGTAAGGTTCAGGATGTAGTACTGGACTCTGGTGGTGGAGGTGGTGCATAAGAAACCATAAACTGGTATTTGTCACACTCACCAAGAGTATCGACAGAGGAGTCTCCGTCTAAGTACCTTTGGTATACCTTATTCTTTGGCCTTTTCCGTCGAGGTGGAAGTCTTGCAAGAGGGTCTACCTCGTCAGGGGAGTTTGTACAATAGGAACATTGGCAAAAAGGATCCCAAAAACAATGACCATAGTTGTCTTTATAGTAATGAACAGGATGTCCATCACCATTGAAGTGTCAAACATGTTTTTTTGGATATGGTTCGGAAATAGATTCAGGAACACATGATTCAATCATGAAGAGGGTCTAGAAGATAGAAGGACTTTTTTCCTTTTCTTTGCCAAATTTGATTGAAACAGTTCCATCTTTTTTCTGTACAAACTCTGAGTCCGTAGACTGGAAGGGCTTGTTATGCTGGTGTAGCTTTTCGTAGTTGATGATCCAAGTCTCTGGAAGGAGCTTGGCCAACGTATCCTTGGGAATTTGTCTAGGGACATGGATGCAGGAAGCTTGGTCATTCTGCATAGAGATGAACAACGCATCTTCATTACCATTGTTGAAATTGAGGTCAAGGGCATGGTTCTGCACTCGATAAACCATCTGGTAATGTAGTGTTGCAACTACAGAGTCAGCAGTTTGAGGGGCTCCAGTAAGCTGGACTTGAACTTTTAGAAAAGAGAGTAGCTGGGGGTCTAATAGAGCGATATTGAAGTTTGGATACAAAGTCATAAAGACTGCTCTAGCATTTAAAGTAGTTTGAACAGTACCGATGCAAGCATGTTGGTATTGTAAGAACCTGGTATCCAGCAAAGCAATTCTTGCCACAACTGGCAAACCTTTACGATCATGGAAGGTGAGGGCAAGACGAACAGCTCCATAATGGACATGAGTATATCCCTGTTGAACCCATTGTCTGGGAAATTCTAGAGGGATCTGAAGAGTAACAAAGTACTCTTTTTCAGTAGCAGGAATGGGATGCTGGTCGAATTTAGAGGACTGAACGTACTCTTTTACTTGCTTTGGGGTTTGGTGAATAAGCTGGCGAATGGAGCAAATAGGTGAGAATGACGAGTTAGGTTTAGCAAAAGCTAAGGATTCATAAGAGGAAGTTGGGTTTCAGAATTATTGGTTTCATCGCTAAGAGAGACTTCATAAAGATAATCTATCTTAGAAGCATTGGAAACACAAAATTTCTGGAGAGGTTGAAGATGAAGAGGAAGGAACAAGAGAAACAGGTGCTTCAAGGATTTCTGGCTGTGTAGACTCTGGTTGTGTGGTCATAGTGTGAAAAGATCTTCTCAGCTCTGGATTCACCTATCAAGCGCATGGAATGGATAATATCAAAAACGAAACCATGGCTAATCGACCTACCATAAACCGATTAGTGGCGACTTCTAGTTAATAATCTTTTGCATGCTAAAAAACTTGAATCTTATGTCGCGAATTGGTATGGGCTTGGGAGAGCCTGAGCTAAGTTAAAGACTTAGTAGTCCATTAACCTAGTTTTAGGTGGTGCATACGGAATTTAGGTCGTGACAGTCTCCTCCTCTTTCCAAGCAAGAAAGATTAGCATGCTGAGTGGGGGTGGGGGTGGAGGTGGTCGTTCGGGTGGTAGTCGTGGTAGCTAGCAGATGGTGGTGGTAATGGCAACCGGACAAAAGAAGATGGAGGAAGGAGCCAAAAAAAGGACAAATTAAAAAATAATCAATTAAAATATTTTTAAAAAGTTGTTCACGTCAATATTGACTGGCTAGTATTCACTTGAGTGCCGACTGGCCAAATTTGGTTGGATGGACTGAGAAAAGGTTTAGGACTCAATTTGCCACAAAAATTAATTTAAAAATAGATTGACATAAGTATAGTAGATTCAGTAGTTTTTTTTTTCCCCTATGAAATTTGATACCAAAAAATTTGGATTAAATTTATTTCCGATGCTCTGGCTATTCTTTTTAGTTTCTTGAATTTATTATCACAATTTTCTGCATGCTATTATACTAGGAACATACCTGTGCTGTGTTGCGGGACCATTAACAATCAAACTGACTATATAGATAAACGACATTTCGTCTTTTTATCAAAACTTTGATTTTTCTAGTACTTTTGATACTTTTTCTTTTTTAAATAGCAAGAATATTGGCCAAATTATCGTGTGTTTCAGCTTACAAAATAAGAAAATAACATATGTGACGTCATTATAAGTTCTCATTAAATCGTCATTAATGATCGATTACAGAGAAATTAGCAATATAACATTCGATGATAACATCAAAGTGACGACCTTTTTCTCTAAGGTGCAATAACTTAATTATTTGAATTTGATCTTTAGTAAACTATAAGTGCTTTTCTTGGCAATGTAAATACACTATCAAAGTATTGTGTGATGGCTCTCAAAGATACAAATTGATCAGATACCGATAGCTCAGTCTAACAACCATCGATATTTACTCTTCTTTCATCGACCTTGCATTCACATCTCATAACTCGTGTAATATTCACGGTGGACATTACATTCGCCCTTGTCCTATGCCGCTACCTCTATGTCAATCTCTCAAGGTCTTGGGTCACGATAGTGCTATCAAGTTAGCCAACAATTCTTGCGAACGAGCAGAGGAGGAGGAGGAGTAGGATCGTCACCAGGCGGCCGCAGGGTTTCCTGCTACTTTCAGTTAGCGGAACAGCACCGTTGACCCTATCGTTGACCGGTCTTCATTACTTTGTCCGAACGTATCCTAGTAAAGCCAGACCATGCCAAAAAATAATAGCGTTCCCTGATCATGATGAAAAAATCGAATTTTTTTTAATTATTTTTAAAAATTTGAATTTTTTTATTATTTCTTTATTTTTCTTTTCTTTTCTTTTTTTCTTCCTTTCTCTTTTCTTCTTCTTCTTCTTCCTTCTTCTTCCTTCTTCTTCCCCCTTGGTCCTCCATCGGTGGCAATCAACCTGAGCTTGCTAGCCCAAGCTCCATTGCAACCGGCAAGCTTGTGGCTTGCCAGATCCAAGCAAGCCTGAGCTCAACCAAGGCCTGCGAGCTTGCACCTAAGCTCCGTTGGGGCTAGCGAACCAAGCTCAGTTGAGGCCAATGAGCTTGCGGCTTGCCATATATAGGTGAGCTCTAGCTCCATCGAGGTCAGCGAGCTTGCGGCTTGCTAGATCAAGGCGAGCTCTAGCTTCGCTGAGGTTGGTGAACAACCAGGCAAGCTCCAGCCTCACTAGTGAGCTCGAGCCTCACCTGGTCGGTTGCCAACCGTCGTTGTGCCGACCACCGGATAAGGAAGGAGGAAGAAGAAAGAAAAAAAAAAGAAAAAAAAAAGAAAAAAAGGAAAAGAATAATGAAATATAAAAAATAATTCTAATTTTGATTTTTATAATTTTTTTTTATAAAGTTAAAGGGGGAAGTTGGGTTGGAAATGAGTTTTTAAGTCTACTTATTTAATTAGTCTCTTTAAAATGTAAATGACCTATATATGACTCATTTCAAAATATAAGTGATCAATATAAATCAACGCAAAGTTGTAAGACCATGTATGGGGGCTGACGCCTACCCAGTTGTAGGGAATGACTGATCCCCGAAAAACCGGATTCGATACTAAATCGAACCCCTAAATCAATGCGGAAGACGAAGCCCGGGAAAACACGCATCACCGATCGTAAAGCACACTACAGATTCGAGCGTACCTTGTTAGCCACAGATTAAACACCAATGCTGAAGACCGAGGAAAAATTCTGATCCGATGATGCCTTGAAGGGAAGAAATTGGAAGCCGTATGCCTACTGTTCTTCGGGAGAGAAAACGCGGGAGAGAAGCGTACGTTGAATTGCCAAGCGTTATCTTCTCTCTCTCTCTCTCCTCCCTTTTATACCTCTCCCATCCACGGGCCCTATTCCCGTGGGCCGGGCCCTTTTGGGCCCAACTAGAGCGGATGGGCCGTAAGCCCAATTCCAATAAATCCATCATCTCCCACTCGCACATGGTGGTACAAAACCAACATGGGCGGACAGCCTACTCAGCCCCATTAGAGAAAATCCAGCATAAACTCTCACTTAACATGATGGGCCGAACAGAATCCTCTTTTCCTCTCTTCAACATTCATACCGGTGAATAATCCGTGCGACCAAAGATACTTTGAGAGCTCGTTGCCATACATCTCGTTAGGAATATATAGCAGCTCATAATGGGCATCACACTCCGAGTAGACTTAGTATGCGTACCCTAGATCGATCGATCACATTTATATCTCTCTTGATCTCTTTTAAAACAATGATATATATATTGTATTCACAATTATGATTATCACAAAGACAGTCATAATTGGTTAACCGGTGAATACAAAACCACAATGTGATTCTCCAAAATCGATCTTCCTCTTTCCTTCAAACTCGCAATTTCAATTCAACTTGCTTTTCTAGAAATGCCCCATTAGATCGAATCACTCATGACCATTGGCAACATCCTAAGATAGCAAACACTAAATAGAAATCTCGAGAATAAGTAAGAGTCATGAGGGGACCAAAAAAAAAAAAAAATTGAGGAACTCTCTTCCTCAAGAGTCTCACACGACATAAAAGTTGAGATCAAACTTTTGTCACTCTTATTGGTCGTCTCATGCATACGTAGTATGAAATACGTATTACGGTATTAACTCCTTTCCCATGGAGCGTATGTCTACACTTTCAATACCGTACAGATGATAGTTCGGACATACCCAATGTCTAACTTGAGTTCACGTATCTACTCATTCACAAAATTCATCGAACTCACATCGGCATCTTAGACGGATAAGGTAAAATATGTGGGGTATTTTACTTTCGGACATAGTAAGTATTATGTCCTCATCTTAACACTCGCTAAGGCGACATACATGTTTTAAGCTTGAGCTCTCGATTATCACCTAGATAATAAGCTTAAAAACAGTCTCATCTCTATTTATCACACAAGAAATAGAGGCGATTACCCGTGTGAGTGGGCTAATCTTACATCTGTCCGACATACTTCTCAACTTAAAAGTAATGCACTGAGCATTAAGATGCATAAAGATCAAACAAAGATTCATAAGCATTAATGATGAAAACACGAATTCATCAAATGTGAACACTTAGGGAAATTACAATATTCGGTACATTAGCCTCTACGCAACCCTAGAGATTTCATATGGCCACAAAACACATCTCTGGGTATTGGCTTTGTCATAGGATCTCGCTACCATTCTATGCGTAGTATGTACTCTAAGTTCACGTCCTTTCGTGCAACCATATCCTTTACAAAATTATACTTGGTATCTATATGTTTGGTCTTGCCATGATATTTTGGATCTTTGGTGTACCTTTCGCTGCTTGGCTATCACAGGTTAACAAATGACAAATCTGCAAAGACTTCCAATAACACCTAAATGATCCAAAAAATCTCTAAAGCCAAACATCTTCTTACACTACTGCGATAATGCCACAAACTCAATTTCTATCGTGGACAAGGCTATGCATGTTTGTTTCTTACAGCTCCAACATATGGTGCCATCATTCGGTAAGAGAAACAAACCCGGAGGTAGATTTCATTTCTTTTAAATCTCCTCCCCAATCGGCATCGGGATAGCCTTAGAGTCGCAGATCCTTTCCTTTATAACTCATCGTCTAATCGCGGTTCCCTTTAGATACCTCAGTATTCTCATAACGGCTTCCCATTGTGCTGAACCTGGATTGGATTGGTATCTGCTCACCATTCCAATTACAAAACATATGCCAGGGTTATGTACACATCATAGTGTATATCAAGCTTCCAACAAGACTAGCATAAGGAACATGTTTCCTTTATTCCTTCTCTTGTGGAGTCCCTGGACACAGTCTATGGCTCAATCCTTCACCTTTTGCAATAGGAGTGTCTATGGGTTTACAATCTTGAAATCTTAACTCCAAGAATATATGCAACATCACCCATGTCCTTCATAATCAATTTCTTCCTGTTGATTATACCCCTTCGCCACAAGGCGAGCCTTATGCCTTTCTATCGAGCCATCAGCCCTTTCGCTTTATTTTGAGAACCCGTTGTTCCCAATAGCTCTGCGTCCTTTTGGAAGATCAACCAGGTTCCTAAACATGGTTTGACTTCATTGACTCAATTTCCTCTTCCATTGCATGAATCCATTTTTCCTTATTAGGGCAATTTAGAGCCTTATTAATATTTCTTGGCTCATCCTCATCTTGTGGAGCAACCATAAAAAGTTTCCCTTTCGATGTCAAAACATTGACGGGGAATACTTTGGCGACTTGTTCACCGTATGGGAGATTGTACACTTAGCACATCATTCCCCATCATGCTCCCACTTGGATTAGGTGATGATGATGTTGTCACATCGGGTGGTTGTAATTGAGAATGAGTTGAATTCAATTCATCACATCTCATATTACTCCCACTTGGACGAACTCCACCGACATCATTATCTTGATCCAAGGTTTCAAATAGGGAACAATCTTCCCTTATTTTGCCCTTCTTAGGAAATTCATCCACTAAGGATGTGACATCTCGTGATTCAATTCGGTTATACTCCCACTTTCCTACTCACCTATGAACACATACCCTTTCGAGTGTTCACAGTATCTCATGAAAATACTCTTATTTCCTTTTGGGACCCAATTTCCCAAACTTGTGAGAGGACTCATGAATATAGGCAGCACAACCCCATGGCTTAAGAAAACTTAAGTCCGGTTTTCTAACCGTCCATAACTCATATGGAGTGGAAGCAACGATTTGGAAGGCATCCGGTTAAGTATATAGGTAGCGATTAACAACGCATCACTCCGAAAAGTGATAGGTAAGTTAGCATGCACCATCATGGACCTAACCATTTCTAGTAGGGTTCTGTTTCTTCTTTCCACAACACCATTTTGTTGAGGAGTATATGGAATAGACAACTATCTTTATATTCCTTTTTCATCACATAATTTTCTGAACACATCAGATAAATATTCTCAATCTCGATCGGATCTCAATGCTTTTATTTTCTTGTCTAATTGATTTTCTGCTGTGTTCATAAACCTTCAAACAACTTATGCTTCGATTCATGAGAAATCAAATAGACATATCCGACTCAAGTATAATCATCTATAACGGTGATGAAATAAATGTGCCCCATGCCTTCCTCTCATATTCATTGAACCACGTACGTCCAAATAGATTAAATGCAGAGGAAATCCAGCTCTTTTATCTTTTTCTAAATGGTTTCATTGTTATTTTCCCTACTAGGCAATGCTCACTTATGGACAAATCGACTTTTTCAATATTGCCCAACAAGCCCTCTTTGGCTAGTCTATTCATATGTTGTTGGCCCATATGACCAAGTCTAGCATGCCACCATATTCACATCATTATCATATAAGGTAGAAGACGTGAAATAAGGGAATAACCTATTGACACCACCATAGTCAACATCTAGTACAATAAAACCATCCAGAAAAATAATCACAACCATAGTAGTTTGTATCCAAATACAAATCTACACTTCTATTATGGAAGTTCATACCAAAACCAAGCTTAACCAACATTAAAACAGACACACAAAAATTTCGACGAATCTCCGGAGCATATAGAACATTAAGGTGCGTCCACCACTCATGTTCAATTGGCGGTGCCAATCCCTTTACTTCAGCTCTAGAGTTGTTTCCCATATGGATCCACTTAGTTCCGGTTGGTACTTGTCGGAATTCCACGAAGGATTCTCTATCCTTCTCTACATGGTCATCACTTCAATCTACATCCACAAAGGATTGGATTCGACAATAATATTGAACTTGACACATAAGCAAAGTTCTCAAATGTACAAGAGGTGTTTACTTTTTTTGACTCACAACGATTGCAAGCATAGTGACATTTCTTGTCACAATTGTAACACCTCGCCTTTGACATTTTCTTCACTTGAGGACGTTTTCCTCTCTTGTGTTGGTTAACTCTTGATTTCTTGCGGTAAGGACTTGATCCTTTGTATGCCCACATATTGAACGAATCAATACGCTTGCGCTTAGAGCACAAAGCCCTTTCTAAGCTAGAACCAAAGATTGCAAATATCTTTGTTCGGCTCAAATACCGTTAGGCGGTCCTCTACTAGCTCAAGGTGGCGCATGGCATCCTTAAGATCTTCCATAACATGGTCAAGAGCTTCTAGTGCTTCTTGCTTTTCCAAAGACATATTGAATCTTCTTATTCAATATTTCACAATTGTTACCGTTCATATCGGCAATCACGTTCTTAGTTCTTGAACCATCGTTCAACACATCGGACATCCATGCACGAATAATTAATGCCTATCATTTATGCATCCCTATTTGCATAGACCCATCATATTAATAAATAATTTCAAGTAAGGCTTCGAGAATCAAAAGGTCACTATGTTTCCAATCATCCTCCAAAAAACCTAACTCAAAACTATCATTAATATGATTGTCATATGCAAAATCAATTCTATGAAGCTACAAAAGCTTCTAAACTACCCACAAATTTAATTACCCACAAAGAACAAAGAATAACAGAAAGCAAATAAAATCTTATATCTAATAAAATAACAATGCTTTCACATAATACAACTATACATTACACTAAGCAATATATATACAGGGAAAAAAATATCAACATGGAAAGAGATATTCACATCAAAAACATCTTTAATTAATCCAAGGGATAAATAGGGAATGACCCTTCTAATCTGTCATTTAAAACATCTGAGAAAACTGAAGGCACATTCACCAACCAAGGAAAAACTTTTGGAGAGCTTTCATGTCGCCACCAAGGCGCATTCACTCGCGCCATGTGGCGCTCAATCTAAGGGTTGAAGTTTTGGCCAACTCAATCCTATAAGTATTTCTCTTACAAAAGCTTCCACTAGCTTCCTATAATCCGGGACCACGTTGACCTCCCATAGCCGATCCAACACTGCTTGCCATTCGGGTGAAAGAGTGTTTATCAAAGCCGGCACCTTCCGAAAATCCGGCATAAGATAACCATTCCGGATGATTTCTGTATCATCGATTGACCTTGATCACATGTGATACTAAATCACCGTCATGCCACCGATAATTAGCTAGATCGACATCAGCCTTTTAAGTCTTGCATTTCCCTCGTCCCTTCTCGGGCTTGCGGTATATCTCGCGCATAACTCATTATAGTCCCGCAACAAATGCGAGAATAATCCATAATTTTCATAAGGGAAAATACATAATTTTCCAAAATTCATGCAACAAATGCAGAATAAAAAATGGATACCCACATAGGCATGACTGAAAAAAGAAACAAATTCCTTTTTTTTTTTTTTTTTTTTTTTTTTTTTTTTTTTTTTTTCGGGTCAACGGTCAACGGTCAAAGTCAACGGTCAACGGTCAAAGTCAACGGTCGGTCAACGGTCAACGGGTCAACGGGTCGGTTCAACGGGCGCGCGGGTCGGACCGGTCGCGACGGTCGAACCGGTCGGACCGGACAGGCGGCCGGGTCGGCCGGGACCGCTGCGCGCGGACCGACCGCACGTGCGTCGCGCGTGCGGGGCGACGTCACGCGACGTCGGCGCCACGTGCCACGCGCGTGAGCCGGCGACGTCACGCGAGCGTCGGCTCGCACGAGCTGCGCGCGTGCGAGCGGGTCGGGTCGGGTCGGTCGTCGGTCGGGTCGGGTCGTCGGTCGGGTCGCCACCGGCCACGCGACGTCATCGGCCGACGTCATCGATGACGTCATCCCGACGGTTATCGACCGTTGGGTGACGTCACGATGACGTCATCGGGTGACGCCGGCACGCGTCGGCTCGCCGACCGGCGCGTGCCGTTTCGCCGCCGGCGGCGCGCACGTGCCGGTTCGCCGACCGGCGCGTGCGGCGCACGCGCCGGGCGGCTGGCCGGCTTCCGGCGCGTCGCCCACGCGCAGCCGCCTTCCGCCGCGCGTGTGGGCGCGTGCGGTGGCTCCCGGCGGCGGTCGACACATCGTCGGACTCGTCTCGACGTCGCGCTTCACCCAAGTGCCTTCAGAATTCGTTTTTGACTTACGAAAACTCGGAGAAAAATGGCCGAAGAAGTCTCGGGTGTCGGGATTTGTCGCCCGATCCGTACGGCCGAACTTCCTTTTGCGAAAAATCAATCAAAAAACATCAAATTGATCGGGAAAACGTGAACTAGGGCTCTGATACCAATGTAGGGAATGACTGATCCCCGAAAAACCGGATTCGATACTAAATCGAACCCCTAAATCAATGCGGAAGACGAAGCCCGGGAAAACACGCATCACCGATCGTAAAGCACACTACTGATTCGAGCGTACCTTGTTAGCCACGATTAAACACCAATGCTGAAGACCGAGGAAAAATTCTGATCCGATGATGCCTTGAAGGGAAGAAATTGGAAGCCGTATGCCTACTGTTCTTCGGGAGAGAAAACGCGCGGGAGAGAAGCGTACGTTGAATTGCCAAGCGTTATCTTCTCTCTCTCTCTCTCCTCCCTTTTATACCTCTCCCATCCACGGGCCCTATTCCCGTGGGCCGGGCCCTTTTGGGCCCAACTAGAGCGGATGGGCCGTAAGCCCAATTCCAATAAATCCATCACCAGTGCTGGAAGGTCAAGGAAAATGGGTGTCAAATATGGGTCTAAGACCCATTTTTGACACCTCTAGTAGTGGTTGCCACCATGTGACTCTCGACGGCTACGGCAATGGTCCCATCCAGTTGATGACAAGGAGTGTAGTGAGGCCTATTAATGGTCCTCAGCCTTTAGGTCTCACCGGTGGATGCTCAACTCCATCATTAATTTCTCTCTTTGCCTCATCTATTGTTTGCCTCAACCCTAGTTGGAATGTCATGTCCGCTTGAAAATTCGTAGATACGCATTATGTTTTGTGGACAGTACTTTGGGGATTTGATTTGGTGATTTTAGTGCGAATTGGTAGGTAGCATATGATGTTTCTAAGTCATATGATTGTCAAACCATAAATGTTGCCCAAGAAAAAAAAAATGAAATTGCTTGATAGATGGAGAATTGTTTTGTATGCCACAACGAGAAGGGAGAGACTTATTGAGTTTACTTTAAATTCGATCCATTATCTCCGATTATGAAATTATTTACACATTTAACATATGATAATTGAGATGCTTAGAAATTTGGTTGCATAATTATCTTCAAATACACATGTTGATCGTTTGTGTTTGAATATTTAAAAAATAAACAATGCTTTCATCTAATAGCTTATGTTATTTGAACAGTTGATAGTGATCTCATAAAATCTTCTATGGTGTCAAAGCTAGACATTCAGAGTTTGAATCTTTTCACTCTTAAGCTTCAAGTACAGGAATTTATATGTGTGTGTCGCCTTACAAAAGCAAATGACATCGTGACACATATTGATGCTAGGGAGAGTATATAGTCTTGCAGTTAACCCTTTGAATTTATGTGTACTAATCAAAAGTTCTCTTTAATATTTTTAAATTAACATTGTTTGTTTTTCATCTAAATGCACGTATAAAATTTATTTATATTTCAAACAGTTATTTGATGTGAAATTTGATACTAGATAATTTAGATTTAATATATTTTGGATGCTCTGGTTATTCTTTTTAGTTTCTTGAATTTATTATCACAATTTTGGGTCCGCATGGCTTGTGCTTGCTATTATACTAGGAAACATACCCGCGCTTTGTTGCGAGACCATAAACAATCAAAATGACTGCATATTTTTATCATGACTTTGATTTTTCTAGTACTTCTGATATATATATTTTTTTAAATAGCAAACATGTTGGCTAAATTATCATATGTTTCAGCTTATAAAATAAGAAAATAATATAAGTGGCGTCATTATAAGTTCTCATTAAATCATGATTGATGATTGGTTATAAGAAATTAGCAATACAACATTTGACAATAACATCGAAGTGGCAACCTTTCTCTTTAAGTTATAATAACTTAATTATTTCGAATTTGATGATAAGTAATCTATAAGTGTTATGATAAGTAATCTATAAGTGTTTTTCTTCTCTAATGTTTTAAATTACATGGTAAATAGATATAATTATTTTCTTGGTGATGTAGATACACTGTAAAAGTATTGTGCGATGGCTCTAAAAAAAAATAAAAAATTGAGCATATACCGATAACTTGATCTAGTGACCATCAATATTTACTCTTTTTTCATTGACCTTGTATTCGCAACCGGGCAGCGATAGGGTTTCATGCTCCATTCGGTCAGTGCAACAACACCGTTGACCCTATCATTGACCAGTCCTCTTTGCTTTGCCCGAACCTATCATGGTAAAGCCAGACCAAGCCCAAAAATAATAGCATTCGTCCGCCGTTGGATCTCGTCGGCAGATATGATGAAAGATCGCATGTCACGAATGCATTAACCGATAAATAATGAAAAGAAATTATCTATTGATCAAAGTGGCACAACACAAAGAAATTGCATAAATATTTTTGGAAATATAAAAAAAAATATTTCCAGATTTGGAATTGCTTTTGGAAAGATGTTGTAGTATCTAAAACATCTAGAATGTAATATTGAAAAAAATAATAATTGAGATATCATAAAAATAGGAGGAGCTCATATGTTATCACCTTGATCAATCATCAAGTGCCAAGTGTTTATCTTGTGGAAATTGTTTAGCTCGATAGGCACTGAAATTTAATCTCTCCAATCTAGATGATAATCCCTATTCTAGTGAAACTAGAGATCACCAGCTTCTCCACTTTGCGTTCGGAAAAATCTCAGAACAAATTCTCCTTCAAAGCCTTTGCCTTAAATACGAATAATTCACCATCAAGACATTGCACTCTTCTTCTCCACTTTATAGTTCTCATCTAACTTTGTCTTCGTAGCTCGTGAACTTTGGCAGTTCCCATGACGGTCATCATCAAGTTCGTGCTTGTCCTCTCCCTTGCGGTCCTCGTGTTGCTGCCACCATGCCGACCCCTGGAGGTCCCGAACTACTGAGGCACGAAAGATTGGCCTGAATTGACTGTTGCCCAGTGACACAAGAGAATCATAGAAGAAGATAGGACTGGCTTCAACATGATGAGGTTAGGCGGAGCCACAATCGAATCCGAGCCCGAATCTATCCTTGGCGTGAAGCCAAGCCCTGCGATCATAATGCCAAAGCCGATGGTCGAAAATACTGCTGCAAATAGGACGTCCTCGGCCATCAGGTCTCGCCCATTGCTCAGTTCGGTTGTTTGTTCCTATCTTTTCCTTGGTTGGTTGTCTAGAATCCTAGATTGAATAGAACCCACAAAAAAGAACAAGTTAGGGTTCGTGGTAGTATCGTATTTTTTCTTGTAACTCCTGAATTAATTTGGATGTTTTATTAGTTGGTCCCTCTGCCGTCCTGTTTTGCTTTTCCTTCCGTGTACATACATGTTCATGATGTTTCTAGCAGTCAGTAATTACTCTTCAATTAAATTACTAATTTACTGAGCGATGTTGATTGATTGTTTTAAGTTACTGCCTTCTCTCATCTCCAACCAAATATAATTATTTTTATCTTTCACAAACTTTTGTTTATCTTTCTTGCCAGCAAGTTGAGATTATTAATCCGTATTTGAGTGACTTACTAGCTTTATTTAGATTAAATTACCCATTAGTTATGGTTTATCAAGCCAATGATTATTTTTTTTTCTTTTAAAAGTACCGACTTTCCTATTGGGTTACCACTTTTACGTGATTCACTTGACATCTTTTTAAGTAAACCAACTCATTTCACTCTATTTAGATTTTACCAAATTTCTCCTGCATGACACTTATCAATACTTAATTAAAAATTACCCCCATGGAAAAAAAATTCGTTTTTTTTTTTTTTCTTTCGGAACAATAAAATTGCGCCTCGTAAGGTGAAGATTGAACCTCTACTACTGAGCCAAAAGGATAAATAGGAAAAAAAATCCGAAGGCAGGGAGATGAAGTAAGTCGTGTGAATATAGGATGAGGGCGGGAATATGGCTGAAGTCATCTACAACATGATAGGACTTTTTGAGTCCCGACTAATCTCTCGTAAAGCAATTCCCCTGTCTTGCGCAAATTAGGTCCTAACGCGAGTTGAAAACTCATGCTCTCAGGGACAACCTTGGAGAAAAAGAAGGATCGATTAGGGTAATCCATTCTTTGATTGATCAAGTCTACTTTGCGCTAGAAAAACCTGACCTCCTCAATTGCAATCTTCGTACATATAACATCACTATCCACGTGATCGACACTCCCTCTTTGCCTCAAAAGTTCGCAAGTTGGGCTCTTTATAGATTGAGACATCAGCGAATGAATAACAGAAGAAAGGGTCGAGCTTGAATATAATCTCCAACCTGGAATCACCGACGTCGTGAGTTATGGAGGAAAAAGGAAGATAGGATTGTTTGGGTGGCAGTGGTAGTGGTCGTGCAGGCGGTGGTAGTAATAGCAATGAGGGTGGTCATGCAGGTGGCAATGGCGGCCATTGCACGACCCCAGGCTGCCCGGGGCGGCGATCCTGTCCAACGGATGCTAGGGAGGGTAGGGAGGCCTCTGGGTTCCTCAGCCATCAAGTCTAGCCGATCGCTTGGCACGGTCGTTAGTTTCTCTCTTTTTCTCGTCTATCGTTTGTTTCAACCCTAGTTCGAATGTCTCGGCCACCTGAAAATTCGGAGTTACATGGTGTTTTGTGAACGGTTTTTGGTGATTTGAGCGCGATTTTGGAGGTAGCATATGATGTTTCTAGGGAAAAGTGCCAAAAAAGTCGTAAACATTTTATCTTTATGTCGATTTAGTCCTAAACTTTTTTTTTGTGCCAATTTAGTCCTAAACCTTTTTACGTCGTGCTAATTCAGTCTTTTTCGGCCAATTTTAGCCGGATTTGGCTGACTGGACGCTGGTCGGCTGACGTGATCTGATCGGTGCTAACGTGGATAACTTTTAATAATATTTTAATTTTTTTTTTTTTTTGATTTTTTTGATTTTTTATTTTCTTTTTCTTTTTTTCTTCTCCTCTTCTTCCGCCTCGGTCGCTAGACCTCGCCGACCGGCCGAGGTGACAATCGGTCGGTGAGGTCGAGGTCGACCTCGCCGGCCACCTCGCCAGTGGCTGGGAGGGCGACCTCGCTTGCCTAGCGCAAGGCCGCCCTCGAGGCCTAGGTGGCGAGGCTCACCCTCACTAGATTTGGCAAGGGTCGAGCCTTGCCCATGGTCAGCGAGGGCAAGTCCCGCCAGCTCGGCACGAGGAGGCGGCTCGAGTTGGCGGGGCTCGCCCTCGCCGAGATGATGCTTCCGCGAGAGTTGGATGATGAAACCCTCGCAGTAGCATCGTCTCCACTGTCGCCGCCTATCCTTCCTCGTCGCAACATCCACCACCACCCGGCAACCTCGCCTTCTCGACCCTTCCCAGATCTGGCGAGGGCGAGCCTCGCCGCTCAGGCCTTGAGGGTGGCCTCGTGGCCACTAGTGAGGTGGCCGACGATCGGGCCGAGGAAGAAGAGGAGAAGAAAAAAAAAAAAAAAAGAAAAGAAAAAGAAAATAGAAAGAAATTCAAAAAATATTAAAATATTGTTAAAAGTTGTCAACGCCAAAGACCGATCAAAGCCACGTCAACCGGCAGCGTTCAGTCAACGAAATCTGGCCAAAATTGGTCGGAAAGGACTGAATTAGCACAACGTAAAAAGGTTCGGTACCAAAAAAAGGTCTAGAACTAAATCGACACAAAGACAAAAGGTTTATGACTTTTTTGGCACTTTTCCCTTGTATAATTCATAGATCACTATCAAATAGTAATGAATTCAAATGAACCGATGAATGTTAAATAAATAAAAAAGATAAAATGCGAATGTCATTTTAAACTTATCGTAAAGCCTAAAGAATTTTACCCTAAAATTTCAACAAGTAATGGGCAAGTAAAACGGAAATTATTAGATAGGAATGTAGAAAACTCGGTCTGCATTTTGTTGGTTTCAAAAAATATTTTGGCAAAATGGACATAAATTGGGACTCGAAAAGGTCAAACAAAAAAGCGATAATTGCCACTTTTATTGGACACTTTAATATTTCGTCTCCCTTGAATTCTCTCCTATTCGAACACTTGAGTCACATATTGAAGTTAATTTCAATTGTTGATTAGATGACGTTGTTACATCAAAAAAGAAAAAAAGAGAGTAAGACGTGAAATATACATGTAGAAGATAGAATACGTTTGATTCATTTCAAAGCCAAATCAAAATGCATAAAGGACCACAAAGACCATTTATGAATTTCTTCTTAAATTAATAAAATTCTCTAATTTATAAACCATTTATAAAACAACTTAGGAAATTAAAGGGAGATGGTCGCGAAGTAAAACAGCAAAACGAAATAATATGGTTCATCTAAAAGCCGTATTGGAACCGCAAGAAAGGAAAAATTGTCCGAGTGCCACTTAAATTGTCTGAGTGTCACTTAGAACCTTTAGTTCAAATTATCCAAATGTCACCTAAAACTTGTTGCTACGCTAAGTCCTTAAATTATACCTTTTCAACATAAATTTTGGACATAATCGAACCAATTAAAACATTTAGGGCTTAATTATGTGTATGTTTATAAAAATGCAACATCCGATCGAATTAATTAGAAGATTTAAAAGTGCGATTCGACTCTGTACATAAGGGACTAGCCTCATCGTTGACTTGTCCACCAGCTCACTTTGATCAAACAAAGAGGAATAGAGAGAGACTGAGAGCGAAAACCTTGAACGGGAATATGCTACCTGCACATCACAGTCGTAGACCACACCTGGTCCATTTTGAGCACAAGCCTTTTAACTTTTGATGGGGTCAAATCATGCAACAAAACAAAACATGCTAGGCATAAAACTCCATGTTATTTTCTTGTTAGTACATCCTTAAAGGATGCTCACAAGTCACTGCCTAAGGGTAAAAAAAGAGGGAGCATCGTGGGAGTTTTACTGCAATGGGGCTGGAGTTGCGGCTTTGTTCAGATAGCAAGTTGCTTCCTTTGAGGTAAGTTGTTGTCGGAGCAGGTAAGATTACTAGCAAGGAAGCAAGTCCAATCCATGCCTGCATATTTAAGGTAATTTTTGGTGACGTGGTGCGGTGCCCTTTCTTTCTAGACTCTCCGCTTCTTTTCTTGTGAATGACAGTCTATTGGTCCTTGTTACGTTTCCAATATAAAATTTTACTTCTCTGTAAGAACAATGGAGTCCAATTGATGTTTTTTTAGGAGAAGTATTCGGGAAGCCCTTCATGGTTTAGTTCTTGCTCTACTGTAGGTTTCCCAGCTTAAATTTGATACAATTTGATAGAAGAAGCAGTCAATTGCTGAACTGTTGGTTTTGGGAACAGATAAGAAAGTGGGACTGGAATGAACATGGTCCAATTTTGAAAGCCAGGCTCAATGCAAAACTATCAATTTATCGAGCCATCGCAATATTCAAGATGAAGAGGTCATCATCTCTTGATTTGGATGGTAAAGCTCTGAAGAAGTTTTGGCTTGAGACTCTTGTAATATTCCCTGATGTAGCTGAGGCATGTTTACCATGCTTCTAGAGAAAATTAAGGATGTGCAAAGATCGATTCAGTGCTTTCCTTAATAGGTTGGTTCAAATTGTTCACTTAGGGTGCACAGCAGGAACAAGTGCTGCTCATTTGCCACAAGCTATTTGTACTGATTGCATATGCTCAGGCACGTCTAAGAAAGGAATTATGCCTGTTAGCATCATCCATTCGCAATAACTCTGATTGATCTGTTTATCCATATTATTCTGTTTTTGGGACTACAATTTGTAGCAGGCCGATGCATGGACCAATAGCCATGGAGCCATTATTGAAAGTGTAATGAAGGCAAGCTGTCCAGTGATTGAACATGGCTAAGCAAGTCTGAAGTTGTATACTGCCACTATTTATTGAAAGTTATTGAAGGGGGCAGTGCTTCAATTCCTGGCTTACTGCGGATTCTTGTACGGACCCCTACTTTCTAGTGTATTTGCTCATATATAATTGGAATATTACCCATGAGTTTGCTTTATAAAATGCAAGGTTCCCACGGGAGCCTAGTTTCTCAAACTTTTCTTCCTCTATTAATTCTTGTCAACATTTCTTTTATAGAAATGGTACGGTTCAGGTTTTTCCCAAAAGCTAAAGTTCGTAGCTAGGATAAAACGGTTAAATTTTCATTGAATTGTGTCTAGAACTCATTATGTGCATGACAAATGTCTGTCCAAGTCTGACAGAAGATGAAAGCTGCATAAACCAAATGAAAGAACAGAGAGCAGCAAGTCAGCAAAATGATATCATCTATGAGAAGAAAACACATCGTTCCAGTGTTCCTCATTCATAAAAGAGTACTCCTCAACAAAATTATCCAGTTAATCCAGAAATCTAAAGACAAGTTTCATGTTGAGAAGAATTAATGAAGAAATTATAGACATTTAATTATTCCTGATCAATGCTTGGCAAAATTGCAAGTAATGATAGCTTTCCCAGAGCCAGCAATTGGCCACAGGTAAATTTTAAAATAAGTTGCAGACGCCAATTGTGCACCAACAAGAGACATGCCCTTAGAAACTAGATGGATGAAAACAGCAAGAGATATGTACATATGACGGTCAAGAAGATAATTCCAAGAGCATTCAGAAGGCACTTCACCATTGAGAGCTCCTTTTGGCTCCCGATTTAGGAATATATATAGCCTTAGAATGGAAGTCCAAGAACATCTGGTCCTTGAAGCAAAATGTCTTCATCAGTTAAGCAGTGAATCGTCCATGAAAGATGGACAATGGTACTTGTAGCCAATAGTTGCATCATGAACTGCACTAGAGGAAATAAGCTTACTCAAGCTGGAAGGGATAAAAGATAGGACTACTTCACATGTCATTCATATTTTAAATACCTAGTAGGATTACCATTTTTGTCCGTCTTTCCCTCGAACAAGATTTGCCATACTATTTTCTTCTCAATTTAACTCATTATGTAGGGACTACAGTTCAAGAATGTTCTCTTCTTCAGTAATAGAAGAAATTGAGACAATTTCATCCCCAACATCATTCGGGAAAGGAGAAAACAGTAATTTCATCTTCTTCATGTCGAATCTTGAACCCAGTGCCTATTAAGATATAGCTTCTCAAGTTCCACATGGAAAAACCGATGAATTTGCTTCAGCATTAGAAACTTCTGACTTGGAGGAATCTTGGGAACCAATAAACAACCTTCACTAGCCATCAACATTTGCTTCTTGGTTATGACTACCGATTAGAAAAGCACTTTTGGATTGATTTATGTGGAAGCTTCGAGGTCAATATTAGAGGTCCCCATCATAAATATAAACCTGCCACTTCCTCAGTCAAAACATATGTAAATATAAGATAACTTGAGTCGAGAGTCACCCGCAATTCCTGCAAGCATGTGTCACGGTCAAGAGGTTTTTACAACTAAAGGGCCATGCCTTTCCGTGGAGGACCTCTTGCAGTCGCTAGGGCTACGCATGACAACACTTCTGTTCCCATGAAGAGTTTTTTTTTAGAAATAGTTATTTTTTATTTTTGTTCTGGAGAACAATTTCTGAGTAAATGAACCTATTTGGTAACTACAAAAAATTTCTACTCTTGAAATAGGAAAAGAATAAAAATGCGTTTGGTAACGCAATAATTTCTTTTTTGTATTTATTCATTTTTTATTCTTGCTCACGAATCGCCACCGCTGCCAAACGCCCGCCACCGCCGCGTGCACAATCGCTGACCGTCACCATTGACCACCGCTATTGCCCATCGGCCACCGACGACCGCCAATCGATGGTCGATGGGCAGCGGCGATGGTCGGTGGCTGGTGGTCATGCACGCGGCGGCGGCAGCAGCGGTGGCCGGCAACCAATGGCGGCAACAACGGAGGCGGCCAGCGACCGGCGGCGGCAGCGGTGGTGGCTCCAAGCGGTTGACGATAGCTGCGGCAAGAAAGAGAAATAAAAGAAAAATAAAAAAGAAAATTAGTTTATTTCTAGAAATTGTTCCCGGGAACAAGAAACAACTTTTTTTTGTTTCTCGTTTCTGCTCCAAATCTATTCATGGGCTAACTTTCTATTCCCAGGAATAGAAAAACAACTTGGCATTATCAAATGGGTTTCTGTTCTTTTTTTTGTTCCGGGGAATAAAAGATAGAAACCATGAGAAACAGAATGGTTCTCATGCACTACCTAGGATTCCCAACAAGACTTCTTCCAAAACTTTCCAAGGGCGGGCGATACAGTAATTGAGCCAAAACCTAGAATTCTCCTGTCATTAGAGTCAGTAGTTGGTAGGTTTGGCGGTATGATCTTGTCCGCCAGATGAAAAGATGATCAATGGATATAATCAGAGGGCTTCAAGTATAAGAATGGGTGCCCTCCCCCTCATTTGTAACCATCCAACCATTCAACAATACAAATTCTTTTTTTCCAAAGCTTCTCTCTTTAGAAACTCTCTCTCTATAATCCGGGTTAGCGAGCGAGTGTGTGATCGATTAAGCAAGGTTTGGCTTAGGCATCCTAACAATCCAAGTCAATCCAAAAGTGCCTGAGTCACCGTATTGTCACGATCACAATTGATTGGCCCGTGACACATGCATAAAACCCTTTATGTCTTTGGAAGCAGCATATTTTTTAGGATGGATAGGCTACTTTCAACAGCATTTTTCTTTTTTAATACTTTGAACACATTTCTGCTCACTACAGTAAACATTTTAAGCTCAATCCACCAGGCATATGGGGTGAGAGAAAAAACTAAACAAAGCTCATCTATCCATAGGCAGAATAAAAAGATTCATTATCCAGATGCACAACAAGACGCCTAGTTGATATTGTTATAAGATGCTTACATATATAAATAATACATGAGCCTCTTAGAGCAATGAACACATTCACCATTTTGAAACTATGGGAAAATAAAATCACCCATTTCAATGGGAAGATAGGGGTATGTCAAAGGTTTCTCATGATGTATATGTGTCCTTGCTCTCTACATGACCCTCACACCTAGCACAATCCATAATCAATCATGAACATAATCTCTTTCAAAGAGTAATAGCTTAAAAGACATTTATTTTTGCCTAACACCCTTATCTTATAATTACTCTTGCAACTGCATTTGAGCCACTTGCGTCCCTAGCGTCCTCAACGGCGTGGACCTATTTCAAGGCTATGTCCCTGGCCACCTACTTCCAATTGAGAAATGATCCGAAAAATTGGATCATCTCCTCTAGTGTTAGGCCTCGAGTCTCCAACATTATTTTGTAGAAAAGAAACCATGAGATGCATGACACCGCCATGAAGTAGAAGGTAGCCTTGCCGTGGATGATCGCCTCGTCTAGTGGTAAGAATGCTAGAGCAGAAGAATGTCATGTTAAACGCATTTCTATTCCGGTCACCTTCATATGCTTAGAAACTCATTGAGGGAACAAAATTAGAAAAAAAAACATATCGGACCAGAAATTTTTTTAAATAAGAGAACCTAAATTACGAAAATTTTAGGATTCAAGTGCATTATTATAAAAAGTTTTGGAATTTATGCTTCAATTTTTTTTTTAACCTTAAGTAACTAGTGGCATTATGGCTTGCTAAGCGCAAGAAAGTTAAAAGAATGATTTTCACATGAAAATTACAGAATTCTCTACACGAAAAATTGTAAGATGATAAGGAATAAGATTTCCACGTTTCACATTCCCATGCTTTCACACTCTACAACTTGTTTCTACTCTACATTCGCATATTTCAATTAATTAATTATTCAATAGATAAGTCTATCTGATTGCTTGATCCTAATCTATTTATTTTGTATTTTGCCAATAAGTTTTTCAAGAATTCAATTGATTAACTATTTTTAATAGCTTGGAAATTCACTACATTAATTACAAAGTACTCATATCACAATAGTTGAGGTATTCAACTAGAGAACTCTTCATTATTAATTAACGCTACTCTTCGTTTCACATATTCACGACCTCTCGAGTATTTGTTCTTATATAGGACGATAACTATATTTAAAAACAGTTTCTCTATGTTAGTGTGTTCTTGAAGCTGGTCATATCGATATTTTTCTGTATGTTTTCATTTGACTAAGTACTTTTCTAAACTTAACACTCCTAACAATGAGGCGATTTATTTGTCTAAAAAAAAAGTACTCAATTAAACTTCCCTTCAATTTGAACCATTTTCCAAGAAAGATTTTCTTTTTAGATAATTAGTTGACGAATATATATATATATATTCAAGTGTGTGACCGTAATACATGTTATGGTGACTAGAGGAGAAGAACTTAATGAACCCGAATTTTAGTTACAATTAAAGACAAAAGGTACCGTCAACCAAATCACATGTTCGCATACTACAGAGCAAAATGGGTCGCCAACAATTTGCTTGTAAAAAATTTGGATGTCCATGCTGATTCATTTTGGCATACTTATGTTATTTTTATGTATTTATTTATATTTAACATTACAAATTCTTTTTTGAAAAAATGTCCCCATTCTTACTATCATAACAAAAAATTCTATCACTTAAATATTTTCCCTTCCTCTTTTATATGGATTCATGTAACTTCTTAGAAATAGCATGTAACTCCATTGTAGTCAGAAGAGCCAGCAATTTTAGTACTAAAGCATAATATTAATATTCTCAACCTTTTCTTGCAGGCTAGACACCAATTCAATCATGTTCACCTTCATTCTTTTTTCTATTTATATAATATCACATGTCGTAACAGAGTCAAATTTCTAAGAATTGATTAACATTATTATTTTCTCATGCTCGACAAATTAATTTTATTTATTACTTTAAATTTAGATGTTTTTAGATGTGATGTTTGTAATTATACTGACATTTTAAAAGGTTCCTCTTAAATATTTCACTCGTAAAGTCAATTGTACTTGTTTTTATCGAGAAATTTTGCTCTAAACTCATTAAAACTGAATGCACTTTTATTATCATATATTATCCACCGATTTTCCTATACTTTTACTTTTCTCTTGAGAAAGCTTTCAAAATATTATTTGAGAAAGAAGAACATTTTCATTTAAAAATGAATGAATTTAATGTGCTTAAAGTCAATTTTGGTATGATATATTAGATTTTTAGCCTCTATCAAAAATTCAATAAACTGATTTCAATGAGTGTTTAACTAAAAATACACTTTTAATAATATTATTTAGATTTTCGTATCATAAATATGATCAAAGAAGGTTTATTCTTCTCGATAAACCTAGTGTAGATAGACCTATGATCGACAAGGCTAACAAGAGATTTTTCCTATGATCTAAAAAAGTTGAATCCTTTCCCCATAGAGAGAGTAGAAAGCTATTATAAACAAAGAGAAAATGTTGGGATTAAATAACTTAAAATAATTTGAATATGGAATTTAAAATTAGATAAAATCTAATCTTAATCACTCTGCTATGAAGAATTATCCAAAATACTCACCTGCACGGGGCCTTTGCTTCAGAGATGATAGATTATAAAAGGGAATTCTAAATTGGGTGTTCTCTGGATTGATCATCACTCCACATTGTTGTCACTACTTTGGCGTCCAACAATCACACAAGAGGAGTGAAGTGGTGAGGTCTGGAATATTATTCAACTTTTATTTCCGCAGCAATTTGACCCCTCATGGTAAGACCTTTGTCAACTATTATTTCGAGCCTGTTTTGATCATGTTCGATAGATTGACGATTGCATTTTTTTCCTTTTTTTTTTTTCTGATAGATTAAGGCTAGTCTTTGTTAAAATCATTACTTGCACTTTTGGCAAATCTGTAAAAAACATATACAACGATGTAATTGTGTGATACGCATAGTTTATCAATCAAGTGGCTAGACAAGTAACACGCATGGTTTGGTGGTGTGAGGACAAGTAGCACGTATGGTTTGTTTGATACATACATAGTTTCTCTACAATGAAATAATGCCGATCCTATGTTTTGTGATACGCATAATTTATCAATCAAGTGGCTAGACAAGTAACAAAGTGATTAGGAATGAAATATTAATTACAAACTCACAAAACATAAGATCGACATTATTTCATTATAGAGAAACTATGTATGTATCAAACAAACCATATGTGCTATTTGTCCTCACATCACCAAACCGTGTTACTTGTCTAGCCACTTGATTGATAAACTATGCGTATCACACAATTACATCGTTGTATATGTTTTTTTTATAGATTTACCAAAAGTGCAAGCAATAATTTTAACAAAAACTAGCCTTGATTTATCAAAAAAAAGGAACAAAATGCAATCGTCAATCTATCGAACATGATCAAAACAGGGCTCGAAATAATAGTTGACAAAGATCTTACCATGAGGGATTGGCTTGCTGCGGAAATAAAAGTTGAATAATATTCCAGACCTCACCGCTTCACTCCTTTTGCGTGATTGTTGGACGTCGAAGCAATGACGACAGTGTGGAGCGATGGTCAATCCAAAGAACACCCCATTCAGAACCTCCCTTTTACAATCTATCCTCTCTAAAGCAAGGCCCGTGCAAGTGAGTATTTTGAGGTGATTGGGATTAAATTTTATCTAATTTTAAATTCCATATTCAAATTATTTTAAGTTATCTAATTCCAACACTTTCTTTTTGTTCATAATAGCTTTCTACTCTCTCTAAGGGAAAAGATTCAACTTTTTCAAATCATAGAAAAAATCTCTCACTAGCCTTGTCGATCATAGGGTCTATCTCCACCGAGTTTATCGAAAAGAATAAACCTGCTTTGATCGTATTTATAATATGAAAATCTAAATGATATTATTAAAATTATATTTTTAGTTAAACACTCATTGAAATCAATTTATTGAATTTTTGATAGAGGCTAAAAATCTAATATATCATACCAAAATTGACTTTAAGCACATTAAATTCATTCATTTTTAAATGAAAATGTTCTTCTTTCTCAACTAATATTTTGAAAGCTTTGTCGAGAGAAAAGTAAAAGTATAGGAAAATCGGTGGGTAATATATGATAATAAAAGTGCTCATTGCTCATTAAGTACATTCAGTTTTAATGAGTTTAGAGCAAAATTTCTCGATAAAAACAAGTACAATTGACTTTACGAATGAAATATTTAACAGGAACCTTTTAAAATGTTAGTATAATTACAAACATCACATCTAAAAACATCTAAAGTTAAAGTAATAAATAAAATTAATTTGTCGAGCATGCGAAAATAGTAATGTTAATCAATTCTTAGAAATTTGACTCTATTACCACATGTGATATTATATAAATAGAAAATAGAATGAAGGTGAACATGATTGAATTGGTGTCTAGGCTGCAAGAAAAGATTGAGAATATTAATATCTATACTTTAGTTCTAAAATTGTTGGCTCTTTATTATGGAGTTACATTAAGAAGTTACACGCATCCAAATTGTCGCAACCTAATTTTCATGTGCACCATCTAAGATTAGGCCAACGGACTACTAAGTCTAACTTAGCTCGGGCTCTCCCAAACCCATACCAACTTGCGACTTTGGTTCAAATATCTAGTATGCAAAAGGAAGTCACCACTAATCAGTTTACGGTAGGTCGATTAGACACCTAAGTAAAATAACGGGAGAATTATTTTTTTTTTCTACGGACTAGAAACTTTGGGTACGGGGACTTGGTTACACTAGACTTGTTTAATGCCCTTGCGGTACCTTTCTCTTTTTATTTCGAAAAAATGTTTTGCAAGTAGCTTGAATTAATTTTAATTCACTCACCTAACATGTGAGGTGATCATGCGGGTGCGTATACCACCAATTTAATACTCAAGAAAGCAAATAATAAAAAATAAAATAAAATGCAAAACTTATCTCATAACAATGAAAGCATCTACATTGTTAGAACAAAATTCACATCAGTCCTAGATATGCTTTCTAATTAACACGCAATCACTCAATTTTTTGGATTTTTTCACTTATTTAATGAGAATCATGCTTTATGCAATGTGTGCTACTAATCTAACATAAAATTATATGGCATGGCAATATGACCTAAACTATATGACATAAATAAAATGCAGTCTATCATAAAGAATGAAATTGATTAATTCTAAGGCAATTTTTGGTATTTTCCATAAAATTCGAAATTAGAAAAATGCGAAAATTATCTACCTAGATATCATCCAAATATTAGGAATTAGGTTAAGCCAAATCCTAATTTAAACTAGAACATTATCTTAACTTGGCAATCTCTAACCTAAGATGCAATCTATCTAAAAAATCTATCTAAACTTAAAGTTAAACATGCAATTTTATTCTAATATGCAATGACGTGCAAAGAATGCCCTAATTCCACATGACATATGCATGATAATTTTGGTATTTTTTTAATAAAAAATTCTAAAATTTAAAATAGTCAAATAATTAAACATGCAATTTTAAAAAAACTAACATGAATGCTTTATTTGGATTTTTATTTTCTCAAAAATTCGAAATAAATAAATTCCCTATGAAAAATAATCCCAAAACAATAAACCTAATCTAACTCAAAAATTTTGGATTTTCTTTTATGAAAACAAAATCGACTCAAACGATACAACAGCACATCCATCATGATAAGATTGATATCCATAAATTGACGAATCCGGATTGGCCAATTTTAAACAAAACTACGAATCGAATCTCAAACGTGAGATCAGGTGATTTTTTGTGCGATTGCAAGTCGGATTTTAGGCGCAAAAATCGGACTGTCAATGCTACTCAAATTGCGAATATCAGTTGAGGATTTCAATTATGCATCAAGAGATATCAAATAAGGAAACGGATTTTTGGAAATTAAATTTTTTTTACCTATTTCGAATATTGGCTTTCAAATTTGGACTTCGAACGGCAATATAGTGATGTTCAGCGAGGCTCGGGTCTTTGCGACTCTCTCGGACGGAACGGATGGTTTGGCATCGGTGCCTCGCTGGAAAACCTGCAGAAAAGAAATCTTCGGCAATTGTGTTCTTCGTGGACGTCTCCTTCTTCGGATGGGTTCTTCTCTTTTGGTACCGAGCGGCGAGCACTATGATCAACCGAGGGCTGTTTTTCTTCTTAAAGACACCCTCGTCTTGGGTGCCGTCTTTCTTTTTGTGCGGGCGTTGGCTTCTTCGCCAAGGGAATCTCCACCGCTTCAGCACATCACTCCCCAAATTTTCTCCAATTTTGCCACCAATTGGATTGAGGTGCTTTAGTGAAGTTCTCCACAAATCTATGCACGTCCTCCTGCTGCTGTGTCGACAGAATATGGTCTTAAATTTAGCCCAGAATTTTCAAGGGATTCGTGTAGGCATTCGGAGTGTGCTGCCTGTGTTGGTGTGCTTTCTGCTTGGATTCTCTTTACAAATTCTCTCCCTTTGACTTGATGAAACTTGGGACGTCGTGGAACGCTCGCCGAGTTACCGGCACGTCAACGTAGACAGCGGCAGAGAGGGCTGCAACTCTGGTGTCCGATGCTGAGACGTGTCATGGCACGTTTGCAGTGGGGTCGTCGTCAAGGGGCAGCAGCGGCATCGTGGGTCAGAGCTCGCCGGAGGAAGGGAGACGGACCTCGTCGGATCATCGTTGAGCAGCGCGTCAAGAGTGAATGGCGACGAGTTCGGATTCAGTGGTGCGGCTAAGTCGGGCGGCCTGGGTCTTCGCGGGTCAGCAGGCGGGCACGGAGCGGCGGTGGTGCTTGGAGGCTCGGCTGCCGGCGCTGGGTTGCAGGCGGCAGCGTTGCGCAGGGGATCGGCCACGGCGCAGCAGCGCGAGACGAAGAAGATGAACAGCTCCTTTCTTCTCTCTTTTTTTTTTTTTTTTCTTTTTTCTTTCTGCCTCACATGTCGCACGACTCCTCTCTCCGTCTCTTCTCTCTGCTGCAAGAACCAAGAAGAAGCCCCCCTTCACGATCGAAAGAAAAAGGGTTTTTTTCTTTTTTTTGTATTGAACCTTTCGACCTAGAAACAGTGAGAAAAACCCCCTTTTACCTCATGAATTGTGGCTGTATGTTTCTATTGTGTGGCCTCCCTAAAATCCTAGGCAAACAACCCTTTTATAGGCCGAGGCTTAGGGTTTTATTTTCTTCTACAAACCAATATCTACGAAGATTTTTTCCAAATGTAATATTTCTTTTTATTTTCCACATTTCTTATAGATTTCCTTTGCAATAATGAATATTCTCCACCGATTTTTCAAAATTGCAATAGGATTTTTTTTTTCAAATTTGAAATCTCATAGAGATGAGTTCGTAATATCTCCTCGAGGATACGTGCTTTATGAGCTTAGACAACTCATCAAATTAAAGTTTTGAACCATCAAGTCGAACCCATCTGTCGCCGGTCCAATGCAAATGCAATAATAATAAATAAATGCATCAAAAGTTATATGCTATGCAATTAATTATTTTTACAGGGATAAAATTAACCCATAATTTTCTATACAATAAATAAAAGACTGAATCGTCAAAATTTAGGTGTCAACACAAATAAAAGAGGAAGGGAAAATATTTAAGCAATAGAATTTTTTGTTATGATAGTAAGAATGGGGACATTTTTTCAAAAAAGGATTTGTAATGTTAAATATAAATAAATATATAAAAATAATATAAGTATGCCAAAATGAATTGGCATGGACATCCAAATTTTTTACAAGCAAATTGTTGGCGACCCATTTTGCTCTGTAGTATGTGTGATTTGGTTGACAGTACCTTTTGTCTTTAATTGTACATAAAATTTGGGTTCATTAAGTTCTTCTCCTCTAGTCACCACAATATGTATTACGGTCACACACTTGAATATATGTATGAATGTGTGTGTGTGTCTATATATATATATGGTTCAAACTGAAGGAAAGTTTAATTGAGTACTTTTTTTTTTAGACAAATAAATCGCCTCATTGTTAGGAGTGTTAAGTTTAGAAAAGTACTAAGTCAAATGAAAACATATTAAAAAATATCGATACAACCAGGTTAAAGAACACACTAATATAGGGAAACTATTCTTAAATATGGTTATCGTCCTATATAAGAACAAATATTTGAGAGGCCGTGAATGGTAATGTGAAACGAAGAATAGCGTTAATTAATAATGAAGAGTTCTCTAGTTGAATACCTCAACTATTGTAATATGAGTACTTTGTAATTGATGTGGTGAATTTCTAAGCTATTAAAAATAGTTAATCAATTGAATTCTTGAAAAACTTACTGGTAAAATACAAAATAAATAGATTAGGATCAAGCAATCAGGTAGACTTATCTATTGAATAATTAATTAATTGGAATATGCGAATGTAGCGTAGAAACAAGTTGTAAAATGTGAAAGCATGGGAATGCGAAACGTGGAAATCTTATTCCTTATCATCTTACAATTTATCATTTTACAATTTTTCGTGTAGAGAATTATGTAATTTTCATGTGGAAATCATTCTTTTAACTTTCTTGCACTTAGCAAGCCATAAAGCCACTAGTTACTTAAGGTTAAAAAAAATTGAAGCATAAATTCTAAAGCTTTTATAATAATGCACTTGAATCCTAAAATTTTCGTAATTTAGGTTCTCTTATTAGAAAAATTTTCTGGTCCGATATTTTTTTTTTTTTCTGATTTTGTTCCCTCAATGAGTTTCTAAGCATATGAAGGCAACCACAATCGAAATGCGTTTAACATGACATTATTTTTGCAACTTAGATTTTTTTTTAAATGATTTTATTACATTTTTTCTTTTATTTTTCTTCTTCATGTTCTTCCTTTAGTTGGTTGCTGGCCTCAGGCATAGCCAGTGATCGATGAGACCGAACCTCAATGTGGCTGAGCAAGGCTAGGCTACCAAGCCATCGGCAAGGCCAAGCTAGCCAAGCCACAAGCAAGGCTTGACCTCGCCAGGCCACCATGAGGTTGGCCTTGCCTTGGTCAAGTGATGCCAACCTTATGGTGGCCCGATAAGGCCGAGCTTGCCCAATCACTAGAGAGGCTCAAGCCGTTAAGGATTCAGTGAGGTCGTTGGCTATAGCCAAGGTCGATGACTGGCTAAAGGAAGAAGTGGAAAAGGAAAAGAAGAAAAAAAGGAAGGAAAAGAAAAAAGAAAAGGCTTGATTCTTGAGTTGTTTTAAGGAACAAAGAAGTAACTTTTTTTTACCTCTTGATTTTGTTTCAAATCAATTTCCAAGAACAAAAAAGTTATTAAATAAATTTTTGTTCATTTTTTATTCCGGGAAATAAAATAATAGAATTAGATACTGTTTAGCACGTTACCAAACAAGTCATTATTGACTAGATTGGTCCTTGTATACATCATTGTCTAGTATTGAAGGAGAATATTACGTGGGCAAATCAAGGGAATGGCTGGGCAGGAGAGAATTCAAACCACCACGTCAGCAGTTGAGTTGGCATGTATTTATTTACTTACATCTATTCAGAAATTGACATGTGTTCACATTGCCACTTCAGCAGCTGACGTAGAATCAAATAAAAATTTCACTTTTTTCTTTCTTTGTCTCTGACGTTCTCCTCCATCAGCCTGAGTTTTCTCTGCTTCTTCTCCTCCATCACTCAAGGTTGCAAGCTTCACTTGTCCATGGCTCGTGAGGTGGCTCAGCTTGGACGATGAGGACGCAGTGCAGGTGACTCCATTAGTGGCGACAGCGAAGGAAGGTCTGTAAATCCGACAGAGCAAAGAAGCTTCGGTTGTCAGAATCGTTCATCCATAGACGAGTTTCGGAGCTCGCTGTCAAGGCTGGCGACCATGGACGATCTACGGTCGCCAAATCTATGAATAAGGTGCCTCGTGAGCGATGGACAAGCAAACTTGCGGCCATGGATGATGGAGGACCCCTTCCAGAGTTGCTCGCGACCGGCTTGAGCAACCCTTCCAGCTCCATCTTTTTCTATTTTTTCTCCAACCTCTAGATCTAGCATCACGACCCTCGTCCATGGTGTCGTCACCTTCGCTTACATTGCTCTCCAAATCATCAGATCTGGCCATCCATGGCCGAATGTGTTCAGGCATTGTGTCGCTTGTCCATGGCCACCATAGGCATTGAGCAACGTTGGAAGGGGAGGTCCGACTTAGACGTGCAGGATGCGGCGCTGGCGACCTCCCTAGTGGCCATGGCGACGGTGGTGCTGCAAACTTCAACGGAGCAAGAACTTCCTCCATTGCCAAACAGATTTTGGACAATTTTCTATTTTCTTATTTAATTTCATGACAGCATTATACGTGTGTGGACAATGAGCATGATAAAAATTTGATTTTTCACGAAAATTAAGAGGACATAAAGCTCTTTGAAAAGTTTTTTTTTTTTTTTTTTTTTTTACAGTAAAATAGATAAAACAATAATTTCAGAAGATTAATCTGTCGTATTTTAGGTAATCCAAATTACACAAAAAGGAAATTGGTCAGAGAAGCCATGCTCGGCACCGAGAGATGGTCCGAATAAAAATAAGTACTGGTTAGAATAACAAGAAACAACCGATGCACCTAATGGATTAAGATCATCTGTCAATTAAAAATCGACATTTGCTGGAATCTCACCTAATGATAATGACATTTTAACTTTGTGTCGTTATTCGATTCTGGAGTTCGAAGCTCCCAGTCAGCAGTATTTTGGTCCGGCTCTGTTCCACAGCTTACTCTGCTGAAGAATACCAAGATGGGAATTCTGCAGAGTATCTCTCAGGTAAGAAAGTCGTGAATTTCTGCAGCTCGAAAAGTCTAAGAGTAGGTAACTCAAAAAAGATGACTGCAATACTGATTGGAAGACCATCATACTACCTAGGGGTGAGCGGTTCCAGATTCCTTACAAGTTCCACATAAAACTCGGAACTTACCCTCGAGTACAAATTCCTCATTTTTTGGAACTTGGAACCTACATATTAGAATCAAGAACTTGGAACCTACCCTGTCACAAGTTTCAGAATTCCAGGGTCCAATAAGTTACTTTTTTTTTTTTAATTTCATTTTATTTTTGGTTAAGAAAACGAAAATGAACCCAACAATAATAGACAAGCTTATCATTCATAAAAGAGAATACAAAATGACAGTGGTATCAACAGAGGAAAAAGAATTCTTGGCAAAGAATTCAACTAGATAAAAGAAAGAAAATGGAAGAAAAGTTTGCAAAAGAAATTCCTACTATCTGGAATCCCTTGATACATTAACTTCACATATACACAACAATAATATCCTTGTGCAGTTATTTTGGGTGAAAGACCAAGAGTTCATTCTAAGAACTCCAACTTCAAGAGTGACTCTAACTGAACTTACTCTCCTTAATTAACATTCGTCAAGATCTTGTCTTGGATTCTCAGTCAAATTGGCGCTCGCTAGTTCGGGTCTTTTTTCCCCTACATTCAATGGCTGAAGCAGAAATCTGTAATAGGTATAAATGTCAAATGGACACCTAGAAACATGAAAGCTAAGAGTATGTGGTGGTCCATAATAAAATTGGGTAGAGAGTAGCTATTCCACATAATTAGAATAGAGAAAAAATAGTGCGGGATAGCTATACCACATATTGATTCGTATAATTTAATAACCATTTGAGGAGCATGTTTGGCTTGCAAGATTTAGACAAGAAATAATCAGGAAAAGTGTCAAAAAAGTCCTAAACCTTTTGTCCTTGTGCCGATTTAGCCCTAAACCTTTTTTTGGTGCCAATTTAGTTCTAAACATTTTTACGTTGTGCCAATTCAATCATTTACGGCCAATTTTGGCCGGATTTTGCTAACTGGACGCCAGTTGGCTAACGTGGCCTGATCGACGCCGACATGGACAACTTTTAAAAATATTTTAATATTTTAGAATTTTTTTTTTTTTTTTTTATTTTTATATTTCTTTTTTTTCTTTTTTTCCTTTTTTTTTTCTTCTCCTCTTCTTCCTCCAGCCAGTCGCTAGACCTCGACGACCGGCTAGAGGTGACGGTCAGTGAGGTCAACCCCGGCCACCTCGCCATTGGCCATGAGGGTGGTGAGGCTCGCCCTCGCCGGATCTGGCGAGGGTCGAGAAGGCGAGGTTGTTGGGTGGCGGTGGATGTTGCGACAAGGAAGGATAGGCGACAACAGCGGAGACAATGCTGCTGCAGGGGTTTCAACATCTGACTCTCGCAGAAGCATCGTCTCAGCAAGGGTGAGCCCCACCAGCTTGAGGCCGTCTCCTCGCGCCGAGTTGGCAGGGCTCGCCCTTACCGGCCATGGGTGAGGCTCGACCCTCCCCAGATCCGGCAAGGGCGAGCCTTGTCACTCAGGCCTCTAGGGCGGCCTCGTGTCTAGCGAGCGAGGCTGCCCTTGCAGCCACTAGCGAGGTGGCCGGCGAGGTCACCAAGGTCTGGCGACCGGTTGGAGGAAGAAGAGGAGAAGAAAAAAAATAAAAATAAAACATTCAAAAATATTCAAAAATATTAAAATATTATTTAAAGTTGTCCACGTCAGTGCCGATCAGGCCATGTCAGCCAACCGGTGTCTAGTCAGCAAAATCTGGCCAAAATTGACTGGAAATGACTGAATTGGCACAATGTAAAAAGGTTTATGACTAAATCGACACCAAAAAAAAAAAGTTTATGACTAAATCGACACAAAGAAAAAATGTTTTAGGACTTTTTTGGGACTTTTTCCGATGTTTCTAAGTCATATGGTTGTTGGACAATAAATCTTGCGCAAAAAAAATAAATAAAATAGATACATAAATGTTTTGTACACCTCGAAGAGGAGGGATGGATTTATCGCGCCCATTTCAAATTGGATCCATTATCACCAATTACAAAATAAATTACATATTTATCACTTGAAAGTTAAGATGTGTAGAAATTCGATTGCATAATTATCTTTAAGTGGATCATATGATTGGACGCAGTTGAAAATTTCTCACCCTAACGATGATATGACTACAAAAATTTACCTGTGTGCATCGCCTTACAAAAGCGAATGGCGTCGTTTAGAGTAAGTTCGACAACAGCTCTTAAGCAGACACTTGGTAAGAGTATACGGTCCTGCAGTTGGATTCACTGAATTTATTTGTGTACTGACCAAAAGGATTCTCTTTAATATTTTTAAAATAATATTGTTTGTTTTTTCATCTAGATGCAGTTATAGAATTCCTTTTATTTCAGAGAGTATTTTTTTAATGAAATTCGGTATCAGAGAATTTGGATTAATTTGATTCTGACGCTTTTGTTGTTCTTTTTAGTTTCTTGAATTTATTATCACAATTTTGAGTCCACACATGGCTTGTGCTTGCTATTATACTAGGAAACGTTCCCGTCCTCTGTTGTGGGACCGCAAACAATCAAAGCTACTGTATGGATAACGAGGTTATAGTACTTTGATTTTTATAGTACTTTTGATAAATATTTTTTTAAACAACAAGAATGTTGGCTAAATTATCATTTGTTTTGGCTTATAAAATAGAAAAAATAACATACGTGAAATCAATAAAGTTCTCATTAAATCATGATCAATGATCGATTACAAAGAAATTAGTATTATAACATTCAATGAGAACATCGAAGTGGCGACCTTTTTCTCTAAGGTACAATAATTTAATTATTTTGAATTTGATTATAAGCAAACTGTAAGTGCTTATCTTCTCCATTGGTTTAAACTAAATGTTAATTAGAGACAATTATTTTCTTGTTGATGTAGATACAACATCAAAGCATTGTGTTAGGGCTCTCAAGGATACAAATTGAGCATTTACCAATAACTCAGTCTAACGACCATCAAGATTTACTTTTTTCATCGATCTTGTATTCACAACTCATAATTCGCACAATTGTCATGGTGGACATTACATTTGCCCTTGTCCAATGCCGCCACCTCTATGTCAATATCTCATTGCCTTAGGTCGCGATAGTGCTATTAAGTTAGCCAACAACTCCCACAAATGAGAGGAGGAGTAGGATTATCATTGGGCGGCGACCGGGTTTTGTGCTCCTTCCGGTCAGTGCAACAGCATTGTTGATAAAAAAATAATAGCGCTTGCCACCGTCGGATCTCATCAGTACATATGATGAGAGATCGCATATCATGACTGCATGAACCAATAAATAATGAAAATAAATTATCTATTGATAAAAATGGCACAGGGCCAAAGAAAAAAATGCATAAATATTTATGGAAAGACAATAAAATATCTCCAGATTTGAAATTGCTTTTGGAAAGATGTTTTAGTATCTAAAACATCTAGAATGTAATATTGAAAAAGGCCAGGGATAAAAAAAAAAAAAATTACGCATTTGGTATTTGAGAAAAATAATTGAGATATCATAAAAATAGGAGGAGTTCACATTTTATCACTTTGATCAATCATCAATTGCCAAGGGTTATCAATTTCCTCGGATTTTCTCCCAAAAAGAATATATTCTCATAAAATTTATCTTGTGGAAATTGTTTAGCTGGATAGACACTGAAATTCAATCTGTCCAATCTAGACGATAATCCATATTCTAGTGAAACTAGAGATCGCCAGCTTCTCCACTCTGCGTTCGGAAAAATCTCAGAACAGATTCTCCTTCAAAGTCTTTGCCTTTAAATATGAATAATTCAGCATTAAGACTTTGCACTCTTCTTCTCCGCTCTATAGTTCTCATCTAGCTTTGTCTTTGCAGCTCGTATACTTTTGCAGTTGCCATGGCGATCGTCATCAAGTTCTCGCTTGTCCTCTCCCTCGTGGTCCTCGTGCTGCTGCCGCCGCCATGCCGACCCCTAGAGGTCTCGAACTACCAAGGCACAAAAGATTGGCCCGAATTGACTGTTGCCCGGCTAGACAAGAGAATCACTGAAGAAGATAGGACCGGCTTCAGCATGACAAGGTTGGGCAGAGCCACAATCGAGCCCGAACAAGAGTTCCTGACCGAGCCCGAACCCGAGCCCCTACCCCTGCCCGAGCCTGAACCCGAGCCCCTACCCCTGCCCGAGCCCGAACCCGAACCCGAGCCCCTACCCCTGCCCGAGCCTGAACCCGAGCCCCTACCCCTGCCTGAGCCTGAACCCAAGCCCAAGCCTGTCCCTGGCATGAAGCCAAACCCTGCGCTCATAATGCCGATCCCAACGCCCGAAAATACTGCTGGAAGTACGACGTCCTCGGCCATCAGGTCTCCCCCGTTGCTCAGTTCGGTTGTTTGTTCCTCTCTTTTCCTTGGTTGGTTGTCTAGAATCCTAGATTGAATAGAACCCTTAAGAAAGAACAAGTTAGGGTTGGTCGTTGCGTCGTATTTATTTTTCTTGTAAATCCTGAAATAAATTTCGGATTCTTAATTATTTGGTTTCCCCTGCAGTCCTGTTTTTCGTTTTCTTGCGAATAGATTTCTGTGACAAATGTTCATGATGTTTTTAGCGGTCAGTAATAACTCTTGCATGGATTGGGTATATATATATTTTTCTTGTTTAGGACTATCGCAAAAGAAAATCGAAGATGATCAATCCGGTGCTCGGATTGTATTATTTCGTCCTTTACTAGTTTGTTCTATTTTGATGGTTGATTTCATGAGGCTCGTGAAGGCCGATTTTAGGTGGATGATTCTACCATTTTATATTTTATATTTTTATCTTGGTGGTAGGTTTCCAATAAACAGTTTTATAATGTAAATAAATAAATAAAACGACTTGTGGATAATTAGCAATGCGTTTATGAAATTATCAACTTATCTCTTATCATCTACCTTAAATTATCAATTCTTAATATGCATTTACCAATCTTTATATGAGTGTATTACCAATTCGATTAGATCATCTGGGTCATCAAATTTGAGTTAATATTTTTTTCTTAATTTAATTAAGTTTTGTTATCATTGATCAACTTTTATTTCTCCTTCTAAAACGCCTCATATTTATTGATTCTTACGTGTGAATGATCAATATTTCTCCTATCAAAGGACTAATTGTAGTTCACCAGCTATCATCAAAGTTGATGACCAACGTGTCAATATTTCTATTAATTTACCATTTTTATTTACCTTACAATAACCATTTCCCAACTCTTTTCAGAAATTACAAAATTTGATTGGAGTAATTACTCTTTGATTAAATTACTAACTTACTAAGCGATGTTTATTGATGGCGTTAAGTTACCAACTTCTCTCATCTCATATAAAATATAATTATTTTTATCTTTCACAAACTTTTTTTTTACCTTTCTTACCAGCAAGTCAAGATTATTAATCCTTATTTGAGTGACTTACTAACTTTTTTCCGATTAAATTACCCACTAGTGTTGGGTTCCAAGGCCAATGATTATTTGTTTTCTTTTTAAATATACGAACTTTCCTATTGGGTTACCACTTTTACATGATTTACTTGACATCTTTTTAAGTAAACCAGCTCATTTGACTGTATTTAGATTTTACCAATTTTTCTCCTACTTGACACTTATCAACACTTAATTAAAAATTACCCCCATGGAAAAAATCCATTTTTCTTTACAGAACAATAAAATTTTGCCTAGTAAAGTGAGGATTGAACCCCTATTACTTAGCCAAAAGAATATAAATAGGAAAAAAATCTGAAGGGAGGGAGACGAAGTAATTTATGCGAATATAGGATGAGGGTGGGAAAATGACGGAAATCATGTACGACATGATAGGACTTTTTGCTGACGATGCAGTTTTTTTCCTCAAAGCTTCAATCTCTGACTGTCAAAATATCACAAATCTATTAAACCAGTACTGCTATGCAACGGGTCAGCTTATCAACAGGAATAAGTCTGCAATATTTTTCAGTCAGAATTGTCCAATGACACTACAGGATAATTTACAAAGGGAACTGAGAATACCTGTAGTGAGTAGATATGGTAAGTACCTACTACCTGGGCATCCCTTCAGATTGGGGGTGTTCTAAACGAGAGATGTTCTCTTGGATCCTGGCAAAAATGAATGCGAAATTGGCTGGTTGGAAGGAAAACTTCTTATCTAAAGGGGGCAAGGAGATTTTATTAAAAGTAGTAGTTCAGGCCTTACCTCAGTATGCGATGTCTCTCTTCATGCTTCCCCTGTCTCTCTGCAAACAAATGGAAAACAAGATATCAGCATTCTGGTGGAGTAAAAATCATAGTGATTCAGGCATACATTGGATGAGATGGTCAGAGGTAAAGCACTCGAAAACAGACGGGGGTATGGGATTCAGAGATCTTATTTCTTTTAATCTAGCGATGCTAGGTAAACAAGCTTGGCGTTTACTACAGCAACCTACTGCAATTTGGAGTCAGTTGTTTAAAGGTCTATATTTCAAACGGTCTTCCTTTCAGCATGCCACTTCAGGCTATAAACCATCATGGGGGTGGCGCAGTATTTTAAAGGGCAAGGATGCTATTCTTCCCAAAACTCGATGGCTGGTGAAAGATGGCTCGCAGATTGACATCAGAGCAGACTATTGGCTTTCAATGGGGAAAATAGGAGGGTTTGCAGCCGCAGGGGAACCCATTAAAGTAGCTGAACTTATTGATTTATCTTCGGCAACATGGAAGCAGGAACTTATCTCTAATTTCTTCAATGAACAGGTATGTGCAGCAATCTTAACCACCCCTATAAATTCCTCACTTTGTTTTGATCAATTGGTCTGGATAGCCACCTCCTCAGGATCTTTTACAGTTAAAAGTTGCTATCACTACTTACTTTCCAAGCAACAAAACCCACCAACCAGTGCCTCATTTTCCTATCAGCCTCCTCATCAACTGTGGAAAAAAATATGGCATATGGAAGCAGCTCCAAAAATCCGTGTTTTCTTATGGCTAGCCTGTAAAAATGCCCTAGCAACCAAAGCCAATCTATACTTCAGACATATCACTCCCAACCCCTACTGCACCCTATGTGATCAGCATACTCCCGAGACCATTGAACATTTATTTTTCTACTGTAACTGGACACGTGAAGTTTGGGCCAATGCCAAGATCAGGATACCTATTTCACTTACCTCTGTACAGAGATTGGATGCTTGGTTGGCGGCCCGTGCCACTCATCCTCGCTCCTCCCCAACTTTTGAAGCGATTGCCAATCTGTTGTGGGAGATTTGGCGTCAACGCAACAACGCCATATTCCGGCAGCTAACTCCAAACCCGATCCAAGCGGTGGATACTGCTCTTGCCCAGTGCAGGATCTTCAAGAGTCTCCAACCCCCAAAACCTAGGGTTACACAATCAACTGTCAGTACCGATCTCCGATGGAAACCACCTGATCAAGGCACAATCAAATGCAACATAGATGGGGCTTTTGTTCCAGGCAATCAGCAAGGGGCGATAGCATGTATTTTCAGAAATTTCAAAGGCGAACTCACTGACATGTTTACCAGCAGTGTACCGGCTCAATCGGCGTTTCAAGCAGAGATCTTCGCCATGATTCGGGCTCTCCAGCATCTCATCAAGCAGCGGCTTCATCTCCATCGAGTTATGGTTGAATCCGATTGCCTATTATTGGTGGAGCTCCTTTGGCAGAAACAACCGCAGCCATGGCAGGAACGACATCTCCTCGCCGTTCTCCACGATCTGCTCTCTCAATGCCCTAATGTTTCTTTTCATCACGTCTGTCGCGAGGCCAACCTAGCCGCTGATTGGGCTGCCAAAGCCCATCGGGCCCACGGTTCCGTTGGTAACTGGCTTGTCTTCACATCTTTTGTTTTCCAGAACATTATACTTAGTGATGCCTTACTGGCTGGTTGTATTCCTCTCTTCATATAATATATCAGTTGTTTCGACCAAAAAAAAAAAAGTCTTAACATGAGCCGAAATTGATTCTCTTGGGGACAACCTTGGAGAAAAAGAAAGATTGATGAGTGTAATTCGTTCTTTGATCAAGTCTACTTTGCGCCAGAACAACCTTGGCCTCCTCAATTGCATTCTTTGTACATCTAATTTCACTGTCCACGCGATCCCCTCTTCATCTCAAAACAGAGTTTCCTCCATAACTCGCAGGGTCGGCGATTCCATGGTGGAGATTACATTCATTCTCGAACATTTCTGCTGTCATTCGTCTGCTGATGTTTCAATCTATGTAGAGCCCGACTTGCGGAAACATGAATTATGTGACTAGGGCCATCACGTTACATCCTGTCTTCTCTTTCGCTAGAATTAATTGTTAACTCGATACAAAGAAGATGAAGTCGTAAAACCAGTCTTGTCTCCAAGAGTTTGCTTCGACTACTTCTTTGTGACCCAGAGATTTTCGCAACTCCATGATGGAGATCAAATTCGAACTCGCCCTTTCCTGCGTGATTCTCATGTTGTTGTCTGATCTTTCAAGAGCTTGGCTCGCGAGATTGCCGAGTCCATGGATAAGAACATCAGCCAACAGCGGCAGCAGGAACCGTCGACGATGCCTCCTCCTCTTTCCATGCAAGAAAGATTGGCATGCCGGTGAAGAAACTGAGTGGCGGTGGAGGTGTGCGTGGCGGTGGGGGTGGGGGTGGGGGTGGGTGTGGGGTGGTCGTTCTGGAAAGCAGTGGTAGTGGTTGCGCAGGTGGTGGTGGTAACGGAGACCGGCAAGAGGAAAAAGGAGGAAGGTGGGAGAAAAAGGGAAAAAAAAAAATCCAGTAAAATAAGATATTTTTAAAAAACTGTCAACGTCACAGCTGGTGCCGGTTGGTATCCACGTGAATGCCGACCAATTAAATTTGATTGGATGGACTGAATTGGCGTAATTATAAAAGATTTAGGATTCAATGGTCCAAAAAAAAATTAAGATTGAATTAGCACAATTATAATAGATTCATATTTTATTTTTTTAGTAATTTTTCCTATTAAATTTGATACAAAATAATTTGGAATTAATTTGGATGCTCTAGTTATTCTTTTTAGTTTCTTGAATTTATTATCACAATTTTATGTTTGCTATTATACTAGGAAACATACCTGCGCTATGTCGCGGGACCATTAACAATCAAAGTGACTATATAGATAAACGACATTTCGTCTTTTTATCAAAACTTTGATTTTTCTAGTACTTTTGATACTATTTTTTAAAATAAAATAGCAAAAATATTGGCTAAATTATCGTGCTTTCCAGCTTACAAAATGAGAAAATAACATATATGGTGTCATTATAAGTTCTCATTAAATCGTCATTAATGATCGATTACAGAGAAATCAGTAATATAACATTGGATGGTAACATTGAAGTGGTGACCTATTTCTCTAAGGTACAATGACTTAATTATTTCAAATTTGATCTTAAGTAAACTGTAAGTACCTTTCTTGGTGATGTAAATACACTGTCAAAGTATTGTGTGATAGCTCTCAAAGATACAAATTTATCATATACCGATAGCTCAGTCTAACGACCATCAATACTTACTCTTTTTTCATCGACCTTGTATTTGTTATAGATAAAGCCAAATATTTGTTTTTAGGGGCTTTTTTGTCTTTCTATTAGATTTCCTTTTAGGTTAAAAGTGGTACCTATATATTAGCGATGGCAAAACCCTAGCCGAAAAGACGCTGAAAAAGGAAATAAAGAGGCAAGAAAAAGAGAGAAGAAAAAAAGTGAGTTTTTCTTGATGAGAGTTCTCAATCTCTTTGTACCCGATCTTGAGAGAAGATCGTCGTTGTATTCCAACTTTTTCGAAGTCTAGTGGATTCGCAGAGTGCCTCTGCGCGGAGACGTAGCCCGGTTTGGGTGAACTTCGATAACAAATTTTCTGGCGTGTTCATCGATTCTCGCTCTTTTATTACTATATTCTGTCCGGAGAATTGTTTGCGAGTGTTATTTTTCTGGAATCGACGTGCGATTTCGTAACAACCGGTATCGAGCTTGGGTTGGCTAATCGAGAACATCGAGGGTTTTCGGTGACGTTCGATTGAAAGCAAACGGGATGGCGAAGATAAAATCGAATCGATAAGTTCAATGGAGAGGATTTCGGATGGTGGAAACTACAAATAGAGGATTATCTTTATCAAAAAGATCTCTATGCACCACTTGAGGGTTGGAAACCCGAGATGGCGGAAGTGGATCCGACGGCGGCCGGATGGAAAATTCTTGATCGAAAGGCGTTAGGTGCGATTCGTCTAGGGTTGACGAAAAGACAGGGTACCACATCGCGAAAGCAAAAACTGCAAAAGAAGCCATGGATATTCTAACAAATATTTTTGAGAAGCCATCCACATCAAATCGGTATTTTTGCTTTGAAGAAACTGGTTAATATGAAGTTATCGATAGAGATTCTGTGGCGAGCATATTAATAGTTTCACGCAGTCACGGGTCAATTAGAATCCGCAGGCATAAATTTAGATATGAAGCTTCAAGCTTTATTATTTTTATGTTCTCTTCCGTAAAGCTACAATACCGCAAAGCGGGGAATTTCGAGCACCATGAAGGATGATTTAACTCTTGATGATGCTGTGAGTAGTATCATGGATGAAGAGATGCGAAGGAAAGTCTCGGTGTGGAGATAATCTTTTTGCATCTACATCTTCAACGGCACTTGCAAAGGTGGAGAACCGTGGAAGAAGTAAAAGTAGAGGAAATTTCAGCGGTCGTGGCGGATCACAATCAAGGGGTAAGAGACGGGTTGCAAAAGATGAGTGTTGGTTTTGTCACAAAACCGGACACCGGAGGTTTCAATGTGAAGCCTACAAAAAGAAGCAGCAAGATGAGAATCAAGGTGCTAATGTAGTTAGCGATAAATCTTTGCTAGATAACTTGTGTTTGTCTACGGGGTTTGATTTGACAACGAGATAAATGGTTTATTGATTCTCGGCGCTTCTTTTCATTGCACCTCGCAAAGAGACATATTTGATGATTATGCTAGTGGAGATTTTGGACAAGTGGTTGTGGGAAACGGCCACATGTGTCCAATTGTTGGGAAAGGAACCGTGACTGTTAACATCTCGGGTGGAGGACATCTAGTTTTGCGTGAAACTAGGCATATTCCAGAATTAAAGAAAAATCTGATTTCAACCAAGAAACTTGACCAAGAAGGTTTGGTAATAACCTTTGGCTGTGGAGAGTGGAAGATAACCTCGGGAATAAGAGTAGTAGCAAAGGGAAAGCGTACGGGTACACTTTACCTTCTCCAAGGAGACAATATCGGTGATATAGTTGCAACTACAATGGCTACGAGTAATTTATCTACTCTTTGGCATTATCGTTTGGGACATCTTGGTGAAAAAGGTGTAAAGCAATTACACTCGAGGAAATTACTTCCGGGTTTACAAAAAGTTGAGTTAGATTTTTGTGAGAGTTGCATTTATGGAAAACGAGAAGGCTGTTAGTTTTCAATTGAATGGGCAACAAAATAAAGGCCGAAGCTAGAGTTGGTTCATACTGATGTATGGGGACCTGCTCAGGAACTCTCTTATGGTGGTAAGAGATATTTTGTCACCTTCATTGATGATGCAACAAGAAAGACTTGGGTCTATGCTCTTAAAGAAAAATCAGAAGTATTCGGGATGTTCAGGATGTGGAAGACTATGGTAGAAAAGAAACGGGTTATCGATTAAAGCTTTGAAATCGATAATGGTGGTGAATACACAAGTAAAGAATTTGCAAATTATCTCGAGTCGAGAAGGCATACACGGGCTAAAGACTGTTCCTAGAACTCCTCAAGAGAACGGTGTAGCTGAAAGAATGAACAGGGACTATTCTAGAACGTGCGAGATGCATGAGACTACACGCGGTCTCCCGCTACACTTATGGGCTGCCACGCTTGATGCAGGCTGTTTATCTTATCACCGAAGTCCATCTAGTGCGTTGGATGGAGAAATACCACGGGAGCGGTGGTCGGGTAAGAAGATTAATTATTCACATTTAAAGGTGTTTGGTTGTATTGCATATGCTTTGATTGACAGGGGAGGATAGGAAAAAGCTTGATGCTAAGTCCCGAAGTGCGTCTTTATCGGATACGGTGGCGGCGAGTATGGTTATAGACTTTGGGATTATGAGAATAATAAAGTTATCCGCAGTCGCAATGTGGTATTCCATGAAGAAAAGATGTACAAGGATCGTCGACAGACAGAGATGCATGAGAAGGTAGTACAATCGAATATGTTGAATTAGACACAATGCCCGTGAAGATGTTTCCAGTAGATCAAAGTTCACCCGAAAGAGAGGTTCAAGATGAGCCTATTATCGGTGAAGAGGTAGTTCAAGAAGAACGCAGTGATTCGGAACAAACGAATGACCTTGAAGTACTGTCTTGAGAAGGTCTACACGTGTGAGAAAGCCAAAGGTAATTTTTGATCCATCGCCTAATCTTTTGTTCTAAGTCATGTCTTATATACGATTCGGGAGAACCGGAAACTTACAATGAGGCAAAGGCGGACACGTCTCACTTGCGGCGGGAGTGTGCTATGAAAGACGAGATGAGCTCGTTGCTTCGAACAAAACTTGGGAGTTGACCAAGTTGCCCACAAAAAAAAAAGCTTTATTAAACAAATGGGTGTACAGGATTAAGAATGAAGCAGATGGTAGTATTAGATACAAGGCGAGACTTGTAGTTAAGGGCTTTTCTCAAAAAGAAGGGATCGACTACTCCGAGATATTTTCACCTGTAGTGAAAATGACATCAATTAGAGTTCTGCTAAGTATAGTTGCGTGGAGGATCTTTATCTTGAGCGGTTAGACGTAAAAAACAGCGTTTTTACATGGTGACTTAGATGAAGAATTATACATGGCACAACCTAAGAGTTTTGAAGTCAAAGGTAAGGAGCACATGGTATGTCGCTTGAAGAAAAGCTTGTATGGCTTGAAACAAGCTCCGCGACAATGGTACTTAAAATTTGATGGTTTCATGCAAGAAAAAGGATTTACACACTGTGAGTCTGATCACTGTGTTTATTTTCGCAAATATGAGGATGGTGACATTGTGTATTTATCTTTATATGTGGATGACATGCTGGTGGCTAGTTCCAATATGAAGAGAATCGTAGAAGTGAAAAAGATGTTATCATCACAGTTTGCTATGAAAGACTTGGGAGATGCCAAGAATATTTTAGGCATGAAAATCATTAGAGACAGGAAAAATAAGAAATTATGGTTGTCGCAGAAGACTATGTGAACAAGGTGTTAAAGAGATTTAACATGGACAAGGCAAAACCGGTTGCAACTCCTTTAGCGAATCACTTCAAACTTTCCAAGGATATGTGTCCAAGCACTCGGGCTTTGAAAGATGAGATGGCGGTAGTTCCATATGCATCGGCAGTGGGGAGTTTGATGTATGCCATGGTGAGCACGAGACCGGACATTGCACAAGCAGTGGGAGTTGTGAGTCGATATATGCGGAACCCGGGTAGAGAGCATTGGAATGCGCTTAAATGGATATTGAGATATCTAGCGAGTACTTCCAATTACTCACTTTGTTATAGTGGTACATCTCTAAAGTTGCGGGGTTATGTAGATGCGGATCATTCGGGTGATCGAGATAGTGGTAAGAGTACCACCGGATATGTCTTTACAGATTGCGGTACAGCGGTGAGTTGGGTATCTCAACTACAAAAAGTAGTTGCTTTATCGACAACAGAGGCGAATATGTAGCGATTACGAAGCCTCCAAGGAAATCATGTGGTTACAAGATTATATGGAGGAGTTACATCGAAAACAGCCGGTCGGTAAGACACCGTGTGGAGTGATAGTCAAAGTGCAAAGTGCACTTAGCAAAGAATGCAGCTTATCACTCAAGGACTAGACATATCAAGAAGCGTTATCACTTTATCAGTCGCATTGAAAGATAATGAATTAAAGCTACAAAAGATTGATGGCTCGAAGAATCCAATGACATGATGACCAAGGTAGTAGACAGAGAGAAGCATATTTTCTGTACTACTACCATTGGTATTACTCCATGTTGATTGATGAGGAGTATCGCAGAGGCACAAGTTTCACAACTACTATTTTTTGAAGAAGATGGATGCAAAGTTGCTTGGTGCTTGGGTATATTTGTCTTCAAGTGGGAGATTGTTATAGATAAAGCCAAATATTTGTTTTTAGGGGCTTTTTTGTCTTTCTATTAGATTTCCTTTTAGGTTAAAAGTGGTACCTATATATTAGCGATGGCAAAACCCTAGCCGAAAAGACGCTGAAAAAGGAAATAAAGAGGCAAGAAAAAGAGAGAAGAAAAAAGTGAGTTTTTTCTTGATGAGAGTTCTCAATCTCTTTGTACCCTGATCTTGAGAGAAGATCGTCGTTGTATTCCAACTTTTTTCGAAGTCTAGTGGATTCGCAGAGTGCCTCTGCGCGGAGACGTAGCCCGGGTTTGGGTGAACTTCGATAACAAATTTTCTGGCGTGTTCATCTGATTCTGCTCTTTTATTACTATATTCTGTCTGGAGAATTGTTTGCGAGTGTTATTTTTCTGGAATCGACGTGCGATTTCGTAACAGTATTCGCATCTCATAACTCGCGCAATGCTCATGGCAGCCATTACATTCACCTTTGTCCTATGCCACTACCTCTATGTCAATCTCTCAAGGCCTTGGGTGATGATAGTGCTATTAAGTTAGCCAACAATTATCGCGAATGAGCAGAGGAGTAGGATCGTCACCAGGCGGTGGTAGGGTTTCCTGCTACTTCCAGTTAGCGCAACGACATTGTTAACCCTATCGTTGACTGGCCTTCATTGCTTTGCCCGAATCTATCCTAGTAAAGCCAGACCATGCCCGAAAATAATAGCGTTCCCCGGTCATCGGATCTCATATATACATATGATGAAAAAATGGCATGTCACGATTGCGGGAACCGATAAATAATGAAAAGAAATTATCTATCGATAAAAGTGACACGATATGAAAAAATTGCATAAATATTTATGGAAAGACAAAATAAAATATTTCCATATTTGAAATTGCTTTTGGAAAGATGTTGTAGCATTTAAAACACCCAGAGTGTAATGTTGAGGAAGGCGAGGGATAAAATTGAAAAACAAATTTACGTATTTGGTATTTGAAAAAAATAATTGAGGTATCATAAAAAAAGGAAAATCTCACGTGTCATCACTTTGACCAATTATCAAGTGCCAAGTGTTATCAATTTCCTCAGTTTTTCTTCCCAAAAAGAACATACTAAAACTTAACTTGTGGAAATTGTTTAGCTAGATAGACACTAAAATTCAATCTTTCCAATCTATATGAATCCTTATTCTAGTGAAACTAGAGATCACCAACTTCTCCACTTTGCGTTTGGAAAAAGCTCATAATAGATTCTCCTTCAAAGCCTTCGCCTTTAAATACGAATAATTTACCATCAAGATATTGCACTCGTCTTCTCCATATCGTAGTTCTCTCGTCTAACTTTGTCTTCGCAGCTCGTAATCTTTTGCAGTTCTCATGGCGGTCGTCATCAAGTTCGCGCTCCTGTCCCTTGCAGTCCTCCTGCTGCTGCTGCCGTGCCAACCCTTGGAGGTCCCGAACTACCAAGGCGCGGAAGATTGGCCTGAATTGACCACCGCCGCCCGACGACACCAGAGAATCATAGAAGAAGATAGGACCGGCTTCAACATGAGGAGGTTACGCGGAGCTGTCACCGAACTCGAACCCAAACCCATCCCTATCACCAAACCGGAGTCGGAACCGGAACCCATCACCGAACCCCAATCCCAGACCCGGACCTGTCCCTTGTGTGAAGGACGGTTTCCGCTGCCATCAGGCCTTAGCCATCGCTCGGTTCGTTCGTATGCTCTTCGCCTGAGGTGGAGGGATGTAGAATCCTAGATTGAATAGAATCCACAGGAAAGAACAAGTTAGGGTTGGTTATAGTGTCACAATTTATTTTTTCTTATAACTTCTGAATTAATTTGGATTCTTGGTTATTTGGTTCCCTTTATTTTCATGTAGTCTTGTTTTGTGTTTCTTGAATGCCATAACTTTTTTTTTTCTTTGACCATGGGAGTTTCATAATTTCTAAAAAAGAACATTCACGTGGTATAGCGAGCTCTGTACATAAATTTGAATTATCACATTCATGTGGGGCCATATGAAGGTTATGATACTTGTGATATTTTTTTCCCTACATATATATAATGTATGCATATATATATATACACACACACGTAAGAAAATATTGGAAGTTCTTGTTTAGGCCTATCCCAAAAGAAAATTGAAGATGATCAATTTGTGTGATTTATAAAGCAAATAGGAATCTGAACAAGAAGTCATTCGGTTCTCGGATTGTATTATTTCGTCCTTTACCAGTTTCTTCTATTGCGGTGGTTGATTTCATGAGGCTGGTGAAGGCCGATTTTTGGTGGATGGTTCTACCATTCTTGATTTTTTTCTATAGGGGTAGGTTTTTGATAGAAAGTTTTGAAATGTAAATATAAAAAATAAAAAAAACCAATTTGTGATAAATACCGATACTTTTATGAAATTATTAACTTATATGGATTAGAATATAAGATCATCTCAGTCATCGACTTTAAGTAATTATTTGTTTCTTTAATTTAAATAAGTTTCGTTATCATTTATCAACTTTTCGCCCATTGTTTTCGGAATACAAATCAAGCAGAGCAGATTGGAAGGCAAAGGCTCATTGAAATGACTCTCTTTCCAAATTGACTATCTAGCATTATGTTTTGATTTCAGACAATCTTCTTTAAATCTTCTTAGCAAATGAAAGTATGGCTTTTTCGGACCCAAAAATAAAATGGCATTCTTCGTACATATAATGTCACTATCCACACGATCGACACTCATCTTCCTCTTAAAAGTTCATATCGAAAGAAAGTTTCCTCGATAACTCGCAGCTTCAACGATTCCGTGGTGGAGATTGCATTCATGCTCAACCTTGTCAGCTGATGTTTTAATCTATAAAGGGCGTGACCTGCGGAAACATGAATTATGGGGCTAGGGCCATTGCGTTGCATGTTGCATCATCCTGTCTTCTCTTCTGCTAGAATTACTTGCGCTCTCAATACAATGAAGATGTAGTAAAACCCTACTTGCTCCAAGAGTTTGCTTCGACTATTTCTTCATGACCCTGAGATTTTCACGACTCAGTGGCGGAGATCAAGTTCGCGCTCACTCTTTCATCTGCAGTTCATCTGCTGCCGTGCCAATCTCACGAGAGCTTGGCTCTCAATTACGCGAATTATGCAGGCAAAAAGCGTTGGACAAAAAGTCCAGCGTAAGAGAGGAGAAGCAGAATCGATGATCCTATGTTTTTCTGGTGCCGTTCATGGCTCGACATGGTGGTGATAATTCTTACAGTGTCACAACGATGTCGTCCTCGGCCATCGCATCTCTGTCTGCCGCTCGGTTCTATCGTTTTTTTTTTTTTTTTTTTTTTTTTTTTTTTTTTTTTTGTGCAGCAAGTCAATTTCAATTATAAAGTTCTATCGTTTGTTCCTCTCTTTTCCTTGGTTTAGCATTGCCTACGTCGTTCTGCTCGGGAAATTCGCTCGTTCGCTTGAAGAAGGGTTTGCATACGCATTCGAGTCAGAAACATGGAAGCAACATCCTCGACTATCGAAGTCCCAATGTTTTGCTGCATTCTGCTACATTTTATTCTCTCTTTCCATCTGGCTTACTATTGTTCTGAATAGATAACGTCTCTTCAAGACGTCAAAATAAAAAATAAGATAAAAAGAGGACCAAAATGTTGTGGCAATAGGAGATATTTCCAGTAGCGTTGGATCTATAGTTTCTCTGTACTAGTCTGGGATTCTCATCAAATGATTCTGGAACGAATAGCGAGTTCTTTTCAAAGTTATCGGATGCTCATTTAATTCTTTTGCTAAATAGACTGATTGAATTGACTTTTCCTCGATACCGTTCAGCATTCGTGCGAAACCCACTTTCAAAAATTATTGAATGCTGTAATTTCATTACTCCCAATCCTGATTTGTGATAAGTGCTGCCATCCCTTTTTGCAAAGTGAAGAAAAAGTGTTGGCAGAACCAGTTACACATTCACCATACTCCTGTTTTTTTTCCTCAAGGATTGCATTTCACAAGAAGCATAGAAGCCAAATAGTAAAGCATAACACAGACTTACCAAAAAATGAGACAGAACAGCAAGAAATAGATGTTCCGCTATGATATATATGAACAAGCTAGGGATGCATACAATAATGCAGGACGAGAAGAAAGGATCAACGTATTGATAGAGAAGTATATCACAAGTAATGTTTAAATAAATACACAAGATGAAGTTGCTACATGACTTCATGCGAATAAGTAAAAACACTGCAGATCATCACACGCCAGATGCCGTGCAAAGTCATTCAGATTCTGCTAGCTTAGCTCGAGAACCGCTTCCAGCTTGCCTGATCAGATTCGGAAGACATCCGTCTGGAATCGCTCATCGTACAACTGCCAGTGGCCATACCGCTCTGTATGGTAAACTGACCGAGGGATGTAGAAATTAGGCTTAATTATGTCCTGCAGATTCTTCAATTTGGATGTTGCATTCACGATATCACGACTAGTCAGGTTTGCACACCCCGACAGGTCCAAGTGCATAAGGTCGATACAACCGTCGCAAATGGAGGTAAGACCTTTCACCGTTAACTTGGAAAAGCGAATCTCGAGGTGCTCTAGTTGAGGCATGTACTTCCCTATAGCGGCAGCTTCTGAATCGCCTTCTTGCGGGCAAGCATTCAAATACTCAGCGGGGACTACACCCGCATGTTGGGAAGGATCTAACCAGTTCACCAGGTTCCTCTTCAAAACTTTAAGATTAGGACAGTTCCTCCCAATCAGAACCAAAGATTTATGAGACACCTCATGGCAATAGCTAATGTCGAGCTCCCTGAGGCTGGCGCAACGGGATGCTATCCTGGCCATCGAGGCATCAGTGACACTTTGGCAGCTCTTGATTGAGAGAACCTGAAGATTCGGGCACCTGCAATTCGCCGGCGGCAGATAATCATCATCATCAACAAGTCTCAAACTAAATCGAAAGTATCTTCTCAAAGCTAATTGCTGCAATGCTTTAGCATACGGCAAACAACACATACAACAGAAAGAACCAGTCTGCCGGACAGGATGATCGCAATGCGAAGTTGCAAACTTCCTCGGTCTGACGTTTAATTTCGCCGCAGCAGATAGAATACAATTTTCGATCCAATCCCAATTCGATTGACACCATATTCAATGATGCGACGGCCGGCCATAATGAGATTCCATACCATTCAAAGAAACATGTCCACGCCAGAACAACGAAAAAACAACGGCAAATTCGACTCTGTTCCTGCCACAATTCCATGTACGCTTCTACAGAGACTCAGATAAAAGCAAGCTTCGAGCTCGCATCCTTTCAAGGCACGGCATGTCCCAATTCACCTCCGTTTCAAGTAATAAAAATGATAACTTTATCGAAAGATGCAATCGAATCGGCGAACCTCTCGGCGACCAAGTCGAGGGCGCGATCGGAGCAATGGCGGGCGCGGATCGCGGCGATGCCGCCGTCGCTCCAGCCAACGGCCGATCGGAGCATGGCGTCGACCCTCCGCTCGAACTCCGGCGACCACCAGCGGATCGACTCGCGGGACGACTCGAAGCGGGCCTCGAGGTCGAAGGCGGTGTGGAGGGAGGGGTCCGCGGCGGCGCGGAGCCACGACTTGCAGACGAGCATGGGCCCCGTCCAGAGCTGCTCCGCCGTCAGGCGGGAGAGGACGTTGGTGAGGCACTCGTGAGTCAGCTCGGCCCAGTCCGGGCTTGGCCCCGACTCGCCGGAGGAATCGGCCGGCGGCGGCGGCGGCGGCGGCGGCGGTTGCTTGGGGGCGTCCATTGGGGGGATGGAGGAGCGATGGTGGAGTGCGAAGAGGGGAAATGGATGATAAAACCGGTGGAGGCCGGTGGCGGTGGAGAATTAATTGCAGAATGGACCCTAGACTTTCGATATTTTGCAATTTGACCCGTGGACTTTACTGATATTACTGAGGAACGATGAAACATGGGGAATGAAAATTAAAGTGGTAAATAAGGGAAATGTGATATTATATAAAGAAGGTTGACCGAAAATTTAAATATTTCTCATTACTTCTCATCCAAATATTTATGCCGCCCCTAAAAAAATGAGTATTTTGCCTTACATTTTTTCCTATCTTTTTTTATTTTTTATTATATGTTCCTAATTTTCATCCTTGTAACCTTTTCCCTCATGCTATCGTATAACAAATTACCTTCCCACTAGTGTGATTAGAATCCAGTGCACACTAAACATTTTATCTATTGATAAAAACAATCACATCACTAATTGAGATAAGTAAAATAGAGAAAATATATTGCTTTTCGAAAGAGGTAAATTTTTATATGGCTATATTTTCTTTCATCAAAATTTGAACAAAAATGCAAAGTCATATCTCCAAAATTGTTTAACTCAAGGCACATTTGCTTAAAGCAATTACCTTATGGTAAATGTTGAGTTCTATGTTTGGGAACTCAATGGAGTCGCTTATGATGATCTTGCTATTGTGAAAAAAAAAATGCTAGATGTGCCCAATTAGGTGAAATTTTTGAATTAGATCATTAAGTGCGTTTGGTAACGTTTCGTTTAAAAATTGTTTCCTAAACGTAAATAGAAAAAAGTGTTTACATTAGAACAATTTTCGAACAAAAAACGCGTTTAGTAAATGCTTAAAATATAAAAAGAATAGAAATACGTTTGGTAAATTTGTATAATTTTTTATTTCTTTTAATTTTTTAATATTTTTATTTTATTTTTCTATTTTCTTTCTTATTTTTCTTATTTATTTTTCCTTTTTTTCTTTTTTTCTTTTTTTTTTTTTCTTTTTTCTTTTTCCTTTTTTTTTCTTCTTTTTTGGCCGGTCCGCCGGCCTCGGCCATGGCTGCGATCGGCCGACGAGGGCCGGCGGCCTCACCCGGCCACGGCGAGGCTCGCCGGCCCAAGGCGAGGCCGAGCCTTGCCCGGCCAAGGCGAGGCTCGCCGCGCCAGCTAGGCGAGCTCGATCTCGCCCGGATCCGGCAATGCCAAGTTCACCCGGCCACGGCGAGGCTCGGCCTCGTCGGGGCCGCGAGCCTCGCCGTGGCCGGGCGAGGCCGCCGGCCCTCGTCGGCCGATCGCCGGCCATGGCCAAGGCCGGCGATCGGCTAAAGAAAAAAAAGAAGAAGAAAAAAAAAAAAAAAAAAAAAAAAGAGAAGTGTTTCTAGATTTTTGTTTTTGTTTTTACTGCTCCAAATGTGTTTCTGGAACAAAAAAAAAATAGTTTTGAACAAAAACGTAAACAAACGCGTTTACATTCTTTTTTTGTTCTCGGGAACAAAAAACAGAAATTTTGTTCCTGAGAACATAAATAAGTTGCAAACAAACGCGCCCTAAGTGACTTCAATGTGTTTTTTGCAAAGTAGCTTCACAGTTAGGGGAAAAAAAACACAGAGAGTGACTACTCTCGTCATCTCCATTGTGGAACAAAACTAGCGAAGCAAATCTATGGCTAAGAATGATCAAATTGTCGAACAGGTGGCACGGGAGGCAAATAGCATGATCGAGAAATTTATTGACGGCAGTTTTCACTCCAAAAATCTCTTGATTCCACACAATCGAATTGTAGCATTTCATATCGAAACCTCTACTACCAATCTACCTCAAGCAAACCTCATTGAACCTACAAGATCAAGAACTCAATCAATACTACCAGAATTGAATTCTAGCATTTCATATCGAAACCTCTACTACCAATCTACCTCAAGCAAACCTCATTGAACCTACAAGATCAAGAACTCAATCAATACTACCAAAATTGAATTCTAGCATTTCATATCGAAACCTCTACTACCAATCTACCTCAAGCAAACCTCATTGAACCTACAAGATCAAGAACTCAATCAATACTACCAGAATTGAATTCTAGCATTTCATATCGAAACCTCTACTACCAATCTACCTCAAGCAAACCTCATTGAACCTACAAGATCAAGAACTCAATCAATACTACTAGAATCGAATTCTAGCATTTCATATCGAAACCTCTACTACCAATCTACCTCATTGAACCTCCAAGATCAAGAACTCAATCAATACTACTAGAATCACTGTTCTCACCATCAGTCCATCAGCCTTCACAAAACTCAGGCCACCACGTCCATGTTTCACCAAATCGTCTAAATCTAGCTCGTTAAATCCATCCAAAATCGAAACCTCGTCTCTCACCAACTAAACAAGCCCACAAAATCAATATCCCAACCATCGCTCTCTCATCGGTGGCCCTCTCACCAACCACGTCAACCTGGGTATCCATGAACAACCTTGCAGACCAAGACCCGCGCGAACCCATACCCGGTGACTCAAACCCACTATTATCAATGACCCTCAGTGACCCTTTTGGTTCAGCATTTGGAAGGGGCATCTGAGCTCTAAGGGGGTTTGGTTAAATGCAAACATGTTTAGTTCAATATTTTGGATAACTTTGACAAGATACAATTGCATTTGCAAATAGCTCTAGGGGCCTTTACTCCATAGAAGCTCCAAAGATTTTTTGGGAAGTTGCATCTTCGAAATACAAGTCCCATTATTATTCACGGATGCTATTCATCTTCCTCGAACAAATGAACAGAGGCCGACAATCGCTACTTGAGGGGTTGCCTAACCTTGGCGACTGTTGCTCGAGGGTCACAAACACCTAGCAACCACTGCCTAAGATTGTGAGACCTCATGCGAGGTGGCTTGAGGTCGTGTGACTTCAAGTGTGGCTTGGGTCACGCAACCACCTAAGGTCCAACGACCTCAATCGATGGTCGCCTGGGTTGCAAGACCCCAAGCGTTGCTTGAGGTCAAATAACCTCAAGCAAGGCTGTTGAGTGGCCAGATCTGGCCGCCGGAGATTGGCTAGAATGGCCATTGGTGATTAGATTAAAAAAAAAATTTATCTATAATTTTTTTAGCAAAAGTCCTAATATAGTTTTTACGAAAAGGCATTTAAACGAAAATTGTTTTACAATGCACTTTAATTACAATTTATCAAACGTTAGTTGTATTTTGAAAAACCCATTTAGCCCAAAGACATTTTGCATTTTCCTAATGACATTTTCCTAAAGCCAAATGAAATGGGGCCAAAAAGGTCTAGAACCTCGCAACACTCGACAAACAAGTTTGGAGTCTACCTTTCCCTCCCAAGCCTTCCCTATTCCTAGGTGAATATTATCTTCCTCATCTAAGAGGGAAAACTCGCAAATTTTATCTCCCAGGTTGCAGGGTTGTTTGAGACCACCACAACATCCACATATACACACAGAGCCAGGCAACCACCACCTGGTGATCACACTTGACCACCTGATAAATTATTATTATTATTTTTTTTTTTTTTTTTTGGGGGGGAGGATGGGAGGGGGGCCGCGGGAGAAACTATCAAACTTCAGTTTTTTTCACCGAACCTAAGCAAGTTCAAAGTATGGTAAAATAGACAAAAATACATAACCCGATCGTATCATGCAAATGTCAGTACACACACTTCAAGATTGATAAGCACAATCCGGAATTTTCAGTAAAACATGGAATTTCAGAGTTTAATATTTTCTATTTAGGGAGATTGCCTTTCACTTCTTGTTTTATCTAGATAATGCAACTTTTAGTACAATACGATCTAAAATATGAGAGGAAAAGAAACATCAAGGTTTACATTTATATGAACCTTAATAATCATTTATGCAAATCCATATCAATGTCTTTAGTTTATTAGGATCAAGAAAAAAATCTCCAGATCAGGGTACAGAAAAGTGTGTAGTGTGACAAAAGCATCTCATCAACATTTAAAGCTATAAATAATTACTTGGGGTATTAGGAAATATTTAACCACATAATAATTTCAGAAGCAATCTGTCTTTGGAAAGAGTTGCTAAACTTTTCTTTAGAGAATGCATGTATGTAGACCTACATGACCAACTGAGGAACTTCTTTGTAAATCACAGATAGGATACCACATTCATTGCTGAAACTGGAAGCCACCCTCCATGCTGCTGTTGTCGAGATCAAGCAGGGGGACAACAGCTGATTACTTGTAATTAGATGGCTAGCAAGACAACATCTCCTTGACCTACAGAAACATGGGGTGATTATCTGATGCCATTCAGTGAACAACTAAATAAAATGCACGTGAGGATATTGACCGCATCGAAATGGATATCCAAGAGAAACACTATTCCTTCTCTTATAAGTTGGAAAGAGTTATCTATTATGTCCATTCAAATAACCTGAAAACATTAGTCTCAAGAAAAGACATCTCAGAAAAGAATGAGCCACAGGCAAATATCCCGTGAGATGAAATGTGGCAAGATAATGCATACACTACTTGGGGACAACAGCTGATTACTTGTAATAATGTAGTTACATGGTGCCATCTTTTTTAACTTTTTCCCAGAAACTAATCAAGTACATAATAGAAGCATCAAAAGAAGATTAACGATAGTATATTCTACAACTGATGCAGCGTCAGTAATGATTTCTCTATTAAGAGGCAGGGCAACCACGATTTGTGTAAAGTGAGCTAAGCATCCTCCAAAGAGTCCAAGAAAAGCTTATCGCAACAGCCTCAACATTTTCAAACGCAGAGTGGCTTATACACTCGTAAAACAGCAGGATTAGAATTCACATCAAACGAACCGTCAAGATACAGCCAGCGGCAGAATCCAGTAGAGGTAATGAATTACGGGCGCCATGCATTACGGACCCACCTCCCGTTTCAATCTAAATTGATGAAATGAGCTTTAGCTCAAGGTGTCGGAGGAAGCACGAACGGGATACTTCATCTTCCTTCAATGACAAACCAAGAACAGGCTCCAACCCAGAATACAGTAGGACCTGCTCATCCTCCCTCAACTAGAAATTCAGCTCCTTTTCTTCAACGTTAACCTGGGCAACGCAGACTTCAACTGTATCATCAAGCAGCCACTCTAGCACTCATCAGACCGACAAGGCGGGGTTGGAGAAAGAAACCTCGGCCTAAGCCCACCAGAAGCGCTGGCCACAAAATCGTACGGCGGATCTCTAGGAGGAGCTCGGTCGCCGCCGCCGCCGCCGCCGCTTGCCGGCCGCGCGAGTCGAGAAGCGGAGCAAAACCGTCCAGGGGGTCTCCGACGAGGGGGAGAGAGAGAGGGCACGAACGGGTCGGCGTTGCGATGCGGGGCGGATTATACGGGTCGATCTTGCCGTCGGATTCGGGTCGAGCCCGATGAACCGGCCCGGCCCATTGGACAATACCGAGGACGAGGCATATACTTCTCTCCCCTGTGCATTTGGACTCCATCATCTCCCCACATTTCTTAAGGAGAACTATAAAATCATGATTAATTTTTTTTGGATGTATTGATATTTAACTAAAGTGAAAAATTTATGAAGGAGAACGAACGAATAAGATAAACGAAAGAAAAGGACCAAAACCAATATAGTAGCACATCATATATGTGCATACCATGAATAAGTAATATTAAAAAAGTTTAAAATTGAATTGGTATACACATAATAAGTTTGGGACTAATTGGCTAATTTCCTCCATTTCTACCCCGATCTCCCATCTTGAAAAAATAATTTCATATATATAGTAAATGTAAGTGTATTTAATTTTAATTGTTAGATCATATGAGTTTTATATGAGATTTGAATTATTTTATGAGTAAAATCAATCGGGCTTAGATGCTATCCGCTTTAGTAACGTGCAAGAATCACACCATGACTCGTTTTCATTCTGCAAAGTAATTGAAAGGGCAGCATTTTGACGCCCAGATCGCATTAATCCGCGAGGACCGCAACTCGGTTCCCATGCTTGAATTTTTCCCACTTGAGGAGGAAAAGTCATAGTCCTGATTCAACTCTCGACTTTTTTGATCTTCAAACGATACGCGTCCAGCGTCCGGTCATGATTCACGAAAGTCAAATTTTTTTTGGGTCAAAACGAAAGTCAAATTAAAAAGGCCAACTTTATGATTTATTATATTAGAAGGTCAAAGAAAGTAGGATTAGCAAAACTTCGAGTCGAAAATGCCTGAATCCCAAAGGCACTCCAAAAGAATTTATTGGCACTTGCGAGATGCTAGTGAAAAAAGAACCCTTGCCAAAGAGAAAATGTATATATAATGTATTATTTTGAAGTAAAAACGTCTATAAAATATCGATGGAATGATATATATTTCCGTAAACCTAAGAACTAAACTCATTTAATAAAGGATCGTCTTCCCTGACGACCAATTCAAATCCCTCTTCTTCCCTCGCTGTAACCGGTGAAGTCAAATTCCTAAACCGGTTCTGCAAAACCGTGGCAGTCAAGAAATCAAAAATCTCAGTCCCGTTCAACGGGTTTGATCAAGAGAAGAAGGAACGGAGCAGTTGCGGGTACCCTTGGCAATGGCACCGTATAAATACGAGACTCCTCAGACACATTCTCTTCATCTTACACACAAATAGACACGCAACACGCAACAACCAAATCAGAAGAAAGTTACAGATTGTTGTTAGAAACCAGCCAAGGATGGAGAAGATCCTCTCTTCAAAAGTAGCAGCCAGTTTGATGGTTTTGCTGTTCCTGATGGGAACGTCAATGCGATCGGGTGAGGCGTGCCGGCTTCTTAAAGGCCGCGATGGAGGGCGGGCTGGTGATACGCAGCCGAGTCTAATTGTTCTCCAGTCCCTGCAAAAGGGTTCGACCCCGTGCACTGGGAACTGCAGCGGCTACACTCCCGGAAGCAGCACCACCGCTAGCACCACCAGCACCAAGGCCTTCGCAGGCCGATCAGCTGTTGGTGTACCTCCATCTAGTTATTCTGATCGCGCCTCTCGATCCGGCGTTGCCGCCGATCGTAAATAGTCGGCATTCCATGTAAAGGACGCTTATGAAGGGAATCGAGCAATTGTGAGTAGAAGAAAGGAACCGATACATAGTTTACAGGCACAAACGAATTATTCTTTTTTTCTTTTTATTCTCTGAAAATTTTTTAGGATGGATAATTTCCATCTGTTGTGGAATGTATAACTTGGGGAAACATGTTTGATTTGTTCGATTTATTCGTCCAAGCCTAATAAATTGCTCAGCAATTTTATTTTGTTTTTTTAAGTGCAAAAGGTGGGAAGTGATTACCTGACTTTGTCAGCAATTTTTTTTTATCTATCGTGTTGTCAATTTGCAATTGATGAAAAATCCGAGTGTTATTGAAAGGGTACCACGGCGAATGTCGCATCAATGGTACCAAGGTTTAAGCTAGAAAAATTCGATGGATGACAACTTTTGCCCATGACAAAATTTAGATGTGTGCTCCCTCTGTGACACAAAGATTTGGCATGGAGGATAGGCAATTCATATTCGCATGTTATAATTGGTACTCCCTATGTAATAAAATTTTGCAAAATCCATTAACTTCTGTGTCTTATTGGGAATAAACTTAATAAATCAATACTATTTGATAAACTAGAACAAAAAGAAAGAATTAGTGGAGAAAAACTATGGAGTCACACCACCAGCCGCGGCGGCTCCGCTGGATAAGGCTCTGCTGATTCTCAGCCAAGAGGTGAAGGGTTCGAAACCCAAGGGAGGCGCTTGGTGTATGAAGTGTGACTCCAGGGGTGGTGGGTCCTCCTGCTTACGTGTCACCTGGGGGTTTACGGTGCTACTGTCGGCTGCAAGCCGGTTCCTCCAAAACCAAAAAGTTCCTCCATAACCAAAAAGAAAAAAAAAAAAAAAAAAAAAACTATGGATTCACACACTTAGAAGTTGACAAGATTCATATAATTATTATGATGTTTGCAAGAGAGACAAATAATTGTCGTTAAATGATAGCAAAAGTTAATATATTAACAAAAACCAAAGAAACATTGATAAATAATTCAAATGAGATTAGTAACCTTTGGTAATTTAATTGGGAAAAAGTTGATTAGTCATCCAAATTAAAGTGATGAATTCCAATAAGAGTTGGTAAATTTAAGACGGTGGTAAGAAAGGCAAATAAAACTTAACAAAAACTAAGAAAGGTTGAAAATTTGTGAAATATTAAAAGGAATTAGTAATTTCATAGACGTGCTAATAAGTTACTTTAACAGTCACTACAATAATAAAAAAATTAAGACGTTCTGGCAAGCATATTCGATTGGACGTAGACCTCGGAGTCTCTTCTCTGCCCAACATTAACGTGGGGTTTGCCGCAGGGTCTGGGATCCAAGCATCAGAATCCCTTATCCATTGATCAATGTTTTGGGTTCTTAAGTCATAATTTTAGTTGGTTCCTGAGGTTCTAAGTTGGGTCGCAGGACGGAGGTTTACAGTGGGTTCTTGAGTTTGGCTCTAGAGAGCCCCAATGTTGAATGATGCGTTCTCGAGTCGGCTATCGAATTTGAGAAATATAGCTGAGCTCTAGAGTATAGTGTCATAATCCCAAATTATGATGCACTATTTAAGAATGAGCATGATTCGAGTGGGTAGTTCCCACCTTGAAATCGGGAACTGCCTAAATTTCAAAAAGTTGGAATCGGAACCCATCTATTGGTTTCATGGATCAACTCGAAAACTAGATCGTTGGGTTAAGATGAAATAGTTTAAGGACTTACTCAAATCCAATCCAAACACCAAGAACAAGAAAAAAAACCTTGTGAGGTGTCCACTCCAAACATCAAAAATAGCCAAATAACTTGCTCAACTTCCTCAAATTTCAAATTTATCTAAGCATATTCTAATTATCTTGGAAATAAGGAGCATATAAATACAAGACTTGCTTCACACATATTGCATTAGAATGTAGGGTCAGCATGGTTCCCGGGAGCTCCGGTTTGATTCCCGGTTATAGGGAGGAAGGTTTCAATTCTTGGTTCCTCTTTTTTTTGAAATCGGTGGTTCTCTATTCCTATAGGAATTGGAATCGAAGTCGGAACAAAAACAGGACCAGGATTCCTAAACCTAAAATTGTTTATGCCTTTTGTTTTTCTTTTTGCCTCTTACAAATGCATTTGGGTTCTTATGGGATTTCCATCATTGAATTCACAGAACATGACGCTAATGGACTCTATCCATTTGTTTAATTGAGTCATGCATATTTGTGGTTCAATTTGGTGAGCTCTTTGCAAAGAAAAACAAGAGATGAATTTGAGTTTATTTTCCATGATTTGTTATGTAATTTGATGAGATACCTGTCGGGTTAAGGAGTAAAATTTGTGTTGTCTTCTTGTTACTTTATTATTCCTCCCCGAGCAAGTATTTTCTAAATAAGATATTTGGATAGTTTATAAGGACCTAGATTTATCTTTGTTCTCTTTCCTTTACTCTTTTCATGAATGTGGCTAAAACTACTTATGTTTTCTCTTAAGAGAATGTGGGATGAATGGAATAACCATGGAGAACCCATAGATGAATGATTATCCAAATGCTATAAAAAATTGAAGTTGATAGTCAATAGGGTTTATGTATATTTCTTTTAAGAAGTTTTTTTGTTGCTCTTTCGTCATTTTTAAGAAGCCAAATATGTCTAAGCTTGTTTATTATTATTGTGTTCATTTTTGTTTTGTTTAACTAAAAATGAAACCAAAAAAAAAATAAATAAATAAATAACCTACTTAACTTTGAAACTGACCTTGAAACCTGTAATGGGGTAAATTTCGGGTTTCGGATTTTGACAGATAGGTTACAGATTTTAAAAAATAAGAAACTTGTACCTAAGGGTAGATTCCAGATTCAAAGTAAAATTTGTAAGGGATTTAGAACCGCTCATTCCTAATAGATAAGTGAGAGTATGCACACATATATAATAAATGTTCGTTTCAACAAGAGCCACAATTTCAGATGAACGAGATCTAAAAAAATTTCGTGGACCATAGAAAATTCTCCAGTCCCACCCAATGATTAACTCCCAATTATTTTAGGCGACTTTTTATGTTTCTGAAATTGATTATTATTGCTTCAAGGACATTGTTGTTGTTGTTGAGTAATTGAACATCTACTATTCCTTCTAATCATCCATTAATCCATTCATAAACCTCATTTTAATTATTTTGTTTAATGACACAAAAAACTGCTGAGAAATTGCAAGGAAGTGCAATAAAAAAGACTATCTGCTGAAATTGTATGGTCTCTGAAACAAGAAAACTCTAATAAAAAACAACTTCCGACGTACCTTGCCTAAGTTCGATTTTGGTGGCCTTAAAACCTATTTACATGTTTTCCACCCCACCCATAATATCTGTTAAGAGTCTCCTCTCTTTTGATTTCTTTGAGCCCCATGTGATACGTTGTGTTCAACCACAATGGATGGATAACCGCTAAATCAGTGAATAGAATTTGGAAGCTTGCATCAATTAATGAGTAAATAAAAATGGCGTGCGATGATAAGGAAGTATTTAATAGAAAAATCATAAAAAATTAAATTCAACGAAGTAGACGTGTGACCTGTTTCTGCTGGTACAGATGGCTTTTGAAATTCTTCCTAAAATGGTCAATCTGGGTCCTTCAAATCACTTATGAATTAATTACGCTTGTGTTTCCGTCACATAGGAAGGAGTTTCTATCAAAAAGTACCCTGATTGGGCTCAATTAGTTGTTTTTAAATCGGGAGGACTGGCAAAGCTGTACTTTTCTTAAGCCCAATACCACCTGTGGCTCTTGCCTAGGCCCCGTATTTCGAATCATAATTGGTCTTGGACGAGAGTTTTAGCCCACTCCCTGGCCTAGCCCACCTATTATTTATTTATTTTTTTAAACCTTTTGCCTAAGCCCATTCGAGCTCGCAAGTCCATCCGCGTCTACTTTTTTTTTTTTTTTTGGTCAAGATCCGCGTCTACTTGCAAAATGCCAAATTGCCATTCCTTCAATGAGATGACAACACAGTAGAGTTGATCATGGCCGAGCACCTGGCTCCCTCAACCGTGGAAGTGTTCTGTTGCGAAAGTCTTCCCATCTAAAGATTCACGACTATCAACTAGTTCAGGCTGGAAAAGTTGATTTGTATTCTGTTTTTGTTGAATAGGAAATGAATGGAATTGGATAACGAAGTTACGTCAGACTTGAATATGAATAGATCGACCATGGACGAGTTTAGAATATAGACGAGGCACGTCCCCAACATGGGCATGGTTGAAATGTTGGCACGCATATCGGAAAATTTTCCCTCTTCTTCCGCTAATAATCTGACCTAACTCCTGCCATCAGATTAACATATACCCCTTTAGACATGCTAGAAATAAATTGCTGGAACTTTACATTTAGGTTCTTTTATTCAATCAGAATTACCTATTTAACCTCTTGGGAGTTGCATCCTGACAAAATTATTCATCTGCAAGAATCCTATTTGAAGCCATAAATGGCCATTGATATAATGATCCAATATTTCAAAACCAATCGATCATATCACTTTTTGCAATATTAAGGAAGAAAAATAGAAATGCAAATGAAAGAAACGTGAAGTATAGAATAAGCTTTGGAATTTAGTTCCGAAGAACAAGACACTTTCAAACAGGGAATTTCCTAACGAAGTGGTTTCAAGCTTAGTTTGATATTCGTTATATCTCCAGTTTCTGATGGGATGGCACAGTCAAATCTCCTGTCAATTCAGCACAATCAAGCTTGTTAAATTTTCCATACGCGAATGGATGGGGCAAGTGAGGACATTCAAATTTAGGCTCATATCAATAATGTTCTCGAAATTATTTAATTCTGACGGAGTAGATTCATTGAGTAGTTCTATTGCAATTAGAAGCACGCCAAGTTCCCCATTTCTATAGGACCAGATCCATTAAATTTTGTTTTCTTGCATATAGAGATATTTCAAGCCCGTCAAATTCCATAGAAATGATGGAATGAGACCAGTGAAGTTGTTGCAGCTTAAATCAACTTGATTAGAATGCATGAGGTTCCGTATTCTAAGAGGATTTGGATCCGCGTAATTTGTTTGACGTTAAGCCGAGTTATTGCATTGCTAAGTGCATGGAATATGAGATTTTAAGTGGGTCGATCTCTTCAGATTGACTTGATTTATGATAAAGTGTCAAGTACAGAATGCCTGGTGAGGTTCTCCGGAAAGGAAGGCAGCTCATTGGTGAGACAATTGTAGGACTTATCGTAAATTGCACGGTTGATTAATGGTGATTTAATTAGGATTTAAACCGGATTATGTATGGAAGTAGGACACTTTCAAGAAGTCAAGGTCTTGGTCGAGCACCCAACTCCAATGTCTCTAAGGTCATCGAATTTCATTTTCATGGGAACCTATGTAGAAGAAACATACTACCTGAAGGTCTGGAATCTATGTCAGAATACTATCCCTCTCAAGGTCAACTTATGTAGAAGAAACATACTACCTGAAGCCTCGTGTCCCATTTGCAGCTTAGAACCTGAGACGATTGAGCACTTGTTCTTGTTGCGCCCTTGCACTTCGCTGATCTGGGTGAATCCTGCATTGCAAATTATGATTTTACAAGTTGGGCTGTCGAGAATCGAAGAATGGTTGCTGAAATTCAAGGAACAGTAGATCTACCGTCTTTCGAGGTCGTTGTGAGTGTCCTGTGTTTATTTGGAGGGTGAGAAACGACTACATCTTTCGAAAGAAACGCCCAAAACCAGAAATTCTAGATGAAGAGGCACGGAACATGCTTCGTAACTGGTGCAAGTGGAATTATAAAGAAAGAGAAACAATGTCAGAAGAAGAAGACCTACCACTAAGCTGGTGTAAGTGGAATTATAAAGATCAAGAAACAACGTCAGAAGAAGAACACCCACCTCTGCGTTGGAAAGTGATGGTTTTATATGAGATGGGTTTAAGGCCCGTCCGCCCAAGTTGGGCCCAAAAAGGCCGGCCCACGGGAATAGGGCCCGTGGATGGGGGAAGGTATAAAAGGGAGGAGAGAGAGAGAGAAGACACCTTTTGGCACAATTCCAACGTACGTTCTCTCCCTCTCTCCCTCCAAAAAGAAAACGAACGCAAACGGCGATTTCTTCTTCCCTTTCAAGGCAAATTGATATCATCGGATCAGAATTTTTCCTCGGTCTTCAGCATTGATGTCTAATCTGTGGCTAACAAGGTACGCTCGACTCCGTGGTGTGCTTTACGATCGGTGATACGTGATTTTCCCGGGCTTCGCTTCCGCATTGATTTAGGGGTTCGATTTAGTGTCGAATCCGGTTTTCGGGGATCCGTTATTCCCAACATTGGTATCAAAGCCCTAGTTCACGTTTTCCCGATCAATTTGATGTTTTTTGATTGATTTTTCGCGAAAAGTTTTCGGCCGTACGGATCGGGGCGAGAAATCCTGACACCCGAGCGCTGTTCGGCCATTTTTTTGAGTTTTCGTAAGTCGAAATCATTTCTTGAACACATGGGGAGAAAGGCGACGTCGAGACGAATCCGGCGACATGTCGCACGCTGCCGTACGACGCCACACACACCCACATGCGCGGCCAGAAGCCGCTGCGCGTGGGCGCGACGCGCCCGAAGCGCTGGCAATGGCCAGCGCGTGCGCCACACGCGCCGGTGACGAACCGGCACGTGCGCGCCGGCGACCGGCGAAACGGCACGCGCCGGTCGGCGAACCGACGCCTGCTGACGTCATCGTGACGTCACCCAACGGTCAATAACCGTCGGGATGACATCATTGATGACGTCAGCGCCGACGACAGTTGGCCGGCCGGTCACCGGCCGGCGACCCGACCCGACGGCGACTGACCCGACCCGATCAGCCTGGCGCATGCCGCGCACGTGCGGATGACGTCTGCGTGACGTCAGTACGCGAGGCACGTGAGGCACGTGCCGGCTGACGTCTGCGTGACGTCAGCCAGCGCACGCGCGCGGCACGTGCGATCGGTTTGTCCGACCGGCCCGACCGGTCGTCCGACCCGCGCGCCCGTTGACCCGACCCGTTGACCCGTTGACCGTTGACCGACCATTGACTGACCGTTGACCGTTGACCCAAAAAAAAAAAAAAAAAAAAAAAAAAAGGAATTTGTTTCTTTTTTCATGCCTATGTGTGTTATAAGTAATCCATTTTTAATTCTGCATTTGTTGCATGAATTTTGGAAAATTATGTATTTTCCCTTATGTAAATTATGGATTATGAGTAATCCATTTTTAGTTCTCGCATTTGTTGCGAACTATGATGCGTTATGCAAGGATACTTGCAATCCCGAGAACGGACGAGGGAAATGTAAGACTTAAAAGGCTGATGTCAGAATTAGCTAATTATCGGTGGCATGATGGTGATTTAGTATCACATGTGGTCAAAGTCAATCAGATGATACAGGAAATCATCTGGAATGGTTATCTTATGCCGGATTTTGAGAAGGTGCCGGCTTTGATGAACACTCTTCCACCTGAATGGCAAGTAGTGTTGGATCGGCTATGGGAGGTCAACGTGGTCCCGGGTTATAGGAGGCTAGTGGAAGCTTTTGTAAGAGAGCACTATAGGATTGAGTTGGCCAAAACTTCAACCCTTAGATTGAGCGCCACATGGCGCCGAGTGAATGCGCCTTGGAGGCGACATGAAAGCTCTCCAAAAGTTTTTCCATGGTTGGCAAATGTGCCTTCAGTTTTCTCAGATGTTTTGACTAATAGATTAGAAGGGATATTCCCTATTTATTTCTTTGATTAATTATGTAATGTTTACTACCTGATTGTTGTTGATGTAAGAACTGATATGTTAGTCGTATCATGTGAAAGCATCGTTATTTTATTGGATATTAGATTTTATTTGCTTTCTGTTATTGCTGGTTGTTGTGGGTAATTAGCTGTGGGTAGTTTTAGAAGCTTTTGTAGCTTCATAGAATTGATTTTGCATAAGACAATTATATTAATGATAATTTTAAGTTAGGATTTTTGGAGGATGATTGGAAACAAAGTGACCTTTTGATTCGAAACCTTACTTAAAATTATTCATTGATATGATGGGTCTATGCAAAGTGGATGCATAAATGATAGGCATTAATTATTCGTGCATGTATGTCTCGATGTGTTCGGATCGATGATTTCAAAGAACTAAGAACGTAATTGCCGATATGAACGGCGACAATTGTGAAATATTGAATATGAAGATTCAATATGTGCTGGAAAAGCAAGAAGCACTAGAAGCTCTTAACCTTGTTATGGAAGATCTTGAGGATGCTGTGCGCCACCTTAAGCTAGTAGAGGACCGTCTAACGGCATTTGAACCGAAAATAGATATTTGCAATGCTGGTTCTAGCTCAGAAAGGGCTTTGTGCTCTAAGCGCAAGCATATTGATTCGTTCAATATGTGGGCATACAAAGGATCAAATCCTTATTGCAAGAAATCAAGAGTTGACCAACACAAGAGAGGAAACGTCCTCAAGTGAAGAAAATGTCAAGGGTGAGGTGTTACAATTGTGACAAGAGAGGTCACTATGCTCGCAACTGTTGTGAGCCGAAAAAGGTAAACACCTCTTGTACATTTGAGAACCTTGCTTATGTGTCAAGTTCTGTATTAATGGCTGAATCCAATCCTTTGTGGACTGTAGATTCAAGAGCGACAGACTATATAGCGAAGGATAGAGGATCCTTCGTGGAATTTCGACGAGTACCAACTGGAACTGAGTGGATCCATATGGGAAATAACTCCAGAGCTGAAGTTAAAGGGATTAGCACCTGCCAATTGAACATGCATGGTGGACGCATCTTGATGTTCTATATTCTCTGGAGATTCGTCGAAATTTAGTGTCCTGTCTTAATGTTGGTTAAGCTTGGTTTTGGTATGAACTTCCATAATAAATGTGTAGATTTGTGTTTAGATACAAACTACTATGGTTGTGGTCACTTACTGAATGGTTTTATTGTACTAAATATTGACTGTGATGATGTCAATATGTTATTCCCTTGTTTCACGTCTTCTATCTTATATGATAATGATGTGAATATGGTGGCATGCTAGACTTGGTCATATGGGCCAACAACGTATGAATAGACTAGCCATAGAGGGCTTGTTGGGCAATATTGAAAAAGTCGATTTGTCCATAAGTGCGCATTACCTAGTAGGAAAAATGACAAGGAAACCATTTGAAAAAGGTAAAAGAGCTGAATTTCCTCTGCATTTAATCCATTTGGACGTCTGTGGTTCAATGAATGTGAGAGGAAGGCAATGGGCTGTTTATTTCATCACTTTTTTATAGATGATTATACTCGAGTCGGATATGTCTATTTGATTTCTCAAAAATCTAAAGCAATAAGTTGTTTCAAAAGGTTTATGAACCTAGTAGAGAATCAATTAGACAAGAAAATAAAAGTATTTAAATCCGATCGAGGTTGAGAATATTTATCTGATAAGTTCAGAAAATTATGTGATGAAAAAGGAATATAAAGATAGTTGTCTATTCCATATACTCCTCAACAAAATGGTGTTGTAGAGAGAATAAACAACCCTACTTTGGAATGGTTAGGTCCAAGATGGCGCATGCTAACTTACCTATCACTCTTTGGAGGATGCGTTGTTAACTGCTGTCAATATACTTAACCGGATGCCTTCCAAATCAATTATTTCCACTTCATATGAGTTATGGACAGTTAGAAAACCGGACTTAAGTTTTCTTAAGCCATGGGGTTGTGCTGCCTATATTTATGAGTCCTCTCACAAGTTTGGGAAATTGGGTCCCAAAGGAAATAAGAGTATTTTCATGAGATACCGCGAACACTCGAAAGGGTATGTGTTCATAGGTGAGCGGGAAAGTGGGAGTATAACTGAATTTGAATCACGGGATGTCACATCCTTAGTGGATGAATTTCCTAAGAAGGGCGAAATAAGGGAAGATTGTTCCCTATTTGAAACCTTGGATCAAGATAATGATATCAGTGGAGTTCGTCCAAGTAGGAGTAATATGAGATATGATGAATTGAATTCAACTCATTCTCAATTGCAACCACCTGATGTGACAACATCATCATTACCTAATCCAAGTGGGAGCATGATGGGGAATGATGTGCTAAGTGTACAATCTCCCATACGGTGAACAAGTCGCCAAAGTTTTCCCCATCAATGTTTTGACATTGAAAGGGAAACTTTTATGGTTACTCCACAAGATGAGGATGAGCCAAGAAATATTAATAAGGCTCTAAATTGCCCTAATAAGGAAAAATGGATTCATGCAATGAAAGAGGAAATGGAGTCAGTGAAGTCAAACCATGTTTGGGAACTGGTTGATTTTCCAAAAGGACGCAGAGCTATTGGGAACAACTGGGTTCTCAAAATAAAGCGAAAGGCTGATGGCTTGATAGAAAGGCATAAGGCTCGCCTTGTGGCGAAGAGGTATAATCAACAGGAAGAAATTGATTATGAAGATATATTTTCTCCTGTAATGAGATTTACCTCGATTCGCATTATTCTGGCAATAATGGCAAGTATGGATCTTGAGTTACATCAAATGGATGTAAAGATTGCTTTCCTCAATGGAGAATTAGAGGAAGGAACATATATGGAACAACCTGTTGGTTTCATAGTGAAAGGCCAAGAAAAAAAGGTATGTCGATTTTGGGGGTCGATATATGGCCTTAAGCAGTCGTCAAGATAATGATATATACGTTTTCATAATGCCATAATGGCATATGACTTTACAATGATAGATGATGATCATTGTGTATATATCAAAATATCCAATGATCAATTTGTGATCATATCATTATATGTTGATGATATACTAATTGCCGAAGTAATATGGAGTTTGTCAATACTTGTCAAAAGTTGGTTGTCTTCCAATTTTGAGATAAAAGACACGGGTGATGTTGCATACACTCTTGGAGTTAAGATTTCAAGAGATCGTTTGAAGAGATCGTTGTCTCTTTCGCAAGAATCATATATAAATAAGATTCTTGAATGATTTCGTATGCCAGATTGTAAACCCATAGACACTCCTATTGCAAAAAAGTGAAGGATTGAGCCATAGTCTGTGTCCAAGGACTCCACAAGAGAAGGAACAAATGAAACATGTTCCTTATGCTAGTGCTGTTGGAAGCTTTATGTACGCTATGATGTGTACAAGACCTGACATATGTTTTGCAGTTGGAATTGTGAGTAGTTACCAATCCAATCCAGGTCAAGCACATTGGAAAGTCGTTAAGAGAATACTGAGGTATCTAAAGGGGACTGCTGATTATACGATGAGTTATAAAGGAAAGGATCTGCGACTCTAAGGCTATCCTAATGCTGATTGGGGAGGAGATTTAAATGAAGGAAAATCTACCTCTGGGTTTGTTTTCTTATCGAATAATGGTACCATATGTTGAAGCTGTAAGAAACAAACATGCATAGCCTTGTCCACGATAGAAATTGAGTTCGTGGCATTATCAGCAGCAGTATAAGAAGGTGTTTGGCTTAAGAGATCTTTTGGATCATTTAGGTGTTATTGGAAGTGCTGCAAATTCATTGTTGGTTAATTGTGATAACCAAGCAGCAAAAGTGTACACCAAAGATCCAAAATATCATGGCAAGACCAAACACATAGATACCAAGTATAATTTTGTCAAAGATATGATTGCACGTAAACATGTGAACTTAGAGTACATACTACGCATAGAATGGTAGCAGATCCTATGACAAAGCCAATACCTAGAGATGTGTTTTGTGGCCATATGAAGTCTCTAGGATTGCGTAGAGGCAGATGTACTGAATATTGTAATTTCCCTAAGTGTTCACATTTGATGAATTTGTGTTTTCATCATTAATGCCTATGAATCTTTATTTGATCTTTATGCATCTTAATGCTCAGTGCATTATTTTAAGTTGAGAAAGTATGTCGGACAGATATAAGATTAGCCCACTCACACGGGTAATCGCCTCTATTTACTGTGTGATAAATAGAGATAAGACTGTTTTTAACCTTATTATCTAGGTGATAATCGAGAGCTCAAGCTTAAAACACGTATGTCGCCTTAACTGAGTGTTAAGATGAGGACATAATACTTACTATGTCCGAAAGTAAAATACCCAACATATTTTACTTTATCTCGTCTAAGATGCCGATGTGAGTTCGATGAATTTTGTGAATGAGTAGATACGTGAACTCAAGTTAGACATTGGGTATGTCTGAACTATCATCTGTACGGTATTGAAGGTGTAGACATACGCTCCATGGGAAAGGAGTTAATACCGTAATACGTATTTCATACTACGTATGCATGAGACGACTAATAAGAGTGGCAAAAGTTTGATCTCAACTTTTATGTCGTGTGAGACTCTTGAAGAAAAGAGTTCCTCAATTTTTTAGTCCCCTCATGACTCTTACTTATTATCAAGATTTCTATTTAGTGTTTGCTATCTTAGGATGTTGCCAATGGTCATGAGTGATTCGATCTAATGGGGCATTTCTAGAAAAGCAAGCTGGACTGAAATTGAGAGTTTGAAGGAAAGAGGAAGATCGATTTTGGAGAATCACATTGTAGTTTTGTATTCACCGGTTAACCAATTATGACTGTCTTTGTGATAATCATAATTATGAATACAATATATATATATCATTGTTTGAAAGAGATCAAGAGAGATATAAATGTGATCGATCGATCTAGGGTACGCATACTAAATCTACTCGGGATGTGATGCCCATTATGAGCCGCTATATATTCCTAATGGATGTATGGCAACGAGCTCTCAAAGTATATCTTGGTCGCACGGATTATTCACCTGGTATGAATGTTGAAGAGAGGAAAAGAGGATTCTGCTCGCCCACCATGTTAAGTGAGAGTCTATGATGGATTTTTCTCGATGGGGTTGAGTAGGGCCTGTCCGCCCATGTTGGTTTTGGACCACCATGTGCGAGTGGGAGATGATGGTTTTATATGAGATGGGTTTAAGGCCCGTCCGCCCAAGTTGGGCCCAAAAAGGCCGGCCCACGGGAATAGGGCCCGTGGATGGGGAAGGTATAAAAGGGAGGAGAGAGAGAGAGAAGACACCTTTTGGCACAATTCCAACGTACGTTCTCTCCCTCTCTCCCTCCAAAAAGAAAACGAACGCAAACGGCGATTTCTTCTTCCCTTTCAAGGCAAATTGACATCATCGGATCAGAATTTTTCCTCGGTCTTCAGCATTGATGTCTAATCTGTGGCTAACAAGGTACGCTCGACTCCGTGGTGTGCTTTACGATCGGTGATACGTGATTTTCCCGGGCTTCGCTTCCGCATTGATTTAGGGGTTCGATTTAGTGTCGAATCCGGTTTTCGGGGATCCGTTATTCCCAACAGAAAGCTCCAAAGGAAAGAACTTTGAAGGCCAATTTCGATGGGTCTTATGTAGATGGATCGAACACGGGAGCAGTCGCCTGTGTTGTTCGAGATCGGTACCAACGTCGTCTGCAATTCAAGTCGAAACCCTAGGTTTGCTCACAGCTCTCTCTCTCTCTCTCTCTCTCCTCGAAGCAAAAAAGGAAGAAACCATCGTACTTGAATCCGACTGCAAGTCTTCAGTTCGCATGGTTAATGGCTCAGGTCAATGTGACTGGGAAACACGTTCTCTTATTACGGAAGCTAGCGAGATCATGGGCCGGTTCAAGCACATCCACTTAGCCCGTTACACAAGACAGTCCAATAGAGTGACGGACAGGATCTGTAAGGCCTATCGACTAAAAACACTACCTTCTAATTGGGTAGTCCATCCCCCTCAATCCTTTTGAGATCTGCTTTGTTTTGATGCCCCGATCGTGGACTTTTGGGGTTTGAAGTACTTTTATATTTAATAAAGTTTTGTTTGACCAAAAAGAAAAAAGAAAAACTAATCATGCATTCCGATTTTACAAAAAAAGATGAAAAATATATGACTGATCGATAAAAACTTTTCACTCCTTAGTAATTGCTACCTGGGGAGATTTTAGCCTAGCTAGTATAAAAAAGCGACATGACTTAAAATTGCACAAGCCGCATACCTCATGTCCTTAACCACGTTCACCAATTTGCAGAATCATTATACCAACCGATTTTTCACTTGATGAAACTTATTTGCTAGTATTGGGGCAAGTACTTCAGGGTCCTCGCTATTCGTGTAGGCTTGACGAAGTTTCTATTGATTTGCATGCCCACCATACTCCTCGATTATTTTCTTGAATCTGCGCAATTGAGATTAAGTGGAAGGGCTTGGTCAACGCCAGTTTCGGAGCTAGAAAAGCTTCCGAAGCTTTTTTTTTTTAATGCGGATTGTGATTTTGGATCACTACTTAAGCAAGCAAGCGCTAGAGAAATTACTAGAATGATACTTCTTGTGATAGAATTCTCTTTTGGTATTGGCAAGTGCGGGTCCAACATTTGATGTAGCATAATATCATCATTAAAGAGTCTCAACAGCATTAAGATGATCTCCCCTATATGCTCACCCGATATTGTTTCCATTGCTATCATCCGAAGCTGTATACGTCGCATTTCTCATTGACAACGAATGTGTAAGCAAGATCTTAAAAAAATAACAAAAGGTCATAAATTAGATGAGGCTTGAAACTATATATCGATCTACCTATGTGCCTCCAATAATAACATTCCACAAAAATATCAATGATTGTTGCTCACCTGGTGTTATATATCCATGAGTGCCTACGATATTTGTAGTGACCTTTCGTTATAGCAGAAACAATGTAGCTTAATTATGCTTCTATGCTATACTTCTCTCAAGTGTTTCACTTTATTTCTGAAGCTTCGGACAGAAGATGATTCTTTGCTTCTAAATGATAAAGTTTCTTCAATACCACGACTTTTTCACTGGGCAATTGCGCTTTATAGACAATACCGTAATTACCACTCCCAATGCAATATTTGATGTCAAAATTTTATGTTGCATTGATTGTATCTTCATATGCAATTCTCCCATCATAATTTCATATTGACAAGAAGTTCCATTATTTTCTATGGTCGCTCGTTGCATGCTCTTTGTTCTACGTCAAAATATGAAGCAAGACCCAAGAACTATTATTGATATAGCCATCAACGGTATAAATACCATCATAAGCGTAATTTCGGACATTCTTCTGGAACCATTAATCTTTTACAAATCTTCATTGGCGTGGAAAGCTCTATAGCGAACATCAGCTAGATTATCTGGAATTTTTCCAGTGAGTTTATTGTACGACAAGTTAATGTAATCCAAGTGGAAAAGTTTTCTAAAACTAGGAACTAAACCATGTAGAGAATCGTTCTCAAGATTGAGATAGCTTAACATGACCAAGTTCTCCAGTTGAAGAGGGATTTTTCCATAAAAGTTGTTTGAGCTAAAATCTGGATGAGTGAGACTCTTTAAGTCTCCTATTTCTGATCGAATGGCACAGTTGAATACATTTCCATGTAAATCTAGAACTGACAAGTTGGTTAAATGGGCTAGAGGTGAAGGGATGGCGCAAGTGAAGAAGTTTGAGCTCAGTCTCAACTCAACCAAGCTCTTCAAATTACCTATTTCTGATGGGATAGATTCACTGAATTTGTTCTTTTCCATACTAAAATATGCTAAGTTAATCTAGTTCCTTATATTCGAAGGAATAGATCCATTGAGGGAGTTTCCTTTCAAATAGAGTTGGGTCAAGTTCCTTAGTTTCGTTGGAGATGAAGGAAAGGGACCGGCGAAGTTGTCCTGATCTAGATCAATACGATACAAGTTCACGCACTGCCCTATCTCAAAGCGGGACAAAGCCACCTAAGCTATTAAGGGAGAGTGCGAGGTGGCGTAAATTGGACAAGAGACCAAGAGTTGGAGGAATGGCGCCACGAAGCACATTGAAACTATACCTAGGTAAATCAGCCTCTTTAGATTTCCTAATTCAGGAGGGATTGGACCATCGATTTGATTATTATGAACGTCAATAACTTCTAACATGGTGAGGTTTTGGAGACAGTGATGTAACTCACCGGTTAGGTCATTGTGGGACAAGTTAAGGTGCTTGAGCTTCCGGAGTGCACATATTTAGTGGCGAATGAAATTGGCGAGGCCATTATCAGGCAGCCCAAGAGAGGCGAGATCTGGGAGCAAAGAGAAATTCATGCTACTCAAATTACTTGCGACCCAGTAGTCATTGTGGCCTCATTCTGGTATGCTTATTTCGACAACGCTTCCGTAGTTGTCCATGAAATGCCAAGCCACCTGCAATGTGATAAGGAAGTGTCGCTCGTAACAAGGTCTGGCCACCATCCACTAAGAAGAAGGGCATCCCCCTCTATTCCTGTGGCGATGGCAGGATATTTGTGGGAGAGAGTTAGCGTAATAATGATCCATGTAGCTGCAGTCATCAGCTTGCGAATATGCAAGCCGACGGGTTTGCTTACAGGATTCAAATGAATCATGTGAAATATTTTCATGCTTTATAGAGAGAGGAGCTTGATAGAAATCATGTGGAAGGCCTGAGATTGCTGTGATGTATAAAGGCAATCCGAAGAAACAGGGCCTTGCCCTTTTTCCCACCTACGTGCATGGTCCCCTACAATGAGCACCTTTGAAACATTATTGCCAAGGTACTTAATTGTTGGATTTGTGCTACTTAGGGCGCACATGACAAAATTTCTAGAACAGAATTCAATTTCTAGCCATGAATTGATTTCTCAATTTTTATTTCATGGATGAGTTTCTGAGTAAAGAAACACGTTTGATAACAATTCAAAATTCTTATTTCTAAAATAAAAATTTGTTTGATAACAGAATAAAATTTCTATTTCTAAGAGCAGCAACGATTGGCATCCAGTGGCCAGAGTCCGACGTTCGTGACCAGCGTTCGGTGTCCAGTGACCGGCGGCGAGGGGCTGAAGTTTGAAGTCTGACATTTGGCGTCTGGCACCAAGTCCGGCGACCAATGGCAGGTGGCCAAAGTCCAGAGTCCGACACCAGAGTCCGACAACTAGCGTCCAACGTTCGAAGTTCGACGACTAACATCCAACATTCGGAGTCTAGCAATAGGAGGCCGGCAGTGAGTGGCTAATGGCCAGAGTCCGACGGCGAGTGGTGGGTGGCTGACATCCGGCAGCCGGTGGCGAGCGGCAAACAGTCGCCGGCGAACATCCAGTGGTTGGGGATGAGCCTCTGGCATCCAATGATTGGCGATGAGCAGCCAACGACTAGTGGGCATTTGGCATCCGGCGACCGGTGATTGGCGACAGGCAACTAGAGTGCAGTGGCCAACGGCTGACATCCAATGGTTAGCGATCGGCGGCTGGTGGTCAAGGCCAGTGGCTGGCGGGTGGCAACCAGCAGCAGACATCCAGCATCCCATGGGCAGCAAGTGGGCAACGGGCGATGACAAGAGTGAACTATGAGAAAAATTTTAATTTCTTATTTTTGTTCCAAAAATAGAAAAGTTAAAAATTTTAACTTTTGATTTTTGCTCCAAATTTATTTCTAGAATAGAAATCCATTTCAGAAATAGAAAAATGAAATTGCGTTACCAAATTGATTTATGTTCTAAACCTGTTCCAAGAAACCACAAAACAGAGAAATAGAGAAACAAAAATTTTGTCATGCATGACCTTAATAATCAATATGGAGGAAACTGATTTGCACAATTTCCGACATTGTAGAATTGAGACCTTTTCACACTTAAATTGACTCCTGGATCACCTGCCACATTCGTTTGATTACTCGATGTAATCAAATTAGCTCCTATAGCCCACTAGCTACTCAAACTAGCTTGATAGAAGTTAAATTTTAAGTTCAATCCACAATTTGACATTGTACAAGTAGCGTGGCAAACAAGAAATAATCATTGATGGCTACCAATACAAATATAATCTCAAATCCGATGTTGTGACATCGTTTAAATTTTGTGTCATAACTTTTGATTGATCATCTAAGTCTCCTAATTTTCAAAGGTAGGTCATTTAAGTTACATGGATTATTTTCTTGCCAAAAATTCCTAAATGACATCAAACTTCGGGCTAGCCACCTTGTTGAAAATATGTCTCAAGTTTGAGCCTGTTGAATGAAACCGGATTGACGAGAATATGTGAACTCGACCACATGCGAGTCAAAGCAGCGCATGTGAATTGATCAGCCGAAATTGTCAGAAAAAGATTGCATGCGGATTTCATTTATGAGCCGCAAGTGTGAAGAGGCTAATGTGTGGCTTCTTTTGTTGTCTTCTACTCATCTTTGCAGGTTGGACTTTTTGAATGGAGGAAAGTGGACGGTGGCCCACTTGCATGCAAGGATGCGTGTTCCCTTTATTGTCTTCTGCCAAAGCCATCATTATTGACTCTAAGAGAAGAAGAAAGAAAGGTTCATACATCCATTTTCTTCTCCCCTTTAATTTGTTGAGTGAAGTTTCACTAGGAATTATGATGGGCTAAACACTGTGTGAGTTATTTGGATATAATTTGGGGTTGGGAAATACTGAGTATGTTTGAGAGCTCGAGTGATTGTAATCTCCGATGTATTACTTGTTTCTATAGTGGAATTTCATACTGCTCTCTTCGTGAATGTAGGTTCCGATATTTGGACCGAACCACGTAAATTCGGTGTCCAATTCCCTTTCCTTCATTCCGACTATTTTATCTGATTCGCTTGTCCATATCTCGCAACACACCTTTGGTGATTTGTAATGCTACAATGTTTCAAGCAAATAAAAATGGCCGGTGTAACTTAAGCGATGGATTTTTAAAAGTCATGACACTAATTTCCCGGCTAGTAGAATATGTTGCTCATACGAATCTTTAAATTTCGCTGCTTTATGATTCAATAAGAATGCAAATCAGCATGCATGTGTGAATGGAACTTGTGCACATCCATAAAAAAATTCAAGGTTTTTGATGAGTCTGCGATTCAAGTGTGAAGAAGTCGAGTTCTTTTGGGTTTTCACATGTTGGATCAGTACGCGTTACAATAGTTCGTCGAATTGTGATGATCTTCATGGACTTTTTATTTGTGATGGTTGGCCCTAAAAATTTCTAACTCATCAATAATACCAACACGCAGTAAATACCTAGCCGATTATATTGACCATATGCACTCCGATCTTACTCCAAAGACAAAAAATTAAACGACCTTTGTCCTACATAAACTGACTCCTAAACATGGCATGAACAAAGTTTAATACTCTGACTTAAATCGTAGGCGCCAAATGATCTTATATCCTCAACCACCTTCACCAAGCTGCAGCATCATATTACCAATCTACCTCGTCACTATTGTTGGGACAATTAGAAAATGACCCCCTTATACATCGATTAGGCTTGACGAAGTTCTAGTTGATCCACCTTCCAACCATGATCTGTTATAACCTTAAAGATAAACTGAGAACATGCATCACTTAAGCAGAAGCCTTGGAATGATTTTCTGCTAGACTTTATTCTGTAGGGGTCGTCAAACTTGTGCAAATCCTCGTTGCCGAAAAAAGTGTTTGCAGGAAAAGCACCCATAAGACTATCTCGTCCAATTGGGCCATTGAGATGATTGTATGATAAGCCAAGGCGGTCTAATTTTGAAAGCTCTTTAAATGAGAGAATTGAGTCCGAAAGAGATGGGAATTGCACATGTTTAAGAAGTCAAGAAGGTCTTGGTCGAGAACCAAGTTACAAAGTCTAGGTCTTCGGAAGTTTCATTTTCATGTGCATGGGTCGTCTACACGCTCAAGTCTTGGTATTTGGCTGTTTCCGTGATGTCTGATCTTTAGCCAACGTGAAGGAAACGTAAATTGCGTGATTTTCAGTCTTTGATTGACCAGCAAACCTTCAACTAAACAGAAACGATCCTTCAAATATGTAGTGAATGTCCTTAACAAGCCAATCATTCGTGCGACAACAATGCATTATCATTCACCGTGCGTCTTAATCTTTGTAAAAAGAGTAAAGATAAACTGTCTTTTGAGTGCTTCTCACTCCTCACCAATTGCTACTCAGGCAAACTTCTAGCCTACCCAGTATAAGAAAAGTTCGACATGACTGAAATTGCACAAGCTGTATACTTCATATCCGCAAGCACGTTCATCGATTTGCGCTATCTTGGTCGTTGCTCTTGTTGTAGGCTTGACGAAGTTTCTGTTGATCCACCTTCCCACCATGCTCCTCGATTATTTTCTTGGAGCTGCGCAAGTGAGATTGAATGGAAGGGCTTGGCCAATGCTAGTTTTGGAGCTCGAAAAGCTTCAGAAACTTGTTTCATTGTGGGTCGTGACTTTGGGTCACTACTTAAACAAGCAAGCGACAAAGAAACCACGAGAACGATACTTCTTGCAAGAGAATTCTCTCTTGGGATTGACAAGCGATGGTCTAATATTTGATGTAGCATAAGATCTTCTCTGAAGAGTGTCGACAACTTTAGGATGATTTCACCTGGATGCTCACCCATAATTGTTTCCATTGCTATCACTCCAAAGCTGTATACATCACATTTCTCATTGATGACAAAAGTGTAAGCAAGCTCTGAAAAAAAAAATGAAAAGTTCATAATTAGAACAAGCTTGAAACCAAGTTCTCCATGTTAGCTTGGTGCACTATCAAACGATAAATATGGAAGCTGAAGCATCAATGGTGTTGTTTACCACATAGAGTGTCGTGTATATCGATATAGCTACGTGCCTCTAGTAATAACATTCTAGAAAAGTGTGAAGGATTGCTGCTCACCTGGTGCTATATATCCACTAGTGCCTGCAATATTTGCTGTGAAATTAGATGAGAAATTAGGTTTAAGGAGTCTTGCCGTGCCGAAATCTGATAGGAAAGCCTGCATTTTGTTGTCAAGCAAAATGTTGTTGGTAGATATGTCTCGATGAACAATTGGCTGAGTGCAATCGTGATGCAGGTAAGACAAGGCATGTGCCATGTCCCAAAGAATGTTGAGTCTTTTAGACCAATCTAGTTCCATTGCTTCAACGTCATCTCTCAAAGCACAAAAAAGACTCCCTCTTTCCATGTACTTATAAATCAAAAACATACATCGCTTGTGTAAACAGAAACCATGAAGCTTAATTATGCTTCTATGCCGTACTTCTGTCAAGTATTTCACTTCATTTCGGAAGCTCTTATCAAAAGCTGGATCCTCTGCTTCAAATCGGTGAAGTTTCTTCAATGCCACAATTTTTCCATTCGGCAATCGCACTCTATAGATACTACCATAACCACCACTCCCAATACAATATTTAATGTCAAAATCTTCTGTTGCATTGATTATGTCTTCATATGCAATTCTTCCATCATAATTCCATATTGACAAGAAATCTCCATCTTTTTGTACTGTCTTTGATTGCATGCTCTTCCATCTATGTCGAAATATGAAGCAAGACCCAAGAACAGTCAATGTTATAGCCATCAGTGGTACAAATACCGTCACAAGCATAACCTTAGACGTTCTTTTGGAACTATCAATCTTTTTCAAACCTTCATTGCCATGGAAAGCTCTATAGCGAACATTGGCCAGATTATCTGGAATTTTTCCCGTGAGATGATTGTATGACAAGTCGATATGGTCCAAGCTGAGAAGCTGTTTGAATTTTGGAATTGAACCATGCAGAGAATTGTTCTCAAGATTGAGATAGCTTAACATGACCAAACTCTCAAGTTCACGAGGGATTTTTCCAGAGAAGTTGTTCGAGCTCAAATCTAGATGAGTGAGACTCTTTAAATCTCCTATTTCGGATGGAATGACGCAATCTAATACATTATCATGTAAATTTAGTACCTTCAAGCTGGTTAAATGGGCTAGAGATGAAGGGATGGGGCAAGTGAAGGAGTTTGAGCTAAGATTCAACTCAATCAAACTCTTTAGATTACCGATTTCTAACGGGATCAATCCGCTGAGTTTGTTCCCTTCCATACTCAGATATGCCAAGTTGGTCAAATTCCCTATTTCCGGAGGAATAGTTCCATTAAAGGAGTTTATTCGCAAAGCGAGACGTGTCAAGTTCCTCAGTTTCAATAGAGACGAGGGAATGGAACCGGTGAATAAGTTTCCATGTAGGTCAACGTGATTCAAGTTCACGCAGTTCCTAATCTCGAGGGGAACGAAGCCATCCAACTTATTATGGCAGAGTATGAGGCTACGTAAATTCAACAAGAGACCAAGACTGGGAGGGATTGTGCCATTAAGCCCATTGTAACTGAGATTCAGGTCGATCAGCCTCTTTAGATTTCCCAATTTGGGAGGGATAGTACTATTGATTCGATTATTATGCATGTCAATAACTTCTAACATGGTGAGGTTTTGGAGACAAAGAGGTAACTCACCTGTAAGCTCATTGTGGGCCAAGTTGAGATGCCTAAGCTTTAGGAGTGCACATATTTGAAGGGGAATGGTACCAACGAGGAAATTATCAGGCAGCAGAAGAGAGTTGAGATTTGGAAGAAGAGAGAAATTCATGCTGCTCAAGTTACTTGCAGCCTGGTAGTTGTAACGGCCTCGTGGTGGCATGTCTATTTTGATGACGCTTCCTGAATGGTCGCATGAAATGCCAAGCCACGCGCAATGGGATAAGGATGCATTGCTCGTAACTGGGTCAGGCCACCACCCACTGTGAAGTAGAGCATCTGCCTCTGCTCCGATGGCAATGGCGGGGTAGTTGTGGGAGAGGGCTAGCCCAATGACGATCCAGGCAGCTGCGGTCATCATCTTGTGAACACGCAAGCGGACGTGTTTGCTTACAGGATTCAATAGAATCATGTGGAATATCTTCACGCTTTATAGAGAGAGGACCTCTTCTTTGGCTGGGAAGTGGAAGGCCCGAGTTTGCTGTGATATTTAAGGGGCCCCGCTTTTCAACAAGCCACGTTGAATTACTCAGTATTGAATTAATGCCGCAAGGGATTTTTAAGTGCGAAAAATCGCCGACTTAACTTAGACGGTCAGTTTTTAAAAGTCATGATATCAACTTTCGGGCAAGCGGACCATTCTGGTCATGCGAATTCCGCGGTTTCAGGTTAAGACCAGCTTACCGGCCAAAAGGTAAGAACCAGCGTCAATGTTTGGATGGAAGTTGTACACTTCCATCAGAGAGTCAAATGTCTTCGGGGTTTCGTGCGTTGATTTGTGACCCTAAGAAGATGGAAGTTGTACACTTCCATCAGAGAGTCAAATGTCTTCGGGGTTTCGTGCGTTGATTTGTGACCCTAAGAAGATAACTACACGATAAGAAAGGTTGTTGAAATATCACAATGACTTGATTATGGGCTTTATATGTTCTACAACGCCATGATTTTCTTGTTGAGCAGTCTTGCTTTATAGACACAATCGTAACTCTACTATGAATGCAATATTCAATGTCAAAGTCTTCGGTTGCATTGATAGACTTCATATGCCTATTTGGTCCCGTGAAATTATTGCATGATAAGTCAAGGTATTCTAAGAATGAATGTCATCTAAATTTGAGAATTGGGCCCGAAAGAAAATTTGGTCAAGACGTATTAATTTGACCAAACTTTTCAAATTCAACACAGATTTCTCCATATTAACTCGTTCCGACTAAATCTAGAGTAAAACTCTTCAAGTCTCCTATTTCCGATGGAAATGGCACAATCTATTCCATTACAAGTGAAGGAGTTTAAGCTGAGCCTCATCGCAGCCAAACTCTGAATTTCAACAGGGATTCTTCCATAGGAGTTGTTAAATCCCGCTAGATAAGTGAGACTCTTTATATCTCCTATTTTTGATGGAATACCACAATCGACTCCATTCCAATGCAAATCTAGCATGGCCATGATTTTCTTGTTGAGCAATCTTGCTTTATAGACACTATCGTAACTCTACTATGAATGCAATATTCAATGTCAAAGTTTTCAGTTGCATTGATTGACTTCATATGCCTATTTGGTCTTGTGAAATTATTGCATGATAAGTCAAGGTATTCTAAGAATGAACGTCGTCTAAATTTGGGAATTGGGCCTGAAAGAAAATTTGGTCAAGACGCATTAATTTGACCAAAATTTTCAAATTCAACACGGATTTCTCCATTTGAACTCGTTCCGGCTAAATCTAGAGTAAGACTCTTCAAGTCTCCTATTTCCGACGGAAATGGCACAATCCATTCCATTTGAAGTGAAGGAGTTCAAGCTCATCTCAGCCAAACTCTTAATTTCAATAGGGATTCTTCCATAGGAGTTGTTAAATCTCACTAGATAAGTGAGACTCTTTATATCTCCTATTTCTGATGGAATACCACAATCGACTCCATTCCAATGCAAATCTAGCATGGCCAGGCTTGTCAAGTTGGCCAAAGATGGAGGGATGGGACAAGTTCAAAGAATTATAGCTCATCTCAGTCAAGCTCCTCAAACTGCCTTTTTCTTACGGAATAGATCCATCCAAATTGTTCTTTCCATTTTCAGCCGTGCCAAGTTTGTCAACTTTAATTAGAAGTTTATAAAATGTTAATAATTAAAAGAAAAATAAATTAATAAGTACTCAAATGAAAGTTGGTAACAAAAAATTTATTAGCAATTTAATCATAGAAAAGCTAGTAAATCACTCTAATTAAAGTTGGTTATTCTAAAAAAGAGTTGGTAAGATTGATCCGTGTCTAAGAAATACAAGCAAAAGTTTTCAAATGATAGAAAAGTAATATGTCGATAAGTAACTTAAATAAGAGTTGATAACCTAATAGTATGTGCTAGTTTAATTGTAGGAAACTTGGTGAGTCGATGCAAATGTAAGTTGTCTTGACACATATACTTTACTTCTTCCAGAAGTATGGAATCTCAGTTTTAGTTACCGCGTACATACAATCTCTCTAGATCGAGCCCCGGAAAAGTCACTCTTTCGCTGAATCATCTACTTGAGCAGTTTCAGAAAATTCGCAAAACTCTCGCCCTTCAATTTAACCTAAATAATGGCAGTGCATTTGATTATTTAATGCAAACAAATTAATTCTTATATCCCAAGAGGCTCGAACAAGCTTGATTGAAGCCTTATTTGAAGTTTTTATATAAAATCAGCTCTCATTCTATCCAGTGAGTCAGTGACTACACCCATTAATGATAGCGAGCAGCGACTAAATTGATCGATAACTCGAGAGTTGGGTGTCGTGGCGTCACTCGAATTTCTTGATTTCGGCCAATTGTAACCCGATTTCTGATAAAGACGAGAAATTATCGAGCAGTTGCTTAAACTTCACGATGTGATTACACAGTAGAGTATGAACCAGCATTCATTGTGGCGGGTACACAAACATAGAGGTATTCGAGGTCATCATTTTGTGTACACGTTGAAGAGATGCGTTTTCGGATCGACAGGACCAACATATCTCCATGATTTTAAGATGGTAAGTTACAAGCTTTGTAAGGGATTAACGAACTTCAAGTGGAATATCAATGGTCCATGTATGTAGAGATGTTCCTCTCAATATAGAAAACTTACTATGAAATATTTAACTCAGAAATATAAGTACGCTTACTCATTAATGACGGAGCCCCCTTGTAAAATCTTATGCCATTTCGTAATCTACTATATAATAGGCGGAAGGTTAGAAAATCAGTTTTTGATAGTATGCCACTAATTAGTTGACAAGACCAATTATAAAGATCTTGTAGCACTTGGTAATTTACCATCGGATGGTAGATTTCAAGATGGTAAATTTGTCCTTTCGTTGGTAACTGACTAATCAATCGATAGGCCTGCTTGTAATATTCTAAAACATTTAGTAATTTTCTACTGGATGTGAAGATGGTAAAATCACTATCTTGTAAGTAAGTGACGGGTAAACTTGTTAAATTTATAGCATTTGGTAATCTAGTGGTGGATACTTGATTTGAGAATTATAAATACATTCTTTCATTGGTAAATTGCAAATAGTTCACCGGACAAAAATCAACTATTATGGGTCGAGTTGATTGATTGTTGTAGCTAAGTTGACTTATGACGATTTGAGTCTAGACGAGATGAAATCCATTATCATCCAAAGTAGTGCTGAACTCAATCAATGATGGGTCGGATCCAGATAGTTGTTTCACTGTTTGGAGGAAACATGTAGATATATGTGGGCAGAGAAGAAACATATGGTTCAATTTTCTTGAGTATCGGTGCATGTGAACTTCTGTGAAAACTCTGTAGTTCCCACAAAAACCATGCACATGGCCTTGTTTCTGAAGGGTTTATCACTTGTATGTAAGCCACAAAAAGTACAGACAACTTGAGCAGTACCTTTCCCAACCCAACCAAATAAAAAGAAGAAAAAGAAAAAACTAACCTTTTCGCAAGATAGAATTTATCTCATGTCCTCATTTTTAACTATATTCACGCAACATTTTAGTAGGAAATTGACTCTTGATTGCTATAACTAGAGACTTGTCTTCACCTATTACTGATGTTGTCAATACGGCTGGGGATAGATGCAGAAGTCAAGTCTTGGGAGGAGTAAATCAATCATTCGTCCTTAAGGATCTGACAATAATCCTCACATACCTACTAATTGGTGGGGCTGATCAGTTCCTGGTCGGTCCAATTCCGACCACAGAACTAGGAACTAGACCAAAGGGATCAGTTCCTCATTTCCAAATCGAGAACTGAATCAAAAAAGGCTGGAACTAGATAAAACTAGACTAATCGATCCAATTCAGCTCCCGAGCGGTCCAATAGAACTAACCACACCTCACATAAAAAATATTCAAACTAGACTTGAGCGAAAATTACCCCTAGCTTTATGAAGCTTCTCATGTCACACCCTGAACCTTTACGACCGCACAACAACCCGTGCTCATCGAACCTTTACTTATCCTTTGGTCATTCGATTGTGATGTCCCAAGAGGCATCGCCAACACAAATCGTAATAACATTAAAATGCACAAGCAAAAATGTGAGCAAATCTCCAATCATCAAACAACATGGATAGTTAAAAACATATTCATACATATAGAAAAGCATTACAAGTCAACGTCTCATACAACACGAGTTCAAGGGTTAATCAACTAGCTTCTTCACTTTCGACACGCCTAACCGCTTTGCCATGACCTCCTTCAAAAAGGGTCCAGGGAGATACATATGCCTTTAATATTACGAGGGTGGTTCAAAAAGTGCTAATAGCCTCACCACTACCTAAGCCTTAATGGCCTCTAGGGTCCAGGCCTCCCTCTTGGGGTCGGACACCTCCCCATTGGAAACGTCCCCATTCTTGACATCCTAACTTATGTCACCCCCAAATCCTCTGGCACCGGGTGAATTGTCGAAGCCGCGGATGGGACCATGGCTCTCGTCGCCTACCTAAAAGTACTGAACCACAAATCAGTGTGGCATGAGGTTAGGCAAACCCTCATCGACCCAAATGGTTGTAACATATCACGTATGGTGTGCGTCAGCTGCTCCCACTACCATGTACTCCGTCACCTCTTGACTATGCTTGATAAGGAGGCAAAACGAATCTGATGGAATGGTTTAGCCATTCTTAGGGCCTGAAAACATTTCAACATATAAATATGAGGTAAACTCAATAACTGAACTTCCTAAACTTCGCATATGGAAGTCATTCACCTCAGAAGCACCCTAAAAGTGCAATTATTTGTCGATGGTGAAACATGGCAACACATGTCTCGCTTTACTCTCATTGATCTCACAACAACTTGTCTACCTTACAAGGCCATCAAAGTAGATGCATAGGCAATTTCATAACATAGACTTCATGTTCTCGAGCCAAACATAAGAATACGCATTATGATCTAAGTCATACGCTCATGCCATGCAATAATCCAAACCTTATCACATACGAATCTCATGCACTTCCCACACACATTTATCCAAATTATTATGGCCACTCAAGACCCAAAGCTAACTCGAAGGTTTGCAAATCATCCGGCGTAATCGGGTGTCGTCTTGCCCCATCGAGCACGGTATCCCGTTGACTTGGGGGCATTCCTATAAGGAGCTTCGCTCCAAAATCCATCCGCAAATGGCATCCCATTGACTTGAGGACATCCAAACTTAATTGGCCATCGTCCCGCGTAAAACACCTCAAGACGGGTTCACACCGCGCGTAAAAAGCATCAAGGTCTTAGGTGATCACATGGGCATACCATCACATACTCAATTTCTTATCTTTCTCATGTAACCCATATGATGCTCATGTGATATGCAACTTCTCTTGTCAAATGCCATCGTTCCATACATGTACGTCACTTACATCACACACATATGCACTATTCACTTCCCCAGCTCATGACACATAATCCACATATCATGTTTAACCACTAATTCACATGGCACATATTCCATTTATCATTTAACAATTAATCCACATCACACATTATCCAAATAACAAGTTTAACCACTAAAACACATGGCACATCATTCAAATGACATGGATAACCATTAAACTACATAGCACATAACCCAAATAACATATTTAACCACTAAACCACATGTTACATGACCTAAATAACATGTTTAACCACAAAACCGCATGTCACATAATCCAAACAACATGTTTAACCCCTAAACCACATGGCACATAGCCTAAATAACATGAATAATCACAAAACCACATGTCACATAATCCAAACAGCATGTTTAACCCCTAAACCACATGGCACCTAACCTAAATAACATGGATAATCACCAAACCACATGTCACATAACACAAATAACATGGATAACCATAGAACCACACGACACATAACCTAAATAACATGTTTAATCGTAAAATCACATAGTGCATCCCTTAAATCGCATAGATTACCACTAATTTACCCTAAACTACTCCCTAAATGCAACAAAAGCCCTAAATGAAGGCTAGGAAGCCACTCACGAACAACTCGGGCTTCGAAACATGTCGGGGGAAGGAATAACAAGACAGGATGGCAGCTAAAGGCCGCTAGCCGTGTGTCCATCGCACATGAGGGAGCTAGACAATGATTGGTTGCTACTCCGATGGTGGCCCGACGGCAGTTCAGCATTAGTACGGCCTTCGGTGAGGAAAATAAGTGAAGAACTAGCTTGCAAAGAAAGAAAATGGAGGTGTGGGGGTTCAGTCGAGGCTAGGGAGAGGGAGAGAGCGTTTTCAAAATTGTGAGTGAGGAAAATGAGAGAATGAGGGTGAGAGAGAGAGAGAGAGAGAGAGAGAACCGGCATGAGGGGAGGAGAAAAGAGAGGAGAGAGAGTGATCTTGTCCCTCATTAATGCCTTGCCCTCCAAATCTTCCATATCTCTCAACCCTAGGCTTCCATTGAATAAAGATGTGACATCTTCAAGAGGGAAAAGTGAGAGCGAGGGGATGAGGAGAGGTGGCCAGCATGAGGAAGAGGAGGGAAGAGGAAAGAAAGGTCTTGTCTCCATAAATGCCCATCAAATCCCTTGTCTCTTGTCCATCAAGGGTGGATTGTGAAATAAGTAAATCTTAAGATTAAATGGAAGATAGGTCACACTCAAGTACATAGGTTAGGTCTAGAATAGGTTAGGGAAGCCTATGGTCTACCCTTTTGGGCCGCCCATTAAGGGGTGAGCCTAATTGGGCCTTGCACCACGGGCTTGGGCTTGTTGGGCCGCCCAACGTGGGCTTGGGCCCACTTGGGTCCTCGCTTGTGGCCTGCTTCCACTTCTCTGAGCTTGTATGCCCTTATCAAAGAAAGACTGAGTTTTTCTCCCTTAAATGGCCTTTCCCGATGTCCTCATGGCTGATCGATCCTCAAGACACTCTCGTCCGACGATCACTTGCTAGAATAATTCCATTCTAAAAAAATCGGGTCGAAATGAGGATGTCACAACTCTTCCCCCCTTAAAGAAATTTCATTTTTGAAATTTGCAGGATCGACCACTTCCTCGAATAGATGGGGGTATTGGCTCCTCATAATGTCTTTGCTTTCCCATCTCACTCCCTCGGTGCCGTGATGCTATGAGACAATTTTGACCAAAGGAACGACCTTGTTGTGCAACACCTATTCTTTTCTATCTACAATTCACATTGGCTGCTCAACATAAGTCACTTTGTCATCCACCTCGATCTCCTCATTGCTCAGCATACGCATCGAGTCTAGGTCATACTTCCTCAGCATAGAGACGTGGAACACGTTATTAACCTGGGCAAAATTTGGCTGTAGTACTAACCAATAGGCTAAAATCCCAATTCTTTCCAAAATTTGAAAAGGTCCTACGAATCTAGGGCTTAGCTTCCCTTTCTTGCCAAAACGAGACATACCTCTCATTAGCGACACCTTGAGGAACACGTGATCACCAACTTGGAACCCCAGAGATCTCTGTCATTTGTTTACATAGCTCTTCTGGCAACTTTGGGCTATCTTTAATCTTTCTTGAATGATCTGAACTGCATTCATAGATTGTTGCACTAGTTCGTGGTCCATAATTTTTCTTTCTCCTACCTTGTCCCAATATACCGGCGTTCTATAGGCACGTCTATACAATTCCTCAAACAGTGCCATTCTAATGCTCTGTTGATAACTGTTGTTCTATAGGCACGTCTAAGTTTATTTCATATGTGCATTTACCGTGTTAGTCAAATTCCATGTATCATTTATAATTCGGGTTGCACATAAGAAAGGTTGTTGAAATATCACAATGACTTGATTATGGGCTTTATATGTTCTACGACACCATGATTTTTCTTGTTGAGCAATCTTGCTTTATAGACACTATCGTAACTCTACTATGAATGCAATATTCAACGTCAAAGTCTTTGTTTGCATTGATTGTCTTCATATGCCTATTTGGTCCCGTGAAATTATTGCATGATAAGTCAAGGTATTCTAAGAATGAATGTCGTCTAAATTTGGGAATTGGGCCTGAAAGAAAATTTGGTCAAGACGTATTAATTTGACCAAACTTTTCTAATTCAACACAGATTTCTCCATATGAACTCGTTCCGGCTAAATCTAGAATAAGACTTTTCAAGTCTCCTATTTCTAATGGAAATGGCACAATCCATACCATTTCAAGTGAAGGAGTTTAAGCTGAGCCTCATCTTAACCAAACTCTGAATTTCAACAGGGATTCTTCCAAAACCAACATCTTCAGTGCCCTCGCCCTCAAGGCCATTTCCCCTATTTATGTCCAGATCGACTCACTCATTTGCTCTCTATATCCTGGTTGACTTGCTCTCATATCCCTCCCAAATCACTTCGTGGACTACTTCAAAGTTGAAATATGCCTGCCTCATAAATAATTTTAGAGCTTTCCTTTTGCAAAATGCACAAGAATTCCTTGGCATGAACCATAGTGAGCCCACAATCTTACTTTCCAAGTTTATCTTCATCAACATAGTCATCCTAAAATTTCTTTTGCAAATAGAAAGAAAAATTTAGTAGTGCATACATACGGATGGTCTAAAGTTAGCTAAGATAATTACGTATGGACAAATAAACGAACTTCTTCTTTTAACTCTTATCTTAATTTATTGTTGAGAAAATAAAATCTCCTTTTGTTGGGGGATGTAAAATGTAAGTATTAGTTATCAGATGAAGCATAGAAGCTTAGGAGCATCCCTCAGCATTACAAATAGAACTAATAATACGAGAAGATGTAGATAGGAAGTCCCTACATAGTAATCAATACAACACTAGCCTAGGAAGGTCTAATCTTTTTATAGAGTGAAGCTCTACCTCTAACAATTTTATGCACCTTAGTTAAAGTAATGTGGATATCATTTGACTCGTTTTAAAAACATTTGCAGTTATGCTCTATCCAGATGTAAAATAATGTTGCTAAGAATGATACCTTGAGGAGCCTTTGCCAAGTCTTTGCTCCTCATATGACTGGTCATCCATTGAAGTTCATCATTTCACCCTCTTACAATTATGACCGAATCCCATAATGTGTCAAGATATTACGCCAATACTTCCAGTCCAATTGTAGTGGAAAAATAAAGTGTTCTATCTTCTAAATGGGTCATCTAGAAAGTGCATTGGATGTCGACTGAAGGCATCTTTGATAACACAATCTATGTTGTTGGAAGCCTATATCTACAAAACTAAGCTAGTCGATAAAATTATGTTTGCTAATACTGCTAGTCCAAATTAGATTATACCAATCCACAATTGGTCCCCTTTGCCATGCACCATCTCATTGAAAATGAAGTGGTTCTTACAAGACAAATACGACATGTTTCAACTTTAACATTCGATTCTGCCAAAGTCGAGGGTTGATAGTTTTGCAATCTTAGAGTGTGAAAATGGCCTCGTCACTCAACCCTTGTTCTTTGAGGTGGAGCAATTCATAATAAGAAAACATATGAGGAAAACTTAAGTATTTCCTAATCACCTTTTGTTAACTAAATTATTTCTTAAGTATGAAAATATTGTTTGCTACGGGCTAAGTAAAGCTGCAACTACGTCACCCCTGATCTTGGTCAGTGTCTACATTGCATGGCCATTATTAGGGTTGTCAAAATGGGTCACAAAACCCATAATTTGACTTAAGTTTGTTGAAATGAGTTAGAGATGGGTTATATGAAAGGTGGAATATGATTCATAAATGGGTCCAAAGAGAAAAGCCTAGAAAAAATATGGGTTTTAATGGATTTATTATGGACCCACTTTCAATCCAAAATACTAGAGTTACATAAAACAATTCTCATGATTCGCTCCTCTCCTCTCCTCTCCTCTCCTCTCTCTCTCTCTCTCTCTCTCTCTCTCTCTCTCTCTCTCTCTTTGATTACACTACTCCAGACATTCTTCGTCATTGGCAAGCACTCTCCCTCTTCTTTGTCCTTTGCCTCCATGGCCAACAATGCTAGAGGAGCTCATAAAGCTTAGGCTCTTGTGATGACCGTTGCTTTCATTGATGTTGCTACTATTATCGCCACCACTCAGCAAAGTGCAAGCAGCCATGCATCCTAATTCTTCATAGCAAGAAGAGTGGTGGGAGTGCGCAGTAACAGCCTGATACCTTCACCTAGGGAAATCGCCAAGAGAAAACCTAATTCCGAGCCCATCAACATATCTAGTTAGACTCATATTCACTCAAAAGCTTAAGTTAATAAGTTATGACTCAACTAGGATATATTAATTGCTCAACACTATATCAATTATCTAATGTGGAACTTCTCTAACACAACTCACATATGTATCCTACCAATTTCCCTCTCATGTATGAGTTGCTCCTCCTCAATTTGAATATCCTTCTACATCAACTTATCTTAACTTGAATCTCCAACGCCTAACTTCATCCTTGGTCTCTTTTTTCAGACTAGACCATGAAGTTTGCCATTAGGTCACGTTGCTACAACACAACGTTCATCTGTCTGGAAATCAAGTTGGTTACCAGATTCCTTCCTTAAGATATTTATAAAGCACCAACACACATTGGGAGTGAGCTACCAATCAACCATCGATTCTGATACCATTTGTTGGGAGCATACAGTAGAAACCCAATAGCTTCACATGGGAAGATCGCCAAGAGGAAATTCAAGTTTGAGCCCATCAACATATCCAATTGGACCTACCTTTACTCAAAGCTTCAGCTAATAATTTATAGGTTGACTAAGATATAATAATTGCTCAACACCACACCAATTTTCTGATGTAGGACTTTTCTAACACAACTCACACATGTATCGTAAAAAAGAGAAACCAATATGAAGGCGAAATGAGGGGGAGAGAGTGGAGAACTTGCGCAAGTGTAATATATGTGTGGAGAGCGAGAGTACAAACAAAGTTCTCAACAAAAGGCAAACATAAATAATAAAACACAGGTTCGGAATTCCCCTGTCTCTCGAGTGTAACAGGCCGAAGAGATCCAACACGGCCTGCCTTTTGTGGGCTATTGATTTAGGTATTAAGATAATGAGGAAGCGGGTAAAAGTTATGGCTTTTGAATGGTTCCATGTTTGCAGAGACCGAGAAAAACAGAGAAGGGAGGCGGTGATGGTTGGTAGGGAGGCATCGGCATTTGAGTGGAGGCATTCGAAACCGCACATCTGTGCTTTAGGAAGCACGTCGAGAGATGGACGTGCTCGTAGAGTTCAGTATCAACAACCATTACTAAGCTCGAGTGGCACTCCCAACTTTTCATTTCATCGACTGTGCAAACTTGCAAATCGTAAGTAACAAGTGAAAGCCCCGAGTCTTGGTTCATAGTTCAATTAATAGTTTTATTCCAATTAAGGGCCAGTTAATTAGGTTGTTCAAGATCCCAATTTCTAGACGAAAATTTAGTGCTCATTAGATTAGAGAGGAAGAGAGCTTCGCATCGCATATGCTTTTGATGCCATGGAATCATATTAAATCACAGGTCGCAAGAGGAAAGAATCGTGTTAAGCATTGCTAAAATTACTTCGTGAAATTCATTCAAATTTGACATGATATGCTGATATTCAAAGAAAGGGTATAACTGGACTGCCTTTGTAGTAAATTTGGTAAAATCATCGTCTTGCAATTCTTGCATGCATTAGATAAAGATGATCCAAAACTGCAAAGTGTAATCTGATGGGGTATTACTGTAGCAAGAGATGTCTTACTAAATATCACCCTTCGCCTCATCATCGCCATTTTCACGCTTTGGTCCATAATTCTATGTGCAAGCTCGCTAATTGACTTGACGAGCTGGTTCATGGAATCATTGATTCTTGAAAGGATACAATTTAACAAGGAAAATGGAGCTTGGGTCCAATCGAGTCGGATTGGGTATGATTTTCTAAAATTGTAATATGATTAAATGGGTCAGTTTGGGTTGAACTATTTTCGATTCAATCCAAACCCAAATTATGCATGTGGAGATGAATTATAACAACTTCACTAATCAAATGTTTCTATATTATCATGAGAGATGAAACTCGAAAATTATGATTATGAAATTTCTATTCTTCGCATCATGTCTTGAGACATGTCATTAGAAAAAGATACCATAGGTATCATAACTTTTATCCAGCGCTCACTTAAGTGTTATAACTTTTTCTCCATCACTTAAGTACCAAAAATTACGTATGCCACTCACTTGAATATTATAACTTGTTTTCCTTTCATTGAAGTGTCATATAACTTTTCAATCAATCACTTGGATGTTATAACTTTTTAAAAACGTTCACCACAAGTGTTATACCATGTTGGATTTCCACCACTTGAGAGAACGTTTTTAAAAATTCTTGGTACTTAGGTAATCAATTGAAAGTTATGGTATTCAAGTGAATATTTTCTTTTCTTTTCTTTTCTTTTTTAAGTTATGGCACTTAGGGCCCTATTTGGTAATCAGCCAAACAATGACTATTTTTGCTTTTTTGTTCCTCAAAACAAAAAAGAACATAACTCCATTTGGTAACATTTTGTTCCTGAGAATAGGTCTAGGATAAAACTAATAAGTAGAAAAAAGTTACTCTTTTGTTCCCAGAAACAACTAAAAAATTAAGCCAAACCATTTTCTTTTTTTTTTTCCTCCTCTTTTCTTTTCTTTCCTTTTCTCTTCTTCTTCTTCTTCTTCTTCTTCTTCTTCTTCTTCTTCTTCTTCTTCTTCTTCATGGTTAAGTGAGGCTCCCCCGAGGTTGGCAATCGGCTAAAGGAAGAAAAATAAGAGAAAGGAAAAGTAAAAAAATATATATATAATATAAAATTATTAAAATAAAGAAAAATTTCATAAAAATTATTAAAAATTTAAAAAAATCCTATGTCACAAAAAAATTCTAGGGTTGTACCAAAATTTGTGCAGTTTTCAAATGCCCCCAAATGATTAGAAACTTGTTCAAGGAATAGAATTAGAAAAAATAATTTTTGAATAAAATTTTTTCCGAAAATAGAATAGTTATCAAACGTATCTTGAGTGGTCGAAAAAAAGTTATGATACTCAATATGTTATACATTTTCAAGATGCATTCCCACAAATTCTTCACCATCCTCATATGCATCTTCCATGCTTGACATGTAAATTAGTAATTTCCAAAATTCTTCATCGATTTGCACTTGTTAGACTAGATATAGCTTCTCATCTATTTCTCAATTAAAAGTGAATATATTAAAAGAAATCAATTTACACTACAATTAGGACCGTAAATTTATGCTAAGCCGAAACTTACTAGCCAGGAGGAATAATTGTCCATTAAAATCTTATTGAAAATGTTTTGAAGATAAAAAATATTATGACTAAAAAATATCGATCTCCACGGCAAAACTCAGGACGCCACAGCATGAAATGTTTGGAGTCATACAATATCAGAGTTGAACTTTATAGTTCATAGTACTGTAAAAGAGATTATGCATATACTAAGTAAAGCCAACAATATAATGCCGAAAACCCTTCAAATCTTGGACTCAACCATGTTCTCAGTGTGCTTGAAAATGTTTTTTCGCTCTTATGTTTTTCGTTGATTTTAATATTAATAAAGCTTGAAGCAAACTCCCACAAAGTTCAACATCATTTAGGTGGAAGTCTGAAAAAGATGCATGAAGGTACGAGTCGGGAGACACAATAAGAGGCAATGACAATTGTGGCATTATCAGATTGTGGTTAATCAATGTAAAAAGAAAGTTTCCATTAAAGGTACGTAAGACATTACCATCTTTTCTACTTGACATGGATTTTTCGTTTATACAAGGAAATTGTTAGAAAGATCTATGTAATTACATATTGTCATGTATGGCTTGAAAATTAAAGTTCATATCCATTATAGAAAGGAGAATCAAAAGTTTAATATGGTGCGTCAAGAACATGAGGGATTTGGGAATGTATCACATAATTGGTAGTGAGAATCCATCTCCATTTAAAGCTCTCAATCTCAAATACTCCTTTCAAGGAAATATATCAACTAAATTGCTCATGAGATTATCATAGTTAATTAAGGAACCAAATTGAGAATATGGAAAAATTTGTTCAGCTTTGAAGTCTAGTACTATAAATACGGCCTGGTTGCTCCTATGGCGAAACACAACCAACACATAAAGATCAATACCTCATACATTCTCATTTGGATAGCGGCCCACAATGATGGAGACGATATCTAGGGACTAGCTCTAGCTTGCCTCTCCCTTCAGATCGCCCATCCTGATATTTGGATGTAAAATGATCGTCGGGTGTGGCCTACCTGTAGCCATGTAGTCTAATCATGTTCTCCGATGGAACCAGATTAAGGTACGAACTATTAGAGCCGACTTCTTATGCCGAAGATGTCCATAGGACTCGAACTACGTTGTTGACATTTAGTGTGCTTCATTTGGACGATTGTCCTCTCACAGAGCACACCATCTTTATTAGGAACAAATAATTGTTACATATGATCATATCCTTTTTCTTAAGAGCTTTTATGCCACTATGAACAACGTATGCCCACATATATGTAGCTTTTTTTTTTAATTATATTTTCTCATAGTCTGACAATAAATGTTATATTAGAGCCGACTTCTTATGTCGAAGATGTCTATAGGACTCAAACTACGTTGTTGACATTTAGTGTGCTTCATTTGGACGATTGTCCTCTCATAGAGCACACCGTCTTTGTTAGGAACATATAATTGTTACATATGATCATATCCTTTTTCTTTAAGAGCTTTTATGCCACTACGAACAACGTATGCCCACATATATGTAGCTTTTTTTTTATTATATTTTCTCTTACTCTAACAATAAATGTTATATTTATAGGTCTCTACAATCAAAGATAAGGAGAATAACATCAGTTCTTCCTTTAGGATGCAGTAGAATTTCTCCAAGGAGCTTCTTCTCCATGTGAAGCTGGCTCTAGTAATTTGAACCCAAATCATGTTCCACTAGAGGACTTGAATGGGCTACATGGACACGGATCGGTAACTCCCCCCGATTGATATATTTTTGCGGCAATTGAATGACGGGATCCACGATCAGAAGGGAGTGGCAAGCTAGAGGTCTTCGTCACTGATGGACTGCTATTTGAAGGAGAATGTATGAGATATGTTCCAAAAATGAATATTGTTATATCTTTATGTGTTTATCGTGTTCCGTTATCAGACTGACGAGGTTGTGTTTATAGTATTAGACTTAAAAAAACTCAATAAATGTTTGCAAATTCTCACTTTGATTCCTTAATTGCCTATGTTAACCTCATTGGAAATTTAGTCAGTATACCTCCTTGAAAAGGAGTATTCGAGATTGAGAACTTTAAATTGAGATAGATTTTTACTGCCAATTATGTGAAGCAATTCTCATATCCCTCGTCCTCTTGCTGCCAAAAGTGTATTGCGTCTTTTTAAAGTCTGGATTCTCATTTCGCCCGTGGCCCTCGTCGCTTAAAGCTAGGCAAGAGCCGTGACCCCGCCCTTGCCCCATGGCCAATGAGAGCTGATTTGAGTGAGAGTTGAGAGCCCTTGTCGACCACCACTACACAAAGGACATGACTCTCACCTAGCGAGGGTTCATTGCCCTCGCACACAACCCTTGCTCAGATGTGAGGCGAGGGCTCACGGCTCTAGCCAACCACGTACAAGGGCAATGAACCCTCGCTGGCCATTTGGTGATGCTAAGCAAGGGTTGTGAGCTCTCATCCAGTTTCGGTGGGCAAGTCAAGCCTTGGCCAATGGCCCCATGATAGTCCTTAATAATGCAAAAAAAAAAAAATGTAAAGAATGAAAAAAAAAAAAGAATATATATAAATTCAAAAATATTATAATTGTCCAAGTTAGCACTAGCTATGCCATGATGGATGGTCAATATCCACGTTAGCAATTTATGATCAAAATTGGCTAGATAGATTCAGTTGGCAAATATAAAAATGTTTAAACTCAATTAGCACAATTAAAATATTTATGATTGAATTGACAAAAGTGCAATAGGATTAAGACAAATAGATAATAAAGTAACTTCATATCCAACAACAAAGAAAGCTGGGGGTATAGAAAGCAAGAAGGCCAAAGCTATGTTCAACGGATTTTTTCAAACCTAAGAAACAAAAAATACGACAATTGTGCCGAAAAAATGATAAAATTCATATAAAGGTTATTATTTCTGTATACTTATATTAATCATGATTGTTTCCTTTGTTGCTTTTACATATAATAACATGCTTAACCATGCAAGATTGACTATATAATGACCATTTAGCATTTGAATTAAATCTATTTATGAAACTTAAATTAATATAGAAGAGGAAGTATATGTATTCGATACAAATTATCAGGATATATATCAAACAAAGTTTGTTTGGTTCTTACCAGACACATATAGAAGAGGGAGTGTATATCAGGATTTGGCTTTGATATTTTTGCAACCTCAGATGAGCTTCCTTACTCAATCCTATGGAAACATCTCCAGTGTCTTCTTCAAGGTGGACCAATTCCAAATAAGAAAGCATATGAAGAATACTTAAGTATTCCCTAAACACCTCTCCTTAACTAAATTATTTCTCAAGGATTGAAAACATCGCTCGCTCAAGGGCTAAGTAAAGTCGCAACTAGATGTCCCTTGATCTTGATCAATGGCTACGTTAATGCCCATTTGGTTTGGTTTTTATAATCTATATTTTCATAAGGGCATCAATGTTTGTAATTTTTATATTTGTTTTTTTATCATTCCATCTCCTGCTTTCTCTTTTTCCAAGCAATAGTCTTGTTTTTCTTTTTTTTATTCTACAAATATTGCTTACAGTGATATAGAGATTGTATTAGAAGCATCAATCTCAAGTGTAAATGAATGATGCGATCTAATAGATCGTATATCGCAGAGAACATAGGATATTTTAAAGGTAACCATGTTATTTGGATGTTTTAATCTTATTTATTATATTTGATTGTCGAGACAATTACACATGTAAGTTAAACTTATATGATTTATTTCATCTAATCAATGCAATGATCGATCAGCAGCCTTATTTTGTCCTTATTCTCAATTTATATATATATGATATGGACGGATATTAGATAATACAAGATACAGCTTTTATTATGTTCTTTAACGACTCTGCAGTTATTTCCTCACCTTTTACCTTTCCAAATAAGTATTTACATGTATTTATCATTTTTTTTTTATGAATGACCGTTTTTCGTAGGTTGGTTTTGAATAAGGTTTAGTTCTGGCTGGTGCTTCTCAGATCAAGTACATATATTCTCATTTTTTTTTATTCCATATAGTATTGCCTTTGTCTATATGCCTTACTAAAGGATCATGGACTGTCTCTACTTCAATGCTTTTAAAGTTTATTCAATCCATTTCATTTGTTTATTATTAAACATCGTTAATTTGAATTTATTACTTAAATATCAAAGGATATTTTGTCACGATTATCAATAGTAAAAAAATCAAATGAAGTTAATTCATTTTCTAACAAGAAAAGACCATAAAAAAATATCTCAAACTTTACAAATTGTGATACATTTACCCCAAACTTTTTTTGTAACATCAAAAACCCATAAACTTATACCCATATGATATATTTACCCAAAACATTTTTCTATGACATAAAAGACCTCAAATTTGTATTCGTGTGACACATTTACCCCAAAAATTTGGTGTCATAGAAAAAAATGGGGTTTTAAGTGCCATAAAAAAAAGTTTGAGATTTTTGGTGTCACTAAGAAAAAATTTGAGATAAATATATAACACCGTACGAGTTTGGGTAATGCGTCGTATAGATATAAGTTTGTGATTTTTAGTTTCACAAAAAAAAGTTTGAGGTAAATTTTTCGCAATGGATATAATTTAGGATTTTTGATGGCTTTTACCATTTAAATCCATGACTATTTAATCAATCTTACGGATTAACCTGTTTAAAGAAAAGGTCCTCCATCTCTAAAAGGTATATTCAACTAGTTAGTTCATTCTATTCCAAAAAACATTCGTTAGACATGAGTCACGAAGTAATTCTGAGTAATACACACAAGGGATTTCATATTTTAAATCAATTTGAGCAGTTAAAATAATTTATAAGAATATAATTCGTTATTACAAGTTTTAACAAAATTGTCATCAGCAACCAATTTTAAAATTATCATTTTATTATGATACACGGTTAACTATAAGAAATATATTTTGCATGCTATTATAAATGTGAAAATTAGGGAAAAATTTTAGATCCCGTTTCCAAAATTCTCCCATATGTGTATATAAATCACTTGTCTTACTCATTCTCTAGTGATAAAATCAGTTAAAAGAATGTATTGGCATCAAAAGAAAAATCTGTAGCATTTGAATTATTTTTTCTTGTTTTATATTTACTACTAAAGCATTTATATTCCAACTTAGCCCCTCCAGTACAGTATTAATGGTCATTACATTCTGGATTGATTCACCATTTAGTGACAGTATATGCTTTTGCATCAATAACATGATTAATATAATAATCATCTTCCTATCACTGTAATCTTTCTCTCACTCTTTTTTTTTTTTGGGGGGGGGGGAGGATGCAGGATATGCCATTCTTTGTTTCTTAGGTTGGAAAGCTTCCGATTCACATAGCTTTGGCTTTCTCATTTTTTATACATCCAGTTTTGTTTGTTAATAAATTTAAGTTACTTTATCATATATTTATGGTTTAAGACCTTACTTCAGTTATGGGACGTAACTTATTGCAAATAGGACATATTGGTCAAAATAATCATTTTCTCATTCACTAGAAAATATTTTATGTGTTTCCAGGATAATCTTATCCTTTTGCTTGTATTTTGTTCTTAAGAGCTATTCTATTTATGGCACTATGAGCAGTGTATACCCACGTTATAAATATTTTATTTTTAACCCTCTGACAAAAGGATTTACATATACAAGTCTCCACAATGAAAGATGAACAGAACAACATCAATTCTTCCTTTAGGACAATGAATCACAACAATTCAATTGACGGAAGTGGCAGTGAAATCGCTGAGCAAAATGTTTTTCCAGGAAGTGCTATGCTTTTGGATGAACATATATTGCAACGGCAAGGACACTTCATCTCAACTTCAGCTCGAAAAATCGAAACTCCATCGCCACCTATGATTGAGTATCTTACAATTCTAGACTGCCATTGGGTGCTCCGGTAAGCTCCAGCGACGACCCGATTCCGGCAACTGGAATGTCGGGGTGGGGGATTAGAACGGAGAGGCAACCTAGAGCTCGTCCAGGGATATTGTCTCCGTACTGTGGGCAGCTGTACACAGGAGAATGTATGACTGTGTTCTGAAAAATGTTCTGAAAAATGTACTGCTATTTTACCTTTCCATGGTTATCATATTTCAGCGCAGGAATCGTGAGGTTATATTTATAGAATTGGACTTGAAAACTCGATAAATTTTTGCATATTCTTGGTTTGGTTCCTTGATTAACTATGATAATCTCATTGAAGATTTATGCTCCATTCGTTTCGTGAAAAATGTGATGTTTCTAAAAAATGTTTTACATGAAGATATTTTCAATATATATATTAGTGTTCAACTAAAGTCTGAAAATGAATTAAAAAATATTTTTTGTCGTTTGGTAAGGAAAATCTCTTCTTATGTTCACTCCTTTCAATAATTATTTTATTTTACTTTTATTTAAAATTAATTTATTAAAATCGGTTGCCATTGGGTTTTCAATATTAAGGTTCACCTCGATGGCACCTTTAATTGATTGAAGTTACGGTTAGTTGCTAAGGAATATACTCAATGTCACGCCCCGATCCTCGAGCGCATGCCTATCCCTCTTTGGTCAATAAAATCTATGTGACTTCCCAGGACGAGTCGCCGACCCTTTTATTTTATTGCACATGCCAAAGCAAATAACAAATCCCCTGACAGTAACTATCTCGGGATAGAAAAGCAGGACATCACATTCACAAACAAATCACACTTTTATAAACATACTGAGTCTTTTACACAAGTCTATAATCAAAAGACTAGTTCTCAAAAAGAGGCTGTCCTATCTGACCTACTCTTCAGGTCTCCTCAGCTCAGCTCCAAGTCCTCCCTCTACGGTCCTGAAAATTTTAAGCCCATGACGGGGTGAGATATAAATCTCAGTGAGTTCACAATCTAAGCTCTGATTATGAGGGAAATACACCTGGAAGTGTCCTAACCACACAACCACTCAATTGGCACAGAGGACTTACCTCGTCTTAGTTTCCTTTCCCGCATGTCAGTATAGTTCATATCACAATGCATATAACAACTGAAACACCTCATCAATTCAATTAATCATCGGGGTCCTAATTATAAGGCCAAACCGTTATGACACGTCCCATTCCATGTCACACAGTTTTTGTCTCATAATCAGGTGCATCAAACTCAACAATCATGCGTTCCAATTGTTAATTACACCCCTCAATGGTATGGCCAACTCCAATATTGGCGGTCTTCTGGCATTGCCAAGCATCGTCTCACCTCCTTTGAGCACGGCTATGTCTCTCAATTAGACGGCTTCCCCAAATGAGCGTAGGTCCAGAATCTACTGCGACCCGAGTCCCAATGATGGGTAACATCTGGCTTAATAGCCCAGGACGGTTTCTCTTAACCAACACACGACCAATCAATCTCGGCCTAGGACAATGTGCATTGCACTCAAATGTCTCAATTAAAATAGTGAACCTGGCCTATTTTCTTTGTATTAGAAATACACGATAAAATAGTCGTGTGTGGGTACACGGTCAATTCACACTAGAAAAATTGATATCCTCCATTTTAAAGTCCCACTAGTTTATATAGTACATAAAACAATTTTTGGTGTTAAAACCCGACACCCGGGGATTTTCGAATAAATAATGAATTTCATAATTTTTGGAATTAAATACTCGAAATTCCAATCAACACTCAATTTGCACAAATTAACATCCAATTGCATAAATTGAACACGCTATTGCAATCGGCACGAAATTCCAATCCCTATATCCGGTCTAATTTCCGGAAAATAATTAATAATTAAATAAATTATCAAAAATTAAATAAATTACAAAACAAATAAATTTAAAGCATTTAATTGAATTAACCTAAAGTAACTAAACTAAATATCTAACTAACAATTAAATCTAACCATCCTATTTAATTTAATCTAAGTACACTAACTAAATAAACTAACTAATTCCTAACTAATCCACCTAACTAAACTAATTACACTAACTAAATACTAACTATATACTTAATCTAACTAAGCCATCCTAAGCCTAATCAACATAATTAATCCATAAATTAGCTAACTAACACACCTTTAAGTGTCATTAGCCCACTAATAAAGGATTAGAACACAACTCACCGGTTAAGCCCGAAAATCGGCTCACGGCGACGGCGGCACAACGGCGGCCGAGACTTGAACTCACGGCGAGACCGAGGGAGCTTGGACCGGCTGAACTCAGCCAACAAGCTCGCTGCTCGAGCTAAAAACTTAAGGGCTTGAGGACGCAGCAACGAAGCTCGACTTCGAGGAGACCCACGGGCGAGCTGGCGGTCAACAAAACTGCAAAGTGAGGCTTCGGTTCGGTGAGCTTTGGAGATGGCAGCTTGAGGAATTTCGCTGGTCTTCAGTGGCAGAGAAGCTGCAGGTGAGATCGTTGGTCTTCAACGGGCTGTGGGCCGCACAAATGAGGGCCAACGAAAAGAAGCAGAATGAAGAAATGAAGCTGCTTCGGTCTTCGGTGGAAATGAAGTTCATGAACGCCAAGAGCGTGGGCTTGCAGGTGTTGGATTTCGTGGCAGAGAAGCAGCGGCAGTCAATATTAATGGAGGAGAATTTCGTTGGTTGACCGAAGGGGAGGCGTGGCCTGCAGAGGAGAATCGTGAGTGGAGGCGGGCGTATGTGAGTGGAGCAGGGGATGAGTGGCTTCGGTAGATGGCAGAGGAGGTGGAGGGGAAATGATCATGGAGCAGAAGCTGAAGGCGTCGCACGAAGAAGCAAAATGGAAAAAGAAGAAAGGCCGAACAGCTGGCTCGGTGAAGCAGAAGCCCGAAGAGGATAGGAACGGGGAAAGTGTTCGAGAAACTTGGGAAGAAAGAAAAGGAAAAAGTCAACAAGCTATCCAATATATTTAAGGCTTGGTCCCCTATATATTTATGCATAAATATCCCAATGTTTTCCCCTAATACTTTCTTGTAATAAAAATCCACAAATTATCCCATTTTGGTGCCAAAATGCAGCCCTCCTCTCTTGATCCGAATTTACTCAACTTTGGCTTCAATTTCATCCTCAAATTCTCAAATTCGAAGTCCAATTTTATCGAAGAAAAATCCCACACATGTCCATAAATTCCCATCACCCGGTAGCTCTGCTTAGAAGTCGAAATTCCCTTCAAACGAGCCCGTCCGAATTTCCGTTCAATTTCCGAATTGATTTTCCGTAAAAATCTTGGAATCTCCGAAAAATTTTCGGAAAGTGAGTCGACATTCCTAAAATGAATCGTGACACGGAAGAACTTTCAATTTTTGAAATCGAGCTTAATTTCGCAATTAATTTCAATTCGACATGATTTTAGTGCGTCCCAATCTACTAGGTAGCTTTTAGGAATTTTTAATGCAATTGACTCGTGGTCGATTATTTTCGAGCCACAATGTACATCTTCGACACATTGGTGACTCTCGATTGTCGTGAAAATCTCGAGATTTCAAATACGGACACAAGGTACAAAAATGACCGAAAAATCGGTCTAATCATATATCTCTATCGAATCGACCTATCTCTGATCTCTGATCCATTTTGACGGTACTGTAATGACCCTTGCAGATTAGCACGGTCGAGTAGTCGATTCTTAGTCGAGTTCTCATGCCTATTGCATTTAGATTTCTTAACGGCTTCACCTGATAGACTAGTTAACTCGTGAGTGGCCAACTTAGAGAAAAAAGCTATAGACACGTCGATGAAAAGCCCAACTCGTCTCATCGAAATCAGACTCGAAAATCAGGATGTCACACTCAAACTTACGGTGCTAATTATGATGTCACTTTCTCACCTGCAATTAAATTATCATCCATTCATGTCTTTATTTCCCTAGCAACACGTTTTAGATGGTTCCTTCATCAATTGGATATCAACAATGCATTCTTACTTGGTGATTTGGCTGAGGAGATGTATATGAAGCAATCATCGGGGTTTGTTGCTTAGGGAGATAACCTGGTAATAAGACTTTGCATGGACTCAAGCAATCTCTTTGTACTTGGTTTGGTGGGTTCAATGATAATGTTATCAAGTTTCGATTAAAACAATGTAAAGTAAATCATTTAGTCTTTAGTTTCATCTCCTCATTTGGGTGTATTCTTTTGGTGGTATATGTGGATGGTATTATCATTATTTGTAGTGATTCGGATGGTATTCAATGACTTAAACAATTTTTGCATACACAGTGTAATACTAAGGATATGGAACGTCCGCAGTATATCCTGGATATCGAGGTTGCCTACTCGCATAAAGGTATCAATTTAACCCAACAAAAAGATGTACTTGACATTCTTGATGAGGTTGGACTTATTAGAGCAAAACCAATTGATACTCTCGTAGAACCCCAATGTGAAACTAAATGCATAACATGGAGAATTATTACATGATCCAATAAAATATCGGAGATTGGTTGGTAAGCTGAATTATCTTACTATCATGAGACTTGATATAATTTTTGCTATCAGTGTTGTAAGCTAATTCATGAGTTTTTCTCGGACTACTCATCGGGATGTTATGCTTTGAATTAGCAAATACTTGAAAGAAGCACTAGATAAAGGACTAATTTTCAAGAATTATGGCCATCTGAATATTACGAGTTTCTCTTATGTAGATTGGGCTGGATGTCCTACTAGTAGGAGATCTACATCGAGTTATAGTGTATTTCTTAGAGGTATTTTAGTTGCCTAGAATAGTAATAAATAATATGTGATTTCTCAATCAAGTGCTAAAACAAAATATAGAGCAATGGCACATGTGACAGGTGAATTGCTTTAGTTGAGAATGTTGTTATCAAAAATTGGGATATCAACATCAGAAGCATCGATATTATATTGTGATAATCAAATCGACTATTCATATTGCAAATAATCATGTCTTTCATGTGCGAACTAAACACATTAAGGTTAATTGTTACTTCAAACGAGAAAAAGTTCAAAAAGGGGAGAATACTCTTCAACATACAAGAACGGAGGATCAAGTTGCAGATACATTTACTAAGTCTTTACGGGGGAACAAAGCGGATTTTTTATGTAACGTGTTGGGATCATTTGATATCTATATCTCAACTTGAGGGGGAGTGTCAAGAAATAATAATGATAAGAGTAAATAGTCAATACTTATTATATATTGAGAGGGTTACCTAGATAGATAGATAGATATATAATATATTCTTTTAATCATTTTGATTAAGATAATATAATATGATGTTTTATCTCTTTCAAGACCATTCAAAATCGAAACCTTCTCTATTACTGATCAAGTAAGTTTCTAAGGGGAAGAAAGGCAACTGAAAAAAATATTAATCCTTGTAGAAGGTTTTCCAAAAATGCCGAAAGCCGAAACAAGGGCGCAACCTTTATTCGATCAAATTTACTGTTATAGATGATGAGTTACAAATTATGAAGATCATCATATACAAACTAATTAATTATAAATAAATCCATCAAAACGGTTATAAACCCATTTCCTAAATCATATGGGTGTTTGATGGGTTACAAACGGATTAATTATATTAAACACAATATAAATATTAAATGGCTTGTAAATGAGTTTACAATTTACTTAAATTCAATTCATTTCTATAACTCACTCTTCAATCTCTCTCATCTTTACTTGACCTTGCAGTTACTCGATTTGCACTTTCATCTTAATTTGGCTATGAACTTTTATAAATTTGATTAAATAATATAGATTGAGCCGAACATGAGTCTTCTCATTTTGATAAACATGATTAGCTGGAATAAAAAATATATCCTCCATTATCTTTCATCCTCTCAGTTGAAGACCGGTCGTAAATCGCTTTCGTCAACGAGAAGGGATCCCCCCAAAAGATCTCAGTCTACACATGCCACAGACTTCTCCTCGGATATTCTAAATCCATCGTCGAAGGGAAAATATCTGACAGCGAGCTGAGGTGGCAGCTCCTCATTGGCTGAACCGAAGGCGGGATCGATCTCTCTCGCTCTCTCATTCTCTTTCACGGAGTGAAAAGTACCGTGTTATTTTTATCCGTCAGGTTGCGTGTCACGATGCGGTTGGTCCGTCACGAAGCTTTGGTGCTGCAATCCGAGGGTGAAAGTAGGGGGGAACGAAAAGAGGGAGCAAAAACCTCGAACGTCCCAACCCTCTATCTTAACCCTTCTCTCTCTCTCTCTCTCTCTCTCTCTCTCTCTCCCCTCCCGTCTCTCTCAACGCGCAGAAGCCATGGCGTCTTCGATGTCTCTGGCTCATCACTTGCCGAAGCTGTGCCCGCCCCACGACCGGACTCCTTCATCAGTCTCTCTCTGTAAAAACTCTCTCTCTCTCTCTCTCTCTCTCTCTCCCTCACTTGCTCGTGTGCCCATTACGTTTACTTTAGGGGGTCGAATTGCGTTCCGTCTGCCAGGACGAATTTGCCTCTCTCTTTGATTCGATCGGATTTCGCGACCATTTATGATAGTGCGAAGTGAGGAACCGGTTTTCGACTGGCAATTTGTGCGGGTTTTTAGCTTTTACGAGTTGCGCGATTGATTAGGAATTCGGTGCCTTTAGAGGATGTGGTTTGAATGGCAATTTCAGTCGTCCTCTCCTTTTTTTTTTTCTTTTTTCTTTTTTGCAATTTCGCACTGGCTGAGATGTCTATCGGTTTGTGGGTGTTTGGTACAGAGTTATAGAATTGAGAAATTTGCTACTAATGCTGCATCTACATATGATCTTGTTTGGGTTATCTCAGATTAGTCGTGGAAGGGGCAGGTGGTCAGTTTAGAAGTGTGAGGGAAAGTGGGGCATTCGTGAATGTTCCAAGAGATAAAAGGTTGAAACTTAATGACAAGTCTAAGCAGCGTCTCTCCTTTCTAGGCATTCGTAAATGTTCCAAGAGACGAAAGGTCGACACTTGATGACAAGTCCAAGTAGCGTATCTTCTTGGGTATTGGACAAGAAGAGTTGGGCTACCAATATTAGTGCCTTTTGCGGCTTACATACATTTAGTGTTTGTCATGTCGATGCAATGCTCAATTTACAGTGAGCAAACAAATTGCCATGCTTCGTTGGGATATGAAACAGTTAGTTGTATTGGTCGGGGAAGAAGCTAGAGGGCTGGGGTGAATTTCTGGGCTGCGTGTTCATGTAAAGTTGTGCACAAGAGCAGATGCTTAATTGTTATGCATCTACAGCCAGTTTGTGATGGACCTACTACACATCGGAACAAACGCCTGTCTGAGTACAGCGTTTTGCTTTTGTAGTTTGCTGCCTTGCCTCTTAGGCACGCCCATGGACACACACAGTCAAGTAGAATTGAATGGGGAAGTGACTAAGGTGTCATCTTCCATAAACTCGGGTCTGTGTGTCAGGCTCTGCTCCTCTTGGTTGAATACTTGTGCGCACGCGTGTGAGAGAGACATTACCAAAATTAAAATTGAATTGGCGGTTGAGGTTCATCTTTTAATTTGGCCTATTATTTGGTGAAAGTATCGGGTGGGAGTCAGATTTCAGTAAAATGAAGTTTAAAATGACATTAACCAGTTTATGTGATGGAAAAGATAAAAGATTGCTAGGAAGATCAGTTAAAATGGTTTTTCCATTTCCACTTTCCTGCTGTCACATTTGCTGAAATGCTTTTGCAGTCAGGATCGGACCGATATGTAGGTTTCAGCTTGAAGTTCAAGTACAAAAAATGTAATTAAGAGAGATATAGGTTAGAGGGTGCTGAGTAAGTGAATTCCTTTGCTAAGTTGTGAGCATTGAACGGGGAAGTGTTTGAATTACTTAATGTCAAGTGTGCATGGCTTTTGTTCATGATCTGAGATTACTTTTTCCCCTCAGTTAAACTAGTATTTATTCAGAAATTGCATAAAATGCTGACAACTTTTCCATTGGTCATTTGTGCATTTATGCTCATATTACTTATATAATAATGATTATTTTCCCTTTGTAAAATTGGCATATAAAATGTATTTTCCTAATTAGACTTAAACTTAGGAACTTTGAATTTTTTTTTTTTTTTCTTTTAGCCAATGGACACCTGTTAATTTACAATGGTAAACATGCTCATAATCTATTCAATATTTACCTCTTTATTGTATTGTTACTTAAACTAATATTGCTAGAGTTTGATGCAACTGGATTTCTCTGTAAGTTTGCTGCAAATGTGATGATGGAATTTGCTGGAAGGTTAAGCATAAGCAATGTGTAGAGTAGATGTTTTATTGCTTTCTGCTTCTGCTCACTCTCCGACCTTTGGAGTGGGCTGTAGTCCACTGATGTTATGTCTGCTTTCCTTCATCACACCAGCTGTTTATTTGTGGTCCTCCTGCTGCTTTTCAGGTAATCTCAACTCAAGCGTGAATATTGTTGGTAGTGGCAGGCAAATTTTGCTCTGGTCTGCTCATAAAAGTGTCAACAAAGGTTATGGAACTCTTCGTGTACATGGCCTATTTGGAGGAAAGAAGGATAACAATGATGATGCTCCTCAAAAGGTTTTCCACTATCTTTTTAAAGGACTGTCCTTAAATATGCTTGTTAATGTACAGTCAAGGCAATGATTTTGGCAGAGTTGCTTTGACCACATTTTGAGTTGTCTTGCCAACTAGTTTGAAATATCTTTGATGTTCTTATCTAGTGCATTGGACATTGTAGGTCTCTTGTTGTAGTTTTCTTCAACTTTTCTGCATCTTAATATAATCTCTGCAATTTTCCTTGTAGGTGAGATGTTTTCTGCTGTATTAAGTTAAGCTCACTATGAGTAGGTGGACTACATTTGAGTAGATTTAAGCAGCTTAGAACGATAGGCAGATTAGAAGGCTCAGTTCAGCTAAACCCGTTTTTGAATGTAGGAACGTGGGGTTCATTATCCTTGTGCAATATATCTGGAGCTTATCAATGCTGATTCAATCTCTAGTTTCCATATATACATGTGTGTGTGTGTGTGTGTGTGTGTGTGTGTGTGTGTGTGTGTGTGTGTGTGTGTGTGTGTGTGTGTGTGTGTGTGTGTGTGTGTGTGTGTGTGTGTGTGTGTGTGTGTTGTAGTTTTTGTGATAATTTATGTGCATATTCCTGTGATTTTTAGGCAGGGATTCTTGGGAATATGCAAAATTTGTATGATACAGTAAAAAAGGCACAAATGGTTGTCCAAGTTGAGGCTGTGCGAGTGCAGAAGGAACTTGCAGCGTAAGGTTTTATGTTATTTCCTCTTTATGTTGTCTTATATTATTTTATTACCTTTGATGTCTTGCTTTTCTGTCATCTAGACTTAACTTATAATATCCTTGATATTTGTCCATTCTGATATACAGAGCGGAGTTTGATGGTTACTGTGAAGGCGAATTAATAAAGGTACTACTGTTTTCCTCACATGGTTTTGTGATGCTCTGTGTTACCATATGCCTATCTTAGACGAAGCAGTTGTGAACACATGTAGTGCCAACAAAGGCCATGCATGGTCTGTATTGCCATGCACCAACAGACCAGGAAGGCACATGCGATGGTCATACATCTGTGCTTATCAGTAAATTATTCTCTTATTAAATACACACAAAAATCTCAAGCAGAATTCAACCAAAGGAGTTCCTACACGATGAAATTCTCACAACAAAACCAATCTGGATTCCTGGATGTGGAGGTCTTAATTAAGATTTTGTCATACGGAACTGACTAGTGACTAACCAGACTTAATATAGAAAATAGACCTGGGAAGTTTAGTGAATACCTGATCAAGGTGGTGGAGTAGAGACACAGAGAAATGGGGTTAAAGTCATACGAGAGGAAAAGAGTGTGAGTGAAGAAAGAAAGAAAGAAAGAATGGATGAACAAATGGGTTGTCTAGTTCAAGGTGAACATTAATATCTCTCTCTAGGGGTGAAACTATTGGTTAAGAGAATTGCAGTTAATTGGTGAAAGGCGCTTTTGGTAGAGACAGTAAAATATGCAATATTGTGAAATACATTGTTGCTGGGTACAAATGCATTGCCTTACTAGTGAAATTGTTGAGGTGCTATGGATGCCTTGCATGGTTTGGCTGTTCTATATTGAGGTTTTGAACATGTTATTTGCTTTGTCCATGAGAAAAAAGGGGGAAAAATCTCGGGGAGGTCATATTCTGAGATTGTTGGGAAAGTGAAGGCAGAATTTTTTTTGGTTCCAAAATTAGAACTTGCAATTGTGTGAGTATAGAGAAAAGCTTTTCTGACTGATCTGAAATAAGAAGAAAATAAACCGGGACAAGAAATCCAAGGTGCCAGGTTGGATTATGTGTGATTTCTAATGGCAAATAAGGTAAAAAACTAAAAGCGGGAAGATTTTGAATTCGTCGGTGGCCATTGCTCCATTAGTAATTAGTTTTATAGTAATACTTGTTTTGCCAAATTTTGACTTGTATTGTTGATGATGTTGTTTGATTACAGTGCTTTCTAACGCTTTTACTACAACATAGAAATGATGTGTTTGATTTAGCATTCCCAAGGGGCTTTCAACCTCCGAAGCCCCTTGAGGCAATGCTGGACCATTTAGCAACAATTTTGGAGGAGCTTTCCAGTAGTATTGAGAAGGTTAAAAGCCCAATGCAACATTTGGCCAAATGCTGAAATTCATTTTTTTCTTCTAAAACTACCCTCACCAATTCTTCAAAATTCCAATTTTGTCCCTTGTTATTTTTTTAATCAAAAAAGGACCAAACCTTTTGCCAGACCGGCAAAAGGCTACGATCGCCAGCGAGCTTGATCTAGTGCTAGTGGTCATCGGTTGAGGTCACCCAAGGTTCGGCAACCTCCGGTGAGGGCCGCTAGAGGTCGCATGACCTCGGACAACCTAGGTGGCGGTCGCTTGGGTTGCGCGACCCTCGGCAAGGCTCACCCAACCTCGGGCGGCCTCGACCGATGGCCGCCAATGCCAAGGCTCGCCTAACCTCAGGCAACCTCGATCGATGGCCACCAACGCCAGATTTGGCTTGCCAATGACCATAGCCTTTTGCTGGACCGGCAAAGGGTTTGGTATTTTTTAAAAAAAAATTATATATATTTGATTTTTTTAGTATTATTGTCAAAATTTATATTTAAAAAGTTGCATACATTATATTTTTCAATTTTAAACAAATAGAAATTAAAAAATTAATATTAATCACCCAAAGGGCTTTTTAAATGTGTTTTGCATCAAATGGCATTCCTCTCAAAGTTGCTTTTCAAAGCGTAGTTTGCCAAATGGCTTTTGCATCTGCCCAAAATCCTTTAAGCTAAACTACTTTGTATTTCTCCAATGGGTTTTCAAAATGCTAAACCAAACACAACCAAATTCTATTTGAAAATTTCTCAAGCAAGCTAATATATTGGTTTCATTTAATTTTATGCGTCTGTTTATTTTGTAATTCATATTGCCAAAGCTTTCCATTCTCTGACATATTTAGAGGGCTCAACATAAGAACAATGAAATATAATTAATTTTGTACAGGCTACTTTAACTGGAAACCAGCAACCTGTGCGTGTCGAGATTACTGAGGCAGCAATGGAATTAGGAGCTGAGGTGAGTGCAAAATGTTCTGAAGCTACTGTTCAATTTGTATTGTTGTGACAATCATTTAGTAGATTGGTTAATGTGGTTTTTTAAGGAGATTTCTCTCAAATGATCACATTGGATTTTGCTGTTCACTAGTTTCACTTCGTTAAGTCTATATCAAGCTCCAAGATTTTGTGAAAATTGCACTAGCCATTCAACTTAGTTGTCCTCAGTCTGCTGGGGTTGAGGTCTTGTTTGTTATATAATGGCTGCTTCCATTGGGTCTTGTTAGTTATTCCTTTTTCAAGTCCTACTCCGCCTGGGTTCCATCCTTATCATTTAATTAGATTTGAAGAACCGCTTAGGCAAGATTCTGTATTCAGGAATTTTTATGAAGTCTCCGTGGCGCCCTTTCTAGATAGTTATGTAATCTGTCAAGAAAGGCAATTGCTTATGATTACCATCTGCTCTGCCAATTGAAGTTTTTCTGTGACCCCATTTTATCATCAATACAAGAATACTTGTATTTTGATAAGGAATCAAATGGGAACAAATCCCACTTTTACTGATCCCATCATGTTGGAAGAGTCACAACATGAGTTTCTTCCATTATCGACATTGATTCTTCATCTATCCTTTCATGCCTTCCAAAAAGGCTCCACTTAGGCAGAAAATTTTCTCCTTAGTAGAATTCATATGTTATTAGATATGGATTTTGGATGGTGATTCAATGATGAAGCCATGGGGTTTTCTTTTAATCTTAATTAGTTTTGTGCCCTAGTAAATTCACTCTCCATTCCATTCTGCATTATGTTATTATTACTTCAAGAATATGGCGATGGTTTGTATCAGTTGGGAAAAAAGTCCTAATGTACCATCAAGTCCCGAACTACTAGCCAGATAGTTTCTGTCATCTTGTTTTCTGCTAGCTCTGTCTTTCAATCTCTGCCATCTCATATGCCTATGCAAAACTATTTTACCATATTTCATGGTAAATTTTCCATTAACTAGCTTCATCACTCTAATAATAAAGTGGGTCGAAATTTTTCTGTCTATTCATGCAGTTCTCTGGAGTTACTTGGTGTTCAGGCGCTTTTCTTTCCTAAGAAAAATTTTGCATGATGAACATGTTGAAGTTTTTTTGTGTTTCTAAGATAATAGTGTGCCTTATATTGTTGTCGTCCCAAGCTGTGGATGCACCCTGGGATGGCCTACGTAATACTTCCCTTCACAGCTGATAGAATAAACCATCTACTTAGAAATCCTTCCCTGGAAGGAAATTGTAGCCATGCAAAACTTGGGTGGTCTTGTCTCTTACATGAGTTGCTTGTGCATGGACATTATGGAAGTTCGCTTTCCTAAACGATGTTGGTGGCTGTAGCTGTTATCCCACATGCTCTATTGCCTCCCACTTCATTTCTTTGCATGAAGTTGTTTCTGACTCCTGTAACTTCAATCCTCTTAACTTCCACCTTTAATCCAGGGCATCAGCTTACTGCTTTTAGAAATGCCGGGGCCTATGGCTAGAGTAGAGGTTTGCTTGCTATATAGATTCTGTGCTGCTTGCTGGGCTTTGGACCTTCTTTTAACTTTCTTTTTTGGTCAAAGGCCTTCTTTCGAGTTGAACCGCTGCAACTAAAGGCCAATTCACCAGTATGGCAGAAGCTGCCTTAGCTTTCTTGTATGCCACGTGTATTTTATATTTGACCTTCTATTGATCCTTATGCACTGGTAAGGACGTTGGGGAGATAAGCGGGGTGAGATTAAGTTGTATATTTGCTTCTCCACCTAGAGTTTTTGTTACTATCATTACTCTAGTGATAGAGAAATTCTCTTCGCAAAATGTTATTTCACTATAGATATGGAAACTCCCAGTGCATGCGTGCGCATGTGTATGTTTGGGCGAAGGGAATTCCCTTTTGAAGAAACATACATCCTATCTTCAGGTGCTGTTCGTCTGTGCATCTGCTTGTACTTTGATGAAATTTAGAGCATGCCATACAGGATTTAGTTTGATATCAGTAAGCCTGATTACCTTGTGGGAAGATACATATGCAATGTGAACCTGTCTAGCTTCTGCTATTGAAAAAGGCGATGGACAATTGTAATGCTTACAAGCTCATCGTTTTCAAATGCAGAAGCTGTCGGAGTTAGTCAACGAGGCTTACAAAGATGCACACCAGAAGAGCGTCCTGGTGAGAACAACGAAATTCATATGCACCCACATGAGATGTGATATTATCTTCTTCTTAGCTGAATTGTTTGTGTATCCTTTTCAGGCCATGAAGGAGAGAATGAGTGATCTTGCCCAGAGTTTGGGAATGCCGCCGGGGATGGGCGAGGGGTTTAAGCAATGATAGCTTCTCTCCTGCCGGGGAGCGGCTCAGAGTCGAGTTCCAGTTTTGTATACAGTCAAGGCATATTGTTCCAATTTGTACTTTAGCCGTAGATTTTGTAACCATTTGAATGCCAGTCGCGGTTTCAATGAAATTAGTGAATTCATTACGCATGCCATAAAACCTGCCGTTGCACCGCTAACTTGTTACATGTCTCGTGGCTCGTGGTGTCTCGAGGAAAAAGCCAATTCGAAGAATGCTGCTGATTTTGTGTTCATCTCAGGTCACTGACATGAAGAATGCAGACCACCTTTGGCTTAAAAGGAAAACTACTTCTTTCTTTTCCTATGCTGGCACCCTCGCTGGCCGCTGCAAAGGCCTCACTCAAAGTGGGCAACGGTCGCTACCGGCGGCACCACAAAGGCTTTGGGTGAGGTCATCACGGCCTCGCTGGCCGTAGGCAAGGCAACCCTCACTCAGATTTGGCTTTCACACCCTCACCCTTGCTGTGATGGCCCTAGGTGAGGCCTTCACTGCATTCCCGGCATTAAAAAAAAGGAAAAGAAAGTTTAAAAATAACAAAAAAAAAATGTCCAAATCAGTGTAGGGGATGTCAGGTAGGACAACATATGCTTACATCAGTAAGTTCCAGCTAAAATTAACTGAATGGATTTAATTGGTAAATTGTAAGTTCCAGCTAAAATTAACTGAATGGATTTAATTGGTAAATTGTTGGCTTTCGCTAAAATTGGCCGAATGAGTCAATTAGCAAATTGTCCAAATATGTATGACTCAATTAAGGTTTATGATTGAATTAGTCAATATGAAATAAGTTCACCACTTTTCAAATAATTTCCCCTGATCTGCTATGAGATTGGATCTACATCTGATGTTAGTTACATTCTTCATAGTAGGAGTCGAACAGCAAGAAGTTCCTTTTTCTTTCCTTTTTTGTGACTATCTTTTGTTTATATCTAGATATAATTTAACATATGTTTTAATATTTGATCATGCTTCTAACACATTAACCCTTTCCATATTTTGATTAAATTTTTTCTTCCATTTTTTAATCAAGATTAGCTAGATAATTAGATTGGATTTTAATTTTGAACTTTGAAATATAGTTTCTCTCAAAATATTTTATAAAAAGTAGGCAATGTATTGTGTGCTCATAAGCCATCATAAATAGAAATTTGTGATATTCTTTCCATATAGTTTTTGTGATTAAAAATATGATACCATAAATTGAAATTAATAACCTTATCTAGAGAATGTGATAACAAAATGTGAATAAGATGATATTTTATCGGTGTGTTGGACCACTTGTAATGTGAAACTAATAAGAGAGATAATAGAAATAAAGGTGGTTTTTTTTTTAATTAGCTAATAAAGAAAACAACAATAAATTGAAAAGACATAAATGAGGGTATTTTAAGGTCCTAGGCAAGACCTTAAAAGGCTAACTTCAGCACTCCAGGGAGAACCTGGCTGGGGTGTGAGTCCCTACGTGCTGGAGGGTCCCCGAATCCCCGGACTCAAAACTGGGGTGTTCAATCATTGGGCTCTTTGGAGGGTGGATTTACACCCTCGCTCCTGCAAAGGAGTCAGAAAACTAGTTACTCACCAGGTTAACTCCCGAGGTGCTAGAGATGAAAGAGGGTGCTGCTGAAATGCACACCTATGCCTCCTCCTACCTTAAATGGTAAGTTGTTGTAACCAACGGAGGAAAGCATACCCAATGTGAATAAGATGATATTTTATCGGTGTGTTGGACCACTTGTAATGTGAAACTAATAAGAGAGATAATAGAAATAAAGGCGGTTTTTTTTTTAATTAGCTAATAAAGAAAACAACAATAAATTGAAAAGACATAAATGAGGGTATTTTGGTGAGTTAATTGAAAAAATGAGTGTTTTTGCTATGATGAGAGTGAAAAATGAAAACAATGCCGCCCTTCAAAAATATGTGCTTCAAATCCTAGCCAAATGTTAATCGTCGACCGTGTGAGTTTAAACTAATCAATGGCTATCATTAACCAATGTATGAGGGCAATCTTGTTTCTTAAGTCAAGAGAAACTCGATTTCTTTCTCTTTTTAGGTCGCAAATGAAACATAATTCAAAGGTATTGCTATGAAAACGAGTAAGGAATAGTTATTCGTTCAGCCATTACCAAATGATACTTATAATTGGCATACGAATAAAATTCATTCTCCTCGTATATTAAGAGATGGGCAGTGGAAAATGGATCCATCCTCTTCTAGTTCATGTAAGGAAATAAATCAGAAGTGACAATATTCAAGCCATAAAAAAAGATTCAAAGGAAATCTAAGAGCAACTTCTAGATGCAAGATGGATATTCCTTAATTAAATAATGATGACGCCTGATATGATAAGATCCGATTTTCTGTGATATTAAATAAGTGCCTTTTCGGCCTTGAAGTTTAATGGACATCTTTAATGACGTCAACAATTTCCAAAAATAGCTTGCAATTTGTGATTAACCATGCTTTGGTGTTTAATCAACTTATTGGGGATGTGAGGAAATCTCCCAAGCGAGAGCTTCAAGATCTGTAACTTGTCCAAGGAAACCGATTAGATAAATCAAATGGTTTGATTGAAAAAATCAACGGTGGAGAAGAAGCTGTCGTTCAATAATAGGTCGGATTTTCACTTGCAATTTTTTTTCCCGATTAATAGATAAGGGGATATACTCATAACCGAGCAATTTCATCCCAATCAAATTCGACTAAAAAAAAAAATCAAATTAAAAAAGGGGTGCTCCTGTTCGCACCTGGCGGCTGGGGAGCCAACCGCGTTGACCGTGGGGAGGGGACTCTCCAACGGTCAGCGGTGTCCCCTTGCTTTTTCCACCCAGCAGTCAAACGTTGACCCCCTCCCCTCCCCCTGAAGAACAGTTTCGGACAAAATAAGGAAAAAAATCGAATTTTGCTTTTAAAAAAAAAAAAGTAAATAGAAGAAAAACAGGAAGCGGCACATATAAAAAGCCCAAGGCACCGTTCCGCGTTTCCCAGAATTCGATTTCATTTTTTTTTTCTTCCCTTTTTCATCACCGTCTTCTTCGCAAAGTTGCCGTTTCTCTCTCTCTCTCTCTCTCTCTCTCTCTTCCGCGTTCGATCGTCATCAGGTCAGTTCTTCTTCTCTTCCTCCTCGATCTCTCCGCAGATCTGGTCCAATTCGTCGCCGATCTCGCGATCCCGTCTTCCTCGCCTTGATCTCGAATTTCTAGGGTTTCGGCCGGATCGATCGGTCCGCCAAAGGATCTCATGCGCAATTGGAAAAGCATTCGATCTTGCTCGTTTGTGTTTTGATTGGACGATTGAGGAGTTCGTGATTGTAATGGTGGGGTTTCCCGTTTTTTTGTGTGGTTGATTTTGCAGGTAGGGGCGGGTTGGTGATTTTTTTAAGGATGTTAGAGCAGCTGCTGATATTCACGAGGGGAGGGCTGATCCTCTGGACGTGTAAGGAGATCGGGAACGCGCTCAAGGGATCGCCGATCGACACCCTGATCAGGTCCTGCCTCTTGGAGGAGCGCTCCGGCTTGGCCTCGTTCAATTACGATGCGCCCGGCGCGGCCTACACGCTCAAGTGGACCTTCCACAACGAGCTCGGCCTCGTGTTCGTGGCCGTTTATCAGCGGATCCTCCATTTGCTGTACGTGGACGATCTGCTCTCCATGGTGAAGCGCGAGTTCGCAGAGATCTACGATCCGAAGAGGACCGTGTACCGTGAATTCGACGGGACGTTTAAGCAGCTGAAGATGGAGGCCGAGGCTCGAGCTGAGGAATTGAAGAAATCAAAGCCGGTGGGTAAGCCGGTGAGTAATGGCAAGAGGCAAGGGCATGGGCAGAAGGGTGGGTATGATGGAGGAAACAAGAATAGGAGTGAAGGTGGATTGGCGAACAATGGGGGTGATGGTGATGGTGAAGGTGAAGGGTATAAAGGGCATAAAATGGAGAATGGATATGCCAACGGCAATCATGTCGGAGTCAAAGATTCTAAAGTGACTGCCGTTGTCAAGGGAAAAGAGAATGCAAGCTCCAACAATGGAGCTTTCGATGTAAATAAACTTCAGAAGCTTAGGTCTAAAGGTGGAAAGAAAACTGACACTGTTGATAACAAGGTTTCCAAGGAGGACACCAAGAAAAAGATAACAAAGAAAAATAGAGTTTGGGACGATAAACCTCCCCCGACGAAGTTGGATTTTACACAAACTGTGGATGCCAATGGGAATGGGAACGACAATGTACATGATGTGGCAGAGGTGCATGGTGAAAGCATGATGGACATCGAGGAGGTTGTGAGCAGTGAAAGTGAATCTGAAGATGATGAGGAGGTGGGGAAGGAGACCAAGCTTGATGCCAAGAAGAAGGGATGGTTTTCATCCATGTTTCAGAGGTACATTCCATGACATGATGTTTGCCTGATGTTTCCTTGCTATGTTCCTACCTATGAATCTTTTCGTGAGCTTCTTTATTGATTTTTCAAGGATGTCTTCATCGAAAGAGATTGCTGACTCAAAAGGTTGAAACCGTGAAACTGTTGTATTCTTCTTTGGCATTTTCAACCACTTTTCCATGGGATAATTGTTTGCTTACTGCGCTTTCTTTTCCTGAATATTATCTGTCTGGATACATGATACCATCACGTACTTTGCAAAATTCTCTTGAGGACAGTTGGTTTGAACACTTGTCGTCATGATTATTGTGTGTTGTTTGTATTGGCTGGTTAATTCAATCAAAAGTTTAACATTGGGATACTCCTTAGACCTTGCATTCCAGTACAGAACATGTTGAAATTGACTATAAGTCACTCCCCAAGTAGATCAGTTCTAATTAATCAAGCCATTCATCAGTCTGGTCGTTTTTTTAAGCTCCTAGTTCCTCCCTACAATTAATCAATCTGTCTACCAAAATATTCATTTTTCCTTTTTGCCCTACCTTTATTATTTTTAGGAATTACATTTCATAAGTGTTATTTTGCCTACTTTATGCCTTCTAGGTTTTATAGTCCTTCCCGGAATACCACAGAATTCTTGTTTTGAAACTTTGTTTTGGTGGCATAATGCCGATCATCAAGGGTGGAGTGAGACTTTCTTCTGAATCCATTTGAGACTTATTTCTATCATGCTTCTTTCTATTTTGACTAGTTAGACGTTACCGTCATTGATCATGGGTATTCTACTTCAGTATTGCAGGAAAGGCTAATCTGGAAAAGGCTGATCTGGAACCAGCTCTGAAGGCTCTTAAAGACAGGCTCATGACCAAGAATGTGGTATGCATTCTTCGTTTGATTAGTCACATGTCTTACTTTCTGTGGACAAAAGCTGTGTTATTCTTGAGGAGTTATTCATGCTTGGAGATTTGCAGGCTGAGGGGATTGCGGAGAAGTTATGTGAATCCGTGTCGGCAAGTCTTGAAGGGAAAAAACTGGCCTCATTCACCAGGGTTTCTTCTACTGTGCAGGTCATGATCATCTCTCAATCTCTCAACATTTACCGCAAGTTTTCATTTTTGTAGTCTCTTACCATTTAGTAGGAGGTCAATTTGTTTTACCAGAAGATGCTAAGTTCTTGCGATATAATGGCTACAGGCAGCAATGGAGGAAGCTCTTGTTCGTATTCTAACTCCCAGGCGCTCGATTGACATATTGAGGGATGTCCATGCAGCGAAAGAGCAAAATAAGCCTTATGTTGTTGTTTTTGTTGGTGTTAATGGTGTTGGAAAATCTACTAATCTAGCAAAGGTAAAGCTAATTGTAACTTTTTACGTCTTTTACATATTAAGTGGTGGCATACTAAATTGATTGCCTGTCTCTAAAATGAACATGCAGGTTGCCTACTGGCTCCAACAGCACAAAGTTAGCGTCATGATGGCTGCATGCGATACATTTCGATCTGGAGCTGTTGAACAGCTGCGCACTCATGCTCGTAGACTCCAGGTACTTTATTCTATAGTTCTGTGCTTCTGGAAAAATGTGCATTATCATTCTATGTGGACAAGTTAATTTGATTAAGGTCTGTGATTGTCTTATTCTCATTCTGTGGCTTTTAGATCCCTATATTTGAGAAAGGATACGAGAAAGATCCTGCAATTGTTGCAAAAGAAGCAATTCAAGAAGCTGCTCGCAATGGTTCTGATGTTGTTCTTGTGGATACTGCCGGTCGAATGCAGGTAATAATGCTGATAATATTGCAAAAGGTCAACTGACATTACCTGGACTGTTGGTGGACGTTAAATTTAATGTTTTTCCCTGTCATATCCTCCCTTATTGCTGGTCCATATCGAGGTTGCCAGTCACAAGTTGCCAGTCACGCCAGACTTCTTACCAGTAAAGAAAAAACTATGAAGTAATCTTCCAGAGTGGAGTCTAAAATTGAACACCATCACACAAAAATGGCCAAATTCACTGTCATCAGCACTTATGCATTCTGGATCACTGGATTGCTTCCTTCCTTCTTTCTCCATCTATAAATGGTATATTTTTTCCCTCTGTCAGGAAATGCTTGTGTAGCTTTTGGTCTTAAACAATCATTGCTGATTAGCAGTGTAAAGGAGGGAATTTTTTCTTTGAGTGAAAGACGGGGAAGAACTATATAAGTTATTCTGTCCTGTCGAAGTACCAAATTATCTCACTGATTGGATCTAGCAGACAGAAGCTGTTCAGGATTTTACTGGAACTGCATATAGAATAATATGAGCATCAAATCGCTACTCATTATTTATCCAATAAAATACTATGCGAGAAGTAACCTTTTCTTTGCCATGGCTGACTCTGATGTTTTCCCCTACCAGATGATGGAGAGGACCTTGTAGTATTTACTATTTCATTCATTTGATGATTAAAGTATTTTACTTTCTGAGCCACTAATTATTAATTATATGTTTGATATTCGCAGGACAATGAGCCACTAATGAGAGCTCTCTCAAAACTTGTAAACCTCAACAATCCAGATCTGGTTTTGTTCGTGGGTGAAGCATTGGTTGGGAATGATGCTGTTGATCAACTCTCGAAATTTAATCAGGTAGGGTTATTATAGAAGCTTTGATGGCTCTCATTGAATGCCGTATGAAATGAATGAAGTATGATTAGGAAGGACTATCCCATTAGTCTAACTAGGGATATGACTGCAGGACCTAGGTTAAACGGCTATTAGTTCAAAGGCAAATCTACAGTTTAGTTGAGCTTTTGGAGTTGTTTCCTTGCTTTGTGAGTTGGTAGATCGTTCCATGTTTTTACTGATTGGCATTGACTCCTCTTGCCTCTGTTTTTCAGAAATTGGCCGACCTGTCGACTTCTCCTAGCCCCAGATTAATTGATGGAATCCTGCTCACAAAATTCGATACTATTGACGATAAGGTAAAGAATTACTCAACTCCCATTGGTTGCATTCAGTTTCCTTAAATGGACTTGTATCCATCGCATACGTGTCGCATACATGTTGCATACTTACTCTTGCATACTTGCTCTTGGAAAAGGTTGGAGCTGCACTGTCGATGGTTTATGTTTCCGGAGCACCAGTCATGTTCGTGGGCTGTGGACAGTCATACACGGACTTGAAGAAACTCAATGTCAAATCGATCGTCAAGACCCTTCTTGCATGAGAACCTGTGCTTGTCGTCTTTCCTCTTTGTTCAGAGACGCTTGTCGTATGCCCTGTCCTTCGTGTTTGTGGTAGATTGTGGTCCGACTTCTTCTGGGAGGTGATCAGTCGCTTGCGGCTACTAATTTGTATGGGTTTTATATTGCATCATTAGTCTTCTTGCTTTACAGAATTAGTCCTCCATGTGCATGCTTTTCTTGCTGTTGCTGAAGTGATTGCATGAGCTCAGGTTTAACCCTGATTGATGCATCACGGGCAACTTGTTCACTTATACTCCGGGATCCACTACCGCCGAGACTATGGTTGCTTAAGACTCACGACGGTGCTTATAGCCTGATGGCGCCGCTGAGTTAACCACTTCTTTTTGTGTTTTTTTTTTTCAAATATTTTTTTATCTAGGTAACTTGACTTAAAATTATCCCACACCCAAAGTCAAGAGAGAAACATATGATGGTGTCGTTGATAGGACGATGCATATACATGTTAAACGGCAGGACAAGTGTAACGGGGAAAAAAGCTGAAATTCAAAGCTTTCACTTGAAAGAAATAAGAAAGTAGATGCGACATCGGAATTGGACTAAAATTAGGTTTTGTGGTCCTTGTAGCACTAAAACTAAAGGAACAAAGATATCGGAGATCTTTGAATAATTGTCATATGCATAAACGGACCCCTTGACTGTGGATTCTTAAATCGTGAGAAAGAGACGCTGTGGCCCTTGCAGCAGGTTGCAGGGTCGGGGTGCACGCGCGATAGCAAAGGCCCTTGACCCTTGTTGTCCTCGAGGCGATGGTCTCAGCCCTTGCCTCAAATCTGGTTGGTCTCGCTATTGCTACAGATTTGAGCGAGGGTCGCACTTACTACATATCTAAGCGAGGGAGGGCCGCCCTCACCTAGATAGGTTTAGGAGGGCTGCGGCCTGCTAGCACCTGGTGAGGTTGCAATGGACCTCATCTAGCACACTCGCGACGTGCACGCTCTCTAGTTTTTATGGCAAGTGGTGGAGGTGGTACTGACATTCTTGTCGAATTTGCTTGAGCTCGGCAAGCGACAACGGTCCGCATGAGCCACCTCTCCCTTCTCTCTTTTTATTTTTTGGGTTATGTATACTGAAAGCATTTAAATTTATAACAAAAGTACAATTAAATCATAAAACTTGTTAAATTTGTTCAAACAAGTCCTTTCATTAACTCCGTCCAATTTGACTAATGGAAAATGTTGACATAACTACTTTTGTTATTATGTTTTTCTCCTATGTGGCCATCTCAAGGCCAAAAAAAAAAATATCATTTTGGTCCAAATTTAATTTTTTATATAGAAGATTTATTTAAATTAAACCCAAAATAAACTAAATGAGAGAGAGAGACCCAGTGGTGAGGGCTACAAGCCCTTCCTGCTATTACCCCACCATTGTTGGAATCTAATGACCATCGCCCGCTATAGGCGAGGACCTAAAGCCTTGCCCCCAATCTAGCTGAGTGTCACTAGCCCTTCCTCACCGTCGCCGACCCTTCCCAGTGATGGGGCAATATTGGTGAGGGCTTGCAACCCTTGTGACTTAGTTTCACCATTTCTTTTTTTTTTTTTTTTTTTGTTAAAGAAGGTTAGCTTATTTTATAATTTTATTTTAAATAAAATTGATATTGAAAATAAGATTTGGATCAAATAGATGTTCTTATATTCCATGATTTAGATACTTCATCGCCATACAAGATAAAATACAAAAATAAAATGGAGTTAATAGAAGAAATTGATTGTATAAATATAACAAATTTTTGGATTCAATAGTATTTTCACAAATTTTAAGATTTCTGGTGCACATTTTTTTTTTGCCATTTTACACCCTCTACTTTATTTGATTTTTCATTTCCCATTAATTTTTGAAAAACAAATTTGTAAAATAACAAATATCCTCGTCACGGTCGCCTATCCCTCTTCGTTTATCCACAGCACACTTCAGCGGCAGCGGGCACGGTGCAGACAAAGATGACCCGCAGCGCAAGATGAACGCCTGAGAATTCCCACTTCGGTCGCTGCCCACTTCAGCGGGACTCCTCCAGCTTCTCACCATTTCTGCAGAGAGAGAGAGAGAGAGAGAGAGAGAATTTGCTGAGCAGTCGCTGCCATCATGGAGGTCGCTCCTCCCCTCAACTCAGTCCACTGCCGCCTGAGTGAGCACTCTCTCCATCTCCCCTCACATGTTCTCGTAAGCGTTCCGGTGCTCTTTTGCAATTTCTCATTCTCTCTCTCCCTCTCTCTCCGTGCAGTGCGAAATCCCGGTTGCAGTCATCTGGGGAAAGCGGCTCCCACCTCCGTTCCCGCGGTAACCAACTCTTCCCTCGTTCGGTCCGTCTGCTGTGCCTGTTGGACATATGATGATCGACGTTAATCTCTTTTGGCAATGCTCGTGTACCCATTTGATCATTTGCTGCTAATTGCTCGGTGCGACCGGGGCGAGGGTCCCAACGTCGTTCTCCGCGGGGGCGGGGGGGGGGGGTGGTCGTGTGAAATCGGCTCAATGGGTCGATTTTGCTGCTCTAGCTAAAGAGCCTGCGCTTGGATGTTGAGTTGGAATTGTCGGAATTTTGATTGGGTCCCGTGTAGTCCGAGATGAAGCGAGAGAGGCGTGAGTTGCGGTTGACGTGGTCGCTCTGAGATGCTTTGTGATTCTATAATGTGCTGTTCTTTAGAAATTCGGATCTATATTGGTGCATGGTAGTTAAAAACTGAATTTTCCTTTCCAATGGTACAAGGTGCAAGGTTCACAGAGGAAAGTAGCTTTTGTATGTGTGGCCCAGTGACTGAATATTTTATAGGAATCCTACGTGATTAGATGGCTCAATCAGTGACTTAAGGATTCGAGCTGTAACAAACGTAGAACAATGTTTTACCTTTGGTTCCCCTGCATTAACTGATTAATTTGAAAAAGCGTGCCATCTAAGTTGTGTAAAGGTCTCTTTTTTTTCAATGTTTCATGTGCAGATTTCCTTGTCTTCCAAAAGCAGGGGTTTCAGGATCTCCTTTCCTACCAATACAGATTCTCTTAAAAGTAGTTTCTCTGGTGCTGGTGCACTTGGTTCTTTGAAGGTATGTTTCATCGAAGCTGCTTAGTTGTTTCTTTATGAAGAATATCTGATTCTGCACCATTCTTTTTAGATCTGTATGTATATCACCTAATCATTGTAGATGTAGTCATAGGGTAAGTACTACGTTCTTGATGATGCGGCCAGCTCATATCTCTATTTATAAGGGCATCGAGCTTCCTATTCATAGGGACAAACTGAGTTTCGAGAACTGATTCAGTTAATTTAAGCACATCACTAGTTTTTAAGAACTATTTTTTGCTTGCATATGACCAAGGTAGTCCTACCAGGTCCTGTAGTTTCTATCCTGTTGTCAATTCTTATTGCTATACCATTATCCAAGTACAACCAGTTGTTGCTTTTAATTTTGGCACCTGCTAGTTACTTTTCTTATCTACCATAATCATTTGACCCTATTTATAACTATATTTGGCTTATTTGGTTACAAAATTGCTTCTAGAAGCAGTCTTCATTAGTTTCTACATTCAGTGAGGAAGTACTTGCCAAAGGCTCAGTGAGTCTAACTAATGGATGTTGATGGTCATGACTCGGTAGTCTTTTGTTTTATATGTACAAATCACTACCAATATCTAGGAGTATGTTTGGGATACTGCTTTGTTTATGTGAGATTTCTGAGTTCTTTTGCTTAAAGAGCAAGCTGCATTTTAGATGCTACGTGCTTGCCAAAGATCAATCAAAATCTAGTTGTTTAAATGGTTATTTTTCTGAAACAGATGAAACTGACAAACAAGCCCGTGTTGAAACATTATCTTCTCCATTGAGTTGACTTCCTGCAAATCTGTTTCTACCTGAGTGACTTTCTTGATTCTTCTTTTCTAAACTCCCTTTCAAGGGTATATTAGTTTGATTGAGTTTTGAACTGTCGGTTCAATGAGAACATTTGCCGGAATTAAAAGCTAGGAGAAACAATTGTGTCAAATAAGCTTTGATTGTTGCCTGGCGTGATGATGATCTACTTGAGTAATTTGGACAGCTAGAATCCTATTTATGCTTGGTCCATGCGGTTTGTGTCACCACATATTCGTAACCTGAATCACTTTTAAGCTCAGATAACATTTGTTCCTTCATCAGACGGAACTTCCACTTTGGGTGCAGCCTTTTCAGGAAACATGTATTAGCTGCTAGTAAGAAGATAAAAGTACCAACTAGTGAATCTAGGAACCATGCCATCAGAAAGTTATTGATCATGTGGTTGTCCCTAACCTTTGTGCCGCTGGTCCTTCAGTGGAGTTGAAACAAAACTTCTGTTAAATTTTGCTTCATGGTTTCTTTTTGATATTTTGCAGCATTACTGTTGGAGATTCTCGATTCCTTCAACATCTTCTCTCTCGTCAGATAGGTCATATCAACAGTATGTGGTGACCATCAGGAATGATCATCCTCAAAATGCAGATTTTCCTCGCACCTACTCAAGAAAAGAGAAGAAACCCTTTAAAGTACCAATTGTTGAGATGAGGCGAGCAGCAAGGGAGAGACTTAAGAAGAGGAAAGATCAGCCCAGAAAACCTGTTTCACCTCCGAAAAATGGGCTGGTTGTTAAAAGCCTTAAACCATTGGCTTATAATGTTTTCAATGCAAGGATTACATTAATCAACAATCTCAAGACACTCTTGAAAGTAGTACCGGTCCATGCTTGTGGGTAATATTCTTGCACATTTAATGGTCTTGAAGATCCTTTTTCTGATGACATAAACTAACGGCATCTGTGGCTATAATTTGTTTTTCACAAGACAATTCAGCCTTCATTTCTTCACATGAAAGGATTATCTTGCCTTGCTTGCCACAATAGTTTCATGTCTGCTTGTAGATAGTCACTAAATGTTCTTCCTGTCCACGAAGTCACATTTCTGACACAAATAGAACCACTATTTTCACTCAAGAATTAGGTGGCATGTTGACTGAGTTTTACATTCTTTTACACTTTTCAGTGTCCTAGTTCATCTTTGTTTTTGGTGGCTGTTGGAGATCCTTTTATGGCTCACAGAAATTTTCTAGATGATTCAGCAATAGCTGTTGCTGTAGATGGTGTTTTTGGTCGGGAGAAACTCTATCGAACTATTTAATAGTTGTTGAAATAAGGCCATATCACTTGATGACTGTAGAAATTGAATGGCTTCACATAATAGTTACTTCTTGCAAGGAAACTGCAGATTTGACTTCTAAGCCTTACAGTTGCATCTGTATGGTCATTGGACTGTGGCACTTTACTGTTAAAGCCATTAAATAGATCTAGTCCTTGATGAGCCAAGTTATATATCACGTAGCCTCCATTTCCAGTATTGGTTGACATATCTAATTTTCCTTATGGACTTTTAAATTGGTGAATGTTCCACCATAACCTATGCAGGTGGTGCGGTGAAATCCATGTGGGACCTGTTGGGCATCCATTCAAGTCATGTAAAGGTCCAAATTCATCTATGCGCAAGGGCCATCATGAGTGGACAAACGCCACCATTGAAGATATATTGCCACCAGTTGAAGCTTATCACCTCTTTGATAGACTTGGGAAGCGTATCTCTCATGATGAGAGGTTTTCAATTCCTCGAATCCCTGCTGTAGTTGAGCTCTGCATCCAAGCTGGTGTTGAAATTCCCGATTTACCTACGAAAAGGAGGAGAAAACCTATAATTCGTATTGGGAAGAAAGAATTTGTTGATGCGGACGAAAGCGAGCTCCCTGACCCCATCCCAGAAGCTCCCATAATTCCAATGCTGACTGAACTACCTGATTCTCAGATACTGGCACCATCTGATGATGAAGAAAAGCTCTTGCTGGCAGAGGAAACATTGCAGGCATGGGAGAAGATGAGGCATGGAGCCAAGAAGCTGATGAGGGTGTACCCCGTGAGGGTTTGTGGATACTGTCCGGAAGTGCACGTGGGTCCAACTGGTCACAAGGCGCAGAATTGCGGGGAACACAAGCACCAACAACGGAATGGGCAGCATGGATGGCAATCTGCTGTGCTCGATGACTTGATACCTCCTAGATACGTATGGCATGTTCCCAATGCTGATGGCCGTCCATTACAACGAGAGCTAATAAGCTTCTACGGAAAAGCACCTGTGGTGGTTGAGCTATGTGTGCAGGCTGGTGCAAACGTGCCAGAGCAGTACAAACCAACCATGAGATTGGATGTAGGGATTCCCTTGGATGTCAGAGAAGCAGAAATGGTAGTTTGAGGTGATTGCAGTGTGTCCAATAGTTGGAATATCTTACAGCACATGCTAGAAGATAGTAGACGGCATAAAGGTCCAGCTCAATGAGAGTTTTTCCTTTCACCGAACTGTCTGACACCCAATATGACCGAGCTCTAGCTATTCCATAGTTTTTGCTTAGAACTGTTGTAATCAATGTAGAGTAGAACTATACCTGGAAAGCGATTCATTCATTGAGGTCATTGTTTTTGTATAATAGGGGGTATCCGAACCTTTCATTTCCTCAAGAAGATCTGATACTTCATATTTTTCTTTGAAGATAAGTTGGATATTTCCTAATTGTTTTTATGTGTGGTTTTCTGTATCTGTAAAAGCATTAGCATCAGTGTACACCTCAGACCTTGCAAGGGAGTATTTACTTGACAGATCAATTCTGCTTAATTTTGTCATTTATCATTTGTGTTGTCATCATTTGGCCAATAGTTGCAGTCTACTATTCATCAACCTTTTTACTGTGTATGCGTAGTCTTTATTGGTGCTTTTTCGGGCAACTTAAGCTATCTTTTGGGATTCTCATTAGAGTCATTAGACGGGCATAATCATTCTGGCCATAATATGCTTCCTTCTGGCTTCTCATTCCGCAAAGCCATTTTTTTGGAGTTATTAACTAAATCTCTTCAATGAAGGAAAAATGGAAAGCGGTCAATGATTATGTGACGAAGTCCTTCCCATTCTCCTGCTACAGATGACATGCTGTAGAGATCTTGTGGTGAAACTTCGCTTCAGATTAGCACAGCAGAAATCTGGGATGGAGAATAACCTGAGACTTTCTTCTGAATCTGCTTTCGATTTATTTTGACGGTAGTCTCTCTCTGTTTTAGCAAGGTGGGTGCTACAAAGTGATCTTGGACGTTCTTCTCCAGCGTTGCAGAAGCAGCAAATCTGGAGAAGGCTCATCCGCAACCAGCTTTGAAAGCTCTCAAGGGCAGTCTCGTGACCAAGAACGCGGTATGCATTTTCATTTGCTTAGTTCCATGTCCTATGAACAACGAGCTGTGCTTTTCAGAATGAGAAATCCATTCTGGGAGGTTCAGTCTTGAGGTTAAAAAACTGGCCTCATTCCCCAGGTGTCTTCTACAATGCATGTTGCGATCATATTTCGGGAAGTAGTTTTCGGGTCTCTTACCAATTCGTAGGTCTTAATCTGCTTCACCAGAAGATTGCTAAGTTCCCATGAAATAATAGCTCCAGGCAAGCACTGGAGCATGCTCTTGTTGTATACTAACTCCCAGATGCTTGACTGAGGGATGTGTCCATGCAGCCAAAGAGCAAAATGAGCCGTCTAGGATTGTCTTTGTTAGTGCTACTGGTGTTGGGGAAACTGCTAATCTAGCAAATGTTTGTGATGAAATTCATGAGCACAAGACACGCAATTGCGTGGCACACAAGCACCGAAAGCGGACTGGGCAGCACGGTGGCAGGCAGCTCTGCTCGGCGACCCGATAGCTCCCTGTCGAGAGCCCCATGCTGCCTGCTCGATATTGGGAGTAAACTCGACACTATTGAATGATAGATTTATCACGGGTGTATCATTTTAGGATTTTTTATGATATGAATATTAGTTTTGGGCAAATATAATACGGTTGTACTAGTTTCTAATTTTATTATTATTATTTTTGCGATATAAAAATTAGTTTTAGGCAAATGTAGCATGGATATATCGGTTTCAATTTTCATTTTACTATAGGTAAGATAAGGTACATGAAGATAAATAAGAGGGATAAGGAAGCAAAACCCCTCCATACATACATACTTTTAGCAATAGAAGGAATTTTTTAGAATAGAAAATTTTGCATCAAGACAATTTTCTTTGGGGGCAACTATATTATCGAATTGTTTAGCTTTTGAAAATAATTTTTTGTTCCATAAATCACTCATTCACTATATGCGTAATTCGGATTGATCATAACATACCAATTTAAAATACTTTCTTAATAAGGTTATGTTACGCAAAAGATGATATATGAATTTATGTTACATTAATGTCTTCATGTGTTATAAACATATACTTGTTGCTACTTCCAAAAAAAAAAAAAAACATATACTTGTTCCTAAAGTTGAATATCATATAAATAAACAAGGAGTACATTACAAATTAGCTGGGTTATATTTTTATAACATACTTTGTGTGGAAAAAGTAAAATCAAAGTGAGGGGGAAAAAAGGGTTTTGAAAATTAAATACATTATCAGGGGGAATAAAAAATTAAAAAAAGAAAAAGTGGGAGTGGATATGAAGAAAGTCAGTGCAAGATGCCTGAGATGCCTTGAAATTGGCGAGAAGAATGGCTTAAGGATCACTCGCTTCAGCCTACCAACTTCATCTCTCTCCCTCGTCGCCGCGCTAACGACACCACCGACTCAGAGGGAGAGAGACATAGATCCGCCGGAGCGATCGCCGCCGTCCAGCAGAGAGCTTTCCGCCATGGAAGTCGCTTCCTCTTCTTCTCCTCCTCCGCAGCAGCACTCGTTACGGCTCTGTCGCAGTGCGCTCTCTCTCTCTCTCTGTGTTGCGTGCATGTTGAGTCTTCTGTGCTTTCGCGCGGGTTTTTGATTTCTCTTTCTCGTTCTGTATCAGGTTTCAGGGATTCGAGGAGCTTCTCTCCGCCGCCTCTCGTGCCGGTAACCTCTGCCGCCCTTCTCTCTCCGTCGTTCGTTCTCGCGATCGAACCTCCTGGGGGTTCGGAGGCGCCTCTCTCTCTCTATTTTCTTTTCTTTTCTTTTCGTGCTTTCTTCGCGATTGATTTCGGAATCTCCGTTTCGTGTCCTGGAAAACCGAGCAAACTGGGCGCCTCGTTCGATCTTTGAATCTAGTGCGGCCGCTCGTGTTCCTCTCGCGAAGTGCGTTTGGTCCGGTGTCGCTTTTGTCCGGGCCTGTGCGTTTTGTTTGGAAGAGGAGGGTGAAGCTGGGACTGCGGCGGAGTGTTAGTTGACTGGACTATGAGATGATTTTTTAGACGCTTTAAACATTAGATTGATGATTTGCGAAATAGCCGAAGGTGTAACAGCAGTGTACATGTAGGATTATAGTGAAAACATAAGAGGAATAGGGACAGGCTGAGTTGTGAAAAAGGATGAACTGCTGAGCATCTTCTGTTTTGCATCTGTTGCTTGTCGGTTTAGATGGGGTTTATAATGATATAATGCTTGAATTTATTTTTTATGGCCTTTACGTTCCGCTCATCTTTATCTCAGTTGATAATTTTCTCTTTGTCGGAATCTTTTTGCAGTTTTCTGTGCACAAAGGAGCTAATAGTGGGCACTCTCTTTATAGACGTTCGATTCTTAGAAGTTCCAGTAATTGTAAGTATTCATGTTTTGGCATGTACAGTGCAAAGAGTAACAATGAACTACATTATCGGTATCATTATATGAGTTCCATTGAAATGATTGGGTTCATTGTGGTGTTTTATTTCTAGTTTGCTCTTTTATAGATGACCTCCTTAGGGCCTTACCTAGAGAGTGTTGTTTCGTAGACCTTGCCACGATCAGGGTGCTGAAAGTTACAATCTCGGATTGTTATCTGGTCTGATTGTGTGGTGCCTGTGTCTAGTGCTGTATTTTCAGAAAGGAAGGTTAATCCATGCTTCGGGATTACTAGGAGAGAGGAAAATTAAAGCCTCAACATTTATTGACCTCTTTATCTCTCTTTTCTGAATCTTGTTTTGTTCGAGCAACTCAAAGATTTCCTTCCGGGGCCTCCTATTGCTTGTACCTTGCACTCATCATTGGCTATTCCTTTTGGAAACCTCCAGTGAATATGTTTGGGTCTGTTCTAAGAATCACACATATGAGTGATGATTTTGGATGTATTGAAAGGACAATAAACGTGAGAAGTGAGAATGATTTTTGACACTAGCTGGGGACAAAGTTTTCTGTCCATGGTACCATAATATCCTTTTTCCTGAAAATATATAAACCTGTGGGGTGTCACTTAGATGGCGGATGGACTTCGAGGAAATGCAATGAAATTGATTGGATAGGATCAGCTAGGTGATTATTATTTTAATTTCTTGAATGACTAAGAAGTTGGGTAAGAACATATAGAATGTTATCCATGATGCCACTAAGAAAATGATGTCGCCTTGGCTTTTCTGCAGCAGTCTGTTCTGGAGTGCCATGCTATCAACTATATCTTCTCATTCTTTCAATTTCAAAAAATGGTTCAACTGTGACTGTTTGGAACTTGAGTAGTTTGTGGGAACATGGTGCCACTGATATGGTAGTGCCTTTTGAAAAGGTGCCATGCCCATAAAAGATTTTCAATTGGCTTAAAATATCTGTTTGCTAGAAGTATCTATCTTTCTAATGAACTTCTGCGGGACAAAATAATTACCCACATGGTCCTTTTTGGTTCAGATGGAAATTCACACAAAGGGAGGAGAAAGGTGAAAACAGCAACCCTATGCCTCTTTTTGTTCAAGTAGATGACACGGAAATCTAAGGGATAAATGGGGCACTATAGAGGAAGGTTTTGAATTTCATTAAAAACCATATCTAGGACATTAGTGGCTGCTTAAATTTTTCTCTTTATTTCTTGTATTTAGGTTTTTAAAAATTAGAGGTGGTCATGTGACATGATACAACTCAGTAGAGTTGTATGATGTGGACAGTGTATGATGAAAGTACATAGATGGAAGGGAGCATTGACTGCTGATCCTTAGTGTTTATCCAAGGAAAAAAGATGAAGTAAGAGATATTTAATTTTATAGGGACATAAGCCAATTTTTTGAGATTTTTTGCTCTATACATGATATGAGATTAATATCATGTATGCCTTACTAAAGTTAAATTTATTTTAAAAGTCCATATTTCTTGAAGATTCGGTGTGAGGTTTGCTTTTTCTTCTGATTGTCAAGTGATGGGGACTAAGAAGAGTAGCATAAAGAGTCTCAGGTTGATGTGGGTGCCGTTTGCATTTTCACATTGTTAGACATCACTTCAATTCTTCATGAGTTTTGTTTACCCCTCAAGACTTAGATTCTTCTTGCATCATTGTAGTAAGCTCTCAAATTCTTTGGTGAGTTTTTCATACTTGCATTGCAGTAAATATTGCATACACCTAATTCCCAGCATCTGCTGCTTCTGGTTTCAGTTTCTTCAAAATGCTTTTTCCACCACTCAAAGAAGCAAATCCCTGTTTTACGGCATCATCCTACCCGGAAAGTCGAGTTCAACAGGCCATATTACTATGATAGGTGGTACTCTCAGAGTAGATTTTATAGGTATACTGTCGCGAGATCTGAATTGGCTGAATTTGGGAATTCTGGTACAGCTCTTCCCTTGCCAGGTCTGTTTGGAGTCTATCATCCATTCCCGCCACCCCCTCCCCCAACTTGAAAATTACAATCTCAATGCTATTCTGTTTTCCCTGTTGAATCGCAGTGCATGAAGTAATTGGTAAAGTGAGAGGAGTTTGCTTCTACACTGTCACTGCAATTGCCGCAATTATTCTTTTTCAGCTAATGCTGGTGGCACATCCTTTTGTGCTCCTCTTTGACCGATATCAAAGAAAAGCTCAGCACTTCATTGCCAAGATTTGGTCTACATTGAGTGTTGCTCCGTTTGTTAGAATTGAAGTTCAGGGATGGGAGAATCTTCCTCCACCAGACACTCCTGCTGTTTATGTTTCCAACCATCAGAGCTTTTTAGACATATATACTCTCCTCACCCTAGGGAGAAGCTTTAAGTTCATCAGCAAGACCAGCATATTCCTCTATCCCATTATTGGCTGGGCAATGTATTTGTTGGGTACTATTCCTTTGAAACGAATGGACAGCCGAAGCCAATTGGTAAATTCTCTCGTTTCATTTGTTGCTAAGGTGTTCCTTTGTATTATTTGGTTTGTTGTTAACAGTCTTAGACTTGTGGTATGGAATGTTCATCTTGGTTTTATTGTATATTGTTGTTTTAGAATATTTTTCTGTCTTCTGCTCGTAGCAATGCTTTACCTGGTGCATATGTAGGTTTTATGGATAAAAATTGTTCTTTTTCTCAGTTTATTGACAATCTTGGTTCCCTACATGTAGGAATGTTTTAAACGGTGCATGGATCTTGTTAAGAAGGGAGCATCTGTCTTTTTCTTTCCTGAGGGAACACGGAGTAAAGACGGAAAATTAGGTGATTTCAAGGTGATGCCCTGCTGCCTTTCTATAGTCTCAAAATGCTAATTTTATGAGATCAGTTGACGTGAACTGAATTTTACTTCTATATGCATAAATGGAGACCAAGGTTGTCAAGTCTGTAGGACGATCTTCTATATGTTCTTCAACATGGATATGGGATTTATGTCATTCTTTTTGGTATAAATTGATTAAGAGATAATGACATTCTGGTTAATACAAGGAAGGAAGAGTAGACTTCTTGACATCTACTAAGATGGAAAAGTATTTTCTGATGCATTGTTTATCTTGACATGTAGAAAGGTGCATTTAGTGTTGCAGCGAAGACCAGAGTGCCTGTGGTACCTATGACCCTGATTGGAACTGGCAAAATCATGCCGGCAGGACATGAGCGCATTGTAAATTCAGGACCTGTGAAAGTGGTTATACATAAGCCAATCAAAGGTGGTGATGCTGAAACCTTGCGCAATGAAGCTAGAAGTACTATAGCAAAAGTTCTGAATTCTCAAGGATGAGGTACTTAGTAAGACAAGTTCAGTTCCTTCTGCAATCTGAGAATTTATTCCATTTTTTTGCACAATGGAGAGATAAAAGGTACGAGTTGCCTATAGTGTTGCTTATTTCCACGACCTACTTACCAAATATATACATATACATATATATACTGGACAATCTAGTACAGCTTTTAGATGATATGGCTGATCAAATCTTCAAATTGAAATCAAATACTGTGATGCAGATTGCTTATTGACCTAGTTAGTTACTTGTGATTTTCATCATCATTTTCTGTTAAACTTTTGCTGAATGCTGGTGTGCATGGAAGTTCTTCTGTTGATAAGGTCAACAGTGAACAAGCCTGGTTTTGATGGTGCTTCATGCATGCACCAAGGATTGTTTTGGGTAAACATTGATTCCAAATGTCTACTTGTTTCTCTTTTTAGATAATTACTGATTTTATTTTTTCTTCTTATTCTTGTAAAACTTCTATTCCCTCAGCTTTTCCAAATGGCACTTCTTTTTCTACCTATTCCAAGCTTGAAGCTATGTCTTCATCATACTTGATATCAATTGGCTGAGATCCTACCGAGTCATGGGTTGACTGTAGTGGACATGTAAGATTGGAAAGATGGATAACTGCACTCCTACTGCATTTTTGTTGCTGAAGTCTCTCAACATAATGAATTTGTAGTTATTGATGATATGCCTAGGTAAAATAAGTGAACAAAATCCAAATGGTGTTATCATGCATTGTGCCATAGATCTTTGTCCTCGTTAAGTGTTTTGTGCATCCTTTGCTTATAGTATGATGAAATGTCGCCTTTTTCAACTTTTAGGCTGCACTTTGGGGAGATCCTATTTGACTCTGGATAGGATAGGCATTTGGCAGTGGCCTTTTGATGGGATAGAGAGCTAGATAAGCACGGATATAGCCTGTTTATGGATCCCAACTTCAAGGGTCCAGATAAGGCCAGATGGGATTAGCCTATCCAGCAAGAGAGAATCATGATGTGAGAAAGTTACATGGAAAATTAGAGCACGATTTTCTCCATCATGATATCTACATAGGCCATACTCATCTAGAGTAGCCAGGCAGGCCAGGCAAGCCCTTGCTGGCAAGTGCCGATGCTAGGGCATTTGGATGCTCTTGCTCTCTCTCTCTCTCTCTCTCTCTCTGTGACACATGCCCATCTTTATAGAATCGGTTGCCTATCCTTGTTCACGCTAACAACTGTTTTAACAGCCACCAGCTCACTGGTGTGTGGCATCGACCATGGGCTTCTGGTAGGTGGTCAACCAATGGTTGGCAAACCACGAGGGCGAATCTCATTTTTATTGTTTTAACCTCTTTTGTTATATCTGGCCTTCAATGTGGGCGAAGTTTAGGAGTTGTCATTTCTGACTTATACCAGTGATTTCCCTTGACTTATTTTGGTTAGCAGGCGTGCGCCTGGGTGTGTATTGCAATCCAAATTCATCTTATTGGAAATTATACATAGAAAACCTCATGCAGCCCTAGATTTTGCTATCTTATTAGACCTAATGTATGCATATTCGTTATTTCTGCAGGCGATTGCAGAGGACAGATTGTGCAGTACAAAAATGTAGTTAAAAAAATTCTTCCTGTTTGGTGCGATGTTGTGACTCGTTCACCTTACAACCACGAGAGCCGGTTTGATTTAGTCATGAACAGATCACTGACTGCTATAGAAGCTTTCATCCCATCCTTCCCCACCCGGCATGCTCTCCCAACCTGGCATGCCCGAGTTTAAATGGTAAAGTTTCTCAAGGTTGAAAAATTGATTGCGCACGTGTATTACACGTAATGCATTCCTTGTGAATCGAATTATGGGAGGCTGCGATCACAAACCGTAATTTTTTTATTTTTTTTTTTGGGGTATATTGAAAGTGAATGGTAGGGAGGTTCTCTGGAAATTCTGTGATAGAGAATCTGAAAAGTAACGAACCAAAGCAATTGAATGTAATAATAGTTCCCATTTTGTAATCGTTCTTTTCTTTTTTTCGAGAAGTGGTAATGCTTGTTCGGTTTCTTCGCACATCTCGCAGCAACTGAATCTAGCTTACATACTATAATTGTGCTATACGGTGCGATGGATGGTCGATCTATGCACTGAACTTTCGAACTCACATTCCTAAAGTTCTTCATACCTAATGAAGCTTCCAACTTCCTCCTGTGTTCGGAACTTGTTCTCCAAAGTCCGGACGTGGGGTCTGGATATTCGTGATCGGCTGGACGGACTCGCACTCAATCTCTCTCTCTATGGGCCCTAGTCCTGCAAAACACAATCGAGATTGGGCTCACTCGACAAGAATGAAACAGAGTTCTGTCTATATCTTTATCCTAACGCTATCCAAGGGAGGAAACTCCCAATGCATCCGGTCCGTGGTAGGGCTTAATCGCCTATCACACGTAACGCTCGATCTCCAGTGATTTTGGTAGTTGAGGACTTGTTCCAAGATTCCCGGTGGCCGCTTTCAGATGAGGACGGAAGCTGCGACTGTTGTGTGAATGTACACTGCCTGAGCCCATCATCTAAGTACGTTAAGATTTATGTACTTGACACGGTCCCAACGAAAGGAATTTACCTATTCATCATCCCTTGGATCGTTTGGCTGTGCTAATCAATTGCGTGCTAATCAATCGCTATACGGCGGTCGGTGGGTGTTGTGCCCTGGAGCCCATCCGAAACGTCGAAATCGACGCGTCCCCAACATGCCGGTACTTTATCATGTGGTGAATTGAGAGATTTGTCATGGTGGGTGAGGGCCATTGATGATTTTGTCTATCTATTTTGAATTTGATAAAGTAATTGGCTACTTCGATGGTTTATTTTGATTTGATTGGCTATATGCTTATTGATCCGTCCGTGAGATAAAAAATAATTAGGAATTGGCCAACAAGGTATTAGCTTAGATAACAGAGTTTGCTCTCCTTCTTATGATCTTAGGTTTAAGCTTTGTACAGGACACTTTAAGAGCAAGATCATGTATGCATTGGGCCAGTGTGGAAGAATGTGCCAGACACCATATGTTTTTTTTTCTCTCTCAAGAAACTGGGAATTGAACGGTCAAGACAATAAGCTAATATTCTAGTTGAGCGCGCTATCAAGGAGTTTTTTTTTTTTTTTTTTGTCAGTCCTACTCTATTCCTACTCTAACACTCACTCTCAGACTTTTGCCCTGCAAGGGGCAGGGCGTAGGAGTCGAAACCCACTCCTGAAACTTATTCGTCCTCACCCCATCCCCCTGAGAATGTGGGGATTTGAACCCCTCACCTCCCCCTTCCATGTTGCAAGGGTGGTCACTGGGGCGAATTTCACTGGTTCAAGGAGTTGATGGGATGCTAATGATGGACTTAAAATTAAAAGGGTATTTGATCTCCTAAGCGCGTATGCAATAAATCAGATGAGAAAAAAAAGGATCTAGTAGATGAGATGCCCATGATCACATCGAAATGTTCACGTGATAATAAAATTTTTGGGGTTTGGTTGACGAGTTCGGTTGACTTCTTGCTGATCGTATGAGGGTGGAAATAGAGAAGTTTAAGGCCACCTTTTTACTGTTTAGATGCAATTTTGTTAATTAAATTAAAAAAAGCCGTTCATCGAGGGCTATGCCTAAAAGATTTTCCTAGGTATATAAATTTTTCATGATTGTCGAAAATGCTTTGCTTCGGAAAGTTTTCGTTTATGGTTAAAAGGTACTTATCAGGCTTATTCGCCAAAAATGCGGAAAAAAAAAAAAAAAAAAAAAAAAAAAACCCAAGTGCATGAATGAATCAAAGAATTTTCCCATGATTCTAATTATAGTGTTGTGTTAAAATAATAATAATAATAAGTTCACCCCGCTTCAAGACCCGAGCTACTTTTGCAAATGTTCGTCTGAATACTTTCACCGTAATAATAAACACGAAAATTTCGAGCATTACAAAGACAAACAATGCAGAAAATGATGCATTAATACAAATTTTGCTTTGCTAATGCCAAAATTCATATCCGAGCTGTCTGGTTTAAACAGTCAACGTTTCATGTAAATTATTTACACAGTATATGAATATATGTATAGATAGATACATACACAATAAAGGCACAAGCCATGTTCACATACGGAGCTTACACATGGTCAAAGATTCAAATGGACATCACTATCACTTCACATTCACCCTTATCCACGGCGCTTCAATCCCGTGAACAATCCACGCTTTTCCCGATCACAACTCCAAAAGCTAATTATCTTCTTCTTTTTTTCTTTTACTTTTTTTTTTCAATAACGGATATTTATCCGACTACTCAGCATTTCCTCTCTTTTTTTTTTTTCAAACATAATTGACCTCAGACTCTAGATCATCATAAAATCAAAGAGAATCTTCTAGATTCACTTCACTTCTTATAAATTCTTTTTTCCTTTTCTGGATTTTGGATTTACACATTTTGACTTCCTAAAATCAAAACATCGGAGACTTTATAGAACAATTATCTAATCCTTCACGATTTTTTGAAGTCAGAATAATATTTTTTACTTGTCGTAGTTACTATTCTTGCCTTCCATTTTCCTACGGCAAAATGGTACAAATAATTTGTGGATATCAATTTAACATCTAATGTCGTTATTGAACTTTTTGTACATGTTTAATTTAGTTAGTGCATGAAAATGTTAGATATTGTATGTTAATTTGAATTAGTAGAAAGATAATATTTGAACATTTTCACATAATTTAATGACTAAATTTAATATTTACGATAAATTTAATGACCATATTGAACAAAATTGAAAATTCGTGGAAGATATTGCACATTTAAATAAAGTTTAAATCTAAATTAAATAAATTAAAAAATTCATGGATAAATATTATATATCGAACTGAGATTCAGGAATTATTTAATATGATTATTACTTTTCTCTCCTTTTTGGAAAGATTGAAAAAAAGAAAATTACTTTCCTTCTGCAACTGGACAGCGGACACGACAAGCTAGCAGGCCCGGCGCAACTTCCACGTCGCAAAGCGACGATCGCGACGGAGGGAGCGCGTGAGGAGTAGCGGCAACTCGGTCTCTCCGTCAACAAACGTTGCTTTCGGCAGTTGGCGCTTGACCGCGCGAGTACGCTCCCTTTCGCCGTCCCCCACTCAGGGGCAATCCCGTCATTTCGAGTTACCCACCACACCCCTCCATTTTACCCATTAAAAAAAAGGACAATAATGCAAGTAATCCTTCAACTTTAACCCAAGCACAATCTAACCAATAAACTCTTAATTAATACAACCACTAGGTGTCCCAATAACCACCTTTCCAATATGAAAGAGGAAGGTGGGGATTCGAATCCCCACCTTTTCGGGTTGAGGTGGGGATGATTTAGTTTCACGAGTGAATTTCGACTCTCACGCCTTATAAAAAAGTACGACGAAAGTTTAAAAATGAGTGTTAGAATAGGAATAGAATAACACCGACAAAAAATAAATCTTAATTAATATATTAAACATTTTCATACAATTCAAGAATCGAATTCATATGTATTAAAAATTCAATCACATCAAATAACTTAAAAGTTGAAAAATCACGTTACATCAATAAATTAAAAATTTAGGGATTAAATTACAAATTGGATCAAATTAGGGGTATTTGTATAAATTTTCCTGAAAAGCTCATTTTTTTTTTGGATTTTCAACTTTTGGCTCTTTTCTTTTTGGCTGCAGTAAACGATATTTCGGACTTCTTCTTCTTCTTCTTCTCTCTCTCTCTCTATAAGTCCCACGTCGTCTCTCTCCTCCTTCCATCGCCAAAATCCGATGGACTGAAAGAAACCCGGCGACAGTTGTTCACTGGTGAGTTCCGCCCTCTCTCTCTCTCTCTCTCTCTCTCTCTCTCTCTCCGCTCTCGATCTTCTCCGCAGTTCCGACGCTCGATTCGCCGACTCCGGTGACTCTCTCCTTCTTCTTCTTCTTCGGATTTCGCGGCTCGTGCTGTCGTGTCCGCAGTTTCATCGGCGTTCTACACTCGATGCTCCCCATCGCGTCGCGTCGTTTGAATTATGAACTGTCGGTCAACGCGCGCGCGCGCTCTTTCGCTTCGTCCGTCTCTGATTTCGGAATCGACTCGCTCCTCTCGGCGGTTTCGTTCTGCTGCCTGGCGAGTTCGCCCGCAGTCGCTAGTCAACGCCGAATTCGTTCGCGACGAGGAGGATGGGGGTTTGTGGAGATTTGTACTTTTGTGGTGGTGGGCGGTGGCGGCGAAGTTCGTTCGCCGCGATCCTGTGGCGGCGATGGGGCGGCGAAGGATCTGTTCGCGTTCGCCAGCCTGGGTGCGTCTGGTCGGGAGGGGCGGTGTTGATGGGCGTTGCTGTGTGAATTTCTGTCTAATGTTGTCGCGGATGTTAACGGAAAAAAGACGGATTCGGTTCTGGCTATTTCGGGCAAGTTGTGGGGTTCGACTGTCTTAGCAGCTTTTAGCAGTTTCGAGTGATGCACTTGCTTGTCATTTAGGTCCACTGTGCGGATTCTATTCCCCGAACCGTGCGGCGCTTCTATGTTTAGATGACCTACTTGGACTCCTGTTTTACTTGATCGTGAAGCCGGGGTTCACTTGTGGTTTACTCTCCATTTGGAATATTGTTTATTTCTTTCCCTTTCGTTAGGGGAGATGGCTGTGCGCATCTTGGCTAACGTCTTCTGAAAGGCCTCGAAGGATTTGATTTTTGCTTTAGAGGACAGTATCATAGGATTAGCTCTAGTTTTTAAGAACACATGGTAGAATTGATCTTCAAGGGGTCAATTCGTTGTGCACTAGATTTTTCAAATGTTAGAGCACATCGGCTTGATCGGTTGTTTTTTTAACTGGTCTTGAAATGGTTTTTCTCTATCCATTTGGTAGTTCTCATCGAAAATTCTTGCATGAAGTGTTTGGAATGAAGTGCATGCTGAACATGCTTTTGTATTGTTGCCTTTGCTGTTAACGAAATTGATTGCTGCATGTTCTTAAGGACATGCTTCTACAGCATGCTGTCCATCCTGCTACATGGCATGCTTTTATGTGTGCATATATTAAGTGTCCCTTTGAAATGGAGTTAGTTATAGGATGTTCTCATGGCGATGACTGCCAGAGATAAAATTTTATGTATGGCTGGGGAAGTGCCTGTCTAATGCATTATCAATGAAAAAAAGACTTTTTAGGTAGTCTTTTGTTTTCTTTTTCCCTTGGTTCTGTCAAATCAAGTGATACCACTTTAGGCCTTCTGAAACTTAAACCACTTTCTTGTTCTTCAGGTGACTTGTATCTGGTTTCTGTCTGCATAATGTTCGACTGTGGCTTGAAATCTCACTACATGGGTGGCCAACAAGAGAAGTTCGTGAGGTAGTACACAAAATAGCCATATTTTCCATCTGAATGCAATGTACAGTGAAGGTCCTATGTTGGATGATGGCTAATAGCTTTTTCATAAGAAAAAATTTAGAAAAGTGGCCAATTTTGAATATATATTGGTGAAGGCTTGGGGTAAATACGTGCATATCAATCAGGCATTTTGTGGAATTTGGTAAATTATGGGCAAACATTTGAGTGCTTATCGTTAATTTCTTATTCCTGTAAGTACTAATCGCCCAGGCTCTTCAGAACATTGCTTTATTCTTGTCTTGAATGAAAGTTAACATCGTCAACTTTTCTTTTTGGATGTATGAGCGAGCATATTGTCATTTGGAAAAAAATTGAATGTTGGGCATATTTGATTTCAGCATGCTGAGACAGTTAACCAAGAAAAAAACTGTGGCTTATTCATCTAGTTTCATATTTTTGCTTTCTGAATTTCGAGGCAATTTTGAAGTGTGATGCTTGCTGAGATTTTTAATTTTTATTTTTTTACTTCTTTTACCGTTCCATGAAAAGAGTTGGACTGGATGCTTTAAAATGATAATGATTAGTTGGTCTCTTCCATGCTAACACTGTTTTTAAACTTCTAGGCTGGACGATTTGGACTCTAGAGTATCATCATCTTCTGATGCGGGAATGAAGAAGTGTGGATTCAACATTGAGGGGTTTAGCCGTGTCAGCCACACAAATAATGCCAAATCTAAGTCCTTTAAGACTGGAATGCAAAAGGGATCTGAAGGACTTAAGTCGATTGGTCGTTCCCTTAGATTTGGAGTTTCTAGGGCAGTGTTCCCTGAAGATCTGAAATCATCGGAGAAAAAGATATTTGATCCTCAAGATAAATTCCTACTGATGTGGAATAAACTCTCTGTCCTATCATGTATCATGGCAATATATGTGGATCCCTTTTTCTTTTATCTTCCTGTCGTTTCGAGTAACTGTATTGGCATAGACAGCAAACTAGCCATCACCGTGACCACACTGAGAACCATCGTTGATGCTTTCTATCTTATCCACATGTTCCTCCAATTCCGAACTGCTTATATTGCTCCATCATCCCGGGTTTTTGGACGCGGTGAACTTGTTATAGATCCTGCCCAAATAGCTAAACGGTACTTGCGGCGGTACTTCATCATTGATTTATTTGCTGTTCTACCCCTGCCTCAGGTTCTTACTGAACTCTTGCTGTGTACTTTTTCTTGGATGTCCCACGAGGCTGCATACCCTGTTACAAACTTTTCTCATCATACGGCACATTTGTTTTGCTGAAAATCAATAACATGAAAAACATTTTCTTAAAAATGATGGCTCGTATAGCTTATAAAAATGAATTAACGAAAAATATTTTCATCATCAACAAAAATGGTGAAAGCATACTTCGTTATTGATAATCAAATACTTTCCGTTGACTAATTTACTAAGCAATACAAACAATCATCATCAGGAAAATTTGTTCACATCATTGATTTTCTATAAGAGGAATGCACTCACTATTCTTTACTTTTGATTCCAAAATTTCTAAACTAAGGTTCCTGCTGTGTGTTGAGTTGTTTTGTTTGATTGGTTCCAATATTTACCTCCAGTTTTCTTTTCTTTTTTCTTTTTCCAGCCAAACTTGTTTTGTTTTGGCTGATATCTATGTTATTATACTCCAAGTAAATTATATTGGATGAAAAACTCTATTGTAGGCTTCGCAGATTGTTATTTTGGAAATGGGCATGTAGGGTGCTGTACATTGTTTTCTTTTGTTAAATGCAGATTGTTGTCTGGAGATTCCTTCTGAGGTCAAATGGTACAGATGTATTAGGGACAAAAAGGGCTTTGCTTTTCATCGTGTTTGCACAGTACGTTTTTAGATTTCTTCGCATCTTTCCGTTGACTTCAGAACTAAAAAGGACTGCAGGAGTTTTGGCTGAGACTGCCTGGGCTGGAGCTGCATATTATTTGCTACTGTATATGCTTGCCAGTCATGTGAGTGATTCCAATTTGCTCTTACTTATAATTTTGTTTTCAACTACTTTATTTGATGGATTGTTTTAATGACTTTTCATCTAATCTTGGTCTACCTGCATTCTGCTCTGTCTAGTTTAGGTTTCTTTAGGCTCATTATTATGTATTTCTGTGGCAAACAGTTTCTTTGTTCATTTTGGAGTTTTGAGAATTTGCTAGATGATATTACTGATGAATCTAAAGGAGGTGACTGGAGAAAAAGGAGGGCCAGCGATTAGGTTTGCTTGCATCTTAGTGAAATGTGGTATACTCGTATGTGAGAAAGGAAACTGATTAGGTCTTGAGGATCAATATGCAGCATGAATCATTTTTAGTTTTCCTTTTTTGTTTGTTTCATGGGCTTTTGAAGGAACGCCCTGGGGTGACAACAGGATTCTCTCTTGCGCTAAATAGGGAGGCATGCTCATTTTTTGTAACTACAAGGATGAGATGCCAATCCTATGTCCCTATCTTCTTTAAAACATGCTAAATCTTCCTACTAATTAAAAGAAAAAACATAGTTATGGATTGTTGATTTCTTGAGTGATACTCTTTGGACAATGTCATGAACAGATATGGGTTGCTGTACTTGAGTGAAACTGGCTTATCTCGCATTGTTGGAGTTTATGAATTCATCTATTTTCAAGATTAGCCAGGACTCTTTGGTGCATTTTTAGCTTTACTGCTGGCTTTTGCTAGTTGAAGTATTTCATATTTCTACTATGATTTTGTTACTATTTGTGAAAGAAACTTCAATTGGTAGAAATAATAAGCTGTTGCTATGTTGCTTTATATTTCTACTTTTATTTTTGGGCCATCATTCTACCTTTGGTTGAAATTGGTCTTAGTTTACATGTTATCTGGTTTCCTTACATGTTAACAAAACATCAGTTGGTGGAAATGACTCACTCTCAAAATTTATTCAGATAGTTGGGGCGTTATGGTACTTGTTGGCTGTGGAACGAAATGATACATGCTGGCAGCAAGCTTGCGATGGAATTTGCAAGAAGGATTTTCTTTACTGTGGCAATGAAGGAATGCCTGGTTATATTGCCTGGAACAGCACAAGTCAAAGCGTGCTCGATTCTAATTGTACGGCAGATGGTGACAAACCACCATTTGATTATGGCATCTACCAATCAGCAATCTCATCAGGAATAGTTTCGCCCATGAATTTTATCTCGAAATACTGTTACTGTTTGTGGTGGGGGCTGCAAAATTTAAGGTACATTATTCTATTTAATTATTGTAACAGATGATTTCCAGTGATCTTATGTTAGAATATGTATCACATATCTTTGTGTTATCATGCAATGTCATTCATTATGGAATTAAAAAGAAGACTTTAAAACGAGGCAAGAGTAGTTTTGACTTGTCACAGAAATGATATGCTCATGCTGAGATATTCAATAGGTCTCATTCCTAAGTTGATAGTATTTCCTTTTTCTATCTAGCCTTTGGCCAACAAAAAGAAACTGGAGGTATCTCTTTATACTGTAGTGTGGTTGTCAGAAAGAGTCATGGGATTAGCCTGTTGTATACATCAGAAAATGACAGCCGAGGAAAAACCAAAGAGACAAAATAAAAGAAATTGAAGAGTAAAAAGACAGGAAGCATACTTTGGAAGAAAACATTCCTAACTATAGCAGAATCTGTTTACTAGCAAGTTTAGAGGAAAAATTTTCGACTGTGACATGTCAACTCCAAGTCTTCTAATATTCTCCTGTCTGTTTTAAGTTGTAAACTATGAATAGAAGAACAAGAGATTTAAATGTCTCTTCCTAAACCTAGTTCCTTCATTCAGTTCCAGGAAGCAGTCCTCATATTTAATGCAATCCTATGGTGTAAGATGATGTTAACGTCTCTGGAATGTGTACTTAGGAACCATAATGACCACGAGAGATCTGAATCTTGCCTTCCAATAAGAATGGAGAATTTACTATTGTCTCTCTCTCTCTCTCTCCCTATCTCTGATGTTGCTCCTTTTTGCATTATGAAATGACCTCTTTGATGTGGCACACAGACTACACAATAGATCTGGTCATTGAAAGGCCAGCACCATTGTTTTCCAGATTTAAAATATGCACTATCCCGCAGATAAAGATGAATTGGGCAAATTCTGAACTAAGGGATTATGATTTACCATGTCAGTAGCTAAGATTTCTGGTTGATTTCTAGATGCACGGTATTTGTGCAGAGGAAACTTGGGCATCTTCACTTGCTTTGTTGATAATAAAGAAAAAATAACTCTACCTGCTGCTATGCCTCCGTAGGTTCTGTGGCTTTTTCAGAGGGAGAGCTAGTTTGGAGTTTATCAAAGAACCACTTTCTATTCTGTTATAAGCTGATGGAGAAGATCTGTCTTGTATTCGTGATAAAAATTGCCAACATGTATGAAGCTGGTGCATTTAGCCATCAGAATTGGTTAATTGGATTCTGTCAAATATACTGACATTTAGTTTCCTACTGAGCTTCTTTCTTTCATACGAAAGTGTTGTCTGAGAAAGTCGAAGCATTTATCCGTTCTCTGAAGGTCAATTGTATGTATATCTTGTATAAAATCACCTTTTGATGATGGTCTGTTACTTGCAGTACACTGGGGCAGGGGCTTCAGACTAGTACCTACCCTTGGGAAGTGATATTTTCGATTTCATTAGCAATTCTGGGACTCATCCTATTTGCTCTCCTGATTGGTAACATGCAGGTAAACTCATAATTTCTTTTGTCATATTTTGAAAGTTGTAACTGTGGATCTTTCGTAACTTGTCTGTTTTGGTAGTAGGTGCTGATCTTAGGCTTTGGTTGGTTCATCTTATCTGTCAGTCTAGATTCCCTATCCTGTTTTTATTAAGGACACTACAGCTAGTCATGTGCCTACTGCCTACTAAGGATAAGTAATGGTCTGTTTGATGCGACACTAGCTGGTACATTGGACATTTAAATGACTGCTATAGATTATGCAGTTGAATTCGGTGGCTCTACATGCATCCTAAAAATTACTAGCAAGGTGCTTGTTAATTCTGGAGAAGTGAAAAGAGAGAAATGAAGATTTTTTTTTTTTTTTGAGAAATAATTGACGAGATCTATCTCTGGTTGATGAATCCATACATGGTTTCATATGCATATAATTTCCTTGAACTTTGTTTCCTTTATACCTCTGTTTCTTGTCGTACTAAAAGCTTCACAATTAGCTGAAAAAATGTTAATTGCCTGTTAATATCATACAAGGTGTGATAAAAACAGTAATATATCTCTCTGAGAAGGTGATAGGAGAGCATTACTGGAGGGAACACTGGTAACATGTCCTCCTAGGTACTTCACTTGTCTCAGACCATTAATGCAAAGCTTGATCTGACTTTAGTTGCATTCAAAGTCATGCTATCGTGGTTTACAATTCTTTAAAAATCGCTACAAAATTTTTAGATGAAAAATTCTTTAGCTAATTAGTCAAAAGTAGGGTAACATAGCTTCTGTCTTCTAGTCTTCTAGCTTTTATGCCAGAAACCATGATCCAAAAGATGGAGGCAGAAATCCTCCACCTCTCTAATACACACTAACAATAACCCTCTTTTGTTTGTCTGATGGTGTGGAGAGAGTGAGTAATCAGCTCATTTTGCCTGAAACAATTCCCTACTTCAGGGCAGAATGGTTTCAATAGTTAAAGAACACTATTGGAATCTTGCAGCTTGTAGGGGCATTGTGGTAATTAGGTTATGATGTCCCATAATGGTACCTAGCATCGGATATAAAGCTTTGGTTATTTTAAGAACAAAGGATGCGGGGATGATTTGAATACACAAGATACAATGTGTATTTTACCTATAGAAGGCAAACTTTAATTTGCAATGCCCAGTAAAGGGCTATGACTTATTGACAATTTAACTCGTCTTCCTTCCACTAATTCCTGTTATGTGCCAATACTATATCCACTATGCTCATTTAGGAATATTTCTAAGTCAATCATGAAAAGAATTGGAAAAGGTCGTTTTCTTCTTGCTTTTCACATAAGAAAAGATAAAAGATATACTTTACCAAAAAAAAAAAGAAAAGATAAAAGATATCCTTGCTGAGTTGCTGAACTTGTGCGTAGGAGTATAATCAAGTTGAGTCGAGTCGATACAGTTTAATACTTGAGCTCAATTCAACTTGAATTTTCAAGGCTCGATAATCAACTTGAGCTTGATTTTTCAAGCTTGAGCTAGACTGGAGTAAGTTTTCAATGAATACGAATTCACCTCGACAATTTAACAAGTTTTAGTTGAAGCTCCAATCAAACTCAAACTAGAGCATGTGCTTGATCTTGAATTTTGTATATACACTATGCTTGAAAATTAAAAGAGATGACACAAGTGGTCCCTAAACTTTGGCCTAATGTATAATGTGATCCTTGAATTTTAGTCTAATGTGCAATATGGTTTTTGAACTTTTGATTTGTTCAATGTGGTCATTGGGCTTTTGGTACATATTCAACTTAGTCCTCAAATTATATGAAAATGTACAATGTTGTCCCTGAACTTGAATTAATAGAAGGACAACATTGAACAATTTTATTTAATCTGGGGACTAGATTGCACATATACCAAAAGTTCAAATACCACATTGAACGAATCAAAAGTTTAGGGACCACATTATATAATTAGCCAAAGTTCAGGGACCATTTATATTTTATATCATTTTCCCAAAATTAAACAATATTTGTTTGTATATAGATCGATGTATTAGGCCATTAAAATATCTAACATACATTTACTCGATTAGGATCGCCAGCTATTCAAGTATTTTAACTTAGAGCTCGACTCAATTAAGTACTCGAGCTACTTGAACTCGAAAGGAATCGAGCTGAGTTCAGCGCATGAGGCATGACTCACGCTCCTACAATTGTGTTGAAGATGCTTACATTTCAAGAAAAATCGGAACTTTGGTGTTGTTTCAAATTCTTCAACATGCTCATATTGTGAGTTGTTTTTATTGTGACAGACCTATCTTCAGTCTCTTACTATCCGGCTTGAAGAGATGAGAGTCAAGAGGCGTGATTCAGAACAGTGGATGCATCATCGACTGCTACCACAAGATCTCAAGGAACGAGTTAGACGCTATGACCAGTATAAGTGGTTGGAGACAAGAGGGGTGGATGAAGAAGCGTTGGTTCAAAGTCTACCAAAGGATCTCAGGAGAGATATCAAACGCCATCTTTGTCTGGCTCTGGTTAGGAGGGTAAGATCTTTTTAACTTATTTTGCTACTTCCATTCATATACTCAGTGTGATAATGCATTTAGATGGATGTTGCATTATTTGTTGCTACTAGTGTCACCAGTTACCAGAACATTTGGGGCTCCAAATATGCTGTATTGCACGTTAAAATTTGTTTTTACGCATTTGTGGGTTACAGTTTATTCACCTTACTCAGACTGCACGTAATTTATGGGGCTCCTCACTAGTTTGTATTTGAATGAACCCTGAAATGAGTGGAATTTAAATATTTTCCTGGACGCGTTGTTTAAAAGTGTTCCTGTCATCTTAAATATGTGTTGTTCTTATATCGCGAGTCTTATCTTGGCACATTGCAAATATTACTGCTGGTGCAAGAGACAATATCTTTGGAAAATACAGATGTTTTGATGCTCATTTGGAAACTATCTTTTACAGTGTCTTTGCCCATCTGCTAATTGCCAAACTATTTCATCATATAGGGTGGCGAAACTTCTAGTCGTGTTTATTTTCATATTATCCATGTGGAATGAATGAAAATTTATCCAATTTTGTCTCCTATTGCCATACAATTTATTGCTTTGCCAACTTTTTTAGGTTCCTCTCTTCGAAAATATGGATGAAAGGCTACTTGATGCAATTTGCGAGCGACTCAAGCCCAGCTTATTTACCGAAAGCACATACATAGTTCGGGAGGGGGATCCTGTCGACGAGATGCTCTTCATAATTCGTGGCCGCCTTGAGAGTGTAACTACAGATGGTGGCAGGAGTGGCTTTTTCAATCGCAGCTTGCTTAAAGAAGGGGATTTCTGTGGTGAGGAGTTGCTAACATGGGCCCTAGATCCCAAGTCTGGCTCCAACCTCCCATCCTCCACACGAACTGTCAAGGCAATAACTGAAGTGGAGGCTTTTGCCCTAGTAGCTGAGGAGCTGAAGTTTGTGGCTAGTCAATTTCGTCGGCTCCATAGTAGGCAGGTTCAACACACGTTCCGGTTCTATTCACAGCAATGGAGGACTTGGGCTGCTTGCTTTATTCAGGCAGCATGGCGGCGATACTCCAAGAGGAAGAACATGGAACTGCGCCGAAAGGAGGAGGAGGAGGAGGAAGAAGTTGAAGGGTCTGATGGGACACGCAAAAATGCCGGTACTGGTGGTTCTTATAGCATTGGTGCAACCTTCTTAGCTTCCAGATTCGCAGCAAATGCGCTCCGCGGGGTTCATCGGAATCGGAATGCCAAGAGTGCAAGGGACCTGGTGAAACTGCAGAAGCCTCCCGAACCTGACTTCACTGCCGAAGATGCAGATTAGATTTGTTGTACTATAACTACTTGATTGAGACGTGATGCTGATTGTGTATCTGATTTTATATGCTCAGAAGGCTCAAGATAACGTATGCTTCCATAAGTTATAGCTTGGCACTGTATTTAATGGATTGCCGGTTGAATTTAGGTTTATCCTTTGGTCTTTCGATCTGGAATCAAAGCTTATTATCTGTTTGAGGCTTCATTTCTATCAAAGCCTGAAGAAAATGGGAAGCTTGTTGCCTGTGTGCTATCTTGCGCATGCATTTGCAGAGTTCTGTACTCTAGGTCGGTGCAGGACTTGATTTCATCGTCAGAGTGTGGTCATGACATGACTATCTTTCATACTTGAAATTTTTTAACCAGTTAAAGATCGTGATGCAACATCCAGAAATCGCAATGTCTTGAGCTTAGTGAATTGGTCGACCTTGGCCTGTGTACCTCCTACCCTGTAAGAAAAGGAGTGACGCTTACCCAAGTTCCGATGCGTCCGCCATGCGAAATACCACAGCAATCGAAAAGCATGAAAAAGCATGAATGGGGAGAGGAGTGAAAAGCATGAATGGGGAGAGGGACAGCCAATTGATAGCGCATATTTCATGCCAAATATCTGTGTAAGTGATTGTGCAGAACGCTAGGATCTTCTTTGATATGGCCAAAATGTCAACCACTTAAGAGAAATTCGACTTTGTTAGTAATCTCGGGCTTTTCATTTTTGACAAGACTCGATGGAAGTGTTCAATGTATCTGTCCAATCAGCTTTAGTGAGGTGATTTGTGCATTCTTTGCCCTGAGGCAACTAACATTTGGAATCATTGCTCTGAATTGTTCCATCTGGGAAATGAGTATGCACAAACGGCTCCTCCTTTTACTAGGGAGTAATTGAAAATGCACGAAAGTGTCCTCAGATAATCCAGCGGTTTGGGTACACGGATTGGAAGTGATGTTTCAAGTTCATCGTAACCATAATCTCTATGAAGAATCATCATAGAAAATTAGAAATGGCTCATCACCAACACCAACTACCACGGTTCATAAATTGAGATTATAGACGATGTTTACTAACGAATGTTTTTGTTCCAGCAATCATGGTTTCTACATAAGGAACCAGGAGCAACGCACATTTCATAGGCTTGCCACTTCCGCCGGCTCCTCCCTAGTTAGATCCCGAAGATCCTGCTAAATTCACTGACAATGAGCGTCCACTACGATTCTACGAGTACCTGGAGAGCTTCCCAACCAAGAATAGCATGTCGTTTGCCCCATCACAAGGTGTTTACTTTGTATATAAAGCTATCAGTCCCAATTATTGAAATTAAGCATGAAAGGAGTTGCAAATGCCTTAAAACCGTCTCAGCATTTCAACTTTTCAATTCATTGGTAACTTTTTTTTGGGTCAAAATTCATTGCTAACTTCAGCAGCCGTTGATGTCATTTGCCTTTGTGCAAAACAAAACTTCTAGCAGTATGTACCTACGATATTGGGGAGTGTTTTAATGAACATAGACTTTCAAAGTAAGTTCAATAGATGGGATAGACGAAAACAACACACATTATCATCTCATGCTCGATTAACCGAGCTATCTACTACAAAGAACTAGAAGTACCATATACATATTAGAGAAATTTGTGGAAATTTCAAATGGAGTTCATTTTAATGACTAGTTCATCAGCCCTCCAGACAGACTTGTTGCATCTAGCTAGACTTATTAGACATGGCATTTGTTGTAATATTTACTCTCTTCATAAACATCTCTATTTTTGCACTTTTTCTCAAGAGGAGGGAGAAACCGCTATGTATCATGGGTGAGTTCAACTTGACGACTTCTAAACAGCTGCCCTGGAGTCAGGTGACTGAAGTTCATCTTTCCATTTTTCTTAAAAGACTCGCATTCCATCTATTTAAGTCAAAAAGTTCTACAGTCATCTAATTTGACAACTTGGCTGTTCTGATACCCTCTAAATAAACAATGCCGCTGAAGAAACTGGCCTCACCCAAAAATATGACAACAATAATGGAACACAAGAAAGTCAGAAAGGTAAAAACAGATTTCAACCATCGAAGATAGGGACTATGAGTCTTCTTGTGCAGGAGGTTCAAGCATCCTTATATTACGAGGCAGCATAAACTCGGCAAATATGGGATAGTGGGATGATGGATAGCATCCATCAATGTTATCATTGACCACTTCACAAGAAACTGGTATGAGAGATCTACCACGGAAAAGAATCCAGTCTATGTGCAGATCCTGAGTTTGGCGATCCCAGCAGAGGCAGAGCGCCCTGAAAATCAATTTGATGTACTCAAGAGTTCCCTGCTTGTCACCTAATATGCAAAGATAAAATTAGTTCAAAACATCCACAAACTCACTTGTAGTATACATGGACTATGCCCCATTTTCACTTGAGAACCAAAAATTATACCTCTAAATCCATGGTAAGTGCGAACAAGAGAAACATTCTTCCGCACTCGTGCGTTAAACCACGCATCCCGCATATCTCCTACCACACCATGCTCTCTGCAGCAAGTAGAAAGAACACACCAAAAGAAGTCATCGTCATTAAAGGAAACCAAAATTGCACCTATTCAATCTATAGAAGTGTTTGAGGCAAACTATAATGCTACACAAAGAAAATTTTGCTCATTCATATCTGGAGCGGCAAGCATCAGACATATAGCCATCTGTCCACATAAACTCAGAAAATGTATATCACACAAACTATCCTTTTGTTGTAAAAGAAAGCAGAATAATAATGGGTGCAGGAATTTTGACCTCAAAATTACGATTGTTTATTGAGTATTTAGCTTAGGCTTCAGATTGATTAGAATTACATAAAAAAGGCAAAGAAATTTTCCACACAGCGTGTCACTTCTACAATCCTAATGGAGACTCGGAGCTCAGAAGTCAGAAGAGGACAATCAAGGCACCTCTCATTTCTGTAGACATATTACAGCTAGTGCTAGCCATAGCATCAAGCTTTTGCTGTTGACAGAAGTGACGCACATGACAAAGCTTTGCCTAAATCAATGCACCAGATATCAATGGTACCTTGATCTTCCAAGAAGAAAACGCCCTGTAGTTGATTCCTTTTGGGTGTTGAATCCTCCACAATACACAACTGGCAAGCTAGGAGGTAAAGACGCAATATGTTGCCAAGTGAGCAATGCGCCTCTCCTGCGGGCACGTGGGATCAGTTCGTCCATGTTTGTATTTACTATCTGAAACGAAAAACCCGGAGGCTCGACACCTTTCAATTGGAATGTGTGGGGGCATTACGTCAAGGAAACACCTTTCTTCGTTCATTCAATAACTTTTCATCTTTCACTTGTCAAGCATATATTAGAGGAGGAAGAAGGCTGACAGTCAAAATATAAGTTCATTATGAGAAGGATATTGCCCATGTCGCAATACAAGGAACCGCAGAACCCCATGATTTGCTTCCGGGAACAGAAGGCGAATCTGACAACCAAAAAGTTCCACCTTCAAGTAGCTCTACCTTTTGTGATAAAAAAACAGACAGAGAATAAGCTACAACAATCCAAACAATTATGTTTCTAATGGTATGATTAGAAGAGGAAGAAAATAGTACTTTCTCTTTGTCGTAGAAAATGGTGCAGTGCTCATCTATAGTGTCTTGGGACCCTTTCCTTGAGATTCCAAATTGATCATAACCTGTCCATTATATCTGTGAACAGTGCATTCACAAGCAGTCTAGAAGCCTTTTGAATGATGGACCATACCATTAACATTTCGTAGACGGTAAATTCCAAATACAGAGGGCATGACATGCGCAACTTGGATCATAGTCTATACAACAACCCAGACCATCCACAAATGTACTCCCATATGGATGCACTTGATTTGTTTTTACAGCTTGGAGGAATGATTCTAAACATTGAAACTGACAGGTCTACTGGTGACACATGACCATTTTTAAGGGATACATCACCTAAGATATGCAGAGTATCATATCAAACTATCACCTGGATAGAGCGCGCTCTATCTGTAAAATCAACCAAACATTCGAATCCTTTCTTCCCATACTAAGTCAGGAGAAACATCAAAACCTCACATTCTTTAAGCTTTCTGTTCAACCTCCTAGCCCGCCTTCTCCTCCATTAAGGTTTCAGATGTTCAAAGATATTAAAGATCAGTGAAATTGGTAATTTGGGAAAAAAATACATGACCTCATGGAAGTCGACCTTCAGCCAAAACGAGTTCCATAGTTCAGGAAGACATTGAGATAGTAATGCGGAATGTAACCCACAGCTAGCCCAAATTATATCACTTCAGCGGAGCAATTATATCGATAGAATTTCAGAGAAATTTCGAGAAAACTCATTGTCAAGCTTATTGTTAGTCAACTTAACGGATGTAAGTAACAGCAGAAGATTTGAGCTCACTCATCTAATATTCTCGAAATAGAGAAGACGCGAAAATTACCAGGCAAGTACTGCTGTAGATAATCAAGCTGCGATTTTACACCTGCAAGATCAATAACCAGAACAGGAATTGAAGAAAAACAAGGAGGGAGAAACAACACTCTGATCCAAAAATAGAAAAAGCAGCTGGCCATTCGATTCTTGGAACAAAGAACCTCCTAAAAAGAAGTTAGACAATGTGAAATTTAATCTGCTGCTCGTTCTTGATTTTGTCAAGCAGCCCATTTTACGAACTCCCATGGCGAAGCACATCAAGAAAATGGAAAATCAAATAGACCCAGATCCAACAATCAATAGCCCAACTCAAGATTCACACGCCCCACCGACATACACAGACCTTGCTGGGTGCAGAGGATGATGGGGGAGTAGCTGGTGATGACACTGACGCACATTTCCCTCCTCTTCAGCCATGAATTCGGGCTGTCCTCCCCTTGATCATCCAGCAGATTGAAGGTCATCACCGCGAGGGACGCGCTCATCCTCTCTCTCTCTCTCTCTCTCTCTCTCTTTCTCTCCTCTTCTCTTCTCTTTCTCTCGACCCTTTCGCTACCCAGTTGCTACATGATGCTGACCGATCCAGGCCCCATCAGTGAGCATCACAGGAGTCGTGCTGCGCAACGAGGAAGCTGTTCATTGCCTTTGCTTCTTGCCCATCTCGCTTGCTTGCGATGTTGAAACTCGTGGGTACTACTGGACAGAGAGTCGGAGTTGGTGGGAAAGGGTGGAAAAAAGAGATAATTATTGCGACGCACGGGGAGGATGTCTTGCGAAGCATTAGATTCGAGGCGAGGTTGTACTACTTTGACCGCCCACGTACGTGCGAGGCCCGACTACCCGAGGAAGAATATCGCGTGCGCCGAGAGCATCGGAACCCGTTTCGTCTCGGCCGTTGAATCATTTGGATCCGAATAGGAACTCGCAAGGTTTATTTGATTTAAGATGGAGTTGGTTCACAGGATCGGAGTGCATATAAGAATTTTTCTGCATAAAGATTATGTGACCAAGCTCATCTAAAGCCTTAATTATGTGCATATTAAGGCGAGTCCTATATGATCAATGGCGAATATAGTGTCGGCCTTAATTATTTGCAAAAAATGAATAATTTAAAATGATCGTTTGTATAATTTGAAATAATTAGGCGATGAAAAAGGTTTTTATCATAAATAATAATTCATATCTAAATATTTTCGTGGTGGTAAATATATATTTTTTTTTCTATTTTTGCGAGGGGTAAAAGCGATCATTTTCATAAAAGTATATTCAAGATTTTTTGTTTTAAAAAACAAACGCACCTTAATGCTTTCTGTTTATTTTTCCAAAATATTTTCATCAAAATGTTCGCTTGTGTTACATAAAAAATGAATAAACAAAAAATTCGTCCATCAAAATATTTAAATATAAATTGTTATTGATAATAAAAACATTTTTCATTGACTAATTATTTTAAGTGATATAAAATATTATTTTTACAAAAACATATTCTTAATAATATATATTTTCCACCAAATAAATGAAGTCTCGAAGAAACCAACTTTTTGGCTCAAATAATTGATGTCGTTCTATGGAAACTGTATTTGGAAAAAAACATGAATTGAGATCGGAATCTTGCCCTAAGATCTCTCTTCCGTTTCAAAAATCTAATAAAATTCCTAATTCTACCTCCATTTTATGCTAAGATTTTGTTAGATTTGTCATGAGTGTACCTATAGCAATTTAAAATTTCCTATGACACGAAAATTAATTCAACTTTAATGCGGTAGGAGTGTGTTGATTTTAATTTTTTTTTTTTTGTGATATGAAAATTAATTTAGAATAAATAGAATATGAAGTACTGTTTTGAGATATGTGGTGTGATATGCCTTGATTTTGGTTGTTGAATTATAATCCTTAGACAAAGCATATATTTTCCTAAGATGTATAGGGGGAGTGCAAAAAGCAAGGAATTGGAAAGTAAATCATTTTTTTGGGGAAACAAGTAGATCCTTTTAAATGAGGGTTAATATCATGAAAAATCTTAAATTGGCATACTTATAATAAATTTACTCCAAATTAATTTTTTAACCATAAAAAACCTCAAAATGATATATTGACAAATTTAAAAAACCCAAAAGTGGCACATTCGTCAAAAATTTACCTTTCATTAAATTGAATTAATATTACAAAAAATCACAAATTATTACTGTGAGTAATGATGAGTAAAATCATAAACTAATATATACGTCAACTGTTGTTACGTATCATGATATCATCCAACTCAATGTTTTGACAATTTAGGATTTTTTGTGGTATTAATCCAAGAAATTTAGCTGTGGTGGCAATTCTCTAATTATTAATATTTGAGCCTAAAACAGGCAAATAACATAATAATAAGATTTACTTCTTTTTATGGATTTTGAATACAAATGAGACGGAGCGGCGCCGGTTCCGGGGGGGTTTTTGTATAATTCTTGAAAATTTGGGGGTTTTTGCCTTTTGGGACGTGGCTTCTTGTCCAAGCCAGCCGGCGACGAAAATCTCATCTGCAGCTTCTGCAATCCGGGAGCGAAGAGCAGCAGGCGGAGGCGAGGATGGTGGGGACGGATCTGAAGGCGGAGACGATGAAGCTGATGGAGAAGCGGACCGCCGTCGAGGCCGAGATGAACGTCATCATCGAGCGCCTCACCCAGCCCGGCGGCCCCGGTCTCTCCGGCAACCTCGTCGATTCCGAGGTACCCAGAAGTAAAAAACGAAAATTTGAGGCTCGAACGAAGATGGGTTCGAGTGGTTCGGATTCTTCCGGTCTGAATTTATGGGGTTCTCCTCGTGTGCAGGGGTTTCCTCGTACGGATATTGACATCCCGGTGGTGCGAGCGGAGCGTCACCGTCTCTCCGGTACTGTGTTGGGCTCGCTTTCGATTCGCTCTTTTTTTTGCAGCTTGGGTTGCGAGAGTGAAGTAGATTACTGCGTGTTCGATACGGAAATTTGGGTATCGAAGGTTGAGGTTGATGGGTTCTCGGCAAATTGGTGCTGAAGTTTTCAGTTGGTTTTTGATGAGCCAGTGAGCCCTTGCTTTTGAGGGTTCGCTACAGTTTGGTCGATTATTTTAGGGCTATGGAATTGTAGTTTTGCAGCAGAGTAAGGCTGTTCTGGAATTTGTTTGGGGGGTCCTCGGGGGGTTGTACGTACTGTCTCTTGACTCTCGTTTGTGTGTGGGGGGTTGCGATGATATGATGAGATGTTCTTTTGATTGCAGAGCTTCGGAATGACCATAAAGAGATCACTGATAAACTTAATGAGAATATACAAGTCCTTCATTCGGCTAGGCTTGCTCCCAGATCGGCACTGGCTAAGGGTTCTGGTAGGCTGCTCAAACACTCATGTTACTTACTTCATCTTCTAGCAGGGTCAGACAGTTTACTATCTGTAGTAGTTTACAAATTGCTTTCTCTTGAGAATATGATTTTGGTCACTAACGCTGTGTGTTTGGAAGCTGGTAATGGCGAAAAATCCAGTTTTATGTTTTTCCTTTTGTTTCATGTGTTGTGCCTTCTTCTGCCTTTGCATGCATTGGTTTCTGGCTAGTCTAACTAGTTAAAGCATTTGCTTATTCTGGTGTTAGACCCTTGGGTGTAAACTTTTAAATTAGGCTGAGAGAACTATAGAGAAAATAAAGAACATTTACAATAGAAGGAACAGTCAATTACTTCTTTGTAATGAAAGGATTATCTAGATTCGTTTTGAATAGGCCTCTAGGATGAAAAACTATCCTTACTCATTCAATCATGCACTCAATATCAGATGATCCACATCAAATAGATAAATGCAGGGTAGCTTCCTTTAACCCTGCATTTGATCAGGTTATTATGAAAGCATGCACTTTTATCACCTTATCCTTCTTTTACACCTTGAACTATCAAGAGATTTGATTGAGATGACTCTCACTATGTAGGTATTCTAAAATACTGGCTCAACAATAATTCATATAATTGTTCGATGCTTTTGCCATTCAAAATAAACCAAATCAAAAATTCTATTGTGTATATTTTCTCCACCTTTCTTTGACAACACCATTTTGGGATTGTGAACTGATTTTGCATTACTTTAAGTACCATCCATAGTTATGTGGCTTGAATTCACCCTGGCTCTTTTTTATCCTGTCATTTTTATTTGAAGGCGATGCTGTGGGATTGGATCTTAGAAACACATCACATGTTGACGCTACAGGATCAGAATCCTCGCGTAATATCATACAAAGAGATACTCCCAGTGACATGGATGTTGATGTGATAGTCAGTAGACCCTTTGCAGTAGTTGATGAAATAGCTGATGGTTCACCAGCAGCAGAGGATGGTTTGCAGCTGGGTGATCAGATTGTGAAATTTGGGAATGTTGAATCTGGGGATGATTTGCTCCAACGACTTTCTTCTGAAGCTCAGGCAAGTCAAGGCCATGCTTTAACTTTGGTCGCTATGAGGCAAGGTGCTTTCATCAACTTAACAGTGACTCCCAGAACATGGCATGGCAGAGGCTTACTGGGGTATGTGATTTTCTTTCTTCCAACTCATTTCTCATTGTTTAGTCCAGTCTGTGGCAATGCTTTACCTTTGTCTTTTATGGGTATGCTAAGAGTGTCCTGCTCAGTGATTCTGCTGAATAACCTTTGGAATGTTTCTAGCCCCTTTAAGAGAAAAGTAGCTTTATGAAGAATTAACAAGAAATTGATGGATTTGTGATAGGAATAAGCTGTAAATGTGCTTCAAACTTTGAGCTTTGATGTGAAGTGACCATCACAAAGTGGCTTTGAACTGTAAATGTGATTAAAGAGCTTGCATGTTACATGAGATACTGAGCCTTGTGCATTTGTGATAGTTGGGTCACAACCCTACATCAGCAAATGCCACAATGATATCCTTGCCCAGCAAATTTTAGAATAAAAAGAGAGAAATGATAGCTCCTTTAGATGGCTGCTAGGTTGCTTCATATAGTTCCGGGAAAAAACAAAGTTATATGAGGTCTTCTTAGTGATGTCCTTTCATTTGATTTATAGATGGCTTCTAGCTTGCTTCATATAGTTCCAGGAAAAGACGAAGTTGTATGACGTTTTCTTTGTGATGTCCTTTCATTTGATTTATGTAATACATTTTGGAGTGCGTTGTATATGAATTTCCCTGAGAAACATTAGTTCCTATAGTGACTGAAAGATACATATTCTTCAAGTCTCTTTTGGAGTCTGCCTTAGCTATTGGCGTTCTCTGACGCTTTTGTGTGTCAATAGTGTTACTACGAGTACTGTAGGCGTTCAGCCATCAATATTCCAAAAGCACCCACACTGCTACCTGAAATTAACATTTATTTGCCTTCATTTTCGCCTATGTTTGCTTTTGAATTCTTACCAAACAATTTTACTTAAGTTGCTGTAACTTATTGGCGAAGGATGAAGCCTTGCAAAGGGTTCACAGATCCCTCAAATCTCAATTCTGTGATCGTAAGGGATGCATACCTGATGATTTATTGCGCTTGCACTTCGCTCCATCTATGGAAGCAGATAATGAAGTCACTTGTATATATCTCGGCTGCGCACATTGTAGAAACGCCTTACTTGATTGCAAAATTGCATCACAACCATCTCACTGTCTCCCAAAAGGAATAACACGAACTTTGAATGCTTGCAGGTGCCATTTTCGGATCTTGTGACACTCTGTCTGCAAGTACTCCCATAGAGGTATCTAACGATGTGCAAGGTGCTTCAAAGGATGTTCTGCCTTCAAATTCTGTTGTCTTTTTGTTGCCAAAACATTCCATTAACTTATGAAGTTAATGTACTTTTTAATTAATATGATGGACACAGTTCTCTCTGGGATTGTACTGCAGATATTCGACCATTTACTTGTCTGTCACTTATTGTCTGCGCCGTGACATTTTTCATTTGGGGTTTAGTTTCCAGAAGCTGAAGCACTTGATTTTGGCTAGTGATGTTCCTTGCCATATGGCTAAGTATTCCTTCTACACAAAAGCATCACAAATCTCTTTGTACAGAGGGATGCGGTGATTTGGAGTTTGAAACTTTGTTGGTTATACAGTATTAGATAGGTATTTTCAAAGAATAAGTTTGAAAGCTTGTTAACTTAGTGCTTTTTAAGTAATAATACCTTCTTTTTTTAATCTGAGTACCAAAGCTTTGTACATTAGTTCTTTCCTTCCGTAGATGGAAGGATTTGATTAGACCGAAAGATACAAGTTTTAGGGGTTAAATGTGCAAATAAAGTCTGATAATATACGGACAAAGTTACCAATTTTTAAAACCCATGAGTATGATATGATATTTAAGCAGGATGACCCATCCTATTTCGATGTTGCGAGGGGGAAATTTGTTCGTAAAATTCTAAACACAAGTGAACGTGTCGAACAAGTAATATAATGATGAGAAAGAGTATCGTCCCACGGAAATCGATGATTAATAAACTAATTAAATACTAAAATAGATTAATTATAAAATTTATCTAACAAATCAAAATAGAATTGAGAATAAATTAAAAACAAAATTTGTAGATTAAATGCGGTAATCAATCAGATAAATATGTTAGAGCATTCGATTTCACCATAACTACTAGGTATAAATTTTAGATTGTTGTGGGTACAAGAACGATATATATATATATATTTTTTTTTTGGTAAAGGGTACAAGAACGATATTAAACACGTGATAATGGAATTTTTTAATCTATTTACTATCTTATCTCTAAGTATAACAAACATATTTAGTTTATTAATCAACTATATCTCTATGTGAATTAAAATAAACATGAATGCATTAAAAACTATGAATATTCCCGGCTTATAATGAGTCTTTTGGATCACCTTATTATTGAAAGCTACACAAATAACGCGTTATATCTCTATCCACGTTAATTCATGGTTATATATTATAATGAACAATTGTATATTATCACTTCTCAGTTTCAAACATACATATCATATCATTCAAGTAGTGGCCAGTCACTCAAAAGCATTAAGCACAATAATATATAACTCACAAATCAATTGTAAAACATAAAAATCATGAAATTCACATTATCATGGTTATACGTAGCCCTAACAAAAGAAAATTAGAACATAGTAGAATAAGAAATAAAAATAAAAATCAAACTCAGCATCTTGAATCAAAGAACAAGAACTCTGTCACAACTTTTGTCTTCTTTTCAAAATACTTGAAAAACTCTCAGAATAATAAAAAACGATCTAAGAAAACTCTTTCTGGCTCTTAATGTTCTCCTCTTCAAAAGATATATCTCAGATATCTATCTCCAAATGCTTGCAGATAACATTAGAGAATAAAATCAAGAATTTCCTGATTTGATATCTATATGCTTTTTTTTTTTATTATTATTTGAATTCATGATATTTGCCCTTATTTTTATTATCTTATCCATATCTCATTATTCTGCATAAACAAGGAAAATTCAAATAATCAGAAGGAAATCCAAATATTTTCTTATTGCATTAATTGTTGCCTAAAATAGGTCAAATAACTCTATGTTTATAGAGTTATCAAACCCCCAAACTTACATTTTGCTAGTCTTCGAGCAAAATCAAGACATAACACATACTCAAGCTAATAACCTCCTCCATGACATCTTTCCATAATTGCTCAAATTCACAATCTAAAGAAAAACACAAATTTCATCTAAACATTGAAATTGATTTATAAATTAAGACAAATTCTAACTATGTGATTCAAGTGTGTGTGTGAGAGTCCTCATATTTTTCGAATTATAAGCAATCCAGATAAATTCACATTAACATGTAACATCTAAAAAATTCTCAATAATTATGACAAAATCTCATAAGTTTGCTTTTTATTCCTCTCTCCACTAAATGTAAGCTAATTATCTAACCAAAAATTAATAAGACTTTCTGGGTTTGTAATTTAAGGCTGTGCTAAAGGTGAGATAACGTGAATTTTAAGCTCAAATCACCCATCAACACGTTGATTTCTAGGATTTAATTAGAGTTAATGTCACTGTCCAATTTCACTCATTCAAGATAATTTTTCTACCACCATATATCATCATTCTTTTTTTTTTTTCCTTCTTTTTTTTTTCTTTCTCTCTTATTTTTTTTCCCCTTTTGAATTGCTTTATGGTGGGGTTTCTCCAAAGTCCCTCATAATGTAACATGAAAATTTCTAATCCATTGAGTATCCAAAATGCTCACTCAATTGAAAGTTGGATAGGGAACCATAAAATCAAATTTTTTTTTTTGACAATACACCCCAAACAACCATAACAATCACTTTTTTTTTTTTTATACTCCATCATTCCTCCCAAATTTCTATCAAGCTCAAATAATAATTTTTTTTATCAAAAAAAAAATCAATGTGTTCATAGGGTATGAGACAATGATATAATTTGATAATGACTATGCTAAATATATATGGGTGCCAATGAAAATTAGGTAATAATTAAGGCTCAAAAAGGGTGACTAGGAATAAATAAACATGGTTAGCTTGAAAGGCTCAATCGATCTAAAAATTACCTAAATCATTTTCTCAGTTAGATTTAGTTTAGGATTTCGTCTCAAGAGAAAATCAAACAAATTATAAAATTTGGGTGAAATCCAAGAAAATCACATACTTCACATGAATATTCTCTAGATTTACACACAATTCAAAAATTAAGGACTTTTAGTGCTCAGTAAGTGGATCAACATAATCAGAATTAAAATTAACTCACATATCAATTGCAAGTTTAAATAAAATTTAAATTTTCCTCAGAATCGCAAAAATTCACAACTAGGAATGTAATCATGATAAAAAAATTATCCAAAAAATTTGTCTTCCCCCACAAACTTGAATGCGAAAAATAGAATAGGAAGAAGAAAACTTCCCTGGTTGTAGGAGAAGTTCATAGATGACCTTGATGATTAAACTCTTGAAATGTGCTCCCTAAAAAAATTAACCTAGATAAAACAGAGAAAAGTTAATCTTTTTTTTTTTTTTTTTTTTTTTGCAAAACATAAACTTAACAATTAATAAAAAATAATAATTAAAATGCTTGGGTTGCCTCCCAAAAGCGGTTGCTTTATAGTTTTCAGCCAAACTATCTCGGATGTCGCTAGTTTATAAGATGAAATTCAATGGTGGTCTTCTCGCTTGTTTCTGCTTGTTGTAACCACATTCAAAGTAGGGCTTTTCAAACACCTCTGAGGTTGGATAGTGGGTTTATAGTGTTCCTTCATCAAATATGTTAAAGAATAAGATATAATTACCGGTAAAGAAGAAACTCCATCTAAATAAGTATATTTCAAATGAGAATGTAAGGGTTTGAGTTCAAGAATTGGAGGCTCTTCAATTGATGGTTTATGATTTGTAATGTTTTGTCCCAACTCCTCAAATTTAATTGCCTTTTGCCTTGAATATGGTGGAATTACCTCCATGAAATTTGCGTACTAATTTATCTCCTCATTCTGAATATCTTTGTCCATTGGTTGAATCGGACATGCTTCAAGTGGATCTTTAAAAATATTTTCCTGAAAAACCTTATTTACCAATTTGTCAACTGTCTCAACTCTAAAACAAAAATTATTATCAGATGGATATTTCGTTGCTTTAAAAACATTAAATGAAATAAGATTATCTTGAACTCTAAGAATAAACTTCCCTCGTTGTATATCAATAAGAGCTCTTCCTGTTGCTAGAAAATGTCGACCTAAAATAAGTGGTACCTCAAAATCTTCCTCCATGTCAAGAACTATAAAATCTACCGAAAAAATAAATTTGTCAACTTTTATCAAAACATCTTTCACAATACCTCTCGGATATTTAATTGATCGATCAACTAGTTGAAGTGATATTGTGGTTGCTTTTACCTCGCCCAATCCTAATTTCTTGAAAATTGAATAAGGCATTAGATTAATACTTGCTTCTAAATCACATAATGCTTTTTTCAAAGTAAGAATCTAAAATAGTGCAAGGAATAGTAAAACTCCATGGATCTTTTAATTTCGGAGGTAATTTGTTTTGTAGGATGGTTAAACACTCCTCATTTAACTTAACAGTTTTATAATCCTCCAGTTTCCTTTTGTTTGCCAAAATCTCATTCAAAAATTTTGCATAACTAGGCATTTGTACTGAGGTATTTGCAAAGGGAATGTTAATGTGCAATTTTTTAAATATATCAAGAAATTTAGAAAATTACTTATCTATTTTGTTCTGTTGGAGTTGCTGAGGGAATGGAATTGGCGGCACATATGGCTTGGGATTATCTAGAAAAAGTTTACTCTTGCTTGTTTCTGTTAATTGTTTATTGATCACCTCTACCTTATCTATGATAATCTCTTGTTTGACATCTTCTTCTCCCACTTATTTATCACTTCTCAGGTTATAGCCTTTATGTTTTCAATTAGATTTTTCTTTGTGTTGCTCGGCAAAGAACCTTGTTGTCTCCCTGACATCATGCTTGCTAACTGACCCACTTGCGACTCCAAATTTCTAATTGAAGCCTCTTGGTTTTGAAATCTCACATCCGTGTTTTTGATGAAGTCATGAGTCGTGTTAGCAAGTTTGGTAACTATATCTTCCAAATTTGACTTTGTCTCTTCTAATTGTTTGAATCCCGGTGGTCTCGTCACATTCTGATTATTCCATTAAAAATTTGGATGATTACGCCATCTTGGATTGTACGTGTTGGAGTAGGGATTATTCTGTGACTTGTTAAAATTCCCAACAAAGTTAGAATTTTCATTAGATTATTTAAAAGTATTACCTACCTGACACTCTGTGCTAACATGTTCTCTACCACAAAAATCACATGTCAAATTCTGAATTTTCATGACCGAAACACTCATATTATTTAGCTTTTTGTTGAATTGTGTAGCAATTGTAGCAAAAGCATCCACTTCGTGAATTCCACTAGTTTTTCGCATTGGTAGTCTCTCAGTAGGCCACTGATAACTATTGGATGCCATCTCCTCTAATAGATTGTAGGCTTCTTCTGGTGTTTTATTATTTAGAGTTCCTCTTGTATCTACATCAATCATAGAACAAAGATTTGTACTAGAGCCATTATAAAAAGTTTGTACCTGCATCCATATGGATAATCCATGATGTGGGCATATCCTAAGAAATTCTTTAAATCTTTCCCATGTTTTATATAGTGATTCATTATCCATTTGTATAAAATTAGTAATATCATTACGCATCTTTGCAGACTTTGCAAGTGGAAAGAATTTATCAAGAAATTTCTGAGCCATATCATTCCATGTAATGATTGATCCTTCAGGAAGAGAAGAAAGTCAACTCTTAGCTTTGTCTCTAAGAGAGAATGGAAATAATCTCAATCGAATAGTATCATCTGTAACTCCATTATATTTAATGGTGTCACAGATTTCAAGAAAAGTATCGATGTGAGCGTTTGGATTATCGCTTGGTAGCTCGCTGAATTGCACTGATTGTTGAAGCATTTGAGTGAGTGACGGCTTGATCTCAAAGTTGTTTGCTTGAATTGCAGGTCTTCTGATACTTGATGTGGTGCCTCAAACTGTTGGCGCGGCATAATCTCTTAACAGTCAACGTGGATTTTCATTCTCATTGTCTGCCATCTTCTTAGCGTGATTTCTCTATTCTCTCAGTCGCCTTTTGAATGTATGCTTGATTTTTGGATCAAGCTCAACAAGTTTCCCTTGTTGGCTACGTGTCATAAACCGATGTACACCCTGAAAAATAAAATAAAAAGAAAGCTATATTAAACTTAGAATTATCCGGTATCAATATTAATTAGTATTAAACAAACGATCCCCGGCAACAGTGCCAAAAACTTGTTCATAAAATTCTAAACGCAAGTGAACGTGTCGAATAAGTAATATAATGATGAGAAAGAGTATCATCATACGGAGATCGATGATTAATAAACTAATTAAATACTAAAATAGATTAATTCTAAAATTTATCTAACAGATCAAAATAGAATTGAGAATAAATTAAAAACAAAATTTGTAGACTAAATGCAGTAATCAATCATATTTAGAGCATCCGATTTCACTATAACCACCAGATATGAATTTCAGATTGTTGTGGTTACAAGAATGATATCAAACATGTGATAGCGGAATTTCCTAATCTATTTACTATCCTATCTCTAGGTATAGCAAAACCTATTCAGTTTATTAATCCACTATATCTCTATGTGAATTAAAATAAACATGAATGCATTAAAAATTATAAATATTCCCGGCTTACAATGAGTCTTTTGATCACCTTATCACTGAAAGCTACACAAATAACGCGGTATATCTCTATCCACGTTTAATTCATGGTTATATATTATAATGAACAATTGCATATTATCACCACCCGCCACGGTGGCTCAGCTGGGTAGGCGCTAGACTTCCATTGAGGAGGTTTAGTGTTCGAAGCTCGTGCAATGCAAGGGGTAGGCGCTAGATTTCCATTAAGGATGTTTAGTGTTCGAAGCTCCTACAATGCAAGTTGCAGGAAGGCTAGCTTGAGACTCTTGGCGACTTACCTAGTGGCACGTCTGTGGTGGCTAGCACGTGTTGCCCCCAGTGATTTACCTCCGGCTGCCGGCCATGCGGGGTTCCCTGGGTCACCAAAAAAAAAAAAACAATTGCATATTATCACCTCTCAGTTTCAAACATGCACATCAGATTATTCAAGTGGTGATCGGTCACTCAAAAGTATTAAGCACAATAATATATAACTTACATGAATGAAATCAATTGTAAAACATAAAAATCATAAAATTCACATCATCATGATTAGGCTACATCGTAGCCCTAACAAAAGAAAATTAGAACATAGTAGAATAAGAAATAAAAATAAAAATCAAACTTAGCATCTTGAATCAAAGAATAAAAATTTTGTCATCACTTTTGTCTTCTCTTCAAAATATTTGAAAAACTCTCAGAACAATAAAAAAAAAAATCTAACAAAAAAAACCTTGTTGCTCTCTCTAGCTCTTAATGTTTTCATTTTCAAAAGATATATTCCAGATATCTATTTCCCAACATTTGTAGATAACATTAGAGAATAAAATCAATAATTTCTTGATTTGATATTTATCTTCCACTACTGTTTTTATTCGAATTCTTGATATTTGCCATTCTTTCCTTTATCTTCTCCATATCTCATTATTATGCATAAATAAGGAAAATTCAAATAATCAAAAGGAAATCCAAATATTTTCTCATAGATATTGCATTAATTGTTGTTTAAAATAGGTAAAATAACTCTATTTTTATAGAGTCATCAAAATTTCTTGTCTGGAGCTGGATCCACCAAAATGGATCTATCATAACCATGTTTGATCGCGGTTAAAGCAGGCTGCTTGGCAAACTTACATCCTCTTCATTGTTTTCAGTATTTTTAGGAATTGAAATGTGGGAGACATAGGATCGTGACTTTCATCCTCGACACAATTTTCTTGAAATAATAATCGACTTTTGCAGCTATTTTTCATTTGACCAATAAACAAAATTGGACTTTAGATACATGACATCGTCGTATCTGCAACTTTCAAAATTTGATTCTTTTTCATTATTTATGGACAATTCAATCATTCTTTCTTATTAGAATAAACGATTTTGTTAGTACAATATGAGATGTATTTGTTAGTCTTTGTCCATTTGTCCATTTTGAAATTACAAAAGTGAGGAAGTCAATGGAAATTAAACTTTTATCCTTATTCATGCTCCCTAAACTTTTAGATTAGATTTTCATTATCTAATAAGCGATAAACTAGAACAAATGCACGCTACACGCGCACCCGTGCATTGCGTTAGTAGAAAGTCCACTTAACTATCAATCAAGCAAAACTTTCCTCATGGCCCTCTTGCATCTCACGTACGGGCACTAGAATAGTCTCGCTATGATTCTTTAGGTGCCTGCCTCTTACTCATCAATGAACAATGAATATCAATTATGATAAACTACGATATGCTTTCAAGACATTGGTGAAGTCAATTATGATAAATTGCTATATGTTCTCTTTCGATAATTGGCAAAATTCGGGTTTAGTCCCCAATTCAATTTAGAATTAATCCAAGGCAAACAAAGATCATACCTTTCAACTCCTTTAACACCCAGCTGTATAATGCATCCTAACTTGTCTCGATCATGTAGCATTGTGTGCAATCAAATCTTGAAATACACCGAGTTCTCATATCGAGCTTTGTAAAACCTCCATCTGGACGACAAATGCAATCATGCGTACGCTATTTCTTCATTCGCTAAATGTCATGACTATATGTGCACACTATCCATTCCTCTATTTAAACAGATTCTACAGGGCATTAAAAGGGAAATATACAGGCGCCAACCAAAAGACTACAACAGAGACATAAATCAAAGGACCTAACTTTTTCCCTCCACAAAAGCAAAGCTTACCCTAAGAACCTTTTCACATCAATAAATTCTGATGAATTAGTAGTCTCTTTCTTTTTATAACAGAGAAAAGCAAGAGTAACTATATGCATGTACCTGGGACGAGGGTTTCCCTTTACCATTTTCTGCCCTTACTTTCGCGACGTGTAACCATCAGCAGATATCCCCACATCAAACAAGGTCTTGATGTTGGAAGTACGAGGACTTGAAGAGGGAGACAGAGCCCAATGTGAAGAAGCTAGCAAATTTCTTGGGCTGTCCATTTACTCCTAAAGAGATTGATTGTGGTATAGTGCAAGATATCATAAAGCTGTGCAGCATATAGAGTTTAAAGCAAATAGAGGTGAACAGATCGCGGATCTATCGTATGGGAACTCAATCACGCGGGACGGTCGAGAATAGCAGGTGTTTCTGGCGAGGGCAGGTGGGCGATTGGAAGAATCATCTCTCGCAAGAGATGATCGAGCGGCTTGATCGGATAACTGAGCAAAAGTTTGAGGGTTATGATTTGAAATTCTAGTATCCATCTTGAAGCATAAAGGAGAAAACTAATCCAACATGGGAGCATAGTTCTCGATAATGAGCTAAGATGAAGTTGCTAGAAAGAAGGCTTCAGTTCATCTATGATGCTCTTGTCTCCGACATTTTAAAGTTTGTACCAATATGGGAAGTGCAGTAATTCAAGTTCCAACGGCGGCTTTTTTTGTTTGCTATGCTAATTCCCAAGAATTATAGATCAGTTTAGTCTAATAAATTGGGTCTTTGACCATAGTGAGGTATCAATCACCATTAGCATTATGATGTTCTTTAATTAGTTTTGACCAATAACTTTCATTGAATTTTGAGATTAGAAGTGACACACTTTCTACTATACCTAAAAAGATGCAATTAAATGTTTTGGCGATTAATGAAAGACCCAAATCACTCACACACGTGAAGTTTTTTAATGGTTTTGGCCTCGCATCACTTTTACTAAATTAATGAGGTAACTGTCTGAATATATAATTCTATTACCTCCAAGCCTCTAAACCTAAGACAATTTATGGTTTTCAGATATTTTCATCCCAGGCCATTTTCATAGTCTTCCAGTTTTATACTTGTCATTTGAAAAATGTAGTTGAAGATACATAGAGAAGTATCAAAATGTGCGAATGTTTAGGTACTCGTATTTAGTAATATTTTTAGCGTTTGTTTAGGTGCTTGAATTATTGATGTTTTCGACACTTTATACATATACTGCCGTTTTGAGGCATTGTAGAACAATTTGGCCATCTGTCTGATGTCGCATTGTTTTCTGATTGTGGGAGACTCCTTCCTTTATGTTAACTTTGCTTTAAGCCCAATAACCTCGAGAGCCAAAGATAGTCCACTAGCTTTGCAAACAATATTGCAAGATATTTAACTGTAGTCATGTGGAGGGGAATCCATTTTGAAAGCGTGTTTGCTAAAAAGATGAAGAGCATGGTGGTGGCACAATTCACTCATTTGATAGACTTCAAAAACTTCAAGACATGTTTGGATAGTATTTTCTTAATTCTCCTCTTTGATCGACAAAAAAGTTGTGCCTCTTGTTGTCATAATAATTTTGCTGCCAGGATCAAACCAATTCTACTTTTCTGCAAGTTTTGAGAGTTGGTCCCCACTTATCTAGATCGTAAAAAATGATGAGGACTTTCTGGTCACGGAATCTCCTTTTAATTTGGTTAACTGCATCAAAGTCAGAAATATTCACCAATTTGAAATTGAGAATTTCTGCAGTAATTGTTTTTGCAATCGAACTACCTTGCTGCCCTTTAAAGCTTCTTGAACATCTGAAAGAAGGCTACACCCATGGAACCAACTAGAAATTAGGTTAAAGACAACCATGGCAAGAGTTGTCTTCCGATACCTCCTCGACCGTGGATTACTATATAACGTACATAAGGAGAACCTTCATCTAACAAGTGTACGATGTCTTCAACACGATCTTGAATTCCGACTAAATGTTCGGGCAGATTTTTTCTCTTTTATTCAGCTTGATCAAGACTTCAGCAATGATTAATCTAATGAGTTCACCTTGGCTGTTATATTGGATACAAAAGGGTCTAGTTAGAAAAATCGCAGATAAAATATTAACTCATCTAGTTCAGGAATATTGTAAATTAAACACAAACCAGCCATGGAAGGAGGGAGTCAAGGAGGGGCGGCTGCTTCCCTCCCAAAAAACTTTGTATATATCCTTTGCTAATACGTAGGAAAAAGTTCAACTACAAGTTAATCAACAACTGTCGCGACCTCTTTTCCAAGTGCCCACATATGCGTGCACCTGTTGAGGCTAATGGCTTGACTAGGTCTATTAGGGCTTAGCCTGAGCTCTCTCAATCCCACCAATTCACGACTTATGGTCTAAGTTTTTAATCTGTGAGTTAATTTTAAATAGGAGTCGCCACTAATTAATTTGGGGCGGGTTGATTAGAAACCCGAGTGAAATATTGGGAGAAATATTTCACGCGCAATCAGAGAAACTAAGATCAGGGACTTAATTACACTAGTTAATTGCTAATGCCTTTCCGGTACCTAATCTTGTTTAAACCTAAGGCTTTTTTGGATTTTCAAGGATTTTTTCATGCATTTGTGGAGAAAAAAATATTTTTGGTCTTTTTTCTATTTTTTTAACATGAAATGCCTTTTTTTTTTTGGATTTTTTGATCCTTTTTTGAAAATAAATATTATATTTTACTTTTTCTGGTTTTTTTTTTTGGAAAACATGAACTATTTTGGATTTTTTTTTAAAATAAATTATTTGTATTATTTTTTTGGTTTTATTATTTTTATTTTTTATTAAAATATTATTATAATATAATATTATAAAAACGACCCAAGTTAGATTCTCGGATTGGGACCGACCCGATTTGTTAAAACTAGCAACTCGGGTTGGGCCCGAAGTACAGACCTAACTCGGTGTACCACTTCTTTTAAAAAAAACAAGCCTGAACAAATCAAGCCCATTTTCATTAAGGAAAAGCCTGGCCCAGGAATCAGCCGGCCCAAACCCGGCTTGAGCATATTTGGCCCGAGTCATCCGAAACCCTACTTGATTGCGATTCACGCCCAACCCAGCTTTGACCTGACTCGCACCTTTCTTCCTCTCTGCTTCTTCACGGTGCCAAGGAGGGTGGCTATGACGAGCGACGTCGGTAGTCATTGGGGAGATGCCGTGGGTTAGCGACCAACCAAGAACTCTGGTGGTGAGCTATAGCTTAGCGGGGACACATCTAGAGGTGTGGTATGGTGGCGAGATAGGTAGCAGGCGTTAGGCTAGTGAGGAACGAGATGCAGGGGACGGCGACAACTGAGGGTGATGCTGATGGAGAACCTAAAACGTACTCCACATACTTTGGAACCTAAAACCGGATTTAAGAACCTATCTGATTGTCTAATTCTAGGTTGTCCTAAAACCATGCTCACCAATAATTTATTATTATAATCCACTTACCATAATTTATATCTAGATACATGAAAAATATGAAATATTAATAAAGTAAAAGTCTCAATTATAAAATAGAAATTTGGACTAATGGTTCCAAATCATACAATTATAATCAAATATCATTAAATACTGCAAGATCATATGAAGACATAAACTAAGAAAGACACGAGAACTTAATTCAAGTTTTGATTCTAAGTTTCACCTACCTAAAACTTGGAACCTACCCATTACAAGAGATTCTCCAATTTTTGCAATTCGTAACTTATCCTACATAAATTGGAACCTAGAATTGGACAAGTCCCACTAATCTAGTTATTCAAAACCATGGTCACTCCTAATATCAATCCACACAAGAATTTGACCACATTGAAGCACACCATGTGTCATCAAAGTGCGAATATATATAGATGTGTGGTTGGTGGCTGGTGCCCATTTTTGGGTCAATTTATAGGCCAAATTCAAATAAAAATGCCCGAATCCTTAGATCAGCTAATTCTCCCCCCCCCAAAAAAACTCCAAATTTTAGGTCTAGTCTTAATTTTGTTATGAACTTTTTTTGTCCTAGAAAAACTTCAAACATTAGGTCTAGTTAGAAATCTTTCCCAAATTTTTTTGTCTCATAAAAAACCCCAAACTTTATGTCCAATCTTAAATCCATCACAAACTTTTTCTCCTCGAAAAGAAATATCATCAATTTTTACTCTAGTCCTAAATCTACCTCTGTTAGTCGTCCCTAATTTTTACATCCTAGAGCGATTTTAATTTGAAGATAATTTTCCATGTCACCTTATTGATGTGGGTTTGTTGTCGATGTGGAGATGCCACATCAAATTAGTATTGAACTACGAGGTAGATTTAAGGATAGATTAAAAGTTGGTGCTTTTTTTTTTAGGCAGAACAAAATTTGGGACAAATTTGGGACTAAACCTAAAATTTGAAGTAGATTTGGGACTAGACCTAAAATAGGATTTTTTTCTAAGATAAAAAAATTTGGAGTAGAATTAAGACTATACTTAAAATCTGAGGTTTTTTTTTATTATTATTTAATTTAGGCCTATTTGGATTGAAATTGGCCTAAACTGTACAGCATCGCAGAAGAAGGCATCATTGTTCCTTGTCTGGATCAAACTAAGTGGGCGTTTAACTTTTAAGAAAGTAATCACATTTTTACTTCTTGGAAACTGGGGAGAGAGATGGAACAACCTATCAAATCTTGTGGTATCTTGGGGTGTTTTTAGTAATGCTCTCGAGAATATGTGTTTATGTTTTTTTGTTCTCTGGAATATAAATAGAACATAAACACGTTTGATAATTTTTTATTCTCTAGAGCAGAAATAATAAACAAAAAAAAGTAGTTTTTTTGTTCTTGGGATAAACTCAAGAAATAAGCATTTTTTTTCTTTTCTTTTCTTCCTTTTTCTCTTCTTCTCTTCTTCCTTTTAGTGACTGGCCAGACAAGGCCCAATGACCTCGTCGAAGCCTCATTGGCCCTTGGCAAGGTGGCCTTGAGCTCATCGGCCTCCAGTAAGACCCCCTAAGCCTCACTCAGCCTGTGACATCCCGATTTTCCAATTCTATATTCAATAAATTGAGACGGGCATTTCGTTGGCACGCATATAGTTCTTTTCCTTGATCGGCCACTCATATGAAAACTAGTCTATCGAGTGAAGTGAATTTAAGAGTTTCTAATGCATCAGACTCGAGAATTTGACCAAGAAGCAACTTTTCGACCGAGCTAATCTGCAAGGGTCATTACGGCACGATTAAAATCGATTAGAGATCGGAGATAGGTCGACTCGACAGAGGCATGTGATCAGGTGTGGGTGATTCCACCGGATCGCACAATTCTTGTCGATCGGCACTGGGCCGACTTTTCTATCGATTGGGTACCCTGTGTTCGTATTTGAAATCTTGAGATTACCTCGACAACCGAAAGTCGCCAATGTTTCAAAGATGTACATTGTGGCTTGAGATGATCAACCACAGGTCAAATGCATGGAAATTTCTAAAGGCTACCCTGGTAGGTTGGGCCGCGCTATTATCCCGCCAAAGTGAAATTAATCGTGGAATTGAGATCGAATTCGAAATTGGAAGTCCGGGTGTGTCGCAAATCATTTTAGGATCATTAACTTATGTTTGGAAGATTTTTCATGCAATCGAGTTTTTCAAAGAATTAAATCGAAAAATGGTTAATTTGGTTCGGAAAATTGGTAGGCCCGCCTTTGGTTGTGCTTTTGAGATCTAAGATGGTTCTATGGACAAGTGAAGATGTGAATGGAAGTGTGATGACATTGGATTAATTTTATGGGCTTCAATTGATTCAATTGGAAGAGAATCAAGTGGAATTAGAGAATTGGTTGTCAAGAATTGGGCCCCGGAAAAATAAAATGGGCCCATTGGAAGAGGTTGTGGAGGATTGGGTGAGTGGAGTGTGATGTCACCCATGATGTCATGGTGGTGGGCCATTTTTGTGGGTTAAAGAAAAAGAAAAAGAAAAGAAAAAGCCCCCCCTTCTTCTCTCTCCTCCCTCTCTTCTTCCTCTCTCTTCCGTGCGATTCCTCCATCTTCTTCATCTTCTTCTTCTTCTTCAAACCCAGCAACCAGCAAGTTGGAGAAGCCGCACGCCTCCGCCGTCGTCGTCGCCGCCGCCGCCGTGCGTCCGTCCCGCGCCGCCCGCGCGCGCCGCCGGCCCGCCGTCGCACCGTCTCCGCCTCCCTCTCGCTGCCCTTGCGTCGCGGTTGCTGCATCATCCCGTGCCGGAGCCATTCGGCCACCTCCGGCCACCGTTCGGGTCCCGCCTTGGTCCGGTTTGACCCCTCAACCTTCCCCGGTCCTTCTCCATCTCATCCAAGCTCCTAATCTACCCATTCTCGGCCTCAAATCGCCATGGACAGCAGCCAAGAAAAATGGGTATGCAGCGGGTGTTTGGCCCGTTTTGCCGCCTTCCCGAGCCCGGATGCTCGGCCCGCTTTGAGGAAAGTCGATCCTCGCGTCGTCCCCGTCGTTTTGGTTCGCTCGGCTCGTTAATCCGGTGAGTTTAACTCACTAAATCTTGATTAGAGGGTTAATGATGCCCTAAGTGTGCTTAGTCTAAGTTAAGTGAGATTAGGTTGGTAGATTAGTTTATTTAAATATGGATTAGATTAAGTTGTTTAATTAAAGTTAAACATGTTTAGTTTAAGGGTTAAGTAGGTTTATTTTTAAAATAAACCTTGATGTGACATAAAGGAATTTACTTTTGATTTATTTAAACATTTCGAAATTATTTAATAATTTAATAATATATCATTATTCGAAATTATTAAAATATGATTATTCAATTATTTTCGGAATAAATTTAATTATTTATTTAATTCCGAAAATTTTGTCGGGACCCTAAATTCTCGAATTTCGTGGTCATTCTTTGTGTATTCGGATTTTGAAATTGATGGTCGGATATTATAAATTGAGCGTGAATTGTGAAAAATATGGATATTATTATTTAATTAATTTTCGGAATAAATTTAATTATTTAATAAATTCCGAAAATTATTTTGGGACCCTAAATTCTCCGAATTTTGTGCTGATCGCTTTGTGCATTTAGAATTTGAATTTGATGAATGGATGTGGCAAATTAAGTGTTGATTGTGATAAATAAGGATTTTATTCATAAAAATCCAAGTGTCGGGTTTTAATGCAAAAATTGGATTTTCAATATTATATTAAATAGTGGGGTTTGAAAAAGTGAGATATTGGCTTTCCTGGTTCGAAATTAGCGTGCCCCCACACACGTGAGTAATTTACGGAATATTTTTAATATGAAGAAAAATGGCGAGATCACTATTTTAAGTGGAAGCGTTGAGTGAAATGCAAAAAGTGTCACCTGGGGCCGAGTATGATTTGACTGTGTGATAATTAAGAGGAATCGTCCCGGGCCGTTGAGCCGGACTTGCCCCTATATGGGATGCCCACGCGGTGGATGCGGGTCGCAGATTGATTACTCGGCCCATGCTCCTTCGGGAACGCCGTCGATGTCTTGACGGCCGCGCTCCAAGGTGGGGAGGCGATGCCCGGCTATATGCCGCAGATAGCCGAACAAATGAGTAGGCTATGCCCTTGTGTGGCAGTGAATAACAATTGGAATGCATGTGGAGTGTTGTTGATGTGTCGGATTATGGGACGGAATTGTGTGGCATGGAATGGGACGTGTCATAACGATTTAGTCTTATAATCGGGACCCCGTGGTTGTTGGTATATGAAAGTGAATGTGTTCCGGTTGTTTAAGTCCCTATTGCTATCTCGTGATTGAGTGGTTTGAATTGTGCTAACCCGCATGAAGGAACCGAGGCGAGGTAAGTCTTCGTGTGATGTGGCTAGGCCACCCGGCGTATTTTCTTTCTAATAGGGGTTTAGGGGTTGAACTTGCTGAGACATCGTCTCATCCCGGTTGTGGGATTAAAATTTCAGTCCCCTGTTGACGGAGCGGCTAGATAGCTTTGGTTGGCCTCGGGAGGAGTTGCGAGGGTGAAGTGTTCGACTTGTAGGTCGTAGGACGAGTTCATTTTTAAGAGCGGTCTTTTGTAGACTTTTGACTCGTAGGCTTCTATTTGTAATTCTATTGAATTATGAAAGTGCTATGTTGTGATTGATTGCCTGCTTTTCTATCCCAAGTTAAATGTTGTCGGGGGATTTATAATACGTTCCGCTTGCGCAATAATAATTGAATGGGTCGGCGATATATCCTGGGATGTCGCATATTTGATCGACCGCAGTTGATGTGCACGTGCTCGAGGTTCGGGGCGTGACATCCCCGTTTAAGTGGTATCAGAGCTTGGTCTATATATGGAGTGATAAGGTGCGATAAGTCATGGGATAGTTAGTAGGAAAGGCTTTTAATATGCTGATGCATGTGGTTGATAGCTGATTGGTAGCTTGTTTGTGGGGTCACTCAAATTTCAACCTGATGTTGGAATCGGAAAACAGGTGTCTATAAAGAGCCTGTAGGATGAGTGGCCAGGAGTGGAGAACTCCTTGGAGGAGGTCGGTAGGACCTATACCTCAGGGTAGGATGCTGACAAGAGTCAGTACCTGAGGTAGAGCGCAGGCTTAGTCCAGCGTGTGTGTGAGAGTACCGCCGCAAGTCGGTACTGGGAGTGTAGCAAAGATCAAATGATCTTGGTTTCGATGGGATTGTTCGGGTGCCGTGTTCCTTGGAAGCTTGTTGGGTCGGTGAGTTCGGACCGAGCCGTCGCCGTTGCCGTTGTTTCTACCGCCCGTCTGTGACCGTTGTTGTTGCCGTGCCCGTTAAGGCCTAATGCGGAGTTGTGATCGAGGATCAAGCCGCGATCTCGAGTCGGGGTTCGGTTTAGACGAGAGATGGGAATCAATTGGGGAGAAATGCCGATGTCGAGGAAAGGTGCCCTATTTCACCTAACCGGAAGAGCAGAGTTGGAAAGTCAGTGTTCAACTCGATTGATGGGTGTCGTGTCTATCAGAAAGGACATGGATCTGTCCTGTGCTGTAAAAGGGAAAGAACTTGTTACAGGTGTCGCCAGTAAAGTCATTTAATCAAAGATTGCCCGTATAGGCGAGATGGAACCGCAAAATGCTTTTACATCACCGCCGTTGATAAAATAGAAACAGATGAATCATGCTTCGGGACATTTAGTGGGGTACTTGGAATGGACCTCGGTGCAAGGATGGATGCATGATGTCACTTGATGGGAGGTAAATGACTCTTCGATTATGTGTCGAGATAGTGGAAAGGAGGCATGAGTCGCCCGGTGTCGAGTAAAAGCGGAGCATGCTTTGAATGTGGCCAAACACGGCCGTCGGGTCGAGAATTGTCCGTGTAAGTTCGGGAGAGCGTAAGCACTGCTTCGCAGATAGGACGCCACTAGGATGGCTAGAGGAGTATGAAGGGATCGACCATGCATCAATCGAAGAAAGAATGTTTATGAGATGTTTTATGCGAGTAATGCGGCAGAATTTTCAAAGGTGAAGGTTGTAGAGTTTTCGTTGTGGTAATAAAGTAATAGGAAGATGAGTCTCTGACTATAGTCGTACCTGATGAGTTTGCTTATGTATGACTTGAAAGTCATTTATGAAAAGGTTTGGCTCGAGGAGCTTTCTGCTGTTGTGAATCGTGGCAGTGATATAATTCAATTTGTTCAGTTGGCATATGAAAGTTTTGAATTACTGAAGGTTGAAGAGGAACTTCAATCCTTGTTATTCGTCACTGAAGATGACTTGGTTCAGGTTGTTGGTTATTGAATCTACATGCCAGCTGTAATGGATGCGTCAGTTGATGAGCCGAATATGGAAGATATAATCGTGGTACATAAGTCTTCTAAAGTAATTGCTTTGAAGAATTGCCGGTTTGCTATCGAAAAGAAATAGAGTTCGTGATTGAATTAGCACCCGGAACCAAGCCAGTCCCTAAGGCTCCTTACCGGATGGTGTTGCCCGAGTTAAAAGGACTCAAGGTGTAGATGCGGGAAGTGTTGAATAGGGAGTCATACTTTCCAAAGTGCATAACCTTGGGAGCACCGTTACGTACATGAAGGAGAAATGTGGTTCGTTGTGGTTGTCATCGATATTCTTCAAGATTGACTTGAGGTCAGGATATCATCAATTGAGAATCGGGAAGAAAGACATACCGAAGTTAGTATCTTGCACTTGATACAGTTGTGAGTTCGCTGTAATACCGAGTGGTGTGATGGACACCTTAGCTGGTTGTTTGGATCTAATGAGCAGAATGTTTAAGAGTACTTGAATCAGTGGTGATCGTGCTCAGTGAAGTTATCATGGGGTGTTCAAAGAGTGCCGAGGAGCGCAAGAGACATTAGAAGATGATATTTCGGACTTTGAGGACTCTTGAATCTTATGTTAAATTTAGCAAGTGCGAGTTTTGGATGACTCGTATTGCGCTCCTAAGTCACGTGATTTCGGGCGAAGAAATCTCCGTAGACCCCGTCCAAGATTAAAGCAAAGTGAACAATTAGCCGAGATTGACTACGGTGACGAGAGTAGAAGTTTTTGGGGATTAGCGGGATATTACGTGTTTTATGGAAGGGTTTTCGGCGTCGGCGTTGCGGTTAATTCGACTGCGAGGAAGTAAGAAAAGTTCGTGTGGACGAGATAAGTGCGAGTGTAGTTTTCAAGGGCCTAAAAAGAGGCGACTACCGCGCTTGTGCTTACTATTCCATTTGGTCATAGAAGTGATGAGATACATAGTGATGCGTCGTTTAAAGGATTGGGTTGTGTGTTGATACAAAGGATAGGGTTGTGGCATATGCGTCCCGTCGCCGAGACCTTGGGAGTTGAATATGAGACAGCGTCGTCGCTGGATGGAACTCATTAAGGACTATGACTATGGTATTTTGTACCACTGAAAGGTGAGCAAAGTTGCGGATGCACCGAGTCGAGAGTCCTTAGTTGCATAGTTGGTACTCAAGGATTTGATCTTAATTGAGAAAATTCGAAATTTGGTTTTCAAATCTAAGGTAGGCCACCTTTGGAATCTTATTACTACCCTCGAATTGAACCGAGAGAGCGATCGAATCAAATTGTTTCGGCGGACGATTCGAAATTCGGAAACTTTATAAGAGAATGCGAGATGAGAGAGAGGTTGATTTTCGATTTCGAAGACGAACGCTAAGATTCCGAGGATGATTGTGCGTAGTTGATAATGCGAGAGATTAAAGAAGACATCTTATGGGAAAATCATCATAGCAATGTCGGCGTTGTCCGGACAAAGACGAATAGATCTTTGTTTTGAGTGTGTGACATCCCGATTTTCAAACTCGATTTCGATTGGTTAAATTGGGCATTTCATCGACGCGATTACGTGTGTTTTTCTCGAGTTGGCCACTTACGAGATAACTAGACTAGTTGGGTGAGTTATCAAGGGTTTTAAGGCAAATAGACTTGAGAATTCGACCAGAAATCGACTTCTCGATCGTGCTCATCTTTAGAGATCATTACGGCACAGTTAAAAATCGAATTAAGATTAGAGTTAGGTCGGTTCGACTGAGATGAATGACCGATCGTGGGTGACTCCACTAAATTGGAAAACTCTCGTCAATTGATACTAATTTGATTTTACTGTCGTTTTGGTACCCTGTGTCCGTACTTGAATCATTGAGATTTTCACGACACTTGAGAGTCGCCAATGTGTCAAGAGAGTTCATCGTGGCTCGAAGAAAATCGACCACGGGTCATTTATCCTAAAAAGCTCCGAAAACTACCCAAGAGTCTAGGTCACACCAAAAGCGTATCGGAGTGAAATTAACCGCCAATCTAAGTTCGATTTCGAAATTGGAGATTCTATCTTGTCACAAAGTGGGTATACCGAAGTGTGTGCATCGGATAATTCACCGGCATGGAGTGCCTGGGGATGAATTGTATTTCAAATCTAGATCGATGTTCCAAGTTGGCGAGCTTTCAAATGGTTCTTTCTCTAAGCGTGCACATCGAGAGTGCGGAATTTCGATTGCTTTGAGATGATGTCGGGAAAGAAAGATCACGAGCCGTGGTCGATACAAAGGGTCGGTGATTGCGATTGCCGAGATCGGTGTCAAAGTTATATCGATCTTGACCAAAGGTTCCCGTTTCGGCAGATCAGTCAATTAGTTTCTTTTTAATCGGTGCGGAGCGAGTGTACGGGATTTCGCCGATTGAGATAAGATCGAGAGATCGAAAATCGCAGTCCGGGATGGGTTAGAAATCAGTGATTCGGTCACAGTTATCAGAGACAGTTTAGAGACTGCCCAGAATCGCCAGTTTAGCTTCGCAGATTTTGTATCGAAGACCTTTGGAATTTTAAGTGGGCAAGTGTTTAGTATTTTTGAAACCGAAAGTTGTTTGAGCAAGATAGCAGTGATTTGGCGATCGGTGCGAAGGAGCAACATGAGAAAGAGAAGATTATATGAGACGACTGTACCCCCACCTTTTGTTAAGAATTGGTAAAGGTTTAAATTTCGAGGACGAAATTTTTATAAGAGGAAGAGTTGTGACATCCCGATTTTCCAATTCTATATTCAATAAATTGAGACGGGCATTTCGTTGGCACGCATATAGTTCTTTTCCTTGAGTCGGCCACTCATATGAAAACTAGTCTATCGAGTGAAGTCGTTAAGAGTTTCTAATGCATCGACTCGAGAATTTGACCAAGAAGCAACTTTTCGACCGAGCTAATCTGCAAGGGTCATTACGGCACGATTAAAATCGATTAGAGATCGGAGATAGGTCGACTCGACGAGGCATGTGATCGGTGTGGGTGATTCCACCGGATCGCACAATTCTTGTCGATCGGCACCGGACCGACTTTTCTATCGATTGGGTACCCCGTGTTCGTATTTGAAATCTTGAGATTACCTCGACAACCGAAAGTCGCCAATGTTTCAAAGATGTACATTGTGGCTTGAGATGATCAACCACAGTCAAATGCATGGAAATTTCTAAAGGCTACCCGGTAGGTTGGGCCGCGCTATTATCCCGCCAAAGTGAAATTAATCGTGGAATTGAGATCGAATTCGAAATTGGAAGTCCAGGGTGTGTCGCAAATCATTTTAGGATCATTAACTTATGTTTGGAAGATTTTTCATGCAATCGAGTTTTTCAAAGAATTAAATCGAAAAATGGTTAATTTGGTTCGGAAAATTGGTAGGCCCGCCTTTGGTTGTGCTTTTGAGATCTAAGATGGTTCTATGGACAAGTGAAGATGTGAATGGAAGTGTGATGACATTGGATTAATTTTATGGGCTTCAATTTGATTCAATTGGAAGAGAATCAAGTGGAATTAGAGAATTGGTTGTACAAGAATTGGACCCCGGCGGAAAAATAAAATGGACCCATTGGAAGAGGTTGTGGAGGATTGGGTGAGTGGAGTGTGATGTCACCCATGATGTCATGGTGGTGGGCCATTTTTGTGGGTTAAAGAAAAAGAAAAAGAAAAGAAAAAGCCCCCCCTTCTTCTCTCTCCTCCCTCTCTTCTTCCTCTCTCTTCCGTGCGATTCCTCCATCTTCTTCATCTTCTTCTTCTTCTTCAAACCCAGCAACCAGCAAGTTGGAGAAGCCGCACGCCTCCGCCGTCGTCGTCGCCGCCGCCGCCGTGCGTCCGTCCCGCGCCGCCCGCCCGCGCGCGCGCCGCCAGCCCGCCGTCGCACCGTCTCCGCCTCCCTCTCGCTGCCCTTGCGTCGCGGTTGCTGCATCATCCCGTGCCGGAGCCATTCGGCCACCTCCGGCCACCGTTCGGGTCCCGCCTTGGTCCGGTTTGACCCCTCAACCTTCCCCGGTCCTTCTCCATCTCATCCAAGCTCCTAATCTACCCATTCTCGGCCTCAAATCGCCATGGACAGCAGCCAAGAAAAATGGGTATGCAGCGGGTGTTTGGCCCGTTTTGGCCGCCTTCCCGAGCCCGGATGCTCGGCCCGCTTTGAGGAAAGTCGATCCTCGCGTCGTCCCCGTCGTTTTGGTTCGCTCGGCTCGTTAATCCGGTGAGTTTAACTCACTAAATCTTGATTAGAGGGTTAATGATGCCCTAAGTGTGCTTAGTCTAAGTTAAGTGAGATTAGGTTGGTAGATTAGTTTATTTAAATATGGATTAGATTAAGTTGTTTAATTAAAGTTAAACATGTTTAGTTTAAGGGTTAAGTAGGTTTATTTTTAAAATAAACCTTGATGTGACATAAAGGAATTTACTTTTGATTTATTTAAACATTTCGAAATTATTTAATAATTTAATAATATATCATTATTCGAAATTATTAAAATATGATTATTCAATTATTTTCGGAATAAATTTAATTATTTATTTAATTCCGAAAATTTTGTCGGGACCCTAAATTCTCGAATTTCGTGCTTGGTCGCCTAGCTGTGTATTCGGATTTTGAAATTGATGGTCGGATATTATAAATTGAGCGTGAATTGTGAAAAATATGGATATTATTATTTAATTAATTTTCGGAATAAATTTAATTATTTAATAAATTCCGAAAATTATTTTGGGACCCTAAATTCTCAGAATTTTGTCTTGATCGCCGCTGTGCATTTAGAATTTGAATTTGATGAATGGATGTGGCAAATTAAGTGTTGATTGTGATAAATAAGGATTTTATTCATAAAAATCCAAGTGTCGGGTTTTAATGCAAAAATTGGATTTTCAATATTATATTAAATAGTGGGGTTTGAAAAAGTGAGATATTGGCTTTCTGGTTCGAAATTAGCGTGCCCCCACACACGTGAGTAATTTCTGGAATATTTTTAATATGAAGAAAAATGGCGGGGATCACTATTTTAAGTGGAAGCGTTGAGTGAAATGCAAAGTGTCAGCTGGGCCGAGTATGATTTGACCGTGTGATAATTAAGAGGAATCGTCCCGGGCCGTTGAGCCGGACTTGCCCCTATATGGGATGCCCACGCGGTGGATGCGGGTCGCATTGATTCTCGGCCCATGCTCCTTCGGGAACGCCGTCGATGTCGACGAAGCCGCGCTCCAAGGTGGGGAGGCGATGCCCGGCTATATGCCGCAGATAGCCGAACAAATGAGTAGGCTATGCCCTTGTGTGGCAATGAATAACAATTGGAATGCATGTGGAGTGTTGTTGATGTGTCGGATTATGGGACGGAATTGTGTGGCATGAATGGGACGTGTCATAACGATTTAGTCTTATAATCGGACCCCGTGGTTGTTGGTATATGAAAGTGAATGTGTTCCGGTTGTTTAAGTCCCTATTGCTATCTCGTGATTGAGTGGTTTGAATTGTGCTAACCCGCGGGGAAGGAACCGAGGCGAGGTAAGTCTTCCGTGTGATGTGGCTAGGCCACCCGGGCGTATTTTCTTTCTAATAGGGGTTTAGGGGTTGAACTTGCCGAGACATCGTCTCATCCCGGTTGTGGGATTAAAATTTCAGGTCCCCGGTTGACGGAGCGGCTAGATAGCTTTGGTTGGCTGGAGGAGTTGCGGAGGTGAAGTGTTCGACTTGTAGGTCGTAGGACGCTTCATTTTTAAGAGCCGGTCTTTTGTAGACTTTTGACTTTGTAGGCTTCTATTTGTAATTCTATTGAATTATGAAAGTGCTATGTTGTGATTGATTGCCTGCTTTTCTATCCCAAGTTAAATGTTGTCGGGGATTTATAATACGTTCGCTTGCGCAATAATAATGAATGGGTCGGCGATATATCCTGGGATGTCGCATATTTGATCGACCGCAGTTGATGTGCACGTGCTCGAGGTTCGGGGCGTGACATCCCCGTTTAAGTGGTATCAGAGCTTGGTCTATATATGGAGTGATAAGGTGCGATAAGTCATGGGATAGTTAGTAGGAAAGGCTTTTAATATGCTGATGCATGTGGTTGATAGCTGATTGGTAGCTTGTTTGTGGGGTCACTCAAATTTCAACCCGATGTTGGAATCGGAAAACAGTGTCTATAAAGAGCCTGTAGGATGAGTGGCCGAGTGGAGAACTCCTTGGAGGAGGTCGGTAGGACCTATACCTCGGGGTAGGATGCGACAAGAGTCGCACTGAGGTAGAGCGCGCAGCTTAGTCCAACGTGTGTGTGAGAGTACCGCCGCAAGTCGGTACTGGGAGTGTAGCAGCATCAAATGATCTTGGTTTCGATGGGATTGTTCAGGTGCCAGTGTTCCTTGGAAGCTTGTTGGGTCAGTGAGTTCAGGGCCGAGCCGTCGTTGTTGCCGTTGTTTCTACCGCCGCCCAGTCTTTGTGACCGTTGTTGTTGCCGTGCCCGTTAAGGCCTAATGGAGTTGTGATCGAGGATCAAGCCGCGATCTCGAGTCGGGGTTCGGTTTAGACGAGAGATGGGAATCAATTGGGGAGAAATGCCGATGTCGAGGAAAGGTGCCCTATTTCACCTAACCGGAAGAGCGAGTTGGAAAGTCGGTGTTCAACTCGATTGATGGGTGTCGTGTCTATCGAAAAGGACATGGATCCGTCCCCTGTCTTTGTAAAAGGGAAAGAACTTGTTACAGTGTCGCCGGTAAAGTCATTTAATCAAAGATTGCCCGTATAGGCGAGATGGAACCGCAAATGCTTTACATCACCGCCGTTGATAAAATAGAACAGATGAATCATGCTTCGGGACATTTAGTGGGGTACTTGGAATGGACCTCAGTGCAAGGATGGATGCATGATGTCACTTGATGGGAGGTAAATGACTCTTCGATTATGTGTCGAGATAGTGGAAAGGAGGCATGAGTCGCCCGGTGTCGAGTAAAAAGCGGAGCATGCTTTGAATGTGGCCGGCACGGCCGTCGGTCGAATTGTCCGTGTAAGTTCGGGAGCGTAAGCACTGTTATCTGCAGATAGGACGCCACTAGGATGGCTAGAGGAGTATGAAGGGATCGACCATGCATCAATCAGAAGAAGAATGTTTATGAGATGTTTTATGCAGAGTAATGCAGCAGAATTTTCAGTGAAGGTTGTAGAGTTTTCGTTGTGGTAATAAAGTAATAGGAAGATGAGTCTCGACTATAGTCGTACTTCGATGAGTTTGCTTATGTATGACTTGAAAGTCATTTATGAAAAGGTTTGGCTCGAGGAGCTTTCTCGCATTGTGAATCGTGGCGTGATATAATTCAATTTGTTCGGTTGGCATATGAAAGTTTTGAATTACCGAAGGTTGAAGGGAACTTCAATCCTTGTTATTCGTCACCGAAGATGACTTGGTTCAGTTGTTGGTTATTGAATCTACATGCCACCGTAATGGATGCGTCGCTTGATGAGCCGAATATGGAAGATATAATCGTGGTACATAAGTCTTCTAAAGTAATTGCTTTGAAGAATTGCCGGGTTTGCTATCGAAAAGAAATAGAGTTCGTGATTGAATTAGCACCCGGAACCAAGCCAGTCCCTAAGGCTCCTTACCGGATGGTGTTGCCCGAGTTAAAAGGACTGAAGGTGTAGATGCAGGAAGTGTTGAATAGGGGAGTCATACTTTCCAGTGCATAACCTTGGGGAGCACCAGTTCTGTACATGAAGGAGAAATGTGGTTCGTTGTGGTTGTCATCGATATTCTTCAAGATTGACTTGAGGTCAGGATATCATCAATTGAGAATCAGGAAGAAAGACATACCGAAGTTAGTATCTTGCACTTGATACGGCGGTTGTGAGTTCGCCGTAATACCGAGTGGTGTGATGGACACCTTAGCCGGTTGTTTGGATCTAATGAGCGAGAATGTTTAAGAGTACTTGAATCGGTGGTGATCGTGCTCGGTGAAGTTATCATGGGGTGTTCAAAGAGTGCCGAGGAGCGCAAGAGACATTAGAAGATGATATTTCGACTTTGAGGACTCTTGAATCTTATGTTAAATTTAGCAAGTGCGAGTTTTGGATGACTCGTATTGCGCTCCTAAGTCACGTGATTTCAGGGCGAAGAAATCTCCGTAGACCCCGTCCAAGATTAAAGCAAAGTGAACAATTAGCCGAGATTGACTACAGTGACAGAGAGTAGAAGTTTTTGGGGATTAGCAGGATATTACAGAAGTTTTATGGAAGGGTTTTCAGCGTCAGCGTTGCAGTTAATTCGACTACTGAGGAAGTAAGAAAAGTTCGTGTGGACAGATAAGTGCGAGTGTAGTTTTCAAGGGCCTAAAAAGAGGCTGACTACCGCGCTTGTGCTTACTATTCCATTTGGTCATAGAAGTGATGAGATACATAGTGATGCGTCGTTTAAAGGATTGGGTTGTGTGTTGATACAGCAGGATAGGGTTGTGGCATATGCGTCCCGTCAGTTGAGACCTTGGGAGTTGAATATGAGACAGCGTCGCTGGATGGAACTCATTAAGGACTATGACTATGGTATTTTGTACCACTGAAAGGTGAGCAAAGTTGCGGATATGCACCGAGTCGAGAGTCCTTAGTTGCATAGTTGGTACTCAAGGATTTGATCTTAATTGAGAAAATTCGAAATTTGGTTTTCAAATCTAAGGTAGGCCACCTTTGGAATCTTATTACTACCCTCGAATTGAACCGAGAGAGCGAGATCGAATCAAATTGTTTCAAATGGACGTATTCGAAATTCGGAAACTTTATAAGAGAATGCGAGATGAGAGAGAGGTTGATTTTCAGATTTCGAAGACGAAACGCTAAGATTCGAGGATGATTGTGCGTAGTTGATAATGCGAGAGATTAAAGAAGACATCTTATGGGAAAATCATCATAGCAATGTCGGCGTTGTCCGAGACAAGACGAATAGATCTTTGTTTTGAGTGTGTGACATCCCGATTTTCAAACTCGATTTCGATTGGTTAAATTGGGCATTTCATCGACGCGATTACGGTTTTTCTCGAGTTGGCCACTTACGAGATAACTAGACTAGTTGGGTGAGTTATCAAGGGTTTTAAGGCAAATAGACTTGAGAATTCGACCAGAAATCGACTTCTCGATCGTGCTCATCTTTAGAGATCATTACGGCACAGTTAAAAATCGAATTAAGATTAGAGTTAGGTCGGTTCGACTGAGATGAATGACCGATCGTGGGTGACTCCACTAAATTGGAAAACTCTCGTCAATTGATACTAATTTGATTTTACTGTCGTTTTGGTACCCTGTGTCCGTACTTGAATCATTGAGATTTTCACGACACTTGAGAGTCGCCAATGTGTCAAGAGAGTTCATCGTGGCTCGAAGAAAATCGACCACGGGTCATTTATCCTAAAAAGCTCCGAAAACTACCCAGTAGTCTAGGTCACACCAAAAGCGTATCGGAGTGAAATTAACCGCCAATCTAAGTTCGATTTCAGAAATTGGAGATTCTATCTTGTCACAAAGTGGGTATACCGAAGTGTGTGCATCAGATAATTCACCGGCATGGAGTGCCTGGGATGAATTGTATTTCAAATCTAGATCAGATGTTCCAAGTTGGCAGAGCTTTCAAATGGTTCTTTCTTAAGCAGTGCACATCAGAGAGTGCGGAATTTCGATTGCTGAGATGATGTCAGGGAAAGAAAGATCACAGGCCAGGGTCAGTACAGTGGTCAGTGATTGCAGTTGCCGAGATCAGTGTCAAAGTTATATCAGATCTTGACCAAAGGTTCCCAGTTTCAGCAGATCAGTCAATTAGTTTCTTTTTAATCGGTGCGGAAGCGAGCGAGTGTACGGGATTTCGCGATTGAGATAAGATCGGAGATCGAAAAATCGCAGTCCAGATGGGTTAGAAATCGTGATTCGGTCACGCTATCGAGACAGTTTAGAGACTCGCCCTGAATCGCCGCCTTTAGCTTCGCGAGATTTTGTATCGAAGACCTTTGGAATTTTAAGTGGGCAAGTGTTTAGTATTTTTGAAACCGAAAGTTGTTTGAGCAAGATAGCAGTGATTTGGCAGTATCGGTGCAGAAGGAGCAACATGAGAAAGAGAAGATTATATGAGACGACTGTACCCCCACCTTTTTGTTAAGAATTGGTAAAGGTTTAAATTTCGAGGACGAAATTTTTATAAGAGGAAGAGTTGTGACATCCCGATTTTCCAATTCTATATTCAATAAATTGAGACGGGCATTTCGTTGGCACGCATATAGTTCTTTTCCTTGAGTCGGCCACTCATATGAAAACTAGTCTATCGAGTGAAGCTGTTAAGAGTTTCTAATGCATCAGACTCGAGAATTTGACCAAGAAGCAACTTTTCGACCGAGCTAATCTGCAAGGGTCATTACGGCACGATTAAAATCGATTAGAGATCGGAGATAGGTCGACTCGACGAGGCATGTGATCGAGTGTGGGTGATTCCACCGGATCGCACAATTCTTGTCGATCGGACTGGACCGACTTTTCTATCGATTGGGTACCCCGTGTTCGTATTTGAAATCTTGAGATTACCTCGACAACCGAAAGTCGCCAATGTTTCAAAGATGTACATTGTGGCTTGAGATGATCAACCACATGTCAAATGCATGGAAATTTCTAAAGGCTACCCGGTAGGTTGGGCCGCGCTATTATCCTGCCAAAGTGAAATTAATCGTGGAATTGAGATCGAATTCAGAAATTGGAAGTCTGGGTGTGTCGCAAATCATTTTAGGATCATTAACTTATGTTTGGAAGATTTTTCATGCAATCGAGTTTTTCAAAGAATTAAATCGAAAAATGGTTAATTTGGTTCGGAAAATTGGTAGGCCCGCCTTGGTTGTGCTTTTGAGATCTAAGATGGTTCTATGGACAAGTGAAGATGTGAATGGAAGTGTGATGACATTGGATTAATTTTATGGGCTTCAATTTGATTCAATTGGAAGAGAATCAAGTGGAATTAGAGAATTGGTTGTACAAGAATTGGACCCCGGCGGAAAAATAAAATGGACCCATTGGAAGAGGTTGTGGAGGATTGGGTGAGTGGAGTGTGATGTCACCCATGATGTCATGGTGGTGGGCCATTTTTGTGGGTTAAAGAAAAGAAAAAGAAAAGAAAAAGCCCCCTTCTTCTCTCTCTCCCTCCCTCTCTTCTTCCTCTCTCTTCCGTGCGATTCCTCCATCTTCTTCATCTTCTTCTTCTTCTTCAAACCCAGCAACCAGCAAGTTGGAGAAGCCGCACGCCTCCGCCGTCGTCGTCGCCGCCGCCGCCGTGCGTCCGTCCCGCGCGCCGCCCGCGCGCGCCGCGCGCCCCGCCGTCGCACCGTCTCCGCCTCCCTCTCGCTGCCCTTGCGTCGCGGTTGCTGCATCATCCCGTGCCGGAGCCATTCGGCCACCTCCGGCCACCGTTCGGGTCCCGCCTTGGTCCGGTTTGACCCCTCAACCTTCCCCGGTCCTTCTCCATCTCATCCAAGCTCCTAATCTACCCATTCTCGGCCTCAAATCGCCATGGACAGCAGCCAAGAAAAATGGGTATGCAGCGGGTGTTTGGCCCGTTTTGGCCGCCTTCCCGAGCCCGGATGCTCGGCCCGCTTTGAGGAAAGTCGATCCTCGCGTCGTCCCCGTCGTTTTGGTTCGCTCGGCTCGTTAATCCGGTGAGTTTAACTCACTAAATCTTGATTAGAGGGTTAATGATGCCCTAAGTGTGCTTAGTCTAAGTTAAGTGAGATTAGGTTGGTAGATTAGTTTATTTAAATATGGATTAGATTAAGTTGTTTAATTAAAGTTAAACATGTTTAGTTTAAGGGTTAAGTAGGTTTATTTTTAAAATAAACCTTGATGTGACATAAAGGAATTTACTTTTGATTTATTTAAACATTTCGAAATTATTTAATAATTTAATAATATATCATTATTCGAAATTATTAAAATATGATTATTCAATTATTTTCGGAATAAATTTAATTATTTATTTAATTCCGAAAATTTTGTTTAATCGGGACCCTAAATTCTCGAATTTCGTCGTGCCGGTCGCTCTTGTGTATTCGGATTTTGAAATTGATGGTCGGATATTATAAATTGAGCGTGAATTGTGAAAAATATGGATATTATTATTTAATTAATTTTCGGAATAAATTTAATTATTTAATAAATTCCGAAAATTATTTTGGGACCCTAAATTCTCAGAATTTTGTGCTGATCGCCGCCGTGCATTTAGAATTTGAATTTGATGAATGGATGTGGCAAATTAAGTGTTGATTGTGATAAATAAGGATTTTATTCATAAAAATCCAAGTGTCGGGTTTTAATGCAAAAATTGGATTTTCAATATTATATTAAATAGTGGGGTTTGAAAAAGTGAGATATTGGCTTTCGTTCGAAATTAGCGTGCCCCCACACACGTGAGTAATTTCTGGAATATTTTTAATATGAAGAAAAATGGCGGGGATCACTATTTTAAGTGGAAGCGTTGAGTGAAATGCAAAGTGTCCTGGGGCCGAGTATGATTTGACTGTGTGATAATTAAGAGGAATCGTCCTGGGCTGTTGAGCCGGACTTGCCCCTATATGGGATGCCCACGCGGTGGATGCGGGTCGCAGTTGATTCTGGGCCCATGCTCCTTCGGGAACGCCGTCGATGTCGACGAAGCCGCGCTCCAAGGTGGGGAGGCGATGCCTGGCTATATGCCGTAGATAGCCGAACAAATGAGTAGGCTATGCCCTTGTGTGGCAGTGAATAACAATTGGAATGCATGTGGAGTGTTGTTGATGTGTCGGATTATGGGACGGAATTGTGTGGCATGGAATGGGACGTGTCATAACGATTTAGTCTTATAATCAGGACCCCCGTGGTTGTTGGTATATGAAAGTGAATGTGTTCCGGTTGTTTAAGTCCCTATTGCTATCTGTGATTGAGTGGTTTGAATTGTGCTAACCTGCAGGAAGGAACTGAGGCGAGGTAAGTCTTCTGTGTGATGTGGCTAGGCCACCCGGGCGTATTTTCTTTCTAATAGGGGTTTAGGGGGTTGAACTTGCTGAGACATCGTCTCATCCCGGTTGTGGGATTAAAATTTCAGGTCCCTGGTTGACGGAGCGGCTAGATAGCTTTGGTTGGCCTGGAGGAGTTGCAGAGGTGAAGTGTTCGACTTGTAGGTCGTAGGACAGTTCATTTTTAAGAGCCGGTCTTTTGTAGACTTTTGACTGTAGGCTTCTATTTGTAATTCTATTGAATTATGAAAGTGCTATGTTGTGATTGATTGCCTGCTTTTCTATCCCAAGTTAAATGTTGTCAGGGGATTTATAATACGTTCCGCTTGCGCAATAATAATTGAATGGGTCGGCGATATATCCTGGGATGTCGCATATTTGATCGACCGCAGTTGATGTGCACGTGCTCGAGGTTCGGGGCGTGACACAGCCACTAGAGAGGCTCAACCTTGCTCGGCCACGGCAAGGTCGACCCAACTATGTGCGAGCAAGGTCGAGCCTCACCAGTGGTCGGACGAGGTCATTGGTGGCTGACGAGGCTCCCCTGAGGCCGGCGACCTCACCAACCCTAGGCCGGCCATGGCCAAGGTCGGTGACCAGCTAAAGAAAGGAGAAGAAAAAGAAAAAAGAAAAAGTAATAAAATTATTAATAAATAAAAGAAATTCTAAGTCACAAAAATATTTGAGGTTGTACCAAATATATTTCTATTCCGTAAATAGAAATTTTGTGTAGTTATCAAATATCTTAAAATGCTTTCGTAAACTGTTCCCGAAAACAAAAATATAAAAAATATTTATAAATAAAAATTGTTTCCGAAAATGAGAATGTAACCATACGCACCCTTCATGTCTGCTAGCTATGCTTCAGACCATTATTGCACTCAAGGCTTGTGGTGGGTTCTTCATTGATTTTTAAAAAAGGGCATAGGAGAATGTCGCTTACTCCTTACAACGTAACGCAAGTCAATTTGATCCCAAGCACGACGACTTTGGCTTGGCCTCCATTTGTTCTTTTTCATACTCATATTTACCAGGTTAAAATATTGGATTCCTCCCTAGCTATAATACGTAACTTCTCGGTCTTCATCAAAATAATTGAACACGATCATATAAAAGGATTAAAAAGACTTATTTATCGACAAAATATTTTAAGATCGACAGGAAAAAGGCTTTGGTATCAAATTGGAGATGGTTGAGCATGGTCCGGGTTGTGCAAGTCCACCCTCTAACCCTAGGACCAACTTGTACATTGTTGGTTCTCAATTTTTGAGATCGAGGATCAAACTGACGCAATATGTTCAGTTCGGTTCCAAGGTTAACCCAAGACCAACCGATAATTTTTTTGTTTTATTTTTTGTATTCCTCGAAGAGGCGACCGAGGACTAGATCAGCCCAATGAGTTCAGCGACAAGCAAGGTCAACGAAGAGAGGCAAGCGGTGCAAGCGGCAAGCATCAAATGGGGTGAGTGTTGAACGGCGAGTACGGCAAGTGGCGAGCAATAAGGGAGGCGAGCAGTGAGCGGCGTGAGCGACCAAAAGTGAGTGAGGCAAGTGTCGAGCGGCAAGTAGGGAAGCTGTTTGTTTCAATTTTGGCAAATTGAAGACTAAGCGGACAAAGAAGATAAAAGAGAATAAGTACTAAAGGAGGATATCATGAGAAGCTATTTACATTGTTTTAGATGCTGTGAGAAGTCCTCACATAGATATTTTCCTCTTTTGTAAATTATGGCTGTTGATGTTGTAAAAAGCATTAGAAGTCTAAGCTATTAAAGAATAATGAAAATTACTTAAACTCCTCACTAAGTAGCCTTTTAATGCTATTGACGCCATGTAACTTAGGTTTTTCTCTATATATAAAAATCATAAATAATATAATAATATATTATATATATATATATATATATATATATATATATATATATTGTATATAATATATACAGTTAGGGTTAGTCTGAGTTGAATTGACTCTAAACTCCTAGAATTGATGATCAACCCGCATAGTACTAGTCCAAAGATCTCAAGACCAAGGACTGACCCACTTCCCCTGGGAATCGAATCGGGACCGATGGGTTGGGCTAATCCAAGGTTAGTCCAAGGTTGAACCTAAATCGATGCTCATCCCTAAAATTGGAAAGAGAATATTTATTACTTCAGGGACTCGTTTCTTTCTTGTTTCATTAGAGAGTTTTCAACCTCTAAGATTCATTTGAATATCTGGAACTCGTAAGAAATTTGAGATTAGATTTGGCTTAAGAAAATAGTCATCAAATTCACTCTATCTTAAAGCAAATTGTTCCCAAATTGTGGAATGACTCTTTGTCTCCTCCTCTAGGTTGATAGACTTTATAGATAGTCAAGTATGAAATTCAATAATCCTATAGTTGAATCCCTACTAGTTCCATGATCTAAATGTAGAAATTGTGAATTATAGCAATAAATCATCATGCTATGTGCTCTCAATTCTTCAAAGCTAACTGGAAATTATCTTGTGTTTTTTGGATTGACTCTATCTGAGGAGTGATTGGGTTTGGATTGTTGGGGGCTAATAATACAATATAAAGGGAGCTGAATAAGTTGTTTTAGAAAACTTGACAACTTTTTTCGAAAATTAGCTAGTGCTAAGTTAAGATCAAGTCAATGTGATGTTTCATAACTTGTGATGGAACCATGTGCTAGTAAGAGTGAAGTATAGTGGTTCGGCTTTCTCCCAAAACCCTATCCACTCTTGTAGATTGCACTAGTGATCTACTGAGAAAGTTACAATCAGTACACATTGATCCTTGCATAAGATGGATCACATTATTAGGATTTAGCTACTACTCTTACTCTTGTACGCTTAATCTTTAGCACAATTACTTAAACGGCATGAATACAATGCTCGGAGAAACAATCAAAAGAGAGAGTACCGCTTGGAACATGGCTAGTAACAAATCTTTAGATCTTGGTATGTTACTCTCTATAAAATTTGGTTTCTAAGGTCTTCTCTTTTATAACTATCTTTCGAAGGTGGATTGGAGAAGCAAAGAGCCGTTAGAGTTACTGTTGAACTGTTGTCCAGAGATAAAACTATCCATACAATCTTTTTTCCTTAGCATTTGGAAGCTACCTAAAAATAGCATATGTTGCTATTCTTTCGTTGCAGTCTTTGACAAATCTGTTAGACAACATAGTTTCTCAATTATTGATTGGGATAAGTACACTAATGGTGTCATAAGTTATGTACGGCGCTCACTTTGGTGCCAAAAGTTTCCGTCGGATCACTTAAGTGCCAAAAAATTTGAAAAACGCTCACTTTGGTGCCAACTCCGACGAAATTGGCTGGAAATCCGACGTGGCCTTTTTTTTTATTAATTTTTGACGCCGACGTGGCTCGTCAGAGACTTGAGTTAACATCCAAACACCAAAACGACGCCGTTTGGCATCTTTCCCCCAATTTTGAAACCCTAATCCCCAAATTGAGAGAGAGGGAAGCTCGTCTTCGTGTCTTCTTCTTCCTCGAAGACCCACACCAACAACGGCACCGGCACGGCACCACTGAAGAATAACAGACCGGCAAAGACACCGGCAACAACACCAAAGACCGCACCAGCGAAGAAGAAGACACCAAAGAGCCCCTTCGACCCATCTTCTTCCTCCTCCTCCTCCGCCCTCGCCTTCGATTTTTCCTGCGCAACAATTTCAGTCTCTCCTCGCTCACCTGGCCGAGCAACTACAATGGTGGCTGAGCGATGGTGGCCGAGTAGCGACGGTGGCCGAGCGACGGCGGGCGAACGACGGTGGCCGAGCGGTGAAAACCCTAATTTTTCCCCATATGAGCTAAACGGCGTCGTTTCCATGAAGCCATCCACGTAGGACGGCAAAACGACGTCGTTTTCTTAAGGAGGACCGAAAACGACGTCATTTAAAGCCTTATCAATTTTTTTTTTAAAAAAAAAAAATCATTTTGGCCGGAATCTTTCGCCGGAGGCCGGAATCTTTCGCCGGTGGCACCAAAGTGAGCGTTTTTCCTCCGATTTGGCACTTAAGTGATCCGACGGAAACTTTTGGCACCAAAGTGAGCGCCGTACACAACTTATGGCACCATTAGTGTACTTATCCCTTATTGATTTCATTTGGATTTTACTATTGTGTGATTTCAGAGCCATGAGTTTATGTTGAGAATTTTGAATAATGACAAAAAAAGGATAAAAAAATCGAAACTCCATCGCTATTAAACATGTGCATATCCATTTAAATATATATATATATATCAACTTTAAGTTCAATTTCAATTTTGCTCCACATCCAAAAAAGGGAGTTAATTTCTTCAAAATTATCAATATCGAAGGTTGTTATCCCTAACGAGAGTAAAAGTATTGGTGAAGATGTAGGTTCAAATAATGAACCTCTAAATGATCATTATATTGATAATTTTGAAAAAATCGATAGTGATATCTGGATGTGGTGGTGGATTTGAGATGGTGATAATTTCCATTCGCACCCCCCTCTCCCCATTAGACAAAGGCAGCGTATTTCACCTGGTGGATACCCGGCGGATCCGCCATTTATAAGACCCCAAAACCCGCCGACCTTAATGGAGCACTCGGCTCCACTCTCCCTCACTCACGGGCCCCGGATAATTAGAGTCTCAAAATCAAGCACTCGTGGCAATATGATTCTTGAGCCGGGCGAGAAGAAAAACGATGCGCACAATGTGCAGGAGATGGAGAAATCGACCGCTGGATTGGATGGATCAACGGATGGAGAGAGGGAGGAAGAGAGGGAGAGGATCGGACGTTTGGAGAGAGAGAGAGAGAGAGAGAGAGAGAGAGAGAGAGAGAGAGAGAGAGAGGATCAATCTCTTGGGTTTTATAGAGGGGGGAGATGAAGGAGTGACGTTAGAACTATTAATACTGAGATTGAGCGAGAGAGAGATGAAAGGCCTCAAATACGTATTCAAACCTAAGCAGGCCCGGTGCCTGATGAAACCCAATGTCATTGTCTCGAGCCAAAATCTCTAGAGGACTCATTGAGCTTGAAAATTTTTCACTGAGGTAAGCACTGGCTAGGATATTATCAATTATGTGCAAATTATTCTTTTATTATTGATAAGATAGTCAATAACTTCATTTTAAATGGAATTGAACGTACACAAACTATATCGACAAAACTTGAGAATGTAGGTACTATGAATAGAACTAAATGTATACAAATTATGCTGGAATTAATTGACGACAAAGTTCGAGAACATGAAGAGGCAACACTGGAATTTAAGCGATGATGGAAATCTGAAAGCTATAGCTAAAAAACACACTAGAATTTAATCTATGACACGGAGTGTAAAAATTAAAACTCTAATGCATCAATTGAAGAGTAATTGCAAGATAACATTTTTTTTTGTGCACTTGCGAGTTCTCCAGTAGATTAGCGATGGTATATATAGCATTCATGCCATAACCATGTAAGAGCAATTCTCCTGTAGCCATGTCTCCATGTCTCTACATCTTCGAGAATTTTGTGCCCATACTCTAACGATACCATGATCTTATTCAAGTGATTGCTCCTTTAAAGTTGCGTTTTGATCCTTTATGTCCTCATCCATTCTTGCTCCATGATTTATTGGTCTTCGTAGCTACACTCACCAGTGATTTCAAATTCGAAATTTTATATCTACATCTTGATGGCCTCTAAGTATCTAATCTTTTTGCAGTGTTTCGATTGGTAATTTATTTGACTCATTTAATCAATATTTTTATCAACAATCATCAATCATACCATTTGTCATTACAGCCTATCATTGGTCATCACTGTACACCACTCTTGACAGCGGTTTCTTATAGCCATCGACAATGACTTATAGCTTACTCTAGTCACGTGCTTATTCATTGACTTCACTGTGAGTCCAAGCTCAGCATCTCCAAGGAAGGAGCACCCAAGAAAATCCAACCCAAACTTGAAGAGCAAAACCCTAGCCAGCTAGCCGACCCTCCTAACGAAGGATTCACATGTCACCCATGTGATGTTAGCATGAGATGACTTGAAAATTGTGGACGAAAGTAGATACATGTGGCGAGACTTATGGCGTCTACAAGGCAAAGAAAATTGTGCACAGAAGCACTTTTGTAAACAGTAAATTTTGTCGTGGAAATTTTATTATGTGCGGAGGAGGACAAAATTGTGCACAAAAAGCACTTTTACCAACAGTAAATTTTGTCGTGGAGATAGGGGGACAAAATTGTGCACAAAAGCACTTTTATAAACAGTAGATTTTGACGTTGAAATTTTTTCATGTGTGGAGGACCCCAACGCTCAGGGCATAATCAGTTGTTTCCTGCTGTTCACTTTGACAGTTTTGGCCTCTTGCAATCATATCATCCGCTCGACGACCTGCAAGTTGACGAAATTTAGAAATGACAAAGACCGAGGGCGATGAAAAGATCTTCGTAGATTGCTCCTCAGTCCTCTGAGGTCTTTAACAATGTCTATCTTCCTTTTCTTTGCCTTCATTTTGTTATGAATCGGCCGATCACGAAGAAATAAAGAACAAAAACAAGTTAAGAAAAAATTGAGACGCCAAAATTTTTATCATAATTCCATTATAATTAACTAAGATAAGTGTATTAAAAATCTTAAAGCTTATTACGAAAATGTAATTAAATTCTAAAACTTACAAAAAATACAATCAAATGTTAAAACTTGTCAAATTGGTTCAATTAAGTTTTAAAGTTAACACTGTCAGATTTACTAACGGAAAATGTTGACGTGGCGCGGACGTGAAATTTTAAAAGATTTTTTATTGTCCACGTGACTTTTTAAAATTATTTTTTATTCAATTTTTTAAAATAGATTTAAAAAAAATTATTTTTAAAAAAACTGTAAGAAAAAGAAAAAAAGAGAAAATGGTAGCTCCTCCATTGCCGCCGCCACCCACCGCCGTAGGGGCTAGTGACGATCGTCGACCCCTCTGGTGATGGGCGGCGGCGGAGGCAAAGGAGCTACCATTTTCTTTCTTTTTTTTTTTTTTAACAGTTCTTTTAAATAAATTTTAGCTTTTCTTTTTAGTTTTTAAAGTTAATTTTGAATAAAAAATAATTATAAAAATTCATGTGAAAAATAAAAAATCATTTAAAATGCCATGTTTGTGCCACATTGCCTCACATTTTCCGTTAGCATTTTAATAAAAGGTCCTTTGTATATTGGTTTCTTTATTCTATCTTGCATTTCTTCGTACATGCAATCGGTCCCTCCAATTTGTTCTACGGACACGATTAACGCTTCTGCCCTGTACTTTTTCTTTTTTTGGGATTTGCCTTGTCGTCGATGTGCGTATAATTGATTGCCGTGAACGGCTCACACTTGAATCCCCCTCTAAGAGCAAGGGCAGAAGCACAAAGGTCCCAAAGGGGTTAAAAAAGAGAGTCTGAGAGAGTATCTTTTCGAAATGAAAGTAGTGCAGTGGCTTCTACCGGTGGCTGTGGCCTGGTGGTTGCGACAAGGCGGTGCTCCCACTGTGGCCGGAGAGTGTGCAACCAAGTGTGGGGACGTGGACGTACCTTATCCGTTCGGGCTCGAACTCAAGCGTGCCAGGTCCCAAGAATTTTTCCTCAATTGCACCACTGAAGGGAACCATCCACAACTACTTCTTGCCGACGGGGGGAATTGTCCGATACGCAATATGTCGGTCGACGATGCAACCATGGTCATCAGTGTCTCCGAAGCATTCACCTGTTACGAACCAGACGGCCAGGAAACAGTCAAATGGTACAAGCCCTCAACCTATATCCATATCCACCGTACAGATTTTCGGACACCCGGAGCAAGCTCACCGTCCTCGGCTGCAACCCCTATGCGGTCATGTCCGACCGAGATGGGACGTTTGGGAGCGGGTGCCTCTCCTACTGCAGCCACAGCTTCGACTGGGCTAATGAGACCACTTGCTCCGGTTTCGGTTGCTGTCAAACATCCATCCCGAAGGGGCTTAAGATGCTTAACATTAGCATCGAGCACCTCGACAAGGAAGCCTGTGGACTGGCCTTCGTGGCGGACGATAGGTCATTCAATATATCCAACAGGAAACTCCCGACCTTGAAGGAAGTAGGAAAAAGGTCGGACGTAGTTCTGGACTGGATGGTCGATTGGAACGTGACTTGCGGAAAGGCCAGCTTGAACCAGTCGGGCTATGCCTGTGGCAACAACACGGACTGCCATAACTACGTGAATGGACCGGCTTATTGCTGCTTATGCAAGCCTGGGTACAACGGGAATCCCTATAATCGCTCCCACGGTTGTCAAGGTAATAAACACATATTGACTCCTCATGCATCATTGCCCTCGAATATATTGTGTGGATTATTGACTAATTAATCACCAAGTAAGAACCGGAGAGAAGACTACTATATGATTCCATCTAGTTTTACCCATTTAATTAACCGCTGGTAGATTTGTGCACCTTTCTCTCTCTCTCTCTCTCTCTCCTCAACCTCTACCTCCACCCTCCGGTTTGCCCCTCACGCCACTGCCATGGCCACCATCATTCGGCCACCACCTTAGGTGAGCCCACCCTCGTCCTTCTTGCGCCGTCAGACCACAGCCGTGGTTTCCTTCTTTCTGTCTCTCTTTTTACTATACCGATCCACACTCCCTCTCCTCCACCGACAACAGCACCCCCACTAAGGAGATGACAACAAGTGCCGTCACCACCACAGGCAACGACCTCTCTCTCTCTCTCTCCTGTCTTAGTGAGTCTGGCTTTTACCTCATGTCGGTTGTGAAAAGTCCCCGGTACCATCTCCTCCGCCATGAAGGAGATGAGATTTGATTGATAGTCTCTTCCACGAAAGGGGAGATCATATCTATAGGTCTCCTCCGTCGACGGACGAGGCAACGGTGTGTGGTGTTGAAGACGCGTCCTTAACTCATCTGTACATCAATCTGGACGATGAGAGGATGAAACCGTGACTCGACGGTGGCGGGGATGATGATGCGATGGTCAGTGTCATGGTTGGGCTGGGCCATGTGGTGGTGTAGGAGAAAATACTAGGGAGTCACGTTCCACGTTCCACCGTGATAGCGTAGTCCCGGGCTACTCAGTAATCAGCACGTGGTGCCACGTGGCGTGGCTGGGTCCCACGGACGAAGTACCACCAGAGCGTAGTCTCGTTCCTTTTCCCTCTCTCAACTATTCATCTTCCCCACCACCTACTTTTTTTTTTGTCACCGTAAAACACAAGAACTCGTCATTAGACAAGATAATCAGATCTGAGAAAAAGGAAGGAAAAGAAAAAGGAAATTAGGGGAAAATTGATGGAAGATAGCGAGGCTCAAGTTCGTCTTAAATGAAACAACTGAAAGGAGCCGCACCACGGCTGCAACCAGTTCTGGCCGTCCCGCCAATAAAGGTCCGGTTGTCAGTGCCTGCCCGATTTCATTATCTCTCTCCTCCGTAAACGTGTGAATCATCTCAGCCTCCTCTTTTTTATTTTCACGCATTCTCATTTCCTTTTTCATAGTCATTGGTGGAGGAGGAGGATATTGGTGATGAATTTCTGGGAAGCTGTCGATCAAAATGATAACGATGAAGACTACGCGGAAATTTAAAGCGAAGCACAAGGATTTCTTCGTCTTCTTCTTTTCCCTTCTTTTTCTTTTGCTTTTGTTTAGCGTTGGAGGAGAAAATGTTCATAGATATATGGACACAGGTAGGTCTCCGTTTAGGGGTGATGAAATCATCGGCTATGCCATCGACCCGAGCGGAGGGCGACCATCGCCGATGGCAGGTCAGCCGGTGCCCTCTCATGGGCAAAGCCTTCGGTGACCATCCGGTTCACCCATGAACAGTGGAGAGAGAGAGGAGGAGAGAGGCTTCATCTGTGAGTCCCATCCACGCCGCAAGGTGCCATGTGTCGACCACCGAGTGGCCCCGGACTAAGCTAGTGTGGTGAAGGGAATGTTGGTTGAGTGGAAAGTGATAGGGGGGGAGAGAGAAAATGCTTTTTCCTAATTTATTTGATGCATACTACCTCATACTATAATTATAATAGGAGGCCTGTGATGGAATTTTAATTGGACTCGAGTCCATCTCTGGCATGATCATCGGACCCAACATTATCAATAGTTACCATAGACCCAATTGAGTCAATTCGGGTTTGAGCAAGTATTTCTTCTAATGTTCCAATTTTTGCTTGATGGAATAAGTTAACGCGGATGCCACCGCCTTGCCATTGTCGTCAACATCATTTCTAGCGCAACCACAATCTTGTCTTCTCCTTCGAATTCCTATGCTCCATCTTTGATATATTTTCATTAAACGTGATAGGCATACTAAAATGTATTTAGATGGTTATATCTAACGAGCACGTCATATTTAATGATGCATAGTAGCGTGTCCACCTCACTCATTGAATGATGGCCCATATTATTTATGTAAAGGTCAATGTCCTCCCTCCTAGGCTTAGTTGTCGTCCCCAGTGAGCATATCTAATATGGTGACACCCCATCTGCCTTGCTTTGGAAACGTAAGGTTCATGTGCATTGCAAAAGTTCCACTTCCACAAGTTTTTTTATGCCGGATCTTATCCAAGCTCCTGTGTCGTTAAGGGGTCTTGTATAAAGTTTGAGGCAGCTTTGATCTCCACCAGTGGCAAAACACGACATCATTGTTGAGCTCAAAGTTGACATGGAGAGAGCAGAGAGTAGATAAAGAAGAAATATCTTAAGAGACGATAGACATGTGTTGTGAAACTATAACCAAAACCTAAATTGGATAGCATTATGTATACAATAATCCATATTCCCACTTGTTTAATTTGTTTTTGCAATTGACAAAGATAATGGTTCAATTTTTCTTCTACATAATTTAGACATCAATGAGTGCGAGGAGCCATGAGTACACTCATGCCATGGAAAGTGTAGGAATAAGCCCGGGAACTACACATGCGATTGCTCATTCAGAATGCTAGGTGATGGTAAAGTTAGTTGCCAAATTTCTCAGTGGGTTATGCTTGTTGCAGGTACTTTCGTACATATCCTCAAATCATCCACCAATATTCATATTATATCAATTCATTCTAGATTTTTCAGTTAGTTTTACGATACAAATAGTTCATGAACTTTGATTTAAAGTGCAATATCATCCCTAAACTTTTAATTTATTCAATGTGGTCTATGAAGTATTGGTAAATGTTCAGTTTAGCCCATAAACTATTGATAAATGTTCAATTAAATCCTTACATTTGAGTCATTTTCATATAATATAGGGATTAAATTAAACATTTACTAATAAATTTGGAGACCACATTCAATAAATTAAAAATCCAGGAATAGTATTGTACACTTGGTCAAGTTTAGCTGCCTACAAATAGCATATGTTGCTATTCTTCCGTTGCAGTTTTTGGCAAATCTGTTAGACATCATAGTTTCTCGATTATTGGTTTCATCTGGATTTTACTATTGTGCGATTTTAGAGCCATGAGTTCATGTTGAGAATTTTGAATAAAGACAAAAAAGGGATAAACAAATCGAAACTCCATCACTAATAAACATGTGCATATCCATTTAGAGGCCTAATTTCCTAAAAAAAAGAAAAAAAAGAAGAAATATCAACTTTAAGTTCAATTTCAAAAAGGGAGTTAATTTCTTCAAAATTATCAATATCAGAAGGTTGTTGTTCCTGACAAGAATAAAAGTATCGGTGGAGATGTAGGTTCAAATAATGAACCTCTAAATGATCATTATATTAATAATTTGAAAAAATCAATAGCGATATCTGGATGTAGTGGTGGATTTGAGATGGTGATAATTTCCATTCGCACCACCTGTCCCCCCTAATGATCATTATATTAATAATTTTGAAAAAATCAATAGCGATATTGGGATGTGGTGGTGGATTTGAGATGGTGATAATTTCTATTCGCACCACCCGCCGCCCCCCACTAATGATCATTATATTAATAATTTTGAGGGGTGAGTTTGTTTGGTTTGAACAGAGGCTCAAACATGATTTGAAAGCACTTTTGTCGTGGAGATTCTTTCATGTGCGGAGGAGGACAAAATGATTCTTTCATTTGCGGAGGACCCCAACGCTCAGGGCAGCATCATTTGCTTCGTTCAGGGCAGCATCATTTGCTTCCTGCTGTTTCACTTTGACAATTTTGGCCTCTTGCAATCATATCATCCACTGGACGACCTGCGCGTTGACGAAATTTAGAAATGACCAAGACCGAGGGCGATGAAAAGATCTTCATAGATTGCTCCTGAGTCTTCGTGGGGTCTTTAACCATCTCTTATCTTCCTTTTCTTTGCCTTCATTCTGTTATGAATTGGCCGATCACGAAGAAATAAAGAACAAAAACGAGTTAAAGAAAAAATTGAGACACCAAAATTTTTATCCTAATTCCATTATAATTAACAGGACTTAGTACAATAGAAGTCTTAAAACTTGTTACGAAAATGCAATTGAGTCCTAAAACTTATAAAAAGTGCAATCAAATCTTAAAATTTATCAAATTGGTTTAATTGAGTCCTAAGATTAACACCGTCGACTTACTAATGGAAAATATTTACGTGACGTGGATGTAACATTTTAAATGATTTTTTATTGTCCATGTGGCCTTTTAAAAGTTATTTTTTATTCAATTATTTTTAAAAAAATATATTTAAAAGTTAAATTTAATTTTTAAAAAAATGTAAAAAAAATGGGCGGCAATGGCCGCGGTGGAGGAGCTATCATTTTCTCTTCTTCTTTTTTATTAACAATTCTTTTAAATAAACTTTAGCTTTTCTTTTTTAGTTTTTAAATCTAATTTTGAATAAAAATAATTTTAAAAAGCCATGTGGAAAATAAAAAAATTCATTTAAAATGCCACGTCGCACCACGACAAAGCATTTTGCGTTAGCAAAATCTGACTCGGGTATTAACTTTAGAACTCAGTTGAATTAATTTGACAAGTTTTAAGACTTACTTGCACTTTTTGTAAATTTTAGGATTTAGTTGTATTTTCATAATAAATTTTAGGACTCTTATTGTACTTATCTCCTAAATTTATGATATAGTTCTGCGAAGAAAAATCCATCTCAAGCACTCAGTCAAAGCGGCGCTTCAAGACTTTTTTCTTTCTCTAGACACGAGTGGAACGAAGGCCACTTTATGAACCCTTGGCATCCAACTAAGAGGAGATACTTCTATATGAAAATTTGTAGAATATCTTGCTCAAAGTCGGACCGATATTTCCTTATTTAAGTCCTTTTCATGCACAGAGTCCAACAACAAGTCAGAATAGGAATCTTAGTGTAAAATATATTGTTTCTTTCGCTAACTTAAGTTGTGCATGGTAACCCTTCCCAGCCCAAGAATTTCTATTCTTTTCTTCCACATAACAAAAAAAGAATAGAAATCCGTTTGATAATGGCAAGTTAGTTTTTTGTTTCCGGGAACAAAAAGTTAGCCCGAGAATGGTTTTGGAATAGAAATGAGAAGTAAAAAAAATTTGCTTATTGTTTCTAGGAATAAGTTTAAGAAATAAGTGAATTTTTTTTTTCTTTTATTCATCTCTTGTTGCTGCCGCTGACCATCGTAGGTCATCGTCGCCGATCGCCACCACCGGCTGCCACCGCCGGTCGCCGTTGCCTTCGCCGGTCGCCACCGGTTGCCATCGCCACCACCGCTGGTCGCCGCCGCCGCCGCCGGTTGCTGTCGCTGGTTGCCAGTCGCCACTACTGATCACCGCTGTCGGCTGCCGGTCGCCGTCGCCGCCGCCGGCCGCTGGTTGCCGCCGCCGATTGCCACTGCTGTCACCGCCGGTCGCCGCCGTCGGGCCGCCACCGTCGGTCACCGCCGCTCCGTCCACCATCTCTGCGCCACCACCACTTGTTGCACGCTCGCCGGCCACCGCCGCCTTCGCCAACCGTTGCCACCCAGCCCATCGGCCGCCACCTCCTGGGCGCCGCCCGTCCGCCTCTGCCTCCCGCGGCCGGCGGTTGTTGGCAACCGATGGGCTGGGCGGCAGCTGTCGGCGGAGGTGACGGTGGCCGGTGGATGTGCAGCAGTGGCGGTGGCGGACGGAGGCGGTGACGACTGGCGGTGGCGGCGATCCGTGGGCAAGAATAAAAAACGAATAAATACAAAAGAGAAATTGTTGTGTTACCAAACGCATTTCTATTTTTTTTTCTATTCTAAGAGTAGAAATTTTTTGTAGTTATCAAACGGGTTTTTTATACAGAAATTGTTCCCCATAATAGAAATAGAAGAGAATTATTTCTGAAAAAAAAAACTATTTCCTAGCCAAGAAGTGTTACCATTCGCACCCTTAATATCCCAATTCGATTATTGGGTGCTCCTTTTATTTCTATTTTATATACTTTTAAAATTTAGATTTTTGCTTCGGGCTTAAACTCGAGACTTATAAAACTTATTTTGTACCAGCGATCGAATAAAAGGTCCTCCATATACTGGTTTCTTTATTCTGTCTTGCATTTCTTCATATATATGCAATCGGTCCCTCCAATTTGTTCTACTGACATGATTAGTGCTTCTGCCCTGTACTTCATTTCACCAATTCGTCGATGTGCGTATAATTGATTGCTGTGAATGGCTCACACTTAAATCCCGCTCTAAGAGCAAGGGCGGAAGCACAAAGATCCCTATTAGGATATAATACCCGGAAACGACAAGATCTTGCAATTTATGTCAATGGGAAATCACTAGAGAAATAAACGAGAAAATCAGCACATTAGAAATTTACGTGGTTCGGTCCGAGTATCGATACCTACGTTCACGGGGAGAGCCATGAGCAAATAATCCACTATAATCGGAGTATTAGAGTTTATAATCGCTCAATCACTCAAGTGTTTCCCGCACCTAGATTTAACCCCAAACCTAAAATATTTATAAATAAACTCCAAAGGTATAAACTCACGGCACAAAATTACCGCGTATTCAAAGCTCGAACGAAACACTTTACGTACGTCAAACAAAAACAACATCTTCACGTACATATCCTCTTTGTAGGGCTTCTGCAAGCGGCACGGACGTGCAGCTTCTTGCTTCGCGCGGCTCCTCTTTCTTCTCGGCGGCGTGCTACTTCTCCCTTTCGTAGATTTTCTTTTATCCGTGTGTGCCCAGGGCCCAAGGTCAAAAGTTTGACCTTGGGCCCACCACTTTCTGTTTTGTGCATAGGGACTTCACGCCAAAAGGGTTTCAGCGGTGGAAGGAAAAAATAAACAAGAGACCTGGGCCCACTTCTATTTTATACGCGTGCATCTTCACGCCAGTGAACCCCACGATTTGATTTCCTTCGATTCCGCAGGCTTGGCATCAAAGAAAAACTTTCCTAAGGAGTTTAAGGAGTTCAAACTCGAGTCATAATTTAACATCCCAAAAGGTTACAAAGAGAGCCTGAAAGAGTATCTTTTGGAAATGAAAGTAGTGCAATGGCTTCTACCGGTGGCTGTGGCCTGGTGGTTGCGACAAGGTGGTGCTCCCACCGTGGCCGGAGAGTGTGCAACCAAGTGTGGGGACGTGGACGTACCTTATCCGTTCGGGCTCGAACTCGAGTGTGCAAGGTCCCAAGATTTTTTCCTCAATTGCACCACTGAAGGGAACCATACACAACTACTTCTTGCCGACAGGGGGAATTGTCCGATACGCAATATCTCGGTCGAGGATGCAACCATGGTCATGAGTCTCCCCGAAGTATACACCTGTTACGACCCAGACGGCCAGATAAGAAACTTGAGAGGAACCATCGACCTAACTCCATATCCACCGTTCAGATTTTCGTACACCCGGAACAAGCTCACCGTCCTCGGCTGCAACACCTATGCGGTCATGTCCGACCCAAATGGGACGTTTGGGAGCGGGTGCCTCTCCTACTGCCGCGACAGGATCGACTGGGCTAATGAGACCACTTGCTCCGGTCTCGGTTGCTGTCAAACATCCATCCCGAAGGGGCTTAAGAAGCTTAACATTAGCATCGAGCCCCTCGACAAGGAAGCCTGTGGACTGGCCTTCGTGGTGGACGATAGGTCATTCAATATATCCAACAGGAAATTACCAACCTGGAAGGAAGTAGGAAAAAGGTCGGACCTAGTTCTGGACTGGATGGTCGAATGGGACGTGACTTGCAAAAAGGCCAGCTTGAACCAGTCGGGTTATGCCTGTGGCAACAACACGGACTGCCATGACTTCGCGAATGGACCGGGTTATCGCTGCTTTTGCAAGCCTGGGTACAACGGGAATCCCTATAATCGCTCCTACGGTTGTCAAGGTAATAAACACATATTGACTCCTCATGCATTGTTGCCCTCGAATATATTGTGTGGATTATTAACTAATTAATCACCAAGCAAGAACCGGAGAGAAGACTACTATATGATTCCATCTAGTTTTACCCATTTAATTAACCGCTGGTAGATTTGTGCACCTTTCTCTCTCTATCTCTCCTCATCCTCTACCTCCACCCTCCGGTTTGACCCTCATGCCACTGCCATGGCCACCATCATTCGGCCACCACCTTAGGTGAACCCACCCTCGTACTTCTTGCGCCGTCAGACCACAGCCGTGGTTTCCTTCTTTCTCTCTCTCTTTTTACTATACCAATCCACACTCCCTCTCCTCCACCGACAACAGCACCCCCACTGAGGAGATGACAACAAGTGCCGTCACCACCACAGGCAACGACCTCTCTCTCTCTCTCTCTCTCTCTCCTGTCTTAGTGAGTCTGGCTTTTACCTCATCTCGGTTGTGACAAGTCCCCGGTACCATCTCCTCCGCCATGAAGGAGATGAGATTTGATTGATAGTCTCTTCCACGAAAGGGGAGATCATATCTATAGGTCTCCTCCGTCGACGGACGAGTCAACGGTGTGTGGTGTTGAAGACGTGTCCTTAACTCATCTGTACATCAATCTGGACGATGAGAGGATGAAACCGTGACTCGACGGTGGCGGGGATGATGATGCGATGGTCAGTGTCATGGTTGGGCTGGGCCATGTGGTGGTGTAGGAGAAAATATTAGGGAGTCTCGTTCCACCGTGATAGCGTAGTCCCGGGCTACTCAGTAATCACCAGAGCGTAGTCTCGTTCCTTTTCCCTCTCTCAACTATTCATCTTCCCCACCACCTACTTTTTGTCACCGTAAAACACAATAACTCGTCATTAGACAAGATAATCAGATCTGAGAAAAAGGAAGGAAAAGAAAAAGGAAATTAGGGGAAAATTGATGGAAGATAGCGAGGCTCAAGTTCGTCTTAAATGAAACAACTGAAAGGAGCCGCACCACGGCTGCAACCAGTTCTGGCCGCCCCGCCAATAAAGGTCCGGTTGTCAGTGCCTGCCCGATTTCATTATCTCTCCTCCGTAAACGTGTGAATCATCTCAGCCTTCTCTTTTTTATTTTCGCACTTTCTCATTTCTTTTTTCATAGTCATTGGTGGAGGAGAAGGATATTGGTGATGAATTTCTGGGGAGCTGTCGATCAAAATGATAACGATGAAGACTACGCGGAAGTTTAAAGCGAAGCACAAGGATTTCTTCGTCTTCTTCTTTTCCTTTCTTTTTCTTTTGATTTTGTTTGGCGTTGGAGGAGAAATTGTTCATAGATATATGGATACAGGTAGGTCTCCGTTTAGGGGTGATGAAATCATCGGCTCCGCCATCGACCCGAGCGGGGGGCGACCATCGCCGATGGCAGGTCACCCGGTGCCCTCTCATGGGCAAGGCCTTCGGTGACCATCCGGGTCACCCATGAACAGTGGAGAGAGAGGGGGAGAGAGTCTTCATCTGTGGGTCCCATCCACGCCGCATGGTGCCATGTGTCGACCACCGAGTGGCCCAGGACTAAGCTAGTGTGGTGAAGGGAATGTTGGTTGAGTGGAAAGTGATAGTGGGGAGAGAGAGAAAATGCTTTTTCCTAATTTATTTGATGCATACTACCTCATACTATAATTATAATAGGAGGCCTGTGATGGAATTTTACTTGGACTCGAGTCCATCTCTAGCATGATCATCGGACCCACCATTATCAATAGTTATCATAGACCCAATTGAGTCAATTCGGGTTTGAGCAAGTATTTCTTCTAATGTTCCAATTTTTGCGTGATGGAATAAGTTAACGCGGTTGCCACCACCTTGCCATTGTCGTCAACATCATTTCTAGCACAATCACAATCTTGTATTCTCCTTTGAATCCTTGTACTCCATATTTTATAAATTTTCATTAAACATGATAGGCATACTAAAATGTATTTAGATGGTTAGATCTAACGAGCACGTCATATTTAATGATGCATAGTAACATGTCCACCTCATTCATTGAACGATGGCCCATATTATTTATGTAAAGGTTAATGTCCTCCCTCCTAGGCTCAGTTGTCGTTCCCAGTGAGCATATCTAAAATGGCGACACCCCCTCTGCCTTGCTTTGGAAACATAAGGTTCATTTGCATTGCAAAAGTTCCATTTCCACAAGTTTTTTATGCTGGATCCTATCCGAGCTCCTGTGTCGTTAAGGGGTCTTGTATAAAGTTCGAGGCAGCTTTGATCTCCGCTAGTGGCAAAACACAACACCATTGTTGAGCTCAAAGTTGACACAGAGAGAGCATGGAGTAAATAAAGAAGAAATATCTTAAGAGATTGAGCTCAAAGTTGACACAGAGAGAGCATGGAGTAAATAAAGAAGAAATATCTTAAGAGACGATAGACATGTGTTGTGAAACTATAACCAAAACCTAAATTGGCTAGCATTATGTATACAGTAATCCATGTTCCCATTTGTTTAATTTGTTTTTGCAATTGATTGAGATAATGGTTCAATTTGTTTGCTACATAATTTAGACATCAATGAGTGCAAGGAGCCACAAATATACCCATGTCATGGAAAGTGTAGGAATAAGCTCGGGAACTACACATGCGATTGCTCATTCGGAAAGTTGGGCGATGGTAAAGTCAGTTGCCAAATTGCTCGGTGGGTTGTGCTTGTTGCAGGTACTTTCGTACATATCCTCAAATCATCCATCGGTATTCATATTATATCAATTCATTCTAGATTTTGCAGTTAGCTTTACGATACAAATAGTTCATGAACTTTGATTTAAAGTGCAAAATCATCCCTAAACTTTTAATTTGTATAATGTAATCCCTAAACTTTAGCCTATTCGACAAAATCGTCCATAGACTTTTAATTTATTCAATGTGGTCTATGAAGTATTGGTAAATGTTCAATTTAATCCATAAACTATTGATAAATGTTCAATTAAATCCTTACATTTGAGGCAATTTCATATGATATAGGGATTAAATTAAACATATACTAATAAGTTTAGAGACCACATTCAATAAATTAAAAATCCAAGAATAGTATTGTACACTAGGTCAAGTTCAAGGACCATTGAACAAATAAAAGGTTTGAGGATCTCTTCCATTTTAGACGCTAAAGTTCTTCCTGAAAAATATTGGACTTCTTGTGTCCGATACTTCAATTCTGCTTCATGACTCAAATTTCTCAACTTCGCATCATTCCTGGAAAATGTCTTAAGTATAAAGATCAATTTTCTGAATTTGTTAACATCCAAAGACTTTTTTCCATCCAAATGAGTCTATTGGATCTGATCATGCAAAAGTTATTAGAATCCTGTTCGGAATCTCATTCTGAGTTCACCCAGAAGTATTCCCATCCTTTATGGAAAAATCCATAATTCTTTGTTCGCTTTCCTTTAAAAAAGAATGAAGATATCAATTCAACTAAGGCGAGTCATATGGGAATAAATCCAGAACATCTGATTTTGGCTCAAAGGGAGGAAAAATGCTCAAAACTGTTGCATGCTCAAAACTGCTGCAACAGGCCTTATTGATGTCTCACATTCTCAATGGGCATGTGAAGCTTTTCATGTTAACAAGTGTGCAGAACAAAATCGAGGAAAAATGAGATTGGTAATCAATTACCGACCCCATTAACATTTTCCTTCAAGATGATAAATTCCCTCTACCTTCCCGAAACTCTCTTTTTGCTGGACTATCCAAGGCCCAAATTTATTCCAAATTTGATCTTAAAACCGGATTTTGGCAATTGGGCATTCACCCTAAAGACAGACCCAAGACGAGGTTCTATATTCCAAATCAACACTTTCAATGAAAAGTCTTTCCTTTTGGTTTAAAGGTTGCACCATCTCTTTTTTCAAAAGGCGATGTGTCGGATCTTCCAGCCAATACTCTCAAGTGTAGTAATATACATTGATGATATCCTACTCTACAGTCCTGATAAGCAGTCCCACTACCAACTTCTCGAGTAGTTTGTTGTAATTGTGAAAAAGCATGGAATTATGGTCTCACAAAGAAAGATGAATATTGCCTAAACAGAAATTGAATTTCTTGGTATGCACCTTAACAAGGGAACATATTATCCAGGGCTACATATTGCCCATGAATTGTTGAAATTTCCTGAAGAAAACTTCACAACAAAACAAGTCCAACAATTTCTTGGGATAATTAATTATCTCAGAGATTTTGTTCCAGATCTTGCAAAAATGCTAATCCCATTGCAAATGATGCTGAAAAAGAAACCCCTATCTTGAGGAAAATCTCAGACTACTGCAGTTGCTGAATTTAAAGAGATTATGCAGTCTCTTCATCCATTACAAATCCCATCAACTAGGAAAAGAATTCTCCAGACTGGCACCAGTGATGAATATTTGGCCGTTATCCTATTCGAAGAAATGGAGGGTCAGAGACATTTATGTGCTTACAAAAGTGGAAAATTTTCTCAAGCTAAAATGCATTATCATTCCACTTTCAAAGAAATCTTGGCGGTGAAAAATGGCATAAAAAAGTTTGAGTTTCATCTCATCAGCCATCACTTCCTAATAGAATTGGATATGACATCTTTCCCTTAGATGACCAAATTCAAATAGAAGCAGATTCCAAATTCCCAGCTACTTCGATGGGCTGAATGGTTTTCAAAATATTCTTTTGAAACCAAACACATTGTTGGAAAGAAAAATATGCCTGCTAACTTTTTGTCAAGACCAAAAGCCCTAGTAGAAATCAACATATATATCATAAGGCATGTCTTTACTACTCATCACAATGAGAAGTACACAATTGAGAAAGTTAAAGACTGACCAAGCTGGCGATATCTTCCGAAGATCATTGAACAAATCTAGAAAGACAGTCTTACTGAAAATCTGGATAAACTCATGTGGCAATGCCATGCAGACTTGTTCAAACTCAATGGATGTTAGATTCTTTATCCTTTTGGATTAAATGCAGATTATCCGATCATACATCATTTGATTTGGAAAGAAGATGATTTTCCTAATCAACTTCGATGGTTATTATGGTACTTAACCAATAAGTACTTAATAGCTATTGAAATTCCTACCAGAAGATTCATTGCCAACCTCACTAGGATATTTAGACTTGGCAGAGGTAAGATTGAAAATGAGAATGAAATAAATCTTTTAGATTTTTTTAATTGGTTTTATCATCCAACTCACCAAAAATGGCTCTTAGAGAAAGAATTGAGAACTACACAGCTTGATCTTGAAGTCCGTATCATCCTATTTTTCCAAAGACCATGGGCTTTTCTCACTAACAATGTTAACATCATCAGAGTCCCCTAAAGTAAAGTGAGTGTTTTGTAAAATTCTCTCATGGCTTTCTAAACTCCTTCTTCTTCTCCAGCCTAGTAGGATCCTTTGAGAAATGCAACTTGGATAGTTAGAAATGTTACCATCTTGGTTCTATTCGGGTGTCTCTAGGCTCTGAACTAAAGGGCAGAGTGATTTTTTCGCTAAAAGGTTGTCCTTGAAGGGCTTGAACTGCGTTGTTCGCCCATTGCGGGAAGGCATACTTGCAAAAAACTGACTTGGTTCTCTCTGGTTCTAAGCCTAGGTCCATTCAATGGTATCAGAGCCATGGTTTTGTTTCTAATGATATTCGTTCCATGCGCTTAGTAGATGAATCCAATGCTGAGAAGATCTTTGTATACCATGTCTACAGAACCAAAAATTCTCGAAGCACCTGTTTCTCTCGCTACAACCCCATCATCCTTAACCCCTTCAGATTTTCGTATTTCAAATGCTTCTAAGATAGACTATCTATATGAAGTCTCTCTTAGTGACAAAACTAAGATCTCTAAAACCCAGCTCCCTTTGATGAACCCTTATTCAGCTTTTGCTAAACCCACTTCATCATTTTTGCCTATTCACTCTATTTGCCAACTCATTTGTTAGACTCCAAAGGAAGTAAATGAATATGTTCAGTCCTCCAAGTTTGACCAACACCCCATTCCTGCCACTGAAAAGGAGTATTTTGTTACTCTTTAGATCCCTCCATAGTTTCCACGCCAATGGATCTAGCAAGGATATTCCCATGTTCATTATGGAGCTGTTTGTCTTGCTCTTACTTTTTATGGCCGAAAAGGTTTGCCAGTTGTGGCAAGAATTGTGCTGTTAGATACCAGGTTTTTATAGTACCAGCATGCTTGCATAGGTACTGTTTAGACCACTTTAAATGCTGGAACAATCTTTGCGACATTGTATCCAAATTTCAATATTGCCCTTTCAGACCCCTAGTTACTCTCTTTTTTAAAAGTCTAGATCCAGCTCATTGGAGCACTTTAGACTGCTGATTCTATAGCAGCAACTTTGCATTACCAAATGGTCTATAGAGTGCAGAACCATGCTCTTGATTTAAATTTCCTCAATGGAAATGAAGATGCTTTATTCATTTCCATACAAAATGATCAAGCATCATGCATTCATGTCCCTAGACAAATCCCAAAAGAAAAGTTGGTCACGCTCCTTCCAGAGACGTGGATTACCAACTGTGAAAAGCTTCACCAAAGCAACAAGCCTTTTCAGTCATCAGATTTTGAATTCGTCAGAAAAAGGGATGGAACTGTTTCCATCAAATTTGGCAAGGAAAAGGAAGAAAGTCATTCTATCTTCTAAACTATTTTTATGATTGAACCATGTGTTCCTGAGTCTATTTCCAAATCAGATCCAAAAAAGCTTGTTCGACACTTTAACAGTGATGGACATCCTATCCATTACTATAAATACCAGTATGACCATTGTTTTTGGGATCCTTTATGTCAATGTTCTTATTGTACACATTCTCCTGATGAGGTAGATCCATTTGCAAAATCTCCGCCTCGGAGAAAAAAGCCAAAAAACCCTGTGTATCAAAGGCACTTGAATGGAGATCCCTCCGTTGATACTCTTGGTGAGTGTGATAAATATCAATTTATGGTATCATATGCACCAACACCACCACCAGAGTTCACTACTTCCTCTTCAATACCACCAGATCCACCACAATCACCTCCTCCATCTCCTCCTCAGAAAAAACCAGCCATTTCCCCGTTTTATAAACCACTTGTAAAATGGGCCGAGAAACATTCATACCCACTCGAAGTTCCACCAGAAGCACCACCTAGTTCTTCCATTGCCATGTTCCAAGAAATGGACTTTCCTCCTCTTGTTCGGGAAAGTTCTAAACTCTCTTTTCCTATTTTAGAAGAGTTTATTGATCCACAAGGCAGATATAGGCATGTTCCTAAGATACCTGCTCCAACTGATGTGGATGTGCATGGAAGACAAAAAAGAATTCTTGTTGCTAAAGTTGTCTTAAATTGGCAATCGGAGACCCTCCTGGCACACAACAATGTTTTTAAAGCAATTGATTCTAAGATTGGGGATGTACAACAAGATTTGTGAAGATATGATGAAACCACCAAGAAGATGCTTTCAGATTTCAAGAAGAGGCTTCATGCCTTAAAATCTAGACAACTTCTAGGATATCATCATCTTGAAAGTCCTAGAGCAGAAATAGATAAGCTTAAAAGGCAAATCCAAATCCTTGAGGAAGGAAGGCTCAATCCATTTCCAACTATTCTACGAGCAGATCCTCTCCCTCCTCCATCACCCTAGAAGTCTGTCTTTGCTGCTATTACAAACACACCTATCAGACAAGATAGGACAAATGTGGCTGGAATGAGAAATCGCCTCAGAGAACTTGATTGCATAAGGAAAGAAAAAGCAAAAGAAAAGATGCTAGAAAAATCCTCTCTTATCATAAGAGAGCCTAATCAAATGATGTTGTCAAACCCATTGGAATCCTTTTTGAGAGATTTGGGGAATCAGGAGCCACAGCCTGATCCTGATCCTGCTATTCCACAACCTCTACCCCAAATTGATCCTGTTATTCCAATAGACCAAATTCTGTTCCCAATAGAACCGGCTTTTCCAAACATTTTTGACACTGAATCAAACTCTGTATCTTTATCACCCTCATCATCATTTTCAATCCCTACCATTGATTCCTTTCCTATAGCACCTGTAACTTCATCAATATTCATGGCCGATCCCCTAGATCATGATATGGAATCAAATCCTTATGAACTAGAGGTTATTCAACCAAACGGTCACACTTAGAGTATGTTTACATCATCAAAACATTTTTTTACCATTGATGACATACCTTACCACAAACAGCTAGAAAGACTTGAGGAATTTCATACTTGGCTAAATACCCAAGCTATTACCAACCAGGACAAGTATGACATTCTTTTCAACTTTGTCACAAGATTCACAGGTAGTTTCGAACTTTGGTGGCAATCTTTAGTAGAACAAGATCAAATACATTTTTTGCTCTCGCCGGACTTTGGCCATGCCATTACCCTTTTATATCACTTCTTTGTGGGAAAACCAGTTGATCTCATAGAACTCAAAAGAAGAGAATTTTTCGAGAGAAGATGTTGTTCTCTTAAGAAAAAACATCTTGATAAGCATTATTGAGAAATGCTTAAGCTCTTTTATCAAATCGGAGCTGATGCAAAATTGAAACATGTTTTCTTGACCTCCATCCCCAAAGAATTATCTCAGACAGTAGAAAGAACCTTTCTATCCAAACAGAGAAGGATTCAAGATGTTCCTTTAGGAGAAATTTAACAAGAAATTCAATTTCTGTCTAGGTAATTTAAAAATCATTTGCATCATTTCTCTATACATTATTACACTGCACTTGGTGTAAACCCTGACAAAATAAGCAGCAAGCCACAAGCTGCCACGTGTCCCTTTACAATCCTAGGCTCATGTCAATAACATCTTTCCTTTCTTTTAATTTTACCTCCCTTTTCGCCTTTTTTCTGTTTATTTGAAGCTAACATCTTTTTAACTACATTCATGGGAGGATACACTACAAATTTAAGTGAAACAAAGAAATAGAAAAATAAAGAAAGAAAGAATGAGTAGAAACAGACAAATAGAGTTTTTGAGAGTAAACAGAAGCAAAAATGACATAAATGGTCCATAAATTTTGATCTAATGTATAATATAACCCTTGAACTTTTAATTTATTCAATGTAATCCTTAAACATTAATTTAATGTGCAATGTGGTCCCCAAAATTTTATTTTTTTCAATATAGTCTCTAAACTTTTAGTAGATGTTTAAATTAGTTCCTAAACTATATGAAAGTATTCAATATTGTCACTGATCTTGAATTAATAGAAAGACTATATTGAATAATTTCATATAGTTCAAGGAATACATTGAATATGTATCAAAATTTCAGGAATCACAATAAATAAATTAAAACTTCATGGACCACATTAAACATTAGGTAAAAGTTCAGGGATTATACTGAATAAATTAAAAGTTCATAAATCACATTATACATTAGGCCAAAGTTCAATGACTATTCGTTTCATTTTCCCTAAATGAAATTAAGCTATTGAACATGTGGCAGATCATAGTACACTACTTGTGTAATTTGGAATTATGCAGTATAATAATCCATATAATAATTGAGATTTTGCGGTGGATGTATTAGTTTTTCCCAATGTATAAAAGTACATTTTCCCATCTACTAACGTTTTTAAAGTTGGTGAAATTAAACCTATATATTTAGACATTAGCTACAAAAAGGGATAGATTTGTAACTTTAAGCTTGTGGGAGCGGGTTTCTTAAAACAGAGAATGGGCATCTCCTCGAACGGGGCAAATTTCCCGCAAAAAAATGCCCGGCAAGTCATTAGGCTGCCTGATGCCTAGCGAATCCGCCCTGCAAGGCATTACCGCTGCCCTGGCTGGCGACTCTAACCTCTCTACACTTTTAAGAAATTCTTTTATCTTTTATTTGACTTGTAATATTTGTTCTAAAGATATGAAATAACAATAACGAAACCCCAAGAACAACCACTTCTCCTTATAAGTCTTGCTTTTATAGAATATGAAAGCTTTTAAAGTTCTTCAGGTAAGCAATGTGGTAAAATTGTTTTCCATGTATTTCATCTTCACATTTTCCCACATTAACTAATTTGTGCGTGTTGGAGTTTGTTTGGCTCTTTAAAACCAACCAATAAGGCCGCTCTGCTTGTATAAATCCAGCCCTCTGGCCATTTTTTTTTTTTTTTTTTATAAAGATAGAAAAAAATAGAGAAAAATGTCAAAAGGCCATCTAGTAAGTGGATTACCTCTTTTTGAGAAGAATGATTAATTCTATGGCGGTGGCCTGCACGGGGCTGTGGCGGGCAAGTTTTCATTTCAAGGGACGAGGGACGTCATCCTAGTCCTTGCCTTCACATCCCAATTTAAAACTAGTTTTAGAGAAACGATTAACTTTTAGATAAAAAATGGTTATATTTTCTTTCTTCTCTCGCTAGAAGAAATCTCTTTCAATCATGTTTTTGAATGGCGGATTATACTTTATAAACATCACACTTGCAAATTTGTTTAATACAATTTTGGATATTATCTATGTTCGTAACGCCACCTGTTAGAGTTTCCTCCAATAGGATGGACGAAAACATTCAATCATCATAATCATAACATGCATAATTGGTAAAAAAAAAAATTCCACTCGGTTTTCGTACCATTTGTAAATGAAAACAGCTAAAACAATGTGACGTGAATGCTTCCCTATTTTCTTCTGTTTATCACAAACCTTCTCCATTATAATCAAGGAAAGACATTTGGAGGAGTTATGGAAGATGCAGGTAGTATGTATTTCGGTCGAGTTCAATATAAGGATCGTTACATAATATGTGTAGCCCATTTATTACAGAAATCATTTCTATCACTATTAAATTGAGTAGTTATATTTTGAAAGATAGACAAATCATGCAAAATGGATAGTCTTTTTAAAATTAATTTCTTTTATGAACTATGTGGACCGTATAAGGATTACATGCTCGAATCATTAATGTAAGATATATTCTTTGGCAGTGATTATTATGGCCTTCTTCTTCATAACAATTAGTGCTTTAGTCTTTGACACGTGGAGGAGGAGAAGCAAACAGAAAAACTTCAGGCGAAATGGGGGAGAGCTCTTAAAACACCACAGAGTTCAAATTTTTACGGAGGCAGAATTGGCAAAAGCAACCAACAACTATAATGATAGCAATAAGCTTGGTGAGGGCGGTTTTGGTTCTGTCTATAGAGCAAGAGTAGCAGGGGGAACCATGGTCGCAGTCAAGAAGCCTAAAGATCTGCACAAGTCTCTAGTAAAGGGAGATTTCCAGCATGAACTTGAAATTGTGATGCAAATAAACCACAAAAACGTGGTGAGGCTCCATGGCATTTGTTTGGAGACTAGAATACCATTGCTGGTTTATGAATACATTTCGAATGGTACCCTCTTTCAGCACATCCATCAGAATGCGTCGACCATCTTAAGATCATGGAAAAACCGGCTCAGAATAGCCACTGAAGTTGCTATTGCACTCGCGTATATGCATTCTTGCGCAGAACCCCCAATCATTCACGGTGACATCAAGTCGGTGAACATACTTCTAGATCAAAATCACTCAGTAAAAGTGTCTGATTTTGGAACTTCAGTGCTTATATCACCAGAGCATAGTCATATAATAGCCACTGAAATTCTAGGCACATTGGGCTACATCGATCCTGAATATTTAACCACCGGTATGCTAACAATTAAGAGTGATGTATACAGTTTTGGAGTTGTTGTCGTGGAGTTGCTTACAGGAAAGAAGCCTACAAGTTTTATTACTAAGTCCGGAGAGTCAATTAATATTATCCATCATTTCATCTCTTCCGTGAAGGATAAGACGCTCTCTGATGTCATAAACTTCGAGGCAGCTAGTGAAGATGAAATGGAGAGAGTAGGAATGGCTGCTGAGATTGCAGCGAAGTGCTTGGACCAAAGCGGTGCGAAGAGGCCAGTAATGATGGAAGTGGCTGAGCAACTCACGAGGATTAACCAAGAGCTCGACAACTCAACAGTTGAAGAAGAAAATAAAGAGATGGAAAGCGAGGTGGATAAAGAAAACCTCTACTCCCAAGCGACTTCAATTACTGACAGCATGAGCCAACATGGGACGTCGGGCTCTCTTTCTATTCAGTAGGTTCCAGCATCTGATCGTCATTTACTAGAATGACATGTCTATTAATTGTGCATAACGACTTTTAGGGTTGATTGTGTATTCTCTATGCGTGTGTTATTATTGCCATTTGTTTTGGACTTAAAGTTGCGCAAGCATTCATGTAAGTTTGTCACAATCTGTATGATATATGTGCAGCTTTGCACTAGACTTATATAAGGCCAGCATGTGGCCATTTTGACATTATCATAATCTCTCTTTCCTTTTTTATTTTTTCTTCTTTGTCTTCTTTTCCTTACATATAATAATAATAGGTCAGGAAAAAAAAAATCTACTCACTCGTTTTTATCTTATTTTGTCCTTAATATAATCCCAATTAACTTTTGTGGCAAGTAAAAATCTCCCTTCACTTCCGGTCTTTATCTTTCCCCTCATTATGTTGCACTTAATCCTAATATAATATCCATATCCAGACAAAGGTAATAACTGTTGGCCAAAAAGACAATAATAGGGCCAGAAAAAAGTATCTACTTTCACTATTGCTTCCATTTTTTTTATTTATAAATTTGATCTTAATTTGAAAAAATAAACCCCAATTTAATTTATTTACTCTTTATTTGTAAATCATGTAATCTAATTTTAGTTTGGATGTTAAACCGGAAGTGAGAGTGGGAAAAACAAGCCGATTCAGAAATAAAAAAATACCATATCTTCCAACCATGATATGATTATTTATAAATAGGACAAAGGCATCCCATGGGCCATGTGTGCTTCGGCTGGATGCTTTTTTCTACTAGGTTTTCTTGTAGTCTACCTTCGAGTAATGCATTTTTGCCTATTCCTATTGCTTTCTTACATACCACGTATTATTTTGAAGCTGAAGTCACAGTAATGGACTTGATGGATGATGGAATCACCTTCCACATGTGGCCTTCCCATACTCCTCACGTTCCAGAGTACCTCGGCTTGTCCTGCGTACGCACAGATAAAATCAGAGCGATGGTCACTGCCACCGTGCTTCGTCGAGAAGGTTCTTGGACAAAATATCTTTCACCAAAGGATTGGTCTTTGATTTTTTGTTTGAATAGAGCCCCCTGTCGATTCAGAAAGGAAGTTACGGATTCTAATCATAATTATGATGAATAAATGATAAATTTAAAGCAATTGAAAGTAAATGCAAAACTAAAATAAGTAAAGAACGATAGTAGAAACTGAGTATATTGAGGTTTCTTGTTCAATTGTGCTATCCCTTTACAATGGCGACTACTTGGCTATTTATAGCAAAGTATTGTGAATAACCGTATTCTAACGATTATCATTTCAATTTTAAGTTTCCTAGAATCTTCGGTACTGTAGTAATAACTGCATTGTTTTATCCGTGAAGTCGTCGATATCAAGCGCTCTAGTAATTGCCTTCATCCTTATCCTCCTGTTCTCTAGTGATAATCGGCCCTGAAGTGATGATGATCTCACCTAGATCTTAATGGACTCGCTTCACAAATCTCAGACCTATGGGCCTTATTTTTCATCCATGGCTCGTTGAGCCATTTTTGGTATTAATAAATGCCCCCTTTAAAAAGGATATATCTATAATTCTTTTAACTTGATTCACCATTGGTACTTGATCACACTTATCTGTTGGATTCCCGCGATGAATCGCTTTGGGTTTAAGTCTTTCAATAAATCACGATCCAAAGACTTCTTGGGTTTCGTGCCTTCCATCCCCAAAGGATCTTGTGGGACTATTCCTTCTTTTAGGGGATAAGTACACTAATGGTGCCATAAGTTGTGTACGGCCAAAAGTTTCCGTCGGATCACTTAAGTGCCAAAAATTTTGAAAAATGATCACTTTGGTGTCATCGCCAATTTGGTTGGCCGAAAATCCGACGTGGCTGTTTTTTATTAATTTTTGACGCCGACGTGGATCACCGGAGAATACAATCAGCATACAAAGAACAAAACGATGCCGTTTACCGTTTTTCTCCAAATAAGAAACCCTAAATCCCCAATTTCGATTAGAACCGGAAGTTAAAAACCCTAAATCCCTAATTTGATCATTTCGAGTACATACTTCGATTTTCTCCCAAAGTTATCAGCTCGCTCTTACAAATGGAGGACAAAAGCTTCAGCAGCGGCTCACATTCCTATAAGAAAAGTGAATTAGATGGTGAGTATTACTGTTATTGTGGGTTACCGAGTCCGAGAAGAACATCTTGGACTCGGTTGAATCCCGGAGAAGATTCCATGGGTGCGGCAGATATAGAGAAGGCTCGAAGTGCCAATATTTCAAATGGATTGATAGAAAATTCTCTGATCGAGCGACAGAGGTGATATTGGAGTTACTTGAAGGCCGAAATCAACCTCCACCTATGTTAACGGACGAGTTGGAGGATGTCAACTCAATGCAAGCTCAAATGAAGGGTTTAACATCTTTGGTGGACCATTTGAAGAGGGAGGTTTCAAGGGTGAAAATCGAAAAAAACTTTTATCGAGCGTTGATTGTGTTCTTATTTTCTTGGGTAGTTTATTCAAATGTAAAGTGAGTAATGAGAAGAAGTTTGTATGTCTACCATAGTCGAAAACGTGGAATATGCACTTGTATTGGATTGTTTATAAGTAAAATGTGTTTTTTGGTTTGCTGCAATTTTTATATGGAGCAGAATGTTTTGTTGTTGTAATCTATGGGTAGAAATGCAAGGTTGGACTTGGAATGCATTAGTTGTGAGCACTTAAAAGTTTTGTTGTTTAGTTGTGTATTGTCAATGTTTGTTTTGGTTAGTTTTTGCTTCAAATATAATGGTTTACTGCATTTTTTATTTGGTAATGCTTTGCTGCATTGAAAGCTTTTAGTAATGGTTTGCTGCATTTTTCTGTTTGGTAATGGTTTGCTGCATTGAAAGCTTTTGGTAATGTTTGCTGCATTTTTTATTAGATAATGGTTTGCTGCATTAAAAGCTTTTGGTAATGGTTTGCTGCATTTTTTTATTTGATGATGGTTTGCTGCATTTTTTATTTGGTAATAGTTCGCTGGTTTGCTGGTTTGCTGGTTTGCTAGTTTGCTGGTTTGTTGGTTTGCTGCAACTGCAAACCATGGCCGAAATTAAAGGATGGTGGCAAATTCACGATTGACCATTTCAGTGTCATAAGTTGTAAATAGTGATCACTTGAGTACCGAGTTTTTATGAAAGTGATCATTTAAGTGCCAAGTTTTTATGAAAGTGATCATTTAAGTGCCGCCGCGATTACAAAGTGATCACTTACGTTGCACAAGTTTTTTAAAAAAGAACATGTTAGTGCCAAACGTTACATTCCAAATGCACCTTGTTCTTGCACCTTGTTCTTGCACCAGTTGAGTTGCTGGTGCATCTTCTTACACCAGCCCAAATACAACAAGATGTACCAACACCCAAAGTGTTCTTGTAGCAACACATATAATCAGCAACAGTGCAGCAACAGTGCAGCATAGTAACAGTGCAGCAATGCTGACAGCAACAAATTCATTATAATCCACAACTTTAACCAACAATGCTGACAAAGAATGCAGCAAAGAATAAAGAATGCAGCAAAGAATAAAGAATAAAGATAAAGAACAACAACATTGCAAGAATAACAAAAATAAAATATACAGCAGCAGTAGCATAACCGACTTGCTAGCATTCTAGCCGAAACCAACACAAGGGAAAATGAATAGTCATTCCAACTTGCCATTAACATTGATTGATTGTTTACAAAAGAAAAGAAAAGCATGTCTAACTTCACTCCTAAGCATCGAGAGTTCAACACTCTCTTAAAAAAAAACAATGGCATTGCGAGCAACAACTACCATCAATCCAAAGACACTCCTAAAAAAAAAAAAAAAAAGAAAACAAGAAAAAGACCATGTCCAAAGATCACATGAAAAAAATCATGTCCAAAGATCACATAAAAAGAGACCATGTCCAGCACCCTCCCTCCCATCAGTCAATATTGACAACACATTGATCTCCTTTTCCTCTTGGAGCTTTGAATTGATTCATAATCCGAGCACTCTTTCGAACTGGTTGTGCAGGTTCTTTAGTTGGGCTTTCTATCACCTCATTTTCCTTGTCCTTGTTTTTGACGGCGGCTATTTTTGTTCTACCACGTGTCATGTGTTGGTCCATATCATCACTACTTGCTCCCAATCGTTGGTTGAGATGGAACCGGTGTCTTTGGGTTCTTTTAGGATGGTCAAGTTTCGCAGCTGCACCCGATGTCTTCTTCTTCTTTGGAGCACTCTTCTTTGGCTGCGCCCTTGATTCTTGAGTTGGCCCACCTTGAGAGAGAAGTACCTCCGAAGTTCTCCTGTGGCTACAAAAACATAGTGATATTGTCAACCAAATGAATTGAAATACAACAAATTAAATGCATGAGGCCTATAAATCTTACATTCAAAATGATCATTCCAAAGACGTTCATCCGTGTAAATCCCATAACCATATTGCCTTAATCTTTTCCCAAGAGCCCCTCTTGTTCATTGTGGTGCATCATTTTCAGCAGCAATAATCCTTGTAGCAACCTCTGTAACTTGTGCAGTTGCTTGTCTTCTCACCTGAGAAACACATAACAAATGTAAATTTTAGCCTATAAAAGACCAAACACGGTGATGTACAACTTACAGGATATTTTTTTCGTGTTTGCTCAACAGTGGACTCAGTTGTTGTTGTTGCTGTCCCCGCCCATTCCGGTCCCTATCCACGCACTTGAGCCTACAACGGGGCCTTTTCTGGCCCTTTAGTAGGCCTTACAACAATGTACTATATTAGGATTATGACCAACAGCACTATCGAATAAGAACTGTAAAGTTACTAAGACCAAGAGGATACTTACCTTACAACATGGCTTTCTGTTTGCCCTTCAGTAGGAATTACAGCAGGGCCTTCTATCCTCCCTTCAATAGGCCCAACAAGAAACTCTTCAGTAGGTCCTGTCCCTGGCATTGAATCAGCCATTACATCTTGCTGTTGATGCTGCTTTTTCAGCTCACAACCTTTCTTATTGTGCCCTTCCTTGCGGCAATATGAGCATTTCATCTTTGATCCAATCCTACTCATCATTTGACTTGATGCCTCTTCCTGCTGCATTCTTCGTCTCTTTTTTGGCCTTCCTATTTGCTTCTTTAGCGATAAAGGTAGAGGACTTTCATGATTTGTTGGCTCCCAAAATTTGCTGCTTCTGATAGGCTGCATCATGAATTGGTATGAAGCAAGGTATGAGCTTTTTTTGTACCAATCATGTAGGTAATCATCTGGGTTTTCTTGCTTCATCTGAATAGCACAAATGGCATGGACACAGGGAATTCCATTCAGTTGCCAGGCTCGACATGAACACTTTCTTCTATCCAGGTTGACAACATACTTATCCTGATTTTGAATAATCTCATATCCATTATCTCCATTCCAAACTGGATGACAGAACCTACTAGCAGCAATATTTGCATCCAATCTCTTCACAATCCTAGGGCCACAGTCTCTACTCCATTTTGTAGCCTCATCTCTTTGCCTATGCAGTCTAGTCATAACCATAACTCGAATATCATCAAGCATGCTGATGATTGGTTTGCACCTGGCCTCTAAAATTCTACCATTGAAAGCTTCACTGAGGTTGTTATCAATGATATCGCATTTGAACTCTTCGCTGAAGAAGGCCCGACACCGGTGCTTAGCTTCGTATGGAAGAGTGCATCAAAACCGTCGTTTGTCAACTGCAACAATCCTTGTTTGGCTAATCTGAAATCAGCCATATTCGTACTCTTTGCTATCTGCCAGAACTGCTTCTGCAGCCTATCTCCTTTGAAGTTCCTTGACCAGTTTGCATATATGTGCCTTGCGCACATTTTATGCTCAGCATATGGCATCAATTCAGCCAATGCAGGAATAAGTCCCTAGAAAAATTCAAACCAATAAATACAAGTCAAGAAAAATATGCAAGTGACTTATATTAAAAGGGAGTATATTATAATTGACAATGAAATTACCTTCTGTTGGTCACTCATGAATGTCCATCCTCCCCTATCGGTTATCTCAAGGTCAGACATTAAATTTTTTAGGAACCAGGACCAAATATCATTGTTCTCTATCTTTACCACTGCCCAAGCTATCGGGAACATTTGATTATTGGCATCTCTCCCCACAGCAGCCAACAACTCCCCCTTGTATAAACCCTTTAGAAAGCATCCATCCAATCCTATAACTCTTCTACAACCAGCCAAGAAGCCCCGTTTGCATGCATCAAAACAGACATAAAATCTATCAAATCTAGGCCCAAGATCAAGGAGTGGCCTCTCCACAACCTCTACATATATCCTACTAGATGGGTTTTGAAACATACATTCACCAGCATAATCCCATACCTGCGCATATTCTTCCTTATACCCACCCATCAATATCTTCATCACCCTCATCTTCGCTCTCTTACATTGATTCTTCGACACATTAACCCCCACTTGCTCCTTCACTAACTGTTGAAATTGAGGACTCTTGATCTCGGGCATTGCTTTGATAGTATTGAAAAAATGCTTTGATAACCACACACTTATTACCCTTTTATTGTTAAAGATAATTGGACAAGTATGCTCCTCCTGAAAGGACCTAATCTGGAATGACCCATTCTTACTAAGCGCAACATAGAGTTTCCACGAACAATTAGCTTGTGAGCACTTAGCTCTCACAAACTCCTTCGTGTTTCTAATGAATTTAACGCTCCTCTGTTCACCAATTGAGTTCTTTACAACAGCTTCCTTGAACTGTTTGGCATCATCAAATCATCAACAGTCGGATCATAACAAGGGTACTTACTTTTTCTTCGAGGAGCAGTTTCATCATCATCATTGTCAAGCTCATTTTCCGAACCAGCAACTTCATTGCCACAGCTTTCTTCATCTTCACTTCTATTACCCTCAGCTGGATCTCCATCCCTATTTACTGACTCGGGCTTTCTTGCTGAAGCTGCAAGTTTTTTTCTCAAAAATTCCCTTTGCTTTTGTCTTGACTGTGCGAGTTCATCATCATCTTCGTCACTTGGGAAATTTACTACAACCAAACATTCATCTTCCGATTCACTAGATAAAGCAATTTCCCATTCTAATCCAATGAAATCTTCATCCGAGATTTCAGGACATCTCCCTCTTTGTTCATCTCTATCAATATGACTTATCTCCCTATTATTTTGCCCTCCATCTAACCTAAACTCATCCCCAACCTGATTACTCGCTTGAACAGGATCCCTCACTTCTCCTCCTTTAGTGGTGGTCTGCTCATCCCCATCCTCATCTTCATCCTCACTATAATACTCAACATATACCTTAGCTTCTTCACCGTGAAGATAATGGTAAATGATATCCTTAATACCATTATCGTCATTAAAAAATCTCAACCCATCCTTCAATTATTTCCCAGGAACACAGTAATGTAGTTTTTGCACTTTGCATCGTAAAAAATATACCAAATCCCTCATAAGATCAATATATGATGGCTTCCAAACATTGACATAAATAGTACCTTCATTTCCACCACTATATTCCCAATCTTCAGTGCCAATAACAAACTCTCCACCATAGCAAACAATGACGCATAGCCGATTTGTGTCCATGTCGATGCTGCACCCAATGGAAAAAAAAAAAAAAGAGCTTTTGTCGTTTTGTTGGAAACACATGACAGAATCGGCAACTTTACATGCAGGTTCTTGTCGTTTTGTTGTCAAGGAACAAATGCGACTAAAATCTCCCCAATTTAGTGCATTTACAGAAACAAAAGAAACCGAATTAAATAAACAAAGTGAGGTCCCCACCACCCATTTTTCAATTTAATCACATTCACATTCGGTCCCCCAACAAAAGCAGTCCAATTAATTAAATAAACAAATTCGGTCCCACCACTGTTTCCATTCGAGTCAAGCCCCTCCGCACCCTGTTTTTCTATTCGGTCCCCACAACAGAAAGTGAACGAACGATGGAAGAATCAATTTTTCTATTCCATCCCCATAAAAGTGACATCCCCACCACTTTTCCCACTACTTTCCCCCTGAGCCGAGTCCTCAATTTGCCCTCCGTGCCCTAACTTGCCATTCGGAACCCTAAATTTTTCACAAAATTGATCCACGTAGAGAACATGACAAACCTGACCGATCGTGAACGACGGTGCAACTACAGTGATGGCCGAGCGACGACAGGCGAGCAACGGCGGGCGAGCGACGGCGGGCGAGCGACGGCGGGCGAGCGACGGCGGTCGAGCGACGGCGGGCGAGCGAACGGTGGTGGGTGAACGATGGTGGGTGAGCAAGCTACGGCCGGCGTCGAGGAGAACCGTATACGAACCCTATTTTACTCCATCTGCAACGACGTCATTTTTTGCTATGGAGCAAGGCGGCGTCGTTTCTTATGTGAATCCACGATGGATGGCAAGAAACGACGTCGTTTCTTACGAAGAAAGGACAACGGCGTCGTTTTATGCTATCCACCGTGGACAATCTTAAGCCACGTCAATTTTTTTTTTTTAAATATAAAGGCCACGTATTTATTTTGGCCGGAATTTCTCGCCGGTGGCACCAAAGTGATCGTTTTTCCTCCGATTTGGCACTTAAGTGATTCGACGGAAACTTTTGGCACCAAAGTGAGCGCCGTACACAACTTATGGCACAATTAGTGTACTTCTCTCCTTCTTTTAGCGATCAGTGGCGTTTGACCTTCTTCTTCTTCTTGCCTTTTCTTACATTCGCTCAAAGATTCAATTTTTAACTTTTTGCTCTCGGCATCTTCTCTCTTGGCGCTTTTCTTCAGTCCTACCGTGTCTCCTTCCTATGATCCTTCAACTTTCTTGGTTCGCATGGGTCATCTTCGACTGCTTGAATATGAAGATAATGTCTTTTGTGTGTGTGTGTGAAACCCATAATTTTCTATTAGAATGATATCTCATAATCAAAATCTAGTAGGTATAGTACTTGTAATACAATGTCGACGATAGATCAATAGAAAACTTATTACTATACCTCGACTACATGCTGATGTCCACTATATTATACTTCAATGAATGCTTACCTTCAGCTAATCAATAAAAACATCAACATATCATACTTATGCGTAAACCAACAAGCATAAAAGATTCATTAACTTTGTTTTGGGTCAAACAAGCCCTCTTGGTTCAATCAAGGCTTTTAGCTTTATGCTAAGCTTTCTAGCTCGACTAGGGCATCTTGGCTCAACCAAGACTTCTCGGGACTAACTTCTCGAGATTGCTGGGCTCAAACCTAGGCATCCTAACTCAATCAGAGCATCTCGTTCTAATGAACGAGGCATTCCATTGGTGTAGGGGTATCTCGCCACCTCATGTGGCAAGGGTTCTCATTTTTTTCATTACATGATCGGACATGGTGCATCACACAAGCTGATTATTCGTATTTCATCTTAACCGATGCATACAAAGGCGCAAGGGCATGCTCATTAAAGTATGTGTACCATGACTTTCATTATCATACTATACAACATGCCGGACACAATTCTTGGCTCATGGCTTGAATTGCATGCCTAGGTTGATCCCCGTACCAAGCAAGATTTGGAAGCGGCACACCTTAATGCCATACCAAGACCATTTGGAACCGGCACACCTTAATGCCGTACCAAGACCTTGTAGGTTTGGGCGATCCTTGTACTAAACAAGATTAGGATTTGGCATGCCTCAATACCGATCTAAAGCCTCATGACCTTGGGTGATTGCCATGCCACACAAGAGTTGAATTTGGCACATCTCGATACCAATTTTAAGGTCTCGCGAGCTTATGCCATCATGGATTAACATTGATTCCAAGCCGAACGAACCTTGACCTTATCTTGAGACGTGAATGCATGCATATGTCACAGGCCTAAAGAGAGTCGACCCGAGAGGTTCCCCAGAGTTGATCCCAACTCGCCCGTGGACCTCCTGCTCTCCCTCGGATTTCCACCAAGTCTTCTCCCCGAAGGTTCCAAGGGCGGGCGAAACCGTCATTGAGTCATATTCTAGATTTCTGTTCCGTTATTTATGTTGATAGACGGTAGTTGAGGCGGTGCGATCTCGCCTGCTGGATGAAAAGTAGATCAACGGATGTAATCCGAGGCCCTCAACTATAAAAAGGGGTGTCCTCCCTCATTTGTAATCATCCAATCCATTTCAGTAATATCAAAGCTTTTATTTCCTTTCAGAACTCCTCTCTCTAACTTTCTCTCTCAACGATCCGAGTAAGCGAGCGGGTAAGCGTTCGATCGAGCAAGGCTTGGCTTGGGTGATCCAAAGTTGCCCGAGTAGCCGCGCGGTCACGATCACAATTGATCGGCCCGCGACACATACATGTAAGCTTGAGCAAACCATGCAAATTATTTCACTTCATACCCATAGCTTGAACGAGTGAGCACTTGACTAGACTCAACAATGTAGCCTATCAACCTAGAGAAGAGTTAGGAATCCCACTAACATACAAAGGCATAAGGAAAAGGTCACACATCTAAGGCCCTAGAAGAAACTTGCTATCTTCTTATTAGACCACCTATTCCATGCTATAATAACTTAGCTACCTGTTTTCTAAGGAGAGTCTAAGTGTAATGATGACCAAATCTCTATAGGGACATCTAAGTTAGTGACTAAGCTTCTTCCATTTAACGATTATATTTTGTGTAATCATTATGTTTACATATTCATCACATGGCTTAATCAAGACTTGCTTTCTAAGTTTTTAGCATTTTAGAATCTTCCATGAAATACCTAAGCATGATTCACTAACTTATTCTCTAAGGGAAATCTTTTAGCCATCATTACATAATCTTAAGATGGACATCCAAGATGATGACAAGGCTTCTTGTACTTAATGCTTTGATTTGTATAATCATTAGATTTGGATATTCCCCGTATGGCCTATTTCAAAACTTGCTCACCAATTCGAGTTCTTTTAGAATCTTCTATTTCGTCCTTTTCTAAGGAACACAACAAACATGGAAATAAGGCCATTGGAAATGCTAACGGTGTTGAGTGAGGGCTCTTCATATTCATCCACAATCGACCATTCCAACCGAATCGAGGTTCGAGGCCGAATCACCATCGAGCGAGGCAAATTTGTGATTGAACTCTCCTCAAGTGGCTAGGTCGGTGGCCATCTCGTGGGCTTAGTGGTTGGCCCCATGGTCGGCACTGGCCAAGCAAACAGGGCCCATGACTAGCTCGGAGCCTAATGCAGGGCCGGGCGTAGGGCTTGGCTCACGGCCGAGCTCTTAGCTTGGTCCAAAGATGATCCATGGCCTGGTACTAGGTTGGGCTCATGGATTGGCACAAGGGTTAATGGGAAGGTCAATGGACCAATCCAAGACCTATCCAGGACTGGTCCATGATACATCGCAAAAGGCCCATAGTTAGTTCTCAACTGGTCCATGGCCGAGCATACTTGGTTCGTGATTGGCTCTCGATTATCATGTGATTGCATGGGATTGGTCGATCCATGATTGACACACAATTGCGAAGGATCGACTCATGGTTGACCACCGCAAGTTCATGACCAAGTGGAATCACCCGCGATTGGAGCATGATTGCTTAGGATCGATTCATGATCATCTACCGATTCACGGTGGTACATGACCGTGCCATGACCAACCCTTATGGTCAAGCAGTTGTTCCATGGCCGAATGGCTCGGGTCCACTTGCATGGTTAGTGGATTGTTCATGGCTAGTTCCTCAATTAGTCCATGGCCAATCCTTCGATCGGACCATGGCTAATCCCTTGGTTACCCTTTCGATTAAGCTGATCAATCCATGATTGATCCTTGAAATGTTTCACGGTCGATCCTCACCATCGACACACCAACCATATAGCCAATCCTCATAGGTAGGAATAATGGATGTTACAATAAATTTCATAACCATCTTGATTGTGAATTGACAACATTATCACAACACAAGTGAAGAATAATTGGATCAAAACATTCAGCGAGCCTATGATATGATGGGTCAACATGTTTCTTTCTATTCGTTTGCGTGTGCATATCATTGTTTTAAATAGAACTGTTTATAGAGTATTTATATTAATAACCCTATTCCATGATTTTATTAATTGATTGGTGGGGTCAATATCCTATAGATTTCTTCTTCTTTTTTTAACACCCAAAATCTCTAGAACAAGTTTTAGTAATAAATTTATTTCAAAGAAGATATTATAGAATTTTTTTTTTCATACTGTATATGAGATCAGCTGGCTGTTTTCTATATAGTCGATCGTGATAGCCATCTAGTGGTCGGAGAGGCGCAAATAGCCATGTTCATAATTGTTTCTCTAATTCATGTTATTGGTGGGTAGTTTCAAAAATAATTATCGCAGGGCAATTATTGGCTTCTTCGATATGCCCAAGCCTAATTGTCCTTCAAATGTGGCAATAAACAATATAAGGGGTTATGCATGGTATGCTTACGTGCCTTTCGGGCACGAAAATATAGAACGGAATTCGACCGTATAATTAATGTCATATGTACTCGTGAGTTATTTTGGTTTCTATCGGATACGTTCATAATTAGTGGTAATTATGAGAAGTGGTAAAACGGTAATAGTGACCGAAGGAAGTTGCACTAAAAGAATGAGATCATTTTATCCTCTTATATTTATGTGAGTGGTTTTCGAGTCAAATTGAATTTGGAGTGCTATGATTTCTTTCCCTCGAAGATGAGATAGAACTTCTCTAGAGAACTGCAGGAAACTTTGTGCAAAACTACTTATTTGTAAGAAGCTTGTATAGACAAACACCTTTGTCCATTTTGGAGCAGAGGAGGCTAGTCATGCAATTCTCTATTTTGTTTTGCACTTTGAATTGAACTAACGCATTCAATACAGACATCCACGTATATTAATATAAATTGTGAGGAAACAAAGCTTTAACATTGATGCAGTTCCTTGTCAAAATAATATTTATTTTTCTTTTCTGCAGTGATGATTGACATGCAAACGGAATTGGGGGAGGAGAACAAAGTTTGGACCAGCAGATTTTAATTTCCCCAAAATGAAGCAAAGTTGACCAATGTCTTCGACAGTCACAAAACGATATGACTTGCTAAACGCATCCGAATTGGTCTATCTTGCAATTATATGTAAGTTACTACAGAGACATAAAGTGCGACATCTTGGGGTGGTGCCATTGGAGTCGATTCAATTTTAAATATTTTAATTGGATCAATTTAATCATTAACATTTTTCACACTTTTACAAATTTAATTAATCAAACAAATTTAAGCTGGAAATCACTAACGTGAATGCTTATCATTCTATATGGCATGATTGACGCCGACATGAAACTTTGTATATATATATATATATATATATATATATATTTTTGTTTCTTTTTCCTTTTTTTTTTCGTCTTCCCTTTTCCCATTGCTGGTGTCGGCTATCAGGCAAGGTTCGACCTCACTGAATGGCAACTTGGCAAGGGCGAGCGCCAGTGAGGCCCCCTTGCTGGAGCCTCGCCCTAGCTTGGGGGAGCACTGCTTTTACATGAGGGTCACCATCTCACGTTGCTCTCGATCACCCTTGCTCTCGATCACCATCTTCAGTTTCATCTAACATAAAGATCTCACGGTACCTCTTGAAGAAGTACCCTCGCTCGTAGGTCAAGCTCAGAACCCAAGAAAACGTGTCCCGCTGACGGATTTATGGCAGAACTGAAAAATAATTTCTCCGAACCGATTTCGATTCTCCGTTTTTCTGGTTCAGACACCGTCCATTTTTCTGTTTCGACTCTCGATCACATTCTTAGGATGAAAACAGAAACTGAGATTTTCTGCATTGTCAATCTAAAATCCGGAATGATCCAGGCTGAGTCGATGATTCAGGTCCTGCTATCGCCTATCGTGATGGAATGAATTGAATCATTGCATTAAACTCATATATTAACTCAGCGCGTAAACTGCCCAGCATATACTCGGCAAGATGCCCAAAACAAAACCATATAGATAAGTCCATGATCTCAACTGAGATTGATCGGTTCCTGGTTCAGTCTGGTTCCCAAATTCCGAGACCGGGAATTGGACCAACTAGTCCTGAAACCGAGAACTGGACCAATTGATCAGTCCGGTCCAAAGGGAACCGATAAATTTGCTGTTTTGGGCCAAAATAAAATAAATAAATAAATAACTAAGATGAATTGGGAGGAATTAGGGTTTGTTTTTTAAGAAATTTAAAAATATGTATTATATATATATATAAAATTAACCAGTCCAGTTCGTACCTTGGAATTGGGAACCGGACTGACCGGCCACCAATTCCAATGTTTTCAATTTATCAAATTGGGAACAATTTTGAAAAATTATATTCATACGATCTTTTTGCACAAATTTGATCAAATTTTGACCGGGCATAACTTTTCCATCTAACTTCCCGTTAAATCAAATTTTGCACCGGTGAAAAACTGTCACCCGATGTTTTCAATCCACCACATTGGGAAGACTTTTTAAAAATTATGTTCATGTGACTTTTCACAAATTTGGGCAAACTTTAATAAAGCATAATTTTTCTGTCCTGCATCTTATTGACTTGATTTTTGCACCTTCAGAAAGCTCTATAGTGTCACACTATTTCCTAGGCACGTCCAAATCTCAACATGCGTGCACAAAGCGAAACTAACTCAATAACATGAAATCGCACAGAAGATACAGGAAATTATAAAAGCAGACTTTTGTTTCTGGAAATCCGTCGAACCCTTAAGCTTTATACAACATTCTTTTAAAGTTAGATGTGATGGGCTAATTTTATGGTTAGAAAAAAACGTTAAAATATTAGTGCATGTATACTGTTTGTTGAAATGCCTTGATGAAGTTATAATGCACGTGCTTAAGGAGGAGTTGCTTAAGTTTGTGTAGCAAAGTGTTCATCACATGTTCAAATCATAATATGAACCTTTGATTCATACATATCGTTAATGTTTCATGAGATCTGAATCTGAAACCGAGAATAACACAAGGACTTTTGGTGTTTCTTTGTCCAATGCGATATATTTCCATGGTGTTCATTGATGGTCACCGGCACACTGTTTCGTTATTCACCTCCCTTTCTCTCTATATGTTTTGGTTGTGATGTGGTGGTTGCGTGGTACTGGTGATATGCTGGTGGTCAGTGAGGTGTTGTTTGGTAGAGATAGGAAGTTTACAAAGGGTAGCCGGCGGTTGCCATTAACATGGTTGTTCGGTAGAGATAGGAAATTTAACGATTATCCCTATTCATGCTCCCCAGACTTTTAGATTAGATTTTCATTAACTAATAAGAGATAAACTAGAACAAATGCACGCTACACGCGCACCCGCGCATTGCGTCAGTAAAAAGTCCACTCAACTATCAATCAAGCAAATCCTCCTCATGGCACTATTGCATCTCACGATTGGACACTAAAATAGTCTCGCTATGATTCTTTAGGTGCCTGCCTCTTACTCACCAATGAACAATGAATAGTCAATTATGATAAACTGCTGTACATTCTCTTTCGAAAATTGGCAAAATTCGGGTTTAGTCCCCAATTCGATTTAGAATTAATCCAAGGCAAACAAAGATCATACCTTTCACCTCCTTTAACACCCAGCTGTATAATGCATCCTAACTTGTCTCGATCATGTAGCATTCGGCGTGCAATCAAATCTTGAAATACACCAAGTTCTCATGTCGAGCTTTGTAAAATTTCCATCTATAAGACAAATGCAATCATGTGTGCGCTATTTCTTCATTCGCTAAATGTCATGACTATATGTGCACACTATCCCTTCTCTATTTAAACAGATTCTACAGGGCATTATAAGGGAAATATACAGGCGCCCACCAAGAGATTACAACAGAGAGACATAAATCAAAATACATACAGACTCCAGGGAAAAAAATCGAAAAAAATCGAAAAAAAACTCAAACCTGGTAATTAATTCTATTCCAGTTCAGAAATCTATTCACTTTTCAACAGGGCTTGATTTCGATTCCGATGCTTAGAAGAGTCCTTGCTGATTCCATTGCCTTCTCACCTCCAAGTTCCATGGCCTCTCCAGTCAATTCACCTCCTGCATCTACTGACAATTTGGTTGAAGCCTTTCCATTTTGGGCCGCATCAACTTTTTTATTCTGTGCACTGCTCATGGAAGCTGGAGCTGCAGCAGCAACAAGGGGAGCGCTTGGTGGGCCATGCCTCTTTTTGGGAACTGGCATGTCATGGTCATGTACCCCCTTATAAGTGATTATTACCGCATTTGCATTATCTACGGCCGTCTCAATTTGTTTACGAACCGGGCAACCCGCTGAAGTGCATCTGTAGTAATTCCTGAAATTCGCAGACATCATAAATGCCATTACAAACACTTCAATCTAGAAAGAAATGCTAGATCATGGAATACAGCGAATAAGACTTGCATATCATTTAATATTGCCCCCTTCACGTACTCTTAGAACAACGTCAAAAATGACCGCCGCCACCAGTATTACCTAAAATTAGCAAGGCAACACCAGGCACACATGCCACCACTACCATAGTGAAAAGTATGCAAGCATACTTTCCCTCAATCTAACTGCCCACCAGGCCAGATGAAGAAAACTGGTTCATGCAGATCACTTATCATTGCAATTGTCAGGTGCTTACCTTATATACGAGTATACAACTAGGAAGACCTTGTAGAGGCTACAACAGTAATCGCTGTGATGTTGTGCTCTAAATATGGTTCACAGGTAGCCATTTGCAGATTATTTTGTACTAAGATCTTCAAAATTGATTAGTGGAAAAATCTTGTGATTGTGGAGATCTGTTATGTTCATCTGTGTTGTGCTCATTCATATATACAGCCAAATACAGCTTTACCTCCCCTAACTATAGTCATACTACAATCATATACATTTCATTCTCAGCTCCCTATATCTAATTTCCAAATATGATTGAACGTGGTTTCATTTACTTAAAGCAGCAAGCAATCATTCTTAGCTATACATAAGTACCAAGTGATGCAAACAGGAAAGTGAAACAAAATTTAGTACCATGCAATGCCCAAGAAGCTCTTAAAAAATCCTGAGGCTAGAGACAGAGGTGAGAAAATTATTATTATTATTTTTAAAAGGAAATACAATAAACAATCAGAGAAAAAGATCGTTCAAAACAGTCAAAGGTCCAGTCCCTTCATTTTCCCTCCACAAAAGCAAAGCTTACCCTAAGAACCTTGTCACATCAATAAATTCTGATGAATTAGTAGTCTTTTTCTTTTTATTACAGAGAGAAAAGCAAGAGTATTTATATGCATGTACCTGGGACGAGGGTTTCCCTTTACCATTTTCTGCCCGTACTTTCGCCACCTGTAACCATCAGCAGATATCCCCACATCACCTGCTGCATGCACAACAATCTTAGCTTTCTTTCCAGGTTTTGGTTGAGGATCTGAGTGGCATGACTTGTTCTTCTTACCACTGTATGTCAGAGAAGAGGAGAAAAATGATTAAGACACCACCTAAACAACAATGCTTCCTTGGGTGACTGATAGATGAAAATTATTCTGAGAGAGAACATGGCAGGAATTACAGCTTCCTTCAACTTGCCTTTGTCTGTGCTCTATTTCATTGACATGCTCGTTCTTTACGGTAGTTTCCGCTTTTCCACGAAAGCCAACTGAATTTTGATGCTCACTTTTGGTTCTAGCAGGGATTTCTTGGGCTGGCTCCTTGGAAGAAGAGGATGGAACTGAATCATCAAGCACTCTGGCCAAATGGTTATTAGAAAGATGCTTATCAACAGGCCCAACTGATTTTTCAAATTTACCCTCCAACATGCCATTGGCCTTCTTTGGTGGATCATGGTTATGTTGACTTCTGTAAACAGTCTCTAACATATGGCCTATCTCATCACAACACTCGATCTTTTTTGCAGAACATTCTGTGTTTGTGCACCTGAAATAACTTCTTGAACCTTTGGGACTTTTGACTTGCTTTTGACCATATTTTCTCCAGTTGTAACCATCAATGTTGGAAGTCCTTAAAGCTCTAGGTGCATTCCTTGTGTAAGAACTTCTTATGTCTGGATCTGGCATGCAGGAACCTGTAATCTTCACCCCAGAACCTTGTTCCACTGGAGTTGGACTTGGAATTGACGAAATAGATTGAGTAACAGAAGTTGGTGATAATTCTGATGTCGCCATTGCACATGGTGATAAACGCAGCTGGATCTGTGTCTCTGTCTGAATTGTCTCCCCTGCTCCAACTGCTAGACCTTCCTGGTGGGATTGTTGAACTTGCTCCTGAAGTCCAAAAAATTGTCATCACATCAAAGACTTGCAAGCGTTGATGAATAAACAAAGACCTGTCAACACAATCTACTAACAAAGACATGATGCCGGTGACAGCAAGAGAAATACATATTTCAAGAAACTATCTAGTTTATGATTCATTGAAATGTACTTATATCTAAGCTCACGATTTCACGATTGAGATGATTATAGATGATGTTGTTTACAAATCTCGGCCCAAAACTTTGCCAAGAATTTCAAGCTAGTCTCTTGACTGTAAATTTTGATATTCTCACCCCTAAGCCTTCAAGCATAGCACCATTTTCAACATTCATATTCTACACCATATTACATAGTAGCTAGAATCTCACCAGGATACATCAGGGAAAATGCGGACGAATAATATAAGTGTCACTTTGTTCTTCCATATAAAATTTGTGCCAAAACAAAGTAATTATAGAGAAGTTTCACAAAACTTTGATTGATGTTAGATGTCACGTTTCTATGTCTGTTAAGGTTTTACTTATCCAGAATCAAACAAAAGTCAAACCTCCAAGGCTTGAAGTGACAGTTAAGCAACTCAAAAGGAAAAAAAGCAAAAAGTTGCTCGCACACCCAAGTTGTCTGTTTGGTTGGTGTTTAAGACAGACTAACAAAGCAACAAAATGCCAATCTTGAATATCCACCAATATATATATATATATATTTCGAGTTATAGAAAGTCATACAAAATTTATGGTGATTTGAAATGTTAATTTTCACATTTTTGAATATTTAAGGTGTACTGCACTCAATAACATTGATTTTATTCTCAAGCTAAATAATAAGCCAGATACAAAAATTCAAATGACAAACTAAACTAAGCAGTTGCCTAAAAGGTCAGCATGTAAAAGTCTGAAAGCATGATCATACATTTCTGAGATTGAGGGGCTAAATGGTAATTATTGATCTGGTTCAGGTCATCAGGGACTAAAGATATAGATGACCTGCAAAATGTTTCATCACGCAAGGTTTTAAGTCTGGGCCAGAAAATCATATTGTTCCAACTTATAGTCATGTTCAAACATACATTTTCCTGAAAAGGGAGAAAAGGTAAACTGCAAATGCTTCACACATTTTTTAAAGCCATCTTATGAGCAAAATTATCTTAAAATGGTTGATTGGAGTTTTGACTAAATTCAAGATCAACATTCTGCTGAGATATGGCAAGTGAATTGTGGAGAAAGCAAATGTCCCGAGGACATAGAAAGTATTGTTTCTTTCGCAATTAATTTCATATCTCCTTTATAACAACACTATGCCTTAATCCAAGTCAGTCCCACTAGATCTTGAAAATTCAAGATCGATTAATCTTCAGGAGGTGTCCACCAGCGCACTGGGTGCACTGCTAATTTTTCCTTCCTATCTTTCTTTTAGCATGCAAGTTTCATTAATGGGACAAACCTGATGTGCTACGCACATAGAAAAATTTACTTGTATGAAATCTATCCAACATCTCTGAAAACCATCATCGAAGGAAGAACCCCTCTCGTAGGCTGAATATATAGGGTGCAGCAGGAAAGCACCTCATCTACTAGGAGCTGAAGAATTCCTTTCTTAAGCAAATGTGTGATTAACAAGTCTCTCGATACATATTATCAATTTGCCTTGTGGCTGACCAGGAGGTGTGGTACTGGCATTCCACTATTGAGCTAATACCTTTAATGATTTCTATTCTTTAATCAAACTTACATCTGGTCTTGATTTCTTCCTCAATCCTCATGCTCATCCTACACTCAAAATGGTATCGCAAAGGGCATCCTGAAAATAGTCCACACAAAACAAACACAGGATTGTAAACGTGCTAAACTTTCTGATCAGACCCAATTCCATAAACAATTCTTGATTCCAAAAATCAAAGTTTTGATTTTTGAGGATAGCAGGGGTTCTATGTTCGTTTTAACAACTGTTCCTAAGGTTGATCACTTGAGATAAGCCAACAAGTCATCCGAGCCCCAGATCACAAAGAATTGACTATCAATTGGTAGCCCATTGAGAAGCCCAATGACAAGTCTAAGACAGTAAACCAGCTAAGACAGCTTCATGTATGAGCGACTAGGAGGAGTACTAAGTCAAAACAATCGAGAATCGAAAGAATGAAAAGCAACAGGAATCTTCCGTTCTATGGTCTTCCCAACACTATCGGTCAAGTATTAGAGCGAATTCCATCATCATCCGTATGAAGAAGTGGAATTAAGTAGAATAGAGAGTGAGAGTGAGCAGCTCGCTTATGCAAACGAATTTACAAGGACCCAAATTTAAGCTTCACTCCAACAAAAAACAGTAATCAAATGGAACAGAGCAACTGATGTTAACAAGCGTAAGGCACCTTAATCACCTTGGATTCTTCCGCCGCCGCGGAACTTGCCTTCGAACCTGCCAATTCAACCCACCACCGCCTCAATCACCAAGAATACCAACAAAAAGAATGAAAAAGCAAAAAAAAAAAAAACTTTGCCCGACCCATTTCTTCCCCTTTTTTCCCAAATCAAGACAGCTTCGGAACTCACCTTCGCACCGATCGCAATCGGATGCCGCCGCCGCGCCTAGGGTTTCCGACGGCGGGCCTCCCCCCGCGCCCGATCCAGCGCCGCCGCCCCCTCCTCCTCCTCCTCCCGCCGAGCTAGGGAGCTCGCCGGGACGGCCGCCCCCCGCCTCGAGAGCTCCGGAGCTGTCTCCGCCGTCGCCCGCCATGACCGGCTCCCGCCGACCACCACCACCACCACCGGCGGCGCACCAGCAACAACAACCGCAGCACTGAACACGCCTCGAGGAGAGAGAAAGAGACAGAGAGAGCAAAACCTCGTACGGATTCTGGAGATTCCCGGCGCTCCTCGAAGGTGAGGCGCAGGACGCGCTTCGGCCTCGATTCGGTTCGAATTCGCGATTGATGAGAGAGAGAGAGAGAGAGAATCGTTCTTCTTCTTCTTCGTGGCGAACGAAGGAAGAGAGAGAAAGAGAGAGAGAGAGAGAGAGGGGAGGGGACAGGGCAGATGTTTGTCTTTGACTGGGGATTGACCCAGGTGGGGCTTATGTTTTCCGTGCCGGGGGACGGAGATAACGGAACGGCAGAACGAGCCGCCGAGGGCGTCGCCGCCTCTCGCGGTGCGGGCGCAGCCGTTGGATCCGCTTACCTTTTTGACCGTTTCGTTAACGGCGTTTGGGTTGGGGGCCGTTTGTAGCTGACTCCACAAACGGTGCACGTGATCCATGCTGCTTGCTGCGGCTGCTCCCTTGCTTTCTTCATTTATAACGGCCTTTCCTGTAGGAGGAATTATTGGATTGCAATTAATTAGGGGCCCCCTCTTTTCATAAATCGGAATATTTACGTGGAAAAATCCATACTGGCATCATATTCGCACCCGCCCCTCAGGGTATATTACCTTTTTCCTCTTCGCAGTCTTAAATATTTACAAAATTGTCATCGATGTCATTTTTTTTTACACGAATAATTGTTGGACCTTGATTTAATTTGTAATATAGTCCATACACTTTTAACTTGTTCAATATAATCTCTAAATTTTATCTCAATGTGCAATATGGGTTAGAAATTTTTAATTTGTTTAATATGATCCCTGTATTTTTAATATATGTTTAATTTTATCTTTAAACTATATGAAAATATTCACTACAATATTTCCATTAATTCAAGTTTCATGGGCAACATTGAACATTTTTGTCTTGTATATTTTGTTATAGGGCTAAAAGCTTACTTTGTGGGCTAGTCTTTAGCAAAACATCTTTTTTCACGCTGAGAGCTAAAAGTTAGAGTGATCGATTTCAAGGTAAAACGATTCTCACCCTAAAATCATAAACCAAATTAGAAGAGTCGATTCCTAGTTTGTGAAACTCGGAATTGGCTTATCTAGTATTCGGATTGGACTAGACTGATATGGCCCGGCTCTTAAGTGGGTTCAAGAATTGATGGTAAAATCTTTCCTTCTTTTCTTTTTTTACTTCAATTCCCGGCAAGATTCTAAGGTGCATAGTCTAAACCACCACACGAATTAGTAAATTACGACGAAGAAAGTTACTTACAGGAGAAGGAGCAATGGAGAGGTGAGTATGAGCCGCGAGAATGAAAGAGGGAGGTGATTGGCAAGAGAGTCTTGAGCTAAGAAATGACGTCCAGCTAGAGGGAGGCGAGAAGAAGGCAATGATTTTGAGCGAGAGAGAGGGATAGAGGAGGTGTCGAGCAAGAGAGACTGAGGAGGGAGGCATGACTTCTGCCTTGTGAGAGTGAGCCTGAGCAAGAATGGCAATTAAGTTTTTGTAATAAAAGAATTACAAAAGAAAAAGCTATATATGTCCAGTCCATCACATCTGAAATCGAACGTCAGACCAATTATCATTGGTCATAAAAGTTCGGAATTGGAAACTACTCAAAAGTCGACTAGTTTGGTTTGATTCTAATGAGTTCATACAGACTAATTTAAAGACTCATTTATTATCCCATATAGGGATTTGAATAAATTTTAATAGATGGGTTGATAGTTTGAGTGATAAAATCCAATAAAATGTGGTTTTTATTTCACTTGCGGTCCCCGTTGAAGCTAGTGAGCTCACATCGACTAATTTAAAAAATCTAAACAAAGGAGGGGTGACTTGTCGAAAGGCAAGGGCAACGGAGACCACGTGCTCCAAAAAGATATCTGGGCCACAGATTAAGGTTCGATATCTACTTTAATGAACATTAAGTATTTGTGCAGGTACCCTTTTTATTTTTGGCCAAAGACAACTATCCACTTTATGTTTATTTTATTTTATTTTATTATTTTATTTTAGTATTAGGCAATTCACTGCATGAATGAGAACATTGTCCCCTTTTTATTTTTATTTTTTTAATCTAATGTATCTGTGTTCTTATTAAATTTCAAGAAATTATTTTTTGAGAGAAAATTAATCATGGAAAAATAATTTCATTCATGAAGAAATCTATACTTAATTCCAAATAATAAACTATATTTTTTTTTTAAAAAATCTTTTTTGAAATTCACTTACACCTCCACAATAGCCATCGGTTGATCCATTGATATCGACCAAACCTTAGCTACTCCATGATAGACCATGGTCTCCACTGGCATTACCCCTCGAGACTTCGACAACCCCATCTCACTTGAAAGTACATTGAGATTCACACAATATAGTTTTCTAATTGATTTTTCATAAATTAGCATATGATTTTACGTGTTGATATTTATTGGCTGATTGATTTTAAGTGACATTAGATACTTTATTGTAAAACTCGAAAAATTTGCAATAAAAGTTGCAAACAAGTCAAAAATCTTATTTGTAACCTTATAAACCTACTAAAATTTTTATCTTTTACACTACATACATAACATAATAGTTCTTATTTTTAAATATCTATGTGTTTTGGTAAGTGGGTCAGGTTGGGTATGTTATTGGATTTTTTTTTTTTTGGTAAAAGGAAAAAAAAAATCCTTTGATTTTTGTCAGGTTGGGTATGTCAGGTTGGGTCAGGTTGGGTATGTTATTGGATTTTTGTTACATATAAATTGCTCAAAATGGATTAAATGAATCAATTTGGATTGGATAATTTTCAATTCGATCCACCCATTTGATGGCCTAGGCACTAGATAGAGTTGAAATAATTTTGTCTTTAAACAAAAGATAGGAACGAAAGTTCCTTTGAAGGAGTGTTGGGTAAATTTTTTCCAACCCCTTTGACCAAATAATTTTTTTCTTTCGAAACTGTCCTCATCAAGTCTTTCTTTTTTCGATTTTTCCCTCATTATAACAATTCATCTTCTCTGTGCGAGAGCAATTAACAAGGCCAAATTTAATTGTCTAAAAGTCAGTTTGGCATTGCCTAGCCTCCTCTTTGGTTGCACGACTTGGTGGTCACCTAGGGTCGTGTGAGACAATTGCTTGAGGTTTGCTTGACCCTTGGCAATGGTTGCTTGATTTGCATGATTTGAGGTCGAGTCAATAAGAGTTGTTTGATGTCGTGTGACCCTAGACGAAAGATTTGAGTTTTTTTCTTTAAATAATAAAGTAAAAAGAGTCCTTTGCAAGAATGATTTTTCCAAATACTCTTTAACCCAAAGGTACTTTATAACAGACTTTTAAATTACAATTTAACAAATAAAAATTGCATTTCCGAAAACTCCTTAAACTTATAATCTTTTGCATTTTCCTAAACAATTTTCCAAAAATCCAACAAAACACAACCTATACTCAGGCAAGCAAGAAGAGCAGAGCCAACGTCAATTCCCAATAGTCCAAATTTACTACCCAAATGTACTTATCTTAGATGATAAATAATGCACATACACATGCATCGGCACCAAGACGGGGCCTGGGATTGTATTCCCCATCCCCGCCCCATGAGGTGGAGCTTTGCCTCGCCACAGCTCCGGCCCCCGTGAGGCGAGGCGGGCAGGGCAGGGCGGGGCGGGGCAGGGCGCTTCGTTTTGTAAGCATTGATCGACCTAACTATGCCCCATTTGTAAGCATTGATCAACCTAATTATGCACCACTTGTAATGCCTTACAGCTACATTACATGCAACAGCAATGAAACATCCATTTTAGAGATTTAATGGGGGCAGACTTTACTAGTTTACGATAATTCTGCTATAAATGCACTTCATATCAAACTCAGAATCTCCTTAAGAGCGGCGCTGATCTTCTCGTAGCACCGCCACACTCGTGGCCCGTCCCGATCCCTCGCGGCGTAGTCCAGCTTCGAGACACCATTGAAGAGTTCCGCGTACAGCTTCCTCAGTCTCGGCCTCTCGCCCCCGGGCCTGCTCTGGATGATCGTGTAGACGTCCTGCTTCAGGAGGGCCGAGCTCTGGCGCATCTCCCTCTGCGCATCCTCCCACGACCCCTCCTCCAGCAGGAACTTCACCGCCAGGAGCGACCGCGCATGGCCCCGGACCGCGCCCACGGCGTCCTCGACCGTCTGGCCGGGCTTGACGAACCCGAAGTCGAAAGCCTTCGCGGGCTCGGGTCGGAGGATTGTATATGAGGAAAAGAAGACCAGGGAAGAGAGCGAGGACGTCAGGGCGAGTCTTCTGGTGACGGAGACGAGTGGGCGCGGGCGGGCCGTGGGGTGTTGGAGGGGAAGCGGAGAGAGGTCGGGTTGGAATTTGGGTTGAGAGAGCGAGGGCTGGATTGCTTCCATTTGGGAATTTCGTCGAACAGTTGTTGGGTGGACCAAAGCTTGGATATTTTCGCCGTTGAAAGGAGGGAGAGGTGATGGAGACCGCGGAGGGAATGGAAATAAAGATAAGGTAGTTATCGTGTCGCATCGGGACGGCCACGCATGTTGAGTTTGGGGTGTGTCTGAGTAACTTTTGGCTTTTAGCATTTTTGCAATTTAAATCTCATGCATTTTGACTTCTTTTTTTTTTTTTCCTTATAGTTCGAGGGTATGAAAGTCTCATAATATATAAATATTAACGTAATAATCTCACATACATCTTTCATAAGATTCGAAGTTGAGGGAATATTCGAAATTTTTATAGGGAAAACAAAGAGTTCGCGTTTTACCTTTTAAAAAGCACCAACAATCGAGTTTGCGATAGATTTCTTTGCCGGCCAAAGCTCTTGGCCTCTGTCGACTACTCCATCACCGGCCGGTCGATGGAGGCCAGATCTTGGTGAAGGAAGACCGACTTCATAAACACCAAGATCTCTGCCTCCCTTTCTGAAGGAAAGAGATGGAGAGAGAGACAAACAAGAGAGAAGGAAGGTGTTTATGGAAGAAAAAAACTAATAGGCAATTTATTCTTGAAAAATCTGAAATGTGAGCCCCATTAGATACGTGTTGATCAACGGATGGCATAGTAATTTTGCTGATTGGGTAGAACTATTGTACCTAACATTTTCTTGTCACGAAGTGTCCAAAATGACTTGACAGATAATCATAACAATTTCCTCCATAATCTTGAGTTGTCCTCGTCTTAAATTGATCTGCCATGAAGGATACAAAATGACCTGAAAAGCATCTACTAAGGATCGTTCATAACAATTTCATGTTCATCCACCTTCGTTGATCTGTGATGGATTTATGAGATGGGCTTAAGGCCCATCCGCTCAAGTTGGGCCTAAAAGGGCCCGGCCCACGGGAATAGGGCCCGTGGATGGGGGAAGGTATAAAAGGGAGGAGAGAGAGAGAGAGAAGACACCGTTGGAAAACAAACGTACGTCTTCTCCCGAACGCTCTCTCTCCCTCCAAGAACGCTTACTGGCGTCCCGTCTTCCTTTCAAGGCGCAAATGACATCATCGGATCGTAATTTCTTCCTCAATCTTCGGCATTGGTGTTTAATCTCGGCTAACAAGCGTACGCTCGAATCCGTGGTGTCTTTACGATCGGTGATGCGTGTTTTCCCGGGCTTCGTCTTCCGCATTGATTTAGAGGTTCGATTTAGTGTCGAATCCGGTTTTCGGGGATCAGTTATTCCCAACATTGGTATCAGAGCCCTAGTTCACGTTTTCCCGATCAATTTGATGTTTTTTGATTGATTTTTCGCAAAAGGTTTTCGGCCGTATGGATCGGGCGTGAAATCCCGACACCCGAGTACCGTACGCCGTTTTTTCTGAGTTTCCGTAAGTCGGAATAAAAATCTGAAGGCATAGGAAGAAAGGCGACGTCGAGACGAGTCCGGGGACATGTCGCCGGCCGCCAGAGACGCCGCACGCGCCCACGCGCGCCGGAAGGCGCTAACGCGTGGCGCGACGCGCCCGGAAGCGCCGGCCGCGCCGCGTGCGCCCACACGCGCCGTGACGAACCGGCACGTGCGCGCCGGCGACCGGGCGAAACGGCACGCACGCGCCGGTCGCGAACCGACGCGTGCCGACGTCACCGATGACGTCATCGTGACGTCACCCAACGGTCGATAACCGTCGGGATGACGTCAGCGATGACGTCGGTTGGCCTGGTGGCGACCCGACCCGACCCGACCCGCTGGCACGCGCGCGGCACGTGTGAGCTGATGTCTGCGTGACGTCAGCCGGCTCACGCGCGTGGCACGTGCCGCCGACGCCGCGTGACGTCGCCCCGCACGCGCGAGGCACGTGCGGTCGGTCCGCGCGCGCGGTTCCCGACCGGGCCGACCCTGTCCGGTCCGACCGGTTCGACCATTGCGACCGGTCCGACCCACGCGCCCGTTGACCCGACCCGTTGACCCGTTGACCGTTGACTTTGACCGTTGACCGTTGACCCGAAAAAAAAAAGAAAAGGAATTTGTTTCTTTTTCAGTCATGCCTATGTGGGTTATAAGTAATCCATTTTTTATTCTGCATTTGTTGCATGAATTTTGGAAAATTATGTATTTTCCTTATGTTTATTATGGATTAATAAGTGATCCAATTTTAGTTACCGCATTTGTTGCGAAACTATAATGAGTTATGCACGATACCTACAAGCCCGAGAAGGGACGAGGGAAATGCAAGACTTAAAAGGCTGATGTCGATTTAGCTAATTATCGGTGGCATGACGGTGATTTAGTATCACATGTGATCAAGGTCAATCGATGATACAGAAATCATCCGGAATGGTTATCTTATGCCGGACTTTGAGAAGGTGCCGGCTTTGATAAACACTCTTCCACCCGAATGGCAAGCAGTGTTTGATCGGCTATGGGAGGTCAACGTGGTCCCGGATTATAGGAAGCTAGTGGAAGCTTTTGTAAGAGAGTACTTATAGGATTGAGTTGGCCAAAACTTCAACCCTTAGATTGAGCGCCACATGGCGCCGAGTGAATGCGCCTTGGTGGCGACATGAAAGCTCTCCAAAAGTTTTTCCTTGGTTGGCTAATGTGCCTTCAGTTTTCTCAGATGTTTTGAATGACAGATTAGAAGGGACTTTCCCTATTTATCCATTGGATTAATTTGAGATGTTTTTTGATGTCAATATCTCTTTCCATGTTGATATTTTTTTCCCCGTATATATTGCTTAGTGTAATGTATAGTTGTATTATGTGAAAGCATTGTTATTTTATTAGATATTACATTTTATGTTGCTTTCTATTATTGCTTTGTTCTTTGTGGGTAATTAGGCGTGGGGTAGTTTTAGAAGCTTTTGTAGCTTCATAGAATTGATTTTGCATATGACAATCATATTAATGATAGTTTTGAGTTAGGATTTTTTGGAGGATGATTGGAAACATAGTGACCTTTTGATTCTGAAACCTTACTTGAAATTATTTATTAATATGATGGGTCTATGCAAATAGGGATGCATAAATGATAGGCATTAATTATTCATGCATGGATGTCTGATGTGTTCAGAACGATGGTTCAGCAACTAAAAACGTGATTGCTGATATGAACGGTAATAATTGTGAAATATTGAATAAGAAGATTCAATATGTGCTGGAAAAACAAGAAGCACTAGAAGCTCTTGACCATGTTATGGAAGATCTTAAGGATGCCATGCGCCACCTTGAGCTAGTAGAAGACTGCCTAACGGCATTTGAGCCGAAAGCAGATATTTGCAATGCTAGTTCTAGCTTAGAAAGGGCTTTGTGCTCTAAGCGCAAGCGTATTGATTCGTTCAATATGAGGGCATACAAAGGATCAAGTCCTTATTGCAAGAAATCAAGAGTTAACCAACAAAAGAGAGGAAAACGTCCTCAAGTGAAGAAAATGTCAAGAGTGAAATGTTACAATTGTGACAAGAGAGGTCACTATGCTCGCAACTGTTGTGAGCCAAAAAAAAATGTAAACACCTCTTGTACATTTGAGAACTTTGCTTATGTGTCAAGTTCTGTGTTATTGGCTGAATCCAATCCTTTGTGGACTGTAGATTCAGGAGCGACAGACCATATAGCGAAGGATAAAGAATCATTCGTGGAATTTCGACGAGTACCAACTGGAACTGAGTGGATCCATATGGGAAACAACTCTAGAGCTGATGTAAAGGAATTGGCACCGGCCAATTGAACATGAGTGGTGGACGCACCTTTGATGTTCTATATGCTCTGGAGATTCGTCGAAATTTAGTGTCTGTCTTAGCGTTGGTTAAGCTTGGTTTTGGTATGAACTTCCATAATAAATGTGTAGATTTGCGTTTAGATACAAACTACAATGGTTGTGGTCTCTTACTGAATGGTTTTATTGTACTGAATATTGACTGTGATGATGTCAATATGTTATTCCCTTGTTTCACGTCTTCTACCTTATATGATAATGATGTGAATATGGTGGTATGCTAGACTTGGTCATATGGGCCAACAACGTATGAATAGACTAGCCATAGAGGGCTTGTTGGGCAATATTGAAAAAGTCGATTTGTCCATAAGTGAGCATTACCTAGTAGGGAAAATGACAAGGAAACCATTTAGAAAAAGGTAAAAGAGCTGAATTTCCTCTGCATTTAATCCATTTGGACGTCGTGGTTCAATGAATGTGAGAGGAAGGCAATGGGCATTTATTTCATCACTTTTTTATAGATCATTATACTCGAGTCGGATATGTCTATTTCATTTCTCATGAATCAAGCATAAGTTGTTTCGAAGGTTTATGAACCCGCGAAAATCAATTAGACAAGAAAATAAAAGCATTGAGATCCGATCGAGATTGAGAATATTTATCGATAAGTTCAAAAATTATGTGATGAAAAAGGAATATAAAGATAGTTGTCTATTCCATATACTCCTCAACAAAATGGTGTTGTAGAGAGAATAAACGTAACCCTACTTTGGAATGGTTAGGTCCATGATGGTGCATGCTAACTTACCTATCACTTTTCGGAGTGATGCGTTGTTAATCTTTGCCAATATACTTAACCGGATGCCTTCCAAATCAATTATTTCCACTTCATATGAGTTATGGACTTAGAAAACCGGACTTAAGTTTTCTTAAGCCATGGGGTTGTGCTGCCTATATTCATGAGTCCTCTCACAAGTTTGGGAAATTGGGTCCCAAAGGAAATAAGAGTATTTTCATGAGATACTGCGAACACTCGAAAGGGTATGTGTTCATAGGTGAGCAGGAAAGTGGGAGTATAACTGAATTTGAATTACGGGATGTCACATCCTTAGTGGATAAATTTCCTAAGAAGGGCGAAATAAGGGAAGATTGTTCCCTATTTGAAACCTTGGATCAAGATAATGATGTTAGTGGAGTTCGTCCAAGTGGGAGTAATATGAGATGTGATGAATTGAATTCAACTCATTCTCAATTGCAACCACCGATGTGACAACATCATCATTACCTAATCCAAGTGGGAGCATGATGGGGAATGATGTGCTAAGTGTACAATCTCCCATACGGTGAACAAGTCGCCAAAGTATTCCCCGTCAATGCTTTGACATTGAAAGGGAAGCTTTTATGGTTGCTCCACAAGATGAGGATGAGCCAAGAAATATTAATAAGGCTCTAAATTGCCCTAATAAGGAAAAATGGATTCATGCAATGAAAGAGGAAATGGAGTCGGTGAAGTCAAACCATGTTTGGGAACCGGTTGATTTTCAAAAGGACGCTTGAGCTATTGGGAACAACTAGGTTCTCAAAATAAAGCGAAAGGCCGATGGCTTGATAGAAAGGCATAAGGCTCGCCTTGTGGCGAAGGGTATAATCAACGGAAGAAATTGATTATGAAGATATATTTTCTCCCGTAGTGAGATTTACCTCGATTCGCATTATTCGACAATAATGGCAAGTATGGATCTTGAGTTACATCAAATGGATGTAAAGACGCTTTCCTCAATGGAGAATTAGAGGAAGGAACATATATGGAACAACCTTTGGTTTCATAGTGAAAGGCCAAGAAGAAAAGGTATGTCGACTTTGGGGGTCGATATATGGCCTTAAGCAGTCGTCAAGATAATGATATATACGTTTTCATAATGCCATAATGGCATATGATTTTACAATGATAGATGAAGATCATTGTGTATATATCAAAAGATCCAATGATCAATTTGTGATCATATCATTATATGTTGATGATATACTAATTGCCGAAGTAATATGGAGTTTGTCAATACTTTTGTCAAAAGTTGGTTGTCTTCCAATTTTGAGATGAAGGACATGGGTGATGTTGCATATATTCTTGGAGTTAAGATTTCAAGATTGTAAACCCATAGACACTCCTATTGCAAAAGGTGAAGGATTGAGCCATAGTCTGTGTCCAAGGACTCCACAAGAGAAGGAATAAAGGAAACATGTTCCTTATTCTAGTGCTGTTGGAAGCTTGATATACACTATGATGTGTACAAGACCTGGCATATGTTTTGTAATTGGAATGGTGAGCGATACCAATCCAATCCAGTCCAAAGACAATGGAAAGCCGTTAAGAGAATACTGAGGTATCTAAAGGGGATTGCTGATTATACGATGAGTTATAAAGGAAATGATCTGCGACTCTAAGGCTATCCTGATTCTGATTGGGGAGGAGATTTAAATGAAAGGAAATCTACTTCTGGGTTTGTTTTCTTACCGAATGATGGCACCATATGTTGGAGCTGTAAGAAACAAACATGCATAGCCTTGTCCATAATAGAAATTGAGTTTAGTAGTAGTGTAAAAAGATGTTTGGCTTTAGAGATTTTTTGGATCATTTAGGTGTTATTGGAAGTGCTGCAGATTTGTTATTTGTTAACTGTGATAGCCAAGCAGCGAAAGCGTACACCAAAGATCCAAAATATCATGGCAAGACCAAACATATAGATACCAAGTATAATTTTGTAAAGGATATGGTTGCATGAAAGGACGTGAACTTAGAGTACATACTACGCATAGAATGGTAGCGAGATCCTATGACAAAGCCAATACCCGAGATGTGTTTTGTGGCCATATGAAATCTCTAGGGTTGTGTAGAGGCTAATGTACTGAATATTGTAATTTCCCTAAGTGTTCACATTTGATGAATTCGTGTTTTCATCATTAATGCTTATGAATCTTTGTTTGATCTTTATGCATCTTAATACTCAGTGCATTATTTTAAGTTGAGAAGTATGTCGGACAGATATAAGATTAGCCCACTCACACGGGTAATCGCCTCTATTTACTTGTGTGATAAATAGAGATGATACTGTTTTTTTTAAGCTTATTATCTAGGTGATAATCGAGAGCTCAAGCTTAAAACATGTATGTCGCCTTAACTAAGTGTTAAGATGAGGATATAATACTTACTATGTCCGAAAGTAAAATACCCCACATATTTTACCTTATCCGTCTAAGATGCCGGATGTGAGTTCGATGAATTTTTGTGAATGAGTAGATATGTGAACTCAAGTTAGACATTGGGTATGTCTGAACTATCATCTGTACGGTATTGAAAGTTTAGACATACGCTCCATGGGAAAGGAGTTAATACCGTAATACGTATTTCATACTACGTATGCATGAGACGACCAATAAGAGTGGCAAAAGTTTGATCTCAACTTTTATGTCGTGTGAGACTCTTGAGGAAAAGAGTTCCTCAATTTTTCTGTCCCCTCATGACTCTTACTTATTCTCGAGATTTCTATTTAGTGTTTGCTATCTTAGGATGTTGCCAATGGTCATGAGTGATTCGATCTAATGGGGCATTTCTAGAAAAGCAAGTTGAACTGAAATTGAGAGTTTGAAGGAAAGAGGAAGATCGATTTTGGAGAATCACATTGTAGTTTTGTATTCACCGGTTAACCAATTATGACTTGTCTTTGTGATAATCATAATTGTGAATACAATATATATATATCATTGTTTAAAAGAGATCAAGAGAGATATAAATGTGATCGATCGATCTAGGGTACGCATACTAAGTCTACTCGGAGTGTGATGCCCATTATGAGCTGCTATATATTCCTAACGGATGTATGGCAACGAGCTCTCAAAGTATCTTTGGTCGCACGGATTATTCACCGGTATGAATGTTGAAGAGAGGAAAAGAGGATTACATTCGGGCCACCATGTTAAGTGAGAGTCTATGCTGGATTTTTCTCTGATGGGGATGAGTAAGGCCTGTCCGCCCATGTTGGTTTTTGCACCACCATGTGCGAGTGGGAGATGATGGATTTATGAGATGGGCTTAAGGCCCATCCGCTCAAGTTGGGCCCAAAAGGGCCCGGCCCACGGGAATAGGGCCCGTGGATGGGGGAAGGTATAAAAGGGAGGAGAGAGAGAGAAGACACCCGTTGGAAAACAAACGTACGTCTTCTCCCGAACGCTCTCTCTCCCTCCAAGAACGCTTACGGCATCCCGTCTTCCTTTCAAAGCAAATTGACATCATCGGATCAGAATTTCTTCCTCAATCTTCGGCATTGGTGTTTAATCTGTGGCTAACAAGGTACGCTCGAATCCGTGGTGTGCTTTACGATCGGTGATGCGTGTTTTCCCGGGCTTCGTCTTCCGCATTGATTTAGGGGTTCGATTTAATGTCGAATCCGGTTTTCGAGGATCAGTTATTCCCAACAATCTGATCAACATCTCATCAGTGACCTTGCGATTTCACTTCACGTAGACATTTCACCAATGTGCAACAATCCTCCTTTGTTCCCAACGAGTTCATTCCATGTATTCTCCTTCTTGGGCTTGTGTTGGAGTTCTGTCTAGTTGCATGATTTATCAAAAGTTTCGGCGATAGGCATAATACAAGTTGAACAACGAATAATCTGGATAAACAAACTTCACTAGGAAAAAAGGCTTTGCACGAAGGAATGTACTGTGTGATGACGGAGACACGAGAGTTGTTGAATATTTTGTAAATCATGTGATTTAGTTATAAAACCTCGTGAATGATCATTTTGATCACAGAACCTTTAAGAGTCGTTCAAATTTAAATGACGCCGGCCACCTAGGTTGCATGAGAATCATTCATAACATTATTTTGGGAATGATTGTTCAACGTGGCTTCTTGGATAAATTGCCATTAGAATATGTGGAAAACATCCGCTCAAGGCATCAGTTTGCCACAAATTGAGAAAAATGGCGGGCGGCGAAGGATGAGGAGAAGAGATGGAGAGGGTCAATGGGGAAGCAGTCGTGGCCATCGGCGTCGAAAGGAGGAAGAGGAGAGGCATGGCAAAGAGGCGAGATGGAGGAGGAGGAGATGGAGAGATGGCAACGAAGAGCTTTTAAGAGAGAGATATAATAGTGGAATGTTCTGCCAACCATTTCTTGAACAACGTGCCACGAGGATCAATTATAACGCCATGTAAACAAAACTACACGATAAATTATATCCATCATCGATTTTGAGAATTATAGCTACCTCCTCTTTCAAATCAGTGGTGGATAATGCCAACTGGGTGATTGTGTTTTACATCGGTTATAATTATTATTATTTATATTTTGACATAACACGAGGTAAGATCTTTTAGCATGCTAAGTTGTCGATCTTGAAGTCAACAAATGAGCTTAAAATATTTCGGAGCGATTATTTGCAAAATTTGATACTGCACTATGCACCATTGGCATTTTTAGTATCCTTATCTCGTATAATTTGAAATAAAAAAAAAAAAATGTGTCAATTGCAAATGCAAATGCATGGGTTTATTTACTCACATTTTTTATACTCTCGATTAATTCATATTGATTCGGTTACATTTTGAGTAAAATGTAATTATCACTACTTAGTTAGGATTTTGTATATTAAAAAATCAAGCCTGCATCCCTAACTTCTATCGTTTAAACGTTATTGTAACTAAAATAATTTTGAAAAGTATAATCTTGTCAAAAAATATGTAATCATTGATCTTTCACTTTATTATCTTATACGTTTCATGCTCATCTCAGAATTATTTAAATAAACAATTTATAGATGAGGTTTGATTTGTATATATAATTTGACAAGTATTAAGACTGACAATTATATTTTGAAGTCAGGTAAAAAAGTTTAATGGTGAATTATTCTTTGCATATATGGACTAATATTGGCAAATGGACTCAAATAAGTGTTGGCAATTTCCTATAAGAGTAAGCAAATTTAACACGTTTGTATAAACTCCCCAAGAAAATGTTATTACATTGTATATAAATACATCAGTAATTTGAAGGGTTTAAAGTTTAGGCTTTAGAATTTAGGATTTAGGGATCGTGATTAGTTTAAATTAATTGAGGTTTTAGGATTTCAGATGACTAGAATGTGATTAGCTGTAATCGAATTAGGTTTCGTAACTAATTTAATTGATCTTATTCTAAGTACCTTTGGTTCCTACCCCAACTATTTTTACTATTTTCTAATGATCATTTGAATACAATACTTTATTGGATTATGCTAAGCCTCCAAAGTTAGTATATTTAAGATGATTTGCCTTACCTATTAGAAGTGCAGCTAGGCTAGTCATTAAACACGGCCAGGCCTTTTCCTTAGTTTGATAAGTGCAAATCAATCTCTCTGTCTCTGTCTCTGTCTGTCTCTGTCTCTCTCTTCAAGGCGCCCTTGTTGTCTTCATGATATCAAAAGTGTTCTATCATTTTAGCTGCGATGTGCATAAGCTTCACGGAGACATACCTTTGAATCGCAATTAAGCTTTGACAGTCATTAATTAGTGAAAAAGAAGAAGCTCCAAACATTTCCATCCATCTAAATTGACAGGTGCCAAACACCATTGCTTCCGATCTCTCCAGTCAAGAAGAGCCTCTTAAGGAGCAAATTGCCCTGGAATGTCAAGAAGCAAAGGAGAAGTACCCATCTCATCATCTTTACCCAAAGAAAAAGGGTGGTTGACTCAGCATGTCTACAACTATGAAGGCTTCTGGTATAACAGTCACTTCCTAAGAGGAGTCATCTGGGCCAATCAACATTTCGAGGCCCGGTCCACCGAGACCCTCTTGGCCACCTTCCCTAAAACCGGCTTGACATGGCTCAAGGCTCTTGTCATTTGCCATTGCCAATAGGCATAACGAAGACCTCCCAAGGCACACTTTTCTCACCAAGAACCCTCATGAATGTGTGCCCATTGAATTCTATGCCTGTGAGAAGGAGCCCATCTCGGCCCTCAACTCTCTTCCCTCGCCTAGGCTTCTCTCCACTCACATCCCTTATGCCTCACTGCGGAGAACATCATAACGCTAATAGTGATTAGACAGATTAGACTAGACAGATTTTTATTTCTTCGAAATTAGCATAGCAAACAAGCAAAGCCGTTGGAACTCGGATTACTGCACTTTCCTTATTTGTGCAAACTTTATAGTGTCAGATACAAGAACATCATATTTGAACTGAAGCTTTATTTCTAGCAACTTCATATTAGCTCTCGATCGAGAACTATGCTCTAATGTTGGAGAGTCTTCTCATTTATTCCTTTAGATGGACATTAGAACTTCAAATCATAACCCTCAAACTTTTGCTCGGTTATCCGATCGAGCCGCTCGATCATCTGTTGTGAGAGATGGTTCTTCCAATCGCCCACCTCCCCTCGCCGAAAAAACCCACTATTCTCAACCGTCCCGCTTGATTGAGTTCCCATACGAAAGACCCCGGATTTGTTCACCTCCATTTGCTTTAAACTCTCTATGCTGCACAGCTTTATGATTTCCTGCAATCCACCACCATCAATCTCTTCAGGAGTAAATGGACAGCCCAAGAAATTTGCTAGCCTCTTCACATTGGCCTCTGTCTCCCTCTTCAAGTCCTCAAACTTCAAAATTAAGACCTTGTTTGGATACTCCAAACTTGCTTTCCAATAGCCTAGCACATGGTCCCAGTATGGCCCTGAAAGAGACACCCCTCTACTGAATAGCCCAAATGCTTCCTCCAGAGAAACAGGCGGCCTATCACTATCGGTATATTTCACTTTGCTAATGAAGCTCCACATTGACACGAACACATCCTTTGGCTCTCGGACGATGCACACGATCCGGCACCCTGAGGTCGCAACCGATCTTGGCAGCGAGGCATAAGGGATGTGAGTGGAGAGAAGCCTAGGCGAGGGAAGAGCGTGGAGGGCTGAGATGGGGTCCTTCTCATAGGCGTAGAATTCAATGTAGGGCACACATTCATGAGGGTTCTTGGTGAGCAAAGTGTGCCTGGGGAGGTCTTGGTTGTGCCTATTGGCAATAGCAAATGACAGAGCCTTGATCCATGTCAAGCCGGTCTTAGGGAAGGTGGCCAAGAGGGTGTCGGTGGGCCGGGCCTCGAAATGTTGCTGGGCCCAGATGACTCCTCCGAGGAAGTGATTGTCATACCAGAAGCCTTGATAGTTGTACAAATGCTGAGTCAACCACCCTTTTTCTCTGGGTAAAGATGATGAGATGGCTACCTCTCTTTTTTCTGCTCCTTGACATTCTAGGGCAATTTGTTCCTTAAGAAGCTCTTCTTGACTGGAGAGATCAGAAGCAACAGCGTGTGGCACCTGTCAATTCAGATGGATGGAAATGTCTGGAGATGACAGCGTCAAGGCTTGATTGCAATTCAAAGAGTAAAAAGGATAATAACAAAATACACATCACAGCTAAAAGGATAAAACATCTTTGATATCATGTAGATAACAAGGGCATTTTGTAAAAGAAGAGAGAGAGAGAGAGAGAGAGAGAGAGAGAGAGAGAGAGAGAGAGAGAGAGAGAGAGAGAGAGAGAGAGAGAGAGAGAGAGAGAGAGAGAGAGAGAGAGAGAGAGAGAGAGAGACATTGATTTGCACTGATAAAACCACGGAAAGCCTTGTTTAATGACTAGCCTAGCTGCACTCCTAGTAGTTAAGGCAAATCATCCTAAATATACTAACTTTGGAGGCTTATCATAATCCAATAAAATGTTTCTTTCCACACGATCATTAGAAAATAGTAGACAATAGTTGTGGTATGGTCAAAATGTACTTAGAGCAAGATTAATCAAATTAGTTACAGAACCTAATTTGTTATAGTTCGTCACATTTTAATCATCCTAAACCCTAAAACCTCAATTAATTTGAACTAATCACAATCCCTAAACATAAACCCTAAAACCGTAAACTCTCATTGACATTACTAATGATATTTATATATAATATAACAATATTTTCTTGCGAAGCCTTATACAGACGTTTGAAATTTGCTCACTCTTATAGGACATTGCCAACTCTTATTTGAGTCCATTTGCCAATATTAGTCCATTTATGCGAAAGGATAATTCACCGTAAAACATTTTTAACTTACTTAAAATTATAATTCTCAGCTTAATACTTGTCAAATTGTATATATAAATCAAACCTCATCTATAAATTGGTTATTTAATAATTCTGAGATAAGCATGAAAGGTATGAGATAATCAAGTGAAAGATCAATGATTACACATACTTTGAGAAGATTATAATTTTCAAAATTATTTTAGCCACAATAACGTCTAAACGAAAGAAATTAGGATGCAAGCTGGATTTTTTAATATACAAAATCTTAACTAAGTAGTAATAATTTACATTTAGCTCTAAACTTAACAGAACCAATATGAATTAGTCAAGAGTATAACGAGGCGAGTAAGTAAACCCATGCATTTGCATCTTTACTTGACCTCATTTTTTTTTTTCTTTTCAATTACAAATGATATGAGATAAGGATATTGGAAGTGCCAATGACAAATAATTTAGTATCAAATTTTACAAATGATCGCTCTTAAATATTTTAAGCTCGTTTGCTCACTTCAAGATCAACAACTTAGCTTGTTGATAGATTCTATCTCACATTATGTTAAAATATAAATAAGATTAATGATTAATTATGATGTACACCATCAATGTTAAAAAAATAATTACACAAGTGGCCTTATCCACTATTGATTTGAAAGAGTGGGTAGTTATGATCCTCAAAATCAATGATGGGTCAGATTGCTTATGTAAAATTTAGTTTAAATAGACAACGTATACTCTGTATTTCCTATAAATATATCATTAAATGGCTTTACAATTGATCCACGTGGCACATAATTCAAGGAATTGTTGGCAGGACAATACACTATTCTCCCTCTCTTAGACCTTTGGTCGTCGCTCTCTCCCACTCTTCCTTGTCCATCTCGCCTCTTTGCCATGCCTCTCCTCTTCCTCCTTTCGACACCGGCGGCCACAAATACTTCCTCATCAGCTATCTCCATCTCTTCTCCTCATCCTCCGTCGCTTGCCATCTTTCCAATTTGTGGCAAACTAATGCCTTCAGCAATGTTTTCCACATATTCTAAGGGCAATTTATCTGAAGGACCACGATGAACCATTTATTCGCAAATTAATGCTAAAAGGGATTCTCAAGCGAGCCAAGTGGACGACATCATTTAGATTTGAGTGGTTCTAATTGGCAGCGATCAAATGATCGTTCATGAAGTTTTATAACTAAATCATACACCTTCCAATATATCCAACAACTCTCGGGTCCTCGTCATCATATCGTATATTCCTTCATGCGAAACCTTTTTTCCTAATGAAGTTTGTTTCTCCAAATTATTTGTTGTCCGAGATGTGTCATGCCTACTACTAAAACTTCTAGTAAATCATGCAACCGGACAGAGCTATGAACAGGCACAAGAGTGAGCGAAAATGAAATGAACTCGTTGGAGAATAAAATGAGGATCATTGTGTACCGGTGAAGCGTTTCTGTGAATTGTCATCGTCGGCAACTGGTGGGACGCCCCCATGTATGCAAATATGAGGTGAAGGAAGAGAGAGGGAGAGAGAGATCACAGATGAGATGTTGATTAGATCGGTGGACGTGAATGAATGGTGAATTCGTTATGAATGATCTAGATAGATGCTTTTCAGGTCATTTTATATTCTTCAGGACAAACTAATTAATGATGGCTTTAAGACAAGTACAGCTCGAAAGAGGAAAGCGTTATGATCCTCTCTCAGGTCATTTTGTGCCCTTCATGACAGAATATTTAAGACGTCTTTGACACAAGTATAGCTCGAGATGATGAGGGAAAGCGTTGTGATCCCCTCTCTCTCTCTTCCCTCTCTCTTTCTCTTTTTTCATTTGCTCTGCTACACACAACTAACCGCTCCCTAAAAAGGAATGGCAATCCAACATTGAAGGAAGTTAGCATAAAAAACTCAAGAACCCGCCGTAATTGGGTCCTTCTTTTATCTGTGTATATATATTTTCTTTTTCTTATATTTTTGTCCATGTTGGTCCTTTCGTCAAGCATAAAGATAAAAATCTTGACGTGGTTAACACATGAATAATGACTGGATTTATTCACTAATGAGGAATAAAAATAAGGAAGAAAATTAAAAAATGTATAATTATAAACATAAGAAAGGGAGGGAGACAGCAGAAGGGGGAGCATGGGTGGGGCACCACCACCTACGCACCGGCGAGCGTAGGGCATCACTCATCGGACTCTAGTAAAAGTGCCACAGCCTCAAATCTCAAAACACGCCAGGGCCAACAAGCCGGGGGAGATCGCACCTCACCGCCATGCCGCAGTGAGGTTGCGACTCTCTCTTGCCACTATATGCTTAGATATCAAAAAAGGTTCTTTGCCTTCGTTAAACGCAGCCATGAAGCAAAAATGCCCAAAGATTGCCATGGCCACAATAGATCTCTTTAATTTGTCCTTTTTCTTTTCCATTTCAAACTTTCTTTTCTGGAACTTTCAGAAAATACTTAATTTCATTCTTCTAATCTAACTAGCGAACCGATTGCCACTATGGCATTTAACAGTGGTTTAATGGCCATGTCTGTATATTTTTTTTTTAACAGAAGAACCAACGTGAACAAAATAGCATATAGTTCAAGGACTCAATTAGCCAAAAAAACAAAAAATTAGACGCCCAACTGAATATTTTTCAAAAGTTTGGGGACTATTGGAACATTTATCCATAATTTAATAGCAGACTTCCAGTTTTAATACAATATTTACCTATAAGAAAACTTTTTAATCGTTCTGACCATGCTATGTTAGTCGTAAAAAGCCTCTATTTTTGTTTAATTTCCTCTCAAAATCGGATTGGTTAATGACATATACTCTAGTGATACCTTTTTTTTTTTTTTAAATAATGATTTTCCCCTTAATAAATTGATTTTCATCTAAATTTGTCACTTTGTGGAGACGAGTTTTTTGTCTATTCGTTTAATACTAGTACGATGAAGCTTGATGTTAATTTACTTTTAAAAAAATTATGGAATTGTTTTTATTCGTTAATCGCAGGTCAGCTTAAGAAAAGAAGACACTAGAAAAAAAAAAAAAAATTGCCGGGTGTCGAATTGTCAACTTCTCATAGAGTACTATGCAACGCCACACTTTTATTTAATTAAACTAGATTAGATTAGACTTAATTAAAATTAAAAAAGTTGGCTGATTCTATGAAAGGAGACATTGAAATAATGAAATGGGAAGGGAAAAGAAAAATGAAAAGAATAAGGCAAAGTAAGGTACTTGTGAAAAGAGAAGAGTACCGAGCGTCAACCATACAGAGGTCTCTCTCCTAGAGCACCAAAATACTTATCAAATTGTAGATGACATTATCGGATTAGATTATATTGAATTAGAATAGAAATATTATCAAATTATTAGACCATCGGTAGTCAAGTGAATCATAGAAAAATAGTTTTTGTGCTTTTACTATCTATCAAGATCCCAGATCAGAATTGAAATGGAACTTAAAAAAACCTAGACATTAATCCGAATTACTTGCTAGGCCATACATATTGTCACCATGAAAAGAGACATAATAATATTGAAGGCGAGAGAACATTATATTTAGATTTAGCTGTAATATCATGTAGAGAAAGTGCACACTCTCAGGTAACCTTTGACTAACACCCCAAGGAATTGGTAGATCAGAAAACCTTTATGATGGAACTCTAGCGCCAAAATCGATGATGCTTCCAATTATTCCAATTCTTTACGGCCTTTAAGTTGTGATCGGCTAAATAAATCTCGCGGACAGTTCACATCTTTACTACCTCATTCATCTCCTTTAGTTTCGTTTCAGTCGAGATCTTGCTGATCGTGCCCGTCTGGATGACAGTGAAGGATGGATCTCATTTGCAGTTGCTCTTCTTCTCTTCGTGTCGGCGGTTATTTAAAGCAAGGACCAACACAAACGAGATAGTAATACAAGGACTCCATTGGCAAAAAGGAAAATAAAATAAAATTCAGAAGCCTAAATAATTTTTTTTAAATATCAAATATTTCTTTATTTTTAAATCTATTTTAGTTACGTTAAGGAAAAAAGATAGAAGAAAATTGCCAGGTGTCAGGTGGAGAAAGTGTCAATGCCAACTTCGCACAAAGCAATATGCACCGCCGTGCATTTATTTGATTAAGCTGGTAGATTATTTGTAAATGTGAAAAATGTAGATATGCATCTTTAGAGGTGAACAGGAAGAAAGCTAAAAAAAATTGGCTGGGATAAAATGAAATAAACAAATGGGATGGGAAAAGAAAAATGAAGAGAAAAGAAAAGGGAAAGTAAGGTGCGTTTGATATGGAGAGAGTACCAAATGTCAACCATACATAGGTTTCCCCTCAAAACACCAAAATGCTTAACAGATTATTAGATTATTAGATTATTAGATGAGATAGTTGACGTTATCATATTGAATTGGATTAGGTCAGAATGATTACATAAGATGTTTCATCGATAGGCAAGTGAATTGTTGAAAAGGAGCTTTCGTACCAAATGTCAACCATACATAGGTTTCCCCTCAAAACACCAAAATGCTTAACAGATTATTAGATTATTAGATTATTAGATGAGATAGTTGACGTTATCATATTGAATTGGATTAGGTCAGAATGATTACATAAGATGTTCCATCGATAGGCAAGTGAATTGTTGAAAAGGAGCTTTCGTGCTTGCTGCAATCTATGAAGATCCCATATCAGACTCGAAATGAAACATAAAAAAAAAGCTAGACATCAATCTGAATTAATTGCTAGACCATATATATTGTCACCATATAAAGAGATATAATATTGAAATCGACATTGTGAGAGAAGGTGCACATTCTCATGCAGCCTTTGACTTACGCCCTGGGATTTGGTAGATCAATTATCTTTTTTGGTGGAACCGTAGTGCCGATATTCATGATTCTTTCAATCGTTCTAGTTCCTTCCGGTCTTCTACGTTTGATGGACGGAATCCTCACAGGAAATTCACACCCCTGTTGAATTTCCTACAATCTTTGCAAGTTTTATATTTGTCACCAGACTCACCTATCATTGGGCATCGATGAATATAGGGATCACATGTGGTTGGTATTTTAGGTAAGCCTTGCAGTGATTCACAATGAGAGATGCCCAATGTCTCCGACTTATGTAATTTTGATAGATTAGCTAACCTTTCCATGCAATTGCAATTCATGATTGATAATTTCTTCAGCGAATTTAATTTTTCCAATGCAGCTCCTCACTACCAATTCTTTGAACTTCCCTAGGCTTGATAGCGATAGTGTCACTAGCGATTTACATTCTTCCACGGTCAAATACTGGAGACTCTCTAGCTGTTGAAACTCGATTTCTCTCAACCAACATTCAAAGAGTGTAAACTCAGACAAATATCTCAAGTTGGAAAAGAATGATTGTTCTATCGGTGACTTTACATCTCTTAATACCAAATGACACAGATTGGAAGGAAGCCATGTAAGAGATCGAGGATCATCCCAAGGCGTGTTAAGGGACCAAAGCTGAGGAGGCCATGTGATATTTATACTTAGATTCCACTTGTTGGCTTTTGGTGACTCCCCCATCCATGTGATATTTCTACAACCATCGGATTCTAACACTTTGAAATTCTCCAACATCCCCATGTCCTTTGGTTGCTCTCTTATATTGATCTCTAGCAGAACCAAGCACTAGGGGCATGCATGTTCCGGGCGGGCGATTCCTGACCTAGAACCGGGAACCGCTCGCTAAGGACCGGTTCTGAAAAATTGGAACTGGGATCCACACGTTTGTTGCATAGATCCACCCGGGAACCGGACCATACCGACGGTCCGGTTCCCAGGTGGATCAATGGAACCGATCTTAACGCGAAACAATTTTGATTTTCAACATAGAACGACTATGTGACATTAAAGCAAGCCAAAGAAAGAAAAACCAAATTTAAGTACGTGGAGATGCGGACAACGAGAGAAGTAAACGTAGCGAAATGGTGATAGGATTAGGAGCCGAAGATGAAGGGAGTGGGACGAGATCTAGGGTTTCTTTTAGTAATTTTTTTTTTTTTAATATTAAAAAGGTTCCGGTCCGGTCAGGGTGGGCGGGTGGGCGGATCCGTCTATGGAACCGGGAACCAAACCGGTACCTACCGGTTCCCATAAATTGGAACCGGGAACCGGACCGGTTCCCTCAAGAACCGCCGGTTCCGGGTGGTTCCGGTCTGGTTCCAGATGGTCCGGGCGGTTCTCGGGTATTTTGCACACCCCTACCAAGCATTCCAGCTTTTTAAGATTTCCAATAGGAGTAGGCACTTCTACAATCTTTGAACCCCACAAATGTAATGCAGCCAATGATTCAAGTCCTCCAATAGAGCTTGGTAGCTCCCTTATCTGAGTGAATCCCAAGTGCATTTCCCTTAACCTTTTGAGATCTCCAATATAATTAGGTAAGTCTCTTATTTTACTCCCAAAGACAATTAAGCGTTGCAGCCTTCCAATAGAAGCAAGTAGTTTTGTAATCTTTGTTTTTTGGAAGTTTAAGTCAAGCAATGATTCTAGTCCTCCTATGGAGTATGGTAACTCCCTTATTCAAGTGAATCTCAAGTTTAGTTTCTCCAACTTTTTGAGTTCTCCAATTGAATCGGGTAACTCTCTCATTCTTGTGGTGCTCAAATCCAATTCGAGTAATGATGTCAAATTCCCAATGGAGTTTGGAAGCTTTCTAAGCCAAGCGCAACCCCTTAAAGACAAGTGTGTCAAGCTAGCCATCTCTCCAATAGCTAAATGAAGCTCTTGTATGCATTACTCCTCTAGCCTTAGACTTGACAGGTACTTTAGACTACATATTGTAGAAGCCACTGCGAGCATGTCAAACTAGAGGCTTGTCGAATACTTTGACAACTGATCTCAAGCTGGAATTATTTCTAAGCACTTTAAACACTCTAGCTTATGGATAGAGCTACGAATTCGTGGTGACTTTGGACAATGGTCATAAAAAACTAGAATCCTCAAATTCAAGCATGTTGAGAAGTCGGAAGCGGTTGAGAGATGGCACCTCATAAGATGTATAACTTTTAAATCACGATTCACCTGCAAAATAGTTAGAATTTATTGAAGTATGGCAAGGGAAATGGCTACAAACATATCCACGTGATCTGAAACCATACTAAGCATGGGCCCCATCCATTCCAGTTTTGTGGACAATTGCTGTCTGAAAGCTTAAGCACAACTAAGTTCCATAAACATAGATTGATCGCTCGCAAGTTTGAAGGGCAACGATGCCAAGAGAGCCATCTTAAACTCAAGAGAAGATTCTTAAAGTCTCCTACCAAATTCCCTCATTCCAATTCCAACAATCTTAGGCTAGGCAGCCTTGAAAACTCTTCAATTGTAAGTCGTGCTCTTTTAAAAGTCCTGCTAATTTGAGCACTGTGAGTTTCTCTGTTCCCTAACGACATGAAAAGAAATAAATGAACTTTCCATAGTGAAAAAAACTAACTATTTTCATGAGTCTTAGACTTGATCTACATGTAAATCATTATGCTTGCTTCTACTCTCATATTGGAAGTGTAAGCTAATAATATCTTTCACTAGATATAATTATATTATCTTCACTCAAGTTAAATAATTGTTTTCTCATCCTTGCACAAGACAGATAGCAGAGCACATTCAGCGTATAAGCTGAAATTTGAGCTAATGTTAATATATACCTTTCTCGTCCGCACTACATCCAATGCAATCTTGGGATACCATAGCCTACTACGCTTCCTAGGAAATTTGAGGTCTTCTTGTTGAATGATTTCTCTTCCAAGATCTCTAAGTAGGTCACGCATCAATAGTCTATCATTCTCATCAACCATTATCAAAGACGAATAGGCGAGGACATTGACATCACTTCTTGGGAGAAAATCCAATGCTTTCCACATATAATATGGATGGATTTTTTCTTACCAATAAAGAAGCATGCAATATCAAGAAAAATTCCTCTCTCTGCATCCTTTAGCATTTTGAAACTAATCTTTAATTTATCTAGGATGTCTTGATTTGGAACTAAATTCAAATTCTTCAGTGTTTCGTTCCAAAGTCGTTTACTTTTGCTATAAAGAGAGGAACATATAACTTCAAGAGCAAAAGGAAGTCCATCAACTTTGCTAATAATATCACAAGAAATATTTCTGTAGTCATATGGAGTGGAACCCATTCTAGAAGCACGCTTACTGTCGCGACCTTCCCGAATTTTTGAAAGGTGAATTACCTAAAGAAGGCTAATGGATTACTAAGTCCGAAGACTTGGCATGGACCCTCCCAAGTCCTACCAATCGCGACTTGATGTTAAGAAATTAATCTATTTAAACATGTAATTATATTCAATTTGGAGCCGCCACTAACCAATTAGGGTTGGTTAGAAACTCAAGTAAAGTATGGGAGAATACTTTACTTTTGTGAACCAGAGATTCAGTAGGTCCGGGGACATGGTTACGCTAGATTAGTCTAACGCCCTTTCGGTACCTTTTTATTTTAATTTTAAAAATATTTTGCAGGCAATGTTGATTAATTTAAACTTAAGCTACTAACATGTAAATGGTGGTCATGCGAGTGCGCAATCAATAAAATAACATTCAAATAAAAAATGCTAATAAAATTGCATGTCCTAAACATGATTTCTAAATGACATAACACCTAATTTTTCTTTTTCTTTTTTTTTTGAAAAATGTTAATTATATGCAATCTTAATCTAAATTTAATATGCATGGATTTTACTTTAATGATATGTGAGATGCAATTCATATGGTATAACTTAAACTTATCACTATATGTATGCAATCTAATTTATATAACCTAAATATGCATGTGCTACATGATACGGGATGAATGACATGGTATTTCTACATGCATTCTTTTTTATGATTTTATTTTAATGATGATTCATTTTTAATGCATATATGCAACCTACGCTAAATGATGATATGAAATGAGGTTAATTATGAATTAACCTATTAATTAACCAAGGAATTGATCTTTAGTTTCTTTTTCTTTTTTTGTTAAAAATACGATTAAACTATAACTCATATGGTGTGCATAACATTTTTTGTTCCTCTTTTATTTTACTAAATGAAAATTGACTTAATCTAAAAGTATCTAGGTGTGTTGCTTTAACATGAAATGTGTATGGACCTAAGTACCTAAGCTAGATATGACATAATTTTACTAATAAACAAATTCTAATTAAACCTATTATGCAAATTAACTAACATGTACCTAATATTTTTTTGGATTTTTTTATTGAAATTCGAAATTAATAAAGAATAATTAAACTATCTAAAGTGAATAATATTCTAATTTATTTTAGGGATCAATTTAACTTAAACTACATCTTATCTTAAAAGCTATATAAAAAAATCAAGACATGCTAACATTATTTAAAATTGGCCCTAACAAAAATCACCCATCTAAAAGTATAGTCTAAAAATTATAATCCTATAAATGCAATTCTAATTTACTAACCCTAAAAATACAGTCCTAATTTACTAAACCTAAATGCTCTAATGCAATATTTAGATTTTTATGCACTTTTTGATTTTTTAAATTTTTTTAATCTTTCCAAACAAGTAATTATTTTAAAAGAATGAAGATAAGAATTAAAATAATTGAAAAAATAATCCGTTGTCTCACGGATTAAATTAACAATTATTTTAACTCTATAATAATTTAATGATTGAAATATTATCAAAATTCCTAAAAATTAAAGTAATTAAAAGAATGACCCGACGTCTTACGGGCCAAATTAATAATTACCTTAATTTGGGATAAAACTCCTAATGTCTACAAGGTCTACATATAATACTACAATCCAAATAATTAAACTTAAAAATAAGCTAACATAATATGAAATAAGTAAAAGATAAAAAAATATACTACCTAATTTCCTTTTCTTTTCTTTTTTGCTTTTTTTTTCTTTTCCTGCTTTCTTCACCCACGGCTGAGCGACTCCGGTGGATCACCGGGGGTTGGGTCGCCGGCGTTCGGGGTTTCGGCGAGGTGAGTCGTCAGTGCGGCTAGACGGCGACGACTCAACTCGGCTCGGGTAGAGGCGGAGCAAGGCGGACAGGCGGTTGTTGTGGCGTGCGTCGCTCGGAGCAGCTCGTCGGGTGGTGGGTGGCGCAGTGGGCTTCGGGTCTTCACGGCCACAGCAGGGGCAATGAACGGTGGCGCGAGCTCATGGGTGGTGCTCATGGGGGTGGCGAGCGGCATTGGGCACGGGATCGCCGGAAAGAAAATGGTGACGAGTGGGCTGCTGCGGGGTGAGTTGCAGGTCGCGGGTGAGGCACGGTGATGTGCAGGGACGCAGCAGGGGCTCGGCGAGGGAGATCGGTGCGGCGACGTCAGTGAGGGCAGTGGTGCAACTGCTACGGTCGGTCGCTCGATTGACGAGGTGCAGTGATTGGCTTCGAGCTCGAGCAGAGGCGCTGAGCAGATCTGAGCGAAGGAGGGGCGCTGGTTTCGATTTACAGCTCCGGCAGCAGATCGGCGGGTTGCAGGGAGCGTCGGCGATCGCTGCTGGCTTCGGGGGTGGCAAGTAGCGTGGGTTGGGAGCGATTGGCGGACGGCTGGAGGAGCGGCGGTGGTTGACGGCTCAACGGCCGGCACTGGGTGGAGGTGCGGTAGGCGCGACGGGCTCTCGGAGCCGGCCGTCACTGATGTGGACATCGAGTCATATCGAGGAGGAGGTGCTAGGGACCCATTGTCTATTCCTACTGGTTCGATTACTCGAGCGCGGGCCAAACAATTCAAGCAAGTCATTGTTGGTGTCATGGTTCGTGATCTTTGGCGTGAAGATGACCTTGGATCAAATCTTGAAGAATTTTGGAAATCTTGGTGCAATTTAATTATCTTGTCACCAAATAATTGACCAAGTCAATTTATATATATATATATTCTTGTTTAAGAATATTCTAAAATAGGAATATTTTAGAATATAACGCATTAGATTTTTAGGGTTGGTTTTTAGGGTTTGTGGCAGCCTATATAAAGCATTTGCCAAATTTCTTTGAGGACGGAGATATTTTTATTTTTGAGGAAAAGAATTGAGAGGTTCTCTTTTTACTGTTCTTTTGAGAACTTGACCTAATCAAGATTCTCTTCGACTTATCGAGTGAGATAGCGAATTCTTTCGCTCGTGGCGTCTATAACGTTGGTTGGTTGACACGTGTTCATCAACAGGTCACGTTCATACCGAGGTTGCCAATCACGGGTTTGATTGGAGGTCGAGGTTTGCAATTCGCACCATCTGGGCCTTCGTAGAACGATCCTTCCGCAACGATTCACATCGTTTGGTATCGAGCCGAGATTCTACAAGGTCTATTTATCTTTAATTTTTGTTGATATTCAGCAATTTGAGATTTATTGAGTTAGGGTTTCTGTTCTAATTAATTTAGGGATCCGATTGCTTTTGTGCTTCCATAAGTAGTTGTTTGCTGTTAGTTTTAAATTTTCTTTTCTAGCATCTTAAATTGTATCTGAGTTCGTCAAAAAAAAAAAGAAAAAAAAAGTGAAAAAAAAAAGAGAAAGAAAACGCACAAAAAAAAAAAGTGTGCAAGAGAAAAAAAAAAATAGATTCGGCAAAAAAAAAAAAAAAATTAGCCGAACAAAAAAATAAAAATCAAGAAGGTGACTTGTTTGTTAGTAGACCAAATTGAAACAAAATCGGTAGTGATTTGCGTTTCAATTGGAATTTCGAAAGTTGTACTTGTTGGTTTGAAATTGTTACTTGCTGAAACAAAATCAATAGTGATCTAATCTTGTTTGATTAGTTTGATTGATTGTCGTGAGGGGGTTGAGAGACGGAGTTTTGAGCCCAATAAAGAGCTTGTAAAAAGAGAATACGAGAGGAAAAATGCAAGAGTGTGTAAGCTTAATTGAGGGTGAAAAAAAGCCTAAACTTGAGTTAAACACGAGGGGAGTGACAAACACTTTGAGAGAAACACGTGAGGGAGTGATTGGTGAGGATTTTTTTGCGACTAACGTTTACTTGCAGGTCTAAAATATGTCGCACGAAGAAAGTGTGAATCAAAAGGAGATTGGCTCCATACGAAGGGATGAAGCGCTCGTGGAAAGCATCCGGCAATTGAAGGCCGTAGTGGAGGAGCTTAGTGGCCGAATGATGGGGAATGACATGAGGGTTGATGGTGACCGAGAGCTACCCCGGGGAAGGCCGCAACATCAGCGAGATGCCTCTAGAACACAACATAGAAGGCAACGGCAATATGATGATGATGAGGCCGACATGGAGGATGATCGAGATGCTCGATTTGAAAGGTGGAATGGAGGCCGAAGGTTTAGACACCGAGGAGATGATGAACTTGGCAACATCAAGATGAAGATTCCTTCCTTCCAAGGGAAGAATGATCCGATGCGTATCTAGAGTGGGAGAAACGCATGGAGATGGTATTTGATTGCCAATGATACTCTGAGCTCAAAAAGGTAAAAATTGCAGCTGTTGAATTTACTGATTATGCTATAATTTGGTGGGATCAACTTGTGACTAGTAGGAGGCGCAATTGTGAAAGACCGATAGAGACGTGGGATGAGATGAAAGCGGTGATGAGAAGGCGTTTTTACCTAGTCATTACCACCGAGATTTGTTTCAAAAGTTACAAAATCTCACACAAGGCAATAAGAGCGTGGAAGAGTATCACAAGGAGATGGAGATTGCCAAGATCCGTGCTAATGTGATGGAGGATCGTGAGGCCAGAATGTCAAGATTTTTGAGTGGTTTGAGTCGAGACATAGCAAGGGTGGTAGAGCTGCAACACTATGTTGAATTGGAGGAATTGGTGGACAAAGCCATCAAAGTTGAGCGGCAATTGAAGTTGGACCGAAATCACAAGAGTGGAGGAGGTTCAAATCAGAATTGGAGATCCAATTGGAAGAAAGATGATAAGCCAAATTGGAGAGGAAACAACACCAAAACCGAAACCTCAAAGGAGAAGGAGAGGGACGGTAAAGTTGGAACAAATCCGGTTTCAGGTAAAATCGAAAACCCTAACACTAGAACTCGTGAAATTAAATGTTTCAAGTGTTTGGGTAGGGGTCATATGGCGAATCAATGCCCTAATAGGAGGGTGATGATCATGACTGGACATGGTGTTATTGAGTCCGAAAGTGAAAGGGAAGAAGATGATGACAAGATGCCACAATTGGAGGATTGTAGTGATGGAGAAGTGGCTATAAAAGGAGACTTATTGGTGGTTAGGCGTTCTCTGAGTGTGCAAGTAAAGGAGGAGGAGCATCACCAACAAAGAGATAATTTGTTTCATACAAGATGTGTGGTGAATGGTAAGATTTGTAGTATGATAATTGATGGAGGTAGTTGTGCGAATGTGGCAAGTTGTATTATGGTGGATAAGTTGGGTTTGAAGACAACAAAGCACCCTAGGCCTTATAGACTTCAATGGTTAAATGATAGTGGTGAGGTGAAAGTATTGAAGCAAGTTCGAATTCCATTTGAGATAGGGAGATACAAGGACGAGGTAGAGTGTGATGTTGTACCTATGCAAGCGGGTCATATCTTGCTTGGAAGACCATGGCAATATGATCGAAAGGTACATCATAATGGATACACTAATCGTTATTCATTGGTGAAGAATCAAAAGACTTATACCTTGGTACCAATGACACCTAGTGAGGTGTATCAAGATCAATTAAAGTTACAACGAGAAGCCGAGAGAGAGAGAAAAGGTGAGAAATCCGAGGGCTTGCGTGGTATGTCTGAGACGCAAGGAAAAGGAGAGGCCGAGAGAAGAATTGTGGTAAAAACCGAGGGAAAAGAAGAGAGGAAAGAAAAGAGGCAAAATAATTTTTATACAAAATCAAGTGAAGTGAGGAGAGCTTTAGTTCTAGATCGACCAATGCTTCTACTTGTGTACAAGGAGGTTTTGTTTTCTACTAACGATCTTGACCAAAGTTTGCCTAGTCCTGTTGTGTCTTTATTGCAGGAATTTGAAGATGTTTTTCCTGATGAACTTCCTGGAGAGATACCACCGATTCGAGGCATAGAACATCAAATTGACTTGATTCCTGGTGCGCCATTACCTAATCGACCCGCATATCGAAGTAATCCCGAGGAGACAAAGGAACTTCAGTGGCAAGTTAGCGAACTTTTGGAACGAGGGTATGTGAGAGAGAGTCTTAGCTCGTGCGCCGTCCCTGTTTTGTTAGTGCCAAAGAAGGATGGAACTTGGCGAATGTGTGTCGATTGCCGAGCAATCAATAATATTACGGTAAAGTATCGACATCCTATTCCTAGGTTAGATGACATGTTGGATGAGTTGCATGGTTCTTGCGTTTTCACTAAGATCGATTTGAAAAGTGGCTATCATCAAATTAGGATGAAAGAAGGTGATGAATGGAAAACTGCATTTAAGACCAAGTATGGATTATATGAGTGGTTAGTAATGCCATTTGGATTAACTAATGCACCGAGCACGTTTATGCGACTTATGAATCATGTTTTGTGTGCTTTTATTGGTCGATTTGTGGTTGTCTATTTCGATGACATCTTGATTTATAGCCGAAGTCCTGATGACCATATTGAGCATGTGCGAGCTATCTTGCAAGTTTTAAGGACCGAGCAACTATACGCTAATCTAAAGAAGTGCTCTTTTGTTACCAACAAATTAGTATTTCTAGGATTTGTTGTTAGTGCTAATGGTATACAGGTTGATGAAGAAAAGGTTAAAGCAATCCGTGAATGGCCAACGCCTAAGACCATAGGAGAGGTGCGTAGCTTTCATGGATTAGCAAGTTTTTATCGACGATTTGTGAGAAATTTCAGCACCATTGCCACACCTTTAACTGAGGTTATCAAGAAGCACGTGGGTTTCACGTGGGGAGAAGAGCAAGAGAAAGCCTTTAATCTGTTAAAAGATAAGTTAACTAATGCTCCTTTGTTATCTTTGCCGAATTTCAGTGCTACTTTTGAGATAGAGTGCGATGCTTCGGTGCAGAGAATTGGAGCCGTGTTGATGCAAGGAGGGCGTCCCATAGCTTATTTCAGCGAAAAATTGAGTGGAGCAACATTGAATTATCCTACCTATGATAAGGAGATGTATGCTTTAGTGCGAGCTTTGGAGACTTGGCAACATTATTTATGGCCAAAGGAGTTTGTGATCCACACCGACCATGAGACCTTGAAGTACTTGAAAAGACAGCAAAAGTTGAATAAAAGACATGCCAAATGGATGGAGTTCATTGAGACTTTTCCATATGTGATCAAGTACAAGAAAGGTAAGGAAAATGTGGTAGCCGATGCACTTTCTCGAAGGTATGCGATTCTAACTATTTTAGAAGCAAAGTGTCTAGGTTTTGAGCATATCAAGGGCTTATATATTGATGATGATGACTTTGGGAGAGTCTATGAAGCATGTGAACACGCTGCATTTGATAAATTTTATAGGCATGAAGGTTATCTTTTTCGTGAAAACAAACTATGTTTGCCTAAGTGTTCTTTGCATGAATTGTTGGTGCGAGAAGCGCATAGTGGTGGTTTAATGGGGCATTTTGGCATTAATAAGACTTATGAAGTGTTGTATGAACATTTTTATTGGCCACATATGAAGAGAGATGTCACACGTGTTTGTGAGAGATGCATTGCTTGTAAGCAATCGAAGTCTACAACTAAACCTTATGGCTTGTATACACCATTACCTATTCCAATGCATCCTTGGATTGATATTTCTATGGATTTTGTGTTAGGATTGCCTAGGTCTAAGTATGGTAGAGATTCTATTTATGTGGTTGTTGATCGGTTTTCAAAGATGGCTCATTTTATACCTTGTCATAAAACTGATGATGCATCCCATATTGCTAATTTGTTCTTTAAGGAGGTTGTACATTTGCATGGCATGCCTAGATCGATTGTTTTGGATCGAGATTCTAAATTTCTTAGCTACTTTTGGAAAACATTGTGGAAAAAACTAGGAACACGGTTGTTATTTTCTACTACTTGTCATCCACAGACCGATGGTCAAACCGAGGTAGTTAATAGAACTTTAGGGACATTATTGCGTGCTATTATTAAAAAGAACATAAAATCTTGGGAAGATTGTCTGCCACATGTTGAATTTGCATATAATAGGAGCATGCATTCTGCTACTAAATTTACACCATTTGAGGTTGTCTATGGTTTTAATCCATTAACTTCGTTAGATTTAACCCCTTTACCTATTGATAAGCGTGTGGATTTAGATGGAGCAAAGAAAGCTGAATTTGTTAAGTCGTTGCATGAGAAGACGCGCACAAATATTGAGCGCAAGACTGAGCAATATGCAAGGCAAGCTAACAAAGGGCGCAAGGAAGTGGTGTTTGAACCTGGCGATTGGGTTTGGGTTCATATGCGCAAAGAGAGATTTCCTGAGCAGCGACATTCTAAGTTATTACCGCGAGGGATGGACCATTCATGGTTTTGGAAAGAGTTAACAATAATGCTTACAAGCTTGATCTTCCAGGTAAGTATGACGTTAGTGCCACATTTAATGTTTCGACTTGACTCTTTTTATGCCAGTGATGATTTGAGGACAAATCCTTTGCATGGGGGAGGGAATGATGTGGACATCGAGTCATATCGAGGAGGAGGTGCTAGGGACCCATTGTCTATTCCTACTGGTTCGATTACTCGAGCACGGGCCAAACAATTCAAGCAAGCTGTTGGTGTCATGGTTCGTGATCTTTGGCGTGAAGATGACCTTGGATTAAATCTTGAAGAATTTTGGAAATCTTGGTGCAATTTAATTATCTTGTCACCAAATAATTGACCAAGTCAATTTATATATATATATTCTTGTTTAAGAATATTCTAAAATAGGAATATTTTAGAATATAACGCATTAGATTTTTAGGGTTGGTTTTTAGGGTTTGTGTGGCAGCCTATATAAAGGATTTGCCAAATTTCTTTGAGGACGGAGATATTTTTATTTTTGAGGAAAAGAATTGAGAGGTTCTCTTTTTACTGTTCTTTTGAGGACTTGACCTAATCAAGATTCTCTTCGACTTATCGAGCGAGATAGCGAATTCTTTCGCTCGTGGCGTCTATAACGTTGGTTGGTTGACACGTGTTCGTCAACAGGTCACGTTCATACCGAGGTTGCCAATCACAGGTTTGATTGGAGGTCGAGGTTTGCAATTCGCACCATCTGAGCCTTCGTAGAACGATCCTTCCGCAACGATTCACATCAGTCACGGAGGAGGGCGGAGCAGAATCGAAACCGGCAGAGGAAGCGTAGAAGCAAAGCCGGCAATGGAAAGAAAAGGGTGAACAGTAAATGTCACATCACCTCTGCCACTTTTCCTTTGACTTTTTTTTTCCCTCTTTACCTCTCCCACAAACCGAAGCCTTCCTCTCTGTTCTCTCTTTTTCACTTTTTTCTTCTTTTTTCTTTTCTTTCAACCCTCGTGAAGCCCCCCACACTTTTTTTCTTTTCTCTTAAGATTTCTATTTTTTCCTTCGATGAATAGCCAAGAGAAAAACCCCCCTAATTCCGAAACCTCGCATTCCTGTTCATAGAAGAATCACTCGACTTTGTTTTTGTAGGTGAAGATTTGCACATATTTGCTCAACCGCTCAACAAAATAGTGGCTCCAAAATCCGATTGTTGAATTCTTTTGAATTCAATTTTTTTTTTCAAAATTTCCCTCTTAATCAAATATTATCTTCTAATTCTATTTTCTAAAATTAAATGAGGTGTCAACACTTACTAAAAAGCTGAAGAGCATAATGATAGCATTATTCTCTCATAGATTCTAAACTCTTAAAAACACGTTTGGACATTGTTGACAACTAATTTTTATCTTTCAAATGGTATATATATAAAAAAAAAAGAGAAAAATCAAAATCAAATCAAAAATCAAAATAAAAAATTTTAATTATTAATTTTCCTTTAAAAAAAAAAGTCGTGCTAGTCTGGGTTGGGTCGGATCTGGCCTTGGCCCGACCTGGCCCTTTTTCCCCTTATTTCTCCTCGCATGGGCCCGGGCCCAATTCCTCTCCTCTCATTTTTCTTTTTTCTTTTTCCTCGTGCGGCCCAGCCTTTTCTTCCCTCCGGCCCAGCCAGCCTCGTTGTCTTCTCCCTCAGCCATTTTTTGCACGGGGAATCGGTGAAGACGAAAGCAGAAAGCAGCCGTCCACATGGGGAAGTGGCGAAATCGAAAGCAGGGCCGCCACGGCAGTAAGGGACCGCATCATCTCGCTGGTGCAAGTGATCGTTGGAATCGAGAGGTTAGAGCCGCCTGGCAGAGTCCGCTGGTTGGAGAGCCGAGCGCACGCGTGTGCGAGCTGAACGAAAGAGAAGCAGAGAGAGATCTCAAGGGAAAGGGGGAAAAAACAGAGGGACACAGGGAGAAAAAGAGGAGAAAAAAACAGGGAGAGAGTTCGAACGAGAGAAACACAGAGCGAAAAGGAGGGGGAACTTATCGAGGCCACCGCCGACGCATCTCCGGGTCGCCGTCGCCGCCGTTGCAAACGTGTCTCCAAGCTGCCATTCCCGTCGGAACTCAGGTTAGCATTTCATTGAATACGTGGTGTGCATTTTGAGCTCGTGTTTGCCGAAGTTCGTTCCGTCCATTTCGGGCGAGCTCCAGTCTCCGTAGGTCCCCCTTAGGTTCCTGTTTGTTGTTGGTTATTTGTTGGTCACCATCGCCGCCGCCTCGAATCCCCATTAGGTCGGAAGTCGCTCAGTTCGTTAGTGCCCATCACCTATTCGCCGTAATGCCCAAGCGGGCTCTCCCTCCCTGGTTCCTTTGTGTAGAGTCTGGCTAGTCTCTTAGTCACCAGAATGCTGTTGCCGTTTGCTTGAAAGTCGGACCGTGTCCCTCCGAACCAAGGCGGCACCGTCGCAACCTCAATCAGATCATCGGCGCCCCTCGCCCTTGTCTTCCTCGTCGTCGCAGCTCCTTGGTCGTGACTGAGCAGTTGTTGACCAGGGGAGCGCGGGCTGAGCTGGGCCAAGTCTGCGACCTGGCTCGCTTAGTCTCTCCTGGCCTGCAGGCCCACTGCCTAGAATCAACCTAGGCCATGGGCCTACGAGTGAATCTTTAAAAAAAAAAGACTTAGGCCCTCCGGATTGGGCCCAAGTCCGATCTGCCCTCAAGTAGGCCTAGTTGGGCGGACCCGACCCGTCTTGCTTGGCCGAGCCCGGTCGACCCGACCCGGTCGATCCAAAAAAAAAAATCATTAAAAAAAACGATTTCGAAAATCCAAAAAAAAAAATAGAAAAAAATAATTTTTTTAAAAAATAAAAATTAAAAAAATTAATTTAAAAAAAATTAAATTAAAATTTTAAAAAATTTTGAAAATTAAAAATGATGGGGTTTGGTTAGGAATTGCTATGTTTTGCATTTTTAGTGTAATTAGACCTTTATTTGCCCGTATATTAATTATGTTGCATGTTTAATTTGCATATTAATTATGTTTAATTGCATGTGTTGAATTTTATTGCAATTAGGATCTTGATAGCTATGATTGTTACTTTAATGGTTGCGCACCCGCATGATTACCTCACATGTTATTGGATAAGCATAAAATCAATCCAAACTGTCTGACAAAAATCATTTTGTTAAAATGAACAAGATTAGGTATCGAAAGGGCACTAATTGGCTAATTAGTGTAATCAAGTCCCCAACCCTAGATTCTCTAGTTGCGTAGGAAGTGAGGCACACTCCCATGCCTCACGTGGTTTCTAAATGATCCCAATAGGCTAGTGGCGACTCATTTTGTGCAAAATTCCTTAAGAATATCCTAACGTCACGCGGTGTATGGGCTTGGGAGAACCCGCGCCTAATCATGGGCCTTAGGCTCGTCCTTTAAGCAATACCCCTAAACCTGTTCCCTCTCTTTGAGAGTAGGTCGCGACAGCTTGACGACTCCGCTAGGAACTTACTTTTAAACTTTAGAGGACTTAGGCCAAAATTAATCTTGTTCAAAAATATTTTTGTTTGGCAGTGAGGATTCCGAGTATGTCCCTAACATTAAAGGTGTTAAATGTTTTTGTAGAATGGGAGGTATAAGGGGAAGTGTTTGTTCACCTTTGTCTTGCAGGGAGATGTAGGAACGTATGTTTTATTTTTTTATGTATGAAGTGCTAATTGCTTATAAATTGTTATGTCTGCGTCCCCTGCATTGCACTACATCATAGGACACTACCTGCCGCTGGACCTAGGCTGCATAGGATCACTTAGGATGGTGTTGAGGTGGATACCACTTCAACTACAAGCATGTAGTACGAGTCGCCCATCTCAACCTTGACATTTCTTTATTGATGTCAAAAGTCCCCACCCTGGTCTGCGAGCATGCGACACGGGTCAGTCCTTTGACAAAGCCGGAGTCATGGGTAATACGACCTAGCCACGAGCTTGTTGGTTCAGTCCTGTGATCCCATGGCTTCATTTTGGGCCATCTAGAGTAGAAATTGAATCACTGTCCATGCGCATGTCTATGGCCTTTACATTGCTACTCAATGAGTATGGTAAGTTTTTCTTGAATTTTTTTCTTCGCAATTTACTTATTTACTTTCATTTTGGTCGATCCACGACAAATTAGGTTGATCATACGATGGGGGTACCCGACCTTCGCATCATCTCCATCCTGAAAGCTAAGCTTCGCGCGTGGTGAATAGATTAGATCCAACTGGCCGTGATTGGGTGCGATCATATGTTGGACGTTTACTTCCCCTATTGGAGATAAAAACTCATTCTGGTGTCGTGCAAGCGTTAGTGCATTTTTGGTGCCTCGCAACTTGCACGTTCGTACTTGGTGATCACGAACTCACTCCAACCCTGGAAGAATACAGTGTTGCCATTGGAAAGCTTTTGGTGTCGGAGTTAGTTAGCCCACTTGTAGGGACTGAGCATGCATCGACTTTATCTAATTTCCTTAAATTAAAGGAGAGGATGTGAGGAAAGTTTTAAAAGCTAATCGCAAAACTTGCCCGTTTTCATTCTTAAATGAGCTTTTTCAAAATGCCCAATCTTTTTAAAAGAATATGATTTTCCTCTTAGCTTTCTTTGGGTTTGTATTATTCCCACATTGTAGGAATGCTATTAACCCTTCCGTGGCATGGGTAGTTCATGAGGTATGTATGGGAAAGGGTTTTGTTAATGCCGTCCTAACCGAAACCTTTCTTTCCCTTACTCATTTTAAAGAAAACAAAAACAAAGCTTTCTATGCTTCCCCTGAACTCTTGCAAATTTGGTTTTTTTCTCACATTAAGGAGTTCAGTAGCTTGATGACCTGAGCGACATTTCTGACTCTAGCCACCTTATCCTAAAGTTTAGAGATAGGAAAATGTTTGCCCCTGATTATCATTATTCTGAATGGTTAATTTTCATGACCAATCCCAGACCTGAGGATTTCCAATGGCATGCCAAATGGCTCCGAGTTCAAGAAGCGCGGTTCGTGTGTGGGCTTACTGGACCTATTCCTTTGTTGGGAATCACTGGAGTCACCGAATATTACCCGACACGAGTCACCAGTCAGTTTCAAGAGGTTCAACAGCTTCCGCCGGCGATTCAAGAGGACTTGCTCAGGATAGACTTCCTTGATGGATGCCAAGATCATGAGGATTCCGTCGTGTTGGTCAGGTCGATGTGGGATATGTGTCACTCCCGGAAGCTAATTTGGCCTGAAGAAGAGTTGGAGGGGCAAGAGAAGACTTACTATGCCTCAAAAGAGTACATCCTTAGGCATAGGATCCCAGAGAGCCTCTGCTCGAAGATTCTTGAAGTGCCATTAAAGATCACCCATCGAGCTGAGATCAAGCGCCTCAAAAGGGAGCTCAAGGAAGTCGAGGAACGTGCTTTGAAGTTAACCCGAGTTAGTGGAGCTGCCACGAGTGGAAGCTGTCCTCATTAGTTAGATTGAGTTAAGTGTGATTTGTAGCGGGACCATACTCACATGCATTACAATGTTAAAGAATTTGTCTCGAATCTCAATGTTGGGAGTTAAACGGATGTCTTTCCATCTTCGAAGTAGCTTTGTTGTTTAGGGGTTTTCTATCATGTTTTTCTTGTATTATGTGGCAACCTGGCTTTGAATGAAGCGAACAAATTGGGGCGATTAGATCTTTATCATGGGCCGATCGCCTAATTATTACTTGTACTTATATATGCTTATCTACCTTTGCTTTATGTACTAACCGATCGATTGTCTTCTACTAATCGTCGACATGGCCAAGCGAAGATCTCCGATTCACACGCGCGCAAAATTCAGAATGGAGAACGATGACACCAACGTGCGCATGGCCAAGATGGAGGACCAGCTGGCCCAATTCACCCCAATGATGCTTGAAATAAGCTAGAAGCTTAAGGAGCCCCCCGTTGTAGCTGTCACTGGAACATCCACTCCTACGTTATCAGGACACACTTCCCCGTCGACAGGAGGCACGCACGTTGTTGATCTCCCGGGGAAAGAAATTGCCGGAGAAGCTCATTTTGTCACGCCAATCATCATCAATTTGGATTCTCCTCCGAAGGAAAACCCAACACCCCGCCTAAGTGAAGAGAGTAAAAAACGTTTGGCAAAGATGGAGGAGCGACTATGTGTCTTGCAAGGTTACGAGCTGAAAGGAGCTGATAGACTATCTCCATACACCAAGACGAGCTTTCCTGAGAATTTCCAAGAGCCTGAGTTCACAAGAAAGTATGACGGAATGGGATGCCTAAGGACCCACCTTAGGTATTACATGAGGAAAATGGCTCGTTACGTTGATAATGTGCCATTCCTCATACACACATTCCAAGATAGCTTGGAAGGCATTGCCCTGACGTGGTTCATTGCACTGGACATTGAAGAATTCATTAGTTATGATGATTTAACCAATAAATTTTTGCACCAATACCAGTTTAACACCGAGCTCGCCCCCACGAGGGAAGAGTTGACTCGTATCGAGAAGAAGAGGAATGAGTCATTTAAGGCCTTCGCGCAAAGATGGAGGACTATGGCCTCACAAGTGAAGCCGGCCTTGAATGAGAGGGAGATGAAGCAATTGTTCCTCAAGACATTGCCCTCTGAATATTTCCAAGGGTTAGTGTTCTTGGATTGCCAGACATTTTCACAACTAGTTGAGATGGGTGAAGGAGTTGAATGGGCAATGGTTGAAGGAAAGATTCCAACCGGAGGCACGAAGAAAATCTTGGCAAGAAAAGATAAGGAGGTCTCAGTTGAAGTAGCGCTTGTGCAAGGGCTGCCTTTCCCTCGATCGTCCGCAACACTCGCGCACAAGCCTATAATGGTTCAAGGTAGCTCATTACGAGCATATGATAATAAGAAGAGGCCATTTCGAAAGGAATTTTCCCCACTACCACGCCCCCTGTTAAAGCTATTGCCCATGCTCCTTGAAAAGAGGATGGTTGCGAAGGAGGTGCCAAGAGACAATCCCTTGAGGTTCGCCGATTTCGATATGATCAAGACCTGCGAATACCACATGGGAGAAGTGGGGCATGATGTAGATAATTGCAACGTGCTGAGATACAAAATTCAACAGTTTCTAGACAAGAAGATCTTGGCTTTCAAGGAGGCTCAGCCTAACATGCAACAGAACCCCCTACCAAATCATGCAGGGGAGTGAACTCAATTTCCGAGGACACATGGGCGAGTCAACAGCCTCTAGTTGTGGATGCTTCCCAGTTATATGAGTCTCTAGTGCTAGCGAGATACTATGGAGGTCAGGAGGATGTGACCTTAGAAGAAAAACTAAACCGCGTCCGCAGGATGGTAGCCATGGGAGTAATCCGACGCGGAGAAGAGGAAGAGAGGGTCGTAACCGTGATAATGCCATCGTCATTCCACTCATCTTTCTGCAACTTTGTTGGTATGTCTCGAGCTAGGAAGGTTATGCCTGGAATTTTGAAGACCCTAGATTTGTACGAGGAAGGGGTGATAGCTATGATAACCCCAATGGTGATTGAACTATCTGATGAAGAGCCCGCCGACGATATCAAGATGGAAATCACTGAACCCATGGTAATCGACCTTATGGTCGAGGAGATGTCGGCAATCAAAGTCACGGGAGGGAACGCAACGCCAGTCACGATTGAATTGCCTCCCCAGGAAGAAGATGGAATGATAATGCTGGAAATCCTCCCAAATTCGATCCCAAAGCTATGCCTTGGGGTTATGGAATAAATGAAGTAGATGCTGTCACGTGATCAGGCCACTGTTACGCACTTGATAAGGGAGTAGAAAAGAAAGCCGTGACCGAGGAGGAGGTAAAACAATTTTTGGCTGTAGTAAAGTCTAGTGAGTTCAACGTGGTGGATCAACTGCAGAAGTTGCCAGCTCAAATCTCCCTCCTGGAATTATTCAAATCTTCCGAGAAGCATAGGGACATTTTGCTGAAAGTTCTTAATGAGGTGTACGTGCCAGAGTCAATCGATGAAGTCCAATTGGAGGAGTTCGTTGGGGTCGTTCTACTGAAAGACCAGATTTCCTTTACTGATGAAGATCTTCCCCCCAATGGTCCTAATGATACCAAAGCGCTACACATCTCAGTGAAGCATGAGAGTACTCTTATTTGCAGAGTATTGATTGATAACGGTTTGGTGCTCAATATATGCCCGTTGGCTACTCTCCACCGTCTTGGCATTGATCTCGGGAGAATTTGTACTGGCAAGTCAACTGTTCGGGCTTTTGACGAGATGAAGAAGGAGGTGATAGGGGAAATTGAACTTGAGCTGCTGATTGGCTCTGTACTTTTCCAAGCCTCGTTCCAAGTATTAGATATATCAAGCGCTTTTAATTTTCTACTAGAGAGGCCATGGATCCACATAGCGGGTGCTGTTGCCTCCAGCCTCCATCAGAAGGTATGATTTGTGGTGGACAACAAGCTTATCACGGTCCATGGAGAATCCGACTTCAAGATCTACCATGAGATAGCCATCCCTTATGTGGAGCCTGAGTGTACCAAGGAATTCAGCTTTCAAACCCTCGAGCTGGTATCCATGGTCCATGTGCCTGTAGGGTCCTTCACAAGGGCTCCTGAATTGTTTAAGCTGGCCATAGCTATGGGAAAGATTATGCTAGCAAGCGGGTATAATCTTGGAGAGGGCCTTGTATCACACGGTCAGGGTGTGCAAAAGCCCATTGAAGCTCAGAAAAGCTTGAAGAGGAGAGGCCTAGGATATGTTGAGGGGTGAGGAGGCCGTAGTGAGCAAGGTGGCCGTGGCAACCGAGGGGGCCATGGAAGGCAGAGAGGCCGAAGTGCCCAAGGAGGCCGAGGTGGGTATAGAGATTGGAGTGAACGTATTGATATAGCTAGTATAAGTACCTAGAGGGGGGTGAATAGGTATATACAAGATTTTTCTCGATAATTGCACAATACTAGACAGTTGATAGATTTGAGACAAACAATAATCAAAGTAAGACTGAGAGAAGGGAAGAGAAAATTGAACACGCGGTTTATAGTGGTTCGGCTTATTTCAAGCCTACGTCCACTCTTCTGCACTGACAGCCTATTGGCTGGATTCCACTATGAACAAAGAGATGTTACAGCGTTGTTCTCCCTTGATTTCTCGGTGTAGATGATCTACCACACTCGCTCAAGGTATCACTAAGTATAGACACTCTTTGAGTATACAATTTCGCTCAAAATGTATCGACTAATAATCAAGGTGCTTCAGACTCTGGAATTTCTCTATTGATCATGCTAATAAAGCAACTAGAACTACTTCCTTTTATACTCTTTTATGCCATCATACCCGTTGGCACTTACCAAAGGAATTCCTCCAATCTACCCGTTGGACGGAATCAATCAAGAAGATCATTCGAGCTATTAAATGAACTCGACGATAGCCCATCAATCTGTTCGCCCATACAACGGGATCTTGGTTTCCAAGAATAGAACCTTCCAAGAATATTTCGTCGACCATCGGATCTTCAAACGATCTTGATTACGAATAAAAGAATCCGTTATATTTATCCAGCCAAGAGATCTTCTCCAGAGGATAGGACTAAATCCTCAACCAAATACTTCGGCTCTGGATTGCCTTCGTCACTGGATTAGAAAAAACTATCAATGAGAATAGTCTTGAGTCTTGAGTCTTGAGTGCTTTGAGTCCGGTGATCTCGAAAGTCTTCGACTCTAAACGAAGGTTTGCAATTATCCGGACTAGATTGATAGAAACGTTTTGTCGGCTTCAAAATATTCGGAAAGATTTCTCCAACAATCTCCCCTTTTTGATGGTGACAAAACTTTCCTGTAGATTTGAACAACTTTGACTTGCAAAACATTACTCAAGCAATATGGCTATCTCATAAAGATTAATAAATCAACCAGACTCTGCATCCACAGAAAATCGGTTAGTCTTTCATGAGTAAAACCATACAACAACACTTGATATAAATGCAAACAGTCAAGCATCAAAATCCACACCCAAGTTAGTCAAATTCAAGTTCACACCCAAGTCATACTCAAAAAAATAAACATTCAAACACATAAAAGAAATTTAAAGTCAAAGTTTTAAAGAGTTCAAATTGCAATTCTCCCCCTTTTTGTCATCATTAAAAAGGTGAGAAAAGAGTCAAGTCTGCTTGGGAATGCGCACAATCTGGAAATCTCCCATCGACTGTACGATGCCTTCCAGCCTCTTCAAGTCTTCCCGTAGATGAGCCACCTCTTCTCCTTTGGCATTGGCTTGAATTTGAAGAGCGAGGTCTTTCATTTGATCTGCCAGGGTAATAGAAGACGCTTGTCCAACATTCTTCAGGACTTGAAGTTCACAGTCCAGAGCATAGATTTGACCTTGCATTTCCAGAAGAACATCAAGGATACGACGAAAATCTGCTGTACTGTCCGTCTGTGTGCTCGCATTTGCTCTCTCGGATGGAGTGAAGGCAGACGATGGAACTTCGGTGTAATCGAGCAGATTTGGTGTTGACGTATCATGTCCTTCCTCAGGCATTTGAGAAGTCTGAAAATCTTTTGGATTTGCTGTTGAGCGACTCACACCTTCACTGTTGACAACATGTGGTGTGGTCCTTCCTTGCTCGCCATCTCCCCCTGTCTCTAGGACCTCAATTGGAGAAGAGTGATGGTCATGCTCTTCGAGCGTCTTGATTCCCTTTCTCTCCTGGCTTCATCTCCAAACTTTTCTTTCACTTTGCTTCTCTTTCTTCTTGACTTCTTTCTCTTTGTCTTCTTTCTCTTTCTCTTGTTGCTCCTCTCGCTTCTCTATTCTTTGCTTGTCCCTCTTCTTCTCTCTCGTTCTTTTTCCTCTCGCTTCTTTTCCTTTCTTACGTCTTTCGTCGTTCGTTGATTCAGTACGTAACGTCCGGTCCTTTTCAATGCGAGAGATAGTAAGATCTTCCTCTTCATCTTCATCCTCCAAGATAAGAGTTCTTTTCTTTTTGGATGGAGCACCCATGGGCTCCTTCCCTTTTCTCTTTGATGCAGAAGATACTGGAGTCTTCACTTTGAACTTCTCCATTGCCTTATTAAGCTCTTTCAGACGCATTTTTGTCAGCATTTTCAAACCCACCACCATTTTGTCGCATGGTTAAACACAAAGTGTATGTGGAGGTTCAATGTTCAAGTGTCTCAAGATCTTGGTCACAAGACCAGGTAAGGCAATTGGCCCTTGTCCTTCACCATTGCTCTATACATGTGAAAGAGAATGGTGTGAGGGAGAGAGAACTTCTTCCCTAAATTGATTGCGTACATCAATTTCGCCTCGGAGTTAGACACGTCAGTCTTGGATGTAGACTTTGGCCTGATACAGTTGATCACAATTTTGTGAAGCAAGATGTTGATTGCACACATCCTTGTGTAGGTAATTCTTCCCTCTGTATCCCTATCTCTTTGACAAGCTCCAAAGGTGGCACGAGCAATCGAAACTTTGATCGGTTTATAGCGTCCTTTTCAACTCCAATTATATCTGCCAACATGTCCACATCTACCACATAGTCTTGGTCTCGAACACTGAAGGATATTCTATTCGCATCTAAAAAGCTAAGATTCGAATAGAAGTATGTTGTCAATTGTGCATAACCGTCTGTGGTATCGGAGCAAAATTGCTCAAGTTGAAGCAGATTGAACTTCTTCCTTAAGTTCACATTGATGGCATCCAAGAAATCGAAATCAACACTCCTAGGGTTTATCACCCCTCGTTTCAACAGTCTGAAGAACAGATTTTCCTGTTCCTTCGATTTAAACAAATCCATCCTTTTTCCCTTCACCTTTGCAGCAACACCCATTCTAGGTTGGAATTCACTGAACATTTTATCATCATCGTTCCCGTCAGTCGGATTCAGTCCCGATACACGAGGGTCACTTGGAATGTTTGCAAGTGCTTCCTCATCCTTTCCTTTGGGAGCAATTCCCAAATCCTCCATTTTTCGCAAAAAGATATACTCATTCCCATAATTCTTATCTTTAAGGAAATCATCTATATAGTTCAGCGGAGTACCAGTGCTTTTCAGAGCACGATAGAGCTTGTAAATAAAAGAGGTTTTTGGACTCTTACGAGGTCTCGTCCTCGATTATTTCTTCCTCCGGTTGTTGACCCGCACCTTGTGGGGTAGATGGTGAAGAGTGACGTGGTGGAGAGTGAATCGGGCTCTGTTGCTGACTCGGTAAATCTTCCTCTTCGGTGAGATCGAAATGGGTAGGCCCTTTTCTCATTCTCTGTGGTCCCCTGTTCGCGATTCTTGAAGACTTTCTCGAAGAAGACATCCTTCCTTGTTGTTGAAAGATTCCTTTACTCGCTTTCCCAAGAAAAGATGACAACTTTCTCGAAGATGAACACGAAGTAGAGACAGGATTAGGAGGAGAATGCCTTTTTTTAGGGTTTTGAAGTTTAAGCGAGAAAAATTGTATATATATAACTCAGTTTAAAAAGGAAAAACCAATCGGCACAAATGAAAATAAATAGACGCCTCTTTTAAAATCGATAACTGCCAAATAGAAGTTAATCTTTTTGAAAAGACAAGATTCCGTTTTTCACGGAAATTATAGATTAGCTGAACTAATGATCGTACCTTTTCGAGATTGAATATAATAACAACTTACAGTCTATAGCCATGAACGTCTGAGTCTGAGGGTTGGAGAGTCTCTAGACTTTAACTTCCTCAAGTTTCAAAATGTTGAGTTTGGAACAGATAAAATCGAAATGATTTTTCTCCAAAGGCTTTGTGAATATATCCGCTAGTTGATTTTTTGAATCAACAAATTGAATCGAGATTTCTCCATTTTGAACATGATCTCTAATGAAATGATGTCGAATTTCTATATGCTTTGCTTTTGAGTGAAGGATTGGATTTTTAGTGAGATTGATTGCGCTGGTGTTGTCACATCTAATCTCTGTGCATGAGTCTTCAATTCCAAAGTCTTATAGCTGTTGTTTTATCCATAGAATTTGCAAACAGCAACTTCCACGAGCTACATACTCTGCTTCTGTTATTGAGAGAGCCACAGTGCTTTGTTTCCTTGAAAACCAAGACACTGTCCTGCTTCCAAGCAACTGGCAAGTTCCCGAAGTGCTCTTTCTATCAACTTTGCAACCGGCCAGATCTGCGTCTGAATATCCCAGAAGATTAAAGTCTCCCTTCTTAGGATACCAAAGACCGATGCTTGACAATGAAGCAACGTATTTAATAATACGTTTTGAAGCACTAAGATGGGATTCTCTAGGATCTGATTGAAACCTAGCACGATGCAAACACTCAACAAAATGTCGAGTCTAGAAGCGGTAAGATAAAGAAGTGAACCAATGATGCTCTGTACAACTTTTGATCAACTTTCTTCCCTTCTTCATCTTTGTCTATCTTCAAAGAACTTGACATCGGTATGTCGGTCTTTTTGCACTTTTCCAGTCCAAACCTTTTGACAAGATCATTAGCATATTTTTCTTGATAAATAAAAGTTCCTTTCTTCAATTGTTTTACTTGAAGACCAAGAAAGAATGTTAACTCTCCCATCATACTCATTTCAAACTCATCCTGCATAGACTTAGAAAATTTCTTGCACATACTTTCATTAGAGGATCCAAAAATAATATCATCCACATATATTTGAACAAGAGAAGAAGCAATGACGGTATCTGGGGAATAAGCATCGGCTAACTCTGTGCCGCAGCTTTTGGATGCAAGCGTTATCCGGAATGATTGGGCGTAAAGCGTCTGTAGTTAAAAAGCTTTTGTTTTCCTTTTTGATAAATAAAGTAGTATCTACTTTACCTTTGACAAAACCATTCTATATTAAGAACTTACTTAGTCTGTCGTACTAAGCTCGAGGTGCTTGCTTTAAACTATATAAGGCCTTTTTCAGTCTGAAGACTGAGTCTGGCTTCTTTGGGTCTTCAAACCCTGGTGGTTGTTCCACATAAACTTCCTCATGGATAAATCCATTTAGGAAGGCACTTTTGACGTCCATTTGGAATAACCTGAAATTTTTATAACAAGCAAACGCAAGTAATAGTCGAATAGCTTCTAACCTTGCTACTTGGTGCGTAAGTCTCATCATAGTCTATTCCTTCTTCTTGCGTATATCCCTTGGCCACGAGTCTTGCTTTGTTTCGTACGACTTTTCCTTTCTCATTCATCTTGTTCCTGAACACCCATTTAGCTCCAATAACAGTTTTACCTTTTGGTTTAGATGTCAATTCCCAGACATCATTAATGTTGAATTGTTTGAGCTCTTCTTGCATAGCTTCAATCCAGCTTTCATCAGATAAAGCTTCTTCTATGCTCTTTGGTTCAATTTCATAAATGAGAGCCACAACACTAGACTCTTCACGCCTTTTGGATCTGGTGCGAATTCCTTCATTAGTTTCGCCGATAATGAGTTCTTTGGGATGACTGGACTTATGCTTCTAGTTACTGGTTGATTTGTCTGGTTGATGATCTCTTTCTTTATTTGAATCTTCACGAATGGCTTGATGCTGGTCTTCTAGAGTCTGAGATGCTTCTTGAGTTGTAAGCTTTGGAGGGTTTGGAGCAGGTTCGGACTCTTCATGATGAGTCTCGATTTGGATTCATCTTGCGTAGAGTCTTGAAATTTGACATTCATTGACTCCTCCACAGATCGGCTCTTCTTGTTATAGACTCGTAGGCTTTGCTTGATGTAGAATATCCAAGGAAGATGCCTTCATCTGATCTTTCTTCAAACTTACCAACTCGATCTTTAGCATTTTTCAATATAAAGCATTTGCAACCGAACACATGAAAGTATGAAACAATAGGCTTCTTACCTTTGAATAACTCATAAGGGGTTTTCTCTAGAGTAGGTCTTAAGAATACTCTATTGATGATATAGCACGCTATTGAAACAGCTTCAGCCTAAAAGCGTGAAGAAATCTTACTTTCAATTAAAAGAGTTCTAGCTATTTCTTGAAGAGATCTATTCTTTCTTTCCACAACTCCATTTTGCTGATGAGTATATGGAGAGGAGAACACATGCTTAAAGCCAGATTCATCACAAAATTTTGTAAAATCTTGATTTTCAAATTCACCTCCATGATCTGTTCTTATACTTGAGATAACACATCCTTTTTCATTTTGAACCTTTTTAGCAAATTTTTCAAAATACGAGAAGGTTTCGGACTTACTTGCAAGGAAATATACCCAAGTAAAGCGGGAGTAATCGTCCACAATTATTAGGCAATATTTCTTACCTCCAATACTCTGGGTTCTGGTTGGTTCGAAGAGATCCATATGCAACAACTGTAGTACATGATTAGTAGAGACATGATTTATTGGCTTAAATGAATTTCTTACCTGCTTTCCCAGAATACATGGAGTGCATGGATTAGATTTTTGGTATGGTAATTTGGGTAGACCTCGAACAAGCTGCTTTGCTGAAATTTTGGCTAATTGCTTCATGTTGACATGACCAAGTTTTCTGTGCCATAAGCTTGCTTCGTCTTGAATTAAGATTAAGCATTGTGATTCATTTGGTTTCACATCTAGAAGATAGATATTTCCATGTCTTCGACCCATGAAAGACTGAGTAGAGTCTTTACTGGTTCCATAACATGTTCCTTCTTGAAAGAAGATCTTAAAACCAGTATCACACAATTGGCTAATGCTGAGAAGATTGTAATTGAGTCATTCCACTAGGGAAACATTACTTATTGTGAGATTTCCAATTTTCACAGTTCCAAATCCCACAATACTTCCTTTGTCTTTTTTCCTCCAAATGAAACTTTTCCACCATTTACTTGAACAAGCTTTATGAAGCAATTTGAGTCTCCTGTCATGTGTCTTGAGCATCCACTGTCAAGATACCACTTTACCTTTTTCTTGACGGAGACCTGCATTTAAAAGAGAGTCTCAAGCTTTCTTTGGTACCCAAATTTTCTTGGGTCCTTTGGTGTTAGTAAGATAAACAGTATTAGCCCATACTATCTTAACAGGTTTCCAAACCATAGGACACTCTTTTCAAAGTGATCCGGATTTGTTGCACTTTGAACACCCGAGGGCATTTCGACCTACAGACTTTACAAAAACTTTCTTGAAATGATTTTTGTAAGCCTCTTTCGAGGGTCTTTCCTTAATTCTTTCTTTTACTTTAGGAAAATCAATCAAGGGAATTGTTTATGCTGTCATACCTAGACCGGACTTATTGAAGTAAGGTCTTTAAGCTGAAAGAATTTTTTCAAGTTTTTCGGACCCTATTAAAAATTTCTTTGAAATATTTGATAAGTCAGTTTTTAAAAGGACATTTTCTTTCAAAAGATTATCTTCATTTTTTTTAAGAGTGGAAACATTTAAGTCTAAACTTTTAACTCTTTCTTCTAAAACGTTTTCCTTTTGTTTTAGAGCTGAGTTTTCCTTTTAAGTTCGGAAATTCTTTTGAGAGAAGTCTTAAGACTAAAACACAGTTCATCAATGTATTTAGAAACTTTGACAGGAATTTTAAAATCACTTGCCTCAAATTCACTGTCTGAGTCTGATCTAGAGTCTGAGTCTGAGTCTGATTGTGCCATCAGACATAGGTTGGCATATTCATTATCACTTTCTTCACACTCTGTATCACTCTAGGTTTCGGCTTTGAGAGCTTTTCGAAACTTTTCAGCTTTTCCTCTCTTCTTCTTCAGAAGAGGACAGTTAGGTCTGATGTGTCCCTTTTTCTTACATTCAAAGCAAACTACATCTTTGTTTGGTTCCTCATCATCAACAGACTTGGTCTGCTGTCTTTGAAAACTTTGTTTCTTTGAGTTGAACCTTCTTCCTTTTCTATTCAGTTTTCTGAATCTTCTTATCATGAGAGCAAGCTCCTCATCGTCCATGTCATCTTCAAAATCTGTATCATCAGAATCATCATTTGATTTTAATGCAATGGATTTCTTACCTTTTGGATCTTCGTCTTCATTAATTCGTTCCACTTCATAAGACTGAAGAGTTCCAATCAGCTTGTCGACAGATAGTGGCATAATTCTTTGCGTCTCTCTTATTGAAGTCTTTATGTGATTACAATCCTTGGAGAGTCCACGCAAGTAGCTTGTTTACCTTCATGGGATCAGAAATTTTTTGTCCTTGATTCTCAAGACCATTGACAATATCTGTAAAACGGCTAAACATGTCAGTTATAGATTCTCCTGGTTTCATTTTGAAGGCTTCATATTGACCGATGAAAATGTTAATTCTGGTTTCCTTCACTCGATCTGTTCCTTCATAGGTGATATGTAATCTGTCCCAAACTTCTTTTGCTGTAACACAAGAAGATATTCTGTTATATTCAGTTGGTGACAAAGCACAATATAAAGAGTAAATTGCTTTTGTATCGAGTACCTAGAGGGGGTGAATAGGTATATACAAGATTTTTCTCGATAATTACACAATACTAGATAGTTGATAGATTTGAGACAAACAATAATCAAAGTAAGACTGAGAGAAGGGAAGAGAAAATTGAACACGCGATTTATAGTGGTTCGGCTTATTTCAAGCCTACGTCCACTCTTCTGCACTAACAGCCTATTGTCTGGATTCCACTATGAACAAAGAGATGTTACAGCGTTGTTCTCCCTTGATTTCTCGGTGTAGATGATCTACCACACTCGCTCAAGGTATCACTAAGTATAGACACTCTTTGAGTATACAATTTCGCTCAAAATGTATCGACTAATAATCAAGGTGCTTCAGACTCTGGAATTTCTCTATTGATCATGCTATAAAGCAACTAGAACGACTTCCTTTTATACTCCTTTATGCCATCATACCCGTTGGCACTTACCAAAGGAATTCCTCCAATCTACCCGTTGGACGGAATCAATCAAAAAGATCATTCGAGCTATTAAAGGAACTGACGATAGCCCATCAATCTGTTCGCCCATACAACCGGGATCTTGGTTTCCAAGAATAGAACCTTCCAAGAATATTTCGTCGACCATCGGATCTTCAAACGATCTTGATTACGAATAAAAGAATCCGTTATATTTATCCAGCCAAGAGATCTTCTCCAGAGGATAGGACTAAATCCTCAACCAAATACTTCGGCTCTGGATTGCCTTCGTCACTGGATTAGAAAAAACTGTCAATGAGAATAGTCTTGAGTCTTGAGTCTTGAGTGCTGAGTCTGGTGATCTGAAAGTCTTCAGACTCTAAACAGAAGGTTTGTAATTATCCAGACTAGATTGATAGAAATGTTTTGTCAACTTGAAAATATTCTGGAAAGATTTCTCCAATACGTATTGCCCAAACCGAGGAAGGTGAGGGTGATCAAGGCCCGTTTCACCTGTTGCTGGAAGAGACGTTTTCAGGACCTCCAAGGATGTTATTTAAGGAAGAGAAGAACATCTATGGTGTGATCAAGCTATTTGAGGAAGGCGTCATATGCACCATCCTGGTGTGCGAGGGAGCTGAGTCCTCTGAAGTCATGGTTGTCCCTCCAAAGCATTACATTATGCATAATCATAATAAGGACGCATATGACCCAGATGTGCATGAAGAAAGTCTCTCAGGTTCCAATGACACCGATGATGACGATCAGAAGGGGATCGAACGCGAATGAAACTGACATGAAGAATTAAAGCCATTGACAGAAGAGCGAACAATCACAATAAATTTAGGTGATGCAGAGAATGTCAAGGAAGTAAAGATCGGGGCGTGACTCTCAGAGTTAGAGGCGGAAAAGATGACTAATCTTCTAAAAGAATATCAAGATGTGTTCACCTGGACATATGCCGACATGCTAGGATTGGACCCTGAAATTGTGGAACATGCTTTGCCAACATATCGTAATATGTCACCTAAGAAGCAAAGACTTAGGAGAACTAAACTAGGGTTGTCCAAGAAGATCGAAGAAGAAGTAATGAAGTTGCTGAAAGTAGATTTTACCGAAGTGACACGTTATCCTGATTGGGTAGCAAATATCGTGCTTGTAATGAAGAAAGATGGGCGAATCAGGGCGTGTGTCGACTATCGTGACCTAAATCGAGCAAGCCCCAAGGACGATTTTCCAATCCTGCATATCGATGTCTTGGTTGACAGTATGGCAGGATTTGAGTTATTCTCCTTCATGGACGGTTTTTCTGGATATAATCAAATCTATATGAAGAAGGAGAATAGGAGCAAAACAACATTCATAACTCCTTGGGGAACTTTCTACTACAAGGTGATGCCTTTCGGTCTAAAGAATGCTGGGGCAACGTATCAAAGGGCCATGGTCACGTTGTTTCATGACATGATGCATAAGGAGATCAAGGTATACATGGATGATATGATCACGAAGTCAAGACAAGGTGAGGACCATGTTGAAATCTTGCGAAAACTGTGCAAACGTCTTTGAAAATTCAAACTCCGTCTCAATCCCGCAAAATGCGTTTTTGGGGTGAGATCTGGGAAGCTGTTAGGGTTCATGGTCAGTAGCAAGGGCATAGAGATTTATCCGTCAAAGGTTAAGGCTATTTGTGATTTATGACCCCCGGCCACCACCAGGGAAGTCCGTAGCCTGATGGGACAACTCAATTATGTGGCGAGGTTCATTTGTTGGTTGTCTAAAACAGCGAAGCCATTCTTCAAGCTCCTGAAATAGAATGTGAAGATTGAGTGGGATATCGAGTGTCGGAGTGCCTTCGAGAAGATAAAATACTATTTCACTCATCCACCAGTCCTAGTACCTCATCTCCCTAAAATTCCCCTGATTCTGTACTTGACCATACATGACGAATCATTAGGAGCCATGTTAGCACAGAAAGACCAAATGATGGGAGAGAGTGCGCAATATACTACTTGAGCAAAAAGTTCACTATTTCTGAGATGAACTATACAGAAGTTGAGAGAACTTGCGTGGCGTTGATTTGGGCCTTACAGGGGCTGCAGCAATACACACTCCATCACCGAATCTTGTTGGTGACCGAAAATGATCCCATCAGGTACCTCCTGGAGAAGCCGGCATTGGTTGGCAAGCTTGCCAAGTGGCAAATCTTAATTTCAAAGTTTGACGTTCAGTGCCTGGGACAGAAGTCCGTTAAAGGCCGCGCCATAGCAGACATGTTGGCAGAGAGTTTCGAGAGGTCTAGAGCATCAGACGAAGATAGTGATATAGAGGAGCGAATTTTACTTGTATCAAGCAACAAATGGACGATGTACTTCGATGGTGTAGTCAACTTAGTTGGGTCAGGTACTGGGGCAGTTCTTATCTCCCCAGATGGACAGCACTACCCCATTGCTGCTAAATTGACGTTCCCTTGCACGAATAACGTCGTTGAGTACGAGGCATGCATTCTTGGCCTCGAAGCTGCCATCGATATGAAGATTTGGAAGCTACAAGTTTATGGTGATTCGGCCCTTATCATCTTACAAACCGAAGGCGAGTGGTGAACCCGGGATTCTAAATTAATTCCGTATCATGAGTTCCTGGGGAAGTTGACGAAGGAATTTCAAGAAATATCATTCGAATACTTATCAAGGTCCAAAAATCAATTCGCTGATGCCCTAGCTACCTTGTCTTCAATGTTGCAAGTAGCTGGAGGCTTGGACATTGAACCATTGAGAATTGAAATCCTTAGACGCCCGGCTTATTGCACGAACAGCCTTGGTATTACGACATCTTGAAGTATTTGCAGAAGGGTGAATTCCCCGAAGGAAGTGAAGTAGCAGACATAAAGCATTTTATAAAGCTAGCATCAAAATTCTTTGCCAGTGGGGATGTCCTCTATAAAAGGTCTTTCGACTCGACATTGCTAAGGTGTGTTGACGCTAAAGAAGCCAACCGTTTAATGAAGGAGATACAAGAAGGGGAACGTGGCCCCCATATGAATGGACACTTCTTGGTGAGAAAAATCATGTGACTCGATTATTATTGGCTGACCATGGAGTCTGACTGCATTCAGCACGTACGATGGTGTCACCAGTGTCAAATTTATGGAGACAAGATAAATGCCCCTCCAAATGAACTTCACCAAATGTCTCAACCCTGGCCCTTTTCAATGTGGGGAATTGATGTGATCGGGTCCATTAACCCCAAAGCTTCAAATGGGCATCGATTTATCCTGGTGGCGATAGACTATTTTACCAAGTGGATCGATGCCAACTCGTATGTTAATGTTACTACCAAGAATGTGGCAAAGTTCATTCGTCGCGACATTGTCGCTCGTTACGGGGTGCCGAAGGCGATCATTACCGACAACATCACTAATTTGAACAACAAATTCATAGATGGTTTGTTTAGTGAGTTTCAAATTAAGCATTTGAACTCGTCACCGTACCATCCTCAAATGAATGGAGCAGTGGAGGCGGCGAACAAGAACATAAAGAAAATCCTATCAAAGACTGCCGAAAATTATCATGATTGGCACGATAGACTCCCTTACGCGTTAATGGCGTATCGAACTTCTATCTGCACCTCCACAGGGGCAACTCCTTTTTCACTCGTGTATGGGATGGAGGCAGTCTTGCCTGTTGAAGTCGAAGTCCCTTCTCTAAGGGTCCTTTCCCGATCTACGCTCAATGAGACTGAGTGAATGCAACAGAGGCATGAGCAGTTAAACATGATTGATGAGAAGAGATTGCAAGTTGTATGTCATGGACAATGCTATTAGAGACGAGTCGCAAAAGCCTTCAATTGAAGGGTGCGTCCTAGACACTTTGAAGTCAATGACCTGGTGCTGAGGAAAGTGCTTCCAATTATACTAGACCCTCATGGCAAATTCACCCCGAATTACGAAGGGCCGTATGTCATTAAGAAGATTTTGCCTAGTGGTGCTTTGATTTTAGTTGAAATGGATGGCAGTGAATTGCCTAGACCTGTAAACACCGATGCGGTCAAGAAATATTTTTCATGATTGAAATCAAGGTCGAGGAGCCACTTCATGCACAATCCGAGTCTCATGGAATTATACATACATCATAGATATTAGACATATGTCACGTACACGCATATCTATTTGTGTTTCAGGCACCTTGCCGTTCGATGAGGAAATGTTGGAGGGAAGAGTTGATTCAAGGATCCATCAAGTCTCCGCACAGACGGTTGAATATCTCTTTTTCCTAAATTAGAGGCAAGATGCGATATCAAAAAAAAAAAAAAAAAAAAAAAAAGCATGGCATCATTCGTATGACCTATTTCGGTGCAACTATGCGTGCTTCGTATCGGTGACCCTCGAAAAGGGGAGCTCGTCAAAATGATTTTATTCAGGTAAAAAGGTGAAACGTTAAATATGCCAAACAAGAATTGCTTAGGATGAAGAAAGGCAAGCCATTTCCAAATGCATCCTTCAAACACTTTTGAGAATTGAGTAAGAATTGAGTAAAAGCGACCTTCTCTTGGGACGGATGATTCATTCGCGTTGAGCACAAATATCGAAATGATAAAGGCATTTTCTTCACCAACCCCAAGTATTACACTAATCTCTTACTACCCCTTTGGGCAGAGCAAAGATGATAATTCAAAATACCCCTGTCGAGGACAACCCTACATTGGGGCAGCATAGGAGGTTACGGTCGTGTTGTAGAGCGAAATATTGAGAAAGATTCTATTACTTTCACTTGCATCAATCTTCTGGTGGTAGTTTCAGAGGAATTCTCACCAGAGCTTGACTCATCTCAATGTGAAGAAGATTATTTCTTTCTCTATCCAAACACTGATACCCGTTGCTTTAACCAATTTGAGCCTGATTGTTCATTTCTTAACCCCTGAGTGGTGATCATCTCCCTTACTAGGGCAAGACATAAGGATTGACCAAATACGATTGACATTTATGAAAAAACGAGAAAAGCATCTCGAAAGTCGTAAGAGCTCCAAAAGGTCACAGAGCAAGAAGTTCGACGAATTAGGGGGGCGTGAAAAAAGCAGTGTACCTGATAAAAGCAAGGCCAATGCCCGTCAAGAAAAAGAGCCAAAAGTCTGCATCTTATGTGAAAGATTATCACAGTCCAAGTGCCTGCAAAAAAGAAAAAAAAAAAAAAAAAACTATTGCAAGTGCAAAGAAAGTTAGAAAAAGGGGCAAAGCTCCCATGCAGAAATGATTAGTCAAGGGATTTTCGAGATGCATTGTATTTCAAAAGCCAAATAATTTGGAAAGATCGAGTGACTTGGTCACGATACCATGATGATTACCGACTCTTAAAAACCCTCTTAAAGATTTTAAGCCTTTCGAGCCTCTCCCGAGCCAACATCACAACCCTTTCCCGAAGTCTCTTCTGATTGGGATGGTTTGAGTGAAAATGAGAATGCCACAAAGAAGCTATTGCTTGAAGGAGTGGAAGTAATTCTATCTTGTCTTATCTTCTAAGTTCTCGACTTGTAAACCCGATACAGATAGCGACAAATGTTTCTTTATTGGCCTCAAAGCAACAATTCCTTTGTGTAAGCCCTAATCGAGCCTATATTTGCAGCCCTTTCAAAAGACCTTTTTTATCGATCAACTTGTGCTCATTGCGAATGTTTCTGAAAGCCTTTGACATGGGTTATGTGAGATACCCTCTGCAATCAGTTACTTCCCACGTGAATAGATGGGATCAAGCAGCTATGTTATCGAGAGTGTGTAAAAAGCCCTTTCTGATTAAGGAGCTCTAGTTTGGCATGCTCAATGAACCTTTTTTCTCACGAATAAAAATTGTTTTGATAAGAACTTGTCTCCTGGAGAATTCGATGATTAATGATATATCCATGAGCAAGTTGACAGTTTTGGGCCACATGATGCTGATTGACATCGAAAGATTTTCTAAAGCAGTCAGACTTAGCTTGACTGGCTTGTTTAGTTAATGCTGCGATATTGCTAATACATCTCTTAATAACGTCTCTAATGACATTTGTTCAAGTTGAGTTGGACAGGATTCCTCAGTGCAGTCATGCCATATTCAAGGGGTTAGCGGGTGCTTCCCTAAAAGCCGAAGGTTCGTGTGTCTTCCTCAAACCATGTATTTTCAGCCCAGCTGAAACCGTTGTTACATGGTGAGATTTCGTCCCCCTTGCTCTTCTTGTAGCCTGGAGAGTTTTGTAGCCCAAAGTCCTTCTTTTTATGACACAGTGTGCTTTGTAACCCGGAGTCCTTCTTCTTATGACACGGTGTGCTTTGTAGCCTGGAGAGTTTTGTAGCCCGGAGTCCTTCCTTCTTCCTATGAACCCGAAAGCTTCGTAGCCCAGGGAGCTTTCTTTCTTCTTATTGACAAGACGCGCTTCCATAGTTATGAGTCATTTCCATCGACCTGATACGTGCATACGCACCTAGGGTCTTTCTATTGCCAAAATAATTTAGGTATCTTCTGTCTTTGATTGCAACCTCTTCGAGGCTATATTTAAAGAAGGGCAGTTGTTGACACCTAATTTTTATCTTTCAAATGGTATATAAAAAAAAAAAGAAGAGAAAAATCAAAATAAAAAATTTTAATTATTAATTTTCCTTTAAAAAAAAAAAAGTCGTGCGGGTCTGGGTCGGGTCGGATCCGGCCTTGGCCTGACCCAGCCCTTTTTCCCCTTATTTCTCCCTGCATGGGCCTGGGCCCAATCCCTCTCCTCTCATTTTTCATTTTTCTTTTTCCTTGCACGGCCCAACCTTTTCTTCCCTCCGGCCTGGCCCGCCTTGTTGTCTTCTCCCCTCAGCTGTTTTCTGCATGGGGAATCGGCGAAGACGAAAGCAGAAAGCTGTTGGAGAAATCTTTCCAGAATATTTTGAAGCTGACAAAACGTTTCTATCAGTGTAGTCCGGATATTTGCGGATCGACGCTTTAAAGTCCAAGACTTTATGATCACCGGACTCGAGAACTCAAGACTCAAGACTCAAGACTCAAGATTATTCTCACCGATGTCTTTCTAATCCAGTGACGAAGGAAATCCAGAGCCGAAGTATATGGTTGAGGATTCGATCCTATCCTCTGGAGAAGATCCCTTGGTTGGATAAATATTTCGGATTCTTTTATTCTTATCTAGATCGTTTGAAGATCCAATGGTTGACGAAATATTCTTGGAATGTTCTATTCTTGGAAACCAAGATCCTGATTGTATGAGCGAACAGGATTGATGGGCTATCGTCAGGTTCCTTAAATAGCTCGAATGATCTTCTTGATTGATTCCATCCAACGGGTAGATTGGAGGAATTCCTTTAGTAAGTGCCAACGGCTATGAATGGCATAAAGGAGTATAAAATGAAGACGTTCTAGTTGTTGTTAGTAACGTGATCGATAGAGAAATTCCAGAGTCTGAAGCACCTTGATTATTAGTCGATACAGTTCGAGCGAAATTGTATACACAGAGAGTGTTTATACTTAGTGATACCTTGAGCGAGTGTGGTAGATCATCTACACCTAGAAATCAAGGAAGATCAACACTGTAACATCTCTTTGTTCATAGTGGAATCCAGCCAATAGGCTGTCAGCTATGTAGCACGGACACTCTCCGGAAGCCTTCGTGTCGTGTCCGACACTCCGACATGTGTCCGACACGCTCCGACACGTCCCGACACGCTCCGACACGCGGTCAACGAGTGTCGAAAAATCCGACACGTGGTCAACTCTTTCCGACACGCTCCGACACGCGAGTCCAGAATTCCGACAAGTGATTCCGACACGCACAGGGTCAATTTTAAAAATTTCTAATACTTGAGGGGTCAAAATATAAATATACACAAAAGAAATAATAAAAGAAGTAATAAAATTGCTATAAATATACACGCATGGGGTCAATTTTTTTTTAGAATTTTTTTTAAAAATCTTTTACTATGAAAGAAGTAATAAAAAATGCTATATATGATAAATAAATAAATTTAAAAATATCATTTCAGCATTTTTCTTTAAACAATATTTTTTTCCTCTAAGTTTTGTGTATTATTGTAACAGATTAAAATAATGAATGATATTATTTAATATTTTTCGTGTAAATTAATTCTAGGCTATTATTATTATTATTATTATTATTATTATTATTATTATTATTATTATTATTATTATTATTATTATTATTATTATAAAAATATATTTAATATATAACGTGTCGGAACGTGTCGAAATTCTCTATTTTTAAGAAATGATGTGTCGGCGTGTCGTGTCGTGTCATGTCGCGTGTCGCGTGTCCGTGTCGGTGCTACATAGGCTGTCAGTGCAGAAGAGTGGACGTAGGCTTGAATCAAGCCGAACCACTATAAACCGCGTGTTCAATTCTCTCTTTCCTTTACTCGTCTTACGATTGATTATTAATTGTTGCAAATCCTTCAACTGTCTAAATATTGTGCAATCATCAAGAAAATTTTCGAATACCTATTCACCCCCCTCTAAGTACTCGTACTAGCTATATCAATTGGTATCAGAGCTCGTGTTCTTACTTTATTTGAAGTGTTTTACTTCAGAGTAAAAGATCAATGGCTAGTATGCTAGCACCAGGGCCGGTGGAAGGGCAAAGCAATACCAGACCACCCTACTTTGATGGAAAGGATTACAACATCTGGAAGAACAAGATGAAAGCCTTCCTACGATCAAAGGATCCTCTGGAATGGGACGTTGTGGAAAGAGGAATCACTCCTACTGCTGCATCAGTATCTGAAAGAGGGAAAGAAACTGTTAAAATCAGCAGAATGTCTCAAGAAGAGATAAACAAGAGACAAGCACTCGATGCAAAAGCAATTTACTCTTTATATTGTGCTTTGTCACCAACTGAATATAACAGAATATCTTCTTGTGTTACAGCAAAAGAAGTCTGGGATAGATTACATATCACCTATGAAGGGACAGACCGAGTGGAGGAGACCAGAATTAACATTCTCCTTGGTCAATATGAAGCCTTCAAAATGAAACCAGGAGAATCTATAACTGACATGTTTAGCCGTTTTACAGATATTGCAATGGTCTTGAGAATCAAGGACAGAAAATTTCTGATCCCATGAAGGTGAACAAGCTACTGCATGGACTCTCCAAGGATTGGAATCATATAAAGACTTCAATAAGAGAGACGCAAAGAATTATGCCATTATTTGTAGACGAGCTGATTGGAACTCTTCAGTCTTACGAAGTGGAACGAATTAATGAAGACGAAGATCCAAGAGGTAAGAAATCCATTGCATTAAAATCTAATGATGATTCTGATGATACAGATTCTGAAGAAGATCTGGACGATGAGGAGCTTGCTCTAATGATAAGAAGATTCAGAAAGCTGAATAGAAAAGGAAGAAGGTTCAACTCAAAGAAACAAAGTTTTCAGAAACAGCAAACCAAGTTTGTTGATAATGAGGAATCAAACAAAGATGTAGTTTGCTTTGAATGTAAGAAAAAGGGACACATCAGACCCAATTGTCCTCTTCTGAAGAAGAAGAGAGGAAAAGCTGAAAAGTCTCGAAAAGCTCTCAAAGCCGAAACCCGGAGCGATACGAGTGTGAAGAAAGTGATGAGGAATATGCCAACCTGTGTCTGATGGCACAATCAAACTCAGACTCTGGATCAGACTCAGACAGTGAATTTGAGGTAAGTGATTTTAAAATTCCTGTCAAAGTCTCTAAATACATTGATGAACTATGCTTTAGTCTTAAGACTTCTCTCAAAAGAATTTCCGAACTTAAAAAGGAAAACTCAGCTCTAAAACAAAAGGAAATCGTTTTAGAAGAAAATGTCAAAAGTTTAGAATTAAATGTCTCTTCTCTTAAAGAGAATGAAGATAATCTTTCAAAAGAAAATGCTCTCTTAAAAACTGACTTATCAAATATTTCAAAGAAATTCTCAATAGGATCTGAAAAACTTGAGAAAGTTCTTTCAGTTCAAAGACCTTACTTCAATAAGTCTGGTCTAGGTATGACAGCAAAAACAATCCCCTTGATTGATTTTCCGAAAGTAAAAGAAAGAATTAAGAAAAGACCGTCGAGAGAGGCTTACAAAAATCATTTCAAGAAAGTTTTTGTAAAGTCTGTAGGTCGAAATGCTCTAAGGTGTTCAAAGTGTAACAGTTAGGATCATTTTGAAAAAGAGTCTCCTATGGTTTGGAAGCCTGTTAAAAAAGTATGGCCTAATAATGCTTATCCTACTAACACCAAAGGACCCAAGAAAATTTGAGTACCAAAGAAAGCTTGAGATTCTCTTTTGAATGCAAGTCTCTGTCAAAAAGAAGGTAAAGTGGTATCTTGACAAATGGATGTTCAAGACACATGACGGGAGACTCAAATTGCTTCATAAAGCTTATTCAAGTAAATGGCGGAAAAGTTTCATTTGGAGGAAACAAAGAAAGGAAGCATTGTGGGATTTGGAACTGTGAAAATTGGAAATCTCACAATAAGCAATGTCTCTCTAGTGGAAGGACTCAACTACAATCTTTTCAGCATTAGCCAATTGTGTGATACTGGTTTTAAGATCTCCTTTCAAGAAGGCATATGTTTTGGAATTAGTAAAGACTCGACTCAGTCTTTCATGGGTCGAAGGCATGGAAATATCTACCTCCTTGATGTAAAACCAAATGAAACACAATGCCTAATCTCAATTCAAGATGAAGCGGTCTTATGGCACAGAAAGCTTGGCCATGTCAACATGAAGCAATTAGCCAAAATCTCATCAAAGAAGCTTGTTCGAGGTCTACCTAAATTGCCATACCAAAAGTCTGATTCATGCACTCCATGTATTCTGGGAAAGCAGGTAAGAAATTCATTTAAGCCAATAAATCATGTCTCTACTAATCATGTACTACAGTTGCTGCATATGGATCTCTTCGGACCAACAAGAACCCAGAGCATTGGAGGCAAGAAATATTGTCTAGTAATTGTGGATGATTACTCTCGCTTTACCTGGGTATATTTTCTTGCAAGTAAGTCAGAAACCTTTTCGTACTTTGAAAAATTTGCTAAAAAGGTTCAAAATGAAAAATGATGTGCTATCTCAAGTATAAAAACAGATCATGGAAGTGAATTTGAAAATCAAGATTTTACAAAATTTTGTGATAAATCTGGTTTTAATCATGAGTTTTCCTCTCCATACACTCCGAACAAAATGGAGTTGTGGAAAGAAAGAATAGATCTCTTCAAGAAATGGCTAGAACACTTTTAATTGAAAGTAAAATCTCTTCTCGATTTTGGGCTGAAGCTGTTTCAACAGCATGCTATATCATCAATAGAGTCTTCCTAATACCTATTCTAGAGAAAACCCCCTATGAATTGTTCAAAGGTAAGAAGCCTATTGTTTCATACTTTCATGTGTTCGGTTGCAAATGCTTTATTTTGAAAAATGCAAATGATCGAGTTGGTAAGTTTGAAGAAAGATCAGATGAAGGCATCTTCCTTGGATATTCTACATCAAGCAAGGCCTACGAGTCTATAACAAGAAAAGCCAGTCGTGGAGGAATCAATGAATGTCAAATTCCAAGACTCAACGCAAGATGAATCCAGTCAGACTCAGTATGAAGAGTTTGAACCTGCTCCAGACCTTTCAAGGCTTACAACTCAAGAAGCATCTCAAACTCTGGAAGTCCAACATCAAGATGCTCATGAAGATTCAAATAAAGAAAGATATCATCAACCAGGCAAATCAACCAGTAACTGGAAGCATAAGTCCAGTCATCCCAAAGATCTCATTATCGGCGAAATCAATGAAGGAATCCGCACCAGATCAAAAAGGCGTGAAGAATCTAGTGCTGTGGCTCTCATCTCTGAAATTGAACCAAAAAGCATAGAAGAAGCTTTATCTGATGAAAGCTGGATTGAAGCTATGCAAGAAAAGCTCAGACAGTTCAACATTAATGATGTCTGGAAATTGACATCTAAACCAAGAGGTAAAACTGTTATTGGAGCCAAATGGGTGTTCAGGAACAAGATGAATGAAAAAGGAAAAGTCGTACGAAATAAAGCAAGACTTGTGGCCAAAGGATATACGCAAGAAGAAGGAATAGACTATGACGAGACTTATGCACCAGTAGCAAGGTTAGAAGCTATTCGACTATTACTTGCGTTTGCTTGTTATAAAAATTTCAGGTTATTCCAAATGGACGTCAAAAGTGCGTTCCTAAATGGATTTATCCATGAGGAAGTTTATGTGGAACAACCACTTGGGTTTGAAGACCCAAAGAAGCCGGACTCGCCTCTTGGGACCGAAAAGGCCTTGTATGGTTTAAAGCAAGCACCTCGAGCTTGGTACGACAGACTAAGTAAGTTCCTAATACAGAATGGTTTTGTCAAAGGTAAAGTAGATACTACTTTGTTTATCAAAAAGGAAAACAAAAGCTTTTTACTTGTTCAAATATATATGGACAATATTATTTTTGGATCTCCTAATGAAAGTCTATGCAAGAAATTTTCTAAGTCTATGCAGGATGAGTTTGAAATGAGTATGATGGGAGAGTTAACATTCTTTCTTGGACTCCAAGTGAAACAAATGAAGGAAGGAACTTTCATTCATCAAGAAAAGTATGCGAATGATCTTGTCAAAAGGTTTGGACTGGAAAAATGCAAAAAGACCGACATACCAATGTCATGTTCTCTCGAAGATAGACAAGGATGAAGAAGGGAAGAAAGTAGATCAAAAACTGTACAGGAGCATGATCGGTTCACTTCTTTATCTTACCGCTTCTAGACCTGATATTTTGTTGAGTGTTTGCATCTGTGCTAGGTTTCAATCAGATCCTAGAGAATCCCATCTCAGTGCTGCAAAACGTATTATCAAATACGTTGCCTCATCTTCAAGCATCGGTCTTTGGTATCCCAAGAAGGGAGACTTTAATCTTCTAGGATACTCAGACGCAGATCTGGCCGGTTGCAGAGTCGATAGAAAGAGCACTTCTGGAACTTGTCAACTGCTTGGAAATAGGACAGTGTCTTGGTTTTCAAGGAAGCAAAGCACCGTGACTCTCTCAACGACAGAAGCAGAGTATGTAGCTCTTAGAAGCTGCTGTTCGCAAATTCTATGGATAAAACAACAGCTACAAAACTTTGGGATTGAAGACTCATGCACAGAAATCAGATGTGACAACACTAGCGCGATCAATCTCACCAAAAATCCAATCCTTCATTCAAGAGCAAAGCATATTGAGATTCGACATCACTTCATTAGAGATCATATTCAAAATGGAGAAATCTTGATTCAATTTGTTGATTCAAAGAGTCAACTAGCGGATATATTCACAAAGCCTTTGGAGAAAAATCAATTCGACTTTATCCGTTCCAGACTCAACATTTTGAAGCTTGAAGAAGTTAAAGTCTAGAGACTCACCAACTCTCGAGACTCTAATCTCTCGAGACTCTAAATCCTCGATTCGAGACATTCATGGCTATAGACTCGTAAGTTGCTATTTTATCTAAACTCGAAAAGGTACGATTTTTCGTTCAGTTATTTTATAATCTGTGTGAAAATCGAAAACTTGTCTTTAAAAAAAAAAAAAGGGATTAATTTTGGCAGTTATTGATTTTGAAAAGAAGTGTTCGTACACTTTCCTTGTGCCGATTGAACTTCCCTTTTCAAAACTGAGTTATATACAGTTTTCTTTTCCCCAATCTTCAAAACCCTAAAAGGCACTCTCCTCCCGATCCTGTTTCTACTTCTTGTTCATCTTCGAGAAAGTGGTCATCTTTTCTTGGGAAAGCAAGTGAAGGAATCTTTCAAACGACAAAGAAGGATGTCTTCTTCGAGGAAATCATCAAGAATCGCAAGCAAGGGACCACAAAGAATGGAGAAGGGACCGACACATTTCGATCTCACCGAGGAGGAAGACTTACCAAGTCAGCGACAGAGCCCGATTCACTCTCCTCCACGTCAATCTTCACCATCTACCCCACAAGGTGTGGGCCATCCTCAGGAGGAAGAAATAATCGAGGATGCCGACCCTGTAAGAGTCCAAAAACCCGCTTTTATTTATAAGCTTTATCGTTCGTTGAAAAGCATTGGGACTCCGCTGAATATCGTAGATGAATTTCTTAAAGATAAGAACTATGGGAATGAGTATCTTTTTCTGCGAAAAATGGAGGAATTGGGAGTTGCTTCGAAAGGAAAAGCAGAGGACACACTTGCAAACATTCCAAGTGATCCTCGTGTACCAGGACAAAATCTGATTGAAGGGAACGATAATGACAGAATGTTCCTTGAATTCCAACCTAGAATGGGTGTGGCAGCAAAGGTGAAAGGAAATCGATGGATTTGTTCAAATCAAAGGATCGAGAATATGTATTTCATTTCGTTGAAAAGAGGGGTGATAAACCCTCGAAGTGTCGATTTTGACTTCCTGGATGCCATCAACATGAACTTAAGAGAGAAGTTCAATTTGCTTCAACTTGAGAAATTTTGCTCCGACACCACGAACGGTTATGCACAACTGACCGCATATTTCTATTCAAATCTCAGCTTTTTAGATGCGAATAGAATTTCATTCAGTGTACGAGACCAAGTCTACGTGGTAGATGTGGACATGTTGGCGGACATAGTTGGAGTTGAACGAGGACGTTATCATCCAATCAAAGTCTCAACTGCTCGTACTACTCTGGAGCTTGTCAAAGATAGGGATACAGAGAAGAGAATTACCTACTCAAGGATGAATGCCATCAACATCGTGTTTCATAAAATCGTGATCAACTGTCTCAGACCGAAGTCTACATCAAAGACTGCCGTGTCTAATTCTGAAGCAAAATTGATGTACGCGATCAACTCAGGACGGAAGTTCTCTCTCCCTCACACCATTCTCTTCCACATGTACAGAGCAATGTCGAAAGACAAGGGACAATTGCCTTATCCAAGTCTGGTGACCAAGATTTTCAGACACATGAATATTGAACCGCCACATACACTTTGTGTTCGACCGTGCGATAAGATGGTGGTAGGTTTGAAGATGTTAATGAAGATGCGTCTGCAAGAACTTTCCAAGGCAATGGAGAAATTCAGAGTGAAGTCTCCAGTTCCGTCTGCTTCAAAGAGAAAAGGAAAGGAGGCCATTGGAGCCCCATCAAAAAAGAAGAAAAGAACTCTCATCTTGGAGGATGAAGATAAAGAGGATGAAGATCCCACTATCTGTGCATTGACAAGAACCAGACGTTCTGTGCCTCAACCGACAAAACTTCAGAAGAAACAGAGAGAAGAAGAGGAGCAAGTCAAGAACAGAGAAGAAGAAGAGCGAGAGAGAGAAGGAGAAAGAAGTCAAGAAGAAAGAGAAGGAGAGAAAGAAAAGTCTCGCAATTGAATGAGAAAAGGGAAATCAAGATACGTAAGAGCATGATCATCACTCTTCCCCTTTTGATGTCCTAGAGACAGGGGAGTTGGCGAGCAAGAAAGGTCCACACCACATGCTGCCGATAGTGAAGGTCTAAGACAATCTCCAGTAGACCCAGAAGAAGTTCAGGTTTCGCAATTACCTGAAGAAGGACACGATACGTGGACTCCAAATCTGCAAGATTATATAGAAGCTCCATCGTCTGCATTCACTCCATCTGAGAAAGCACATGCAAGTACACAAACGGACAACTCAACAGATTTTCGTCGTATTCTTGATATTCTTCTGGAAATTCAGGGACAAATATATGCTCTGGACTGTGAGATTCAAACCATAAAGAATGCTGGACAAGCATCTTCGGTTACCCCGAGGACAAAATGAAAGACCTCGCTCTACAACTTCAAGCCAATGCCAAAGGAGAGGAGGTAGCTCAACTAAGGGAAGACTTGAAGAGGCTAGAACGCATAGTCCAGTTTATGGGAGATTTCCAGATCGTACGCATTCCCAAGCAGACCTGATTCCTTTTTCACCTTTTTTAATGATGACAAAAAGGGGGAGAACCAATTTGAACCAACAACTTTTAAACTTTGACTTTAAATTTGTTTTTGTGGTTATGTTTGTTTTTGAGTTTGACTTGAGTGAACTTGGGTGTTTAAATTTGACTGAATTGGCTGTGGATTTAGATGCTTGACTGGTTGCATTTATATCAAGTGTTGTTATATGGTATTACTCATGAAAGACTAACCAAGTTTCTGTGGATGCAGAGTTTGGTTGTTTTATTAATCTTTATGAGTTAGCCATATTGCTTGAGAAATGTTTTTGTAGGTCAAAGTTGTTCAAATCTACAAGAAAGTTTTGTCACCATCAAAAATGGGGAGATTGTTGGAGAAATCTTTCCAGAATATTTTGAAGCTGACAAAACGTTTCTATCAGTCTAGTCTGGATATTTGCAGACCAACAGTTTAAAGTCTGAAGACTTTATGATCACCAGATTCAGAACTCAAGACTCAAGACTCAAGACTCAAGACTATTCTCATTGACAATCTTTCTAATCCAGTGACGAAGGAAATCCAGAGCCGAAGTATATGGTTGAGGATTCGATCCTATCCTCTGGAGAAGATCCCTTGGTTGGATAAATATTTCGGATTCTTTTATTCTTATCTAGATCGTTTGAAGATCCGATGGTCGACGAAATATTCTTGGAATGTTCTATTCTTGGAAACCAAGATCCTGATTGTATGGGCGAACATGATTGATGGGCTATCGTCAGGTTCCTTAAATAGCTCGAATGATCTTCTTGATTGATTCCGTCCAACGGGTAGATTGGGGGAATTCCTTTGGTAAGTGCCAACGGCTATGAATGGCATAAAGGAGTATAAAAGGAAGACGTTCTAGTTGTTGTTAGTAACGTGATCGATAGAGAAATTCCAGAGTCTGAAGCACCTTGATTATTAGTCGATATAGTTCGAGCGAAATTGTATACACAGAGAGTGTTTATACTTAGTGATACCTTGAGCAAGTGTGGTAAATCATCTACACCTAGAAATCAAGGAAGATCAACACTGTAACATCTCTTTGTTCATAGTGAAATCCAGCCAATAGGCTGTCAGTGCAGAAAAGTGGACGTAGGCTTGAATCAAGCCGAACCACTATAAACCGCGTGTTCAATTCTCTCTTTCCTTTACTCAGTCTTACGATTGATTATTAATTGTTGCAAATCCTTCAACTGTCTAAATATTGTGCAATCATCAAGAAAATTTTCGAATACCTATTCACCCCCCTCTAGGTACTCGTACTAGCTATATCAAAAGCAGCCATCCACATGGTGAAGTGGCGAAACCGAAAGCAAGGCCGCCACGGCAGCAGGGGACCACATCATCTTGCTGGTGCAGGCGATCGTTGGAATCAGGAGGTTAGAGCCGCCTGGCAGAGTTTGTTGGTTGGAGAGCCGAGGGCACGCGCGCGCAAGCTGAACGAAAGAGAAGTAGAGAGAAAGGGGGAAAAACAGAGGGACACAGGGAGAAAAAGAGAAGAGAAAAAAATAGGGAGAGAGTTCGAACGAGAGAAACACAAAGCGAAAAGGAGGGGGAACTCACCGAGGCCACCGTCGATGCATCTTCGAGCTGCCATCGTCGCCGTCGCCGCCACCGCAGACGCGTCTCCAAGCTGCCATTCCCGTTGGAACTCAGGTTGGCATTTTATCAAATATGTGGTGTGCATTTTGAGCTCGAGTTGGCCAGAGTTCGTGTTGTCCGTTTCGGGCAAGCTCCGGCCTTCGTAGGTCCCCCTTAGGTTCCTGTTTGTTGTTGGTTATTTGCTGGTCACCACCGCCGCCGCCTCGAATCCCCATTAGGTCGGAAGCTGCTTAGTTTGTTAGTGCCCATCACCTGTTTGCCGTAATGCCCAAGCGGGCTCTCCCTCCCCGGTTCCTCTGTGTAGAGTCCAACTAGTCTCTTAGTCACTGGAATGTTGCCGCCGTTTGCCTGAAAGCCGGATCGTGTCCCTCTGAACCAAGGCGGTACCGTCGCGACCCCAATCGGATCATCAGCACCCCTCACCCCTGTCTTCCCCGCCGTCACAGCTCCTTGGTCGCGACTGAGCAATCGCTAACCAGGGGAGCGCGGGCCAAGCTGGGCCAGGTCTGCGACCTGGCCCGCTCGGTCTCTCTTGGCCTGTAGGCCCACTGCTTGGAATCAACCTGGGCTGTGGGCCTGCGAGTGAATCTTTTTTTTTTTTAAAAAAAAAGACTTGGGCCCTCCGGATTGGGCCCAAGTCCGGTCCGCCCTCAAGCAGGCCTGGTTAGGTGGACCCGACCCGTCTTGATTGGGCTGAGCCCGGGTCGGGTCGAGCCCGACCCGGTCCGATCCAAAAAAAAAAAAAAAAATCATTAAAAAAAATGATTTCAAAAATCCAAAAAAAAAATATTTTAAAAATAATAAAAATTTAAAAAAATTTAAAAACTAATTTTAAAAAAATTAAATTAAAATTAAAAAAAATTTGAAAATTAAAAAATGATGGGGTTTGGTTAGGAATTGCTATGTTTTGCATTTTTAGTGTAATTAGACCTTTATTTGCTCGTATATTAATTATGTTGCATGTTTAATTTGCATATCTAATTATGTTTAATTACATGTATTTAATTTTATTGCAATTAGGATCTTGATAGCTATGATTGTTACTTTAATGATTGCGCACCCGCATGATCACCTCACATGTTAGTGGATAAGCATAAAATCAATCCAAACTGCTTGACAAAAATCATTTTGTTAAAATGAACAAGATTAGATATCGAAAGGGCACTAATTGGCTAATTAGTGTAATCAAGTCCCTGACCCTAGATTCTTTGGTTGCGTAGGAAGTGAGGCACACTCCCATGCCTCACTTGGTTTCTAGCCGACCCCAATAGGCTAGTGGCGACTCCTTTTGTGCAAAATTCCTTAAGAATATCTCAACGTCACGCGGGGTATGGGCTTGGGAGAGCCCGCGCCTAATCATGGGCCTTAGGCCCGTCCTTTAAGCAATACCCCTAAACCTGTTCCCTCCCCCCGAGAGTAGGTCGTGACAGACATTATTTTCTCCGATCTCCTCTTTGATTGGGAAAAAGTTAGTGTCTCGTTTTGTAATAATGATTTTGCTTCCTAAACCAAGCCAATCACACTTCTCTGCAAGTTTGGAGAGTTGATCCCACTATTGAGGTCATCAAGCATGATGATAATTTTCTTGTTGCGGAATCTTCTTTTGATTTGGTTAATCCCTGCATCAGGGTTAGAGATCTCCACTGGTTCGAAGTTGAGAATATTTGACAATAGCTGTTTTTGCAATTGAATGATTTGGCCAACTTGTGAAGCTTCTCAAACATTGGAAAGAAAGCTGTACCCATGAAAATGACTCTAAACTTGGTTAAAGACAACCTTGCCAAGAGTCTTCTTACCAATGCCACTCATATCATGGATTACCATATAACGTACCTCAAGAGAACCTTCATCTAATAGGCGCACAACGTTGACAACATCTTCAACACGATCCTGGATACTAAATGATCAAGCAGATTTTTCTCTCTTTTATTCAGCCTAATCAAAACTTCAGCTGTGACTAATTTTATGAGTTCACCTTGGCTATCATATTGGATACAAAGGGTCTCTTCAGAAAGATCGAAGATACAATATTAAGAAGGAATATTGTTAAAAATACAAATTAGCCATGGAGGGAGAAGGGGCAAGCAGGGCCGACCGTCCCCCTCTAAAAAAAAATTGAACGTATTACTCCACAAAAATAAAAGGAAAAAAGATCATTTTAAAGAAAATCGCCCCCAATCCACTGTTAATTCAGTTAAATAAAAAGTAATCTCATATATAGTTTCAAGTTCTAACTCTATTTTTATTAAGAGAGTCGATCAAAGTCTATGCCAATTATTATGTTGAACATCAAGTAGCCAACCTTCTTTCAACCGATGTTGAGCTCTCCCTCTATCCCTCATGGCGATAGCTAGTTTTTTCCCCAGAAACCCCATTCTCTCAAACCCTAAATCCCATCTCTATGGCTGAGTCTGGATTTACTCTACCAGATTAGCCAACCCATATTTCGATCCCTTAACACCCAGCTTTTATCCCAAGAAATTCCAATCTCTCAAACCTTAAAGCCATCTCCATGGATGTGTCTGCTTGCTTCCCACCCAATTAGCCAAACCACAGACCTGATCCTTCAATGTGCCCACCCATAGCGTCTAGATTGGAGTAGCGAACTCGCACCATTCAACCTCCTTTGTGACCCATGGCTTCTTTCCAGCGCCTCAGCGAAACCCTCTCTAGTGAAGCTTCCAGTTGGGGGAATCCGTAAGTCATTGGGCTGCTCACAGTTGGCAAGGTGCGCTTCTTCATAATACTGCAGTTGCCTAGTGGTTTATTTTAATCTTGTGAGGTATCCCTGAAAAACCATCGAAAGTATACCCTATTTAGAATCAGTGAATCCAGAAAATAGGAAATCAGCCTACAGAACAACCTAGTTGCTAAACACTCGACATCCACAAACCTACATACCCTCAATGTAGAAGCCAATCGAAACTAGACCTCCCTTCAATCCACAACTATACTCCTATAACTATTACTAAACCCAGAAAAATAGGTAGGAAATGGCAGGGGGAGGATAACCATCTCTGAATGGCAGAACTGTGTCGAAGAATGGGAGATTTATGGTCAAAAGAGGATATAACGGACTTAGGGGCTAAGATTCCAGAAGAAGAACGGAAAGAAAGTGAGTTAACCCTTTATGGAAAACTTTACTCAAGACCCAACGTTAACTTCTAGGCTTTCATCACCACTATGAGAAGAGTATGGAAAACAGAATCAGTAAAATGTGAACTGATTGCGCCAGGGTTTTTCTCCTTCTTATTCAACTCTATTGAAGAGAAAAAAAAATGGGTTTTAGAACCAGGGCCACGGTCTTTCGCAAGTAATCTACCTGTTCTAAAGGAAGGAGATCCAAATATACCTGAGCATTGTTATGAGTTTTCTCATTATGCATTCTGGGTGCATATCATAGCCTCCCTCATGCCCGAGTAATCGAAGAATCTATACGTCACATAGCCTCTAAGTTGGGGCAAGTTGAGGAGATCAAAATAGAAGCGAGAAACAACAACTCCCGGAAAAGTGGAAAAGTAAGGGTGCTGTTGGACCTGTCAAACCCACTTAAAACAAGAACTATTATTAATGTGGGGGACAAAAAATGGTGGATCGACTTCAAGTATGAATGACTCCCACATTTATGCTTTTCATGTGGGCGCATTGGACATTATGCAAATTTATGCTTGGAAATACCTTATGAGGAAACCAGTCTAGCTCAGGATCAACTTGGCCGGTATGGGTTGTGGCTGAAGGCAGAAGTCCGAGAAGTCAGCCCCTACTAGAAGACCTTTTATGGGAAAGTTGAACTTACTGATATGAAGGAAGAGGTAGTGCTGGAAACTCCCATAATGGCTGCTGATGAACACCTGCGAACATAGCAAGATTAAACAAATGTATTAGCAATTGTTCCTGCTCACCCAAATGCAAAGGAGAGTAGGATTGAGGCCCAAAAAATAGAACAAGCACCAACATGCAACAGCAAAAGGCTACATCAGACCCAAATTTTGCTAATCTCCTCTGTAGAGAATGATGAGCATCACATGAAGGCAAAGAAAGGAAAGGCAGTGTATAAAGCTTCAGCAATTAAAAAACAGAAACGAGTCAATCCTTACGAGAAGAAGACATCACAAGACCTCTCAATGGATTAAGAACTACTCCTGGATACCCCTATTCAGTCATGGGAAGGGGCTAATGCATGGGCTTTGGTGGCTGGCCCTAATAAGCCACCAAATAATAGATGAAATTATTAAGCTGGAACTGTCAGGCGTTGGGCACACCCTTGGCAGTTCAGCACCTTAGAGCCTTAGTGGCTCAGGAAATGCCTAATATGGTTTTCCTCATGGAAACCAAGAATAAGTCAGAAGTTGTAGAAAGAGTGAAGGCAAGGATTTAGCTCCAACATTCCCTAATAATCGATTTGGTTGGTATAGCGGGAGGTCTAACACTAATGTGGAATGAGGAGGTCAAGGTAGAAGTGGAGGGGTGGTCCAACGAGGTAATTAATATCAAGTGTCAAGACTTAAACAGGGGCCATTTTATGAGGATATCCTTTATACATGCATCAACCAACTTCCAAGAAAGGATCAAGCTATGGAGCTCTTTGAAAGACAGTAACTATAATAATGTTTTAGATCCATGGCTGTGCATAGGAGATTTCAATGAAGTGTTCTACCATTGGAAGAAATTTGAGAGGCAAGAGATGGACCGCTATAGAATTGTAGCTTTTCGGGATTTTTTAGACGCTTGCTCGTTGATGGACATTGAGAGTAAGGGCTGCGCCTTTACCTGGTCAAACAACAGGGAAGGCGATGCATTAGTAAAAAAGAGATTGGATAGAGCGATTTGCAATATGGAGTGGCGAGTTCTCCATCCAAATGCGGCGGCTTTTGCTTTCCCGGCAATAGGTTCCGACCATAGCCCAATTTTGCTATCTTTAAATTAGACAGAGTTGAGAAGAAACCGAATCTTCAGATTTGAGACATATTAGCTAGAACATCCAGAGTGTGAGGAGGTGGTAAAGAAAGCTTGGAATGCAAATACAGCAAATCAGCTTACTTTGGCAGGCAAAACAAGACGAGTAGCTGCTGAACTAAGTAGATGGAGCAGAAGAAATTTAAAAAATGCTCAAAAACAGCTCATTCCACTCAAATGTAGGCTCCAAGAATTGACTAACAGCACTGAAGGGGAGCAAAATAGAGAGGAAGCCAGTAATATTGTTAGGCAAATTGAAGATTTATGGCGACAAGAAGAGATGTATTGGTATATGAGGTCGAGAATTCAATGGTTGAAATGGGGAGATCAAAATACAAAGTTCTTTCATGCTACAACGGTTCAAAGGAGATAACGAAAAAAAATATCCATGCTAAGGCTAGATGACTAGACCTAGTGTAGGGACCCCTCAACCCTCAAACAACACATCTGTAGCTTTTATCAATCCCTATTCAAGTCGGTGGGAGAAAGGACTTATCAATCAGTTTTAGACCAATGTCCGGTGATGGTGAATGAGGAGAGGAATGCCAATTTGATCAAATCAGTCACAAGAGAAGAAGTTAAAGATGCTGTTTTTCAGTTAGGGGCTACAAAAGCACCGGGTCCAGATGGGCTAAACAGAGTTTTCTATCAAAGTCACTAGCCACATGAAGACATTTTCAATATGGTTCAATCCTTTTTAAGCCAAGGTACCTTTAATCCTGAGCTCAATAGAATGCATATCACTCTCATTCCTAAAGTAACAAATCCAGAAGACATCACCCAATTTAGGCCTATAATAAGTCTATACAACTTCAGTTACAAGATCATAGCGAAGGTGTTGGCCAATAGATTAAAATCGTGGCTTCCAAAACTTATATCTGTGGAGCAAAGTGCTTTTTTACAAGATCAACAGATACAGGACAACATCTTCATAGTCCAAGAGGCAATTCATCAACTAAGGGTGAGAAGGAAGAAGGAGAAGGTGTCATTTTCAGGCCATTCTAAAACTAGATATGAAGAAGGCTTATGACAGGGTCGAGTGGGACTTCTTATGTGATTATATGCTGCGATTGGGTTTTAATGAGAAGTGGGTGACATGGATAAAGCATTGCATCTCTTCGGTATCCTTTAGCATCCTAGTAAATGGAGAACTCTCAGCTGTCTTTAGACCATCTCGAGGAATTCGACAAGGTGATCCTCTCTCCCTTTATCTATTCATAATCATGGACAACGTCCTATCTACCCTTATGGGACAAGCAGTAACAGATGGAAGCATTAGAGGTATCCACCTAAATTCCACAAGCCCAACTCTGTACATCTTCTCTTTGCTGATGATGCAATATTTTTCTTAAATGGAACAATAAGAGAAGCTCAGAATGTGGCAAATGTGCTAAACTAGTACTGCTATATGTCGGGACAAGCCATAAATCTAAACAAATCAGGGCTCTTCACTGGGAGAGATTGTCCACAGAGGCTTAAACATAATCTAGCTGCGGAATTGAGAGTTCCAATCATAGATAAAACAGGTAAATATCTGGGGATTCCATCTGATTGGGGACAAACCAAAAAGCAAAAGTTTGCGTGGATTCTTTCTAGAGTTGAAAGGAAACTCGAAGGATGGAAAGAGAGGCTAATTTCAAAGGTGGGAAAGGAAATTCTAATCAAGACAGTTATTCAAGCACTACCTCAATATACTATGGCTATCTTCAAAATCCCAATATCCATTTGCTGCACAATTGAGCAGCGAGTAGCATCCTTTTGGTGGAAACATAATGCAGCTAGAAGAGGTATACACTAGAAAAAGTGAGAAGATTTGAAAAGAAGGAAAGACTGTGGTGGCCTTGGTTTTAAAGATTTAGTGGATTTTAATAGAGCAATGCTGGGGAAGCAAGCTTGGACATTTATCCAAAACCCGGATGCACTATAGTGTAAAGTTTTGAAAAGCATTTATTTTCCTAGAGGCGACTTTTGGTTAGCAAACAAAGGTTCTCGTCCTTCGTGGAGATGGCAAAGCTTATTAATAGGGAGAGAAACGATTGAACCTCACTCTAGGTGGGCAGTTGGGGACGGACAGCAAATAAGAGTTAGACAAGACACTTGGCTACCGTTAGGAAAGCTCTTCGGCCCTGCAAATCGGGATGAACCAAGGGTGGTGGCTGATTTAATAGATCATGAGTCACATGCATGGGAAACTCAATGAGTAAACAACCTGTTCGAGGAAGATGTTGCTGAAGAGATTTTCGCAATTCCCATAAGCTTAACGCCCCATCCAAATAAACTAGTGTGGACAGCAAACAAATCAGGCTCCTATACTGTGAAAAGCGGCTACAACAAACTACACAACAAGGTTGATTCCCCTGCTACAAACAACCCGTCCTCATCTTACCAAACTCCTAAGTTGTTATGGAATGAGATCTGGAAGATTCAGACTTTCCCAAAAATTCGCTTCTTACTATGGAGGATTTGTAGCAATTCAATCCCCACAAAGGAAAACTTGTATAAAAGAAGAATATTACCCAATCCTACCTGTCAGATATGTGGACAAGCCTCGGAATTAGCAGAACACCTCTTCATCCTTTTCGAATGGACCAAAAACTTATGGTCAGGCCCTCACTTTCAAGCTGATACATCTCCAGAAAGAATTACCCGGATAGAAAAGTGGGTCTTCGAAAATCTTACCTCTCGAACGGACCAAACTTCGAAAGCCCTGTTTGCTGTTGCTCTATGGCAGATTTGGAAATGTAGAAATGCTCTGGTTTTTCAAGGGTGAAAGTCCGACCTACTCACGGCTCAAGAAGAAACACACACCACAGCAGCCCTCTTCCAAAAATGGCACCTACAGGGGAAGAAAGATGGAAGAAAATTAGTCGAAGCTCCACAAATAGTGTTAAAATGGAACCCACCCAAAGCAAACGAGATGAAGATGAATGTGGACTGTTCCTGGTGTGAGTCGTCCAAGATCGGATCCATTGCTGACGTCTACAGAAATGAAGCCGGCGTTCTCCTCCATGGCTTCGTGAAGTCGATCACTGTTCTGTCTGTGTGGGTTGCCAAAGCCCTAGCTCTGAGAGAGGCGGCACAATGGGTACACAATCGAAGACACGCACGAACAGGTGAAGTCTTCGAACTGAAAGGGGATGATTTGCAGGTGCTCCTCTCTTCTGATAACTTATCACTTGTGAACAGCCTATTAGGCCTAAAGGAACCACCTTGGCCAGCCAAGCCCATAGTTGCAGACTGTAAGGAAATCTTGGGCCAAGTTAATGGAGTATCAATCATGTATGAGCCTCGAGACACAAACAAAGCCGCGGATTGGGTTGCCAAAGCCCATTGAACCAACTCACTTGCTAGGAATTGGATTGCTAATCCTCCTCCTCCTCTATGTTTAATTTTATGTTTAGACTTACCAACCAATGGTACCCCTTTAGTGGGTTAGTAACGGAATACCATCTTTCGACCAAAAAAAAAAAAAAAAAAAAAAACTGAATGGATTACAATTATGTATTGCATCCAATAGCCAGAGATGTAAATTGTTAAGATAAGAATGAAGTGTTAAACTTATAAAAGATACTCCCTCATCCTTAAATTGTAACATCGAAACCTTTGCATTTTGTTCCTTTAAATACATGCAAAGGATTTGTTTATTCCTTTTTTATTGCTCACATACAGTGTGTGTTCTCTTCCCTAGTTTCGCATGGATAAAACTAATAATAATTAGGTAAATTATTTTCTATATTAAACCTTCATAAAATTAATTTAGAAATTTTAAAAAAAAAGTATTTATATCATCTCTAAAAGATGCAAATCAATATTGAATTCAAATTGGATTTATCATGGCATAGTAGAGAAATCATCTTGCTTATTAATTTTAGAGAAATTTTTACATCTTGCCTTTTTATGTATTAACAATTGTTTTATATTCTTTATTTCTTAATATTATTTATTTTGTAAGAAATTAGTTCTTCTTAAAAATAACTTTTAACATTTCATATAATTAAAATCATGACAACTAATTTTTTTTTTCAATATATTGCCTTTGATACTTCGGAATGAAATGGATTCATACAAGGGAACATAATATGACTACAATACTTTTTGGTTGGTGAATCATGGGAATAATGGAAATTTTTATAGTTGGTTGTTAAAAAAAAAATATATAGCAGGAATGGTATCCAATGAGAGTATGCTGATGAATTCTGAAAATTTTTATTTCCATGGTACTTATATGTATTATTCATAGCATCATTGTATTTAAATTAAGCTAATATCCTTTTATAATTACAGTAGAATAGTAAATTAAGGAATTTTTCTTAAATATGATTTAGAATTATTAGTCCTTTAGGAAAAAGAAAGCTCAAGCCTTACCCTCTATCTTTGAGATTCCATCCTTTGATACTAGCAGCCTCCCTCAAAGCCTCCTTCCATCGTTGCACGACATTGCATCCAAACTTCTGCTCGTGCTTTTGCAAAGCATCGTGGTATAGTGCAGTTTTGAGCTTGACATCTTGGGTATCCACGTTGAAGAAGATTGGCAAGATCATTGTTTTGTTGTCTCTGTTTCTCAAGGAATCCATCATGTATGCAAGGTTGCGAAGACAACATGCGCTTAACGCATAGTTTCTAGAAAAGATGGGGATGCAGATTGTGGATCTCTTGATTGTACCCTCCAATTTGCCTCCGATGGCTTCACCTTTTTTGATGTCTTCATCATCTTTGAAAATGTGAATCCCAGCTCCATCCATGGAGTGATAGAGACAGTCAGCAAAATCAAGACAAGTGTAAGGTCCTTTGAAATTCAAGAACACTTCAAATTCAGCCCTCGGTGATGGCTCAACATCTCCTCTATGGGTCGTCAATGCTGTTTTTCCGTTGAATGAGTCCTTGCTCTCCAGCTAAAGTATACTGATGGAGCTTAATAATGAGAAGAGAGATGTTGGAGTACTGACTAATCCATATGATTCTCGTGGATTTATGGAAGAGCCAGAGAAGTCTCCTTCGATGCGTTGAAAACTAGGGTGGAGAAATTTCAATGTCAATCATTCTATAAACTATTATACTTGATAATATGAGTTTGATTTCCCTTCAAAAAAGAAACTGAAAATTTTCCCCCAGGTCACAACCCAACAGGCCATTCGATTAAGAAAGCCAACAGTGCACCGACGCACGACATGCATGACCTCCTCCCTGATTTCAAAACCAAAAAAACAAACAGATGATATACACTTGGCATCAGGGAATACATATTGTATACTTGTGGTTAATGTCAATCTGCAAAAGCGAGAGGACTGGTTGCCAGGAAAATATGAGGTGCCTCGTGATGGACAATTGTGAAAGGACTCATCTAGAAACAAGAAACAAAATGCCTTTCTCATTCAGCAAATGGGGATGGCTTAACTTGAACAACCAGGACTACTAAATTATAGAGCAAAGAAGCTTGAAGTGGAAGCTCTTAACAATACTTGTGTTTTTTAGGTAATCCAAATCCTAAGATTGATGAAATCTTTGTACTTAACTGTTAATACCTAAATTTTGATTGAATATTTATATAGAAAATTGTGAATCAATTTAGCCTTGACAAAAAAGATTTTTGCACCACGTAGGCATAAATAAATCTGTGTTTATTGTTTCTAGTTTATTTCTGATAAATAGAAATTTATAAAAAAAGGAAAGAAAAAATTCAAAAAAGGGGGCCCTAGCTCCCCCCTTCTTCTTCTCCCTCCACCCACGCGGGCCCGGGCCCAGCTCGCTCAGTTCCCCCCTCATGGCCCGGCCCGTCACCTCCTTCTTCCTTCTTCCTTCTTCTCCCTTCCTCTTGCCTTCTCCACCTCTGCAACTCGTGCGCGGAGGCCTTGACGCGCAGAGGACGATGCGCGCACGTGAAGCAGGGGAGTGACTGGCAAGATATCAGTCACACAGAGTTTGGCATTATGTAATCGCACCCTGACAAAACTATCGATTCTAAACTCTTCAAAACACGTTAGATTGAATATTGCGGAAGTCTTGGCGAACAGGTCAAACTAGAGGCCTATGACAACTTTGACAGCTGATCTTGAGCTAGAATTATTTCTAAGCATTTTAAACACTCTAGCTTATAGATAAAGCTACCGATGTGTGGTGACTTTAGACAATGTTCGTCAAAAACTAGTATCTTCAAATTCAAGCATGTCAAGAAGTTGGGAGTTGTCGAGAGATGGCATCTCACAAAATGTATAACATTCAAATCATGATTTGCCTGCAAACCAGTTAGAGTTTATTGAAGTATGGCAAAGGAAATGCCTACAAACATATCCACGTGATATGAAACCATACAAACATGGCCCATCCATTCCAGTTTTGTGGAATATTGTTGTCTGAAAGCTTGAGCATGACTAAATTCCATAAACATAGATTGATTGATTGCAAGTTTGAAGGGCAATGACGCCAAGAAAGCCATCTTAAACTTGAGAGAAGATTCTTAAAGTCTCCCGCCAAATTCCCCCTTCTACTTTCAAAAATCTTATGCTAGAGCCTTGAAAACTCTTTTGAAAGTCTTTTCAGTTTGAGAGCCGTGAGGTTCCCTATTCCCCAACGACATGCAAAGGCATAAGTGAACTTTCTATAGTGAAAAAAAACTAACTATTTCCATGAGTTAATATTTCATAAATTTGATCTACAAGTAAATCATTATGTTTGATTCTACTTTCATATTGGAAATGTAAGCTAATAGTATCTTTTGCTAGATATAATTATATTACCTTCATTTTACTCAAATCAAATAATTGTTTTTTCTTTTGTGCAAAGACAGATAAAAGAGCACATTTAAAGGTATGAGCTGAAATTCAAGCTAAAGTTAATATTTACCTTTGTAGTCTGCCCTACATCCACAATGCAATTTTGGGAAACCATAGTCTACTACTCTTCCTAAGAAATTTGAGGTCTTATTGTCGAATAATTTCTTTTTCAAGATCTCTAAGTATTCTCATCAACCTTTGTCAAAGACATACGGATAAGGATAGTGACATCACTTCTTGGGAGAAAATTTAGTGCTTTCAACATAAAATATGGATTCATTATTTCTTCACCAATAAAGAGGCATGCAATATCAATAAAAATCTCTGCATCCCTTAGCATTTTGAAACTAATATTTAATTTGTCTAGGACATCTTAATTGGGAACTAAGTCTAAATTCTGTAATCCATCTTTCCAAAGTCGTTTACTTTTGCAATAAAGAGAGGAACCAATAACCTCAAGAGCCAAATGAAGGGGGTGTTTGGTTCAGCTTTCCCAAGGGGCTTTGAGCCCCCAAAGCCCCTTGGGAAAAATATAGGGGTGTTTGGTTCGGCATTTGAAGGCTATTTGGCAAAATGCTTGCCTTTGGAATGCTTTGAAAGCCCAAAGCGAGTCCCCACCTGCTTTGGGCATTTCAGCATTTTCGGCATGCTGATGTAGGGAATTAATGAATTTTTCCCGATTGCCTATTTTACCCTTAAAATTTTGTTAAAAGTCCACTTTTACCCATACTAAACAAAACCCTAGCTCTTTCCACGTTTTCCTCTCTTTCTCCATCGACGCGGCTCTCTCTGCAGCGTTCCTCTCCCTGCAACTCGTACCACTCCATCCCGATTTGAATCCGAGCACCACTCCATCAAGGCCGAAGTTCGTCGCACGAGCGAGCGAGATCCGAGATCCGAGCAATCCGAGCACCACTCGGAGGTCCTCCTCTCGCGGATCGGCGACGGATCAGCTTCCTGCGACGGCGACGGTGACGGCTTCGGCTCTCCGCCCAAGGTCCAAGGGAGGCTTCGCGCGTGAATCAGGCATAACGGGGTGCTTCATCTGGGTTCGGAGCTCTCTCCTATCCTGCCATGGACTCCAGTAACGGCGCGTTGGGTTCGCTCCTTTCTTGTCTTTCGTTCTTGCTCGTTCGTTTCCGTTCTTGATGCAATTATGGGTGACGTCCGGCTGAATCGAGTGCTCTTTGTCTTCTCTGATTTGGGTTCCCATTCGCTTTAAGTTTTGTGGTCGCGTGATGAAAAAGGAGGGGCTTTATTCTCGTAGCCGAATTTGGTGGGAGTCTGTAATTGAAGTTTCTATCTTTTTTGGTTTAATTCCGTTGTGTGTGGTTCTGGGTTTTTTTCTTTACGAGCTTAGCTGCTTTTTCCGTCTATTGGGTCTCCGTTTGTGTATCTTTAAGGGCAATCGTCGGTTGGTGTCTCTTAACTCTTTATCTGCTTGAATGATCCGTGTTTTGTAGTGATAATTGAACAGACTGTTGGGTGTTGCCCTTAAGAGTGATTAGTCTTGAGGCAGCTGGTGCAAAGTCAGGCCACTATGTAAAATCGACCCCAACCATCCGTCCTCCTTGTTTGTTTGCGGTAGTTTGTGACATTCATTCCCTGTTTCCACAACAAATGGTCCACCTCCTAAGCCGTGGGAAAGAGCCGGGGGTTCATCAGGTCCTGTGCCATTTAAGCCGCCATCATCTGGAAGCACTAGTGATATAGTGGAAGCTTCCGGAACAGCAAGACCCGGTGAAATTGTTTGGACTACTGTTAGAACTACTCCTGTCAATGCAAATTCTATTGCCAAGCCGGTTCCCACCAGGCCATGGGAGCAACAATCCTATGGCAACAGTTATGGAGGTGCATATATACTGCTTATTTTATGTCCGTAGTTGCATGTGTTTTCATTACATTTTGATTGTGTGTGTATCTCAGCTATTGCTTTATAGAACAATATAACATAAGATGGTTCTCAGTTAATCTTTTGATAATCATTGCAGGATATAGTTCATTGGTGAGGGTTTGGGTGGTCAGAAGACTCAGAACAGCCAAATCGACTCGAGGGGGAATTCGAGCCTATTTTTCTGGGATTTTTTTCCCTTCTTTTTCTTTATTTTCTTTTTGTTTTATTTTATTCCCCCCTTGCTTCTACGTTGCTTCTTCCCTAATCATAACTATGGATTTGCTTCTTCTTTTTAATAATTCAAGTCTTTCTCGTTTTTAATTAATTAATTAATTTATATACTGCCAAAATTTAGAAGTCTTATGTCACGGTCAATAATCTTGGCCTGCCGATTACCCACGGTAAAATTTGGAGCAATCAATATTATGCTTCCTTCACTCTTCTTTATAAGCATGAAATAGAGGTCACAGGTATGAGTGTCGATTCATGTCCGTGTCGTACGTACATGATTAATTGATCGTGTCAACTTACTCGACATAAACACGATTTGAAATTTATTGAACCGACACGACACGATACAACACATGTATATGATGCCAAATCAACGATGTTAACACAAAACTAACTAATGAACACGGAGCTACATAATATATCCCTTAATTTTTTATACTATCTAGCAATTGCAATGATTGCCAACAAAATATCTTAAAATATATGTGAATATTCAACAAAACATCACTTATAGAACAATCTATTTCCGCTGAGAGTTCTTCCCTTTTTATTTGCGATGCTTACTAAAAAAAATAGCATCCACAATCGGTCACTTTATCATTCACCAAATAAGTTCACATTTTTTTTGCTATATCATTTTGATCTTTTGACAATCAATAGCCCAACTTTTTATTAATATACTATAATGATCATTAATTAATGAAGATGATTAATACTATAATAATTTAAAAAAATTATTCAAAATTGAAAACAAACTTAAAAAAATCCTTAGCCAAAAATTGAGCTTCGCATCTAATTTATAATCAAATTCTTTTAATATAATTTTTAAATAAATTTATTAATATGTATCTTTTACATTACTCTCAACATGAAAATATAAATGTTATATAGTTATTGTTTCTTTTTTGCAATTTTAAAAATGCTAAAACTAAAATACTTAATTTGGTCACACCAAATGGCTTTTCAAATATATGTTTACCAAACAGTCTTGCATTTCCCTAAAGCACTTTTCAGTTACAGTTTACCAAACGGTCTAGCATTTTGGAAAACCCCTTTACCTCAAAGGTATTTGCATTCTCCTAAGGGCATTTCCCCAAAGCTGAACCAAACGGGCCCGAAGTCCATCAACTTTGCTGATAGTATCACGAGAGATATTGTCGTAATCATATGGAGGGGAATCCATTCTGAAAGCATGCTTACTAAAAAGCTGAAAAGCATGTTGATAGCACAATTCTCTCATTTGATAGATTCTAAACTCTTCAAAACACTTTTGGGCATTATTTTCTCGGATCTCCTCTTTGATTGGCAAAAAGTTGGTGTTTCTTGCTGTAATAATAATTATGCTCCCTTAAAAAAAAAAAAAACTGAAGCAACCCTGCTTTTCTGCAAGTTTGGAGAGTTGATCCCACTTATCTAGGTCATTAAGCATGATGATAACTTTCTTGTCATGGAATCTTCTTTTAATTTGGTTAATCCAACATTAGGGTCAGAGATCTCCACTGGTTTGAAGTTGAGAATATTGGAAAATAACTATTTTTGCAATTGAATGATTTTTGCTGGCTTGTGAGGCTTCTCGAACATTGGAAAGAAAGTTGCACCCATGGAACTGATTATAAACTTGGTTAAAGACAACCTTGTAAAGCTTCTCAAACATAAATAAATGAAAAATGTATTTTTTATTCATTTAATTTTATAAGCAAAAGAAGTATTATTTTTTGAAAAAATATTTTTCAAATGGTTCATTTCCAAGAGACAAAATTAATGGATATTCATTGTTCAAAACCAATTAAAGAACATCATAATACTAATAGTGATTGATACCTCATTATGGTCAAAACCCAATTTATTAGATTAAACAGATTTTTATTTCTTGGAAATTAGCATAGCAAACAAGCAAAGCCGTTGGAACTTGAATTACCGCACTTCCCTTATTGGGGCAAACTTTATAGTGTCAGAGACAAGAACATCATATTTGAAGTGAAGCTTTATTTCTAGCAGCTTCATATTAGCTCTCGATCGAGACCTATGCTCCAATGTGGGATGGTCTTCTCATTTATTCTTCTAGATGGAAACTAGAACTTCAAATCATAACCATCAAACTTTTGCTCGGTTATCTGATCGAGCCGCTCCATCATCTGTTGCGAAAGATGATTCTTCCAATCACCCACCTCCCTTCGCCGGAAAAACCCGCTCTTCTCGACCGTCCCGCTTGATTGAGTTCCCATACGCAAGACCCCGGATTTGTTCACCTCCATTTGCTTTAAACTCTCTATGCTGCACAGCTTTATGATCTCCTGCACTCCACCACCATCAATCTCTTCAGGAGTAAATGGATAGCCCAAGAAATTTGCTAGCCTCTTCACATTGGGCTCTGTCTCCCTCTTCAAGTCCTCATACTTCAAAATTAAGACCTTGTTTGGATACTCCGAGCTTGCTTTCCAATAGCCTAGCACATGGTCCCAGTATGGCCCTGAAAGAGACACCCCTCTACTGAATAGCCCAAATGCTTCCTCCAGAGAAACAGGCGGCCTATCACTATCGGTATATTTCACTTTGCTAATGAAGCTCCACATTGACACGAACACGTCCTTTGGGTCTCGGATGATGCACACGATCCGGCACCCTGAGGTCGCAACAGATCTTGGCAGTGAGGCATAAGGGATGTGAGTCGAGAGAAGCCTGGGCGAGGGAAGAGCGTCGAGGGCTGAGATGGGGTCCTCCTCATAGGCGAAGAAATCAATGAAGGGCACACATTCATGAGGGTTCTTGGTGAGCAAAGTGTGCCTGGGGAGGTCCTGGTTGTGCCTATTGGCAATAGCAAACGACAGAGCCTTGATCCATGTCATGCCGGTCTTAGGGAAGGTGGCCAAGAGGGTGTCGGTGGGCCGGGCCTCGAAATGTTTCTGGGCCCAGATTACTCCTCCGAGGACGTTATGGCTTGATAGTTGTACAAATTCTGAGTTCCCCACCCTTTTTCTCTTGGTAAAGATGATGAGATGGCTATCTCTCCTTTTTCTGCTTCTTGACATTCCAGGGCAATTTGTTCATTAAGAAGCTCTTCTTGACTGGAGAGATCAGAAGCAACAGCGTTTGGCACCTGCAAATTCAGATGGACGGAAATGTTTGGAGCTTCCTCTTTTTGACTGATTAATGACTGTCAAAGCTTGATTGCGATTCAAAGAGTAAAAAGGATAATAACAAAATATACATCACAGCTAAAAGGATAAAACATCTATCTTTGATATCATGTAGATTAGAGAGAGAGAGAGAGATTGATTTGCACTTATAAAACTATGGAAAAAGCTTTGCCTTGTTTAATGACTAGCCTAGGATGAACGCCTGGTAGTTAAGGCAAATCATCTTAAATATACTAACTTCGGAGGCTTATCATAATCCAACTAAGTATTTCCTTCCACGCAATCATTGGAAAATAGTAGAAAATAGTTGTGATAGGGACAAAAGGTACTTACAGCAAGATTAATTAAATTAGTTACAGAACCTAATTCATTACAGTTCATCACATTCTAATCATCCTAAACCCTAAAACATCAATTAATTTAAACTAATAAAAGTCCCTAAATCCTAAACGCTAAAAACCTAAACTCTCGTTGACATTGCTAATGATATTTATATATAACATAACAATTCTTGCGGAGCCTTATATAGACGTTTGAAATTTGCTCACTCTTATAGGACTTTGCCAACTCTTATTTGAGTCCATTTGCCAATTGTAGTCCATTTATGCAGAAGGATAATTTGCCGTAAAACTTTTTTAACTTACTTAAAAATATAATTCTCAGCTTAATACTTGTCAAATTGTATACATACATCAAACCTCATCTATAAATTGGTTATTTAATAATTCTGAGATAAGCATGACAAGTATAAGAAAATAAAGTGAAAGATCAATGATTGCACATTCTTTGATAGGATTATAATTTTCAAAATCATTTAAGTCACAATAACGTCTAAACGAAAGAAATTAGGATGCAGGCTAGATGTTTGAATACACAAAATCTTAACTAAGTAGTAATAATTTACATTTAGCTCTAAACTTAACTGAACCAATATGAATTAGTCAAGATTATAAAGAAGCTGAGTAAGTAAACCCATGCATTTGCATTTGTACTTGACCTCGTATTTTTATTTTTTTTTTCATTTCAGATGATACAAAATAAGGATATTGGAAGTGTCAATGACACATAGTTTAGTATTAAATTTTACAAATGATCACTCCAAAATATTTTAAGCTCATTTGCTCAGTTCAAGATCAACAACTTAGCTTGTTGATAGATCCTATCTCACGTTATGTTAAAATATAAATAAGATTAATGATTAATTATGACGTACACCATCAATGTAAAAACCTATTACACAAGTGGCCTATCCATTATTGATTTGAAAGATTGGATAGTTATGATCCTCAAAATCAATGATGGATCAGATTGCTTGCGTAAAATTTAGTTTAGACCGACAATATATACGCAGTATTTCCTATAACTTTATCATTAAATGGCTTTATGATTGATCCATGTGGCACATAATTCAAGAAATGGTTGGCAGGACAATACACTATTCTGTCTCTGTCTCTTAAACCTTTGGTAGTCGCCGTCTCTCTACCTCTTCCTCCTCCATCTCGCGTCTTTGCCATGCCTCTTCTCTTCCTCCTTTCGACACCGGCGGCCACAACTACTTACTCATCAACTACCTCCATCTCTTCTCCTCATCCTCCGTCGCTTACCATCTTTCCAATTTGTGGCAAACTAATGCCTTCAGCAATGTTTTCCACATATTCTAAGGGCAGTTTATCTGAAGAGCCACAACGAACCATTTATTCGCAAATTAATGCTAAAAAGGATTCTCATGCGAGCCAAGTGGACGACATCATTTAGATTTGAGCGATTCTAACTGGTTTTGTGATCAAAATGATCGTTCATCAGGTTTTATAACTAAACCGTACACCTTACAATATATCTAACAAGGTTTTGTGATCAAAATGATCATTAATGAGGTTTTATAACTAAACCGTACACCTTACAATATATCTAACAATTCTTGGGTCCCTGTTATCATATGGTACATTCCTTCACGCGAAACCCTTTTTTCTGGTGAAGTTTGTTTTTCCAAATTATTTGTTGTCTGAGATGTGTCATGCCTATTGCTGAAACTTCCAGTAAATCATGCAACCGGACGGAATTATGAACAAGCACAAAAATGAGTGAGCATGAAATGAACTCGTTGGACAATAAAAGGAGAATTGTTGTATACCGGTGAAGCGTTTCCGTGAATTGTCATTGTCGGCAACTGGTGGGACGCCTCCATGTATGCAAATACGAGGTGAAGGAAGAGAGAGGGAGAGAGAGAGGCCACTAATGAGATGGTGATCAGATCGTGAACGTGGATGAACCGCGAAATCGTTATGACTGATCCAAATAGATGCTTTTCAGGTCATTTTATACTCTTCATGACAGACTAATTAATGATGGCTTTAAGACAAGTATAGCTCGAAAGACGTAAGCGTTATGATCCTCTCTCAAGTCATTTTGTACATTTCATGACAGAATATTTAAGGCGCTTTTTTCATTTGCTCTGCTACACGCAAACTGACCGCTAGATGATGGGCATAAAGATTGTATAGTTCATAAGCGCACTCTAGTTCGCCTTTGATCACTTCACCTTTTCTAATCTCTTCGAAGTCTCTAAAAACATGAATCCCAGCTACATCTATGGAGTGATAGAGGCAATCGGTAAAATTTAGGCGAGTGTCGGGCCCTCTAAAATTCAGGAACACTTCGAATTCAGCCCCCAGTGACAACTTGGCATCACCTCTATCGGGGGAAACTTACCAAAAAAGTCATAAACGATTACAATTGTGCCAATTTATTTTTAAACTTATTATTATTATTTTTTTATCAATTGAGTCATAAACCTTTATAATTATTCTCGATCACGCCAAGTCTTGACCTTTTTTAATAATATTTTATTAATTTTTTTTATCTTTTTTTTCCTTTTATCTTTTTTTTTTCCTCCTCTCCTCCTTCCTCCTCTTCTCTTCTCCTCCCTCCTTCTTCCTTTGGCTCTAGCGACCGGCCAGAGGAAAAAAAAAGATAAAAAGATAAAAAAGATAAAAAATAATAAAATATCTCAAAAAATAAAATATTATTAAAAAAGGTCGCGGGCACCGACAGTTACCACGGTCAACACTAGCCTAGCTAATTTTGGCCGGATGGACTGATTGGGAATAATTGTAAAAAAGTTTATAACTCAATTGATCAAAAAAATAAGTTTATGATTAAATTGGCACAATTGCAATAGATTTAGGACTTTTTGGTAATTTTCCTAATCTATCAATAATGACCGCTGCTTTTCCCTGCGATGAGTCCCTCCTCTTCATCTTCAAGAGACAAGGTATTATGAGGAGAGATGCAAGAGGAGTGTCTACTAATTGTGATTCCGGTAGATATTAGGGTAGTTGGCTGCCTTGTCCCATTTCCCTCTTTTCTTAAGAAAGAAGTATAGCAATGGGTGGGAACATCGTCGTAAGCATAGATATAATTCGAATTCGAAAGGAATAAGGAGTCTGCGTGATGGAGATTCTTTGAAATTAACTTACAACAAGCACCCAATCATGTGGGGAACAAAAGGTGTCAATCTACGGTAAAAAAAAATGAAATATGAGGGACCGATAAAATTGAAGAGATGGCACTTCCATTCGCATTTTGTTGTATTCAATGAGTGAGGAAATCATCCGTCCATAAATAATTTAATATAAAGAAAGCATTTCATTCGTGTAGTACATTTTATTTAATTAAGTAAATTATGTTATATAGAGGTTAGATTTCCAATAAAAAAATTAAAAGGGAAAAATACCAAATACTTCTTTTCAAAGTAAAATTTCTCAGATGAAAATTTCTCGTTAGACGAAGAGTTTAAGCTGAACATTTTGTTAGATGAAGAGTTTAAGCCGAACATTTTGTAACGGGCATGGGACTCTTAAGGTGATGCCTAGAAGGGGTGGTGAGAAAAATTCTTTTTTTCCCTCTTTCCAAAGCATTATCTTTTTTTCCCCTCTTTGCCAATGAGCCAAAGTATCGTGGGAAGTCTTGTGCGCATTTTCTTGGAAGGACCAAGAAAATTTCTTACAATAGAAAATTATATTTTATGCTATTCTAGTTATAATATGAGCTTGACTGTCTTTCAAAATAGAAAATACATAATTTCAATTGATTGCACTTTCCATTCAAATTATTAAACTAAAACTTTCGCCTAGGTCACAACTGGACACAGGTTATTTGATTTGGAAAGTTAACAATGCACCGATGCTCTACTCTCCATGCACCACATGCATGCACCGCCAGATGTCATTTGGATCTTCACAAATCTCTTTTCATTGACGGATTCATCAACTTTCAGATTTAGGGTATGCTTGGTAACGATTCTGCTCTTAGGAGTAGATTCTGATCGGAAATGATTTATTATTATTATTCTGTTCCCGGGAATAGATTCTAAGCATTTTAAGCCGCTCGATAATTGTCCAAATTTTTTTATTCTGGAATAGAATTGCGTTTGGTACCGCACTCATTGATTTTGTTCCAAATTAATTTCTTTTAATTTTTAAATATTTTTTATACTTTTTCATTTTTTTTTTCTTTTCTTTTTTTTTTTCTTTTTCTCCTATTCTTCTTCTTCTTCGGGTTGGTCGCCGAACCGGCAACCGGCCAGACGAGGGCCAGTGACCTCACCGGAGCGTCGCCAACCCTCATTGACCGAGCCTCGCCGGTGGCCAGGCCAGCCTCGTCAAGGCTATGCGAGCCTTGCCGAGGCGACGAGGCTGGGCAAGGCCCGCGGCGAGGCTTGCCCAGTCTTGCGGTGGCTAGGCGAGCCTTGCCGGGGCTAGGCGAGGCCCGCTTGGCCACCAGCAGGGCTAGGCATTGCGAGGCTTGCCCAACCCCCATGAGGCTCGGCCTTGCTAGATCTATCGAGGCCAAGCCTTACCGGTGGCCAGGTGGGACTTGCCGGGGCTAGGCGAGGCCCACTTGGCCACTAGCGGGGGTGGGCGAGCCTCGTCGGGGCCAGGCAAGCCCCACCCAGCCCCGCCCGGCCACCGACGAGGCTCGCTCGACCAAGGCGAGGTCTGGTGACCTCGCCAGAGTCTCGTTGATGACCGGCGATGGTGGCAATGGAGGTGGACGGTGGGTGGCGGACGGCGGTAGACAGGGCGGTCGATGAAGAAGAAAAGAGAAGAAGAAGAAGAGAAAATGGAAGAAAAAGAATTGTTTTGATTCTTAGATTTGTTCCAGGAACAAAAATCAAATTTTTTTTTTGATTATGTTCCAAATCTACTTCTGGGAACAAAAAAATAGGAATTTGTTCTCGAGAACAAAAATTTTATCAAACGCGATTCTGTTCCCAAACTACTCTCAGGAGCAAAGACTCATAAGTTGACCCTGTTTGGATGGTTACCAAACAGGGCCTTATTGTCCTCAAATCTTATGTCCCTTCAATCAATTTGTTCTGTGAATAATAACTCGTCTAATTTATTAAAAAAAAAGAATAATAGCTAGAAGACTTATTTGAGCTTGAAAGTTTGTGATTTGTTTCTAAATACAACTGAACTGTTGTTTTAAATGCAATTTGTAATGGATTCCCCAATCAATTTCATTTTTTGTTGAACACCAGAATTTCTTTCAAAGTAATTTTCCGCAAAATCAACCATAAGAGAACAACTCATTTTTCCTGAAACAATTTTCTTGAAAATATTTTTCATTGATCAGAAAGTATATCAATTGATTTCACTCCCCATTCTAATTGGTCATATGAGTTTGATTATCCTTCAAAATAGAAAATACTTAACTTCAATTGATTCCACTTCACGGATTAATTTATTAATCCAAAAACTGTTGCACGCACTAGATAAATCCAATCCGATGGGTTGGGTCGGGTATAGAAAGATGCGCATTTGAGTGAGTTAATTAACAAAAAATTATATCAGCAAAGTGTCCCCATTTCATAAAACAATAGTTTCATAAAAAAGGTTAAAAGCTTTTGCAATTCTGCCACTTTCTCGCATTATCTTCCCCCATGTCACAACAGGACAAAGGCTATCTCATTTAGACAGCTAGCAATGCGCCAGATGCATGAACCCCTTCCCTAATTTCAAACTAAGAAAACAAACAAATAGAAGATATACTCCAAAATAATACATACTCGTGGTAGGAAGGCACGACCAACAGGACCCAGTAAATTGACAAAAACGAAGGATGTAATACAAAACTTGTTCATATGTCAATATGAACAGATGATGGTGTTCTTTTCTTATATTATCGAACGGGCACTTTCCTTCACATTTTGTTCCGTTTGATGAGTGAGGACTCCCTCCGTGCATATAAAATTGCCCCATGGTTTACGAGAATGCATGATTCCATGAAGGTTCGATATGTTTTTACTCATCTCTTCAAATTTAAGATGAAGAAAGCAATTCATTCATCTAAATTTGATAAAGTAAAGTATGTTATATATAGTTAAAATTCAAATAAGTTTTTAAAGGAAAAATACCACACATTTCTATTTCAAGATAATAATTTCTAAATAAAATTTTCTTCTTAGACAAAGACTTCAACTCGAATACTCCCTAGATGATGGATTCCAATGATAAGAGCTCTTGAAGTCTTAAAACTTGGTACAAATGTGTAATTAAGTCTTAAACTTGTAACGAAAGAGTAATCAAGTCCCAAAACTTTCAAAAAATGTAATTAAGTTCTAAAACTTATTACGAAAGTGTAATTGAGTCATAAAATTTTCAAAAAAATGCATTCAACAAAAGGCTTAATTAGACCAATTTGACAAATTTTAGAACTTGTTTGCACTGTTTAAAAGTTTTAGAACTCAATTGCATTTTAATAATAAGTTTTAAGATTTAATTGTACTTTTTGAAAGTTTTAAGACTCAATTGCACTTTCATGATAAAATCTTGGTTTTTTTAACTTTTCATATGGTAAATATTTCTTAGAACATGTTGAAAGATGGACTTGTTAATTCGAAGCAAGGTTAGCCAATCAATCTGCAGATAGATTGCTTTCACACTTGCCCTGCTTCTGACTTGCTTTTTGTTTGAAGGAATGTCTGGTAGACCTGTTGAATCAACTTTGTGGAAAAAAATAGTGCCGTCCATTGTTCCAACCCCATGAAAATGCTCGGAAAGGAAACTCATGATTCTGCTCATACAGAGGAAGAAGTAACTACAGAACTAACATAACTCCCAGGCAATCACCAGCATCATTGCACGGAAACTGCCCCACAAGTTTAATCCACCGGCCCAAGGCGAAACTCTGACTGTCCAAATTGGATTAGAGACGGAGAGTCTCCAGTTGACGACTCGCTCTGCAACTCCTTTGCCTGTAACCTCATTTGCATCCTGCTGAACTTAGAGACATGTCATTTTGAGAAAGATAGAATTTTTTTGAAACACAACAGCTTATTTCTCCAATCAAGTAAGTGCTTGCAGACCAATTTGAACATAAAGTCCCATTCAGAGGTGTAGTGCTCGAAGCAAAGAAGTTCTCATGAACTACCTTAACACAGGCTTCTCACTGAAGAACAATTCCTCAAGCAGTGAAGTAAAGATTCAAGCTTGTTTTCGTAGATCTGACAAGATGAGGATGCCCACAGTGTTTCTCGCAAATTGTGCTTCATTTGTTACGTGCAACCAGCCCTGAGATTTTGGTCAAACTCTGAGGAATGAGGACGGGTCTTAGGCTCCCATTGCGAAAGATATTTTCCTAAATGCAAACGCTGGTACCATTTAAAATAATTAGTCAATGAAAAATGTCGTCATTATCAATAATAATTTATGTTTAAAATTTTTCGTAGACAATAAAGATAATTTTCATTCATTTATATTTATAAATGATATAATAAATCATTTTTTAGAAAAATATTTTTCAAATTACTTATTTTCCATGAAACAAATAGAACATTAGAGTTTCTTAAAAGCAATTCTATGAAACATAATTGTGAATGTGCTAACACCAATCTTTTGGGCCTTCTTAGAGGAGTTCAACCTGAAAAAAAATTATATCATAACTCTAATCACCTGGGCTGGAATGCGAAAATTCTCCAATGTCGCTTGTGCCCTAGAGTCTTATGCAAAAATTTCACATCTCCATTTTTGCTTTACTTTATTTATGGCTGTAAAACCTTGGGACTGTTATTTATTATAGCTTTTTTCATTGCAGCGTCCATGATATAGATTGCTGTGCTGTCTCTAATAGCTCTAGGCGATGTCGTTATTGCTCCAAGGAGGAAGGGGAGTCATGTCACTAACTCCATTCTCGTAACTCTTCCTTTTAATTATTAGTGAAGTAGGTCCTATGGTCTATGTACTTCTCATATATCCTTTTGAGTAATGAATACGATCTTATTTTGACTAAAAAAAAAAAAAAAAAAAAAAGAGTAGGCCTTGTACAACCAACTTGATATGAAATGAATTTGAAGTTGTCATTCTTATTATAATAATTAATTGCATACCCACATTTGTTTATAATTCGTTATCGTTTGATAGAAATGTCCAAAAGAAGGATAAATTGATATTTTTTTTTTCTCTGGTAAAGTTAATTGATCGATTTTAGTATGCAAAAGAAGAGAGAGGGAAAGGCAACGATGCTCTCATGCCTCTTAGTATACCTTAGAAGACGCCATTAGTATAGAAGCTTCAACGATAAAAAAATGTGAGAAATTACGAATACTATCCTTATATGATATAATGATCGTCAAAGTAGAATATCATCCTTATTGTGATAAATGTGGGATCTAACTCTAACTAAAAGTTTGTATTGCCATCTTCAATTGGAACCCATGAGCAAGAGATTCTCAAGAAACACGCGCTGTGAGCAAACTCACAAGCTCAATCTAATATTAATCAAGCACTCTCGTCATAGCATGACCCAAATTAAGAGATATTAAGTGCATCTTTTGAGCAATCATCATAGGGGCAGGATCAGTTGTCACTCTAATAACACAAATTCGGTATTGCTGCTCTAACACGATGTATAACGCGTCATCATGCCAGAGCCTACTAGAGACAATTAAAAAACAAAAAAATTGAACTTCCTAAAATATTTCACAGGAATAATTTCTTGTCTAATATGGATAACTCAACAAGCGCAAAATCATTTCAATGATCGGTAACCTACTGTTGGTTTGATTCAAGAAGAGACGACCACCAGCGAGAGAGAACTGGTGATCACTGGAGACCGATAGAAGCATCATCTCAAGCATAATCAGGCATCACTTCTTTTCAGGAACGTAATAGACTTGGAATCCTCATGCGTGAGTCGGTCAAATGCAACATAGTTGTGCTCTTTGTCGTACATGAGGCATCAGACGCATCGTTATGATCGTCTTCATGAGTCGCCAATTCCATAAGGCTTCATTTAAGTATTGTTGATGACATGTAAATTAACACAAGGAAAATAGGAAATAGGTATTTTTCGGCAACAGCGAGATGACTGGTCCCCAGGCAAATATGCAATAATGAAATCACTTTTGCATTCATGGCTTTTTGTTTCATGGCTTCATTATATCAGTCCTTTTTCTTGAAGATGCGAAGTTCCAAAGTCAACTTCCTCTTCAAATTTAATACTCAGCACACGTGCATATAACAAGTAGAGTAATATACTTTAGTTGATTAGGTGACACTAAACTGCTTCATCTGAGGCTTAATAAAGACCTTAGCATCTCCCATAAGTAATATACCTAAAGGATATTCCCTCCTTTTGGGGAAGATAAAGATATAAGGGAAAATTGAGGGGCTAGGGTGTGCAAGCACCAACTTGTTAGCCTGCCAACGAAATATCCATTGGACAGGCGGGGTGGCCTCCAATGGTTCATGCCTTCATTATGTAAGCCCTTTGTCTCGAAGATGCAATGTTCCAAAGTCAACTTTCTCTCCAAATTTAAAACTTAGCATGCGTACATGTAACGAGTAGAGTAATATTCTTTAGTTGATTAGGTGATTGGCAATTTTTCTGGAATTGGGAGTGATTATTTTGTTTTAATTTCTGTTCTTAGGATTTGAAAAGTGAAATACATTAGTGAAAGCAAGCAACCATTATAATAGCATGAGACTAAATCATGTCACACAGAGAGTTAATGCAAATACTAGCCCTAGTAAAAAAAAGAAGGAAAAGCAAAAGTTTATCCTAAAGACATTGTTTGGGTTGAGCAATGGTGTGGTATGTAATGGATGCCAAACTAACTAGTAACTGAGCTAAGTCAAGTTAAATATAATTTACTACCCAACTATTACTCATTAAGAACAAGAAAAAAATTGCGAGTAGTACAAATGATAGGTATGTGCGAAATAATTCTGCACTTAGAAATTTTTTATGCTATTTTCCAAACTTAGGCTTGGCCTCTTTATTAGAATACGTACATTAATATAGAGCAAAAGGCACGCAATACCCTAGTAATTCTGCACCAGTTTTGTTGTTATTGAAATATACCCATCGCTTGACAATAGAGTTTATATACTCTTTATATATGTGCGGTCTCCCTTTACCTATTAGCTTAAGCTTTTGGATTTGACTTTCTAACTTGATATCAAAGTTAGGTGCTACCCAACATTAAAGTGCACCTTCATTTAATAGTTTTCACATTTAGAGCATTTGGTTCAAGAGGTGTCTATTTGCCTCCTAGTTATATATTTCCACGGTTAGTACTAGATGAAAAGACCACACTAAGCGTGAGAAGAAGTAACCGATATCAAGATAGAAGGTTCTTGTTTGCCTTCCCTACAGAAAAATATTAAGTTGTGTAGTAGATCTTATAAATATCAATCATATTTGTTTATTTACGTGAGCAACGGAAGGAAAGAAGGTGTCCTAAAAGACGAAATTTGATGAGAGACGATCAAATTGACTGAGTTATAACTTTGAACAAGTCAGGGAATCTAGAAGCCACCACTCATGGAATTTGCCCCCTGTAGTCAGAGAGAACACTCGAGACGTGCGACACTCAAGGCTACTTCTCTGGAATTTTAGATGGCTATGTTGGCCAAAATGGTGCCCCCGACACCGTGACTGAACTTAAGCTGAGACGGTACCGTGAAGGGGACCACACACTAAGAATGTAGCTCTGACAGTTCGCACAATTTCGATGGCCGCATTCATGGAGAAATTCAACTTCTGCATAGTACACCTTGAATAACATGGTATGTCAACGACAAAATTTAATTAAAGAACTTGTTTTGAGAAAATAAACGTTTGCTCCTTGTTCTATCTACTAGTCCAACATACGATTCTATAGCCTGTAAATACCTATAAATACAGTTTCGACACTCAAAGAGTCTCTACCATCTAGTATTCTTCGTCTATATTTGTTCAGTCACCTGTAGGATAGTGAAAAAGAAATGTCTCTTGAGATTTCAGCAATCCCATCTTCGTCTCCTGCTCAAGAAACAAGCCGCATCACTGAACGCCAATCAGCAAATTTTTATCCAGGCATCTTGGGGGGATTATCTTCTCAAATATGCTTCTGACTCCACTATCTGTAACTCTTACTTTGCTAATGAAGCTCCACATTGACACGAACACGTCCTTTGGGTCTCGGATGATGCTCACGATCCGGCAGCCTGCGGTCGCAACCGATCTTGGCAGTGAGGCATAAGGAATGTGAGTGGAGCGAAGCCTGGGCGAGGGAAGAGCGTTGAGGGCTGAGATGGGGTCCTTCTCATAGGCGTAGAATTCAATGTAGGGCACACATTCATGAGGGTTCTTGGTGAGTAAAGTGTGCCTGGGTAGGTCTTGGTTGTGCCTATTGGCAATAGCAAATGACAGAGCCTTGATCCATGTCAAGCCGGTCTTACGGAAGGTGGCCAAGAGGGTGTCAGTGGGCCGGGCCTCAAAATGTTGCTGGGCCCGGATGACTCCTCCAAGGAAGTGATTGTCATACCAGAAGCCTTGATAGTTGTACAAATGGTGAGTCAACCACCCTTTTTTCTCTGGGTAAAGATGATGAGATGGCTACCTCTCCTTTTTCTGCTTCTTGACATTCCAGGGCAATTTGTTCCTTAAGAAGCTCTTCTCGACTGGAGAGATCAGAAGCAACAGCGTTTGGCACCTGTCAATTTAGATGGATGGAAATGTTTGGAGCTTCTTCTTTTTCACTGATTAATGACAGCGTCAAGGCTTGATTGCGATTCAAAGAGTAAAAGGGATAATAACAGAATACACATCACAGCTAAAAGGATAAAACATCTTTGATATCATGTAGATAACAAGGGCATTTTGTAAAAGAAGAGAGAGAGAGATAGAGAGATTTGCACTTATAAAACTACGGAAAGCCTTGTTTAATGACTAGCCTATCTGCACTCCTAGTAGTCAAGGCAAATAATCTTAAATATATTAACTTTGGAGGCTTATCATAATCCAATAAAATGTTTCTTCTTAGGCGATCATTAGAAAATAGTAGAAAATAGTTGTGGTAGGGACAAAATGTACTTAGTGCAAGATTAATTAAATTAGGTACCAAACCTAATTCTTTATAGTTCATCACAATGTAATCATCCTAAACCCTAAAACCTCAATTAATTTAACCTATTCACAATCCCTAAATCCTAAACCCTAAAACCCTAAACTCTCATTGGCATTACTAATGATATTTATATATAATATAACAATATTTTCTTGTGCGGCCTTATACAAACGTTTGAAATTTGCTCACTCTTACAGGACATTGCCAACTCTTATTTGAGTCCATTTGCTAATATTAGTCCATTTATGTGGAAGGATAATTCGCTGTAAAACCTTTTTAACTTACTTAAAAATATAATTCTCAGCTTAATACCTGTCAAATTGTATATATAAATCAAACTCATCTGTAAATTGGTTATTTAATAATTCTGAGATAAGCATGAGAGGTATAAGATAATAAAGTGAAAGATCAATGATTACATATTCTTTGAGAAGATTATAATTTTCAAAATTATTTTAGTCACAATAATGTCTAAACGAAAGAAATTAGGATGCAGGCTGGATTTTTAAATATACAAACTCTTAACTAAGTAGTAATAATTTACATTTAGCTCTAAACTTAACAGAACCAATATGAATTAGTCAAGAGTATAAAGAGGCGAGTAAGTAAACCCATGCATTTGCATCTTTACTTGACCTCATATTTTTATTTATTTATTTCAAATGATATGAGATAAGGATATTCGAAGTGCCAATTATGCATAATTTAGCATCAAATTTTACAAATGATCGCTCCAAAATATTTTAAGCTCGTTTGCTCATTCCAAGATCCTCAACTTAGCTTGTTGATAGATCCTATCTCACGTTATGTTAAAATATAAATAAGATTAATGATTAATTATGATGTACACCATCAATGTAAAATAAATAATTACACAAGTGGCCTTATCCACTATTGATTTGAAAGAGTGGGTAGTTATGATCCTCAAAATCAATGATGGATTAGATTGCTTATGTAAAATTTAGTTTTTTTTTTTTTTGTTAGTCCTACTTTACTCTTATTCTAACTCTCACTTTCAGACTTTTACATTGTCTCCTTACAGGGCGTGGGAGTTGAAACCCACTCCTAAAACTAATTCGTCCCCTCCCCAACCCCCTTGAGGAGGTGGGGATTCGAACCCCCCCACCTCCTCCTTCCATGTTGGAAAAGTGGTTACTAGGGTAAACCACAGTGGTTCTATGTAAAATTTAGTTTAGATAGACAGTGTATACTCTGTATTTCCTATAAATATATCATTAAATGGCTTTATAATTGATCCACGTGGCACATAATTCAAGAAATTGTTGGCGGGACAATACACTATTCTCTCTCTCTTAGACCTTTGGTCGTCGCTCTCCCACTCTTCCTTGTCCATCTCGCCTCTTTGCCACGCCTCTCCTCTTTCTACTTTCGACATAGGCGGCCACAAATACTTCCTCATCAACTATCTCCATCTCTTCTCCTCATCCTCCGTCGCTTGCCATCTTTCCAATTTGTGGCAAACTAATGCCTTCAGCAATGTTTTCCACATATTCTAAGGGCAATTTATCCGAAGGGCCACAATGAACCATTTATTCGCAAATTAATGCTAAAAGGGATTCTCAAGCGAGCCAAGTGGATGACATCATTTAGATTTGAGTGGTTCTAACTGCTAGCGATCAAATGATCCTTCATGAAGTTTTATTACTAAATCACACACCTTCCAATATATCCAACAACTCTCGGGTCCCCGTCATCATATTGTATATTCCTTCTTGCGAAACCCTTTTTCCCGATGAAGTTTGTTTTTCAAATTATTTTTTGTCCGAGATGTGTCATGCCTACTGCTAAAACTTCTAGTGAATCATGCAACCCGATAGAGCTATGAACAAGCACAAGAGTGAGTGAACCGGAAATGAACTCGTCGGAGAATAAAAGGAGGATCATTGTGTACCAGTGAAGCATTTCTGTGAATTGTCATCGTTGGCAACTGGTGGGATGGCCCTAACTGAAAATAACTTAGCGGTGTGTAATTTTAATATGGAATTCACTTATGTTTGGGCTGGTTGGGAGGGCCAAGCCCATGATACTCATATTTTTTATGAAGCTTTAGGGAGACGTGATGTACAATTTCCTCATCCTCCTCCTCCTCCAGGTTTGTTAATTAATGGGTTTTGTACATTAATATGTATTAATGTGGTCTATGTTGATTAAATTTATATTATATTTGTGCAGGTAAATATTATTTAGCAGATGCTGGATATCTAAATTTGACGGGTTATTTGGGACCGTACAAAGAAGTTAGATATCATTTGCCAGAATTTCAACAAGCTCCTACCCCTACAGACTATCGAGAGGTATTAAATCGTGCTCATTCCTCGCTACGATCCAAAATTGAGCAAGCTTTTGGTGTCTTGAAAAGCAAGTAAAAATTGTTATGGCAGCAATAACTTTGCATAATTATATATGACAAAACGCCACCATGATAAACATTTTGTAAGTGCATATTTGGATCCCAATTATGGATATTCAATTGACCTTGATAATACAAATGAGGGAGCCGGTACTTCAAATGACAATTTATCTTCTGACATGGCGTGTTTATGTGATGAAATAGCAATGAGTTTAGTAAATACTTAAGGATGTTTGTAATTTTCAATAAAAAAATCTATTTCTTTCTTCGATGCATATGTAATCATGTTTATTATAATGAAATTACTCTTTCTTTTTAGTTGAGAAAAAGTCCACTTTGATGTATTTTTTAACTTATGAATTTGTTAATATATCTCTTTTATATATACATCTCAGTGCAAAAAAAAAAAAAAAGTCATTGAACTTGTTAATATATCTCTTTTACATATACATCTCAAAGTGCAAATATATATAAAAAAAGTCATTATTTTTGTTAATATATCTCTTTTATATATACATCTTGGTGCAAATATATATAAAAAAAAAAGGTCATTATTTTTGTTAATATATCACTTTTATATATACATCTCAATGCAAATATATATATATAAAGAGTCATTGAATTTGTTAATATATCTCATTTATATATACATCTCAATGCAAAATATATATATATATATATATATATATATATATATATATATATATAAAAAGTCATTATTTTTTTTCAATTTAAAAAAATAAAAATAAAAAATTTAAATTGGTTGTGCTAAAGGACTACCCAAATATGCATTTACCAAACAGCATTTCCCCAAAGTTGCTTGTCAAGGCACTTTTCAATTATAATTTACCAAACAGTTTTTGCATTTCATCAAAACCCTTTAGACCAAAGGCCTTTACATTTCCTTAAAGGCTTTTTTCAAAAGCTTTCCCAAATGCACCCAACGTCCTACCTTGCAATAACCACTCCACACTAAGTCGTTATCCAAAATACCAAGGCAAAACCTTCATGGAAATACACGGAATTACCTTTTAATATTTCCCAAAGCTTTGCTCACCATCGGGCGAGAAGATTCCAGGTCACAATAGGACCCACATTCAAAGCAATATCCTACACTTGCACGAAGGGACCTATAACTTTTCTCCTGGGCGTTGTGATCCATTTCGCCAGCATAGAGATCACCAAGCTTCTCTACTTGTGAAAATTTTAGGTAGCCATCACAGTATCAAGAAAAAGATTCCTTAGAGTAGTTTTTCAACGCTGTTATTTCTAACAGAAAGGCCTATAAAAATTAACGTGTCCTAGCTGAGAATTACTTATGATACCTATACATAAGACTCCAAGCTATATATGTATCCAGCATGTCTTGACTGATTGAGTTTTTCAATTTCAGATTTTATGTCAAATGTATCCAAAACTATGCCAGAGCACTAAGGACGAACACAATGAAAAGCACTCAAAACAAGGTCGGAGAGATTCACAACTTAATAGCTTCTGCACTAACATCGAAAATAATACTTATGTTCCAAAAAATTAAGGCGGTGTTGACAATTCCATTGCCCAACCTGCAATCAGCGAATCACTAACATAATTCACAAACTAGACAATTTTGAACAAGTTACATGCATTATTATTTTCAAAGTTCTCCCCATAGATTTTTGCACTAACGTTTAGCAACTCCCAGCACGATTGATTAATTGAAAGAAAGAACCCGATGATCAAGGATCATAGTACCTGTGGACCGTAAGACAACTTTAGGGAACATCCTACTTCCACCAGTTCCATAGTTCGGATGAAGAGAGCATGAGCAGAAAAATATGCATGAATGTTTAGACGACAAGAATGGTTAAACAAATTGCCTACGGCGTAAATAGCTTGACCAACGCTGACCTAGATAATAATTACCAAAGCAGATCAAAATGATTAGAAATACTTTCTTCAAGAGTTAAGAATGAGTTAAGTTCCTGAAATCTATCCAACAAGGGAATAGCACCAGCAAGCTTAGATGGTGTAGTATTTTATTAATACGTCCATGATGGGGTGTGATGAGGACGCATCGTTTTGTCTTGATATACTACGATGGAAAGACACCCTTTGAAAGGGTGTGATGAAGTCATATAAAAAACTCTTGAAGACAACTGTTGGCAAGGTTGGAATAACGTACTTTCAAAAAAGAAATTTTTTCTTTTTTCTTGTCGCTTTCCATCAAAGAAAAAATGAGGTGTTCCCTTTCTTCTTTATGAGAACAATTTGTGTCGCGACCAAATTTTTCGGGTGTGAACCATCTAGAGTTTGGCTAATGGATTGTTAAGCCTAGACTTAACTCGGGCTTTCCCAAGCCCATACCAATTTGCGACTTTAGGTTCAAGTTTTTTAACATGCAATTGATTTTTAACTAGGAGTCGCCACTAATCTATTTTTGGTGGGTCGATTAGAAACCCAAGTAAAGTAACGGAAGATTTACTTTACTCCTACAAACCAGAGATTTGGGTACGGGGACTTGGTTACGCTAGATTTCTCTAACGCCCTTTCGGTACCATTTTTTTTTTTTTTTTTGAGAAAAAGGTTTTGCAGGCAGCTTGAATTGATTTTAAACTGTCTCCCTAACATGTAAGGTGATCATACGGGTGCGCAAACCACCAATTTAACACCCAGATAAACAATAAATAAATTGCAAAAACTTACCTCCAAGCAACAAAAGCATGTGCAATGTTAAATTAAAATCCACATCAATAACCTTAGATATGGTTTCTAATTAACACGCATTTTTTTTTATTTTCACTTAATTAATGAAAATCATGCAATATGCAATGCAATATTAACTAAATGACCTAATTCTAATGACATGTAATTTTTAATTAAATGGGCCTAGCAAAAATACTAAATGACATGCATCTCAATGAATCTAACCCTAATGACGTGCATATGACAATTTTTTCCTAAAAGAATGCATTTTATCCTAAATAATAAAACTAATTTAACCTATGACATTTTTTTGTATTTTTCAAGAAATTCGAAATTAGGTGAAATGTGAAAATTACCTAATTAGATTAAGATCCTATTCAATTTATATTAGGAATTAGGTTGAGCCACATCCTAATTTAAACTAAAATATTATCTTAACCAAAATAATCCTAAGATGCAATATATCTAAAAAAAGTACCTAAACTTATAATAAATTAAAAAATTATCTAAATTAACTTAAGTGCAATTTTTATCCTAATATGCAGTGACGTGCAAAATGTACCCTAACTCTACATGATACATGCATGATGATTTCTTTTGTGTTTTTGTTTTCTTTCTTTTTTTTTTTTCTAAATTTCGAAATTAATAATTGCCAAATAATTAAACATGAAATTCAAATTTAAAACTAACATCCTAAATGAATGCATTTTCTATTTCTATTTTTTAACAAATTCGAAATAAACCCCTATTCTAAATATGCAAGATAACAAGAGATATTCTAAAACCAAACTAATCCTAATTCAAATATTTTTTTGGATTTTTCCTTTTACGAAAATAAAATTGATTTAAACACCATGACAACAAATCAAGCAGTATAAGATTGATATTCAAAAATTGGCGAACCATATCTCGCGCATGAGATCGGGTTGACCAATTTTAAATAAATCGTGAATCGAATCTCAGGCGGGAGATCAGATTGGCGATTTTTTAAACAATTGCGAGTCGGATTTCGGATGCGAAAATCGGACTGTCAATCTCAAATTTCAGAAGCAATTTCATGTCGCAATCTCAATCTTACATTAAGGAATAATTATGCTAAAAAGAACAAGTGAAATAAAATAAAATAAAATAAAGTAAAGTAAAAAAAAACTACCTAATTTTCCCTTTTGTTTTTTCTTTCCTTTTTCCTTCCAAGCCTTGTGCTCGTGGCAGGCCACAAGGGAGGCTGGTCACTGGTCCGGCAAGGAGAACTCCGGTGAGGCGGACGGGTAGGAACGAGGCGGAAGAGCTCCAGCACGAAGCAGAACGGCGGAGCTTCGGCAAGGTCCGGCAATTGAGAGCTGCAAGGAAGAAAAATCAGTGACTGGTTCGGGTTGCTACGGAGCAGGACCAGAAGTGGTGTCGCGGGTCGGAGCGAGGGCTCGGGCCTCGGCTGTTGCAGGGGAGCTCGGGTGCTGCTGGCGTCGTTCGGGCATCGGCGAAGGGGGTGGTGGCAGGCGGACCGGCGACCAATGGACCAGGAGCAGCGTCGGGGTCATTACGAATCAGCACAGAGGCAGCCTCGTCGGGTTGGTGGAGCAGAGGCGGAGGCGAATCTATTGGGTGTAGGGGCAGATCTGCTAGTCACAAGCAGTAGGTGGGTCTTGAGCCGGCGGGGGCTGCAGGCGAGTGGACTGCCGAGCAATGGCACGGCGGTCGCGGCTGGCTTTAGGGCGGCGCAGCAGTGGCGGTCGGATCGAGTGGCGCAGGTTTCGTGTGGCGAGGGAGGCTCGCGGGTGCCGCGAATCGCGAGGAAACGAATGGCGACTGCGGAGGTGCGGCGGACAGGTCGAACAGAGACGCGATGGCTCACAGGCGGATCGCGGCGGTGGCTGCACGAAGGAGATGATGAACAGTGCTCTCCTTTTTCTTTTTTTCTTCTCTTTTTTTTCTTCTGCTGCACATGCTTCTCTCTCACGTCACTCTCACATCTCTCTTTGTTCTGCTTTTGCTTTTTGCTTTTTCAGCAAAAGTCAAACCTTCACTCTTTCCTCCCCCCAAATCCTAACGAAACCGAAGCTCTTCTCTCTTTTGGTGTGCTTGATTTTCGTTTTTTCTTCAATTGAGAAAAGAACCCCCCACCATATGGCCATATATTCAATGTGTGTGGCCTTTTTTGCTCCCCACCATACGCGACTCCTTTTATACACCAAAAAATTGTATCTCCATGGTATATTTCATTGCCAACTTTACTCGTGCAAAATACTATTGAATATATCATCCCACCACGCGCAATATTTTTTGTGTTTTTTTTTCCAATATTTCATTCGAGAATTTCCTTTCCATCAAAAATACATCACTCAGTGTATATTGCATAAATATATGAAAATCCCAACGGAATATGTGAAAATTTTGCACTCGCCGTCGGTCCAATAAAATAAAAATGTTCCTAAACTATATGCCGTGTGATTTTTTTTTTTTTGGGTAAAAATTAACCCTAAAAAAATTATGCAAAATGTTCCTAATCGGATGCTTTCTTCATGATTACAAGCAGACCAATGTGAAGTAATTTTGCTCGTGATTCATCCGCAAATTCAACAATCGTTTTGGGGTAAATTGTTGATTGCGCATCGGAAACAGGTTAGTTGTCTTCCGCCGACTTGTCTTCCAACATTGGTATCAAAGCTTGGTCGTGATTTTTGCCTTATTTTTTATCGAATTTTCTCGTTTAGCATTTGATATAGAGATCAAGAGCATGAAATCTACACTATTTGGATATTTCTTGCTCAGAAATGCAATATGAGTCTTCGAAAATGAATTGAAGCAAAGAACGGGTTCGGGGTCGCTTTCACCAGTACAGTTTTTGCCATTTTTCAAAATATTTTTTCAATCAAAATTAATTTTTAAATATACTGGGTGAAAGTAATTGTAGAGATGAGTTCAACAGTGGGTCAAGTGCTGCCAGAAGACGTCGAACTCGCCCACACGCGCAGCCAGAAGCCACTGTGCGTGGGCGCTGCGCCTAATGCGCTAGGCATGCCAACACATGCGCATCACGTGCGTGTCGATGAACCGATGCGTGCTAATGTCACCTTGACGTCATTCAGCGGTTGGTAACCACTTGGATGATGTCATCGATGACATCACCATTGGCGGCAATTAGCCGGCCGGTCACTGGTCGGTGACCCGACCCAGGACCCGCCCCATGGTTGACTCGAGACCCAACCCGACCATTGACCGGTTGACGGGTTAGACCGGTCAATCGGTCCAGAGGTCAAACCGGTCAGACCGGTCACCGATTGGACCGGTCGGATCGGTCAGATTGGCCTGAAGCCTTTTAGGCTCGCTAGCGCGTGTGGGCACATGGGACGTCGTATTGGAGTGTGGTTGGCGGTGTTTGGTTTGTATAGATGTGCTCTACATTATGATATACTTATTTTTTATTTTTGAGTTTTATAAATGTATACAATGTGTAGGAAACCCTAAGTACATGTATTTTTTGGGATTTAATGCATAGTTTATTCATTTTTAGCTTGTATTTTCTTATGTTTTAGGAAATATAGTAGCTAGCCTATATGAAAATGATATCATATATGCTGAGTAGAGCTTGGTTTGATGGTAGCATGTATATAGTTTAATATACTTGCAATTTTCTAGTTCCAAGAAAATTCAAACAATGGTAGGAAATCTTTGTTTTTCCATTACATGTTGAATTGCGGTTTTGATTATAGTTATAGCATGATTATTTTTTGTATGTTGGTTCACATCATGTTATGTTTTAGTGTTAATGGAAAAATGTAGAAATTACATGAAATCATGTAATTATTTTTCCTAGTGGAAATTCATATGTTGGTAGAATTTGAAGGAGTTCTCACCTAGAATTTAAAATTTGTGCAAATTAAACTAATTAATGATAATATAACAATCATACATAGAAGTTGATTGGGAACATAGTGAACTTTTGTTTTTGTGTCTTTTGTTGAATTATCATTAAATAAGTTTATTTTTTGCTGCAAATTAAATATGTGTGTTACTCTAAAAAATGTACTAGTATTGATTATGCATTTATTATGTCAATATGTTATAGCAATTAATTATGGTTTTGGCATCCAAGACCATTGTGGCTGACATTAATAAGGGTGAGAAGCTAAACGGTGACAATTATGATATTTGGCACCGATAGATTCAGTACATCCTTGAGGAACAAAAAGTTTGGGAAACCCTCAACCACATCGTGAATGAACCCAAGCATGTGACTTCAGCTCAACATAGGAGAAATCTAGAAGCTTATCAAGCTTGGAAAAAAAAAATAACATTGTTCGCATCACGTTGCTGAGTTGTATGCAAGATGATCTCATGTGTGAGTTTGAAAGTTATGATAAAGCTCAAGTTATGTGGATTGCTTTTAAAGTAAGTTTGATGGTACATCTGTCACTAAGTTGAGGAGACTCACCATTAAGTTTAACATATACTAAAAGCATCCAAATGTAACAATGGGGCAGCATCTTCGGGAGATATCAAACATGATTCGTGAGTTGAAGTCGGCAGGTCACTCATTTACTGATGAACAACAAGTTCAGGCTATTATAAGATCTATTCTTGACAATTTGGAGCATATGAAGATCAATATGACGTATAACGAGAATATTGTCACTTTTGATGATATAGCGCGTCATTTGGAATTAGAGAATGAGCGCCTAGAGGCTGCAAGATCCTCTACCCATGCTTATGGTGCTGAATCGAATTCGCGCAAAACTTCGGACTTAAAGCGCAAAATGAATTCTCAATTCAACAACAAAGGGAAGAAGACTGATTAGGCACCTAAAAGGGGTAAGACCTTCTGACGCAAGAAGTGTGGTGGGAAAAAAGAACAAAACCAAGATGAAGTGCTACAATTATGGCAAGTTTGGTCACTTTGCTCGTGAATGCACTAAGCCGAAAGAGATACCCTATTACTCAATTACTTTAAGTACTGCTTTTGTTTCTAGCATTGTCATGCTTGCTGAATCTCATCAAAATGGACTGTAGACTCAAGAGTAATAGATCACATAGTTAGAGATCAAGAAGCATTTGTGGAGTATCGTCAGGTATAGCTTGGAAAAAAATGGATATATGTTGGGAATAACTCAAGAATTGAAATGAAGGGTATTAACACATGTAAATTAATTTTACGTGGTGGTCGAAGCCTATTCCTACACGATGTCCTTTATACTCCAGATATTCGATGAAACTTGGTCTCCGTAATTGTTTTTCTTAGCCTAGGTTATGTATTGAATTTTCATGGTGATTGTGTTGACATTTTGTTTAGAACAGTTTATTATAGTTCATGTCATGTATCGAATGGTTTTATGGTACTAGACATTGACTATGATCAGTACATTATTAATGTCGATATTTGTTTTTTTTTTTTAATTGTATCTTTTAGTAATGTTGAGATTGATGCAAGTACTTGGCATGCTAGATTAGGTCACGTTAGGTTGCAAAAAATGCAAAGATTAGCTAAAGAAGACCTTTTAAAGTCACTCACTAATGTTGATCTACCCTTATGTGAACATTGTCTAGCAGGAAAAGTAACTCGAAAACCATTTGGTAAAGGGATTAGAGCCGAGTTTCCATTGCAACTCATACGTTCTGACATTTATGGTCCTTTGAATGTGAGGGCGAGGCATGGAGTTTCATATTTCTTCACTTTCATAAATGACTTTACGTATTTCGGTTATGTCTTTCTAATCTCCCATAAGTTAGAAGTATTAGACTGCTTTAAACAATATATAGCAATGGTAGAAAATCAGTTGAACAAAACAATAAAGGTATTGAGAACCGATTGCGGACGTGAATATCTATCGAAGCAATTTAAAGCTCTTTGCGATGAAAAGGAAATTGTACGATAATTGACTATTCCTGGTACTTCACAACAAAATGGGGGTAGCTGAGAGAAGGACTAAAACCCTTTTGGAAATGGTTAGGTCTATGATGGCCTAAGCAAATTTACTTATCTCTTGTTGGGGAGATGCGTTATTGACTGCTGCTTATGTACATAACCGAGTGTCCTCAAAATCGATCACTTCTACTCCTTATAAATTATGGATTGGTAGAAAACCGAACTTAAGTAGTCTACATACATGGGAATGTGCAGCTTATGTTCATGATTATTCCCATAAATATAGCAAATTATCATAGATTGAAGAAATGTATTTTTATAAGATATTTTGAACACTCCAAGGAGTACGTGTTCATAGGTAAATAGACTGATGAAAGTGTGACCGAAATGGAGTCACGAGATGTCATGTTCTTAGAGAATGATTTTCCTAATAAATGTGAGATTGATAAGAATTTCCAATTATATGAGATGGAAGACCCTAATAATACACCTACTGATGTTGTAGAGGGAAATGAAGATTTGCCTCAACATGCAAGATTTAGTGGGAATGTTGTATCGTTTGGCAAACTGAATTCAAGAGAAATCTACTTGCGCAAAAGTAATCGTAAAAGTATTCCTCATTGTCATTTTGAGATTAATTGGGAAGTATTTATGATTGCTCAAAAAGACGATGCCAAACCAAATACTGTTTAAGATGCTCTTTCATCCTCTGATAATGAAGAATGGAGAAAATTTTTTGAAGATGACATAGAGTCTATGAGGGTAAATCACATCTGGGACTTAGTTGATCTACCACCCTATCACAATGCCATTGGAAACAAATGGGTTTTCAAGATTAAACAAATGGTGGATGGATCCATTGAAAATGATAAGACTTGACTTGTGGCAAAAGGTTATATTTAACAAGAAGTTATAAATTATGATGAAACCTTTTAACCAGTTATAAGGTTTATCTCAATATGCATTATTCTAGTCATCGTTGCATATTTGGACATTGAATTATATTAAATGGACGTAAAGACGGCATTTCTCAATAGAGAACTAGATAAGGAAATCTATATGAAGCAACCAATATGTTTTATAGCTAAAGGTCAAGAGGATAGAGTATGCAAAGTTCATCGCTCAATATATGGCATTAAGCAATCATTTAGACAGTGGTATCTTCGTTTTCATCAAGCCATAACAACTTTTGGTTTCACAATGATCAAATAAGATCACTGTGTATATGTCAAGCGGTCCGAAGATAAATTTGTGATTTTATTACTTTATGTGGACGATATTATATTAGCTGGAAATGACAAGGTTTTGGTTATCATTATAAAAGAATGGTTATCCTCTAATTTTGAAATGAAAGATATGGGAGAAGCTGCTTATATATTAAGAGTTAAGATCGAGAGAGATCATCAAAGAAACTCTTTACTTTATTAGAAGAGTCTTAGATAATGAAATTTTTTGAACATTTCAATATGCAACATTGTAACCCCATTGATACCCCTATCATGCAAGGTGAAGGCTTAAGTACTAAGATGTGTCCTAAGACTCCAAAAGAAATTAAGATGATGGAAACTGTTTCTTACACTAGTGTGGTCGGAGGTTTGATGTATGCTATGATGTGTACTCGACCCGACATATGTTATGTCGTGGGATTGATAAGCAGATATCAATCAAATCCTGGTCAAGCACACTGGAAAGCAATGGAGAGGATATTGAAATACTTGAAAGGCACCATGGACTATCGACTTTGTTACCAAGGGAATGATTTATGCCTATTAGGCTATTCAAATGTTGATTGGGATGGAGACCTCGATGAGCATAAATCGACTCCTGGATATGCGTTCTTGCTCAATGGAGGTGCAATTTCTTAGAATAGCAAGAAACATATATGCACGGCCTTATCTACGATGGAGGCATAATTTATTGCATGCTCTACTGTAGTGCAAGAAACAGTATAGCTAAAATGTTTCTTGGAAAATTTAGTCACTGTCACTGAAGTTCCAAGACTAGTGATAGTTTATTGCGATAATTAAGCAGTTATTGCCTATGTGAAGGATCCCAAGTATCATGAAAGGACGAAACACATTGCATAAAGAATAACTTCATCAGAGATAAAATAACACAGAAAGAAGTGATCCTATAATACATTTCAACCAATAGAATGGTTGCTGATCAATTTACGAAGGCTGTTCCTGGAGACATATTTTTGACTCATAGGATGTCACTATGATTGCGTAGAATATAATATGTGTTATTATAGATGATCATTGGTTTTTGTATATGTGGACATATGTATTGTACTTATTTATTTATTAATAACTTGATATTTTATCAACAAATATAAATCAATTATGAGTCTAGCACATACACACATATATTATTAAAAAGTATGTCAGCAGGCGATGATTGGCTCACTTACACAAGCAATCACTTCAAGTGTTATAATTAGCACATTGAGATAAGACGTATTATACAAATAAATGCTGAAGAGCAAATTTAGTACATAAAATAATATGTCGCATTGACTGGAGTCAAAATGAGGTCTGTGATTTGTTTATAATAAGACCGAACATGATAGTCTCACAATAGTGTATTCCTGAAAGATGCTGGATGCGAGTACTTAATTGAGCGTTATAGAAAGTGAGCTGATATAGCACTCGAGCTAAATATGAGTACATGAGAAGCACATGACTATATTTAGGCTAAGATCTATATAGTGGATATATTTAATAAATGACATACACTTTTATAGAAAGAGAGATTCACTATAGCATGTAATCCATACTACATTTATATTGTTTGACTAACAAGGGAATGTGAGTAAAGTTATCCCTATTTACTCATCGTGTGAGCCATTGAGGTAATTTATAATTTACCTCAATTTGTGCCCTATGTTACTTTTGACTATGTTCTCAAAGTGAAAGATCAATGTTACTACTTTAGCATGTTACCGGCAGTCATGAATAAATATGACTTTATGGGACGTGTTTAGGAAAGCAGTTGTTTTGAAATGGAGAAAGACATGAGTACAAAGGAAGACTATTGTTGTTTTACATCTATCACATGTATTTACTGGTCGACCAATTATATCACCTTATGTGGTTGCAGATATAATTGTAAATACATAGTGTTATAAGAATAATCACGTATAACCTTTAAGGGATATATATATTTGGATTGATGTAAAAAAATATGTCTGGGGCACTGCGAGACATCAATTGTTTATATCTTTGTAGGGTTGTAGCCATTATGTTATCCCTAACAAATGCATAATTTGAGCTCCCAAGTGTAGGTGTATTTACTGGTCGCACGGCTTACTTGCCAGTATGAATTGTTTTGTAAAATTGATGAATGTTGAATGCTTTATATTCTTGATAGAGAGCAATTAAGCCCATCATGTCCGAGTGAGAGATGTAGTATTTTATTAATACATCCATGATGGGGTACAATGAGAACGTACCGTTTCGTTTTGATATGCTACGATGGAAAGACACCCTTTGAAATTGTGTGATGGAGTCATACATAAGACTCCTAAAGACAACCATTGGTAAGGTTGGAAGAACATATGTTTAGAAAAGAAAGTTTTTCTTTTTTCTTGTCCCCTTTTCATCAAAGAAAAAAAAGTGTTCCATTTCTTCTTTACGAGAACAATTTGTATTTATGCCGTGGAAATTAGATGCTTTCCTTGTGATTGTATTCAGACTAACGTGAAGTAATTTTGTTCATGATTAATCCGCAAATTCAATGATCGTTCCGGGGTAAATTGTTGACTGCGCATTGGAAACAAGTTAGTTGTCTTCTGCCAACTTGAATTCCAACGGATGGAATAACCGTCGATATATTAATTGGGTAACAGGTGCACAACAAGACAAGAATTACTAAGGACAATGAGCACAATTCATGTTTTATCTCCTATAAAGTCACAGGCCTAGTTAGTAAAGGTGAAATAAAAAAACCGTTGAAAGAGTCTTAGTCCAGCAACAAAAATAATGAATATCCCCCGAAATCATGGTGACCTCGTTCAGTCTACCTAAATACGAATTAATGCCAACCTACAGCAAAGCAAGCTGTCCGAGAATGTAGATAGTGAAATCAAGTTAATCAACACTTTTTTTCCTCGAAACATACTCGTTGAATCATCATTTTTTATGTTATAATAAACGTTGAATCAACAATCATTTTGGCTGTAAAGGAAACGTACAGAAAATTAGAAAAAAGGGAAATGAATAGTTAACTGCCGAGAAGTCCACAAATGATTCTCGAGTTGCAAGATGAGGAAAGTTCACAATGTTAACATAAGTGCACGTAATTCACGGGGTTGCAAAATCGGAGCCTATCAGCTGAAGGGTGCGAAGAGGACGATCCTTCACTTCCGGGACCCTGTGCCATACTTGGTTGCATCTCGCTCGTCATTTTACAGAAGAATATAACTGCAGATTGAAGGCAAACAAATATCAGAACATGCACAATGAAAGGCTCCTTTGCCATCGAAAAAGTTTTAAACATTTTCGTTTTCTACTCAAGCAAGCTTGATAAACGAACACTAGCTTCGAGTCTTCCAGCAACACAGAGATAGAGAGAGAGAGAGAGAGTCACGAGAGTGACGTCGTTAAGGGCTTCCGTGAATACGCTTCGGGGTTTCTCTTTGGACCTCAAACGGAAGGATGCGAAGAAGAAAAAGGGGGAGAGGGTAGTGGGATGCGACGAAACGTAGAAGAAAAGGGGGAAGAGGCGTGTCCCTAAAGAGAGAGAGGGGAAGTCCAAGGTTTCTCTTCGGACACAAAGAAAAAGGGCGAGAGGCTGAGGATGTGATAAGGACAAAACGAAGGAGGAGATGAAGAAGGGGAGGAGGGGTGGGGGAGAGTGTGTTCGTACAGCTTCTAGACATGAAATCTTATCCGAAATAATCTGTTCTCTATTCTCTGTTGATTTTGTTGTTTTTATCGTTATTATTTAATTTGGAGGTATCCCATTGATTTTGTCTCTTTTTTATTTGTCCAGCCGAGGGGATGCGACCTTATTCCTTCTATCCCGCGCCTACAAAATAGCGGCATCCTCTGCACAAATTCAAAACCTTTAACTTTTTATATGGGAGTCCCAGTCCACACACACAATATATAAGTATAATTTTAATTAAAATCATTTATTCTCTGTTATTAATATTGTTGTTATTGTATTCAGAGACTTATCCTTCTCCCTTGTTGACTTTGAAGCTATTTGATTGAGACTTTTTAGTTTGTTAATCAAATGTGAGTGGTGCAATAAGTTCTTTAACACGCATTGTTTACATATTGAGATTTCTTTTTTGATAGCATTTCTCCTTAAATAAGATTTTGAACCCACGTCCTTAACTTATTCTTGACATTTAGATTTGCCGTGTCTCACTGTGAAATTCACAGAATGGAGGGCATTCAGTGCACTAGACCTATTGCCGTCCCTTAATCCCCACCATTGTCTAAAATGACGTTAATTCCCAAGAAGTAGGGCACCAATGATTCTTTATTCAGTAGTGAAGAAAGCATTAACGTCTCATCCCTGCTTTACTCATTCCTATCTCCACTTATCATTGACAAACGGTCGTTGGTGGCGGCTTTCTTTGTCTGATCCAAAATTCCTCGAACATCCGACTAATTCCCATATGATGTGGCAATCTGCACAAGCTCGTCGTCCCGTCCATATCGATCACTTACCACAGTACGCGGGCTCGCACTACTATGGGTGACTCCAAGATGACGAGCAAGGGGGGCGATTTGTTTTTAAACCTTGAACGATGAGGATCAACACGTATGTCATTTGTACAAACCCTTTTCTCGATTGTTTGCATCCCGAGGACCGTTGCTGTCCGTACTCCCAACCCTTCGAGGCTTCTGCAAATCTTCTGACGTCGTTTTGCTCACCTCAAATCCTAGGTCCGCATCGCTTAAGTTCCATCGCCGAAAAGTTCCGACATCTAAAACCGATCACAGCTGCTACCGACACTCGGTTTGATTCACAGAACAAACTTGTCACTTCACTTCCCCATGCACAGAAGTCATCTCAAACGTTTGAAATTCCTATAAGAGGATCAGCAGACACCCAAAGCCGTGATCGGACGCAACACAACCAAACCAGTGATGATGGGGGGGTTCATCATAGTGGCATAAGCATGTACGAAAAGAATGGAGGTGCACCTAATCAACAGGAACGTCACACACAAAGCGAAATCATTTTTAATGCATTCGATGATGGGGAGTTAGAAGTGGGTGGTATTTCGTGTGGAATGCACACTCCCATTTCTCATTTAATAACGTATCTTTCTGGCCGTCGCTCTTGGATCTCTCGTAGGCTTGAGTGCTCTCCTCATCAGACACCATTATTGTGGTTTTTTTTCTTCATGGAATTAGGTCTAAACATGGATGGGGGATAAAAGAAAGATAAATGTGCGTTGTCCACCGGACAATTCTTTATGTGTTGTTATGGTGTGATGAGGATAGGGACCCAGAGATATTGCGCGACCCCCGCCCCCACCCCCCCAAAAAAAAAAAACAACATAAAGATAATATGACTATAGTTCTAATAATTGCGGTTGTTGTAATTATTGTTATAATTACTATCTGGACTTGGTTTTCTGGTGTCAATCTAAAATGCAACGTCGAAAAGAAGGGACTTTGCATCGATCACACACGAATTAAGTCAAGAGATATTCGATGACAACAAGTAGCATCTGCACTGCTAGCCCGGTCTCTCCATATGAAAAGAGACGAGGCTATCTATAAAGTTCAAGAGATAACACCGAAAAGGGCACCAAAAGGAAGGAAAAAGAAGGGGATTAGGTGTATGAGAATGGACAATTTATTGATTAATTACAAGGATCAAGATATGGAGATCTCGGGTTGATATTATAAAAGTATATTGAAAGTCTAGTTGGCTTCCCTTTTAAATTTTATGGTTTGATTTGGCAATTAAATTGGCTGGCGTAGGACCTAAAAAGATAGCCACGTTATATGCCTTGAGTGTCCTTTGAACATTACATTGGTTGTACATGTAAAATATAACATAGATTATCTATCTTGGTAAATATATCTCGAACAATTATATACACTAACATTATACAAACTATGATCACTTTCAATCTGGTCTCCTTGCATAAGAAATGACAAGCTGAGTAACTGGACTAAGGTTACGTTAAGTCATCCGGATTTCTAACTAGGATATGACTGAATAGGACAGGATATGAAATCTTGAGATTTTTCTATATCCTATCTACTGTTTGGTGAATCGTAATATTAAAATCAGATATATTCATATCAATATCATATATATATATAAACGACATATCATTATAAATGAACCTAAAAGTTTATAAACGGAGATGGTGAAAATCTCCGTCACACTACTCCTTAATTTATTTTTATTTTTTATTTTATTTTTCCTCCTTTTAAAATTATTTTTGTTATTATTTCTTTTTTCCCCTTTCATCATTCTTGAATAAAATTTTATCAAATAGTAAACTATACTAACATACCTAAAATACAAAAATACCTAAAATATATATAATAAATATAAATATATAATTTATAGATTAAATGTTTATTATAAGATAGAATTAAATTTGAATATATAAACTAAAATAAGATTTAATTAAAAATAAATTTGTATTTTTAATTTTTAATTTCTTAAATTAGATTCAAATATTATTTATATTGAATTATAATTATAATTTTGTTAATTTAAGAAACTTGTTATTCAAGAAAAATAACTTTCCTATTATAGATATTATAAATCCTATCCACCTTTATTCCACCTCCCCCATGGGATAATTTTATCTGGCCTATATCTCTCTTATATCCGACTTTATCCTATCCTAAGCAAGCATCAAACGTAGGATGGGATAAGTCATATCCGATTCTGAATTTTATCCTGACTGCCAAACGCAGCCTAAGGGTTATGATTGGATTTCGAAATTGAACCAAGCATGGTCAAAAGTTCAAGTGCCGGCTAGAAAAAAGAAGAGAGTCTTGACTAACGAGAGATTGAGATCCTAGGCAAATTTTTGACTTTCTTACTTGAAAAAGTAAGAGAATATCTATGACAATTTGAATGTTTCTTTTCTTGTCCAGTTTTATTATCAAATGATATTCTCGTCATTCACATGTTAGATTCTTGAATTGAATTCCTTAAAATTATTAGGAGTCCATAAGCATGTTATTTACGCAAAAATGAATTATATTTCATTTTACTTTGAAAATCAATTTTCTCATCGAGATAAATGTTATTATAACGCAATTTATGATGAAGACCAAGATTTGAGATCCAGGGCAACTTTGGGCTTTCTAACTTGAAAAGGTAGGAAAATATCAATGACGATTTGAATGCTTCTTTTCTTGTCCAGTCATATTATTCGACAATATCCTTGTTATTCTCATGTTAGATTCTTCAACCGAATCCCTTAAAATTGTTAGAGCCTGTAAACATGGTATTCTTGTGAAAATGAATTATATTTCATGCACCGCTCTTGAATATTTACTTTGAAAATCATTTTTCTTGTCCAAATAGGCATTATTAGAATGCAATTTACGACGGTGACATACGTTATCTGAAAATGCTAACAAACTACACAAACCCTGCAAAAGAATTCGAAAGAAGGAAAAGAGAAAAAGAAAAGGGCAGGCCAAAAAAAATCGAAACTTACGAAACGCCTGAAGTTTCGTTTACTAAACGAGAATCACTCTCCTCGTTCTCTCCCCTTTGGTTTTGTCGGGCAAAACAACACTCATGCTTTATTCATGAACCTATAATCTGCTAATACCTGTCTTGAAAACCACGTTTGGCTCTCATCCCTGTCATTTATGATGTCTTTAAAGACGATAATACGCCCCGGTCTGTCATTGATCTCCATTGATAGATATTAAGCACCCACCAAAGCCATTATTTTTCATTGCATGTCTTCATAATCTCGCTCTTCCCCAGTTCCCTTCATCTTCTCTCGGAGTCTCAATGGCCACGCCTTTCGGTTTCAGTTATTTCTGCAGATAAGCTGGAGTTTTTAGTTACGAGCGGTGATGGTAACATTAGTTCGCTCAAGAGCGTAGAAGCCATCCTATCATCCGAAGGGTTTCATGTTCCGAAATTATATGTTCTGTGTTTCGTTTCATAGGTGAAGAGTTTTATTGCAAGTCCGGTCATGATTTAGAACACATAGGAGTGACTTCGCATCACATTGGTGCGGAAATTGTGCCTACTCGGGTACCGTGGATATACATCGGAGATTTGAGACCGCGTCACCACGAGAATGAGCTCAGAGAGCTGGGCGGGCTTATTCTAAAGAAGTCTGTCTGCCGAGCTAAGTAATGTCCTCCCGGATTTTACTCCTTTATGCATGTCTGGACATCAAACTCAAACTGCTCAACCACCGAAAAAGAGGCTGACTTCTCATCGCTTTGAATGCTCATGAGCTTGAGAGCAGCATATGTGGAAAGTCCGATGAAATCTGTTTTTGCTGATGATAGTCTGCTTCTGCATCAGCCGCATTTTCTTGAACGGAAAGTCGCAAGTGATCGCTGAGCTTCTTATTGTAGTGTAGCTTTTGGAATATAGAGGAAAAGAAATACTTTTTGTATCGTATTATATGTTAATGAGCATACCCCACCATTGCCTCCACCAAGTTGGCTCTCTCCCCCACCATAAATACCCCCTTACCGGCGTGTGCCCTCCACACTTCCTCTTCACCTGAACAATTAGAGTCATCCCAAGTCATTCAAAACAGCTTTGCAACTGCATCCTTCATGGCCTCCAACCATTCCTCTTCCTCTCTCAATGACATTAAGCTCACTCTCCCTAACCCCTGCGACACCATCCCATCGGTGCAACTCGAGGGCCCGGAGGTGGAGTTTGACTACTCCAAGCGGTCACAGTGGCTGCGGGCCGCAGTCCTTGGGGCGAATGACGGACTCGTGTCAACCGCGTCACTCATGATGGGCGTTGGCTCAGTAAAGCAGGACATCAAGGCCATGATCCTGACCGGTTTCGCAGGCCTAGTGGCCGGGGCGTGTAGCATGGCCATAGGGGAGTTCGTGTCCGTGTACTCCCAACTGGACATAGAGTTGGCCCAGATGAAGAGGGACAAGGAAGGGGCCGCCGACAGACAAATGGACCTAGAAGGAGACGGTGACAACGGAGAGGAAGAGAGCTTGCCCAATCCATTGCAAGCTGCTTCAGCCTCAGCTCTCTCCTTCTCCGTGGGGGCCATGGTGCCGCTACTGGCAGCATCCTTCATAAGAAGCTATAGGGCGAGGCTTTGGGCCGTGATCGTGGCAGCCACCATCGCGCTCATGGCCTTTGGGTGGATCGGGGCGGTCCTGGGGAAGGCACCAGTCTTGAGGTCGTCGCTTAGGGTGTTGATCGGGGGCTGGTTGGCCATGGCAATAACCTTCGGGCTGACCAAGCTGATTGGTGCAAATGCTCTCTGAAGAACAGACGCCCTTGTCGTATGTGCATCAATACGTGGGAGTTTCTTTCCTTATATTAAGAGTTATGTCCTGTTAATTACTTTTGCTTAGCCTTGTTCTGTTGTTATTAGTGGTTCCGTATGTAATGGACAAAGTATGCAAGGTCAAAAATAAGTCCGCGCTTATTTAATTAGCAGTTTCTCCTATTATTTCCTTTTCCTCGTATGCTGAGGGGAAAATTCCAAAATATGACCCGAAGTGACCTATTTTTCTCAAAAAATGACTTGAAGTGGACTTTGTTTTAAAAAATGATTTGAAACATACTCGTTGAATCATCATTTTTTACGTCATAATAAACGTTGCATCAACAATCATTTGGCTGTAAAGGAAACGTACAGAAAATGAGAAAAAAGGGAAACGAATAGTTAACTGCCAAGAAGTCCACAAATGATTCTCGAGTTGCAAGATGAGGAAAGTTCACAATGTTAACATAAGTGCGCGTAATTCACGGGGTTGCATAATCGGAGCCATCAGCTGAAGGGTGCGAAGAGGACGATCCTTCACTTCCGGGACCCTGTGCCATACTTGGTTGCATCTCGCTCGTCATTTTACAGAAGAATATAACTGCAGATTGAAGGCAAACAAATATCAGAACATGCACAATGAAAGGCTCCTTTGCCATCGAAAAAGTTATAAACTTTTTCGTTTTCTACTCAAGTGAGCGTGATAAACGAACACTAGCTTCGAGTCTACCAGAACGAGAGAGAGAGAGAGAGAGTCACGAGAGTGATGGCGTCGTTAAGGGCTTCCGTGAATACGCTTCGGGGTTTCTCTTTGGACCTCAAACGGAAGGATGCGAAGAAGAAAAAGGAGGAGAGGGTAGTGGGATGCGACGAAATGAAGAAGAAAAGGGGGAAGAGGCGTGTCCCTGCAGAGAGAGAGGGGAAGTCCAAGTCCAAGGTTTCTCTTCGGACGCGAAGAAGAAGGGCAAGGATGTGACAAGGACAAAACGAAGGAGGAGATGAAGAAGGAGCGGAGGGGTGAGGGAGAGTGTGTCCGTATAGCTTCCGCATATGAAATCTTATCCGAAATAATCTATTCTCTATTCTCTATTTTTTTTTTTGTCGGTCCTACTCTAATACTCACTTTCAGACTTTTGCCCTGTCTCCTCGCAGGGCGTGGGAGTTGAAACCCACTCCTGAAATGAAATCGTCCCCATCCCAATCTCCCCTGAGAAGGTGGGGATTTGAACCCCCACCTCCCCCGTCCAAATTTGAAGGGTGGCCACTGGAGCCTGTTCTCTATTCTCTGTTGATTTTGTTGTTTTTATTGTTATTGTTTAATTTGGAGGTATCCCATTGATTTTGTCTCTTTTTTATTTGTCCAGCCAAGGGGATGCGACCTTATTCCTTCTATCCCGCTCCTGCAAAATAGCGGCGTCCTCTGCACAAATTCAAAACCTTTAACTTTTTATATGGGAGTCCCTATCCACACACACAATATATAAGTATCATTTTAATTAAAATCATTTATTCTTGTTATTAATATTGCTGTTATTGTATTCAGAGACTTATCCTTCTCCCTTGTTGACTTTGAAGCTATTTGATTGAGACTTTTTAGTTTGTTGAAATAATTATGAGACACCGGAGATTAATGCCTATAGTGGTTGTTCTCATAATTATTAACTTAGAATATATATATATATATAAAAGAACTTTCAAGCCTTTCGCAATACCTAATTGATCTAACCGAATTACCATCGAGGTCTCAGCACAAGAGGGAACATCACGGGAAAAATGCCAAAAAAGTCCTAAACCTTTTGCCTTTGTGCCGATTTAGTCCTAAACCTTTTTTTTTTTTTTCGATTCAGTCCTAAACCTTTTTAAGTTGTGCCAATTCAGTCCTTTCCGACTAATTTTGGCCGGATTTTGTTGAATGGATGCCGGCCGACTGACATGGTTTGATCGGCGCTGACGTGAACAACTTTTAATAATATTTTAATATATATATATATATATATATATATTTTGTCTTTTTCCTCTAGCCGGTCACTACGGTCCGGTGACCGGCCGAGGCAACCACCGACAAGGGTGAGGGTGACCTCACCGACCACCTCGCGAGCGAGGGTCGACCTTGCCGATTTGGTGAGGGCAAGCCTCGCCCATGGCCGGCGAGGCTTGACCTCACTAGATCCGGTGAGGGGGAGCCTTGCCCATGGCCGACGAGGCTCGACCTCGCCATATTAGGACATGGGTGAGCCTTGCCCTCACCGAATTTGACGAGGTCGAGCCTCGCCGGCCCTCCCCAGATCTGGCGAGGTCGGCCTCGCCCTTGCTGGCAGTCACCTCTGGCCGGTCACCGGACCTTGGCTACCGGCTGGAGGAAAAAGACAAAAAGAAAAAAAAAAAAAAGAGAAAGAAAAATATAAAATATAAAATATATTAAAATATTATTAAAAGTTGTTTATGTTAGCACCGATTAGGCCACGTCCGCTGGCCGACGTCCAGTCAGCAAAATCTGGCTAAAATTGGCTAGAAAGGACTAAATTGGCACAACTTAAAAATGTTTAGGATTGAATTGGTACAAAAAAAAAAAGGTTTAGGACTAAATCGGTACAAAGGAAAAAGGTTTAGGACTCCTTTGGCACTTTTCTCGGACCATCACCCATGCCTTCTTGAACAGGGGTTAATGCCGAAGTCTTGACTAATTAGCTCACACTAATTGTAATCTCCAAACAGTTCTTGCATTTCTTGTGCCCAATTTAGGATCAGCTATGTAATTTAGCATCTTGGCCTAATCTGCCTATCTGATTCAACATGACTGTAATTGTTATGCAAGATTCTCTCTCAGGTTATGGTATACCTTCGGATTGGGGACAATCTAAGCGAGAAATGTTTTCTTGGATCTTAGCGAGAGTAAATGCAAAATTGGAAGGTTGGAAAGAACAACTATTATCTAAAGGTGGTAAAGAAATCCTACTTAAATCTGTTGTGCAAGCTATTCCACAATATGCAATGTCTATCTTTAAACTTCCTCAATCTCTTTGTAAAGGGCTTGAATAACGAATATTCATTTTTTGGTGGAAGAATGACATGAGTAGACAAGGGAGCATTGACAGAAATGGGATGAACTCAAAATCAGCAAGCATAGTGGGGGTCTTGGTTTTGGAGACCTAATAGCTTTTAATAAGGCATTGCTGGGTCAGCAAGCCTGGAGATTGTTTCATAGTCCACTCTCTTTATGGAGTCAGATCTTTAAGGGGCTTTATTTTCCTAACCAAGACTTCTTCCGTGCGGATCAAGGGTATCGCCCATCTTGGGGCTGGTGAAGCCTTCTTATTGGTAGAGAGGCCATTATCCCTAACTTGAGATGGTCTATTGGTGATGGCAAGCAAATCAAAATCTGAGAGGATCGGTGGTTATCTATTGGAACTATAGCAGGACCAGCTGCAAGAGAGGAGCCAGAATTAGTGGCCGATCTTATTGACCCTAACCACCAATCCTGGAATATTACTCTTCTCATGCGGCATTATGATGATTTGGTCATTAATGAAGTCATTCGAATCCCTCTTAGACCACATTCTGCTACTGACCAGTTAGTATGGGCAGAAACAACAAATGGTCTTCATACAGTGAAAAATAATTATACTTCTCTCATCAGAACAGCAACCAACAGCAGAGATAATGAAGCATCTACATCATTCAGGCCTCCCAAAACCCTCTGGTAGCGTATATGGACTATGCAAACATAACAAAAAATATGTATGTTCTTATGGTCAGCTTGCCATAACTCACTAGCAACCAGAGCAAATTTGCTTCATAGACATATTGCATCTGATCCTATTTGTCATCTCTACAATCAACATGCTCAGGAAACCATAGAACATCTATTTTTCTATTGTTCATGGACAAGGGAAGTATGGAATCATCCTGATCTAAACATTATAATTACACCTCATTCCGTTCATCGCCTGGATGCATGGATCACAACAAGGGTTACAGTTCAGAATACATTACCTGGAATCGAGACTATTATGCACGTTTTGTGGCAGATATGGCGTGGCCACAATAATTTTATCTTCAAACATCAGCAACCAAATTCCCACATAGTCGTGGAAGATGCATTGACACAGACCTGAATCCACAAATGTTCTGCCCCTAGGCGTAAGAATCCAGAGCTCTCTGCTATCCACACTGAACACCTATGGAGACCCCCTGATCACGGCACACTGAAATGTAATATAGATGGGGCTTATAAGCCAGGTAGTCACTCAGGATCTATGGCGTGCATCAGTCGAGATTATAAAGGAAGGCTTACTGACGTTTTTATGGGGGAATTTCTAGCAGTCTCTGCGCTTCAATCCAAGGTACAAGCACTTAGTTTTACTCTTCGCCATATGCTTCAACAGGGCCTCAACAATGATCACCTTGTGATTGAATCAGACCACTTGATCTTGATTGAAATGGTGAACGAGCGCAAATCGCCGCCATGGGAAGATCGCGTGCTGTTCGCCGAGGTCAACGATATGCTACCCTCTTACCCTAATTTACAGCTCTGTTTCTGCAGAAGGGAGGCCAACATAGTGGCGGACTAGGCTGCTAAGGCCCATGGTAGATTGGATATGGCCCGAAATTGGAATATTTTCCCCCCTTTCTTTCTTCTAGACCTCGTGTATGCGGACGCTGTTTCTGCTGGTTGTACTCTTTCGAAGTTCTAATATATCGTGTCTTTCGTCCAAAAAGAAAAAAGTCAACACATGGACTTTCTTTGTAGGTCGGTCTCGATCACTCTGTTTGTTCTCATCCTTGGGACCCACCACCATGATTTGTGCTTTGCCGAATGTAATCTGAGGGAAGATATCAAGATAGTTAATCCAACGTGTTGATAAATTTTTAGAGCAACTAGGGTTAATTAGATAATTTGCCTAATAATGATCTTTAGTTTATTAAAAGAAGAAAGATTGCCAAAACAACATGGCAAAGGAGCCCATAAGCTGGCATTGTCGACTAGTGCTAGTGAAGGCAGAATTCTCCAAATGGGGAAACTAAGGAGGAGGAGCGATACTTTGAGAAACCTCTCTTTGTTCATTTCTATGGACACTATGTAATCTCACCATGATCAATGAAATATCTTAGTGATATGTATTGCCCAAGAACTCCCATCACAAAATTTTTATTAAAGGGGAATAGTTATTTTAGGTTATACAAAAGATAATTAATGTTTCAGTATTCTAAATAGTATATGGACCATGAGAAGAAAACATGAGTATTATTTTGATATTCTTATAGTGTCTCTAATATTATGAGATTTGGTTTTTCTATTGATATTATTTGGTAATTAAGTTATTATTAAGTGCGTGGAATAAACGAGGATTATTCAATAAAAGTGAGATTTAAAGGGATAGTTAACATTATTAGATGGTAATTCCGATTTGTCACGATGATGTGGTTGTTAATGGATAAAAGAAAGAAATTATAAACATTTGATTGAGGATTCTTAAATTCAAATTACAATTATTCACGTTGAAGGAGAAGTATGGGCCGCATTACTCATATTGATGATATTTTAGAGTAAATTAGATGTTTTAGGGATTTCACATAGAATGAAGCTATTGAATGACTACTAGAGATATATAAGTTGAGATATCACTTATGTTGTACTTAATTAGTACGTTCATGATGGGGTGTGTTGAGAACGCACAGTTTCGTCTTGATATGTTACGATGGAAAGACACCATTTGAAAGGGTATGGAGGACTCACTTAAAAGTCTTCTGAAGATAACCATTGGCACTTTTGGCAGATTGTACACTCAGAAATTTCTCTCCTTTGCTTGTCCCATTTCCATCAAAAGAAAAGAAGACATTCCATTTCTCCTTTACAAGAACAATTGGCATTTACGCTGTGAAAATCGGATGTTTTTCTTATGACTACATTCAAACCAACGTGAGGTAATATTGTTCATGATTCATCCGCAATTCAACGTTTGTTCTTGGGTAAATTGTTGATCGTGTATCAAAAAAGGTAAGTTGTCTTTCGCTAACTTTCTTCCAACATTGGTATCAGAGCCCGGTCATGATTTCTGCCTTGTTTTTCATCGAATTTTCTCATGTACCACTTGATATCGGGATAAAGAGATTGAACTCTACATTGTCTCGATATTTATTGCTCGGAAATGCAATTTGAATCATTGAAAACGAACCGAAGTGAAGAATGAGTTTGGGGTCACGTACACTTGTACCGTTTTGGCCATATTTTGGAATATTTTTCGGCCAAAATAAATTTTTTAATAAGTAGCGTGAAAGCACTCGTCGAGACTAGTTTGACGATGGGTAAAGCGTCGCTGGAGGACGCTAGACGCGCCCACACTCGCGGCCAAAAGCCACTACGCATGGGCAACACATGCTTGACGAGCTGGGCACGCTAGAGCATGAGCGTCACGCGTGGGTCGGTGAACCAACGCGTGCTGACGTCATCCAATGGTCGGTAATAATTGGATGACATCATCAATGACGTCACTGTCGACGCAGTGGGTAGGTTGGTCGCCGGTCGGAGACCTGATCCGTCCGGAGACCTGACTCAACTCGGCCATTGACCTGTCAATCAGTTGGACCGATCAACCGATTGGTCAGTCAAACCGGTCAAACCAGTCGAACCGGCCAAGAGCCGTTTGGCTCACTGGCATGTGCGTCACACGTGCCGCACACTCAGGCGATGCATGTGGGCACGTGGAACGTTGGATGGGAGCATGGTCGACAATATTTGGCTCGTATGGATGTTCTCTATACTGTGGTATAATTATTTTATATGTTTGAGTTTTATAAATGTATAAAATTGTGTATGGAACCCTAAGTATGCATATTTTTAGGGTATAAATGCATAGTCTATTCATTTTTAACTTGTATTTTCTTAAATTTTAGGAAATACAATAGCTAGCTTATATAAAAATATGTCATATATGTTGTATAGAGCTTGGTTCAATGGTAGTATGTATATAGTTTAATATACTTGCAATTTTCTAGTTCCAAGAAAATTCGAACAATGATAAGAAATCCTTATTTTCTAGTATGTTGGTTCATATCATGTTATGCTTTTGTGTTAATAGAAAAGTTTAGAAATTACATGGGGTCATGTAAGTATTTTTTTTCTAGTAGGAGTTCGTAAGTTGGTAGAATTCGAATGAATTCTCACCTAGAACTTAAAATTTGAGTAAATTAAACTAATTAATGATAATAGAACAATCGTAAATAGGAGCTGATTGGGAACATAGTGAACTTTCTTTTCTGTGTCTTTTGTTGAATTATCATTAATTCAGTTTGTCTTTATTGCAAATTAAATATGTGTGTTACTTTGAAAGGTGTGTTAGTATTGATTCTAAGTTTATTATGTTAATGTGTTACAGTAATTGATTATGGCTTCGATATCAAAGATCATTGTGGCTAACCTCAATAAGGGTAAGAAGTTGAACGGCGACAATTATGATATTTGGCACGCAAAGTTTCAATACATCCTTGAGGAACAAGAGGTTTTGGAAATCCTTAACCACACTATGGATGAACCTGAACATGGAATTTCAGCTCAAGTTTGAAAGTTACGATAAAGCTTAAGCAATATGGGTTGCCTCGAAAGATAAGTTTGGGGGTACATCTGTAACTAAGCTAAGGAGACTCACCATCAAATTTGACATATACCGAAAACGCCCAAATGTAACGATGAGTCAGCATTTTCGAAAGATGTCAAACATGATTTGTGAGTTGAGGTCGGCAGGTCACTCCCTTACTGATGAACAACAAGTTCAAGCTGTTATAAAGTCTCTTCCCGACAATTTGGAGTATATGAAAATCAATATGACGCATAATGAGAATATTGTCACTTTTAATGATATAGCACGTCATTTGGAATTAGAGGATGAGCGCTTAGAGGCTGCGAGATCCTTTGCCCATGTTTATGTTGTTGAATTGAGTTCGTGCAAAGTTTCAGACTTCAAGCGCAAAAGGAATCATCAATTCAACAATAAGGGAAGAAGACTGATGAGGTACCTAAGAGGGCTAAGACATTCCAATGCAAGAAACGTGGTGGGAAGAATGACAATGCCAAAATGAAGTGCTATAATTGTGACAAAATTGGTCACTTTACTTGTGAATGCACTGAGCCAAAAGAGGTACCCTATTACTCTATTACTTTATGTAATGCTTTTGTTTTTAGTAATGTGATACTTATTGAATCTCATCCAATGTGGACTATAAACTTTGGAGCAACTGATCACGTAGCTAGAGACCGAGAAGCATTTGTGGAGTATCATCAAATATAGCCTGGAAAAAGATGGATATATGTTGGGAATCAAAAATTGAAGTGAAAATTAATTTTACGTGGTGGTCAAAACCTATTCCTACATAATGTTCTCTATGCTCTAGATATTCGACAAAACTTGGTATCCGTAATTGTTCTTCTTATGCTAGGTTATGTATTGAATTTTCATAGTGATTAAGTTGACATTTGGAATAGTTTATTATGGTTCAGGTCATGTATTGAATGGTTTTATGGTGTTTAACATTGATTATGATGAGTACAATGTTAATGTCAATGGTTGTTTTTCTTTAATTGCATATTCTAGTAATATTAATATTGATGCAAGTACTTGGCATGCTAGATTATGTCACATTGAGTTGTAAAGAATGCAAAAATTAGCTAGATAATGCCTTTTAGGGTCACTCACTAATATTAATCTACCCGAATGTGAATATTGTCTAATGGGAAAAGCAACTAGAAAACCATTTGGTAAATGAACTAAAGCCAAATTTCCATTATAACTCATACATTCTGACATTTGTGGTCCTTTGAACGTGAGGTCGAGACATGGGGCCTCAAATTTCATCACTTTTATAGAAGATTTCACGTGTTTCGATTATGTTTTTCTGTTATCCTATAAGTCAGAAGTATTAGATTGCTTTAGATGATATATAGCCATAATAGAAAATTAGTTAAATAAAATAATAAAGGCATTAAAATCCAATCGTGGACGTGAGTATCCATTTGAGCAATTTAAGACTTTTTGTGATGAAAATGGAATTGTATGACAATTGTCTATTCCTGGTATTCTACAACAAAATGGGGTAGCTGAGAGTAGGAATAGAACCCGATTGGAAATGGTTAGGTCTATGATGGCACAAACAAATTTACATATCTCCTATTGAGGAGATGCGTTATTGACTACTACCTATGTACTTAACTGAGTGCTCTCAAAATCGGTCACTTCCACCCCTTATGAATTGTGGACTGGTAGGAAACTAGACTTAAGTATTCTACGTCCATGGGGATGTGCAACTTATATTCATTATTCTTCCCATAAATATGGTAAATTAGGTTCTAGAGGTAAAAAATGTATCTTTATCAGATATTCTAAACACTTCAAAGGATACGCGTTTATAGGTGAACAAGCTGAATGAAGCATGACCGAAATGGAGTCACGAGATGTCACGTTCTTGGAGAACTAGTAGAGGAGAGATTGATAAGGACTTCTAATTATATGAGATGGAAGATCCTAATAACACACCTATTGATGTTGTAGAGGGAAATGAAGATTTACCTCAACATACAAGACCTAGTGGGAGTGTTGCATTGTTTGGTGAACTTAATTCAAGAGAAATTCACTAATGAGATGTTGATCAGATTGGTGAACGTGAATGAATGGTTTCATTATGAATGATTTAGATAGATGCTTTTCAGGTCATTTTATATTCTTCAGGAGTGTTGGATGAAAGTCGGCGGAAGATAACTTACCTCTATTCAATGCGCAATCAAAAATTTATCTGGGAACGATTGTTGAATTGCGGATGAATTACAAACAATAATACCTCACGTTGTTCTGAATATAATTACAAGGAAAACATCCGATTTCCATAGTGTAAATGCCAATTGTTCTTATAAAGAAGAAATTAAACACCTACTTTTTCTTTGATGGAAAGGGGACAAGAAAAAGATAACGCTTTCTTTCTAAGCATACATTCTTTTAACTGTACCAATGGTTGTCTTCAGGAGTCTTTTATATGACTCCATTACACCTTTTTAAAATGGTGTTTTTCCATCATAGCATATCAAGACGAAACAGTGGGTTCTAATCGCACTCCATTATGGACGTACTAATTAAGTACAACATCTCCCACTCAGACATGATAGGCTTGATAGCGCTCTATCAAGAATATAAGGCATTCAACATTCATCAACTTTATAAAACAATTCATACTAGTAAGTAAGCTGTGCGACCGATAAGTACACCTACACTTGAGAGCTCAAATTATGCACCTATTAGGAATGACATAATGGCTATAACCCCGAAAATGAATAAACAATCTATGTCTCACGGTGCTCCAGACACATTTTGTTACATCAATCCAAGTATACCTATCCCTTAAAGGCTATACTTGGTTATTCTCAAAACACAATGTATTTACAATTATATCTGCAATCACATAAAGCGATATAATTGGTCGACTAGTAAATACATTTGATAGATGTAAAACAATAATAGTCTTCCTTTACACTCATGTCTTTCTCCATTTCAAAACAATTGCTTTCCTAGACATGTCCCATAAGACCATATTTATTTATGACCACCGATAACATGATAAAGTAGTAACATTGATCTTTCACTTTGAGAACATAATCAGAAGTAATATAGGACACAAAATGAGGTAAATAATAAATTACCTCATGAGCTCACACGATAAGTAAATAAGGATAATTTCACTCACATTCCCTTGTTGGTCGTACAATACACCTGTAGTATGAATTACATGCTATAGTGGATTTCTCTTTCTATAAGAGCGCGTGTCATTTATTAAATATATCTACTGTACAGATCTTAGCCTAAACATAGTCACGTGCTTTTCACGTACTCATGTTTAGCTCAAGTGCTACATCAGCTTACTTTCTATAGAGCCCAATTAAGTACTCGCATCCAGCATCTTTCAGGTATACATAATTGTAGGACTATCATGTTTGGTCTTATTATAAACAAATCATAGATCTCATCTTGATTCCAATCAAAGCGACATATTATTTTATGTACTAAACTTGCTCTTCAGCATTTATTTATACATAACGTCTCATCTCAATGTACTAACCATAGCATTCGAGGTGATTGCTCATGTGAGTGAGCCAATCAATCTTTTCAATAATATATGTGTGTATGTGCTAGTCTCATAATGTATTTGTACTTATTGATAAAACATCATGTCACTAATAAACAAGCAAGTACAATACATATATCCACAAATAAATAAACTAGTGATCCTCTACAATAACACAAATTACATTCTACACAATCCTAGTGACATCTTGTAGGTCAAGGATATGTCTCTAGGAACAACCTTTGTAAATAGATTAACAACCATTCTATTGATTGAAATGTATTGTAGGATCACTTCTTTCTACGCTATTATATCTCTTATGAAGCTATTCTTTATGTCCATGTGCTTCGTCCTTTCATAATACTTGGATCCTTTACATAGGCAATGGCTGCTTGACTATCGCAATAAATTATCACCGGTTTTGGAACCTCAGTGACAGTGACTAAATTTTCCAAGAAACATTTTAGCCATATTGCTTCTTGTACTGCGGTAGAACATGCAATAAATTCTGCCTCCGTCGTATATAAGGTCGTACATGTATGTTTCTTACTATTCCAAGAAATCGCACTTCCATTGAGCATGAACGCATATCTAGAAGTCAATTTACACTCATCTAGGTCTCCACCTCTTTTAGCATATGAATGGCTTAATAGGCGTAAATCACTCCTTTGATAATAAAGTCGATAGTCCATAGTACCTTTCAAGTATCTCAGGATCTTCTTCACTACTTCTCAGTGTGCTTAACCGGGATTTGATTAATATCGACTCACCAATCCCACGGCATAATATATGTCGAGTCGAGTACACATTATAGCATACATCAAACTTTTGACCGCACTAGCGTAAGGAACAATTTCCATTACTTTGATTTCTTCTGGAGTCTTAAGACACATCTCAATACTTAGGCCTTCACCTTGCCTTCACCTTGCATGACAAGGGGTATCAATGTGATTACAATGTTGTCTATTGAAACGTTCAAGAATCTTCATAATATAAGACTCTTGTGATAAAGTAAGGAGTTTCCTTTATCGATCTCTTTTGATTTTAACTCCTAATATATAAGCAATTTTTCTCATGTCCTTCATTTTAAAATTGGAGTACGGGCCCGTTTGGTTCAACTTTGGAGAAATGTCTTTGCATTTCCCCAAGTATCTTTTAGTGAATGGACATTTTGTGAAGGCAAGTATGTTTGGAAACCCATTTTTTTGTGTATGTTTTGCTAAGCTACTTCAAGGTGAAAAGAAAAGTGAAAAAAAGAAAAGAAAAGGGAGGAGGAGATGCAGCTGTAGGGGAAAATCATGGGAGAGTGACTGATGGTGGTGGGGAGGCGGCTGGTGGCGGTTTTTGTAAAGGCAAGTGTGTTTGGAAACCCAATTTTTTGTATATGTTTTGCAAAGCTACTTCAAGGTGAAAATAAAAGTGAAAAAAAGAAAAGAAAATGAAGGAGGAGATGTAGCTGTAGGGGAAAATCGTGAGGGAACAATTGGTGGTGGTGGCGAGGTGGCTGGTGCCGGTGGCGGTGGGGGGGGTTCGCCCGAGGTCGCCCGACCTTAGGCCACCTTGCTTGAGGCCGCGCGACCTCAAGCCACCCCACTCAAGGTCGCACGACCTCAGGCAAGGCTTCCTGGCAAACAGATCTAGCCGCTCGTGGCTAAGCGCCGCCCGCCGTGGTGGAGCAACAAGTTCCTTGAAGAAGACAATGAATAGTATTTTCAAAGGGAAAATGGGAAAACATGATTATTAGTAAGGGCAATATTAAAAAGAAAAAAATTCATTAAACCTCATAGTAGCATTCCAAAAATGCTAAAAGCCCAAAGCAAGTCCGGACTTGCTTTGAGCTTTCAACATTCCAATTGCTAGCATTTGGCTAATGATACTTCCAAATGTTGAACCAAACACCTAAAATTTTTCTTAAAAGACTTTCGAGGCTGAAAGCCCATTGGGAATACTGAACCAAACGGGGCCGACAACCATTCTTTTATAGTGATAACCAAAACCTTGTCATTTCCAACTAATAAAATATCGTCCATATAAAGTGATAAAATCACAAATTTATATTCGAACCGTTTGACATATACACAGTAATCTTCTTAGATCATCATGAAACCAAAAATAGTTATGGTTCGATTAAAAAAAAGATACCATTATTTAGATGATTGCTTAAGGCTATATATTGAGCAATGAAACTTGCAAACTTTATGCTCTTAACCTTTAGCTATAAAACCTATTGGATACTTCATATAAATTTCCTCATCTGGTTCTCCATTGAGAAATACTGTCTTTACATCAATTTGATGTAATTCAAGGTCCAAATGTGCAATGATTGTTAGAATAAGACATATTGAGGCAAATCTTACAACTGATGAAAATGTTTCCCCATAATCTATACCTTTCGCCCAAGGCCAACCTTATATTTTTCAATAGATCCATCCACCATTCGCTTAATCTTGAAGACCCATTTGTTTCCACTGGCATTGCGATAGGATGGTAGATCAACCAAGTCCCAGACGTAATTTACCCTCATAGACTTCATCTTATCTTCCAAAACTTTTCTCGATTTTTCCTTATCAGAGGATGAGAGCCTCTTGAACAGTCTTTGGCTCGGCATCGTCTTTCTGAGCGCTAATAAATGCTCCACATTCAATCTCAAAACAACAACGAGGAATACTTTTACGATTACTTTTATGCAACTAAATTTCTCTTGGATTCAATTCGCCAGACGATGCAACACTTCCACTAGATTTTGCATGTTAAGGTAAATCTTCATTTTCCTCTACAACATTAGTTGGTGTGTTATCAGAATATTTTATCTCATATAATTGGAAGTCCTTATCAATCTCACCTCTACTAGGAAAATCATTCTCCAAGAACGTGACATCTTGTTACTTCATTTCGGTCACACTTCCATTAGCTTGTTCACTTATGAACACGTACCCTTTGGAGTATTCAAAATATCTCATAAAGATACTTTTCTTCCATCTATGGCCTAATTTGCTATATTTATGGGAAGAATCATGAACATAAGCTATGCATCCTCAAGGACGTAAACTACTTGAGTCTGGTTTCCTACTAGTCCATAATTCATAAATGGTGGAAGTGATCGATTTTGAGGGCACTTGGTTAAGTACATAGGCAGTAGTCAATAACGCATCTCCCCAATAGGAGATAAGTAAATTTGCTTGCGTTATCATAGATCTAACAATTTACAATAAGGTTTTATTCATTCTCTCAGCAATCCCATTTTGTTGTGGAGTACTAAGAATAGTTAATTGTCGTACAACTTTATTTTCATCATAAAGAGCCTTGAATTGCTCCAATAGATACTCACGTCCACGATTGGTTCTTAATACTTTTATTGTTTTGTTTAACCGATTATTTACCATCGTTATATATCGTCTAAAGCAATCTAATGCTTCTGACTTATGGGAGATTAGAAAAACATAACCAAAATACGTGAAGTCATCTATGAAAGTGATGAAATATGAGGCTCCATGCCTCACCCTCATGTTTAAAGGACCACTGTCACGACCTGCCCTCGGGGTGAGGGAACATATTTAGGGGTATTGCCTAAACGGGTCTAAGGCCCATGATTAGGTGTGGGCTCTCCCAAGCCCATACCCCGCGTGACGTTGGGATATATTTTAGGAATTTCACACAAAATGAATCGCCACTAGCCTATTGGGGTCAGCTAGAAACCAAGTGAGGCATAGGAGTGTACCTCACTTCCTACGCAACCAGAAAATCTAGAATCAGGGACTTGATTACACTAATCGACCAATTAGTGTTCTTTCGGTACTTAATCTTGTTCATTTTAAAAGTAAAAATTTTTGTCAAATAGTTTGGATTAATTTAATTTGGATTAATTTATACCTATGCACTAACATGCGATGTGATCATGCGAGTGCGCAATCATTAAAGTAACAATCAGATCCTAATTACAATAAAATTAAACATGTGCAATTAAACATAATTAGATATGTAAATTAAACATACGACATAATCAAAATATGAGCAAGTAAATGCCAAATTACACTAAAAAGGCAATACATGGCAATTTCTAACTAAGCCCCACATTTTTAACTTTCAAATTTTTTAAAATTTTTTAAATTTTTAATTTTTAAAAAAAATAATAACAAAATAACATTTTTTTTTTTTTGGGCGGACTGGGTGGGGTCCGGTCTAACATTTGGGCCAAGCTTGGGCCCAACCCAAGAGGTCCCCTCCTCTCTTTTTAAAACAAACCTGGCCCAGTCTAATCTAATTTTTTTTTTTTTAAATAAAGCTCACAAGCCCACTACTAAAGCCAGCCCAAACCCACGAATCCAAAAGCCCAAAAACCCAAAATTGGCCCAAATAGCTCAAAAACCCTACTTGGCTCACGACCCACATTTGCTCGATTTTTGGCCAAAACCCTAGGGTTTCTTAATGGCGTTGGCGATGGCGGCGACGGACGGTAGCGTGGACAGTGGCGGTGACACGACGGGTGGCAGCGATGGCGACGGGTAGCAATGTTGTCGAGTCGTCGTGAGCGGAGGAGCGGCATCAGGCGAGCAGATCATGGGCAGAGCAAGGGCAATAGCAGCTTCATCGGGATCTCGCGGGTTGTAGGTGAGGAGGAGTGCGACGGTAGCTAGCGAAACGGCGACGTGGCATCTGGCAGAGATAGTAGGCGAGATGGGCTCGTGGTTGAGGGGAGCTATGGTGGTGGTGCAGGTAGAGGCGAGCGTCGACGCTGGGTCACAACTATCGGTGTCGATGATGGAGGCAGTAGAGGCTGAAGCAGCTCAGGCAGCAGCAAGAGGGCTCAAACAGCGTCAGGCTCGAAGGGCGGCAGCTACCAGAGGGCGGTAGGAGGAATGCAGTGGGTCGGCTGGCGTCGGGTTCAGGCAGTGAGGAGGGCAGCAGCTCGAACGATGTTAAGTAGTGCCACCGCTGCCCTCCTCCCCTCCATTCCTTTTCTCTTTAGCTCTCTCTCTGTTGCCGTTCCTTCCTCTGTTCCGGTTCCCTGGTTTTCCCTCTTTTTTGCTCCCTCCCTGCTCTCTAGGGTTTCATGCGAAGAGGAAGTCGGCATGGGCCAAGCTAAGGCGAGATCCAGCCTGGCCTCTTTCATGTTTTCTTTTTCTATTTTTTTTTGTTGTTTTTGTTTTTGTTTTCTTCTCTCTTTTTTTGTTTTTTTGTTTTTTTTAGTGACTAATTCCTAATTTTGTACACGATTAAGTTCTAAATAAAATTGTAAAATTCAGGTGTCAACAACTACCCCTCTTTGAATGGAAACTCGAAGAGGTTCCATTCAAAGACAAAAGACACCTAAATTATTTTGGCGATAAAGAGACCCTAGGTGCACAGGCACACGTCAGGTCAACGGAAAGGACTCATAACTATGGAAGCGCTTCTTGTTAGTAAGAGGAACAAAGATCCCGGCTACAAAAGCATGCTGTGTCATAAAAGGAAAGGACTCTAGGCTACAAAAGCACGCTGTGTCATAAGAGGAAAGGACTCTAGGCTACAAAACTCTCCGGGTTACAAAAGCTCTTCGGGCTACAAAGCTCTCAGGGTTACAAAAGCTCTTCGGGCTATAAAGCTCTCTGTGTCATAGGAAGAAGGACTCCGGGCTACGAAGCTCTCCAGGCTATAAAAGCTCTCCGAGCTACAAAGCACACTATGTCATAGGAAGAAGGACTTCGGGCTACAAAGCTCTCCAGGTTACCAAAGCTCTCCAGGCTACAAAGCACACCGTGTCATAGGACGAAGGGAATGGGGTCGCACCATGTAACAATGGATTTTGACCGGACTCTAGGCTACAAAGCTCTCCGGGCTACAAAAGCTCTCTAAGTTACAAAGCACACTGTGTCATAAGAAAAAGAAAAGATGAAGTCTCACCGTGTACGAACGGGTTTCGATTGGGAGGAAGGTCTCACCGTGTACGAACGGGTTTCGACCGGGTGTGATAGTCTCACCGTGTATGAATAGGTTTCGACCGGGTGTGATAGTCTCACCGTGTACGAACGGGTTTCGACTAGGAGGAAGGTCTCATCGTGTACGAACGGGTGTCAACTGGGTGTGATAGTCTCATTGTGTACAAACGGGTTTTGACTGGGAGGAAGGTCTCACCGTATACGAATGGGTTTCGACTGGGTGTGATAGTCTCACCATATACGAACGAATTTCGACTGGGAGGAAGGTCTCACCGTGTACAAACGGATTTCAACCGGGTGTGATAGTCTCACTGAATATGAACGGGTTTCGATTGGGAGAAAGGTCTCATCATGTACAAACGAGTTTCAATCGAGTGTGATAGTCTCACCGTGTACGAACGGGTTTCGACCGGGTATGATAGTCTCACCGTGTATCAACGGATTTCGACCGAGTATAATAGTCTCATTGTGTACGAATGGGTTTTGACTTGAAGAAAGGTCTCATTGTGTACGAACGGGTTTCGACCTAATGCGGACAAGCGTGGTTTACGGATGAACCCACAAGCCGTGTGGTTTAGGAAAAGCCACCAGCCCTGTGATTTTATGGATAAACCCAACAACCTTGTAAATGGCATGATTTAAGGCTAACCATGAACCTTTGGTATTTAGGGAAGCACTTGCTAACCCCTTGAAAATGTGCATGGCTTCACTGGGGGACCTTGTCAAACTCAACTTGAGCAAATGTCATTAGAGACGTCATCAAGAGACGCATTGGCAATATTGCAGCATTAATTGAACAAACTAATCAAGCTAAGTCTGATTGCTTTTAAAAAACATTTGATGTCAATCAACATCATGTGGCGCAAAATTGTCATCTTGTTTGAGAATGTATCATTAATCATCAAATTTTTCGGGAGTCAAGTTCTCATCAGAACGGCTACGACTCGTGAAAAAGGCTCATTAAACATGCCAAGTTAGAGCTTCTTAGTCAGTATGGGTTTCTCACACACTCTCGATAAAATGGCTGCTTGATCCCATCCATTCGCATGGGAAGTAACTGATTACTGAGGGTATCTCACATAACCCGTCTCAAAGGCTTTCAGAAACATTCGCAATGAGAACAATCTGATCGATCAAAAATGTCTTTTGAAAGGATTGCAATATAGGCTCGGTTAGGGCTTACACAAAGGAATTATTGCTTTGAGGCCAATAAAGGAACATTTGTCACTATCTTCAATGAGTTTACAAGTCGAGAACTTGGAAGATAAGACAAGATAAAATTACTTTCACTCCTTCAAGTAGTAGCTTCTTGGTGGTATTCTCATTTTTGCTCAAATAGTCCCAATCAGAAGAGACTTCGGAAGAGGGTTGTAATATTGGCTTGGGAGAGGCTCGAAAGGCTTAAAATTTTCAAGAGAGTTTTTAAGAATCGGTGATCATCATGGCATCGTGACTAGAAGAGGTCCCCTCCTCTCTTTTTAAAACAAACCAGGCCCAGTTTAATCTAATTTTTTTTAAAATAAAGCTCACAAGCCCACTACTAAAGCTAGCCCAAACCCATGAATGCAAAAGCTCAAAAACCCAAAACTGGCCCAAATAGCTCAAAAACCCTACCTAGCTCGCGACTCATGTCCGCTCGATTTTTGGCCGAAACCCTAGGGTTTCTTGGCTGCGTTGGCGACGGTGGCGACGGAGGGTAGCGTGGATGGTGGCGGCTTCGGGCGAGTAGATCACGGACAGATCAGGGGCAACAGCAGCTTCGTCAGGATTGATATAGCTAGTACGATTACCTAGAGGGGGGTGAATAGGTATAAAAGATTTTTCTTTTGATAAATACACACTATTTAGATAAATAAACGATTTGCAGCAATTAAGAAAAACAATCGTAAGACGAGTAAGGGAAAGCGAGAATTAGACACGAGGTTTATAGTGGTTCGGCTTGTGTCAAGCCTACGTCCACTCTTTCGCACCGACGACCAATTGGGCTGGATTCCACTATGAACAAAGAGATGTTACGGTGATGATCTTCCTTGACTTCTTGGTGTAGACGATCTTCCACACTCTCAAGGTGTCACTAGAAATGAACACTCTCTGTGTTTACAATTTCGCTCAAAATGGTCTCGACTAATAATCAAGGATCTTCGACTGGAATTTTTCTATCAATCACACTCTTCTAAAACAACTGGAATGTCTTCATTTTATACTCCTTTATGCCATCATAGCCGTTGGCACTTACCAAAGGAATTCCTCCAATCTACCCGTTGGACGGAATCAATTACGAAGATCATTCGAGCTATATAAGGAGTCTCGGCGATAGCCCATCAATCTGTTCGCCCATACAATCGGGATCTTGGTTTCCAAGAATAGAACATTCCAAGAATACTTCGACAACCATCGGATCTTTAATCGATCTAGATAAGAACAAACAAAGACTCCGAGATGTTTATCCAACCAAGGGATCTTTTCCGGAGGATAGGATCGAATCCTCAACCATAAGCTTCGGCTCTGGATTTCCTTTGCTACTTTTGGAATAGAAAGACCACGTCGTGAGAATAGTCTTGAGTCTAGAGTCTTGAGTCTTGAGTCTTGAGTCTTGAGTCTTGAGATAATAAGGTCTTGAGACTTTAATCTTCGGTCTCCGAATATCCAGACTTAGACTGATGAAACGTTTTGTCAGCTTCAAAAGACTCGGAAAGATTTCTCCAACAATCTCCCCTTTTTGATGGTGACAAAACTTCCTTGTAGATTTGAACAACTTTGACCTGCAAAAACATTTCTCAAGCAATATGGCTAACTCACAAATATTAATAAAACAACCACATTCTGCATCCACAAAGCAAATTGGTTAGTCTTTCATGAGTAATACCATAAAACAACACTTGATATGAACGCAACCAGTCAAGCATTTAAATCCACAGTCAAGAGTACTCAAGTCAAACTCAAAAAAAATGACTACAAATAACCACAAATTCAAAGATTAAAAGATAAAATGATGTTTGAAGGTTGATGGTGTTGATTGTTCAAATTGATTCTCCCCTTTTTGTCATCATGAAAAAGTGAGAAAGGGATCAAGTCTTCTTGGGAATGCGAACGATTTGGAAATCTCCCATAGACTAGACTAAGCCTTCTAGCCTCTTCAAGTCTTCCCTTAACCGAGCTACCTCCTCTCCTTTTGCATTTGTTTGAAGTTGTAGAGCGAGGTCTTTCATTCTCGTCCTCCGGGGGTAATCGAAGATGCTTGGCCAGCATTCTTGATGGATTGAATCTCATAGTCTAGAGCAAAAATCTGTCCCCGCATATCCATAAGAATATCAATAATACGACGAAAATCTGCTTTGAGTTATCCGTCCGTGTACTTGCATCGGCTTTTCGGATGGAGTGAATGCGGACGTTGTAGCTTCCGTGAAATCATGCGGATTTGGGTTCGAAGTATCGTGTCCTTCTTCGGGCAATTTAGAAACCCGAACTTCTTCCGTCTCTCGCTGGAGATGATCTCGGACCTTCACTATTGGCAGCATGTGGTGAAGACCTTTCTTGCTCGCCAACTCCCCCTGTCTCTAGGACATCACAAGGAGAATAGTGATGATCATGTTCTTGATCTCCCTTATCTCCAGTCGATGCGGTGTTCTTTCTCTCCTTCTTTCTCCTTCTCTCCTTCTTTTTCCTTTTTCTTTGATCTTCTTCTCGATCTTTGCTTGCTCCTCTTCCTCTCTCTTCTCCTCGTTGAAGTTACGTTGATCGAGGCACGATCGTCCGGTTCTTGTGAAAGCAACGATTGTGGGATCCTCATCTTCTTCATCTTCATCCTCTAAGATGAGAGTCATTTTCTTCTTCCTCGATGGGGTTCCAACAATTTCTTTTCCTTTTCTTTTTGAAGCGGATGGGACAGGAGTCTTCACTCTGAATTTCTCCATTGCCTTGGCAAGCTCTTGTAGACGCATCTTCGTCAGCATCTTCAAACCTACCACCATCTTATCGCACGGTCGAACACAAAGTGAATGGGGCGGTTCAATATTCATGTGTCTAAAGATCTTGGTCACCACCGGGATAAGGCAATTGTCCCTTGTCTTTTGACACCGCTCTGTACATATGGAAAAGAATCGTGTGCGGGAGAGAGAACTTCCTTCCGAGTTGATTGCATACATCAACTTTGCTTCGAATAAGACACGAGAGGTCTTTGATTTAGACTTTGGTCCGAGACAGGTTGATTACTATCTTATGAAGCACAATGTTGATTGCATTCATCCCGGAATAGGTAACTCTCTTGTCTCGTGTCCCTATCCTTGACAAGATCCAGAGTAGTACGTGCAGGCGAGACTTTGATTGGCAGATAATGCCCTCGTTCAACTCCAACAATGTCTGCCAACATATTCACATCTACCACGTAGACTTTGTCTCGAACACTGAACGAAATTCTATTCGCATCCAAAAAGCTCAGATTTGAATAGAAATAAGCGGCTAAGTGTGCGTACCCATCCGTAGAGTCAGAGCAAAATTTCTCTAGTTGAAGCAAGTTCAACTTCTCTCTCAAGTTCATGTTGATGGCGTCTAGAAAATCAAAATCAACACTTCGAGGGTTTATCACCCCTCTTTTCAACGGTTTGCCATATACTTTCTTCTTTCCTCGGATTTAAACAAATCCAATCGATTTCCTTTCGTCTTGCTGCCACACCCATTCTCGGTTGAAACTCAAGGAACATTTTATCATCATCGTTCCCTTCAATTAAATTTTGTCCGGGCACACGAGGATCACTTGGAATATTTGCAAGTGCATCCTCTCGCTTTTCCTTTCGGAGCAATTCCTAACTCCTCCATTTTCCGCAGAAAAAGATATTCATTTCCATAGTTCTTATCCTTAAGGAAATCGTCTATGTAATTCAATGGTGTACCAGTGATTTTCAACGCAAGATAAAGCTTGTAGATATAGGAGGGTTTTTGGACTCTTACAGGGTCGGCGTCCTCGATTATCTCTTCTTCAAGATGATGACTTTCACCATGTGGGGTAGGAGGCGATGAATGACGTGGATGAGAACGAATCGGACTTTGTTGCTGACTTGAAAAGTCTTCCTCCTCGATAAGATCGAAGTGTATTGGTCCATTCTCCATTCTTTGTGGACCCCCTTGCTATTCTTGATGATTTCCTCGAAGAAGACATTCTTCTTTGTCGATTTGAGAGATTCCTTCGATTGCTTCCCAAAGAAAAATGACCACTTTCTCGACGATGAACAAGAGATTGAAACAGTTCGGGAGAAGAGTACTTTTTAGGGTTTTGACGATTGTGAAAAAGCTGTATATATATATTTAACTCACTTTTTGAAAGAGAAAGTTCAATCGTCGCGAGGGAAAGAGTAAGATCATTTCTTTTCAAAATCAATAACTCGCCAAAATTAATCTTTTTGAAAAGACAAGTTTTTGATTTTCACACGAGATAATAACCGAACAGCAAAATCGTACCTTTTCGAGTTCGAATAAAATAGCCACTTACAGTCTATAGCCATGAATGTCCGAGTCTCGAAGATCTCGAGACGAGAGATTAGAGTCTAAGGATTGTTGAGTCTTTAGACTTTAACTTCTTCAAGCTTCAAAATGTTGAGTCTTGAACGAATAGCGTCAAATTGATTTTTCTCCAAAGGCTTTGTGAAAATATCAGCTAGTTGACTTTTTGAATCAACAAATTGAATCGAGATTTCTCCGTTTTGAATATGATCTCTAATGAAGTGGTGTCGAATCTCAATATGCTTTGCTCTTGAATGAAGAATTGGATTTTTGGTAAGATTGATCACGCCGGTGTTGTCACATCGATTTCGTGCATGAGTCTTCAATGCCAAAGTCTTGTAGCTATTGTTTGATCCATAGAATTTGCGAACAAAGAACTTCCAAGGCTACATACTCTACTTCGTTGTTGAAAGAGCCACGGTACTTTGTTTCCTTGAAAACCAAGATACTTGTTCTATTTCCAAGTAATCGACAAGTTCCGGAAGTGCTCTTTCTATCGACTCGCAACCGGCCGGATCTCGCATCCGAGTACCCCGGAAGATCAAAGTCTCCCTTCTTTGGATACCAAAGACCGATGCTTGAGGATGAGGCAATGTATTTGATAAATCGTTTCACGGCATTGAGATGTGATTCTCTAGGATCGATTGAAACCTAGCACGACACAAACACTTAACAAAATATCGGGTCTAGAAGCGGTAAGATAAAGAAGTGAACCAATCATGCTCCTATATAGCTTTTGATCTACTTTCTTCCCTTCTTCATCCTTATCTATCTTCTGAGAACATGACATTGGTATGTCGGTCTTTTTGCATTTTTCCAATCCAAATCTTTTGACAAGATCATTTGCATACTTTTCTTGATGAATAAAAGTTCCTTTCTTCATTTGCTTTACTTGGAGTCCAAGAAAGAATGTCAATTCTCCCATCATACTCATTTCAAACTCATCCTGCATAGACTTAGAAAATTTCTTGCATAGGTTTTCATTAGGAGATCCAAATATAATATCGTCTACATATATTTGAACAAGTAAAAACTTTTGTTTTCCTTTTTGATAAATAAGGTAGTATCTACTTTACCTTTGACAAAACCGTTCGTATTAGGAACTTACTTAGCCTATCATACCAAGCTCGAGGTGCTTGCTTTAAACCATACAAGGCCTTTTCGGTCTAAAGACTGAATCGGCTTCTTTGGGTCTTCAAATCCAGTGGTTGTTCCACATAAACTTCCTCATGGATGAATCCATTTAGAAATGCACTCTTGACGTCCATTTGGAATAACCTGAAATTTTTATAGCAAGCAAACGCAAGTAATAGACGAATAGCTTCTAACCTTGCTACCGGTGCGTAGGTCTCATCATAGTCTATTCCTTCCTCTTGCGTGTATCCTTTGGCCACGAGTCTGGCTTTGTTCCGTACGACTTTTCCATCCTCGTTCATCTTGTTTCTAAATACCCATTTGGTTCCAATAACGGTTTTACCTTTTGGTTTTGATGTCAAATCCCGGACATCATTGATGTTAAACTGTCGAGTTCTTCTTGCATAGCTTCAATCCGGCTTTCATCGGATAAAGCTTCTTCTATGCTTTTTGGTTCAATTTCGAGATTAGTGCCAAAGCACTAGATTCTTCACGTCTTTTTGATCTGTGCGGATTCCTTCATTGATTTCACCGATAATGAGATCTTCGGGATGACTGGATTTGTGCTTCCGATTCTTGGTTGATTTTCCCGGTTGATGATCTCTTTCTTTATTTGAATCTTCAAGAACATTTTGATGATGGACTTCCGTAGACCGAGATGCTTCTTGAGTTGTAAGACTTGAAAGATCGGAGATGATTCGGACTCTTCATATTGAGTCGACTAGATTCAACTTACGTTGAGTCTTGAAATTTGACATTCATAGATTCCTCCACCGATTGGCTTTTGTTGTTAAAGACTCGTAAGCCTTGCTTGTCATAGAATATCCAAGGAAAATGCTTTCATCCGATCTTTCTTCAAACTTACCAACTCGATCATTTGCATTTTTCAAAATAAAGCATTTACAACCGAACACATAAAAATATGAAACAAGAGGCTTCTTACCTTTGAATAATTCATAGGGGTTTTCTCTAAAATGGGTCTTAGAAAGACTCTATTGATAATGTAACATGCTTTGTTGAAACAACTTCACCTAAAATCGAGAAGTAATTTTACTTTCAATTAAAAGTGTTCTAGCCATTTCTCGAAGAGATCTATTCTTTCTTTTCACAACTCCATTTTGTTCTGGAGTATATGGAGAGGAAAATACATGATTAAAACCAGATTTATCACAAAACTTTGTAAAGTTTTGGTTTTCGAATTCACTTCCATGATCTGTTCTAATTCTTGAAATAGCACATCCTTTTTCATTTTGAACCTTTTTAGCAAACTTTTCAAAGTATGAAAAGGTTTCTGACTTACTTGCAAGAAAATATACCCAGGTAAAACGAGAGTAATCATCTACAATTACTAGACAATATTTCTTACCTCCAATGCTCTGGGTTCTTGTCGGTCCAAAGAGATCCATATGCAGCAACTGGAGAACATGATTAGTAGAGATATGTTTTATAGGCTTAAATGAATTTCTTACCTGTTTTCCTAGAATACATGGTGTGCATGAGTCAGACTTTTGATAAGGCAGTTTTGGTAGACCTTGAACAAGCTTCTTTGATGATATTTTGGCTAATTGCTTCATGTTGACATGGCCAAGCTTTCTATGCCATAAGACCGCTTCATCTTGAATTGAGATGAGACATTGCGTTTCATTTGGTCTTACATCAAGAAGATAGATATTTCCATGCCTTCGACCCATGAAAGACGAGTTGAGTCTTTACTTATTCCGAACATATCCCTTCTTGAAAAGAGATCTTGAACCCAAGTATCACACGCTTGGCTAATGCTTTGAGAAGATTATAGTTGAGTCCTTCCACTAAAGAAACATTGCTTATTGTGAGATTTCCAATTTTAACAGTTCCAAATCCCACAATGCTTCCTTTGCTTTGTTTCCACCAAATGAAACTTTTCCACCGTTTACTTGAACAATCTTTATAAAGCAATTTGAGTCTCCCGTAATGTGTCTTGAGCATCCGCTGTCAAGATACCATTTTACCTTCTTTTTGACGAGAGACCTGTAATCAAAAGAGAGTTTCAAGCTTTCTTTGGTACCCAAATTTTCTTGGGTCCTTTGGTGTTAGTAGGAAAAACATTATTAGGCCATGCCCTTTTAACGAGCTTCCGGATCATAGGACATTCTTTTTCAAAGTGATCTTGACTGTTACACTTTGAACACCTTAGAGCATTTCGACCTACGGACTTTACAAAAACCCTTTTGAAATGATTTTTGTATGCTTCTCTCGATGGTCTTTTCTTGATTCTTTCTTTTACTTTCGGAAAATCAATCAAAGGGATTGTTTCGCTGTCATACCTAAACCGGACTTGTTGAAGTAAGGTCTTTGACCGAAAGAACTTTCTCAAGTTTTTCGACCCTATTGAAAATTTCTTTGAAATATTCGATAAGTCGGTTTTCAAGAAAGCATTTTCTTTTGAAAGTTTATCTTCATTCTCTTTAAGAGTAGAAACATTCAAGTCTAGACTTTTCACTTTTTCTTCTAAAATATTTTCCTTTCGTTTTAAAGCTGAGTTTTCCTTTTTCAGTTCGGAAATCTTTTTGAGAGAAGTCTTAAGACTCGAAACATAATTCATCAATATATTTAGAGACTTTGACAGAATTTTAAAATCACTTACCTCAAATTCACCATCCGAATCCGATCCAGTCCGAGTCCGATTGTGCCATTAGACATAGATTGGCATATTCTTCATCACTTTCTTCACACTCTGTTTCGCTCCGTGTTTCGGCTTTGAGAGCTTTTCGAGATTTTTCGGTTTTTCCTCTCTTCTTCTTCGAAGAGGACAGGTTGGAGTCCGATGTGTCCCTTTTTCTTACATTCGAGACTACATCTTTGTTTGGTTCCTCATCGGCATACTTGGTTTGCTTTGTTTCGAAAACCTTGTTTTCTTGAGTTGAACCTTCTTCCTTTTCTATTCAAATTTTCGAATCTTCTTATCATAAGAGCAAGTTCCTCATCATCCGAGATCTTCTTCGAATCTGTATCATCGAGTCATCATTAGATCTTAATGCAATGGATTTCTTACCTCTTGGATCTTCGTCTTCATTAATTCGCTCCACTTCGTAAGATTGAAGAGTTCCAATCGGCTCATCTACGAGATAATGGCATAATTCTTTGCGTCTCTCGTATTGAAGTCTTTATATGATTCCAATCCTTGGAGAGTCCTCTCAAAGAACTTGTTCACCTTCATAGGATCAGTAATTTTCTGTCCTTGATTATCAAGTCCATTGACAATATCTGTAAAACGGCTAAACATGTCAGTTATAGATTCTCCTGGTTTCATTTTGAAGGCTTCGTATTGACCAAAAAGAATATTAATTCTGGTTTCCTTCACTCGGTCTATCCCTTCATAGGTGATATGTAATCTATCCCAGACTTCTTTTGCTGTGACACAAGAAGATATTCTGTTATATTCAGTTGGTGACAAAGCACAATATAAAGAATAAATTGCTTTTGCATCGAGTGCTTGTCTCTTGTTTATCTCATCTTGAGACATTCCGCCGGTCTCAACAGGTTTCTTTCCCTCTTTCGGATACGATGCGATAATAGGAGTGATTCCTCTCTCCACAACATCCCATTCCGAGGATCCTTAGATCGTAGGAAAGCTTTCATCTTGTTCTTCCGGATGTTATAATCCTTTCCATCGAAGTAGGGTGGTCTCAGTATTGCTTTGACCTTCCACCAGCCCCCGATGCTAGCATACTAGCCATGAATCTTTTACTCGAAGTAAAACACTTCAAATAAAGTAAGAACACGAGCTCGATACCAATTGATATAGCTAGTACGATTACCTAGAGGGGGTGAATAGGTATAAAAGATTTTTCTTTTGATAATTACACACTATTTAGATAAATAAACGATTTGCAGCAATTAAGAAAAACAATCGTAAGACGAGTAAGGGAAAGCGAGAATTAGACAAGAGGTTTATAGTAGTTCGGCTTGTGTCAAGCCTACGTCCACTCTTTCGCACCGACACCAATTGGCTGGATTCCACTATGAACAAAGAGATGTTACGGTGATGATCTTCCTTGACTTCTTGGTGTAGACGATCTTCCACACTCTCAATGTGTCACTAGAAATGAACACTCTCTGTGTTTACAATTTCGCTCAAAATGGTCTCGACTAATAATCAAGGATTTTCAGACTCTGGAATTTTTCTATCAATCACACTCTTCTAAAACAACTGGAATGTCTTCATTTTATACTCCTTTATGCCATCATAGCCGTTGGCACTTACCAAAGGAATTCCTCCAATCTACCCGTTGGACGGAATCAATTACGAAGATCATTCGAGCTATATAAGGAGTCTCGGCGATAGCCCATCAATCCCGTTCGCCCATACAATCGGGATCTTGGTTTCCAAGAATAGAACATTCCAAGAATACTTCGACAACCATCGGATCTTTAATCGATCTAGATAAGAACAAACAAAGACTCCAAGATGTTTATCCAACCAAGGGATCTTTTCCGGAGGATAGGATCGAATCCTCAACCATAAGCTTCGGCTCTGGATTTCCTTTGCTACTTTGGAATAGAAAGACTCGTCAGTGAGAATAGTCTTGAGTCTAGAGTCTTGAGTCTTGAGTCTTGAGTCTTGAGTCTTAAGATAATAAGGTCTTGAGACTTTAATCTTCGGTCTCCGAATATCCAGACTTAGACTGATAGAAACGTTTTGTCAGCTTCAAAAGACTCTGGAAAGATTTCTCCAACAAGGATCTCGTGGGTTATAGGTGAGGAGGAGCATGACGGCAGCTAGCAAAATGGCAATGCAACGTCCGGTAGAGGTTGTAGGCAAGATAGGCTTGCGATTGAGGGGAGCTCCGGCGGTGGTGCAGGTGGAAGCGAGCGTCGATGCTGGGTCACGGCTACCGGCGTCGGCGACGGAGGCAGCAAAGGCTAAAGCGGCTCGAGCAGCAGCGAGGGGGCTCGGATGGCGTCGGGTTGAGGTGGCGAGGCTCGGACAACGTCTGGAGTTGGACGGCAACGATGGTTGGCATGGTGATGTGGCGAAGCTCGATTTACTCCCAAATATGGGCCTTTGGCCCGACCCCATTGCCTTAGATATTCGGATCTGAGAGGCTCCGAGTTTGTCCTCCCTCTCCCTCTAGTCTCAGCCGACTCGGCGTCGGGAGCAGCGGCGACAAGTGTTACGGCTGCTGGCGTCGGCAGAAACGGCGTCGAGTGCAAGGAGTCGAACGGTAAGAGCTCAAATGGTGTCGAGCTCGGAGGGCGGCGGCTACTGGAGGGTGGTATGAGGAGTGCGGTGGCTCAGTTGGCATCGGGTTGAGGCGGCAAGGAGGGGAGCGGCTCGGACGGCGTTAGGCAACGCCGCCACTGCCCTCTTCCCCTCCATTCCTTCTCTCTCTAGCTCTCTCTCTCTATTGCCGTTCCTTCCTCTGTTCCAGTTCCCTGGTTTTCCCTCTTTTTTGCTCCCTCCCTGCTCTCTAGGGTTTCACACAAAGAGGAAGCTGGCATGGGCCAGGCCAAGGCGAGATCCAACCCGGCCTCTTTCATGTTTTCTTTTTCTATTTTTTTTGTTGTTTTTGTTTTCTTCTCTTTTTTTTTTCTTTTTTTTGTTTTAGTGACTAATTCCTAATTTTGTACATGATTAAATCCTAAATAAAATTATAAATTCAGGTGTCAACAACCACAAATGTTAGAATGTATAAGTTGTAATGGAAATTTGGCTCTAGTCCCTTTACCGAATGTTTTTCTAGTTGCTTTTCTCGCTAGACAATGTTCATATACAGGTAGATCAACATTAGTGAGTGACCCCAAAAGGCATTCTCTAGCTAATCTTTGCATTCTTTGCAACCTAATGTGACCTAATCTAGCATGCCAAGTACTTGCATTATTTTCAACATTACTAGAAGATACAATTAAAGAAAAAACAACTATCAACATTAACATTGTACTAATCATAATCAATATCTAACACCATAAAACCATTCAATATATTACCTGAACCATAATAAATTTTTCCAAACAAAATGTCAACACAGTCACCATGGAAATTCAATATATAACCTAGGCTAAGAAGAACAACTATGGAGACCAAGTTTCATTGAATATTTGGAGCATAGAAGACATCATGTAGGAATAGGCTTCGACCACCACGTAATATTAATTTACATGTTCCGATACCCTTCACTTCAATTCTTGAATTATTCTCAACATATATCCATCTTTTTCCAGGCTGTATCCAACAATACTCCACAAATGCTTCTCGGTCTCTAGCTACGTGATCTGTTGCTGCTAAGTTTACAGTCCACATTTGATGAGATTCAGCAAGTATCACAGTGCTAGAAACAAAAGCATTACTTAAAGTAATGAAGTAATAGGGTACCTCTTTCAACTTAGTGCATTCATGAGCAAAGTGACCCATATTGCCACAATTGTAGCATTTCATCTTGGCTTTGTCCTTCTTCCCACCACGCTTCTTGCGTTGGAAGGTCTTAGCCTTTTTAGGTGCATGATCAGTCATTTTCTCTTTATTGTTGAATTAATAATTCCTTTTGCGCTTTAAGCCCAAAGCCTTGCGCGAACTCAATTCAGCAACATAAATATGGGTAGAGGATTTCCCAGCCTCTAGGCACTCATCCTCTAATTCCAAATAATGTGCAATATCATCAAAAGTGACAATATTCTCATTATGCATTATATTGATTTTCATATGCTCCAAATTGTCAAGAAGATACTTTATAACAGCTTGTATTTGCTGTTCATCAGTAAGGGAGTGACCTGCCGACTTTAGCTCCCGAATCATATTTGATATCTCTCGAAGATGCTGTCTCATCGTTACATTTGGGCGCTTTCAGTATGTGTAAGACTTGATGGTGAGTCTCCTCAACTTAGTGACATATGTACCCTTAAACTTATCTTTTAAGGCAACCCACATTATTTGAGCTTTATTATAACTTTTAAACTCACACATTATATCATCCTACATACAACTCAGCTACGTGATGCGAGCAATGTTATTTTTCTTTTTCCAAGCTTGATAAGCTTTTAGATCTCTCCTGTGTTGAGCTAAAGTTCCATGCTCAGGTTCATCTATGGTGTGGTTGAAGGTTTCCAAAACCTTTTGTTCCTCAAAGGTGTACTAAACCTTTCGGTGTCAAATATTATAATTATCACCATTAAGTTTCTCACCCTTATTGAGGTCAGCTACAATGGTTTTGGATGCCGAAACCATAATCAATTGCTATAACACATTAACATAATAAACGCAGAATCAATACTAGCATATTTTTCAGAGCAACACACATTTAATTTGTAGCAAAGATAAACTAAATTAATAATAATTCAACAAAAGACACAAAAATGAAAGTTCACTATTTTCCCAATCAGCTCCCATGTACAATTGTTCTATTATCATTAATTAGTTTAATTTACACAAATTTTAAATCCTATGTGAGAATTCTTTCGAATTCTACCAACCTACGAATTCCCATTAGGAAAAATAATTACATAACCTCATGTAATTTCTAAATTTTTCCATTAACACAAAAGTATAGCATGATGTGAACCAATGCACAAAAAACAATCATGCTGCAATTACAATCAAAACCACAATTCAACATGTAACGGAAAAAATAAGGATTTTCTACCATTGTTCGAATTTTCTTGCAAGTATATTAAACTATATATATGCTACCATAAAACCAAGCTCTACACAACATATATTATTATCATTTTTATGTAGGCAAGCTACTGTATTTCCAAAACCATAAGAAATACAAGCTACAAAATGAATAAACAACATATTTAAACCCCAAAAATACGCGTACTCAGGGTTCCCTACCCATTTTCATATATTTACAAACCTCAAAAATATAAAATAAATATACTACGGTGTAGAAAACATCCATACAAACCAAACGTCGTTGACCATGCTCCAATCCGACATCTCACGCGCCCACACGGGCGCCGCCTGAGTGTGCGGTGCGTGTGGTGCATGCACTAGCGAGCCTAAGGGCTCTTGGCCAGTTTGACTAGTTTGACCATTGGACCGGTCAACCGGTCCGACTGTTGACCGATCAACAGTCGAGTCGAGTCTCCGATCGAGTCCCGGGTTGGTTCTCGGGTCGGTTGTCAGCCGGCGATCGACCGGGCAACTGCTGCTGGTGGTGACGTCATTGATGGCGTCATCCGATGATTACCGACTGTTTGGATGATGCCATTAATGATGTCATTCGGTGATTACCGACTGTTTGGATGATGTCATTAATGACGTCATCCTTGACTAAGCACGTGCCAATTCGCTGATGCGCGCGTGACGCTCACGGGCTGGCGTTCTCAGCGCGTTGAGCGCGTGACGTCCACGCGTTGGGGCTTCTAGCTGTGCATGTAGGCGCGTTCGGTCTCCTTCAACGGCACTTGACCCATTGTTGGACTCGTCTCGACAAGTAGTTTCATCTTGTATATTTGAAAATTGATTTTGGCTGAAAAATATTTCGAAAAATGGTCAAAACTGTACGAATGTATGTGACCCCGTTCTTTGCTTCAGTTCATTTTTTACGATTCCAAATTGCAATTCCAAGCAATAAACATTCAGATAATGTGGAATTCAATCTCTTGATCTCAATATCATGTGGTAAACAAGAAAGTTCGATGAAAATAAGACAGAAATCACGACCGAGCTCTAATACCAATGTTGGATGAAAGTCGGAAGAAGATGACTTACCTCTATTCAATGCGCAATCAACAATTTACCCGGGAACGACCATTGAATTGCGGATGAATCACGAACAATATTACCTCACGTTGGTCTAAATGTAATCACGATGAAAACATCAAATTTCCATAGCGTAAATGCCAATTGTTTTTGTAAGGAAGAAATGGAATACCTACTTTTTCTTTGATGGAAAGGAGACAAGAAAAAGATAATGCTTTCTTTCTAAGCGTACATTCTTTCAACCATACCAACGGTTATCTTCAAGAGTCTTTTATATGACTCTATCACACCCTTTCAAAATGATGTATTTCCATTGTAGTATGTCAAGACAAAATGGTGCATTACAATCGCACTCAATCATGAATGTACTAATTAAGTACAACAAGGACAAACTAATTAATGATGGCTTTAAGACAAGTACAGCTCGAAAGAGGAAAGTGTTATGTGCCCTTCATGACAGAATATTTAAGACGTCTTTGACACAAGTATAGCTCGAGATAATGAGGGAAAGCGTTGTGATCTCCCCTCTCTCTCCTCTATATATATATTTCTTTTTTCATTTGCTCTGCTCCACACAACTAACCGCTCCCTAAAAAGGAATGGCAATCCAACAATGAAGGAAGTTAGCATAAAAACTCAAGAACCCGCCGTAATTGGGTCCTTCTCTTATCTGTGTATATATATTTTCTTTTTCTTATATATATATATTGTCCATGTTGGTCCTTTCGTCAAGCATAAAGATAAAAATCTTGACGTAATTAACACATGAATAATGACTGGATTTATTCACTAATGAGGAATAAAAATAAGGAAGGAAATTTAAAAAATGTATAATTATAAACATAAGAAAGGGAGGGAGACAGCAGAAGGGGGAGCATGGGTAGGGCACCACCACGTACGCATCGGCGAGCGTTGGGCATCACTCATCGGACTCTAGTGAAAGTGCCACCGCCTCAAATCTCAAAGCACGCCTGGGCCAAGAAGCCGGGGAAGATCGCACCTCACCGCCATGCCGCAGTGAGGTCGCGACTCTCCCTTGCCATCATATGCTTAGTTATCGAAAAAGGTTCTTTGCCTTAGTTAAAAACAGTCATGAAGCAAACAAAGCCCAAAGATTGCCATGGCCACAAAAGATCTCTTTAATTTGTCCCTTTTCTTTTCCATTTCAAACTTTCCTTTCTGGAACTTTCAGAAAATACTTAATTTCAATCTTCTAATCTAACTAGCGAACCGATTGCCACTATGGCATTTAACAGTGGTTTAATGGCCATGTCTGTATTTTTTTTTTAACAGAAGAACCAACGTGAACAAAATAGTATATAGTTCAAGGATTCAATTAGCCAAAAAAACAAAAAATTAGACGCCCAACTGAATATTTTACAAAAGTTCGGGGACTATTGGTACATTTCTCCATATTTTAATACCAGACTTCCGGTTTAATACAATATTCACTTATAAGATCACTTTTTAATCGTTCTGACCATGCTATGTAGTTGTAAAAATCCTCTACTTTTGTTTAATTTCCTCTCACAATCGGATTGGTTAATGACATATACTCTAGTGATCCCCTTAATAAATTGATTTTCATCTAAATTTGTCACTTTGTGGAGACGAGTTTTTGTCTACTCGTTTAATACTAGTACGATGAAGCTTGATGTGCATTTGCTTTTAAAAAAATCATGGAATTTTTTTTTATTCGTTAATCGCAGGTCAGCTTAAGAAAGGAAGACAATAGAAAAAAAAATTGCCAGGTGTCGAATTGTCAACTTCTCATAGAGCACTATGTAACGCCACACTTTTATTTAATTAAACTAGATTAGATTAGACTTAATTAAACTTAAAAAAGTTGGCTGATTCTATGAAAGGAGACAATGAAATAATGAAATGGGAAGGGAACAGAAAAATGAAAAGAATAAGGCAAAGTAAGGTACTTGTGAAAAGAGAAGAGTACCGAGCGTCAACCATACAAAGGTCTCTCTCCTAGAGCACCGAAATACTTATCAAATTGTAGATGACATTATCGGATTAGATTATATTGAATTAGAATAGAAATATTATCAAATTATTAGACCATCGGTAGTCAAGTGAATCATAGAAAAAGAGTTTTTGTGCTTTTACTATCTATTAAGATCCCAGATCAGAATTGAAATGGAACTTACTTAAAAAAACCTAGACATTAATCCGAATTACTTGCTAGGCCATACATATTGTCACCATTAAAAGAGACATAATAATATTGAAGGCGAGAGAACATTATATTTAGATATAGCTGTAATATCATATAGAGAAAGTGCACACTCTCAGATAACCTTTGACTAACACCCCAAAGGATTTGGTAGATCAGAAAACCTTTATGGTGGAACTCCAGCGCCAAAATCGATGATGCTTCCAATTATTCCAATTCTTTACGGCCTTTAAGTTTTGATCGGCTAAATAAATCTCGCGGACTGTTCACATCTTTACTACCTCTTTCATCTCCTTTAGTTTCGTTTCGGTCGAGATCTTGCTGATTGTGCGCGTCTGGATGACAGTGAAGGATGGATCTCATTTGCAGTTGCTCTTCTTCTTCTTCTTATTCTTGTCGGCGGTTATTTAAAGCAAGGAACAACACAAATAAGATAGTAATAAAAGGACTCCATTGGCGAAAAGGAAAAAAAAAATTCAGAAGCCTAATTGAACTTTTTTTAAAAAAAATATCAAATAATTCTTTATTTTTAAATCTTAATTTAAGTTACGTCAAGTAAAAAAATAGAAGAAAAATTGCCAGATGTCAGGTGGAGAAAGTGTCGATGTCAACTTCGCACAAAGCAATATGCGCCGCCGTGCATTTATTTAATTAAGCTGGTAGATTATTTGTAAATGTGAAAAATGTAGATAAGCATCTTTAGAGGTGAACAGGGAGAAAGCTAAAAAGATTTGGCTGATTGTTTCAAAGGATAAAATGAAATAAACAAATGGGATGGGAAAAGAAAAATGAAAAAAAAAATAAGGGAAAGTAAGGTGCGTTTGATATGGAGAGAGTACCAAGTGTCAACCATACATAGGTTTCCCCTCAAAGCACCAAAATGCTTAACAGATTATTAGATTATTAGATGAGATAGATGACGTTATCATATTGGATTGAATAAGGTTAGAATGATTATATCACATAAGATGTCTTCATCGATAGGCAAGTGAATCGTTGAAAAGGAGCTTTCGTGCTTGCTGCAATCTATGAAGATCCCATATCAGACTTGAAATGAAACATAAAAAAAAGCTAGACATTAATCTGAATTAATTGCTAGACCATATTGTGAAAGCTAGTACGAGCACCTAGAGGGGGTGAATAGGTGCAAAAACAAATTTTACATAATAAAGATAATAATTTTTCTTTTGAACCGACTCTTTTTAGTAATAGATTATGAAAAGGAAATTAGGCTCTAACAAACAAATATTGTTACGATCAAAGTAAAGAGCTTAGGGAAGAGAATGAGAACACAAGGTTTATAGTGGTTCGGCTTAATCCAAGTCTACGTCCACTCTTCCGCACCGACAGCCCACCGGCTAGATTTCACTATGAATCAAAAGAGTTGTTACAATATAGCTCTTCCTTGATTCCACAGTGTAGAGACTCTGCTACACTTTCTCATGGTTTCACAGAAATATAAACTCTCTTTTGAGTACAAGTTTTCGCTCAACAATTAAATTGACAAAGAACAAGGAGTTTTAGATTTTGAAATTCTTCTATCGTGCACACACTCGAATAACTGGAACGTCTTCCTTATATACTCCTTCATGCCATCACACCCGTTGGCACTTATCAAAGGAGTTCTTCAAATCTACCTGTTGGACAGAATCAATTAGGGAGATTTCGAGTTATTTAAAGAATATGACGATAGCCTACCAATCATGCTCGCCCATACAATCAAGATCTAGGTTTCCATAAGTAGAACCTTCCAAGTATACTTTGCCAATCAACAGATCCAAAATCCCTGAATCAATCTTAATTCAAATAATGGATTCCAACATGCTATATCCAACCAAGAGATCTTCTTCAGTCGATAGAACAAATCTTTAACGAAATACTCAGTTCTAGATAAATCTTTTTCGACGATCTAGAAACTGTTAATGAGGATAGACTTTAAGTCTTGAGTCTGGCAGTCCAGAGGTCTTCAGACTTTGATGAAAGAGTTTGCAAGTCTTCAGACTAGACTGATAGAAACGTTTTGTCAATTTCAAAACACTTAAGGAAGTTTTCTCCAACACATATATATTGTCACCTTATAAAGAGATATAATAATGAAATCGACATTGTGAGAGAGAAGGTGCACATTCTCATGCAGCCTTTGACTTACGCCCTGGGATTTGGTAGATCAGTTATCTTTTTTGGTGGAACCGTAGTGCCAATGTTCATGATTCTTCCAATCGTTCTAGTTCCTTCCGGTCTTCTACGTTTGATGGACGGAATCCTCACAGGAAATTCACACCCTTGTTGAATTTCCTACAATCTATGCAAGTTTATATTTGTCAGCAGACTCACCTATCATTGGACATTGATGAATATAGGGATCGCATGTGTTTGGTATTTTAGGTAAACCTTGCAGTGATTCACAATAAGAGATGCCCAATGTGTCCAACTTATGTAGTTTTGATAAATCAGGTAACCTTTCTATGCAATTGCAATTCATGATTGATAATTTCTTCAACAAATTTAATTTTTCCAATGCAGCTCCTCATTACCAATTCTTTGAGCTTCCCCAATCTTGATAGCTATAGTGTCACTAGTGATTTACATTCTTCCACGGTCAAATACTAGAGACTCTCTAGCTATTGAAACTCAATTTCTCTCAACCAACATTCAAAGGGTGTAAACTCTGACAAATATTTCAAGTTGGAAAAGAATGGTTGTTCTATGAGTGACTTTACATCTCTTAATACCAAACGACAAAGATTGAAAGGAAGCCATGTGAGAGATTGAGGATCATCCCAAGGCATGTTAAGGGACCAAAGCTGGCAAGGCCATGTGATATTTACACTTAGATTCTACTTTTTGGCTTTTGGTGACTCCCCCATCCATGTGATAATTCTACAACCATCGGATTCTAACACTTTGAAATTCTCCAACATCCCCATGTCCTTTGGTTGCTCTCTTTTCTTGATCTCTCAAGCACTCCAACTTTTTAAGATATCCAATAAAGGCAGGCACTTCTATAATCTTTGAACCCCACAAATGTATGCAGCCAATAATTCTAGTCCTCCAATGGAGCTTCGTAGCGCCTTGTTACGACCTAACCTCGTGTATCACCTAGGGTTTGGCTAATGGATTACTATGCCTAGATTTAGCTCGGGTTCTCCCAAGCCCATACCAATTTGCGACTTAAGGTTTAAATATTTAGCATGCAAAGATTATTAGCTAGAAGTCGTCACTAATCAGTTTGTAGTAGGTCGATTAGACACCTAAGTAAAATAATGAGACAATTATTTTACTCCTGCGAATTAGAGAAATTGGGTATGGGGACTTTGTTACATTAGATTTCTCCAATACCCTTTCAGTACCATTCTTTTTCTTTGAAAAAAATGTTTTGCAAGCAAGTTGGATTGATTTTAATTTACTTCCCTAAAATATAAGGTGACATGCAAACCACTAATTTAACACCCAAGAAAATAATAAATAAATTACAAAATTTATCTCATAAGAATGAAAGCATCTACAATGTTAGCTCAAAATTCACATCAAAAGCCCTTGATATGATTCTTAATTAACACATAGTCACTCAATCTTTTTTAAGGATTTTCTCTTGTTTAATAAAATCTAATCTATGTGCAATGCAATTTAACCAAATGACCTAATTCTAATGATGGAAAATTTTTAACTAAGTGGACCTAGCAACAATACATGCATTTTGTGAACCTAATTTCATATGACATGCACATTATATTTTTGTATTTTCTTTTATTGAAATTTGAGATTAAATGTAAGGAAAACTAACCAACTAGAGCAAAGATGATATCTAATTCAATTTAGGCATTAGCTATGTCAATTCCTAATTTAAATTAGAATCTTATTAAGAATATATGGAATCTACTTATACGTGCAGAGTTGTCTAACATGTGCTAATTAATTTACATGCAATCTTTTCAAATGAGGAAGATGTCATCCATAGTTCAAAATAGGAAACAATATCTAACCAGTGTGATCATTCCACGGATAAATTTGATAAATTGATCTTAAGCCTCAAAGATCAAAATATCAATTTTAAATATATTATTCTATCTAAAACCTTATAGATATAATTGTCGCGACCAATTTTTCCGGGTGTGAACCACCTAGGGTTTGGCTAATGGATTGTTAAGCATAGACTTAACTCGGACTCTCCCAAGCCCATACCAATTCTCGACTTTAGGTTCAAGTTCTTAACATGCAATTGATTTTCAAATAGGAGTCGCCATTAATCTATTTTTAGTGGGTCAATTAGAAACCCAAGTAAAGTAACGGGAGATTCACTTTACTCCTACGAACCAGAAATTTGGGTATGGGGACTTGATTACGCTAGATTTGTCTAACGTCCTTTCGGTACCATTTCTTTTATTTAAAAAAAAAAAGTTTTACAGGCAGCTTGAATTAATTTTAAACTATTTCCCTAACATGTGAGGTTATCATGCGGGTGCGCAAACAACCAATTTAACACCCAAGAAAGCAATTAAATAATGCAGAACTTACCTTAAAGCAACGAAAGCATTTGCAGTGTTAAATTAAAATCCACATCAACAATCCTAGATATGGTTTCTAATTAATTTTGTTTTCTCTTTTTCAACAAAAATATAGTCCATATGCAATGCAATGCCTTTAATCTAATATGAAATGATATGGCATGACAATATGTCCTAAACTATATGAATGAGTTAAAAAAAAAAAACTAATGATTTCTTAATGAACATGCAATAATTAGATATGCAATCTAAATTAGCCAAAATGACTTAATTCTAATGACGTGTGATGTGATGCAATGCGATGACGTACAAAATTATTTTAACTAAAATGGCATGCGATATACAATTTAATATGCGAGCTATATGTCACGCGACATTTATTAAATGACTTAACCTAATGACGGGCAATTTCTAATTAAATGAACCTAATAACAACCTCTAAATGACGTGTATTTCATGAATCTAATCCTAATGACATGCGTATGATATTTTTTCTTAAAAATGCAATCTATTCTAGATAATGAAATGAATTTATTCTAAGACAATTTTTGTATTTTTCATGAAATTCGAAATTAAGAAAAATGCAAAAATTATTTATCTAGATTAAGATTTTTATCCAGCTTATATTAATCAGGTCAAACTAAATCCTAATTAAAATTAAGATATTATCTTAACCTAGTAATCTCTAACCTAAGATGCAATCTATTTAGAAAATTAATCTAAACTTAAAATAAAACATGCAATTTTATCTAATATGCCATGACATACAAAGAATGCCCCAATTCTACATGACATATGCATGATGACTTTTTTTTTTGTGTTTTCTTTTATAAAATTCGAAATTAGAATTACCAAATAATTAAACATGCAATTCAAATTTAAAACTAACATCCTAAATGAATGCATTTTTTTTGGATTTTTTAATTTAAAGTTCGAAATAAGATTGCAATCCTAAATATGCAAGATAACCTAATACCTATGAAGCTTGTCCGTGCTTCCGTGTCGTGTCCGACACGTGTCGGACACGTCGACATGCTCGGACACGCTTGGACATGCGGTCAACGCGCGTCGAGTTTTCCAACACGTAGTCAACTTTTTTCGACTCGTCTCGACACGCGTGTCAGATGGAAGCGAGGGTGAGGGAGGAGAGACGAGGCTGCGAACGACGGCAAGCCCGCGACGGCAAGAAACCACCAGAGAAAGAGTAAAGACTGAGGTGCCAGAGAAAGAGTAGAGACCGAGGCAAGGGCGGCCGTAGAGACTGAGGCTAGTGATGCTGCGGTATCGGTGACGAGGCTACAACTGCAAGTGAGGAAGGGCCAAAGGCGAGGCGGAGGAGGAGGAGAAGGATTGAGAGGAAGAGGAGAGGAAGTGGGTCGTATGAAGGTCGTCCGGCGAGGAGATGGAGATGGATCGAGAGGAAGACTGTGCGGCGAGGGGAAAAAAGTGAGGAGAGGAAGGGGTTGCGAGGTCGTGCGGCGAGGGGAAAAAAGTGTTTCGGTAGCTAGGGTTTTGGAAACTCAATGGGGGTGAAGTGAGTCAGTGATAGCTTGTCACATGGTTGGGGGAGGGGAAAAAAGTGAAATAAATTTGGGGTGGGGGAAATAGTCTAACGTGGGAAGGTAGGGAAAAAAATTGAAATAAATTTAGGAGGGGGGGAATAGTCTCTGACGGGGAGGAAGGGAAAAAATTGAAATAAATTTGGGAGTGGGGGAAACTTTGTTTTAATCGGAAAAAAATAAATAATTTTAAAATATAAAAGTTCTGAATTTTAAATGATAATAAATTTTGATCATTGTAAAAAATCATAGATTTATTTAAATAAGTTGATTCTAATTTCCAAACATGGATACGTATTAATTATGAATATGTCTTTCAAATTTCCAATGAATTAATTTATTAATATTATTAGTGTAAATTCATTGTATGCTCTTTTTTTAATTAATTAATTATTTATGAATTTAAATCAAATTAATTAAAAATAAAAATATTTATTTAATATTTAACTTGTCGGAACGTGTTGAAATTCTCTACTTTTTGAGAAATGACGTGTCGCGTGTCGTTTCTTTTTACGAAAATAAAATTGATTTAAACACCACGACATCAAATCAAGCAAGATAATGTTGATATCCAAAAATCGGCAAACCATATCTCGCGCATGAGATCAGATTGACCAATTTTAAAATTAAATCGCGAATCGAATCTCGGGCTTGAGATTGGATTGTTGATTTTTGTAAGAGATTGCGAGTCAGATTTCGAGAGCGAAAATCGGACTGTTAATCCCTAGCTTGAGGGACTATTTCATGTTGGGATATCAATAATATATTAAAGAACAATTCCACTAAAACAGAATATTAAAGAAATAAAAATTTAAAAAAATAATAAAAGAAAAACTACCTAATCTGATTTTTCTTTTTCTCTTTTTCGAGGACGGCTTGCTCGCAGGTCTCCAAAGGTGATAGGTCGCCGGCGTTCGGAGCTCTAGCGAAGGGCGGCAGCCGGCGTGCCGGTGGACCGGCTCGGCGGTGGTTTGTCAGAGGAGCAAGTCGTCACGGGCGTTGCTAGCGACAGACGGGCGAGCAGGAGTGGAGCAGAACAAAGGGGCTCAAGCAGCAGGACGTTGAGTGAGCAGGGGCGGCCGGTCCTGACGTCGCAATCTGCAGCAGTGGTGTAGAGCAGATGGGCTCGCGGTCTAGTGAGCGGAGGCGTCGGCAAGCAACTCCGGTGGGCAGATAGGGGTGAAGATCGGCTGAGGCGGAATGGGCCTCGTCAGTCTGGTGGAGCAGATCGACGAGGCAGCAGCGGTTTCGCAAGGGCGACGGGGCTGGAGTCGAGTTGGAGCAAAGGGTGTGAGTGCAGGCGATTGCTTGGCTGCTGGCGTCAGGTAGCAGTGGTCCACCGGCAAAGGCAGGGGCAGAGAGCTGCTTACGGCTTGCAGCAGAGAGGAATCGGGATCTGCAGGCGTCACGAAGCTGGCGTCAGGGACGGTTCGTGATCAAGTAGAGGCTTGGAATAACAGGGTGCAGTGCGGAGGCGTCGGGTCTCGCGAGTTGCAGCGGCAGCGGGTGAGGAGTGGCTCCGGCGTCACAAACCAGCGCAGATTGGAGATGAGGCGGAGCACGCAGATTGGCGAGGCAACAGCAGAAACCCGGCTAAAAGCGCTGGCGACCGGGCCGGCATGGGTGCTCGCGGATGGAGGCTGGGAGGAGGCGAGGACTCCTGCACGAAGGAGAAGACCCTTTTTTTTTTTTTTCTTTGTTTGCCTTTTGTCTCTCTTCTTCCGGCCTGCAACACGTCCTCTCTCTCTCACTTTTTCTTGCTGCAACTTTCCTTTCACTTTTCACTTTTCACTATTTTGTTTTTTTTTTTTTCTCTTTCCAGGAACCTCCAAAAGCAAGAACCGAACCTCCCTTTTACTTTTTCCGTGCACTCTTTATATAAGGAAAACATAATGCAATCTTTTATAAATATTTCATCTTATACGAAGATTGCTTATAACCCTACGATCACGAAAATCCTTTTCCTTATCTCCCAAATATCTCCTACTAATTTTTAAAGATAAGATTACAACCCGATTTTCTTAAATTCCAAAAATTCTCATTTCAAATCTCAATTTTAGAAAACGAGCTCGGGCCAATTTGTACTCTTCATGGGCTCAGCCTGACCTGTTAATTTAAAACATAAAACCACTAATTCGACCAATCCGCCACCAGTCCAATAAATAAATGCAAATTAAAAACAAATGCACCTAAATCTATATCTATATGCTATGTAATATATTTTTTTAGGGATAAAATTAACCCCTAATTTTTTAATGCGATAAATAAGTAAATGGGTCGCCAAAATTTATGTGTTAACAATAATAAAAAAAAATTGATATGCGGTTGCGGATTAGGAAATAAATCCTAATTGAGGGGATACGCTTATCGCTGAAATATGCAAGTTAGATATTGACAAACATATGTTAGGCAATAAAATATCCAAATCAAATTTAAATAAGATAATTACCTAATTTCAAAAGTGATATTGCCAAACTTGAACTCAATGGGATCGACTCAAGGATGACCAATAATGGTGGGTGGGCGAGATTCGGCGCAATGGTGCTTCCCAGTAAAGGATTGCCGTGATGGGGGTGTTCGTACAGGCAAGCGGCAATGGATGTTCATCGACAATGGACTCCCACGTGAGGAATTATTATACTTCTCAGCAAGACCAAGGAAGCAGCGAAGCTCACGGTGTGGTAACTCTCACTTGTGAAATCCACGCCTCGAGAAAATTCGCACGCTTGATGAAAGTCAACAAGTCTACAAGAAAGAAGAATCGTGGATTGGAGTAGCTACAGGTTTTTCAGTGCAGGATCACAAACAACTTTGTCGTCACGATGCAGGTCTTCTCTGATCAGCACAAGCAGCAGGGGTGGGTGGTCAGCATGTTTATGGAGCAATGAGAACAGCTGCGGGCTTGGGCTTGTGGCAGCGATGGAGATGCTGGCGTCGCAGGCAGCAAGCAGCAATGTCGGCTCGCATTGGCTCGGGTAGTGAGGCAGCAACTCGGATGAATAGGAGCTTCGAGACTCGGTTGGGATGTAGGAATCGCCGTGGCTTGGACAGGAAAGCAGGGGTGTTATCTAGAGGGACCAAGGGAAAGAGTTCGTGTGTCTGTCGATTGCGTGGTATCCTGGGCACACGCAAGTCAGAAGCCTGCAGAGAAGTGTTCCCTTTTTTTTGACTTCTCCTACCCCAACGAGTGCTCTCTAACTTTTTTTCTCTTTCAATCTCATGTCGTGTCCATGCTTTTCTCAGGTTTGTGGCCGTATCTCAATTTTTTTGGTGGCCTCCCTGTTTTGTTCATGTTCGGGCCAATTTATAGGCAAGGGCTTTTGTAAAATTTCATTTCCTTTTTCATATCAAGATACATGAAAATCACCTCGCAAATGCAATATTTCGACATCTCTTCTAGCCTTGTTTGATTTCCTTTGTATCTTTCCACATTGGACTGCAAAAAATAAATATTCTTCACCAATTTTTTATTGCATATTACCAAGGATTTAAGATTGTAATAGGATATTCTCTCCAATAGCTAGATGAAGCTCTTGTATGCGTTGTTTCTCTAGCCTTAGACTTGACAGGTACTTTAGACTACATATTGCAGAAGCCTTTGTAAGCATGTCAAACTGGAGGCTTGTTGACAACTTTGACAATTGATCTCAAGCTAGAATTATTTCTAAGCACTTTAAACACTCTAGCTTGCGGAGAGAGCTATTGATTTGTGGTGACTTTGGACAATGGTCATCAAAAACTAGTATCCTCAAATTCAAGCACGTTGAGAAGTCGGCAGCGGTTGAGAGATGACACCTCATAAGATGTATAACTTTCAAATCATGATTCGCCTACAAAATAGTTAGAATTTATTGAAATATGGCAAGGGAAATGGCTACAAACATATCCACGTGATATGAAACCATACCAAGCATGGCCCCCATCCATTCCAATTTTGTGGAAAATTGCTATTTGAAAGCTTGAGCACAACTAAGTTCCATAGATATAGATTGATTGCTTGCAAATTTGAAGGGCAAGGATGCCAAGAGAGCCATCATAAACTTGAGAGAAGATTCTTAAAGTCTCCTACCAAATTCTCTCCTTCCAATTCCAACAATCTTAGGCTAGGCAGCCTTGAAAACTCTTCACTTGTAAGTCATTCTCTTTTGAAAGTCTTGTTAATTTGAGCGCTGTGAGTTTCTCTGTTCCTTGACAACATGAAAAGAAATAAGTGAACTTTCCATAGTGAAAAAAAAAGAAGAAAAAAACTACTATTTCCATAAGTCTTAGACTTGATCTACATGTAAATCATTATGCTTGCTTCTACTATCATATTGGAAATGTAAGCTAATAATATCTTTCACTAGATATAATTATATTATCTTCACTCAAGTTAAATAATTGTTTTCTCTTCCTTGGACAAGCCAGATAGAAGAGCACATTCAGTGTATAAGCTGAAATTTGAGCTAATGTCAATATATACCTTTCTAGTCTGCACTACATCCAATGCAATCTCGGGATACCACAACCGACTACACTTCCTAGGAAATTTGAGGTCTTCTTGTTGAATAGTTTCTCTTCCAAGATCTCTGAATAGGTCATGCATCAATAGTCTATCATTTTCATCAACCATTATCAAAGACATACGGGCGAGGACATTGACACCACTTCTCGGGAGAAAATCCAATGCTTTCCACATATAATATGGATGGATTCTTTCTTCACCAATAAAGAAGCATGCAATATCAAGAAAAATTTCTCTCTCTACATCCTTTAGCACTTTGAAACTAATCTTTAATTTATCCATGACGTCTTGATTTGGAACTAAGTTTGAATTCTTCAATGTGTCTTTCCAAAGTCATTTACTTTTGCAATAAAGAGAGGAATGGATAATTTCAAGAGCCAAATGAAGTCCATCAACTTTGCTAATAATATTGCAAGAAATATTTCTGTAGTCATATGGAGGGGAACCCATTTTGGAAGCATGCTTACTAAAAAGCTGAAGAGCATGATGATAGCATAATTCTCTCATTTGATAGATTCTAAACTCTTCAAAACACGTTTGGACATTCTTTTCTCCGATCTCCTCTTTGATTGGGACAAAGTTAGTGTCTCGTGTTGTAATAATGATTCTGCTCCTTAAACCAAACCAATCATGCTTCTCTGCAAGTTTGGAGAGTTGATCCCACTTATCTAGTTCATCAAGCACAATGAGAATTTTCTTGTTGCGGAATCTTCTTTTAATTTGGTTAATCCCTGCATCAAGGTCAGAGATCTCCATTGGTTTGAAGTTGAGAATATCTAATAATAACTGTTTTTGCAAATGAACGATTTTGCCAACTTGTGAAGCTTCTCGAACATTGGAAAGAAAGCTGCACCCATGAAACTGACAATAAACTTGGTTAAAGACAACCTTGATAAGAGTCTTCTTACCAATGCCACCCATATCATGGATTACCATATAATGTACATCAAGAGAACCTTCATCTAATAGGCACACAATGTCAACAACATCTTCAACACGATCCTGGATACTAACTGATCAAGCAGATTTTTCTCTCTTTTATTCAGCCTGATCAAAAGTTCAGCTGTGACTAATTTAATGAGTTCACCTGGCTATCATATTAGGTACAAAAGGGGTCTATTCAGAAAGATCACAGATACAATATTAAGTTCAGGAATATTGTTAAGAACACAAATTAGCCATGGAGGGAGAAATATAAAAGGAAATCGCCCCCAACCCAGTGTTAAGAAAATCAGCCGACCGTCCCCCCTCAAAAAAATTGAATATATTACTCCACAAATATAAAAGGAAAAAAAAGATCAATTTAAAGAAAATCACCGCAACCCAGTGTTAATTCAATTAAATAAAAAGTAATCTCATATATAGTTTCAAGCTCTAACTTTATTTTTATTAAAGAGTCTATCAAAGTCTATGCCAATTATACTCGAACGGATTACAATTATGTATTGTATCTAATAGCCAAAGATGAAAATTGTTAAGATAAGAATGAAGTCTTAAACTTATAAAAGATAACCTCTCATCCTTAAATTGTAACATCGAAACCTTTGGATTTTATTCCTTTAAATATATGCAAAGGATTTGTTTATTCCTATTTTATTGCTCACATACACTGTGTGCTCTCTTTCCTAGTTTTGCATGGATAAAACTAATAATAATAGGTAAATTATTTTCTATATTAAACCTTCCTAAAATTGATTTAGAAATTTTAAAAAAAGTATTTATATCGTCTCTAAAAGATGCAAATCAATATTGAATTCAAATTGGATTCATCATGGCATAGTAGAGAAATCATCTTGCATATATTGTTCTACATCTTGCCTTCTATGTATTAACAATTGTTTTATGTTATTTATTTCTTAGTATTATTTATTTTGTAAGAAATTAGTTCTTCTTAAAAATAACTTTTAAAATTTCATATAAGTAAAATCACGACAACTAATTTTTTTTTTAACATATTGCCTTTGATACTTCGGAATGAAATGGAATCAACAAGGGAACAGAATATGACCACAATACTTTTTGGTTGGTGAGAATCATGGGAATAATGGAAATTCTTATAGTTGGTTGTTAAAGAAAAAATACAGCAGGAATGGTATCCAATGAGAGTATGCTGATGAATTCCGAAAAATTTAATTTCCATGGCACTTATATGTATTATTCATAGAATCATTGTATTTAAATTAAGCTAATATCCTTTTATAATTACAGTAGAATAGTATATTAAGGAATCTTTCTTAAATATGATTTAGAATTATTAGTGCTTTAGGAAAAAGAAAGCTCAAGCCTTACCCTCTATCTTTGAAATTCCATCCTTTGATACTAGCAGCCTCCCTCAAAGCCTCCTTCCGTCGTTGCACGACATCGCACCCAAACTTCTGCTCGTGCTTCTGCAAAGCATCGTGGTAGCGCAGTTTTGAGCTTGACATCTTCGAGATTCACATTAAAGAAGATTGGCAAGATCATTGTTTTGTTGTCTCTATTTCTCGAGCAATCCACCATGTATGCAAGCTCGTGAAAACACCATGCGCTTAACGCATGGTTTCTAGAAAAGATGAATCTGCAGATTGTGGATCTATTGATTGTGCCCTCCAATTTGCCTCCGAGCAGGTCAGGGAGGAGCAGGGGACGGGGGCGTAGGACTTGGAGGCGAGCAGGCGGAAGACAGGCTGCGAGGGCGAGCTCGGGGAGGTGCAGCGGAGCCAGGAGAGCTCGCTGCCAGTGTCGAGGACCATGGTGGCGGGCTGCAGCGGGGACCCGAAGGAGAGAGCAACGGTGATGGTGACGTTGTGGCAGAATGGGAGCTTGCCGGCGGCGGTGGAGGCTCTTGTCCTCGGGAGGGACGAGGAGAGGCGCGGGACGTGCTGGGTTTTGAGCGTGAGTAGGAGTGGTTATTGTTGATGTCGGTTTGGCGTCGGAGGCGACAGAGAGAGCGTGCATTTAGAGTTGAAGATGGCGGCGAAGAAGAGGAAAGCGAGGTGGTGGAGACGGGAGCGGCGGCCGAGAACGGCCATGGACAGGTTTTGAAGGAGGTCCTTTAAGGGAGGGAGGGAGGGGGTTCTGGTTCTGGTTCTGATTCTGGATGGATGGAAGATGAGAGGTAACGAAGGAGACAAGAATGCAGGCGTACGTGTTCGTGTTCGTGTCGTCTGGACAATGGCCGACTTTTCAACGTGCGATTACTTTCGAGGGCAACCGAGTTCGTGCCTCATCGATGGTTGTTTTATACTGTAATTACTTCAGCTGAAACTTTTTTCTTAGGTTCATAAAGTTGTGTCATATTACATGTCGTTTTTGTTGTCCGAAAACAGTTGGTACTTGGAACAATCTATTGTCAAAATATAGTTACTATCTTTAAATGTGGCACGAGGGTCGGTGCTGCTCGCAGCGGCTAGGCCGTGACGCGATCAGCCCGCCTGATGGGCGCCGCGGAGAGGTGGAGAAGGGGAGAGGCGGGAGTCAGGTTGGCCGGGTCGGATGCAAGGATCCAATCGGGCATTTAGGGTCTGGTTTTTTGGGCTAAGATGAATTAGGCCTGTTGGGCTTATCCTGTTTTCTTAGGCCAGATTTGGGTTTTTGTTAAGCATATGGGCTTGACTAATTCCTCTTTTTATTTCCAATCACTTGTTCTTTATTGACAGCTCTTATAAATTGTATTTAAAAGAAAAAAAACACAAGAATAGTAACTTAGTGAGAGAAAAATAAATCATCCGTTGAGTGTTCATACTCAAAACATTGTATTTCTCTGTTGATACTTTAGTGAATTTCAGCTAAAAGGCTGTCAGCGTTGGAGAGTGGATGTAGACTTGACTTAAGCTGAACTATTATAAATCTTGTGTTCAATTTTTTCTTCCATTAATTCTTTTTGATTTGTTCATTATAATCTTTTTTTTTTTGAACTTATGACATTTCTAAACCATCTTTAATTGAGTTTGAATTTATTTCATAAGTTTGGTGGCACTTTTAGTCAGATTTTGCTTGAAATATAACTTATTCTGCATTTATTTTTATTTTTTTTTACACCTATTTACCCTCTCTCTAGGTAGTAATAGTAGCATTTTCAGTTTTAACTTTTCTAGCAATGTCAGAATGCAAAACGACATTGTTTTCGGCTTATCTAGGCACATTAGCGTTTTAGCCTGATTTTTTCGCTGTTAACACTTAACTGATCAATTTTGTTATGATTTTAACATTTAAGCGTACATTTTCTAACCTTTAGTACTTTAAATGTCTTCCCATGCCAAATTTTAGGTCTAGGTGTCCACTTTCCTGGCAATTCCTTTTCTAGCGCATCCAACAAGTTTGCCTAGGGCATCCTTCACTGTTGCTTTGACATCTTGGTCTATTGTAGTCCCTATAGCGTCCCGGCAAACCAGTGACCTTCAGCAAACCTCCGACGCCTCAGTCGTGATATTGTGGCCTCCCCAAGTTCCTTGCAGTCTCGTGGCCAGTTTGGCTTCGCTCAATTCAATGCCATACCCCACAGCAGCATTATTGTCTATCTCGTACAATTATTCTCCGTTCATTGCCCAGCGTAGCACTGCTCCCCTCTACCGAGTTCTCAGGCATTTCTCATGGCCTGGAAATCTCTGTTGGTCGGCAAATCTGGCCCAGCATCAGAGACTTTAGTCCCGTGTGATTTAGGCGCCCACAAGGGTTCGCTGTGTAGGTCTCGGTCTTTGACTGGCCTAGAGGGGATTCTTACTGTATATAAGTGTTCATTTATTCTCTTTAGTTAGTTAATTCCAGTATAGGATTTTAAATAAGCATTATTAAATATTGCAGCCTAGGTTATCTAATCATGTTTTGATTAACCAAGACGTATTAGGCCTCCCGACCTTTAGACATAAGTCAGACCCTAATGTCATCTTGCATGACTTGTGATGATTGATTTGATTAAGTTGGAATTCAATTGCTTTGAATTAACATGTTATCAATGAAACGATGAATTTTAAGTATGTGTGTTTCATTGTATCACAATATTATCAATCGTCATTGTAGTCACTTGCACTTTAGGAGTTTTCATATTTAGGATCATGCATTATTGTTCTCATAATGCATATAGACTTAGAGAATGTTAAATTTTAGAAAGCATATAGATTTAGGACGATTAATAATTTTTGTTAAATATAAAATCAAATAAACAATGTCACATAGATTGCATGTAGACCTAGGGTCAATTTAGTCTCATATCATATAGTACATGTCATGTCATATGAATATTCTTAGGTTATTCGCACTACATAGTTAATATAGTACAAAATATATAGGAGTTAGCATCGCACCATGTAATTGTTAGTCCTGTGGCTAAGTGATTCGAGTCTTGGGATTTAAATTTATCATTTTCATAAAAAAAAATCATAGAATAAAACAGCACTTCATGATTGCATATATGTAAAATGTCCCACCTTGCACATAGAAAAGAAAAAGGGTAATTTGTCTTTTCATTGATTAATAAAAGAAAAGGAACAAAAAATCACATTAGTCAGTCTCATATACATTGCATCAATTAGGAAAAAATAGTTTAGTATAGATTGCATTTCAATTAGTCATATCATGCATAATACTCATGCAATCCACCTGAATATATTTCTAAAATAATAATTTGCAGAAACTTTGTGGTGATGGATAGAGATACACTTTGCTTGCTTAACATCCAAATTCTCAAAGTTTTTTGCAATTTATTTACTGCATTAATTATTGGATGTTACTTTTTTGAGTGCGAACCCACACCCACATGTTAGCAGCGAAGGAAAAAAATGGAAAAAAACTGCATACAAAATATTTTCGAAATAAGGAGAAAATGTACCGAAATAGCATTAGATTAATCTAGCGTAACACAGTTCTCAAATCCATTGAATCTTTGGTTCATAGAATAAACTTATACTCCCGCAATTTAATTGGGTGTCTAATCGACCTTAACCAATTAGCGGTTGCTCTAAAAGGTATGGTTGAATTGAGTATCAAGTTATGATTGATAGGATTGCAAGACGTGATATGTCAACCTTCACCGACTCATGTTAGAACTAGAAAAAGCTTGAAGCATAATCTTCGGAAACTTAGCCGTCGGACGATGGAAGAAATGATAACACATTATAAGTGCGGGCCGGGGTTGGCGAATTGGGAGGCATGGTGGAATTGAGTCCCAAGTAGAATAAAACTATAGCAGAAAAAATGATTTATTTTATTTATTATATAGTAATACGCCTAACAGAAGAAGAAAAATAATTTAACAAGGAAACAGACATTAAGAGTCCATATCTCCCCCGTCACTACCCATATTTTGGTTTCAAGGCTTCATTATATAAGCCCTTTTGCAATATTATCATTTAATTTTCATAACAAATGCATTTCGGTAACGGATGGGAGCAATCCTAAAGGTTAAATTCTTGAAGATACATAGAATTCCATTTCCCAATTAAGTTATGAGTTTTTGGAGCATACAGTTGCGAGGCAGTCTATTTTGTTCTTCTTGTTCTTCATAGGACGGATAAAGTTGTTCATAACAAGAGACTAAGACTCCGTTTGTTTCACGGAAAATAACTTCCAATAAAACGTTTTCTGGATTTTCAGTGTTTGTTTCACGGAAAATAATTAGTCAAGGAAAATGTTTTCCATCATTAGAAAAAACAACATTTAAAAGTGAAAAAAAAAATGTTTTTCACTTTTCAAAAGTGGAAAACATTTTCCATAACTTCTTCCACCTTACTTCTTTTCACCAACACATTTTTGTTTTATTTTTATACTTTCTTTTTCTTTTTTTTTTTTTTTTTTTTTATATTTTTTAAAAAAGTCGAAGGTTTTTTTTTTTTTCCTTTTTTTTTTCTTTTCTTTTCATCTTCTTCCTTGGCCTTGGCCGGTCGCCGACCACGATGGCAACCGGCGACCGGCCATGAGCCAGCTCAAGCCTCGCCCCAGGCTGGTGAGGCTTCTCCTAGCCCGATTTGGGGAAGTTGAGCTCAGGCCTCGCTAGATCAGTCTAGGTAGAGTGTCGCTAGCACAGGGGCGGAGCTCGAGCCTTGCCGGATCTAGTGAGTGGGTGGGCTCGGGCCTTGCTTGAGCTCGGGCTCTCGATCCAAGCGAGCTCGAGCTCGACCGCCAGATCCGGCGAGCTCACGGCTTGCCAAAGCCTAGCAAACCCGTGGCGAGCTCGAGTGAGATCGGCCGAGCCTCGAGCTCGCCGGATCTCGTGACCGCGTCTTGGTCAACCGCCGGGGTAGCCGGCCATCATCAGGCCTACAGCAGCGGAGGAAGGAGGAGGAAGAAGGAGGAGGAAGGAGGAAGGAAAAGAAAAGAAAAAAAAAAAAAGAAAGAAAAAATAATAAATAATAAAAATTTCAAATTTTTAAAATACAAATAATTAAAAAAATTCATTTAAAAAATAAAAAATAAAACTAATTTTTTGGTCAATTAAAAATATTAAAATTCAATTTTTTTGATAATTTTTCCCAAATAATTAAATTAGTTAACAAATGGTGGAAAGTATTTTCCACTGAAGTTTAGGTTTCAGCTGAATACCGGAAAATATAGTCATTTTTCAAGAAAATAATCTTCTAGAAATTATTTTCCAAAAACGTGATATTTTTCGCGAAACGAACGGACCGTAAATATATTTTCAGTAATATGTAAGGCATATTACTTTATTAGTGACAAACAAAAGATTAATAATAGAAGAAATTTGTTTATTTAGCCGCCATTACTCCTCAAAAAATAACCAATTTATTTTTGTAGAATGAGTTCGGATAATATCATGTTATTGGAATAGAATGTTGGCAGGCAAGGAGAAATCACTAGTTCGGTTATGGAAATGATGATCTCATAATTAAGTAAAACCTGCTGTCTACCAAGCTTTATTCAAGGAAAATTATTAATCCGTCAATCGGGCATAATAATTAGTCTCGTCCTCGTCTCTTCTCCGTGCCATTATTGTGTTATGGCGAGATACTTCCGCACGCAACATCACTCTTCAGGTTTTATTTCTACGTCAAGTCAGGTGGTACGTCACGTTAAGAGACATTACTTGGATTCTTGATGAGGTGGCAGCCCCTGAATGAGGAGGCCGCGAAAGTTTATCGGACGCATTAAATGACGAAGGAGAAATTCCCACCGATCGTTGTCCTTCCAATCGAGAACCACACGTCGGACGCGCAAGCCAATCAATTCGTTCGCGAGAAGCCAAAAAGTTTTCCACTCCCCATTTTTCATTGTCTCCTTCGACCTTCAATCATGACGAGAACTTGAGCAAATCTTAGGCCTTGTTTAGTAACTATCCAGGCAGAGTCAAATTTTGATTCTTTCTTCCCGAAATCAGTTTGGGAATAGAATCGCATTTGGTAAAAATTTTATTCCCGAGAACAGATTGGGAGTAGAATCAAGAATAAAAAAAAAAAATTGATTCTTGTTCTACAATAAAAAAAAAGAATCAAACTTAACTATTCTTCTATTTTATTCTTCTTCTTCAATCGCGTGCCACCATCCGCCGCTGTTGCCACCGTCCGTTGCCGCTACCAGTCGCTGACAACCGGTTCGGCGAGCTTGCTAGGCTAGGGCGAGGTCTGACAAGCTCGGCGGAGGCAAGTATAGCTACCGATGAGGCTTGGCCTCGCTCGATCCAGTGAGGCCGAGCCTCGTCGATGGCCAAGCAGGCCTCACCGGGGCTAGATGAACCTCACCCAAGCTCGCCCAGCCTCTCCTAGCCCCGCGTGGCCACCGGCGAGGTTGGGCAAGCCTCCCAATGCCTAGCCCCACCGGTGGCTAGGCCCCGCCGAGGCCGGCCTAGCCACCGGTGAGGCTCGGCAAGGTTGGGCGAGCCTCGCCTAGCCCTTGGCGAGGCTCGGCCAACGAGGGCTGGCCTCGCCAAGGGCCGGCAACGCTTCGCTGAGATCGCCGGTCCGGCGACTGGAAGAAGAAGAAGAAGAGGCAAGCCTCCCAATGCCTAACCCCACTGGTGGCTAGGCGAGCCTCGCCTAGCCCCGACGAGGCTTGCCCAGCCTCGCCGGTGGCCAGGCGGGCCTCGCCCAGCCCCGACGAGGCATGCCCGGCCCGCCGGTGGCCGGGCGGGCCTCGCCCGGCCCCGACGAGGCTTGCCCGGCCCGCCGGTGGCCGGGCGGGCCTCGCCCGGCCCAGCGAGGCCGGCCCGCCACCAGCGAGGCTCAGCAGGGTTGGGCAAGCCTCGCCTAGCCCTTGGCAAGGCTCGGCCAACGAGAGCCGGCCTCGCCAAGGGTCAGCGACGCTTCGTTGAGGTCGCCAGCCCTCGTCTGGCCGGTTGTCGGACCGGCGACCTGCCTGAAGAAGAAGAATAATAATAGGAGAAAAAAAGAAAAAAAAGAACAAAAAGAACAAAAATTATAAAAATTATTTAAAAATTAAAAGAAATTAATTTGGAACAGAATCAATGAAGACGGTATGCAAAAAGCAATTCTATTCAAGAATCGAAATTTTGGATAATTACCAAACGGTTTAAACACTTAGAATCGGTTCCTAACAGAATTAAAAAAAAAAAAATTTTTGATCGAATCTACTCCCTAATGAATCGTTACCAAACGCGCTCTTATCCTCTTTTATATCTATTTTAATTTTCTTGGAGTCTTTTTGTACTTTTCCCCTTTTTTTCTCTCCCAATCAAATTTAGGAATTATGCTCTTCTGATTTAGTTCTAAATTTGAGAATTTGAACTCTCAAAATCTAATTTTAAACCTAGGGGTTCTTCACTCCCAATTTAGATTTGAGAATTTAATAATATTTTTGGAGATTCGATATCCATGTGCAAATTTTCTGTCTCTAATTTTAATGATAATTGTAAGAGTTTTGACATCTTGTTAAACTATGAAGATCTGCTATTTCAAAGGTTATATCCGTATTTATCTAACCTATCACACACACACACACACACACACACACACACACACACACACACATATTTGTGGATGTTGTAGCTGTGAATTCTTTTGCTATGGACAAAAAATCAGCAAGTATATTTTTTTCTTGCAATATGTTTGGCCTCAAAGGAGTACTTTGAAAACTTACGTGAATTTTCCACTCTTGTGACCACAAACTCGTCGCTTTCATTAATTTCTTCAAAAGAACAGCAGTTTAGTTCTCTTTTTCCCGTAGAAACGTATGATGATAGTATAGAGGAAACTGAACCTAAGTGTGCATCGCCAAATGGCAACGTTGTAGTTATTGGAGAATGAATTTTTGGTGTGTTCTCCCGTATTCAGTGATTGACCGCCAATTATTTTGCTTGACAGATCTATTCTTTTGGAAAAAGTGTGTGCTTAACATTATCGGTGCTTTGTTGATCCTCATTGTTTTCTAGATTTGGCTTTGTTTTGTGGTGTTCTGGACTTTACTTTGCTTCGATTTGCTTTACCATGAAAGTCTATATACTTCTCATATATCTTTTTAAGCCATGAATACAAATTTTTTTCAACAAAAAAAAAAATAAAAGAAGTGAGCACCGCACTCATTACTACCAATCTCAATTTTTGCATGCCAATGCTCACACATTTTGAGAGTAATTGTCAAAAGTTATAAATATACTATATTACAATTAATACTAATTTAGTCCTAAACCTTTTGATAATTTGTTGACTGAAATTTCTAACCTTAACTTGGCTATTCTATTTGGCATGGTTAGTATTGATGTGAACAATTTTTACAAATTTCTAGACTGACCCTAGAACTATTCTAGACCGATCGGTTAAGTCTGACCCAGTACTAGGACTACATGGGCTAGTTCCCAATTCCACAAACTGGAAATTTACTATGCCTGATTCAGTTCAAGTTCTAGGGTGGGAACTAACTCATCTTAAGACCAATTATCGATGTGTATATTCCTTATGGGTGATTGGTTATATAGTTGGCGGGTTCTAGATTTGAAATCTAGAACCTATCCTATTAAAATTGGTTTCCAATTTTTAAAGCTAGGAACTTACCTTGTTTGTCTCGAAACCAACTTTGGAATCTACCTTATTTGTCTGGTTTGATTTTAGGGTCTACTCTTGAATTTTTTTTTTTTTTTGCTTCATATTTTAGAAAGGAGAAACGATTGTATGACAGTTTTTGGATTCTTGTGAGAATAATAACATGTTTTAAATAATAAAAAGTTAAATAAAAAATAATTATAAATTATTGTGAGGTCAACTTCCTCAAGAGTTTGTGGCTCAAAACAAATTGTTATTGTTATTCCTTTACCAAAAAAAAAAATTGTTATTCTAACAGTAGTCCAAAAAATGTTATGCTAGCAAAGCTCTTTAAAAAACAACTTAAAACAAATATCGATTATAGCAATATAAAATTAGCAACAAAATAGCTTAAAGTAAAATATCAATGTAAAACAAACAGAAATATAAAGTAATGGGGAAATTAAGTGTTAGCAATGCATAATGATCATTTGTCCGGAGCATGAAGTATCAATCTCGAGCACGAAAGGGAGAGGTTTGCTTTTGTCTATGCCCCCAATCATATTTAGTTTGCGAAGAGAAAATAATTAAAAACAAAAACAAAAAGCGTACTAGTCTAGTCCGGTCAATTTGGTTCCGCACTTAAAACCAAAAACCGGACCGAATATCGTGGGTTCCAAATTTTGGGAATCAAAAACCCCGTAGAACCAATTGATTTGGTTTGGTACTCGATTTGGAGCCAGATTGGTGCTTACCTTCAGACAAGTTAAATTTTGAGAGAGCTGCCCTTATTTTCATGGCTACATATATGAGATATTCAACTTTTGCATAATACAACTTGAATTTCGACCACAAAAAAAAAAAAAGTACAACTTGAATGACAAGACATATTAATCAGACCTTCAAATCAAATAAAAAAAAGTGTTTTGAGTAAATAAATGTTTGCCCTCCGTACCTTATCTATCTACCAGTCCAAGAAAGGGAGAGTTTGCTTTTGTCTATGCCCCCAATCATATTTAGTTCGCGAAGAGAAAAATAATTAAAAACAAAATAAAAAAAAAGCGTACTAGTCTAGTCATGTCAATTTGGTTCCGCACTTAAAACCAAAAATCGGATGGAATATCGTGGGTTCCAAATTTTGGGAATCAAAAACCCCGTAGAACCAATTGATTTGGTTTGGTACTCGATTTGGAGCCAGATTGGTGCTTACCTTCAATCAAGTTAAATTTTGAGAGAGCTGCCCCTATTATCATAGCTGCATATACGAGATATTCAACTTTTGTATAGTACAACTTGAATTTCGACCACAAAAAAAAAGAAAAAGTACAGCTTGAATGACAAGGCATATCGATTAGACTTCCAAATCAAATAAAAAAAGTGTTTTGAGAAAATAAATGTTTACCCTCCGTACCTTATCTATCTACCAATCCAAGAAAGGGAGAGGTTTGCTTTTGTCTATGCCCCCAATCATATTTAGTTCGCGAAGAGAAAAATAATTATAAACAAAAACAAAAAGCGTATTAGTCTAGTCCGGTCAATTTGGTTCCGCACTTAAAACCAAAAACCGGACCGAGTATCGTGAGTTCCAAATTTTGGAAATCAAAAACCCCGTAGAACCAATTGATTTGGTTTGGTACTTGATTTGGAGCCAGATTGGTGCTTACCTTCAGTCAAGTTAAATTTTGAGAGAGCTGCCCCTATTTTCATGGCTGCATATATGAGATATTCAACTTTTGTATAGTACAATTTGAATTTCGACCACAAAAGAAAAAAAAAATAGTACAGCTTGAATGACAAGGCGTATCGATCAGACTTCCAAATCAAATAAAAAAAGTGCTTTGAGAAAATAAATGTTTGCCCTCCGTACCTTATCTATCTACCAGTCCAACATACGATGCTACAAGGCGTGCCTTAGCCTCATTGCCTACCTAGGTCCAGGTTACGTTGAACCTAGGTAGGCTCCTCTAAGACACGGAGGAGGTCTAGCCTTCCCAGCCAAGCTTTACCATGCCTGTCCACTTGATTTACAGTGGTGGCGGGCTGCTTGGATACTCCCGAAATAATGCCTCGGGGTCATGGTACCTGACTCTCCTTGCAGCTAACCAAATATTTTTCCTCCAGAGTTAGCAGGAAGTACGGGCCACAGCCAAGCGGGGTCTCCCACCTCAGAATGGATCTTCCGTCTAGAGGACCCTTGAGCTTTTTAAGGACCTACTTGGGTCTGCCCTCCATTCCTTATCTATCTACCAGTCCAACACAATGCTACAGCCTATAAAAACCATTGATAGGGTTTCGACACTTACAGAAAGCCTCTACCCTCTAGCGTTCTTTATCTATTCACCTAAATCAAGAAAGCAGCGAAAACGAAATGTCTCTTCAGATTTTAGCAATCCCATCTTCTTCTCCTGCTCAAGAAACAAGTCGCGTCGTTGAACGCCGTTTAGCAAATTTCCATCCAAGCATATGGGGGGATTATTTTCTCAAATATGCTTCTGACTCCAACTCGATGGTATCATTTAAATTGTTCTTTTTCTTGGATTATATTCGAGAACATAATAATCTTGAATGATGGGGCACCATCCCACAGCATTTGAAAAAGGGGAGAATTACCAAAAAAGTCCTAAACCTATTGCAATTGTGCCAATTCAGTCTTAAACTTTTTTTTTGATCCAATTTAGTCCTAAACCTTTTATAATTGTGCTAATTCAGTCCATTTGGCCAAAATTGGCCGGCCGGCGCTGACGTGGACGCCGGCGGAGGACAGCTGGCCGGCGAGGTAATTTTTTAATATTTTTTCGAATTTTTAAATATTTTTAAAAATTTTTTAATTCTTTTTTTTTTTTTTGGCCTTCTTCTCCTTCCTCTGGCCGGACCTCGCCGGCCACTGGCGAGGCTCACCCCGCCGGCCATCGCCAGATCTGGTGAGGCTTGGCCTCACCGAGGTCGAGCCTCGCCGGATCCGGTGATGGCCGCCTCGTCGGCCACTAGCGAGGGCGAGGGTCGACCTCGCCCAGTGGGCAGCGAGGCTGCCGTCGCCATTGCTGCCCCCGCCGCCTCCCCCGTCCCCGATTGTCGGCACGATCTCCCCCTCCGAGCTCAAGCGGCCCTCCCCAGCCGTGACAGTCGCCAAAACCTTGTTCCAGCGCCTCTGGGACCGACGAGGACGAGATTGAGCTCCTCCGCGGGTTCCTCGACTACACCACGCGGCGCGCGGGGGCTTCACCCTCGCCGGTGGCCGGCGAGGGCCGAGCTCGCCGGATCTGGCGAGGCTCGGCCTCGCCCGGCAAGCGAGGCCGCCGTCGCTAGATCCGGCGAGGCTCGGCCTCGCCCGGCCATGGCAAGGTCGAGCCTCGCCGGACCTCGCCGGATCTAGCGACGGCCGCCTCGCCGTCGGCCGGGCGAGGGTCGCCTCCGCCGTGGCCGACGAGACCCGACCTCGCCGGCCCTCACCTCTGGCCGGCGCCGGCCAGCCAGAGGAGGGAGAAGAAGGCCAAAAAAAAAAAAAAATTAAAAATTTTAAAAAATATTTAAAAATTCGAAAAAAATAAAAAATATATTAAAAAATATTAAAAAATTACTCGCCGGCTGGCCAATTTTGGCCAGATGGACTGAATTGGCACAATTATAAAGGTTTAGGACTAAATTGGACAAAAAAAAGTTTAGGACTAAATTGACACAATTGCAATAGGTTTAGGACTTTTTTGGTAATTCTCCCTTTGAAAAAATAAAGGAAAAGAAGTTTTAGTTGATTTGAAACTCCATGCATGTGTTGATCGTTAAATGATTCAAAATTTCTACGTGAACCTTGTGGCATGCTCATAAAATTTAACAACTGTCGAAAGCGTTTCTCTGCTATTAAAAGAAATAATCATGACGGAATGATTTTTAGGTAATTCAATTCATATTTATCATGGTCAATCGGGTCATTTGACACAAAATGTATTTCTTGCATTCTTACTAATTCATGTCATTTGAACTTTCAATTTATTTATTTATTTATTTATTGTAGAGTTCTCCTGCTATAGTTGAGGATCGAATCGAGGGATTGAAAGGAGAAATGAGGAAGATGTTGATAGGTGCTATGGATAAGCCTTCACAGAAGTTGAACTTGATCGATCAAATCCAACGCTTAGGAATTGCCTACCATTTTGAAATTGAGATATATCAGCAGTTGGAACAAATTCACAAAAGCTATTTCGAATTGCATGATGGTGATAACGACAACGACCTACACACGATTGCTCTTCTCTTTCGATTGTTGCGACAACAAGGTTATGCAATTTCATGTGGTATGTAATGTTCTAATTCTCGTTGATCGATTAGTTAGCCAAATTATATTGCGGACATCAATTTGACAGTCCATTTAATTTATTAGAGTGAACACATAGGGAGAAGACCACTAGAAGTGTAAAAAGTAGCATATGGCGCTTACTTTAGTATAAAAATTTTTGCCGGCTCACTTAAATATTAGATTGGAAAAAAAAAAAAAAGATCACTAAGTGTCTCCGATAAGAAATTCTAGCCAAAAAAATTACATAAATTTTTTATTTAAAAATTTTATCTGACGTGACATTTTTTTTACACTGAAATGATCACTTTTTAAGAATGCTCGGCACTGAAGTGATCATTATTTAATAATGATTGACACTAATAGTGATCACTTTTTAACCTGATACACAACGTTGTTTAAGGGTTGTATGTTGATTGGGCATGCCAACGAGTCACGTAAGATTGAGAAATTAATAAAATATGGCCACGTCAGAATTTTGGTGATCCAAATCGAAGTTAGTACTTAAGTGATCCCAAAAAAATATTTGACATTAAAATGAGTTCTATGCGCAACTTTTGGCACGTTTAGGGTCCTTCACCCCATAATATCATTAACATGTTTGGTTTGCTCTAGTTTTGATTTGTTTATTAGTTAACTTTCTCTATACGGTTCTCGTATTCCAAGTTCTTCAAAATGTCTTGCTTTGAAAGGTGAATAGTCCTTTCTTCTAATTCCTCAGTTTAGTATTTCGGTTTTTCATCGATTCCAGTTGATCTAGATGTTGAAGATGAATTTTTCATAGTATCTCATAATAGTATCTTTTCTCATGTTTTGTTTTGCCATTTAGAAATCTTTAACAAGTTCAAGGACATCAATGGGAATTTCAGCGAATCACTCATTGTTGATGTGCAAGGACTACTAAGTCTATTTGAAGCTTGTCATATGAGGTTTCATGGTGATGATGTTTTGAATGATGCACTTGCTTTTGCTATGACTCACCTTGAGTCAATTGATAAAGGAAAAGCAAGCCCTAATCTTAAAAAACAAGTGAGGCATGCCCTAAAACAACCAATCCACAAGGGAATACCGAGGCTAGAGGCAAGGAGCTACATTTCACTCTACCAAGAGGAGCCTTTGCATAATGAAGTACTGCTATCCTTAACTAAACTCGATTTCAACTTATTGCAAGAGCAACACCAGAAGGAACTTGGTAACCTTACAAGGTTGGTTTCATGATACCATGTTTGAAGTAGCTAGATGTTCTAAGAACACTAAATCAACATAGATTGATTCGTGCAATTTCAAGTTATTTTGAACTAATTCATTTACTAAAGTGACAACGAGTGTCTTCTCTTTGGCTCATCGGTCTTAAGTGCTTTCTATTATCCCATCAATGATGTGTTTGCCTTAAGCAGGATTTATGTTGTTCATTATAGGTGGTGGAAGGATTTAGATGTAGAAAGGAAGTTCCCATTTGCTAGAGATAGACTTGTGGAGATATATCTTTGGACGTCGGGAGGTTATTTCGAGCCAGAGCATAAAGCCACAAGGGAAATACTAACCAAAGTGTTTAGCATTGTTACCATTATCGACGACATCTATGATGCCTATGGCACATTGGAGGAACTAGAACTTTTCACTGAAGCAATTGAAAGGTAGAGTTCACCCTCGGATGCTTTTCTCAGTTTACCAATTCTATATACTAATTCTAATTTGATCAACTATTAGTTAGGGTCAAGTGTGATATTTTCTTAACTTGAACTCAGGTGGGATGTTGAAGTCAAAGATGGATTACCAGAGTACATGCAAGCATGTTATAAGATAGTTCTTGATTTGTATGATGAAATTGGCTACGAGGTGACTAGAAAAGGGCGATTGGACTACCTTTTCTATGCAAAAGAAGCGGTAAGCCATTCAAGGTTATATTAATCAAATGCAATTTTTACTATGTCCACTGGCAACAAAATATCAGGTTTTTGGATAAGGATGAGAGACAGTCATATATTTAAGTCTGCTGAACACATTAAAGTTCAAATTTTGATGTAGCTTTGTGTTTGAAAATGAATCCTTAGATGAAAAGCCAAGTGAGAGCGTACTTCACTGAAGCCAAATGGTTCCATCAAAACCACATACCGACGATGGAGGAGTACATGCCCATTGCATTACCAACCATTGCTATTGAATTGCTGTTGGTGATGTTGTTGTTGTTAGGAATGGGAGATACTGTAACAAAAGATGTTTTTGACTGGCTATTGTATAGCAACCCCAGGATAGTGAATGCTATGAAAGTAGTCTTTCGGCTCATGGATGACATCGCCGGACACAAGGTATATATAAGCTACACTAGTGAACAACATTACCTTATCTAAATTTTGTCTAATAGATTTTATCAAAAAGATAAAAATAATAATTTCCATGAGATATGTGTTTACAGTTTGAGCAAGAGAGAGGTCATGGGCCATCTTCAATGGAGTGTTTCATGAAACAATACGGAGTTACGGAGGAAGAGGCTAAGAAGGAACTCCATAATCAAGTGGCCAATGCATGGAAGGACATTAATGAAGGGTTGTGCTGCTCGACCAATGTCCCTAGGCAACTTCTTGTGCGAATTCTCAATTTTACACGAGTTGTGCATGTGGTGTATAAAGATGAGATAGATCTCTTCACTCATGCTGGAACCAAGTTAAAAGAGCACGTTACTAATCTATACATCAATCCATTGCCAATGTGATGGTTCGGAAGAACAAGTACCTAGCCGTTGTAGACTGCATTAGACAGTTTCCGAATCTGCTCTGCGTAAAATCTGAATTGTGCGTCAACCGTTAAATATTACTCTTCTTTAGCCCGAGATGAAGTAAAATAAGGGGCCTGTAAATATGTGATATTGGAATATATTAATGTTCGATACAATGAGTGGTTCAGTTTCTTTGTATAAACCAATTTTTTTTTTATATGCTTATGACAGTCTTAGTATAGTGACTAGCACAAATTACAATAATTAACAGAAAGGGAGCCAAGTTTCATATTTTCAGTCATTTATCGATCATATATACCTGATCTTGCGATTATTCAATCACTATACCCTTGTGATATAAATTCTAACCTACTTTTAATAGGCCTGATCAGTGATCATATTATAATTTTCATTCATCTTCAAGGTAACTAAACAGTCATGTCTTATCTCACAAAAACCTATCCCCTATCATTTCATATCTTTAACAAGAACGTTACCTAATGTTATTTTTCGTTCTACGTTAATGGAGCAATCTGCTCTACGTAACCTAGGCTTAGAGTTTGATAAAAAAGTAGATTTGAGAAATCAAAATATATTTAGAATTTGATTAAATGTGCTCCATCGAAAAGCAAGCCATGTTTCAACTTCTTGATCAAGCCAAACCCTAATAGATCGTAGTTAGATTGTTGGTTTGGGTTGGACAAGTTTGGGGTCCCATGCGAAAAATAACTATAATTTTGATTGGACATTTAAACTCAACGATTATTTTGCTAAAATATCTTTTCAATAAAACACAATATTATCAGGTAAACTTCATTATCTTCTTAACTAAACAAAGAAAACAAACAAAAGTACAAAGAAATTCAATGTTTATAAGGAAAAAAAAGAAACTAAATTGTTTCCTAAAGCTACGTTTTTCTACTCGATTATGAATATAAATAACGATGATGATCCTTCTAAAATGCTTGTTCTCACTATTCTGTAGGGGACGAGAAGAAGTTGATTTAATTCTAATTAGTCGGCCCTCGGATTTTCATGGTTTTTATTATGTGACGTCACATGCTCACTTTCCGGGTACTAGTAGGGGCAAAATAGACTATAGTCAGTTCACTTTATAAGGTGTTTACTGAGATTAAAATGTTTACAGAGAGGGTTCTTCCCATCGCACCAAAGAAATGTCTTCAGGATCAAAACTTCAAGAAAACTGGTGAACCACATCTCTCTTCAAGTCGTCATCAGATTGAAGCTCCGTTTACTTGCGAAAAAAGCATGCGACTTCTTTGTACGTCAATTCCATTGCCAATGTGATGGTTTGCACGAATAACTTTAAGTACCAAGCCATCGTAGTTTGCCTTAGACGGTTGTTGCGACCTGATCTCCGCCCTTATGACCCTCGGGAAGAAGGAAGGAGGGGAATGTCAGATTTAGGGATATTTGACCACGAAAGTTTCCTCATGGTTTTCATCCACAAGGGCATTATCACCTCGTCCCTTGGATGAATCTCTTGTGAATTCACTTGATCGTGATCACGAGTTCTCCCAAGCTTATATCCTGCGTGCCAGCATAAAGTATCGTGACCCTATTTCGACGTCACAGCACGTCTTGATCAACAGTTTTAAGGTCGAAAGGAAACTAGACTTAAATGTGAGTTTGAATGTATTTTTAACAACTATGATAGCCCTCTCAAGACGTACATCCACCAAAGATGGCATCACTTCACCTTTATCGGCTTCACCATCTCGAGTATGCTAAATCATGATGGTGAACCTTTTCTTAAGGTTCATACCCCTCACGACGGATTCATTGAACGGTTTAGTTGTTCAAAACAACCTAGAAAGAAGATGGAAATTGCCACTAGCCTCGTTTTTGGAAGTCGGCTAGAAAAACCCAATCGAGGGTTAGGAGGTGTCCCTCAATTTCTATGAAACATAATATTTAGATTCGGGGATTTGAGTTACGTTAATATCTCTATTAGCGCCCTTTTAGTACCTAATAATATGTCATGTTTACCTAAGGTGTTCATGCATTTCTTTTTTACCTTTTTGTGATCATCAATCCTAAACTAGCAATCATGCATGGTTGATAATTTTTCGTGCCATTTTATTTCTAAAAAAGATGAAAAGAAGGCAATCAATTGAATTAAAAGTGCGAAACGGTAAGTAAACAACCAAGGAAGACAGTAAATCCATCATGCAATCCTAGAAAATATGAAAACTCAAAATGGTAAGCGATGAGGAAAAACCTACAACTCGTTGGACGTTTATACAAATAATGAGAACCCGAGACATATGTCAGAGAAAATGAATACAAGAATATGGTTGAAATGGACATCGACCTTTCACCATATTCATGTTATCTTTATATTCGAGATCCTAATCTAAACCTAGTCTAAGAACTATAACTAGATGCATACAATGGAAAGAAAGAAATATACACTTCAAAACAATCAAAAGCATGACACAAGGACAATATCCATCAATCAAGTGGAGTAAAGTTCTAGATCAACCAAACTTAGGCCTTGGGGTTGGCCTTTGCAATTCATGCGTAAGTCCCTCTAGACACCTACTCAATTCATTTTACAACGTATAGCCATTATTGACCACTTGTGTTCTCGCATAGCCAATAACCTTTGTAAATATCTAACAAGGCATTCTATGTGATCTCCAAGATTTCCCTTGATATCATGCATCGACCCTAACATACATATAAAAATCACATGCATGAACATGAATTTAACACACAAGCAGGCCATTTGGACCTTATTTCCCAACCAATCAACTAAAAGAGTGAACCGTTGGTGGGTCGCTTGTTACAAGGGCATGCGCCAATCACAAACACAAGTATTTCTAATGAATGACATGATTATATGCATTGGAGGGTCAAAGATGTGTTTGAAATCATTGATAATAGAGAAGTGAAGATTTTTGAGATAAAGTAATATCTTGGTTATGGAATGCATTTAATTGCCAATGCTAATTCAGGACTCGCATAAATGCACTCACAAGCATCGTAGACATTTTAAATACATTTCGCACCATGATTTTCACAATGTCAAATCAAGTATCAAAAAGGAATTTCTAAAGATTTGCTATTGGAAACGTCACATGTAGTAAAACGATTTCAAGATGTAATTCGACAAATCCATTCATTGAAAATTGTTTAACAATGAAGATTAAAAGATTTGAGACAAATTTCATGAAGGTGACATGTCCCAATCCATGCACAAACTAGTCTAAAAATCTAACTAAGCAATCACAATCAAAAACTAATAATAGGAATTTTCAGACCAAGCACAGTATATCAGCAAAATTGGGTAGTAACCATTGATAATTTGGCTATGAGAAAATTACCCAATATGCATGACACAATGTGGAACAATTTTTGTGAAGAAAGTTTTTCTAAAAGAGTAAAGCATGATTTTATAAAAATCAAATAAGCAACAATGTATCAGGAAATTGCCAAAACAACATAACATTGAGTCATTACTATCAAGATTTAACCTACCAAATGAAGTCTAAAAATCACAAAATTCTGTCACAACATAGCTAACATGGTATACAAACAAACTTTATTGAGGGACTAAGTCAAGAATCCTTACAAGAAAAATGATACAAAAATGGTAAAGGTCTGCCTAAACAGGGGTAAAAATAGGAATCCGAATTTGACCCTAAGTCCAAATTCTAATCTAGCTTATAAAAAATGGAAAGTGGACCTAACGACGAGCAATTGACATGAAATTAATGAAATTGAAAAGCTCTAGGTATGCTTTACAATTTCTTAGAAGGGTCTGAGTCCAACTAAGGTCAACTTGATGCTCTAAGACCGGTGTTTATAAAAGGACGGATGTCAGCCATTAAAAAACTAGAACTTAAGCATGCATTACAAAGCCTCAAAATCATTCATGTAATGCACAAATGGCATGAAAATCACACATACAACCTAGAATCTGATACGACAAATGGATAAGGGAATCATCTAATTCTAAGTTGATATGCGAAAATATCATGCGATTCGATGACAATACAAGATGATTAAGCACTTATAATGACATATTCGAATGTTTCTAAGTCTAACAAGCACAATTGTGATATGACTTTCACATACGTAATGATGTTCAAATATGGTGAACTACACATGCACACAAAACTTGTAACATGTAGTTCAAATGTCAAAAAAGCACTAATGTGAAATTTGTCCTTTAAGATGCCCAAGCAGGCATGCAAAAGTACGCACATGATAAGGTTTTAATCCTATAACAAGAATTGAAAACATACATAATTTTGATCACTTAAGGATACATATAAATCCCACCAAAAAAGTGTCATATAGAATAAAAAATGCAAAACATTTTTCGTTAAGAACTCAAAACCTAATTGTGATCCAACGAATGATGACGAAAATAGTAAAACAGATACGGGTTGCTAACCAGTCTTATTGCAGCAGCACCTACGTACATTTACAGATGCAATTGACATATCGAATGATGACGAAATCATATAAATCTTACATCAATAGAAAGCATATGACATGTCTTTTATTCTTCATGAAGGCCTTAAGGTCAAAGAAGTTCAATTTTACGCTTAAATTTGCCTAAGTTCACCTCGGATCAGTGTAGGGACAGACACATGTTCAGATTTAGGAGGCTTGACCTAGCTAAAAATTCAGAAAAAAATTACAGGATACTCTCAAGACAATGAAGAACAAGTTTCATGAAGACAAGTTTTCCCAGAAACCCACATAAAAAGCAGGAAAAAAAATAACAAAACACTGAGGTGGACCAAAGTCAGAACCTAAAGAGCAAAAAAAAAACCTGCAGGAATCGAGCAGATTTTAATGCGTTTTTCGGGGGTCAAATGTTTGTTGTTCAGGCCGTGCGACCTATCGATTCGAAGCTCATAGAATCTACTTTTTTATGTGTAGAAGGCCTCGAGTCAAAATAAGGCCATCCAAGGCGTCGTTTAAGCCAAAACAATAAGCATGTTACAGACACACGAAATTTGCAAATTTGTATTCAAGTCAATCTTCCACCAAAAACTTGCATTTTATCAATCATTAGATTTCAGCAAACCATCGACTAAGCCAATCAACAACATATCTAAACATTTCATGAAACCCTAAGTGCAAATCCTAGTCCCGGTTTGCTATTCTAGCCTCGCTTCATCGAATTCAAGTCTGAAGGGGTTACCTTTTGCTTTAATTTCATCTATTTTGACGTAATCGGACGAAATAGACTTCGCCAGAACATGATTGGAGTTCCAAGGGAGTGGACAGGATCGCCTAGGGATTGGATTGGCACAACTAGACCGCCGGTTCAACCTGCAAAAGAAGCAAAGACCGATCCAAGCTTGGACCGGCTTTGAGACCGCTGGTGGAGATCGAGATCACTGGAGCTGTCTAGTGACTAGCCGGCTGGACTCTAACCACAACCTGGTTGGAGACGGCATAAGGGATGGATTAGATCAGGTCTAGCAGCCACAAAACCACCGCTGACCGCTAGAACGGACAGCCAAGCAACTAGTCTAAGTTGAACCAGTTTGAGGACGCCGGGAGGGATGCGGATGCCGGAGGTCTTCTAGCTACTGATCGGTGGATCTCCAGCCACCTAGATGTTGAGCACAAACCCAAGAATAGATCGGGATAGGTCAGGGATCTTGTAAAAAGCCGTTGGACACTAATTGAAGAGAACCAACCGGTCGGAACCAAAAACTAGTTCCGACGCTAGTCTTGTACTTCGTGATTGAGGAAGGCGAATTGAAGGGAGGCTAGGTGCTGTTTGACCTCGTTGTTACTCCAATCGGGACAGGGAGGAGGTCAAGACCACTGTGGGGGGCTGGCGGTGGCTGACGGCTCGTCGGTGTGAGGCTGATTGGGTGGCAACGCCGAACTGGCGAGGATAGAGAGAGACGGTTAGAGGGGGTGAAAAAAAGAGAGGAGAGGGAGAGTGGTTTGATCTAAAGAGAGAGAAAGAATTCCACAAATGAACCCCCTTTTGATTTTGGAGGGACAATGTTATTTATACCACTCCCAAATTGGTCGATCTTGGACGTTAGTTTGATCCGACAGTAGAAATCCTATTCTAAAAGGCAAAAAATGATTTAAAAAGTTTCACCGTCATCTAGAGGTATCGAGTAATCAATCGGATAGATCCGATTTGAAAAAAATCCGAGCCAAAATAGAAAATTACATTAAAAAGTCTAATTAGGGGCCATATTGCAGTTTTATGAAATTCAAGGATTAATCTACAAAATCATGAGAATTGGGGGTGTAGACGTGAAATTGACATAATGAGGATCTTGGAACCAATCACCGAAAGTCTAAAACCAACTAGCACAGGGCCAAACTGGCTTGCCCGCCAGTGGCTGGTTAGACCGAGTCACACTGGTTTGACTGGTTCTTGTTCGATCCTATCTAATTTTGGTTGATCACACATTTTTGGTCCTCGTGAGTTCAAAAGTTATACAATTTGGTCTCTCAAGGACCAAATTGAAGAGAAAACTTTCCTAATTTGAGGGAAAATTGTCCAATTTTGATTCAATTAAGTCAATTAAACTTCATAAATGTGATCTATGGATCTTCTATTGACTTAATTGAGCAATTATTATGAAAATAACGGACCAAAACCATGGGTACTTAAGATTGAGCTTCAAGGGCTAAAATGATCAATTTTGCAATTTGTTAACCAAAATTGCAAATTAATTGAAATTAAGTTCATTTAATGTTACCCCCACCTACAGTGGCCCAATTAGATAAGGCTCCCATGATCCTTTGCGAGGAGGAGAGGAGTTCGAATCCCGCTGGCCGCACGGGATCTTAAGTGTGACGTCGGGGTGGTGGGTCCTCCGCTAGCGTCGCCCCAGGGTTTGCCCGCCAGCTGTCGGCTTACGGGATTCCCTGGGTCATCAAAAAAAAAAAAGTCCATTTAATGTTGCAATTGCCCTATCCAACTAATTACCCATGTATAGGACCACCTATTGAATTTAAATTGATCTTGAATTGAAGTGCTAAAACTTATGTCAAAAATGAATCAGGGTCTAATATTAAAAATGAACGTTGATTCATGTAATTGGACCCTTAATTTTGAATGAGTCAATTCAAATTTCATTAACTAAGGGTGCGCATGATAAAATTTCTGGAATAACAATTGATTTCTGGCTAGAAATTGATTTCTAGCTAGAAATTGATTTGTTAATTTCTATTCCCCGGACAAGTTTTTGAGCAAAGAAACCCATTTGATAACAACTCAAAATTTTTATTTCTGGAATAGAAATTCGTTTGATAACAAAATAAAATTTCTATTTTTAGGAATAAAAATTGATTAGATTACAACATAGGAAATCCTCAAATACATAATAATAGTCGAAATAATAGTAATACATTACAAAAGTTGAAAATACAATTTCATGGAATTTCTGGCATATTATGGTCCCTTGCTATTTTATTGGCAATGGTTTTCCTAAGCGTATTTATTTGGTTTCCCTCCTCGGTCAATGCATCATTTGCAAGCTTATCTTGCGTAGGTTCAGACAAGTACTACGGATCTCCATATAGAGAAAAGTTCTTATCCATCTTGTCATGATTATGGATGTAATTATGGATGGCACAACATGCAATTATAATATGTGCTTGCTTTCGAATTGCAAATGAGGGCATGTGCCTCAAAATGAAAAAGAGATTCTTTAATGCCCCAAATGATTTTTCAATGACATTCCTTAGAGAAGAATGCCTATAGTACATGTCATGTCATACGAATATTCTTAGGTTATTCGCACTACATAGTTAATATAGTACAAAATATATAGGAGTTAGCATCGCACCATGTAATTGTTAGTCATATGGCTAAGTGATTTGAGTCTTGAGATTTAAATTTGTCATTTTCATAAATAAAAAAAAAATCATAGAATAAAATAGCACTTCATGATTGCATATATGTAAAATTTCCCACCTTGCACATAGAAAACAAAATGTATGCGCATTTAATTTATAGACTTTTAGGGTAATTTGTCTTTTCAATAATTAATAAAAGAAAAGGAACAAAAAATCACATTAGTCAGTCTCATATACATTGCATCAATTAGGAAAAAATAATTTAGTATAGATTGCATTTCAATTAGTCATATCATGTATAATACTGATGCACTCCGCCTGCATATTCTTCTAAAGTAATATTTTGCAGAAAGTTTGTGGTGATGGATAGAGATACTCTTTTCTTGCTTAACGCATCCAAATTCTCAAAGTTTTCTGCAATTTATTTACTGCATTAATTATTGGATGTTACTTTTCTAAGTGCGCAGCCGCACCCACATGTTAGCAGTGAAGGAGAAAAAAAAAAGGAAAAATACTGGATGCAAAATATTCTCGAAATAAAGAGAAAATGTATCGAAATAACGTTAGATTAATCTAGTATAACTTAGTTCCCAAATCCATTGAATCTTTGGTTCATAGAATAAACTTATACTTCCGCATTTTAATTGGGTTTCTAATCGACCTTAACCAACTAGCGGTTGCTCCAAAAGGTATGGTTGAATCGAGTATCAAGTTTTGATTGATAGGATAATGAGACGTGATATGTCAACCTTCACCAACTCATGTTAGACCTAGAAAAAGCTTGAAGCATAATCTTTGAAACTTAGCCGTCGGACGATGGAAGAGATGATAACACATTATGCGTGCGGGCTGGGGTTGGCGAATTGGGAGGCATCGTGGAATGGAGTCCCAAGTAGAATAAAACTATAACAGAAAAAAGGATTTATTTTATTTATTATATAGTAATACGCCTAACAGAAGAAGAAAAATATTTTAACAAGGAAAAATAACATTAAAAGTCCATATCTGTCCCCTGTCACTACCCATTTTTATTTTGGTTTCAAGGCTTCATTATATAAGCCATTTTGCAATATTATCATTAAATTTTCATAACAAATGCATTTCGGTAATGGATGGGAGCAATCCTAAAAGGTTAAATTCTTGAAGATACATAAAATTCAATTTACCAATTAAGTTATGAGTTTTGGAGCGTATAGTTGCGAGGGAGTTTATTTTGTTGTTCACAAGATGGATAAAGTCGTTCATAACTAGAGATTATATATACATTCAGTAATATGTAACGCATATTACTTTATTAGTGACAAACAAAAGATTAATAATAGAAGAAATTTGTTTATTTAGCCGCCATTACTTCTCAATAAATAACCAATTTATTTTTGTAGAATGAGTTCGGATAATATCATGTTATTGGAATAGAATGTTGGCAGGCAAGGAGAAATCACTAGTTCGGTTATGGAAATGATGATCTCATAATTAGGTAAAACCTACTGTCTACCAAGCTTTATTCAAGGAAAATTATTAATCCGTCAATCGGGCTTAATAATTAGTCTCGTCCTCGTCTCTTCTCCGTGCCATTATTGTGGTATGGTGAGATACTTCCGCGCGCAACATCACTCCTCAGGTTTTATTTCAACGTCAAGTCAGGTGTTACGTCACGTTAAGATAGATTACTTGGATTCTTGATGAGGTGGCAGCCCGTGAATGAGGAGGCGGTGAAAGTTTGTCGGATGCATTAAATGACGAGGGAGAAATTCTAACTTCTAACCAATAGTTGTCCTTCCAATTGAGAAACGCACATCGAACGCGCGGGCCAATCAATTCCTTCGCAAGAAGCCGAAATGGCCTTTCCACTCTCCTCTTTTCATTGTCATCTTCAACCTTCAATCATGAAGGGGATTTGAGCAAGTCTCATCCCCCTCAATATCAATTGATTTTCTTGGAGTCTTTTTGTACTTTTCTCCTTTTTTCTCTCCCAATCTAATTTAGGAACTGTGCTCTCCTCTCCTTATCTAATTCTGAATTTGAGAATTCGAACCCTTCAAATCTAGTTTTAAACCTAGGAGTTCTTCTCTCCCAATTTTGATCTAAGAATTTAATAATATTTTTGGAGATTCGATACCCTTATACTCTGTCCGTGTGCAGGTCTTCTACCTCTAGTTTCAATGATGATTGCCAAAACTTTGATGTCTCGTTAAAATATGAAGATTACTCTTCCAAAGGTTAAATCTGTATTTATTCAACCTATTATCACATATATATTTGTGAATGTGGTAGTTGTGAATTCTTTTGATATGGATAGAAAATCAGCAAGTATGTTTTTTTTTTTTCTCGCAATATGTTTGGCCTCAAAGAAGTACTTTGAAAACACGCATGAATTTTCCACTTTTGTGACTACAAACTCGACTCTTTCCATCAATTTCTTTAAAAAGAATAACAGCCTAGTACTCATCATTGACATCTATTTGTAGTACTCTTTTTCCCATAGAAACGCACAACGGTGGTATAGAGCAAACTAAATCTAAGTGTGCCTTGCCAAATGGCAACGCTGTAGTTATTGGAAAATGAATTTTTGGCATGTACTCCCATATCTAGTGATTGGCCGCCAATTATTTTGCTTGATAGATCTGTTCTTTTGGAATGAGTGTGTGCTTAACATTTATTGGCGCTTTGTTGATCCTCATTGTTTTATGGATTTGGCTTTGTTTTGTAGTGTTCTGACCTTTACTATGCTTCGATATGCTTTACCATGAAAGTTTATGTACTTCTCATATATCTTTTTAAGCCATGAATACAAATTTTTTTCGACAAAAAAAAAAAAGTGAGAACTACGCTCATTACTACCAATCTCAATTTTTGCATACCAATGCTCACGCATTTTGAGAGTAATTGTCAAAAATTCTGAACATATTGTACCACAATTAATACTAATTTAGCCCTAAATCTTTTGATAATTTGTTTACTGAAAATTATTAACATTAATGTTGGCTATTCTATTTGGCATGGCCAATATTGACTTGAACAACTTTTACAAATTTCTGGATTAACCCTAGAACTAGCCCAGACCGATTGGTTAAGTCTGACCCGATACTAGGACTACGTGGGCTAGTTCCCAATTCCACAAACTGGAAATTCACTATGCCTCTTCAGTTCAAGTACTAGGGTGGGAACTAACTCACCTCAAGACCAATCATCCATGTGTATATTCCTTATGGGTGATCAGTTATACAGTTGGTGGGTTCTAGATTTGAAATCTAGAACCTATCTTATTAGTATTGGTTTCCAATTGTCAAAGCTAGGAACTTACCTTGTTTGTCTTGAAACCAACCATAGAACCTACCTTATTTGTTTGGTTCGATTTTGGGGTCTACTCTAGAACATGTTTTTTTTTTTGCTTCATATTTTAAAAATGAGAAATGATTGTATGATATTTTTTGGACTACTGTGATAATAACAGCATGTTTTAAACAACAAAAAAATCAAATAAAAATAATTATAAATTATTTTGAGGTCAACTCCTTCAAGAATTTATGGTTCAAAACAAATTGTTATTCTAACAGTAGTCCAAAAAATATTATGCTAATAAAGCTCTTTAAAAAACAACCTAGACAAATATTGATTATAGCAATATAATATAAGCAACAAAATAGCTTAAAGTAAAAATGTAAAACAAGCAGAAATATAAAGTAATAGGGAAACTAAGTGTTAGCAATGCATGATGATCGTTTGTCCAGAGCATGAAGTATCAATCTCGACCACGGAAGGGAGGGGTTTGCTTTTGTCTATGCCCCCAATCATATTTAGTTCTCGAAGAGAAAAATAATTAAAAAAAAAAAAACCAAAAAAGCATAGTAGTCTAGTTCGGTCGATTTGGTTCCGCACTTAGAACCAAAAACCTGACCGGGTATCATGGGTTCCAAATTTTGGGAATCAAGAACCGTGTAGAACCGATTGATTTGGTTCAGTACCCGATTTGGAGCCAGATTGGTGCTTACGTCCAGTCAAGTTAAATTTTGAGAGAGCTGCCCCTATTTTCATAATTAAGTCCAATTAATGTCACAATTGCCCTATCCAACTAATTACCCATGTATAGGACCACCTATTGAATTTAAATTGACCTTGAATTGAAGTGCTAAAACTTATGTCAAAAATGAATTAGGGTTAATATTAAAAATGAACCTTGATTCATGTAATTGGACCCTTAGTCTTGAGTGAGTCAATTCAAATTTCATTTATTATGGTTCGGTTTTCTTACCTTCAAGAGAGTGAAATTCTTCAAATTGGGAAGTTCTAATGCGAATTTCTCGAAATCGACTTCGGATTTGGATTTATCTTAAGAAAATGAGTAGAACACAATTTTTGTCCATTCACATGTCATGAAACATCGATTTTGACCCTTAATTAGGCCTGAAAATGGTAAGTTGTGTTTCGACATGGCAATTCACAAAATTGAGCACACAAGCGGATTTATAATGGTCCCTAGAGCAACTATTGAAGAATGAACTACACCTAATTATGACTAAGAATAAAGTACTTTTGTTTTTTTGTCGATTTAGAAACTAAAACCAAAAATTCAAAAAACAAGGTTCTCAATCGAATTTTATGAAATTTTTGACAAAAAGTGAAATTGACACCAGAAGAAACGTTTTAATGGATTTATTTTTTTTTTTTTTTGATTTTTTGGTCAAAGATTAACCCTTTAGTTAACTTTTCCTAAAAGATTGATTCTTTGATTAAATCTTTGGATTTTTCAAAAATTAATTTGAAAACAAATGAAATTAAAGTTAAATGACATCTTTTTGGATGAAAAACCAATTTTTGACTCGGGATTGACTTTTGATCAAAGGGTTAACTAAAAAGTCAACTCGTTGACTTTTCAAAATTTTTTTTTTAATTTAAAATGAGTTGGAAATTGTTTAAAAACAAGAATGCGACAAGATAAAATGAAAAATGACATTTTTTTTGGTTGAGAAACAGGCTCCGTCGTGATCATAAATTCAAATCTCAATTTCTTTTTTTTTTTTTTTTTTTTTATCTTTTTGACTCATTAACTAAAAATCAAGTGTCAACAATGATTTCCAAATCTACTCTACATACAATTTGAATGGTGTGTTGACGGTCGATCATTGCTCTTCTCTGGCATGAGAGCCCCTTTTTTCTATGGATGTCCACGAAATAAAATAAGGAGTCTGTAAAATTGTGATATTGGAATATATTAATGTTCTATACAATGAGAGGTTTAGTTTCTTGACCAATATCAAACTTATTTTATTTGATATATGCTTATGACAGTCTTAGTACACTGTGACCATCACAAATTACAATATCCAACAGAAAGGGAACCGAGTGTCACATTTTCAGACAAATTACTTCATTAATCGGTTGTATATGCAATTATTCAATCACTATACCCTTGTTATATAAACTCCAACCTGTTTGCATAAAACAGTTAGAGTTTTGGGTTGACATGCAAAATCAGACTGACTATATGGCTAAAATATCTTTTCAATAGAACCCAATATTATCAGGAAAATTTAGTCAAATTATGAAGAGAGTTTATTGTTTATTGATAAATGAAACTATATTGAACCCAAACACTACCTTTTCTACTCGATTATGAAGATAAATAACAATGATGATCCTTCTAAAAATGCTTGTTCTCACTATTAAGTTTGGCAGTTGGTTTAATTATAATTTGTCTGCCCCTTGTAATTTCATGGTTGTCTCATTCAACCTTCTGCAACTCTTATCTACTCGATTAGGTCAGTTTTTACGCAAGGGAGGACGTTCGAGCCAGAATTCTATCTCCGATTTCCCATTGAAACAAGTTCGGCACATGTGACGTAATAAGGGCAAAGTAGTCAGTTCACTTTATATGGTGTTTAGTGTTTACTGACCCAAAAATTCACAAGAAGGTTCTTCCCATCACCAAAGAAAGGTCCTGAAGACCAAAACTTGAAGAAAACCGGTGCATTATATCTCCCTTCAAGCCGCCGTCAGATTTCGGCTTCATTTATTTCGCAAATGATTTAACATTTTAAGAAATTATTTTCCAATAAATCATTTTCTAGAAAAATGATGATATTTTTTTTATATTTAACTGAAATTAAAAGCAAATTGGAAATTGTTTTCTGTTGTTTGGAAATAAAAGCCTTTTTTTTAATAATAATAATAAAAAAGACAAGCACATTTCAAATGCTAATGACTTGGGCATAAGTAGGTGGAAAACTAAGCACAAACACTAGTTCCCGAGTTTAGCCCTTTGTAGATCAAGGACCCAGGTGTCCATGCCTAGTTGCCCATGCCCATGCTCATGCCTAGGCCCTTGACGCGAGGCCCAGGACCCCAATACTAGTGATTGGATCCTCAAAGCCTAAGCTCAAGAGCCAAGGTCCTCAAGACTTCGGTGTCCATGCATGGATCTCCAACAATTGAGCCTTGTCCATTAAGGCCAGGCACGGGTGCCTAGATCCTCGGCACTAGGGCCCGGGTCCCCAGTCCATTAAGGTGGAGCTTGGGAACCCAAAAATGTAATGAATAGACGTGCGGACCCCTAGAGTGCTTTAACTTTGCATAAAGAGATACTTAAGTGCCATAACTTACGAAATGTACACTTAAGTGCCAAAATCGAAGTAAAATGGATCACTTGAGTGCCAATCCGGCCAAAGTCCGGCCAAAACGTCGATGTGGCATTTTTCTTATGAACCGAGCCTAAAACGACGCCGTTTTGCACGCTGATGTGGCCAAATAATGCAAAAACGGCGTCGTTTTTTGATCGACGTGGTAAAAATAATAATAATAAATTAATTAAATTAAATTTAAAATTAAATTTAGTTAAAATATTCTAAAATAATAATTTTAAAATTAAATTTAGTTGAAATATTAAAAATTTAATAATTAAAAAATTTAAAATTTTTAAAAAAAATTAAAAAAATTAAAAAAAAAAAAAAAAGGAAAGGTGGGGAGGCGGGCCGAGGGATTAGCCCTCGCCCACCGCCGCCATCGTCCCACCGCCGTCGAGAAGGGCCGACGACGGCGACGGGCGAGGGCGATCCCTCGCCCGCCTACCCCCTTTCCTTTTTTAAAAATTTTTTTAAAATTTTTAAAATTTTTAAATTATTATTTTTTAATATTTCAACTAAATTTAATTTTAAAATTATTATTTTAAAATATTTTAACTAAATTTAATTTTTAATTTAATTTAATTGACTTTTTATTATTTTTTACCACGTCGGCCCAAAACGATGCTCTTTTTACATTATTTGGCCACGTCAGCGTGCAAAACGACATCGTTTTGGGCGCGCTTCACCGGAAAAATGCCACATCGGCGTTTTGGCTGGATTTTGGTTAGAGTGGCACTTAAGTGATTTGTTTTTCTTCGAATGTGGCACTTAAGTGTATATTTCGTAAGTTATGACACTTAAGTGTCCATTTGGGTAAAGTTATGGTACTTGAAGTATTCTTTTGCCATAATGAATATCAAAATTGAAGTCTAGGCTTTCGTATCATCAATCTCAAAAACCTTCTATCTAAATTTTGGGGGCGATATTGTTAGAAAACTTGGTAACATGGCGTAAAAAGCTGTTTCAACTACGGTAGAAAGTTTCTTGTGGCCAAGTTGCAGCTGATGTCATTGACGTATGGTGAAAAGCTTATGTAGTAGTACTAAAACAGACAATCGTTTAATTATTTAAGGAGTATTACCAAACAATAGGAGCATAATATTCAAAAGAGAAACATCATTTGGATTCTTCTCTCCCCTTACAAGAACAACGTTCTCAAGTTGAAAGACTAATCAAACAAACAATCTTGGTCAAAAGAAAGACAAGATGGGCATGTTTCATGGATAAGAGTAAATGTACGCACATGCCGCAGGCTGGAAACTGGATACCTTTTATGGGAAATGAATGAATAGCACACTTGAGGGTAACATTTTCAGGAAGAGGTTCTCAAATTTGCCTGAAGCCATAAGTATCGGCTAATTTCCAATACTTGGCGCTGATTTTTGATTTCTCATTTCAGATAATATTAAGCCTATCTTCCAACAGAGCATTATGGGGAAAATTACCGAAAAAGTTCTAAACCTATTGCAATTGTGTCAATTCAATCATAAACTTATTTTTTTGACCAATTGAGTCCTAAACCTTTTACAATTATTCCCGATTAGTCTATTTGGCGAAAATTGACCGGCCAACTAGCTTTTTTTTAAAATATTTTATTTTTTGAAATATTTTATTAATTGTTTTATCTTTTCTTTTCCTTTTTCCTTTTTTTTCCCTCCTCCCTCCTCCCTCCTCCCTCCTCCTTCCTTTGGCTTCGGTGAGCTCGCCTTGTGCTCAGTGACGATGGGGCGAGCCCCCGTTGGATCTGGTGAGGGCTCGCCTCGCGGTCGCGGGCGAGGGAGCCCTCCCGGATCCGACGAGGAGGGCCTCGCTAGACATGATGGCGAGCCCCCTCACCGATCCGGTGAGGGCTCACCTTGCCTAGCGACCGTGAGGCGAGCCCTCGCCGGGTTCGGCGGGGACTCACCTCGCCAAACTCGGCGACGGCAAGGCCTTGCTCACCTTGCCTGGTGACCGCGAGGCGAGCTCGCGCCCAACGACGATGGGGCGAGCCCTCGCTGGATTTGGCAAGGGCTCGCCTCATGGTCATTGGGCGACGCAAGCCCTCGCCAGATCCAGCGAGGGGGGCTTGCCGTCGTGTCTGGCAAGGCCCTCCTTACTGGATCTGGCGAGGGCTCATCCTGCCGTCGCTGGGTGGAGCTCGCCTCATGGTCGTCAGGCGAGGCGAGCCCTCACTAGATTCGGCGAGGGGGGCTTGCCGTTGTGTTTGGCGAGGCCTCGCCTCACTCAGGCGATCGCGAGGCGAGCCCTCGCCAGATTCGGTGGGGGCTTGCCCCCGTCGTCATTGGGTGCAAGCTCGTCGACTAGCAAGGCGAGCTCGCCGAATTGCCTCAGTCCTACAACCGGCCAGCCTAGCTGATCATTGAAGCCAAAGGAAGGAGGAGGGAGGAGGGAGAAGGGGGCAAAAAAAAAAAAAAAAAGGAAAAAGGAAAAAAAAAAAAGATAAAAAATAATAAAATATTTCAAAAAATAAAATATTTTTAAAAAAGCTTGCCGGCAACAACTGGCTGCCACGTCAGTGCCAGCTGGCCAATTTTCGTCGTATGGACTGATCGGGAATAATTGTAAAAGGTTTATGACTCAATTAGTCAAAAAAATAAGTTTATAACTGAATTGACACAATTGCAATAGGTTTAGGACTTTTTTGGTAATTTTCTCGAGCATTATAAGATGCCCACAAAAACTAGAGAAAACTATTAAAAAGCATAATTGAGCAATTTGTTTCCTATCAATTTAAGTGCAAGTTCAAAATTAAACCCGGCAATTTAGTCGTTGTTCATATCCATGCCAATTCCCAACACTTTAATTGATCAAAATGATGCTTGTTCTCAAATAGATTTTGGCCTTCATGAATCTACCTCACTATTTCTATGGAAAATCTACATGATGATGTCTATGCTTCTGACCATCTGAATGGAGACCAGCTGTATGAGCTGGTCATGTTGACATAGAATATGTTACTCATTCTTGTGATTAGGTAGACTGGGTCTTATTTAAAATATAGCAAGAGCTGACCAAATCTAATTAAGATCCAGTTTTAGCTAATGGAGATAAGAAATTCGATCAACTAGTATGGATAAGATTTTCCAATTTGAAGCTACATTTTATGATTCTAGCACTTAAGTGGACCTATCCTTTAGCCACATCATTAGTTTTATGAAAATAAATAACAACATACTGAACAAGGTTACATCTAAACTATTTATTTCACTAACTGGATTCTTTTGATAAATATGGGTGGGGTGCCAATTCCAAGCTATTTCTCAGTGACTTTACAGAGTAAGAAGTGCATTATCAACATTTACCATCATATTTTAGTGGAAAGATTATCAAAAACATCTTAAATCTATCGTAATTTTGCTAATTTAATTCTAAACCTTTCAATAACCTTTCAATTGTGCCAATTGAATCCTAAATCTTTTTAATTTTTGCCATTTGAATTCATTTAACCAATTTTAACTAAAAATCATTGATATGGACACTAGCAGACTTACATGGGAAGGTCGGAGCTGACCCAAAGAAATTTTATTAATAGTTTACTTTTTTTCTTTTTTTTTCCTTTTTAAAAAAATCTTTTTTTTTCTTTTCTTCTCTTTTCTTTATTATTATTATTATTATTATTATTATTATTATTATTATTATTATTATTATTATTATTATTATTATTATTATTATTATTATTATTATTATTATTATACTATGGCTGGCGAAGGTTGTCAAGCTCTCATTGGCCTCGGGTGAGGGCTGGGACAACCTCACCCAATGGGTGAGGCCATCGCGGCTGTGATCAAGGCTAGCCTCACCATGGCCTCACCTAGATCTAGCCAAAATCGCGATGTCCTTGCCCACTAGTTGTGCTGCCCTCACCCAAATCTAGGTTAGGCAGCCTCACCTATGGCCCTTGCCAGTAATTGAGAAGGGCTTCACCGCCCTCACTGTGGCCAGTTAAAATTGATCGGCTGAACTCAATTAACAAAACATGGAAATGTTTAAGACTCAACTGGCATAATTAAAATGTTAAGGAATGAATAAGTAAAAGTGTAATAAATTTATGATTTATGACTTTTTTCTGGTGATTTTGTATTTGAGCAAAATTGCCAATCAATGTTAGAAGTCCATGAATGACCACGCTAACAGCGGACTCTATAAGCCTCTAACCTGCATCGCATTAGGTAAGATAATCATCTTGTCGTCTATCCAGCCGAAAATTGCATGCTGTTATCAGTATTACTTCTACATTCATCTTGTTTCTGCACTTTCTAAAATATCTCGGACTTCTAAGCGACATGTGAAAATTAGATAGAATTTGTATAATAGTTAAAAACTATGATAATATCGAGTTAATCTCATCGTATTCTTTGTGAGTTTCGTGTCCAATTAGCTTCTGGATTTATAATCTATTGGTTTTTGGTATGAATTTTTATTTAGGTTCAGAGGATGCAGAGAAAGCAGATGGCGATGGTGCGGTTTTATCTCTCTGTGGGGATATGACGTGGAGTGCACACAAGGATGGCCCTCGAGCTCCAAGCCATATCCATCAGGCTGTTGAATCTGCTCCTAGTACCTGGTAATTTGTAACGCAAAATCTGTATGTTCGAAGTTCATATCAACAAATATTGCAATGATCCTTGCATATTGTTCTCAAAACATTCGCATTATGTGGTCTCAAATACTATGGATGCGACTTTTAGTTTTCCAATTGCAATTATGTTCTTCCTTCTTGTCCTCACGATCACGATCATGATCACGAGCCAAAGGAAGAACAAGGATTTAATACGAGTCAAACTTGTGTATCTAATAGCTCAAATGACCACCCTCGTAAATGAAAAAAGTGCTGCTGGATGTCACGCACGATGCCATCTCTCGCCCGCTTTATTGCAATAAGGATGGTGGATCGTAGGAATGTGCATTTGGACAGGTTCAATCTAAGAACTGGTCCGAACCAGGCTTACTTGGCCGATTCACATGGAGACCTATCCGATCCCGGTTCCAAATTTTTTAGAAGCCCTTGACTAGTTCGGAGTCCTAGGTTAGAATTGGGATCCAACGAGAGTTAAACCAATATATATATATATTTTTTTTTTCGGGTTGAAAATGTAAGTATTATAAAGCATATGAAGTACAACCACTTCGGAGCATCTCGCGACATTTCAAATAGAGCTAATAATTCAAAAAGATGGAGGTCAAAAGTCTCCACATAATGGCCAAAACGATATTTGACTAGGAATGTTTAATTTTTTGGTAAAGTGAGGCTCTACCTTTTATATTTTTGCGCATCATGGCCAAAATGATATGGATGTTAGTTGATTTGTTTTGAAACCGTCTCTAATTGCGCTCTATTCATATGTAAATATGGTTGCTAGGAAAGATACTTTGAGGAGTCTCGCCACCAAATCTTTGCTCTTTGTTGCCCTAATCATCCATTGAAGTTCCTCATCCATCCTCCTAAAGAACACCTAATCCCATGTTGTGCAAGGATACTATGCCAAACGCTACCCATTCATTCGCATTTGAAGAATAGATGAGTTATATCTTCTATACCGGCCTTGCAAAAGTTACACTAGATATCAACTAAGGTCATCCATTATGCTACGATCTTCGCTATCAGTAATCTATCTCTCTAAACTAGCCAGCCAATAAAATTGTGTTTGTTGATGCTATTACTCCAAATTAGGTTGAACCGCTCCATAATCGGACCCCATGTTTGAGTTTGGCATATATATCATGGCAATAGTATCCTCAGCTAGATATAACTAAGGTTGGAACATATCGTAATTTGAGGAGACATCGCAAATTCCAAGCCATACTATCCCTAATGTCGAGCTGCATAATTAGGGAACCTCTATATTATAAACCAATTCATGTTGTCAGCAATAATACGATATTTACTCTATTTTGTATATCTTAGGATTATGCATATGTCTCATTTGATAGAGCATATCCTTGATTGATTATAGGGAAAATTCCAAATAAGGACATAAAGTGGACTAATTTTCTCAAATAAGGATCTGAAATGAACTTTGTGTCAGATAAAGATCTAAAGTAGACCCATTATCTCAAATAAGGACCCGAAGTGGTTGAATCAATTCCAAATAAGGACCTAAGCTTGCTAGTCAATCAAATATTTGCCAACTATCAAGCATGTGACATTTCTCGGAGTTTGGCTAATTTTGTCCAAAAAATAATCTAGGGAAAATTAACAAATCCTAAAATACAAACAAAAAAACCCTAGATTTTCTACGATCTTCCCGTTCCTTGTACCCATTCTCTGCAAAGTCAAAGACCGAAGTTCTCCCCATTCCTTGTACCCATCATTCACAAAGTCGAAGACTCAAATTCTCTGCCGGTTGAGGCACAAATTCAAAAACAAGAACAAAACCAGATTCTTCTTTCTTTGTTTGCGGAGACGCAAATTCTCCGCCGAGCAAGGTGAGGAGCAACGAGAATCGAGTCATGACGATGATCGGGTAGCGATTTGGTTGAGGAGCAGGCGGGGGAGAAGAAAGAAGAAAACGTAAACATCTAAATGAATAACTTAAACTTAATTAATTTAGAATTTTCCCTTTTTTTTTCCAATTACAATTTTTTGACAAAATTGCCCCTATTTTAATCTTTGGAAAATGTTTGCCAGTGAGCTAAGGTCCTCAATAAAGATTAACTTGATCACTTTGGATCCTTATTTGACACAAAATTTACTTCGGGTCCTTATTTGAAATAATAGATCAACTTCGGGTCTTTATTTGACACAAAGTTCACTTTGAGTCCTTATTTGAGAAAATAGATTCACTTCGGGTCCTTATTTGGAATTTTCCCTTGATTATATTTGATATTATATTTATTTTGTTACTTTATATAACCATTTCATAAAGCCTATAAATATGATGATATACTCTTTGTTGACGCCTAAAAATTTCATTTTAATTAATTAGGTTTTACTTTTGTTTTTTATTTTATCTTTTTTCGGATGATAAATAAACAAAGAAAAAAACGGAAAAGAAACAAAAGAGAAAAAAGAAACAGAAGCAGCCCTCACATGGGCCTGAGAGGCCCATTTCTGCCTCAGCTCGGCCCATCTGGGTCATCTTCTTCCTCTGTCTGCCTCTGCAGCGCACGCGCAAAGGGCGCGACGCCGGATGAGCGGATCCGACCCCCGGGTCGATTTTTATATTATTTTAATATAAAATAATATTTTAAATAAATAAATAAATAATAAATACTTTATTTCAAAAAAATCAAAAAAATCAAAAATGTTTTATTTTAAAAAAAATATTAAAAAATGTTTTATTTTCAAAAAAATCGAGAAAAATAAAAAATAATTTATTTTCCAAAAATATTAAAAAAATTTAAAAAATATTTTATTTTCCGAAAAATCAAAAAATCAAAAAAATATTTCATATTTTCCAAAAAATGTCAAAAATCCAAAAAGGCCAAAAATTCATGAAAAAGCCAAAAAAATTCAGAAAAAACCAAAAAACTTGTATTTTTCCAAAAAATACCAAAAAAATCCCAAAAAATCCCTTTTGTGTCCAAAAATTAGAAAATGACTAAAAAATGTTTTTCCTCCCAAAAATGCATTGAAAATCCCTCGAACATCCAAAAACCTCGGGATTTAAACAAGATTAGGTACCGAAAGGGCATTAGTGATTAACTAGTGTAATCAAGTCCTCGATCCTAATTTCTTTGGTTACGCAGAGTGAGTATTTCTCCCGATATTTCACTTGGGTTTCTAATCAACCCACCCCAAATCGATTAGTGGCGACTCCATTTTAAAAATTGATCTACGGGTTAAAAACTCAGACTATTAAAGTCGCGAATTGGTGGACTTGGGAGAGTCCGGGCATAACTAATTTCAGCCGAGCCATTAGCCTCCTTAGGCGCTCGTACCCGACCGCGGCGCCGAAAAAAAAAAGAGTCGCGACGCCTTGGCGACTCCGGCCATTTGGGACATTGAAGACTTAGGCCATTTTTGTCTTGTTTAAATTCTTTACTTGACTTAGGTTTTTTTCTTTATGCGGTCAAAAGTTTAGAAATTTATTTTAATTTTGTTTAAAATATATTGTTTTGTGATTAATAATTATTGTGCATGCTTTACTATTTTAGCACTACACATGGCACACACAACCCGGCCGCCGGACCTGGGCCGCCATAGGATTTCTAGGATGGTGTTAAGAAAGATACGACCTTGAACGTGAGACTGCGATGTAAAGGTTGCCTTTCTTTTCCCCGAATTTCTTAGCCGAGGTTAAGGGGGTATGCTGCTAACGCGAGACTGCGACGGGCGGATACCCTTTTAATTTCATCAAGCCTTCTGAGTTAGAAATCGAGCCGCACATCCCATCTGTATGTCTTTATACTTGCCATTTTATTTAAAAGCAAAGTGATTTCTTTACTTTTACTCAGTCTTTTTATTTGGCCCATGGCAATTTAGGATAAGCTTTTCAAATTTTAGTTTATGTGCGATGGGAAAAGACGATATCCAGTTCATTCCTGCTCCTAAGGCGGAACTCTTCAGATGGTGGGGTCAATTGGATCAGCTTGCCCAAGAGCGCGTGAAAGCCAAAATCGGTCATCTCCTATCGTTGATTCAAATCACTTTGTTCGTCCCGAAGTCATACAGGCCATGGCACATTTCTGGTGCTTGAAGACGACTACTTTTATGTTTGGTGGGTTTGAGCTAACCCCAACTCTAGAAGAGTACAGCATCATCACTAGAATGCCTCTCGAGAAAAAGCTTGTTAGGCCATCAACAGGCTTCCTGCCGTGGCAAGAATTAGCGCGACTTTTAGGAACCGAAATCCATGTCATGAGACAAATTCTTGAAAACAACCATAGTACCTGCCCATTAGAATTCATGAATACATGTTTTCAAAATCAGCCTATGATCCAAAAAAGTGAGATTTTCCTCTTGGGCTTTTTTGGGTTCATCATTTTCCCCCATCAAAGAAATGCCATAAGTCCTAAGATGGCATGGATAGTTGATCGATCTTGAGGGGGGAAATTATGTCAACATGATTTTAATCGAAACGTTCTTGTCCTTTAATCGTTTTAAAAACAACACGGAGAAAATCATGCGAGCCTCTCCTGAAATTTTACAAGTCTGGTTCTTTTCTCACTTAAGCGAATTCCGAGACTTCATGCGATCGTCTGAAACGAATGCTTTCGAAAATCCGTTGCAAAAATTTATGGTTTTAGGACCGTACATTCCCAATCAAAGCTGTTTAAATTGGATAAATTTCCTAAGAGACCCGGCTCCTAAGGCATTCCAATGGTGTGCTGGTTGGTTCTATGAAAAAAGAGCTCGCTTTGCTTTCAAGCGCCGCCATCCAATTCCGTTGCTCGGCCTCACCGGTGCTTTTTCCTATTTCCCACAAAGGATGGCACGACAGTATGGAGCCCTTCAGGAGATCCCACCATCTTTCAAGAAGAGGATCCCTCCACTTCTCTTCACTCATCAAAATTTTGAATACATGGTTGACATTTATGAAAAAGCTTGAGACAAATGCCATCGCAAAAGGATCGTGGTACCTGAAGGGCTTGAGGGAGAAGAAAAAGCCCACCACGCCTCTGCGGCCTACATCCACAACCACCGTATCCCAACAAAATGGAAGCCATCAATCCCTCACTTGATCGGCAAAAGTAGCTAGCACGAGCAAGTAGAGCTCATGGAGAGGGATTTGGGAATGGACGGGATACACACCTCAGAGCCGGTCCAAGAAAGCAAGCAGCTGCGCAAACGCAAGACTCCCTGTCGCATATAAATTGGCAATCATGTGCTCCTTAGTGTTAATAGTGTGAAAGTCTTGTCCCATTCTTTAGGGAATTTTGTTTAATATCTAGTATTTTATTCTGTTATTTCAATTTCAAGTTCTAGATGTTAGAAGTCTGCGGTCTATAAAATCCTCTTTTGATGAATGAAAAAGCAATTAGACCATTGCCATGGGTCAATTTTTGTTTACTTTAATGCTCATTCATTATTTTCGCAACGACAGGTAATTATGAATCGTTGGCCACCACTCGTCCGTGAACGGCCTCATGCAATAAGGCCCGATCAGAATGATGTACATAATCGCCTCATTAACATTGAAGACGGCGTAGGACAGATGTCTATTGTCCTTCAGCAACTCTCGAGACAAATGAAATCTACTCAAACTGAGCCCAACTCTGTAGTTGCCTTAAACACCATCATGGCACCCGCAAATTTGCTAGAAAATAGCCAGTACCATAGACAGTTCGAAAGGATCATGAAAAAGTTAAGCCAGCTACAGGAGCAGAATCCCATGGACCTGTTCAATTACACCGGCATTGAGATTCCTGAAAAACTCAAAGCACCTGAATGCGAAATGTATGCTGATACCTCTCGCCCAGAGACCTACTTGCAGGCCTACCTGATCCGAAGGATGATTCAATCGTACCAATCGAGTTTGACTGGCCCTGCCTTGCGATGGTACATTGTCAGGAAGATTAGTCCCCTTAAAACTTGGAGGGAACTAATTCATGTTTTTCACCAAGAGTATGATATTGACATCACCCCTGACATCACCTTGCCTTACGAAGAGCCGATGATCGCGGAGCACGAGGAGTTATTAGTCGCTAAGATAGGAGAAGAGCATGTCAATGAAACCTTGCATGATAAATGGGCAGCTTAGCAACATCTTGTTATTGGAAAATTTCCCACTAGGAAAGGCAAGGAGCCTTTGTATGAGATCAAAGACACAGAGCATGTTCAAGACCGGGGCATGACTGGACGACTCCCCAAGCTTACTCCCAGAGCTAGGGTCCAAAGAATACCAACCCCTATCAACCTAGAAAGTGAATCAGAGAGCGACACTCTAATATCTCTCACTTCCCTAGATAGGATCGAGCTGGCAAAGCGAAGGGCCTTACTCAAAAGGTCTGGACCAGGAGGCAAGAAAAGAAAGCCTAAGCAGATCAATGCAGCATCTACCAGCGAGCCACCGCACCAAAGCTTTGAGCATTCCCAAGAATACAACTTTGAAGGCCACCATCCTCTAGAATACAATCCCAATGACTTCCAGCGTTATTTTGACAATGAAACTGACGATTCATCGTATAACTGTTTCCTACTCTCACCCGGGGATGAAGGCCCGTCAGAAGAAGAAGCATATGCTTTATCCGCTACGATCCTAACAAAGTATTAAGCTCGTCCTCTGACTATGAGGATAGTTTCAATACTTCATCCTCATTCGGAAATTTTAACCCAGAAGAAAGTAATGGGGTAATTTCGGTAGAGTCCAACTTCCCTGAAACAGAAAAATTCACCACTACAGCAGATATGCAGTGGGAAAACCAGTGGCCTAACCAAGATACATCAAGCCGGTCTTGCGCTCATAGGATCATGACCTCTGGAGAGATGTGGATACCTGATCTCCGTAAGTATAATGCCACAACTTGTCCCGTGGCTCATTTGCAATATCTCCATGCGGAAATGAGTCGGTACTATGGCCCGATGTTGTTCACAACTCAGGCATTCCAAGAAGCTCTTACGGGGTCTGCATTGCAATGGTTCATCACAGCAAATATTTATCTCCTAAAGGATTGGAACGAGCTGACTTCCACATTCTTGCATCAGTACCAAAACCAGATCGGAACTGAATTGCCTTGTGAGAGTTTAGCTCACTTCACAAGAAGACCAATGGAGGATTTCCAAGCATACGCAGGGAGGTGGAAAGCTTTCATGATGCAAACCTGCCCTCAGCTGGCTAAAGAGGAGTTAATGAAGCAGTTCATAGAAGCTTTGTCCTGCAAGCATCGCTGTTGGCTGCATGGGTTACACTTCCATAGCTTCAACGAGGTAGTCATCGCATGCGAATACTTTGAGTCTACTGAAGGCGAGGAATTCAGACACGCTTAGCTTCAAGACCAAAGACTATCAAAGCGCTCCTTTACACGGGGTTTTCATGAATTTTACTTGTTTTTATAATTTCATGTTTCTTATTTTGTCTAGTGTGCTACTGTTGTATTTTCCATTCCAAGTACTCTATTGTACAGTTATAATATTTTGAGAGCATGAGGCGGTACTCCAAACTAGCCCAGTGATGTTATCCAACCATGAAAAGAAAATATCATCCAAGGAGAATACTGAGGGCTGGGCTTCCCCATGCTTTTTCTCCCCCCAAAGACGTATTTTGAAAATAAAAAATATTTCATCACCCAAAAGCTTTTGTTAAAACAAGATGATAAATTTAACCATGTTTGTCTTTTTGACTCATTCACTTCATGTCTCAGAAGATCATTCCCGTCCCCGTTGACTTAGTGTGACAGAGGGCATTTGAAGCAAGCGCATCAGGCGAACTCGCCAAATTCAAAGACACCCTGCTAAGAAAACATGGGCAAATAGAAAGAATCATCCTACACCAAAAGAGGGTAAGTCTTATTTTCTGAATATAATTTGGAAATGATGTCCTCTCTCTTCTATTTACAGGATACAAAAGATGAAACGTAATAGGTACAGGCATAAAGTTGAGGTCGAAGCATCCATGACATGCCTCACTCCTGCCCAGCTCCATCCTGAGCCAAAGGACTATCTTGTCACGCGACACGCCCAAATAGCTAGATGTTACAGTTCCAGCTTTGACAAGCCAAGAAGCATAGAAAATGAATTTCTCCTCTCGAATTGGCTACTGTCAACAGGGAGAAAATCTAGTCGATTGAGGCGCCTCTAACCCCTTATCTCAAATTGTGACTTAGGGCCTAGAAATCTCACTTCGTACTCCAGACACATGTTCTTCCAAGGAGTAGTTGCCATCACAAAGTTTGAGATTTTGATCTTAGATTCTATAAAAGCTTGAGATACATGACTTTGCTCAATGCTGCTAATGATGCTATAGTTAAAGACAGAAGAAGAAATTCCATAGAAGGAAGGCGTTGAAGATGAATCAACGACCAACAATCATGCATACATGGTCACAAATGAGGAAGGGCAATTGAAGGAAACATTGAACTATGCCGAGATAAAGAAGCCATCATTGACATTCAAGTATCTTTAAGAGCTAGCACAGACAAACTCTGGGGAAGGGTAATTTGGTATCGCTTCCAATACTCCCACTACTCGAACCTGCTTTTGACATATTTTCCCTATTGACAGGAAGCGTCGGAATTCAAGAGCCAAACTTGATGGTTAGGTTTGGCAAGTCAACATTGGCCGAGCTAGTACGTGGAAATGACCCACGAATTCACCTGATTTCGTGTAAAATGACGTGTCATCCAGGAGCCAATATTTGACCTAACGAAGCAAGGGATGTAGGACTTTGCGTCCCCCTCTCACTTCAGGTTCACCCAATCGGCTGCAAACTAGTGAAGGGTAAAGTTGTATCGCTTCCAATTACTCGACTCTTGAAAGAGTTCATGACTAACGCACTTCCTCTTGTCTATTGCAGGATCACTCGACTGCCAAAAATACAGATAACAAATCAATGAGAGGCATGACAAGCTCTCCCAAACAAAATGGCGTCTCAAGTATCGCCAAAGCAAATGACAGGAAATCTTCAGGCCTCGACTCACATTTGATTTTGGCCAGACTGATTGATCTACTTGTACATCTTCTATTCTGCAGGGGCCAAAAAAGGCCCATCAAATCAATGATTAGGTTCCCAATCCTTGGCTGATCATTCATGTGTCATATCCCAAATCAATAGGGACAACCATCAACACCCTTTTGTAAATAACTCTTTTAAATGTTCAAATTTCAACGCATTTGTGAATATCGTTCCACCAAGTAAGCACCCCTAAAGCTGTTAATAAGTTCTTCTTGAGTAAAAAGCCATTCATTTATTTTGAGAGTACAAACTCCATCTCATCATACACTGCATGCATCTTTCTAGGTGAATTTTGCATGATGATTTTGTCTGTCTAAATCATTGATTCCATTGAGAATTATTAGAATAGACAGCTAATTGAAGAATACAAGATTGATTGAGCATGTTGGATGAGGCGCGTCAGAATGATGACAGGCAAGCCATATCCTACACACAATCCCCCATCTATACACTTGTGAGATGAGTGCAGAAAATTCCATTACTACAGGGTAAAGAGTTCTCTCGCGAATGGTACGATGATCAAAGCAGTGAGAGGCATTTCATCACTCACTTTGAGCCCCATATACTGACAAATTTCTGCCATACTCTCGACAAAGAACCACCCCACATAGGGGCAAGTCGAAAGCAAATCAGCATCACAAGGTGAGAAAGGGGATAGAAATTTTCTTGCTTGCACTTGCATCAATCTTCGAGTGTCTTTATTGCATATGAACACTCGCGTTAATTTAAGTGCCCTAGAGTCGTGAAGAGCAATTCTTTATTTACGCACTTGTATCCATTGTACAACTCAATTGAGTCTGAAAATTCACCCTCACATGGAGGCAAAGCGAAGCCACCGTCATTTGAGCAAAGATAATCAAAAGTGCCAGCAAAAGATGAAGACTCCATAGTCTAACAAAGGCATTTGCTTGAACTTGCCAAGATCAATTCCTTAAGCAAATAAGAACAAAAACTGGGGCATAAAAAGCAGTGTACCTGGTAAAAGCAAGGTCAATGCCCATGAATGAAAAATTGAGATGAGAAATAGGGGCATGAAAAAAGTAGTGTGCCTGGTAAAAGTAAGGCCGATGCCCCAAACAAAATACAGCCATTTGTATTCCCAAGAGAAATCGCTGATACAACCGCCATCTGACCGTGAAGAAAGACGAGTGACAAATGCCAAGACAATCACCAATTCTCACCCTCTTACATGTGAGCCAAGACTACGTTACATTCCCATTGTAAAAGTCTCTTCAGACTAGGGGCACTTCAATTAACGTAGGATTTCATGTGTCAATAAGCATCGCTCGAAGAAGTACAAGCAAGATTACTCTATCTCTTTTCGCAGAATTCTTGACTTGCAAACCCAGAGATGATCGTGCGGCACTTCATAAGCCTTGACCTTGACGGTCCCATTTGATGAGCCATTGACCAACTCTTCGTCACAGTTTTAACAAAGACCTCTCACATTGGTAAAGTTGTACTGTTTGCGAGAATACTCGGACCCCTGTTGACATGATGACAGTGAGATAGTGTGGTCCTTATAAATCCTGCATCAATGGTCAGGATAGCCTTCTCCATGAGAGTGAGTGAAAAATCCTTTCAGACTGAAAGTCCCTCATCTGGCATGCTCAAAGCATCTATATTCCGAATAAATGTTGTCTTTCAAAATCTTCCCCGGCGGAATTTGAATGATACAAAATTGACAAAATTATCATGCATGAATTTCATTTGAACTCATGAATTTACAGCATATACAATCATATATGCATATTGTGCAAATAGCAAACATACTCTCAGAGATCAGAGATATTGCCAGGAAAGCACATCTCTATCCCCATTGTCTTTGAGTACCGGCCACTGTTAGGATACTCCCTCTTCTTGACACTTGACCTGTCCGAGTTGTCCCCAGAGTATTGATACTTGTAACTGATCAAGTATCCTTTTATCTTTGAATACCTACTGCTGTCTAGATATCCCCATATCGTCAAGTACCCACCGTTGTCCAGGTGCTTCCTTTTCATGACAATCAACCTATCCGAGTTGTCCCGAAATTACATCATTGAATACTCAAGTATTCCACTGTGTTGTGCACTTGCAATTACCCAGCCATCCAGGTGAGCCTTGTGCTACATTCAAATTCTCAATTACCAGGAGGTGAGAGACCTTCACGAATATCTCAGGTACGCCCTCGATATTCCCAATTACCAGGAGGTGAGAGACCTTCACGAATATCTCAGGTACGCCCTCGATATTCCCAATTACCAGGAGGTGAGAGACCTTCACGAATATCTCAGGTACGTCCTTGATATTCCCAATTAACCAGGAGGTGAGAGACCTTCACGAATATACGGGGCACGCCCTCGATATTCCCATTACCAGGAGGTGAGAGACATTCACGAATATCTTAGGTACGCCCTCGATATTCTCAATTACCAGGAGGTGAGAGACCTTCACGAATATCTTAGGTACGCCCTCGATATTCCCAATTACCCGGAGGTGGGAGACCTTCACGAATATCTCAGGTACGCCCTCGATATTCCCAATTATCAGGAGGCGAGAGACCTTCACGAATATCTTAGGTACGTCCTTGATATTCCCAATTAACCAGGAGGTGAGAGACCTTCACGGATATACGGGGCATGCCCTCGATATTCCCATTACCAAGAGGTGAGAGACCTTCATGAATATCCAAGGTACGTTCTCGATATTCCCATTACCAGGAGGTGAGAGACCTTCATGAATATCTCAGGTACGTCTTCGATATTCCCAATTACCAGGAGGTGAGAGACCTTCACGAATATGCGGGGCACGCCCTCGATATTCCCATTACCAGGAGGTGAGAGACCTTCACGAATATGTAGGGCACGCCCTCGATATTCCCATTACCAGGAGGTGAGAGACCTTCATAAATATGCGGGGCACGCCCTCGATATTCCCATTACTAGGAGGTGAGAGACCTTCATGAATATCCAAGGTACGTCCTTGATATTCCAACCACCAGGAGGTGAGAGACCTTCACGAATATCCTAGGTACGCCCTTGATATTTCCCAATTGCCAAGAGGTGGGACACCTTCACAAATATCCAAAGTATGTTCTCAATATTTTCAATTATCAAGTACCTCTTCGATACTTGTGAATGTCTAAGTATCCCTCAAGAATTTATACTTGTGATTATCCAAGTACTCTTTCAACACCTGCAAGCAATTAGGTACTCCTTTGATACCTGCGAATGCTGGATATCTTTCAAGAGTTTGTACTTGTGATCATTCAAGTACTCTTTCAATACCCACAAGCAATCAGGTATTCCTTCAACGCCCGCGAACATCCGGTATCCTCCAAGAGTTTATGCTTATGATCAATCAAATGCCCCTTTTGACGCTTGCAAAGGCCCAAATATCCTTCAGGTTAGTACTTGTGAATATCCAGGTACTCTTTGATATGCCTGTGAATGTCCAGGTATCTTCGAGAATCGATGCCCTGAGAAAGGTCGACGCATCCTCCTGAAAAAGGTCGGATTCCAACTAGTGTCTTCGACAGAAATCAGACACCCCACAAATCGATGCCCTAAGAAAGGTCGGCGCATCTCCCGAGAAAGGTCGGGTACCAACTGGTGTCCTCGATACAAATCAGGCACCCACGAATGAGATGCCCTGAGAAAGGTCGATGCATCTCCCGTCAAGGAGACCGAAGAAAGGTTCGGGTCCTAGACAAATGATTGATTGTTTTAACAGGCGACCGAAGAATGGTTCGGGTCCTGGAGAAGCAATTTCCTGTCACGGCGACCGAAGAATGGTTCGGGTCTGAGACAAACGCTGATTACTCCAACAGGCGACCGAAGAATGGTTCGGGTCCTAGAGGAGCAATCTCCCGTCAAGGCGACCGAAGAAAGGTTCGGGTCTTAGACAAATCATTGATTGTTTTAACAGGCGATCGAAGAATGGTTCGGGTCCTGGAGAAGCAATTTCCCGTCACGGCGACCGAAGAATGGTTCGGGTCCGAGACAAACCCCTGATTGCTCCAACAGGCGACCGAAGAATGGTTCGGGTCCTGAAACAGCAATTTCCCGTCAAGGTGACCGAAGAAAGGTTCGGGTCCTAGACAAATCATTGATTGTTTTAACAGGCGATCGAAGAATGGTTCGAACCCTGGAAAAACAACCTCTTCATATCACCAGGTAAGATGACGCCTTGATACTTGCCAAACTCGGGGTTCACACCCTATCTCACTCACTCCCGGTAAGTAACTACAGGTATCTTCTTATCTGTCTTAATATATGTAGTGTTATATTGCTCTTTTTACATAAGATAATAAGTCCCAAATAAAATATAATCTGCTACGCATATATGGACAAAATTTAGGCATCAGTTTGTCTTTGAATGCAACCTCTGCGAGCTCACCTTCAAAGAGGGGCAGCTGTTGACGCCTAAAATTTCATTTTAATTAATTAGGTTTTACTTTTGTTTTTTATTTTATCTTTTTTCGGATGATAAATAAACAAAGAAAAAAACGGAAAAGAAACAAAAGAGAAAAAAAGAAGCGTAAGCCCCTCACATGGGCCTCGAGAGGCCCATTTCGCCTCTCGCCCGCCCATCCGGGTCATCTTCTTCCTCCGTCTGCCTCTGCAGCGCACGCACAGAGGGCGCGACGCCGGATGAGCGGACGGACGGCGACGCGCGTGGGGGGGCAGCTGGCGGACAGGTGGCGGATGGGACACCGGTTCGGCCGGCGAAGGCCATTTGGCGCACGGGGACCGGCGGTCGAAGCTCCGTCGACCGGCTGCCCCTCGCCTATAAATAGGCCCCCGTTTCCGTCATTGAGGGGACGCCGAGAACGATCAAAGGCTGCAAAGCTTCGAGCTTCCTGCTGAGAGACTTTAGAAGGGGAGCCAAGGTCGAGCAAGCCCAGATCCGAAGGCTTGTGGCCGAGGAGAGAGAGATTTGAGCGGAAGGGGCTGAGAGAGAGAGGAATCGGAGGGAAAAGTGCCAGATCTGAGAAGCCGAGGACCCGCCAGCGCTGCCGTCCCTCCCGACGCCGTCGACTGCCCACTCCAGTCAGCTGCTATGCCGTCACTGTTCGCCGCTACCATCCCCTGCCCTTAGATCTGGAAAGCAGAAGACCAGATCTGAGGAGGATCCACGAGATCCGGCCACCGCGACACGTCGTCATCCACTGCTGTGCTACGATCCCTCCTCGACGCCGTCATCACCATCACCGTTCACCACCGCCAGGTATTCGCCACCTCCGGACGCGTTGTCGCCGTCGCGTCTCCCCCCCTTTTCGAACCGTGCCGCCACTGAAATCCCCATCGCTGACCCGTTGTCGCTCGCCCTCGCTGTCCTCATAAGCGGATTGTCGTCGTCGTCTCTACCGTCGTCACAGTCGTCTCCACCGTCATCGCCGTCAAGTCCGTCGTCTCCACCGTCGCCGCCGTCCACCCGGTGACGCCACAATCCCTCTCATCAGTGCCGCGAGAGAGCAAGGGGTAGAGGAAGCCGGGAACCGGGTTGATTCGCGGGTCTATCGCGACCCAGTTCCCCCGTTTCCGGGTAGGGTTTCCCCGGGCCGGGTTGTGCGCGTGGGCCGGGTAGTTTTGAACTGGAGCTTTTATAAAACGGGCCAAGAGTGGTTTGGGCTTTTAGGTTTTAAATAAATAAAAAAAGGAAAAAAGACGAAAAAATCCGAGTCGGGCCCTCGTTCGGATCGCTGGCCCGGGTCGGACCCAACCCGCGGATCCGACCGGGTCGGTTTTAAATTATTTTAATATAAAATAATATTTTAAATAAATAAATAAATAATAAACACTTTATTTCATAAAAATCAAAAAAATCAAAAATGTTTTATTTTCAAAAAAATATTAAAAAATGTTTTATTTTCAAAACAATCGAGAAAAATAAAAAATAATTTATTTTCCAAAAATATTTGAAAATATTTACAAAATATTTTATTTTCCGAAAAATCAAAAAATCAAAAAAATATTTCATATTTTCCAAAAAATGTCAAAAATCCAAAAAGGCCAAAAATTCATGAAAAAGCCAAAAAAATTCAGAAAAAGCCAAAAAGACTTGTATTTTTCCAAAAACAAATACCAAAAAAATCCCAAAAAATCCATTTTGTGTCCAAAAATTAGAAAATGACTCAAAAAATGTTTTTCCTCCCAAAAATGCATGGAAAATCCTCGAACATCCAAAAACCTCGGGGTTTAAACAAGATTAGGTACCGAAAGGCCATTAGTGATTAACTAGTGTAATCAAGTTCCCGATCCTAATTTCTCTCGTTTGCGCGAGAGTGAGTATTTCTCCCGATATTTCACTTGGGTTTCTAATCAACCCACCCCAAATCGATTAGTGGCGACTCCATTTTAAAAATTGATCTACAGGTTAAAAACTCAGACTATTAAAATCGCGAATTGGTGGACTTGGGAGAGTCCGGGCATAACTAATTTCAGCCGAGCCATTAGCCTCCTTAGGCACGTATCTCTTTATTCATGAATCTCATGGATAGACGCGTCTATTTAATTCATGTATCTCTTTAGTACATGAACTAAAATTCTCTATAAATAGATATGAGCATAGAACTTCATTGGGGTTTTACGGTTTTCGGTTTTTGGTTTTTCCGACTCGATTCTAAAAGGCTTTACTCTTCTGATTTTTCTGAGTATGCTGGTTCAATTGAACGGTTCGACTAAGTCCTATTTGCATTGTGCTAATCCAAACAGGTTCGAGGTGTTGTATCTTGGGAGGCATAGTTCGTGAATCTGCGGAGCACCATTGGCAGGAACTAATCGCCTTAAGGAGATTCGGTTATCCGTACCTCACCTCCAATTTTATGTTATTTTTTTAGTGATATCTTATTTTATTCTTCTCCAAGATTTGTAAGTTTACATAAAAAGAAGAATATTATATAGCTGTTATCGTCTTTTGTACATTGATATTCTGATTACAACAAATAGTGTGCTTTCTCTAGATATAATTTCCAACAATCTTAAGGCGATTAGATCACTCACTGTTTGTTGTTCTTGTCAGATTATTGAGATGGCTGAAAACAAGCAAGTGCCATTCAATGTCCATAATGTTTCAGGAAACGTTCCTATGGTCGATTCGACCATTGCTATGGAAGATGTTCAACCCTCGGAGTCTGAATTTGTAGCAGCTAATGCTACGGGCCCTTGGGCTAACACCAATTTTGGTGGTACGGGTACAAGTCATACGACTGGTATACCCGGGACTGTTTTTCAGAACAGTACAAGCCAAATGGCTTTTAGCTCTGTTTCTGGATGGATAGTTCAACGAACTTTGCCTACTATAATGGCAATGCTTCCAGTTACAGCTAATGAGAAACCGAAGAAATTCACTGGGGTGGGCTTTAAACAGTGGTAGCAGAAGAAGTTCTTCTATCTGACCATGCTCAATCTGACAAAATATTTATTGGAGGTGTGCCCGATAATCAGTCCAAATGAGCAAGATGTCACGACACTCGATGCGTTGGAGGCTTGGAAGCATGGAGACTTCTTATGTTGAAATTATATTCTTAACTGTTTAGTGAATTCTCTATATAACATTTATTGTAATATTGAATCTGCTAAACAGTTATGGGAGTCCTTAGAAAAGAAATATAAGACTGAGGACGCTGGCACCAAGAAATTTGTGGTTGCCAAATTCTTGGACTACAAGATGGTGGATTCTAAATCTATCATGAGTCAGGTCCAAGAATTACAATTAATCTGAGCGACATCTTTGCTGATGGAATGATACTTAGTGAATCATTCCAAGTGGCGGCTATGATTGAGAAATTGCCTCTGGGCTAGTCAGACTTCAAATTATTTGAAGCACAAATGGATAGAGATGAGCCTTGAAGATCTCATTCTACGCCTTAGAATAGAGGAGGAGAATATAGTTCAATCAATTTCAAGGAGTTTTGTGCTAGTTTTGGAATAATTTTCCAAACGACTGCACCTTATACTCTACAACAAAATAGAGTTGCTATACGATTGAACAGGACGTTAAGGAGATGGCTAATGCCATGCTTTTGAGTTCAGGTTTACCTCAGAACTTGTGGGGGGAGGCAGTTTTTAACTGCAAATTATATTCTTAATAAAATACCCCACAAAAAGATAGGTAAAACTTCATATGAGTTATGGAATGAAAAGTTATCATCCTACAATTTTCTAAAAGTGTGGGGGTGCATAATGTGATTTATAAGGGTAAGTCTAGACACATTCATCGTAGACACAATACCGTAAGCAGTTGCTCTCAAATTGAATCATTTCTTTAGACTTTGTAAAGTCAAAGGAAAATATTATGGATCCGCTGATAAAAGGTTTGTCAAGAGAGCATATAAACTACGCATCGAGGGGAATGGGTTTAAGAGCCTTAAAGCAATAAAGAGATTCCAGGGTGGAAACCTAACCTATGTGATTGGAGATCCCATGGACTAGGTTCAATAGGACAACGCAAATTTTGGAAACTCTAGTGTAAGCACTGTCTCCCATTCCTATGATGCAACAGTGCTTTCCTACAGCATTATTAAGGATATGCTATGCGTTTAATGATTCCTATAACTTGGAATGTAACATCCAAGTAACATCCAAGTAAGATATGGTAGGATATCTTTAATAGGAATGCACCTATATGCGTGAAGCTGGCTGACTCTATGAAAATCTTTAAAGGCTAGATTTTCTAAAGCACACATGAATCCAGAGAGGTTCAAGGCCGAAAGAATGAACACAACCGAGAACCAATCTTGAATTGGAAATACTCTGTGTGAGGTTTATTGTCTAGGCTTACACAAACAACTGGCGATTCAAGGCTTAGTCCATCGACTAGTTAAGTAAGTCCGATAGGCTTTCACTAAAGAAGGTTCAAAGCGAAAGCTACCTATCTTGATGCGGTTTATTTCAACAGGCATGCTCAGATTCCTTCGAGTCAAAAGTGTTTGTTGATCCATTAATGTGGGGGATTGTTGTAATTATGGTTATAATTATGGTTAATGGATCAACGAAAGCCAATAAATTAAGATACGTTTTTTCTGTTCACGTATCTCTTTTTGGATTCATGAATATCCTATAGTTTTATGTTCACGTATCTATTGAATTCATGAATTTCTTAGATTCATGTATCTTTTAGTTCATGTATTTATTGAGTTCATGAATCTCTTAAATTCATGTATCTTTGGATACATGAATTTCTTGGATTCACGTATCTCTTTATTCATGAATCTTATGGATAGACGCGTCTATTTAATTCATGTATCTCTTTAGTACATGAACTAAAATTCTATATAAATAGATATGAGCATAGAACTTCATTGGGGTTTTACGGTTTTCGGTTTTTGGTTTTTCCGACTCGATTCCAAAAGGCTTTACTCTTCTGATTTTTCTGAGTATGCTGGTTCAATTGAATGGTTCGACTGAGTCCTGTTTGCATAGTGCTAATCCAAACAGGTTCGAGGTGTTGTTTCTTGGGAGGCATAGTTCGTGAATCTGCGGAGCACCATTGGCAGGAACTAATCGTCTTAAGGAAATTCGGTTATCCGTACCTCACCTCCAATTTTATGTTATTTTTCTAGTGATATCTTATTTTATTCTTCTCCAAGATTTGTAAGTCGTTTTTTGTATATTGATGTTCTGATTACAACAAATAGTGTGCTTTCTCTGGATATAATTTCCACACACACACACACACACACACACAAAAGCTTTTAAAATAGTCGCAATGGTCCTACAAAATTTCACATGATATGAGAGCCTCATTTCTTAAGGCAAACTTAGTGCACCCGGTACACCTCACACATCCCAACACACACACACACACACACACACACACACACAAAAGCTTTTAAAATAGTCACAATGGTCCTACAAAATTTCACATGATATGAGAGCCTCATTTCTTAAGGCAAACTTAGTGCACCCGGTACACCTCACACATCCCAACACACACACACACACACACACACACACAAAAGCTTTTAAAATAGTCGCAATGGTCTTACAAAATTTCACATGATATGAGAGCCTCATTTCTTAAGGCAAACTTAGTGCACCCGGTACACCTCACACATCCCAAAATTTCCTCAATCTTTTTGGTTTATCATTCTCAATGTTGCACCTGATGCACCCTAGTAAAATAAATTCATCCCGCTCTTGACATTGTTCATTGAAATGCCTCATTGGCATGTAACCAAGTGCCACGGTGGTGGTGTTACGACATCAGTGGTGCGTCACCAAGTTGAGCTTTTCTTTTCCATGGAAGTATTTTTTGACGTTGCAAGACGCATCGCCAAGTTGAGCTTTTCTTTTCCATGGAGGTATTTTTCAACGTTGCAAGAGATCTAAGCGGAAAGGTTTTTTTGGACGAAAACTCTTGACGAAAGTGCCTTTTCGAGCTCGAGCAAAAGGGAGTCCGACGATGCTTCACGTGAGGTATCGATTGTCTGAAGGAGAGATGGTGTTCTGATTACAATTCAGAAAGAGAAAACGCTGCGAGATGTGGGCTTTAGTTTTTAAAATTTTCTTTAAGTTTCTTGTAGCCCAGTAAGGACGGCCCACATTAGTTTTTTTTTTTTTTTGAACAGGGCCCACATTAGTTGAGCGGAAAGGTTTTTTTGGACGAGAACTCTTGACGAAAGTGCCTTTTCTAGCTCGAGCAAAAGGGAGTCCGACGATGCTTCACGTGAGGTATCGATTGTCTGAAGGAGAGATGGTGTTCTGATTACAATTCAGAAAGAGAAAACGCTGCGAGATGTGGGCTTTAGTTTTTAAAATTTTCTTTAAGTTTCTTGTAGCCCAGTAAGGACGGCCCACATTAGTTCGAAAGGTCCGTCAAAGTTTACCTCGGAAGCTTCAAGCGCAGCAGCGAAGGCCCCTCTCCTGTCGCTAGACGCCATCTTTAGCGACGGTTTTTTATGGCCGTCCCGGAAATCCCTAACATTAAGTTTACATCCCTAACATTTTTCGTTTAGACATTATAGTGACGAAGAAAATTTTGAAAAGTTTAAACTTTTCTAAGCATATGTAACTATAGATTCTTATCATTACTACTTTATAACTTTCGTGCTCTTCTCAGAATTATTTATTAACAATTTAATGATGAGGTTTACTATGTATATAAATATTGGCAGGCATTAAGACTAAAAGTTATATATTTTAAGTACGGTAGAAAAGTTTAGTGGTGAATATGAAAATCATTTACATATTTGGACTAATACAATGAATATTCTAAAGCTAACCGAGTATTGATAATTTATTTTGTCTCAATACATTGCTTTGTCCTCTTTTCTTCATTTGTAAGATATCATAGTGCAGACAAAGTACTCTATCGGATCTTGTATATCATTGCTATCAATCACAATTGGCCAGTTAACAAGTGAGCTCATCCAATGTTAAGTACGCAATATGTTTATATTTTCTAATTTTTATATTAATATTTATTTTAATTTACAATCATAAGTTTGAATGCAATTATTTTAAATTTCTTGAGGTCTTAAAGCCTTAGTTTTTTTTTTTTAAATATATTTTTGTAATTTAACATACTCTTATGTTAGGTTCGGCTTTATTGTTTGAAGTTTGATAGGGCAATTTGAAAAGCAGGGAAGCCAAACCTCCAAAATTGGAATACATACCGTAATTATTCCTAACCATTAGAAGTGCACCTAGGTTAGTCATTAAACGAGGCAAAGCTTTTTTCGTTGATAAGCACAAACACCTCCCTTCTTTTCTTTTTTTTTTTTCCTGATGTTGCCTTGTTATCTACAGGAAAATCTTAGATGTTTTATCCATGTAGCTATGAATCTTCTCATCTGGATAACCCTTGCTGCCTAAAGTCGAAGAAGTTGACGGTGGCATGAGACACTCTCTTCTTGGTAAGAGCTTCTCACTATCCATGGTTGGTGATAGCTAACCCCAAAACCCTAAATACCTCCAATCAAAAAACCCTAACCTGTCCATCGATGTCTACCTCACAGATCTCGTGCAGCAGCAGCCCACAACCCAATCATGGTACCACCACATTTCCCTCTTAGACCAACGCTAGCCATGTTCATCCGTCACCTCCATTCTCTACCACTGACTGCTACGACATCCCCCACCTTTACAATCCCACATTTCTATTAAACGCAGCCTTCTCTCATCTCTCAGTCCCAATATTCCTTTCTAGCATCACCTCAGCCAGCATGCCTACTAATATTTCATCCCTGTTTTTTTCCCCTACCTGATAGCTCCCTTCATGCACAAATCTTAAACCCTTTTTGTGCCCTCCTGCATCTTCCCATCCTACAAGTCAAAGGTTAGAGTTGGTGGCTTGATAGGCTCTTGAGGCTGACAGCGGTGCTAGCAGATTATCCGTCTGGCTGAGAACCTGTGCTGTGAAGGCAAGGAGCTGCTGAAGTCCCCTGGCCGAGAATCTTTCTCTCAGGAAGTCTGGAGTGTGCCCTGCCACTGCATCATTGAGGTAAAATGGAGAATGTGATTGATAAAGAACTAGGACTAGCTGCCTTAGGTAGAAGATTGTGCAATGATGAAGTAGTGACTGCGAATGATGAGATTCCGGAAGGAATATTGAGGGAATGCAGTCTTACCTTGTTGGGAAAACTCTATTCTAGGTCTAATGTCAATTTCCAGGCTTTCCAATCTACTATGAGGCAAGCTTGGAAATCTAATGATATGATTTGAGATCAAATGCAACCAGGACTCTTCACGTTTGCGTTCAGCTCTGAGAATGAGAAAAAGAGAGTTTCAGAAGCCAGTTCATGGTCCTTTTCAAGTAATTTGCTGATTCTCCAGCCATTAGACCCGAATATCTCTATTCATTGTGCATTTTGGATGCAAGTGCATGATTTACCATTAGCAAGAATCACTGAGAAAGTAATGCGAGGAGTGATCTTAAAATAGAAGGTGCTGGAACTGAAATTGGAGGCGAGAGGAGGCAGCCCCTGCAAAACTAGAAAAGCAAGAGTTTCTTGACTTAGCAAGACCACTTAAGTCGGGGATTATGGCGAATATTGCAACTGTGCATTGACTTTAAATATGAAAGATTTCCTCATTTTTGCTATTCAAGTGGGCGTATTATAAGTCATTACGCTACCGATAGCAAAGGAATCCCCATGAAGGATCAGCACTGGAAGAAAATGATGTGGGGAACTTTGGCCAATGTTTAAAGGCGGAAGTACGTGAGACAAGTCCTCCGCGTGCGAACCAGAAGAGCCTGCTCCTGTCGACAATGGGCATCTCCCTCACGTCAGAGAACACTGCATTCTGGCCAAGGACGCTTAGCGTGCTCCCGTTGTACATCCCTTGAGTGAAGACGTAGTTCTGCACCATCGGCAGGCTAATGCCATTCAGTGATGCGGACAAATAGAGTCCCTGAGCCCGGCCGACGATTTTGGAGCTCAATTCCGGGCCCTCGGTCAACAGGTTGTCAGTCATAACGACGATGCTGAACCCCGTGGCAGACATGTTGGTCTTGGCCTCAGCTACACACACTGTGGTCAGGTTGCGGCTGCTCACGATATCATGGAAGTAGAAGTGGAGGTGGCTCAGCTTCTCCTTCTTTAGGCCAAGCTCTTCCGGAAGCAAGCTTCTTGAGAAAGTGTGAGAATTTGCGGTAAAGAAAATGGTGGAAGTGAAGAGGCGAGAGAGAAGATGACGAGCTTGGTAATGCAAAGAGCTATATTGGAGACACAGAGATGTGAAAAGGGTGTTGTCGGGGGAGGCTTTTATAAAGGAGGTAATGGAAAAAAATGCGTTTAAGTAGGAAAAACAGTAGTGATTTTGGATTTATCAAAGTTGATTTACAAAATTAACGTACGAAGTGATGCGACAAATAACAAATGGATATCGTAAATAAAGTAAATGAAATGCACATGACATCTAATAACACTTTGGCACCGACCCTCATAATATACTAATTATATAACTCAAATTTTAGGAATATAAAATCTTTCAAAATGAAATTTTCTTGGTGGAGTAATTAAGGTAAAGGAGCCTGAGTTCAAAGGAATAACCAGATAGTAACATGGTCAATCAATTGGGTACCAAATTAACGGTTGGATTTGCCTGGTATAATTTTTTTAAGAATTAAGATTTTTGTTTATAATGAGATTAGCGGATTTAGGATTAGGGTTTCAATATCGGAAATTAAAGATGCTAACTTACTCTCTATAATATAAGATTTTAATCTTTCTTGAATAAATTATTAATTAAGGTACACTTCAATTTGTAAGCTAGCAGGAAGTGCTCGTCATAGTCATCGCCCTGCTATCCAGCTCATCTCTAAGTGATTAGTGCGGATTCAATTATGTGGTGAAGTGTGATTAGTATGTGGTCCATTAGAGTGACGGGTAATGCTAATTTTTTTAAACGAAATTGATTTTACATTTTGATGACCAAGTGACATGGCAGAACCCACCGATGATCTCACAAACAATTATTGAAGATCGATTTTACTATCATCAGCATTACTCTACACAGAGTAAACTGTCGTTTTCTCTTCAACTCATCGTTTTCACATTGATGACCAAATGAACAGTTTCATTTCAATCTTTACCTAAAAAAAGAAAGAACAGTTTCATTTCAATTATTTTCGACGCGTGGGGATTGCCCAATAAGTCAACCCATCGTCTTCACTTTTCTCTTTTTAATTAGCTCCATCTAGCCAAACCTAGATCCGATTTGGTATTTCACCTAACGCCCTCAATCACGTTTATTTATAGAAGAAGCAAGTTTGTCAGTCATCGATTGCATTATAATTCATTCCGCCAATCATATTATTCATAAAATAAGTCATCCGTAATTATCGCTTGGTAAAGTACAAACAGCAACGCAAGAATCATGGGTGATTGGGAAATTTAAAAAAAAAAAAAAAAAAAAAAAAAAGATGCCAAAGACAAACGTGAGGGTCATCAAACTAAATGTGAGAAATCTTTCCAGAAAGGCCTTCAAAGACATCTCGTGAACATGGATCAATAATGGAAGACATAAACATTATAATCCACGACGGTGTCCCCGGTCTTACGGTCCATCGTGTGCGTCTTTGCCTGTGCGTACCCGCGGGCGAACCGGAAGAGCCCGCTCCCGCCGACGATGGACATCTCCCGCACACCGGAGAACACCGCGTTCCGGCCGAGCACGCTCAGCGTGCTCCCGTTGTACTTCCCCTCACTGAACACGTAGTTCTGCACCATGAGCAGCCCAACGTCGTTCTGCGACGACAGCGCGTAGATACCTTGGGCCCGCCCGACCTCCTTGGAGCTCATCTCGGGGCCTTCGGTCAGTGGGTCATCGATCATGACCACGGCCCCGAACCCTGTGGCCGACGCGTTGGTCATCCTGGCCTCGGCGACGCGCACGGCGGTCGGGTTGCGCCCGCTCACGATGTCGTGGAAGTAGAAGTGGAGGTGGCTCAGCTTCTCCTTCTTGAGCCCGAGCTCTTGCGGGAGGAGGCTGCGCGCGAAGGTATGAGAGTTTGCGGCGACAAAAACAGTCGACATACAGAGGAGAGAGAAGGCTACGAGCTTTGCGATGCGAACAGCCATGGCTAGAGAGAGAGAGAGAGAGAGAGAGAGAGAGAGGGGGGAGGGAGAGAGGCAAAAAGGGTTTCGTTGAGGGGAGGGTTTTAGAGAGGGGGCAGGTGGAGAAAGACGGGGTTTGGTGGAAGGTCATAATAATATTTTTAAAGGAGGCACTTACTTGCGGAGGAGTTAAGGGTAGGAGACCAAACAAGAGACGACATGATCATATGGTATATGGTGACCCACCATTTTGGTGCTGCAAATAATGTAATTAGCATTGGAGCGATTCTTCGTAGGTGGTGATAAAAAAAAAATGTCCCAAATTTGAGCTCAAAAAGAAAAACTTTCTAATCTAAGTAGATTTTCATTTATATATATTGGACGTGTTCGCATTATGAAGAGTATCAAAGAGGAGCTTTTGCTTGTGAATTCTTTTATGAGATTATTAGATTATTTTGTGAGATTTTATGAGGCAAAATATCATTTAAATTTTTGGGTGTAATTAAGGATCGAGAAACATTAATAGTGTTTAAGTAAGTCTAATGTGCTTGTAATCTTTATTGTATCGTTTGATTTATGGTGGAATTATTTATTTCTTTTCTTGTGGACATATATCACATCGACTAAACCACATAAATTTGATATCTGATTTTTTTTTTTTGGTTCATTTATTTTATTGTTCAATTGCTTGCTTCAGTGACTATTGATATCAAAGCTAGGCTTCGCTAAGTTGAGGCGAATCGATGTCGGTAAAAATAAGAAAAGTGAAAATCAACAAATTTGATGGAAATGATTTTAGTTTCTGGAAGATGCAAATTGAGGATTATTTATATTATATCAATGCCAGCTGAATAAAAGATTAAAATTCAGCATTGCTTTATCGTGAACCCCATTAGGACTGTAGGAGGGCTTGTGGTGTTATGGAATGAAGTGATATCAATTATTGTGGATTCTTTCATTGTGGAGTACATTAATGTTACATGTAGAGAAGAGGAGAGGAAGATAGTGACGACGATCACCTTTGTACATGCATCGTATACTTTCACGAACAGAGTCCTGTTGTGGGAGGAGTTAAAGGAGCATTAATATGCATAATACTCTACCTTGGATTTGCTTAGGTTACTTTGATAAAGCTATTTACCATTGGAATAACATGAACCTTAACTTGATATGTGTAGGTGACTCACAAAAAATTGATCAGTGATAACTCCTAGATAAAAATTGATTCGCACGTTAATAACACGAACCTTAAGCTGTGAATTGATATGGGTTATGAGAACCGTGCTAAGCTTAGGTTTAATAATTCACTAGTCAAATCCTAAGTGGTTCAACTCACTTCAAGCTATGGTCATGACTGCTAATATCATATAGATTGAAAATCATAAAATCATTCACACAGAGGAGAATAAAAGTGAAAAAACACGTTGCAAAGATCCCAGAAGCTATAGAGTAAAGTTCAACATTACTTAGGAACGATACTCCTGTCTAGAGAAACAAGATTGCCATATGGTGAAAGAGATGTCTCTACAACAGACGGGTCATCAGTAATCAGTCTATCAAGACCTCTTTCATCAAAGCCAATCTCTATCAAGGCCATTATTGATAACTCAAAAGAGATTATCAAGGTAGATAGAGTAAAAACACTGAAGCAGCAGTCAAATGTGCACCGAAAAAAAAACCGTATTTAGTGAATAGTGAGTGGCCAAGCAGCAGGCCCATTTCCACACCAATAAGCTTATTCCCGCGAGAGCCAAGAATTCTCCTGGAAGAAGAGGGCACACACGTTTTAAGACAGTATCCTAATGCCAGTATTTGACGACTATCTATTCAAAGAGTTAAGATAACTAAACCGTGCAAAGAAAATACCGTTGACACTATAAGAGCTTCGATTACAGAGGACAAAGCACCTGTATGATCTCTTCATGGTTTCAATCAGTAAGTATACTTTGTAAACAGAGGCTTCTCTTTAGTGCAATGCATCAGCTTGTCTTCAACACGATTTCTGCCATGCCAGAAGGGAACTCATGCATTCAGTAAAACATTTTATCCCACACTTCTGGCCTATTTTATATTCGGTGAATGATTTCATTACACAGTTTCGCCAAGACCTCCCTTTTTTCTGAAGAGACAATGTACATGGATAGCCAGGTGAACGGGAAAGGTGGCAGGAAGCTCTTGTATCTGGATGAAATCATATTTAAACCTCTAAATGGGAAAAAGCCAGCTATTGAATGCATTATCTCTGCATTTTCTTTGAGTAATTGCTGCAAAAATATAAAACCATTTGCACTTTATATTTGTTCGTTCAAATTAGTAACTCCTTTAGAAAACCGAAAGGAAATGATGACAAGGTTATTAAGTCGTCGTAGGCCACTTTGGCGTCTGCTTGGCAACCACATAGCGTCGATGCTGCTATTACAAATGAAATAAAAAAAATAAAACAAAGGAAAAAAAAAAAATCTTCGGCATGCTCTGCAAATAGAGGGCAGGGACGCTCCGCCAGGCACCGGTGAAGTTGGCCAGACCCAAGCCGGGGTCAGGCAACGCTGGCCAGGCAACGCTGGCCAGACCTACATGGAGCTTGGGCGACAGCAGCGTCCCTCATCCATCACAGAGGTACACACCCGCAGAGAGACGCGAGGGAAGAGAAGTCCCGGTCCTCAGCTGCCCGTTGGCACACGGGCAAGGGCCACAGCCCTCGCGTCAGATCTGCAGTGGTTCTGCTGGGATTTGAACTGGTCAGAGAAAGACGGAGTATGAGAATTTTATGCGTTCATAGCTTCACTAGTTGCCAGACCGTTGTCGATAAATAACAAAAACTAGATCACAAGGATTAAGTACAACAACAAGTGCTTTGTGATTTGATTTCTCTTTCTTTTCTCTGTGGTCTGGGATTCAGAGGGCACAGCTTGAGAGCTCGTGTCATTGTAGCTTATTCATCTTCTTCTTCTTCTTCTTCTGCATTGGACTCAAATGGAGCCAACCCCAGAAAAAGAAAAGAGCTTGGTATTTCCTGGCTCCGTGTTTCGAGAATTTTGCTGCTTCATGTTTGTGGAACCAGCGGTTTGATTTCTCCTTTCTTGAAGATTTTGTGTTGTGCATGTGCCATTCGAAGGCCCGGTGGGCCAATTGCCTAGACCCTGGCGGTGGCTGGGTGATACTGCCGCCCCGCCGCCGGCAGGCCGTCGTTCCCCTGCCAAGTCACCCTTACCCTGGCCTTCCCCGTCCTCTCTTTCTCACTCTTGAGGGTTTCCTTTAACTTTTTTTATTCTCTATTCCACCCAAGAAATATTCCGAAGAAGAACGACGGTGTGTTGCGGATGGGCAATTGGGCATGTCGGCATTTCAGTCAACTGTTTGACTAGAGGACCGTCTTGAACAAACAGCTAAAAGGACTTTGATTGCAAAATAATAATAATAATAATAATAATAATAATAATAATAATAATAATAATGACAACGATGACAACGGCGATGATAATAATTGAGAGACGATAATATAAGTCGAAAAAGTTCAGAAACCTCTTATGCCGTTAGCCCATATATAAAAAACCTGTGTTAATCACCAATCCCATGATAATTTAGCTCACTCGTTTGGCCTGAAGGCTCCATTCCGGCTCAGTAGCAGAATCAAGGGTAAATGACAGCTGAAGGCATTGAACCTCACTGTACATTAAGATAAGATATAAGTTGATAAAGGAAGTGGAATAAACACAACCCAACAAGCACATATATGAAAGCAGTTGACATCTATATTGGTATGCAATGTATTCATCATTATGCAAAAAGACCAAGATTATCCTAGCATTCAGGGAAAGTCACACGTGATTTCATCATTTGATAATCGAAACATTCCAGGGAGGGAAGTATCAACTCCACTGGCCATAGTAACGACGTCCAAGATAGCCACCTGGCTAAGAGCGAAGTAAATAATGAGTGACTGACACATAAGTCGAAACTAATACAGGTGCTAAGACATTCAAACAACTTTGCTGGACTAAAAAATCAAACAATTTGACAGAATATTTTTTCCAAAATTAACTAATGATGAAAGTAAATTCGAGGGGATGATGCCATTAAGTTCAGAAACAGAATCCTGCTGGTCATGGGAGAAACTATGGATACAAGATGACTACTATAAACCAACTGCAGTAAATGTCCCTTGCATTACATTTGACTCATGCAATTAAGAGGGAAAATAATTTAGACTTTTTAATTGTTTATGTTTCTTAATTAAAGGTAGAGTAATAAAGAGTACAAGAGTGAAACATCAAAAGGTGCTTCCGCTCCAAGAGGAATCATGTCTGGTATCACAAGTACTTACTTTCTCGTCTCATTTCACCATGAAAGGCCTTACACATAAAGATCAAAGATAGTTTTACTGATCATGCCACCAAATGCGGAGATACCTCATCTACTTATGATTCATCTGTAACAAAGTATGTCCAATAATTTGGATCGTGGTACAGCTCCAAGGAATCGTCCGCTGTCACTCACTCTGTAACATAGGAAGTTTTCTTTTGCCAGCTTCTGTTGCGAGATTATGAATTCAGAGCAACTTTTTTCTTTATTGTTACTATAAACAATCATCCAAGTACCTTACCAAAAAAAAAAAAAAACAATCATCCAAGTTACTTTCCAAGATTTCAAAAGCTTGTTTAAACGCTTTCTAATTGTATGGTGAACTGGTTATTGTTTGGATTGCCGATCCTCAATGTAAGAGTACCCTCAGCATGTGCAAATACAGATGGTAGATTCAAGCTGTTCATCCATGACAATATAGCTAAATCTTGAGCGTACTTCCACCGCTTATTCACTAAAATCGAAGCATCAACCAAAAACTATAAAACCGGTTTTATTCTATCGACTACATAATTTATCTGAATCATAGGAATCGAGGATGAAAGTTCTGTTTCTCATCCAGCCGGGAGAAATCTTACCCTACTCTATGATGTCTAGCTAATAATGTGTTGTGTCAAGAGGTCATTACGCAAACCGAGAGAAATTAAGAGGAAAATCCAAGCCCAAAATTGTCAGTAATGCAGTAGTCTAAGCTAAAAAGTTCATAAACCTTAAAAGCTGGTACTCACATGTGGTTTCAAACATGTTCCCCGCAAGTAACGAAGTTACATGAAGGTATCAAGAAAAATTTTGCACTCCTCAATGTTCCCTGCATATATATAGACTATTTGATTAAAAACAACAATTAAAAAAGAAAAGTATATGAGCTGTAAGATCATAATCAAGGGAGTAAAAGCAGTCTGGTAGCAAAGTTACATGTTCTTTATAAGAGAGCACTTCAGGGGCGTTATATCCCACCTTCCACTTAGTTCATCTATCATATCCCACCTCATTCAATTAACTGGTTCAATTCAAATACACTAATTCCTAAGCCGGCATTTCCTCTACAGCCACAAATCCACCATTGCACATCATCTCAACTATAGAAACTTACTATCAGATGTTGATATTTAACCCTCCAAATTGTCAACTAGGGTGCCACCGTGGCATTTAATCGTGATTTAAGTGCCATATCATCAGTATTTTTAACAAAAGGATCAATATGAACAATCGAACATTTTACAAAAGATCAGGATCTATTCGTGCCTTTATCCGTCTTTTTCTACCATAAACTTTCAATCTTAAGTCACTTTTTTGTTTGTTACATGATTTGAGTTTAACCTCTTTAACTTCAACTCCAAGTTTTTCTTGACCGTGCTAAGTTAGTTATGAAAACCCTCTGCTTTAGTTCAATTTGCTCTTAACATTAAATTGGTTAATGACATATGCTTCGGTGACATGTTTGGTGCAGGTTTCTTTTGTTACATTTTCCTCTAATCTTGTCACTTGGTGGAGACACGTTTTTGTCTACTCATTTAATATTAATATGATGAAGCTTGACGTGAATTCTCTTTAAAAAATCACGGCATTTCTTCATTTGTGTTAATCACAATTAATTTAGCCAAAGAAAATAAAAGAAAATAGAAGAAAAATTGACAGTTGTTGGGTGGAGAAAGTGTCCACGTTAACTTCTCATAAGGCACTGCTCACCGCCACGCATTTATTTAATTAAACTAGATAAGATAATGGCAAGAAGCGAGAGTTATAATTGGACAATACTCGAAAACCAGAGAAAGCAGAGAGGACTTAGCTTCGGTTTTGCTACTGGAATTGCAGGAAGCGCAGCCGATTCTTCTTTAGCAGCAGGCCGGGAACCTCCATCACCGGACCACCACCACCCGCTGGCCGTTCAAGAGCTCCTTCACCACGATCGACACGAGCCGGCCGAGCATATGGTGCCTCGCGTCCAGTTCGTGCAGTTGGACCCCAACCAAGCGGACAAGCTCTGGCTCGGGCCCTGCGCGCAAGACCCAAACAGCAAAAGCGCGGCGTCGTTTCGTAAGTCAATGTCGAGCGACTCGCAAGGGTACAAGCTCATCAGCAGAAGTACCGAGAACGCGAGCTGGGGCACCATCGCCCTATATAGTTTCGTGGGTCGAGACGAATTTGTCTCCATTGCAAAGCATGAGCGAAAAATGGAAGCCTGATGGGTTGACGCCGTCATGGCCGACGTTGGTCGAGATGTTCAAGCAAGGCATGTCGTCCTCTTCTTCTTCATCACCGCGTGGAATTTCGTGTTGCTTCTTCGAGCTTCAGCAAAACCAGCGATGGAATGAAGCCCTCCCTGTTTCTTCTCCGAAGAACCCTCTCTTACGAAGCTCTCTGTCGGACGTCGCTCTCCCCCGTTTATCCCCCCCGAAGGACTCCCCTCTCTCCCGTCTTTAAACGCCTCTCTCTCTCTCTCTCTCTCTCTCCAAGGACGACGCCAGCTGCCTCTGGCCGCCCCGTACCGCACGATATTCCTCGTCGCGCTTCCTTGCGTCCTTCGGCAAGCGTCCCTCTCTCTCTCTTTTGTCCTGAAGCTAACGTCCAAGTGAGGGAAGGAGGAGGAAGAAGGAAAGAGGAGAGCGGGCTGGGCTGGGTAAGAAGAAAGGTGGGCCGCGCTGGTGAAAAAAAGAAGGAGAAACGGGCTGGGAAGGGGGGGTATGGTTGGAGGATGGGTGGAAGTAGAAAGGGGACGTTCGAGCCAGAATTCTATCTCCGATTTCCCATTGTAACAAATTTGGCACGTGTGATGTATTAAGGGCAGTTCACTTTACAAGGTGTTCGGTGTTTGCTAAGACCAAAAAAATTCACAAGAGGGCTCTTCCCATCCCATCACCAAAGAAAGGCCTTCACGACCAAAACTTCAAGAAAACTGGTGCACTACGTCTCACTTCAAGCCATTATCAGATGAATGATCCATTTGTTTTGTGAAAAATTTGACATTTTTCTAAAAAAATTTCCAATAAACCATTTTATAGAAAAATAATAATATTTTCTGATATTTAGTTAAAATAAAAAATAAATTAGATATTATTTTATGTCGTTTGGAAATGAAAATCTTTTTGTTTTTAATAGACACGCACTATTAAAAGACTGGTGACTTGGGCACAAGTAGGCAGGAAACTAAGCATAAACATTGGATCCTGTGTTTGGCCCTTTGTAGATCAAGGACCTAGGTGCCCATGCCCAATTGCCTATGCCCTTGACGAAAGGCCCGGGACCCTAGTACCCATGATTAAATCCTTGGAGCCCATGTTTGAGAGGTTGAGTCCATCAAGACTGGACTCAGGACTTTGTTGTCCATGCATGGATCTTCGACACTTGATCCCCATCGATCGAGGCTAGGCACGAGACCTTGGTGCCTGTCCCTAGATACTTGGCGCTGGGGCTCAGGTCCCTAGTCCATTTAGGCCGGGCCTAGGACCCTGAGAGTGTAATGAATGTCAAAACTAAAGCCCAAGCTTTTACATCATCAATCTCAAAAACCCTGGATCAAAATTTTGAGGGCAATATTGTTAGAAAACTTGCTAACAAGGTGTTAAAAGCCATTTCAAGTACGGTAGAAAAATTCAGGTGACCAACTAGACCTATACATGACCAAGTTGCAGCTGATATTATTATTGTGCATGGAATAGCTCATGTAGTTGTATTAAAAGAGATAATTGTTCAATTACTTGAGGAGTATTCAATAGAAGCATAATATACAAAATAGCAACATCAGTTGGATTCTTTTCCCCCTTTATAAGAACAACATTCTCAAGTTGAAAGATTAATCTACACAAACAATCTTGGCAAAAAAAAAAGAAAAAAAAAAGACAATGTTTCATAGATAAGAGTACATGTGCGCACATGCCATAGGCTGTTAAGTGGATGCCTTTCTTGGAAGTGAATCAATAACATCCTTGAGAGTAATATATTCAGGAAGACATTCTCTGATTTGCTTGAAGCCATAAGTGTCGGCTAATTTCCATTACTCAATGCTATTTTCTGATTTTCCCATTTCATATAATATAAGCCCGTCTTCCAATCAGAAGTGATGCCCACAGCTCTTAATAGGACCATTATTTCTATGATCTTGAAAGTATCACACCCTGAGAGTCTGGACCAATACCGCCCCATTAGTCTATGCAATTATGCCTATAAAATTATCTCCAAGGTAATCATCAATCGTCTAAAGCCCTGGCTACCTGATCTGATATCCATGGAACAAAGTGCCTTTGTGAGTAGCCGCCAAATCCAGGACAACATCTTAATCATACAAGAGGTGTTTCATCAGCTAAAGATTAGGAAACGTAAGAGGAATTTTTAGGCGATCTTAAAGATGGACATGCAAAATGCGTATGACCGGGTGGAGTGAGACTTCCTTAAAAATTATCTCCTCAAGTTAGGTTTTCATCCTATTTGGGTACAGTGGGTGCTGCAGTGTATTACAACAGTCTCTATCAACGTTAAATTCAATGGAGAACAATTAAATTATGTCCATCCGACATGTGGCCTTAGATAAGGAGATCCCTTATCTCCTTATCTATTCATCCTGCTGGCGAATGTCTTGTCAACTCTCATCCATCAAGCTCTTGATATGGGAAATATCAAGGGCATACGACTAAACAGGTGGTGTCCTACTCTTTCTCATTTATTTTTCACAGATGATGCCGTATTTTTCTTAGATGGAAAAATCCAGGAATGTCAAAATCTTGCCAACATACTAAACCAATACTGTTTAGCTACGGGACAGGCTGTTAATAGGAATAAATCGGGCATTTTCTTTAGTAAAGCTTGCCCAAGTAGTCTCCAGGAAAACCTGGCGAAGGAACTTAGAATCCCTGTGCTAGACAGAATGGGTAAATACCTTGGTATCCCATCTGATTGGGGATGATCTAAACGAGACATGTTTGCCTGGATTTTGGGGAGAGTGAATGCAAAACTGGAAGGATGGAAAGAAAATATTATATCAAAGGGTGGTAAGGAGATCCTGATTAAGTCTATTGTACAGGCAATCCCACAGTATGCCATGTCCATCTTCAAAATACCTGTCTCACTCTGCAACTCCATTGAAAAGAAGATTACTCGATTTTGGTGGCAAAATGATTCTCGCAAGTCAGGTATTCATTGAAAACAATGGGAAGTACTAAAGACTAGCAAGGACAAGGGAGGCCTTGGCTTTCAAGATCTCATTACTTTTAATAAAGTACTGCTTGGTAAACAGGCCTAGCACTTAATCCAACAACCTTTCTCATTGTGGAGCAAACTCTTCAAGGGTCTTTATTTTCACTCCCAGGATTTCAGATATGCAAATAAAGGTGCTCGACCTTCCTGGGGTTGGCAGAGCCTATTTAGGCGGGATTCAATTTTACCAAAACTTCAATGGTTAGTTGGCGATAGGAAACAGATCAGAATTCGCGAAGATTGATGGCTACCCAAAGGGATACTTGGCGGACCTGTTGCTAGAGATGAACCCGTGATGGTGGCTTGTGGCACCCGAGAATTTCGCAAACCGTGACGTGCGACGGCAGTGACTGATCAATAAAAGCATCGCCGAATGGTATTATTAGTATTGTGCATGAGCATTGTTTGATTCCATTGACGGACCGATATCTCATGTTTATTAAGGGTTCAATCATTGAATAGATCATCGACATATATTTCTTTTGATGACTCGACACAATTATATCACTTGAGTGCACATGAGATAAGAAAAGAAATTGAAACACCAAGACCATGGGACCGAGAATGCTCCACATTTGTGCAAGTTTAAGGATCAGTTTTTATTTATTTATTTGGGCTTTGTTATGGAGGGACTGCACGTCCATTAACTTACTAACCCAATATAATCCGAAGACCCCATTAATAGTCGACAATTAAGTCAACTAATTAGAAGAGAAGTTGACTAAAGCATGGCTGAATGATGACACGTTGCTGGTGTATGGGTAGCCGGCGAAAATGTAAGGGAAGACATGTCAAGACACGTCCAGCCAGCTGTCCATTTCCCTTGCATCCACCGAAACATGCATCTCTTTCGTTTAACTGGTTTTAGCAAAACCAGTGGTCTTGTGCTCGTGAGAGTGAGCGAAACTTGAGAGAGAAAGAGAGGGTTTGAGCGAGAGAAATTATGAGTGAACAGCAGAGGAGTGAATGGCGAGAGGAAGAGGAGATCGCCCTCTGGCGTGCGTGTGAGCTGCCGCCGTCGACGCCGCTTGTCTTCGCCGCCGTCAGGTCGCATCGCCAAATCGAACTCCCTAGCTGTTGAACTCTAGGACTTGAGGCAAGTGGATGAAAGTCCATGAATCTATATAATGTGGTGCTGTTATTGTCTAGTATGGTGCAATACACTTGGAAACAATTGAGTTCGGAATTAGAATGTTAAATTGTGAGTAATCAAAGTAAAGCGGGATCATGAGATTGAGGAATTACGTTGGTTTTGTGTATATCTTGATCCTGTTGATTTATTGATGAAAGACTGACTTTTAGTAGACTTGTGGAAGCAAGATAGTTACTTGTGGAAATGGAAATTTATGGGATTCGCTTAATCTAGTGCAGTTTCATGTGTAATCTTGTAATTTTGTGAAATTTTATGAAGAGTTCTAATATGAATTTGATCTCGATTTCTTCACGGAAGTTGTGAGGAATTGCGTGAACTAGAGTATATAATTTTATCAGAACTTCTCGGAATCAATACAATGGCTTAAATCTTTGTTAATATGCAGTGCTTCCTGTTGGATTTTATTCTGGGATTAAAGAATACTGAACTGACGTGTGTGAACTACCACTCATTATACATAACGAATCTGGCTTAGTGTCCTTAATGAAAAATTTTCCTCTAGATCTCATTTATAACTTGTTAAAATTTCAGAATTTTTCATGGTCATTTGCTGGTTATTTCGAAGTCTCTACTGAAGCCATGCATTCTGGTTTTTACACTGTTTTGCTATGAAACTGTTCATTTTGTTTAAGAGTCATTGTATCTTGAGTTATTATTTGTTATTCACTTGATAGATGCATTGATATTCAGCATATCACGTGACATTGGAAAATTTGATAAAGTCTTATAAATCCATGGAACCCATGACGTCATTGCATCAAAATGTATTTGGTAATGAGATGTATATTGTGATGTGAATGTTACCGTCGGAGGTGTGAGCCGACGATGCCCCGGAGTGTCGGGATGCCCAAGGGTGGAGTGTGTCGATGCCGTTGGATGCCCGGAGGTTTGTGCCGGAGGGTCCTCGGGAGTTTCGGGATGCCCGGTTGTAGGAATTGTACGTAAATCCGGAGGGAAGGGGCAACCATTTTCATGGCAAGCCCTGGATATACCTCGTGATGCCAGGTGGGGTGCGAGATGCCCAGGGGTGTGACGGAACACGCTCTGGATGTCCGGAGGTTTGTGCCGGAGGGTCTCGCGATGCCAAGTTGGGTGCGAAAGCCCGGAGGGATGCAAACACTGGTCCCTGGGGAATGAAACTTTTTTTTGAACGTTAAAACCGGTGCATTAAAGTAGTGCATGTGTGTGCATGTGGCATGATATGGGAATTTGTTTATGAAATTGAGTGAGTTTCACCCGGTACTGAAAATGTGTTTGTTATGGCATTGAATTGTTGTTATGAACGTGGTGCAAGTAAAATAGACCCTTGATGGCATGCATATATATATAAATGATAAGTGTGTTTGTATGCATCTGGATGATTATAGTTTCTACATAATATAGTGTAATGGATCTTTTATTGCTGAGTGGTTGTACTCACCCCTCTTGGGGACTAACATTTCAGACTAAATGAAAATGCCGCTGCTACCTGTGACTCCTAGCATATTTTACGGACTCCTGATTGACTTACAATGGGAGTGGACCGAGCACCGTCATCCTGGGGTGCACGGGCTAGTATTCGAGCGCGTGAGGATCTTTCTGACTTTTGAGGTAGGCCTCTCTCGCCGGGCTTATCCACCAGAGTACACATCGAGTCCTTGTCCGTATGGATGGTCGCCTTCGAGGGTGCTACCACCACCGTCGGCCAACGGACCTGACCGGATATGATCTGGAGTCGAGGGTAGCAGGAGATGCATTTTTTGGACGCCGACACATGGGTGATGGACGGATGCAGATGATATCCAAGGATAGAAGTTGGTTTTCTTTTGGGTTATCGCCAGGCACAAAAAGACCTCGGCGTTTTGTTGTACCAACTATCATAGTCCATCCCTTATATAAATAAAAGTGTTCGGCCTAAATTATCAAAGTTTTAGTATGGTGTGTATCACTTTATATTTTGTTGAAGGGTAGTCGAATTATGCTTCCGCCATATTATTTGCGCAGGGACCGATAAAGAAAATAAATGAAAACCCCCAGGTATTATAAGTTATGTTAAAATTTCTTTGGTCTCAGAGGTATGCTCCAAGAGGACGTAACTGTGGCGACCCTAACGAATCGGGGGCCGTTTCGGGGGTGCCATAGCGGTTGGTATCAGAGCAATGGTTTATATGGAGTGATAAGGAGCCTCAGATGGAAATGAGGAATATAATGATGATGCACACCTTAGGATACTAACCAATAATGGTTGACTAACTTTGAATAACGGGTGATTGAGTTCACTCGTAGAATACTGATAATGATTGTGAGTTGCTTTTATGTGCCAGTAACATTTTTATGTTACTTATATAGTAGTAGTTGTTTTTAAATGGAGACAGTGAGTCGCAAATTATTCCTGAGGCAAATGCTTGGAAACTGCAGGAAAATCATGGTACGAACTGGGAGTTCTCATCCATCGAGGGCTGAAGCCTCTGCTGCAAGGGCTGAACCTCGAATGGAAGACATCCTGCAGGCATTGGCCAATATAGGAAATCTAATGGAAAGACAAACGCAACAACAACCCGGAGTGGAACGTTGCCCTCAAGGACTGGTGGAGCAATTTTTGAAGCTGAAGCCACCTAAGTTTAATGGAATAGGAAGTCCTGAGGAGGCGGAACAATGGATAGATGGAATGGAACGAATTTTCCGGTTGTTGGACTGCAATGATGCTGAGAAAATAACTTTGGCGAGTACCACCGGAGGGAAATGCAAAGTTTTGGTGGAGAGCTTCAAGAGATATGATCTTTCCACCAGTGTACGATATAAATTGGGGGCGAATTTGTTAGAGCTTTCAATAGAAAGCATTTTTCCTGATCGTGCCGGGGACAAGAAGATCACCGAATTTGTTCAATGGAACAAAGAGAGCGACAAAGTGGACCAGTATGAGGCAAAATTTTCTGAATTGTCCAGATATGCTCCCAGATTGATTGAGGATCGTGAGGAAAAAGCTAAGAGATTCTTGAAAGGGCTGAGGACTGATATCAAGAAACAACTGGTGCCTTTGAATATAAGAGATTATAATGAGATTTATGAAAGAGCACAGTTGGTGGAGCAGGAATTGGTAAGGGAGCAATCAGAGGCTAAGAGACAGTTGACCTTTAGTGATATCCGACGGGGTAAGAGACCCTATACAGGTCAAAGTCAGACCTGGGAATCTAAGAAAAGGGGGAATTTTGGAAAAGCTAGGGATGGCCTGAATCTAGGAAAAACACCTTATCGGAGTGATGATTGTCGAAGGTGTGATGGACAACATGGGCCAGGGCCTTGCAACGGACGACCAAAATGTTATGGTTGTGGACAGGTAGGACACCTTAAGAAGGATTGTCCACAAGTTGGATCACAGCCGAATGTCAACTTGGTGCGACGAGTGCAACAACGTACTGCTGGACCAAATCCACAAAAGAATCCATAGAGGCCACCAGCGCAAGGAAGGATATATGCTGTCACCCAAGAGGAAGCGGCAGCTTCCAAAAACGTTATCTCAGGTACGATTTTTATAAATGGCAATAAGGCATATATTTTGTTTGATATGGGTGCTACGCATTCATTTGTTTCTGAAAGATATCGGCAGTTGAGTAAAATAGAAACAACATCTCTTGAGATGCCTCTTTGTGTTTCTACACCTTTAAAGAATATGGTGTTGTCTACACTGGTGTGTAGAAAATGTAAGATAACAATAGGAGGAAGGGATATGGAAATTGACCTAGTGGTGATGGCTATGTATGACTTTGACGTAATTATAGGTATGGATTGGCTCCATAAATATCAGGCTAAAGTAGATTGCTACAAGAAAGTGATTCAGTTCATGTTTCCGGATCAGTCTAGTTTTGAATTTTTAGGAGGTCGAACAGACCCCTCTATGGCCATTATCTCGGTGGTAGAAGCTCATAAATTACTTGACGAAGGATGTCAAGGATACCCGCAAAGTAGTAAGGAATCTTACTAAGGAAGAGACTAAACTTGACGAAATTCGAGTGGTCGGAGAATTCCAGGATGTATTTCCTGAAGAATTGCCTGGGTTACCACCAGAACGAGAAATTGAGTTTGAGATCAAGTTAATGCCTGGAACAGGACCAATATCGAAAGCCCCGTATAGGATGGCCTTAATGGAACTGAAGGAGTTGAAGGTACAACTACAAGAGTTGCTTGATAAGGGATTTATTAGGCCAAGTGCTTCACCTTGGGGTGCACCGGTCCTCTTTGTGAAAAAGAAGGACGGGTCGATGCGTTTATGTATTGACTATAGACAGTGAACCGTGTGACTATAAAGAATAAGTATCCCTTGCCTAGAATTGATGACTTATTTGACCAACCGCAAGGAAGTTCGTCTTTTCTAAAATTGACTTAAGGTCAGGATACCATCAGTTAAGGATAAGGAAAGAAGACATTCCTAAGACTGCATTTAGGACTCGTTATGGACATTATGAGTTCCTAGTTATGCCATTTGGATTGACGAATGCACCAGCAGCATTCATGGATTTAATGAATAGGATATTTAATCCATATTTGGATCAATTTATGATTGTCTTCATTGATGATATCTTGATATATTCTAAAGGACCTGAAGAGCATGAGCGACACCTGAGGATAGTATTGCAAATCTTGAGAGATCATAAGTTGTATGCCAAATTCAGCAAGTGTGAATTTTGGTTGAACCAAATAACATTTTTGGGACATGTGGTATCGTAAAAGTGGAATTGCAAAGTAGACCCTACAAAAGTTGAGATGGTAATAAATTGGCCGAGGCCGACAACGCCGACTGAAATACGGAGTTTCTTAGGGTTGGCCGGCTACTATAGGAGATTTATTGAAGGATTCTCGCGACTTGCAGGCCCATTGACGAAATTAACTAGGAAAAATGCCAAGTTTGAATGGAATGGAAAATGTGAAAGGAGCTTTCAGGAACTTAAAAAGAAGTTAACCACAGCTCCAATTCTAGCTATACCATCTGGATCTGGTGGATTCACAGTATATAGTGATGCGTCTCACAAGGGACTAGGATGTGTTCTGATGCAGTATGGCAAGGTCATAGCCTATGCATCAAGGCAGTTGAAACCCCATGAATTAAACTACCCAACCCATGATTTAGAATTGGCAGCTATAATTTTTGCTTTGAAAATATGGAGACATTATCTGTATGGAGAAAAGTTCGAAATCTATACAGATCATAAGAGCTTAAAGTATTTGTTTTCACAAAAGGAATTGAATATGAGAGAAAGGAGGTGGATGGAATTGTTGAAAGATTTTGATTGTGAGATACGGTACCATCCAGGAAAGGCGAATAAAGTGGCAGATGCTCTTAGTCGTAAGTCAACTATGGATATGGCCAGTCTAAGAATGACAGAATGGAATCTGTTAAAGTCTGTAGCAGACTCAGAATTTCAGTTGAAAGTAGATCACCTTACCGGTATGCTTACTGCATTAAGGATTGAACCCGAAATTATTCAGAAAGTTAAGATGCTGCAAGAGTCTGACCCGGAAATTGTGGAAATAAGGAATGCTGTGTCTTTAGGGAAAAGACCAGAATTTCAAATCTCTAAGGATGGAGTAGTAAGATGTCAAGGACGACTCTGTGTTCCCGACAATGAAGAAGTGAAGAGAGAAATCCTGTCAGAAGCACATAGGAGTAATTATAGTATTCATCCGGGTAGTACAAAGATGTACAGGAATTTACGCCAACAATTTTGGTGGAATGGCATGAAGACGGATGTAGCTAAACACGTTTCCCAGTGTTCAACATGCCAGCAAGTGAAAGCGGAACATCGCAAACCCACAGGATTATTGAGACCATTGGAAGTACCAGAGTGGAAATGGGAACATGTGACGATGGACTTTGTACAAGGACTACCAAGGACATCAAGTGGTCACGACTCTATCTGGGTAATAGTAGATCGCTTGACTAAGTCTGCCCATTTTCTAGCCGTTCGCATGGACTACTCGATGGATAAACTCGCTGAGATATATGTAAATCAGGTAGTACGCTTGCACGGTGTTCCTGTAACGATCACATCTGATCGAGACCCAAGATTTACTTCAAATTTTTGGCGAAGTTTTCAAATCGCCTTAGGGACTAAACTTCAATTTAGTACTGCTTTTCATCCACAGACAGATGGACAAACAGAAAGAGTAATTCAGACACTGGAGGACATGTTGAGAGCTTGTGTCATTGATTTTAGAGGAAATTGGGATGAAAAGTTGCATCTAGTAGAATTTGCCTACAATAATAACTTTCAGAAAAGTATAGACATGGCTCCCTATGAAGCATTATATGGAAGAAGATGTAGGACCCCTGTCTGTTGGAGTGAAGTGGGTGAAAGGAAATTGACTGGACCTGAGCTGGTACAAGTAACTACTGAGGCTGTTGAAATTATCAGGAAAAGACTTAAAACAGCCCAGAGTCGACAGAAGAACTATGCAGATAAGCGTAGAAGACCTCTGGAATTTAATGTGGGAGATCATGTATTTCTTAAAGTATCTCCTATGAAAGGAATATCACGGTTTGGAGTGAAAGGCAAGCTGAGCCCTAGATTTGTTGGACCTTTTGAGATACTTGAAAGGATAGGAGATGTGGCCTATTGACTAGCGTTACCCCCTAAGCTGGAAAACCTACATGATGTATTCCATGTGTCGATGCTGAGGAAGTATCAACCCGATCCAGGACATATACTTAATCATGAAGCCATTAAAGTGGATGAGAAAGTGAGGTACATTGAAGAACCCGTACAAGTACTGGATCGAAAGGAGCAAATTCTCAGGACCAAGAAAATTCCATTGGTTAAGATATTATGGCGACATCACGATGTAGAGGAAGCGACATGGGAGAGTGAGAACGAGATAAAGGAGAAATACCCTCACCTATTTGAAAACACGTGAGTAATGCCTAATTTCGAGGACAAAATCCTCTAAGGAGGGGAGGATTGTGGCACCCGAGAATTTCGCAAACCGTGACGTGCGACGGCAGTGACTGATCAATAAAAGCATCGCCGAATGGTATTATTAGTATTGTGCATGAGCATTGTTTGATTCCATTGACGGACCGATATCTCATGTTTATTAAGGGTTCAATCATTGAATAGATCATCGACATATATTTCTTTTGATGACTCGACACAATTATATCACTTGAGTGCACATGAGATAAGAAAAGAAATTGAAACACCAAGACCATGGGACCGAGAATGCTCCACATTTGTGCAAGTTTAAGGATCAGTTTTTATTTATTTATTTGGGCTTTGTTATGGAGGGACTGCACGTCCATTAACTTACTAACCCAATATAATCCGAAGACCCCATTAATAGTCGACAATTAAGTCAACTAATTAGAAGAGAAGTTGACTAAAGCATGGCTGAATGATGACACGTTGCTGGTGTATGGGTAGCCAGCGAAAATGTAAGGGAAGACATGCCAAGACACGTCCAAATTTCAGACTGTCCATTTCTCTTGCATCCACCGAAACATGCATCTCTTTCGTTTAACTGGTTTTAGCAAAACCAGGTGGTCTTGTGCTCGTGAGAGTGAGCGAAACTTGAGAGAGAAAGAGAGGGTTTGAGCGAGAGAAATTGTGAGTGAACAGCAGAGGAGTGAATGGCGAGAGGAAGAGGAGACTGCCCTCTGGCGTGCGTGTGAGCTGCCGCCATCGACGCCGCTTGTCTTCGCCGCCGTCAGGCCGCATCGCCAAATCGAACTCCCTAGCTGTTGAACTCTAGGACTTGAGGCAAGTGGATGAAAGTCCATGAATCTATATAATGTGGTGCTGTTATTGTCTAGTATGGTGCAATACACTTGGAAACAATTGAGTTCGGAATTAGAATGTTAAATTGTGAGTAATCAAAGTAAAGCGGGATCATGAGATTGAGGAATTACATTGGTTTTGTGTATATCTTGATCCTGTTGATTTATTGATGAAAGACTGACTTTTAGTAGACTTGTGGAAGCAAGATAGTTACTTTTGTGGAAATGGAAATTTATGGGATTCGCTTAATCTAGTGCAGTTTCATGTGTAATCTTGTAATTTTGTGAAATTTTATGAAGAGTTCTAATATGAATTTGATCTCGATTTCTTCACGGAAGTTGTGAGGAATTGCGTGAACTAGAGTATGTAATTTTATCAGAACTTCTCGGAATCAATACAATGGCTTAAATCTTTGTTAATATGCAGTGCTTCCTGTTGGATTTTATTCTGGGATTAAAGAATACTGAACTGACGTGTGTGAACTACCACTCATTATACATAACGAATCTGGCTTAGTGTCCTTAATGAAAAATTTTCCTCTAGATCTCATTTATAACTTGTTAAAATTTCAGAATTTTTCATGGTCATTTGCTGGTTATTTCGAAGTCTCTACTGAAGGCATGCATTCTGGTTTTTACACTGTTTTGCTATGAAACTGTTCATTTTGTTTAAGAGTCATTGTATCTTGAGTTATTATTTGTTATTCACTTGATAGATGCATTGATATTCAGCATATCACGTGACATTGGAAAATTTGATAAAGTCTTATAAATCCATGGAACCCATGACGTCATTGCATCAAAATGTATTTGGTAATGAGATGTATATTGTGATGTGAATGTTACCGTCGGAGGTGTGAGCCGACGATGCCCCGGGAGTGTCGGGATGCCCAAGGGTCGAGTGTGTCGATGCCGTTGGATGCCCGGAGGTTTGTGCCGGAGGGTCCTCGGGAGTTTCGGGATGCCCGGTTGTAGGAATTGTACGTAAATCCGGAGGGAAGGGGCAACCATTTTCATGGCGAGCCCTGGATATACCTCGTGATGCCAAGGTGGGGTGCGAGATGCCCAGGGGTGTGACGGAACACGCTCTGGATGCCCGGAGGTTTGTGCCGGAGGGTCTCGCGATGCCAGGTTGGGTGCGAAAGCTCGGAGGGATGCAAACACTGGTCCCCGGGGAATGAAACTTTTTTTTGAACGTTAAAACCGGTGCATTAAAGTAGTGCATGTGTGTGCATGTGGCATGATATGGGAATTTGTTTATGAAATTGAGTGAGTTTCACCCGGTACTGAAAATGTGTTTGTTATGGCATTGAATTGTTGTTATGAACGTGGTGCAAGTAAAATAGACCCTTGATGGCATGCATATATATATATAAATGATAAGTGTGTTTGTATGCATCTGGATGATTATAGTTTCTACATAATATAGTGTAATGGATCTTTTATTGCTGAGTGGTTGTACTCACCCCTCTTGGGGACTAACATTTCAGACTAAACGAAAATGCCGCTGCTACCTCGTGACTCTGGCATATTTTACGGACTCCTGATTGACTTACAATGGGAGTGGACCGAGCACCGTCATCCTGGGGTGCACGGGCTAGTATTCGAGCGCGTGAGGATCTTTCTGACTTTTGAGGTAGGCCTCTCTGCTGGGCTTATCCACCAGGAGTACACATCAATCCTTGTCTGTATGGATGGCCGCCTTCTGAGGGTGCTACCACCACCGCCGGCCAACGGACTCCGACTGGATATGATCCGGAGTCGAGGGTAGCGGGAGATGCATTTTTGGACGCCGACACATGGGTGATGGACGGATGCGATGATATCCAAGGATAGAAGTTGGTTTTCTTTTGGGTTATCGCCAGGCACAAAAAGACCTCGGCGTTTTGTTGTACCAACTATCATAGTCCATCCCTTATATAAATAAAAGTGTTCGGCCTAAATTATCAAAGTTTTAGTATGGTGTGTATCACTTTATATTTTGTTGAAGGGTAGTCGAATTATGCTTCCGCCATATTATTTGCGCGGGGACCGGTAAAGAAAATAAATGAAAACCCCCAGGTATTATAAGTTATGTTAAAATTTCTTTGGTCTCAGAGGTATGCTCCAAGAGGACGTAACTGTGGCGACCCTAACGGATCGGGGGCCGTTTCGGGGGTGCCACATGGCTAGCCTACTTGAACCTAACTACAATATCTACAATGTTACCCTACTCCACCGTTACTTTGATGCTCAGACTACACAAGAAATCCTTAGCATTCTGATAAGATCTACTTATGCAGCAAATCAACTTATTTGGACAGACACAACACGGGGTCAATATATAGTGAAAAGCGGTTACCATGCTATCAAAAATGCAGCACCCAGCATTATCAACAATAGAGCCTTGTCTTCCTTTCAATCACCACAAATCCTCTGGAGAAGCATTTGGAAACTTAAACTCACACCCAAACTTCGGATATTTCTTTGGTCTATATGCCATAATGCACTGCCCACCAAAGATAATCTTTTTCATAGACTCATTAGCTTAGAGCCGGAATGTCATATATGCCCTAATCACACACCAGAGACAATGGAACAACTTTTTCTACTCTATCCATGGACATCCAGAATCTGGTCACACCCTCAGATTTGCATACGAATTTCACCAATAGAAGTCCAACATATAGATGTGTGGCTTGCTGAATGAATTGCACAAAAGAAGATCTCACCTGATTTGGAGACCGTGGCCTCCATCTTATGGCAGATCTACTTTTCGATCCCGGCAACTTGTGGCGGCCCCTTGATCAAGGTGCCCTAAAGATAAATATAGATGGGGCTTTTCATATCACTAGCACTGAAGGAACAATGGCTTATATCTGCCGCGACCACACTAGGAAAATGATTGATGGCTTTACCAGAGGTGTTGTCGCTTCCTTAGCCTTGCAAGTAGAGATCTAGGGCTTAATATAACCCTTCACCATCTGCTGCAGCATGGCAAAGCTCGAGATCCACTCTTGATCGAATTAGATTGCCTGGTGTTGGTTGATGCTGTGAACGATCCTCCAACAACGCCATGGGAGGTCCGACCTTTGCTCGCTAAAGCCACCACACTGCTCCCCTGTTTCTCTCATCTTTGCATTAGGTATTGCAAGCGTGAAGCAAATTTTGTTGTTGATTGGGTTGCTAAGGCCCATAGAAATGGCTCTTTATTTCCTAACTGGGCCGTGTCCCCCCCCCCTCTTTTGCGGGATGTTCTTATCTTGGACGCTATAGCGGTGGGTTGTACTGCTCCTTTAACTTGAATGAAATTTCTTTTTTCATCAAAAAAAAAAAAAGCCCGTCTTCCAATAGAGCATAATGAGATACCCACGAAAACAAGAGAAACTATATATTAAAAAAAAAAACAAAATATAGTACCAATTGCCCCTTGCAAGTTGCTTCCTATCAATTTATGTATTAAGTTCAATATAAAACCCAGCAATTTGGTCATTGTTCATATCCATCCCAATTCCCAACATTTCAATTTATCAAAATCATGCTTGCTTTCAAATAGATTCTACCCTCCATGTATTTGCCTCACTATTTCTGTGGAAAGACTAACTACATCACGGTGTCTGTACTTATGACCAACTGAATGGCTTGAAGATGTATGAGCTGGTCATGTTGACATAGACTTTCTTGCTCATTCCTGAGATTGGGTTGATTGGGCTTATTTAAAATAACCTAGCTGACCAAAATTTATTTAAGTTCTAGTTTTAGCTAACTAAGATAATAAATTCAGTCAACTAGTATGCATCAAAATTTTCCAATTTGAAGCTACAATTCATGATTTTAGCAGTTGCTAGGTAAAACTCACAATAGATTTTGAAGTCGACAACAATAAACTATATATGTCTTGAAGATTGATATTTCATGTATATGTTTGATAAGCTTCTTGTAGCGTTTGAACTGACATTCTCATATTGTCATTACATTCTCAGTCGAAGAAGGAGAAAAATTTTCATTTCCATCCTGACATCCTCAGACCATAAATATTTAAATAATGCATATTGTAACTTGTGCGCTCATCCAGAAGGAAACGAATCCAGAACAAGTTTATCGTAGATTCTATAACAGCTAGCAATCTGGGTTGGATTTCATGTATTTGTGGAAGATCAACTAAATCAAATTGATTGAGAAATCAATCATAAATACAAGTTCTTTCTAAGAGAAGGAGCTATACTCATGAAAACTAAGACTCTGATTGCATGGGCAATCGGAATCGTGTAGATTCTTACCTTATCTCTCAATGGCCACCATATCTTTTTGATACAGTTTTGTCCATGGACCAAAATGGAAGAAGTTGTCCAACGACTAGTTTGGAAGTAGAGGAATATATAAGGAAATCAAGGGACCAATGATCAAGTAAGAGACGAGATCTATAATTTATAATTCCAAAGTTTTAGTGTACTTCGATCATACACTTGTCTATCGTGAACTCAAACATTTGTGATCTTGAGAAAAATACCAAAAAGTAACTTAGTGAGATAATGTGCAATGAGTGTTTGCACTCGAAGTTGTAATTTTTTGTTAATCATATAGTGGAATCCAACCAATAAACTGTTAATGTGGGAGAATAGACGTAATCTTGATCTAAGTAGAACTACAATAAATCTTATGTGAAATTTCTCTCAACCTTTATTCTCTTATTGTTTATTGCAAAATTCTTTTGCACACTCGCATGTTGGTCTTAAAGTCTTTTCTATCGCATAACAGATTCTGAACCTTATTCCAAAATTTGAACCTTATGCAGATTGATATTGATTTATTCCATTCCGCGTTAATTTGTTAATATTTTATATTATCACCCTTTCTAGGTGATTTGGGCTTGCAACATCAGCACTAAAGTGGACCTATCTTTTAGTCACATTATTAGTTTGAAAAAAAAAATACAATAGCATACTAAGGAAGGCTACATATGAACTATTTATTTAATTAACTGGATCGTTTTTGATAAAACTAGGTGGATGAACTGGGAGTGTGTGGCCATGTTGGTGCCTTTATGTGGGTGGGGGTGCCGACTCCAAGCTATTTGCTTAGCGACCATAAAGTGCATTGTTGAAATTTACCATCAATTTTATCAAAACTACCAATCAATATCAGATGCCATTGAATGCCACTCTAACTATTAAAATATATCTCTAGTTTGATTCCGTGAAACCAATCCAAGTTTTAATAATGGAAGGTATTAAATAGAGCAAAGTAGAATGTGAGAAAATAAACTTTCGCATTGAGGTTAGTTGAGTTGGTCAAAAGGGGAAACTAAAAGTTTTGTTTTATGTTCTTTTTGGGTTGATACTTCCCAATTGAAGTCTGATTGGGCATTGGAGTTTTGGCCACTGAAATAGGATAGTGCAACGCGGAGTTTGGATTTGAACATGACTTGGGTTTCATATATTTTACATGTATATGTTTCTTGTGAGTGGGATTGAAGTCTTGAAGCACAGTTTATGTGAATGCTTGGTTCAACAGGGTTGATGTGAAGACAAAGTGACTTTGTCTGCTATTCATGCAGTGAAGTTTTTTCTCACACCAAGTATTCATGTGTTGAAGCTGATTAATTTTGTGATATGATTTATTAATTGCACGAGATTGAGAAATTATTTCATGATTGATTGTGGTGTTAAGCATTGAATTCTTGACATTGCCAACACTCCAAGAATGATATTAACTTTAATCAATAAAAAAAAAAGAAATTTAACTGTCATTTCAAAATTTTCTTATTCTATACAAATTTTTTATTTATAAATCTCATGTTTAAATCTTTGCATTGGTTGGTAATAAAACCCACATATAGAACAACCCAACATGAGTTTCACCTTTGGTTTTTATCAAAAAAATTCTCAAGCACTTGAGACTCCCATTTTTATTCCTCCGATTTGGAACGCTATGGAAGAGACTTCACCTCCAAAATATTAAGAATGAAAGTGGTAAAGTAACAACAATTTCTAGTTTGCAAGCAGTAAATCAAACATGCTAGTTCTGAGAATTGCCTTTTCTATTGAGAAACATTTCTTTCTATGTGAATAAATAAACATAGTTGATGATTAATGAATGTGTATGTAGAATTGCAAGTATTGGTTGATGGTTGGTAAAGGAAGGGAAGGTTCAAGCATTTGATTTAAATGGAAAGTATACTCCGATCTTGACCACAAATCAATAGCTTGAAAGATTTGAAAGTGGAAAATTCCCAAAGTTATGTAACTTAACCATTGTTGGAGGTTTCCCCAATCGTCTTTCAAAGAAAAGATAGTTTTCTTGGCATTCTCCTCCACAATTTTTTAGGGCAATCAATATGCATTCAAGAAGTACAATTGTACTTGAATTTCTGACAAACAGTTTATAGAATGATTTAGAGGCGAAAAGTTTAATCAAGGTGTTTTATGTGTTGATCACTTTTACTCTTATTTCTCCTTGTATTCGTGCCTAATGGTTTTCCATTTGATATAATTACGGTCTATCGATGGCAACCAAACTAAAGGTTCTAGCTTTGAGAAAGTGCGTTGGCATTACCAGGTCTCCAGACTTCTCCAAGTGCTTGACACTAGAGAGGTTTTTTTTTTTTTTTTTTTTTAAGGGTCAAAATAGTTATTTATCTATAATATTAGGGGAAAAGAGAGCCCATAGAGTGGGCATCATTACATAAGAGATCTAAAAGGACTTGAGGGGAGAAGATAACTAGTGATTTGGCAAGGCTTTTTTCCTATGGGCTTTAGCAACCCAATCGGCAATTAAAGTGGCTGTAAAATAGTAGGCCACCTATACATCCGAAAATTGGGCCAACAACTTGTTACTCTCACCAATGATTACACCACTAGAGAGGTTGACTCTAGAAAGACATGATAGTTTACAAGAAAATGATTGTTCAATTGGAAGATTGAAGTGCCTAATTAACTTAAAAATAAACATCAGCTTTCTTCTTGAAGAATTGCCTAAGAAATGGGAGGGCTACCTAAACTTACCCACTTCTCTTTGACGGATTGCTTCAGGGTGAGCAAATTGCCCTGACTCAATTAGGAAGTTAGGATCCTTAACAGAGTTGTATCTATAAAACATGAGAGTTACAAGCTTACCTAATTCAATTTGTGGATTAAAATGTTTTGTTGACTTTCAATGTTGTTGAGAGGTATGTGTGAATTGTGTTAGAAAAATCCATATTGGATAATTGATGTGGTGTGAAATAGTTGATATAACTCTTTACCTTTAAGCTTTTTATTGAAATATAAGAGAATCTTGAAGTGATGCATACCAAGTGTTGTGAAGAGTCAGAAGGAGTTCTTAATGAAGTTGAAAACTTGCTCTTGTCAAGAATCCTAAATTGATAAGGTATACGAATAGACACAGTGCCTAGCATAATTAGCATGCTTTCTCGTCTCCAAAACCGAACTGAAGTAGATGTAACAAGGTTTAAGATGTTAGAGCTTCCCACACAAGAATATTTCTTGGTGTGATGGAATCACTGCCACACTTATCACTCGAAGATTGCTAGTTTGCAAAAAGGTTAGGTGCTATAGTCCTTAAATAATCACATTTTTTGAGTGAGTTTGTAACGATCTAGTCCTGCGAGGGATGGAAGTGTGTTTCCGCCTCGAGAATGGCGATGGGGGCAGGAATGAACCAAATCCTACATCGCCTGGGGATGGTGAGGTAATGTGCTATATAAGAAGTAGTATTAGTCTTAATTACCAATGAGGCCTTTTCTAGGCAAAGCCTAGAGGAACAAAATCATAAGGGCATGGGGTAGGTGAGTCCTAGGGCCTAAAGCAGATAATATCGTTGGCAAGTGGAGCTAGAGATCAGCCCTTACAATGGTATCAGAGCCAAGCCCAGTTGGAAGTGTGTGATTCGGGAACGAACCGGACAAAAGATAGTGGGCTTATAACAACCTGATCCTATAAGAGATGGGAGTATGGCTCCACATCGAGGATGGAAAAGAGGGCAAGAATGAACCAAATCTCACATTGCCTAGGGATAGTGAGATAATGTACTATATAAGGAGTAGCATCAATGTTAACTATTTCAACGAGGCCTAGAGGAACAAAACCGTAAGGGCATAAGGTAGGTGTTTCCTACGGCCCAAGGTGGACAATATTGTTAGCAAGTAGGGTTAGAGGTCGGCCCTTATAGAGTTAATCTTCTATGGTAAAAGAGTGCCCATTCTATCAACCACCTCAAAGAAGCTAAGATTAGAGCCTAACCGCTATTGTCTATGCTTCGATCTATTGTTCTAATGTACATATTGAACTTAATCATGCCTATCATTGCTCCACCAAGAACATTTCCCAATAGGTTCGAGACATGCATATGGATTTGCAACCACAAGCTTTCCTAGCATTTAAGCTAAAATTCTTTGAAAGTTCAAAAGAGAAAAAGCATTTGAAGGGTAATTTAGACTTCGAGGAGACGGAAAGACCAACTCAAGTCTTGTCATTTTGATTGATTGAAGAGCTAAGTGATGGTTTGAAAAGATAACTTTCAAACTCCTCTTGTCCATACTCAATGTGACATCCTGATTTTTCACTTATGTTTTCAATTAAATGAATCGGGTCTTTCCTCGACGCGTCTATAGCGCTATTTTCTGAGCTGATCGCTCATAAAATAACTAGACTATTTGGAGAAGTCATTAAGGGATTTTAACACAATAAACTTGAAAATTCGACCAAGAATCGACTGTTCGATTGTGCTCATCTGCAGAGATCATTATGGCACAGTTAAAAATATTATAGACCAGAGATAGGTCGATTTGACAAAGATATGTGATTAGTGCATGGGTGATTCCACCTAATTGCAAAATTTCTGTTGAACAATACTAGATCGATTTTTCTATCATTTCTGTACCTTGTGTCCGTATTTGAAACCTTGAGATTTTCATGACAACCGAGAGTCGCCAATATGTCTAAGATGCACAATGTGGCTTGGGAATAATCGACCACTGGTCAAATGCGCTAAAAAATTCCTAAAAACTGCCCAATAGGTTAGGTCACGCTAAAATTGCGCCAGATTGAAATTAATCGCGAATTTGAACTTGATTTCAGAAATTGAAAGTTATGTCATGTTACGTCACGATTCATTTTAGGAACATCGACTCATCCTCTGAAGAAATTTTGGCGAGTTTAGGATTTTTACGGAAAATCAATTCAGACGATACGGAAAAAGAAAGGAAATTCAGATGGGCCAAATTGAATGGATTTTTGGTTTCCAAAGTGAGCTAATTGGTGAAGGGAAAGTGTGGAAATTGTGTGGGCTTTTTCTTCAAAAAATTGGACATCAAATTGGGGAATTTGGTAAAGAAATTGAAGTCTAAGGTGAGGAAATTCGAAGCCTTGGATGGGGGCTGCAACTTTTGGCTTCAACTTTGTTATTTATGGGATTTTATAGGCAAGAAAGTATTTGGGGACGAGGGATGAGATTGGAGACTAGGGGGACCAAGCATTGATTAATTGAGATAGTTTCTTTGACTTTTTGCTCCCCAGCTTCTCGAGCACGCCTCCATTGTTCCCTCATTCCTTCACATGTCATCTTCCCCGATCCCTCTTCTATTTCTATATTCCTTCTTTCCTTCTGTCGAAGCAGCCAGCCCTACTTTCTCTCTCTCTGCTGCCTGCTCCTCCACCAGCCCCTGTCTCCCTCCACCGACTGTCCTTCACGCTGCCACAAAGCTGTCGGGTCAACCCAGCAAGTTCTCCAGCTAAGCCCCCCATCGTTGACCGAAGCCAGCTTCCCCGTGTCGATTCTGCTGCTCCATCTTTGCTGCTCCCCTCCACTTCCATTTCCACTAAAATCCCATCTTGCTGCCACGTCCGAGTCAACCTCAGCTGCACCCCCACCGAAGTTGACTCCCCTTCGTTGCCAGGAACGAAACTACCTGCCAGCCTTCCACCCCTGCTTGTCTCCTTCGACCGAAGCAGCTCAACCCATGGGCTTTGTGGCCTTTTCAGCCTGGTCTGAGCCTCTGTTGGCGTCGCCATAGACTCAAGTTTCAGCCACCGTCGCACCACCGTCGCCGTGAATCGGTTTTCGAGCTAAACCGGTGAGTTTGCGTTCTAATCCCTCATTAGTAGACTAATGACACTTAGAAGTGGATTAGTGGGCTAATTGGTGGGTTAGTCAAGTTAATTAAGCTTAGGATGATTTAGTTAGAGTAAGTATTTAGTTAGTTAGTTAGTTAAACTAGAATAGTTAGGTGGATTTAGTTAGGAATTAGTTGGACTATACAATTAGTGTAATTAGAGTTAATTAGATAGAATAATTAGATTTATTTGTTAGTTCGAGTAATTAGCCCGGTTAGTTTAGGTTGATTTAATTAAGTGCTTTTATTTATTTATTTTGTAATTTATTTAATTGTCGGTAATTTATTTAATTATCAATTATTTTTCAAAAATTAAACTGGAATAGCCGGTGACCGAAATTTCGTGCTGATTATAATGGTGTGTTCAATTTATGCAATTGGGTGTTAATTTGTGCAAATTGAGTGCTGATTGGATTTTTAGTCATTTATTCCCAAATTTGTGAATTTCTATTATTTATTCAGAAAATCCCGGGTGTCGGGTTTTAACACAGAAAATAGTTTTAAGTATTATATAAAACAATGGGATTTTAAAAAGGAAGGATATTATTTTTTCTAACTGTGTACCCACACACAATTATTTTCACTAGGTGTTTTTAATATGAAAAAATAAAAATGAGCCAAGTGCATTATTTTAATTGAGACATTTAAATGCAATGTTCAGTGTCCTTGGCCATAATTGAGTGACCGTGTGTTGGTTAAGAGAACCTGTCCCGTGCTATTAAGCTGGACGAAGCCCCTATATGGGTTGCTCTTGGACAACGGATGTCAGTCGCAGTAGATTATGAACCTATGCTCCTTTGGGAAAGCCGCCTAAAAAAGATGCAGTTGTGCTCAATGGGGTGAGACGACGCTTGGCTATGCCAGAAGACTGCTGAACAGAGAGTAGGCCGTACTATAAGCCGAGATTAAAACTAGAAATGCATGATTAATTGAGTTGAATGCGCTGGATTATTGGACGAAATTGTGTGGCACGGTATCAGACGTGTCATAACAATTTGACCCTATAATCATGACTAGTTGATGAGCTTATATGTTGCTCATGTTTTCGTGGCTATCTGTGATATGAATTGTGTTAACCTGCAGGAAAGATCTGAGACGAGGTAAGTCTCTGTGGTTGTATGATTGTGTGGTTAGGACGCTTCTAGGCGTATTACCCTCCTAATCGGGATTTAGAACATGAACTCGTTGAGATTTTTATCTCACCCCATCGTGGGCTTTAACTTTTCAGGACCGTAGGGTGGAGGACCTGGAGCTGAGCTGAAGTGATCTAAGGTGTAGGTCAGATATGACAGCTTCTTTTTGAGAGTCAGTCTTTTGAAATCTTTTGGGTATAGACTCTTGTATATGACTCAATTGGTTTATAGAAGCATGTTTTGTTTGTGAATTTGTTATCCTTCTTTTCTATCTCCAGATGGTTACTGTCAGGGGACTTGTTATTCGCTTCCGCATGTGCAATAAAATGAAAGGGTCAGTGACTTGTCCTGAGAAATCACAAATTTTATCGACCACTGAGGGATGGGTACGTGCTCGAGGTTTGGGGCATGACACTCAAAGGCAACGAGAATCAAGGGACAACTATTCCAAAAAAAGGAACTCGTGTTGAATAGGAACTTTGCATTGGGGATTCATTATCCATGTCCGAGGTAAGTCTTTCTAACAGTGTAGTACAAAATTGATTTCCATAGGGTTCAACTAACAAAGTATTTTCCAATATCTGGCTTGCGTATGATAGTGTCTTCAACCTTCGAAGGCATGTGATAAACCAACTGACGCAATGATAAGCAGTTGATTAGTGCTGATATATATTGTCAGCAAATGGTTAGGTGGCTGGTTAGTAGTAATGTTTGTGAACACTCATCATCCAAGATTTAGTAGAAGTCGCCTGATATCAGAAGCAGCAAGCTACTAAAAGAAATGGACTTAATGCATTTTGCAATTTTTCATCGTCTAATAAGCTCTTTTCTTTGATAAGGGAATCATTCTCCAAAGTTGATAATCTGGTAATTGTTTGATATTTGCTAGATTTCTGATGAATTGCCTCGTCATAGAATTGGGCTATGATTCAGAAAGCACCTAGCTCAAACGTGATCATCGTAGCTTCTTCTTATTTTTTGCATTGTGCTCAAATAGAGTCAACACCCCAAAGAAAAGAACTGGCATTTCCTCTGTGCTACTTTTGTTGATGCTTTGTTAAATTACCCTAATTTGGGTTGATGGGTTATGAAGGGTTTGATTGGCATTGTTAGTTTCGGCTTCGTGTTTAGAGAATTTTGCTATTTCATGTTTGTTGACCCAGTGATTTGATTCCTCTTTTCTTTAAGATTTTTTGTCCGGCGAACACCACGTTATTGCTCCCCCAAAGTCCCTCTGTCTCTCTGTTGCGTGTGGCATCCAGAGGCGATGGCGGAAAGCGCCCATTCGCCTACACCCTGGCGATGGCCACTGCCATCATCTTCCCCCACCAAGTCCCCTTACCGTGGCCTTCCCCATATCCCCCCCTCTCTCGGATTCCACCTTAGAAATTTGCTGAAGACGAATGATGATGCAGGGTTGATGTGGATAGACATGTCCGCATTGTAGTCTAACTGCTACAAACACGGAATTCAAAGACCAGATTGCCAAGAGAAAACAGGAGTAGCGGGACGACAAATGCAAGTCGATAGAATTTCAAGGACCTCCCATGCCATTATACCATACACAAAATCTGTGTTAATCAATCTCCAATAGAATGACAATTTAGCTTTCTAGTTTGGCCAGAAAACTATATTCCAGCTCAAAAGCAAAATCAAGTGTAATGACAGCCAACGGCATTGAACCTCACTTTACACTAAGTCGACAAAGGAAGTTGAGTAAATATAACCCCAACGAGCACATACATGTGCAAAGTACATATCATCACGTAAAAAGACCAAAATTGTCCTAGCATTCAGTAAAAGTCACATGCAGTTTTATCAGTTGCTAATTGAAACATTTCAAGAGAGAAATTCCATCTCCACTTGCCATAGTAACACCATTCAAGATAGTGGGATTTAAACTGGATCTCTCTCTCTCTCTCGGTTATGGTAGAGTTCTCTCTCGCGACATGCTCGAGCCTTCCTTCATGTCTTCCTCTTCATGTTTTTTAGATGAACAAATTGACTAACCCCCTCCATCTCTCCTTGCTTTCTGCATCTTTACACCCTGTTGTTGCTACTGGACTTTCAAGTGAAACACCTTCCTTCTCCATTTTCCATTGAAGTTCTTCTCTGGTTCTCTACCCTGTTTCCTTGTACATCTGGCCGCGTACCTTGCTTTACTTCCGAAGTTTCTTAGTTGCATGTGGTCGATCCTTCACATGCAACCCATGACGGCTTCTACTCTGAACTCGAAGCCTGTCAATTAATTTGTACTCGTCACTTATCTTTCATTATGGCTACGGATGAGGAAGATAATTCATCGCGAATCGCTTCACTTTGTCACTGCCTGGGACGTCTATGTTCGGAACAAGAATTAGAGGTCTGGGAAGATGTACATGCAACAGACAAGATTAAAGAGTGTCCCCTCATCCTAGTGGGAAACATTTTCACAAACCCTACTATCAATTTACCTGCTTTTCAAATCGCGATGAAGAAAGCGTGGCGTGTAGATCATGTGGAAATCTCTTCCAGCGATGGTGGCATTTACATCATCAAATGTCGATCTAAAATCGAAAAACGACGTATATTAGATGGAAGCCCTTGGTTATTCTCTAGTCATCTAGTCAATTTACGCCCATGGCAACCAAATACTCCCTTACACTGTTATGATTTCTCCAAGTGTGCATTCTGGGTTCATGTAATCGGCTTACCCCTAGAATGGAATACTCCTAAACTTCTAAGTCGAGTAGTACAGTAGCTGGGAAGAGTGCTGGAGGTGAAACCTGATACCTCCGGGAGAGTGCGCATTGAAATTGACCTGCAAGTACCCTTAAAGACAAGCAAGCTCATTAGCATTGCAAGAAAAGCCCTATGGCTTGATTTTCAGTATGAAAGACTCTCCCACTATTGTTATTCTTGTGGGAAACTTGGGCATTATGCAGCATCGTGTAAAGATTACCCTTATGAGGAAGCTCAATTTGAGGGGCGAGAAACAATGGTCTATGGCCCGTGGTTGAGGGCAGAGGTCAGACAGCATAGCCCCTATTGGGATGCCTTTTACAATCCAAAATCTCCTATAGAACCTATCGAAGAGACCATACCTGAAATCCCTCCAACTCTGCCCCTCCCCCTTCGCCCCTCCCCCTCCCAGCTTTACCTCCAATAGATCATGTTCCCAAAGTCACTGTTTCCACCCTTGTTATTCCATCTGAACCACAGACTCTTAATCCAGTTTCCAGAACCACAGACTTGGTCCCTGCAACTGCCAAGTTAAAGGGTATTCAAAGTCCTTCCATCGCCATTCCTCAACAGAAGAAACAAAAGACCCCTAGAACACAGATAGCAGTGGGAACTAGCAAGAAAACTAAGCGTTACTCCCCTTATGAGATTCGATCAAATTATACTCCTGAGTTGGATGAATCCCACCTGTTGGACACCCATGTTTGGTGTTTGTGGCTGATGATCACTCTCCATGGGCTTTGGCGGCTAGCCCTCAACAGCCACCACGTTCCAAATGAAAATACTAAGTTGGAATTGTCAAGGGTTGGGCAATCCCCTGACAATTCAAGCCCTGAAGGCTTTGTTAGCCTCTGAAAAGCCCGATTTAGTTTTCTTGATGGAAACTAAGAACGTATGAACAGTTTTGAAGAACTTACAACGTCGTTTTCACTTCTCTCACTCTTTTTTGAGGGATCCAGCAGGTTTGTCTGGAGGTCTTGCAGTGTTTTGGACGGAGCTTTTTGATGTTACTGTTATAAACTCGGGGCAGAATTTTGTAGATCTTATAGTTTTGGATCCTCCGACAGCTGCTTCGATGCATGTTACTTGCCTATATGCCCCTGCAATATACCAAGCTCGGCAGGATTTTTGGGATCTAATCAGGACTATCCATGCAGCAAATTACTTACCTTGGATATGTATTGGGGACTTCAATGGTTTCTTATCCCCCTGGGAGAAAGTCAAAAGAAGACCAGCAATTTATTCCAGAATGACATATTTTCGGAAATTGATTAATGACTGCGCTTTAATTGAATTGGACAGTAAAGGGTGTGAATTTACCTGGTCTAACAATAGAGGGGGGGATGATTTGGTGAAGGAGAAGTTAGATCATGTCTTTTGCTCCTTGGATTGGAGTTTATTATATCCTTCTGCAGAAGTTTGCTCTTCCTTCGATTGGCTCGGATCACTGCCCACTTATGATGCACACTTATTATCAATCTATCAAGCCACAAAAGACCTTCCATTACGAAGCTTTCTGGAGCCAACATAATGAATGTAAAGAGGTAATTCAATCAGCATGGGAGAGTAGTCCTACCTCTTTAACTTCAAAATTGCTGGCAGTCTCTCTCAAACTAGCTAGCTGGAGCAAGTCTCGGTTTAGTAATGCCAAGCAACGCATTCTTCAATTACAACAACACCTACAGACCATCAATAACAGAAAATCTTATCGGGTGGGAGATAAAGAGTTAGCCATTTCAATTCGAACCGAAATTCAACAGTTGTGGAATCAAGAGGAGCAGTTCTGGGCGTTGCGTTCACGTCTTAACTGGTTAACATGGGGTGACAAAAACTCAAAATTTTTTCATGCTTGTACAGTGCAAAGAAGACAAAGAAATAGAATTTGTATGCTTAAAGATGAAGACCAGAACTGGATACGGGAACCAGAACAACTTAAAGACATGACTATGGGCTTCTTTTCTCAACTATATCAATCAATGGGAAACCGAGACTTTAACCCATTTCTAGTGCAATGTCCAGCAATAGTTACACCGCAAATGAATGATCACTTACTAAGTATGGTAACAGAAGAGGAGGTATACCAAGCTACCTTTCAGTTGGGTGCTTCCAAGGCTCCTGGACCAGATGGCCTCAACGGTCTTTTCTATAGGCATCACTGGAATATCATCAAAATGACCATTGTCAAAGCCGTGCAAGATTTCTTTCAATCAGGTTTCATGCATCCTAACTTAAACAAAACGATTCTGACCCTGGTTCCTAAAGTAAATCACCCAGAAAGCATAAACCAGTATCGTCCCATTAGTCTCTGCAACTTTGCATACAAGATTATCTCTAAAGTTATGGCTAACAGACTTAAGTCTTGCTTACCTAGCTTGATCACTCCAGAACAAGAAGCATTTGTAAGTGGCAGACAGATTCAAGATAATATCATGGTCATTCAGGAAGTACTCCACCAGTTTAAGGTTAGATCAAGAACAAAAAGATTCAATCTTATTCTGAAAACTGACATGCAAAAGGCTTATGATAGGGTTGAATGGGACTTTCTAGCAGCTTATTTACAGCAGTTGGGCTTTACAAATAGATGGGTAACTATGGTCATGGCTTGTATCACTACGGCTTCTTTTAGTATTCGATTCAATGGAGAACAGCTCCCATATTTTAAACCTACTAGAGGAATCCGGCAAGGTGACCCCCTATCCCCTTATATTTTCATTTTGCTTGCCAATGCTTTGTCTACAATTATAAAACAAGCAGTGAGTATGGGTCACTTACAGGGGATCCAATTTAATCAAGCCTGTCCTAAGCTTTCTCATTTACTGTTTGCTGATGACTCAGTATTTTTCCTCAAAGCCACAGTTTCTGACTGCCAAAATCTTGCTAATATACTAAACCAGTATTGCCAAGCAACAGGACAACTTATCAATAGGAACAAATCTGGGCTTTTTTTCAGTAAGAACTGTCCTATGACTCTACAGAATACTTTAGCAAGAGAACTACGAATACCTGTGGTAAGCAGATATGGCAAGTATCTAGGCATCCCTTCGGACTGGGGATGTTCAAAGCGTGAGATGTTCTCCTGGATCCTAGCCAAAATTAATGCAAAATTAGCTGGTTGGAAGGAAAACTTCTTATCAAAAGGGGGCAAGGAGATTTTATTGAAAGCAGTAATTCAGGCATTACCTCAGTATGCTATGTCTATCTTCAAGCTTCCCCTGTCACTCTGCAGATTAATAGAAAAGAAGATATCAGCTTTTTGGTGGAGTAAGAACAATAGTGAATCTGGTATTCATTGGACAGCATGGTCAGAATTAAAGAACTCCAAAACATCGGGGGGCATGGGTTTCCGAGATCTCATAAATTTCAATCTAGCGATGCATGGTAAGCAAGCTTGGCGTCTTTTCCAGCAACCTAATGCTTTATGGAGTCAGCTTTTCAGGGGCTTATACTTTAGACAGTCTTCTTTTCAAAATGCAACCTCAGGCTATAGACCTTCATGGGGGTGGCAGAGTATGTTAAAGGGTCGAGATGCTATTCTCCCTAAACTTCGGTGGCTAGTGGGGGATGGATCCAAGATTAACATTAGAGAAGACACTTGGCTTACAATTGGTAAAATAGGAGGTCAAGCAGCGGAGGGGGAACCCATTATAGTTGCTGATATATTAGATTCATCTACTGCTACTTGGAAGAAGGAGCTTATTTCTAATCTTTTTAGTGCATTGGTAAGTGAAGCGATCCAAAGTACCCCTATAAACCCTTCTCTTTGTACTGATCAATTAGTCTGGACTGCTACTTCCTCAGGTGTATTCTCAGTTAAAAGCTGTTACCATTATTTATCTTCGATCCAACAAAACCCTACCACTATTGCTTCCTCTTCATACCAAAATCCTGTTCAATTGTGGAAAAAGATATGGCATATGGAAACGGCTCCTAAGATTCGTGTTTTCATGTGGTTAACCTGTAAAAACGCCCTTGCGACTAAAGCAAACCTATACCACAGACAAATTTCACCCAACCCATACTGCACCCTATGTAATCAAAATATTCCAGAGTCCATTGAACATCTGTTCTTCTATTGCAATTGGACTCATGATATATGGAATCATGCCAAGATCAGGATCCCAATCTCACTTACCTCTGTACGTCGCCTAGATGAGTGGGTTGCCATTAGAGTCACTCAGTCTCGAACACCCCCAAGTTTTGAAGTGCTTGCCTATCTGCTGTGGGAGATATGGCGTCAGCGTAACAACGCAATCTTCAGATAGCAATCCCCGGATCCCATCCGAGTGGTGGAGAATGCCCTAGCCCAGCGCCGCATATTCCATATTCTACAGCCCTCTCAATCTCGATTTCAAAAATCAAGCGTCAGTCGCCAATGGAAACCACCCACAAAGGGCACTATAAAATGCAATATTGACTGGACTTTTTTACCAGGAAATCAGCAAGGTGTGGTGGCTTGTATTTACAAAAACTTTAATGGAGTACTCACCGATATGTTCACGAGCAGCGTTCTAACCCAATCGGCGTTTCAAGCTAAAATCTATGCTCTTATTCTGGCACTCCAACATCTGATCAAGCAGGGGCTTCATCTCCATCGCGTCTTGGTTGAATTGGACTGCTTATTACTGGTGGAAGTCCTTCGGCAGCAACAACCGCAACCATGGAAGGAGCGGCACCTCTTTGCGGTTCTTCAAGATCTCTTTTCGCGTTGCCCTAATGTCTCTCTCCAGCATGTCCGTCGAGAAGCCAATCTAGCCACCGATTGGGCCGCCAAAGCCCACAGGGTTCACGGCCCAGTCAGACACTAGCTTGTTTTCCCTCCTCCTCTTTTCCATGATATTGTACTAAGCGACGCTGTTCTAGCAGGTTGTACTTCTCTTTTAATATAATATCAATCGGTAGTTTCGACCAATAAAAAAAAAAACACCATTCAAGATAGACAGCTGCCCAGGAGTGAAGTAAAATAATGAGTGACCGACTCATAAGTTGAAACTAATAAAAGTGTTGAGACATTCCAACAACTTTGATTGACAGAAAAATAAACCCCAGATGACTAAATGATTAAGCTTGCAGTTTTTACTGTGAAAACAGATCGACGAGCTAATGCCAAGTAAGCAAACACTTTGATAGAAAATTATTTTCCAAAAATAATGAATAGTGAAAGTAACTCGGCCGACATAATGCCATTAATTTTAGAACCAGAATCCTACTTGACATGGAAGAAACTATGTATACAAGATGACTACTATAAACCCCTTGCGGTAAATATCACTCGATTTACATTTGACTCCAGCAACTTAAAAGGGAAAATCTAAATAATTTTCGTTTGTTCTTATCTCTTAATTGAAGGTAGAGTATTGAGAGTACAAGAGTTAAACATCAAAAGGACTTAATTTCTCCTCTCATCTCACCATGAATGGCCTTGCACGTAAAGGTCCCCGTCATGCAGATCTTATTTGAACATAGTTTTAATGGTCATGCCACCAATGCGGAGGTACCACATCTACTTGAGGTTCATCTGTAACAAAGTATGTCTAATAACTTGATTCGTAATAGAGCTCCAAGGATTTATCCGCCAGCACTCACTTTAAAACATAAAAAATTTCTTTCGCCAATTATTGTTGCGAAATATCAAATTTAGAGGAACATTTAATTTAACGTTCCCATAATCATTACCCAAGATGTTTTCCAAGATTTTAAAAGCTTGGGTAAACGCTTTCTAATTGTATGGCGAATTAATTATAGTTCAGACTGCCAAATTTAGCGATCCACAATGTAAAGGTACCCTCTATCAGCATGTGGTACACAGGTCGTAGCATCCACGGACATTAGTAATGTCAGTCTTGTCGGAATTCAAAAATACCGCAAGATGTGAGACTCAAGCTCTTCATCCATGACAAAAAAGCTTAATCTTAAGCAGACTTCAACCCCTTATTCACGAAACTTGAAGCATCAATTCAAAAACTATAAGACGAGTTTTATATTATGAACTACATAATGTATCAGAACCATAGGAATCTGGGATGACAGTTCTGTTTCTCACCATTCCCTACTCTGTGATGTCTAGCTAGTGATATTTTGAGTCAAGAGTTCATGACAAAACCTGACAGAAATTGAGAGGAAAATTCAAGCCCCAGATTATCAATTACGCGGTGCATTGACTCTCTATCTCAAAAGAGCTAAACAGTTCTCAAAACTTAAAAGGAGTTACTCATGTGTGGTTTCGAATATGTCGCTTGTAGGTCAGCGAACTTGTCTGAAGTTTTGTTTGCTGCATATATAATATATAAAATTTAATTAGAAACAAAAATCGGGAAAGAAAAGAAAAAATAACCGTAAGAACATAATCAAGGGAGTAAAAGCAGAATGATAGGAAAGTTGCATGTTCTTTGAAGAGCACTTGTGGGGCATTACTCACCTTCCTCCTTACTAGTAGCAAAGTTGCAGATTGATGTTTAAGTTGCATCTATCATATTCCACCTGATTTAATATCTGGCTCCACCAAAATACCCTAATTCCTAATTTGACATTTCCTCTATAGCCACAAATCCCCCACTATACATCGTCTCAGTTAAAAAAAAGAAAAGAAAAGAAAAGAAAAGAAAAAAAAAATTACCTTCGATATTGAACCACCCACATTGTCAACTAGGATGCCATTGTCGCATTTAACGGTGATTTAATGGCCATGTCAGCAGTTCTTTAAAGAGATATGAACAAAATAGTATATAGTTCAAAGGCTCAATTCAAAAGTGAAAAAGTTCATGGACCATATTGAATATATTACAAACATTTGAGATCTATTTGTGTCTTCAGCTCTCTTCTTATACCATAGACTTTCGATTTCAATACAATATTTACTTATAAAGTCACTTTTTGTTTGTTAGATATTTTCAATTTAATTTGTTTTAACTTGGACGCCGAGTTTGTTATGACCATGCTATGTTAGTCATATATATCCTCTGCTTTTAGTTTAATTTTCTCTTACCGTTCAATTGGTTGATGACATTTACTTTAGTGATATTTTTAATGTAGTTTTCTTTTGTTACGATTATCCTCTAATTTTGTTGCCTGGGGTAGACAAATTTTTTTTCTACTTATTTTATACTACTATGACAAAGCATCATATTATATTTCTTTATAAAAATTCTTAGCATTTCTTCACTTGTTAATCGTAATTAAGCTAACTGTAAGAAAAACAAAAAAGATAGAAGAAAAATTGACGAGTGTAAGGTGGATGATGTGGACATCGAGTCATATCGAGGAGGAGGTGCTAGGGACCCATTGTCTATTCCTACTGGTTCGATTACTCGAGCGCGGGCCAAACAATTCAAGCAAGCTGTTGGCGTCATGGTTCGTGATCTTTGGCGTGAAGATGACCTTGGATCAAATCTTGAAGAATCTTGGAAATCTTGGTGCAATTTAATTATCTTGTCACCAAATAATTGACCAAGTCAATTTATATATATATATATATATATATATATATATATATATATATATATATATATATATATATATATATTCTTGTTTAAGAATATTCTAAAATAGGAATATTTTAGAATATATCGCATTAGATTTTTAGGGTTGGTTTTTAGGGTTTGTGTGGCAGCCTATATAAAAGGATTTGCCAAATTTCTTTGAGGACGAAGATATTTTTATTTTTGGAGGAAAAGAATTGAGAGGTTCTCTTTTTTACTGTTCTTTTGAGGACTTGACCTAATCAAGATTCTCTTCGACTTATCGAGCGAGATAGCGAATTCTTTCGCTCGTGGCGTCTATAACGTTGGTTGGTTGACACGTGTTCGTCAACAGTCACGTTCATACCGAGGTTGCCAATCACAGGTTTGATTGGAGGTCGAGGTTTGCAATTCGCACCATCCGGGCCTTTGTAGAACGATCCTTCCGCAACGATTCACATCGCCTTGGTATCGAGCCAGGTTCTACAAGGTCTATTTATCTTTAATTTTCTGTTGATATTCAGCAATTTGAGATTTATTGAGTTAGGGTTTCGGTTCTAGTTAATTTAGGGATCCGATTGCTTTTGTGCTTCCATATGTAGTTATTTGCTGTTAGTTTTAAATTTTCTTTTCTAGCATCTTAAATTGTATCTGAGTTCGTCAAAAAAAAAAAAAAAAAAAAAAAAAGTGAAAAAAAAAGAAGAGAAAGAAAACGCACAAAAAAAAGTGTGCAAGAGAAAAAAAAAAAACAGATTCGGCAAAAAAAAAAATTAGCCGAACAAAAAAAAAAAAAAAATCAAGAAGGCGACTCGTTTGTTAGTAGACCAAATTGAAACAAAATCAGTAGTGATTTGCGTTTCAATTGGAATTTCGAAAGTTGTACTTGTTGGTTTGAAATTGTTACTTGCTGAAACAAAATCAATAGTGATCTAATCTTGTTTGATTAGTTTGATTGATTGTCGTGAGGGGGTTGAGAGACAGGTTTTGAGTCCAATAAAGAGCTTGAAAAAAAGAATACGAGAGGAAAAAGGCAAGAGTGTGTAAGCTTAATTGAGGGTGAAAAAAGCCTAAACTTGAGTTAAACACGAGGGGAGTGACAAACACTTTGAGAGAAACACGTGAGGGAGTGATTGGTGAGGATTTTTTTGCGACTAACGTTTACTTGCAGGTCTAAAATATGTCGCACGAAGAAAGTGTGAATCAAAAGGAGATTGGCTCCATACGAAGGGATGAAGCGCTCATGGAAAGCATCCAGCAATTGAAGGCCGTAGTGGAGGAGCTTAGTGGCCGAATGATGGAGAATGACATGAGGGTTGATGGTGACCGAGAGCTACCCGGGAAGGCCACAACATCAGCGAGATGCCTCTAGAACACAACATAGAAGGCAACGACAATATGATGATGATGAGGCCGACATGGAGGATGATCGAGATGCTCGATTTGAAAGGTGGAATGGAGGCCGAAGGTTTAGACACCGAGGAGATGATGAACTTGGCAACATCAAGATGAAGATTCCTTCCTTCCAAGGGAAGAATGATCCCGATGCATATCTAGAGTGGGAGAAACGCATGGAGATGGTATTTGATTGCCAACGATACTCTGAGCTCAAAAAGGTAAAAATTGCAGCTGTTGAATTTACTGATTATGCTATAATTTGGTGGGATCAACTTGTGACTAGTAGGAGGCGCAATGGTGAAAGACCGATAGAGACGTGGGATGAGATGAAAGCGGTGATGAGAAGGCGTTTTGTACCTAGTCATTACCACCGAGATTTGTTTCAAAAGTTACAAAATCTCACACAAGGCAATAAGAGCGTGGAAGAGTATCACAAGGAGATGGAGATTGCCATGATCCGTGCTAATGTGATGGAGGATCGTGAGGCCACAATGTCAAGATTTTTGAGTGGTTTGAGTCGAGACATAGCAAGGGTGGTAGAGCTGCAACACTATGTTGAATTGGAGGAATTGGTGGACAAAGCCATCAAAGTTGAGCGGCAATTGAAGTTGGACCGAAATCACAAGAGTGGAGGAGGTTCAAGTCAGAATTGGAGATCCAATTGGAAGAGAGATGAGAAGCCAAATTGGAGAGGAAACAACACCAAAACCGAAACCTTAAAGGAGAAGGAGAGGGACGGTAAAGTTGGAACGAATCCGGTTTCGTAAAACCGAAAATCCTAACACTAGAACTCGTGAAATTAAATGTTTTAAGTGTTTGGGCAGGGGTCATATGGCGAATCAATGCCCTAATAGGAGGGTGATGATCATGACTGGACATGGTGTTATTGAGTCCGAAAGTGAAAGGGAAGAAGATGATGATGAGATGCCACCATTAGAGGATTGTAGTGATGCGAAGTGGCTATAAAAGGAGACTTATTGGTGGTTAGGCGTTCTCGAGTGTGCAAGTAAAGGAGGAGGAGCATCACCAACAAAGAGATAATTTGTTTCATACAAGATGTGTGGTGAATGGTAAGATTTGTAGTATGATAATTGATGGAGGTAGTTGTGCGAATGTGGCAAGTTGTATTATGGTGGATAAGTTGGGTTTGAAGACAACAAAGCACCCTATGCCTTATAGACTTCAATGGTTAAATGATAGTGGTGAGGTGAAAGTATTGAAGCAAGTTCGAATTCCATTTGAGATAGGGAGATACAAGGACGAGGTAGAGTGTGATGTTGTACCTATGCAAGCGGGTCATATCTTGCTTGGAAGACCATGGCAATATGATCGAAAGGTACATCATAATGGATATACTAATCGTTATTCATTGGTGAAGAATCAAAAGACTTATACCTTGGTACCAATGACACCTAGTGAGGTGTATCAAGATCAATTAAAGTTACAACGAGAAGCCGAGAGAGAGAGAAAATGTGAGAAATCCGAGGGCTTGCGTGGTGTGTCTGAGACGCAAGGAAAAGGAGAGGCCGAGAGAAAGATTGTGGTAAAAACTGAGGGAAAAGAAGAGAGGAAAGAAAAGAGGCAAAATAATTTTTATGCAAAATCAAGTGAAGTGAGGAGAGCCTTAGTTCTAGATCGACCAATACTTGTACTTGTGTACAAGGAGGTTTTGTTTTCTACTAACGATCTTGACCCAAGTTTGCCTAGTCCTATTGTGTCTTTATTGCAGGAATTTGAAGATGTCTTTCCCGATGAACTTCCCGGAGGGATACCACCTATTCGAGGCATAGAACATCAAATTGACTTGATTCCCGGTGCGCCATTACCTAATCGACCCGCATATCGAAGCAATCCCGAGGAGACAAAGGAACTTCAGCGACAAGTTAGTGAATTATTGGAACGAGGGCATGTGAGAGAGAGTCTTAGCCCATGCGCCGTCCCTGTTTTGTTAGTGCCAAAGAAGGATGGAACTTGGTGAATGTGTGTCGATTGCCGAGCAATCAATAATATTACGGTAAAGTATCGACATCCTATTCCTAGGTTAGATGACATGTTGGATGAGTTGCATGGTTCTTGCGTTTTCACTAAGATTGATTTGAAAAGTGGCTATCATCAAATTAGGATGAAAGAAGGTGATGAATGGAAAACTGCATTTAAGACCAAGTATGGATTATATGAGTGGTTAGTAATGCCATTTGGATTAACTAATGCACCGAGCACGTTTATGCGACTTATGAATCATGTTTTGCGTGCTTTTATTGGTCGATTTGTGGTTGTCTATTTCGATGACATCTTGATTTATAGCCGAAGTCCGTATGACCATATTGAGCATGTGCGAGCTGTCTTGCAGGTTTTAAGGGCCGAGCAATTATATGCTAATCTAAAGAAGTGCTCTTTTGTTACCAACAAATTAGTATTTCTAGGATTTGTTGTTAGTGCTAATGGTATACAGGTTGATGAAGAAAAGGTTAAAGCAATCCGTGAATGGCCAACGCCTAAGACCATAGGAGAGGTGCGTAGCTTTCATGGATTGGCGAGTTTTTATCGACGATTTGTGAGAAATTTCAGCACCATTGCCGCACCTTTAACTGAGGTTATCAAGAAGCATGTGGGTTTCACGTGGGGAGAAGAGCAAGAGAAAGCCTTTAATCTATTAAAAGATAAGTTAACTAATGCTCCTTTGTTATCTTTGCCGAATTTCAGTGCTACTTTTGAGATAGAGTGCGATGCTTCCGGTACAGAATTGGAGCCGTGTTGATGCAAGGAGGGCGTCCCATAGCTTATTTCAGCGAAAAATTGAGTGGAGCAACATTGAATTATCCTACCTATGATAAGGAGATGTATGCTTTAGTGCGAGCTTTAGAGACTTGGCAACATTATTTATGGCCAAAGGAGTTTGTGATCCACACCGACCATGAGACCTTGAAGTACTTGAAAAGACAGCAAAAGTTGAATAAAAGACATGCCAAATGGATGGAGTTCATTGAGACTTTTCCATATGTGATCAAGTACAAGAAAGGTAAGGAAAATGTGGTAGCCGATGCGCTTTCTCGAAGGTATGCGATTCTAACTATTTTAGAAGCAAAGTGTCTAGGTTTTGAGCATATCAAGGGCTTATATATTGAAGATGATGACTTTGGGAGAGTCTATGAAGCATGTGAACACGCTGCATTTGATAAATTTTATAGGCATGAAGGTTATCTTTTTCGTGAAAACAAACTATGTTTGCCTAAGTGTTCTTTGCGTGAATTGTTGGTGCGAGAAGCGCATAGTGGTGGTTTAATGGGGCATTTTGGCATTAATAAGACTTATGAAGTGTTGTATGAACATTTTTATTGGCCACATATGAAGAGAGATGTCACACGTGTTTGTGAGAGATGCATTGCTTGTAAGCAATCGAAGTCTACAACTAAACCGCATGGCTTGTATACACCATTACCTATTCCAACGCATCCTTGGATTGATATTTCTATGGATTTTGTGTTAGGATTGCCTAGGTCTAAGTATGGTAGAGATTCTATTTATGTGGTTGTTGATCGGTTTTCAAAGATGGCTCATTTTATACCTTGTCATAAAACCGATGATGCATCTCATATTGCTAATTTGTTCTTTAAGGAGGTTGTACGTTTGCATGGCATGCCTAGATCGATTGTTTCAGATCGAGATTCTAAATTTCTTAGCTACTTTTGGAAAACATTGTGGAAAAACTAGGAACACGATTGTTATTTTCTACTACTTGTCATCCACAGACCGATGGTCAAACCGAGGTAGTTAATAGAACTTTAGGGGTATTGTTGCGTGCTATTATTAAAAATAACATAAAATCTTGGGAAGATTGTCTGCCACATGTTGAATTTGCATATAATAGGAGCATGCATTCTGCTACTAAATTTACACCATTTGAGGTTGTCTATGGTTTTAATCCATTAACTCCGTTAGATTTAACCCATTTACCCGTTGATAAGCGTGTGGATTTAGATGGAGCAAAGAAAGCTGAATTTGTCAAGTCGTTGCATGAGAAGACGCGCACAAATATTGAGCGCAAGACTGAGCAATATGTAAGGCAAGCTAACAAAGGGCGCAAGGAAGTGGTGTTTGAACCTCGGCGATTGGGTTTGGGTTCATATGCGCAAAGAGAGATTTCCTGAGCAGCGACATTCTAAGTTATTACCGCGAGGGGATGGACCATTCATGGTTTTGGAAAGAGTTAACAATAATGCTTACAAGCTTGATCTTCCAGGTAAGTATGACGTTAGTGCCACATTTAATGTTTCGACTTGACTCTTTTTGATGCTAGTGATGATTTGAGGACAAATCCTTTGCACGGGGAGGGAATGATGTGGACATCGAGTCATATCGAGGAGGAGGTGCTAGGGACCCATTGTCTATTCCTACCGGTTCGATTACTCGAGCGCGGGCCAAACAATTCAAGCAAGCTGTTGGCGTCATGGTTCGTGATCTTTGGCGTGAAGATGACCTTGGATCAAATCTTGAAGAATCTTGGAAATCTTGGTGCAATTTAATTATCTTGTCACCAAATAATTGACCAAGTCAATTTATATATATATATATATATATATATATATATATTCTTGTTTAAGAATATTCTAAAATAGGAATATTTTAGAATATATCGCATTAGATTTTTAGGGTTGGTTTTTAGGGTTTGTGTGGCAGCCTATATAAAGGATTTGCCAAATTTCTTTGAGGACGAAGATATTTTTATTTTTTGGAGGAAAAGAATTGAGAGGTTCTCTTTTTACTGTTCTTTTGAGGACTTGACCTAATCAAGATTCTCTTCGACTTATCGAGCGAGATAGCGAATTCTTTCGCTCGTGGCGTCTATAACGTTGGTTGGTTGACACGTGTTCGTCAACAGGTCACGTTCATACCGAGGTTGCCAATCACAGGTTTGATTGGAGGTCGAGGTTTGCAATTCGCACCATCTGGGCCTTTGTAGAACGATCCTTCCGCAACGATTCACATCAGTGGAGAACGTGTCAATGTCAACTTCTCATACAGCACTACAAGTACGCACTGTCACGCATTTATTCAATTAAACGAGATAAGAGCAGATTGAGTTATTTTCTGATGTAAAAAATGCGGATATGCATCTTTAGAAGTGAATGGGAAGAACTGAAAAGATGTTGGCTGATTGTTTGAAAGGAAACAATCAAATAAAGAAATGGGAAGGGAAAAAATTGATAAGAAAATAAGGCGTAGTACGAGAGGAACGGGAGAGCGTACCAAGTGCTAACGACTATAGGAGGTCTCCTTGAATATAGGCGCGGGCAGGAGTCCCAACACCGCTGGCAAAATTCCGAAATGTCAAGACCATCGCCTAACTTTGGGCATGCATGAACATGGAGATGACACGTGTTTGGCAAACCAGGCAAATCTTGCAGTGATTCGCAATGGCCTGCACTAAATTTTCGCAATTTACGTAGCTTTGACAGATCAGGTAACCTTTCTATGGAGCCGCAATTCTCAATAAATAATTCCTCCAAAGATTCCATTTTTCCCAAATCTTGAATCTCGATTAGCTGTGAGCACCAAAAGATCCTTAGCTTCTCGAGCTTCTTTAAGCTTGATAGACCCGAGAGCCTCACTAGCGATTTACAGTCACACACTTCTAAAAAGTGGAGACTCTCAAGATGTTTGAACTCGATCTCTGTCAATCCCCATTCCAAGAGTGATAACTCAGGCAAACATCTCAATTCGGAGAGGAGGGGCTGCTCTATCGGTGACTTGACACCAGTTAATCCCAAATAATGAAGACCTAGAGGAAGCCTTGGCAGAGATCGAGGATCATCACAAACTATGTGAAGTTCCCTAAGCATGGGAGGCCATGTGATATCTATATTATTACCATCATAGTAGGTCAAAAATTCAAGATTCTCCAACATCCGTATGACCTTCGGCAGCTCTCTTATCTTACTTTGTCTCGTATTTAAGATCTTCAGCCTTTTAAGATATCCAATAGAAGCAGGTAGTTCTATTATCTTTGTGTTGAACAAATTTAAATAGAGCAATGATTCTAGTCCTCCGATGGAGTTCGGTAACTTTCTTATCTGAGTTAATGATAGGTTCAGACCCTCTAAATTTTTTAGATCTTCAAGAGAGTCGGGTAACTCTCTTATTTTACTCCCTAGCAAAGATAAGCGCTGCAGTCTTTTAAGATATCCAGTGGAGGCAGGAAGTGTTGTAATCTCGGTATACTGCAAGTCTAAGTTGAGCAATGATTCTAGTCCTCCAATGGAGTTTGGTAGCTCCCTTATTCGAGTGCGTCCTAGATTCATTTTCTCCAACCTTTTGAGATCTACAATAGAATCCGGTAACTCTCTAATTCTTGTGTTGAACAAATTCAATTTGAGCAACGATCTCAATTTCCCAATGGAGTCTGGAAGCTTTCTAAGGCGATAACAATGCACTAAAGAGAAGCTCATCAAGCCCGCCATGTCTCCAATGGATGGATGAAGCTCTCGCATAGACTGCCCTTCTAGCTTTAGACTTGACAGGTACTTTAGATGGCATATTGCAGAAGGCACTGCACATAGGTCAAAATGAGGGCTTCTAGACAACTTTGAAGGCTGAACTTTGGCTGCAGTTATTTCCAAGAGCTTTAGGTGCTTTAGCTTACTAATAGAGCTACCAATTTTTGGTGACTCTGGACAATGTTCAGCAAAAACTAGTATCCTCAAATTCAAGCATGTTGAGATGTCGGGAGCTGTCATGAGATCACATCTTATGAGATGTATAACTTTCAATTCACAATTTGTCTGCAAAAAAAACTAGAATTAGAAAAGTAAGGTGAGGCAAATGGCAACAAAGTTATATATGTGATATGAAATTATACCAAGCATGGGCCCCATCCATTCCAATTCTCTGGAATTTCACTGTTTGAAAGCTTGAGCACGACTAATTTTCCTAAATGGAGATTAACGGCTTGCAAGTCTAAAGGGCAACGATGCCAAGAGAGCCATCTCAAACTCAAGAAAAGATTCTTAAAGTCTCCTACCAAGTTTACCCCCTCTAGTTCCAACAACCTTAAGTTAGGCAGTCTTGAAAACTCTTCACTTGTAAAGTCATGCTCTTTTGGAAGTCCAATTAATTTCAGTGCTGTGATGTTTTCTGTACCCTGACAACATGAGTAGGCACGAGTGAACTTTCTATGATGAAGAAAAAGAGTGTATTCCATGAATAAATATTGCATAGACTTGTTCTATAAATAAACCATTATATTTGCATCTACTTTTAGATTGTAAATGTGAGCTATTGATATCTTTTGGTAGATATAAACTATGATTTTACCTTCATTTCACTCAAAATTAACAAGTTTAGATTTCAGGGATTAGCAACAGAAACGTAAGAGCACATCCAATAATAAATTCTAATCTTCGACCTTATGTTCCCTTGATCTAGAAAACAGTAACTGTAAATAAATCTTACCTTTCTACTATGTACTACTTCCAACGCAATATGGGAACACCATAGTCTACTATGTTTCTCATGAACAATGTCTTCCTGTCGAACAATATCTCTTCCAAGGTCTCGGAGCAAGTCATGCATCGATAGTCTATCATCATCATCAACCTTTATTAAAGATTTCCGGGTAAGGACAATGATATTACTTCTCGGGTAGAACTCCAATGCTTTCCACATATAATGTGGAAAGATTGTTTTTTCACCGATAAAGTAACATGCAATATCAAGAAAAATTTGTCTTTGTGCATTGTCTAGCATCTCAAAGCTAACGTATAATTTTTGACAGACTTTCTGATTTGGAACTGAATTTAATTTCTTCAATGTATCTTTCCAAAATCGTTTACTTTGGCAATAAAGAGAGGAACCGATAACCTCAAGAGCCAAGGGAAGTCCATCAGCTTTGAGAGCAATCTGGCGAGAAATATCATAATAGTCATGTGGAGGGGAATTGATTCCGAAAGCATGCTTACAAAAAAGCTGAAGAGCGTGCATATGGCACAATTCTCTCATTTGATAGAGTTTAAACTCTTCAAAATGTGGTTGGACATTATTTTCTCGATTCTCCTCTCCAATTTGCAAAAAGTTAATGTCTCTTGTTGTAATAATAATTCTGCTCCCTGGACCAAACCAATCAGGCTTTTCTGCAAGTTTTGAGAGTTGGTCCCTTTCATCTAGGTCATCGAGAACAATGAAAACTTTCTTGCGGCGAAATCTCATTTTAATTTGATAAATCCCTGCATCAGAGTCAAAAAACTCTAGTGGATTGGAGTTGAGAATTTCTGACAATAATTGTTTTTGCAATTGAATGTCTTTGCCACCCTTTGAAACTTCTCGAACATTCAAAATAAAGCTGCACCCATCAAATCGATTATGAATTTGGTTAAAAATAGCTTTGGCAAGTGTCGTCTTCCCGATGCCCCCAATTCCATGGATTACTAGATAGCGTACATCAAGAGAACTTTCATCTATTAGGCTCATGACATCTTCAATACAACCCTGCATTCCGACTAAATGATCAGGCAGCTTTTTGTCTCTTTTATTCAGCTTGATTGAAACTTCAGCAACGATTAATCTGATGAGTTCGCCGTGACTGCCATATTTGATTAAAAAAAGGGTTAGTAAGAAACATCCAAATAGAATATTATACTATCAAGCTCAAGAGTATTATGAATTAAACATAGACCAACAGTGGAGGAGGGGCGGCGGCGCCTAAAAAAAATTGCAAGTATAATCTGTGGAGATAGAGGAAGAAAATCAACTATATGTGAACTGCCCCCCTCCTCGTCAAAAAAGTATAATAATTTCTATAATATACAAAATAATCTCAAGTATATTTTCAAGATCTAGCTCTTTTTCAGAAAAATCAACCAAAATCCAGTCAATTTACTTAAAACGAATTGCAATTGTGTATTATACTATGGTTAAACATGTAAATTTTTAAGATAAGAGAGAAATCTTAAACTTTGTAAAAGATGCTTCCTCATCCATAAATAATAAAAACCGAAACCTTTGAATTTCTTCCTTCAGTGTGTGCCCGGTTGCCTAGTTTTGCGTAAAGTAAACTAGTAATAGCTAGAACAATTGCTTTATAAAATCAAACCTACATAACATTGATTTAGAAGTTAAGAAAAGATGTGTTTATTCAATTGTAAAAGATGCAAATTGAATAATGAATTCAGATTGGATCTGTCATGTCGTAATGGAGGATTCATCTAATTTTGAAAGGAATTATTTAATTGGGTGTAAAATTCATCTACTTTTGAAAGGAATCGATTTAATTGAGTGGATGTGTGTTGAATAGTTAATATATATATGTGTGTGTGTGTGGGGGGGGGGGAATTGGGTGACAATTTGGTGAAAAAGAGAACAATGGGTAGTGGTAAATGTTAATGCAAGGATGATAATATTTCGTATTATTTAAAGTTATATCAATTAAATATCTAATTTAAAAATAAATAAAAAAGCTCAAACCTTACCCGGTATCTTTGAGATCCCACCCCTTGATACGAGCGACCTGCTTCAGAATATCCTTCCATCGCTGCACGACCTCACAACCGAATTTCTCTTCGTGCTTCTGTAGAGCATCCTGGTACAGCTCAGATTTAAGCTTGACATCTATCGGTTCCACCTCGAAGAAAATTGGTAGAATCATCGCTTTGCAATCCATCATGTATGCAAGCTCGCGAAGACACCATGCACTGGACGCATAGTTTCTAGAGAAGATAGGAATACAAATTGCGGAGCTCTTGATCGCACGCTCCAATTCGTCTCCAATCACTTCACCTTTTCTAATCTCTTCATCATCTCGGAAAACACGAATACCAGCTCCATCCAAGGCATGATAGAGGCAGTCAGTAAAGTTCAAGCGAGTATCGGGCCCTCTGAAATTCAAGAACACCTCGTATTCATCCCCTAGTGATGACTCGGCATCGCCTCGATTGGTTGACAACACCTTGAATTCAGCACCCCGTGACGACTCAACATCATTGCTATTGGTCGACGCTGCTGGTCCATCTGAATATTTTCTCTTTGCCATCTTTTGGAGCTAAAGTATAGTGATCGAGTTTATGATGAGAAGAGAGATGTAAAAGAGCAGTGTCTAGTCCATACAATTCTGGAGAATTTATGGACGAGCCAAAGAATCATGGAAGTCTCCTTCGCTCCGTTGGGTATTTCTTGCCAGGACCGAGTAAATTTCCTATAATAGAAAATTATAGTTTGTGCTATTCTAGTTAATAATATGGGTTTGATTACCCTTCAAAACAGATAATACAAAATTCCAATTGATTTGACGTTTTTTTCTTTTTTTGGTAAAGCAATTGAGTTGACGTTCTAATTTATTAAACTAACGAATTTCCCCCAGGTCACAAAATTCCAATTGATTTGACGTTCTAATTTATTAAACTAAAGAATTTTCCCCAGGTCACGACAAGACGGAGGCTACTTAATTCAGACAGCTAACAATGCACTAACGCTCATGAACTTTCATAGATCCCTATCGTCAGACGTTCCTTCGTTTTTCCCATCTATGATTTGTTCTATTAATTCAATTTCGAATTTGATTTGGCAAACTCGTCTCATTTAATCGCACTGTGAAACTAGAAGACTTATCTGAGCTTGTAAGTTTGTGGTTTGGCTTTAAATACGACTGATCTGTTGTTTTAGGGGCAATTTGTAATGGATTCTCCAATGAATTTCATTTTTCATTAAACACCAGAATTTCTTTCAAATGATTTTCCGCAAAATCAACCATAAGAAAACAACTCATTTTTCCTGAAAACAATTTTCTTGAAAATATTTTTCATTGATTAGAAAGTATATTAATTGATTTCACTTTGTGTTTTAATTGGTCATATGAGTTTGATTACCCTTCAATTGATTCCACTTCATGTATTAATTTATTAATCCAAAAACTATTACACGCACTAGATAAATCCAATCCGACGCATTGGGGTCAGGTATAGAAAGACACGCATTCGAGTGGGTTAATTAACAAAAAAATATATTAGCAGAGTGTTCTCATTTCATAAAACAAAAGTTTCTTAAAAGGTTTAGAAGCTTTTGCAATTCTACTTCTGTCTCGCGTTATCTTCCCCCATGTCACAACTGGACAAAGGCTATCTCATTTAGACAGCTAGCAATGCACCAGATGCATGAACCCCTTCTCTAATTTCGAACTAAGAAAACAAACAAACATAAGATATACTCTAAAATAATACATACTTGGGGAAGGAAGGCATGATCTATAGGACCCGCTCAATTGACAAAAACGAGGGATGTCACGACAAAACTTGTTCAAATGTCAATACGAACAGATGATGGTGTTCTTTTCTTGAATTATCGGACGGCACTTTCCTTCACATTTTCTTCTATTTGATGAGGGAGGACTCCCTCCGTACATATAAAATTGCCCCATGGTTTACGAGGACTTATTGGGAAAGTATAATCGAGTTCTAAAATTTTTAAAAAATGCATTTAACAGAAGGACTTAATTAGACCAATCTAATAAGTTTTAGGACTTGTTTGCACTGTTTGAGAGTTTTAGAACTCAATTGTATTTTGGTGACAAGTTTTAAGATTTAATTGCACTTTTTGAATGTTTTAAGATTCAATTGTACTTTCATGGTAAATTTTATGACTTTTGAAGTACTTATCCCGTCTAATTATTATAAGAAACTTCATTTCTCAACTCATTTTTTCAAAGATTTTTTTCGACAAGGTCTCGGTTTTTTTAACTTTTCATATTGTAGATATTTCTTAGAACACGTTGAGAGATGGACTTGTTGATTCAAAGCAAGGTTAGCCAATCAATCTTGTTGACACCTTAATTTCGATGACCCATTTTAATCATTTATTGCATAAAAATTAGGGGTTAATTTTTAACCCCTAAGAAAAATATTATAATTCAATTGCATAGCATATAATTTTTTAGGTGCATTTATTTTTAATTTACATGTTTTGTATTTTTATTTTTAGGACCGGTGGTGGATGGGTTCGAATTAATATTTCTGAGCTCTAGCTCGGCAGGCCGGATTAGGCCCACAAAAGGAGTAAATTAGCTCAAGTTCGTTGTTTTTTAAATTAATTATCTCATGAGAAATTGAGATTTTATGCGATATTATGGTGGCTTTTAAAATCGGGTTGCAATCTTATCTTTATTCTTTAGGTGGTAAGATCATTGAGAATATTAAGCAGATAAGGAGAATAAAAATATTTTGTGATTAAGAGGTTGTAGACAATCTTTTCGTCGGATGAAATATTCACAAAAAGATTGCATTTTGTTTTTACCTATAAAAGCAATCGTGTACGGTGAGAGAAATGAGGGGCTTTTTCTAGGGTTTTTCTCTTCATATAAGTAAAAAAAGAGAGCTTTTTCTCTTTTCTTTTCCTGACAAACTGCAAAGAAAAGGAAAAGTCACCAGGAGAGTGACGTGAGAGAGAGAGAGAGAGAGAAAAAAGAAAAAAAGAAAACCGGATCGTCTTCTTCGCAGGGGGGCTTTGACTGCGCAGGCCCCGCGTCCACACCAGCCGATGCCGGAATCGTCTCTGCCGGCCATCTTTGACGCCGCCACTTGCTCCAGCCCGCGACCCTAGCGCCGACGCCCAGTAGCACCACCGGAGTCCGACGCTGCCGTTGCTGTCTTCCTCCTGCCACCGTTCGCTCGCAGTAGCTGCCGGACCCCCTCAGCCTCCGCCTACGCCCTTGTTCAGAGCCCGATCTGCTGCACCGGAACACTAGTCTCGCCCCAGACTCGTCTGCAACCCACCGGTTCGCGATCCAGCCGGTCATCGCCGTGACCCGCCTCTTCCGCGCCGACCTGCAACCCACCTGTTGCTCGCGGCCTCGCCATCCAAGTCCCCACTCGCCCGACGATCTGCCGTCACGACAGCTCTGCCCAAGATCTGCCCGTCCCTGCCGCGAACTACGGCCGCCATCGCTCGCCTGCAACAGCTGGCAAAGCCCGCGCCAGTAACCCGCGCTACTCCGCGACCACCCGGTGTCCGACGCCTCCTCCTCCGTGCAACGATTCTGCAACCGCTCTGTGCCCGCTACTGTGGCACCACCGCCCGCGACGCCCCTCACCGTCGCTGCCTGCCAGCCCTCACCGGAGCTCCGATGCCGATCGTCCTCCACCCGGCACCGACGAATTCGCTGCCCCCCCTTTCCTTAGGTTGCTCAATTTTCTTTTATTTTTATTTTTCTTATTTTATGTTATTTTACTTTACTTTTAGTTAGTTTTGCTATTATTGTTTAAGTTTGAATATTGTGAGGTGACTTTTAGGTTATGGATATTGTATGCATTATCGACAGGAGTTATCCCTAAGATTATTGTAATTATTAATTTGACCCATAAGATATCGGGTCATTTTTTTAATTGTATTAATTCTTGGGGTTTGTTGATAATATCTTAACTGCTGAATCAATATAATTATTAATTTGATCCGTAAGATTTCGGATCAGATTTTTAATTATTTTGAATTTCTTGTTGTGACATTCGGGGTTATAGCAATCGTTAATTTGACCAGGTTATTTTTTCGATTATTTTAATCCTTTATTTGTTGAATGTCTAATTGCTTGTTCTGGTGAACCACTAAAAAATCCAAAAAAATATTTGAATTATGATTCAATTTGTTTTGAAATATTTCTTGTTATCTTGCATATCTAGAATAGAGATTTTAGTTCGAATTTAGAAAAATATAGAAACAAAAAAAAAAGTGCATTCATTTAGGTTGTTAGTTTTTTTGACAATTGTGAATTTCGAATTTTACAAAAATAAAAACACAAAAAAAATCAACATGCATATATCATATGCATTCTTTGTACGTCATGGCATCTTAGGATAAAATTGCAAGTTTCATTTTAAATTCACTTCATTTTTTAGAATAGATTGCACTTTTTTGATAAAAAATCATATGCACGTCATATAGAATTAAGTTCATGAAATGCACGTCATTTAGTGATTATTGTTAGGTTCATTTAATTAGGAATTACTTATCATTAGACTAAGTCATTTAATAAATGTCGCGTGACATATAGCACGCATATTAAATTGCATGTTACATGTCATTTTAGTTGAAATAATTTTGTATGTCATTGCATCGCATTACCCGTCATTAGAATTAGGTCATTTGATTAATTTAGATTGCATATTTAATTGTTGCATTTCTTTAATTTCAAATTTCATGGAAAATATAAAAGAATTAGAATGAATTCATTTCATGCTTTAGGATAAATTGCATGCTTATTTATGTCATACAATTTTGGTCATGTTATCATATTATTTCATGTTAGAATAGTGACATGCATTGCATAAGTCATGATTTTCATTAAATAAATGAAAACAAAAATTGAGTAATTGCTTGTTAATTAGAAACCATATTTAGGATTATTGATGTGGATTTTAATTTAACACTGCAGATGCTTTCGTTGCTTTGAGGTAAGTTCTACATTATTTAATTACTTTCTTGGGTGTTAAATTGGTGGTTTGCACACCCACATGATAACCTCACATGTTAGGGAGATAGTTGAAAATCAATTCAAGCTGCCTGCAAAACTTTTTTTTGAAAATAAAAAGAATGGTACCGAAAGGATTTGTCTAATCGACCTACCGTAAACCGATTAGTAGCGACTCCTGATTGAAAATCATTTGCATGTTAAGAATTCAAACCTAAATCGCGAATTGGTATGGGCTTGGGAGAGCCCGAACTAAGCTTAAAGAGTTAGTAATCCATTAGTTTTAGGTGGTGAACCCGAAAAATTGGGTCACGACAAATCTGCAGATAGATTGCTTTCACACTTGCCCTGCTTCTGACTTGCTTCTTGTTTGAAGGAAGGTCTGGTAGACCTGTTGAATTAACTTTGTGGGAAAAAATAGTGCAGTTCATTTTTCCAACCCCATGAAAATGCTCGGAAAGGAAACCCATCATTCTGCTCATACAGAGGAAGAAGAAACTACAGAACTAGCATAACTTCCAGGCAATCACCAGCATCATTGCACGGAAACTGCCCCACAAGTTTAACCCACCGGCCCAAGGCGAAACTCTGACCGTCCAAATTGGATTAAAGAGGGAGACCAATCTGAACATAAAGTCCCACTCAGAGTTGTCGTGTTCGAAGCAAAGAAGTTCTCATGAACTAACTTAGCACAAGTTTCTCACTGAAGAACAATTCCTCAAGGAGTGAAGTGAGGATTCAAGCTTGATTTCGTAGATCTGACAAGCTGAGGATGCCGACAGTGTTTCTCGCAAATTGTGCTTCATTTGTTACGTGCAACCAGCCCTGAGATTTTGCTCACACTCTGAGGAGTGAGGACGGGTCTTAGGCTCCGATTGCAAAAGATGTTTTTCTAAAAACGATCCCTTATATCACTTAAAATAATTACTTAAAATAATTAGTCAATGAAAAATGTCATCATTATTGATAATAATTTATGTTTAAAATTTTTCGTAGACAATAAAGATAATTTTCGTTCATTTATATTTGTAAGAGATACAAGAGATCGATTTTAGGAAAATATTTTTCAAATCACTTATTTTCCATGAAATAAATAGAACAATAGAGTTTCTTAAAAGCAGTTCTATGAAACATAATTGTGAATGTGCTAACACCAATCTTTTGGGTCTTCTCAGAGGAGTTCAACCTGAAAAAAATAATATAATAACTCAATTGGGCTGGGAATGCGAAAATTCTCCAATATCGCTCGTGCCCTAGAGTCTTATGCAAAAAATTCACATCTCCATTTTTGCTTTACTTTATTTATGGCTGTAAAACCTTGGGACTGTTATTTATCATAGCTTTTTTCATTGCAGCGTCCATGATATAGATTGCTGTGCTGTCTCTAAAAGCTCTAGGCGATGTCTTTATTGCTCCAAGGAGGAAGGGGAGTCATGTCACTGACTCCATTCTCATAACTCTTCCTTTTTATTATTAGTGAAGTAGTTTTTATCGTCTATGTACTTCTCATGTATCCTTTTGAGTAATGAATACGATCTTATTTCGATTATTAAAAAAAAAAAAGAGTAGGTCTTGTACAACCAACTTGATATGAAATGAATTTGAATTTGTCATTCTTATTTTAATAATTAATTGCATACCCACATTTGTCCATGATTTGATATCGTTTGATAGAAATGTTCAAAAGAAGGATAAATTGATCTTTTTTTTTCTCTGGTAAACTAAATTGATCGATTTTAGTATGCAAAAGAAGAGAGAGGGAAAGGCAACGATGCTCTCGTGCCTCTTATTAGTATACATTAGAAGACGTCATTAGTACATAAGCTTTGACGATAAAAAGTGTGAGAAATTATGAATACTATCCTTATATGATATAACAATCGTCAAAGTAGAATACTATCCTTATTGTGATATATGTGGGATCTAACCCTGACTAAAAGTTTGTATTACCATCTTCCATTGGAACCCATGAGCAAGAGATTCTCAAGAAACACGCGCTGTGCGCAAACTCTCAAGCTCAATCTAATATTAATCAAGCACTCTCGTCATAGCATGACCCAAATTAAGAGATAATAAGTGCATCTTTTGAGCAATCATCATAGTGGCATGGATCAGTTGTCACTCTAATGACACAAATTCCGTATTGCTGCTCTAACATGATGTATAACGCGTCATCATGCCAAAACATACTAGAGACAATACAAAAAATTGAACTTCCTAAAATATTTCACAGGAATATTTTCTTGTCTAATATGGACAGCTCAATAAGCGCAAAATCATTTCAATGATCGGTAACCTATTGTTGGTTTGATTCAAGAAGAGGCGACCACTAGCGAGAGAGAACTGGAGATCACCAGTGTAACAACCTCCTCTTTTGTCCCACATCACCTAGGGAGGCAGGTCTTGGTTAGCTTATAAGGTTTGGGTCCCTCTAATCTGTGTAACGCGTTTTAAAACCGTGAGGGAAAAGACCGTGGTTGGGATAGCGGTTCGTCCACGCCAGGGCAGATGACCCAAAGCGGACAATATTACAGGGGCCCGGGATGTTACATCTAGTATCAGAGCCGACTCCCGCAGCGTGTGGGGCCACAGCGAGGGCACTGTGCCTTAAGGGGGGGGGAGAATGTGACGACCCAGACCCGGGACAGTACGGAGGGACGGATTAAGATCGCCTCGGCAGTACGCGGGCGAGGCTAAGGGCATTTCTCCTATCCCACATCGCTTAGGAGGGAGTCCTAGGCCTTGTTTATAAGGCTTGGGTCCCTTTAATTGTGTGACGCGTTTTAAAACCGTGAGGGAAAAGACCGTGGCTGGGATGGCGGTTCGTCCGCGCTAGGGCGGGTGACCCAAAGCGGACAATATCACACAGTGGGCCCGAGTCCTTACAAATGGTATCAGAGCCGACTCCAGACCACGTGTGGGACCACAGCTTGAATGTTGTTCTGATGCCCGTGGGGCCATAGCGAGGACGCTATTATGTTAAGAGGTGGTTCTGATGCCCGTGGGGCCATAGCGAGGACGCTATTATGTTAAGAGGTGGAGAGTGTAACAACCTCCTCTCTTGTCCCACATCATCTAGGGAGGGAGGTCTTGATTAGCTTATAAGGTTTGGGTCCCTCTAACCTGTGTAACGCGTTTTAAAATCGTGAAGGAAAAGACCGTGGTTGGGATGGCGGTTCGTCCGCGCCAGAGCGGGTGACCCAAAGCGGACAATATTACACAGTAGGGCCCGGGATGTTACAACCGGAGACCGATAAAAGCATCATCTCAGGCATAATTAGGCATCACTTCTTTTCAGGAACGTAATAAACTTGGAATCCTCGTGCGCGAGTTGGTCAAATGGAACATAGTTGTGCTCTTTGTCGTACATGAGGCACATTGTTATGATCGTCTTCATGAGTTGCCAATTCCATGAGGCTTTAATTAAGTATTGTTGATGACATGTAAATTAACACAAGGAAAATAGGAAATAGGTCTTTTTCGGTAACAACGAGATGCTGTCCCCAGGCAAATATGCAATAATGAGATCACTTTTGCATTCATGACTTTTTGTTTCATGGCTTCATTATATAAGCCTTTTTTTCTCGAAGATGCGAAGTTCCAAAGTCAACTTGATGCGACATTCCAAAATCAACTTTCTCTTCAAATTTAATACTCAACACGCATACATATAACAAGTAGAGTAATATACTCTACTTGATTAGGTGACATTAAACTGCTTCGTCTAAGGCTTAATGCAGACCTTGGCATCTCTCAAACGTAAAATACTTAGAGGATATTCCCTTCTTTGGGGAAGATAAAGATATAAATAGAAATTAAAGGATTGGGACGTGCCGGCACCAGCAAGTAAAAATAAGAAATGCAGATCTATCAACCCGTTAACGAAATATTCATTGGATAGGCAGGGCGGCCTCTAGTGGTGTTGTAAGGCACCTACTTCTAGGTGAGGATCACTGGTTCATGGCTTCACTATATAAGCCCTTTGTCTTGAAGATGCAATGTTCCAAAGTCAACTTTCTCTCCAAATTTAAATCTCAATATGCGTACATATAACAAGTAGAGTAATATACTTTAGTTGATTAGGTGACTGACTTTTTTACTGGAATGGGAATGATTATTTTCTTTTAACTTCTGTTCTTAGGATTTGAAATGTGAAATACATTAGTTAAAGCAAGCAACCATTAAAATAGTAAGAGACTAAATCACGTCACACAGAGAGTTAATACAAATACTAGCCCTAATAAAAAAGAAGAAGGAAAAGAAAAAATTTATCCCAAAAACATTGGTTGGGTTGAGCAACGGTGTGGTATGTAATGCATGCTGACCTAACTAGTAACGGAGCCAAGTCGAGTTAAATATAATTTACTACCCAGCTATTAGCCTATTACTCATTAAGAGCAAGGAAAAAAAATTGCGAGTAGTACAAAAGATAGGTTTGTGCGAAATGATTCTGCACTTGAATTTTTTTATGCTATTTTCAAAACTTGCTCGGCCTCTTTATTAGAATACGTGCATCAATATAGAGCAAAAGGCACGCAATGCCCTAAGTAATTCTACACCAATTTTGTCCTTATTGAAATATCCACATCGTTTGACAATAGAGTTTATATACTCTTTATATACACGTGGTCTTTCTCCACTTAATATATTAAGATTTTGAGTTTGGTTTTCTAACTTGATATCAGAGTCAAGCGCTACCCTTTAATAGAATAATTATATATTAAATTACGCATTCATCTAACAGTTTATATTTTTAGAACAATTGATTCAAGGGTTGTTTATCTGCCTCCCCGGTTATATATTTCCACGGTTAGTACTAGGTAAAAGACTACACTAAATGTGAGACGGATTAATAGATATCAGGATAAGAGGTTCTTGTTTGCCTTCCCTTCAGAAAAATATGAAGTTGTGTAGAAAATCTTATAAATATCAATCATATATTTTATTTACGCGAGCAACGGAAGGAGAAAAGGTGTCCTAAAAGACGAAATTTGACGAGAGACGATTAAATTGACTGAGTGATAACTATGAACAAGTCAGGGAATCCAGAAGCCACCAGACATGGAATTTATCCCCAAGAGTCAAAAAGAACACTCGAGACATGCTACACTCAAAGCTACTACTCTGGAATCTTGGGTGGTTAAGTTGGCCAAAATGGTGCCCCTGGCAACCGAGACTGAACTTAAGTTGAGACGGTACCGTGAAGGGAACCACACCCTGAAAATGTAGCTCTGACAGTTCACACAATTTCGATGGCCACATTCATGGAGAAATTCAACTTCTATATAGTACACCTTGAATAACATGGTATGTCAATCAGACTTCGAATTTAATCAAAGAACTTGTTTTGAGAAAATAAATGTTTGTTCTCTGTTCCTTATTCTATCTACTAGTCCAACATACGATTCTATAGCCTGTAAATACCTATCAATACAGTTTCGACACTCATAGAGTGTCTACCATCTAGTATTCTTCGTCTGTATTTGTTCAGTCGCTTGCAGGATAGCGAAAAAGAAATGTCTCGACATTTCAGCAATCCCATCTTCTTCTCCTGCTAAAGAAACAAGCCGCATCGCTAAACGCCGATCAGTAAATTTTTATTCAGGCATATGGGGGGATTATTTTCTCAAATATGCTTCTGAGTCCAACTTGATGATATCATATAAGTTGTTCTTTTTCTTGGATTATATTCAAAAAAAAAAAAAAAAATTCCACCGTTATGTTTTCTGAAAACTAAGGACATAGAAGATAATATTCTTGAATGATTGGGCACCATCCCACAGCATTTGATAAAGAAAAAAGAAAAGAAGTTCCAGTTGATTTGAAACTCCATGCATGGCTTGGTCTTTACAAGATTCAAAATCTCTATGTGAACCTTGTGGCATGCACATAGTGATGGAGATGCTATTGCCTCTGATATCATTAATTGATATGATGAAGAAATTGTGGCGCTAATCATTGAATTCCTGACATTGCCAACACTCCAAGAATGATATCCACTTTAATCAATCCAAAACAAAAGAAATTTAGATGTCATTTCAATTTTTTCTGATTCTATACAAATTTTTTATTTTACAAATTTCATGTTTAAATCTTTGCATTGGTTGGTAACAAAAACCCACATATAGAACAACCCAATGAGTTCCGCCTTTGGTTTTTATCATAAAATTCTCGAGCACTTGAGACTCTTGTTGTTATTCCTCCAATTTAGGATGCTATGAGAGAGACTTCACCTCCAAAATGTTAAGAACGAAAGTTGAAAAGTAACAACAATTACTAGTTTGTAAGTAGCAAATTAGACATGCCAGTACTAAGAATTGGCTTTTCTATTGAGAAACATTTCTTTTTATGTGAATAAATACCCATAGTTGATGATAAACAAACATGTACTTACAATTGCAAGTATTGGTTAATGGTTCGTAGAGGAAGAAGAGGGTTCAAGCATTTGATTTAGACAGAAAGTACATCGATCTTGACCACAAATCGATAGCTTATTTTTTTTTTTGGTCTAAAAAGAGGAACTTTCATTCAAGTAATAGAACCATTACAACCTGCAACTTTAGCGTCGGAAACAAGAAGATCTAATAAACAGGTAGGGGGCACTTCGGCCCAATTAGCAACTAGGGTTCTATTGTTGTGGGCCTTTGCGGCCCAGTCAGCCGCAAAGTTTGCTTGGCGATGACAATGCCGCACTTGAAGGCTGGAGAATCGACGCAAGAGAAGAGCAGCTTCAGCAAACAGTGATCGTACCTCCCATGGCGTCAATCGGTTGTCGATCACGGCATTAACCAGCAACAAGCAGTCAGATTCAACCACAATCGGATCCTCTGAAAGTTTTAGAAGTGTAAAGTTCCTAAAGTTATGTAAGTTAACTTTTTGGAGGTTTTACTGATTGTCTTTTGTCTTTCAAAGAAAAGATGGTTTTCTTGGAAGTCTCCTCCACAATTTTTTTGGGGTGGTCAATATGCATTCAAGAAGTATATTTGTATTTGAACTTCCTGACAGTCAATTTACAGATGATTCGGAGGTGTGTAGCTTAATCAAGGTGTTTTATGTTTTGATAACTTTAACTCTTATTTCTCTTTGTATTTGTGCTTGATGATTTTCCATTTGAAATATAATTACCGTCTATCAATGGCAACCAAATTAAAGGTTGTAGCTCTAAGAAAGTCCGTCAATATTACCGAGTCTCCAAACTTCTCTAGGTGCTTGACACTGGAGAGGTTCGCTCTAGAAAGATGTGATTGTTTACAAGAAATTGACTATTCAATTGGAAGACTGAAGTGCCTAATTGTCTTAAAAATAAACAACAGCCTCCGTCTTGAAGAATTGCCTAAGAAATGAGAGGACTACCTAAACTTACCTGCTTCTCTTTGATGGATTGCTTCAGGGTGAGCAAACTTCTGTGACTATTGAGAAATTAGCATCCTTGATGGAGTTGTATCTATAAAACATGAGTGTTACAAGCTTACCTAATTCAATTTGTAGATTAAAATGTTTTGTCGACTCTCGATGTTGTTGAGATGCATGTATGAATTGTGTTAAAAAAGTCCATATTAGATAATTAGTTTTGTGTGAAATAGTTAATGACTCATTGCCCTTAAACTTTTGACTGAAATGTCAAAGAATTTTAAGTGATACATGCCAAGCACTGTGAAGAGTCGAAAGACGGAATTCCAAATGAAGTTGGAAACTTGCTCTTGTCAAGAATCCTAAATTTATCAGGTAGATGAATAGACATTGTCCTTAGCACAATCAGCATGCTTCCTCGCCTCCAAAATACACTTAAGTAGATGCCACAAGGTTCAACAGTTGTCGAAGCTTCCACAAGCTTATCAATTTCTCTTGGTGTGATGGAATCTCTACAGTACTTACCAATCGAGGATTGCCAATCTGCAGAAAGGTTAGGTGCTATAGTCCCCAAAGAAACAGAGTCTTTGAGTGAGTTGAGCTTATGTGGGAAGAGAGTGCCCACTCTATCAACCGTTCTAAAGAAGTTAAGATTGGAACCCAACCGCTATTGTCTATATTTTGATCTATTTTTGTCATGTCACACAGACTGAAGTACATATTGAACTTAATCACACCTATTTTTGGGGGTTGGGATGAACTTGCTCCACCAAGAACATTTTCTGACAGGTTCAAGACATGCTTAGCGAGAATATGTATTTGCAACAGCAAGCTAGCTTTTAAGCTGAAATTCTTGGAAAGTCAAAAGAGAAAAAGCATTTGACGGGTAATTCAGAATTTGAGGAGACGGAAAGATCTAGTCAAGTATCGTCATTTTAGTTGATTGAAAAGCTAAGTGATAGCTTCAAAATATAACTTTCAGACTCCTCTTGATCACACTCAAAGGCAACTACAATCAAGGGACAAGTGTTCCAGAAAGAGGAACTCATATTGAATAGGAACTTCTTCTGCCTTGGGGATTCATTATCCACGTCCGACGCATGTGTTTCTCATTGGGCAGTACAATATAATTTACATTTGGTTCAACTAACAAAGTAGTTTCTTCGACCATTGAAGGCATGTGATCAACCAACCGACGCACTGATAAGCAGCTGACTGGCGCTGACATACATCGTCAGCCAACGATTAGGTGGCTGGTTGGCAGTAATGTTTATGGATTACCCAAGAGTAGCCTGATATCGGATGCAGCAAGCTCATGAAGTAATGGACCTAATGCATTTTGCAATTTTTTGTCATCTATTATGCAGTTTTCATTGATAAGGGAATCATTTTCCATAGTCGATAATCTCGTAATTGTTCGTTATTCGCTAGATTTCTGATGAATTGCTTGGTCATAGCAATTGGGCTATGATGCAGGGAGCACACGGCTCCAGCGTGGTCACTGTAGCTTCTTCCTCTTCTGCATTGGGCTCAAATAGTCAAAACCTCCGAAGACAAGAACTGGCATCTCCTTTGGGTTATTTCTGTTCACGCTTGTTGACCCAGTGATTTGGTTCCCCTTTTCTTGAATATTTTGTGTCGTGCGAACACCCCGTTAATGCTCTCTCGAACTCCAACTCTTTCTTGAATATTTTGTGTTGCGTGTGGCATTCAGAGGCGATGGTGGAAAGCGCCCAGTCGCCCGTACACTGGTGGTGGCTCAGTCGCCCTTACCCTGGCCTTCCCCATATTCCACCTCAGAAATTTGCTGAAGAAGAATGATGATGATGTGGATGGGCATGTCCGCATTGCAGATTAACTTAAGCAAACAACATTTAGTTCATAGATTTGATTGCTCAAAAAAAAAAAATGAAAAGAAAGATTGGGTGATGACAAATGCAAGCCAATAGAAGTTGAGAGACCTTCCATGCCGGTATACCATACATGAAATCTGTGTTAATCAATCATCAATCGCATGATAATTTAGCTTTCAAGTTTGGCCAGAAAACTATATTTCAGCTCAGAAGCAAAATCAAGTGTAATGATGGTCAATGGCACAGATCAGAAGTTGACAAATAACGTTGAATAAACACAACCCTAACAAGCATGTAAATGTGCAATGTACGCATCATTATGCAAAAAGACCAAGATTGCCTTAACAATATAGAAAAAGTCACACACGGTTTTATCAGTTGCCAGCCGAGACATGCCAGGGAGAGAAATTCCAGCTCCACCTGTCACAGTGACACCATCCAAGATAGCCAGCTACCCAAGAGTGAACTAAGCTGTGACTGACTCATAAGTTGAAACTACTACAATTGCTAAGACATTCATACAACTTCGATCGACTAAAAATAAATAAACACACATACTGAATATTACACCTACCAATGATTCACGCTTGCAGTTTTTACCGTGAAAATGGGTCGATAAGTTGATATCGAGTAAACAAACACTTTGATAGAATATTAAATGCCAAATAATGAATATGAAAGTAACTCGGAGGAAATCATGCCGTTTTGACATGGAAGAAACTATGTATATAAGATGACTATTATGAAACCAATTGCAGTAAATGTCGTTCACTTTACATTTGTCTCCAGCAACTTGAGAGCGAGAATCTAAATATTTTTTATTTGTTCTTATCTCTAGAACATCCAAAGTACTTAATTTCTCCTCTCATCTCACCATGAATGGCCTTACCGATAAAGGTCGTGGTCATGCAGATCATTAGTCAAATATAGTTTTAATGATCATGCCACCAATGCGGAGGTACCACGTCTTCTTAAGATTCATCCATAACAAAGTATGTACAATAACTTAGTTCGTGATCAGGCTCCAAAGATTCATCTGCCATCACTTACTTTGTAAGACAGAAAGTCTCTTTTGCCAGTTTTTGTCGCAAGATTATGAGTTTAGAGCGACATTTTATTTGATGTTACTGTAATCATTTATCCAAGTTATTTTCCAAGATTTCAAAAGTTTGTGTAAACGCTTTCTAATTGTATGGTGAACTGGTTACTGTTCAGATTGCAATTTTAGCATTCCACGATGTTTAGGGTACCCCATATCAGCATTCGCACATAGGTTGTACTTTGCAGGAACATTAGCAATCTTAGTATCACTGGAATCCAGTAATACCGCAAGATGTGCGATTCAAGCTTTTCATCGATGACAAAAAAGCTAAATCTTAAGCATGCTTCATCTTACCCTACTCTATGATGTCCAGCTACTTATATATTGGGTCAAGACTTCATGACACAAACTGAGAGAAATTCAGAGGAAAATCCAAGTTTGAAATCTTCAATTACGCCGTAGACTGACTATATATTAAAGGAGCTAAAACGTATGCAAACCTTAAGAGGAGTTACTCATATGGGGCTTCAAATATGTCCCTTGCAGGTAAATGACCTTGTATAAAGTATCCTCAACGTTCCTCGCGTATATATTGATTATTTGATTAGGAACAAAAAAATTAGTAAAGAAAATTAAAAGAACCGTAATATCATAATCAAGGGAGTAAAAAGCAGATTGATAGGAAAGTTGTATGTTCATTGCAGAGCACTTGAGAGGCATTACTTCACCTTCCTCCTTATTGATACCAAAGTTGCGTCTATCATGTCCCGCCTGATTCATTATCTAGTTCCACTGAAATACACTAATTCCTAATCTGTCCTTTTCTCTACAGCCACAAATCCCCCATTGCATATCATCTTAGTAAAAAAAATTACCTTCCCCTTCATTGTCAACTAGGACGCCATTGTCGCATTTAAGGTGATTTAATGGCCATGTCAGCAGTTTTTTTTTTTTTTTAATATGAACAAAATAGCATATGGTTCAAAGACTCGATTGACAAAAAAACAAGTTAGAGAGCCAATGAACATTTTGCAAAAATTTGGGATCTCTTCATATCTTTAACTCTCTTCTTATTCCAACGACTTTCCATTTCAATACAATAACTAATTATAAAGTCACTTTTTTGTTAGATAATTTGCATTTAACCTCTTTTAGCTTAAACACCGAGTTTGTTATGACCATGCTATGTAGAGAAAACAACACATTCTTATTTTGCATGGATATATATATATAAGGCATTCCTTCCTATTCATGTAGTTGATGAATCATCAAGCAAACAAACATTGCCTCCTAAAATTCATAAAAATACATGCCCAAACAATTTTCTTAGTTTCAAAAGTGAAAGCATTGGTGGGATGCAACCACCAAGGACTCTCAAACGTAATTCTTCATCTTTGCCCAAAATGCTAAATGTCATAGCAGCATTTCCTTTTGCCAAAGGGGTTCCACTCCTGAGAATTGATATGAACAACGGCATTGCTTGGGAATGAGAACAAATAAGCATCCTTACATCCTTTCTTGCTCCGGCGATACTGAGTAGATGAGCTGTAATGAGTTCTTTTCCATGTGCTGAAGACCCAATCGAGCAACTATGGCCATTGTGCTTTCTGTATCGTCCAGTCCAGCTGCTCCATTCAACTCCCTAGGACATAACACATAATTGTAGATTACTGTATGACAGCATGCTACAAGAAAAGTTATTCGAAACATAAGCTCACTACAGCCCTCGCTAACACCCCCTCTCTTTTTCCCCCCTCCCCTCTCTTTCCAGTAGTGTAACACGAATTGAATTCTAGTAGGTTCTCCCAATAAGACTGGCAGTAAGCATGGATCCATCAAGTGTTGCTTCTCTTTCGCATAATACTCTAATTAAAACCACATTGGCAAAATTTGGAGAAGAGATACTCACTGCAGCTGAGAAGTCAATGTGACAGTGTACTCTCTTGGTTCGGTAGAAGCAGACTTTAACATCTGCGCCAATTGTCTGGTTCAGCTTTTGCCCTTTAACTCCTGTAGATCAAGGAAAACAATTCCACCTGATCGACTGGTTCCTCTTCTCCATTCCAGTTGGAGATGCAAAGTGCGGATAAGACCTCGAAACTGCAGGAAACAAGTTCCAATCAAGTTTTCAAAAAATTTGACACTTTGAGTCAAACAGAAGAATGGCGATTTAGCATCCATATCCACACGTTCTTAAGGAACAAGAACATCTGGAGTTTGAGAGACTGCTATAAAAATACATGACCACCATCACAACTGTACTTGAAACTGAGAAAATTGTTTCACAAACTTTTTTAGAGTGGCACATTATAAACAAGTCTGAACAACATCCATAGAGATATGAACAACTTTTACAATTGCTTATGATTGAAAGATCCAGCAAACATCTACAAGCACCAGTAGTGAAAAACCAATCGAGCCTACAGATTTTGTTACTCCCAAAAGGCTCGAGCAACCTCAAAACTTACCTGAAAAATCAACACAGTCAGAGACCCAACTCCTGCATCATATATAAGCTCAAAGACTGACGATTCAAATTGTGGCATCAACAGAGAACCCAGCTATCTTCACTCCACAAGCAGCGAAAAGCGACCACACAAAACCAGACAAAAAAAAAAAATGAATAATTAAGAAAGGAAAACGAAGAAAACCCAGAGAAGTGAGAGACGGCATTCTAGACAGAGAAGTGAGCTCCCTTTTACCTTGTCTCTGCCTATTTGCTAATTCAGAGAAGTCGACTTATCTGAATCTCTATTTTCTTGGCCTCCACGCCAAAACTGTATGTATCATGTCTCAAAAACTTCCCCCCGATTTTGTCACAATTCACTCGACACGGACATAAGCAACTCAAACCCAAATCTCGAAACCTCACGAAAGAATCCCAGAACGCCATAGTCTCTTGCCCAGTAAGGAATAAGCACAAATACTCGTGGTCGGACACAGATTTTTCGAGGCGAGGTTGAAGAAAGAAGAGCAGCTCTTACTCCTACTCTGTATTGCACGAAATCGCCTGGTACAGCGACCTTCATGAGAGACTTGGCGAAAGGATGCACTGACTTGATTCTGTTTAAGTCCCGGGAACGATGTAATCAATCCATACCACGATAGTCAACAAACACAGTTAGAGATGATGGGAGTAGAAACCAACCTGTTTCTGGAATTTGACTGAAGGCGAGAACGACTACGGATGCCATCTCTGCTCTGCTATTTAGAAGGAAGCGCGAGGCGGCAGCAGCAGAGGAGGAGCTCTGGAGACGAAGAAGCAGACGAGGATGAGACGAAGAAGCCCCAGCGCGCGAAAGATGGAGAAGCTCCCGAGAAGTGGACGAGAGGAGGAAGGAGACGGGGACGAGGGGCGGGAAAAATAATTTCCGTTCCCCCAGTTCTAGAGGAGTATTTTCCATTGATCTAAAAATATATTAGAAATTGTGATTTTTTTTCCCGTGAAATAAACACAATTTAAATTAACTCGAAAATGTGACAGGTGCTATGACGAAAGTATCAATGTCAACTTTTCATAAAGCACCAGGCACCGCCCGGCATTTATTAAATTATACTGGATAAGATTAGAGACTTAAAAAATGAAGAAAATAAGGCGAAGTCCCTTTGAAATGGTGAATCTCACCGAGTGTCAACCAAGACTGCGCGAGCGTGACCTCCTTGAAGATCGGCGTGCGTTGAATTGTGCACAACTCCAGCAAAATCCCAAAAAGTCACATGACTCGCGTAAATTTGGGCATCCATGAGCATCAAGACGACATGTGTTTGGTAAACCAGGCAAATCTTGTAGTGATTCACAGCGACGTAAGTACAGACCCTCCAATTTAGCTAGTTTTGATAGATTGGGTAACCTTTCTATGAGGCCACAATCCATAATGAATAAGTGCCCCAGTGAATTTGGTAAATCAGGCAAAACTTGCAGTGATTTAAAATCTTTTACGGACAAAACCCACAACTTATATAATTTTGATAGATTCGGTAACCATTCTATGAAGTCGCAACCCTGAATATATAATTTTTTAAGAGATTCCATTTCTCCCAAATTTTGAATTTCGATTAGCTGTGAGCAATTAAAGATATATAGCTCCTCAAGCTTCCCTATGCTTGATAAACTCGATAGCCTTACCAGAGATTCACAATATTCCACATGTAAATATTGGAGATTCTCTAGTTGTTGAAACTCGATCTCTTTCAATCCCCAATTAGAGAGTATCAACTTGGATACACATTTTAATTCGGAGAGGAAGGGCTGTTCCATCGGTGACTGGAAATGGTCTAATTGTAAACAATGAAGACTTAAAGGAAGCCTCGGGAGAGATTGAGGATCTTCACAAACTATGCATAGGTCCGAAAGCTTAGGAGGCCATGTGACATCTATGCTTCTACAGCCACGGTATACGAAATTTTCAAGATTCTCCAACATCTCTATGACCTTTGGTAGCTCTCTTATCTGACTTCCATACATACGTAAGCGCTCTAGCCTTTTAAGGCATCCAAAAGAAGTTGGCAGTTCTGCAATCTTTGTACTCTGCAAGCCCAAGCATAACAATGATTCTAGTCCTCCAATGGAATTCGGTAACTCCCTTATTTGAGTGTACGCCAAGTTCATTATCTCCAAACTTTTGAGATGTCCAATAGAATCGGGTAACTCTCTTATCATACTACCAATCATAAGTAATTGCCGTAGACTTTTAAGATATCCAATGGAAGCAGGCAATTTTGTAATCTTAGTACTTTGCAAATCTAAGTCGAGCAATGATTCTAGCCCTCCAATTGAGTTTGGTAGCTCCCTTATCTGAGTGCATCCCAGGTTCATTTTTTCCAACCTTTTGAGATCTGCAATAGAATCAGGTAACTCTTTGATTCTTGTGTTGAACAAATTCAATTCCAGCAAAAATCTCAATTTCCCGATGGAGTCGGGAAGCTTTCTAAACTGATCACAATGCACTAAAGACAAGCATGTCAGGCCTACCATCTCTCCAATAGATGGATGAAATTCTTGTATACGATGTCCCTCTAGCTTTAGATGTGTGAGGCACTTTAGACGGCATATTAGAGAAGGCATTGTGCACATGTCAAAATGGGGGCTTCTAAAGAACTTTGATGACTGAACTCCAACTCTAATTGTTTCCAAGCGCTTTAGGTGCTCTAACTTATCATTAGAACTATTGATCTGTGCCGACTCTAGACAAAGTTCAGCAAAAATCAGTATCCTCAACTTCGAGCACATGGAGAAGTCAGGAGTCGTCGAGAGATAGCATCTCATGAGATGTATAACTTTTAAGTCACAATTCGCCTGTGAAACAAATTAGAATTAGAAAAGTAAGGAAGGCAAATAGCAAATGTATTTATGTGATATGAAACCATACCAAGCATGGGCCCCATCCATTCCAATTATTTGGAATTTTGCTGTGCGTAAGCTTAAGCACGACTAAGTTTGATAAACATAGATTGACCGCCTGCAAGTCTGAAGGGCAACGATGCCAAGAGAGCCATTTTAAACTCGAGAAAAGATTCTTAAAGTCTCCTGTCAGGTTCCCTCCCTCTAATTCTAACAACCTTAAGCTAGGTAGCCTTGAAAACTCTTCGTTTGTAAAGTCGTGCTCTTTTGGAAGTCCAGTTAATTTGAGTGCTGTGATATTCTCTGTTCCCTGACAAAATGAATAGATACGAGTGAACTTTCTACAATGAAGAAAAATAGCGCATTATGTTAGTAAATATTGCATAGACTTATTCTCTAAATAATTCATTTTGTTTGCTTCTACTTTCATATTCTAAAGGTAAGCAATTAATATCTTTTGCTAGATATAAACTACGATCTTACCTTCATTTCACTCAAAATTAACGAATTTAGTTTTCTGTAACGTGCAACACAGACAAAAGAACACATCTAAGAGTATTCTCTGAACTTTGAGATGATATTCCCTAATCTAGAAAATACTAATTACAGATAAATTTTACCTTTCTAGTCTGCACTACTTCCAATGCAACCTTGGGACACCATATTCTACTTTGCTTCCCAGGAACTTTGTCTTCTTGTCGAACAATATCTCTTCCAAGGTCTCTCAGCAGGTCATGCATCAACAGTCTATCATTGTCATCAACCTTTATCAAAGACTTACGGGTAAGGACAATGATATTACTTCTTGGATAAAACTCCAATGCTTTCCACATATAATGTGGATAGATTTTTTTTTCACCAATAAAGTAACATGCAATATCACAAAAAATATCTTTTTGTGCATTGTCTAGCATCTCAAAGCTAATCTTTAATTTGTCATAGACTTTTGGATTTGGAACTAAATTTAATTTCTTCAATGTGTCTTTCCAAAGTCGTTTACTTTGGAGATAAAGGGAGGAACCAATAATCTCGAGAGCCAAAGGAAGTCCATCGGCTTTGAGAGCAATCCGGCGAGAAATATCATCATAGTCATGTGGAGGGAAATCCATTTTGAAAGCATGCTTACAAAAAAGTTGAAGAGAATGTAGATGGTGTAATTCTCTCATTTGATAAATTGTGAACTCTTGGAAATGCGTTTGGACATTATTTTCTTGGTTCTCCTCTCCAATTGGTAAAAGGTTGATGTCCCTTGTTGTAATAATAATTCTACTCCCTGGACCAAACCAATCAGGCTTTTCTGCAAGTTTGGAGAGTTGCTCCATTTCATCGAGATCATCAAGAACAATAAGGACTTTCTTGTAGCGGAATCTTGTGCTAATATGGTAAATCCCTGCATCATAGTCATAAATCTCTGGTGGATTGGAGTTGAGAATTTCTGACAATAATTGTTTTTGCAATTGAACGACTTGGCTGCCCTTTGAAGCTTCTCGAACATTCAAAATAAAGCTGCACCCATGAAACTGACTATGAATTTGGTTAAAGACAATCTTGGCAAGAGTCGTCTTACCGATACCCCCCATTCCGTGGATTACCAGATAACGTACTTCAGGAGAACCTTCATCTATTAGGTGCAAGACATCTTCGACACGTTCCTTAAATCCGACTAAATGATCGGGCAGCTTTTTGTCTCTTTTATTCAGCTTGATCAAAACTTCAGCAACGATTAATTTAATGAGTTCGCCGTAACTGTCATATTTGATGAAAGGGTCTAGTGAAAAACATCCAAATAGAATATTAAACTATCGAGCTCAGGAATATTATGAATTAAACATAGACCGACCGTGGCGGAGGAAGCGGGGGCCACCCCCCACCACCACCAAAAGTTTTTGTATAAAATATAGGAAAAAGAATCAATAATAAGTGAATTACCGCCCTCCCCCTCAAAAAAGTAAAATAATTTATATTATATGCAAAGTAATCTCACATATACCTGTCAATCGATACTCTTTTTTTTTCAGAAAAATCAATCAAAATCCAGTCAATTGACCTAAAACGAATTGCAATTGTGTATGTTATACTATGGTTAAAGATGTAAAATATGCAATTTTTGTTTATTCATTTTTTATTGCTCATATATGGTGTGTGCTCGGTTGACTAGTTTTGCATGGAGTAAAGTAGTAGAAGTTTGAACAATTGTTTTATAAAATCAAACCTACATAAGATTGATTTAGAAGTTAAGAAAAGGTATTTTTATTCAATCTAAAATATGCAAATTGAATAATGAATTCAGATTGGATTTGTCATATCGTAATGGAGAATTCATCTAGTTTTGAAAGGAATTGATTTAATTGGGTGGAAAATTCATCTACTCTTGAAAGGAATCGATTAAATTGAGTGGATGTGTACTGAGTAGTTATAAAATCTGTGGGAATCGAGTGACTATTTGATGAAAAAGAGAACAATGGGAAGTGGTAACTGTTAAAGCAAGGATAATAATATTTCGTATTATTTATAGTTATATCAATTAAATATCTATTGAAAAGAAGATGAAAAAAATAAAGTTCATGCCTTACCCGGTATCTTTGAGATCCCATCCTTTCATACGTGCGACCTGCTTCAGAGTATCCTTCCATCGCTGCACGACCTTACAACCGAACTTCTCTTCGTGCTTCTGTAGAGAGTCCTGGTATAGCTCAGATTTAAGCTTGACATCTCTCGGTTCCACGTTGAAAAAAATCGGCAGAATCATCGCTTTGCAATCCATCGTGTATGCAAGCTCGCGAAGACACCACGCACTGGACGCGTAGTTTCTAGAGAAGATAGGTATACAAATTGCAGAGCTCTTGATCACACGCTGCAATTCGCCTCTGATCACTTCGCCCTTTCTAATCTCTTCATTGTCTTTGAAAACACGAATACCAGCTCCATCCATGGCGTGATAGAGGCAATCTGTAAAGTTCAAGCGAGTATCGGGCCCTCTAAAATTTAAGAACACCTCATATTCAGCCCTTAGTGATGACTCGGCATCACCTCTATTGGTCGACAACACCTCGAATTCAGCCCCCTGTGACGACTCGACATCACTACTATCGGTCGACGCTGCTGGTCCATCTGAATATTTTCTCTTTGCCATCTCCTGAAGCTAAAGTATAGTGATCGAGTTGAATAATGAGGAGAGAGAGGTAAAAAAGCAGTGTCTAATCCATACAACTCCTGAGTATTTATGGACGAGCCAAAGAATCATGGGAAGTCTCCTTGGCCGCGTTGGGCATTTTCTTGGAAGGACCGAGGAAATTTCCTACAATAGAAAATCATATTTTATGCTATTCTAGTGTTGACATCTAAATTTGGGGTAACCCATTTAGTCATTTATTACACAAAAATCAGGAATTAATTTTAATCCCTATAAAAAAAATATTAATTGCATAGCATATAAATTTAGGTACATTTATTTGCATTTTTTGCATTTATTTAGTAGAACAGTGGCGGATTGGTTCGAATTAGTGGTTTTGAGCTATAACTTGACAAGTCGGACTAAGCTCATGAAGTGAGCAAATTGACCCAAGTCCCTTTTTTTTTTTATCAGAAATTATCTAGTGATAAAATAGGAATTTGAAATTTTCCGAGATATGATAATTTTTTTTTTGGATAGGGTAGGTTTGACAAAAAAATATTGTGATTTATTTTTGTAAGATTTGGGATTAGAGAAAAATTCTATCGTAATCTTGAATCCTTATCGATATGGGATAAAATTTTTGAAGAAATATTGCGGGTGTTGATTTAAAGAAGAAATTAAAATTCAAAGCCTTCCGACTATGAAAGGGGGTGTGCGTATGTTTTTACGGGGGCTTTTCTCGGTTTTCGAAGTAAAAAGTTCACATTTTTCGGGCTCTAGGGAGAAGAAAAGTCAACAGGTTTTGAGGGTTTCTGCTGAAAAGCAGAAGACAGGTGAGCGAGAGTGAGACGGCAGAGAGAGTGACAGGTGAGAGAAAAAGTAAATAAAAAATAAAAAAGAGAATGCAAGGAGTTGTCTTCTTCGAGGGCGTCCTAACCCGCCGCCGGTGGCCGTTCGTGAGGCCCGACGCCGGAGCCGCTCCTGCCCTGCTCCGTCTCGCCAGAAGCCGTCACCGCCCCGCGCTCGCGCCACCGCCGCCGTTCCGTCAGTCGCCCGAGGCTCTGCCCAACCAGTCGCCGTCTGTGAAGCCCGACGCCGGAGCCGCTGCTGCTGTCCTCGCCGCGCTCCGCCTGCGGCCCGTTCACCGTTGCTGCTTCCTGCTACCCGGTTTCTCCGCCCGAACGACAGCCCAGCTCCGCCGCGGTTCCTGCTTCGCCTGCGACCTTCTGATCCGCGACCCTCCTGCCGTCCGTGAGCCGTGCCGACCTTCGCTGAGCCTCCATCAGAGCCGGACCCGAGCCAGACCTGCAGCCCACCGCCTGCACCGCGCCTGCTCCGAGCTTCCCCGAGCGACTGCCCTGCTGTCCCGCGACGCCGGACTCCCCAATTTCGCTGCTGCCCGAGCCTGCCTTCGCCGGACCTCGCCGGAGCTTCGACCACGGGGACCTCCCACCAACTGTGACCAGCGACACCACAGACGCTGCCCTTGCACCATCCCTAGCCGTGCCGAGCTTCTTTGTGGTCCAATCTACCGGATATTTGAAAAAAAATTCAAATTTAGGTAGAGATTTATTTTATTTTATTAGGTAGATTTATCTTGTTTTAATTTTTGATGACTCATCTCATTGTTTGAAATATTTCTCAATGCCTAATTGAAATCCCTAATGTAGCATCTAAGTCGCAACCGCACGAATTTTTATCACATTTATAAGACTTTAGATGGAATAATTATTCACGCGGTAGTGAAATTGATATCTTGATCTTTAAGGCTTAAGATTAATTTATTGATTTTTTTAGTGAAATAATCAAGTTTGAATTTCAATTCGAATGATGGATAACATTTTTGATGACCATGAATGATTTAGTGTTTATCTCTTATTTCTTATGTTTATCTCGAAGATACAAAAAAAAAAAAAAAATTGCATTTGCATTCCATGTAGATTAGAAAATTGATTGCATGATAGGTTAGTTATTTTTTAAAATGCGTGTTTAGAAGGTATTTAGATAGATATCATTTCATTTTAGTTTTCACTTTAGTTAGATTTTTATTTTTAGTTATTTTAATTACGAATTTTCATTAAAAAAAAAATCATGTGCATGTCATGTAGGATTATGTTCATGAAATGCACATTGCTTCTGTTCTTGGAGTCAACTGCTTCTGTAAAATGGGATAATGATAACTGCGGGGGTCTGGACCACCCTTAAATGCGGGTCCCCTGGCCTTGATTCCCGTGAAGCCCTTCTCCTAGCATACTAGGCTAGGTTCAAGAAAATGATAGGCAGCTAGTCCGGTCCGGATCGGACCGGACATTTAGAAGGTATTTAGATAGATATCATTTCATTTTAGTTTTCACTTTAGTTAGATTTTTATTTTTAGTTATTTTAATTACGAATTTTCATAAAAAATAAAAAAAAATCATGCGCATGTCATGTAGGATTATGTTCATGAAATGCACATTGCTAGGTCCATTTAATTAGAAATTGCTCATCATTAGAATTATGTCATTTGGTTAATTTAGATTTCACATTTAATTATTGCATTATTTTGAATTTCATGAAGAAAACACAAAAAAATTACTTTACTCTTATATATCGTTTAGGTCATATTACCATGTCATATTATTTCATATTAGATTAGTAACATGCATTGCATGATTTTCATTAAATAAGTGAAAAAAAATTGCGTGTTAATTAGAAATCATATCTAAGACGTGAATTCTGATCTAACATTGCAAATGCTTTCGTTGCTATAAGGTAAGTCTTGCAATTTATTCACTATTTTATCTAGGTATTAAATTGGTGATTTGCGCACCCGCATGATCGCCTCACATGTTAGGACTTGAATTAAAATTAATTCAAGTTGCTTGCAAAATCATTTTTCAAAATAAAAGAGAAATGTATCAAAAGGGTATTAGAGAAATTTAACGTAATCAAGTCTCCATACCCAAAACCTCTAGTTCGTAGAAATAAAATAATTCTTCCATTATTTTACCTAATCGACCTATCATAAACTGATTAGTAGTGACTCCCTTTTGCATGCTAGATATTTAAACCTAAGTTGCAAATTGGTATGGGCTTGGGAGAGCCCAAGCTAAATTTAGACTTAGTAATTCATTAGCCAAACCCTAGGGTGGTGTACCCAATTTTTTATTTTATTTTATAACTCAGGGAAACCCCATACGCCGGCAGCGTGGCGAGGCAAACCCCGGGGCCGCACGAGGGAACCACCACCCCATGACAGCGGTTAAGGCGCCAAGCGCCTCCACTGGATTTCAAACCCTTCACCTTTGAGAAAATGATCAAAAAGGCCTTATCCAACGGAACCACTACGGTGCACCCGAAAATTTGGTCGCGACATCTAATTAATAATATGAGTTTGGTTACCCTTCAAAATATATAATACAAAATTCCAATTGATTTGACGTTCTAATTTATTGAACTAAAAACTTTCCCCAGGTCACAATAGGACAGAGGCTGCTTAACTCAGACAGCTAAGGGCGTGCATGTTTGTGTTCTTTTTTTCTTTTGTTCATGAACAGATTTTCTGTTTTTTTTGTTCCCGGAAACAAAAAAAGAACAGAAACGCGTTTGTTTGTGTTTTTGTTCGAAATCTATTTTTTTTGTTCCCGGAACAAAATTAGAACATAAATAAGAAATAAAAAAAAAAAGTTGTTTTTATGTTCTAGAAACACTTTTAAAGAAACACTTTTTTTCTCTCATTTCTTTTCTTCTTATTTTTTTTCTTTTTTTTCTTTGGCCGGCCGCCGGCCTCGGCCATGGCCGGCGACCTCACCGGAGACTCGCCGGCCCCGGTGAGGCCGAGCGTTGCCGACCCCCCGGCGAGGTGAGGCTTGGTGAGCTCGGGCTCGCCCACCAAGAAAAAAAGAAAGAAAAAAAGGAAAAATATTAAAAAATATTAAAAAATTAAAAAATACAAAAAAATACAAATTTACCAAATGTGTTTTTATTCATTTTTTATTCCCGAAACAAGTTTACCAAATGTGTCTTTTTTCTCTACGTCAAAATTGTTCCCGAACAAAATAGAAAAAACTATTTCTCGTTTCCTAACAATTTTTGAACAAACATAAACAATCGCACCCTAACAATGCACCGACGCTCATGAACTTTCATAGATCCCTATCGTCAGACGTTCCTTCGTTTTTCCCATCTATGATTTGTTCTATTAGTTCAATTTCGAATCTGATTTAGCAAACTCGTCTCATTTATTTGCACCGTGAAACTAGAAAACTTATAGCTTGTAAGTTTGTGATTTGGCTTTAAATACGACTGAACTATTGTTTTAGAGGCAATTTTGTAATGGATTCTCCAATCAATTTTATTTTTCGTTAAACACTAGAATTTCTTTCAATTGATTTTCTGCAAAATCAACCATAAGAAAACAACTCATTTTTCCTGAAAACAATTTTCTTCAAAATATTTTCCATTGATCATAAAATATATCAAGTGATTTTACTTCGTGTTCTAATTAGTCATAGAAGTTTGATTATCCTTAATTGAAAATACCTAACTTCAGTTGATTTCACTTCATGTGTTAATTTACTAATCTAAAAACTTTTGTACGTAATCCAATCCGATGCGTTGGGTCGGGTCAGGTATAGAAAGACTGCATTCGAGTGGGTTAATTAACAAAAGAAATTATATCAGAAAAGTGTCCCCATTTTATAAAACAATAGTTTCATGAAAAGTTTAGAAGCTTTTGCAATTCTGCTACTGTCTCGCGTTATCTTGCCCCATGTCACAACAGGACAAAGGCTATCTCATTCAGACAGCTAGCAATGCAACGGATGTATGAACCCCTTCCCTAATTTCAAACTAAGAAAACAAACAAACAGAAGATGTACTCTAAAATAATAGAAAGTGAAGAGTTAAAAAAAAAGGAAAAGAAAAAAATACTAATAAACAAAAAGAAAAAAGAAAAATATTAAAATATTATTAAAAATTGTCTACATTAGCGCTGATCAGATCAAGTCAGTCAGCCGGCGTCCAGTTAGCAAAATCTGGCCAAAATTGGCTAGAAATGACTGAGTTGGTACAATATAAAAATGTTTAGGACTTAATTGGCACTAAAAAAGGTTTAGAACTAAATTAATACAAATGCAAAAAGTTTAGGACTTTTTTAACACTTTTCCCTAAATTTGAGTTAGACACTTGATTATGAGATTCTATTAAAAAATAGAATTAAAAAAAATTCATAGCTTTATGTGACTCAAGAAAAAAAAATTAAAATCATATGGTTTGGATTTTTCCTATTTGTCTAGTCAAAATTTATGCTTTACTTCTTAATTGGTTTCCATAGTCAAGTTCTCAATCCCATGATCGATAAGATTTATATGTTTTATTTTTTATTATGGTTAAAAGGACGCTTCGTTTCATAACAATCTCAAGTCAGTCACACGGCTAGGGTGATTAACTTAAAAAAAACGAAAAAGAAAAAAGAAGAGTAACTCTCCACATGTGCTGTGTGTAATTGATTCTATTGCAAGTCCTTGGTTTGTTAGGTCTTTCACTGTATGAGATACAATCAAAAGTACATGTAATTGATCTTACGAAAATTACAGTTTAAGATTCAATTTCACTGTAGTAGCAAGTTCGATCTAGCTATAAATGGCGTAAATCTTAGTCCGGTCTCATGTACTTTTCATGTGAAATTAATTTATACAATTTCATTATATATTTTTCGTGAGGTTAAGTTCACTCTGCTTTTTGTTTGACATGAGGCTTCATCAAGCTACTGTTGATGAAATGTAAATGAAAATGGGCAAAATAGCAAATAGGAATGTTTTTGGCAACAGCTACAGGACTGATCACCAGGCAAAGATGCGGTGTTGAGATCACTTTGTACCTGCGAATAATTGACGCGCCAAATGCCGGGAACAAGGAACATACTTCATGAAAACCACCGTTGAGAATGTGTATTGACATAGTTGATGAAGTGTGGCTGATAGATTCCTCGGGCCAACAGCATCCTCATTTTTCGAGCGGGTTCTGTCCAGTAGTGCTGTGTATTTAGATAATAATGTTATATAAAAAAACATTTAAAACATGTTTAATTGGCAAGTAACCCGTGATTGCCGGTATATGGAGTTTTCGGAGATATAATATGGGTCGACGTATGAAAGCGAGAGGAAAAATAAAAAAATTCATAGCCATGCATTCTTGACTTTTCAGCGCAGCCTTTGCTGACTAAAAATATAGAAGCTTAAAACCTACCCATATTTTCTGTTAAAAAAAAAAAAAAAAACCTACCCATATTTTATTTCCCAGCCGTTCAGCTTTAGTAAATAATAAAATATTATTAAACTACGCCTCATGTCTTTTTCTGCTATATATATAGTACAAAATTGAGAAAAATCAGGACTTCTTTTCTTATTGATGATAGTTAAATACAAACATATATTAACCCTAAACATTTTGTAACTGGCACGAGACTGTATGGTGATGCCTAGAAGGGGTAGCGAAAAAAAAAAAATTCCTCTCTTTTTAAAGTTTTGTCTTTCTTGCCGATGACAATTCATTTCCCTCAAAATAAAATTTATATGCTACTAACTTGCATGATACCATTTGCTAAATTATCCAAATATATTCCTTATTTCGATGATATGTTAATTTATTATGTAATTGATAACTCAATACCTTTTTTATTCTAAAGTGTCAGCTGCATAATAAGGGTTCTTAAAAAGCATTATATGTGGTATAGGAAACTTAAGCATTTTGGTTGTTTCTTGATTAAGTCTTATTTGTATTTAACCAATTGAATTCTAGATCTTTTTAGAAAATGTGTAATCGAGTCCTAGTCTCCCTGCTGGTGATATTTACTCATTGCAAAATCATGTTCTTTTAGTTCTTAAAAAAATTAGAAATTTTTTTGACAATAACCAAGGAATACAGTGAATAAGTTTTATTGAAAACTGATTGAGAAACTTGGTTATGAAACTTGATTTAAACATAACAAGATTTTTCTCCATAACATTATGTGACTCAAGAAGAAACGAAAATAATATATTTTGGGTTTTTCCTATCTATTTTGGTAAAATGTGGGCTTTATTTCTCTAGCAGTTTCCATAATGAAATTGTCCACTCAATGATCTGCAAGATTCATATGTTTAGTTTCAAATTGTGGTTCCAATGATGCGTCATTTCATAATAATCTCAAAGAGTACTTCTAGTTACGAAAGGTCACCAGCAGTGATATTAGTACTTGAGTGCATCTTAGTCAAAATATATAGGATTCAATTAACAAAAAATAATTTGTTTAGGACTTGTTTAGTCAAGCGTCAAAACATTAGGACTTGTACTACACTTGTTGTCACGCAACTAGTGTGATTCATTGAAAGAAGAAGAAGAGTAACTCTCCACATATACCATGTGTTATCGGTTCTATAGCAATTTCCTTGTTTGTTTTGTTGTGACTCTATTGGATAAAGCTAAAAAACACAAATAAATTGATCTAATTAAAAATATTCTATCAACTATTCCAATTGATACCCATTAAAAAGAATATTTATAACATTAACTGATTTCATTTGACGTTTTATGTCATGAGAAGTCTCTTTCATCGCATTGCGTTATTTCTTGGAAAGGCCCATGAAATTTTCCACAATGAAAATTTATTCTTTCATTCCATAAACAAAAATTTATAAATTGATTACTTCCACTCCATGTTCTAATTTATTAATAAACATGAACATCAACGACGAGATACAAGAATCATGATCCTTTATTCAACGTTGTTGGGGCCAGATTCGTGGAAAATAAGGCTACTGGACTAGCAGGTCCCATCTTCCTATTTCCTTAAGGGACAAGTTTTGGAAATGGTGGGAACGTCATTAAACAATAAGTCATGTCGGGATATGAAAAGTATCAATCCACCAAAAAAAAAAACCCATGAAACATAAGTAGCCAGTTAAATTCAAGGGACGGCACTTCCATTCAGATCTTGTTCTACTCAATGGGTGAGGACCCCATCCCTCCTTATCAAATTGCCCGTGACGTACGTGAATGATCTTTTCAAATTTAAGATAAAGAAAGCATTTCATTAATGTAGTACGTTCTATTTAATCAAGCAAAATATGTCATATATCGGGCATTAGAATAAAAATTCAAGGGAAAAATAGTGAGTACTTTTTTTCAAGATAACGATTTTACAAGATAAAATCATATCATTGGACGGAGAGTACGGACCAAACTTTCCATAATAGGTGCGAGACTCTTATAATGGGTGCGAGACTCTTATAACAATGCCCAAAGAGATTAGCTAAAAAAATTCTTCTTTTTCTCTTTTAAAAATATTAGCTTTGTTGCAAATGATGATCACAGTTGCATTTAAGTAGGAATAATCATTTGCTAAATTATCTAGATATATTCGCTAAGGGCGCGATTGGCAACCAACCAAACAATAAAAATTTATATTCTTTTATTCTTGAGAGTAGATTTGGAAAAAAAAAAATCCGTTTGGTAAAATTTTTGTTCTCAAAAATAGATTTAAAACAGAATTAAGAAGTAAAAAAAAAAGTTGATTTTTTATTCCCAAAAATAATTTCAAAATCAAAACCAATCCATTTTTTTCTCTTTTCTCTTCTTTCTTCTTGTTCTTCTTCTCTCTCTCTCTCTCTTCTTTTTCCATTGTCGCTGCCGTCAACCACCGCTGGTTACTAGCGATCGGTTGGGCATAGTCCGAGGAGCTCACCGGAGACTCACTAGGCCAGGGCAAGGTCTGGCGAGGTTTGGACTCGCCAAATCTAGTGAGGCTGAGCCTCACCGGTGACCAAGTGGGAATCGCTCGGGCCTCCTCCGGCCACCAACATGCCTCGCCTGACTGGGTGAGGCTTAACCAGCCACCGCCGAGCTTTGCCTAGCTAAGTGAGGCTTCGCCTCGCCAGATCTCGACCGGGCGAGGTTGAGCCCATTGGCGGTTGGGTGAGCTCGGCCTCGTCGGATTTGGGCAAGGTCGCTCACCCAGCCATGGCTCGGTCCAGCCTCACCCAACTACCAATGAGGCTCAACAAACGAGGCATGGCCTCACCGGGGGCCAGCGACGCTCCGGTGAGGTCGCCGGCCCTCGTCTAGCCAGTCGTTGGTTATCCCCTAGCCAACAACTGACCAAAGTTTGAAGAAGAAGGGAAGAAAGAAAAGAAAATAAGAAAAAATAAAATAATTAAAAAAATTTAAAAATTTAAAATTTTAAAAATATTATTTGGATTAGAAATTTTGATAACTATACCAAACACAATTCCATTCGATAGTAGAAATTTTGGACAATTAGCAAACGCCTTAAAATGCTTAGGAATTATTCCTAGAAATAAAATAAAAAAGAATCATTTTTAATCTCGAGAATATAATGGTTACCAAACGCACCTTAATTGAATGATATGTTAATATATTATGTGATCGATAACTCAATATTTTTTATATAAAGTGTTGACTAAAAAATAAAGGCATAATTATCAAAATAATCCTAAACCCATTGTAGGAATACTAATCAGTCCTAAACTTGTCATTCTACTAATTTAGTCATAAACATTTTTAACGATTTGCCAATGTAGCCTTTGTTCAGTTCTGACCGAGACAATGACATTGACACCGACTGTCTTACATGGTACGATTAATGCTAATATAGACAACTTTTGCAACTTTTAAAAAAAAATATATATTTTTGAATATTTTATAATTTTTCTATATTTTTCTTTTGTTTTTCTTTTTATCTAGTATAATTCTTCTTCCTTCAAGGCCGATAGGTTGGCGATGGTTGTTGACCCTCGCCAACCGCAGGTTAGCTCACCTCGCTAGATTTAAACGAAGTGGCCAGCAAGGGCCGCAATGCCATCGCCTCGCCAGATATGTGCTCGTGGTGCTCGTGGCCAGAGAGGGCCGTAAGTGGCTGAAGAGGGCTTTGCAATCGGCAAGGACGTCACGGCCGATGACCCCGTGATAGACATCCAGTCGGTTTCAGTGTTTGCATGCATAGGAATAGGCACACATTGAGTCGGTTTATGAGAAATAATGTAGAGCTCATCCTATAAGCATCAAACTAACCGACGTGATATGAAATAAATTCGTTATTCTTAGTTTGCTCACTTATTGATCGCCCACATTTGTCCATGAAGCAAAACAATTTGATACAGATGTCTCCAAAGAAGAAGGATCTAATCATTTTTTTGGTCCATAAAAGAAGAGAGAAATAAAAGGCAACGATGCTCACATGCTACGTAGTACACCTGGAAGACGTCGTTAGTACAGAAATCTAAAATGATAGAACTGTACTTTCACGAATGTGCGAATTCATTGATCAACGGAAGACACCGAGCTTTGCCCAAGAAATTAGGAATACTATCCTCATACGATACAACTACCTTTGAAGTAGGGAGTGCTATCCTTATTGCCATATATGTGGGATCTAATCCTCACTAAAGGGTTGCGTTGACATATTGCATTCACAACCCATGGCCATGAGCAAGAAATTCCTTTGGCGCAAACTCATAACAAAAATGTTTAAACAAGCAGCTTCTTCTAATAATAATCAAGGACTGGCATGACCAGAATATAGAGACGCTAGGTACATCTTTTTGAGCAACTATCATGTTGGCATGGAAGAAAATGTATAATGTGTAATCATGCTGAGAAAAGTTCACAAGAACGTTTTCTTCTCTAATATGGATAAGCGTCAACTCAACAAAGTGCAAAATCATCTTAATAACTGGTGAACTATTGTCGGGTTAATTCAAGAAGAGAAGACCACCAGTGAGAGAGAGAGAGCTGAAGATCACCAGAGTCCGATAAATTTATCTTGTCAAGCATAATCGGGAATCACTTTTTTCAGGAATGTAATTGGCTTGGAATCCTCCGGCGCCAGTCGGTTAAATGCAACATAGTTGTGCTCTTCATCATACACAGGGCACATCGTCATGATCTTCTTCATGAGTCGCCAATTCCACGTGGCTTCATTTAAGCACTGTGGATGACATGTAAATCAAAATGAGCAGACTACCAAATAGGCTTTTTTCGACAACAGCAAGACAACTGGTCACTAGGTGAATGTGCAGTGCTCAGATCACTCTGCATTTACGAATATTTAAAGCACCAAACGCTAAAATCAAGGGAGCATCTCAACTTTGCCAAATTTAGTTTCAACTTTACTATTCCCTTCCACTTCAAGCATCTGTTACTCATGACAAGAGAAAAAAGAGGGAACTTGTTCCGAATCATCCTAATCTAGCTGGCCTTTTGAATGCCAGAATAACATAATTGACGAAAACCAGCTCACCTTTCCCCAGTTTTCTTGTACAGACTTATGAGCCGCACACAAGCTGTAACTCGGAATCCTTGGTGGCATATGATGGGGTATGTGGACATTTATGTGATGGCATAGATTTTAAATCCTGCACAAGAGAACAGCATCACAGTTTGCTTTTTGATCATTCTACTCATTCTTGCTCCCAAAAGAGAACAGCATCACAGTTTGCTTTTTGATCATTCTACTCATCCTTGCTCCCAAAAATCAACTAAGATGAACTTTTAAGACAAAGCAAGTGACAAAACCTTCTTCTGAAGCGTGCAATCAGTTAAGATAGCTAGTTCGCTTATAATCACATCAACTTGATCATAATTTCATCTTCCACTTTCAAAAATGGAAAAGTTTCTTGATACACATTTTTGCATGGCAATGCCCAGAGGCAATGCCCAAAAGCAATGCCAAATGTGTTAAGTTTAGAGGTACAAGACCCAATTGCTTAGGGGTGATCAGTTCCCGTCTAGTCTAGTTCTCGAACTAGGAGGACCGGTTCCCAAAATTTGGAATCGGGGACCAGACTAGTTGGTCCTAGGACTGGAAACTATCCACTTATTTTTTCTCACTATTTTTTTTCCATTACTTTTTTTTCCACTACTTGAAATCAAATCGAGATAGTGTTCAGTTCACATTATATTAATTTTTTTTTGAAGAAATAATAAAATAAAAGGCATATTTAGTCAGTCTAGTTTGGTCCAGCCCGGTCTAGCTCTCCCTTTGAACTCGGAACCGAACTACCAGGACATTGGTTCCACTTTTAGGAAATAGGACCGTTCCAATCCGATCCAAGCAGTTTTTGGTTCAGGATGTCCATTTTGCATACCCTCACAATTGCTGCCACCATCATGTCATCGATAGTTCATTTATATCTAAGATGCGAGCAAAAGAGTGCAAGTAATGAAGAAACTTAAGGAAAATAGAAGTTTTATTACCATTTAGGATAATCGCAGTGGACGGTTCCATTCAGCTGGGCTTGAGCAGCATTCCACTCATTGGAAGATTTGAAAGGAATATGAGGTGCCGTGTGATGGACCATTGTGAAAGTACTTATCTATAAACATGAAACAGATTGCTCCTCATTCAGCAGCGGACGGCTTAACTTGAACAGCCAGGCCAACTAAATTACTAGAGAAAAAAAGCTTGAAGTGAAAGCTCCTAATTATACAACTCGCAATTTTCGGACAATCCAAATCCCAAGATTGAGGTTCTGCGGTCCTCAGCTGCACTTGGCAATAATGACCGACTATGAGCAACTTCTGATCAAATATCATGAATGATTAAAAGCTACAAAAAAATGAGAAACCAGTAGATTCTTTTGGAGGTTTTCTTTATTATGACTGCGGGGACTACTCCTCGATGAATTATTGGTGTCTTCAGTAAAGAAGGGCAACGAAGCATACGATAATGCAGATTAAAAAGATCATTGCCCAAAAGTGATAGACCAACAATGGCATCAACCTGAACTTAATCCACCCCAAATGCCAGCCTGGTAAATGATCAATGGCCACCCAATTCCCATAAAAGCAAAAGCGCAAGCCAAACCGATCTCTACCCTTTTGACTTGACTTGGTCTGAACTTGTTCAAGTCAAAGTGCCATATCAACCTAGTAGGGCATTTAGTCACAGATTAAAGATCAATGCATTTACAATAAAAGGCAACAAATAAGAACTATAATAAACCGTCTCCAATTTGACATTTTGAATTCTATAGAAGAGCGAAGAAACACGCATCTAAATGGAAATAATAGATACCCAACAAACTATAGACATCCTAGGACAAATTGGGCCATATCCATATATAATTGCCTTGCGCAGAAGAGGAGAAGAGCCAAACTCTTATTTCCAAATGTTGCGACCTCCTCGAAGCCCTCCCGTGAGCGTGTGGAGACTAATGGCTCACTAAGTCTAGTTTTAGCCCGGACTCTCCTAAACCCACAAATTTGCAATTTGTGGTCTAAATTTAAACCTGCAAGTCATTTTCATTTATGAGTCACTACTAATCGATTTGTGGTGGATTGATTAAAAATTCAAAGAAAATATTGCAAAATCATATTCCTGCATAACTAGAGAAGAAACGCGGCGAAATTAGGATCGGAGGACGTAATTACAATAATTAATCAATTAATACCCCGTCAATATTTAATCTTGTTTAAACATTAAGTGAAGCATTTATGCATCATTTTTATACCAATGACAAGTCCTAAGATTCAATTCCTAACTAGGCTGAGGAAATAAAAATCTATGCATCATAATAACATAATTAGAACAAAGGAAATGTGCAAACAAAATTTTACATTAAACAAAATTTCTTTTTTGTTTTCTATTAAAGATTTTCACATATTCTAAAGAAAAACCACTCAAAGACTATTTTCAAGCTTTTTCTGATTTTTGGAAAAAAATTTGGGATTTTTCTTTTTAATTAATTTTTATACAAATTTTAAAATAATAATAATATCATACTATAATATAAAACGGCCGGACCCCGGTCGGATCTCCGGGTCTGGACCGGATCGGGTCAGATGACCCGAGTCGGTGGAACATTAGCCGGGCTGGGCCTGACGTGAGGGCCCAATCCGGTCTCCCCTCCCCCAAAATAAAGGCCCAACCGAGAAAGGTCAAAAAAGAAAACCCAGCCTGAAGCACACTCATCCGAACAAACAATATTCTTTCAGCGAGAACGAGGCCCAAAATTACCAATTTAGCAATTTAAGCCCAAGGAACCAAGCCCACCCAAAAACCTACTTTTGCTTTCAATTCAAACATACCCACTCACGGTCTCATGGCTTCACAGAAGCATTCCCGCCTGCTTCTCTCTTTTCCCAAGGACCGAAGAAGTTGCTGGTTGGAGCAACTTAAAGATCCCAAGTTTAGTAAAAAAAATTCAAGCAGCATGTAAACCATGCCCGGCCATTATGCGGCTGTCATTTCATGGCCGTAACCACCACCGTCTTTCCTCTTCGCCGGCCAAGAACCGGTTGTCCAAAAACACGATGCCCGCACAAAGAACGTCAAAACAAGAACGTGCAAAGCGAAGGATGGCAACGAGGATTTTATCAACATCCGTTTGACAAGCGACGAGCACCCACGACGGACGGGGAACTAAAAATCAACTGCACGAATCTTGCTTGGGCATTTCGTCGAACATGTGGAGGGCGTGGGCTAAAAGGGAGCTATAGACATGCCCGACACGTGAACTCGGACCCAAAATCGACAAACAACGGACCAGCAAAACTTGACTTCAACAAGGGGACGACTCGTGTGCTTAGTGCAGGCGTCAATGAAAAGCGGCAAACCTCAGCCATGAAGAACACAAGGGGCATCTAACTTAGGCATTTCGTCAAGCATGTGATATACGCAAACTGGGGATGAGGAACGGGGACGACCGAGCCGGGATTCACAAAAATCGACACGCTAGGCTCCGAGACACAAATAAGGCCAGAAACTCGCACGAACCAGCAGTCCAGTGAGCCCTAAACAGGGCATGGGCACAGAAAAAGGCGGTCAGCCGAGAGTCCCTACCCAGCTCGCGGTGTAGGACGGCGGACAAGCTCAACAGATCGGGCTACGTCCGTCCGCCTCGCTCGTCCACTAGCCAGGATCCTCGGGAGGCCGACCCCGAAACGGGAAGATCCAAGACCGCCCTAACGGGGACCTACCGTGGCTTCAAAGTGGACAAGAAGCGGTGGCGGATCGTCAGTTTGGTTCGGAAGTGGAGGCCAACGGCAACTCTCTCAGTCGCGTTCTCTCTCTCAACTCACGGTCTCTCTTCCGCGGCCCTTTCTCCTCTGATCCTAACCCATTCTCCCGATTTCTCTCTCCCCCAACCCGTATCACTCCCTTCAACCGAGCTCGCGGAAGGCCTATTTACAGGCCGAGGAGGCCGGTCGACGGAGGCTTCGTCCGCCGGTCCTTGGCGCGCCGACTGGCCTCTCCCTTGGCCGAACCGGTGTCAAATCCCGTCCCCTCCGCGCAAGGCCTCTCTACCTTGGCCAGGCCTGCCGCCTCCAACTCCTCAATGCATTGAATCCTTTGCTCTGCCGTCCCATCCGTCGCCGGCCACCCTAGGGCATCCTACGCGCGTGGGTTGCAGAGGAAGGAGGGAGGAAGAAGACTAGGGGGAGGGGGCTGGGCCAAGGGAAAGAATAGGTGGAATGGGCCCAGGCCCGTGAGTGGTAAATAATGGGGGGTTGGGTTGGGGCGAAGGCGCAGCCCCTCGAGCCCTTTTCCTTTTTCTTTTTAAATAATAAAAAATCATAATAATTTTTTTCGAATTAATTTATTAATTATTGTTATTTTTAACCTGAAATAATGTAAAATAAGGGAAAATAAAATAAAACTTAGTCAATGCCAATAATATTGATACCTGCGTAATGCTATTTAATGAAAATATTTTTGTTAAGGCCAAATTATTCCTTAATCTATGCAATTGCACAGATGCCAAGTTGTTCCTTCAGACAACCCATTAATTTACTGATAAAAAGGAGGAAAAATGTCATGATGATTGTGTGTCCACATTTGTCCATGATTCAATATAATATGACAGAAATGTCTCAAAAGGAAGGATTGTTAACTTTTTATTTAGTAAATCAAATTGATCATAGAAAAGAAAAGAGAGAAAGAGAGAAAAGAAAAGGCAAGGATGCTGCGTGGAACACATAGAAGATGCCCTTAGTATGGAAATCTACAAATGATAGAAAATATACAAAATGTAGCTAGACTAAATAAATTTTCACATTAGTGATAGTACGAACATATAATATGATAGAAAATGTACAAAGTGTAGCTAGATTATAACTAAACTTTCACAAATGTGCGAATTCATTTATCAATGGAAGACGCCTAGCTTTGCCCACGAAATTAGGAATACTTTCCTTATGTGATACAACAACCTTTTAATGTGGAGATCTAATCCTACCTAAGGGGCTGTGCTGACATATTGCATTCGCAACCCATGAGCTAGAGATTCTCGAGAAACATGCACCGTGCACAAACTCATACCAAAAATGTTTAAAGAGATATTAAGTGCATCTTTTAAGCAACCATCATATTGGCCCGGATCAAGTGTCATTCAAATGACACGAATTCCATATTGCCGCTCTAACAAAATCTGTAATGTGTCATAATGCTGAAAAATACTAGCGACAAAACAAAAATCTGAACTTCCAAAATGTTCACCAGAATGTTTTCTTCTCAATATGGAAAACAGCAACTTATCAAGTGCAAAATCATTTCAATGATTGGTAACCTACTGTCGATTTAATTCAAGAAGAGAAGGACCACAAATGAGAGAGAACTGAAGATCTGTAGATTATGATAGAAGTATCATCTCAAGCATAATCCGGCATCACTTATTTGCTAAATTAGCCAAATTTATATATTTAATTTTAATGATATTTTAATCTATTATGTAATTGTAAACTTAATATCTTTTTCACTCCATAATTGTAAACTTAATATATTTTTTGTTCCCATATCATGTCCTATTAGTTTTTCACAAATTATCATATTGACAATTGTCGCGACCTCACCTCAGTTTCACCACCTAGGGCTTAGCTAATGGACTACTAAATCTAAATTTAGCTCGGGCTCTCCTAAGCCCATACTAATTCACGACTTAAATTCAAGTTATTTAACATATGAATGATTTTTAGCTAGGGGTCGTCACTAATTAGTTTATGGTGGATCGATTAGAAACCCAAGTAAATAATGTGATTTACTTTACTTCTGTAAACCAGATATTGTGAGTTTGACTTAAGTACGCTAGATCTCTTTAACATCATTTCGGTACATTTTCTCTTTTATTCCAAAAAATGTTTTGTAGGCAGCTTGAATTGATTTTAATTTACTTTCTTGACATGTGAGATGAGGCAAACCACCAATTTAACACCAAGAAAGCAATAAAAAAAATTAGGGGACTTACCTCGTAACAATGAAAGCATCTATAATGTCAGCTCAAAATTCACATCAACGGCCCTAAATATGATTTCTAATTATCACTCAATTTTTTTTAGGATTTTCTCCTATTTAATAAAATCTAATTTACGTGCAATACAATTGAACTAAATAGCCTAATTCTAATGACGGATATATATATATTTTAATTAAGTGGAGCTACCAACAATTACTAAATGACTTGCATTTTATGAACCTAATTCTATATGACATTCGCTTGATATTTTTGTATTTTTTTATTAAAATTTGCAATTAAAAAATACTGAAAATAAAAATCTACTTATAGTAAGATATTATCTATTTTAAGTTAGGAAATAGACTAACATAAATCCTGTCTTAACTTAGAAACTTATCTCAACATGCAATTTAATTATCTAACGTAGATGTCATCTAAATATGCATTTCAATATAATTAGAAAGGAGTCTAACTATTCTATCAAACAATTCTTTTTAGGAAATCAATTCTAATTTTCATGATATGCAAATGCAATCTTTTTTTTTTTTTTTTTTTTTTTTAAGGATAAATAAAGCAATCAAAACATTCAAACCATTCAATCCACGAAGGTATGATCCAATTGATTCAAATATAAATACAATATCTAATCATTTGAAATTTCGTAAATAAAATCAATACATTGATCTTAAGCCTTAAAGATTAAAATATCAATTTTATAGAAACCTGTGAAATCATTGATTCCATCTAATGCAAATCAGAAGATAAATCTTAATTGGGGATATGCCCATCACTCAAATTTGCATGTTAGATATTAATAAATATATATTAGACAATAAAATATCCAAATCAAATTTAAATAAAATAATTATCTAATTTCACAAGCAATATTGCCAAATTTGAACTCAATGGAATCTTCTCGATGGATGATCGGGATCATAGCTAGCTCCTCGACAATGAACAGCAGGTGGCGGTGGCTCATGGCCCACGAACCTACAAAATAGATACTTGTGGGATGGTTCGGTTTGAGGATGAACTCGAAAATGGGTGGGCCTACTAGCTCAACAAAAGACATTGATGGTGCTGGGATGACCGAGGAGGTTGCTTTGTCGATGGTCAGTCACGGAGAAAATTGAGAGTCATCGATCACCAGTCGGTGTGCATGCGTGGCTCCTTTCTTCACACGTGTGGATGTGTTCTCTGTTCTCTGTTTCTCTGATCAGCACACATCTTTGTAAATTTCTGAGTGTACCCACTGCCACATATTGCTTGGATGAGCATCAAGGCGGAGCAGATTGGGGGATTGAACTTGAGCACAAGCTGGGACTCGTGGCTCGCAGATGCTTCGTCGGAGGGGATCACGATGCAGTTGAGGATGCTAGTGCAGGAGCTCGTTGCTGGGGTTCCACGGCAAGTAGCAACAGGTCGTCAGCGTCACGCTCAAAAAACAGCAGCTCAACTCAGTGGTGCAGGGTAGCATCGCGAGGGACTCTCGGCCAAGCTTGGCTGAGCACTCTATCTCTCTCTTATCTCACGTGTGTGCGTCTATGTATTGCGAGACTCAATATATGTGGCCCCCTGCTATTGTGTGGCCTCCTCTTCCATCATCTACAAGGGGTCCTTTTTTAGGTGAAAGGGCCTCAGCTGTCAAGGAAAGGAAGCAGATCTTATTTCTTCTTGTGGAAGCTTGAAAATTTTCTTTCCTTTATTCTTCATTGTCTGAATGTCATCTTTGTGGAGATCTATATTTTCTCTCTCTCTCTCTTTTTAATTTGCATGTATTGCACGTCCATGCGCCCTAGTGACGAACGTGACCCTATTTTCTGCCTTGAAGGAAAAGATACTAAGATAAAAATATATATATATGTCCCCATGCACAACAATATTTCTTTCCCTTCTTCTTGTCTAGAACCTTGCTTTGTCGTGATGCCCAAGATTTTTTGAATGGATTTTCCAAAAGAAATATTGTTGCCAATTAATGTCCATAGATCGAAGATATGTGCGAATAGGATATTATTCCTCCCTTTCCATGGAGAATAGGGCCAGATATGATTTTCTTTTTTGCTTCGAAACTTCTCTAACCAAATCTACTCATTCCAAAGATTATGATGCCCATGCCATGAATCTTCCTGAAATCTTCCCAAATTTGACCAAGTAATGCAATCCTTCCGAGTGTGGCACCAACGTGATTTTTTTTTTTTGTATCAATAATGTAATGGGCTTGACCAAAGTCTAATACAATACTATCACAGGCTTAGTCCAATTAATTACTTCAACTCAAAACCATTCACTTATGTCCATCAGCCGCCAATCTGATTAAAATGCAAACCATAGGAGCCTATTAATGGGAAAATTACTAAAAAAGTCATAAACCAATTGCAATTGTGCCAATTCAATTCTAAACTTATTTTTTTAACCTATTGAGTCCTAAATCTTCTACAATTATTCATGATCAATCCATCCGGCCAAAATTGGTTAACCGGCATTGGGGACTTTTTTTAATAATATTTTATTTTTTGAATTATTATATTAAATTTTATCATTTTTTCCTGTTTTTTTCTTTCTTCCCCCCCCCTCCCTCCTTCGTGCTTTGGCTCCAAGGACTGACTAGAGGGGAAGGCTGGCTGGTCGCTGGACAAAGGCGGCTGGGCGAGCTCGCCTCACTGTCGTTGGGCAAGTGTGAGCTTCCCCAGCCATTGGCGGGGCAAGCCCTCGCCAAATCTGGCAAGGAGAGCCTTGCCAGACGCAACGACAAGCCCCCCTCGTTGGATCTGGCAAGAGATCGCCTCAGCAATTGGCGAGCTCGCGCCCAACGACGGTGGGGCAAACCCTTCTGGATTTGGCGAGGCGATTCGGGGGGCTCACCTCACCGCTTAGCAAGCTCACACCCGGTGACGGTGGGGCGAGCCCCCGTCGTATCTGGCGAGGGCTCGCCTCACAGTCGTCACGTCTGGCAAGGCCCTATTTGTCGGATCTAGCAAGGGCTCGCCTCGCCCCGCTGTTGGGCACGAGCTTGCTCGGCCTCCTTAGTTCGGTGACTGGCCAGAAGAAGGAGGGAGGAAGAAGGCAAAGGGAGAATGGACAAAAAAAAAAGGAGAAAAAGGAAAAAATGTAATAAAAAAATATTATTAAAAAAGGTTGCCTATGCCGAATGGCTGCCATGTCGCTCCGACCACCCAAATTTGGCCGGATGAAGTGTTTGAGAATAATTGTAAAAGATTTAGGATTCAATTGGTCAAAAAAATAAGTTTAGGATTAAATTGGCACAATTACAATAGATTTATGACTTTTTTGGTAATTTTCCCGCTTATTAACTACTATGCTCCTAATAACTATATACAGTTTTAATTAAATATTTTTGTTTAGGGGTCGAAGTCAATCCCTAATTTTTATGTAATAAATAATTAATCTGGTCGCCAAAATTTAAGTGTCAACAACAATAATTAAGTGGTAAAAGACGTAAATTTCATTGAAAAATCAATGAGAAACTTCATTATGACAAAAGTAGTATTGACTTTTTTCACAAGTTTATGTGACTCAGGAAATAAATCTTAATTATATACTTTGGGTTTTTCCTATCAGTTTAGGTAAAATTTAGGCTTTTTTTTTTTTTTTTTTTAAAGTGGCTTCCATAATCAAGTTGTCTACACAATGATTGAGAAGATTCATTTCAAAATACTTTTTAAGAATTTATAATTGTCCAGTTACTAAAGGTCACTAGCAACAATATATTAGTACTTGATTGCATTTATGTCATAATATTTTCCAAAGAACGATCGTTTATAGTGCTTACAAAAATAAATGAACGAAAAAATAATTTCATCATCTATGCGAATGTTTAGACATAAATTATTGTGGGTAATGAAATATTTTCATTAACAAATTACTTCAAGCGATACATATAATCCCTTTTTAGAAAAATATTTTTCAAATCACTCCTTTTTCGCAAAACAAACGGAGCCTTAATAGAAGTCAAAGCAACGATCTCCTAAAAGTGGACTTAATGCATTTTGCAATAAAATTCATTTTTCATCATCTACTATGCACTTTTCATTGATAACAAATGATTCTCCAAAGTTGATTCTGGTGTTCCTTGATTTTCGCTAAATTTCTCCTAAATTGCTTGGTCACAGACATTGGGCTATGATTTACAGAGCACAGCTCAAGAGTTCGTGATCATTGTAGCTTCTTCTTCCCGTTCTTCTGCAATGGGCTCAAATAGAGTCAACGCCCCAAAAAATAAAAGTATTTGGTACATCCTTTATTCTATTTTTGTTGATGCTTTGTTAAATTTCCTAGAACCGGTCGTCGGAGGTTAGGAACCGGCTACCAAGCAGCTAAACTGGCCATCCCCGCCGACGACCAGTCAGACCGGTTCGCTCTAGTTTGACAGGTTTTTGACCGGTCCTTAACGGTTTGGTCCGGTTCTGACTATTTCGCATACTTGAGGTTCCTCTGAGTTTAAAAATTATGCAATTTGGTCCTTAAAGGACTCAATTGAAAGTAAAAATTATCCTTTCTAAGAAAGAAATTAGCCAAGTAAGATTCAATTAAGTTAATCAAACTCTATGAAAGTGATCTAGGGGTCTTTCATTATCCTAATTAAATGATTATCGTGAAAGAAAACCAGTCAAAACCATTGGTGTTTTGAATCAGGTCTAACTGGCTAAAATGATCAAATTTGCAATTAAATAAGCAAAATTGCAAATTAACTAATTTTTTTTTTGGTGAAAACAAATTAACTAAAATTGAGTTCAATTAAAGTTACAATTGCCCTATCTAATGAACTATACATGTGTAAGATCACTTATCACCTTCAAATTAACCTTGAATTGAAGTGCTCAGGCTTAGGTTGAAAATGAATCTAAGCCTAATATCAAAATTGGACTTAGATTTATAAAATTAAGCCATAAGCATAAATAGGTCAATTCGAATTTTGTCGATTGAAGCTTAATTGCCTAATTTTCTTATGCTTGGAAGTATAAAATCCTTTAAATTGATGAGTTTTGATGTGAATTTCTCAAAATTGATTTCGAATTTGGATTTATCTTAAGGAAATGAGTGAGAAATAATCGTCTGTTTGTAAGTTATGAATGATCAATTTTGGTCCCCTAATTAGGGTTTAAAACGAAAATTCACATTTTGACTCGATAAATCACAAAATTGAATGCACGAGCGAATTTAAAATAGTCCCTAAACCAAATGTCAAATGAGGAACTATACCTAATTATGACTATATTGAAAGTAATTCGATTTTTGGTTGATTTAAAACTTACAATTGAAAATTTTGGTAAACAAGGTTTTTAATCTATTTTTGCAAAAATTTTGACAGAAAAGTCTGTTGACACCTATTTTTAGCAAATCTAGGAAAATAAGGAAAATAAAAATTGCATTTTTGGACAAATAAAAAGAAAAAATGAAATTGGGGAAATTGATTTGATTGAAGTATGCAAGGAAATTTGAAATTCGATGAACATTCGATTTCGATAAATGCGAAACAATTAAAAATCGGTGAACAAAGGGCAAGAATTTTTATAAAACGGAATAAATCGGAGCAAAATCGAGTTGATTGCGAAATCGCTTTGATTTGTAGCCTTGATTTAATGCGACGGAAGATGGAAACTCGGAAAATACCATACAAAGTGGCCGTCTGGAACCAACTATAAAAGAAAGCTACATTTTTCGTGACTATGGGCGGGGGCGAGTTCAAAAGAAATTATGAGAAAAATTCGTTCAAAAAAATTCGTGAGTGAGTTCTAAATAAAAAAAAAAGAGAGGAGAGAAGAAGGAAACCTCCCCTTCACGTCCGTTGAAGAAACCAAAAGCAGTCAATCCTTCTGACAGGCTGCAGAAGGAAAAGAAAGAAGTGCAGCAGAGAGAAAAGACAGAGAGAAGAAGAAGTGCAGCAGAGAGAAAAGACAGAGAGAAGCAACGTGAGTGACGTGAGACAGGTGAAAAAAAACAGAAAGAAAAGGGCTTGCATCGTCGTCTTCCTCGCGAGGACTCTCCGTCTGCGCCAGCCCGAGCCGCGCCAGCCCTTCGCCTACCGGAAGCCGCAGCAACACCGCGCCTCCGCCCCCTCCGAGCCTCCACCAGCGAGCCCGTATCGAGCCGTCGCCCCCCTGCTCCCCCCGCGACGCCGCCCGCCGATCTTGCTGTGCCGCCCGCGACGCCGCGTCTCTGTCCTTCCCGCGCCATCAGAGCCCGCACCGCCGCCGTTCGCCTCCGCCCGGTGCCCGATAGCCCGCCTCGCGCCCACGCCGCTTCTTGCTCGCGTCATCGGCATCTCGCACCGGAGCCCGGACGCCGCGACGAAGCCCCTCTCGCAACGCCTCGCCGCGACCTAGGACGGTCGCCGAGATCCGACACTTTGCAGCTCCATTCTCAAGTGACGCCCGCCGCAACTCGAGCTCCGGTCGCCGTTTATCCGAATCACCGTTTCTCATGTTCCTCATCCAGCATCTTCATTTATTTAATTTTCGGTGGCTACCTCCGACGAGCAGATGGCATTCTCATCCCATGCACAATGTAAGAGAAAATTAGGGCCCACATGAAGAATTCTGGGTTGTGATGTAGAGGAAGTGGTGGAATTTGTCTCTCCTTGAGGGTGAGATTTGGAGAACCGGCTGTGAGTTCTCAAGAGAGACCACTTGGAATTGAAGCAAGAGGAAATCGTGACTTTGTGGCTCAATCAAGGAGTCCCACCGAGCAGCACTCATCACGGCTGAGCCATCGTAGGCCGTGAATTCATTGATCATAAGAACCACTCCTGTGAATTCTTTGTCTTTGCAGGTTCCCCTGGCGTTCCTCGCGGCCTTGCCAAGCCCTATCCTTAGCCGTGTCAAGCTTCTATCGTGATCCACTTCACCGTTCGAATTTGGAGAAACATTCGAATTTAGGTAGAGATTTGTTTTATTTTATTAGGTAGGTATATTTAGTAGATTTGTTTTATCTTATTTTAGTTTTTATTTTATCTTATTGTTTGAAATATTTTCCAATGCATGATTGAAATTCCATAATATAGCATCCAATTTGCAATCGCCCGAATTTTTGTTCTATCTATAAGACTTTAGATGGAATAATTATTCACGCGAGTAAAATTGATATCTTGATCTTTAAGGCTTAAGATCAATTTATCAATTTTATTAGCGAAATAATCAAATTTGAATTTCAATTCGAGTGGTGGATGACATCTTTGATGGCCATGGATGATTTAGTGTTTATCTTTTCTATTTATCCTGAAAATACAAAAAAATTGCATTTGCATCCCATCTAAATTAGAACTGATTGCATGATAGGTTAGTTATTTAAAATAAAAAATAAAAAAAATAAAAGCATATTTAGAATAGGGACTTTATCTCGAATTTAGAAAAATAAAAAAATCAAAAAATATGCATTAATTCAAGTATCTTTTTAAAATTTGAATTGCACGTTTAATTATTTGGTAATTTTAATTTTGAATTTCATAAAAGAAAAAGAAAAATTGGAATTAGGACATTCTTTGCACATCATTGCATCGCATGCTCATTTAAAATAAAAAATAAAAAAATGTCATGTATATGTCATATAGGATTAAATTCATGAAATGCATGTCATTTAGTAATTGTTGCTTGGTCCATTTAATTAGAAATTGCATGACATTAGAATTAGGTCATTTAGTTAATATTGCATTGTATATTGCATGATTCTTATTAATTAAGTGAAAACAAAAAGAAATTGCGTGTTAATTAGAAACTATATCCAGGGTTGTTGATGTGGTTTTTTAACCTAACATTGCAGATGCTTTCGTTGCTTTGAGGTAAGTTTTTGCAATTTATTTCATTGTTTTATCTGGGTGTTAAATTGGTGGATTGCGCACTCGCATAATCACTTCACATGTTAGGAAAATAGATTTAAAATCAATTTAAGCTGCCTGCAAAAACATTTTTTTGAAAATAAAAGAATGGTACCGAAAGGGCATTAGAGAAATCTAGTATAACCAAGTCCCCGTACCCATAGTCTCTCAGTTCGTAGGAGTAAAGTGAAACTCCGTTACTTTACTCGGGTTTCTAATCGACCCACCAAAAATAGATTAGTGGCGACTCCTAGATAATCATCTTTTGCATGTTAAAAAAAAATTAAACCTTAAGTCGCGAATTGGTATGAGCTTGGGAGAGCCCGAGCTAAGTGTAAAAACTTAGCAGTCCATGAACCTAGTTTTAGGTGGTTCGCACCCGAAAAATAGGTCGCGACAAAGTCAAATTGACATCAAAAGAAATGTATTTGTAAATTTTTTTTTGTCAAATGTTTGACCAAAAGTCAACCATTTAGTTAACTTTTCCTAAAATGTTGATTTTTTTAGTTAAATCTTTGAATTTTTGAGAAATTGATTTGACAAAAGTAAAATTAAGGCTAAATGGCATCTTTCTGGATAAAATTTCAATTTTTGACCCCGAGTTGACTTTTGGTTAAAGGGTTGACCGAAAAGTCAATCCAAAAATCTACCATTTGACTTTTAAGGTTTTTCTTAGAAATGACTTTGAAATTGCTTAAAAACAATAAAGCAAATGAAAGAAATGAAAATCGATACTTGTTGAATGTGAAACAGGCCCTATTATGATCAAAAACCCAAATCTCGATTTTTGATCTTTTTTGACGCGTTTACTAAAAATTAGATGTCAACAGTAACATGCGTTCGCGCACGTGTCATGCAGGTGCCAGGGCACAGGGTTAGGAGTGTGCATTGCACGTGCTCGTTGGACCCATTTACGTCTTTGCCTTTCGCATATTATTACAGTTTTGCCCCTTAACCCTTTTATTTACGATTCAGCCCCTGTCTTCATTGGATATTTACGTTTCTACCCGTGTGTACTAGATAATTACGATGTTATCCTAGCTAATTAGTCACCATTTTGCCCCTAGATGTTAAAATTTACAGCCCTACCCCTCTAGAATATGATTTTATAGTTTTACCGTTATACTTTAATTACAGTTTTACCCTTGGGCATAATTTGGTGAATGTTTGTGCTTTACAATATTAAAAATTCAATTAAGAATAGATTGTTAGTCACTAAAGTGGCCAAACCTTAAATTCTTTTTAATTTTTTTTATATTGTAAATTATTTTAATTTAATTACCCATGATTAATTGATGCTATGACTGAAATAGATATGTTACATATTCTTATTGATGTTATGGGTATATTAAAGTTCATTTATTATATGAACTTAGGGATTAACCCAAAGGTTCATCAATTTCTTATAATCCATGGACATAATAGTTGGTAATTAATATTTCTTGTAAAATTTGTTTGTATATCCAAAGATAACAAATAAATTTTAATGATATATACTTAAAATTACCAAACTAAAGTTATTAACATCATTATAGTTTAATATATGTTTGTATATCATAGGAGAGAACTATGATGTATATGTATTGTTTAGTTTGAATATGATTAAATGATGTTCTCAAAGCATTAACGCATGAGTATTTTCTTGCATATTTGAAGTAAGAGTGGAAGTTCCTATACCCAATACTTTTAAAGTTGTTGTTTATGATATTATAGTCTAACCCAACAATAATAAAAAATAATAAATAAATGATCAAACATTCCATAATGAAAATGTCTACATTGAACCTACAGTAATGGAACTATAAGAAAAAGTAGTGAGAAGATCTCAACAAGAAATAAGGTTGGCTATTTATGATGATTATATGGTTTATTTATAAAAGTCAGAAATTGACTTAGAAATTAGAAATGATTTAGGTTCATTTTCATAAGCCATGGAATATCATGATTCTAATGAATGATTTAATGCCATAAAAAAAGAATTAAAATTTATGCATCAAAATTAAGTTTGGGACCTTGTTAAATTGCCTAAAAGATGTCAAAAGAATAAAGTACAGCCCATGTGCCAAAACATGGCATGGAAGGACACTTAAGTGCCAAAAGTTAGGAAAGTAACACTTAAGTGACATATCTGGCGAACCACACTGGAAATCCGACGTAGCAATTTTTTATTATTTTTTTCATCTACGTGGCTCGCCGGAATGCTAACTCAACGAACAAAGGCAAAAACGACATCGTTGTCATTTTCAAGCGGATTCAAATGTTAATATAAAAATTATTTTAATTTAATTATAAAAATAAATAATAATTATTTTAATAAAATAATATAAATTAAAAATTAAAAAAAAAAAGTGGGGTAGAGGAGGCGTGGGCGAGGGCTGAGCCCTCACCGCTACCGCCTCCCCGCCTCCTCGCCGCCGGGAAGGGCCGGTAATGGAGGGGGAAGGGCCGACCGGTGGCGAGGGTCCGCGAGCCCTCACCGGATCTGGGCGAGGACTATGACCCTCGCCCCAAATCAGTAAGGGCTCACGGGCCCTCGCCGCCGATCGGCCCTGGGGCCGCAACCCCGGCCGACCCTCCCCTTCCGTTGCCGGCCCTTCTCGACGATGGCGGCGAGGGCTCGGCCATCTCCCTCCCTCTTTTTAAAAAAATATATATTTTAATTTGTTTTTTTTAATGTTTTAAATAAATTTAGTTTTAAATTTCATTTAATTAATTTTTATATTAAATTTTTACCATGTCGAGACAAAACAACGTCATTTTTGCATTTTTTAGCCACATCGGCGTGCAAAATGACGTCATTTTGCATTTACCTCACTGGAAAATCACCACGTCATCATTTTGACCGGATTGGCACTTAAGTGATCCATTTTACTCCGATTTTAGCACTTAAGTGTTACTTTCCTAACTTTTGGTACTTAAGTGTCCATTTGTATCAAGTTTTGGTACTCTAGGTGTCTGTACTTCGATGTCAAAAGGTTTGGTGTAAATAAGTCTTTAAGATCAAGCGTGACTCAAAATACACCGTTGCTCGATGTATACATACATACATACATACATACATACATACATACATACATACATACATACATACATACATACATACATACATACATACATACATACATACATACATACATACATACATACATACATACATACATACATATATATATATATATATATATATATATATATATATATATATATATATATATATATATATATAAAAAGGTTAGTGAGAGTAAGTTTATTTTCTATTTTTGTATGTTGATGATATTGTGCTTAATGTTAATAATCTTGGTTTGTTACATGAAATCGATAAGTTTCTCTAAGCAAGAATTTTGAAATGAAGGACATGAGAGATGCAACGTATGTGATAGGAATAAAAATATTCCGTAATAGATCCCAAAAATTATTAGGGTTGTCTTAGAAAGTCTGTATTGGGAAATTTTAAAGAGATTCAATATGGATAAATGTTCAATAAGAGTAGTTCCAATTTAGAAAGGTGATAAATTTAACCTTATGCGATGTCTAAAAAGTAAATTGGAACGAGAACAAATGAAAAGTATTTCTCATACTTTGTTGTTAAGAGCTTAATGTATGCTCAAACTTGCCTTAAACCAGACATTAGTTTTGTAGTCGGAATGCTAGATAGGTATCAAAGTAATCATGGATTGGATTACTAGAAAGTTGCAAGGAAAGTTCTCAAATATTTGCGAGGAACTCAAAATTTTATACTCATTTATGAAAGATCTTATCATCTCACGGTGATTGAATATTCAAATTCAAAGTGAGCCGGATGTGTTGATATAATAATATCAACGTTTAGTTATTTGTTTCTTTTGGCTAGAGGAGCAATATCATGGAAAAGTACAAAGAGGTCAATTTTTGGTGCACCTACTATACTTGTTGAGTTTATGGCATGCTTTGAGGCTATTATTCATGGATTATGGTTGCAAAACTTTATTTTAGGGCTTGTGATTATTGATAGTATTGCCAGGCCGCTGATTGTGATAATTCTCTAGTAGTTTTCTTCTCTAAGAACAATAAATATTGGGTGTTTAGCATACGGAAATCAAATACTTATTTGTTAAAGAAAAAATTTAGAAACAGAGAATATCAATTGAGTACATTAGTATCAACCTTATAATAGCAGATCTCTCAACAAAAGGACTACCACACAAAATATTTAATGAACATGTTGAAAGGATAGGTATTATTGGACATCATTAATAACTGATTATAATTGCATTAAGTTTATGTATTTGACACTTTGAGCTCAATTATGTGTTTATGATATTTCTTGTTTCCTATTTAGTATGACATCTTGAATTTCAGGTTTTGATTTCGATTGAATGAGTTCGGCTTTTCATCAACACGCTTATAGTTCTTTTCTCTGAGTAGGCCACTCATGAAATAACTAGCCTATCAAGTGAAGCCGTTAGGAAATCTAAACGTAATGGATTTGAGAATTCGACTAGAAATTGACTGCTCGACCGTGCTAATCTGCAAAGATCATTACGACACTGTCAAAATCGATTAGAGATCGGAGATAGGTCGATTCAATTGAGATATGTGATTAGAATGTGAGTGATTCCACTTGATTGCAATATTCTCGTCGATCAGCACTAGACCGATTTTTTGTCGTTTTGGGTACCCTATATCCGTATTTGAAACCTCGAGATTTTCATGACAACCAATAGTCGCCAATGTGTTGAAAATGTACATTGTGGCTTGAAAATAATCAACCACGATTGTACTAAAATTCCTAAAAGATATCCGGTAGATTAGGACACGCTAAAATTGCGCTAGATTGAAATTAACTACGAAATTGAACCCGATTTCAAAAATTGAAAGCTCTGTCATGTCACAGTTCATTTTAGGAACGTCGACTCATCTTCCCAAGATCCGCAAACCAAGATTTTTGGCGGAATTTCAAATTAGGGCCGTTTTTTACCGGAAAATTCAGGGGACCGTTTTTTATCGCGTTTTTACGATGCAAGTAGATTCTATTGGCGAGGAAAAATATCAATTTGATCGTGGACAACTTGGTAAGATTTATAGACTTCAAATTGAGTTAATTTAAAGGAGAATTGGTGGGGAATTGAATCCAAATTGAGTGGGCAATGCTCAAATTCGTAGCCCCCCATGGTGTGTAACTTTTGGACCCTTAGGAGGCTTCCCAAGGAAGCTTTGGCAGCTGCAAATGGCTGTGGTTGACAGCCAAACTTGGTAGGGCCACGCCAATGAGTGTTTAAGATATTTTGGTGGCCTCCTCCTTGACCAATAGCCCTCTTTTACCTTCAGCAACCACTTTCTCCATTGTTGTTGAAGTTTAGAAGCTTAGGAAACCAAAGGAAACCAAGCCAAATCTCCCTTGCCCGTCGCATGTCTGCCCAAAACCCTCCAGAGCCACCGCTCGCGCTACCGCTCGCCCACTCACCTGGCTTGCTCGCCCACCATTCAACTTCGCTAGCATCCTTTAGCCATCATGGAGGTCACCAGAGCTCAGCTCCCCGCCGTCCAACAGCCATCTCCACCCACCTGGTTCGTTTCAGCCCCAAACAGCCGCCGGTTCAGCCCCTGTCATTCAAGATTAGAAACCGAATTCACAGCCTGGCTGTGAGCTTCGAGAGGCTTTTCCGAGCCTTTCTCAACCCCGCTTGGGCTCGCCGCTTCGAGGTTTGTCGCCCATCTCCGCGTTGCCGTCACCGTGAACTCACCAGCTCACAAATCCAATGAGTTTACTCACTAAACCTTGCTTAGGAGGTTAATTATACTTAAGGGTTGATTAGTTTAGGTTAGTTAAGGATTATGTGGTTAGTTAGATTAGATTAGTGATTTAATTATTCAATTTTGCATGTTAGGTTGTTAGATTAGATTAATTAAGGCCTAAGATAGGATGTGCTATTTATCTAGATAGGTTCGGGAATTTTCCCGGCCTGTTTAGGCGATTAATTATAAGATTACGGCATAGGTTAGCATTTTTAGCATTTAAATTGAATTATTTAATTAATTTCAGTAATTATTTAATTATTAATTATTTTTCAGAAATTAGACCGGGATAGTCGGTGACCGGAATTTCGTGTTGATTGCAATAGTGTGTTCAGTTTATGCAATTAGATGTTAATTTGTTCAAATTGAGTGCTGAGTGGATTTTTGGTCATTATTCCAAAATTTGGGAAATTTCAATAATTATTCAAAAAATCTTGGGTGTTGGATTTCGACACCGAAAATAGCTTTAAGTACTATATAAAATAGTGGGATTTTAAAAGAAGGATATCAATTTTTTTTTTTGTTCAATTTGACCGTATACCCACACACAATTATTTTCACCGGGTGTTTTTAATACGAAGAAAATGAGCCAAGTGCATTATTTTAATTAAGACATTTGAATGCAATGCTCAGTATCCTTGGCCATAATTGAGTGATCGTGTGTTGGTTAAGAGAACCCGTCTCAAGCATTTACGCCGAACGTTACCCTATATGGGTTGCCCACTTAATGGGATTCGAGTTGTAGTATATTCTAGACCTATGCTCCTTTGGGAAAACCGTCTTTTAGAGATGAAACCGTGCTCAATGGTGGTGAGACAATGCCTGGCTACACCAATAGACCGCCGAACTTGGGAGTAGGCCGTACCCTCGAGGGGTGAAATTAACAATTGGAACGCATGATTGTTTGAGTTAGATGTGCCTGATTATGAGACAAAACTAGGTGGCGCGGTATGGGACGTGTCATAACAGTTTTGCCTAATAATCGGGACCCCTGTGATTGATTGAGTTGATGAGGCATTTCAATTGTTGTGTGCTGTGATTATCTGCATTGTGTATATGAACTGTGCTAACGTGTAGAAGGGAACTGAGGCAAGGTAAGTTCTCTGTATTGTGTGGCTAGACCACCCTTGAGTGTATTTCTTTCTTAATAGGAGTTTAGGCGGGTGAAATTGCTAAAACAATGTCTCACCTCATCGTGAGCTTAATTTTTCAGGTCCTTAAATGGTGGTTGTGGAGGACCCGAAGCCCAAAGTCTGTGGAGGTGGAGTCTAAACGATCGGCGTATGTGTCCGACTAGTTTATCGTAGGACAACTTCTTTTTTAGAGTTGACCATTTTTAGACTTTTGACTAGACTCCTTTTGTACCTAAACCCCATTGTTTATATAAAGTTGGCTTTTGTGAAATATTGCCTTGCTTTTCTATCCCATGCTATTTTCTGTCAGGAGTCTATTGTTTCACTTCCGCATATGCTTAAACGAATAGGGTTGGCAACGCGTTTTGAGAATGTCGGATTTGTATCGACCACAAAGGGATGTGCGCGCATTTGAGGATCGAGGCGTGACATTTAATGTACATTATGGAAATAGATTAATGTTAAATAAGATAGTCTCTAATAGAGACATTATGGTTGGACCATTATTATACTTTTCATTTATAGATCATGTTAAGCGAAGAGCTATAGTTATAGTACATGGAATGGACCATGTCAATTAATGACAAACAATCGTCATGACTCGCATTAGTTTTCTTTATTTAATTGTGATTATTATGTGATAGCCAATCTAAGAAATGTTTTAGCATTATATTATTATACACATTATGGTCTTTATTAAACCATGAAAGGAATGTCATATGGGCCAAGTGAGAGAATGTAAGAACTATTGTGTGGCCCACATGATATTATTAATTAATGGTTTAACAAATACTTAATGCTAAAAATGTATTGGCTATGAGAAGTTATGACTCTAATGAAATAGTATAATCCTCATCGAGAAATTACCGTTCTTTCGAAGAGATGTGACTCTTATGGAAGTTAAAAGGCATTTTTATGGAAGGCACTTGCTAATATCATATATAAATAAGAGTCCGGTCCTCTCTCCGCCCACAACATGAGAAAAAGAATATTGTATTCTATTATTCATTATACAAAATATATTAAGGCGTGGGTTAAAGGAGATAAGTTAGATTTCTTCATCTCTTCGATTTTCCCACAATAAATACATTCAAGGTTTTACTATGGATAAAGGTATGTCTTCATCCTTCTCAGTGTTTTGTATTTTCTGCTTTACAAAATTATGTTATGGCTTACATTGACAGCCTTCATCAAGTTAATCCAGATATGGTTACCATAACAAGCTGATATCGTCCTTTTATTTTTCATGCAAAGAAAGAACATCGGTTTTTCTCTTGTTTGTTTTTTCTACAGGCAAAGAAAATTAAATAATCGTCACCGACATAGGATGGAAAAACTTTATGCCCATCTGAAAATTAATGTACGACATATTGTATATTGTTGGCACAAAATAAGGAAGTACGTAAGAAAGAGAGAAAACAAGCGAGTCAGGGCTCCAGGAACAAGAACCAATACCCCCCTTAATCATGATGGGGGCGCATGAGCACACCCTGCAGTGAAGGCATTACCTTCGAAACGGCGACGCTGTGGCGTCTAACGAAATTTAATGAGCGATTTTGGATTGAAGTACGATGTCATGCCATACTGGATTTGAACTTCTTGAAGCACCCATTTTTTTTTTTTTTTGGTAAAGGTAAGAATATATTGATAAGCTTTGGACAAATGTACACAAACAGCACCAAAACTTACACTCTAAATGCGAACAAAAGAGTGGAAGGGAGCCGCGCAAAAGCCTCAAGAGGCAAGACCAGAAAGAGAGTAAAAAACAAACACAGCCCAGCCACCAGATTCAGCCACCAGACCTCCATGGACGCCTGGGAAACCGAGAGGGGGAATAAGCGCAAAGCTGAAAATGAGGATGAGGGGACAAGTTCCCATGGTGGGCTTCCCATTCTGACTAAGGAACCTTCGTTGATGACTGTTATGGGAGAAAATTCGAATTCGGACACTGCTCCGTCTGGTTCGAACGAAACGCGAGTTCCTCGCACAAGTGTTGAGATGCGACCTGTCCATCGAGGAAGTTCCCGCTCAGCTAAGGGGGAAAATCAGTTCTGTGCCTGGCCAAAACCGTGGCCAAGGGCTATGATCTGGTGTATACTCCACCAGCGTTGAGATCACGGTTCTTGCCACCACGAGTTCCCTGCCCTGAGGCTTAGCTGAGCGGGACCTTCCTCGCTGGACAGGTCGCATCTCAACACTTGTGCGAGGAACTCGCGTTTCGTTCGAACCAGACGGAGCAGTGTCCGAATTCGAATACAACAAAAAACTCCAAACTGGTACATCTGTAATAAATTTACCTTAAACTAATTTTTTAATCACCAAAAACCCCAAACTAGTATACCTTTAAAAAATTTACCCTAAATTGACATATTTGTGACAAATTCACAATCGCTAAGTTGGATGATATGTGACAGTTGACTAGTGTATTGGTTTTGGAATCTTACTCTTAGTTTGTCATAGTTATACCGATTTTATAGTATTAATATAATTTAATGAATGATATATTTATCATAAATATACCAGTTTAGTGTTTTTGACAGTGAAAAAATTAGTTTGGGTAAATTTATTACAAGTGCATCAATTTGGGGTTTTTTATGGTTATTTAGAGTAAATTTGTCATAAGTATATTAATTTGTAGCTTTTTGTGGTCATTTAGGGGTAAATTTTTTTTATAGATATATTAGTTTGGAGTTTTTCATAGTAAAAAAATTAGTTTTTGGTAAATTTATCACAAGTGTATTAATTTGAGGTTTTTCATGGTATTGACCCTTTTAATTTCACTGAGTTGTGATTATTCCTTTTCTCTCTTTCACAACAATCAGTGGCAAACCTGAAAATTGAAGTTTAAGAACTCAATTGACCAAGAAAAAAGGTTCAAAGACTCAATTAAACATTTTACAAAAATTCAGATCTATTTATGCCTTTATTTCTCTTTTTATGCCGTGGAGTAGATCATTTGGGTTTAACCTCTTTTAGCTTCAATGCTAAGTTTGTTATGACCATGCCACATCAGTTTTGAAAACTCTCTGCTTTAGTTCAATCTTCTCTTACCTTTGTATTGATATATTTCACTGATGTTTTTGGTGAAGCCTTCTTTTGTTGCGATTTTCTTCTAATTTTGTCACCTGGTGGAAACAAGGTTCTGTCTACTCTTTTGATACTGCTATGATGAAGTCTGATCTAATTTTTCTTTTTCAAAAAGAATCGTGGCATTTCTTCGTTTTTAGTCTCAATTTAGTTAGCCTAAGAAACGAAAAAGGTAGAAGGAAAATCGCCGTGTTAGGCAGAAAAAGTGTCAATGTCAACTTCTCATGAAGCACTGCGAGAGCGCACCGCCACGCATTTATCTAATTAAACTTGAAAAGATTAGACCAGAAATAAAGAAATGGGAAAGAGTGAAAAATGGGGATATGATATGCATCTTTAGAGTGAACAGGAAGAACTACCAAAAAGTTGGCTGATTGCTTGGAAGGACACTATGCAATAAGGAAATGGGAAGGGAAAAGAAAAATATTAGGAAAATAAGGCAAATGACGTGTGAAATGGGAGAGAGTACGACGTGTCACACATACATACCTCACCTCCTTGAAGATAGGCCCGGGTTGGACTTCCAACACCATCCGCAAGAATCGAAAACGTCGCCAGACTCGCTTATCATTGAGCATGCATGAATATCGCGACCACATGGGTTTGGTACATCAAGCAAGCCTTGCAGTGATTCACAATGAAAGAGGTGCATTTTCCCCAACTTAAGTAGTTTTGATAACTTAGGTAAAAGACTGGCAGAGACTTTGATAGATATAGAGAATAAGGGATGTGCTTTCACATGGGCAAGCAATCAAGAAAGGGATGATTTTGTCAAGAAAATACTTGATAGGGTGGTTTGTAATATTGAATGGAGATTGATGTTACCCCAAGGCATAAGCGTATGTTCATAAGAATGACAGAGTTATAAACATTTTTTTTTATTCCAGCTCACAAATTTGCTGAAGAAAAATGATACATGTGGAGTTGATGTGGATGGGCATGTGAGGCATTTTAGTCTACCTGTATTTTTGTTTGGTTGATTTAGTCTATCTGTTTTACAGGTTGAATAAACAAAAATTTAACTCGAGGAGTTGATTGCACAGCAAAAAAGTTGATGAATGATAATGCAGGTCGAAAAAGTTCAGGAACCTCCCATGTTTTTATCTAATATATAAAATCTATAATAATCACCAATCCCATGATAATTTGGCTCAATAATTTGGCCAAAGACTATGTTCCAGCTCAGAAGCAAAATAAGTGAAATGACAACCAATGGCATTGAACCTCATTTTACACTAAGGTAAGAAATAAGTTGACAAAGAAAGTTGAATAAACACAACCCCGGCTTAAACATATATGAAAGCAGTTAACATCTCCATTGACATGCAATGTACTCATCATTATGCAAAAATACCACATTTAGATTATCAGTTGCTAATGGAAACATTTCAGTGAGAGAAATTCCAGCTCCACTTGTCATAAAGACACCGTCAAAGATAGCCAGCTGCCCAAAAGTAAATAACAAGTTCTGAGACCTTCAAACAACTCTGATGGACTAAAAGGAAAATTCAAGAACTTACTAAATAATTAATGCTTGCAGTTTTTACTGTGAAGATAGGGTGACAAGTTCATGTCAAGTAAAACAACTCTTTAATAGAATATTAAATGCCGAATAATAGATAACAAAAGTAACTTGGAGGACATCATGCCATTAATTTAGAAAATGAATACTGCTTGATACGGAAGAAACTATGCATATAAGATGACTACTAGTCTACTCCAGACTGATTGCAGTAATTGTCACTCGCTTTGCATTTGCCTCAAGCAACTCAGAGGGAAAAACCTAAATGATTTTTAATTATTCTTCTCTATTAATTGAAGGTAGAGTAATAAGAGCGCAGGAGCTAAACATAAAAAACAATTGGTTCTTCTCCGAGAAGAATCATGTCAAAAATCACATAAAAAACATTTAGTTCTTCTCCGAGAAGAATCATGTCAAAAATCACAAGGACTTACTTTCAGCCACAATCACTCACTTTGTAACATAGAAAGTCTCCTTTGCCAATTTTTGTTGCGATATTACATGTTTAGAGTAACATTTAATTGAATATTACTAAAATCATTCATCCAAGTTTTCTCCCAAGATTTAAAAAGTTTGTGTAAGCGCTTTCTAATCGTAAGGTGAACTACTCAATGTTCACTTTGCCAATTTTAGCGATCCACAGTGTAAGAGTTCCCTATATCAGCATGTGAGTAACATCTTGAGTCTACCACTGTACACATATTATTCGCTTTGGAATCCATTGGGCTCTCATAGTTTTGTTCCTCTAGGCTATGCTAAGAAAATGCGTATGTACATATAAAGAACCTCAAACCTTATAATCCAATCTAAAACTCCCCCTAGGCGATGTGGAACAAGAGACATGCCCCATCTCTATGCATATTCGAGGACTAAGGCGTAGACATACCACCATCCCTGCTCATCGTGCACTGCCACCTAGGTCGTCACACAAAAGCCCAGTGGGGTCCAAAGCGGACAGCATATATATAGTGGCGGACTCAAGGCGTTACAGGTGGTATCAGAGTTGACTTTCAATCGCATATGAGGCCACAGCAAGGTTGCTGTGCTCATAAGGATTGGAGAGCATGATGGCCCAAGCAACGATGCGTGGGGAGGAGAGATGGCAGTGTGTTCACGCCTCGATCCTCGGATGTACACAAAGAGGGTGCACATCTCTTGTCTCACATCGCCTGTGGGGAGTCCTAGATTGGTTTATAAGGTTTGGGATTCTCTTTCTATACATACGCGTTTTCTAGACGAAGCCTAGAGGAATAAAATTGTGAGGGACTAGTGGGGTTCAAAGCGAACAATATGTGTACAGTGGCGGACCCAGGGCTTTACAATGTGTACATGGGTTGTAGTTTGCAGGGATATTACCAATCTCGGTATCACTGGATTCCGGTAATACATACTGCAAGATGTAAGATTCAAGCTTTTCATCCATGACAAAAAAAGCTAACTCTGAAGCATACTTCAACCACTTATCACGAAAGTCGAAGCATCAATTCAAAAACTATAAGACGACTTATACTCAGACCTATATATATATCTCCAAATCATAGGAATCTTGGATCAAAGTTCTGTTTCTCATCATACCCTACTCTATGATTTCTAGCTAATATGATACAGCATCAAGAGTTCATGACAGAAACTGAGTGAAATTCAGGAGAAAATTCAAGCGAAATTATCAATTACACAGTAGACTGACTGTATATCTCAAAAGAGCTAAAAAGTGTATGAACCTTAAAAAGGAGTTACTCACATGTGGTTTCAGATATGTCCCTCGCAGGTAAACGAACATATATAAAGTATCAAAAAAAAAAAAAATGTTGCGCTCCTCAGTGTTCCGTGCATATATTGACTATTTAATAGAAACAGAAATTAGGAAAGAAAAGTAGAAGAACCAAAAGGTCATTAAAGGAGTAAAAGAAGATTGATAACGAAGTTGCATGTTATTTGAAGAGCACTCGAGTACACTAATTCCTCCTTAGTTTATCAAACGTATCCCCCCTGATTCAATATCTAGTTCCATTCAAGTACACTAATTCCTAACTGATCTTTCCTCTACAGCCACAAATCCACCATTACATATTATCTCAGCAATAAAAAATACTTTCAGATGTTGATAATTAACCCCCCACATTGTCGACTAGCACATCATTGTCGCATTTGTCAGTGATTTAGTGACACCATGTCGGTAGTTTTTTTTAGAAAAGGACCAATATGAACAAAATTACATATAGTTCAAGAACTCAATTGACAAAAAAAAAAGTCAGAGAGCCAATTGAACATTTTACAAAAGTTCAAGATGTATATGTGCCTTTAACTCTATTCTTATACCATAGACTTTCAATTTCAATGCAGTATTTACTTATAAAGTCACTTCTTTTATATATAATTTGAATTTGACCTCTTTTAACTTCATGGTCGAGTTTGTTAAGACCATGCTGCATTAGTTATGAAAATCTCCCGTTTTAGTTCAATTTGCTCTTACCATTGAATTTGTTAGTGACATAGACTTGATTGAAATTTTTATTGTAGCTTTCTTTTGCTACAATTTTCCTGTAATTTTGTCACCTGGTGGATACAACATATTGTACTATTATGATGAAGCTCGATGTGATTTTTCTTTAAAAAGAAGCCATGGAATTTCTTCATTTGTTAGTTATAACTAAGTTGGCTTAAGAAAAAAAGATAAAAGAAAATTGACAGTTGTTAGGTGGAGAAAGAGTCAATTTTAACTTCTCATAAGGCACTACACACCACCATGTATTTATTTAATTAAACTAGATAAGATTAGACTGAGTTATTTTGTAATGTGATAAACGGGGATATGCATCTTTAGAAGTGAGGGGAAGAACCGAAAAATGTTGGCTGGTTGTTAGAAAGTAGACAATGAAATAAAGAAATGGGAAGGGAAAAGAAAAATGAAGAAAATAAGGCAAAGTACGTGTGAAATGGAAACGCCTACCAAGTGTCACGCCCGCATGCCTGGCCTCCTTGAAGATAGACCCGGGTTGGATTGCCAACACCATCCGCAAAATTCGGAAACGTCACCAGACTCGCCTAACATTGGGCATCCATGATGTTGAAAATATGTCTCGATTTGAGCCCGTTGAACGAGAATTAGTGAACTCAACCACGTGCGAGTCAGCAGAAAATGTGAATTGGGCGAAATTGTCAGAAGATCGCATGCGAATCTATGAGCCGCAAGCGTGAAGAATGAAGAGAGCGTGCAGCCGCGAGAGGGGAAGACCATTATTTTATTCAACCTCTTTAATTGCATGCATGGTGAATGGACGTGGAAGACTAAAAGCCAATTGTGGGCTTGTTTTGTCTTCTTCCTTTAACTCCTTGCTTCTTTCCTTTCTTATTTTATTCATCTGCAGACAACTCAAAGGAAAGAAGGAATAAAATATTACTTGAAGGAGTTCAACGTCTTGGAGATGGTCTTGGAAGACGGCGGCCATCCTTCTTTCGCGCTTGAATTACGGGCACACGTTTTCTGCCTCATTAAATGCAAAGTGTTGCATGCGTGCCCGTGAATTTTGGTGGGCGTCAGTGCTGATTGCGAGCGCCGAATGAGTTTCACATTTTCTGTCTTACTTCGTCCTTAAAAGGCAGAGGAGCGAAGGAGAAGATGGCGCCGTGCTGAATTATTTCGGTGGCCGAGAGAGAGCTGAAGAGAGAAGTCGTGAGGCTTCAGAAGCTCTCGGCAGAGAGAGATTTTTCTCGTTGAAATTACATCCGAGTGTTTTAGCCAGTTAAATTCTTGTGAGTAGAATTTGTATAATTCCTTGAGTGAGGTTTCACTAGGAATTGTGAGGGACTAAACACTGTGTGAGTTATCTGGGTGTAATTTGGGGCTGGGAAACACTGAGTGTGTTTGAGTACTCGAGTGATTGTAATCTCCGATGTATCGCTTGTTTCTATAGTGGAATTCCGTGCTGCTCTCCCCGTGGATGTAGGTTCCGATATTCGGACCGAACCACGTAAATCCGGTGTCCGATTTCCTTTCCTTCATTCCGACCATTTTATCCGATTCGCTTGGTCCGTCTCTATTTCCGCATCGCGCGCGACGACACATGAATATCACGATGACATGTGTTTGGTACCTCAACCAAACCTTGCAGTGATTCGCAGTGACAGAGGCGCAATCCCCGCAACTTAAGTAGTGTCGATAGCTCAGGTAACGTTTTTATGAAGCTCCATTTCCCAATCGATAATTCCTCCAGTGAGTTTGGTAAATCAGGCAAGCCTTTCAGTGATTCACAGTGACTTATGCACAAGTCCCGTAACTTTTGTAGTTTTGATAAATCAGGTATCCTTTCTATAGAGCTCAAACTATGAATTGATAATGCCTCCAACGAGTTTGGCAAATCAGGCAAACCTTGCAATGATTCACAATGATCTACGAACAAACTCTGCAACTTATGTAGTCTTGATAGATCAGTTAACCTTTCTATGGAGCTGCATTTAACAATATATAAGTTCTCCAGTGATTCTATTTCTCCCAAATCTCGAATCTCACTTAGCCGTGAGCAACAACGAATATCCAGCTCTTCGAGCTTCTTTAATCTTGATAGACCCGAAAGCCTCACCAACGATTTACAATTCCACACCCTTAAAATATGGAGATTTTCTAACTGTTCAATCTCGATCTCTGTCAACCACCATCTAGAGAGACATAACTCGGACAAATATCTCAATTCGAAAAGGAGTGTCTGTTCTATTGGTGACTTGATACCGTTCAATTGCAAAACACGAAGACCTAAGGGAAGCCTTGTAAGATGTTGACGATCAGAATAGAACGTGCCGAGTGCTGAATGCTGAGGAGGACATATGAGAGATTGAAAATCATCACCAGATATTACAAGATGTGAAAGCTGAGGAGGCCATGTCATATCAATGTTTCTATAACCGGGGTATCCTAATGAATGAAGATTCTCCAACGTCCCTATGGTCTTTGGTAGCTCTTTTATGTTACTCCCCCACATATGGAAGGCCTCCAGCCTTTTAAGATGACCAATAGAAGTAGGCAGATCAGTAGTCTTTGTATTCTGCAAGTCTAACTCAACCAATGATTCTAGTCCTCCTATGGAGTTTGGTAGCTCCCTTATCTGAGTGGATGCTAGGTCCAACTTCTCCAAACTTTTGAGATCTCCAATAGAATTAGGTAATTCTCTTATCTTACTAGAAATCATAAATAACCGCTGCAGTCTTTTAAGATACCCAATAGAAGCAGGCAATATTGTAATCTTTGAAAACTGCAAGTCTAGATCGAGCAATGATTCTAGTCCTCCAATGGAATTCGGTAGCTCCTTTATCCGAGTGTATCCCAAGTTCATTTTCTCCAACCTTATGAGATCTCCAATAGAATTAGGTAACTCTCTTATTCTTGTGTTGAATAAATTTAATATGAGCAACGATCTCAATTTTCCAATGGAGTGTGGAACCTTTCTAAGCCGATAACAATGCATCAAAGACAAGCACGTCAAGCTCGCCATCTCTCCAATAGATGGATCAAGCTCTCGTATACACTGCCCCTCCAACTTTAGATTTGACAGGTGCTTTAGATGGTATATTGCAGATGGCACTGCGCACAATTCAAAATGGGGGTTTCCAGACGACTTTGACGGCTGAACTCCGGCTGCAAGTATTTCCAAGCGCTTAAGGTGCACTAGCTTACCGATGGAGCTACTGATTTGTGGCGACTCTGGACAATGCTCAGCAAAAACTAATACCCTCAAATTCAAGCATGTTGAGAAGTCAGGAGTTGTCGAAAGATGACATCTCATGAGATGTATAACTTTCAATTCACTGTTTGCCTGCGAAACAAATTAGAAATAGAAAAGTAAGGCAAGGGAAATGGCAACAAATGTATATATGTGATGCAAAATCATACCAAGCATGGGCTCCATCCATTCCAATTCTCAGGAATCTCGCTGTTCGAAAGCTTGAGCACGACTAAGTTCCGTAAACATAGATTGACTGCCTGCAAGTTTGAAGGACAACGATGCCAAGAGAGCCACTTTAAACTTGAGAGAAGATTCTTAAAGTCTCCTGTCAAGTTCCCCCCCTCTAATTCCAACAACCTTAAGTTAGGCAACCATGAAAACTCTTCACTTGCAAAGTCATACTCTTTTGGAAGTCCAGTTAATTTGAGTGCTGTGATGTTCTTTGTTCCCTGACAACATGAAAAGGCCGGTGAAGACAAAGAGTTCATTCTGTGAGTAAATATCGTATAGACTTGTTCTATACGTAAATCATTTTGTTTGCTTCAATTTTCGGATTCTAAGTGTAAGCTATTAATATCTTCTACTGGATATTGTTAAAATAAGTAATCTATTTTCAAGAAGCATTTAGACCTCTCCTTCTCTGCAAAGACAACAAAATATCTTGGGTATAAGTCCACGCATGCTTATGTCTATATATATATATATATATATATATATCTCAGCATAGCTCGTCAGAGAATTTTCCCATCGAAGTCGGTGGAATTGCTCTATAAGCAGAGTTTAGAATCGTTCGTCTAACTGTGTGGGGAGAAGTAAAACTACTTTGGTTAAATAATAAAATTATATTTTCCTTATCCCATTGCCTATATTTTTTAAGTTCCCTTACCTTGTTCTCTAGTCAGCCTTTTCCAAATATATCCCATACATACACACTTCCACATTAAACCACAAACTAATCAATGATATCAAAATTATGCTTCCGCAATACAACATTGGTATCAGTTCAAAAACCAGCAAGCGGTATCATACTAAAAACCAACATACATAAATTATGATAGTACCTTCATTTCACTCAAGATTAACAAATTTTGTTTTTCGGGACACCCAACACGGACAAAAAAATACGTCTAGGAATGTACTTTAAATTTTGATGACGTTTCCTTGATTGAGAAGACAGTAGTTGTGAATAAAATTTACCTTTCTATTCTGCACAACACCCAACGCATCCTTCGGAGACCATAGTCTACTACGCATCTCAAGGACTTTGTCTTCTTGTCGAATAATCTCTCTTCCAAGGTCTCTAAGCAGGTCATGCATTGATAGTTTGTCATTACCATCAATCTTTATCAAAGACATACGGGAAAGGACAAAGATCTCAACTTTTGGCAACATATCCGATGCTTTCCACATATAATAAGGATGGATTTTTTCTTCACCGATAAAGTAACATGCAATATCAAGAAAAATTTCTTTCTGTGCATCCTCTAGCATTTCAAAACTAATCTTTAATTTGTGATGGACATCTTGATTGGGAACTGAATCTAATTTCTTCAACATGGCTTTCCAAAGTGATTTACTTTTGCCGTAAAGAGAGGAGCCCATGACCTCAAGAGCCAAAGGAAGTCCACCGGTTTTGCAAATAATATCCCGAGAAATATGATAATAATCATGTGGAGGGGAATCAGTTCAAATGCATGCTTACTAAAAAGCTGAAGAGCATGGCGATGGCACAATTCTCTCATTTGATAGATTTTGAACTCTCCAAAATGTGTCGCAACATTATTTTGTCGGTTCTCCTCTTTGATTGGCAAAAAGTTGGTGTCCCTTGTCGTAATAATAATTCGGCTTCCAAGACCAAACCAATCCCGCTTTCCTGCAAATTTTGTAAGTTGGTCCCACTTATCTAGGTCATCAAGAACGATGAGGACTTTCTTGTCACAAAATCTTCTTTTAATATGATTAATCCCTGCATCACAGTCATAAATCTCCACTCCTTTGAAGTTGAGAATTTCTGACAATAATTGTTTTTGCAATTGAATGACTTTGCTGCCCTTTGAAGCTTCTCGAACATCGAAAAGGAAACTACACCCGTGAAACCAACTAGAAATTTGATTAAAGATAACCTTTGCAAGAGTTGTCTTACCAATGCCTCCCATACCATGGATTACCAAATAACGTACGTCCGGATAACCTTTATCTAACAGGCGCATGACTTCTTCAAAACCATCCTGAATTCCAACTAAATGATCGGGTAGATTTTTTACTTTTTCACTCAACTTGATCGAAACTTCATTGACAATTGATCTAATGAGTTCACCTTGGCTGTCATATTTGATACAAAGGCTTTGGTCAGAAAGATTGCAAATATAATATATATATATATATCAAGTTCAGTAATATTGTAAATTAAACACAATTGATCTAATGAGTTCACCTTGGCTATCATATTTGATACAAAGGATCTGGTCAGAAAGATTGCAAATATAATATAAACATATCAAGTTCAGTAATATTGTAAATTAAACACAAGCAAGCCATGGAGGAAGGAGAGGCAAGGATGGGCGACTGCCCCCCTACCAAAAAAAATATTGTACATATACTTTGTGGGAGAAGAATACTAGAAGTGTCAAAAGTTTTTTATACAACACTCACTTTAGTGTAAAAAGTTATGGTTGGCTTACTAAAGTGTCAAATCGGAGAAAAAATGATCACTTAAGTGTCAACGGCAAAAAATTCCAGCCAAATTAATTACGTATCATTTGTAATAAAAATTTTAAGTGACACGTCATAATTTTTTAAAAATGTAGTCCACGTGGACATGCGAAACTACGTTGCTCAGTTCAATGTGGATGAAAAAACTTCACATGCTATCCATGGCAAAAGCGACATCGTTCGAACTTCAGTAAAAAGGCTGGCCTTGTCGCATCTCTTCCTATCACTTGCTCATCATCACACAAATGCCCTCGCTTGCCATCTTGCTCGTCGTCCATCATAAAAGGTGCATTTCTCTCTCTGTGTCGCTCAATTAGAGGGACAAATTAGGGTTCACAAGAGAAAATTAGGACTTGCGAGGGGAAAAGTTGGGTTATGAGCCGCTGTCAAAGCTTCTACCCTCCAATTGCAAGATTAAGCTATTAATTTTGGGGGCAAATCGAAATAAGATGTGAATTTCGGTTCAATGGCCAATTTGGGTTTGAAATTGGGTTCTCTTTCAATTTGGTGATTTAGGTATCGAATTTGAGGGAAGCTACTATATGATGTCGTTTATGGCTTTAAATGCTGACTAACCCCTCTGATGAGCCATCTTGGCTTAAGAAATTTTTAAAAAAAAAGAAAAAAAGATCATGTTGGATTTCCGACCAAACATATCGAAGTTGGCACTGCAAAAATCATTTTTTTTTTCAAAAAATTTAGCATTTAAGTTATTTAAAATAAACTTTTAGCACTACAATGAGCGTCATTTATAACTTTTGACGCTTTTAGTATCTTTCTCCATATACTTTACAAATCTATAGGAAAGGATAGGGGTGATTGGTTCTCGGTACCAAGAGAACCGCTTCCCAATTTTTGAGAGTGGGAACCGGACTGGGAATCGAACCGGACTGACCGATTACTTAGCAATAAATATTAAAAAATTAAGAAAAATACAAGAATTGTTACTATTTTTAAATTTTATTACTATATTTAAGAAATTAGATAATATATTTTTAAAAAAAGGATTGGTCCAGTTTGGTCTAGTCCAATTCCCTCCTGGAGCCAGGAACCGGACCAACAATCACCAGTTCCATAACAATGGAACCGGGAACTAGACCACACCGGCCGGTCTAGTCTAGTCCGGGTGGTTCCCGGTTTGGGTGGTCCGGCGTGCTCACCCCTAGCAAAGGATCAATTACCAGTATATATTACTTGTAATTTGTGTATTGTTTCAAGTTCTAACTCCTTTTCTTTTCAAAAACAAAAATCAATTGAGAATCCATGTCAGTTTAATTAAAATGATTTGCAATTGTATATTTTATTCAGGGTCAAAGATGTAAATTGATTTGATAAGAACAAAATCATAAAATTTATAAAAGATTCTCCTCATACATAAAATGTAAAAGTAAAAGCTTTGATCTTCCTTTAAATATATAAACAGGATTTTTTTATCCTTTTTATTGCTCACATATACTGTGTCTTTTGTTTTCTTCGTTTGAAATGGATTAAAACAGTAATAGCTGGAACCATTGTTTTCTATGCCAAACCCACAAAATCGATCTACAAGTCTAAAAAAAGTTTTAAATTTTTTTTTATTGTATCTAAAAGATGCAAATCGAAAAATTAAATTATTGGGTTTGTTATGTCTTAATAGAGAATTGGTTTACAATTATTTTATTTGAGATCTTACCTTGTATGTAGCAATATTTCTTTGGTATACGTTATTTCTTCATATTATTTTTCTCGTAAGAGTATGTGCTTTCTCATTGACATTATCGATATCCCTCGTATGGCAATCTACATTGGTTAGGTAAATATTTCCATTTATACAAAATATTACTTAAATTACAACGAAGTCAACATTAGTTTATTTTGGTGCAGAAGTTCTTGCTAAAAATAACTTTTAAACTTTCTTATTGTATCAAATAAAGAATCATCAAGAAAAAAAGTATTTTGTCTTTTCCAAATACATATTTATGTTCACTTAATGTGCAATAAGTTTATTCTTCACTCTCGTGTAAAAGGAATTGTTATACTCTATATTTCATCAATGACTTTGGCCTATCCTCGACTTAAATCTGGGCTCCTACCTGACACAAATTAATAGAGCCTCTTTTTACCAGAATAAAATAATAATTCTCTTTGAAGAGGAGGTCCTGCGATTTCTAATGTGTTGCAATAGCACGCAAGAGTGGAATGGACAAAACAATGGAATTGAATGGAATAATGATTCAACAATTTTTTTTTTTTTGTTTGGTAAATAGTGAAAATGAAATGGAAACGATATTTAATTAGAAGAAAAAATATTGTGCGCATAGTATTGCATGCGAGTATTCTAACAAATACTAATGAATTTAATTAATATTGTTCTCACTTGTATTTATTATAATCATTCCATTTAAATTAAATTAAGAAAAAAATTCAAAATAAAGGCCTAGCATATCGTTAATTTCTAAATGATAGCCCGAAGTGAATTTTGTGTCAAATAATGGCCTAAAGTGGTCATGTCAATCTCAAATAAAGGACTAAAGTAGCCATGACAATTTCAAATAAGGATTTGACCACCGGCCGGCTAGATATTTCGGCTAGTCAATGGCATTGTCGTTAAAATACAATTTTACTTTTCTTTTCTTTTCTTTTTTTCTTTTCCCTTTCCAATGAGCGCTGATGAGGGCTTGACGACCCTTGCTGGCCACAAACGAGGCAACCCTTGCCTAAATCTGTCGAGGGCTAACCTCGCCTAGGGCCAGCTAGGGCGGCCTTGCTGGTGGCTAGCCACTAGCGAAGAAGAAAGGCAAACTAGGAAGAAAAAAAAAAGTGAAGAAAAAGCTCTAAAAAGGTAAAGGATGAAAATGCCCTTGACCAAAAAAAAAGAAAATGCCCTTGACCAATTTTAAAATCAAGTCATTCTTTAAAATTGATATAGCCACTTCAAGCCTTAATTCGAAACAAAATTCACTTCAAACATTTATTTGAGAAAATGAGGGTACTTCATATCCTTGTTTGAAATAATGTCCACTTTAGACTCTTATTAAAGAAAATTAGAGCATTTCAAGTCATTAAATTTTTCCTTAAATTAATATACTTTGTAATTATAATCGACTAGAATTAATTGATATTTTTAAATATGATTTATAACTATTAGATATTTAATATCAATCATATTGTTCATTTTTATTAACTATTAATAGCCATTATTATCGTCATTCGTAATTGATCCTTTAACGTAATTGATATTTTTTTAATAATTATTATATTACTCATTATATATAACTGACTAATAAAAGGTTCAGCCTTTATTTACTATTAGTGTTGATGAACGCGCGCTCTGCGCTTGCGTAGTCTTGTAAATTACGTACGAAGAGAAAGGAATCCTTTTTAGAGGAATTAAGTGACCAATTAATTGAGTGGATGTGTAGCCGGTAGTTATTAAATAAGTGTGAATTGAGTGATAAGTTTTTTTTTTTTTTTTTTTTTTTTTTTTGGTCGTCCTACTCTATTCCTACTCTACACTCACTCGCAGAGACTTGTGCCCCCGCCTCTTGCGGGCGTGGGAGTCGCAACCCACTCTCGAAACTTACGCGTCCCTACCCCATCCCCCCCTGAGAAGGTGGGGATTTGAACCCCTCACCTCCCCCTTCCATGTTGGAAGGGTGGCCACTGGGGCGAACCCCCAGTGGTTGAGTGATAAGTTGATGTAAGAGAGTTTTAACTTTTGATGCGAGGACGGGGTATTTTGTATTATTTTTATTTATACGAATAAATTTAAATAAGAAAAGCTCAAACCTTACCCTCTATTTTTGATTTCCCATCCTTTGATACGAGCGACCTCTTTCATAGCCTCCTTCCATTGTTGCACTACTTCGCAACCAAACTTCTCTTCTTGCTTCTGCAGAGCGTCTTGGTACAGCCTAGTTTTGAGCTTGACATCGTCGGGATCCACATCGTAGAAAATCGGCATGATCATTGCTTGGCCGTCTCTATTTCTCAAGCAATCTACCATGTATTCTAGCTCACGAAGACACCAAGCACTGGACACGTAATTTCTAGAGAAGATGGGCATAAAGATTGTGGTGCTCTTGATGGCATCCTCCAATTTGCCTTTGATTGCTTTGCCTTTGTTGATTTCTTCGTTATCTCTGAACACGCGAATTCCAGCTTCAATCATGGAGTGATAGAGACAATCTGTAAAATTGAAGCGAGTGTCGGGCCCTATGAAATTCAAGAACACCTCGTATTCGGCCCCCAGCAATGACTCAACGTCACCTCTATCCGTCGTCGATGCTGTTGTTTCATCTCTCCTCTCCATCTTCAAGTGTAGCGATCGAGCTCAATAATGAGGAGAGATGCAAGAGTGGTGTCTAACAGATGTGACTTTGGAGGATTATGGACGAGCCCGAGACTCCTGGGAAGTCTTCTTCGTTGCTTTGCGGTTTTTCTTGAAAGGGCGAGGAATTAAAGATCGTTGTATGAACTATTCTAATTTATAGTATGAGTTTCATTATCCTCCATAAAGAAAATACATAATTTGGATTGATTCCACTTCACGATCAAATTTTTTAATAAGTATGAACATAAACGACAGGAGATGCAAGAAATCACAACCCCGGATTTGACGTTGTTTGGGCCAGATTCGTGGAATATTCGTGAAATATTCCTTGAGAGATAAGTTTATGAATGGTGGGAGACGTCACCTTAGGCATAAATATCTAATTCGGATTAAGAAAGTGTAAGGAGTCTGCCGTGCATTCCTGGAAATGACTCGCAACAAGCACCCAATCCCAAGTGGCAAATACAAAATAGAAAAATTACCAATCCTGCCGAGATAAGATAAGAATGAACCTGCGAAGGAAAAAAAAACATTAAACATGAGTAACCAAATAAATTATTATCGGGCATACACAAAAGAACAAAAGAGCAGGAGGACCAAAGCAAGGGGCGGTTGGCCGGCGCAGTAAATAAAGATGGAAGGTGGGGAGTAGGCATCAAGATTGGGACTCGGTCTCAAACATCCTTTCTTCACGAGACCAAAATCCACCCTTCAACTTCACTCTGTACTCATTGAGAGTTGCGATACCTAACGGCAACGTAATCCGTGTGAAGAGATTTTTTGGTTGATTACATCTTAATGGACCTATAGAGATAACCTCACCAATCTCAAACCTTTGAATTGTGGGTGGTGTGAAGAAGTTGTGAGCCAAACTAAAGATTCTATAACAAGTGTGTAACCTTATGATTATGTCCAAATGGGATAAATAGTGCTAGTCGCCACTCCCACTCTTTTCCCGAAAAAGAAAAAAATGGATTAGTTGCAAAACGAAATTCAACTTGTTCTTTTTATAATCATGATGCATCCTTCGAATTCTCAGCTATTTTTTCACTAAGTGGTATATCAGAGTTTTGTGTTTTTGAAGCAAGATAACCAGTGCACCCTATCTAACAACTGCGCACATAATGTTGCTAATTTTGTAATTTTTCTCTTTATAACAATAACACTTGAAAGGTGGAAAAAGAACCTAAAACACTACCAAATTTCATAGGTATAACTGGAGCTTAATCCTCGAGATTTTCGATTGTGTACGATCTACGAGCGCATGCGGTGCAAGAGTGAAATTTGGAAAGGGTGGGGACGTCATCATAAGCATAGACATATAATTCGTATTAAAAAAGAAAAAGGACTTTGTATGATGGGGATTCCTTGGAAATACCTTACAACAAACCTCAATCAAAAGTGACAAAGAGAACAAGGAAAAAAAAATAACAAAGGATCCACGGAAAAAAATAAAATAAAAAGATAAGTGACTAATTAAACTCTTCTTTGACAACCATTGGGGTTTGTCCTAGTGATTACCCTTTCTACATGAAAAGAGAGAAGCAAGGAGCTTGAATCTCCATCCTTTTAAGGGGGTTGTGGTAGAGACAATTTAGTTTCAGATGCTGATTTCGATTATCACGCCCTGTAAATTTATAGAGCAAAAGTTTAAGAGTAAGAGTTAAAATAGAAATAGAGTAGGACCAAAAAAAAAAAAGCTCTTCTTTGACATACATAAAAGAACAAAAGAGATGGAGGACCAAACTTGGGACTCGGTCTTCTGACCAAAACCTACCTTGTAGCTTCAACCTCATTCGGTGCTCACTGGATATTGCATTGCCTACTTGTAGCATAACTCATGTGAAGACATTTTCGAGCGCCTAACATTTTGGTGAGGTGGTGGTGAGAGACTTTGCCAATCTTGAACTTTTGAATTGGGGCAAAACAATAGCTAAAGTGCCAAAACTTGGTACAGGAGAAAACTTTAGTATCAAAAATTAGGAAAATGACACTTAAGTATTATTTAAAAAAAAATAAGTAGGACACTTGAGTGCCAAGTTTCGTGAATCCTACGTGGCAATTTTATATTAATAACACTCACTTACGTGGCTCACTGTAGGCCGACGGCAATGGGGGTAAGGTCGGCTAGGGTCGTCGGGCTCTAGCCAGGGGTCGACAACTTTGGCTGACTGGTGGCAAGGGCCTACAAGCCCTCACCCAGATTTGGGGTGAGGGGCAGGCCATCGCTCACTTGGGCAACCTACCGGATCTGAGGGAGAGTCGCAACCTTTGCTCTAGATCTGGGCAAGGGCTCATAGGCCCTCGCTGTCACGCCCCGATCCTCAGGCACGCGCACATCCCTTACCTTTGGTCGATTTTAAAATGCGATATCCCAGGACTATGTATCGCCGACCCTTTCATTTATTTATGCATATGCGGAAGCGATTATAAATCCCCAGACAATAAAATAATGGGATAGAAAAGCAGGCCACATATTTTTCTTACATGCATCTCATAGTATTCTACAATACTATATATACGCAACTCTGGTCTAACGTTTATTCACATACAAACAAGGTCTGACAAGACAGGATGGGATCTCAGTCCTCATCCGGGTCGTACTCGGGGTTATCCTCGGAGTCCTCCTCCACGTATTCCTCTTCGGGTTCCTCAACAGGGATTTCCTCATCAGATTCATGCTCCTTAGGCTCCTCTTCCAGGTCCTGAAATGATTATTCAATAACCACTGAGATAACGTCTCAGCAAGTTCTACCCCCTAAGACCTGATTAGTAAACTAATACACCTTAGGGCTGCCTATGCACAACATGAGTCAGAGGACTTACCTTGGCCTCAGATTCCACCTGCATATTAGCACAGATCATATAGGCACCCAAGCAATCATATTATGGATCGAAGCATCGATCTAATCGACCTAGTCGATCATACACCAAGAAGATCACTCACGGTCATCTCTATTCAATCATTCAATTCACAACATCAAACCAAGGCAATGAATCACATCAAGTCACACTCAGATCGAATCATCGATCAATCGACCTAGTCGATTACAAGTCAATCGGACTAGTTTTAGGTCATTCATCCAACACCAAGCAATTCCTTAAATTTAGTGGCTTTACGGTCCCACCCGATCATCTCAAGATCTAGTGGCTTTACGGTCCCACCCGACCTTTCCAAGATTTAGTGGCTTTACGGTCCCACCCGACCCTTCCAAGATTTAGTGGCTTTATGGTCCCACCCGACCCTTTCAAGATCTAGTGGCTTTATGGTCCCACCCGACCCTTTTTACGATGTCATACTCTGTCACCGAGCCACGTGCATTCTCTAGGAAGACATACCGAGTCTCAGAGCCACTTGCATTCTCTAAGGCTACCTTTTCGCCAAGATGACATATCTAATCACCGAGCCACGTGTCTTTCCCAAGCGACATTCCAATTCACTGGGCCACGTGCATTCTCCAGGTGATTTACCAACTCACTTTCAATACTGACAACCGATACCCGACCAATTCTCAATCATAAAGCCAAAATTTCATTATTTAATAACATAACTCAAAAATGCACCATTAAATCAATTTGACACGAATTAAAGCTCAAATAAACAAACGGACTGCTCCACGACAATTAGCACGAAATTCCGGTCACTGGCCATCCCAGTTGAATTTCCGGAAAATAAATAATTAAATAATTAATTTCGAAAATTAATAAATAAACATAATAATTCCAATTTAGCACAATATGAAGCTCAATTAAATAAACGGACTGCGCCACGATCATCGCATAAAATCCCGGTCACTAGCCATCCCAGTTGAATTTTCGAGAAATAAATAATTAAATAATTAATTTCAAAATTTAATATTTAATTCATAAAAATTCCACTTATGCCTGATTTGCTTAATTAACACCCGATAAGGGACGGGAAAAATCTCAAGAAGCATCGAATAAGTACTACATGCAATTCTCTATCTAATTACACTAATCACACAACTAATATGCAAAGCAATTAACTAATAATCACTAATCAATTCTAATCTAACAACCTAATTACACTTAATTAACACTAATCAACCTTTAAGTGTAATTAGCACACTAATGAGGCATTAGTGAGTAAAACTCACTCAAAACGACGGGCTCGACGCGAGGATCGACTTTCCTCAAAGCGGGCCAAGCATCCGGGCTCGGGAAGGCGGCCAAAACGGGCCAAAACCCACTGTCATACCCATTTTTCCAGCCCTCTGATCGCTGCTGGAAGAGGCGGTTCCGAGGCTGATTCGAGCCGGACAAGGTCGGTGGAGGGCGAGGGAACTCCGACGGGTCAAGGTGGCGGCACACGGTGGCCGGAGGTGGCCGAACCATGGCCTGAGATGGCCAAAACGAAGCTGAACAGAGACGGAACAGGGGCTGGGTCGCACGGCGGGGACGGCAGGTGCGAGCGTGAGGCGGCGGAGCGCGCGGCGTTGCGCGGGCAGCGGCGTGGCAGCTCCGGTGCGGCGGCGTCCAAGCAACTGGTCGCGGCTCCTTCCGGCGATGCTGGACGCTGCTTCTGCTATTCGGTTCTGTTCGAACCAGAGGGAGGAGAGGGGCGGAGGCGTGCGGAGGGCAGCTCGACGGCGGGCTCGGGTGCACGGGAGCAGCTCCGGTGGCGTGAGGATGTTTTGGCGTGAGGCGTGCAACGACGGGGATCCTTAGCAGCGTGCGGCTTCGGATGGGGCTTCTCTGGTTTGTTGCTAAAGAAGAAACCAAAAGGAAGGGGAAGAAGATGGAGGTTCGGTCGACGGGGGAGAGGGGAAACCGGTTTTCTCCTCTCTCTCTCTCTCTCTCTCTCTCTCTTTAGCCCCACCAATCCAGCTGTCTTCCACTCTATTTTCCTTGCCAAAAATGCCCATTCTAGAAGCTTTAGGGTAATTTAAAATGTTGGGTCTATGGCCATACGAATTTTGAAACAATTGGCTTCCATTAATCACTTGATTTACTTTAAATCCATCTCAGTTGGCCTCAATGCTTCCATTAAATATTCTCCTCATCCAATAGCTCATCTCGCATCTCAATTTTGTATTCCATTTTAATCCCCGACTCCAATTGCATAGAAATGACCTGATTAATTCAATTGAAATTAATACCGAATATTTTGGATGTCACACTCGCTACCTATTGGCAAAGGTTGCCTCCCCTTGGCCAGGTCCCGGTGACCTTGGCCAAGCATTTTCTTGGAAGGACCGAGGAAATTTCCTATGATAGAAAATTATATTTTATGCTATTCTAGTTAATAAAATAAGTTTGATTACCTTTCAAAACAGATAATACAAATTTTCAGTTGATTTGACGTTCTAATTTATTAAACTAGAAACTTCCCCCCAAGTCACAACAAGACGGAGGCTACTTAATTCAGATAGTTAATAATGCAGTGACGTTCGTGAATTTTCATAAAGCCCTATCTTCATACATTCTTTATCTTCATACATTCTTTCGTTTTTGTTAAAATTGTTCCACATCAATTATGAAAGGAATTGGTGGTCAATTTATAAGTACGATGAAAAGTCTCACCCTTTAAGCTAGATGCCCAAGACCACCCAAGTCTGATGTAGAGCTGATGGTTGTGGTTTTTGGATAGGCGAACATTATGGTATAGCAACGTGGGCCCATAAGAATGAAGTTAGGCTAGAAAGATACCTGAATTAAGAGGGAGCAAATCTAACACTGAAGCTCACACATGAGGAAGAGATTATTAAGATGTACGTGCCAGTTGTGCTAGAGAAAAGTACCAATCCAAAGGGAAAAAAAAAAAAAAAAAAAAAAGTGGCCAGTTCAATTCAAGGGACGGCACTTCATTCACATCTTGTTCTACTCAATGGGTGAGGATCCCACCTGTCCATATCAAATTGGCCTTGGAAGTACGTGAAATTGTCCACTTAATCTCAAAGAGTACTTCTAATTACGAAAGGTCACCGGCTGTGATATTAGTTTTTGAGCACATCTTAGTCAAAACACATAAGATTCAATTAACAAAAGATCATTTGTTTAGGAGTTGATTAATAAGCCGTCAAAACATTAGGACTTATACTGCGCTTGTTCTCACACAACTAGTGCGATTCATTGAAAGAAGAAGAGTAACTCTCCACATATGCCATGTGTTATCGGTTCTATAGCAATTTCCTTGTTTGTTTTGTTGTTACTCTATTGGATAACGCTAAAAAGACAAATAAAAATATTCTATCAACTATCCAAATAGATACCCACTAAATAGAATATATAAATATATATAATATTAATTGATTTCACTTCACTATTTATGTCATGAGTCGCGTTGTGTTATTTCTAGGAAGGGCCCGAGACTTTTTCTTTCATTCCAGAAACAAAAATATATAATTTGAATTACTTCTTCTTCACGTTCTAATTTATTAATAAACGAGAACATTAACGACAAGATATACAAGAATCATGATCCTTTATTCAACATTGTAGGGGCCAAATTCGTGGAAAGTAAGGCTAGTAGACTTGCAGGTCCCATCTTCCTATTTTCTTAAGAGAAGTTTTGGAAATGGTGGAAACGTCATTAAACAATAAGTCATGTCGGGATATGAAAAGTATCAATCCAAAAATAAAAAATAAAACACCATGAAACATAAGTGGCCAGTTCAATTCAAGGGACGGCACTTCCATTCACATCTTGTTCTACTTAATGTGTGAGGACCCCCATCTGTCCATATCAAATTGCCCCTGACGTACGTGAATGATCTTTTCAAATTTAAGATAAAGAAAGCATTTGATTGATGTAATACTTTCTATTTAATCAAGCAAAATATGTCATACATCGGGCATTAGAATAATTCAAGGGAAAAATAATGAGTACTTTTTTTTCGAGATAACGATTTTACAAGATAAAATCATATTATCGGACGAAGAGTTCAGACCAAACATTTCAAACCAAACATTTCATAACACGTACGAGACTCTCGTATCAGGTGTAAGACTCTTATAGCAATGCCCAAAGAGATTAGCTAAAAAAAATTATTCTTTGTCTTTTCAAAGTATTAGCTTTGTTGCCATTTAAGTAGGAATAATCATTTGCTAAATTATCCAGATATATTGGCTAATTGAATGATATGTTAATATATTACGTAATCGATAACTCAATATTTTTTATATAAAGCATTGACTAAAAAAATATAGGAATAATTACCAAAATAATCTTAAAGTTATTGTACGTATACCAATTAGTCCTAAACTTATCAATTTTACTAATTTAATCATAATTTTTTTAATAATTTGCTAATGTAGTCTTTGACCAGCTAATTCTAGCCAACAGACAATTACATGGTACAGTTAATGCTAATATAAACAACTTTTGTAACTTTTTAAAAACATTTTATGAATATTTTATAACTTTTAAATTTATATATATATATATATATATATATATATATATATATATATATATATATATATTTTTTTTTTTTTTTTTTTTTTCTAGTGTAACTCTTCCTTCAAGGCCGACAGGGCCTTGACGATGGCTGTTGACCCCTCGCTGACCGCAGGTGAGCTCACTTTGCCAGATTTAAACAAAGTGACCGACAAGGGCCGCGATGGCCAACGAGGGCTTTGCCACCGGCGAGGACGTCACTGCCCATGACCTCGAGTTAGACATCCAGTCGGTTTCAATGTTTGCATGCATAGGCGTAGGCATACATTGACTCAGTTTATAAGAAATAATGTAGAGCTCATCCTATAAGCATCGGCCGTGACATTGAGATGAATTCATTATTCTTAGTTTGCACATTTAGGGCATGTATCATAACCATTTTATTTTTATTTCTAAACTATTTTTCTATTTCAAACTTATTTCTGGAAAAAAAATCCGTTTGGTAAAAATATTTCATTTTTCTATTTTTGGAATAGATTTTGGAATAAATTTTAGTTCTAAAAATAAGTTTGAATAGAAATCAGAAGTAATTTTTTTGTTTACTTTTCTAATTCAGAAATAGAAATGAGAAATAAAAACTTTTTTCATCATTCGTCCTCATTACTAGGTGGTCGCTCATCCGTTGTTGCCAACAACCGTCCACCATCCACCGGCCACCACCACCCATCGCTAATCGCCAACCACTGCCATTGGCCACCGGTCGCCCACAGGCCATCAGTTGCCTCTGCCATCAGTCACTAGTCACTGCCACTATCTGTCACCACCAATTGCCGGTCGACTGTTGCGGCCACCGCTGCCACCTATCACTAGTCGTCGCCGCCACCTGTTGTTGATTGCCACCATCGGCCGCCGGTTGCCAATCGCCGCCACCACTATTAGGAATGGAAAAATTTTGTGTCGTTATTTAACGGGTATTTTTGCTTAGAAATTCATCCAAAAATAGAAATAGAAAAATTTATTTCTCTTCTAGAAATCAATTTCTAGCCAAAATGATTATCATTTACGTCCTTATTGATCGCCCACATTTGTCCATGATGCAAAACAATTTGAGAGATGTCTCCAGAGAAGGAGAAACTGATAATTTTTTTGGTCCACAAAAGAAGAAAATAAAAGGCAACGATGCTCTCATGCTGCGTAGTACACTACGAAGACGTCGTTGGTACAGAAATCTAAAATGATAGAGCTAAACTTTTACGAATGGACGAATTCATTGATCAATGGAAGACGCCTAGCTTCGCCCAAGAGTGAACTTGTTCCGAACCATCCTAATCTAGCTGGCCTTTTGAATGCCAGAACAACATACTTGACGAAAACCAGCTCACCTTTCCCCAGTTTTATTGTATAGACTTGTGAGCCGCACGCAAGCTGTAACTCAGAATCCTTGGTGGTATATGATGGGGTATGTGGACATTTATGTGATGGCATAGATTTTCAATCCTGCACAAGAGAAGAGCATCACAGTTTGCTTTTTGATCATTCTACTCATCCTTGCTCCCAAAAATCAACTAAAATGAACTTTTAAGACAAAGCAAGTGACAAAACCTTCTTCTGAAGCGTGCAGTCAATTAAGATAGCTAGTTCGCCTATAATCACATCAACTTGATCATAATTTCATCTTCCACTTTCAAAAAAGGAAAAGTTTCTTGATACACATTTTTGCATGGCAATGCCCAGAGGCGATGCCCAGAAGCAATGCCTAGAAGCAATGCCAAATGTGTTCAGTTTAGAGGTACAAGACCCAATTGCTTAGGGGTGATCAGTTCCCTAACTAGGAGGACCGGTTCCCAAAATTCAGAACCAGGGACTACACTGGTTGGTCCTAGGACTGGAAATTGGTCATTTATTTTTTCTCACTATTTTTTTTTTCATTACTTTTTTTTCCACTACTTGAAACCAAATCGAGATAGTGTTTAGTTCACATTATATTAATTTTTTTTGAAGAAATAATAAAATAAAAAACATATTTAGTCAGTCCAATCCGGTCCGGTCCGGTCCGGTCTAGCTTCCACTTGGAACCCAGAACGGGACTACCTAGAAACCGGTTCCACTTTTAGGAACTAGGACCGGTCCAGTTCGGTCCAAGTAGTTTTCGGTTCGGGATGTCCATTTTGCACACCCCACGATTACTGCCACCATCATGTCATCAATAGTTCATTTATATCTGAGATGCGAGCAAAAGAGTGCGAGTAATGAAGAAACTTGAGGAAAATAGAAGTTTTATTACCATTTAGGATAATCGTAGTGGACTGTTCCATTCAGCTGGGCTTGAGCATCATTCCCCTCATTAGAAGATTCGAAAGGCATATGAGGTGCCGTGTGATGGACCATTGTGAAAGTACTTATCTATAAACATGAAACAGATTGCTCCTTATTCAGCAGCGGACGGCTTAACTTGAACAGCCTGGCCAACTAAATTACTAGAGCAAAAAAGCTTGAAGTGAAAGCTCCTAATTGTACAACTCGCAATTTTCAGACAATCCAAATCCCAAGATTGAGGTTTTGCGGTCCTCAGCTGCACTTGGCAATAATGACCGACTATGAGCACCTTCTGACCAAATATCATGCATGATTAAAAGCTACAAAAAAAAAAAAAAAAAAAAAAAAAGAGAAACCACTAGATTCTTCTGGAGGTTTTCTTTATTATGACTGCGGGGACTGCTCCTCGACGAATTATTGGTGTCTTCAGTAAAGAAGGGCAACGAAGCATACGATAATGCAGATTAAAAAGATCATTACCCAAAAGTGATAGCCCAACAATGGCATCAACCAGAACTTAATCCACCCAAAATGCCAGCCTGATAAATGATCAATGGCCATCCAATTCCCATAAAAGCAAAAGCGCAAGCCAAACCGATCTCTACCCTTTTGACTTGACTTGGTCTGAACTTGTTCGAGTCGAAGTGCCATATCAACCTAGTAGGGCATTTAGTCACAGATTAAGATCAATGCATTTACAGTAAAAGGCAACAAATAAGAACTATAATAAACCACCTTCAATTTGACATTTTGAATTCTATAGAAGAGCGAGGAAACAAGCATCTAAATGGAAATAATAGATACCCAACGAACTATAGACATCCAAGGACGAATTGGGCCATATCCATTTATAATTGCCTTGCGCAGAAGAGGAGAAGAGCCAAACTCCTCTTTCCAAATGTTGCGACCTCCTCGAAGCCCTCCCATGGGTGTGTGGAGGCTAATGGCTCACTAAGCCTAGTCTTAGCCTAAACTCTCCTATAGCCACAAATTCACAATTTATGGTCCAAATTTTTAACTTGCAAGTCATCTTCATTTATAAGTCACTACTAATCGATTTGTGGTAGATATAAAAATTCAAATAAAATATTGCAAAAAAATATTCCTGCATAACTAGAGAAGAAATGCGGCAAAATTAAGATCGGAGACGTAATTACACTAATTAATCAATTAATACCCCTTCACTATTTAATCTTGTTTAAACATTAAGAAAAGCATTTATGCATCATTTTTATACCAATGACAAGTCCTAAGATTCAATTCCTAACTAGGCTGAGGAAATACCAATCTCTGCATCATAATAACGTGGTTAGGATAAAGGAAATGTGCAAACAACATTTTAACATTTACTTGCAATGATTTAAACAAAATTTCTTTTTTGTTTTCTATTAAAGATTTTCACATATTCTAAAGAGAAACCACTCAAGACTATTTTCAAGCTTTTTTTCTGATTTTTGGAAAAAAATAAGAATTTTGGAATTTTTTCTTTTTTTAATTAATTTTATACAAATTTTAAATAATAATATTATAATATAATATAAAACAGCCGGACCCCAATCGGATCTCTGGGTCTGGACCGATCGGGTCAAATGACCCGAGTCGGTGGAACATCAGCCTGGCTGGTTGCTGGTTCTCTCTTTTCCTAAGGACCGAAGAATTCGGGCACCATGTAAAACATGCCCGGCCATTACGCGGCTGTCATTTCATGGCCATAACCACCACCGTCTTTCCCCTTTGCCGGCCAAGAACCGGTTGTCCAGAAACACCATGCCCACACAAAGAACGTCAAAACAAGAACGTGCAAAGCGAAGGATGGCAACGAGGATTTTATCAACATTCGTTTGACAAGCGACGAGCACCCACGACGGACGGAGAACTAAGATTCAACTGCACGAATCTTACTTGGGCATTTTGTCGAACATGTGGAGGGCGTGGACTAAAAGGGAGCAATAGACTTGCCCGACACGTGAACTCGGACCCAAAATCGACAAACAACGTACCAGCACAACTTGACTTCAACAAGGGGACGACTCGTGTGCTTAGTGTAGGCATGAATCAAAAGCGGCAAACCTCAACCATGAAGAACACAGGGGGAATCTAACTTAGGCATTTCGTCGAGCATGTGATATACGCAAACTGGGGATGAGGAACGGGGACGACCGAGCCGGAATTCACAAAAATCGACACGCTAGGCTCCGAGACACAAATAAGGCCAGAAACTCGCACGAACCAGCCAGCGGCAGCCCAGTCCAGCGAGCCCTAAACAGGGCATGGGCACAGAAAAAGGCGGTCAGCCGAGAGTCCCTACCCAGCTCGCGGTGTCGGACGGCGGACAAGCTCAACAGATCGGGCTACGTCCGTCCGCCTCGCTCGTCCACTAGCCGGGATCCTCGGGAAGCCGACCCCGAAACGGGAAGATCCAAGACCGCCCTAACGGGGACCTACCGTGGCTTCAAAGTGGACAAGAAGCGGTGGCGGATCGTCAGTTTGGTTCGGAAGTGGAGGCCAACGGCAACTCTCTCAGTCGCGTTCTCTCTCAACTCACGGTCTCTCTTTCGCGGCCCTTTCTCCTCTGATCCTAACCCATTCTCCCGATTTCTCTCTCCCCCAACCCGTATCACTCCCTTCAACCGAGCTCGCGGAAGGCCTATTTACAGGCCGAGGAGGCCGGTCGACGGAGGCTTCGTCCGCCGGTCCTTGGCGCGCCGACTGGCCTCTCCCTTGGCCGAACCGCTGTCGAATCCCGTCCCCTCCGCGCAAGGCCTCTCTACCTTGGCCAGGCCTACCGCCTCCAACTCCTCAATGCATTGAATCCTTTGCTCTGCCGTCCCATCCGTCGCCGGCCACCCTAGGGCATCCTACGCGCGTGGGTTGCAGAGGAAGGAGGGAGGAAGAAGACTAGGGGGAGGGGGCTGGGCCAAGGGAAAGAATAGGTGGAATGGGCCCAGACCCGTGAGTGGTAAATAATGGGGGGTTGGGTTGGGGCGAAGGCGCAGCCCCTCGAGCCCTTTTCCTTTTTCTTTTTAAATAATAAAAAATCATAATAATTTTTTTCGAATTAATTAATTAATTATTGTTATTTTTAACCTGAAATAATGTAAAATAAGGGAAAATAAAATAAAACTTAGTCAATGCCAATAATATTGATACCTGCGTAATGCTATTTAATGAAAATATTTTTGTCAAGGCCAAATTATTCCCTAATCTATGCAATTGCACAGATGCCAAGTTGTACCTTCAGACAACCCATTAATTTACCGATAAAAAGGAGGGAAAAATGTCATGATGATTGTGTGTCCACATTTGTCCATGATTCAATATAATCTGACAGAAATGTCTCAAAAGGAAGGATTGGTAAATTTTTATTTAGTAAATCAAATTGATCAACTGACCAAAAAAAAATCAAATTGATCAATTTTAGTCCAAAAAAGAAAAGAGAGAAAGAGAGAAAAGAAAAGGCAAGGATGCTGCGTAGAACACATAGAAGATGCCCTTAGTATGGAAATCTACAAATGATAGAAAATATACAAAATGTAGCTACACTAAATAAATTTTCACATTAGTGATAGTACGAACATATAATATGATAGAAAATGTACAAAGTGTAGCTAGACTATAAGAGTGCGTTTGGTAACGTTTCTGTTTAAAAATTGTTCCAAGAAACAGAAATAGAAAAAAGTGTTTCTGTTCTAAGGAACAATTTTTGAACAAAAAAATGCGTTTGGTAAATATGTTCCAGAAATATAAAAAGAATAGAAACATGTTTGTTAAATTTGTATAATTTTTTTATTTCTTTTAATTTTTTAATATTTTTATTTTATTTTTTCTATTTTCTTATTTATTTTTCCTTATTTATTTTTTATTTTTTATTTTTCTTTCTTTTGGCCGGCGGCCTCGCCCAATCACGACGAGGCTCGCCGGCCCCCGATGAGGCCGAGCGTTGCCGTAGCTGGGCGAGGCCCGGCTCGCCTTGGTTGGGCGAGCTCGAGCTCGCCCAAATCCGACGAGGCCGAACTCACCCAGCCAGCCGGCAAGGCTTGGCGTCCCCGGGCCACCGCCAGCGACGTCGACACGGCGGTGGCTCGGCGAGGCCGAGCCTCGCCGGCCGCCGGTTGAGGTCGAGCCTCGTCGGCCGCTAGGGAGGTCGGCATTGCCGGATCTGGGCGAGATCAAGCTTGCCTAGCTCGGCGTGAGGTCGGCCTCGCCGGGCCACCACCAAGCACCGACCTAGTGAAGGAGCAAAGCGGGCCGTTGGCGCTGGAGAGGACGACGGTGGAGAAGCCTGATGGTCTCAAGACAGAGGCGGCTGTCGGCACCGGAGAGGACGACAGTGGAGAAGCCGGATGGTCTCGAGACAGAGGCAGCTGTCGGGGCCGAAGAGTGGGAGGTGCCGGAGAAGACGACGGTGGAGAAGATGCGGGAGGAGAGGCGGTGTTCGAATGGCTGAGCAAGAAACAGAAAGAGCTGATGTTTTTGTTCCTTTTTTGTTCTTGAAATGTGTTCCAAAAACAAGAAACAACTTTTTTTTGTTTCTTGTTTCTGTTCCAGATGTGTTTCTAGGAACAAAAAAGTAATTTTGGAACAAAAACGCAAACAAACGCATTTCTATTCCTTTTTTGTTCCCAGGAACAAAAAAACAAAAAAAAAATTGTTTAGAAACAGAAAAAAGAATGAAAACAAACGCAGCCTAACTAAACTTTCACAAATGCGAATTCATTTATCAATGGAAGACGCCTAGCTTTGCCCACGAAATTAGGAATACTTTCCTTACGTGATACAACAACCTTTTAATGTGGAGATCTAATCCTACCTAAGGGGTTGTGCTGACATATTGCATTCGCAACCCATGAGCAAGAGATTCTGAAGAAACGTGCACCATGCACAACTGGTACCAAAAATGTTTAAAGAGATATTGAGTGCATCTTTTGAGAAAACATCATATTGGCCCGGATCAAGCGTCATTCAAATGACGCGAATTCCGTATTGCCGCTCTAACAAAATCTGTAATATGTCATAATACTGAAAAATACTAACGACAAAACAAAAATTTGAACTTCCAAAATGTTCACCAGAATGTTTTCTTCTCTATATGGAAAACATCAACTCATCAAGTGCAAAATCATTTCGATGATTGGTAACCTACCGTTGATTTAATTCAAGAAGAGAAGGACCACAAATGAGAGAACTGAAGATCTGTAGATTATGATAGAAATATCATCCCAAGCATAATCCAGCATCACTTACTTGCTAAATTAGCCAAATATATATATATATATATATATATATATTTAATTTGAATGATATTTTAATCGATTATGTAATTGTAAACTTAATATTTTTTCACTTCATAATTGTAAAATTAATATATTTTTTGTTCCCAAATCATGTCCTATTAGTTTCTCACAAATGATCATGTTGACAATAATTAAGGGATTAAAGATGTAAATTGTTTGGAAAAATCAGTGAGAAACTTGATTATGACAACAGTAGTATTAAATTTTTTCACAACTTTATATGACTCAGGAAAAAAATCCTAATTATATACTTTGGGTTTTTCCTATCTGTTTAGGTTAAATTTAGGCTTTATTTTTTAAACACAATGATTGAGAAGATTCATTTCAAAATACTCTTAAGAATTTATAATTGTCTAGTTACTAAAGGTCACTAACAAAAATATTTTAGTACTTGATTGCATTTATGTCAAAATATTTACCAAAAATGATTGTTTATATTGTTTACAAAATGAATGAACGAAAAATAACTTCATCGTCTACGCAAATATTTAAACATAAATCGTTGTCAGTAATTAAAATATTTTCATCAACAAATTACTTCAAGCGATACACGCAATCATTTTTAGAAAATATTTTTCAAATCACTCTTTTTTCACAAAACAAACAGAGCGTTAATAGAAGTCGAAGCAACAATCTCCTAAAAAGTGGACTTTATGCATTTTGCAATAAAAGTCATTTTTCATGATCTAGTATGCACTTTTCATCAATAACAAATCATTCTCCAAAGTTGATTCTGGTAATTCCTTGATATTCGCTAAATTTCTCCTTAATTGCTTGGTCATAGACATTGGGATATGATTTAGAGAGCACAGCTCGAGAGCTCGTGGTCATTGTAGCTTGTTCTTCCTGTTCCTCTGCAATGGGCTCAAATAGAGTGAACGCCCCAAAAGAAAAGAACTTGATGCATTCTTTATTCCATTTTTGTTGATGCTTTGTTAAATTTCCTTAATTGGGTTGATGGGCTATGCGGAGTATGATTGGTAGAGTTCTGGCTTTGTGTTTCGAGAATTTTGCTGTTTCATGTTTGTTGATCCAGTAATTTAATTTCTCTCTTCTTGAAGATTTTGTGTCGTGTGAACCACGTTAATGCCCATCTCTCTTTTGCGTGTGGCATTCAAAGGCGATGGTGGCGAGCGCGCAGTCACCTGCACCCTAGCGGTGGCCACCACCACCGGCCTCCCCCGCCCAGTCGCCCTTACCCTGGCCTTTCTCATCCTCTCTTTCTCTCAGAAATTTGCTGAAGAAGAAGAATGATGATGTGGCGTTGATGTGGATGGGCATGTCCGCAATGCAGTCTAACTGTTTGACAGAAGGACTAACTTGAACTAACAAACATGTAGTTCAAATACTTGATTGCTCGGACAAAAAATAATAATAATTGAGGGACGACAAATGCAAGTCAATAGAAGTTCAGGGACCTCCCATTTCATCATACCATAAATGAAATCTCTGTTAAATAATCATCAATCCCACGATAATTTAGCTTTCTAGTTTGGCCAGAAAACTATATTCAAGCTCTAAAGCTAAATCAAGTACAATGACAACCGAAGGCATTGAACCTCACCTTACGCTAAAGGATCAGAAGTTGACGAAGGACGTTGAATAAACACAACCCCGACAAGCACATATATGTGCAATGTACACATGATTACACAAAAAGACAGATTGTCCTAGCACTTAGAAAATGTCACATGCAGTTTTATTAGTTTCTAGTCGAAACATTCCAAAGAGGGAAATTCTAGCTCCACCTGCCATAGTGACACTGTCCAAGATAGCCACCTGCCCAAAGAGTAAAGTAAACAATAAGTGACTGACTCATAAGTTGAAACTAACACAACTGCTGAGACATTCAAACAACTTTGATCAACTTAAAACATAAATCCCAGATAGTAAATATTACACCTACTAATGGTTACTGTGAAAATGGGTTGACAAGTTTAGAGTCAAGTAAGCAAACACTCCGACAAAAATATCATTTGCCAAAAATAATGAATGATGAAAGTAACTCGGCGGACATCGTGCCATTTCTTTTTTTTTACAGAATCCTGCTTGACATGGAAGAAACTGTGCATATAAGATGACTACTATAAACCAATTGCAGTAAATGTCACTCACTTTACATTTGACTCAAGCAACTAAGAGGGAAAATCTAAATGATCTTTGATTGTTCTTTCTTTATTGAAGGTAGAGTAATATGAGTACAAGAGCTAAACATTAAGAGCAATTAGTTTGGGGCTAGAACTATCACCTAAGGGGCATGAATAGGTGAATATGCAGAATTTAAAAAAAAAAATCGTTACTAATATTGCAGCAGAACAACGTTTTGTGACAAATCGTTCAATGGTCAAATCTTACTGGTGTGCAATAATCTATCTCAACAAATAAATAATAGTTTTAGGGATAGAAAAATACACACAAAAATTATAGTGGTTGGGCTTTGTCAAGCCTACTTCCACTCTAATAGCCTATCGGTTGGATGCCACTAAGATGAATCAATCAGAGGTTACAAGAACTGAGTATCCACTACTCAAACACATGTGACAAATCTTCGAATCTCACACTCACAACCTCTAAAAGATTACAAGGATATGCTTACAAATAGGGATGCGCATTGGTCTAGGGTCAATCCTGGACCGACCTTGGACCGGTCCAACCCTATCGATTCTGGTCCAATTCCCAAGGAGACTAGGTTGGTCCTTGGTACTGGGATTCCTGGACTAGCACTGTGTAGGTTGGTTCTTGATCTTGAGAGTTTAGGGTCGGTTTAACATGGACCAACCTTGATTATATATATATATATATATAATACATCTAATATATTATTTGTAATATTTTTTTATATAAAGAAGACCATAATATAAATGGCGTCAATAACATTAAACAATTTCTTAGTGAGGAATTCAAGTAATTTTACATTATTATTTAATAACTTAGATTTTTAATATATTTTGCGATACCAATAGTAATAATTTACAAATGAGGAAAATGTTTTTGTGAGAAGTCTTTATGGCGTCCAAAAAGGCATAAAGAGCTCCTCACGACATCTTCTTCTAGTACTCGTTCTCTTTTGTCTTATTTGTCTCTTAATTTTCAATTTGTCAAAATCAAAAGAAATAACTTCTCCGCTCGCTACTTGACAATCGCCTCGCTCACTTTGCTCGATGCTCGACGTTCACCCCAATCGATACTCACTGCTCACCTCTCTTAGCTGACCTCACTCATCACCAAACTCATTGGGTTGGTTCGGTCCTCAATCACCTTTTTACTGAGTACAAAATGATTTGCTTTTTTCGAAATTGATTCCAACTAAGATAACCAATATGGTAAGTGATATTTCCAACTAGAAAGCCTGATATATCTTGTACATACTAAAACCTTGAAGAAAATAATCTTGAGTCTGATTAAATCTTCATTCTTGTGTTCAATCTGAAACTTGTCAGAGTGGGCAAACTTCTTATGTAGGATAGAATTTGACACAGAAGTTCGGCATTCTTCATAATAGAACTTAGATAATTTTTATCAGCTTCAAAACATCATTGGAGTTTTCTCCAACAAACTTTTGAGAGATAAATTTAATGTGCAAAATGATACTTAAAGGACATGACTTAAACATGTATACAAATCTTGTAACATGCGGTTGAATCGTCAAAAAGGCATGATCATAGGATTTGGTCTCTAGATGACTCAAACAAGTGTGGAAATGTACACATGTGAAAATGTTACATTTCAGCATTAAATTTACTAAACGAGCATGATTTCAGCCATTCTCAAGACATGCATAAATCCTAGTAAAAATCTCACATACAAAGCATGTGATGATGAAGATTTTTTGTTAAGAGTTTGAAACTTAATTAATATCATATGAATCATGGCAAAAATGGCAAAATCGACAAACTATATGCTTAGCTTATGTTGTTGCAATGCCTTTTACTCTAATGCATGCAATTGACTCACTTTGCTGACATAAAGACCTTGCAAAGCATGCATCAATTGACCATGTACATCATTTTTTTTTTTGGTGACCTAAGAACCCCGTACAACTGGCGGCCGACGAGTAAACTTAGGGGGACAAGTAAGCGGGAGGACCCACCACCCCCGGCGTCCCACTTAAGACCCCAAGCGACTGTGAGGAGATTCGAACTCCTCCCCTTCGTGAGGGGGAGAGAGCCCAAACCATCACGGCCACCAAGGCAAGTTTCATGAAGAATTTGAAACCAAACAAGTTCATTTGTGGACTCAATTTTACCAAAACAAAATTCAGACCAATGTAGAGCAGACTGTCCTATGTTCAAATCTAGACGATTTTCACCTAGTTAAACTCATCAAAAATCACGGAAAAATTACAAGATGTTCTCCACACAATTATGAGCAACTTTCATGGAGGAAAGTTTTACCAAAATTCAACACAGAAATCAGCACAAAAATAACAAAACCAGTGATCAATATAGAACAAACTAACCTAGGCTTGGATCTGAGTAGATTTGACTTAGTTAAACAGATCCAAAAATAAAGAAAAAATTACAAAAGATGCATAAGATGATTTGGAACTAAACTCATGGGGATAATTTTGTCAAAAAATAACTACAAAAGTCAACACAAAAATAGTAAAAACAGAAGGTGGAATAGAAACATAATTGAAAAAAAAACCTAAACTACTGCAGAATCGTTCATCTTTGGAGGTGTCTTTCTAGGGTCAAACATCACTCAATCAGGGCATCTAACCTATCGATTCAAAGCTCGTGATATGAATTTTTTAAGCCTAGAAGGACTCGAGGTCAAAAACTGAGGTTTAAGAATCATCACTCAAATCATCAACGAATCATTGCAACATTCATAATCATTGATCTTAAACATGTAAAAGTTCAAAATCTTGAATCCTAGCCCCGATTGACTAGCTCGATCTCGTTTGATTGGATTTGAGTTTCGAATCAATACATTCGTCGCAATTTTGTCGGTTTCTATCGCAATCAATCAAATCAAGACGCTGGAACACTTTCGAATCTCCACGGACCGTCGAGGATTCGATATGAATCGCCTAGAACCTCAGAACTGTCGTTAACCTACAGCTAGGATCACCGAAACCACTGGTGTGAGTTTGACCAGCTATGGAAGCTAGCTTGATCAGACAACTTCTAATCAAAATCTAGTCAATTGTTGGCCGCAAATGGATTAGCAAAGAGAAGGAAATGGCCATGGGGCTAAACAACAACTGGCAAACAACCGGCGTGAGGCCGGCGAGCCTAAACCAGTGATGAACTAGTTTGGTTTGTGAGGAATGGGAGAGAGATGGATTGATTTAGGCAGGAAAATAGAGAGAGAGAGAGAGAGAGAGAGAGAGAGAGAGAGAGGGATTGATTTAGGTGGGAAAAATATAGAGAGAGGATAGAGAGAGAGAGAGAGAGAGAGAGAGAGAGAGAGAGAGAGAGAGAGAGAGAGAGAGAGAGAGAGAGAGAGAGAGAGAGAGAGAGAGAGAGATCTTATGTTTCGTGCCAAATGAGCCCCCTTGAAAATAGAGGGAAAAATCATTTATATTCCCCCCAAATTAATCGATTTCGGCCATTGGTTCGATTTAATGGTCAAAATTTCAATCCAACAGTTAAAAATCAATTTTGAAGGCTCCATCATGATCTCGAGGTGTCGGGTAATTGATCTAGTATATTTGATTTACAAAAGACTAAGCTAAAATCGGGAATTGAGTCAAAATGTCCAATTAGAGGTTTAATTTGCAATTTGATGAAATTTGATGATCAATAAGTAAAATTTTGGGAAATTGAAGGTGTAGAAGTGAAATTGGCATTGAAAAGATTCCAAAACCGATCTCTAGAGGTCGGGAACTAGTTGGAAAGGGCCTGAACCGGCCAATCCCACTGTCGGCTAGTCAGATCGGTTCGGTCTGGTTTAGCCATATTTTGATCGGTTTGGTCCGATTTCGACTGTTTTGTCCACTTGGGATCCTTGTGATTCTAAAATTTATGCAATGACCGAATTGAATATGAATTTTATCCTTTTCAAGAAGAAATTGGCCAATTAAGATACAATTAAACTAATTGAACCTTATGAATGTGATCTAAGGGTCTTTTATTAGCCTAATTGAATTAAAATCATGAAAAACAACAAGTCAAAACCATTGAATTGGGCCTAAATGGCTAAAATGGTAAAATTTTGTAATTCAATGGGCAAAATTGTAAATTAACTAAAATTGAACTCAATTAGTGTCACAATTGCCTTCTCATATTCAAATTGATCTTGAATTGAAACGCTTGAGTTTAGGTCAAAAATAGATCTAAGCCTAATATTAAAATTGGACCTAGATTTATGAAATTAAACCATAACCATGAATGAGACAATTCGAATGTTGATGATTGAAGCTTAATTACTTGATTTTCTTATGCTCGGGAGAATAAAATTCTTCAAATTGATGAGTTCTAGTGTGAATTTTATTTAATCGATTTCAAATTTGGAATTATCTTAAGAAAATGAGTGAGAAACAATCATCCATTCGCAAATTATAAATGATCAATTTTCATCCCTAATTAGGGCTCAAAACGACAATTCGCATTTTGACTCAGTAAATCATGAAATTAAATGCCCAGGCAGATTTTAGATAATCCCTAAACCAAATGTCAAAGAAGGAACTACACCTAATTATGACTAGAATAAAAGTAGTTTTATTTTTGGTTGATTTAGAACTTAAAACTGAAAAAATCAAAAATCAAGGTTCTTAATCAAATTTTGTGAAATTTTTAACACAAAAGTCAAATGGACATTAAAAGAAATGTATTTGTACATTTTTTTATTTTATTTTTTTCATTTTTTCGGTCAAAGGTTAGACCAAAAGATAACTAGTTGATTTTTTCCTAAAATGTCTATTTTTTTGAGTCAAATCTTTGAATTTTCAAGAAATTGATTTGACATAAGTGAAATTAATGCTAAATGAAATATTTTTGGGTAAAAAGTTAATTTTTGACCTGGGGTTGACTTTTTGGTCATGGTTGACTTTTGATAAAAAAATTGATCAATAAGTCAACTCGAAAGTCAACCGTTTGACATTTCGGGTTTTTTTTCTTGAAAATGAGTTGGAAATTACTTAAAAATAACAATGCAAAAGAAAGAAATGAAAACGATACTTTTTTGTCAAGAGATGAGGCTCCGTTGCGATCAGAAACCTAAATTTCAATTTTTTACCTTTTAATGACGTGTTAATTAAAAATCATGTGTCAACAACGAAAATATGGATCTGCAACCGCAAGCTTTCCTATCTTTTAAGTTGAAATTCTTTGAAAGTTCAAAAGAGAAAAAGCAATTGAAGGGTAAAATTCAATATTAGGAGATGGAAAGACCAAGTCGAGTCCCGTCATTTTGATTGATTGAAGAGCTAAGTGTTGGCTTCAAAAGATAACTTTTAGACTCTTCTTTATCATACTCAAAGGCAACAAGAATTGAGGGACAACTGTTCCAGAAGGAGGAACTCATGTTGAATGGGAACTTCCTCTGCATTGGGGATTCATTATCCATGTCTAAGGTATGTCTTTCTAATAGTGCAAAATTGATTTCCATATGGTTCTACTAACAAAGTATTTTCCAATAATTGGCTTGCATGTTATAGTTTCTTCAACCTTTGAAGGCATGTGATAAACCAACTAATGCAATGATAAGTGGTTGATCAATGCTGATATACATTATCAGCCAATGATTAGGTGGCCGGTTAGCAGTAATGTTTGTGAACATTCAAGGCGGGTTTGGTAATATTTTTGTTTCGGCGAATAATTTCTTTCATAAATAGTCTTTTTCTATTTCTATTTGCTGGAACAATTTCTGAGTAAAAGAACGTGTTTGAAAATTGGACAAAATAAAAAAAGAATATGAATGTGTTTACTACAACTCATAATTTTTTTTTTTTATGACGTAGAATTTCTTTTAATTTTTCAATAATTTTTTAAAACTTCCTTTTCCCTCTCTTCTTCTTCTCGATCATCCTTTGACAAGCACGACAATGACCGGTGATGGCAACCTATGGAGGCATGTGGCGGCGTGTGGTGGGGGGCAGCAAACGGCAAGGAAGAAGAAGGAAAAAAAAAGGGAAAATGACTTATTTTTAGAAATTGTTGTTGGAGAAAACTCTCTTATTGTTTTGAAGTTGACAAAACATTTCCATCAATCTAGTCTGAAGATTTCCAGACTCAATTGTTAAAGTCTGATGAACTTCAGATTTTGTCGTCAAAGTCTAAAGATCTCAAGACTTAAGACTCAAAGTTTACCCTCAATGACAGCTTATAGATTGACGAAGATAAGACTTATCCAGATAAGAGTTTATCTTCAAGGATTCGATTCGTACGGTTCATAGAAGATCTTACGGTTGGAAATAGCGCATCGAGATAAATTATTCTTATTGAAATCAATTCGGATAATTAAATATCTATTGAAAGGCGAAGTATACTTGGAAGATTATACTTATGGAAACCTAGATCTTGATTGTATGGGCGAGCATGATTGGTGGGCTATCATCACATTCCTTAAATGACTCGAGATCTCCTTGATTGATTTTATCCAACGAGTAGATTGGAAGAACTCCTTCGGAAAGTGCCAACGGTTATAGAGACATGAAGGAGTATATAAGGAAGACGCTCAAGTTGTTCGAGTGTGTGCGTGAAAGAAAAATTCCAAAATCTAAAGCTCTCAGTTCTTCGGTGTTTCAATCGTTGAGCATGTCTTGTACTCAAAAGAGAGATCAAACACTTGTGAAACATTGAGGAAGTGTAGTAGAAGTTCTACACTGTAGGGTCAAGGACGTGAGTCTGTAAAATCTTTTTTGATTCTTAGTGAAATCCAACCATTAGGTTGTCAGTGCGGGAGAGTGGACGTAGGCTTAATCTAAGCCGAACCACTATAATCTGTGTTTTTATTCTATTTGCTTGAGCTTCTTACCTTATTTTGTAACAATATATAATTGCTTATAGTCGCTTTCATCTTCAGTCTATTATTATCTATAATCAAATTAATTTGTTAAGTCTAGCTAAAATTTCTTTTAACACCTATTCACCCCCCTTCTCGGTGTTCTTATTAGCCCTATCAATTGGTATCAGAACCTGTGTACTCGGTTTATTGAAGTGTTTTTACTTCTGAGCTTAATATCTATGGCTAGTATTTTGGCTCCAGGTTTGGTTGAAGGCCAAAGCAACACTAAGCCTCCTTACTTTGATGGAAAGGAATACAATGTTTGGAAAAATAAGATGAAAGCATTCATAAAATCGAAAGATCCTTTAGAATGGGATGTGGTAGAAAAGAGAATCATTCCCAAAGCTGCATCAGTCTCAGAAAGAGGAAAAAAAGTTGTAGATGCTGGCGAAATGACATAAGAAGAAATAACCAAGAGATAAGCTCTTGATGCTAAAGTAATCTACTCTTTATTCTGTGCTTTATCTCATACTGAATATAACAGAATTTCATCTTGTGAAACAGCCAAAGAAGTTTGGGATAGGTTGCATGTTACCTATGAAGGAACTGATCGAGTTAAAGAAACAAAGATCAATATCTTACTCGGACAGTATGAAGCCTTCAAGATGAAACCAGGATAATCAATTACTAACATGTTTAGTCGTTTCACAGAAATTGTAAACGGTCTATCATATTAGGGACAGCTAATCTCAAGACTAATGAAGGTCAATAAGTTGCTGTGTGGATTATCCAAAGATTGGAATCACATGAAGACTTCGATAAAAAGAACCCAAAGGATCATGCCTCTTACAGTTGATGAGCTTGTGAGGACACTTCAGTCATACGAAGTGGAACAACTCAATGAGAAAGAAGATCCCAAAGGTAAGAAGTCAATTGCTTTAAAATCCAACGATGATTCTAATGTTACATACTCTGAAGATGATATAGACGATGAAGAGCTAGCACTTATGATAAGAAGGTTCAGGAAACTGAACAAAAAGGGATGAAGATTTAATTGGAAGAAACAAGGCTCTCAAAAATTCCAAAACAAATCAACTGAGGATGATGAAGCCAACAAATATGTGATTTATTTTGAATGCAAGAAAAAGAGACACATCAAACCCAACTATCCTATGTTGAAGAAAAAGAAGGGAAAAGCTAAGAAATACAAAAAGGCTCTTAAAGCAGAGGCATGGAGTGATACTGAATGCGAAGAAAGTGATGAAGATTATGCCAATATATGTCTAATGGCAAAATCAAAATCAGGCTTAGACTCTAAGATAGATTCAGACTCAGACTCAGACAGCGAAATTGAGGTAAGCAATTTAAAAATTCCTACTAAAGTCTCAAAATATATTGATGAACTTTGTCTTGGTCTCAAAACCTTTCTTAAAAGGATTTCCGAGTTAAAAATGGAGAATTCTACACTTAAGCAACAAGAAAATTATTGGAAAGAAAAGTTTGAGAATCTAGACAAAAGTTTTGTTGCTTTGAAAGAAAATGCAGACTCTCTTTCAAAAGAAATTATATTTTTGAAAATGAACAGTTCAAATATCTCAAAAATGTTTTCAATAGGATCTAAGAAGTTGAAAAATATTCTTTCAGTACAAAGACCTTATTTCAACAAATTAGGCTTGGGAATGACTTCAGAAACTATTCCTCTAATTGATTTTCCAAAAGTAAAGGAAAGAATCAAACAAAAACTTACAAAAACATGTTACAGAAATCATTTTCAAAAAATCTTTGTAAAACATGTTGGCCAAAGTGCTCTCAAATGTTCAAAGTGTAATAGTTGAGAACATTTTGAGAAAAGAATGTCCTATGGTTTGGAGACATATTAAGAAGGAATGGGTAAAGATCGTATATTGCACTAACTCCTCTAGACCCAAGAAAATGTGGGTACCAAAGAAAACTTGAGTTCCTTTTTTCATTACAGGTCACTATAAAAAAAAGAAGAAGATTAAATGGTATTTGGATAATGGCTGTTCGAGACATATGATGGAAGATTCAAGTTGTTTTATAAAACTTGTTCAAATAAATGGTGGAAAAGTCTCTTTTAGTAGAAACAGTAAATGAAGAATTGTTGAATGTGGAACTGTAAAGATTGGAAGCCTCACAATCAATAATGTCTCATTGGTGAAAGGACTTAATTACAATCTACTCAGCATTAGCCAACTGTGCGACACTGGATTCAAAATCAATTTCCAAGAAGGAATATGTTTGGGAGCTAGTAAAGATCTTTCTCAATCTTTCATTGGACGAAGACATGGGAACATTTATCTTCAAGATATAAAACCAGAAAGATCTCAATGTCTAATATCAGTTCAAGATGAAGCAAACATTTGGCATCGAAAGCTTAGCCATGTCAACTTGAAGCAAATTGCCAAGATTTCATCCAAGAAACTCGTTCATGGATTGCCCAACCTGAAGTATCAAAAACTTTATTTATACACACCATGTGTGTTGGGAAAACATGTTAGAAGTTCTTTTAAACAAATAAATCAAGTTTCAACTAATCATGTTTTGAAGCTTTTGCATATAGATCTCTTTGGACCAACTAGAACTCAAAACATCGATGGAAATAGATACTGCCTAATAATCGTGGATGATTATTCTCGATTTACTTGGGTTCACTTTCTAGCAAGTAAGTCTGAAACTTTTTATCACTTTTCGAAGTTTGACAAGAAAGTTCAAAATGAGAAATGATATGCTATTTCAAGCATATGGACAGATCATAGAGGTGAGTTTGAAAATCAAGACTTTGACAAATTTTGTGATGAATCTGGATTTCAACATATTTTCTCCTTTCCATACACTCTAAGACAGAATGAAGTTGTGGAAATAAAGAATAGATCTTTGTAGGAAATGACAAGAACCCTTTTAATTTAAAGTAATATTTCTTCTTGTTTTTGGGCTGAAGCAGTTTCTATAGCTTGTTATATTATTAACAGAGTATTTTTAAGGCTTATTCTAGAAAAAACTCATTATGAGTTATTCAAAGGAAATAAGCCAATTATTTCTTATTTCCATGTGTTTTGTTGCAAATTTTTTATTTTAAAGAATGCAAATGATAGAACTGGTTAGTTTGAAGAAAGATCAGACGAAAGGGATTTTCCTTGGATATTCAATCACTAGCAAAGTCTACAAAGTATTCAACAAGAAGACTCAATCTATGGAAGAATCTATGAACGTCAAATTCTAAGACTCTATGCAAAATCAACTGATTCGGATTCAACCTGAAGAATCTGAACCTACTCCAGACTTTACAAAGTCTACCTCCCCTGAAGCGGCTCAGACTTTTGAAGAATAACAACAAACAGAAGTTGAAGAATCAACTGAAGTAGAAGATTAGCAAACTATCAGACCGACCAGTAACTGGAAGCACAAGTCTAGTCATCTTAAGGAACTCATCATCGGCAACATTGATGAAAGGATTTGCACCATATCCAAAAGGCAAGAGGAGTCTAGTGCTTTGGCATTTATTTCTGAATTATAACCCAAAAACATAGAAGAAGCTTTAGTTAACAAAATTTGGATTGAAGCTATGCAAGAAGAACTCATATAGTTTAGCATTAACGATGTTTGGGAATTAACTCCTAAACCAAAAGGTAAATCCATTATTGGAGCTAAATGGGTTTTTAGGAACAAGATGGATGAAAAAGGAAAATTAGTCATAAATAAAGCAAGACTCGTAGCTTAAGGATATACGCAAGAAGAAGGGATAGACTATAATGAGACATATGCACCAGTAGCAAGGTTAAAAGTAATTAGATTATTATTTGGTTTTACCTATTATAAAAATTTCAGGTTATTCCAAATGGACGTTAAAAGTGCATTTCTAAATGGATTTATCCAAGAAGAAGTCTATGTGGTACAATCTCTCGGATTTGAAAACCCAAAGAGACCCAACTCTGTATTTAGACTGAAAAAGGCTCTATATGGATTGAAGCAAGCGTCTCGGGCTTGGTATGACAGGTTAAGTAATTTTCTAATTCAAAATGGTTTTGATAAAGGTAAAGTAGATACTACCTTGTTCATTAAGAGAGAAGGTAAAGATTTTCTACTTGTTCAAATCTATGTTGATGATATTATATTTGGATCACATAATAAAAACTTATGCAAGAAGTTTTCTAAGTTTATGCAAGATGAATTTGATATGAGCATAATTGGTGAACTATCTTTCTTTCTCGGATTACAAGTAAAACAATTGAATGAATGAATTTTCATTCACCAAGAAAAATATGTAAAAGAACTCGTTAAAAAAATCGGATTGGAGAATTGCAAAAAGATAGAGATACCAATGCCAAGTTTTTCCAAGTTGGACAAAGATGAAGAATGAAAGAAAGTTAACCATAAGCTCTACAGGAGTATTATTGGTTCACTTCTTTATTTTACTGCTTTTAGACTTGACATTTTATTTAATGTTTGCATTTGTGCTAGATTTCAATTTGATCCCAAAGAATCTCATCTAAGCGCTGTAAAATGCATCATCAAATACGTTGCAACTATCTCAAAAGTAAGTTTGCAGTATCCCAAAGAATGAGACTTTACTCTCCTAGAATATTCAGACGCAGATTTAGCAAGTTGCAAAGTTGATAGAAAGAGTACTTTCGGTACTTGTCAATTGCTGGGAAATGGGATAGTATCTTGGTTTTCAAGAAAGCAAAGTACTGTAGCTCTTTCAACAACAGAAGCAGAGTATGTGGCTCTTGGAAGTTGTTGTTCCCAAATATTATGAATAAAGCAACAGCTGAGAGACTTTAGAATCAAAGACTCATGCACCAAGATTAAGTGCGACAACACCAACGCAATCAATCTAACAAAGAATCCAATTCTTCACTCAATAGCAAAACATATAGAAATTCGACATGATTTCATAAGAGATCATGTTCAGAATGGAGAAATTATGATACAGTTCATTGACTCAAAGAATCAACTGGTAGATATATTTATAAAACCGCTGGAGAAAAGTCTATTTGAGTCTATTCGCACCAGACTGAACATCACATCTTTTATTGAGTAAATTCGGGGAGTGTTCAAGATTCAAAGGCAAAGTCTGAAGGTATTTAGACTCAGAAAGACAAAGAGTGACAACTGTAAGTCATTTCCGTACTCACAATTTAATAAAGATCTAAAAATGTACCGTCACTTTCTAATCGCTAATTGATTGTTGTATTTTTAGAATTTATCTTTTCTGAGTTTTTAAATTTATGGTAGTTTTTCATTTTCAAAAAGGCAATTATTCATTTTCAAAAAGGGAGGTTTATTTTTAGAATTTATATTTTCTGAGTTTTTAAATTTATGGCAGTTTTTCATTTTCAAAAAGGCAGTTATTCATTTTCAAAAAGGCAAGTTTATTTTTCCTTTATGATGTTTCGTTTACCTCGTGTCACTGGCTTTATATATTGTTGTCACTCGTTTGTTCAAACACTTTAACATTCGGCCTCCCAAAATTCAGTGTGTTCGAACCATTGATCCAATGGTAGTGGGACTGAAGATGGTTTCCAAGATGCGTTTGAAGGAGTTAAACAAAGCTTTGGAGAGCCCTAAAGTGAAGACCCATGTCAAGGCACGACAAGACTCTACGGCTAGAAAAAGGAAAGGCAAAGAGCCCATAACAGCATCATCTAAGAGGAGAAGAGCACTCATCTTGCAGGATAAAGAAGATGAGGATGACGTTACTATCTCTGCTTTTGCCTTGAAGAATTTACAAAGTTTTGAGGATCGAGAGACTAGAGACAAGAAGAGAGATGAAGAGAGAGAAGTGATGAGGAAAGAAGAGGAAGAAGGAAGAACAGAAGAAGAAGAGAGAAGAAGAGAACAAGCAGAAGATGAGGGTCATAATGACCTCATGCAAAGGAAGAAGGACAAGATCATCGTGATACTAGAGAAGAGCAAGAGCAAGAAGAGTACTTTTCTCCACATGAAAGCACTGAGACAAGGGGAGCTGCTTATAGAAAAGGTACTTCTTCACTTGCATTTACTAGTGATGATGTTAGTCGTTCTCCTGCCGATTCAGAGGATGCGTATGCTTCTCATTTTCTTGAAGATGGTAATGAGGCTTCATCTCCAAGTCTGGATGTTTGTGCTGAAATTCCATCATCAGTCAACACTCCTCAAACTAATCATGCTAAAGCAAGTACTCAAACTAATAATTCAGCAGACTTTAAAAGACTGCTTAAGCTCCTTCTTGAGATCAAGGCTCAGGTTTATGGGTTGGGATGTGAATTTCAGACCATGCAGAATGCTCATAGAGCCACTTCAGTTTTTTTGCACGATCAAGTACAAGCCCTCCATCTTCAAGTTCAAGTAAATGTAAAGGGTGAGGATATTGAGCAATTGAAGGTGGATCTGAGGAAGCTGGAGGAGACTGTTAAGTCTATGGAGGATTTTCAACTCGTTTGCATCCCCAAGCAACCTTGATTTTATCCAACTCTTTTTATGATCTCCACTTTTTGCTGATGACAAAAAGGGGGAGAAGTTTGATGCAGATTTGAGCAGTTTTGATTTTGGATTATTTTGGATTTAACCTATCTTATGTTTAGTTGTGGTTTGTACTTTTGACTTTGGACTTTGGACTGATCGATTGCTAAAGTACCTTGATTTGATCTTTTGATACTTGCAATAACTTAGGCCGTGATAATGATTATGGAAGGATAATTATCTTGCAAAACTAACAGGTTTTCTATGATTGCAGAATTGATATTATCCATGTCCTAATCTACTTATCTTTTTGTGATATCTCGTATTGCTTAAGTTTTGTTTTGCAAGGAAAAAGTTTTCAAATTTGCATGAAAGTTTTGTCACCATCAAAAAGGGAGAGATTGTTGAAGAAAACTCCTTTATTGTTTTGAAGTTGACAAAATATTTCCATCAGTTTAGTCTAAAGATTTTCAGACTCAATTGTTAAAGTCTAACGAACTTCAGATTCTATCGTCAAAGTCTAAAGATCTCAAAACTCAAGACTGAAAGTTTACCTTCAATGACAGCTTCTAAACCAACAAAGAGAAGAATTATCTAGATGTGAGTTTATCTTCAAGGATTCGGTTTATATGGTACATAGAAGATCTTACAGCTGGAAATAACACATCAAGATCAATTATTCTTATTGAAATCAATTTGGATAATTAAATATCTGTTGAAAGGTGAAGTACACTTGGAATGTTCTACTTATGGAAACTTAAATCCTGATTGTATGGGCGAGCATGATTGGTGGGCTATCATTACATTTCTTAAATGACTCGAGATCTTCTTTGTTGATTCTGTCCAACGAATAGATTGGAAGAACTCCTTTGAAAAGTGCCAACGGTTATAGAGGCATGAAGGAGTATATAAGGAAGACGCTCAAGTTGTTCGAATGTGTGCGTGAAAGAAAAATTCCAAAGTCGGAAACTCTTAGTTCTTTAGTGTTTCAATCGTTGAGCGTGTCTTGTACTCAAAAGAGAGATCAAACACTTGTGAAACCTTGAGGAAGTATAGTAGAGGTTCTACACTGTATGGTCAAGGACGTGAGTTTGTAAAATTTATTTTGATTTTTAGTGAAATCCAGCCAGTGGGCTGTTAGTGTAGGAGAGTGGACGTAGGCTTGATTTAAGCCGAACCACTATATTCTTTGTGTTTCTATTATCTTTCCTTGAGCTTCTTATCTTATTTTGTAGCTTTATATAATTGCTTATAGTCGCTTTCATCTTCGGTCTATTATTCTCTATAATCAAATTAATTTGTTAAGTCTAGCTAAAATTTCTTTTAACACCTATTCACCCCATCTCTAGGTGTTCTTACTAGCCCTATCAATTGTTTACTGGAACAAGAATATATTTTTTTTACTTTTTATTTCTGTTCCAAATCTATTCCCTGGCTACTTTTCTATTCCAGGTAATAAAAAAATTAATTAACATTACCAAACGGATTTCTACATTTTTTTTTGTTCCAAGAAACAAAAGAATAAAAGAACAAAGAAATTGGCAAGTTGCCATGCATGACCTCATTATTTGAGATTTAGGTTACATTTGTTTCAAGGAAAATAACTTTCAGGAAAAGGTCTTCTCGATTTTCTGACATTTGTTTCACAAAAAAATGAACTAATCATGGAAAATTTTTTCCACCATTGGAAAAACACCTTCAAAAACTGGAAAATATTTTCCATAACTTCTTTCACCTGAATTTTTTTTTCACCAAACACATTTATCTTTTATTTATTTTTTAAAATTGAGTTTTTAATTTATTTTCTTTCTTTTTTTCTTCTTCTTCTTTGGCCTTGGCCGGTTTGCCAACTACGGTAGCAGTCAACGACCCGGCCATTAGTGAGCTTTGGCCTCGCCCTAGGCTGGCAAGTCTTGAGCTTGCTAGATTCTAGCGAGGTTGAGCCTTGCTTAGTCTAGCGAAGCTAAGCTCACCTGAGGTTGGTGAGCTCGGGTCTTACCAAATCTGATGAGCTGGGTCGGCTTGGGCCTCGGCGAGGTAAGGCTTGAGCCTTACCTCGGCTCGCTGAATTAGGCAAGGACCGAGCTCGCTAGCCTCGAGTGAGTTGGGACCATGCCATATGCCAATAAGGCTCAACCTCGTGGGAATCTAGTGAGCTCAAGCCTCATCGACCTAGGGTGAGGCTGGAGTTTGCTAATGGCCGATCACCGGCCATCGTCGTAGCCAGCGACTAGCCAAGGCCAAGGAGGAAGAAGAAGAAAGAGAAGAAAAGAAAAGAAAAAATAAAAGAAAAGACAAGGAAGAAGAATAAAGGAAAGGAAAAAAATTAAAAATTGAAAAATTGATTTAAAAAAATTAAATTAAAATTATTGAAAATAAGTACATGTAGGAAAAGATTTTCCTTATCGAACGGTGAAAAATATTTTCTAGTTTATTTTCAAATTTCAGCCAAACACTAGAAAATATTATTATTTTCCCAAAAGATGGCTTCTTGGAAAACAAAAATGCCATATTTTCTATGGAACGAATGGAGCCTTAATAGAAGTCATCTGATATCGAAAGCAGCAAGCTCCTAAAAGAAATGGACTTAATGCATTTTGCAATTTTTCATCATCTAATACGCACTTTTCTTTTATAAGGGAATCATTCTCCAAAGTCAATAATATGGTAATCGTTTGATATTTGCTAGATTTCTGATGCATTGCTTGGTCATAGCAATTGGACTATGATTCAGAACAAACGGAGCCTTAATAGAAGTCGTCTGATATCGAAAGCAGCAAGCTCCTAAAAGAAATGGACTTAATGCATTTTGCAATTTTTCATCATCTAATACGCACTTTTCTTTTATAAGGGAATCATTCTCCAAAGTCGATAATATGGTAATCGTTTGATATTTGCTAGATTTCTGATGCATTGCTTGGTCATAGCAATTGGACTATGATTCAGAAGCACCCAGCTCAAGCGGGTCATCGTAGCTTCTTCTTATTCTTCTGCACTGGGCTCAAATAGAGTCAAACCCCCGAAAGAAAAGAACTGGTATTTCCTCTATGCTATTTTTGTTGATGCTTTGTTAAATTACCTTAATTTGGGTTGATGGGTTATGTGGGGTTTGATTGGCATTGTTAGTTCTGGCTACGTGTTTTGAGAATTTTGCTATTTCATGTTTGTTGACCCAGTGATTTGATTCCTCTTTTCTTCAAGATTTTGTGTTGTGCGAACACCTCGTTATTGCTCCCACAAACTCCCTATGTCTCTTTATTGCGTGTGGCATTAAGAGGCGATGGCAGCAAGCGCCCAGTCGCCTACACCCTAGCGGTGGCCGCTGCCATCGGCTTCCCTTGCCAAGTCGCCCTTACCCTGGCCTTCCCTATCCTCTCTTTCTCTCTTTCTTGGATTCCACCTCAGAAATTTGCTGAAGAAGAATGACGATGCGACGTTGATGTGGATAGGCATGTCCACATTGTAGTCTAACTGTTGGACAGATTGACTAGCTTGAACAAACAAACATGCAGTTCAAAGACTTGATTGCCAAGAGAAAACATAAGTAGAGGGACGACAAATGCAAGTCAATAAGATTTTATGGACCTCACATGCCATTATACCATTAAAGTCTGTGTTAATCAATCACTAATCGCATGACAATTTAGCTTTCTAGTTTGGCCAGAAAACTATACTCCAGCTCAGAAGCAAAATCAAGTGTAGTGATAGCCAATGGCATTGAACCTCACTTTACATTAAGTTGACAAAGGAAGTTGAATAAACACAACCCCACAAGCACATATATGTGCAAAGTACACATCATTACATAAAAAAACCAAAATTGTCCTAGCATTTAGTAAAAGTCACATGCAGTTTTATCAGTTGCTAATCGAAACATTTCAAGAGAGAAATTCCAGCTCCACTTGCCATGGTGACGCCATCCAAGATAGCCAGCTGCCCAAAAGTGAAGTAAAGTAATGAGTGACCGACTCATAAGTTGAAACTAACACAAATGCTGAGACATTCCAACAACTTTGATTGACTGAAAAATAAATCCCAGACGACTAAATGATTAAGCTTGCCGTTTTTACTACGAAAACAGGTCGACGAGTTGATGTCAAGTAAGCAAACACTTTGATGGAAAATTATTTTCCAAAAATAATGAATAATGGCAGTAACTTGGAGGACGTCATGCCATTAATTTTAGAAACGGAATCCTGCTTGACATGGAAGAAACTATGCATATAAGATGACTTCTATAAACCACTTGCAGTGAATGACACTCGCTTTACATTTGACTCCAACAACTTAAGAGGGAAACTGTAAATAATTTTTATTTGTTCTTATCTCTTACTTGAAGATAGAGTATTGAGAGTACAGGAGTTATTCATCAAAGGACTTAATTTCTCCTCTCATCTCACCGTGAATGGCCTTACACATAAAGGTCGTCATCATGCAGATCCTTATTTGAAGATGGTTTTAATGGTCATGCCACCAATGCGGAGGTACCTCATCTACTTGAGATTGATCTGTAACAAAGTATGTCCAATGACTCGTAACAGAGCTCCAAGGATTCATCCTCCATCACTTACTTTGTAACATACAAAATTTCTTTTGCTAGTTATTGTTGCGAAATATCAAATTTAGAGAAACATTTAATTTAACGTTACCATAATCATTCATCCAAGTTATTTTCCAAGATTTCAAAAGCTTGGGTAAACGCTAATGATATATTGAGTCAAGAGTTCATGACAAAGACTAACAGAAATTCAGAGGAAAATTCAAGCCCGAAATTATAAATTACGCAGGGGATAGACTCTATATCTCAAAAGAGCTTAGATAGTTCACAAAACTTAAAAGGAGGTACTCACGTGTGGTTTCGAATATGTCCCTTGCAGGTTAGTGAACTTGTCTGAAGTAGCGTTCCCTGCATATATATATAATATGTAAAATTTAATTAGAAACAAAAATTGGGAAAGAAAAGAAAAAATAACCGTAAGATCATAATCAAGGGAGTAAAAGCAGAATGATAGGAAAGTTGCGTGTTCTTTGAAGAGCGCTTGAGGGGCATTACTCTCCTTCCTCCTTACTGATAGCAAAGTTGTAGATTGATGGCTAAGTTGCATCTATCATATTCCACCTGATTTAATATCCGATTCCACTGAAATACAATAATTCCTAGTTTGACCTTTCCTCTATAGCCACAAACCCCCCATTGCATATCGTCTCAGTTCCACAAAAAAAAAAAAAAAAATTACCTTATGTTGATAATTAACCACCCACATTGTCAACTAGGATGCCATTGTCGCGTTTAACGGTGATTCAATGGCCATGTCAGCAGTTTTTTAAAGAAACATGAAAATAATAGTATATAGTTCAAAGGCTTAATTCAAAAGAGAACAAAGTTTAGGGAGCATATTGGATATATTACAAACATTTGAGATCTATTTGTGTCTTCAACTCTCTTTTTATGCCATAGACTTTCAAATTCAATACAATATTTACTTAGAAAGTCACTTTTTGTTTGTTAGATAATTTGAATTTAATTTCTTTTTACTTTGACGCCGAGTTTGTTATGACAATGCTATATTAGTCATATAAATTCTTTGCTTTTAGTTTACTTTTCTCTTACCGTTCAATTGGTTGATGACATATACTTTAGTGATATTTTTAATGTAGTTTTCTTTTTATTACAATTTTCCTCTAATTTTGTTACCTGGGGGGACAAGTTTTCTGTCTATTCATTTTATACTGCTATGACGAAGCATGATATTATATTTCTTTATAAAAATTCATGGCATTTCTTCACTTGTTAATCGTAATTAAGCTAACTGTAAGAAAAATAAAAAAGATAGAAGAAAAATTGACGAGTGTTAGGTGGAGAACGTGTCAATGTCAACTTCTCATAAAGCACTACACGTACGCACTGTCACACATTTATTTAATTAAACTAGATAAGAGCAGATTGAGTTATTTTCTGATGTAAAAAATGAGGATATGCATCTCTAGAAGTGAATGGGAAGAACTGAAAAAATGTTGGCTGATTGTTTGAAAGGAGACAACCAAATAAAGATATGGGAAGGGAAATGAATGATAAGAAAATAAGGCATAGTACGAGAGGAAAGGGAGAGCGTACCAAGTGCTAACGACTATAGGAGGTCTCCTCGAATATAGGCGCGGGTAGGAGTCCCAACACCGCTGGCAAAATTCCGAAAACTCAGGACCATCGCCTAACTTTGGGCATGCATGAACATGGAGATGACACCTGTTTGGCAAACCAGGCAAATCTTGCAGTGATTCGCAATGGCCAGCACTAAAATTCCGCAATTTACGTAGCTTTGACAGATCAGGTAACCTTTCTATGGAGCCGCAATTCTCAATTAATAATTCCTCCAGCGATTCCATTTTTTCCAAATCTTGAATCTCGATTAGCTGGGAGCACCAAATGATCCTTAGCTTCTCGAGCTTCTTTAAGCTTGATAGACCCGAGAGCCTCACTAGCGATTTACAGTCACGCACTTCTAAAAGATGGAGACTCTCAAGAAGTTTGAACTCGATCTCTGTCAATCCCCATTCCAAGAGTGATAACTTAGGCAAACATCTCAATTCGGAGAGGAGGGGCTGCTCTATCGGTGACTTGACACCAGTTAATTCCAAACTACGAAGACCTAGAGGAAGCCTTGGCAGAGATCGAGGATCATCACAAATTATGTGAAGTTCCCTAAGCATAGGAGGCCATGTGATATCTATATTATTACCATCATAGTAGGTCAAACATTGAAGATTCTCCAACATCTGTATGGCCTTCGGCAGCTCTCTTATTTTACTTTGTTTCGTATTTAAGATCTTCAGCCTTTTAAGATATCCAATAGAAGTAGGCAGTTTTATTATCTTTGTGTTGAACAAGTTTAAGCGGAGCAATAATTCTAGTCCTCCAATAGAGTTTGGTAACTCCCTTATCTGAGTTAATGATAGGTTCAGATCCTCTAAATTTTTGAGATCTTCAAGAGAGTCAGGTAACTCTCTTATTTTACTCCCTAGCAAAGATAAGCGCTGCAGTCTTTTAAGACATCCAGTGGAAGCAGGAAGTGTTGTAATCTCGGTATACTGCAAGTCTAAGTCAAGCAATGATTCTAGTCCTCCAATGGAGTTTGCTAGCTCCCTTATTCGAGTGCGTCCTAGATTCATTTTCTCCAACCTTTTGAGATCTACAATAGAATCCGGTAACTCTCTAATTCTTGTGTTGAACAAATTCAATTTGAGCAATGATCTCAATTTTCCAATGGAGTCTGGAAGCTTTCTAAGGCGATAACAATGCACTAAGGAAAAGCTCATCAAGCCTGCCATCTCTCCAACAGATGGATGAAGCTCTCGCATAAACTGCCCTTCTAGCTTTAGACTTGACAGGTTCTTTAGATGGCATATCGTAGAAGGCACTGCGCATAGGTCAAAATGAGGGCTTCTAGACAACTTTGAAGGCTGAACTTTGGCTGCAATTATTTCCAAGCGCTTTAGGTGCTTTAGCTTACTAATAGAGCTACCAATTTTTGGTGACTCTGGACAATGTTCAGCAAAAACTAGTATCCTCAAATTCAAGCATGTTGAGATGTCAGGAGCTGTTATGAGACGGCATCTTATGAGATGTATAACTTTCAATTCACAATTTGCCTACAAAACAAACTAGAATTAGAAAAGTAAGGTGAGGCAAATGGCAACAAAGTTATATATGTGATATGAAATTATACCAAGCATGGGCCCCATCCATTCCAATTCTCTGGAATTTCACTGTCTGAAAGCTTGAGCACGACTAATTTTCCTAAATGGAGATTAACAACTTGCAACTCTGAAGGGCAACGATGCCAAGAGAGCCATCTTAAACTGGAGAAAAGATTCTTAAAGTCCCCTACCAAGTTTCCCCCCTCTAGTTCCAACAACCTTAAGCTAGGCAGTCTTGAAAACTCTTCACTTGTAAAGTCATGCTCTTTTGGAAGTCCAATTAATTTGAGTGCTATGATGTTTTCCGTTCCCTGATAACATGAATAGACATGAGTGAACTTTCTATGATGAAGAAAAAGAGTGCATTCCATTAAATATATATATTGCATAGACTTGTTCTATAAATAAACCATTATGTTTGCATCTACTTTTAGATTGTAAATGTAAGCTATTGATATTTTTTGGTAGATATAAACTATGATATTGCCTTCATTTCACTCAAATTCACAAGTTTAGATTTTGGGGATGAGCAACACAAACGTAAGAGCACATCCAAGAATAAATTCTAATCTTCGAGCTTATGTTCCTTGATCTAAAAAACAGTAACTGTAAATAAATCTTACCCTTCCACTATGTACTGCTTCCAACGCACTATGGGAACACCATAGTCTACTACATTTTTCATGAACAATGTCTTCCTGTCGAACAATATCTCTTCCAAGGTCTCGGAGCAAGTCATGCATCAATAGTCTATCTTCATCATCAACCTTTATTAAAGATTTCCGGGTAAGGACAATGATATTACTTCTTGGGTAGAACTCCAATGCTTTCCACATATAATGTGGATAGATTGTTTTTTCACCGATAAAGTAACATGCAATATCAAGAAAAATTTGTCTTTGTGCATTGTCTAGCATCTCAAAGCTAATGTATAATTTGTGACGGACTTTCTGATTTGGAACTGAATTTAATTTCTTCAATGTATCTTTCCAAAATCGTTTACCTTGGCAATAAAGAGAGGAACCGATAACCTCAAGAGTCAAGGGAAGTCCATCAACTTTGAGAGCAATCTGGCGAGAAATATCATAATAGTCGTGTGGAGGGGAATCGATTCCGAAAGCATGCTTACAGAAAAGCTGAAGAGCGTGCATATGGCACAATTCTCTCATTTGATAGACTTTAAACTCTTCGAAATGCGGTTGGACATTATTTTCTCGATTCTCCTCTCCAATTTGCAAAAAGTTAATGTCTCTTGTTGTAATAATAATTATGCTCCCTGGACCAAACCAATTAGGCTTTTCTGCAAGTTTTGAGAGCTGGTCCCTTTCATCTAGGTCATCGAGAACAATGAAGACTTTCTTGCGGCGAAATCTCATTTTAATTTGATAAATCCCTGCATCAGAGTCAAAAACTCCGGTGGATTGGAGTTGAGAATTTCTGACAATAATTGTTTTTGCAATTGAATGTCTTTGTCACCCTGTGAAACTTCTCGAACATTCAAAATAAAGCTGCACCCATCAAATCGATTATGAATTTGGTTAAAGATAGATTATGAATTTGGTTAAAGATAGCTTTGGCAAGAGTCGTCTTACCAATGCCCCCAATTCCATGGATTACTAGATAACGTACATCAAGAGAATTCATCTATTAGGCTCATGACATCTTCAACATGATCCTGCATTCCGACTAAATAATCAGGCAGCTTTTTGTCTCTTTTATTCAGCTTGATTGAAACTTCAGCAACGATTAATCTAATGAGTTCGCCGTGACTGCCATATTTGATAAAAGGGTCTAGTAAGAAACATCCAAATAGAATATTATACTATCAAGCTCAAGAGTATTATGAATTAAACATAGACCAACCGCGGAGAAGGGGCGGGGGCGCCCAAAAAAAATTGCAATTATAATCTGTGGAGATATAGGAAGAAAATCAACTATATGTGAACTGCCCCTCTCCTCGTCAAAAAAGTATAATAATTTCTATAATATACAAAATAATCTCACGTATACTTTCAAGATCTAGCTCTTTTTTCAGAAAAATCAACCAAAATCCAGTCAATTTACTTAAAACGAATTGCAATTGTGTATTATACTATGGTTAAACATGTAAATTTTTAAGATAAGAGCGAAATCTTAAACTTTGTAAAAGATGCTTCCGCATCCATAAATTATAAAAATCGAAACCTTTGAATTTCTTCCTTTAGTGTGTGCTCAGTTGCCTAGTTTTGCGTAAAGTAAAATAGTAATAGCTAGAACAATTGCTTTATAAAATCAAACCTACATAACATTGATTTAGAAGTTAAGAAAAGGTGTTTTTATTCAATGTAAAAGATGCAAATTGAATAACGAATTCAGATTGGATTTGTCATGTCGTAATGGAGGATTCATCTAATTTTGAAAGGAATTGATTTAATTGGGTGTAAAATTCATCTACTTTTGAAAGGAATCGATTTAATTGAGTGGATGAGTGTTGAATAGTTTATATATATGTGTCGGATTGAGTGAGAATTTGGTGAAAAAGAGAACAATGGGTAGTGGTAAATGTTAATGCAAGGATGATAATATTTCGTATTGTTTAAAGTTATATTAGTTAAATATCTAATTAAAAAAAAAGCTCAAACCTTACCCGGTATCTTTGAGATCCCACCCTTTGATACGAGCGACCTGCTTCAAAGTATCGACCTGCTTCAAAGTATCCTTCCATCGCTGCACGATCTCACAACCGAATTTCTCTTCGTGCTTCTGTAGAGCATCATGGTACAGCTCAGATTTAAGCTTGACATCTCTCGGTTCCACGTCAAAGAAAATTGGTAGAATCATCGCTTTGCAATCTATCATGTATGCAAGCTCGAGAAGACACCACGCACTGGACGCATAGTTTCTAGAGAAGATAGGGATACAGATTGTGGAGCTCTTGATTGCATGCTCCAATTCGCCCCCAATCACTTCGCCCTTTCTAATCTCTTCATCATCTCGGAAAACACGAATACCAGCTCCATCCATGGCGTGATAGAGGCAGTCGGTAAAGTTCATGCGAGTATCGGGCCCTCTGAAATTCAAGAACACCTCATATTCAGCCCCTAGTGATGACTCGGCATTGCCTCTATTCATCGACAACACCTTGAATTCAGCCCCTGACTGGACATCACTACTATCAGTTGACGCTGTTGGTCCATCTGAATATTTTCTCTTTGCCATCTTCTGGAGCTAAAGTATAGTGATCGAGTTTAATAATGAGGAGGGATGTAAAAGAGCAGTGTCTAATCCATACAATTCTGAAGTATTTATGGACGAGCCAAAGAATCATTGGGAAGTATCCTTCGCTACGTTGGGCATTTTCTTGCAAGAACCGAGTAAATTTCCTACAATAGAAAATTATATTTTATGCTATCCTAGTTAATAATATGAGTTTCATTACCCTCCAAAACAGATAATACAAAATTCCAATTGATTTGACCTTCCAAATTATTAAACTAAGAACTTCCCCCCAAGTCACAACAGGACGGAGGCTACTTAATTCAGACGGCCAACAATGCACCGATGCTTGCGAACTTTCATAGATCCCTATCATCAGACATTCCTTCGTTTTTTCCATCTATGATTCGTTCTATTAGTTCAATTTCGAATCTGATTTGGCAAATTCGTCTCGTTTATTCACACCGTGAAACTAGAAGACTCATTTGAGCTTGAAGTTTGTGATTTGGGTCTAAATACGACTAAACTGTTGTTTTAAAGGTAATATGTAATGGATTCTCCAATCAATTTCATTTTTCGTTAAACATCAGAATTTCTTTTAAGTGATTTTCCGCAAAATCAACCATAAGAAAACAACTCATTTTTCCTGGAAACAAATTTCTTGAATATATTTTCCATTGATCAGCAAGTATATCAATTGATTTCACTTCACATTCTAATCAGTAAATATGAGTTTGATTACCCTTCAAAATAGAAAATATCTAAATTCAATTAGTTCCACTTCACGCCTTAATTTATTAATCTAAAAACTTTTGCCCGCACTAGATAAATTCAATCAGATGCGTTGGGTCGGGCGTAGAAAGACGTGCATTTGAGTAGTTAATTAAAAAAAAAATATATGTATGTATATATGTATGTATATGTCAGCTAAGTGTCCCTATTTCATAAAACGATAGTTTCATAAAAAGTTCAAAAGCTTTTGCAATTCTGCCACCGTCTTGCGTTATCTTCCCCCGTGTCACAACAGGGCAAAGGCTATCCGATTCAGACAGCTGACAATGCACCAGATGCACGAACCCCTTCCCTAATTTCAAACCGAGAAAACAAACGGAAGATGTACTCTAAAATAATACATACTTGTGGTGGGAAGGCACGGCCTCCAGGACCCAGTCAATTGACAAAAACAAGGGATGTAAAGACAAAACTTGTTCACACTGACACCTAAATTTTTAATTTTTTTTTTCAAATTATTTATCGCATGAAAAATTTAGGAATTGAATTCAACCCCTAAACAAAAATATCACTTGCATTATTCACATTTGCATGGATCATCGTACATGACCTAGTCACACAACTTCTCTATGATCCACAACGGACTGATGCGCATAAGATCACTCTTTGTCGCACAATGCCTCCACGGACAAGCGTGCATAGGATCATCTCCTATAGATCCCGATCAATTATTTAGAAAGAAAGAAAGGCAATCCCGATTGGCAAATCGAGAATTTGGTCTTGAAAAGATCAATTGGGAGGCAGTTTGGTCTTTCTTTCCCAAGATTCTGGAAGATCCAAAGTGATACTTCGTATGATAGCTGGCCAATATTGGAGAGAGATTTCAACTATTGATTGGCATATGCACAAATTAAGCGGTTCTCTCCCAATGAAGAGCTGCGAATCCGAGTCACAATGAGGGAAAGGGGGAGAGCTAGATTATACATAAGCAATTTGGAAAGAAATAAAGAAGTGAAACAAATCCGGCGTTGAAGGAGAAAAACGTGATTTGTGGGTGTCTATCCTTTCCTTCTACATATTGACTCGTCCATCCCCATAATACGAAGATTCCTTTGGGCAAGATTAATCTAGAAAGGAAAAGAATCAATAGAGAAAGGAATCAATGGAATATTGGTGAGAGATTGATGGAATGGGCTGGCCAATGGCGAGTGAATGTGGACACATTCAAGGCACTATGAACAAAAGCAAAAAATGAAACCAAATGCGAGTGTTAATTTGGAAGTGAATTAGAAAGATTCACTTTTTGCTTCGCTTGCTCTTCATGGCTTCTCATTTAATATAAGGTAAGTCGAGGTGCGGTAATTCATTCTTGGTTTGATTCAAGAAGAGACGACCACCAGCGAGAGAGGACTGGAGATCATCGGAGACCTATAGTAACATCATCTCAAGCATAATCACGCATCACTTCTTTTTAGGAACGTGATAGATTTGGAATCCTCATGCTTGAGTTGGTCAAATGCAACATAGTTGTGCTCTTTGTCGTATATGAGGCACATCCTTAGATCGTCTTCATGAGTCACCAATTCCATGGGCTTCATTTAAGTATTGTTGATGACATGTAAATTAGCACAAGGAAAATAGGAAATAGGTATTTTTCGGCAACAGCGAGATGACTGGTCCCCAGGCAAATATGCTATAATGAAATCACTTTTAAATTCATGGCTTTTTGTTTGATGACTTCATTATATAAGCCCTTTTTTTCTTGAAGATACAGGATTCCAAAATCAACTTGATGCGACGTTCCAAAGTCAACTTCCTCCCCAAATTTAATTGTCAGCACGCGTGCATAATATATTTGAGTTGATTAGGTAACATTAAACTACCTCGTTTGAGGCTTAATGCAGACTTGGCATCTCCCACACATACCTAGAGGATATTCGCTCCTTTTGAGGAAGATAAAGATATAAGGGAAAATTGAGGCGCCACGAGTAAATAAAAAAAAAAAACACACACACACACACAAACTTGTGGACTATGTAGCATCGACACGAACACACAACACACGATATGACACGACACGCTGACATATCATTTCTTAAAAATAGAGAATTCCAGCACGTTTCGACACGTATATTTTATATATAAATACATAAATAAATGATAATAATAAGAGCATAAAATTAATTTACACTAAAAATATTAATTCATATTATTCATTATTTTAATTTGTTACAATAATAAATAAAATTCAGAGGGAAAAAATATCGTTTAAAGAAAAATGCTGGAATGATATTTTAAATTTTTTTTATTTATCATATATAGCATTTTTTTTATTACTTCTCTCATAGTAAAAGACTTTTTAAAAAAAATAAAAAAATTCTAAAAACTAAAAAAGAGAGGAAAATAGGTAGGGTCGTGGCTGTGCATGTCAGTGCCACTGCCCCTAGCCTCATCAGCGGCATGCCCAGCCATCGTCGGAGGGGGCCGGCAACCTAGGCGACGAAGGGAGGGCAACCCTCGCCGACCCTAGCGAGGCCCGGGCGAGGTTCGCCTAGATCTAGGTGACACGTTGGCTGGGGCCAGCGAGGATTGCCTAGATCTAGGCAATGCCGATCCTCACCTGTGGCCGATGAGCCTCCCAGCCCTAGGCGAGGGCTGGCGACCATCACTAGGCCTGAGTGAGGGTGCGGCGTTGCCCAGACTAGGTGAGCCTCGCTCGAGCCTCGGCCAAGGCATCACCCAGACTTGGGCTTGCCTTGCCGACCCTTGCCTGGCCGACGATGGCCTCGCTTGGCCCATCGAGGACCGCCCCCCTGCCAGTTATGGGCGGCGAGATTGCTGGCCTCCTCCAACGGTGGTAGCGGCAGCAACGCCCAACCACCAGCCCTCCCTCTTTCTTTCTTTCTTTTTTTTGTATATTTATATTTTGACCACTCAAGTATTGAAATTTTTTAAAATTGACCATGTGAGTGTCGAAATCGCATGTTGGAATTCTAGACTCGAGTGTCAAAGAGAGTTGACCATGTGTCGGATTTTCCGACACTCGTTGATCTCGTGTCAAAGCGTGTTGGACGTGTGTCGGAGTGTTGGACACAACACGAAGGCTCTTGGAGAGTGTCGGTGCTACATAGCTTGTGAGCTTGCCAACAAAATATCCATTGGATAGGCGGGGCAGCCTCCAATGGTTCATGCCTTCATTAGGTAAGCCCTTTGTCTTGAAGATGCAATGTTCCAAAGTCAACTTTCTCTCCAAATTTAAAACTTAGCACGCCTACATGCAACAAATAGGCATATATACTTTAGTTGATTAGGTGATTGACGATTTTTCTGGAATTGGGAGTGATTATTTTCTTTTAATTTCTGTTTTTAGGATTTGAAATGTGAAATACATTAGTGAAAGCCAGCAACCATTATAATAGGACGAGACTAAATCACTTCACACAGAGAGTTAATACAAATATCAGCCCTAATCAAAAAAGAAGGAAAGGCAAAAATTTATCCCAAAAACATTGGTTGGGTTGAGCAATGGTGTGGTATGTAATGGATGCCAATCTAACTAGTAACCGAGCTAAGTCGAGTTAAATATAATTTACTACCCAACTATTACTCATTAAGAACAAGAAAAAAAAAATTGCGATTAGTACATAAGATAGTTATGTGCGAAGTGATTCTGCACTTAGAAATTTTTTATGCTATTTTCCAAACTTGGGCTTAGCCTCTTTATTAGAATACGTACACTAATTATAGAGCAAAAGGCACGCAATACCCTAATAATTCTGCACCAATTTTGTCATTATTGAAATATACCCATCACTTGACAATAGAGTTTATATATTCATTATATACATGTGGTCTCCTTTACCTATTAGCTCAAGCTTTTGAGTTTGACTTTCTAACTTGATATCAGAGTTAGATGCTACCCTTTAATGGAATAATTAAATATTAAAGTGTGTCTTCATTTAATAGTTTACACCTTTAGAGCAGTGGGTTCAAGAGGTGTCTATTTGCCTCCTAGTTATATATTTCCACGGTTAGTACTAGTTAAAAAGACTACACTAAGCGTGAGACAAAGTAATATATATCAATTTGCCTTCCCTAGAGAAAAATATTAAGTTGTGTAGAAGATCTTATAAATATCAATCATATTTGTTTATTTATGCGAGCAATGGAAGGAAAGAAGGTGTCCTGAAAGACGAAATTTGATGGGAGACTATCAAATTGACTGAGTTATAACAAGTCAGGGAATCTTGAAGCCACCAGTCATGGAATTTACCCCCTGTAGTCAGAAAGAACACTCGAGACATGCGACGTTCAAGGCTACTACTCTGGAATTTTGGATGGTTTTCTCGGCCAAAATTGTGCCCCCGGCACCGTGACTGAACTTAAGCTGAGACGGTACCGTGAAGGGGACCACACACTAAGAGTGTAGCTCTGACAGTTCGCACAATTTCGATGGCCACATTCATGGAGAAATTCAACTTCTGTATTGTACACCTTGAATAAGATGGTATGTCAACCACGAAATTTAATCAAAGAACTTGTTTTGAGAAAATAAACGTTTGCTTCTTATTCGATCTACTAGTCCAACATATGATTCTATAGCCTGTAAATACCTATAAATACAGTTTCGACACTCAAAGAGTCTCTACCATCTAGTATTCTTCGTCTATATTTGTTCAGTCACCTGTAGGATAGTGAAAAAGAAATGTCTCTTGAGATTTCTGCAATCCCATCTTCTTCTCCTGCTCAAGAAACAAGCCGCATCGCGGAACGCCAGTCAGCAAATTTTTATCCAGGTATATGGGGGGATTATCTTCTCAAATATGTTTATGACAAAAACTCGATGGCATCATCTAAGTTCTTTTTATTGGATTATATTCATATAAAAAAATTTCCACCGTTATGTTTTCTGAAAACTGAGGGTATAAAACATAATATTATTGAATGATTGGGCACCATCCCACAGCATTTGATAAAGAAAAAGGAAAGAAGTTCCAGTTGATTTGAAACTCCGGATTGGTCCTTACATGATTCAAAATTTCTATGTGAACCTTGTCGCATGCACAAAGTGTTGTAGATACTATTACCTCTAATTGATGTGATGAAGATATCTTTGGCATAGATTTATGTCATATATTTGTTATGATTCCCTCGATTGATACTATATATTGTGGAATCATTTTTTTCTTCTTGTCTGTATATTCTTGCCTGGTTTCTTTAGGCTCTGTGTACTATGAATAGGGTGGTACACATACATCTTTGCTATGAGAAAGCAATACATCTTTCTACCCTTTTCTTCCTCCATCTAGCTTTCCATCAATTTTTATTTTGTGACATAATATTAGAGCCTCTCGCTCTAAACTAGCTTCCGCATACCTTTCTTTACCTTACAAGAAAAATGTCCAAAAATTAGAATGTCAATTCCGACGCATCACATAACCCCAATGACCCACCTTCAGATCCACGCATCGATATACCTAGTGTGACTAAAGAGAACCAGACAAGGGAAGAGCAACACGGACGGCCAGATTAGGTTCAACATGGGCAACCTTTCCCATGGCCAGCTCCACTTCAAGCCCATTGAGAGCAATTTTTCTTGGGCCCATTCGTCCAGTGGGTTCTTGTTCAAGTTCAGCCCATACAGGGCCAGGCAAATCCATCAAGCTCAGCCCAAGGAATTTCTACAGAGAATAGTGGGCCAGGAGGAGGCCCACATCTTGCTACTGAGCCCAATCCAGTTCTTGGACCGGGTTGGCCTTTTCTGAACCAAACTGGTTCAGGTCCGCTTGGTTTTGGGGCAAATCCGGCTCCAGTTTTCAGCCCTATTTTTTTTTTCTTTTGCAAGCACTGTTAATGGCCAACCAAAGCCCGGCAACCCTCCCTATACTTTTGTCGCTAACGGCCCAAGACTCCGTCTGATCTTCTTACAACTCTTGGGACCAAAGAACTACTCCATTTGGTCCCAAGAACTCCGACGATCTTCTTACAACTCTTAGGACCAGAGAACTACTCCATTTGGTCCTAAGAACTCCGATGAGCACTTGTCACAAAGTATGATATCCCGAAATTTAGCACATATTTCGAAATATGTGAAATGGTTATTTCATCGATGCACTTATGGTTATTTTACTTTGAATTGATCACTTACGAATTAACTAATCTATTGGGTGAGATCATAAAGAGTTAAAACACGAAAGACCAAAGAATTGAATCAAGAATTGACCACCCGACCAAAAGGATCGACAAGGATCAATACAACGTTGTTGTAAGTCTATTAGCAAATGAATATAAATCGATGGGAATGAAGTCCGTAGTCAGTTCGCTAGTGATTCCACATAATTACGACATTCTCGTTGAACGACAATAAATGATTTTCTATTGATATTGTACACAGGGTACGTAATTGAACTATCGCAATTACATGATAACCGAAGGTCGTCCACGATTCAAAGAGGTACAAATGTGGATCGAAAATTATCGACCACAGGTCAACCGCACGAAAGCCACCCAATAGTTTAGGTTGTACTAAAGTCGCTTTTAATCGACTTTTAATCATGAAGTTTAATTTGATTTCGGGTATCGAACTTTCAAGGGTCGCAAAAGTAATTTATTAGACGTTGCCTCATTGTTCGTTGAATTATCAGCAAGTTCGAAATTTTGGGAAAATAAATTATCGAACGAAAAATTGGAAACCAAAAAGGGAACCAGACCAGTGGCAAGGTTGTAATTTTTGGGCCAATAAGCTTGTTTTTATGAAATTGGAAATAAATAAAAAAAAATAGAGGGGACATGGTGAGGAGGAATTTAGGGAGAGTTGGTGTGAGGATTGAGTGGTTTTTTAGGAAAAATCTTGAGAAATATTTATACCTCTCTCTCCTTCCCCCTCCCCCATGCCCGAGTGGCCATGTAATCAAAGCATTGAGTGTTCATACTTCTTAAAGGATCCAGTTAATTTCACTAAATCATGATTATTCCTTTTCTTTCTTTCATAGTAATCATTCGCTTGCCTGAAAATGAAGTTCAAGAACTCAACTGGCCAAAATAGATAAAATAATAGCTTCAAGACTCAATTGAGCATTTTACCTTTATACCTCTGTTTATACCGTAGACTTTCTATCTTTATACAATATTTACTTATCAAGTCACTTTTTGTTTGTTCGATAACTTGAGTTTAACCTCTTTTAGCTTCAATGCCGACCTTGTGACCATGTTATGTAAGTTATAAAAACCCCTTTAGTTTAATTGGCTCTAACCTACCAATTGGTTGACGACATGTAGGCTCCGTTTGACTAGGCTTGGGACCCCGATGCTCGTGCTTGGATCCCTGGCACCCGAGCTCAGGTCCATCAAAAGCGGGCTCAGGTCTATGGAGACCGGGCCTAGGTCCATGGAGGCCAGGTGGACCATATTTTAATACTAAATGTATATTTTGGTCTCTGTTAATGAACAAATGCGAGTTGGGGGCCCATCACACGTTTTCATGTAAATGTGGTGCTACACAAATGTTTCTCAAGAAGCAGCATTAACAAGCTAGGCAAATTCAATCTCATGTTTCACTATACAAGAGGATGATGCACAATAAAACTTCTTTATTTTGACAATCACAAATACACTAATTCTTTCTCCTCCTTACACTTCCTTTCACTCCGTTGTAGTACTCCGAGAGAGAGAAAGAGAGAGCTTATGCCAGAGCGAGCTAATAAGCAAAATAATTACACATGTGAAGATGACCCATAGAATTGACCTAATAATATCCATACTATAAAAGGTCTCCCGGTACTAATAAATAACAAAATAAAAAGAAAGAATACATGAGTATTTTGGCAGTAGAGCTCAATAAAATGTTTCACTGAATATGGTCTCCTTTACTTAAAAAATCTCATTCATGCTTTTTGAAGATTTGCACTCTTCATCATGAGTGCATTTCCAAATTTTTCATTCTCAATTAGACAGTCAAAAATCGATCCAAGATGTAACTTCATCATATTCATTCAGTGTGCCTCCTAGGGCATCATTGCTCAAAAGGGGAAACCCTCAAATCAGTATTACCAGAAGAGAATCGAGTCCAATGTACTTTCAGTAAAATTAACTAATTAGAATGCACTTCACCATGATATCACATAATATAGCATTAGATAGTGAAAACTCTCTCAAAATGGAGGGTCGTGACAGAGTGGAACGTGTCCCGATCGGGTTGCATGAACTCTTCCAGGAAGATGCAGGTTTATGCAACCGCTGCTATGTGGATGGTATGCGAGGCAGGGTCTTTTGGGTGGAAAATATCGCAGTCTGTTTCGAGCTGTTTGCTGTAGCATCATTCGGATAAAATAACCAAGTCAGAGTGTATAAGAGATTCATAATCAAACTGAGACTTCATGTCCATGTAATGTAAAAATTACCAGAGCTACCTTAAACGAAGAGGCCAGACTTACCAGTACAGCGCATCGGTGCCGTGGCTCATGCGAGCAATGCAACCGTTATCCGGGAAGTTCGTGGCCACCAACGCATCGAGTGCCCTGTCAATTCGGCCCTAGCGCCCAACCCGGCTCCGAGCGTATCCGATGTACACTGCACATTCACCTTAAAGCCATCTAAGCCTACGCATGCCTGCCACCAAGGCGCTATGTTGTGTGAGAGGTGGATTAAGAGAAAATGATCATTTTTCGGTACTTTAAAAGTGTTTTTTTCGTTGACTGAAAATCTTTTCCTTGATTGATCTGTTTTAATGCACAATTTTTTTCTGACATTTATTTTTTGCGAAACAAATAGAGTCATAATGATCTTTTTTGGTGTAGTTTTTTTTTTTTTATCATGATTTTCCTTTAATTTTGTCACCTGGTGGAGACGATCATTTGTCTACTTATTTTATATTATTACGATGAAGCTTGATGTGATTTTTCTTTCAAAAATAAATTATGGCATTTCTTTACTCGGTAATCATAATCAAGTTAGCCTAAGAAAAGAAAGAAGTAGAAGAAAAATTGCCAGTTGTTAGGAGGAGAAAGTGTCAATGTCAACTTTTCATAGACCAGTACGGACCGCCACGCATTTATTTAATTAAACTAGATAAGATTAAACTGAGCTATTGTGTAATGTGCACCATGTGGACATGCATCTCTAGAGGTGAACAGGAAGAACTAATAAAAGTTGGTTAATTGGTTGAGAGGAGACTATAACGAATGGGAAGGACAAAGGATGCAAAGTACGTGTGAAATGGGAAAGAGTGTCACGTTCAAATCCATGTTCAAATAAACATACCCATCCACCTTGGAGATAGGCCTGGGTTAGATTTCTGGCACCATTTGCAATACATGTCAAAGTCATAAGACACGCCTAACACTGAGCATGGATGAACAACGCGATGGCAATTATCTGGCACATTAGGCAAACCTTGTAGCGAGTCAAAGCGACTTACGCTCAAGTATCCCAATTTATGTAGTTTTGGTAGATTAGGTTACCTTTTTATAAAGCTCAGGTTATCAATTCTTAATATTTGCAGTGATTCACATTGATTTACAGACGGACTTGATAACTTGCATAGTTCTGATTGATTAGTTAACCTTTCTATGGAGCTGGATTCATCAATAAAAATAATTCATGGACTCAATTGAATATTTTATAAAAGTTCGAGATCTATTCGTGCCTTTATCCCTCTTTTTATACCCTAGAATTTCTATCCTAATACTATATTTAATTATTAGATCATTTCTTTTAGCTTCAACGCCGAATTTGTTATGACCATGCTACGTCAGTTTTATAGATCCTCTGCTTTAGTTCAATCTTCTCTTACCTTTGAATCGATACACTTCAGTGATATTTTTTCTAGAGAGAATTACCAAAAAAATCATACACCTATTGAAATTATGCTAATTTAGTCTTAAACTTTTTTTTTTTAATCCATTCAGTCCCAAACCTTTTGCAATTATGCCAGTTTATTCCATCTGACCAAATTTAGCCAGCCAACGCTAACATGGACACTGGTTGACATCGGCCATTTAGCGAACGCTGACGTGGCATTTTTTTTCATCCATCTTCTCCTTCCTCTCTCACACGAATGCACGCACGCACACATGCATATAGGCACAGCTCCCTTAAAGGCACAAATGAAGAATTCTTCTTGATTGTGATCACTAATGGTACTTACTTAGTTGCAATTAGAATCCCTTTGCGATTTCCATATTTATGTACTTTGTAGTAATTTCACTCTTCATTATTACTTGGAGGATGCCTATATATTTATATTAAGGCTAGAAAAATTCTGCCTTTTCTGTTTCCATTTAGTAAAAAGCTATTAGTTTCAGGACTCTCCTCTTCCATTTACTTATAATCTTATGGATTACTCGACTTATCTCTGTTGATTTCTATTAACTTTGCCAGTCCAATAGACATCAATGTAGGTGTGGTCATGTTAGGCCTTTTATTTGGAGTGTATCCGATATTTAGTCTACCTAAATGAACTATTAAATTATAACGTTTCTGCAATTTATGTTATTAGTTTTGTTCTTCCAATATCATGCACACACATATCATTGTGGGCCAATGTAGGTTGATATGATATTTGCGTTCAAGGTTTAATCATAAGCTGAGATTAATTTTCATGACATTCCATATTTTTAGTGCCTCCGGCGCCTGTACAATGAGAGATGCATAATGCATGGGTTCAGCAGCTCGAAGCACTTTTCAACCATCCTTGCGGTTGTCATGAGAATGGGTCATGATTTGAGAAGGGGCGTCACTTGGAAAATCATCGCAGCAGCCAACTCAGGGATTGCAATAATTGTCAACACTTATTGAGACCAACATTTGCTACTTCCGTCCCTCTCGATTTGTCAATTTCTCTTGCTTTTTGTTCAAGTGTGAACACTTTGGAATTGCAATTCAATTCATTGATCTACTTAAAGGAAACTATAGTCTCCCTTGAATGTTAATCTTAATATGCTTAAGCTTGCAATATAGAGTACAACTTCATGAATCGCTGAAGCACAATAATATAGCCACTAGTCAGGAAGTTCAAAATTGTCCTTTTGTTTTGTGCAGCTAGATTTGCAAGTATTCTTACTGACTTCGATTCTTGCTTGCTTGTAATTCTTACATGAATTTAGTGCACATAGACCCAATTGGATCATAGAGTAAAGAGAAGTCAGTTGACTTTCACTAGGTCCAGTATCTTGGTTTCTAATTCTTAGTCCTTCATTTCTCTATATTACAAAGTCGCATGATACTTCCACAAGCTCCAACACACATGTTGATATGTCCACAAGCTTAAAGTTCATCCAACGAGTTCAACATCTAGAGCAACTGAAAGTCCAACACAAATGGACGCACCAAGAGCGAAATGATAAACCAAGCTAGAAACATCTAGGGAAATAGAGTCCCAAGAGTGGGGAAGAGAAAGCCTACGAGGTAATTGATACTGTTGTTCTTGTCTCGTGTTCAAACTTGTGCACCGAATGGCATTTGAGTTTTGAGAAGACGGCTGTGAAGAAAAACCACACTAACAAATATGCTTAGAACAAAAGTTTCCTTACCGCTCGAGCACCAGCGAGTGGTTTAGTGTTGTGCTTAGTTCACAAATGGAGTTCTTGCGGTGCCACCCGTTTACATATTCAACAAGGACAAAAGAAAGAAACAAGAAAAGAAACCGCAATAGTAGGACAGAGTAGAGTGAAGGAATGTAGACGGAACCCCCAAAAAGAGCAACTTTATGCATCCAAAATGAATAATCTGAACAATATGACTTCAGTTTTTGTACAGACACCAAAAGTATGTCACGTATTCTTTTCACTATCTTTTCAAACTACACTGTAATTCACCTCCTTTGCATATTCTACCAGCCACATCTCTCTAGCTTCCAAAGCATACCTGCATTGCCCCTACATCGTAGGAGGAACTTTTGAGTGACGGAGGTTGCGAATATTCCCCAACTTCTTTCAAAGCCATCTACCAGGGATCCTATGGGGCTCGCTGTCTTCCAGAACTCAATGTACACAGTGGTAGACAAAAGCAGGACGTGGGATGACCATCTCTTTATCTATAAGGCGTTCTACTTTATCAAAAGGTATGTGGATTCCTTTGAGTCATCTAAATTCATTGACTCTATCAGTGACATCCTCTTGCTTAGTCTTTCGTGCTTCTTCAACCTAGCCTTGAAGGAGTCGAAATCCTAGCTCTTACTGATTCCTAACTGCCGTTTTCTCTCACTTATGTCTTGTAACATTAGTCATCAGCAGTCAGTAAAGGCAAGCAGCTTTTGGCATACGCGTCTTTAACATGATAGCTCGATTTATCCAATGACAGGAGGCTTCCTGTTTACCTCAGACCTGCAACAACACACCACATCATCAATGTTTTGGCATAAATTTACCACTATGGGGTTTTTTTTACTATTGTAGAGGTGCTGGTTGGGTGGAAGTGGCAGTTAAAAAATGACAAAAAGTGCTCTCGAGTTTAACTAAGCCAGTATTCGCCAATTCACCAACCCATTCGAAGTCATGATGAGCTCTCTTCCAATCAGAAACAAAAACAGAAATATCAAACAAAGGCAAGCTTGAAAGCATTTGAGGTCGGTAGTGGGGATATCTTACTTCGCTGTTTTTTTGGCAATTGGAACAAGCCACTGTAGAGTCTTCTCCATCTCAACTTTGATGTCTGCAACAGAGAGTTGCACAGAGACAAGCTATATGGACCCTTCTCAAAGCATTACCTGCTCAACGGAAGAAGCTTGAGAAATAGACTTCGAATTTAGTATTTTGGATCAATAGAAAGTAGAATGCATTCAGTTTCTTGAACAAGAAAAGAATGATTATGAGATAATACCTTTTCTTTGACATGAAAAGAATGAATTCTAGAGTGCAAAGATGACTTTATACTAGGTGGCAAACTCTGATACAAAGAATCTCTCAAACTGGACGGCATAGAGCTGGATCAAGCTACTTGTTTGGATCAAAATATGCTCTGTAAATAGACTTAATATGCGATCTACACTTGTCATAGTTCATTTGATACTTTCAAAGAATCGTGCATCTTTCTCAGCCAATACTCCAGATCAACGTAGTTTAAGGCAAACCTAGCAATTTTATGAACTTTTTTCCAAAGACAATGAGATTATAGAGCTTGGAAGACCTGCTCCATTGACTCACATATAAGCCATAACAACCAGGTGGCAAGGGATTCTTCATCTATGAAATGAAGTTCATCTACGTTTAACTTCAATAAACAGATAAGCACATTATAACAGAAGTTAAAACTCTACTGAGCAGAATCCGTAGAAAACCCTAACCTTCGAGATGCAAAGGACGTATCACAGCCGCCAATGGGGCTTTGACAGGCGATGGTGGGGCTCAGGAAGCGACAACATCGACGACGTCGGTGGCATTGGCGTTCACGAGCAGGGGCGCTTTGCGTAGAAAAGAAAGAGAGAACAGTGCAGAGGTCATGAGGATGAGGGAAAAACGCGACGGCGGAGGCGGAGGCGGAGGCGTGTCAGCGTCGACGTCGGCGTTCTCTAGCAGATTCAGTGCTTTGCGGAGGGGAGAGAGAGCAGATTGATTCAGCGCTGAGGCGCAGCGGCTCGGGAGGCGACTGCAGAAGCGGAGGCGCGTCGGCGTCGTGGTTCGCTGGCAGATTGCCTCGACACGGTGGCTCGGGAGGCAATGGCGGAGGCAACCGACGGAGGTGCGTCGGTGTCATGATTCCCTGGCAGATTCAGCACTTCACGGAGGAGAGAGAGAGAGCAGATTGCTTCAGTGCGGAGCCGGAGGCAGAGCAGTCGGCGCAGCGGCTGGGGACGGCAGAGGTGGAGGCATGGTGGTTCGCTAGCAGTTTCAGAGAGTGGGGGAGCGGATTGATCAAGTGTAGAGTTGGGGGAAGAGAGAGCGCGGAACCACTTGAATGATGGGAAAAATTTTTCGCTCCGTAACAGAACGGAGTTTAACGGGGAGAGGGGACGGAGAGGATAGAGAGGGTTTGCAGTGGAAAGAGGGCGTCAAGTCAGAGCAGCTGCAGTGGCGGGCCAGGGCTTTTGAAGAGAGAGACAGAGGAGAGAGAAGATAAAGGGAAGAGAGACGCGGCTTTGAACTGAGAAGACGTGACCCGCCGGGACTGGTGTCAATCGCTGAATGGGTCAAAGTAGAGACTATATGGAGCTATTAAGGTGCCCAACCTTGTATCCATCTGTCCATCGCTCGCAACCGTGCACACAGGCCCGGGTTTGACCTCTGACACAAGTCGCAATCTATGGAAACGTCACCAAACTCGCCTAACAGTGGGCATGCATGAATATCGGGATGCCATCCGTTTGGTATGGCGCCTTGCAGTGATTCGCAGTGAGACAGTCCCAATGCCCACAAACTTCTATTTTTTGATAGCTTGGGTGAACTTTCCGTGGACAAGTTTGGTAAATCGGGCAAACACCGCAGTGATCTACAGTCACTTACATGCAACCTCCTCAACCTATACAGTTTTGATAGTTTAGGCAACCTTTCTATCGAGCTGCATGTCATCATAAATAAATCCGTCAACGACTCCATTTCTCCCAAATCTCGAATCTCAATTAGCTGAGGGCACCATAAGATTTGTAGCCATTCGAGCCTCGGTAAGCTTGATAGACCCAACATCAATAGCGAATAACAGCCCAGCACATTCAAAGAGCGGAGGTTCTCTAGCTGTCCAATAACGATCTCTCTTAAATCACATCCATTGAGTGATAACTCAGACAAATATCTCAATTTGGAAGAGAGTGATTGTATTATCGGTGACTTTACACACTTTAATTCCAAACTATGAAGACCTAAAGGAAGCGTTGGGAGAGATTGAGGATCATCACATTGTAATGAAAATGACGAAAGCTGAGGAGGCAATATGAGAGATCGAGGATCATCACAACATATGTAAAATGACGAAAGTTGAGGAGGCAATGTAAGAGATTGAGGATCATCACTAGAAGATATCCATAGTATTGAAAGCTTAGGAGGCCATTTCATGTCCATATTTCTACTACCATCGTACGCCAACCTTTCAAGATTCTCCAACATCCCAATGGCCTTTGGTAGCTCTCTTATCTTACTCTGTCCCATGTCTAAATAATTTAGCATTTTAAGGCATCCGATAGAAGCGGGCAATTCGGTAATCTCTAATTCCGATAAGCCTAAGTAATACAAAGATTCCAGTCCTCCGATGGAGTTTGGTAGCACCGTTACCTGAGTTCTTGCTAGGTCCATCCTCTTCAAGCTTTTGAGATCTCCAATAGAGTTGGGTAACTCTCTTATCTTGCTGAGCCTCATTTCTAAGGAATTCAATCTTTTAAGATATCCAATAGATGCAGGCAACGCAGTAATCTTTGTATTGGACAAGCATAAGTATATTAATGACTCTAGTCCTCCAATGGCATTTGGTAGCTCCCTTATTTGAGTCCGATTTAGGTCCAATTCCTCCAAGCTTTTGAGATCTCCAATGGAATTGGGTAACACTCTTATCTTGCTTGAAGTCATTAATAAGCGCTTCAATGATTCTAGTCCTCCAATGGAGTTTGGTAGACTCCTTATTTTAGTGCATCCTAGGTGCATTTTCTCCATCATTTTGAGATCACCAATAGAATCAGGTAACTCTCTAATTCCTGTGTCGAACAAATCCAATTCGAGGAGCAATCTCAATTTCCCAATAGAATCTGGAAGTTTTCTAAGCCGATCACATTGCGCCAACGACAGGCATGCCAACCCCGCCATCTCTCCAATAGATGGATCAAGCTCCCACATGGATAGCCCTTCTAGCTTTAGAGTTGACAAGTTCTTTAGACGGCATATTGTAGAAGGCACTTCGCACAAGTCAAAATGGGGGCTTCTAGACAACTTTGATTGTTGAATTCCAGCTACAATTATTTCCAAGCGCTTTAGGCGCTCTAGCTTACCAATAGAGGGACTGATTTGTAGCGACTCTGGACAATGTTCAGCAAAAACCAATATCCTCAACTTTAGGCATGTTGAGAAGTCAGGAGTTGTCAAGAGATAGCATCTCATGAGATGTATAACTTGCAAGTCACTATTTTCCTACGAAACAAATTACAATTAGAAAAGAAAGGCAAGGTAAATGACAACAAACATATATTTGTGATGCGAAACCATACCAAGCATGGGCCCCATCCATTCCAGTTTTCAGGAATTTCGCTGTTCGAAAGCTTGAGCACAACCAAGTTTTGTAAACATAGATTGATTGCCTGCAAATGTGAAGGGCAACGATGCCAAGAGAGCCATTTTAAATTCGAGAAAAGATTCTCAAAGTCTCCTACCAAGTTTCCCCCTTCTAATTCCAACAACCTTAAGTTAGGCATCCTTGAAAAGCCTTCACTTGTAAAGTTGTGATCTTTGGAAAGTCCAGTTAGTTTGAGAGCTATGATGTTCTCTGTTCCCTGACAACATGAAAAGCATAAGTGAGCTTTCCTACTGCAAAAAAAAAAAAAAAAAAAAAAAAAAAAGGAATGCATTCCATGAGTAAATATTGCATAGACTTGTTCAATAAGTAAAGCATTATTGTTTGCTTCTACTTTCATAGTGTAAATGTAAGCTATTTATATCAACTAGATATAAAAAAAAATTTACTACCTTCAGTCACTCAAAATTAATAAATTTATTTTTCTGCAATGTGCAAAGCAAAAGAACACATTCAAAAACATACTCTAATCGAGCTATTGTTCCCTTGATCAAGAAGACGGTAATTGTGAATGAAATTTACCATTCTAGTCTTCACTACTTCCAATGCAATCTTGGGTTGCCAAAGTCTACTACATTTCCCAGGAACTTTGAGGTCTTCTCGTCGAATAATTTCTCTTCCAAGGTCTCTAAGCAAGTTGTGCATCAACAGTCTATCATGATCATCGATCTTTATCAAGGACATACCAATAAGGAAATCGATCTCAATTTTTGGGTAAAAGTCCAAAGCTTTCCACATATAATATGGATAGATTCTTTCTTCACCAACATAAAAACAAGCAATATCAAGAAAAATTTCTCTTTGTTCTTCACTTAGCATTTCAACACTAATCTTTAATATATCAAAGATATGTTGGTGGGGAGCTAACTGTAATTTCTTCAACGTTTCTTTCCATATTGGCTTTCTTTTGCGATAAAGAGAACAACCAATAACTTCAAGAGCCAAAGGAAGCCCACCAGTCATGTGAGTAATATTACAAGAAATATCATCATAGTCATGTGGAGGGGAATCCATTTTGAAAGCGTGCTTGCTAAAAAGTTGAAGGGCATGGTGATAATGCAACTCTGTCATTTGATAAACTTTGTAATCTTCGATTGCCAAATTGTTGGTGTCCCTTGTTGTAATAATGATTCTACTCCCCAAACCAAACCAATCACCCTTTGCTGCAAGCATAGAGAGTTGGGCCCACTCATCTATATCATCAAGAACAATAAGGACTTTCTTGTGGCGAAATCTCCATTTAATGTGGTTAATCCCTGCATCGGAGTCAAAAATCTCCATTGGTTTGGAGTTGAGAATTTCTAACAATAATTGCTTTTGTAATTGGACAATTTTGCCATCCCTTATAGCCTCTTGAACACCCGAAAGGAAGCTGCACCCATTAAACCGACTAGAAATTTGGTTAAAGACGACTTTGGCAAGAGTCGTCTTACCGATGCCCCCCATGCCATGGATTACTAGATAGCGTACATCGGGAGAACCTTCATCTAATAGGTGCATGACATCTTCAACACGATCGTGAATTCCAACTAAATGATCGGGTAGAATTTTTTCTCTTTTATTCAGCTTGATCAAAACTTCGGCGACAATTGATCTAATGAGTTCACCATGGCTGTCATATTTGATACGAAAGGGATTAGTCAGATCTATCACAGAAAGAATATTAACCTATCGAGGTTAGAAATATTAGAAGTTAAACACAAACCAGCTTAGAGGGGGTGGAGACGGGGCGACTGGCTCCCTCCCAAAAATTTTTGTACATATAGTCTACGGATAAGTAGGAAAAAGTCAATAAATTGCCCCCCACCCCACCCAAAAAAAAAAAAAAGCTGGAAAAAGAAATATTAATTTTACAAAAGCTGTAACTCTTTTTACAAGGAAAAAATATATCAATCAAAATCCATGTGAATGTACTTAAAATGAGTTGCAATTATATAAGTTTATAAAAATTAAACTTTACATAAGATGCTCCCTCGTCCATAAATTGTAAAAATCGAAAGCCGTGGACTTTCATCCTTTAAATATGCAAAGGATTTGTTTATTCCTTTTTGATTGCTCAAATATGGTGAGTGCTCTGTTTTTCTAGTTTTGCATTGTTTAAAATAGTAATAGCTAGAACAATTGCTTTTTTATTTCAAATCCTACACAAATTGGATTTAGAAGTTAAGAATAAGTATTTCTAGTCTATCTAAAAGATGCAAATGAAATAATTAATTCAAAATTGATTTATCGAGTCTTTCTAGAGAAATTATCTAGTTTTGACAAGAATTGACTGTTTATTTGATTGAGTGGATGTGTAGTTAGTAGTAATTAAATATGTGTGAATTGAGTGATAATTTGATGAAAGAGAGAGCAATGGGTAGTTTTAACTTTTGGTGCCAGGATGAGTATTATTAATATCAATTAAATATCTAAATCAATGAAAAATGAAAAAAAAAAAATACTAAAACCTTACCCTGTATCTTTGAGATCCCATCCTTTGATATGAGCGACCTCCATCAAAGCCTCCTTCCATTGCTGCACTAGATTGCTGCCGAACTTCTGCTCATGTTTTTGGAAAGCATCATGGTATAGCCCGGTTTTGAGTTTGACATCGTCAGGATCCACATCGAAGAAAATCGGAAGGATCATTGTGTTGTCATCTCTATTTCTCAAGCAATCCAACCTGAATGCAAGCTCACGAAGACACCACGGACTAGATGCATAGTTTTTAGAGAAGATGGGCATAAAGATTGTGGAGTTCTTAATCGCGCGCTCTAGTTCGCCTTTGATCACTTCGCCTTTTCTGATCTCTTCATCGTCTCTGAAAACATGAATCCCAGCTCCATCCATGGAGTGATAGAGGCAATCGGTAAAATTTAGACGAGTGTCGGGGCCTCTAAAATTCAAGAACACTTCGAATTCAGCCCCTAGTGACAACTCAACATCATCTCTATCGGTCATGACCGCCGCTTTTCCATGCGATGAGTCCCTTCTCCTCTTCATCTTCAGGAGCCAAGGTATTATGAGGAGAGATGCAAGGGTAGTGTCTAATAATTGTGATTCCGGAGGATTTATGGACGAGCCGAATGAAGAAATTATAATCCTTTATTTGATGTTGTCTAGGCCAGATTCGTGGAAATTAGGGTAGTTGACTACCAGTTCCCATTTCCCTCTTTTCTTAAGAGAGAATTATAGTAATGGGTGGGGACATCGTCGTGAGCATAGATATATAATTCGAATTCAAAAGGAATAAGGAGTCTGCGTGATGGAGATTCTTTGAAATTAACTTAAAACAAGCAGCCAATCATGTGGGGACAAAAAAGTATCAATCTACGGAAAAAAACATGAAACATAAGGGACCGATTAAATTAAAGAGACGGCCCTTCCATTCGCATTCTGTTGTATTCAATGAGTGAGGACATCATCTGTCCATAATTAAATTAATATAGAGAAAGCGTTCATTCATGGATTACATTCTATCTGATTAAGTAAATTATGTTCTATAGAGTTTACATTTCGAATAAAAAATATTTAGGGAAAAATGCCAAAAACTTCTTTTCAAAGTAAAAATCTCTAAGATGAAATTTTTTTGTTGGACAAAGAGTTGAAGTCAAACATTTTGTAACAGGCATGAGACTCTTATGGTGATGCCTAAAAACGGTAGAGAAAAAGAAAATTTCTTTTCTTCCCCTCTTTTTGAAGTGTTATCTTCTTTTTTCCCCTCTTTGCGATGAGCCAAAGTGTCGTGGGAAGTCTCGCATTCTGCATTTTCTTGGACGGACGTAGAAATTTCCTACAAGAGAAATTAAATTTTATGCAAATCTAGTTAATAATATGAGTTTGATTGCACTTCAAAACAGAAAATACATAATTTCGATTGATTCCAGTTTTCGTTCAAAATTATTAAACTAAGAACTTTCCCTCAGGTCACAACTGGACAAAGGTTATTTAATTTAGAAAGCTAACAATGCATCGATGCTCTACTCCACGCACCACATGCATGCGCGGCCAGTTGTCGCTCGAATCTTCACGAACCACACTCCATTGACGGATTCATCAACTTTCAGAGATCTATTGTCCTCATATCTTACGTTCCTTCAATCAATTTGTTCTATAAATAATAACTCGTCTAATTTATTCGCACCGTGATAATAACTAGAAGACTTATTTGAACTTGAAAGTTGGTGATTTGCTTCTAAATATGACTGAACTGTTGTTTTAAAGGCAATTTATAATGGATTTTCCAATTAATTTCATTTTTTGTTGAACACCAGAATTTCTTTCAAAGTGATTTTCCACAAAATCAACCACAAGAAAACAGCTCATTTTTCTTTAAAACAATTTTCTTGAAATTATTTTCCATTGATCATAAAGTATATCAATTGATTTCACTTCGCGTTCTAGTTGGTCATATGAGTTTGATTACCCTTCAAAATAGAAAATACCTAACTTCAATTGATTCCACTTCACGTGTTATTTATTCATCTAAAATCTTTTGCACGCACTAGATAAATCCAATCGACGTGTTGGGTCGGGGGTGGAAAGACGCGCATTTGAGTGGGTTAATTAACAAAAAATTATATTATCAAGGTGTCCCCATTTCATAAAACAATAGTTTCGTAAAAAGTTTAGAAGCTTTCAATTCTACCACTGTCTCGCGTTATCTTCCCCCATGTCACGACAGGAGAAAGGCTATCTCATTCAGACAGCTAGCACTGCACCAGATGCATGAACCCCGTCCCTAATTTCAAACTAAGAAAACAAACAGAAGATGTACTCTAAAACAATACCTACTTGTGGTAGGAAGGCAAGACCAACAGGACCCAGTCAATTGACAAAAACGAGGGATGTAACGACAAAACTTGTTCATATGTCCATGTGAACAGATGATGATGTTCTTTTCTTGAATTATCGGACAACACTTTCCTTCATATTTTGTTCTATTCGAGGAACGAGGACTCCCTCCGTGCATATATAATTGCCCCGTCATTTACGTGAATTTATGATTCCACGAAGGTTTGATGCATGTATTCATCTTTCCAAATTTAAGATAAAGAAAGTTCAGTCATCTAAATTTGATTAAGTAAAATATGTCGTATATAGTTATAGTTCAAATAAGTTTCTAAAGGAAAAATACTACACATTTCTATTTCAAGATTATAATTTCTAAGATAAAATTTTTTTGCTGGACAAAAAGTTCAACTCGAACGCTCCGTGACATATGAGGGGATTCCTATGATAGGGTCCAAAGAGGCAGCTTAAAGAATTATTTTTCCCCTCTTTTCAAAGTAATAGCTTTCTCGCCGACGATAATATATTTCCCTATCACTAAAAGTTAAGCACTATTAGCTTGCAAAGATCACTTGTTAGATTATCCAAATATATTCCCTAACTGAATATTATGGTAATCTATCATGTAATTGATTACCTAATATTTTTGTAATTCTAAGGTGTCAACTAAATGATAAAGGTTCTCAAAATACGATATACAAGCAATAGGAGCCTCAAGCTACTTGGTTGTCTGTTGATTGAGTCATAAATATTTTTAAAGAATATGTAACTCACCTAAACTCCCTGCCAGCGACATTAACTCATCACAAATATCATGTCCTTCTAGTTATTTACAAAATTAAAAATTACTTTGACAATAATCAAGAAATATGACACTTAAGTTTCATTTAAAATTGAGTGGGACACTTGATTATAAGATTCTATTATAAAATAGAATTAAAAAAAATCATAGCTTTATGTGACTCAAGAAAAAAAAAACCAAAATCATATGGTTTGGGTTTTTCCTATCTGTCTAGGTAAAATTTACACTTTACTTCTTAATTGGTTTCCATAATCAAGTTCTCTATCCAATGATCAATAAGATTTACATGTTTTATATTTTATTGAGGTTAAAATGATGCTTCTTTTCATAAGAATCTCATAGAGTGACTGTCCAGTTACTAAAGGTCACACGGCTAGGGTGATTAACTTAAAAAAGAAAAAAAAAAAGAAAAAGAAGAGTAACTCTCCACATGGGCTGTGTGTAATTGATTCTATTGCAAGTCCTTGTTTTGCTATGTCTTTCCGTATAAGATACTATCAAAAATACTCGTAAATTGACCTTAAGAAGATTATAGTTTTAGATTCAATTTCACTATAGCAGCAAGTTCGATCTAGCTAAAAATGATGTAAGTCTTAGTAAGGTGTTGTGCACTTTTCATGTACAACTAATTTCTACAATTTCATTATATAGTTTTCGTGAGGCTAAGTTCACTTTGCTTTTAGTTTGACATGAGGCTTCATCAAGCTACCGTTGATGATATGAAAATGAAAATGAGAAACATAGCAAATAGGCATTTTTTTGGCAACAGCGACAAGACTGGTCTCCAGGCAAAGATGCAGTGTTTAGTGTAAGAATTATTGTGGCCCATATTATGTGATTTATTATATGGTTTAATATTTATTGAAATGCTATAAATAATTATTGGTTACGAGAATGTACGACTCTAATAAAACGAAATGGTATATCGCTTTGATGGAAGGCACCCTTTCAACGAACGTATATATAGAGTCCGGTCCTCTCTCCACCCACATACGAACAACAACGAAAGAAGTTTTGTATTCTCTCCTCCATCAATTGAATACATTAAGGTTTAGTGGGTTAAGGGAGAGAAATCGGATTTCTTCTTTTGGATCAAGTTCAAGCGTAGCGCAATGGATAAAGGTATGTCTTCATCTATTTGTGAGAATCATGAAGATCAAAGATCCTTGATTTGTTATGAATTTCCGCATTAAGAATTTGTATGAATCAAACTAACAGTTGGTATCAGAGCAATTTGGTCTATGATCTCATGATTTTTCCGTTTAAAGAAATATTATGATTTATGCATGATGGTTTGTTGAATGATCCTGTTCGTAGCATTTGTTGTTGTTGAAATGTTTTGGAAGGTTCCGTTAAAGAAAATCCGAATGATGGAATGTTTTTCATGGACTAAAATGGTGAAGAAAAGTTACTGTGTGTGTGCGAGTGGAAAAGGACAAAAATGGAGTAATTCGGAATTTTAAGGACAAAAATGGAGGAATTCGGAATTTTGAGGGCAAGTAAGAAACTTGCCGGTTCCGGGGAAAATCCGGCAACCCATCGCTTGATTTCGGACCCACACCGTCGCAATATCATGAGGAACATTAGCCATGAGTTTTTCCGGCATATCGGTGTTCGCCGGAGGCTAATCGAGCGGCGGAAGCGGCGGTGGTGGAGGGTTTGCGTTTTGGGGAAACTTTGGTTTGATTTGGGGCCAATTTTTGGTCATTTTCTCCGAAACTTGGACCCATGTGGTCGTGCCGGCATGCTCTTCAAAACCCATTAATTATTTGTGTCTGGAATGGGCTGTCGGAGAAGAAACGGGCGGCGAAACGGCGGTGGAACGGCGAAAAACCGGCGAAAAATCGCGTCTGTGCGCGAGGAAGAAGGCGCGTGGGCTCCACGCGCGCGCTGCGGTTGCGGCGCGTGGAACCCACGCGCCACGCGCCGTCACGCGCGCGTGCGGGGCACGCGCCGCCGAGGACACGAGCACGTGCCGGCACGTGCCCGACGTCCCCGTGCGGCCCTTTTTACGTTTTTGCCCCTATGTCATTTTTAAAATTCCCATTTTGTCCTTCTCGCAATTTATTTACTGTTCTGCCCTTGTTTAATTAATAATTACAGTTCTGCCATTGCTGATTATTTACCATTTTGCCCCTGGATTATAACTTTATGATTCTGCCCTTATGGAATTAGGATTTTACAATTTTACCCTTATGCTTTGATTAAGTTTTTGTCCTTGTGTGCAAATTTGGTAAATATTTGTATTTTACAATATTAAAAAAAAAAATTCATATTATGAAAGGTTTGTTAGTCACCAAAGTGGCCGAACCTTGAAGTCTTTTGAATTTTGATATTGTAAATTATTTTATTCAATTACCCATGATTAATTGATGCTATATATGAAATTGATATGCTTTATATCATTATTGGAGTTATGGGTATATTGAAGTTCATTTATTATAAGAACTTAGGGATTAACCCAAAGGTTAATTATTTTCTTATAATTCATGAACATGATGGTTGATAATTAATATGACTTGTTAAATTTGTTTGTACATCCAAAGATAACAAATAATTTTAATAAGATATATTTACAATTATCAAATAAAAGTTATTAGCATCATTATGGTTTATATATATTTGTATATCATAGGATCGCCCAAAGGAGAACTATGATGTGCATGTGTAGTTTAGTTTGAATCTGATTAGGTGATATTCTCAAAGCATTAATGTATGAATATTTTCTTGCACATTTGCAATATCTGTACCTATTTCACTCCATTCGCACGCCTCATCTGTTCCCTTATTCAATGGGATAAATTTTCCTGATTGGAATGAACAAGTCTAGTTTCACTTAGGTGTCCTGGATCTTGATTTAGCACTTCAAGCTGAGAAACCAGCTGCTATTACTGATGAAAGTAGCAATGATGAAAAATCTTTCCATAAAGCTTGGGAAAGATCGAACAGATTGAGCTTAATGTTCATGCGAATGACAGTTGCAAACAACTTAAAGACCTCTCTTCCCAAGACTAACAATGCTAAGGAATTTATGAAATTTGTGGAAGAGCGTTCTCAAACTGCTGATAAGTCACTTGCTGGTACATTGATGAGCATACTGACCACCATGAAATATGATGGTTCGCGTACCATGCATGAGCATATACTTGAGATGACAAATTTAGCAGCAAAGTTAAGGACTTTGGGAATGAATGTGGATGAGTACTTTTTAGTATAATTTATACTTAATTCCTTGCCTCATGAGCAATATGGGCCATTTCAAATGAATTACAACACTATAAAGGATAAGTGGAATGTAAACGAATTGGCCAAGTATGCTAGTTCAAGAGGAAACAAGGATAAAGAATCAAAAGGCTCATTCTTTTATCTCTCAAGCCATCAAGGAGTTCAAAAGAATTTTAAGAGGAAAGGTGGAGGGAGCAAGAAGAAAGGACTACACATCCTGAATGACTCTTCAAAGGCTTCTCAAATCCACAAGAAGGAACACAATCTTATTAAGTGTCATTTTTGCAACAAAATTGGACACTTGAAGAAAGATTGTCTGAAATGTAAGGCTTGGTTCGAAAAGAAAGGTAAGCCTTGTGCTTTGGTATGTTTTGAATCAAACTTTACTGAAGTTCCTTATAATACTTGGTGGATTGATTCTGTGCCACCACTCATGTGTCAAATACGATGCGGGGATTTCTTACGATCCAAACTATAAAGCCAAATGAAAGTTATGTGATTACGGGGAACGAGAGACAAAGCTCCGAGTTGAAGGCATTGGCACTTATCGTTTGATCTTAGATACTTGGGCATTATTTGGATTTGTTTCGAACCCTTTATGTACCTACATTTTCTAGCAATTTAGTTTCTTTGCCAAGACTTGATGTGGCGGGATTTTATTGTAAGTTTGGATCTGAATCTTTCGATCTTTTAAGAGTGATACTCTTATTGAACTGGAACTTTATGTGATGGTCTTTACAAATTTAGACTTAATAATACTTTTGTTGAGACATTAATGACATTGCATCATAATGTTGGCACTAAACGAAGTTTGGTGGATGAAAATTCTGCTTACTTGTGGCATAAACGTTTGGGTCATATATCCAAAGAAAGAATGCAAAGATTAGTGAAGAATGAAATTCTTCCAAATTTGGATTTTATCTGACCTTGGAGTGTGTATTGATTGTATTAAAGGTAAACAAACAAAGCACACTAAGAAAGGTGCCACAAGAAGCACAGAGCTTCTTGAGATTATACATACTGACATATGCGGTCCTTTTGATGTTCCATCTTTTGGTAAGGAAAGCTATTTCATAACCTTTATTGATGATTTTTCACGTTATGGTTACATTTATCTATTGCATGATAAGTCTCAATCAGTGAATGCACTTGAAGTGTATATTAAAGAGGTTGAGAGGCAATTAGATAGAAAAGTGAAAATAGTAAGATCTGATAGAGGTGGTGAATATTATGGAAAGTATGATGAATCGGGACAATGTCCAGTCCATTTGCTAAATTCCTTGAAAGACATGGCATTTGTGCTCAATACACAATGCCGGTACACCACAACAAAATGGTGTAGCGAAAAGGCGTAACCGTACTTTAATGGAAATGGTTAGGAGTATGATGAGTCATTCATCTTTACCCTTGTCTTTGTGGATGTATGCTTTAAAGACTTCTATGTACTTATTAAACAGGGTTCCTAGTAAGGCAGTTCCAAAAACTCCCTTTGAACTGTGGACGGGAAGGAAACCTAGTTTACTACACCTGCGTGTTTGGGGTTGTCAAGCAGAAGTAAGAATTTATAATCCACATGAAAGGAAATTGGATTCAAGAACGACCAGTGGTTATTTCATTGGTTATGCAGAGAAATCCAAAGGGTATAAATTTTATTGTCCTAATCATAGTACAAGAATTGTTGAATCTGGAAATGCTAGGTTCATTGAGAATGATGACATCAATGAGAGTGAAGGAATGCGTGATGCTTGCATTCAAGAAGTAAGGGTAGAAGTTCCTATACTCAAAGCTTCTAAAGTTGTCAATAATGAACCTCCAATGGCCGAGTCACAAGAAATAGCATTAAGGAGATCTCAAAGAGAAAAGAGGTCGGCTATTTCTTGATGATTATATGGTTTATCTACAAGAGTCAGAAATTGACTTAGGAATTGGAAATGATCCAGATTCATTTTCCCAAGCCATGGAATGTGAAGATTTTAATAAATGGTTTAATGCTATGGAAGAAGAGTTAAAATCCATGCATCAAAATCAAGTTTGGGATATCGTTGAATTGCCTAAAGGATGTAAGAAGGTCGGGTGTAAATGGGTCTTTAAGACCAAGCGCGACTCAAAAGGCAATATTGAACGACATAAAGCCAGACTTGTTGCAAAGGGTTTTACTCGAAAGAAGGCATTGACTATAAAGAGACATTTTCACCAGTCTCTAAGAAGGATTCACTTAGAATCATTATGGCTTTGGTGGCTTATTATGACTTGGAGTTACACCAAATGGATGTAAAAACCGCTTTTCTTAATGGGAATTTAGAGGAAGAGGTTTATATGGATCAACCCGAAGGCTTTTCAACTAAAGGAAAGGAACACATGGTATGTAAATTAAAGAAGTCAATATATGGACTTAAGCAAGCTTCCCGACAATGGTATTTTAAGTTTAACGATATCATAACTTCATTTGATTTAAGGAAAACACCGTTGATCGGTGTATATATATGAAGATTAGTGGGAGTAAGTTTATTTTTCTAATTCTATATGTTGATGGTATTTTGTTTGCTGCTAATGATCTTGGTTTGTTACATTAAATCAAGAAATTTCTCTCTAATAATTTTGAAACGAAGGATATGGGAGAGGCAACGTATGTGATAGGAATAGAAATATTCCGTGATAGATTACAAGAATTATTAGGATTGTCTCAAAAGCTTACATTGAGAAAATTTTAGAGAGATTTAATATGAGTAAATGTTCGGCGGAATAGTTCCAATTCGAAAGGTGATAAATTTAGCCTTATGCAATGTCCGAAAAGTGAATTGGAACGAGAACAAATGAAAAATATTCCTTATGCATCTGTTGTGGGGAGCTTAATGTATGCACAAACTTGCACCGGACCCGGACATCGGTTTCTTTGTCGGAATCTTTGGGCGGTATCAAAGTAATCTGGAATGGATCATTGGAAAGCTGCAAAGAAGGTTCTTAGATACCCGCAAGGAACGAAGAATCATATGCTCACTTATAAAAGATCGATCATCTTGAGGTGATTGGATATTCGATTCGACTTAGTTGGATGTGCCGATACAAGAAAATCAACATTTGGTTACTTGTTTCTTCCGGGGAGGGGCAATTTCATGGAAGAGTGCGAAGCGATCGGTTATTGCTTGCATCCACTATGGAAGCTGAATTTGTGGCATGCTTTGAGGCCACAATTCATGGATTATGGCTGCGGAATTTTATTTCGGGGCTTGTGATCGTCGACGGTATTGCCAAGCCGCTGAAAATCTATTGTGATAACTCTGCAGCGCTTTTCTTCTCTAAGAACGACAAGTATTCTAAGGGTGCTAAGCATATGGAGATCAAATACTTGTCTGTCAAAGAAGAAGTTCAGAAACAAAGAGTGTCAATTGAGCACATTAGCACCAATCTTATGATAGCGAGATCCCTTAACAAAAGGATCGCCGCCCAAAACATTTAATGAGCATGTTGAAAGGATGGGCATTATTGGACGTCATTAATGTTTGTATTATGATTGTATTAAGTTTATGTATTTGACACTTTGAGCTCACTTACATGTTTCGATATTTCCTGTTTTCTATTTAGTATACATTATGGAAATAGATGAATGTTAAACAGGATAGTTTCTAAAGAAACATTATGGTTGGACTATTATTGTACTTCTCATTTTTTGGATCATGTTAAGTAAAGTGCTATAGTTGTAGTACATAGAAGGGACTATGTCGATTGATGACATACAACCGCTCTGACTCACATTAGTTTTCTTTACTTAATTGTGATTATTATGTGATTGCCAATTTAATGAAATTTTATAGCATAATCTTATTGTGCACATTATAGTCTTCATTAAACCATGAAAGGAGAATCATATGGGCCAAGTGGGAGAATGTAAGAATTATTGTGGCCCATATTATGTGATTTATTATATGTTTTAATATTTATTGAAATGCTATAAATAATTATTGGTTACGAGAAGGTACGACTCTAATAAAACGAAAGGGTATGTCGCTTTGATGGAAGGCACCCTTTCAACGAACGTATATATAGAGTCCGGTCCTCTCTCCACCCACATACGAACAACAACAGAAAGAAGTTTTGTATTCTCTCCTCCATCAATTGAATACATTAAGGTTTAGTGGGTTAAGGGAGAGAAATCGGATTTCTTCTTTTGGATCAAGTTCAAGCGTAGCGCAATGGATAAAGGTATGTCTTCATCTATTTGTGAGAATCATGAAGATCAAAGATCCTTGATTTGTTATGAATTTCCGCATTAAGAATTTGTATCAATCAAACTAACATTTAGATCACTTTTGCACTTGCGAATAATTGACGTGCCAAATGCTAAAAACAAGGAACATACTTTATGAAAATTACCGTTGAGGATGTGTATTGACAGAGTTGATGAAGTGTGACTGGTAGATTCTTGGGGCCAACAGCACCCTCATTTTTCGAGCGGGCTTTGTCCAGTAGTGCTGTGTTACTGTGTATTCAGATAATAATGTTATATACAAAAATTTTAAAAAGGTTTAATCGGCAAGTAACCCGTGATTGCTGGTAAATGGAGTTTTCGGAGCTATAATATGGCTCGACGCAAGAAAGCTAGAGGAAAAATAAAAAAATTCATAGCCTTTGTTGACTAAAAATATAGAAGCTTAAAACCTACCCATATTTTATTTCCCAGACGTTCAGCTTTAGTAAATAATAATATTATCAAACTACGCCTCATGTCTTTTTCTGCTATATATATAGTACAAAATCGAGAAAAATCAGAACTTCTTTTCTTATTGATGAAAGCTCAACACAAACATGTAGTAACCCTAAACGTTTTGTAATGGGCACGAGACTGTTATAGTGATGCTTAGAAGGGGTAGCGAAAAAAAAATAAAAATTCTCCTCTTTTCAAAGTATTATCTTTCTTGCCGATGACAATTCATTTCCCTCAAAATAAAATTTATATGCTACTAACTTGCATGATAGCATTTGCTAAATTATCCAAATATATTCCTTATTTCAATGATATGTTAATCTTATTAGGTAATTGATAACTCAATACTTTTTAATTCTAAAATGTCAACTACATAATAAAGGTTCTCAAAAAGCATTATATGCGGTATAGGAAACTTAAGCATTTTGGTCGTTTCTTGATTTAGTTTTATTTGTATTTAATCAATTGAATTATAAATATTTTTAGAAAATGTGTAATTGAATCCTAGTCTCCCTGCTGGTGATATTTACTCATCGCAAAATCATGTTCTTTTAGTTCTTTAAAAAATTGGAAATTATTTTGACAATAACCAAGGAATGAAGTAAATAAATTTCATTGAAAACTGAGTGAGAAACTTGATTGTGAAACTTTATTCAAAACATAATAAGACTTTTCTCCATGATATTATGTGACTCAAGAAAAAACGAAAATAATATGCTTTGGGTTTTTCCTATCTGTTTTGGTAAAATGTAGGCTTCATTTCTCTATTATTTTGCATAATGAAATTGTCCACTCAATGATCTGTAAGATTCATATGTTTAGTTTCTAATTGTGGTTCAAATGATGCTCCATTTCACAATAATCTCAAAGGGTACTTCCAGTTACGAAAGGTCACCGGCAGTGATATTAGTACTCGAGTACATCTTAGCCAAAACATATAGGATTCATTTAACGAAAAATAATTTGTTTAGGACTTGATTAATCAACCGTCAAAACATTAGGACTTATACTACACTTTTTCTCACACTAACGCAATTCTTTGAAAGAAGAAGAAGAGTAACTCTCCACAGGTACCATGTGTTATCGGTTCAGTAGTAATTTCCTTGTTTGTTTTGTTGTCTCTACTGTATAACGCTAAAAAACACAAATAAATTGATCTAATTAAAAATATTCTATTACCTATTCTAATTGATATCCAATAAAAAGAATATACATATACATATACATATACATATATATATATATATACATATATAACATTAATAGATTTATACTTCACATTTTATGTCATGAGAAATCTCTTTCATTGCGTTGCGTTATTTTTTGGAAGGGCTTGAAAAATTTCCCACAATGAAAATTTATTCCTTCATTCCATAAACAAAATATATAATTTGAATTACTTCCGCTTCACGTTCTAATTTATTAATAAACAAGAGCATTAACGACAAGAGATACAAGAATCATGATCCTTTATTCAACGTTTTTGGGGCCAGATTCGAGGAAAATAAGGCTACTAGACTAGCAGGTCCCATCTTCCTATTTCCTCAAGAAAGAAGTTTTGGAAATGGTGGGAACGTCATTAAACAATAAGTCATGTCGGGATATGAAAAGTATCAATCCACCAAATAAAAAAACATGAAACATAAGTGGCCAGTTAAATTCAAGGGACGGCACTTCCATTCACATCTTGTTCTACTCAATGGATGAGGACCCCATTTGTCCATATCAAATTGCCCATGGCGTACGTGAATGATCTTTTCAAATTTAAGATAAAGAAAGCATTTCATCGTTGTAATACATTCTATTTAATCAAGCAAAATATTTCATATATTGGGTATTAGAATAAAAATTCAATGGAAAAATAAGGAGTATTGTTTTTCAAGATAACCATTTTACAAGATGAAGCCATATTATTGGACGAAGAGTTCAAACTGAATATTCCGTAGGAGGCTCTAATAACAGGGGCGAGAATCTTATAGTAACGCCCAAAGGGATTAGCTAAAAAATTCTTCTTTTTCTCTTTTAAAAGTATTAGTTTTGTTGCAAATGATAATCACATTTCCATTTAAGTAGGAATAATCATTTGCTAAATTATCCAGCTATAGTTTTTTTGATATATTAAGTAATTGATAACTCGATAATTTTTACATAAAGTGTCAACTAAAAAATAAAGGGATAATTACCAAAATAATCCTAAAGTCATTGTACGAATACCAATCAATTCTAAACTTGTTAATTTTGCTAATTTAGTTATAAACTTTTTAACATTTTGCCAATAGTCTTTGTCTAGCTAATTCGAGCCAAAAGATAATGATGTTGACGTCGACTGTTTTACATAACACAATTAATGCTAGTATGGACAACTTTTGCAACTTTTTTTTTTGAAAAAAAAATTATGGATATTTTATTATTTTATATTCTTTTTCTTTTTCCTTTGTCGTAGTATAGTTCTTTTTCCTTCAAGGCCAACAGGGCCTCAACGATGGCCGTCGACCCTTGCCGACCGCCGGTTCACTCACCTCACCAGATTTAAACAAAGTGGCCAGTGAGGACCGCGATGAAATCGCCTCGCCAGATCTGTGTAAGTGGTGCCCGTGGCCAGAGAGGGCCGTCAGTGGTTTGCAATCGGCAAGGACATCATGGCCCATGACCCCGAGTTAGACATCCAGTCGGTTCCAATGTTTGCATGCATAGCCATAGGCATACATTCAGTCAGTTCGTAAGAAATAATGGACAGCTCATCCTATAAGCATTAAACTAACCGACGTGATGTGAAATGAATTCGTTATTCTTAGTTTGCTCATCTATTCATCGCCCACATTTGTCCATGATGCAAAACAATTTGATAAGAGATGTCTCCAAAGAAGGAGAAACTGATAATTTTTTTGGTCAACAAAACGAGAGAGAAAATAATAGGCAACGATGCTCTCACGCTGCGTGGTACACTCGGAACACGTCGTTGGTACAGAAATCTAAAATGATAGAACTAAACTTTCACGAATGTGCAAATTCATTCATCAATGGAAGATGCCGAGATTCGCCCAAGAAATTAGGAATCTATCCTCATACGATGCAGCTACCTTTGAAGTAGGGAGCGCTATCCTTATTGCCGTATTTGTGTTATCTAATCCTCACTAAAGGGTTGTGTTGACATATTGCATTCACAATCCATGGTCATGAGCAAGAGATTCTCAAGAAATATGCACTTTGGCGCAAACTCATAACAAAAATGTCTAAACAAGCAGCTTCTTCTAATTATAATCAAGAAGTCTCGTAATGGCATGACCAGAATATAGAAATACTAGGTGCATCTTTTTTGAGCAATTATCATGTTGGCATGAAAGAAAATGTATAATCTGTCATCATGCTGATGCTGCAACATACTAGAGACAAAACAGAAAATTTTAAGTTCCAAAAAAGTTCACAAGAACATTTTCTTCTCTAATATGGATAAGCGTCAACTCAACAAGTGCAAAATCATCTTAATGATTGATAAACTATTGTCAGGTTAATTCAAGAAGAGAAGACCACCAGTGAGAGAGAAAGCTGAAGATCACCAGAGTCCGATAAATTTATCTTGTCAAGCATAATCAGGCATCACTTTTTTCAGGAATGTAATTGGCTTGGAATCCTCAGGCGCCAGTTGGTCAAATGCAACATAGTTGTGCTCTTCATCATACACATTGCACATTGTCATGATCGTCTTCATGAGTCGCCAATTCCATGTGGCTTCATTTAAGTACTGTGGACGACATGTAAATCAAAATGAGCAGACTAGCAAATGGGCTTTTTTCAACAACAGCGAGACCACTGGTCACTAGGCAAATGTGCAGTACTCGGATCACTCTGCATTTACAAATATTTGAAGCACCAAACGCTAAAATCAAGGAACCATCTCAAGTTTGTCAAGGAACTATCTCAAATTTGCCAAATTTAGTTTCAACTTTATTACTCCCTTCCACTTCAAGCACCGATTACTCATGACAAGAGAAAAAGAGGGAACTTGTTCCCAATGATCGTAATCTAGCTGGCCCATTGAATGCCAGAATAACATACTTGACGAAAACCAGCTCACCTTTCCCCGTTTTCTTGTATAGACTTGTGAGCCGCACGCAAGTTGTAACTCGGAATCCTTGGTGATATCTGATGGGTTATGTGAACATTTATATGATGGCATAGAATTTCAATCCTGCACAAGAGAAGAGCACCGCAATTTGCTTTTTGATCATTCTACTCATCCTTGCGCCCAAAGGTCAACTAAGATGAACTTTTAAGATAAAGCAAGCGACAAAACCTTCTTCTAAAGTGTGCAGTCAGCTAAGATAGCTAGTCCGCCCATAACCACATGAACTTGATAATAATTTCATCTTCCACTTTCAAAAATGAAAAAGTTTCTTGATACACATTTTTGCATGGCAATGCCCAGAAGCAATGCCAAATGTGTTAAAGTTTAGAGGTACAAGATCCAATTGCCTAGGGGTGATTAGTTCCTAGTCAAGTCCGGTTCCAACAGGGAATTGGACTGAGAGGATCAGTTCCCAAAATTTGAAACTAGGGACCGAAGCAGTTGGTCCTAGAACCAAGAATCGGATCGAACCGTCAATCTAGTCCGATCCACTGGAACCGGTAACTTATTTTTTTCTCACTACCTCTTCCCATTACTTTGTTTCCCATCACTTGGAAAGGGACTGAGATAGTGTTTAATTCACATTTTACTAATATTTTTGAAGAAATAATAAAATAAAAAGTATATTTAGTCAGTCCGGTTTGATCCGGGCAATCCCAATTCGGGCAATCCATTTTGCACACCCCTACAATTGCCACCACCATCATGTCATCGATAGTTCATTTATATTTGAGATGCGAACAAAAGAGAGCAAGTAATGAAGAAACTTGAGGAAAATAAAAGTTTTATTACCATTTAGGATAATCGCATCAATGAAAAGCCCACTTCATATTATCGAAACAAAGTTGAATTTTCAGGATGTCACACCCTCCTGTTGGAAGATATGCAGAAGATCCTGGAAATATACCAGGAAATTAATTGATCCATTTTTTATTATAGAGAAAATATAATAAAAAGTCATGTACATTAATTACAAGTCAGAAATACATAGAAAAAAACTTCTCTCCAAAATTCGTCTTCCTCTTCCTTTCCTCATCCGTTCCTTGCTTCGGTTTTTGACATGGTATCAGAGCCTTGGCTCTAAGCTCCAACTCTACACCCGATTGCTTTCGTATGTTATTGAAGCTGCAAGATAGATCCACGTCTTGTTACGAAAGAATCAAATTCTATAAGAAGGAAGAAGAAACGGAAAGGATTTTTTTACCATGAATCCAGAGAATCCGGTCCCTGCCACTGCTGGCATTCCTTCCAGAGGCGACGTCACACCGACAGGAGAGACGCAAGGCCACAGCATCGGCACGATACCTGCAATTCCCACAACCCAGCAACAAATCCAGACTCAATGGCAGTTACTCCTGGCTCAGGCGAATATGGAGCAGCCCATTCCAGGCCATCCTTACCAATGGGTACCCTATCCATGGTACGTCAGGCAAGGCCCGAATCCATCATTGCCGGGGGTAATAAGTTACTAGAGTAATGTTCAGCTCGACGGGAGCCTACTAGCCGCAAGCCGGGCAAGCTCAACCGCCGAGACAGAACGAGTAAGCGGGTCTAGAGAAGCGGGTTCAGGAACAAACCCTCACCTAAGACTCTTCAATGCGGGTCATGGAACCGGGTTTAATGGGTCGGGTACAGGGACGAACCACTACCCAAACCTTTCACTCGGATTTTTACTGTTTATGATTGCGGCCATCACCAGCCGACCAGAGCCAGGCGACCCCTTGCATGTGTCAACCGCCGACGGTCCAGAATTGCGACTGATCAGTCTACAACTGACCAAGCTGGAAAACTACAACAAATGGTCATAAGACTTCCGGCGGGCTCTTGTGACAAAGGATAAAGACGGTTTCCTTGACAGAACCGTACCAATTCCATCAAACGAAAGGTTGGCCAGGCATTGGAGAAAGTGCAATCACCTGATCCGCACCTTGATTGGCAATTGCGTCTCTCCAAACGTCGCAACAGGCCTCCCACCGACGGAAGATTCGAAAATCATGTGGGACAACATCAAAGAAATGTACGGGACATTAGACCAAGCAAAAAAGAAATGTACGGGACATTAGACCAAGCAAAAATCTTTTGTCTCATGCAGGAACTCACAGATCTCAAGCAGGGGAATATGTCCATTACAGCGGTTTACAACAAACTCTCATCGCTCTGGAACGAGCTCAAGGCCGTGGAAGAAAAACTCGAGGGACCTCCAAAAACTCTTAAGCAGTATAGATCCATGAAGGAGAGGGAGAAATCCACTCGATTTCTTTTAATTTTGAACAAAACATACCTAACATTTCATTCGCTGATCCTAGCGATGGATCCTACGCTGCCCCTCGATCGGATTTTCCAGCTGGTCATCCAAGAAGAGAGCCAGTGTCTCACAACTCCAGAGCAGACACAAGGAGGCAACGCCATCACTCTCGCTCTTCGCGGAGAACGCCGCGGGAGAGAATCAGGGGAGAAAACCCTAGCCCCGGAGAGAGAAAATCACGAGGGGCTAGGGTTCGCAACAGGTGACAAAACCCTTAAAAGGGAAGGAGGCTACGGCCCGGATTTAATCCGGCGATCTGACGGCTCGGATTTCTTGTGGAGATCTGACGGCCCTGATTACCTCCGGTGATCTGACAGTCCGCAAGGAGTCAATCTGTGTTGCATTGGACGATGGAGATAATTCCACAATTAAAGCATCCGACGGCCAGATTTTTTCTGCATCAATAAGGAATTTCGGCCAAAATTCAAGGGGGAGAGGTAAATTATACTATGAACATTGCAAACGTCCACATCATACCATAGATAATTGCTGGAAATTACATGAAAAGCCAGGAGAAAAAGGAAAAAAGAAAGAGTATTCTACAGCTTACCAGGTGACTAGACCTACTGGACCAAGTAGTGACTGACCAATTACTTATGGGCAATATCAGCAATTGATGCAGGCACTGCAGAAAGCAGACATTGGAAATAACGGAGGAAGTTTCTTAGGTATATCCCACTGCCTGATCAATTCTATTTCAAAAAGGGCATGGATAGTTGACTCAGGAGCAAGTGATCATATCATTTGTGATATAAGTTTTTTTTTCAAAAATGCATAGGAAATTGGAAACACCTATTTCTGTGCAACTTCCAAATGGAAACATTACTCATGTCACATTGATAGGGACTATTGAACTAAGCTCTCAAATTGTCCTACAAAATGTCCTTTATGTTCCACAATTTTAGTTCAATCTCATTTCCGTGTCCAAAGCCTGCAAGGAAAATTCCTATCAAATACTCTTCGATGCTGACACATGTTTTTTTTAGGCCCTTTCGACTGGAAAATTGATGGGCTTGGGTAGTCTTTCTGAAGGTTTATATTCTAGACCAGTATTCTAAGTCATTTTGATTTGAACTCAATTCCTTTCAATAAGTTGTCATTGTGTAATGTCATTGCTAATGATAAAGATTTTCTTTTACATTCAAGAATGGGACATAGTGCCTTCTTTCCATACTCTAAATGTCATATTTGTCCTCTCGCAAAACAGTCTTGCACACCTTTCCCTTTGAATGCAAAATGTTCCACTATTATCCTTTCTTTAATTCATGTGGATGTCTAGGGACTGTATCACACAGCACATCGTGATGGTTCACAATATTTTCTCACAATTGTGGATGATCACTCTCGGGCCACATGGGTATTCCTGATGCAGTCAAAAGCTCAAGTTCCATCTCATTTGAAAACATTCATCACCCTAACTAAAAATCAATTTGAGAAATCAATCCAACGAATACGGACTAACAATGGGAAGGAATTTTTAGTCATGACTGCAGATCACTTTTCTTGTCTCATGACATTATATATGAAAGCTCATGTATTTATACTCCACAACAAAATGGAGTAGTGGAACGTAAACATCATCACTTGCTGGAAGTCGCACGAGCTTTGAAGTTTCAGGGATCTGTTACAGTGATATATGGGGGAGATTGTGTCCTTACTACGGCCTATCTCATCAACCGCATGCCTACTCGGATATTAGCTGGTAAATCACCCTTTGAATTACTTTATGGAAAAAAAAAAAAAAACCAACAGTAGATCGTCTACGAGTTTTCGGTTGTCTATGTTATACTGCAACTATGAGACCTCGAGACAAAATGAGTCCACGTGCCAAGAGATGCATTTTCATGGGTTACCCTAACCTACAGAAGGGCTATTATGTTCTCGATCCATCAACAGGAGAATTATTTGTGAGCAGGGATGTCATTTTTCACGAAACTGTCTTTCCATTTCGTGAGTCTACAGAGAATTTGGATATCTCAAACAATTCTCATCACTCCTCAATTGAGGACAATATATCTCCTGAATATTTTCTCGCAGCATCACCAGGACAGGTCATTTTATCCTCCTCATTTGATCGGCCACCTCAGACGGCAACATTGGAAAGTGTACCTATTGTTCCATTAAATATTGAGAATAATTCTAGTGAACAGACAGAAAACAATTTTGTGGAGATATCTCCTCCTCCACTGCCAACGGATCATCCATGACGTTCGGGGCAAGCTACGAGACCACCAACATGGACCAAAGACTATGTATGTGCCTCACTTAACGGACCAGGTATTAACTATCCAATATCTTCTTATGTCTCCTTTGAAAAGCTTTCGTCGGAGCATAGATGTTGCATTAGTCGTATATCAAATGAGAAAGAACTGTCTAGTTATGATGAAGCATCCAAAGACCTACGGTGGCAAAAGGCCATGGAAGCATAACACATGGGAGATAGTTCATCTGCCCCCTAATAGGAAATCCATAGGATACAAATGAGTCTATAAAGTAAAGTATAGAGCTGATGGATCCATTGAACGATACAAAGCTCAATTGGTGGTGAAGGGATATACACAACAAGAAGGTTTCGACTATCACGAAACTTTTTCTCCAGTTGCTAAAGATGTCACTGTCCGCTCATTCTTATCAATTGCAGCAATCCATGATTGGCCGTTACACTACATGGACGTCCACAACACTTTTCTTCGTGGTGATCTGGATGAAGAAATTTACATAGATATTCCTCAGGGCTTACGGAGACAGGGGGAGAATAAAGTATGTCATCTCCGCAAATCCCTTTATGGGCTGAAACAAACTTCCAAACAATGGTATGCTAAATTTGTCAACGCTCTCACTAGTGCAAACTTCAAACAATCCAAGTATGATTATGCCTTGTTTACATTGACCAAAGGTACGTCATCTATTTACTTGATGATTTATGTAGATGACATTCTTATCATGGGAAATGATGAAGCTGCAATAGAGAGCCTTAAAAAATATTTGCATACCACATTTCATATAAAAGATCTGGGAGCACCAAAATATTTTCTTGGGATTGAGATTGCTCGATCTCACCAAGGAATTTCCCTCAGTCAAAGGAAATTTGTATTGGAGATTATATCAGAGGCCGGTTTATCAAGATGTAAGCCAGCGATCATTCCAATCGAGCAGAATACCAGATTGACTACAGCAAACCATACTGGAGGAACATCTTGGGATGATCCTATATTACAGGATTCGACGAGTTATCGGAAGCTCATTGGAAAACTTATATGCCTGACTATGACCAGACCTGATATATCATATGCAGTGTAGAACCTCAATCAGTTTATGCACAAACCAAAGGAATCCCACATGAATGCCGCTCTAAAGGTTGTGAAGTATTTGAAGGGATGTCTAGGACTCAGGATACTTCTATCTAGAAGATGCAACATGGAAATGACAGCATACTGCAATGCAGATTATGCAACGTGCCCTATGAGTCGAAGATCCATAATTGGCTTTTGCATTAAGCTGGGAGATTCTCTTCTTTCATGGAAAACCAAGAAGCAAGCAACAGTTTCTCTATCCTCAGCTGAAGCAGAATATCGGGCCATGGCAAAAACCACATGTGAGATTGTGTGGATACGAGGTTTACTTGGTGACCTCGGAGTACAGCTGAAAGGTCCGACGAAGTTATTCTGTGACAACGAATCGGCTCTAAAGCTTGCGGCAAATCCTGTAATGCACAAATGGACCAAGCACATAGAAGTAGATTGTCATTTCACTCAGGAGAAGATTCAAGAAAGGACAATCGAGACAAGAGGGATTGGAACTGCTGAACAACCTGCAGATGTGTTCACCAAAGCCCTATGTCAAAGACAACATGCATATCTATTGAGCAAGTTAGGCCTCTTGGACATTTACAAGCCACCAGCTTGAGGGGGAGTGTTGGAAGATATGCAGAAGATCCTAGAAATATACCGGGAAATTGATTGATCCATTTTTGATTATAGAGAATCAATCTAAATATTAGATTGATTTGTAAAATATTACATTGCCTTTTCTATGTGTACATCTTGTAATATAATTGCTAAAGTCCTATACATTGATTATAAGTCAGAAATACACAAAAAAAAAAAAAACTTCTCTCCAAAATTCGTCTTCCTCTTTCTTTCCTCATCCTGTTCCTTACTTCGGTTTTTGACACCTCCGTAGGTGATGTGGGACAAGAGACGTGTCCCCTCCTTGCACACATCCAAAGACCAAGGCACAGACACACCACCATCCCTCCTTCCCATGCACCACCGCTTGGGCTGTCACAACGAGTAATAAAGAAACTCAAGGAAAATAAAAGTTTTATTACTATTTAGGATAATCGCAGTGGACGGTTCCGTTCAGCTGGGCTTGAGTAGCATTCCACTCATTAGAAGATTTGAAAGGAATATGCGGTGCCGTGTGATGGACCATTGTGAAAGTACTCATCTAAAAACAAGGAGCAGATTGTTCTTCTCATTCAGCAAATGTGGACAGCTTCACTTGAACAGCCAGGGCAACCAAATTAATAGAGCAAAGAAGCTTGAAGTGAAAGCTCTTAATAATACAATTCGTGATTTTTCAGACAATCCAAATCCTAAGATTGAGGTATTCAAGGTCCTCAGCTGTAGGGGTGAGCAGTTCCCGGTTCCTTACAGGTTCCTCTTGGAACCTGGAACCTACCCTCGGGTACAGGTTCCTCATTTTTTGGAACCTAGAACCTACCCGTCAAAACTAAGAACCTGGAACCTACCCTGTCATAGGTTCCGGGGTCGGTTCCAGGTTCCAACAGGTTCCAACAAGTTCTTTTTTCTTTTTATTGGTTTCATTTTTAGTTGAAAAAAATGGAAATGAATGCAGCAATAATAAACAAACTTGTCATTCATCAAAGATAATATAACACGAACACAATCTATAATACTCATAAGCGTTTAATGTTCTAGAAAGTGAACTATTTTTCTTTTGCAAAGTCCAACAGTTCACTTCACAAAGTTCAGCCTTACCTCAACAACAACCCTGCACCAAAATAAAGCCATATCCCTCATTGTTTTACAGCTTTCAATAACTTTAGCAACTTTAGTAACAAAGCTTTCAAGTGGAGCTGTATGAGTATCTCTCGGCAATGTTGCAGCAGCGGTTTCTGAACCAGAACCGATCTTTCTTCTGAGAAACTTTCCCTCTGCACTTATCTTGCAAATATTACAACAGAAGTGAAAGATCATCATAGGATAATTTTAAAAAAGAATTGATAAAGTTTTTATAATGGATGAGTATTACTTCATGGACTAGTAAATTTGATAATCTGATTATTGATTTACTTGCATCATACAGCAAACTAACCAAAGAATAGAGCTTCACTTCATCTGGAAACTCGGATATGTTATCTTTCTTTTCACGAAGCACAAGCAACCTCACAACAGAGAGATTTAGTCCTGCCCTTTCATGATCCATGAATCTTGATAGATGGCAATTCAGGAGGATGATGGCTAATCAATTTGCCCATAGATTAGCAAGTTTGAGAAAATACTGTTCCTCGTCCTAGAAAATCATCTTCATACCTGGCTCAACAACAGCAAACAACATTTTAGAAGCAAAATTAAGGTTCCAAGCAAAAGGTTCAATGTATATAGCCAGCCAAAGATGCCATGTTGCCACAAAAGAGAATAAAAAGAGACAACCTAAGACTAGGGAAAATACTTGGGAATCCCATTTGAGAACTTTTATTCTTAAAACAGCCTTCAGATGCAATAGATAACCTTAGCAGATCGAGTACTTGCATGACTAAAGTTACAACTCTATGATAACGGTGATCTTGTACCAGAACAAACCCCCTGATAAATAAAAAACAGATTGATGTTTAGTACTAACATACCTGGCACAGTTCCTAGATTCAACAGAGACAAATGGCAAACAGGTTCATCACAAGAAAAAATAGCCTTCTACAGTACACCTGCATTGAGAGTGTAAACATGCTTGATAGACTCCAATAAAGCCTTGACGCTGTCCTCATAATGGAACTCTAGCGGATCAGATATGTTTTGAAGAGCTTCTTCAAGGCCTGAACTAGACCATAGAGTAGTACATTCATCTAAAAGAGCAGATGCGGTAGAGAAATCTCTATAATTAAGAAGAATCCATGGTTTGTATAACATGGCTGAGGCCCCAAGAACTCTAACTGCTCTGTAAACTTTTCCCAGGGCAAGTACATACAAATTGCCTAAATGATGTGAAAACAACAGCACATCAAATTCGAGGCCCAAAGAAACTCTAGTCATCACTATTTTTATCGTTCTTGGTAACTATAACATACCTTCTTTTTCAGATAATATTTGACTGGAAACATTCTTCTCTAGAGCTTGCTTCCATATTGAGGCTCCATGCTTTAGCTCTTGAGCACAAGCATAGATCATTTCGGACCATGTGGAAACATAATTAGATTGTGCCTCAGCTGATCCTAATTTTAAAATTTTCAGTACCAAGGCTACGTGTCTCAAGAGTTCAACCAATGACTTTGAATCTCTCTCTACCTGTAGACAAGCAAGGTACTACTATTATTAAGTTCAAGAGCCAAACAACTGCCCAGTTGGATGTCAACTTTTCATATCAGAACCAACTTAAGATATATCGATTTTTGACTCTAAAATTAAGCGGACTGTTCAGACAGACAAATAAACAAAGAAAAAAAGGGAGAAGTTTATCCATTTTTAACCACTACATTTGCAGAACAATTGCATCAGTAGCCTTGTCCACAAATCTCAAACCAGGGACTCTATCTTGGATTACTCGCAAGGCAAATAACTACAATGAAAGTAAAGCAAATGAGAGTTCAGTAAGTTGCAGAACCTAAAGAAAGTTTTCGTAGTGCGACGGCAACAAAGACACGAGTCTCACGGCACTAACGGCGGCATGGATGGCGCAGCGAAGACGGCGGCGGTCGCGGCTCAACCCACAACCAAGGGGGCAAGAGCTCAGTTCTAGCGGAGGCGGTGGCAGTTCGGAGCAACGGCAGCCCGGACGGCCGCCCAGACGGCCGAGTGAGCGGTGGCAAGAGGTGGTGACGGTGGTTTGGGGACGGCAGCGGTGGCTCACGGCGGCGGGGGGCGGTGCGGACGACGCAACAGCTCGTCGGGCTCAACGGTGAGACGGCTCGTCGGACGAGCGGTGGGTGGTGGTTGTTCGGTGGCCAAGAGGTGGTGGTGAGTACTGAGTAGGGCGTGGGGCGGTGGTGCGGTGGTGGGTGAAGCAGCAACTAGCAAGAGGAAGGAAGAAGAGGAAGAAGAAGAAGAAGAAGAAGAGGAGGAGAAAAGGGGGGGGGGGTTTCAGCCGAGAGAGGGGGAAAGTGAAAAGAAAGAGAGAGAGAGAAGAAAAGAAAAAAATTGGGGGAGGGGACGGGAAGTGACATGAGGAGGAAAAATGGCTGAAAAGAAAGGGGAAGGGGGAGAAATCACGTGGGGGAAGAGAGGAGAAAGGGGAGAGAGAGAGAGAGAGAGAAATCTAGGGTTTTTTTTTTTTAAAAAAAAAAAAAAAAAAAAAAACTCTGACTGGTTCCGGTTCCGCTGGTTCCGGTTCCTATGGGAACCGGAACCGGAACCGGCCCTCTTAGAACCGGGAATCGGACCGGAACCTGCGGTTCGGTTCTCCGGTTCCCGGTTCTACCCGGGAACCACGCTCACCCCTACTCAGCTGTACTTGGCAATAATGACTGACTATGAGCAACTTCTGACCATATATCCTGAATGATCAAAAGATACAAAAAGATGAGAGACCACTAGATTCTTTTGAAGGCTTTCTTTATTATGACTAAGGGGACTACTTGTCGACGAATTATCAGTGTCTTCAGTGAAGAAGGGCGAGAAGCATACATTAATGCAGTTGGAAAAGGATCATTACCCAAAAGTGATAGCCCAACCATGGTATCAACCAGAACATAATCCACCCCCAAAATGCCAGCCTTGTAATTGATCAATGGCCCCCCAAATCCCCATAAATGCAAAAATGCAAGCCAAACTGATCTCCACCCTTTTTGACTTCGTTTGGTCTGAACTTGTTCAGGTCAAAGTGCCGAATCAACCTAGCAGGGCATTTAGTCAGATTAAGATCAACGCATTTACATGTAAAGACCACAGATGAGAATTAATTTAATAAATCACCATCAATTTGACATTTTGAATTTGAAGGCATGCAGGGCGAGAAACAAGCATCCAAATGGAAATGATCCTGCTTTTTAGTTTCGCACCTACCAACGAGCTAAGACATGTGAGGAAGGATTGGGCCACATCCATAAATAACTGCCTTGCGCAGAAAAGGAGTCAAACTCCTCTTTCCAAACAGGATGCCAAGCTGTATCTTCAGGCAGCCTATCAATTTACAAATAGAGAGGGGGGAAAACATTAGGATGGTTGCAAAGAGGTAGTGAAGGGTGATTAACCAGACAACTACAAGAATGTGATCATGTCAACCAAGGAGAATATTCTCACGAAAAGAAAAATGAAGCATGTGTCCAAAACATAACATTATAAACATGAAAGAGAACAAAACAATGAAATGAGATGTTTATATTTATATATATATATATATATATATATATATGCAAAGTGCAAACAATTGCCTTCATGCACATTTCCTCCCTATTTGCAAAGTGAAAACAAGTGCCTTTATATATGTAGATTAAGCACAGAGTAGACAGCCTTAAAATGGACCGTTTGTTAAAAAACAACTGAAAATATATGTCACAAGAGCTTTCTGCTCGTTGTTAAAGGACCACTACTCCTCTATTTCATTTGGATAGGAATTCAAAATGGATTATTCAATACAAAAACCTGAAGGGAGTGTCTTACAAATATGTTAGCTCTTGCATGATGCTTCCAATTGTTCCAAATTCTTCCAGATTTAGGTTTGATCAATTGAATAAACCTCACGCGCCATCCACATCCATGTCAGAATTCCGACATTCTTTGCAAGCTTTGTAGTTGTCGACAGACTCGCCTATCATTGGGCATCGATGAACATAGGGATGACATGTCTTTGGTATATCCGGCAAACCTTGCAGTGATTCACAGTGAAAAAGGCGCAATATCTGCAACTTACGTAGCTTTGATAGATCTGGTAACATTTTTATGGTGCTGCAACTCTTAATTAATAATTCCATCAGCGATTTCACTTCTCCCAAATCTTGAATTTCGACTAGCTGGGAGCAATTCCACACTTTCAGCTCTTTGAGCTTCCCTAAGCTCGATAGACCCGATAACCTCACCAGCAATTCACACTCTGCCACAGTCAAATTCTGGAGACTTGCTAGCAGTTCAAACTCAATCTCTCTCGACCAACACCTAAAGAGCGTTAACTCGGACAAATATCTCAAATATCTCAAGTTGGAAAAGAATGGTTCTTCTATTGGCGACTTAACATCTCCTAGTTCCAAACGACAAAGACTAAAAGGAAGCCTTGTGAGAGATTGAGGATCATCACAAGATATGCAAAGTGACCAAAGCTGAGGAGGCCATGTGATATATGTACTTAGACTCCACTCCTCCCCTTTTGGTGACTCCCCCATCCACTTGGATGAAGTTTGTCCACGGGTGCCAAGCACAGTCTCGGCTACGAAATATAAATGTTTTAAGGTCGCAGGAAGTTCTGGCAACCTTTCAAGCTTACGATTATCTCCTAAACGAAGTTCTCGAAGATGAGACAGCTGATTAATGGTTGTTGGCACTCTGCTCACCTTGCTACCTGACAAGTCCAGCTCCTCCTGTTGGGAATAACGGATCCCCGAAAACCGGATTCGACACCGAATCGAACCCCTAAATCAATGCGGAAGACGAAGCCCGGGAAAACACGCATCACCGATCGTAAAGCACACCACGGATTCGAGCGTACCTTGTTAGCCACGGATTAAACACCAACGCTGAAGAAGAGGAAGAAATTCGATCCGATGATGCCAATTTGCCTTGAAAGGAAGACGGGACGCCGTAAGCGTTCTTGGAGGGAGAGAATGCGCGGGAGAGAGGAAGCGTACGTTGAATTGCAAAACAACGTTATCTTCTCTCTCTCTCTCCCTCCCTTTTATACCTCTCCCCTTCCACGGGCCTTATTCCCGTGGGCCGGGCCCTTTTGGGCCCAACTTGAGCGGATGGGCCTTAAGCCCATCTCATAAATCCATCATCTCCCACTCGCACATGGTGGTGCAAAACCAACATGGGCGGACGTGCCTTACTCATCCCCATCGAGAAAAATCCAGCATAGACTCTCACTTAACATGGTGGACCGAACAGTAATCCTCTTTTCCTCTCTTCAACATTCATACCGGTGAATAATCCGTGCGACCAGCATACTTTGAGAGCTCGTTGCCATACATCTCGTTAGGAATATATAGCAGCTCATAATGGGCATCACATCCTGAGTAGATTTAGTATGCAGTACCCTAGATCGATCGATCACATTTATATCTCTCTTGATCTCTTTTAAAACAATGATATATATAATATATATTGTATTCACAATTATGATTATCACAAAGACAATCATAATTGGTTAACCGGTGAATACAAAACTACAATGTAATTCTCCAAAATCGATCTTCCTCTTTCCTTCAAACTCTCAATTTCAGTCCAGCTTGCTTTTCTAGAAATGCCCCATTAGATCGAATCACTCATGACCATTGGCAACATCTTAAGATAGCAAACACTAAATAGAAATCTTGAGAATAAGTAAGAGTCATGAGGGGACTAAAAAATTGAGGAACTCTTTTCCTCAAGAGTCTCACACGACATAAAAGTTGAGATCAAACTTTTGTCACTCTTATTGGTCGTCTTATGCATACGTAGTATGAAATACGTATTACGGTATTAACTCCTTTCCCATGGAGCGTATGTCTTCACTTTCAATACCGTACAGATGATAGTCCAGACATACCCAATGTCTAACTTGAGTTCACGTATCTACTCATTCACAAAATTCATCGTAACTCACATCCATGCATCTTAGACGGATAAGGTAAAATATGTGGAGTATTTTACTTTCGGACATAGTAAGTATTATATCCTCATCTTAATACTTAGTTAAGGCGACATACATGTTTTAAGCTTGAGCTCTCGATTATCACCTAGATAATAAGCTTAAAAACAGTCTCATCTCTATTTATCACACAGTAAATAGAGGCAATTACCCGTGTGAGTGGGTTAATCTTATATCTGTCCGACATACTTCTCAACTTAAAATAATGCACTGAGCATTAAGATGCATAAAGATCAAACAAAGATTCATAGGCATTAATGATGAAAACACAAATTCATCAAATTGTGAACACTTAGGGAAATTACAATATTCAAGATACATCGCTTCTACGCAACCCTAGAGATTTCATATGGCCACAAAACACATCTCTGGGTATTGGCTTTGTCATAGGATCTCGCTACCATTCTATGCGTAGTATGTACTCTAAGTTCACGTCCTTTCGTGCAACCATATCCTTTACAAAATTATACTTGGTATCTATATGTTTAGTCTTGCCATGATATTTTGGATCTTTGGTGTACGCTTTATTTTGCTTGGCTATCACAGTTAACAAATAACAAATCTGCAGCACATCCAATAACACCTAAACAATCCAAAAATCTCTAAAGCCAAACATCTTCTTATACTACTGCTGATAATGCCACGAACTCAATTTCTATCATGGACAAGGCTATGCATGTTTGTTTCTTACAGCTCCAACATATGGTGCCATCATTCAGTAAGAAAAACAAACCTAGAGGTAGATTTCCTTTCATTTAAACCTCCTCCCCAATCGGCATCGTGATAGCCTTAGAGTCGCAGATCCTTTCCTTGATAACTCAGCGTATAATCAGCAGTCTCCTTTAGATACCTCAGTATTCTCTTAACGGCTTTCCATTGTGCTGGACCTGGATTGGATTGGTATTTGCTCACCATTCCAATTACAAAACATATGCCAGGTCTTGTACACATCATAGTGTATATCAAGCTTCCAACAGCACTAGCATAAGGAACATGTTTCCTTTATTCCTTCTCTTGTGGAGTCCCCGGACACGATCTATGGCTCAATCCTTCACCTTTTGCAATAGGAGTGTCTATGGGTTTACAATCTTGAAATCTTAACTCCAAGAATATATGTAACCTCACCCATATCCTTCATCTCAAAATTGGAAGATAACCAACTCTTGAAAGTATTAACAAACTCTATATTACTTCTGGCAATTAGTATATCATCAACATATAATGATATGATCACAAATTGATCATTGGATATTTTGATATATACACAATGATCATCATCTATCATTGTAAAGTCATATGCCATTATAGCATTATGAAAACGTATATATCATTATCTTGACGATCGCTTAAGGCCATATATCGACCCCCAAAGTCGACATACCTTTTCTTCTTGGCCTTTCACTATGAAACCAGCGGGTTGTTCCATATATGTTTTTCCTCTAATTCTCCATTGAGGAAAGCGGTCTTTACATCCATTTGATGTAACTCAAGATCCATACTTGCCATTATTGCCGAATAATGCGAATCGAGGTAAATCTCACTACGGGAGAAAATATATCTTCATAATCAATTTCTTCCCGTTGATTATACCCCTTCGCCACAAGGCGAGCCTTATGCCTTTCTATCGAGCCATCGGCCCTTTCGCTTTATTTTGAGAACCCGGTTGTTCCCAATAGCTCGGCGTCCTTCGGAAAATCAACCGGTTCCCCCAAACATGGTTTGACTTCACCGACTCCATTTCCTCTTTCATTACATGAATCCATTTTCCTTATTAGGGCAATTTAGAGCCTTATTAATATTTCTTGGCTCATCCTCATCTTGTGAAGCAACCATAAAAGTTTCCCTTTTCAATGTCAAAACATTGACCGGGAATACTTTGGCGACTTGTTCACCGTATGGGAGATTGTACACTTAGCACATCATTCCCCATCATGCTCCCACTTGGATTAGGTAATGATGATGTTGTCACATCGTGTGGTTGCAATTGAGAATGAGTTGAATTCAATTCATCACATCTCATATTACTCACACTTGGACGAACTCCACCGACATCATTATCTTGATCCAAGGTTTCAAATAGGGAACAATCTTCCCTTATTTCGCCCTTCTTAGGAAATTCATCCACTAAGGATGTGACATCCCGTGATTCAAATTCGTTATATTCCCACTTTCCCGCTCACCTATGAACACATACCCTTTCGAGTATTCGCAGTATCTTATGAAAATACTCTTATTTCCTTTGGGACCCAATTTCCCAAACTTGTGAGAGGACTCATGAATATAGGCAGCACAACCCCATGGCTTAAGAAAACTTAAGTCCGGTTTTCTAATTATCCATAACTCATATGAAGTGGAAATAATTGATTTGGAAGGCACCTGGTTAAGTATATAGACGGCGAGTTAACAACGCATCACTCCAAAAAGTGATAGGTAAGTTAGCATGCGCCATCATAGACCTAACCATTTCCAAAAGGGTTCATTTTCTTCTCTCTCGCAACACCATTTTGTTAAGGAGTATACGGAATGACAACTGTCTTTCTATTCCTTTTCATCACATAATTTTCTGAACTTATCGGATAAAAATTCTCAACCTCAATCGGATCTAAATACCTTTATTTTCTTGTCTAATTGATTTTCTGCGGGTTCATAAACCTTCGAAACAACTTATGCTTCAGATTCATGAGAAATCAAATAGACATATCCGACTTCAGTATAATCATCTATAAAAAAAGTGATGAAATAAACAGCCCCTTGCCTTCCTCTCACATTCATTGAACCACGTACGTCCAAATGGATTAAATGCGAGAGGAAATTCAGCTCTTTTACCTTTTCCAAATGGTTTCCTTGTCATTTTCCCTACTAGGTAATGCTCACTTATGGACAAATAGACTTTTTCAATATTGCCCAACAAGCCCTCTATGGCTAGTCTATTCATACGTTGTTGGCCCATATGACCAAGTCTAGCATACCACCATATTCACATCATTATCATATAAGGTAGAAGACGTGAAACAAGGGAATAACATATTGACATCACCATAGTCAACATCTAGTACAATAAAACCATCCAAAAATAATCACAACCATAGTAGTTTGTATCCAAATACAAATCTACACTTCTATTATGGAAGTTCACACTAAAACCAAGCTTAACCAACGCTAAGACGGACACTAAATTTCGACGAATCTCCGAGCATATAGAACATCAAAGGTGCGTCCACCACTCATGTTCAATTGGCCGGTGCCAATTCCTTTAACTTCAGCTCGAGTTATTTCCAATATAGATCCACTTAGTTCCGGTTGGTATCGTCGGAATTCCACGAATGATTCTCTATCCTTCCCTCTATGGTGCATCGTTTCGAATCTACATCCACAAAGGATTGGATTCAGCCAATAATATTGAACTTGACACATAAGTAAAGTTCTCAAATGTACAAGAGGTGTTGACTTTTTTTTTTTTTTGACTCACAACAGATTGCAAGCATAGTGACATTTCTTGTCACAATTGTAACACCTCACCCTTGACATTTTCTTCACTTGAGGACGTTTTCCTCTCTTGTGTTGGTTAACTCTTGATTTCTTGCAATAAGGACTTGGTCCTTTGCATTCTCACATATTGAACGAATCAATACATTTGCGCTTAGAGCACAAAGCCCTTTCTGAGCTAGAACCAGCATTGCAAATATCCGTTTTCGGCTCAAATGCCGTTAGGCGGTCCTCTACTAGCTCAAGGTGGCGCATGGCATCCTTAAGATCTTCCATAACATGGTCAAGAGCTTCTAATGCTTCTTGCTTTTCCAGCACATATTGAATCTTCTTATTCAATATTTCACAATTGTTACCGTTCATATCAGCAATCACGTTCTTAGTTGCTGAACCATCGTTCTGAACACATCAGACATCCATGCACGAATAATTAATGCCTATCATTTATGCATCCCTATTTGCATAGACCCATCATATTAATAAATAATTTCAAGTAAGGCTTCAGAATCAAAAGGTCACTATGTTTCCAATCATCCTCCAAAAATCCCAACTTAAAACTATCATTAATATGATTGTCATATACAAAATCAATTCTATGAAGTTACAAAAACTTCTATTACTACCCACAGCTAATTACCCACAAAGAACCACAATAATGAAAAGCAAATAAAATCTAATATCCAATAAAATAATAATGCTTTCACATGACACGACTAACATATCGGTTGTTACATCAACAACAATCGGGTAGTAAACATTACATAATTAATCAAAGAAATAAATAGGGAATGTCCCTTCTAATCTGTCGGTCAAAACATCGAAAAACGAAGGCACATTTGCCAACCAAGGAAAAACTTTTGGAGAGCTTTCATGTCGCCACCAAGGCGCATTCACTCGCGCCATGTGGCGCTCAATCTAGGGTTGAAGTTTTGGCCAACTCAATCCTATAGTACTTCTCTTACAAAAGCTTCCACTAGCTTCCTATAATCCGGACCACGTTGACCTCCCATGCCGATCAAACACTGCTTGCCATTCGGGTGGAAGAGTGTTTATCAAAGCCGGCACCTTCTCAAAATCCGGCATAAGATAACCATTCCGGATGATTTCCCGTATCATCCGATTGACCTTGATCATATGTGATACTAAATCACCGTCATGCCACCGATAATTAGCTAAATCGACATCAGCCTTTTAAGTCTTGCATTTCCCTCGTCCCTTCTCGGGCTTGCGGTATCTGTGCATAACTCATTATAGTTCCCGCAACAAATGCGAACTAAAATTGGATCACTTCTAATCCATAATAAACATAAGGAAAATACATAATTTTCCAAAATTCATGCAACAAATGCAGAATAAAAAAATGGATTACTTATAACCCACATAGGCATGAGTGAAAAAGAAACAAATTCCTTTTTTTTTTTTTTTTTTTTTTTTTTTCGGGTCAACGGTCGGTCAACGGGTCAACGGCGCGCGGGTCGGAGGACCGGTCGGACCGGTCGCGACGGTCGGGCCGGTCGGACCGCTCGAGCGGACCGACCGCACGTGCCTCGCGCGTGCGGATGATGACGTCACGCATACGTCATCCGGCACGTGCCGGGCGCGTGCCTGCGTACGCGAGTCGGGTCGGGTCGCCGGTCGGGTCGGGTCGCCGGCCGGTGACCGCCCGGCGAAACGTCGTCGTCGATGACGTCATCTCGTGACGTCGCACGCGCGCCTGTCCGCGGACCGGCGCGTGCCGGTTCGCCGCGCGGCGCGCGCGCGCACGTGCCGGTTCGCCGACCCGGCGCGTGTGGCGCACACGCCGGCGGCCAGGCGCTTCGGGCGCGTCGCGCCCACGCGCAGCGCCTTACGGCCGCGTGTGGGCGCGTGCGGCGTCTCCCGGCGGCGTACGACCTGTCCCCGGACTCGTCTCGACGTCGCCTTTCTCCCAGTGCCTTCAGAATTCGTTTTCGACTTACGAAAACTCAGAAAAATGGCTGAACAGCGCTCGGGTGTCGAGATTTTTGCCCCGATCCGTACGGCCGAGAATTTCTTCGTGAAAATTCAATCAAAAAACATCAAATTGATCGGGAAAACGTGAACTAGGGCTCTGATACCAATGTTGGGAATAACGGATCCCCGAAAACCGGATTTGACACCGAATCGAACCCCTAAATCAATGCGGAAGACGAAGCCGGGAAAACACGCATCACCGATCGTAAAGCACACCACGGATTCAAGCGTACCTTGTTAGCCACGAGATTAAACACCAACGCTGAAGAAGAGGAAGAAATTCGATCCGATGATGCCAATTTGCCTTGAAAGGAAGACGGGACGCCGTAAGCGTTCTTGGAGGGAGAGAATGCGCGGGAGAGAGGAAGCGTACGTTGAATTGCAAAACAACGTTATCTTCTCTCTCTCTCTCCTCCCTTTTATACCTCTCCCCTTCCACGGGCCTTATTCCCGTGGGCCGGGCCCTTTTGGGCCCAACTTGAGCGGATGGGCCTTAAGCCCATCTCATAAATCCATCACCTCCAAAAAGGATACTTGCCCGATTTCACTTGGGATTTCACCCTCAAGATTTCTACAACTGCCAGCTTTCAATACTTTAAGATTCTTCATCATCCCTATGGGCTTCGGTAGCTCTCTTATCTTACTCTCTGCTAGAACTAAGCACTCAAGCCTCTTAAGAAATCCAATAGAAGCAGGTAGTTCAGTAATCTCTGTAGCCCGCAAATGTAACTCAAGTAATGATTCTAGTCCTCCAATGGAGTTTTGCAGCTCCATTATCTTAGTGAATCCCAGGTTCATTTTCTCCAACTTTTTGAGATCTCCAATAGAATCGGGTAACTCTGTGATTCCTGTGTCAAACAAATTCAATATTAGCAACGATCTCAATTTCCCAATGGAATCTGGAAGCTTTCTAAGTCGATGACAACCCTTTAAAGACAAGCTTGTCAAGCCCACGTTCTCTCCAATAGATGAATGAAGCCCCTGTATACACTGTCCCTCTAACTTTAGACTTGACAAGCGCTTTAGACCGCATATGGCAAAAGGCACAAAGAACATGTCAAAATGGAGGCTTGCGGACAACTTTGACAGCTGAACTTGGTCTGCGATTATTTCCAAGCGCTTTAGGTGCTCTAGCTTACTGATAGAGCTACCAGATATTAGGGACTTTGGACAATGTTCATTAACAACCAGTATCTTCAAATCCAAGCATGTCGAGAAGTCAGGAAATGTCGAGAGATGGCATCTTATGAGATGTATAACTTTCAAGTTACGGTTCACCTGCAAAACAAATGAAAATTAGAAAAGTAAGTAAAAGCAAATGGCAACAAGTGTACATATGCGACAGGATAACTTACCAAGCATGGGCTCCATCCATTCCAATTTTCTGGAATGTCGCTGTCCAAAAGCTTGAGCACGACTAAGTTACATAAATATAGATTGACCGCCTGCAAGTTTGAAGGACAACGACGCCAAGAGAGCCATCTTAAACTTGAGAAAAGATTCTTAAAGTCTCCTGCCAAGTTCCCCCCCTCTAACTCCAAAAACCTTAAGTTAGGCAGCCTTGAAAATTCTTTCCTTGTAAAGTTGTGATCTTTGGAAAGTCCAGTTAGTTTGAGTGCTATGATGTTCTTTGTTCCCTAACAACATGAAAAGAAACAAGCGGACTTTCAACAGTGACAAAAGAGAACACGTTCCGTGAGCACATATTGCATTTACTTTTTTACAGTGTAATAACTGTATGAGAGTTCGTATATTCTATTCAGCAAACCGTTTCTATTTTCAGTTCGTAAATGTAAGCTATTCATAATGTTGGCTTGCTATAAATCATGATATAGCACATCCGGGAATTTACTCCAAACTTCAAGTTGATGTTTCCAGATCTAGAAGACAGGAGATGTGAATTAAATTTACCTTTCTAGTCTGCACTACATCTAACGCAATCTTGGGACACCAAAGTCTACTACACTTCCCAGGAGCTCTGATATCTTCTTGACAAACAATTTCTCTTCCAAGGTCTTTGAGTAGGTCATGCATCAACAGTCTATCATTAACGATCTTTATCAAAGACATACGGGTAATAACATGCAATATCAAGAAAAATTTCTTTATGCCCCTCCTCTAGCATGTCAAAACTTATCTTTAATTTGTCAAGCACATCTTGATTGGGAACTACATCTAATTTCTTCGATGTGTCTTTCCAAAGTCGTTTGCTCTTACGATAAAGAGAGGAGCTGATAACCTCAAGAGCCAAAGGAAGTCCACCAGCTTTGCGAATAATACTGTGAGAAATGTCATTGTAGTCCAGTAGAGGGGAGTCCATTCTAAAAGCATACCCGCTAAAAAGCTGAAAAGCATTGTCATCATCCATTTCTCTCATTTGATAGATTTTAAACTCTCCAACACACATTTGAACATTATTTTCTTGGTTTTGCTCTTCGGTCGGCAAAAAGTTTGTGTCCCTTGTTGTAATAATAATTCTGCTCCCTAGACCAAACCAATCACGCTTTTCTACAAGTTTTGAGAGTTGTTCCCACTTATCTAAGTCATCAAGAATAATAAGAACCTTCTTGTCATGAAATCTCCTTTTGATTTGCTCAATCCCAGCATCAGAGTCAGATATCTCCACTAGTTTGAAGTTGAGAATTTCTGATAATAATTGTTTTTGCAATTGAACGATTTTTCCACTATTTGAAACTTCTCGAACATTAGAAAGAAAGCTATACCCATGAAACCGACTAGAAATATGATTAAAGACAACCTTGGCAAGAGTCGTCTTACCAATGCTCCCCATGCCATGAATTACTAGATACTGTACATCAGGAGAACCTTCATCTAACAGGCGCAACACATCATCAACACGATCCTGGATTCCAACTAAATGATCGGGCAGATTTTTGTATCTTTTATTCAGCTTGATCAAAAGTTCGGCAACGATTAATCTAATGAGCTCACCTTGGCTGTCATATTTAAGACAAAGGGTCTAGTCAGAAAGATCGAAGGTAGAGTATTAACTTATCAAGATCAGGAATGTTTTCAATCAAACACAAACCGGCCACAGAGGAAGGGGACTCTGCAAATATATAGGAAAAGAATCTATTATAAAAGAACCAACAGTTCTTTTGAATTCTTTGTTTCTGGGTATTATATTTCCTGTCAAAGAATTATTATTTCTATTTTGACATTATTTGTACGCCGTGTATGGCAATCTATGTTGTTTAGGTAAATTTTTCCATTCATACAAAAGTATTACTTAAATTACGATGAAGCCAACATCAATTGAATATTTTAGCAAAAGAGTTCAACTGAAAAAATAACTTTTAGAATTTCACATCATTAAAATCAAGAGTCATCAAGGAAAAAAAATATCTCTATTGTCCAGATTGTTCACTTAGGGAGTAAGTTTATTCACAACACTTGTGTGAAAGAATTATATTTCTCTCTATATTTCATCGATGACTTTGGCAGCCCCTGGACCTAAATCCTGGCTCCATCACTGACACAAACTAAATAGAGCCTCTTTTTGCTACAATAAAAGAGTGTCTTTCATTGGAGAGACGAGGTCCTGTGACCTCTAATGTGTTGCGGCTGGTACGCCCAAATAGAATAGACAGGGAATGGAAAGGAATAGATATATAATATGACCACTATTAGATATCTAGTTATAGATGTATAATAACATATTTGAAGTTACAATGATATTGCAAAAAATACAAACAAGTAGAATGTAAATTAAATTCATTAGAATACTCTCACTCAACACCATTCCTTTCACACAACATTTTTGCTTACAACCAAACTAGAAGAATTTTTAATCCACTACCATAATTCACCAAGCAAAAAAATATTAAGAGTATAATTAGAAATGATTAATCATCATTTTAATTTGTCCTTTCATGTGATTTATATTTATAATTTTTTTATTTTTAAAACAGTATTGATTAATCATAATGTTAGAAAAAAAATTAGCCATTATTTGTAACTAGCGTTGAGGCCCCTGCTCCGCGCTTGCCTTGTTGTTGGCCGAGTACGTACGAAATAAAGTGAATCAAATTTTTCTTAAAGGAATTGAGTGAAGATGTAGTGAGCAGTTATTAAATATGTATGAATTGAATAACACCTTGATGAAACAGAGACAGGATAGTTTTTACTTTTAATCTAAGTACGGGAGTATTTCTTATTATTTATATTTATATAAATTACATGTCTTTAAAATAAATAAATAAATAAATAAAGAGATAGAGAGAGGCGCAAACCTTACCCCTTTTCTTTCCAATCCCATCCTTTGATATGAGCGACCTCTCTCAGCGCCTCCTTCCATCGGTGCACAACATCACAGCCAAATTTCTGCTCGTGCTTATGCATTGCGTCGAGATATAATCCCGTTTTGAGCTTGACATCATCTGGATCTACATCAAAGAAAATTGGCAAGATCGTCACTTGGCCGTCCCTGCTTCTTGAACAATCCACCATGTATGCAAGCTCGCGAAGACACCACGCACTGGATGCATAATTTCTTGAAAAGATAGGCATACAAATTGTGGAACTCTTGATCACACGCTCCAGTTCACCTCCAATCGTTTCCCCTCTTTTGATCTCTTCCTTGTCTCTGAAAACGCGAATCACAGCTACGTCCATTGAGTGATAGAGACAGTCGGCAAAATTCTGTCGAGTATCAGGACCTCTAAAATTCAAGAATACCTCGAATTCAGCCCCCACCATCGACTTCACCTCACCACTATCGGTGGTCAACGCCCTTGTTCCATTTGATGAGTGCCTCCTCTCCATCTTCAGGAGCTTTGTACACTGATCGACTTTGATAATGAGAAAAGAGATGGGAATCTCGAGGGCTTGCGTTCGAGCCAGAGAGTGCTGGAATTTCTTTTTTCTTTTTGATAATGAGGAAAGAGATGGGAATATCGAGGACTTGTGGACGAGCCAGAGAGTGCTGGAAGTTTTTTCTTTTCTTTTCTTTTTCCTTTTCTTCTCTTATCCTATGTTGCATTATCGAGATCCCCCAACCACCAGTCTCATCGGGGAAAATTGGCCTGTTGTGAACGTGTATGTATGAATCCACGAAGGTCCGATGCATGCAATGATCACAGAGAAAACAGCAACATCACCTTCAGTAGAGCACGTAGCCACTGTTTTATGGTATATATGGAAGGCGCACAACAATTCTATCTTCAGGCACCAAGTTCCACATCCGAGAAGCACCCACGAGGAAGTAGAGATCGAGCGAAAAATTTCAGAAAGTGGAATACAAACAGTAACTTCACGGAGCAGAGAAGTAGAGATTGAGCCTCGATGGGGCTAGCCAAGTCTCAGCTGGGCTGGGCGAGGCCCGCCTGGCCACGGGCGAGGCCCGCCTGGCCACGGGCGAGGCTGAGCTCGCCTAGCTATCGACAGGGATCTGGCAAGGCTAGGCAAGCCTCGCCGAAACCTCACCGAGGCTAGGCAAGGTAAGAGGCTCGACCTCACTAGATCTGGTGAGGTCGAGCCTTGCCGGTGGCTGGGCTTACCTCCGGCGAGCTCGTCAGACCAGTTGTCGACAGTGGGCGGTGGACAGCAATTGCGACGGTGACAGTAGATGAAAAAGAAGAAAAGGGAAGAAGAAAAATAGAAATTTATTTTCGGAAACAAAAATTTTACTAAACACGATTCTGTTCCAAAACTACTCCTAGGAACAAAATAATATAAATTTTTATTATCTGGTGGATTACCAAACAGGGGCCTTAGGACTGTTTGGTAATAATCCAAAAACAACTTATTATGTTTTTTTGTTTCCGGAAAAAAATAAAAATCTATTTAGTAAATTTTTGTTTTTTTTTTTTTTTGTAACCAAGGAACCCCGTAAGCTGACAGCCGGCGAACAAACTCTAGGGGAGCGACTGCAGGACCCACCACCACAATACTCCAAGTAAGAATCCCTAACGACACATTTGGGATTCGAACTTCTCCCCTTCGTGAGGAAGAGAGAGCCCGAGCCAGCTGCACCACTGAGGGCGGTGGTTTTGATAATTTTTTTGTTTCTAGGAATAAAAATCCTTTTTTTCTATTCCCAATAATAGATTTGGAACAAAATCAAGAAGTAGAAAAAAGTTGTTTCTTACTCGCAAGAACAATTCCTAAATTTAAGTGTAATTTTTTTCTTTTATCTTCTCTTTTCTTCTCTTTTCTCTTCTTATCTTTCCTCTTCTTCTTCTTCCTTTTGGCCGGCGACCTCGCCAGAGTTGCCAAGCCATGACAAGGCTTATCAGCCTGAGCCTCGTCGTGGTTGGGCGAGGCTTGGTGTCGCTAGATTTAGACAAGCTCAAGTTCACCCAGTCAAAACGAGGCCGAGCTTTGCCAAGCTAGGGCGAGACCAACCTCATGCCGTCTCGCAGTGGCTAGGCGAGCCTCTAGCGAGCTCACCGAACCTCGCCCAACTGGTGGTTGACAACTAGCCACAAAGAAGGAGGAAGAAGAAGAGAAAAGAAAAGGAAAAAGAAAAAGAAAAATATAATAAAAATATTAAAAAATTAAACGAAAAATTTAAGAATCTTACCAAACGCATTTTTATCTCGAGAATAAAAATTTTGTATAGTTATCAAGCGTATTCTTTTGCTCAAAAATTATTCTAGATAACAGAATTAAAAAAAAAAAATCATTTCTGATAAAAAATTACTCTTAGGAATAGAATAGTTAACAAACGCGGCCTTACCTACCTCAAGCCCTATAGGCTTTGCTTTGTAATGATACTCCTCTTATGGGCTCTTTCGGTTTTGAGTAGTAAGTGAATACAAAATCTTGATGACCCAAAAAAAAAAAAAAATTTGATCTTTTCAAATTTAATCATTTCGTTCATGTATTACATTATATTTAATTGAGTAAATATGTTATATTTGGATCAAAATAATTCTTTTTCAAGATAAAATTTCTAAGAAAAAAATTTTCTGATTGGACAAAAGGTTCAAACTAAACATTCCACAACAAATACAGAACTCTTATAGTAACACCCGGAAGAGGTAGCTTAAAAAAAAAAAAAAAAAAATCTCTCTCATGACAATTCGTTTCCCTCACACTATTTTCTTGCCTAAAATCATTTACTAATTTATCCAAATATATTCCCTAATTGAACAATATGTTAATCTACTATGTAGTTGACAACTCAATATCTTTTGTATTCTATAGTGTCAACTAAATAATAAAGATTCTCATAGTACAACATATATGCTCTAGGCACACAAGGCGTTTTGGTTGTTTGTTGATTGAGTCTTTAACGTTCTATTTAGTAAATTGACTCCTAAATATTTTTGGAAAATCTGCAATTCAATCCTAATCTCCCTACCGGTGACATTTACTTGTCACAAAATAATGTCCTTTTAGGTTTTCACAAAAGTGAACATTATTTTAACAATAATCAAGGTATAAAGCACATAAATTTCATTGAGAATTGGGTGCGAAACTTGATTATGAGATTTAATTGAAAAATAGAATTGAAGTTTTCTTCTTAACTTTATGTCACTCAAGAAAAATGTTAAGTAAAATTTAGGCTTTATTTTTTAATTAATTTTCATAATCAAATTCTCTACTAAAGGAAAGATTCATATGCTTTATTTCTAATTTTGGTTAAAATGATACTTCATTTAAGAGAAAATTGTCCAAAAAATCCTAAACCTATTATACTTTTACTAACTCAATTCTAAAAATTTCAATTTTATAAGTTGAGCCCCAAACTTTTTCATATTTTGTTACTCTAGTCCATCTGACCAATTTTGACCGAAAATCCTTAACATTGACACTAGTATAGCATGGTACTAACGTTGACATTTTTTTAATAATATTTATTATTTTTCTAATTTTTGTATTTTTGTATTTTCTTTTCTTTTCCTCCCTTTTTTTTTTTTTTTTTTTTTACTATGGCTAGGGAGGGTCGTCGAGCCCTTGTCAACCATGGGCAAGGCAACCTTACCCAAATCTGGGTGAGGCCACCTTCACCTGCGACTAGCAAGGCTAGCCTCACCAAAACTTGGGCAAGGGTCACGAGAAGCCGATAGTCAACAAGGGTGTCACGGCCCCTCACCAGCAACCAACAAGGCTCGGTAATCCTTGTCGGCCGCTATAACTAATAATAATAATAATAATAATAATAATAATAATAAAGGAAAATAAATTAATAAATTCCAAAAAAAAAATCAAAATATTCCGAAGTGTACATGTTACTGTATTCTAGCCAAAGTTAGCCAAATGGACTTAAGTAGTAAATTATGAAAATGTTTAAAAATCAATTGACAAATTTAAAAGGTTTAGAATTCAATTAACAAAATTACAACATGTTTAGGATTTTTTGGATGATTTTTTCTTCATTTCATAATCACCCATAGAGTATAACCATCCAGTTACTAAGGTCGCCAACAATGATATTGGCACTTTTAGCGTGTTTATTAAGTTATATGAGACTTAATTGACTAAAAATAAAACATTTAGAACTTAAGTAATCAACCATCAAAAGATTAGGACTTTTATTACACTTATCGTCACATGACTAGTTGTGATTAGCTCAAAGAAGAAAAGTAATTCTCCACATGTACTATCCGTTCTATCTAAATTCCTTGTTTGTTTAGTTCTTACTTATTTAGATAATGTAAAAAAAAAAAAAAAAAAAAAAAAACACAAATAAATTGAGCTAAAAAAGTTATAGTTTTAATTTCAATTTCACTATAGCAACAAGTTTGATCTAGCTATAAATGACATAAGTCTGAATCTGATGTCATGCATTTGTCATGTGATATTAATTTATAGGTATTTCATTATGTAGTTCTGGAGAGGAGAAAAATATAGTGTATTGATTTTTAGTTAGTCCGGCAGATTTTTTTTTCCCTTTCAGAGTCAGGCAAAGTTGAATGGACTTATGGGTACTTTGAATATGCATGCTTGGACCATCGGGTATTAACTTATGACATCATTCCGTGCAAATCACACTATATCAACTATTATCTACATTCTAATTTTCTTTCACAGAGTGTACTCTAACAGAACTTGATATATGGTTATTATTTCGGCAGCCTAAGAAAAGCCCGGATGTAGTGCTCCCCAGAAAGCCAGTTTTTGTTCGTTTGGAGTCGAACATTAAGCATCATCACCCCCTACTTGTATGCATCATTGCATAAAGCAAGGATCCTGTAGATTCTCATTTTTTCAACTATTACTTTTACGGTTTGACCTAGTAAATACAATTTGGAGAGAGCCTTCACATGATATCGATCTGTTGAAACTTAAGAGATCACGTCTTGAGATACCATGCCATCAGATCTTGGCGATTCGATCTTGATGATATCAATAGTTCTGTAATTTTCTCAATCTAATGGTGTCGGTTGAAAGTGGGAGTCATGGGTATTTCATGTCGTCGAAGATCACATCAAGGGGATCTAAAATCACAAGTCAAAATCGGCTATAAGAACAAATAAGAATTGAATGAAAGGGGCTAGGTCTCCACCCAGACAAACTTCTGAATTGATTTTGAGCACCAATGATTGGGATGATCTTTAACCGAACTAGGGCAGACTCGGCCATGATAAATTCACTTCGCTTTTAGTTTGACATAAGATGGATTCAAGTTCGTTTGATACAAGAACCTGCGACGGAATAAATCCTATCCGATCATGTTTTTGGAAATTTGGCATGACAAGCTTTCTATTCTCAGGATATTTACGATAATTTGATATTAGGCGTTCTATCCATTTTATATGATAAAACCACCTTCGACCCATGAGCGAGATATTGTCATATTTGTGGGATCTAATCCTAATTAAAGGTCGTATGGCCATCTTCCATCTACAACCCATGAGCAAGAGATTCTCGAGAAGCACCCTGCGCAAACTCATACCAAAATGTTTAAACAACAAGCTTAATCGATTCAAAAACAAGTACTCTCGTAATAGCAAGACCAGAATTAAGAGTTGCTAAGTGCATCTTTTGAGCAACTATCATATTCGCATGGATCAAGTGTCACTCAAACGACACAAATTCAGTATTGCCGCCATAACAAAATGTATATTATGTCATAATGCTGAGACACACCAGAGACAATACAAAAAATTGAACTTCCAAAGATAGTTCACAAGAATATTTTCTTCTCTAATATGAAAAAGCCTCTACTTAACAAGGGCAAAATCATTTCAATTACTGGCAATTACATTCGGGTCAATTCAAGAAGAGAATACCCCGTGAGAGAGAGCTGAAGATCACCAGAGTCCGATAGAAATATCTTCTCAAGCATAATCAGGCATCACCTTTTTCAGGAACGTAATCGGCTTGGAATCTTCAGGCGCCAGTTGGTCAAATGCGGCATAGTTATGCTCTTCATCGTACACATGGCACATCGTCATGATTGTCTTCATCAGTCGCCAATTCCATGTGGCTTCATTTAAGTACTGTGGATGACATGTAAACCAAATGAGCAAACTAGCAAATAGACATTTTTTGACAACAGCGAGACAACTGGTCCTCGGGCAAATATCCAATACCAAGATCACTCTGCATTTACAAATATTCGAAGCGCCAAACACTAAAATCAAAAGACTCTCACGTTCGCCAAATTTAGTTTCAACTTTAAAATACTCCCTTCCTCTTCAAGCATCTGTTACTCACGACAAGAGCCCCAAAAAAAGAAAAAAACACAACTTGCTCCAAATCATCCTAATCTAGCTGGCCATGTGAATGCCAGAATAACATACTTGATGGAAATCAGCTCACCTTTCCCCAGTTTTCTTGTATAGACTTGTGAGCCACCCGCAAGTTGTAACTCGGAATCCTTGGTGATATATGATGGGGTATGTGGACATTTATATGATGGCATAGAATTTCGATCCTGCACAAGAGAATAGCATCTCAGATTGTTTTTTGGTCATTCTACTCATCCTTGCACCCGAAGATCATCAGATAAACTTTTAAGGCAAAGCAAGTGACAAAACCTTCTTCCGAAGCATGTGGTCATCTAAGATAGCTAGTTCCCCTATAACCACCTCAACTTGATAATAATTTTATTGTGCACTTTCAAAAATGCGAAAGTTTCTTGATACACATTTTTGTATGGCAATGCCCAGAAGCAATGTCAAATGTGTTAAGTTTAAAGGTACAGGACCCAATTGCCACCACCATCATGTCATCGACAGTTCATTTATATCTGAGATGCGAGCAAAAGAGAGCAAGTAATGAAGAAACTTGAGGAAAATAGAAGTTTTATTACCATTTAGGATAATCGCAGTGGACGGTTCCATTCAGCTGGGCTTGAGCAGCATTCCACTCATTGGAAGATTTGAAAGGAATATGAGGTGCCGTGTGATGGACCATTGTGAAAGTACTCATCTATAAACATGAAACAGATCACTCCTCATTCAGCAGCAGACACCTTAACTTGAACAGCCAGGGCAACTAAATTACTAGAGCAAAAAAGCATGAAGTGAAAGCTCCTAATTATACAACTCGCAATTTTCAGACAATCCAAATCCTAAGATTGAGGTTTTGCGTTCCTCAGCTGCACTTGGCAATAATGACCGACTATGATCAACTTCTGACCAAATATCCTGAATGATCAAAAGCTACAAAAAAGATGAGAAACCACTAGATTCTTATGGAGGTTTTCTTTATTATGACTGTGAGTATTACTCGTCAACGAATTATTGGTGTCTACAGTAAAGAAGGGCAATGAAGCATACATTAATGCAGATGAAAAAGATCATTACCCAAAAGTGATAGCCCAGCCATGGCATCAACCAGAACTTAATCCACCCCAAAATGCCAGCCTTGTAAATGATCAATGGCCACCCGATCCCCATAAAAGCAAAAACGCAAGCCAAACTGATCTTCACCCTTTTGACTTCATTTGGTCTGAACTTGTTCAAGTCGAAGTGCCATATCAACCTAGTAGGGCATTTAGTCAGATCAAGATCAATGCATTTACAAGAAAAGGCAACAAATAAGAAATATAACAAGCCACCATCAATTTGATATTTTGAATTCACAGGCATGGAGAGTGAGAAAACAAGCATCTAAATAGAAATAATAGTCCCATACATACCAATGAGCTATAGACATCCAAGGACGAATTGGGCCATATCCATATATAATTGCCTTGCGCAGAAGAGGTGAAGAGTCAAACTCCTCTTTCCAAATAGGATGCCAAGCTGTGTCTTCAGACAACCTAATATTTACAGAAAAGAAGGAAAGAAAAACATCATGATGTCTGCATAAAGGCAATTAAGAGGAGATTAACCAGACAACTACAACCATGTGAGCATGCTAACCAAGGGGAATTTTCTCACGAAAGTAAAAAATAAAAAAAGAAGAAGAAGAAAAAGCAAGCAGAATGTGTCCAAAACATAACATCATAAACATGAAAGAGTGTGTGAAGTGCAAACAAGTGTCTTCATGTACATTTGCTCACTATATCCAAAGTGTAAAGAAGGGTCTTGAAGTATGTAGATTATGCAGAGTAGATAGCCTTAAAGTGGACTATTTGCTAAAAAACAAGGGAGAATATACTGTCACAAGAGTGTTCTGCTTTTTGTTAAAGGACCATCTACTCCTTTATTTCGTATGAAAAGGTATTTAAAATGGATTATCAAATGGAAAAATCTAAAGGGAGTGTCTTACAGACATGTTAGTTTTTGCATGATGTCGGTCGTGCTTAAACCTCCATGGCTCGTAAGGATATATCAACGGAAGGAATGCCAGCGTTCCCACTATATCTTCCACTAATTTGTTCTTCGCAAATGACTTGTGAGCACAATCATGCCCTATAACAAAGAACTTAAAAATGGGAGGAAAAACAAGAAGGGATAAACAGAGCTGTCTAGGAATTTAATCTAATATATATTACGGAATGAAAAGATAAACCATATGAGGAACAAGCAAGGGAATTTTTTCCAAAGAAGAAAAATAGCAAACAAAGCTTACCCCAGTAATAGCAGTTCCTGTCCATGCCCATGCCAAAGGGAGTAGGTACCATGGGGCTTTTGAAATCATGAACAACCCCAATGCATAGGAAGTAACAGATATCAAAACTGAAGTCCAGGCTTTCCCATCGTTGATCTCAAAAACCTTCAATGAAATTTGAGGGCAATAATTGTTAGACAACTTGCTAACAAGGTGTAACACTTTCGGCTATACCAGAAAGTTTCTTGTGATCATCTAGCCCTAGATGACCAAGACACAGCTGATATTACAATCGCATAGTAAAAAGCTAATGTAGTAGTATTAAAAGAGACAATTGTTTATTTATTTGAGGACTGTTTCCAAAACAATAGGAGCTAAAATTTAAAACTAGGAACGTCATTGGATTTTTTTTCACCCTTTACAAAAACAACATCCTTAAGTGGAAAGGATAATCTAAATAAACAGTCTTAGCAACGTATATGACAAGATGGGAATGCTTCATGGATAAGAGTACATGTAAGCACATTCTGCAGCCAGTCAAGCATATACCTTCCTGGGAAGTGAATCAATAACATCCTTGAGTGTAACATTTTCAGGAAGAGGTTCTCCAATTTGCCTGAAGCCATAGCTATCGGCTAATTGTTTCCGGTACTCAGCACTGTCTTCTGAAATCGGTGCAACAGGAACTGCCACAGCCCTTACAATGTGAATCTTTTTAGGGGAGAATGAATGTCCTTTATTTTTTATTCCCTTCCTGAGTTGATTTTCCCAATTCAGATGATATAAGCCTGTCTTCCATCAAAGTAATTATGAGAAACCCAACAAAACCAGAGAAAACATTAAAACCAGTACAGTACCAATTGCCCCATGCAATTTGTTTCATGTCATTTTAAGTGTAAGTTTGAAATAAAACCCAGTAATTTGGTTGGTTTCATCCCCATTCCCGAAATTCTATTACTAAGTGTAAGTTCAAAATAAAACCCAGTAATTCGGTTGGTTTCACCCCAATTCCCAAAATTCTATTATCAAAATGATGCTTGCACTCAAATAAATTCTAGCCTATATGATGATGTCTAAGTTTTTAAATGACTGAATAGCCGCTGGATGTATGAGCCGGTCGTGTTCACAGACTTTGTTGCTCATACCTGAGATTAGGTTGACTTGTTCTTGTTAAAATACATCTGAGCAAGTAAATCTAATTAAGATCAAGTTTCAGCTGACTGATATAATAAATTTGGTCAACTAGTGGGAATCAGATTTTCCAATTGAAAGCTATATTTCATGATTCTAGCACTTAGTCGGCCCTCTCCTTCAGCCACATCATTAGTTTGATGAAAAGAAACAACATCATACTGAACCAGGCTACATCTGAACTACTTATTTAAGTAAATGGATCATTTTGATAAAATTGGGTGGGTGGGCTAGGAGTGTGCGGCCATGTTGGTGCCTGGGGTGGGTGTGGGAGCCAACTCCAAGCTATTGTTCAGCAGCCATCCAACGGTAAGAAAGTGCATTGTCGACATTTACCATCATATTTTACCAAAACAGCAATCAATGTTGGAAGTCCGTGAATGGCCACTCCAACAAAATAGAGCCTTAAGCCTCTAACCAGCATTGCATTAGGTAAGACAATTGTCTTGATATATATCCAACAGAAGATATTAAAACATAAGAGTTTTTCTCAACTCATGATAATCCGCATGCCTTAGGCAATCCAAATGGGCGTCATCAATTGCAAAAAGGATTAATTTCAGAATTTTACCAGAAGAGTGAGGCAGTGACTGGGAATCCAAGTTCTATGCAACAAAATGCATTGTGCATATATGGCATAAAATGCGTTCTCTTGGAAGAAAAAAAAATGAGAGCTTCGAGTGTTATGCACCATCATAATTAGGATCCTAAAACCCACCACTGAGCAATCACTTTTCTAAAAAGTATAGAGCTACGAACCAGTTTCACAGATCACCCGTATTATCGACTGGAGCCATCACAACCAAATTCTAAACTTACAGAGCAGAGACAAAGCTCCGAATTTATGGCTACTTTGGCCACTAAAGGAGGGTACCACCACCGCGGCACAACCAACGGAGAAGGTTTTGAGAAAAAGTATTAAGTTACTCAATTCACACATGAGATTAAAAAAAGAAAAATTAAACTCCAGGCGTAAAGCCATAATAGAAATTTAAATACCCGGTGAACACTGGGTAGCAATTCTTCGGCTCCGAATCGACGTCTGATGGGGGCCCTGAATACAAAATCCATACGAACTTGTCAAATGGGAGGGGCGGACAGTAAATGCCCATTGACACGTTACACTAAAATTACACAACCAAAGTCCAAATTCAACCAAGAATTTGGAACCCATGAATCAAAATATCCAAAAGAAATCTTGCATTTACAAAAAGAATCAATCTTGAAGGCCACAGAGAGAGACACAGAGACAGAGACAGAGATGGGCACACCTTGAGGAGGAAGGCGGAATCTGCAAGCCTGCAAGCCATGAAGAAGCAGAAATGCAGAAAGAATTTGCAGCTCTTCTCAAGAGGACCCCCAAACGCAGACAGACAAACTCAAGTATCCAAAAGATAAGCCCCTCTCTCTCTCTCTCTCCCTCAGTTATTGCAACTGGGGTTACGATACATGGGACGAGGCGGTGGAACCCCAAGCAGAGGATCTCCAAACGGCGTCTCTTGCTGGCTATTTATGTGCGGGCAGTTGCCTTCCCCAAACTTCATCTTCTTTGTCCGTGGTCGGCATCGAAAGTGTGGTCGGCATTTCGCAGGTATCCTCAACCTTTTGTTTCTTCCTAGTTTTTTTTTTCCTCTTTTTGGGGGTACTTTTTCCTTTCTTTGCCTTTTTCGCCAACAGTAATTTTGTAAGGAAAATGAAAAATAGGATTTATGCCACTTTTCTTTTTATTGCTTTAATATGACTAATTTTGTCCAAATGATAGAGCTGTTTCCACCCTGCACATGATTAAATCCATCTCATTTCCATTATACGATAAAGCACACCACGTGAAAAATTTGTGGACATTGAGGCACCTTGAATTTTCTTATAATGAATACTCTATCAATGATATTACCTTTAATCCATCGAAGTGAAGTGAAATTTAACTACACTTTAAAATTGTTGTTGTCTTTTACAAATTTTGCTTTAATAAATTTCGTTTTTTGAATTTTTGAATTGGAAAATTTAGTCGTGGTCTTGTTTTAACAAATCTTTAAAGAGTGACTCTTTTTTATTGCATCCGGTCATCTTATTATATGTATATAAAGAGATGACCGATAAAAAAGAGCTTGGGGGTAATATGTGCAATAAAAATTAAAATGCATAATGTTCAAATTTTCTTAATTTTTATTTGACAATCAATCTATAAATTTGCTCGATTAACATGAAAATGATTGGGAACTTTCTCTCATTGACAAAGCTAACATGTGCGAGGTAAAATCTAAAATCTTAAAAAATAATACATTACACTTTTAACATGCATGGTGACATGTAGCTAGGGGTGAGCGATTCCCAGTTCTTACAGTTCCCGGAACCCTAACCTACCCGGGTACATGTTCCTCATTTTTTGGAACCCTGGAACCTATCCGTCGAGGCAAGAACAACCTGGAACCTACCCTGTCACAAGTTCCGGGGTCGGTTCCAGGTTCCAACAGGTTTTTTTTTTTTTTTTTTAGTTAAAAAAAATGGAAACGAATGCAGCAATAATAAACAAACTTGTCATTCATTAAAGAAAATATAACATGAACACAATCTATAATACTTATAAGTGTTTAATATTCTAAAATGTGAACTATTTCTCTTTTGCAAAGTCCAGCGGTTCACTTCACAAAGTCCCTTACCTCAGCAACAATCCTGCACCAAAATAAAGCCATATCCCTCATTGTTTTACAGCTTCCAATGACTTCAGCAACTTTAGTAGCAAAGCTTTCAAGTGGAGCTGCATGACTATCTCTCGGCAATGTTGCAGCAGTGGTTTCTGAACCAGAACTGATCTTTCTGCTGAGAAACTTTCCCCCTGCAAATATCTTGCAAATATTACAACATAAGTGAAAGATCATCATAGGATAATTTTAAAAAAGAACCGATAAATTTTTTATAATGGATGAGTATTATTTCTTGGACTAGTAAATTTGATAATCTCTTGGACTAGTAAATTTGATAATCTGATTATTGATTTACCTGCATCAAACAGCAAACTAATCAAAGAATAGAGCTTCACTTCATCTGGAAACTCGGATATGTTATCTTCCTTTTCGCAAAACACAAGCGACATCACAGCAAAGAGACTTAGTCCTGCCCTTTCCTTGATAGGAGAAGAACCTTTGTTTGTTGCCAGAAAATCTTTCATTGAGCTAAATTTCTTCCCATTCTTGGGAAAAGTTTCCAAAGACGTCTAAGTGATAGAAGAAATATATAGAGTTAAAAGTTATAATGGCTATCTTGTAGATAATAAAGACTTACTCTACAGCCACAGCCAGTTGCTTGATAATTGGTGATGGAGGAATTTTCTCTGTGTTACCAGCAATTACACCGTCCAATATGGATAGACTTTGAACCCTATCAAAACATTTTTAATCCAAATTAGACAGCAAAACCATAAACATGTCAAATTAAACCTCGAAGTCTGATCTCCTGCTGAAGTAAAAGATATTAATTGTCATCATAACTATAAACCATTTGCAGCCATTTCGATTTCACACGAAAAGAACAAATCGAGGCATCATTGCGGCGACAGATTAGGATATGAGAAAGCTAAAGAGAGATTGAAGTACAAGATTTTCTCGAACCGCAATGAAAAATTACGGTAAATGTCTTGTGAGTAGGCGGTTGGCTTCTCCACTGATGATTTTGCCGAACCAATGAGGACTCTCTCTGTTCTCTATCTATTGTACATATTTGACGTATAACAAAAGCTTCACTGGTTAATTCTTTTTTTGCCAAACAAAAATTTTGCTCGTGTAATAGTAGATATTTAGACAACAAGAACACATCTTAAAATTAATCAATCTTCTGTCCCAGAATTGACATTTTTCTATTGGCCATTCAGGGACATCTGATGCAACATGTTTATACATGTAAGCGAGTTGTCACATTGATGACTTCTAAGACATCTATGACTGATGATAATATGAGCTAGTAGCAACCAATGAGTTAGCCAGCAGATCGCTAAACTCAATTACTATAACACACATAGAAAATAAACAGTGTAAAAGAGTTAAAAGCACAAAAAAAAAAAAAAAAAAAAAAAAAAACTCACCCTTGATTCAGAATCATTCTTCTCATTCACTATGTACAGCTTTCCTCCTGTTGAACAGGAAAACCAATATGAGCATCTCATCATGTGAATAACATAAGACAAATTGAACAGGAAAACCAATATGAGCATCTCATCACGTGAATAACATAAGAAAAATTAAACATTACAAGTGTGAAGGAGGAGAAACCTTAAATGCCAATATTCTAGGAGCTGGAAATCGTGATTCTGTGAGTTCTTCAGCCAAAGTTCGGCAAGCCGCTAAAGTTGCTGCACTTTCCCTTCGTTAGCAGCAAGTTGGGCACCCTATTCATCAATCGATGGGAAAGTTGTTAACAAGCCAATTAGAGAAGAAAGGCTACAAAAGTGACATATGAAAGTGGGAATTCCAGAATGTGCAGTGGGTTAGATACTGATATCTAACCTCACATTTTCCTGTCATTCATCAAGGTGTATATTGTTGCGTTAAGAAGATTATATGTGTACGAAGGTGCCACTGAGGAGACGAGCGGCGTCCACTGGCAACGTCGACGGCAAGCGACTGAGCAGCAAGGCAAGCGAGGGGTGACGGCGTCGAGGGAGTAGGAGGCAAGGGCGAGACGAGTGCGGGGCGACTGGCGTCCAGCAGCGGTGTCGAGGGCGAACGGCGTCCGGCGGCGGTGCCAAGGGCGAGCGGCGTCGGCGACGAGCAGAGGCAGAGAACGGGAGGATCCGGTTTGGTTCTCCGGTTCTCAGGTGCTCACCCCTGCTTAAGCCCAAACGAAGACTCTTTATAGGCATACTAGCACACACAACAAGCGCACTAGAATGCACATCAGCGTCAATCGAGAAGCGGTAGGGCCAGAGTTCACATAAACTGAACGGCCGCGAACTCAGACCCCATGTGCCTAAAACAAGGCATGCACAGATGAAGAAAGGCCTACCTGGGCCGGCGCGGTGTTGTGGCGAGCGGTGGTTGGTGGGCTGGCCTCCGGCGACGCAAGTCTCTTACTTCTTTCTCACAAAGACGAAGCGGACTACTCACTCTCTCTCTCACTCCCTTGGTCTCTCTCTCAGTCTCACTCTCTAACCGAGCCCATGCACGACTGAACCTCCCCCGCTCTCCCTCAGTCGCACGGAACTCTCCTCCTCGGTCTCTCACCCTCGAGCTCATCTCTCTCTCAGCCCAAAATCTACGGAAAAACCAAAACCCCCCTTTGCTTTCCCTCTCTCTGTCGCTCTCCCTTGCTTGGTCCCTTTCTCCCTCGGCCAAAAAAGAACCCTAAAAAAGAGAGGAAGGAAGAAGAAGAAGAAGAAGAAGAAGAAGAAGAAGAAGAAGGGGGGTTTCGGCCAAGAGAGGGGGAAAGAGAAGAGAGAGAGAGAACAAAAGGAAAAGGTTTGGGGGAGGCAGGAAGTGATGTGAGGAGGAAAAAGGGGAGAAAAGAAAGAGAGAGAGAGAAAAAGAAAGGGAAAGGGGGAAGAATCGGCAAAAGGGGGAAAATGAAATCACGTGGGGGTTAGGGTTTTTCTTTTAAATTGGCCGGTTCCGGTTCCTCCATTTCCGGTTCCCATAGGAACTGGAATCGGAACCGGGAACCGCCGGTTCCCAGAAAAATAGAACCAAGAACCGGAACCGGTCCCCTTAGAACCGGGAACCGAACCGGACCCTGCGGTGCGGTTCTCCGATTCCCGGTTCTACCCGGGAACCACGCTCACCCCTACATGTACCCCCATAAAATTAGTCAAGAAAAAAGAAAATATAGGAAAATATGTGCTATTCTCATTGCGACAACTAGATTTTTAGTAATAAATTAAAAAAAAAATTGAAGAAAAGGAAATGTGAAGAAATTTGGAGCTCCATCACTTGAAGTTTCGTTTAGATGGTTAAACAATTTTATTTCTTTACTAGAAATTGGATGGATATAGTCTTATAAAGAGCATAAATAGATTCACCCGTGTCCAAATAGCTACTTAGACTTCACCCTATCAATTCGTACGCAAATAAATGTTTTCTGAACAGAACATAGATTTGTTTGTAGACAGAATAACTATTAAACTCGTCTTAGTCTTCAACTTACTCGTAATAATTTTTTTTTGAAAAAAAAATTGTTTTACCAACTGATGCTTTGGACATGGATTAGGGAGCCAAGTCCCGGGAAAGCGGGGATTGTTCACTGCGATTTATTCCGTGCCACGAGGTTTGACCGACATCTAGTTACTTGACGCCATAGGCATATATTTTTGATATGGGGTTAATACCCTGAAATACCCCAAACTGGTACACCTGTGATAAATTTACCCCAAACTATTTTTTTGACCACCAAAAACCCAAAACTGATATACCTTTGACAAATTTACCCCAAACTGGTACACTTGTGACAAATTTACCCTCTATTAGTTTTCGTTAAATTTTATTATTAAATTATTAAGTTAAATGACACATGACAGTTGACTGGTATACCGATTTAGGATTTTACGCGTCGTTTGTTGCGGTTTACAATTTTTGTGATTTTTTCTGGTATTAATCTCATTTAGCGAATGGTATATTTGTCACAAATTTACCAGTTTGGGGTTTTTTGCGGTCGAATAAATTAGTTTAGGGTAAATTTGTCGTAAATGTACTAGTTTAGGATTTTTTATGGTCAGTCGAGATAAATTTGTCACAAGTGTACCGGTTTAGGGTTTTTCATGGTTAAAAAAATAGTTTGGGGTAAATTTGTCACGAGATGTACCGGTTTGGGGTTTTTCAAGGTATTAACCCTTTTGATATGGCAAAACATATAGAACACCTTTTTGTTAAAAATATATACATTTACGAGGAATTATTTTCCAACTTTTCAATATTTAGAGAACGAAAGATTAATCAATTTATGGAAATTGTTTTTCATGAACTGAAAACAATAAATTTAAATTGAGGAAAACAACTTTTTTTTTTTTTAGGTAAAAGGTAATAATTCAATTGAGGGGAAGCCAAATGTATACAAGATCATGACACCAAAACTTGCACTCAAGATGAACAATCATAAAGAGTAAAAGGATGCCGTGATGTAAAAGGAAGACAGTGCCTTAAAAAGATGCATGAACAACCAGCAAGATACAAATCCTCAGCGAAGGAAGAAAGACATTGGCTCCACAGCAACTCCGTTCCTTGAAGCAACATTCAAATCCAAGGTCGATCACGGATCACCTGAAAAGATAATGGGATCGATGCCCCAACTCCTTTGCAATCTTCTATTCCTAAAGTTGACCTCGACATTTTCTAAAGGTGCTAGCCCTATCTCTAACCACCTTAAGAAGGTGATTCTTCATAGCTGAGGCAGTAAGGGGTTGATCTCTGAAAAGTAGGCTATTCATGTTCTTCCAGATGATGTGGCAAAGAGCCCCAAAGGAAAAACGGGCATGCAATTAAGGAAGTCCTTACCCTTCAAGAAGGAGGTGGCCCATCAGAGATTCTCTCCCCAAGACTTGTTCCGCCAAGGCAAATTGCATCTTGCCACCCAAAAGAAAGCAACTCCGACCGTGACAGAGCAATCAAAAAATAAGTGATCAATGGAGTCATGCATCCCATTGCAAAAGGCACATTATCCCCTCTCAATTCTACCATGAGACAATAACATATCTTGAGTGGGCAGTCTAAGCTTAGCCATAAGAGGTCGCATCCGCACCGCTAGACACGAGAATACCAATGTCTTGAAAGGTTAAGTTGATACATTGGCGTAATACATTATTCCAAATGAAGTCATGCCAAAATACGCTATTCTGCTTCCACTTGATGGTTTCCCAAGCAGTTGTAACTGTGAAGCAGCCCAAAGGGTTCTCCCTCCAGTAGAAACAATTCGCAGCCTGAGAAAGGGATGGAAGAGGGTGATCCCACGACTCTAGAACTGTTTTGAGAGCCTGACCCTCATCGGAGAAAAGGTTTGCAACTGAGGCCTGCCTAGATAATCCTATACTGTAGATAAGTGAGTTTGAGAAGTATAGATTCAGCGGTCTCCTAAGGTGCCAGTTATCAAACCAAAGCGAGACCGAGCGGCTATCACCAATCCTCCAAAAGAAGGCGTTCCAAAACTCACTCCTGAGACTGAGAAGCTTTTTCCAGGCCCAAGAACAAACGGTAGGCTTCCTAGCGACCCAAAAGTTCCTGTCCTTTAAAAATGTGGAGTGAACCCACTTACACCACAATGCCTCTTTATTCGAGAACAAGAGCCATATATGTTTCAACATGGCAGCCTTGCTGCAATCTCTAAGCCTCATGATACCAAGCCCTCCTTCCTTCTTTGGAAGACAAACATCCTCCCAGGCAACTTCGGCACCCCCTCTACCTATCTACGAGCCTTTCCAAATGAATTGTCTAAGGATTTTCTCAATTTGATCCAAAACAACTGCAGGCACAACAAAAACACTTGCCCAATAGGCTTGGATAGCATGAAGAATTGACCTAATAAGCTGCAGACGGCCAGCTAGAGATAGGAAGCGATGAGTCCAAGATTGAACCCTCGCCGTGATACGGTTGACAAGAGTGCATCAGTCCGCCTTAGTGAGCCTCAAGGTAATGATAGGAATCCCCAAGTAGCAGACTGGCAAGAAGCCTTCATGAAAATCCAACTCAGAGATAATCTAGTTCCTTAATGATGGCGAGCCACCAGCAAGGAGTATTTCGCTCTTGTTTGGGTTAGGATACAAACCACTCCAAGAAGAGAAGGTTTGGAGGCCTTCTTTAAGAAGTGCTATGGTGGGCAAGTCCGCCTCCGAAAACAAAAAGACGTCATCCACAAAGAAGAGATGCAAGAGGCACGTGGACTTGCATCTCCAAAAGAATTTAAACTCCGGTTTCAAGGAGCATCTAAATAAAATCCCTGAAAGGACTTCCATTACTAAGGTAAATAAATATGGAGAGATAGAATCACATTGTCGAAGGCCACGACCTCTCGCGAAAGAATCCATGGAGCTCCCCATTCAATGCAATCGAAAACTTGGGAGTGCGAACACACGTCATAATAAGACGAGTTATAAACTCGGGAAATCCAAAAGCCAAGAGAACTCCCTCAAGGAAGTCCCACTTCACCGTGTCATAAGCTTTTCTAAAATCCACCTTGATCGCACACTTAGGCAAATATGGACGAAGGTGAAAGCTAGAAAAGAGTTCCTGAGCCATCAAGATATTATCCCTGATCCTCCTGCCCTTCACAAACGAGTTCTGATAAGGGCTAATCACGTCTTTCAAGACTGTTGCTATTCGATTAGCCAGCACCTTGGTAATACACTTATAGATAGTGTTGCAACAGGCAATGAGCCTGTAATCGTCAACAGAAGACGCATTCGACACTTTCAACACCATCACCAAAATGGTGTTATTGATCTCCCTCAGGAGTCTCCCCGTGGAGAAGAAATCCAACACTACTACAGTAACAAGATGGCCTACCGTATCCCAGTTTTCTTTGTAGAATTCGATCGTGAAGCCATCTAGACCCGGTGCCTTGCCTTTAGCTAGAGAGAAAAAAGTTTCCCGAATCTCCAGCTTTGAAACCGGATGAGCTAGGAAACTAACCTATTCAGCCATGAGAGGATGAAGGATGACTTCACGGATCTCCTCAACTGAAGGCCTACCCGAGTCAACTTGTGGTGCCAGGAGGTCTTGGAAATACTGAAGAAAACGTTGTTGGACCAATAGTGGATCAAAAACAAGGTTCCCCTCAGAATCCTAGATAGACATAACTCTGTTCCTCAATTGTCTCTTCTTGACATACTGGTGGAAGAACTTAGTGTTGCGGTTTCCCTCTTTGAGCCATCTGACTCTTGACTTCTATTTGAAGAATAACTCCTCCATGGAGCGCAACCTTGCAAAGACACGTTGTTGCTCCTTTTCCAACTCAACTAGAAGAGGAGAAGCATGTTCTAGCTGTAACGCCGCTTGCATAGACTCTAAGGCTCCCCTCACATCCGACGTCCTGACTGAGATGTTGGAGAAGGAATCTCTATCTAGGGTCTTAAGCTGTTGCTTGAGAGCCTTAAGCTTGCATACAAGTCTATACATGGGAACTCCTTCCACTGGGGCCCCCCAAACTTGAGAATCAATATCATTGAACTCCGGATGTTTCATCCTAAAGTCAAAAAACTTGAACGGCTTCCTCTGAGGAATCGGGCTAAACAACTTTTCCTCGTGTTTGTTTGGAAGAAAATTTTCTAGTGAAAGAAAATGCGTTCTATGTAAATATTTATAAGAATTCATTATAGAAAGGGTTAATACCCTGAAAAACCCCAAAATGGTACACTTGTGATAAATTTACCCCAAACTATTTTTTTGACCATTAAAAACCCAAAACTGGTAAACCTGTAACAAATTTACCTTGACTGACTATAAAAAACCCTAAACTGGTACATTTATGACAAATTTACCCCAAACTAATTTATTCGACTGCAAAAAACCCTAAACTGGTAAATTTGTGACAAATATACCATCTGCTAAATTGGATTAATACCACAAAAAAATCACAAAAATTGTAAACTGTGACAAACGGAGTGTAAAATCCTAAATTGGTATATCGGTTAACTATCACATGTCATTTAACTTAATAATTTGATAATAAAATTTAACGAAAACTAATATATGGTAAATTTGTCACAAGTGTACCAGTTTGGGGTAAATTTGTCAAAGGTATACAAGTTTGGGGTTTTTGGTGGTCAAAAAAATAGTTTGGGGTAAATTTATCACTAGTGTACCATTTTGGGGTTTTTCAAGGTATTAACCCTTATAGAAAATGCCCGTTCCTTTTTAGATTGTAGAAAGTTTAACTCAAAAATTTTAAATAATATGTTGAGGAAGCATAAAAATAAAAAGCATATAGGACCCACTGCTAAGTAATGTGAGACAATATTTCACTAAAGGCAATGACAACGTAATTTGTAAAGACATGATGACTATTTATCTATAGAGAATTATATGTTTAGTCAGTTTTTATGTTTGTGTTGTTAACAATACGTAGACATTTAGTGTTGTAGATGAAACCATAGAGAGAATTATGTGTTAAGTTAGGATTTTTGTTCAAGCTGTTAACAATTATTTAGCATCACAAATTGTGTGTTCGTGTTACTCTTACTTAGGATCGACTCCATTTAAGTAGTGCATGTAATTTTGCGCTTGATCTAAGGTGTCGATCAAAAATTCATATGCTGATTGAACTTCAATAATATCTACATTTGCATGAGGAAAACATAATTTATAAATTTGTTATCTTACTATGACTTAAATAATTATCTACGGTTTGTAACTTTGTATTTAATACTGACCGTTAATCTTTACATTTTAAAATATTGCAGCTCGCCAACTTTCATTTTTCTTTTCTTTTTTCTTTTGCCAAATATCAAAAACTTTTAGAACATACAAATGCTGACATGATTCTGAATAACATTTCAGAAGTTGGCAAAAATGCAAAAAGAATGTACTTTTTTACTTTTGAAAAGGTCTAAAAGAACGATATGGTAGAATATGAAAATTTCAGAATTTATTGTTATGATAGATAGAAATACTCGATTTAATCCTTGATATCATAAAATTTAATGGAGGCATATATATTAACTTTTCACCCCTCTTTAGCACAAAAATAATAAGACAGGATGGTACTTTATCCGGTTGCTTACTCAAATTAAGAGACAATTGAGTGTATCCACAACACATTTATAATTACAATATGATATTTCATAGATGTGGCAATTTAGAGCTAAGTAATTACATATCAAGAAAAGAGCGAGACCCATATTGAAGGCTTATTACATTTTCTAAACCATCAAATCACTTCTATCGACTGCGTCATTCATCAAACATTGTATCAATAACGTATTTTCTTCATCTATGGAGAGCTAGTGCAACGCTAGACCCATGTTGGAAATAGTATCGTTGGCATCTCACCGAGTTTAAGGCGTGTCTCAGTGAACTTATTAGGAAGAAAGATTTTTGGGGCATCCCTGTTCAATCTTGTCAGCTGAATGATAAAATTAGGGCATTCCACGTTGAATGATAAAATTAGGGCATTTCACGTTGTGCACGTTTCCCATGAATTCCACACATAATCATATATGACCCTTTGAGTCTTTCGTGTCATTCGTGAATACGAGTCAGAAACCAGCCACACCAATTGGCGTGGAGTGCGTAAGTTGATTCACTCGTCCTGTCGCTCTTGCCGTCCTACGGACAGGGACCATCACATGCACGCTTTGTCTTCGTTTGGCCATGTCACCATATGCACTCGTCAAAGTCAATAACCCACTTTTCGCGTGGGGGTGGGAAGAAAAGCGTTTTAGACTTTCAGCAAGACTCATCGTTCTCAAATTGAAATTCATAAAAATTAATTTTGTATTATTTTTTATCTTACATAAATTTCAAACCGGTATCCGAACCCAAATTTACCATCCATTGGCATTGCATCTAATACCTTATCAAAATGCTCACGTGTCAACATACTCAATAGACAACTACTAGGGGGAATGAAATGGGGAATCAAATCAGTATCCAAATCCAAATCCAAATTTACCATCCGTTGGCATTCATCCAATACCTTATTAAAATGCCCATGTGTCAACATACTCAATAGACGACTACCAAATGGATCCAACGTGAATGATGGATTCAATGTGATAAATTCACTTGTGTTGACACGTATACAATTAATGGAATATTGATTGAGATGTAAGTATGTGTTTGAGCTAATAATTTTGAATTTTATTTTAGGCAAAAATTTAATTTGAGATAAATCTGCCATTGAGTTACAATTTTGGATTTTCAATGGTATTTTAACCCCTCATTCTTCTTCTATCTATAAGGCGTTATGAATCTTTGTAAAGTAACATGTCATTGTTAATTATCACATAATGTTGCATGTCTTTCGATTGATTGAAAAAATTTTGTGTCGATTTATATAAATCGTTACCATTACGATTTCAAAAATCGTTTTCAACTAAATTTTCTCTCTCAATCACTATGGGAGTAAATACTATTCATTTTTTACGTTGACTCACTTTGTCAACTTTGTATAACTGGTGGTGGAGGTGGAAACGTGGAATAAGCGTGAACTTTAGAAAATGACTTTGCACCTTTTAGTTAGGTACATATAGCTTTCAACTTTTAAGAATACTTAATTGTTTAATGAAAAAAAAAAAATTGTTCCATTGAATGAGAAGATATCCTTCGTTGACCAATTTTCATCGTGCCGAACATAGAGGATGACAATTTTTTACAAAAAAAAAAAAGTTTTCTGGTGTTATTTTTAAATAACCAATATATAAACGGAGCTCAAAACAGACTATAATTTTGGGTTTTTGCTTTGCCACACCAAACTTTGGGTTAACTTTCGAGATTTAAACAACTTCAAATAATATTACAATTTCAGTTTTGCCTAATAAACAAATGTTCATTTCTTTAAAATATAAATTTCAAAAGAATTTAAGTTTCAGAAAACTATATATAGTTACATACGAATTTATACATTGATATATGTAGGTGTTGAAATGTTTAAATAATAAGAGTCGCATGAAAAGGCAAGTAGACAAGTGGTTATTAACTAAACCTTGCATTTTCTAACTTTTGCATGTCAAAAGTTTAATATTGTAAGCATTATTATCTAACGCCCTGTTAGTTATAGCTATTTGAAACACAAAATTCAATAAAACATGTGCTCTAATTATTATTATTATTATTATTATTATTATTATTATTATTATTATTATTATTATTATTATTATTATTATTATTATTATTATTATTAAGTTAATTCTTATTCTGATTCCACATAATTCATTTCGATTTGGTAGAGCTAAGGAATTCAAATATTGATATCGTGTCAGAATAAATTTTTGCAAGATAATGGAACTTCCTCATGTAGATTATATCATTGTCTTGATACTCAAGTTAAGTTTAGTTGAGTCCAAATTGGTCATGCCTTATATGTGAATTAAAACTCAAACTTGAGAAACCTGAGTATCATCGAGCTCAAATCAAATAGGTGAATTTTGAGAACTACACAAGAAAAGTCTATTTTGATCGGCACGTAGCGTGGAGTTTAATTCAATCCGATCACTGAACACCCCTCGGTGCCAAACAATCGAATTATTGCCGATACCGTAAGCTCATGTTCAATGATTGAATTCAAAAGTACCATTGATGTGTTGCGCGGATGTGGGACAAGTTTGTCGTGGGGGTTCAAATCTTTAGCATAATTGGCAATGGCGTGCCCTTAGTGCTTCTTTGTAGGCCAATACCCAAAAACCACACGCGTTTCACAATTCCACTAAAGATTCTAATATGGCCTTCTTTTCAATGGATTCTTTCATCATATGGCTCAGGTTCTCCAGTAATTAGACAATTTTCTTCACCTTATAATATGGTTCATCAGTTTCAAGATGAGTTAGTTTTTGATTTAGAACTGAAAATGACCTTGTGCAATTCCAAAATATTAGAAATCGCAATCCTAACTAATCGATTTGGAAACTACCAGTTCTAGTCGCTTTTATGTTTTGAGTACAAAATAGAATTCTTATAATAATATATAAAAGTTAACAGTATTTCACTATGAAAACATTTCTTAGTCCATGAGTTATGATATTTGTTCATGCTGAAGATTCAATATCTAATAGGTAGAAAAAATACTTCTTTCTAAAAGAGGCTTCAAACTAGTTCAACCTCAGTAGAACATGCGGTTTTGGCCTTGGAACCATAGTTGAACCAATCTTGGGCCAGTTCTTGGTTTGGAAAATTAGAAATTGAAGCATTTCCTCTTGGAACAGGCCAATGTAGGCCTATGAAGCACAGACATATTCTAGGAGCTTTCGTCTCGTGTCGAGATATTCGACACGTGTTGAACACACTCAAACACATGGTCAACACGTGTCGAAAAATTTAACATGTGGTCAACTCTTTCCAACACATTTCGATATGCATGTCCGAAAATTGCGAGAGGCATGGTGGTTTTTGGGGTGGATCTACTAGTGCAACGGGAGAGAGCATTGTTGAAGAAGGCAACAGAGAGTGGAGGTGAGGTTGCGATTGCAAGGAGGGTCAAAGTAAGAGCTAAAACTAAGGTGACCCAAAGGGTTGTAACTACGATTCCGTGATGGAGGACCGAAGGCGAGGCTATAGTTGCGAAGGAAGGAGGGCCGGAGGTGAGGCGACAAGTTATTGTGATGAGGCGACCGAAAGAAAGCAAAGATCAAGAGGAAGAGGTTCATGCAAGAAGAAGGAGGCCGTGGTTAGGGTTTTTGAGTTTCCTCCTCTTTTAGTTTTAGGCTTTAGCAAGAAGAGTAGGTAAAAGAATTAAAAATAGGGGTTGATTTTTTCCTTTTTGGGGGAGGGGATGGAGGATGACTTCAATTCTCAAGAAAGGAAGTAACAGGTGATGGGAGGAAAGAACGAGGGAGGGAAATAATTTTTGGGGGAAGGGGGAGGTGGGGCTTTTTCTTTTGTCATAAAAAAAAAAATGAGGTTAAAAAGTGATTTTGAAAATTAAAAATATTGAATGTTAAATAATGATAAATTTTGATTATTATAGAAGATCGTAGGTTTATTTAAATAAGTTGATTTTAATATCTCTTTTTTGTCGAAAAACAAAAAACGAGGTTAAAAAGTGATTTAGAAAAATAAAAGTACTGAATGTTAAATAATGATAAATTTTGGTTATTATAAAAGATCATAAATTTATTTAAATAAGTTGATTCTAATATCATGTTAGTCATTAGTTTCAAAGAAACTTTTGTTAATTAGAAATGTGTACCCAAACATGGATATGCATTAACTATGAATATGTCTTTTGAATTTCCTATGAATAGATTTATGAATATTATTGTATAAATTCATTGTAAGCTCTTTTTTATCATTTATTTATTTGTGAATTTGAATCGAATTAATTAAAAATGAAAGTATTCATTTAATATACAATGTGTCCCAACGTGTTGGAATTATTTATTTTTGAGAAATAACATGTCGGCATATCGTATTACATGTCTATGTCGCGTGTTGGTGCTACTTAGATGTAAGCTGATTTGGTTAGTTCTCAGGTTAAACCAAACTCAATGCTCACTCCTACTTGATAATGCATCATTAAACTAATGTTCCCTTTGGAAAATTAGAGAACATGGAGGGAGAAATGAAAATTCGGACGGAAAATTGGGAAACTTTTCAATTTTGTTGTATAATGACAGGTTGGAAATCTAATATTCTTTCCATCCCCCCATTTCTTCAGTGTCCCATACGTAGCACAAAAGTTGAATTAGGTTCTGCACAAATATATTTTAATCTACTTCCTAAACTGAAACCGGTCCATGTTCATGGAACATATGGTTGATAATATAATAGTCGCTTCGATGTTGATTTGCCCCTCCAATTTATCAAAGAATATATACTAGAAATTATTTTTAAAAAAAAATATTAGAGTTTGTTCGTATTATGACTAGTTTATGAGCCTGATAATATCATGAGCTGGGCCTGACTAAGCCCATTATACATTGGGGAAGGTTTGTGCGAATATTTTTTCATAAGTCCGACCAAGCTGGTCAATCCAATATTTTTTTAAGCCCAATTAGTCGGTTTTGCTTAAATCGGCCATAGCTTGGCCCGACTTGTCCAACGGGCCTAACATGTAATAATAAATGTGACTTTTAAACGTCACATGCATCAAAGTCAACCATTTTTTTTTTTTGTTAAATCAAGTTTCGAAAATTTTCCAAGGGAGGTAAGGAAAATTTCTTAAAAGTCTCCATCGTGAAATGAGCATGAGGCTTGAAGGCCCTACCGCATTCCGGCTCACGGAACCCCAATTGGTCCTCTCTCACTCCTCTTTTACCGGTAAATGTTAGACTTTCATTATTCCTTTTCCTAGATGGTACCTCTTGGATTCAGAGTTCGTTTCCGCAAATGCCATGCGTGAGATACTGAGAGTCCTCCCCCTAATTTTGTATCCTATTGAAGAGGATTTCAAGCAACATGAACCCCGTGCGTTCACATGAAGCAAGGCAACATTTCATGCCACTTTTAATACAATATGCCTCTTAACTATTTGTTCAAGACGGTATATTATGCTAAAGCCTCTCGACTCAGTTACTCAATTGTATGATTTTTGTTCTTTGTACATGCGCCATGAAATTTAAAAGAAAAAGAAAAGGGCTCGAATGTTAGACCAGCTTGGCAGAGGCTCAGAAAAAGACTTCGGAAAGCTACAATACATAGGTATGTACGTGAATAGCCATGAGATATTGAATTATTTGCATCAAATCAAGTTGCACAAGTCAAAACCAAAGCCATTATCTGAATATGTCAAAAGCATTTATCTTGGCACCAGCAAAGGAAAATTTTTTGTTCGCGATAACACTAAAAATATTAAGTTTCATGTTCCCAAAATTATCATTAAAGACTTCGGCAATTATTGGTTTCTAACCTACGAGGGGCTGACCACTCAAAAGATTTAGTGAAGTCACTCGAAACCCAATTCCATTGACTGCAGAATTTGTGACAATGTCATTAGAGATGCATCATATTCCCCCTTCTCCTTGCCTACATATAATTGTAACCCATCAATGCTTCGCGTGGAAAAGAGAGTAAATACTAGCTCAGAATGACTATACCTGTCCCTGGAGCATAGCGCTCGTTTCTCTTCCTTGCTTGCCGTGTCCGAAGTCCACTTTCTTTAACTGCAGGGTTCTCCATTTTGGTAGGGAATAAATTTCTAGCAGGATGATAATGGTATAGTCGAAGCCATGAAGATAGGATGACAACAGCCTTCATCCAATCAAGTTTCCTAACAAAAGATGTAATACAATTCGAGTAACATCTTGTTCAGCTTGCTTTTTTCAAGAAATTTGTAGTCCGATATAAAGTTATCCCCATCTACATATACGGTTGATCTAAATCTCGGGGCACGTTGAGATTCTTTATTTATAGTATTATAATAGGAAACGACACCTTCCATTAGAACACTTGAATAAATTACATATATAATATATGCTGTGTACTTTTATTAATAATGCATACATCAACCCACTTTATAACAGTACCATCCAATTTTTCGAAATTAAACCTCACTTTCAACTACTATGAAATATGAAAAAGAAAATAATGAATTTCTTGTTTGTTACTCAAACAGCAACTAGAATTCAAAAACCTTTATACATCATAGGAAGGGCAACTAGAAATATTAAATGCCAACCTTGATTTTCGATTGGAAAACTATTATTAGCTCCAAGAATTGAAAATTCCAAAATATCCAAAAAGATACTAGCTAAACATAGCACGAAAGTCATTAATATATATGATCATCATGTTTTATTTCCACTTGTGATTTTTTTTTTTTTAGGGTATTTACAACACAAACTTTATGAGATGACGGTGCATGTATTGATGGTATCACCAAAGAAATTAAACATATTATGAGGTCCTTTTCATTTCTTCATAAAAACCTACTTTCAAGCGTGATGCAATTAACAATCTTGAGTGAGATACCTAACCAATATCGATCATAGTTAGTCATAATGCTTATTTGTACTCTTATCCATAGAGGCCTTCTCTTTCTCCTCCGCCATATAAAGGTAGATCAGCTGCTAGTCCTTCGATACAAAAATAATTATGCATCTAAGCGCTTTTTCTAAGAAAAAATAAAATAGCAAGAATATTTAAATTTTGCTTCTTCTTTTTTTAATGGAAGGGGTAATTTTATGCATTATGTAGATGGTGTTTGATTAGGGACCAAGGCTCCCTGGAGAGTATGGAAGGTGATGAGGCCTTATACTAAGTTGCCATTGGAACCCTATTAGATGGCTTTAGATGAGCAATGTGATCAATTGGCATCCTTTTTGCTTCTAATATCTTCAAAGGAAGAAGGAAGGAATCAACTATCTTAGTCCAGAATAAGGGGAGAAGGACATTAGAAATACCAAAAGTTGTGTACAATACTCATTTTAGTACTATTTTTTTTCTAATTACTTAAGTGCCACTTAATTTTAAAAACGATCATTTAAGTATCAACTCTGATTTGGATCACCGAAAGTCCGATGTATCCATATTTTATTAATTTCTTGATCCTACATGACTTGCTAACGTGCCTAGTCAGTATATAAGTCTTAGTGGGTTAAAATGTGATCTCTTTAGTAACAGACTAACAGTCATTATTAAAGAATGATCACTTCAGTGTCAGTTGTTATTAAAAAGTGATCACTTCAATGCTAATCTCAATGAAAAAGTTGATTACTTCAGTATCAAAAAAATTCCATCTCAAACAAAATTTTTTATTATAGAAGCCATGTAATTTCTCTGACTAGAATTTCTTGTCAAAAGCACTTAAATGAATATTTTTTTTCTGATTTGGCATTTAAGTGAGCTAACGAAAACTTTTAACACTAAAGTGAATGCCATACACAACTTTTCGCACTTCTATTGTTCTTCTCTCCCAAAATAAGTATACAAACTTGTATGCATGAAAACATACAAGACCACACCTTAATGATGTAGCTAGTATGTATGAATACAAGCCGTGGAATCCCATTTTATGGGACGCAACTCTATGGTTTTGTGGATAATCATCCAATATAAAAAAAAAAAATCTCAATGTTGTTAGTTGTGAAAACTCAATCAACTAGAAATTTTAGTAAACATTGGAAGTAGCAACAGATGTTATGAGATAGTCTACCATGAAACGACAAAATTAAACATTCCAAAAAATTATCCATAGGCCACAACATCAATATTTTCCTAGAACTAATGTGTTAATTTCTAATGAAAGAGCCGAATATCCTTAACTATTGAATATCTACTCTTGAAACACTAAATATGAAGAAGAAGTCAACACTTCATCTAGCCAATGCACCAGAGCACTTGCATGGTTGGCATTGGCAAGTCAACACTTCATCCAACTAATTTCGATTTATTTCCATAAGTGGCACACAACCATCATCATTTTGTCTTCTAAACACCCAACAAACAACAAATCGATAGAGATTTACATTTGTACGTGGAGAGTTTGCATGACAATACATGACACAACCTTGTAAAGGAGTTTTGTCTATCGACTTGGACAGAGGTTGCACTACATTTCAAAGCTAAAAAAGATAGATCACATGAAATATCCACCGTGAAATGCATTTTACACCAATATTAGAGAATTTGAAGTCCACAAATTCAAACTCAAAATATCAAGCGGCTATATTCATCGACAATGACGTTCCAATCTTATTTAACTAAAATGCTGAAGCAAACACAGAGAAAAGCGCTCTCTACGTCAACCTCAAAGGTTCAAATGGATGGAACAAAGCAGTAAACACGAGGATTGTTGCGACCCGACCTTGGCGCCCATTCGACGATGCGATGAGCATAAAGGTGGGGTTTGAAAGTGTTTGACCATGGGAGTTCTCTCATGGTATATAATTTCAAGAATGTCATCACCTCATTCTTTGAGATCAACCATATGAGTTCACTTGGTTATGGTCATGACCTCTCCCAAATTCATACCTCGCATAGCAGTGGAATTTGTCATAATTTTACCTCGACACCATGGCATACCTTAATTGACAGTTTTAAGATTGAAAGGAAATTGGACGTGAATGTGGGTTTAAAGATATTTCGACTATGATACCCCTGTCGAAGGTCCATCCACTTAAGATGACATCGCTTCATCTTTTTTGGCTTCATCACTACAAGTATGCTAAATCATGACTATGAACTTTTTCCAAAAGTTCATACCCCTCGCGACGGATTTACTTATTAGTTTTGAGTTGTCTTAGACAACTCATGTGATATTTAGGAGTCGCCATAAGCCTTGTTTTTGGGAGCTAGCTAAAGTGTCTAATCGAGGGTTGGATTATGCTAATGTTGCTATTAGCGTCCTTTAGGTGCCTAATTGATGTGTTTCATTACCTAACATGGCCACGCATCTCTTTGTACATTTTAGTGCAAGTTCAAGAAACAAAAACAGTGATTAAGCATGGATGGCTCGTTCATGCCATCCTCCTCTATTCTAATAAGAACAAGAATGAAACAAATAATTAATTGAAAGACAGTGCATAAAAGTAAATAACCAAAGTAGTTATAATGGCAAAATCAAATCTAGGTGTACAACTCTAAATGCGATAGAAAGCAAAACCCACAACTCGTTGGGCATTTATACAATACAAAAAGCAACCCAAGACATGTGTCAGGAAATGAATAGTACAAGTGAAAGGTCAAATTGGACACTGACCATTCATCATCTTCATATCTTTGGGATCGCCACCTCCATGAGCCTATCCTAATTCTAGTGTAGCACTCAAACTAAATTGATAATTCCAAAGTACTTTTTATGCATACAATGCAAATAACAAATAACAAACAAAACATCCAAAGTATTAAAAGAGAACACCCATCAATCATGAACGGCCTCGAGGTCGGTCTTTGGATGATGCATGCAACAACCTACCTAGAACACCTACCCAATTCGTTTTAATGTGATTTACAGCTATTAGCCATCACTTTGCATGGTGGCTAATGTTAAAAAGTCCCTAAGTCGGGTTCTAATTGTTGTCCCAAAATGAACCACATGATCATGCATCCCCTTAGATCATACATCTAAAATTCACATACGAAGTGTATAAGATAACATGCATGTAGGTTATACGACCTTATTTTGTAATCAATTAATCAACTGAGTGAGCCAATAATGAATCGCTTATTTAATCATCATGCACCAAACACAACCATGATTCATGGCAAGAATGAACACATAAAAAATGCAATGATTCATGTGATATCCTTAAAACCACTTAGCAAACAATTGGGATATTGATTCGAAAAGGTTTGATAAAGAGAGGGCATATCTTCATCAAGGTTATGAAACACATTTAGCCATTAAAGCTAGCTTGGGTGTATCTTATGCACAACTAATCAAACGTCGCAAACATTCTAAATATGATCCAAATTTTGATGAAATCAATGCAAAATCAAAGAACACAAATTGTAAATTTTAGTAGAAAGAAGACATAATTTCATCAGCGACTTGGAGCACATTTAGCCATCAAGGCTAGCTTGGGTGCATCTTGTGCACAACTGATCAAGCATCACAAACGTTCTAAATATGACTCAAACTTTGACGAGATCCATGTCAAATCAATATTCAAGATATTTAAACCATTTCAATGGAGAAAGATTTTTCATATGGGCATCACATGAATGAAAATCAAATTCAATTTGTATGAAAAATGCAAAATTCTAGAATACCTTGCAACTTTGAGGGCTCAATAAAAATACTAAACATCTTTTATTTTTTGAAATTTTTTTGACAAACGAGGTCTTGATGAGTAGAGCAAATCTCATGAAGATATCAAGATCTAATTTGGCACGCATGGTCTAGGGTTCAAGAAAATATTATCATCTCAAAATCTATTTAAATAAAGATTTGTTTCTAGAAAAACCAAAACAAAGCTTTTACTACTTCCCACGCCAAATTGAAAGATATTTGCGGGATACTTTTATTTAAATATTTAATCTTATCTTTTGTTGAATCTATTAGATATATTCAACCCAAAAAAATCTATCAGAAATAGAGTAATGCTTTTGTGGTTAGAGACTTTTAGAGGAGAGGCTGAGAGATTCTTCGCTAACATTTTCAGATTCGATTTAGAAAAATCGACTTTACATCAGAAACTATGTTTGTCCAAGTTTCAAGAAAATATTATCATTTTAAAATCCATTTAAATAAATATTTGTTTCTGGAAAAACCAAAGCAAAGCTTTTTTTTTTTTTTTTTTTTTTGAAAGGTAAAGCAAAGCTATTACTACTTCATATATGAAACAAAAAGATATTTGCGGGATACTTTTATTTAAATATTCAGTCCTATTTTTTTTGTCGAATCTTTTAGATATATTCGACCAAAAAAAAAATCTATTAGATATAGAGTAATGCTTCTGTGGTTAGAGACTTTTAGAGGAGAGGTAGGGAGATTCTTCACTAATGTTTTCAAATTTGATATAGAACAATAGTCTTTACATTAGAGACCATGTTTGTCTAAAGTTCAAGAAAATATTATCATCTCAAAATCCATTTAAATAAAGATTTGTTTTTGGAAAAACCAAAACAAAGCTGTTACTACTTCATACATGAAACGAAAAGATATTTGTGAGATATTTTTATTTAATCATCTGTAGGTAACTTCTTATTCATTTTCATGAAAACTCAAAAAAGTCAAATAATTGACTTTTGAGTTGACTTTTTTATCAACTCTTTGACCAAAAGCATTACTTCAAACATGAAACGAAAAGATATTTGGGGGGGTGCTTTATTTAAATATTTAATCTTAACTTTTGTCAAATCTATTAGATATATTTCAACAAAAAAATCTATTAGAAATAGAGTAATGCTTCGATGGTTAGAAACTTTTAGAGGAGAGGCAGAGAAATTCTTCTCTAACATATTCAAATTTGATATAGAATAATAGACTTTATATCAGAAACCATGTTTGTCTAGAGTTCAAGAAAATATTATTATCTCAAAATCCATTTAAATAAAGATTTGCCTTTGCAAAAACCAAAGCTTAGCTATTATTACTTCATATGTGAAACAAAAAGATATTTAAGGGACACTTTTATTTAAATATTTACTCTTATCTTTTGTTGAATTTTTTAGATATATTCGACCAAAAATTTTCTAAATAGAAATAGAGTAATGCTTCCGTGGTTAGAGACTTTTAGAGGAGAGGTAGAGAGATTCATCTTTGACGTTTTCAAATTTAATATAGAATAATAGACTTTTTACATCAGAAATTATGTTTATCTAGGATTCAAGAAAATATTATCATCTCAAAATCCATTTAAACAAAGATTTGTTTCTGGAAAAACAAAAGCAAAGTTGTTAGTACCTAAGTAGTACTGACAGTGACATGTGACACGGCACTATACACTAATATGTTGTTTCTCAAAAAATGGAGAATTCCAACACGTTGAGACACATTATGTATTTTATATATTTTTAAATATACATAATAAATTATTATTTTTATGATTATTTCAATCAAATTAATTTGAATTAAATTCATAAATAAATAAATAATTTAAAAAGTCTAGAATGATTTTACACCGAAAACATTAATCACTCATTTATTAATATCATTAATCGTTTCAATTTGATAAATTTAACTCTATTTCAATAATTCAAAAAACTTGGAGAAAAAATAAGCAATCCATATTCTGGACTCATATGTTAGATATGTTGGAAGAGGAGAAAAAAAAATTAAGGGGTGAATTCTGTATCACGGGAAATGGGAGTCATAGGAGAAAAGAAGACTAGGTTTTTCTTATTTCTCCATTTATTATTTTTATTATTGTGTTTTATTTTTTCACATCTATATTTTGACCTCTCATTTATTAAATTTTTAAATTGAGCTCGATATCATAATCACGTGTTGGAAACTCGTATGTTAGAATTCCAACTCGAGTGTCGGAGAGTATTGAAAAAATTAACTAGATGTCGGATTTTCCGACACGTATTGATCGAGTGTCAGAGAATGTCGAACACATATGGAAGTGTCCGACACTATACGAAGACTCTTGAAGAGTGTCGGTGCTTCATAGGTTACTATTTCATACATGAAACAAAAAGACATTTGTGGGTTCAAGATAATATTCTCCTCTACAATCTATTTCTAATATATTTTGGGACGTGTTTATTGTTTGTTGATTTTCTACTGAATTTTGTGTTTAAATTCAGAGGTTGATGTTTTCACAAAAGTTATTCGAAATGTCCTTGTCTAAAACATATAAAATTTTCAGAATTTTTTAGGTCAATTTGGTTAGGATAATTATAAGGAAATTGTCCTCAATGTGATATGTAATGCTTTTGACCTCATTGTTGCTTGTCATAACACGAGCTAACAAATGCGCTCAATTGCCTTAGGCATAGTCTAAACATTTGTAAAGGACACCTCAAGCTTCAAAACAACATATGACATGCATCATTTTTGTATCATTTGATATGTCAAAACTCTTATCCAAGTCATTGCGTCTGTTCTACAATTTTGATCATGTATAGCTATGAATAACTTGACTAATTTATTTAGCTTCATGAATTTTTGTGATTTTTTGTATACTGATCTAGGACGATGTGTCTTCATTATATTTGCTCTTAACATCTAGGCCTAGGACATACCGAAATGTCATAAAATTCATGCATCATCTAAATAGGATAATAGCCCAAAAATTGTGAGTCATGTTCTACTTGCCCTAATCCGATTTGATCACTTGTGTGAATGGCTTTACTTGTCTAGCCACTTGATCAATAAACTATGCGTATCAAACAATTACATCGTTGTATATGTTTTTTTACAGAATACCAAAAGTGCCAGCAATAATTTTAACAAAAACTAGCCTTAATCTATTAGAAAAAAGGAAAAAGAATGTAATCGTCAATCTATCGAACATGATCAAAATAGGGCTCGAAATAATAATTGACAAAGGTCTTACCATGAGGGATCGGCTTGCTGCGGAAATAAAAGTTGAATAATATTCTAGACCTCACCACTTCACTCTTGTGTGATTGTTGGACGTCGAAGCAGTGACGACAGTGTGGAGCGATGGTCAGTGCAAAGAACACCCCATTTAGAACTTCCCTTTTACAATCTATACTCTCTAAAGCAAGGCCACACGCAGGTGAGTCTTTTGGATAACTCTTCGTAACAGAGTGATTGGAATTAGATTTTATCTAATTTTAAATTCCATATTTAAATTATTTTAAGTTACCTAATCCCAACACTTTCTCTTTGTTCATAAAATGTGACATCTCGATTTTCCAATTCTATTTTCAATAAATTGAGACGGGCATTTCATTGATATGCATATAGTTCTTTTCCTTGAGTCGGCCACTCATGTGAAAACTAGTCTATCGGGTGAAGCTGTTAAGAGTTTCTAATGTATCAGACTCGAGAATTTGACCAAGAAGCGACCTTTCGACTGAGCTAATATGCAAGGGTCATTACGGCACAATTAAAATCGATTAGAGATCGGAGATAGGTCGACCCGATAGAGGCATGTGATCAGGTGTGGATGATTCCACCAGATCGCACAATTCTTGTTGATCGGCACTTGACCGACTTTTCTATCGATTGGGTATCCTATGTTCGTATTTGAAACCTTGAGATTACCCCGACAATCGAAAGTCGCCAATGTTTCAAAGATGTACATTGTGGCTTGAGATGATCAACCATAGGTCAAACGCATGAAAATTTCTAAAGGCTACCCGATAGGTTGGGCCGCGCTAGTATCGTGCCAAAGTGAAATTAACCATGGAATTGAGATCGAATTCAGAAATTGGAAGTCTGGGTGTGTCACAAATCATTTTAGGAGTATTGACTCATCTTTGGAAGATTTTTCATGCAAGTCGAGTTTTTCAGCAAAATAATCAGAGAATGGCTAATTTGGCTCGAGAGATTAGTAGGCCCGCCTTTAGTCTTGCTATTAGGACTTAAGTTGGTTCTATGGACAAATGAAGATGTTAATTGAAGTGTGGTAACATTGGATTAATTTTATGGACTTCAATTTGACTCAATTGGGAGAGAATTGAATGGAATTAAAGAAATTAATGTACAAAGTTTCATGCCTTGGCGGAAAAATAAAATGGACCCATTGGAAAATGTTGTGGAGGATTTGAATTAGTGGAAGATGATATGGGATGATGTCATGGTAGTTGAGGCCAAGGGTTGAGATCTTGACAAGTGGACGGTGGGGATTAGCTCTTGAAAAGATGACCCATCAACATCATCTTCTTCCTTTGGACCTTGGAGGAGAGAGAGAGAGAGAATCGGCCAAGGGGGAGCTGCCCGTGCGAACCAGGCTAGCCCGCACGCCCGACTGGCCGCTCGCTTCGTTGCCGGAGTCCGTCGCCACCACAGTCGTCCGTGCGCGTCGCTTGCGCACCGCGCTCGCTCACCGTCGTCCCGCCCGCCAACTCGCTTCTCCGTCGTCATCCACTCGTCCAAGCCTCTATCTGACCGTTGTCCTTCGTTGTGCCAAGCTGCCCGTTGTCACTAAGGCTGCCGGAAAGTCGCCGAAGCCACCGCCAGCAACCGTTCAAGCAGTAGCCGTCCTTCTTCGCCGGTTTCACGCTCGAACAGCCGCCCAACCATCTCCGTCTACCTCTGTCCGTGAGTTCCAGGAGCTGCCGGAGCTCGTCCCCGCCGCCGTGAGCCGCCGTTTACCTCCCCACCGGCCCGTCCAAGCCCCGCCGGTCTTCTCCGCCCGTTTCCAACCCAAGCCGGTGCCGGATCTGCCCTCAACCGGCAGCGAGCAGTGAGTAGAGAAAATGGGTATGGCAGCCCGGTTTTGGCCCATTTTGGCCGCCTTCCCGAGCCCGGATGCTCGGCCTGCCTTGAGGAAAGTTGATCCTCGCGTCGCCCTCGTCATTTTGGTCCGCTCGGCTCACTAATCCGGTGAGTTTAGCTCATTAAATCTCGATTAGACGGTTAATGATGCCCTAAGTGTGCTTAGTCTAAGTTAAGTAAGTTTAGGTGGTTAGATTAGTTTATTTGGTTGAGGATTAGATTAGGATGTTTAATTAAGTTAAAGTGGGTTTAGTTTAAAGTTAAGTATGTTTATTTTAATATAAAGCCTTGATGTGACATAATAGGGTTTTATTTTTGAATTATTTAATGATTTCAAATTCTGGAATTTATAATATTATATTATATTCCGAAATTATTAAAATATTATTATTTATTAAAAAAAGAAAAAAATATTTTTGACCTCGGTTGCTCGGAATTTCGTGCCGATCGCTACTGTGTAGTCAGATTTTGAAATTGATAATTGGATATTATAAATTGAGTGTGGATCATGAAATATATGGATATTATTATTTAATTAATTTTCGGAATAAATTTAATTATTTAATAAATTCTGAAAATTATTTTGGAACCTTATTTCCTCGTAATTTCGTGCTGATTGCTGCTGTGCATTTAGAATTTGAATTTGATGAATGAATGTGGCAAATTGAGTGTTGATTGTGATAAATAGAGATTTTATTCATAAAAACCCAAGTATCGGGTTTTGATGCAAAAATTGGATTTTAAAGATTATATTAAATAGTGGGGTTTGAAAAAAAAATGAGATATTGACTTTTTGATTCGAAATTAGCGTGTCCCCACACACGTGAGTAATTTTTGGAATATTTTTAATATGAAGAAAAATGGTCAGGATCACTATCTTAAGTGGAAGCGTTGAGTGAAATGCAAAGTGTCCTGGGGCCGAGTATGATGTGGCTATGTGATAATTAAGAGGAATCGTCCTGGACTGTTGAGCCGGACTTACCCCTATATGGGATGCCCACGCAGTGGTTGCGGGTCGCAGTTGATTCTGGGCCCATGCTCCTTCGGGAACGCCGTCGATGTACTGACGAAGCCGCGCTCCAAGGGGGGAGGCCATGCTTGGCTATATGCCAGTAGATAGCCGAACTGCGAGTAGGCTATGCCCTTGTGTGGCAGTGAATAATAATTGGAATACATGTTGAGTGTTGATGTGTCGGATTATGGGACGGAATTGTGTGGCATGGAATGGGACGTGTCATAATGATTTAGTCTTATAATCAGGACCCCCGCGGTTGTTGGTTATATGAAAGTGAATGCGTTCCGGTTGTTTGAGTTCCTATTACTATCTGTGATTGAGTGATTTGAATTGTGCTAATCTACAGGAAGGAATTAAGGCGAGGTAAGTTCTCTGTGTGATGTGGCTAGGCCACCCGGGGCGTATTTTCTTTCTAATAGGGGTTCAGGGGGTTGAACTTGCTGAGACATTATCTCATCCCGGTTTGGGGATTAAAATTTCAGGTCCCTGGTGGACGGAGCGGCCATATAGCTTTGGTTGGCCTTGAGGAGTTGCAGAGATGAAGTCGTAAGGATTTGAGAGCGTGTCCGACTTGTAGGTCGTAGGACAGTTCTTTTTCAAGAGCCGGTCTTTTGTAGACTTTTGGCTGTAGGCTCCTGTTTGTAATTCTGTTGAATTATGGAAGTGTTATGTGGTGGTTTTGCTTCCTGCTTTTCTATCCCGTATTTTATTGTCAGGGGTTTTATAATACGTTCCGCTTGCGCAATAATAAATGAATGGGGTCGGTGACACTACCTGGGAATGTCGCATTTGCATGACCATGGTGGGATGTTGGCGCGCTCGAGGTTCGGGGCGTGACATAAAACCTTTCTACTCTCTCTAAGAGGGAAAAGATTCAACTTTTTCAAATCATAAAAACAATCTCTCGAAAAATCTCTCGTTAGCCTTATCGATCATAGGGTTTATCTCCACCAGGTTTATCAAGAAGAAGAAACCTGCTCTAATCGTATTTATGATACGAAAATCTAAATGATATACCACTCGACCAACCCAGCAGCCACCAGCCCCGTCGAACCGTCCACCGCCCCCGGCCTGTACGTCCGCCTTTCCACCACCTCAGCCAGCCATGCCGTCCAGCCCAGCACCACTCGACCAACTCAAACAGAACCGAACCCCTCTTTGGCCGTGACTTGCAAGGTTGTTTTCAGTCTCGTCCGGGCCTCCGTTAGTGATGCCGTAGTTGCGGGATCTCACCGCCTTCGCACCGCCGTTGCCGTGAACCCGTCGCCTCACTAATCCAGTAAGTTAACACTCTAATCTCGGATTATGAAGTTAATTACACTTACGGGGTTAGTTTAGTCTTAATTAAGGATTAGTAGTTAGTTTAGTTGGTGCAACTAAGTTAGTAAGGTTAGTTAGTTACCTAGACTAGTTAGTTAAGTGATTAGTTTGGTTAGGTTAACTACCCTAGGTTAGTTAGTTAACTAGGGTTAGTTAGTTAACCATGGTTAGTTTAATTAATTGTGGTTAGTTTAATTAAATTAGATTTATTTAATTTAATTGTTATTTATTTAATAAATTATATTTAGCGTAAATTGTGCCGGGAGAGCCAATTAGTGAAATTTTACGTTGATCGTCGTTGTTGAATTTATGTGTGAAATTGATTGCTGAATTGTGCAATTGGGTGCTTCGTTGCCGTTTTGAATTATTATTGCAAAAATTAATTTTATGGTATTTAAATAGAAAAATACTAGGTGTCGATTTTTTATGCCAAAAATATTTTATGTACTTATATAAAATCGTGGAATTTTGAAATGGGAGAGTATCACGTTTTATGGTTCGATTTGAATGTGTGGCCATGCACAATTATTTTACCGGGAATTTTTAATATGAAGAAAATTGGCCAAGTCCATTATTTGAAGTTGAGATATTTGAGGGCAAAGCACGATATTTTTGGCCAAATATGTGCTAGTATGTGATCACCTAAATATCCTGATGCGTTTACGCAGGGTAGTGAACCCGTCCTGATGCGTTTACGCGGAACGATGCCTGATTAAGTTCAAATGCCCCATGTCAACAGATGCCGATTGCAGTGGAGGCCGGGCCGATGCTCCTTATAGAATGCCATTCTAATGCGTTTACGCGAGACAATGCCATGCCCGACGAAGCGGGACGACGCCCGGTTATGTCGAATAACTGCTGACTGTTGAGTTGAACATGGCAGATGGATCGTAATAATTGGGACACGTGTGAGTGATTGAGATAGCCGCGCCTGATTATAGGACAAAATTGTCTGGCACGGAATGTGACGTATCATAACTATTTGGCCTTATAATCATGACCCATGTGATTGTTTGAGAATGAAATGAAGTGTCCTGGTTATTAAATACATTTGCCGTGTGCATATGATATATGTGATGAGCTAATGTGTAGGGAGATGCTGAGGTGAGATAAGTTCTGCGTGATGCCTGTTTAGGCTGTCTTTGAGTGAATTCTCGTCCTAATCGAGGTTTAAGGTGTTGACTCACTGAGATTTTTATTTCACCCCATCGTGGTTAACCCTTTTTCAAGTTCTTAGATGAAGGTCCATCACGTTCGTTTTGGGTGTCCACAGGAAGTGGAGACGAGTCTACCCTTCTCCCCATCCTTGGGACCACCTGGACCCGTGATCTTGTGGTGACCGCTATTTGGGTCGATGAGGGCCTACCTCGCTTGGTATCTCATCACTTTAAAGAGTGGTTCCTTAACAAGCGTAACGGGGTTCAAGAGAGTCCTTTGGAGGGTTTTGACGGGCCTGCCGTCGAAACCAAGTATGAGGAGGTACTCCACCCCCATGGACATCGATATACTGGAGGATATTTTGGCGAACTCGGGGCTCGAGGCAGAAGGGTCCGGAGTAGAGATAGCTGATCCTTTGGACATCGACACCCCAGATGGTGTCGTGGAGGATCCAAAGCCAGAGTTGGTGGGATCTGGGGCTTAGGTTGCCGAGGACCTTCTTTTGAGATAGACCTTTTGTATATAACTTTGCAAGGCTAACCTGATTTGTTTATAAAGTAAGGTTTATGTTAATCGGTTGTCCTACTTCTACTATTTCTGTGTTTGTTGGTTGTCTGGGTGTTTATTTAATTCGCTTCCACATGTGCATAAAACGATTAGGTCGGCGACACGTCCTGAGAACGTCGCAATTTTAGTCGACTACCGAGGGATGTGCGCATGATTGAGGTTCGGGGCGTGACAAAAGTAGTCCTTTTGCTATCGCATTTTTGTCATTATAAGATGTGAAATGATTTTCAGAAATGGATGAGGAGAAATTGAATAGATGCCAAACTAGAGCCCGACATGTGTGGCGTCCAACTTGCAATGATTACCCGAATCAAGTCATTAGCAAGCTAATGAGGATTGCTGCCCAAATTCTAGACTTGTTTATAACGTGTCAATTTTTTTTCCTACCTTTTATTCATTTATTTTTTTTTCTGATTTCCATTTTGCTAAAAGCGATTAAGATAATGGGAGCTTGGGAGAACAATATACGTAATTATTAGACTAAAAACCATGAGTTGAATCAATTTGCACCCATCAATATGTCCATTTTCAGATACTTTTGAAATGCCGTATGGATACGGTCTCAGTTGTATAATTCATAGATCACTATCAAATAGTAATGAATTCAAATGAACCAATGAATGTTAAATAAATAAATAAAAGATAAAATATGAATGTCATTTTAAACTTATCGTAAATAGAAGAATTTAACCCTAAAATTTCAACAATTAATGGGCAAGAAAAATGGAAATTATCAGATAGGAACATAGAAAACTTGTTCTATGTTTTGTTGGCTTTGAAATATATTTTGGCAAAATGGACGTAAATTGGGACTCGAAAAGGTCAAACAAAAAAGCGATAATTGCCATTTTTATCTGACACTTTAATATTTCATCTCCCTTCAATTCTCTCCTATTCGAACACTTGCGTCACATATTGAAGTTAATTTCAATTGTTGATTAGATGACGTTGCTACATCAAAAAAGAAAAAAAAAAGAGTAGGACGTGAAATATACATGTAGAAGATAGAATACGCTTGATTCATTTCAAAGCCAAATCAAAATGCATAAGGACCACATAGACCATTTATGAATTTCTTCTAAATTAATAAAATTCTCTAATTTTTAAACCATTTATAAAACATCTTAGGAAATTAAAGGGAGATGGTCACTAAGTAATAGAGCAAAATGAAAGAATATGGTTAATCTAAAAGCCGTATTGGAACCGCAAGAAAGGAAAAATTGTCCGAGTGCCACTTAAATTGTCTGAGTGTCACTTAGAACCCTTAGTTCAAATAATATGAATGTCACCTAAAACTTGTTGCTACACTAAATCCTTAAATTATACCTTTTCAACATAAATTTTGGACGTAATCGAACTGATTAAAATATTTAGGGCTTAATTATGTGTATGTTTATAAAAATGCAACATCCGATCGAATTAATTAGAAGATTTAAAAGTGCAATTCGATTTTGTACATAAGGGACTAGCCTCATCGTTGACTTATCCACCATCTCAATTTGATTAACAAAGAGGGACGGAGAGAGACTGAGAGCGAAAACCTTGAACCGAAAAATGGCACCTGCACATCACAGTCGTAGACCACACCCGGTCCATTTTGAGCACAAGCCTTTTAACTTTTAATGGGGTCAACTCATGCAACAAAACAAAACATGCGAGGCATAAAACTCCATGTTATTTTCTTTTTAGTACATCCTTAAAGGATGCTCAAGAGTCACGGCCTAAGGGTAAAAAAAGAGGGAGCATCGTGGGAGTTTTACTGCAATGGGGTTGCAATTGCAGTTTTGTTCAAACAGCAAGTTGCTTCCTTTGAGGTAACTTGTTGTTGGAGCAGGTAAGATTACCAGCAAGGAAGCAAGTCCAATCTATGCTTGCATATTTAAGGTAAGTTTTGGTGACGCGGTGCGGTGCGGTACGCTTTCTTTCTAGACTTTCCACTTCTTTTCTTGTAAATGGCAGTCTCTTGGTCCTTGTTACGTTTTCATTATAAAATTACTTCTCTGTAAGAACAATGGAGTCCAATTAATGTTTTCTTGGCAAAAGTATTCGGGCAGCCCTTCATGGTTTAGTTCTTAAATCTGATACAATTTGATAGTAGAAGCAGTCAATTGTTGAACCATTGGTTCTGGGCACAGATAAGAAAAGCGGGACTGGAATGAACATGGTCCAATTTTGAAAGCCAGGCTCAATGCAAAACTATCAATTTATTGAGCCATCACAAGATTCAAGATGAAGAGGTCATCATCTCTTGATTTGGATGGTAAAGCTTTGAAGAAGTTTTGGCTTGAGACTCTTGTAATATTCCCTAACGTAGGTGAGGCATGTTTACTATTCTTCTTGAGAAAATTAAGGATGTTCGAAGATCGATTCAGTGCTTTCCTTAATAGGTTGGTTCAAATTGTTGTCACTTAGGGTGGACAGCAGGACAATAAGAACGAGTGCTGCTCAATTGCCACAAGCTATTTGTACTGACTGCATATGCTCAGGCACGTCTAAGAAAGGAATTATGCCTGTTAGCATCATCCATTTGCAATAACTCTGATTGATCTGTTTTTTCATATTATTCTGTTTTTGGTACTACAATTTGTAGCAGGCCGGTGCGTGGACCAATAGCCATGGAGCCATTATTGAAAGTGTAATGAAGGCAAGCTATCTAGTGATTGAACATGGCTGAGCAAGTCTGAAGTTGTATCCTGCCACCTTTTATTGAAAGTTATTGAAAGGGGCAATGCTTCAATTCCTTGTTTATTGCGAATTCTTGTATGAACCTCTACTTTCTAATGTATTTGCTCATATATAATTGGAATGTTACCCATGAGTTTGCTTTATAAATTGCAAGGTTCCCACGGGAGCCCAGTTTCTCAAACTTTTCTTCCTCCATTAATTCTTGTCAACATTTCTTTTGTAGAAATGGTGCAATTCAGGTTCTTCCCAAAAGCTAAAGTTAGTAGCTAGGATAAAACGGTTAAATTTTCATTGAATTGTGTCTAGAGCTCATTATGTGCATGACAAATATCTATCTGAATTTGATAGAAGATGAAAGCTGCATAAACCAAATGAAAGAACAGAGAGTAGCAACTTAGCAAAACGATATCATCTACAAGAAGAAAACACATCCTGCCAGTGTTCCTCATTCATAAAAGAGTACTCCTCAACAAAATTATTCAGTGAATCCAGACATCTAAAGACAAGTTACATGTTGAGAAGAATTAATGAAGAAATTGTAGACACTTAATTATTCCTAATCGATGCTTGGCAAAATTGCAAGTAATGAGAGCTTTCCTAGAGCCAGCAATTGGCCGCGAGTGAATTTTAAAATAGGTTGCAGACGCCAGTTGTGCACCAACAAGAGACATGCCCTTAGAAACTAGACGGATGAAAACAGCAAGAGATATGTACATATGACGGTCAAGAAGATAATTCCAAGAGCATTTATAAGGCACTTCACCATCGAGAGCTCCTTTTGGCTCCCGGTTTAGGAATATATATGGCCCTTAGAATGGAAGTCCAAGAAAATCTGGTCCTTGAAGCAGATTGTCTTCATCAGCCAAGCAGTGAATCGTCCATGAAAGATGGACAATGGTACTTGTAGCCAATAGTCACATCGTGAACTGCATTAGAGGAAAGAAGCTTACTCAAGCTGGAAGGGATAGAAGATAAAACTACTTCACACATCATTCATATTTTAAATACCTGGTAGGAGTACCATTTTTGTTCGTCTTTCCCTCAAACAAGATTTGCCATATTGTTTTCTTCTCAATTCAGCTCAAAATGTAGGGACTACAATTCAAGAATGTTCTCTTCTTTGGTAATAGAAGAAATCGGGACAATTTAATCCCCTACATCATTCGGGAAAGGAGAAAACTCTAATTTCATCTTCTTCATATCGAATCTTGAACCTAGTGCCTATTAAGATATAGCTTCTCAAGTTCCACATGGAAAAACTGATGAATTTGCTTCATCAGCATTAGAAACTCTTGACTTGGAGGAATCCTGGGAACCAATGAACAACCTTCACCAGCTATCAACATTTGCTTCTTGGTTATGACTACTAATTAAAAAAGTACTTTTGGATCGATTTATGTGGAAGCTTCGAGGTCAATATTGGAGGTCCCCATCAGAAATATAAACTTGCCACTTCCTTAGTCAAAATAGATGTAAATATAAGACAACATAAGTCGAGAGACAACCACAACTCCTGCAAGCATGTGTCACGGCCCGAAGGAAAGCCCGATCCAAGAGGGTTCTAAACGACGACCATGACCTATCCATGAAGAAGTGACCCTTGGCTTGTATCCCCGAGACTTAGGGTTTTCTTGAATCTTCTAGAATAGTCCTAGGGGTGGGCGATACGATAATTGTAGACATATGTAATAAATGCAGGTAGATGGTAGTTGGGGAGATGCGATCTCCATCGTTAGATCGATGAGAGATCTACGAATACGGTTTGCCTTGTATTTGTATATATAGGGGTCTCCTCCCTCTCATTGTACCCATCTCATTTACAAGTGAAATATAATCTAGAGCTTCTTTCTCTAAGGCTGCTTGGGAGACATCCTAAGGCCACATGGGTTAGGGAAAGCTAGATCGATCAGCCCGTGACACATGCATAAAACCCTTTCTGTCTTTGGAAGTAGCGTATCTTTTAGGATTGGTAGGCTACTTTCAGTAGCATTTTTTTTTTAATACTTTGAACACATTTCTGCTCACTACAGTGAACATTTTAAGCTCAATCCACTTGGCATATGGGGTAAGAGAAAAAACAGAACAAAGCTCACCTATCCATAGGTAGAATAAAAAAATTCGTATCCAAATGCACAATAAGACGCCTTGTTGATATTGTTATAAGATGCTTACATATATAGACAATACATAAGCCTCTTTGAGAAGTGAACACATTCACCATTTTGAAACTATGGGAAAATAAAATCACCCATTTCAACGGAAAGATAGGGGTATGTCAAAGGTTTCTCATGATGTGTATGTGTCCCTGCTACCCTCACACCCAGCACAATCCATAATCATCACAAATATAATCTCTTTCAAAGAGTATTAGCCTAACAGACATTTATTTTTACCTAACACCCCTATCTTATAATTACTCCTGTAACTGCGTTTGAGCCACTTGCATCCCCAACGTCCTCAATGGCGTGGACCTTCTCAAGGCTATGTCCCTGGCCACATGCTTCCACTTGAAAAATGATCCGAAAAATCGAATCATATGCTCTAATGTCAGGCCTCGAGTCTCCGGCATTATTTTATAGAAGAGAAACCATGAGATGCATGACACCACCGCGAAGAAGAAGGTAGCCTTGCCGTGGATGATCACCTCGTCCTGTGGTAAGAATGCCCATAATATAATTCCACTCATCAGTTAGTTTGCAATGAAGGTAATTGCGCATCCCTTGGCTCGCAACCTGAGCGGGAATAGCTCATAGTTGTAGACTAAGATGATTGGTCCCATTCCCACTGAGTAGCTAGCCACATAAATGAACAATGATGTGATGCATCAGTGTTTGGTGTGGCCTTGGTTGATGTAATTTAAGATCATTCCAAGGGAGACTAAGGACCCGATCATCCAGCCCAGACTCCACAGCAGCATCCATCGTCGTCCAACCTTGTCAACAAGGAAGCTGGCAACTAGGGTGAATATTGCCTTTACAAATTCGAGTGTGATGGTCGTTAAGAGCTTGTCATCCAAGAACTTGATACCAATCATCTCGAAAATACAAGGGCTGTAAAGAAAGATTGTATCAAAGTCACAGGCTTGCCGAACCACTTGCATCAAAATGGCGCAAACAAGCATGTGGCAGATCGGATCGAGTTGGGTAAAAGAGATCTCATTACATACCTAGATCGGCCCATGTGCCACGTTGCTGATAGCCTCCTCGATTTTGGCAAGCAAATGAGCTCCGAGTTCGAGATCCTAACAAGGACGCCCTACGCATCGTACATGCGTCCCTGCATGACGAGCCACCGAGGGGATTCTAGCATAACACGAACCGCAATTTCGAGAAGGATCAAGCAGATTGCTCCCATAAAGCACATGATGAGCCACCCACTAAATGGAAGTTGATGAACACCTAAACCGCCAAAACATGTTCAAATGAATATATGCAATCACCTTCCTAATTCTAATTTTTCTAGTAAAGTAAATTATGAAAAGGATAAAAATCAATGACATACTAAAAAAATGGAAAAGATACTATAAATTAGGGGAAAAAAATGTGAGTACCTTAGGAAGGGAGGTGAACAAGCCATGAAAGACGGCAAGAGTGATCTCTACAATGTAGATGGGGGTGACCATAAGGGCGTAGCTAGTCCCGACTTGAGCAAAGAAACGGCCTAACAGGACGAAGGCATCGTCGGAATTGATGCCCATGACATATGGCCCAATGAAGAAGAAGAACCCCACAAAACCAATAACACTACGACGGTCAAACCAATCTGATGTCAACCCTGCCATCACCAATCCAAAAGCCGAAAATAAGAAGAGGTACCATATCACGGTCTTAGCATGCTTGTTGCTTGTCTTCTGCTCCTTCATTATGGATGTGATTGTCTCGCTCATTGTTCCAATTTCTGGCAAAACATAGATCTGTCACTTTCATCGATAATAAAGCTAAACAAAAGGAAAAGGGCAATAGCTTAACTTTTTTTGGTTCGCAACAAAAGACTAATTCACCATAACCACGGGGTGACACAGGATTAACCAAAACCAAGTATCAGAGGCGTGATGGGAGCCAGGATGGAGCATTTTAAAAGGTATTTATTCGGGCACGGCATCGAATTGTCTCAATATGCTCCACTTGGAGGGCGTTGTGGACACTAGGATTGGCAGTGGCTGTCTCCTGTTGGACGTCGTTGCCATAGCCACTAATTGACCAAAATAAGGGCCAATTATTTGCTAGGAGGCACACCTACTAATTTTAGTGTCAACGACGTCCAACAAGAGATAGCCACTGCCAATTCTAGTGTCCACAACGCCCTCTAAGTGGAACAGATTAAGACAATCCGATGCCGCGCCCGAATAAATACCTTTTAAAATGCGCATTTCTAGCCCCCATCACGTCTCTGATACTTGGTTTTGGTTAGTCCTATGTCACCCCGTGGTTACGGTGAATTAGTCTTTTGTTGCAAACCAAAAAAAAATTAAGTTGCCCTTTTCCTTTTGTCTAGCTTTATTATCGATGAAAGTGACAAATCTATGTTTTGCTAGAAATTGGAGCAATGAGCTAGACAATCGCGTCCATAATGAATGAGCAAAAGACAAGCAACAAGCATGCTAAGACCATGATATGGTATCTCTTCTTATTTTCGGCTTTTGGATCGGTGATGGCAGGGTTGACATCAGACTGGTTTGGCCGCCACCTTATGATCGATTTTGTGGGGTTCTTCATTGGGCCCTATGTCATGGTCATCAATTCCAATGATGCCTTCGTCTTGTTTGGCCGCTTCATTGTTCAAGTCGAGACTGGCTACGCTCTTATGGTCATCGCCATCTACATTGTAGAGATCACTCATGCCGTCTTTCGTGGCTTGTTCACCTCCCTTCCCGAGGTACTTACATTTTTTCCCCCTAATTTATAGTATCTTTTTCATTTGGGATAAGTGCATTAGAAGTCCTAAAACTCATCAAAAAAATGCAATTGAGTCCTAAAACTTTTAAAAAGTGCAATTAAGTCCTAAAACTTGTCACAAAAGTTTAATCAAGTCCTAAAACTTTCAAAAGGTTCAATAAAGTCCTAAAACTTGTCTCGAAAGTGCAATCGAGACCTAAAACTTACAAAAAATGCAATCAATAAAAGGACTTAAATTAAACCATTTTGATAAGTTTTAAGACTTGATTGCACTTTTTGAAAGTTTTAGGACTTAATTACATTTTATAACAAGTTTTAGGACTTAATTGCACTTTTTGAAAGTTTTAGGACTTAATTGCATTTTCATAACAAATTTTTGAACTTCCAATGCACTTATCCCTTTCCATTTTTTTAGTATGTCTTTGATTTTTATCTTTTTCATAATTTACTTTACAGGAAAAATTAGACTTAGAAAGGTGATTGCATATATTCATTTGAACATGTTTTGGCAGTTTAAGTGTTCATCAACTTCCATTTAGTGGGTGGCTTATCATGTGCTTTGTGGGAGCAATCTACTTGATCCTTTTTGAAATTGCGGTCTGCGTTATGCCAGAATCCCCTCGGTGGCTCGTCATGTAGGGACGTGGCTCGTCATGTAGGGACGCGTGTACGATGCGCAAGGTGTCCTCGCTAGGATCTCGAACTCAGAGCTCATTTGCTTGCCAAAATCGAGGAGGCTGTCAGCAACATGGCGCATGGGTTGATCCTAGGTGTGTGGTGGGATCTTTTTTACCCAACTCGATCCATCTGCCACATGCTTGTTTGCGCCATTTTGATGCAAGTGGCTTGACAAGCTTATGGCTTTGATACAATCTTTCTTTACAGTTATCGTATTTTCAAGATGATTGATGTCAAGTTCTCGGATGATAAGCTCTTAACGACCATCACACTCGAATTTGTAAAGGCAATATTCACCCTAGTTGCCAGCTTCCTTGTTGACAAGGTTGGATGATGGCGGATGATTAGGATATATTTGTGAAAATTGGAATTACACCATCTGTTAGTGTATTCCCAAATTCACTGCACCCGTGCCAAATCTCATCTGCTGGCTAATCCTTCCAGGGTACACAATATGTGATTGGATGCCAGAGGCTCGCACTATGGAGATATTCAATAGATTCGAGATTTTGTACAACCTGTCATTCACTCGGTCAACAATGCCTACCTTCATGAGAAGCAAGAGCTCCATTCAGTCCCTTTCTCTTTCTATCTATCTTTCATTTTTGGCTTCTTTTTTTTTTTTTTTTAATGATTGTGAGTAGATTATGTTTGTAATTACTTCCGTTGTGCAGACGAAAGGGGTTGGGACTTGGAGCTTAGCTTTTAGTTTTTTTTTTCTTTTTTCTTTTTTAAATAATGACAAGTAAAGGTGATTCACCCAATTTCTATGTACTTGGATGGTGTCCAACTAGGAGCGATGCATAACAATCCAATATGCACATTCACAAGCCTGTAAGTTCTGATTGTGTAACTTTTTGGTAAGTCATGATCTTCACCTTCTATATTAATCCTCGTGTTCACTGCTTTGTTCCATTCATTTGAACCTTTGAGATTGACATAAAGAGTGCCTTTCTCTATATTTGTTTCGGCATTTTAATTAAATAAGGTTAGAATGGCATTGTCAATAAATATAGCTACCTAATGGTTCGAGTTTGAATTTGCAGACTTTAAATTTTCTAATATTGTTATGAAATGCATTTCATGGTGGATATTTCATGTGATTTGTCTTTTTTAGTTTTGAAATGTGGTGCAACCTCTGTCCAAGTCGATAAACAAATCTCATGTATTATCAAGCAAAATGGTTATATGCTCTCCGCATACAAATTTAAATCTCTATTGATTTGTTGTTTGTTGGATGTTTAGATGACAAAATGATGATGGCCGTATGCTACTAGCGAAAATGGTGCATTGGCTAGATGAAGTGTTAACTTCTTCAGATTTAGCATTTCAAGAGTAGATACTCAATAGTTCAGGATATTCAGTTCTTTCATTAGAAATAAAAATTTTAGCATTAGGAAAGTTTTGATGTTGTGGCCGATGGACCATTTTTTGGAACATTTACTTTTGTCGTTTCATGGTAAACTATCTTATAACATTTGTTGCTACTTCCAATGTTTAGTAAAATTTTTAGTTGATTGATTTCTTGCAACTAATAACCTTGAGATGATTTTCTCTTTATAGTGGATGGTTATCCACACAACCATAGAGTTGCGTCCCAAAGAAGAAGATTCCATGTCTTGTATTTGTGCATAATGGCTACATCATTAAGGTGTGGTCTTGTAGGTTTTCATGCATATGAGTTTGTGTACTTGTTCTAGGAGAGAAGGACAATAGAAATGTTAAAGTTGTGTATGACGCTCACTTCAGCATCAAAAGTTTTTGTTATAGACCGATTCTTGAGTCCACAAATGAAGAACCAACCCTTGTCACGCCCCTTCCAAAATAGGCATCTAGAAGAATATGAATTCAAAGGTAATGTTGAATTAAGGCTAGCGACCCTCAATCAGCATGGGTTATTCCAAACCTTTACCTCTTGCGATGTTGGAATTTGCAGTTTTAGTTCAATCAACCCTATGAGGAGTCACCACTAAACCTATTGGAGTCAGCTAGAAACCAAGCTTCCAATGTAGCTAAAGATCTAAAGTTGGGAGTTGATTACACTAGTTATCTAACTACTGCCATTTCGATATCTAAACTTGATTATTTGTCAACTAAGGTATTCATGCAACCTTTTTTACAATTTATGAGTCATAAAAGTTCTTATTTGCTAAGTTTCTATGCAATTTTTTTCTATTTATTATGGTCCAAGAGTGTAATTTAACAATTCAACTAAGAAAACATGAAAACCATGTAAAAACAGTCACAACAAACAAACAAATCAAGAATAGTAATGAAAAGTGAATAAAATGATGAAGTGTAGTAAAATAACCCGATACAAGTCAGGGCAGAGAATGTGACAAGGCATCATTATTAAGCCCAAGGTTGGCAACCCATGAGCTTAGTTAAATTTGAATCCCAATTTCCTTTTTTAAAAAAGCTAATTTTTTTAATCTAAACTAGAGAAAAGCAATGAATTTTCCTAAACCACGTGTATTATCTAAACGTAACTAAATTAATTCTATTGCTTTATCTCTTTTTCTTAACCAATTTTCCGATTTGTTATTTTCGGATTATTTTTTCTGCCTTTTGCCCAGCAGAACGAGAATTCTTCTCTCCTATTATGTTCGGTTATTTTTACTGCCTTTTGCTCACCCGAACGAGAATTCCTCTCTCTCCTATTATGTTATTCCCTTGCTCTCATAACACAACTTCTCCTTCACTAGTCTGCCATCATTCTATCTTTTTATTCAAACCACTAGCTAACTTCTATTCGTCAACTTACAAATGCGCACAATTTGTTTAGCGATATCCCCAAATTTCTGCTTATATCCGCCAACTTCAACCATCAATTTCGTCCATCAACAGATCTCTGCTTGATCGAGAAACTTTTCAAATGTGAGCAAAACAAGATCGGGACAGAGATTTATTACTTTCTAAGACTCAACCTAATTTGAAGTGTTAACGAATATCATTCATAACGTCAGAAGTCAACGTGGCCAATGGGCACAGGTTTTAAGCAAGCCAGAGTCTTTAAATTGCTCACATATATCAGATTGACAGTATACTGGATGAAATCAATATGGGCATCATAATTTAAGCAAGCCATGAACATCTTGCATACAGACTGAGGAAGACACCATACAAATATTCATCCAGGCATTTTCACAAACGATTTGCAAGCATCTTAACCAAGAGACATAGATACGAGATGAAGCAACGATTCATCCCCGAACTACGATTGACCCATCAGAATACGTTTACGTTGCTAGGAAGACCTCGACTACGGAGGATTTCATGGGCAGGAATCTCAGCCTCCGAATCGTTCAAACAAAGCACAGAGACACATACCTCGAAACTGTAGATGTCGAGTGATTGGATTGAAGAGTGTATATCCCGGAAGCGTCAATGCCGTAGGCCGAAGACAGAAAAGGAGTCTCAAAAGCGAGCTGAGCGCTTCTCCGCGTTCCCCGGCCAAGATACAGAGCGAAACAAGACTCTGATGCGGCTGCGGAAAAACGAACTGAAAAATAATTAAAGACCATGAGAAGGAATTCAAACGAACAGGTAAAAGACGAAAAAAAAGATCTAAGTGAAGAGAGCGAAATCCCATGTTGCTGAAACTGACACCACATCCAATTCAGTGCTCAAATCGGCATCGAGCAAAGGAGGAGAAGTTGGCGACGGCTTGGATCTGAGGAAGTGATGTGACCCGTCAACTTTGATGCCATGGATCTAGCAGGCAGCCTTAGCTTTCCATCGTGAAAATAGGAGGAGGAGGAGGAGAGATTCCCCAAAACTGAGAGAATTCTTGTTTAATCAGTAGCGGACTCCGGTTCTCTCTCTCTCCCCCCTGCGACTGGTTAAAAAGATATCTTTTTTTATCGAATTCTTGAGAGAGAACCGGCAAGAGGGAAGTCGGCGACGCTTGATTCCGCCTGCACCTCCACCGCCCGGCAGTTTTTCCGGCGAAATTCAACGCCCCGAAAGGAGCTTCACACGAGAATGAAACCGCTTCGAGCTTCTCGGCCGATATACAGAGCCGAACAGAGCAAGAGATGGGGAGCGGCGAATGGTGTCGACCGGCTGGGTGGTGGCGGTGGTGACGTCGTCAGAAGGCGATGGGAGGAGGAAAATCATCCAGGAATCCTTTAAGAATCCGAGCGTGAAATCCGTTTTTCTTGATATGGGAATCTGGTTGGTTAGAGGAGACAGAGAAAAATCTCACTAATTCCGTTCGTCATCTCCGTCCGCGCGATCTTACTTTCTATTTGAACTTAGGCTCCGCCTTTTGGGCTTTTGGACGGATCTTCTAGAATAAGTCCGGCTGGGCCTAGTTTTTCCCAAAAAAAAAACAAGCATAATTGGATTATTTACAAAAAATCCAAGTGTCAACAATCCTGTCGACTCAATTCTAGGGTAGAAACTTAGGGCGCGCATGACAACCATTCTGTTCGTAAATAGTTTAAATAGTAAATGATTTTTCTATTTCTATTTCTGACGAGTTTACGAAAGAAAAATCTGTTTGATAACGATACAAAAATTTTCGTTTTAGAAATAGAAATTGTTTGATAATAGTATAAAATTTCTATTTCTTAAAACAAATTTTTCTTTTTTTGGAGCAAATGAGATGTCCATTCTTACAAATTTCATATGCTTATGAACCCATTGACCCAAATACAAAGTAAGAGTTTTTTTTTTTTTTTTTTTTTTAGTAAAGTCTCCCTTTTTTGAAAAAAATACAAAGTAGGAGTTGTTATATCAAATTTTCTAAATTTTCACACAAAATTCTTTAGCATCCACCTAGATAGGCAATTACGGTCAAACAATATACTTATCAATAGTCTCCATACAATAGAAAAAAGAAATCAATATGCATTACTTTTGAGCATGATAGAAGGTTCCCAAAACTCTAGTAGAATGAACGTGGGCAACCATATTCTAATCCCCTTCATGCTAGTATGTCATGTCGATCACCGCCACGGTTTATGATATCGAGCAATCGTTTTAGAAAGAAACACAAAGAAGTGTATTAGGCAATTTGTGGCAAATTTTACAAAATCGGCGAATTTTATGAAGTGTAATAGAGTTTGTCATAAATGACCATTACAAATAAGGGAAATCCTCAAGTAGAATATCACATTACAAGAATTGAGATAGGAATCATCAAATATAGTATCACATTACAAAAGCAAAGATTGGGAATCCCCAAATACAAAATAATAGGAATACATTACAAAAGTTGAAAACACGACCTCATGGAATCTCCGGCATATTATGATATCTTGCCATTTTATTGGCAATACTTTTTCTAAGCATATTCATCTTAGTAGAAAATTTCATGGAGAAATTATTTCTGATTTCTATTCCAGAAATAGAGAAGTAGAAAATTTCTATTTCTGATTTCTGATCAAAATCTATTTCTGGAACAGAAATCTATTCCAGAAATAGAAAAATGGAATAGGTTTATCAAACGAATTTCTATTCCAGAAACATGTCTGGAATAGAAAAATTGTTTCTGGAACAGAAATTCTGGTTTGTCATGCACCCCCTTATCCACCCCAAAACCGATCACTCTTAGAAGTGATTGATTCAATTGGTTAACCATACAAATTGTGCTAACCTCAAAAATGGGAACAGAAAACTTCATATTCTTTTTTTATGTATTTCCTTTTTTTTATTATAAAAAATGCTATTTGAATATTTACAAAAATTCACGTATCAATAGCCTTGCCAATCCGATTCCATGATGAGAACCAACTCACCTTAAAACTAATCACTCTTAGGAGTGATTGATTCAATTGATTAACTGTACAAACTACACTAACTTGATGTTACCTTAAGATGAGGTTAGTAACTTGTGGACGCTTAATTTTGGCAAACGTTTATTTTGAGTTGAGCAATAAAGGAAGAAGCGAGGAGCAGCCTTTGTTAAATGATTGAATTGTGTGTGTTGAGTTGAGAAATATGTCATGAGATCATAGTTTTTGAAATCTATGTATGGTAGACATGAATCCTTGTGACTACTATAAGTGTAACTTAGGCGAAATATAAAAAGGGCTTGAATGAGCTATTTAGTAGCTCGGAAGAGGGCCACCTCATGCTCTGTCAAATAAGCATTAATGGGTCCTAAGCCCAGCCATCTCAAGCAAAAGAATAAAACACGATGCCTCATGCAATGGTTCCTGAGGACAATTTGGTAAGATGTGAGACGATACTTGAATGGGTGAATCAAATACAAAGTAGTTTCACACTTTTCATGTCGGGAAATGAATCTGTGTTGTGCAACTAATTCATGAACACAAGTCCGTTCCTTAACCATAAAGTCAATATATAAAATTTAAAATCATCTCAATTGTGACTAATTGTTAAGTTTCAAGCATTGTTAAGTTTGCCAAGTAGTCTCATGGCACCAAGTGCAAATATCAGGGGACTTTTAGATTTGGTTTTCAATTTCGCTCAATTTGGCATGTCATCCATCGATAAATTATCGCAATTTCCTTTTTCCTCAACATGGATAGCATTTTAGCATGCCGATTTCTTTGATGCCGACGCTAATCCATTGTAGTTGTTTGTTAAACAAACTAAGTGACTGAGCAAGGTCTAGCACAATGGGACGGTGCAGAGCCGCTTGAAAAGCTGGGGGAAGTCTTCAATGTGAGCATCCCTCTCTTGAAAACTCATATTATCCCACTTAAATTATGAGGCAGTCCATCTTAGATTGCGAAAATTCAAAAGGTTTGGATAATCACGTGACTAAATGAGAACCGAGTTGACATAAAAGTACTAATGAGAACACTTAAATAAAATGTGTGCTTTTGAGGAGAGTATTTTAAGCAATGGATTCAAATCATGATGATGGTGACATGGTATAAACGGTCAATCATTATTATTTGTATGATTCAATCTTATCATACATGGTACTATGCAAGTATGTACTCTATTTTTTATTTATTTAATCAGTTATTTCACACATCACTCTCCTATAGTGTATCTATCACACAAAATAATTTCTCATGAATTTTGACTCTTAAGATATATGGATGTATTTGCTTTCATGATTAGAGATGGGATCGGAATTCATGTTGTGTTGTGTAAATTTTATTGTGTTGAAATATGGGTATTGCCACCAACCCAATACGCTTAATAAAGTGGGTCACATGACAAGACAAATTCAACATGATTACCGAACGTGTCACCTTGTTAGGTGTTAGCACAACTTGATACCTAGGCTAATTCAATCCTCCTTAGCCTTGTGCAATCCAATTTTCAAAAGATTCTAATTGCCCATAGAGAGCTTCTGGAATAATAAGTGTTCCCGAACTTCATGGGATAGCAAAGCCTATTAATGGGGAGAGAATCCATTTATCCAACAAATACTAGAAAACAATTAATATTCGAGAAGATAGGTGGTTAGCTCAAGGATTGATCGGAAGGCCAACCAACTTGGGGGACCTTCAAAAGAGGTGAAGAGTTATTTGTTTAAGAAGAGCAATGATAAGATGAACAAAAGCTGAATTCTATGTTCGGAGAGCACACGGTAGAGGAAATTATGCTACATCAATGAGCGCTATCCCCACAGGGTGTTATGTACCTTGGAATGGCGAGTTATCTTTCATGAAGCAGAAATCCATGCACTTCCAGCAATAGGCTCGGACCACAGCCCTCTTGTCCTGAGTCTATACCTTGAACGCAGGAAAAGAAGAAGAGAATTTAAGATGGAGGCTTTCTGGCTTGAAAATGAAGAATATCATGATGTTATTCACCACATATGGACCCATACAGCTTTTCCCTAGGCCACTTTTTCAGAAAAACTTCAGGAGACCTCAAAAAAATTGACATAATGGAGTCAAAAGAAGTTTGCTCATGCACCCAGTAGGATAAAAGAGCTAACTCAAGCCCTAACAGCAATAACCAATCAGCCACAACAGCATACAAGCAGAAAGGAAGTGAAAAGCATCATACACCAGATAGACACACTAAGGAAGCAGGAGGAACAATATTGGGGATTGAGATTGCGAATTAAATGGTTAAAATGGGGTGACAAAAATACACGATTTTTTCATGCCACAACAGTTCAACGGAGGCATAGAAATCATATCACAATGCTGCAATTGGAAGATAACAGGTGGTGTCGGGATCCAGGAGCAATCAGAAATTATATTCAAGCTTATTACAGCAATTTATATAAAACAGAAGGGCAACGAAACTATTAGCCAATCTTAAGTCAATGCCTCTCTCCTATTAATGATAGTATAAATGCAACCCTGGTGGCCAATCCCACGATGGAGGAAATTAGAACAGTCGTTTTTCAACTGGGAGCTTTGAAAGCGCCTGGTCCTGATGGGTTCAATGGCCTATTCTATCAAAATGATTGGGATATTATTCAGACTGACCTATTCCATCTTGTGCAGAATTTCTTCAACACAGGTATTCTGGATCCTCATTTAAATCAAACATATATTGCCTTGATTCCCAAAGTGAAAAATCCTGAGACAATTAGTCAGTTTAGACCCATCAATCTATGTAATTTTAGTTATAAAATTATCTCAAAACTATTAGCAAATAGACTAAAAAAGTTGCTGCCAGAGATAATAGCACCTGAACAGAGTGCTTTCGTTCAGGGTCGACAGATACAGGATAACATCCTAATTGTGCAGGAAGTGTTACATCAGCTGCGCATTACCAAAAGTAAGAAAAAACATCAGGCAGTACTCAAATTAGATATGCAGAAAGCATATGACAAAATTGAATGGGATTTTGTTCGGGATTGCATGCTAAAAATGGGTTTTTCTGAGAAATGGGTGGCTCTAATAATGCAATGTATAACAACAGTGACTTTCAATGTTAAGCTCAATGGAGAACCTACCCCTTTTTTTCAGTCCATCCAGAGGTCTCAGGCAAGGAGATCCCTTGTCACCTTATTTATTCATCTTAATCACAAATGTGTTAACATGGTTGATGCAAAAAGCAGTTGCGGAAGGCAGCATACAAGGTATACAGCTAAACAGGTCTTCTCCTAAGCTCTCTCACCTTCTTTTTGCGGATGATGTTATTTTCTTCCTGGATGGCACTTTAATGAAATGTCAGAATTTGACACTTACACTTAACCAGTATTGTTATGCAGCGAGGCAAGCTGTTAACTTAAACAAGTTAGAAGTTTATTTCAGCAAGAATTGTCCCTTACCACTTAAGAGGAACATGACCCAAGAACTGAGAGTGCCTGTTTTTGAAAAGACAGGAAAATACTTAGGTATCCCTACAGAATGGGGACAATCAAAAAAAGAACTATTTGCATGGATATTAACCAGAGTAAACTCAAAGCTGGAAGGTTGGAAGGAGAAGTTACTTACCAAAGCAGGAAAGGAAGTCTTGATTAAGAGTGTGGTGCAGGCCATACCAACCTATGCCATGTCGATCTTTAAGCTGCCAGTGTACATCTGCAGAGCAATTGAAAGGCGAATAGCTTCATTCTGGTGGCAGAAAGGAGATACAAAAAAGGGGATTCATTGGAAGAACTGGGAAGTTCTGAAAAATAGAAAGGATGAAGGAGGGATGGGGTTTAAAGACTTAATTACCTTCAATTGTGCAATGCTTGGTAAACAAGTATGGCGGTTACATACTTCCCCGAATGCATTATGGAGTAAAGTTTTAAAGAGCATATATTTTCCTCATGGCGATATATGGAGTGCACATAAGGGTCAGCGATCATCTTGGGGCTAGCAAAGCATGCTGTTGGGGCGAGATACCATTAAAGCAAATATCAAATGGTTAGTAGGGGATGGCAACTCAATCAAAATCAGGGAGGATAAATGGTTATCACAGGAGTTAATAGGAGGACCAGTAAACCAAGCAGAACCTACCATGGTGGAAGGTCTGATTAATGAAGAATCCCGAACATGGAAGCAACCCCTCATTCAACAGTTTTTTGAGGACAAAATAGCAAACAAGATTCTAGCTATTCCCCTGAGTAAAAACCCCAAACTCGACATCAGAATATGGACAGGAAATAGTAAAGGGGAATTTACAGTGAAGAGCGGATATAACATGGCTCATGCATTGACCACCAAACTAAATCAAAATAAAGCTACTTGTTCTTACCAGCCCCCACGATCTTTATGGACACAGATTTGGAGCCTCTCAGTCCCACCGAAAATTCGAACTTTTCTCTGGAGCATCTGTCAAAATGCTGTTCCCACAAGGGAGAATCTCTACAAAAAAAAAAGATTAGCCTAGACCCCTTATGTCAGATGTGTTACACGCAAGTTGAAACCACCGAGCATCTTTTCCTATTTTGCAGGTGGACTAAACAGATCTGGAAAGAAAATCGACTGTAGGGAACGAATATAATGAAACACTTCAAGCGTCTCGACCAATGGCTTCTGGCGGTATTCGACTCAAGAAGGAAATTACCTGATCGGGAGTTCATTGCAGGGGTTCTATGGCAGATCTGGAAGGCTCGCAACTCATGGATCTTCATAGCAAAGGCTCCCAACCTGGCGAAAATCCTCGATCTAGCACAAACCTAGAATATGGCCTTTAGTAGAGGATCGAAGAAAAAGCTAGATCAGATTACAAATCAACACTTACCAGTGGACTGGACACCACCGGGAAATCGGGAGCTGAAATTGAACGTAGACGCGTCTTGGGTACCAGGTGAATTCCTTTGTTCTGTTGCCGGAATAGCCAGGGATGAAGCGGGGTGTGTTGTCGATGGATTTGCAGCGAAAGCTAGGGTTTATTCATCGGGACATGCAGAGGCAGAAGCCCTTTTACACGGGTTATGCTATCTCACGAACTGGATGTCGAGTCACGTGCAAGATGCACGAAGTCAAGCAGTTCACTGGTTTTGTGAAAGTGACAGTTCAGCGATGGTGGATTTTATCATGGGCCGGGCCGAGATACCGTGGAACTTACAAGAAATTATTCAAAGATGCCAACAACAGCTTTCCCTATGCAAAAACGTACCAGTAACCTATTGCCCTCGAGAAGCAAACAAAACTGCCGATTGGCTGGTACGTACACATCGATCAAAGAAACTTCCTTTAAATTGGGTGCATATACCCCCTCTATCTCTCAGGGATATTTTAGTTTCAGATTGTAAACCATCGTTGAGTTCTAAGACTACTTAATCGAATACATATATATTTCTTTCAACCAAAAAAAAAAAAAAAAAAAAAACGAGCGCTATCCCCAAAGAAGATGTGCTAGTGTGCGCATGAACAAAACAAAGTAATACACAATAAAAGGCACATTTAACAACATACATCCACCAGAACAACAACAAAACCACAACCAAGCCTCCTCATCCTACCATGTACACAAATCCCTTTGGAAGAATATCTTGAACCTTAATACTATGCCAAAAATCAAAATTTTCATATGGAGCATTTTGTTGAAGATACAGTTGCTGATAGTTAGTTATCTTAATTGATCTCGTGCTGATAGGAATTGATCTTAAATGATCATGATTGGGGGGATTTTTCTTTTATTTGATTTATTGTATATTTTCCTTCCTTATAAATTTAGATCTCTTGTATTATAAAAGATGATGTAATTGTACACATGAAAGTCATAGAAGAGAATTACAAACTCTACTCTCTATCCAAACTTCTGACATGGTATCAGAGCCTTCCTCATCCATCTAGCTTCCGCTATACCTTTATTCTTTAGAAAACTTCTTTCGGTCCTTTATTTTTCTGGCTCGACAGCATCAACGCCATAATTCTTTTTAGTCAACAAAGGGAGCACCATGCCGAAGAATCAAGGTACAAATTCTGGTGTGTCCGAAGGCGACGAACAGTCTCTCAACAACTAAGGAGGAGACAACGTTGCTGTAGAACACCAGACAAGACCATTAGATATTGAAGGACAATCGAGTCCTGTTGAACACGTCTCAGGGATAGGACAGTATAACCCTGGACAAATTTTTTCAGGTCCATACATCCAATGGGTACCTGTACCCGTTCAGCCGAACCCAGGAAGATCAGCCCAAAATCTGAGCCTTGGAGAATTCGGAACAAATGGTGGATCGGGAGGAAGCCCATCACATGTTGCCGGGGCAGGTCATGGAAATGCGGCGGATTGGTCTTTTTCGGGTCATCATGAATCAAGTCCGGGTCTAGGAGGAAATCCCTACCCGACTTATGGACCCGATTTCTTTCCACTTGCAGGTCTCACCGGAGGATGGTCGGAACTTGGAGACCCGCTGTACACGTCCGCCACTGATGGACCTGAGCTCTGTCTTGTCGCACAACAACTTTCGGGACCAGAGAACTATTCCGTATGGTCTCGCGAGCTGCGGCGAGCCTTGGTGACCAAAGACAAAGATGGTTTCTTGGACGGTTCTATTTCGACTCCTTCTGACGATCGTCTCGCCCGGGAATGGAGGAAATGCAATCAATTGGTGCAGACCTGGATTAGTAATTGCCTCATGTCGGAAGTTGCCATTGGAATACCACCAACAGAAGATGCCAAAAGATTGTGGGAGAACCTGCGAGAAATGTATGGAAAGCTTGATCAAGCAAAAAAAATTTCGCTAACCCAATCTCTGTCAGAACTCAAACAGGGAAATCTCTCCATTTTCGTCGTCTTCAACCGTTTTTCCACTCTCTGGAATGAACTTGAAATGGCGGAGGAGAAGTTGGAGGGACCCGAGAATACCTTGGCACAGTATCAAGCGATTAAAGAACGAGAGAAAGTCACGCGATTTCTACTCATCCTCAATGAAACGTACTTGCCATTTCGGAGCCAGATCTTGGCCATGGACCCGGTTCCCCCTCTCGGCCGCATATACCAGCTTGCTGTTCAAGAGGAATCTCAACGATTGGCGTCGTCGGAATATGTCAAAATAGGTGACCAAGTCATCCTTGCGGCCAAAGCTTCATTGGAGCAACGTTTGGCTGCGGCAACGCACGGCCATGGAGGTCCTCCACGAAACCCAGGCAAAATGCTAGGGTTCCACGAGGAAGAAGATGAAGTCTCTTTCCAAGGGAATGGCCAAGATCTATTCAGGGGATCCGACGGCCAAGGATATGGCAGACAAATGAGCGGCCGAGATTCATTCCTTGGATTGGACGGTGGAGGTTTTTCAGCGAAATCAGACAGCTCACATTTAATCCTTGCTGCACCGCGATCTAACGGCCTGAAATTGGCCACGTTGGCACCTACTTGGAAAGGATCAAATGGTCAGAATTCTTCCACATCATCCAACAAAGCTATTTCCAACAAAGGAAAAGGTAAATTTTGCGATTATTGCAAACGGCCTTATCACACTAAAGGAAATTGTTGGAAATTGCATGGAAAGCCGGCAGATAAAAAGGAACGGGAATTTTCTGTCGCAGCGTATGCTAAGGTCAACCAGCCCTTCAATAATGATCAGCTTCAACAAATTATGAGGGCCTTAAATCAAATGGGAATTTAGGACAAGACAACCAATTATGCAGGTATTTCCCATTGTTTAATGAGCACTATTTCCAATAAAGCTTGGATTATTGATTTAGATGCTAGTGACCATATAGTCTGCGATGAACGTTTATTTTCCAAAATTGACAAACCCCCAGCACATACTTCTGTTCGCCTTCCAAATGGTAGTGACACTTTAGTTACTAAAATTGGGGATGTCCAGCTCAGTTCTTCCATCAAACTCAAAAATGTTTTATTCATTCCCAATTTCCAGTTTAATCTCATTTCCGTGTCTAGACTCTGTGAAGACAACTCCTGTCGGGTCTTTTTTAATTCTGATATCCGTCTCTTTCAGGCCCTTTCGACTAGGACACTAATGGGCTTGGGTAGAAATCATGAGGGTCTCTATTTCTGGGACACTTTTCCAAAGAGTTTTGATATTGCTCTTTTCCTTTAAGTAAGAGCATTTCATGTAATGCCAACAATAATAAAAATATTTCTTTATCTCATCAGCGTCTTGGCCACAGTGCTGCTTTTCCTCATCCCAAATGCCCCATTTGTCCATTGGCTAAACAGTCTCGAATGCCTTTTCCGAAAAGCACATCACATGCTAATCAAGCTTTTGCATTATGACACATGGACATATGGGGACCATATCATACTCCACATCGTGATGGATCTCGTTTTTTCCTTACAATAGTAGATGACCATACTCGCGCAACTTGGGTCTTTCTCATGCAATCCAAGGCCCAAGTACTTTCTAATCTAAAGAATCTTTTCATTCTGATTAAAAATCAGTTCAACAAATCCTTACAACGGGTTCGCACTGATAATGCTCGCGAATTTTTTAATCATGAATGCTCTTCATTATTCCTTTCCAATGGAATCATTCGTGAAAGTTCTTGTGTCTATACTCCCCAACAAAATGGGATCGTAGAAAGAAAACACCGTCATCTACTTGAAGTTGCCCGAGCTCTTAAATACCAAGCCTCAATTCCAGAAAAGTTTTGGGGAGACTGTGTGGTTACGGCAGTGTATCTGATCAATCGGATGCCATCTTGTGTTCTCAATGGAAGGACTCCTTTTGAATTGCTATTTGGGAAACGTCCAGACATTTGACATCTTCGTGTTTTTGGATGTTTATGCTATGTGTCTACCGTGGGTCCTCGGGACAAATTGGGTCCTTGTGCTCTGAAGTGCATATTCATGGGATATCCAACTCAACAAAAAGGATATTTAGTCCTTGATCCATCCAGTGGGCATTTTTTTGTCAGTAGAGATGTTATTTTTCATGAAGATATTTTTCCTTTCCAAGATAAATCAACTTCTTATCAACAGGATGATCTTGCTACATCTCATCGTCCTTTTTTAAGAGAGGATGATCCTCCACAGGCACCAGTAATTATGCTTCCACAGGTGTCACCTTCTACAGCATTTCCTGACAATGAAGCAAGACCTGAAAATGAAGCATCTATTCCCCCTAGAGTCGCCTCTTCCAGCAGGAGATTCCCCTACTGCATCACAGGATGATGTTCTACTTTTACCAGTTAATCTTCGGCGATCGGGTCGCACAATTCGACCACCTACATGGACAGCATATTATGTTTGTTCTTCTTTGCACAAATCTGGTACACAATATCCCATCTCCTCCTATGTTAGTTTTGTTCGCCTCTCGCCCGAACATAGGTGTTGCATTAGCAAAATTCCTTAGCAACAGGAACCTTCATCATATGAAGAGGCAGCCAAAGATCCTCGTTGGCAACGGGCAATGGAAGATGAATTGCGAGCCCTTATGGAGAATAAGACCTGGGATATTGTTCGCCTACCTCCGCATCGGAAACCTTATAAGCTGCAAATGGGTATACAAGATCAAATACAAAGCGGACGGATCTATTGAACGTTATAAAACCAGATTAGTTGCAAAGGGATTCACACAAAGGGAATGATTTGATTATAAGGAAACCTTCTCTCCTGTTGCAAAGGAAGTCACAGTGCAATCTTTCCTCTCTATTACTGCTCTGCATGATTGGCCTCTTCATCAGATGGATGTTCACAATGCTTTTCTTCATGGCGATCTAGAAGAAGAAATTTATATGGATCTTCCATAGGGATTTCGTAGACAAGGGGAGAATAATGTATGTCGTCTCCATAAATCCCTATATGGCCTCAAACAGGCTTCTCGTCAATGGTATGCCAAATTCACTAATACACTTGTGACTGCAAAGTTCCAGCAATCCAGGCATGACTATGCTTTATTCACATGGAAACAAGGTACATCGTCAATCTACTTACTCATATATGTGGATGATATACTTATTATGGGAAACGATGCATTTGCCATTGATAGATTTAAGAAATACCTGCATTCTACATTTCACATTAAGGATTTGGGATCTCCCAAATACTTCCTTGGGATAGAAATTGCACAGTCAAATAAAGGCATCTGTCTTAGCCAACGCAAATTTGTCTTGGAAATTATCTCGGAAGCAGGATTGTCGGGATCTAAGCCAGCTATTATTCCAATCGAACAGAATGTTAGGTTGACAATAGCTGAATATGACAAAGGATTGTCACCCGTAAACAAGGATCATTTACTTAAGGACCCTTCTGCTTATCAAAGACTTGCTGGAAAACTTATCTATTTGACTATGACTAGACCTAACATTTGCTATGCGGTACAAACTCTCAATCAATTCATGCATGCTCCAAAACAGTCTCACATGAATGCAGCATTAAAGGTTATAAAATACTTGAAGGGATGTCCAGATAATAACATGGAGATGTCAGCATATTGTGACACGAATTATGCTACTTGTCCTATGAGTAGAAAATCCGTCACGGGTTTCTGTATAAAGCTGGGAGATTCTTTACTTTCATGGAAGACAAAAAAACAATCAACTGTTTCCTTATCATCCGCCAAGGTAGAGTATCAAGCGATGGCAAAAACTAGCTGCGAGATAGTCTGGATAAGAGGCCTTCTTCAAGATCTCAGTATACAAGTGAATCAGCCTACCATCTTATATTGCGATAATGATGCTGCTCTAAAACTTGCAATGAATCCAGTTTTTCATGAAAGGACAAAGCAAATAGAGGTTGACTATCATTTCATCCGAGACAAGATTCAAAGTGGGGTGATCAGAACAAAAGGAATAAGAACAACAGAGTAGCCTGCGGACATTTTTACCAAGGCCTTATGTCAAAGGCAACATTCATATCTATTAAGCAAGCTAGGTGTTTTTTATGTGTATAGGCCGCCAAGCTTGAGGGGGAGTGTTGAAAATACAGTTGCTGATAGTTAGTTATCTTAATTGATCTTGTGCTGATAGGAATTGATCTTAAATGATCATGATTGGGGGGATTTTTCTTTTATTTGATTTATTGTATATTTTCCTTCCTTATAGATTTAGATCTCTTGTATTATAAAAGAGGATGTAATTATACACATGAAAGTCATAGAAGAGAATTACAAACTCTACTCTCTATCCAAACTTCTGACACATTTGTCAAAATAACTTGCCCGCTCATGAGAATATGCGCAAGAGAACACTCATGCCCGACCCACTCTGCCCTCTTTACCATCAATTTCCAGAGATTTCAGAGCATCTCTTCCTGCTTTGCAATTATACAAAAGTCATATGATCAAGTTATCGATTAAAATACAAATGTTTCCAATTATGAAATTTTTTAAATTGACAAGTAGGTGTTAGACATCATGCAACAAAACACTAACTCACCCTCAGTAGAACTAATTGCCTGGGTACCGTGGAATATTTGGTTCGTGATAACTCTATAAAAATAGAGTTATTTTACCTATTTTAGGCAACAATTAATGCATTATCTATGAGAAAATATTTGGATTTCTTTCTGATTATTTAAATTTTCCTTGTTTATGCAGAATAATGAGATATGGAGAAGATAAGGAAAAGAATGGCAATTATCGGGAATTTAAATAAAAGCAAAGAAGTGGAAGATGGATATCAAATCGGGAAATTCTTAATTTTGTTCCCCGATGTTATCTCGTAAAGATTGAGAGATAGATATTTTAGATTTCCTATAAATAGGAAGAGAGAGCAGCTAGGGTTTTTTTTTAGAGAGAGAGAGAGAGAGAGAGAGAGAGAGAGAGAGATCGTTTTCCATTGTTCTGAGAGTTTTTCAAGTATTTTGAAGAGAAGACAAAAGTGGTGACGAGAATTCTTGTCCTTTGATTCAAGATGCTTTGGGTTTGATCTATATTTTTATTTTTATTTCTTATTCTACTATGTTCTAATTTTCTTTTGTTAGGGCTACGATGTAGCCTAACCATGATGATATGAATTTTATGATTTTTATGTTTTACAATTGATTTTATTCATGTGAGTTATATATTATTGCGTTCTATCGCTTTTGAGTGACTCGGCCACCACTTGAATGATCGAGATGTGCATGTTTGAGACTCGAGAGGTGATAATATGCAATTGCTCATTATAATATATAACCATGAATTAAACGTGGATAGAAATATACTTTGCGTTATTTGTGTAGCTTTTTCGGTGATAAAGTGATCCAAAAGACTCATTGTAAACCGGGAATATTCATAGTTTTTAATGCACTCATGTTTATTTTAATTCACATAGAGATATAGTGGATTAATAAGCTGAGTAGGTTTGCTATACCTAGAGATAGGATAGTAAATAGATTAGGAAATTCCGCTATCACATGTTTGATATCGTTCTTGTATTCACAACAATCTGAAATTCATATCTAGTGGTTATGGTGAAATCGGATGCTCTAACATATTGATCTGATTGATTTTACTGCATTTAGTCTTCAAGTTTTGTTTTTAATTTATTCTAAATTATATTTTGATTTGTTAGATAAATTTTAGAATTAATCTATTTTAGTATTTAATTAGTTTATTAATCATCGATCTCCGTGGGACGATACTTTTCTCATCATTATATTACTTGTTCGATACGTGCACTTGCGTTTAGAATTTTACGAACAAGTTTTTGGCGCCGTTGCCGGGGATCGTTTGTTTAATACTGATTAATATTGATACCAGATAATTCTAAATTTAATCTAGCTTTCGTTTTGTTTTATTTTTCAGGGTGTACATCAGTTTATGACACGTAGCCAACAAGGGAAACTTGTTGAGCTTGATCCAGAAATCGAGCGTACATTCAAAAGGCGACTAAGAGAGTAGAAGAATCACACTAAGATGGCAGACGGTGATAATGAAAATCCACGTAGACTTTTAAGAGATTATGCTGCGCCAACAGTTCAAGGCGCCACATCAAGTATCAGAAGACCTGCAATTCAAGCAAACAACTTTGAGATTAAGCCGTCACTTATTCAGATGCTTCAACAATCGGTGCAATTCAGTGGGCTACCAAGCGATGATCCAAACGCTCATATCGATGCTTTTCTTGAAATCTGACACCATTAAATATAATGGAGTTACAGATGATGCTATTAAATTAAGATTATTTCCATTCTCTCTTAGAGATAAAGCTAAGAGTTGGCTTTCTTCTCTTCCCGGGATCAATTACTACATGGAATGATATGGCTCAGAAATTTCTTGGTAAGTTCTTTCCACCCGCAAAGTCTGCGAAGATGCGTAACGATATTACTAATTTTATGCAGATGGATAATGAATCATTATATGAAGCATGGGAAAGATTCAAAGAATTTCTTAGGAGATGCCCACATCACGGACTACCCGTATGGATGCAGGTACAAACTTTTTATAATGGCTCTAGTGCAAATCTTCGTTCTATGATTGATGCAGCTGCGGGGGACTTTAAATAATAAAACACCAGAAGAAGCCTACAATTTATTAGAAGAGATGGCGTCCAATAGTTATCAATGGCCTACGAGAGATTACCAATGCGAAAAGTTAGCGGAGTTCATGAAGTTGATGCTTTTGCTGCAATTGCTGCACAATTTGAAACAATCAACAAAAAGCTTGATAATATGAATGTTTCAGCCATGAAAATTCACGCTTTGACATGTGATTTTTGTGGTGGGGGACATGTTAGCACGAGTGTCGGGTAGGTAATACTTTCAAACAATCTCATGAAAATTCTAACTTTGTTGGGAATTTTAATAGGTCACGAGAATAATCCCTACTCCAACACATACAATCCAGGATGGCGCAATCATCCAAATTTTTCATGGAACAATCAGAATGTGACGAGACCACCGGGATTCAAACAATTAGAAGAGACAAAGTCCAATTTGGAAGACATAGTCACCAAACTTGCTAACACAACTCATGACTTCATCAAAAGCACAGATGTGAGATTTCAAAACCAAGAGGCTTCAATCAAAAATCTGGAGATGCAAGTGGGTCAATTAGCAAGCATGATGTCAGGAAGACAACAAGGTTCTTTGCCGAGCAACACAGAGAAAAATCCAATTGAAAATATAAAGGCTATTACCCTGAGAAGTGGTAAACAAGTGGGAGAAGAAGAGATTGTCAGAGACAATGAAGAAGTGGTCAATAAACAATCAAAGGAGACAAGCAAAAGTAAACTTTTTCCAGATAATCCCAAGCCATATGTGCCGCCAATTCCATTCCCTCAGCGACTCCAGCAGCACAAAATGGATAAGCAATTTTCTAAATTTCTTGATGTATTTAAAAAATGCACATTAACATTCCTTTTGCAGATGCTTTAGCGCAAATGCCTAGTTATGCAAAATTTTTGAAGGAGATTTTGGCAAACAAAAGGAAACTGGAGGATTATGAGACTGTGAAGTTAAATGAGGAGTGTTCAGCTATCCTACAAAACAAATTGCCTCCAAAATTAAAAGATCCAGGGAGTTTTACTATTCCTTACACTATTGGGGATTCTTACTTTGAAAAAGCATTATGTGATTTAGGTGCAAGTATTAATCGATGCCTTATTCTGTTTTCAAGAAATTAGGATTGGGCGAGGTAAAAACAACCACGTGTCACTTCAACCGGCTGATCGATCAATTAAATATCCGAGAGGTATTGTGGAAGATGTTTTGGTAAAAGTTGACAAATTTATCTTTCCTGCAGATTTCATAGTTCTTGACATGGAGGAAGATTTTGAGGTACCACTTATCTTAGGTCGACCTTTTCTAGCAACAGAAGAGCTCTTATTGATGTACAACGGGGAAGTTGATCCTTAGAGTTCAAGATGATCTTGTTTCATTTAATGTTTTTAAAGTAATGAAATATCCATCGATGATAATTCTTGTTTTAGAGTTGAGACAGTTGACAAGTTGGTGAATAAGGTTTTCCAGGAAAATATTTTTGAAGATCCACTTGAAGCATGTTTGATTCAACTAAGGGACAAAGATATTCGAATGAGGAGATAAAGGAGTACACAAATTTCATGGATGCAATTCCTCCATATTCAAGGCAAAAGGCAATGAAATTTGAAGAGTTGGGACAACACATTACAAAGCCTAAACCACCAATTGAAAAGCCTCCAATTCTTGAACTCAAACCCTTACCTTCTCATTTGAAATATGCTTATTTAGATGGAGTTTCTTCTTTATCGGTAATTATATCTTCTTCTTTGACAGATTTGATGGAGGAACAATATAAATCCACTATCCAACCTCGAGACGTTTGAACCCGAAGATGCAAGAAGTAGTGAATGGTCAACGTTTGAAGCCCTACTTTGAAGGTGGTTACAACAAGCGTAAGACCACCATTGAACTTCATCCTCCGTTAGCGACATCCGAGATAGTTTGGCTGAAAACTATAAAGCAAGCGCTTCTTGGGAGGCAACCCAAGCATTTTAATTATGTTTTTATTTATTTTTAAGTTTATGTTTTGCAAAAAAAAAAAAAAAAAGATTAACTTTTCTCTATTTTATTCGGGTTAATTTTTAGGGAGCACCTTTCAAGAGTTTAATCATCAAGATCATCTATGGACTTATCCTACAACCAGGGAAGTTTTCTTCTTCCTATTCTATTTTTCGCATTGAGGACACTGCTTCATTCAAGTTTGGGGGGAAGACAAATTTTTAGATAATTTTTTTTTTATCATTATTGCTTTCCTGGTTGTGAATTTTTGTGATTCTTAGGAAAATTTAAATTTTATTTAAACTTGCAATTGAGGTGTGAGTTAATCTTAATTTTGATTATGTTGATCCACTTATTGAGCACTAAAAGTCCTTACTTTTTGAATTATGTGTAAATCTAGAGAACATTCATGTGAAATATGTGATTTTCTTAAATTTCACCCAAATCTTAGAATTTGTTTGATTTTCTCTTGAGGCGAAATCCTAAGCTAAATCTAATTGAGAAAATGATATAGGCAGTTTTTGGATCGATTGAGCCTTTCAAGCCAACCCTATTTATTTATCCCTAGTCACCCCGTTGAGCCTTAATTATTACCCAATTTTTCAGTGGCACCCATATATGTTTAGCCTAGCCGTGATCAAATTATATCCTTATCCCATGCCCTATGAACACGTTGATTTTCTTTTGGGATAAAAAAAAAAAATTATTTGAGCTTGATAGAAATTTGGGAGGAATGATGGAGTATGAAAAAAAGGGAAGTGATTGCTATGGTTGTTTGGCGTGTATTGTCAAAAAAAAAAAATTGCTTTTATGGTTCCCTATCCAACTTTCAATTGAGTGAGCCTTTTGGATACTCAATGGGTTGGAAATTTTCATGTTATATTATGAGGGACTTTGGGAGAAACTCCACCATAAAGTAATTCAAAAAAAAAAAAAAAAAAAAAAAAAGAAAAAGAGAGAGAGAAAAGGAAAGAAAAAAAAAGGAAACGATGATATATGGCGGCAGAAAAATTATCTTGAAGGAGTGAAATTGGATTGTGATATTGGCTCTAATTAGATCCTAGAAATCAACGTGTTGATGGGTGATTTGAGCTTAAAATTCCCGTTATCTCACCTTTAGCCCAGTCTTGCATTACAACCTGAGAAAAGTCCTATTGATTTTTGGTTGGATAATTAGCTTACATTAGTGGAGAGATGAATGAAAAGCAAACCTATGAGATTTGGTCATAATTATTGAGAATTTTTGAGAGGTTGCATGTTAATGTGAATTTATTTGGATTGCATATAATTCGAAAAGATGAGGACTTTCACACACACACTTGGATCATATAGTTAGAATTGGTCTTAACTTATAAATTGATTTCAATGTTCGGATGAAATTTATGTTTTTCTTTGAATTGTGAATTTGAGCAATTATGGAAAGATGTCATGGAGAAGGTTGTTAGGTTGAGTATGTGTTATGTCTTGATTTTGCTCGAGGACTAGCAAAATGTTAAGTTTGGGGGTTTGATAACTCTATAAAAATAGAGTTATTTTACCTATTTTAGGCAACAATTAATGCATTATCTATGAGAAAATATTTGGATTTCTTTCTGATTATTTAAATTTTCCTTGTTTATGCAGAATAATGAGATATGGAGAAGATAAGGAAAAGAATGGCAATTATCGGGAATTTAAATAAAAGCAAGGAAGATGGATATCAAATCGGGAAATTCTTAATTTTGTTCACGATGTTATCTCGTAAAGATTGAGAGATAGATATTTTAGATTTCCTATAAATAGGAAGAGAGAGCAGCAGCTAGGGTTTTTTTTTAGAGAGAGAGAGAGAGAGAGAGAGAGAGAGAGAGATCGTTTTCCATTGTTCCGAGAGTTTTTCAAGTATTTTGAAGAGAAGACAAAAGTGGTGACGAGAATTCTTGTCCTTTGATTCAAGATCTTTGGGTTTGATCTATATTTTTATTTTTATTTCTTATTCTACTATGTTCTAATTTTTCTTTTGTTAGGGCTACGATGTAGCCTAACCATGATGATATGAATTTTATGATTTTTATGTTTTACAATTGATTTTATTCATGTGAGTTATATATTATTGCGTTTCTATCGCTTTTGAGTGATCGCCACCACTTGAATGATCGATGTGCATGTTTGAGACGAGAGGTGATAATATGCAATTGCTCATTATAATATATAACCATGAATTAAACGTGGATAGAAATATACTTTGCGTTATTTGTGTAGCTTTTCGGTGATAAAGTGATCCAAAAGACTCATTGTAAACCGGGAATATTCATAGTTTTTTAATGCACTCATGTTTATTTTAATTCACATAGAGATATAGTGGATTAATAAGCTGAGTAGGTTTGCTATACCTAGAGATAGGATAGTAAATAGATTAGGAAATTCCGCTATCACATGTTTGATATCGTTCTTGTATTCACAACAATCCGAAATTCATATCTAGTGGTTATGGTGAAATCGGATGCTCTAACATATTGATCGATTGATTTTACTGCATTTAGTCTTCAAGTTTTGTTTTTAATTTATTCTAAATTATATTTTGATTTGTTAGATAAATTTTAGAATTAATCTATTTTAGTATTTAATTAGTTTATTAATCATCGATCTCCGTGGGACGATACTTTTTCTCATCATTATATTACTTGTTCGATACGTGCACTTGCGTTTAGAATTTTACGAACAGTTCGCTCACAATGGCTTCATTTTTTTTTTTTTTTGGAATCGAAGACCAAACCCGAGCTCGATTGTTGACGAAGTGAGTGCCACAAACAAGAACTATACTTGATTTGTGGACTACCTCGGAAATCGGCTCATTGAAGTTCAATAGCGACAGATTTACTCTAGAAAGGGAAAGAGAGGGGAGTTGTAGCTGGCATTTGTTGCAATTCGACTAGGTGAGTGATCACTGGACTTGCTGAGAACCTGTTCGCCTCTTTGGCGCTGGAAGATCGAAGCCGTAGAACTAAAGGTTGTTCTGGTGTACTTGGAAGCGGATGCTGATTTGAGGACGAGACTTGATCTGTCGGTGGCTACAGTGATCGATACTTATAATTGGTGCAAACGGTTGTGGGCCAGGATCCGAGCCCACGGGCGTTGCGAACCATCGTCAAAGAGTGCAAAGAAAAGCTATCCCGGTCCAATTTTGATGAGCTGGTCTATAGTCCATGAGAGTCTAAGGCCCCCGGTCCAATAATTTTGGGTTAAGAGAGTTTTCTTAAATGCAAATAACATTTAGTGAATTGTAATTTTAAAGTGTACTGCAAAACAATTTTGGCTAAAATGTCGTTTGGTAAAAATTGCATTTATAAATGACTTTTACTAAATTAAAAAAAAAAAAAGATTTTTGTGATTTTTTTTTATTGAAGTCCAGTGGCCGACTAGCCAATTCTGGCCGCCAAACGACCAAATCTAGCCACCGGATGGCCTCACCTAAGGTCACCTACCATAGGCGAGGTTGCTTGAGGTCGTGCGGCCCCAGGCGGCCTAACCCTAGGCGGCCACCTAGGTCATGCGATTCAAGCCATTAGTCGCTTAGGTTGCATGAACAAAGCGTTGCTTGAGATCCGGTGACGATCTTTGAGGTCGGGCAACCCTTAGGCAGAGGTCGCCAGTGCGCGTGACCCCTTAGCCGGTGGTTGTTAGCCTTCAATCGACTTTCTGTGTGGCGATCTTCAAAGAAGATGAGTAGTAACCGAGGATAACACTTGTATTCTGAAAATGCAACTCCTCAAAGAATCTCGAGATCTACTTTGGATTAAAGGCTCTTAAAGTCCTTTGTAGATGCAATTATATTTTCCAAAAACGAGCAAAAACACAAACCAAACGCATTTACATTTGAACTCATCTAGAAATAGAAACAGAAAATCTTATTTCTCTTCCAGAAATCAATTTCTGGCCAGAATGGTTAACATTCGCGCCCTCAGTGGACGCCGCATTGAGCAACCGGATCGCAGCTGGACTTTATCGGGGCCGAGGAAACCCGCGCCGTTTAGGGGAGAGCCCTGAGAAAACGGACAACAAAATATCCCGATCGCGAAAGCACGGGAGAAAAACGCCCCCCGCGCTAAAATAAAAGATTGGCGAGCTAACGACTAAAGTCGTTGCGTAGTGATCCCCTTGTCAGCTTACGTGGCGACGCCGCAGGCGATTCCAAGCTGCTTCCCCATGAACACAAAACTAAACAAAAACAAAAACAAGTAAAAAAAATAAAAACCAATAAAGCTAATTCGGTCGTTGAAGAAGGAAAGAGGAAAAAGAAGAAGGAGAAGAAATCTTCACTGTGCCATCGCCATCCCCATCGCCATCATCCATCATTCATCCTGCACTCGCTCGGCTACGGACAAAACGATCCATTTCCGCGCGAACCGACGGGGAGCTCTTTTTCCTTACATGACAAGCCAAGCGCAGCTCCCCGCCACCAACCGCCGACAACCACTTCAAGGTCCTCCGCACCCCCCGTGCGTATTCCGATTCCGTTGCTCCGTCGATTCCCGTCGCGTTTGCTGAAACCGCATGTGCTTTTTTGCTTTCTAGGGTTCTGTGATCGCGCGCGCTCCGGGGAGGCCGTTGCCAGGATGGCGTCCTTCCTCAAATTGTTGTACCGGAAACCGCCCGACGGGCTCCTCGAGATCTGCGAACGGGTCTACGGTACGGGAGCGAGCTTTGAATTCGTGTTGTTCCGCGGCTTGATTTTGCCGTGGGTTGGCGTTCGTTAATTGAAATCTCAATACTGAGCCTTTTTTCCTATTCAGACTACTTGTGTAAGGAAAAAAAAAAGACAGGGTAGATGCCGCGGAGACCTCTGTTTCACTTAGGATGAGATTGAGGAGTGTACTGTACACGACACCTGATTGCCTTGATCACGTGAATCATTTTATCTGCATAATTCTTCGTATGGAAAATGGATTTGGCTGCGACCCTTTCATTTGGTTGGTACGATGACTTGAAAATGAAATTGATAAATGTTCATTGTGACTTTGTTAGTATTTGATTGCTGCTTTGCTACTGATGTGTGGACGGAGGAGGACTACAAGGTTCATATGCGAGGAATAGTTAGCTAGTTTCAAGATCACTTCCATGAGTCTTCTATTCTGGTGTTTAATTTTCGTGAAGGAGAGGAGCAAAGCAAACTGGCTAACATTCTCTCTGAGTATGATATGACCATCATGGACTACCCTAGGCAGTATGAGGCCTGCCCCTTGCTGACAATGGAAATGATTCATCATTTTCTGAGGTCATGTAAGAGTTGGCTTTCTCTTGGTCATCAGTTTTGCTGTGTCGCCGTCGCCCATTGATCTGCAACAGTCGTGACCCGACACTCCGGCAGTTTCGCTTTCAACTGTGACCCAACGCCACCGGAGCCCACACTGCTGGTCTGCTCGCCTTCACCCGCCTGCTGGTCCCTCTTGCCAGAGCTCCTTGCCGGCATCTTCTCCCTGCCGAAGCTCCGACCAACGTTATCCCCTTAGTTGATTGGGTTGCCAAGCCCTACTTGGAAAAAAAAAAGCGAACTAGGTAGATTTTGAAAGCCTATTGGGAAAATGCAAAGTAGTTTAGCCTAAAGGATTTAAGGCAAATGCAAATGCCGTTTGGTAAATTATGCTTTGAGAAGTATTTTTTAGAGAAATGCCGTTTGGTAGAAAATACATTTGAAAAGACCTTTGAGTGATTAATATTAGTTTTTTTTTTTTTTAATTTCATTTGTTTAAAATTGAAAAAAAATAAGTATACAAATTTTTAAATATAAATTTTGACAATAATACTAAAAAAATAAAATGCATATATATATATTTAAAAAGACCAAACCCTTCATCGGGATTTTTTAATTTCTATTTGCTTGAAATTGAAAAAGAATAATGTATGCAACTTTTTAGATATAAATTTTGACAATAATGCTAAAAAAAATCAAATACATATATATAATTTTTTAAAAAGAAAAAGATCAAATCTTTCGTCGAAATATGTTAATTTTTATTTGTTTAAAATTGAAAAAATAATTCTAAAAAATCAAATACATATATATATATATAAAGACCAAACCCTTCATTGGAATTTCTTAATTTTTATTTGTTAAAATTGAAAAATAAATAATGTATGCAAATTTTTAAATATAAATTTTGACAATAATGCTAAAAAAATCAAATACATATATAATTTTTGTTTAAAAAAAGACCAAATCCTTCGTCGAAATTTTTTAATTTTTATTTGTTTTTTTTGGTAAAGATTTAATTTTTATTTGTTTAAAATTGAAAAAAAAAAAATGTATGTAAATTTTTAAATATAAATTTAAAAATAATGCTAAAAAATCAAATACATATTATACTTTTTTTTAGAAAAAAAAAAAAAGACCAAACCCTTCGTAGAAATTTTTTAATTTTTATTGTTGCGACTTAAATTTCAAAGTGCACTACCTAAGATTTGGCTAATGGATTGCTAAACTTAAACTTAGCTCGGGCTCTCTAAGCCTATACCAATTAGTGACTTAGGTTCAAGTTCTTAATATGCAAATGATTTTTTAATTAAGAGCCGCCACTAATATATTTTTGGTGGGTCAATTAGAAACCCAAGTAAAGCAACAGGAGACTTACTTTACTCCTACGAACTAGAGATTCATGAGTTCAGAGATTTGGTTATACTTAGATTTTCTAACACCCTTTCGATACCTTTCTCTTTATTTAAAAAAAAAAAAAAAAAAAATGTTTGGCGGGCATTTTGAAAATCTATTATAACCAAATCTCTAAACTCATGAATCTCTAGTTCGTAGGAAAGAAAGTAAGTCTCCCGTCGTTTTTACTTGGGTTTTAAGCAAGACGCATGACAACCATTCTATTCCGTAAATAGTTTTAATGTAAATGATTTTTCATTTCTATTTCTGAAGGGTTTCTAAGAAAATAACCGTTTGATAACGACACAAAATTTCTACTCTAAAAATAGAAATTCGTTTGATAATGATACAAAATTTCTTCCTTTCGGACGGTGGCGGCGACGACCAACGACCTTTAATATAAAAAATAAAAATAAAAATGATTTAGTAACAAAAAAATAAAAATAAAATAAAATAAATCATAAAAAATAAAATAAAAAATATCATTTTATTTTATAATAAAAATATCCTTAAAAATAAATTTATTTTACTTATTTATTCTATTTTATTTTATTTTACTAATAAATTTATTTTAAAATGAATAAAAATTAAAAATAACATAAATTTATTTGGCAAAACACTCAAGGAAAATAAAATTAATTTATTTTTATTTATCATAAATAAATTATTTTTAATAAATTTATTTTTAATAAACTAAAAATAAAATGATAATAAAAATAATTTATTTATTTTAATAAATTTATTTTAATTTTTAAATGAATAAAATGAATATATATATATATATATTTTTAATAAAATGAGGAGAGGTGGAGGAGGAGGAGGAGGAGGAGGAGGAGGAGGCAAAGACATAAAGGAGATGAGGGAGGACTCATCGAAATTAGGGTTTAGTAGGAGAAATTGTTTTTGATTTCTCTTCCATAAATTAGAAGTAGAAAATTTTTACTTCTGATTTCTCTTCCAAATCAATTTAAAATAGAAATCTATTCCAAAAATAAAAACCGAGTAGGTTTATCAAACGGGTTTCTATTCCGTAAATAGGTGCCCTAAAAAAATTATTTCTAGAACATAAATTTTGGTTATCATGCACCCCCTAATTGACCCACCAAAAATATATTAGTGGCAAGAGCTCCATTTAGTCCATTTCTCTTTCTATCTATCTATCTTTCATTTTTGGCTTCTTGTATCATATTCCAACATCTCGGATTTAGCTTACTCGAGGTATTGTCCACTTTGAATGATCCCATATCGAGCCTCCCAATTTTGTCCTTTGGAGTAGAGGTGGATACTTTTTTAGGGGGGTCACTTATCTTGGTAGTGCTCCCACCACCTAGCACACTTAACTTTTTTCTAAACTAATAATTACTATTATGTCAAAACAAGTCTATCTCAGTCACGCTCTCTTATTACTCCATGGGCAATTCAGTTCATTCTTGCCCCTTCTGCTATCACTGAAGCCTGCCAAGAATCGCTTCTTGTCTGAACCCTCTATCTCAAGTCATCATTCCCCACCTTTGTTAGACCAAGTCGTTACACCATCCATTAATGTATTCCCAAATCTTCGTTCATTGTACTCGTGCCAAGTCTCAACTCCATCCACAGGCCAATCCTTAGTCCCCTGTCTAAGTTGAGCCAGTCATGAGCTTAAAGGAGTGACAAAGAGAGAATTTAGCGAAAGCAGCGGTCTCATTAACAAACTTCGAAAGCTTATATAAGTCCCACATTGGATTGAGTGAAACACCAAGCTGAGTGAAAGATTAAAGCTTAAATTCTTTCTCAATGGCATCTTCGCTTCATGTTGACTCAAACTCCGGCTCTAGCTTAAAGGCATCAACTCCTATGAGATGACACTATGTAGGGTCCCACCGTCTCTATAAAGTTCGAGCGTGGTCTCCTAAGAGATATCCAGGGTTCACTATATATGCCACCAATTCAAAAACATCGTAATTTTTAGAAATGCTATAATTTTTAATAATATATACGCCACCGATTCACTTGGGTGTCAATTATCTTTGCAAGATAGTGATTATGGGGTCGTCGCAACCATTCAACTAGAGTCCTTGCACAACTCTAACCCTCCATAGACCCGAATGCGATATTCCATTTTTTGTGTCGTGGGAACCTCAATCACCTGCATCGTATCAGGTTTTGTTTAGTGCCCCGCTTTTTTCTTGATCCATCAAACTGGAAAATAGCACACATTTTTTCATTTCTAATTTTCAATTCCATAAATAATATGTTTTTGTTTTTTGTTTTTTTTTTTTAATTCTTAGTCATAGGAGTATTGAGCGAGGCACCAACATACATTAAAAAGCATAAAAGGATAAAGGAGTTGATTGACCTCCATGTGAGCACTTTGAATGTGTTCTCGCTCGCCAAGGCAGCGACGGAGGGACGGATTACTGACCGGATTGGCCATCACAACACGATCACGTTCGCAATAGATAATCAATGGTAGTTTTTATCTTTTGGAACTAATAATAGTTCTCCAATCGAAAATCGAGGTTGGCACATGCTAAATTGTGCCATTCTTATGATGTTAAATGGTTTTGTGAAGCTAGTTGATTTTGGAGTAATGAACAAGAGAAGTATTCTATTTATTTTTTTTCATATTTCTTAATGGTCATAAGAGAGATTTAATTTCCTAAAAATGGATGGTATTGTGAAAAAGTAAGTAAATGTATGCATCATTATAAAAAGTATATTATCTATGTAATTTATTGAGATGTTCCAACGCACAAAAATAGCTTACAGGAATATACGCAAAAAACAAAAGATATACTGCATCTCGAACAACATCTTATTCAACTTGCTTTTTCGAGGGGAACATATAGTTCGATGTGAGCTATCCCCATCTGCGTATATGGCATATCTAAATCTCGAGTGTATTAAGATCATTTATTTGTACTATTATAAGTAGTAATAGACGACTTTATTTTCTGCCTATATTCTTGTAACCTATTTTTGTGCATCCCGTGCATTGGAACATCTCAATGAATTACATAGATATACTTTTTTTTTTTTAATGATGCATACATTAACCTACTTTTTTAATAGTATCATCCATTTTGAGGAAACTAAATTTTTCTTTTGACCATTAAGAAATATGAAAAAGGAAAGAAAAAACAAGAATACGTCTCTTGTTTGTTACTCCAATAACAACTAGAATTCACGTGCCAACCTCGATTTTCAATTGGAGAATTAGTATTAGCTCCAAAAATAAAAACTACCATTGATTTTCAAGTGAGAACATGATTGTGTTGCGGCGGCCAATCGGGTCAGCAATCCATCCCACCATCACTGCCTTGGACAGTGAGAATAAATTCAACGTGGCTGCATGGACATCAATCAGCTGCTGAATTATCCTTTTGTCCTTTTTAATGTATGTCGGTGCCTCGCTCAAATACTATTATGACTAACAATAATAATAAAAAAATATGAAAATATTATTTATGTCAATAATAGCCATATAAATTAAATCAAAATATTATAAATGAAAAAAATGTGCCATATTTTTTGGTTAGACGGATTGAGACAAAAGCGGGGCACTAACCAAAACACAATTAGATTTAGGTGATAAAGGCTACCATGGCACATAAGATGGCATATTTTATTCGGGTCCATGGAGGGTTGGATTTGTGCAAGGACTCCAGTTGGATGGTTGTGATGATCATAATCACTAGATGTGTTTATTGATACTGGCAAAGAAAATTGGCACCTAAGTGAATTGGTGGCGTATATAATATTAAAAATTATAGCGTTTCTTAAAATTAAAACGTTTTTGAATTGGTGGCGTATTTAGGTACTCCCTGGATATCTCTTTAGGGACCACCCTCTGACTCTTTGGAAGCCCTAGGAGAATCTATGGAGCATCATCTCCTAGGCATCAATGCATTCGAGTTAAAGTCACCGTGAAGCAAAGATGCCATTGAGAAAGAATTTGAGCTTTAATCTTTGACTCAACTTGGTGTTTCCCTTGATCCAACACGAGACTTGTATAGGCTTTCTTTCTTCATTTTTAAATAGTGACAAGTAAAGATGATTCACTCCAATTTCTACATACTTAAATGGTGTCCAACTAGGAGCGATGTGGAAGAATCCAATATGAACATTCATAAACCTGTAAGTTCTTATTGTGTAGCATTCTAGTAAGTCATGATCTTCACCTTCTATATTAATCTTTGTTGACAACTAATTTTTAGTTGACACGTTGATAAAGGTAATAAAATTGATATTACGACTTTCTATTGTGACAGAACTTGTTTCTCAAACAAAATGTGTCGTTTTTCATTTCTTTTCTTTAATCAATACAACCATTTGTAGGTAATTTATTATTTAATTTCATCAAAAACTCAAAAATGTCAAACGATTGACTTTTGAATTGACTCTTTGATCAACTCTTTAACCAAAAATCAACCACACGTCAAAATTTAGCTTTTTGCAAAAAAAGATCCCCTTTGATTTTAATTTCACTTTAGTCACCAAGAATTTTGGAAAAATTCGAAGTTTTGATTATGAAATCAACCTTTTAAGGAAAAGTCAACTAAAATATTGACTTTTGATCAAACCTTTCAACAAAAAATTAAAAAGCGTGAAAACTTTCAAATCACTTCGTTTTAGCCTTAATTTGACTTTAGCATCGAAAATGCTGCGAAAATCGATTAAAAATCTCATTTTCTAAACTTTTCAATTTTGGGTTTGAAATCGGCAAAAAATAAAATTTCGTTATGTTCATATTTTAGTTCATTTTACGACATTTCATGCGGTTAATTTTGTTTGAGATTTGGCATGTTGGCATGCAAATTACCATTTTTAGCCCTAATTAGGGATTTCAATCGATCATTCATGATTTGTGTACCAACACTTCAATTCCACTCATTTTCTTGAGTTAAATTCAAATCCGGGATCAATTTTGGTAAACTTACTCAAGAATTCACAAATTCGATGATTTAGCTTCCTTGAACTCAAGGAATCCAATCTAATAAGCTCCATTTAGTGCAATTCAAGTTGACCCATTCTAGAATGAAGTTTAATTTGATTGATTGAGGTTCAATTTTGACATTGACCCTTGATTTATTTTTGACGCAAAGGTTGCGCCTTCATCTTAATATCAATTTGGATGCAATAGGCTATCATGAACTTATGTAATTGAACTAATTGATGTCTTGTTAAGTCAATTGAGTTCAATTTTAACCGATTTGTGTTTTGAGGTGAGCAATTAAGAGAATTTGCTTGTTTTGTCCTTCAAGTGAGTAAAGATTCTTTTCAATTAGGTCCCTAAAAGACTAAATTGCACCAGAAAGGACAAGAACTGGCTAAACCGATCTGATTAGCCTCCGGTGAAAGGTGGCCGGTTCAGCCATTCTTTGGTAGACCTTTGGCGACTAGCGATCACCGTAAGGTGCTCTGTCATTTGGCCACCCTTGGGTATCTTTATTTCTTGAATTTACAAATTTGCCCCTAAGACTTAGTAAAATTACAAAAATTCCCGTCAATCAAGTTTTAATTGCTTGATTGATCACGATTGTTTATCCTCAACATATCGTAGTCATCCAAATTAGACTTGTACATGATTGGTTGTCATCTTGAACATGCTTAAGGCCTAAACGAGGATTGTTAGACTTGTGAGATTAATCCTTAACCCTTGGATCAATCTGGGTTGCATTTTGCATGGGACCACATATGAAAATTTCCCTCGAAAACCAAAGAAGGCACCACATTTTCAAATTGAGTTTCTCTCTCTTCCCCTCTTCTCTCTCGCACTCGCGCCCTTCCTCTTAGCTGCCTCCCTTCGTCGCACCTAATCGTCAATCGTCGACCTTATCCCGACAACCCACCTCATCATCAATAACCTCCCATAACTCTTCTTGCCAATCGCATCCTCCATCAATGCTAACTGTTGCCGGACAGCCTAGATTCAGCTCCTTCCCCTTTGAGTGCCAAGTATCAGCGTCTATGCTAGTAACTTGGCCGATCGGTTCAACTGCCCCAATCGGCGGTCCGGCAACCATCCCTCAACTCCAAGAGCTTGTGATGATGATCTCTGAAGGATGCTCGAGATTTAGTAGCCTTTGGTTCAAGTTCATTTGGGCTTGATTTGAGAAAATCGCAAATGTAAACATCTAGAACTCAAATTTGATTAAGTGAGGTTGTGTTAGACGGTCGGGGTTAGCATTCAAACCTAGGTGCTTTCATATGCTCAGAAATGATCGATTGAATGTTTTGCAATGAATGATAGATGATCCATAGATTGATTGTGTTTATTTGTCATTTCTGGAAATTCGTAAAACCTCTAAATGAACTTTCTGTTATAGTGGATATAAGATCCTAAACCTCGAAATCTTAAGTTGATATGTTATGGACAATTTATCTATGTTCAATAATCTTCGATTTGATATATTAAAGGCCCCAATTAGATCATTTACTAGCACGAATCTATTTAGAAAGTTCATGAATTGTTATAGAAAATTGAATCATGTTCTATTGTTATTGTTAGGGGTGAGCGGTTCCTGGTTTTGGTTTGGTGTTGTCTAGAACCTGGAACATATCTCTAGGTATAGCTTCCTCATTTTTTGGAACTTAGAGCCTACCCATTAGAACTAAGAACCTGGAACCTACTATGTCACAGGTTTCAGGTCGGTTCCAGGTTCTAACATGTTTTTTTTTTTTTTCATTTTCAAATTTGAATTATAACAAAGAAGGAAAGAGACAAACCAAAGTTTCTATGTCCATAAATTGCCAAAATTAGTTCCTTGAGAGCAGAAGCATCCAAAAAAAAAACACATTTTTGTCCCTTTGACTAATGCCGCTCCATCAGTAAACTGAATTTTCATAAATATAGCTTTATTCTTCACAGACTGCAAGGAGAAGATCTATCTCTTAGATGAAACAAGAGTTACAAGAAAAAAAAAAAACAAAGGCAAAAAAAGGCAGCAACACAATCAAAATTCATATTAGCATGTCAATTTGCTATTGAGTGATGCAAATCTCAACTAAACTAGACAATCTTACCCTTCCTGTCCAATATAATGAAGAGCTTGGCTCCCTGCACTCAACCACAAGGTACTTAAACTCATGTAAAGATGCAACTGCATGAGAAAACCTAGAACCCTGTAGAAAGGCATTCCACAATATCAAGTCTCAAGACAATAGATGAAAAACTAAACAAATGAATGGGTTTGACTTTTTGATTTTCTTAGACTCTACTTCGTTGATCCAGCCCTTAAACAAAAAAATGAGATATAGAAGTTCCCTCCCGACTCAATTTATTAATGAAAAGATGTCCAATAAGAATTTCCAACAATGGCAGATGCTTGTACTTCATTGAAGAGAGATATCACCAAATTATTTGTCAGAAACTACTTTTCAGCGCGTCATATGGTAAAGCAATCCAAGAGAACTTTCAATCGTGGCATTGGTAGGAAAAAATAAAAGGAAATTCCAATGGCGGTAAATGTCTTAGTACATTAAAGAGAGGCATCGTCAACCACTTTCTTATCATCCAATATAACCAATCTTTAATAATTAGAAAAGAGAAGGGAACATTCAATGGTGTCAAATGTCTCACTTCATACAAGAGAGCCATCACCAAACTATTATGAGTGTCTTATATCACCAATAATCAAATTTCAACCGTATCATAGGCAACAAGATCTCTCATGGCCAGCATAAGACTCACCTAATGTTTATGGTTTCATAGCCAACTTGTTCAAAGCAGCATTTACTCTCTCTTCTGTGATTGATGTACGATTCTCATAGAAATCCAATATCTCCACTGCTATATTCTTCACCTGGTCATGAACACATCAGCTTTGTTTGTTAAAAAGTTAAAGAAACATTATACAAGAAATGACAAGATGGCAAAAATGAGCCTTGTAATGTCAGAGTTATTCTCTGGGAAACAAAATATTCAAATGATGCTGTAGTCTTTAATGTCATCACAAGCTTATTCAATTAATGTCAAAATAATGAATACACAATATTGGATGCATAGAATTACCTCTCGATAATCTCCTATGATACTTGAGCTTTGATCCTACGAGCGTTAGATTTATGAGTACATATACTTTTTCAAAAAATATATTTGTATACAGCATTGTTTTGGTTGCTAAATGACTGATATTCGACAATAGGATCACATACATTAATTAGTGAAAAAAGTATATTAGTTTACTACCACAAATTTGGTCGGGCAAAGAATATTATAGCACAGCTTAGATTTGCAAAGTAGATTGACCAGGGGCCAGAAGTTTTTAGCCTAACGCACCAATTTATAAGATACTCCCCCCATATGTTCAACTTAATAAAAAAATCTACCTTCCCCCCTCCTTTAATTGAGAACAAAAACAAAGAAGAAAAAGGAATGGAATATTAATTACGAAGTCACAAAACATAGGATCGACATTATTTGATTGTAGAGAAACTATGTATGTATCAAACGAACCATACGTTCTACTTGTCCTCACACCACCAAACCATGCCTGTTACTTGTCTAGCCACTTGATTGATAAACTATGCATATTAAACAATTACATCGTTGAATATGTTTTTTACAGAACTACCAAAAATGCAAGCAATAATTTTAACAAAAACTAGCCTTAATCTATCAGAAAAAAAGGAAAAAGAATGCAATCGTCAATCTATCGAACATGATCAAAACAGGGCTTGAAATAATAGTTGATAAAGGTCTTACCATGAAGGGTCGGCTTGCTATGAAAATAAAAGTTGGATAATATTCCAGACCTCACTGCTTCACTCCTCTTGTGTGATTGTTGGACGTCGAAGCAGTGACTGTAGTATGGAGCGATGGTTAGTGTAGAGAACACCTCATTTAGAACTTCCCTTTCACAATTTATCCTCCTCTGAAGCAAGGCCCTATGCAGGTGAGTCTTTTGGATAACTCTTTGTAACAGAGTTATTGGGATTAGATTTGATCTAATTTTAAATTCCATATTCAAATTATTTCAAGTTACCTAATCCCAACACTTTCTCTATGTTTATAAAACCTTTCTACTCTCTCTAAGAGGGAAATATTCAACTTTTTCAGATCATAGAAAAAATCTCTCGAAAAAATCTCTTGCTAGCCTTGTCAATCATAGGGTCTATCTCCACCAGGTTTATCAAGAAGACGAAACCTACTTTGATCATATTTATGATACAAAAATCTAAATGTTTTTTTTAAATAAAATGATATATCGCTCAACCAACCCAATAGCCAATAGCCCCACCGAACCATCCACCACCCCCAGCCTGTACATCCACCTTTCCACCACCTCAGCCAACCACGTCATCCAACCCAGCACCACTCGACCGGCTCAAATAGAACCAAATAGAACCGAACCCCCTTTTGGCCATGACTTGCAAGGCTGTTTTCAGTCTTGTCCGGGCCTTCATTGGTGACGCCATAGTTGTGGGATCTCACCGACTTCGCACTGCCGTCGCCGTGAACCTGTCGCCTCGCTAATCTAGTGAGTTAACACCTTAATCTCGGATTAGGAAGTTAATTACACTTAGGGGTTAGTTTAGTCTTAATTAAGGATTAGTAGTTAGTTTAGTTGGTGTAACTAAGTTAGTTAGGTGGTTAGTTTGGTTAGGTTAATTACCCTAGGTTAGTTAGTTAACTAGGGTTAGTTAGTTAACTATGGTTAGTTTAATTAAATTATATTTATTTTATTTATTTAATAAATTATATTCAGTGAAACTTGTGCTAGGATAGCCGATTAGTGAAATTTTACGCTGATCGTCGTGGTTGAATTTATATGTGAAATTGATTGCTGAATTGTGCAATTAGGTGCTTCGTTGCTGTTTTGGATTATTATTGCAAAAATTGATTTTATGGTATTTAAATTAAAAAATACTGGGTGTCAGTTTTTGCGCCAAAAATATTTTATGTACTATATAAAATCATGGAATTTTGAAATGAGAGAATATCACGTTTTATGGTTCGATTTGAACATGTGGCCACGCATAATTATTTTATCGGGAATTTTTAATATAAAGAAAATTAGTCAAGTCCATTATTTGAAGTTGAGGTATTTGAGTGCAAAGCACGATATTTTTAGCCAAGTATGTGTTGGTGTGTGATCACCTAAATACCTTGATGCATTTACGCAGGGTAGTGAACTCGTCCAAATGCGTTTACGCAGGACGATGCCTGATTAAGTTCAGATGCCCCATGTCAACAAATGCCGGTCGCAATGGAGGCTGGGCTGATGCTCCTTATGGAATGCCGTTCTGATGCGTTTACGTGGGACGATGCTATGCCTAACGGAGTGGGATGACACCAGGTTATGTTGGATAACTGTTGACTGTTGAGTTGGACATGGTAGATGGGTCGTAATAACTGGGACACGTGTGAGTGATTAAGATAGCCACACCTGATTATAGGACAAAATTGTGTGGCACGGAATGAGACGTGTCATAACGGTTTGGCTTTATAATCGGGACCCATGTAATTGTTTGAGAATGAAATGAAGTGTCCTGGTTATTAAATACATTTTGCTATGTGCGTATGATATATGTGATGAGCTAATGTGTAGGGAGGTGCTGAGGTGAGATAAATTGTGTGTGACGCCTGTTTAGGCTGTCTCTGAATGAATTCTCGTCCTAATCGGGGTTTAGGGTGTTAACTCGCTGAGATTTTTTATCTCACCCCGTTGTGGTTAACCATTTTTCAAGTTCTTATATGGAGGTCCGTCATGTCCATTTTGGGTGTCCACGGGAGGTGGAGACTGAGTCTACCCTTCTGCCCATCCTCAGGACCACTTGGACCAGTGAGCTTTTGGTGACCGCTATTTGGGTTGATGAGGGCCTACCTCACTTAGTATCTCATCGCTACAAAGCGTGGTTCCTTAACAAGCCTAACGGAGTTCGGGAGGGTCCTTTGGAGGGTTTGGATGGTACTCCACCCCCATCAACATCGATATACTGGAAAATATAATGGCGAACTCAGGGCCTGAGGCAAGAGGGTCTGGAGTAGAGGTAGTTGATCCTTTGGACATCGACATCTCGGATGGTGTCGTGGAGAATCCGGAGCCAAAGTCAATGGGATCTGGGGCTTAGGTTGCCTAGTACCTTCTTTTGAGATAGACCTTTTGTATAAAACTCTGTAGGGCTAACCTAATTTGTTTATAAAGTAGGGGTCTTGTTAATCGACTGTCCTACTTCTACTATTTCTATGTTTGTTGGTTATCTGGGTGTTTATTTAATTCACTTACGCATGTACATAAAACGATTAGGTCAACGACGCATTCTGGGAATGTCACAATTTTAGTTGACCGCCGAGGGATGTGCGCACACTCAAGGTTCAGGGAATGACAAGGTAGTCCTTTGGCTAGTGCATTTTTGTCGTTATAAGATGTGAAATGATTTTCAAAAATGGATGAGGTGAAATTGAATAGATGCCAAACCAGAGCCCGACATGTGTGGCATCCAACTTGCATTGATTACCCGAATTGGGTCATTAGCAAACTAATGAGGGTTGCGGCCTAAATTCCAGACTTGTTTATAACATGTCGATTTTTTTCCTACCTTTATTTTATTTTATTTATTTCCATTTTGCTAAAAGCAATTAAGATAATGGGAGCTTGGGAGAATGGTATATGTAATTATTAGACTAAAAACCATGGGTTGAATCAATTTGCACCCATCAATATGTCCATTTTTAGATACTTTTGAAATGCCGTATGGATACGGTCTCAGTTGTAGAATTCATAGATCACTATAAAATAGTAATGAATTCAAATGAACTGATGAATGTTAAATAAATAAAAAATGTAAAATGTGAATGCCATTTTAAACTTATCGTAAAGCTAGAAGAATTTAACCCTAAAATTTCAACAATTAATGGGCAAGAAAAACGGAAATTATTAGATAGGAACATAGAAAACTTGTTCTACATTTTGTTGGCTTCGAAAAATATTTTGGCAAAATGGATGTAAATTGGGACTCGAAAAGGTCAAACAAAAAAGTGATAATTGCCATTTTTATCCGACACTTTAATATTTCGTCTCCCTTCAATTCTCTCCTATTCAAACACTTGCATCACATATTGAAGTTAATTTCAATTGTTGATTAGATGATGTTGTTACATCAAAAAAGAAAAAGAAGAAGAAGAAGAGTAGGACGTGAAATATACATGTAGAAGATAGAATATGTTTGATTCATTTCAAAGCCAAATCAAAATGCATAAGGACCACAAAGACCATTTATGAATTTCTTCTAAATTAGTAAAATTCTCTAATTTTTAAACCATTTATAAAACACCTTAGGAAATTAAAGGGAGATGGTCGCGAAGTAAAAGAGCAAAACGAAAGAATATGGTTAATCTAAAAGCCCTATTGGAACTGCAAGAAAGGAAAAATTGTCCGAGTGCCACTTAAATTGTCTGAGTGTCACTTAGAACCCTTAGTTCAAATAATCTGAAAGTCACCTAAAACTTGTTGCTATGCTAAATCCTTAATTATAGATTTTCAACATAAATTTTGGACGTAATTGAACTGATTAAAATCTTTAGGGAGGATTTATGTGTGTATTTATAAAAATGCAACATCCGATCGAATTAATTAGAAGATCTAAAAGTACGATTCAATTCGATACATAAGGGACTGGCCTCATCAATGACTTATCCACCAGCTCGATTTGATTAAACAAAGAGGGACGGAGAGAGACTGAGAGTGAAAACCTTGAACCGGAAAATGCCACCTGCACATCACAGTCGTAGACCACATCCGGTCCATTTTGAGCACAAACCTTTTAACTTTTAATGGGGTCAACTCATGCAACAAAACAAAACATGCGAGGGATAAAACTCCATTTTATTTTCTTTTTAGTACATCCTTAAAGGATGCTCATGAGTCACAGCCTAAGGGCAAAAAAAGAGGGAGCATCATGGGAGTTTTACTGCAATGGGGCTGTAGTTGCAGCTTTGTTCAGACAGCAAGTTGCTTCCTTTTAAGGTAAGTTGTTGTCAAAGCAGGGAAGATTATTGGCAAGGAAGCAAGTCCAATCTATGCTTGCATATTTAAGGTAAGTTTTGGTGACGCGGTGCAGTGCCCTTTCTTTCTAGACTTTCCACTTCTTTTCTTGTAAATGGCAATCTCTTGGTCCTTATTACGTTTCCATTATAAAATTTGACTTCTCTGTAAGAACAATGGAGTCCAATTGATGTTTTTTTGGCAAAAGTATTAGGGCTTCTTGCTCTAACTGTAGGTTTCCCAGCTTAAATTTGATACAATTTGATAGCAGAAGCAGTCAATTGTTGAACTGTTGGTTCTGGGCATAGATAAGAAAGTGGGACTGGAATGAACATGGTCCAATTTTGAAAGCCAGGCTTAATCCAAAACTATCAGTTTATCAAGCCATCACAAGATTCAAGATGAAGAGGTCATCATCTCTTGATTTAGATGGTAAAGCTCTAAAGAAGTTTTGGCTTAAGACTCTTGTAATATTCCCTGATGCAGCTGAGGCATGTTTACTATTCTTCTAGAGAAAATTAAGGATGTGTGAAGATCGATTCAATGCTTTCCTTAATAGGTTGGTTCAAATTGTTGTCACTTAGGGTGGACAGTAGGAACAAGTGCTACTCAATTGCCACAAGCTATTTGTACCGACTGCATATGCTTAGGCATGTCTAAGAAAGGAATTATGGCTATTAGCATCATCCATTCACAATAACTTTGATTGGTCTATTTTTCCATATTGTTCTGTTTCCGGGACTACAATTTATAGCAAGCCAATGCATGGACCAATAGCCATGGAGCCATTATTGAAAGTGTAATGAAGGCAAGCTGTCTAGTGATTAAACATGGCTAAGTAAGTCTAAAGTTGTATACTGCCACTTTTTATTGAAAGTTATTGAAGGGGGCAGTGCTTCAATTCCTGGTTTATTGCAAATTCTTGTATGGACCTCTACTTTCTAGTGTATTTGCTCATATATAATTGGAATGTTACCTATGAGTTTGCTTTATAAACCGCAAGGTTCCCACGGGAGCCTACTCACTCAAACTTTTCTTCCTCCATTAATTCTTGTCAACATTTCTTGTAGAAATAGTATAGTTCAGGTTCTTCCCAAAAGCTAAAGTTAGTAGCTAGGATAAAATGGTTAAATTTTAATTAAACTGTGTCTAGAGTTCATTATGTGCATGACAAATGTCTGTCTGAGTCTGACAAAAGATGAAAGCTGCATAAACCAAATGAAAGAACAGAGAGCAGCAACTCAGCAAAACGATATCATCTATGAGAAGAAAACACATCATGCCAATGTTCCTCATTCATAAAAGAGTACTCCCCAACAAAATTATTCAATAAAGACAAGTTTCATGTTGAGAAGAACTAATGAAGAAATTGTAGACACTTACTTATTCCTGATCAATGCTTGGCAAAATTGCAAGTAATGATAGCTTTCCCAGAGCCAGCAATTGGCCGTGGGTGAATTTTAAAATAGGTTGCAAACACCAGTTGTGCACCAACAAGAGACATGCCCTTAGAAACTAGATGGAGGAAAACGACAAGAGATATGTACATATGACGGTCAAGAAGATAATTCCAAGAGCATTCAGAAGGCACTTCACCATAGAGAGCTCCTTTTAGCTCCCGGTTTAGGAATATATATGGCCCTTAGAATGGAAGTCCGAGAAAATCTGGTCCTTGAAGCATAATGTCTTCATCAGCCAAGCAGTGAATCGTCCATGAAAGATGGACAATGGTACAATAGTCACATCGTGAACTGCATTAGAGGAAAGAAGCTTACTCAAGCTGGAAGGGATAGAAGATAAGACTACTTCACACGTCATTCATATTTTAAATACCTAGTAGGAGAAATCGGGACAATTTCATCCCCTACATCATTCGGGAAAGGAGAAAACTGTAATTTCATCTTCTTCATGTCAAATCTTGAACCCAGTTCCCATTAAGATATAGCTTCTTAAGTTCCACATGGAAAAATTGATGAATTTGCTTCAGCATTAGAAACTTTTGACTTGGAGGAATCAGATGATCGCCTCGTCCAGTGGTAAGAATGCCCATGATGTAATTCCACTCATCAGTTGGTTTGCAATGAAGGCGATTATGCATCCCTTGGCTCACAACTTAAGCAAGAATAGCTCAGAGTTGTAAATTGAAGTGATTGGTCCCATTCCCACCGAGTAGCTAGCCACATAGATGAACAATGATGCGATGCACCAGTGTTTGGTGTGGCCTTGGTCAATGTAATTTAAGGTCATTTTAAGGGAGACTAGAAACCCAATCATCTAGCCTAAGCTCCACAGCAACATCCGCCGTCGTCCAACCTTGTCAACAAGGAAGTTGGCAACTAGGGTGAATATTGCCTTTATAAATTTGAGTGCGATGGTCGTTAAGAGCTTGTCATCCGAGAACTTGACACCAATCATCTCGAAAATACAAAGGCTATAAAGAAAGATTGTATCAAAGCCATAGGCTTGCCGAGCCACTTGCATCAAAATGGCATAAACAAGCATGTGGCAGACGGATCGAGTTGGGTAAAAGAGATCCCACCACACACCTAGGGTCAGGCCATGCGCCATGTTGCCAAGAGCCTCCTCGATTTTGGCAAGCAAATGAGCTTGAGCTCGAGATCCTAGCGAGGACATCCTACGCATTGTACATGCATCCTTGCATGACAAGCCACCGAGGAGATTTTGGCATAATGCAGACTACGATTTCGAGAAGGATTAAGTAAATTGCTCCCACAAAGCACATGATAAGCCACCCGCTAAATGGAAGCTGATGAACACCTAAACCGCCAAAACGTGTTCAAATGAATATATGCAATCACCTTTCTAATTCTAATTTTTCCAGTAAAGTAAATTATGAAAAAGATAAAAATCAATGACATACTAAAAAAATGGAAAAGATATTATAAATTAGGGAAAAAATGTGAGTACCTCATAAAGGGAGGTGAACAAGCCACGAAAGACGGCAAGAGTGATCTCTACAATGTAGATGGGTGTGACCATAAGGGCATAGCCATTCCCGGCTTGGGCGATGAAGCAGCCAAATAGGACGAAGGCATCATTGGAATTGATGCCCATGACATAAAGTGCTGGTGGGGTTGACATCAGACTGGTTTGGCAGCCACCGTATGATCGGTTTTGTGGGTTCTCCTTCTTCATTGGGCCCTAGGTCATAGGCATCAATTCCAACAATGCCTTAGTCCTATTTGGCCGCTTGATCGCTCAAGTCAGGATTGGTTACACTCTTATGGTCACCCCCATCTATATTGCAGAGATCACTCCTGCCATCTTTCGTGGCTTGTTCACCTCCCTTCCTGAGGAGGTACTCACATTTTTTTCCCTAATTTATAGTATCTTTTCCATTTTTTTAGTATATCATTAATTTTTATCTTTTTCATAATTTACTTTATTGAAAAAATTAGAATTAGAAAGGTGATTGCATATATTCATTTGAACACGTTTTGGCTGTTTAGGTGTTCATCAACTTCCATTTAGCGGGTGGCTTATCATGTGCTTTGTGGGAACAATCTGCTTGATCCTTCTCGAAATCACGGTCCGTGTTATGCCAGAATCCACTCGGTGGCTCGTCATGCAAGGACGCATGTATGATGCGTAAGGCGTCCTCGCTAGGATCTCGAACTTAGAGCTCATTTACTTGCCAAAATCAAGGAGGCTATCAGGCGCATGGGCTGACCTTAGGCGTGTGGTGGGATCTCTTTTACCCAACTCGATCCGTCCGCCACAGGCTTGTTTGCGCCATTTTGATGCAAGTGGCTTGGCAAGCCTGTAACTTTGATACAATCTTTCTTTATAGCCCTTGTATTTTCAAGATGATTGGTGTCAAGTTCTCGGATGACAAGTTCTTCACGATCATCGCACTAAAATTTGTAATGGCAATATTCACCCTAGTTTCCAGCTTCCTTGTTAACAAGGTTGGACAACGGCGGATGCTATTGTGGAGCCTAGGCCAGATGATCGGGTCCCTAGTCTCCCGTGGAATGACCTTAAATTACATCAACCAAGGCCACACCAAACACTGATGCATCGCATCATTGTTCATTTATGTGGCCAGCTACTCGATGGGAATGAGACTAATCACCTCAGTCTACAACTCTGAGCTATTCCCGCTCAGGTTACGAGGGATGCACAATTGCCTTCATTGCAAACCAACTGATAAGTGAAATTACATTATGGGCATTTTTACCACTGGATGAGGCGATCATCCACGGCAAGGCTACCTTCTTCTTTCCGTGGTGTCATGCATCTCATGGTTTCTCTTCTACAAAATAATGCCGGAAACTCGAGGCCTGACATTGGAGCAAATGATCCAATTTTTCGGATCATTTTTCAAGTGGAAACACATGGCCAGGGACATAGCCTTGAGAAGCTCCATGCCGCTGGGGACGCTAGGGACGCAAGTGGCTCAAACGCAGTTGCAAGAGTAATTATAAGATAGGGGTGTCAGATAAAAATAAATGTCTGTTAGGCTAATACTTTTTGAAAGAGATTATGTTCATGATGATTATAGATTGTGCTGGGTGTGAGGGTCATGTAGAGAGAAGAGACACATCTACATCAAAAGAAACCTTTGACATACCCCTATCCTCCCGTTGAAATGGGTGATTTTATTTTCCCATAGTTTCAAATGGTGAATGTGTTCACTGTTCAAAGAGGCTTATGTATTGTCTATATACGTAAGCATCTTATAACAATATCGACAAGGTGTCTTGTTGTGCATTTGGATAATGAATCTTTTTATTCTGTTTACGGATAGATGAGCTTTATTTTGTTTTTTCTCTTACCTCATATGCCTAGTGGATTGAGCTTAAAATGGTCACTGCAATGAGCAGAAATGTGTTCAAAGTATTAAAAAAAAATGCTGCTAAAAGTAGCCTACCAATCCTAAAAAAATATGCCACTTCCAAAAACATAAAGGGTTTTATGTATGTGTCACGGGCTGATCGATCTAACGTTCCCTAACCCATGCAGTCTTAGGATTTCTCCCAAGCAACCTTAGAGAGAGAAGCTCATGGTCCAAGTGGTCCTGAGGATGGGGAGAAGAGTAGACTCGGTCTCCACCTCCTGTGGACACCCAAAACGGACATGACAGACCTCCATCTAAGAACCTGAAAAAGGGTTGACCACAACGAGGTGAGATAAAAATCTCAGCGAGTCAACACACTAAACCCCGATTAGGACGAGAAATCACTTAAAGACAACCTAAATAGGCATCACACACAACTTGCCTCACCTTAGCACCTCCCTACACATTAGCTCTTCACATATATCATATGCACACAACAAATGTATTTAATAACTATGACACTTCATTTCATTCTCAAACAATCACATGAGTCCCGATTATAAGGCTAAACTGTTATGACAAGTCCCATTTTGTGCCACACAATTATGTCTTATAATCAGGCGCGATTATCTCAATCACTCACACATGTCCTAGTTATTATGACACATCTGCCATGTCCAACTCAACAATCAGTAGTTATCCGACATAACCTGCTCCGTCAGGCATGACCTCATCCTGCGTAAACGCATCAGAATAGCATTCCTTAAGGAGCATCGGCCCAACCTTCACTACGACTAGCATCCATTGATGTGGGGCATCCGAACTTAATTAGGTATCGTCCTGCGTAAACGCATCAGGACAGGTTCACTACCATGCGTAAACGCATCAGGGTATTTAGGTGACCACACACCAGCACATACTTGGCCAAAAACATTGTGCTTTGCACTCAAATGCATCAACTTCAAATAATAGGCTTGGCCAATTTTCTTCATATTAAAAATTCCCGATAAAATAATTATGCGTGGCCACACGTTCAAATCAAACCATAAAATGTGATACTCTTCCATTTCAAAATTCCACGATTTTATATAGTACATAAGATATTTTTGGTGTAAAAAACCGACACCCGATATTTTTCTATTTAAATACCATAAATTTAATTTTTGCAATAATAATCCAAAACGACAACGAAACACCCAATTGCACAATTCAGCAACCAATTTCACTAATCAGCTATCCCAGCACAATTTACACTGAATATAATTTATTATATAAATAAAAATTAAATTAAATAAATCTAATTTAATTAAACTAACCATGGTTAACTAATCACAATTAACTAATTAACCCTAGTTAACTAACTAACCTAGGGTAATTAGCCTAACCAAACTAACCACCTAACTAACTAGTCTAGGTAACTAACTAACCTAACTAACTTAGTTACACCAACTAAACTAACTACTAATCATTTATTAAGACTAAACTAACTTCCTAAGTGTAATTAACTTCCTAATCCGAGATTAGGGCGTTAACTCACTAGATTAGTGAGGCAACGGGTTCACGGCGATGGCGGTGCAAAGGCAGTGAGATCCCGCAACTACGGCATCACCAACGAAGGCCTGAACAAGACTGAAAACAGCCTTGCAAGTCACGGCCAAAGGGGGGGTTCGATTCTGTTTGAGTTGGTCAAGTGGTGCTGGGTTGGACGGCGTGGCTGGCTGAGGTGGTAGAAAGGCGGATGTATAGGCTAGGGGCGGTGGACAGTTCGACGGGGCTGGTGGTTGCTAGGTTGGTTGAGCAGTATATCATTTAGATTTTCGTATCATAAATACGATCAAAGCAAGTTTCTTCTTCTCGAGTACAATGAATGAAGATTTGGGAATACATTAATGGATGGTGTGACGACTTGGTCTAACAAAGGTGGGGAATGATGACTTGAGATAGAGGGTTCAGACAAGAAGCGATTCTTGGCAGGCTTCAGTGATAGCAGAAGGGGCAAGAATGAACTAAATTGCCCATGGAGTAATAAGAGAGCGTGACTGAGATAGTCTTGTTTTGACATAATAGTAATTATTAGTTTAGAAAAAAGTTAAGTGTGCTAGGTGTTGGGAGCACTACCAAGATAAGTGACCCCCCTAAAAAAGTATCCACCTCTACTCCAAAGGACAAAATTGGGAGGCTCGATATGGGATCATTCAAAGTAGACAATACCTCGAGTAAGCTAAATCCAAGATGTCAGAATATGATACAAGAAGCCAAAAATGAAAGATAGATAGAAAGAGAAATGGACTAAATGGAGCTCTTGCTTCTCATTAAGGTAGGCATTGTTGAACGAGTGAATGACAGGTCATACAAAATCTCGAAACTATTGAATATCTCCATAATGCGAGCCTTTGGCATCCAATGTACATACTGTGTACTCTTGAAGGATTGGCCAGCAGATGAGCTGAGATTTGGCACAGGTGTAGTGAATGGAGATTTGGGTATACACTAATGTGACAGCGCATCCTTATTAAGCCCTAGGTTGGCAACTCCATGAGCTTAGTTAAATTTGAATCCCAATTTCCTAAAAAAAAAAAAAACTAATTTTTTAATCTAAACTAGAGAAAATCAATGAATTTTCTTAAACGTTGTGTAATATCTAAATGTAACTAAATTAATTCTATTGCTTTATCTCTTTTTCTAAACCAATTTTCTGATTTGTTATTTTCGGATTATTTTTTCTGCCTTTTGCCAAGCAGAACGAGAATTCTTCTCTCTCCTATTATGTTCGGTTATTTTTACTGCGTTTTGCCCACCCGAATGAGAATTCCTCTCTCTCCTATTATGTTATTCCCTTGCTCTCCAGAACACAACTTCTCCTTCACTAGTCTGCCATCATTCTATCTGTTTATTCAAACCATTAATTAACTTCTGTTCGTCAACATACAAGCGCGCACAATTTGTTCAGTGATATCCCCAAATTTCTGCTTATATCCGCCAACTTCAACCATCAATTTCGTCCATCAACAGATCTCCGCTTGATCGAGAAACTTTTCAAATGTGAGCAAAACAAGATCAGGATAGAGATTTATTACTTTCTAAAACTCAATCTGGTTTGAAGGGGAAACGAATATCAATCAAAGCATCCAAAGTCGACAAAGCCAATGAGCACAGGTGTTAAGCATGCCATAGTGTTAAAATTGCTCAGATTGATTAGATTGACAGCATACAAGATGAAATCAATATGGGCATCGTGATTTAAGCAAGCCATGAACATCTAGCATTCAGATTGAGGAAGACACTATAAAAATATTCATCCAGGCATTTTCACAAACGATTTGCAAGCATCTTAACCAACAGACATAGATACGAGATGAAGCAACGATTCATCCCCGAACTACGATTGACCCATCGGAATACGTTTACGTTGCTAGTAAGACCTCGACTACAGAGGATTTCCATTTAAAACATGTGCAGGATCTCAGCCTCCGAATCATTCAAACAGAGCACAGAGACACATACCTCGAAAGTGTAGATGTCGAGTGATTGGACTGAAGAATGTATGTCCCAGAAGGGTCAATGCAGTAGACCGAAGACGGCAAAGGAGTCTCGAAAGCGAGTTGAGTGCTTCTCCGCGATCCCTGGCCAAGATACAGAGCGAAGCAAGACTCTGATGCGGCTGCGGAAAAACGAACTGAAAAGGAATTAAAGACCATGAGAAGGAATTCAATCGAACAGGTAAACAGGTAAAGGACGAAAAAAAATATCTAAGTGAAGAGAGCGAAAACCCATGTTGCTGAAACTGACACCACATCCAAGTCAGTGCTCAAATCGGCATCAAGCAAAGGAGGAGAAGTTGGAGACGGCTTGGATCAGAGGAAGTGATGTGACCCGCCAGCTTTAATGCATGGATCCAGCGGGCAGCCTTAGCTTTCCGTCGTAAGAATAGGAGAAGGAGAGAGTCCCCAAAACTGAGAGAATTCTTGTTTAATCAGTGGCGGACTCCGGTTCTCTCTCTTCCCCCTGCGACCGGTCGCAAAGATATCTCTTTTATCGAATTCTCGAGAGAGAACCGGTAAGAGGGAAGTCGGCGACGCTTGATTCCGCCTGCGCCTCCACCGCCCGGCGGTTTCCCCGGCGAAAGTCGACGCCCCGAAAGGAGGTTCACGCGAGAATGAAACTGCTTCGAGCTTCTCGGCCGATATACAGAGCCGAACAGAGCAAGAGATGGGGAGCGGTTAATGGTGTCGACCGGCTGGGTGGTGGCGGTGGCGACGTCGTCGGGAGGCGATGGGAGGAGGAAAATCTCCAGGAATCCTTTAAGAATCCGAGCGTGAAATCCGTTTTTCTTGATATGGGAATCTGGTTGGTTACAGGAGACAGAGAAATCTCACTAATTCCGTTCGTCATCTCCATCCGCGCGATCTCAACTTTCTATTTGAACTTAGGCTCGGCCTTTTGGGGTTTTGGACGAATCTTCTAGAATAAGTCCGGCTGGGCCTAGTTATGTTATCCCTAATGGGCTTAGCCTTATTTTGCATGGGCTAAGATGGTTTTCTAAAATGAGCCGAACGGGACTAGTGGGCCTGAACAGAATTCAATGGGGCTGAAGCCTTTTCATTTTGTTGTTGATTATTTTCCCAAAGAAAGCATAAATGGATTATTTACAAAAATTCAAGTGTCAACAATCCTGCCCGACTTAGTTCCAGGATAGGGACCAATCCACCCTAAAACCTATCACTTTTAGAAGTGATTGATTCGATTGATTAACCATACAAACTATGCTAACCTTGAAAATGGGAACGAAAAATTCATATTTTTTATGCATTTCATTATTTTTTATTATAAAAAAAATTCTATTTGAATATTGACAAAAATTCATGTGTCAATAGCCTTGCACGATCCGATTCCATGGTGAGAACCAACTCACCTTAAAACTAATCGCTCTCAGAAGTGATTGATTCAATTAATTAACTGTACAAACTACACTAACTTGATGTTACCTGAAGATGAGGTTAGTAACTTGTGGACACTTAATTTTGGCGAATGTATATTCTAAGTTAAGCAATAAAAGGAAGAAGCAAGGTGTGGCCTTTTTTAAATGATTGAATTGTGTGGGTTGAGTTGAGAAATATGCCATGAGATCACAGTTTTTGAAATCTATGTGTGACATACATGAATTCTTGTGACTACTATATTGGTAACTTAGGTGAAATATACAAGGGCTTGAACGAACTATTTAGTAGCTCGGAAGAGGGCCACCTTGTGCTTTGTCAAATAAGCACTAGTCAGTCCTAAGCCCAGCCATCTCAAGCAAAATAATAAAACATGTGATGCCTCATGCAATGGTTCCTGAATTCCCCACACCCCCCCTGCGTCTCCCCACCAAACAAAAAAATATTCCGTACCACAGACGATTTAATAGGATATGAGATGAAACTTGAATGGGTGACTTGAATATAAAGTAGTTTCACACTTCTCATGTTGGGAAATGAATCTGTGTTGTGCGTCTAATTTATGAACACAAGTCCGTTCCTTAACCACAAAGTCGATATATGAAATTTAAAATCATCTCAATTGTGAACAAAGGTCTAGCGATAGCGAATAATCTCGAGCATTGGTATATTTGCCAAGTAGTTTCATGGCACCTGGTGCAAATATCAGGGGACTTTAGATTTGGTTTTCGATTTCGCTCATGTTTTTAGTTGAAAATGCGGCATGTCATCCATTGATAAATTATCTCAATTTCGTTTCTCCTCAACATAGATAGCATTATAGCATGTCGATTTTTTCGGTGCTAACACTAATCCGTTGTAGTTGTTTGTCAAACTGACTAAGTGACAGGGCAACATCTAGCACAATGGGATGGCGCAGAGCCACTTGAAAAGCTGGGGGAAGTCTTCGATGTGAGCATCCCTCTCTCGAAGACATATTATCCCACCTAAATTACGAGGTAGTCAATCTTAGATTGTCAAAATTCAAAAGGTTTGGATAATCATGTGACTAAATGAGAACCGCGAGTTGACTAAAAGTACTAATGAGAGCACTTAAATAAAATGTGTGCTTTTGAGAAGAGCATTTTATACAATGGGTACAAATCATGATAATGGTGACATAATACAAACGATCAATCATTATTGCTCGTGTGATTCAATCTTATCCTACTTGGTGCTATATAGGTATGTACTCTATTTTTTTTTTTTTTCTAATCAATTATATCATACATCTCTCTTCTATGTTACGCAATATAATTTCTCATGAATTTTGACTCTTAAGATGTATGGACATATTCACTCTCATTATTAGAGATGAGATTGGAATTCATGTTGTGTCATGTAAATTGTATTGTGTTGAAATATGGGTCACATGACAAGATACACTCAATATGATTACCAAACATGTTACCTTGTTAGGTGTTAGCACAACTTGATACGTAAAGAACTTCTAGAATACCAACAAAAGTTCCCAACCTTAATGGGGTAGCAAAGCCTATTAACGGGGAGAGAATCCATTTATCTAACAACTAGGTGGGCAGTTGGCAATGGGAAAACAATTAATATCCGAGAAGATAGGTGGTTAGCTCAAGGATTGATAGGAGGGCCAACCAACTTGGGGGACCCTCAAAGAGTCGAAGAGTTATTTGTTCAAAAAGAGCGATGATGAGATGAACATAAGCTGAATTCTACGTTCGGAGAGCACACAGCAGAGGAAATTACGCTTTATCACTGAGCGCTATCCCAAAAGAAGATGTGCTGGTGTGGGCAGGAAACAAAACAGGCGAATACACAGTAAAAGGCGCATATAACAACATGCATCCAATGGAACAACAACAAAACCACAACCAAGCCTCCTCATTCTACCATGTATACAAATCGATTGGAAGAATATCTTGAACCTTAATACTATGCCAAAAATCAAAATTTTCATATGGAGCGTTTGTCAAAGCAACTTGCCCACTCATGAGAATATGCGCAAGAGAACACCCATGCCCGATCCACTCTGCCCTCTTTGCCATCAATTTCCAGAGACTTTAGAGCATCTCTTCCTGCTTTGCAATTATACCATAGTCATATGGTCGAGTTATCGATTTAAAATCCAAATGTTTCCAGTTATGAAACTTCTAAAATTGACAAGTAGGTGGTAGACATCATGCAACAAAACATCAACTCACCCTCCGCAGAACTAATTGCCTGGGTACCATGCAACATGTGGTTAGCTCGCAATAGCTTCATTTTTTTAAAATCGAAGACCAAACCCAAGCTCGACTGTTGACGAAGTGAGTGCCACAAACAAGAACTATACTTGATTTGTGGACTACCCCGGAAATCGGCTCATTGAAGTTCAATAGCAACGGATTGATTCTAGAAAGGCAAAGAGAGGGGAGTCATAGGCATCTGCCACGATTCGGCTAGGTGAATGGTCACTGGACTTGCTTTTAGTACTAAGGGCTGTTTTGATGTACTTGGAAGCTGATGCTGATTTGAGGATGAGACTTGACCTGCAGGTGGTTAGAGTGACCGATACTTACTATTGGTGCAAATGGTTGTGGGCTGAGATCCAAGCCCAGAGGCTTTGCGGACCATCGTCGAAGAGTGCAAAGAAAAGCTAGCCCCATCCAATTTTGTGGAGCTGATTTCTAGCCCACGAGAGTACAATTGGGTTGCAGACTAATTGCCAATGCCCATCGTAAGAAGACCCTTCCTCACGTTATTATCTTTTAAAGTCGCCCTCACCTCTTCCATGGGATTTTTCATGTTCGGGAACTCTCAGTCCTCACCATCAATGAATGAAATGCTCCGTTTCCCAAAAATAAAAAAGAATCATGCATGGCATCAATTTATTGGACGCCGTGTCATGCAATTGGATCGCGGCTGGAATCATCGGGGCTGAGGAAATCTACGCCGTTTAGGGGAGAGCCCTGAAAAAATGAATAATTAATGGTGCGTTTGGTAACGTTTTTGTTCCAGATAACAATTTTTGAAAAAAATTAATTTTTTTTTCTGTTATTGAGAACAATTTCTGAGTAAGAACATGCTTGTAGAATCGCCCAAAATTTTTACTCTCGGGAAAGAAATGTGTTTCGTAAAATTATATAGTTTTATTGTTTTTTTTATTTTTTTTAATGTTTTTATTTTTTTTTTTTTTTTTCCTTTTTTTCTTTTTTCTTTTCTCTTCTTCCTCTTTGTGGCTAGTCGCCGACAGCTGGCGAACAGCTAGGCGAGGTTCCGCGAGCTCGCCGGAGCTTTACTTGACCACCGGCGAGGCTTCGTCTCGCCCAAATCTAACGAGGCCGAGCCTCCCGGTGGCTTGGCGAGCACCTCGAGGCTCACCCTCATATTTGGGCGTGGCCAGGGCGTCTTCGGCAACCCTCTAGCAAGGTCGCCAGCCCTCATTTGGCTGATCACTAGCCGCCGACCATGGCTTTGGGCGCGCCGGCGACCTAAAAGGAAAAAGAAAAAGAAGAAAACAAAATAGAGAGAAAAATCGTTTCTCGAAATCATTTCTGAGAACAAGAAATAACTTTTTTTCTACTTCTTATTTCTATTCTAAATCGTTTCTTAATCAAAGAAATAATTTTTTTGTTTCTAGAAACAAAAATTTTACTAAACATGTTTCTGTTCATTTTTTGTTTTTCGGAACGAAAGAATAAAATTTTTTATCACGGGAATCATTAACAATTTTAAATAAATAGGGCCTAAATTTCCTGATCGTGAAAGCACGGCGGAAAAACGCCCCCTCGCGCTAAAAAAATAAAAAAAAATTGGCGAGCTAACGACTAAAAGTCGGTGCGTAGTGATCCCCACGCCAGCTTACGTGGCGATCCCGCAGGCGTTTCCCAGCTGCTCCCCCATGAACAAAACGAAAACGAAACAAGAAAAAAATAATAAATAATAAAAAAAAAGAAGAAAAACCACAAAAGCTAATTCGGTCGTTGAAGGAGGAGAAGAAGCAGAAATCGAAATCTTCACTGTGCCATCGCTATCCCCATCGCCGTCATCCATCATTCATCCTGCATCTCTCTCTCTCTCTCTCTGGCTCGCTCTGCTACGGACAAAACCATCCATTTCCGCGCGAACCGACGGGGGGAGCTCTTTTTCCTTACATGACAAGCCGAGTGTCAGCTCCCCGCCACCAACCGCCGACAACCACTCCGAGGTCCTCCTCCACGCACCCCCGCCCGTATTCCGATTCCGTCGCTCCGTCGATTCCCGTCGCGTGCGCGCTTGCTGAAACCGCACGTGCTCTTTTTGCTTTCTAGGGTTCTGCGATCGCGCGCGCTCCGGGGAGGCCGGTGCCGGGATGGCGTCCTTCCTCAAATTGTTCTACCGGAAGCCGCCCGACGGGCTCCTCGAGATCTGCGAACGGGTCTACGGTACGGGAGCCAGCTTGAATTCGTGTTGTTGCGCGGCTTGATTTTGGCGTGGGTTGGCGTTTGGTTTTTGCTGCGAGACTTGAATTGATGGGGTGTCGTTTGTGCTCGGCCTGTTATGCGGGCGAAAGAAGGATACTTTGTTTTTCCCGAGCGTAATTGTGATGTATGCATATGGTTTTTAGTCTAGGTGGCTAGTGTAGCTCTTTGAATCGACTGCCGTGTGTTGGTAGAATTGATGTGATATAGAAGTTCTGGAGAATAGCGATTTAAAGTTGATTGGGGCAGGGAAACTGTTTAGTAATTTGTGATGTTAGATGCGTGATCGACAATTATTTGGTCAGTAGATGAGTTATTGGAAAGGCACGCGGCTAGCTATATCTTACCTTACTTATCCCTTTAAGAATTCAAATCTCAATACTGAGCCTTTTTCCCTACTCAGACTACTTGTGTAAGGGCAAGAAAATGACAGAGGGTAGATGCCGTGGCGACCTCTGTTTCACTTAGGATGAGATTGAGGAGTGTACTGTACACGAAACCAGATTGCCTTGATCGCGTGAATCATTTTATCTGCATATATTTTTTGTATGGAAAATGGATTTGGCTGCGACCCTTTCATTTGGTTGGTACGATGACTTGGAAATGCAATTGATAAATGTTCATTGTGACTTTGTTAGTATTTGATTGCTGCTTTGCTACTGATGTGTGGACGGCGGAGGACTACAAGGTTCATATGCGAGGAATAGTTAGCCAGTTTCAAGATCACTTCCATGAGTCTTCTATTCTGGTGTTCAATTTTCGTGAAGGAGAGGAGCAAAGCAAACTGACTAACATTCTCTCTGAGTATGATATGACCATCATGGACTACCCTAGGCAGTACGAGGGCTGCCCCTTGCTGACAATGGAGATGATTCATCATTTTCTGAGGTCATGCGAGAGTTGGCTTTCTCTTGGGCAGCATAATTTGTTGTTAATGCACTGTGAACTTGGTGGTTGGCCAGTTTTGGCCTTCATGCTTGCTGCTCTTCTAATTTATAGGAAGTTATACAGTGGCGAGCAAAAGACATTGGACATGGTTTACAAGCAGGCTCCACGTGAGCTTTTGCACCTGTTGTCGCCACTTAATCCCATCCCTTCTCAACAGAGATATCTACAGTATGTCTCAAGGAGAAATGTGGCCACCGAATGGCCTCCTTTGGACAGAGCACTCACTTTAGACTGCTTAATCATCAGATCCATTCCAAATTTTGACGGGGAGGGTGGATGCCGCCCAATATTCAGGATTTATGGGCAAGACCCCTTTCTCGTTAATGATCGCACTCCCAAAGCATTATTCTCAACTTCAAAGAGAAGCAAAGGAGTTCGGGTTTACAAACAGGTGACATGTCGTCCTACTTATATCGAATCTATTTTTATTTTTACCTTGGTCTTCTTAAATCTTCCTGGACAGAGTTAACAGCTTTGTAATAAATTTGCGGTTCCTGAAATAAGTAATTTATTTGGATGGTGTCATCATGGAAATACACGGTTGCTCTTACCTATGTCGATAATCTCTTTGTTTTCATTACTGATGGTTGAAGATGTATAAAGGAAAGCTTAATAGGCTTTTGCAAATTATGTTGAAGTTGAAGAGTATCAATTGCCTGTCCTCTCCCCATTTAATCTCTGGGGAGATGTATAGGATTTTTCTCAATAGCGTGTGTTATTAATTTCTTATTTTCTACAAAGCTTTCCTTGGAAGACTTGGAAGATTTTTAGATATAAGGTTGGTCATACCTTAGTAGATAGTTGAACACATTTGCAGCTCATCAGTTGTTAGTCATGATATTCTGAGTGTAAATATCATCTTTGATATATGTTAAGTAGATTTCTTCAATATATCTATCGATGCTGATTTGCAAAGATACCATGCGAGGAACCTGTTAGGATGTTACTTTCGGAGACTGATCATCTAAAGTAGGAGAGAAAAGTTGGATGTGGTCTGAAGTCTTCGGTTATCTGTAAGCACATTGAAGGGGTGCTACAATGCGCCATATATTCAATTTTTTCACTAGCCTTTTACCTCATTGGTTTAAACAACACTTTTTTTTTCCTGATGGAGACATGCTTCAGAATTGGCTTTCTCCCTTTCTCTGCCACTATTCACAAGGCAGGAGTTGATTAGTAGAATCAGTCATTAAAGATGTTAGAAAACTTGCTGGAGCATGAAATTAATCGGTATCTCAAATTTGCTGTTTTCTTTTTTATACCAAGGCAACAAGGCAAAATCAATTTGATCAACATTTTGAATCTGAAGAATGATTGAATTCCTATGTAGTACTGTGGTTCTGGAATGAACAAATCAAATAAAGAATGAATGATTGTTGTTCGTCTTCAATCCGGTGATTTGACCTGATTTTAAAATGCAAGCTGTCTTGGTTTTTGGTTTCTGCTAGCAGTGGCATATATCATTTTAATCTTCCAAAATTTCACTTTCCTTGTTAATATTGTCTCTTCCTCCTTTGAGAAGGTTGATGAAGGTTTTCTGGGACCTTTGTGCAGGCAGAATGCGAGTTAGTTAAGATTGACATAAACTGCCATATTCAAGGAGACGTTGTACTTGAGTGCATAAATTTATTCGAAGACTTGGAACGAGAAAAGATGATGTTCCGAGTCATGTTTAATACGGCTTTCATCAGGTCAAACATTTTGATGCTTAATCGTGATGAAATTGATACCTTATGGGAAGCTAAAGATCTATTTCCAAAGGAATTCAGAGCAGAGGTATATCTGATGCCACTTTTGTTTTAGTGCAGTCTTTGCAGACATATTTTTCTAAGCCCATGTTATGCTGAACTTAATATACTATCTATCTTGTTGATGAAGATCCTCTTTTCTGAGATGGATTCCGCTGCTTCCATTGTTCCCGTAGATATTTCGTGCTTTGAGGAGGAGGGCCTTCCAATAGAAGCATTTGCTAAAGTTCAGGAAATTTTTAGCCATGTAGAGTGGTTGGCTCCCAAAACAGATGCCGCGATTAACGTCATCCAGCAAATTAAAGTTTCGAATATACTTCAAGGAAAATCAGATGCTGATTCTCTACATGCTCTGGAAAATCTTGAAAGTATCAGAGAAGAAAGTGCTGAAAAGATGTTAGAGAGTAAAATGGAGAAGCATAGTTCTCTTTCCTTCAATCTAAAGGGTCAATCAGTTCCCCAAAAGCCATCTCCAGAGAGAAGAGTGGAGGCTGCTCAGACTACCAATCATTCTCCAGATTACATTGATTCTGCCCAAGCTTCAAATCTAACGATGCCAAAACAAGAGACTGCACCTCTTGGTCTTGCATTTGAAAGTCAAATTGGTGATCTTGCCTCATCTGAGAGTAAAGCAGAAAACCGAACAACAGTATCCTCAGACCAAGCAGTCCAAACCATGTCTCAGAATCTTTCCATCGAGCATCTAGGACCCAAAAGTGTCTTAGTTTCATCACTGACACCTCCTCCACCTCCTCCACCTCCTCCTCCTCCTCCTCTTCAACCTGGTTTTTCTGCTTCCAACACTTCTCCTCCTGCATCTCATTATCCCTTGTGTTCGAAAGCAGAAAATCCACTTGGTGATGAGATAAATTCTCACATACAGGGAAAGGAGGAGACTACTTCAGCTTACCCAGTGCCACACTCTCCTCCTCCTACTCCTCCTCCTCCACCACCACCACCACCACCACCACCACCACCACTGGGTTTGCGACCAAGGGCTTTAGTTGGTGAAGAGGTCACTTCTCATTTACATGATATGAACAAGCATTCTTCAGCCAACTCTGCAGCCAAGCCACTTTCTCCTGCTCCTCCTGCTCCTCCTGCTCCTCCTCCTCCTCCTCCTCCTCCTCCTCCTCCTTGCCCTCCACTTCCTTCTTCAGCTCAGCAGATATCTTCAAAGACACCAACACCACATCGACCGCCGCCGCCGCCACCGCCAACACCTCCTTTGAAGGAGAATCAACCAACGAATGTGAGACCTCCGCCACCCCCGCCACCTCCTCTTCATTCTGGGCAAGCTATGGGTCCTAAAGTTCCACCTACCGCACCACCGACACCCCCTCCTGCCCCTATCATGGCCAAACAGTCCGAAGCTACAGTGAAGAACTCCCCACCTGTTCCTTCTGCACCTCCTCCTCCTGTTCCTTCGGTTAAAGGGGTACTGAAGACTGGTGGAGGACCACCTCCAGGACCACCATTGAGTGGTTTGAGCACTGCAAGGGGACGAGGCTTGTCACGTACTCTAAGTTCAAAGAATAGCAACATGAAAAAGCTAAAGCCTTTACATTGGTTGAAGTTATCAAGAGCTGTACAAGGAAGCATTTGGGCGGAAACTCAAAAATCTGGAGAAGCTACCAAGTATGCTGTTTTAGTATTATATTTCAATGGTAGTCTGTTAATGTGGTAGTAAATGATTTTTTGTCTGGCAACAATTTGCAGTGCTCCGGAAATTGACATGTCTGAGCTGGAAAATCTTTTCTCAGCATCTGTGCCAGTTTCAGATTCCAGCAGAAAAAAAGGTGCACGTGGCTCAGATGCACGCAAGGCAGATAAAGTGCAACTGGTAATTTTATGTTCTGATAACTCTATGTTCTTGGCTTCAGATTTTGGGGCCCTATTCCAGTTTGAAACTCAATCTTGGTTTCAACCCAAAAAAAAAAAGAAAACTGAATCTTGGTATTTTACAGCCCCTTATTGGCATATGTGATCCAAGGGAGCAAAATTCAGTGACTGTTCATTGGTCAATATTGCATTTACCACGTTGGACACAATGAAAAATTGGCAAATACATTGGAAGTCGCATTTAGTGATAATGCATATATCTGACTGTATGCAGTTACATGTCACTTGTTATAAGCCTGCCTGTTGGATACCCAAATATACACCAAAACTTGTCTACTCTAATGGTTTCAGTAGTTTAACTTTTCATGTGGGTATTTAGCTTATGCTAGAAACAAAATGGCTTGTATTGGCAGTTTTATGAATGAGTGCTTGTGTAGTTAAAGCCTGTGATTGTTAGTTCATTTTCTTTACCCCTCTTGGCACTACTAGAGAGTACTGCAACCACCCCTATCACAGCTAATAAAAAGCCATCTCTTACTATTTAGAATGGCAATTTGGGTTTTGTGTTTATGCATCTTTTCCAGTATTATGTTTTTAATTGAAGAAATAGCAAATTTGATTTTGTTCTATCCATGGGCTCATTTGCATGACCACCTGCAAGCAAAATCTGTTGTCATTAATGGCAAAAGATTTTCTACCACAAGATTAGGGTAGGAAATATTTGGTACTTTGCTTTAAACTTCTTATAGAAAATCCATACAAATGACTCATTCTGAGAATTTTTGCCTCCTATCAATGCTTTTCTTCAATGGTGTTATTATTCTTGAGGTTTACTGTGGCATAATTTGCATATTGTTGGAGCAAAGTCAGTTGGTGAATGTACTGTTTTCCTTTTCTATAGTTGGGCTTAATTTTAATGTAAATGGTTTGTCTTATTTTGTCTATTGATTATAAAGAGTGAAGCTATGACACAAATTTTTGAAGATAATGTATGAACTTTCGAACTCCAGGTTTAATAAATGACAATTTAGTTTGGAGGTGGAATATGGACTGTCAAGTTAGGTCATAAACATTTCTTTTACTCATTTTGTTCTATGATGTTTTATTGTCATTATATTTGGATTTAGCTGATTGGTGTTTGCAGATTGACCACAGGCGAGCATACAACTGTGAGATTATGCTTTCAAAGGTCAAAGTACCATTGCATGACTTAATGGTAAGCTTGATCCTGCTATGTTTTGTGTTAAACCTCTAACATAAGTGACGCTGATGTAAGCTTACTAACTAAGCATCGTAACGCATAGTCTTGTTCTCCAGTCGCTTTCTCTATATAGGACATAAGTTGATAAGAGCTGCATAGTCATGTGACGTGGTCTCTCTAATTTAATTGCACTTGAATACATTCTTAATAATTCCTTTCTTGTTTATCATTTCTGCCTTATTAAGTGGGATTGTAATGATGCTTCTGTGGTTGGATAAGTTGACCTTTTGACTGCCAACTCATAATCTCAACTAGAAAACATATTGCATTTATGGTTTTCCATGTATAGTCTGGTGGACTTCTTTGATCTCTTTGGTTGCAAGCCGATCTTTGTTTTCTTTTCTTTTTTATATTTTTATCTCGAAGATTTCTAGAATCTTTTTGTCTACTATTTTGGTGGATTTTAAAGCATGTGAATGGCAAGATGACCACAGCTGTTCATACATCATACAGCCTGTTTCATGTCTCCTTGATCAATTAATCATTGGACTCCTCAGAGATGTCAGTGGTGCATATTCGATTTCCTACAGTTGACAATTTGTGGCAATCATATTGCATAACATGATGTAGGACAATGAATGAGCTTAATTTTAGTTGAATATCTGAAAGGAACTTGCATCAAAGGACAAGTTGAGTGGATTACATTTCTTTAGGCATCACACCTAAAGCTTCTGAAGTATTACAAGTGGTGTTATCACACTTGAAGAGGCTGGACTGGAATCTAGATATTGATTGTTTCATTTTCTGCAATCTGCAATGCATGATTCAAAGCAAGCAATTCTTTAAAGTCCAAGAGAATCAACTCTCCCACTCAATTAGTTTCCACCAGATGGTACACTGATTAGAAATAAGAAACCTAGGATGATACTTAAAGTTGCATTGGATATTTATTGAAATCTCAATAATCTTAGTTGCTTATTCGATCAGCAGAATCCTAGTCCTGTTAGGTCTTATATTTGAATAAAGGATCAACTTTAACAGGTCATCTTCACTAAAAAGTGAAAACAATGTTACTAATTCTACAAAGATCAATTTGTTCAATCCAATGGGCTACATGAAATATAGACGTTACTCAAAACCTGGTTACATGTGCTTTTGTTGACTGTAATTATGATATAATAAACAAGTGATCCCATCCATCACATGGAAAGAAAAGTTCATCTTCTAGTTGGTTGACCCTCTTTAAATCTTTTAAATGCAGATTAAACAGTTTCACTAGTTATTTCTGCCATCAGAACACTTCTTGGACAGTTCTCAAACATTTTTAGATGATATTCACCTGCTTAAATACGAAAAGCTGTTTGGTTAAGCATGTTCCATGCATCGTATTTTTTTTATGTGCTTGATAAATGGTTTAGGTTAAATGCTACAAAGATGTGGCATGATTAGCAGGCGTATGTGTTTTCAATCAGCAAATGTTTGTAATGCCAGTGCTTGATAGTAGTGTCATGACCACAGACATCAATTCCCCCAGCCCTTATGTCTCTAAAATGACCATTAGTAGCAATTCAACACTTTGCATGTAGCTGTTTTTCTTTCTCAACCGTGTTGTTTGTACCGCTATATTTTGGTTTTCATCATTATATGTTAGGTCGGTATTATTTGAGCAAGCATGCTAGATTATGTAGCTTTTCTTTTTTCTGGGCCCTTAGTTCGAAGGCAACATTGCTGTAAATGTTTATATGGTTAATGTTTCACTGAGTGCCTTAATATATCTAGATTTATATGACAGAAATCGGTACTTGCTCTGGAAGATTCTGCATTGGATGTTGACCAGGTGGAAAACCTCATAAAGTTTTGTCCAACGAAGGAGGAGATGGAACTACTTAAGGTAAACTTCTTGGGAACTGATTAAGTCCTGCAGAAATGTTCCCCTTCGTTTGAAGATTGATTTCTTGGGTGCTCCAATTTCAGGGCTACACTGGAGAGAAAGAAAAATTAGGAAGATGTGAACAGGTTTGTATGAGTCTGTGTTTTTATATCTGGAGTTGGAGTCTATGCTCAACCTCTCTACTTTGCATGGTTTAGCTTTGTACTTTCTCCTTGTGATTATACTGAGGATGCGCGTGTACTAAATAATAGTTGAGTAGAGTTTCCAATCTTGCTAAGTTAATGGAGTCTCCTTAAAACCCTTGGTACTGAACACCTTGGAGAAGTATGATGGATTCTAAGTATATATGATGTCTTTGACATGCCATCTGATGAAATATACTGTGATCTATTGCAGTTCTTTTTAGAATTGATGCAAGTGCCCCGAGTTGAATCCAAACTGAGAGTTTTTTCATTTAAGATACAGTTTTCAACCCAGGTGAGAATAGTTGATGTCTTATTCATCTTCTTGCAAATTGCCCAGCATTGTTCTTGGTGTTAATTTCCTTTTTTTCTCTCAGGTTGCTGACCTCAGAAACAACTTGAATATAGTGAACACTTCTGCTGAAGAGGTAACATGATTTGTCCTTTTTGACTAGCTTATTAACACTAGAGGTGAGAGAAAACTTTGAGCTGAGTGAAGCTGCTACAAGCAGCATTATTACATTACCTATCAATTGAAAGACCTCCAGGCCATTGTAGAGGAGGACATGAAATTGCCAGAGCTTCGAGAGAGGGAGGCATTTATGGTGTTCTTTAGTCTCACAAGAAAGAGGGTGCTGAATCAGCCGGTGAGGTCTTCCAAATATTGAGCCGAGGTTTTGTGTTGGAGATGCCCAAAGTAACAAATGTGATGATGGCATCTGGTTGTGAGTTTTGTTCTAACACACACTCGCATGAGCAGAGAGAGAGAGAGAGGGGAGGGAGGGAGGGAGGGAGAGGGAGAGGGAGAGAAGGAGAGGGGCGGGGGAGGGGGGGGCGAGAGAGAGAGTACACATCTGCAGATTGCAGCATCAATTTTGCAACCAGCTGCAGGTTAACCTAACCCAAAACTCATATGACTTTATTCTTTACCGTCCCTATCAGATCAAGAATTCTGCGAAACTGAAGAGGATTATGCAGACGATACTCTCACTTGGGAATGCCTTGAACCAGGGGACCGCTAGGGGTGAGTTAGTTGAAATGTTTATTTTAGGGTCCTGGTTCATGGATTATGATCTATTCTCTATACTTTGGTTAATTTTTCGAAATCTGTTGTAGTTACTGTAAGCAATAATTTAAGCCCTATTGGAATAACTTTTACTTCAAGTTTTTGCTTTAGCTTTTTGTCTAATACTAAACCTCCTGAATCTTTAGACATAGAATTAAGACAGTTAAGATCTTTAAAATCTTGTAGATGCTTTTCAAAACTCAAATTAAAATATATTTGTCATTGCTTTTGTCAAACTCCAAGGTAGGTTCCAAAGGTCTGTCTGAGCAAGGGTATACCCTTTGAACGGGATATTACAGTTTGTTTCTGAGTAAATTATTCTCATGGGGGCACTGCTTAACTGAATGAATAGATTTGAGCAACAACCATGTTTTTCTATTTTTTAATAAATGGATGCGAACTTACCCATCCGAAGTAAGAGCAGTTTTGGTTTAATCAATTTATCTGTGGAAGTATCTTAATGCTTGGTGATAATGACTTTATGTTGTAGGCTTTATTTTGTGGTAGTGATATCGCCTGCTTGTCATGGGGAACAAAATCTTAGGCTTGAATTCTCTCTCTTTACTTTTTTTTTTCTTTTTGGTCCAGGCTCTGCTATTGGCTTTAGGCTGGATAGCTTGCTCAAGCTAACTGAGACACGTGCTCGGAACAATAAGATGACTCTCATGCATTATCTGTGTAAGGTGATGATTGCTAGCTCTGGCCAGGGGCTGACAACAAAATTTTTGCACTAGTTATGTGAAACTAGCTTTAGGATTGAATAGGTGCTTATTCTTCTCAGGAAGTCTTTAGTAACTTAATGATCATCATTACACGTAAGTGCGGCCATGCCAAACTTAAAAGTCATTCTCATGACTGGGAACTGCTCAATATATGAATGTTGAGAGTTTGAATTTGTGTGGATAGTGACAAACAAAGGGTGGCTTGAGAAGGAAAGCAGAAGATAAATATAATATGGGCTGGACCTCCTCTAGAATTCAAATATGGCTTTCGAAATTTGATGACGAAATATGGTTTTCTCTTTCCTGAAGTTGGGCTGTACATATTGATCATGAAAAGAGTTGTTTTCCTTATGGATTTATAAAATATACTCTGGATTAGGTGGGAGAGGTATTCCCTCATTAATATCTGAACTTACATAAACCTTTTGTCAGTTTAGTTTATGTTAATCCTTTTATACATCAGATTGAAATAAACTGACACAAAGTGTTCTCCTCCTCTGGTTACTTTTGAACTACCAAAGCACTGTGGCATGTAAATTGAATGATCTGCAGATGCTAAGTAGTACCAAGTTGTCAAAAACTAAAGCTGATGATGACATGAACGATTAAGAACTGCTGGACACAGTTTAATGAGAGATGTCTGAATATGATTGTTTTATAAAAGTTAGCTGTGGAAAGGAATTTCAGAAGGTCGTTATCTGTCCCTCTATATATTAAGCCTGCTTTGGCCTTTGCCTTGGTGACATAGTTTATGTAACGTGTGTTTGTTTATTTTGGTTTGTATTTGACTTCTTCATTTCATCCAAATGACAATGCTTGTATACTTCCATTTTTATCATCAGCAACTCGAGTGTGTTTCTCTGAAGAAGTTTTTCTGATGTTCTTGATTTTTTTCCTTGATGAGCTTCAGGTACTGGCTGATAAACTACCAGAAGTTCTAGATTTCTCAAAGGACCTGGCTCATTTGGAACCAGCATCCAAGGTACTTTCTGTAACTATTCATGAAATAGGAAATTTAAGGTTCGCTTGTCCTGTCCTAAGTACTTCTTTCTACAATGTTCGAGCTTTAGAAAATTATGAAAAAAAAGATAAAATGACTCTACATGTCAACATTTGTATTTTTGAAAGTTTCCACTGTCCAGCATTAAAAAGCAAGAGTCTCTCCAAGCAGAACCTACTATGCCATCCTGACAAATATGTGTCATTTCTTTTCAGATACAACTGAAATTCTTGGCAGAGGAAATGCAAGCGATAAGCAAAGGGTTGGAAAAGGTTATGCAGGAATTGTCTGTGTCTGAAAACGATGGTCCTGTTTCAGAAACTTTTTGCAAGGTTTGTTGAGCCCAACAATACTTTTTTCAATGATTTTATCCTCAAATCTGCCTGTCAATGCATGACTGTTGAATGCCATTTATTATGATAATTACTATTGGTGGTGGTGATTGAGGCGCAAGGTCATAAGAATATTAGGGGGCTCCCTGCAGCTTCACCCAAATTCTCCATGAGTTCAAATGTTTAGGATGTAAAAAAGTTATTATTGAAGTCAGAGGATGATAACAGTGGTTAGTTAGCAGGATCTGCAAACAGAATTTTTAAAGAATATTGTTAGCTTAACGAGGTAGCATTCCACTATTAAATAAAGGAGGCAAATAGGAAAATTGTTTATTTTGTGTTTTTGTTGAGGGAAAGCTTGACTGAATATATATCCTGAACTTTTGTCTGATTCAGATTTCATAATATTGCTTACGAAAATGTGCCATTTGTTGGATCCTAGATACAATAAATTGCGGAAACTGATGTTCTAGCTTATTTGTGCAGATATTAAAAGGGTTCCTTCGCTCTGCGGAAGCTGAAGTGAGGTCTTTAGCTTTACTCTACTCTGGGGTGGTATGTCTCATAATTTGCCGCGAACCATAGAACTGAGCTTGCACTTATTTATGTATTATTATATAATGATAATAACTAAGAAGACGTTATTTCAGGGTAGAAACGTGGATTCATTGATTATCTACTTTGGAGAAGATCCAGCTCGCTGCCCCTTTGAGCAAGGTACTGTTACTAGACAATATTGAAATCCTGGTTTTTCTTGGGGAAAGAATGGTGTACTGGCTAGTTTTGAAGATGATATTGCCATCGCTGTTCCGTTTGCTTGACAATATGTCAGCAAGTGAATATGCAACTTTTACAAAATTATGTCAAATGATATGTAGCCATGCTTGCTAGCGCAATACAGTCTCATATGAAGTCTGAGCGTTGTCAGACAAAATCCAGCCTAAATTTGATCTGCTTCTGAGAGAATCTCCCTCTGACAAAGTTCTGTATGATATTTGACGGTCAAATGAGTAGTATTTAGTTATCCTGATCACAAGTAGTTATTTAATCAGCGAATGACAAAACAAATGAACAGATGGGTTAAAAGATTGACAAAGCAAATTGAGTGTCTTTTCTACTAGTGAATGGGGTATTTTGACCTGTACTTTCTTGAAGTATATGCATACAGTGGGAAATGGTTACAATTATTATGATATACCCTCGGCTTTAAAGCCATACTAATGGATTTTGAGAAATTGAAATGCTGCCATGAGAAGATACTTAGGTCATGGTTAAGACGAGGCTGCAGCCACAAGATGAAGTAATTCATGGTTCATTAGTGTAGGGGTTGTTGATGCATGGTCTCTTTTCACAGCAATTGTGTTGGCTAATTTTCCTCTTAAATACCTATTGCAGTTGTGTCGACTCTTCTCAACTTTGTAAGAATGTTTAACAAATCCCATGAAGAGAACTGCAAGCAGAATGAACTTGAGATGAAAAAAGTAGCTGAATCCGACAAGTCGAAGCTAGGCAATTCTCATAAGAAGGCTGATCATCAACTACAGGCATCGCTTTTGACGAGTAATGTTCTATGATCATGCCTCCATCTAGGTCAAGAAAGGAAATTTTCAGCTCAACCTTCTGCTTACAAAGACAGCAATGGAAAATCAGATAGTTTAGCGGGTAGTGATTAGAGTGTACATATTGACCAGTAGCACAATTAGGTCCAGCTGTATAGTGACACAACTTGCTGCTAACTGCAACCCTTCTTGGTAAGTTTTCTCCATCTTATTAAATAGCATGCCTTGATACTCGCCTTCTTTTATTTAACACACATCTTCACGTGTTTCTTGGCGCAGGAATTTTTCTGTTATGTGATCTCACCTGTTTATTTGAAGAAGAAAGGCTGTTAGCCAGCAAGCAATAAATCATCTGATTTGCAACTGTAAAAGATCCAGATGAGAAGCTAGTCATAAGTAATTTCTGGGGACACAATTTCAGGGTAGGAATTTTCTAACACCTGCCTCTGCATCCTCTTTTTATCATTTGTAGAAGTGGTGAATTGCCTGATTTGAATGACCTCAAAATAATAATTTCCTTCTGTAGAAAACCAACTTGTCTTGTAGCACAGGTATTTATTGATATAGCATCATCAAGTTTTCTGTCATCGCTCTGGTTCCATTTTGTATTTTCTCCTTCTGATATTTTGACTTGATACTCCACCCAATGCCGTTTAATCTGCACTCTACTTTGGGGTAGTACCGAAAAGAATCCTGGGTACTCCTGCAAGTTCGCTTACCATCAGTTCTTGTTCCAATAGTATGTACAAGAATTACTTGCCTAGAATACTACGGCAGTTAACACGACAATCATTCATGTTGTTCGAGCTAGTGAATGAAATTTGCCTTAAAAGGTAAAAGTTCACTTTGCCCGTCAAATTGCGCAGATTGTTTTGTGGGAAACGGATGGTCGTTCGTTGCCTGCTTTATGCTAAGTCAGTTTAGAGTTGATGTAGAAAGACGATTATATGGGAAGAGCATAGCAAAACATGTCACCTTGAATAGTGTCGGACTGGTTCTTGTTATCGTAGTAATTTCATTCTTATGAGATTTAAAACGTGGAATCAGGGGCTAATGTCAGCTTATAAACTCTAGCCCCATCATCAACCATCACATGCTGGTGACAGGGACGATAAGGAAAATCTCTCTTTTTCTGGTTTCCTTTTTATCCGGATTCTGGTGCGACACGACATTATGTTATGATAAAATAACACATGATTAGCTGTCCAAGGCCCGGTCTGGGGACCCCAATGTGCTTTCTCACGAGATCCGAATAATATAAATAAAAATAAAAATCTGTGACGCATACGTTCGTTGAGGTGAACAGAGCCTTTAGCCAATTTAGTCCTGGAGTTGGTAGGAATACATTGTAAGGGAGCACTTGTTCTCGAACCAAATCATGTTTAATTTATTTTAATTAATTGGAGGGACTCATAGAACATTCTTTTTTTTCCCTCTTAACTCAGGCAATTATCAATTGGCTAATTTCATAGACTATCTCAGTTGTGAAACAACGCACGTAATTTGACCCACGGAGGGTCAACGCGATTTTTCCCCCAATTTTTAGGTTTAGAAAACGTGGAGCCGCATTAAACAAATACTCAAGATTAGACAGCAGTGCCCAACTTTCGATAACTCTATAATTGCCTCTCTATTAAATATGGTATTAATAAAATTGAAATAAAAAATAAAGAGCAGGTGACCCAGCAAACCAGAAAAAGTGTGCAGGAACGTGAGATCTGTTAAATGTTCCTCCTCCCTCGGCTTTGAATGCCATGCACACTTCGCTTAGAAAAAAAGATAAATCCGCCGCATCACGTGCCGTCGACGGAATCGCAGACTGTCGGGTCCAGTCTGATCAGAAGATCGCCACCGTCGCCGCTGCGGCGGACAGGTGGCGCGTCTCGATCGCTGCCTCCCACCAAGAACGATCCCAATGTTCCCTTCGCAAATTCCAAGAACGCCCCACCAAGAAATTATGCCGAATTTAAGGGTTTTTCGTCATGCTGCGTGGCGGACTTCAGTGAGGTTCTGGATCAGAGTGCCAATTCCGGAGTGAGAGTAATTAATGATAGGGGATTTCGATATCGGTTTCTTGAAATTAAGTCATTCATTCAGAAAACTCTTGCACTTTTTTTTTTTCCTTTTTTTATGTACGGAGAATCTTGGGAAGTTCTCGAAACGTTCATTAACTATACTTATCGTAAAATCATGTTCGATTTCCACCGCACCGATGACCACATGGTACGAAAGGGATCAAAGTACGAAAGTAATAGAGTTTCTTTAGTTAGGCGCTCGACAAGTTGTTGACAAAATTCAATGCATGCTTCAAAAATTAGATAGTTTTAAATTACGTTCAACTCAAAAGAACGCGTTATATCATCATTTAGAAATAAAATGGATCGATACCACTATAAATCTCAAATGGGTATATTTATAATAATTATAAAAAAATCTAAATTGATACACTTATGACAAATCTATTTTCCCTTAGTCTCCATTAAATTTTACTATCAAATTATAGAGTTAAATAATACGCAACAATTGATAGGTGTTATTACAAAAAAAAAAAAAACAATTGATAGGTGTCTTAATTTTACTATATACTTGTTACTAGTTTTTAGATTTTCATGATATTAATTTAATTTAATAGAAACTAATAAAGATTAACTTTATTACAAATATACCCGTTTATGTTTTTTTGTAGTCAAAAATTAATTTAAAATAAATTTATTACAAATATATCAATTAAGAATTTATGTGATAAAAAAATTAATTTAAAATTGATAAATCTATAATAAATTTAATTTTTTTTGTAATATTAACTTTTAGAAAACTTCACCACTATTTTGTAACGTTGCAATTCCTCATCGAAATAAGGACCGAGTCATTCAATGACTTCGTCATCCAGTGTCGGTGAGCCTTAAAAAGATGAAGCAAGTGCATGCTTGTCGCCATTCAATATATAAAGGGAGCGCTCTCTCTCTCTCTCTCTCTCTCACAACGTACAATTTGGCCTCACATGTTTAGTCTCCAAAAGAGCTGATACAATTGTACGTCCGACTTTTCTTTAGGAGATGCCTTTGATTTGTTTGATCTCGTTCGATCTTTTCTAATTGCGAAGGAGCGGGCGATCACTTTTTTTGGGACCCCGGCTCTCTCGACGTAAAGAAGATCAGCTGAGATGATTTGCCTCTCTTTAACATGTTCATGATGACTTACAAAACGACAAATGGGTTATTATTGAGATACAAATTATTATCATAATTAATACTATCATTTGTTGTCATCATTATTATCTTTGATATTATAATTGTTATGATTGAACATACTTTTGGCCCTTTAAGATCTACTTTTCGATAATGTGTCGTGACATTAATAGTGTACAACGGGTTGATGATTTCAACTATGTCTTTGATCGGTGGATTACAAAGATGTATATCACTTACGCTCGTACTTACTTGGGTCAATTCAAATCTCTTGGCACACAAGTTTTCTAAGGTGTGGGTTGTTTCTAATTTTTGTTGGGACGAGCTTGGATTATTGGCTTTTCTAAATCAACTCCGATATAAATTGTGTTCGATTTTCAGGTGGGTTCGGCCATTTATTGGGTTGAATTGCAAATTGCCACCCCTACCTAAAAGTTGACACCTTGTATTTTCCTTACTATAAATAAACGCAAAACTAACCAATGTCAAATCCGAGGAGATATGCAAATTTGAGGACAAGTTACCCATGTTGGTGCTTGTACTTTCGGATGAGAATTCGTTTTGTTCCTGCCCTGAGAGGCATAAGTTTGGATCTACACACACACAGAGGAACGCTTTGCATTATTGATTGGACAATTAATTCAACCCTCCCAAAATTCAAAAGCCAAAAGGGTGGACAGATTGTCACTCTCGATAAGGTAAGAAACTTTGACAGTTTAGTCCTGGAATGAAGACTAGCTACTATTCCACTTCCGTGGCTACAATAGGGATATCCGTTAGGAAATCGGAAAGATAGATTATATTTTGTAGTTACAATTTGAGGATTAACAAAATCACAGTTAATATGGCACAATAGATTACTAATCATGAAATTTAATTTCTCGTGAATCATGGTGCAAAGGAGAGAGGAATTGAAAAGGGTAAAGTTTGAAGCGAACTACTCTGATGGGATCTCATTAGTGCATATGATTGAATTCTTGGAGGTTATAAGTGCTAGTCAATATTATATGTAGTGACGGCATGATATCACATGACCTAATCACATAACCCATGGACATAATTGGACCCAAATAAGAAATCAATTCGAGAAAATACAAACTAATTTTGCAGAACCAACCCCAGCAAAATTATTGTTCTACCCATTAAGTGAACTAGCAAATTTTTTTTTTTGTCGGTCCTACTCTACTTCTACTCTAACTTTCACTCTCAAACTTTTGATATGCGTCCTTACAAGGCATGGGAGTTGAAACCTACATTTGAAACTAAATTGTCTCCACCCCAACCTCACTTTTGCCTTGTGTCTTTACAAGGCGTGGGAGTCGAAACCCACGCGTGAAAGTAAATTGTCCCCACCCCAATCCTTTGAGGAGGTGGATATTCGAATCCCTCACCTCCCATTTCCATATTGGAAAGGTAGCTATTGGGGCAAATCCTGGTGATTGTGAACTAACAATATAAGTAGTGGAAAATTAATCAATTTAGAGAAAGAGAAATTGTGAACGGGGTTAATAGTGGTTCGTCTTGGGTGTGTCTACTCTCTTCCAGTTTTAACAATCTAATAGACTAAAACTCCACTAGTTATGCTAAGAGCACTATGACCCAAAAAAAAAAACAAAATAATAATAATAAAGAGAACAAATACTACACCATTACAAGTGCAGAAATTGCTATAACGCAGAGCTTGGTTTCCTTCTATAGCATTCCCGCTATAGACTAAGAAACCATTGGACCCCTATAGTCGTTCTCACACCTTACACACACAACATAGCAGATCCTTTGCCCGAGTTATGAACCACGCCTCTAAATGTCTAAAAATAACCCTTCTTAGGCTTTGTCTCTCACCTAGACAAATGACTTCGCTCTAAGCGCAGCCACTTCTTTTTTCTTGTATGTGTTTGCAGATGGGTGCATCGTTATTGCTAACTTTTAGTGATCACACTTGAACTGGTATTATAAGCCTACAAAAGATATGGACCCAAAAACTTCTTGGGAATGCTAAATTTTTCTAGTTTTCTGCCTTTCGTTTTTTTGTTTATACCGAAATAATCATTAGATATGACTTTGGAGTCCCTGAGGTCAACAGTGTCTTTTCTTGCTGACCAAACGTCAATGTGGTGTACCAATCGGCTAGTTCAACTAATGCTTGGTGAAGAATAAATTGGTTATTGTGCTATGTAGGTTTATCTAGTACTAAACAATCAATCGAACTCATTGGATTTTTCCTATTTGTTTATGTTCTATCTTTGTTTAACATATACAGGTTTATTTTTCGAGGGCGGCCTAAGACTATTCTCAAGGATTCTTTGTCTTGAGCTAGATTTTCCTTTTGTTTTAAGGAGTAATTTAATTGGACAAGAAAGAGAATAGTCATTCAATTGAATGCAGATGCTGTTGCGTGAAATGGCACGGCTAGGACCTTCACTACAGAATCCAACTGCACTACCTAAAAGTTGTCATTTAGTTGGAGTTTGATACATTTTTAAAGACTCAAGGACTTCCAATGTGGTCACTACTTAAGACAAACTTTCCTCTCACCTCATCTCATCTCATTTCAAGATTTACATATTTTAAGTTTGATTTCTTTGACCTTTTCAAGAAAATACAAATATTGCAAAACCAACCCCAATAAAAATATTACTTCTACGCACAAGTAAAATAGTAATATAAGCAGTGAAAATTAATGAATTCAAGCGGGGGGGGAGAGAGGGGAGAGAGAGAGAGAAATTTAAAAGGAGACTTATAGAAGTTCGTCTAGAGCATGCCTACTCTCTTCTTGCTCTAATAGCTCAAACAGACTGAATTCTACTAGTTATGCCAAGAGTATAAATATCGTATTATTACAAAGTATAGAACTAGCTATTATGCAAAAACCTTATTTTAGGGAAAAGTGTTATAAAAAGTTCTAAATATTTCGTATTTGTGTCAATTTAGTCCTAATTTTTTTTTGTACCAATTCAGTCATTTCCGGCTAATTTTAGCCAGATTTTGTTGATCGGACATCAATCGGCTAATGTGGCACAATCGACGCCGACGTAGATAATTTTTAGTAATATTTAATATTTTTAGATTTTTTTTCTTTTTCTTTTTTTTTTCTTTCACCTCCTTCCTCTAGTCGGTTGCCAAACCTCAGCGACTAGCCAGTGAGGGTGGCCTCGCGCTAGGCGGCGAGGGCAACCTTGCGCTGGGCTAGTGAGGGTCAAGCCTCACTGACCATGGGTGAGGCTCGACCTCGCCAGATTCGACAAGGGCAATCTCGCCGCCCAACATGAGGTCACCCTCACAACCATTGACAAGGGCTTGAGCCTCGCTGGCTATCGCCTCTAGACCTCGGCAACTAACTGGAGGAAGGAGGAGGAGAGGAAAAAATAAAAGGAAAATTAAAAATTAAAAATTATTAAAATATTATTAAAATTTGTTTACGCGGCGTCGATCGTATACGTTAGCCGACCGATGTCCAATCAGCAAAATCTAGCCAAAATTAGCCGAAAAAAATGAATTATCACAAAAATAAAATAAAAAAGTTTATGACTAAATTGGCACAAAAAAATGTTTATGACTAAATTGGCACCAAAAAAATGTCTATGACTAAATTGACATAAATATAAAAGGTTTATGACTTTTTTAACATTTTTCCTCCTTATTTCCTTATAGACTAAATATTATTTGAACCCCCTAATGACCATTCTCACATCTTATATACACAGCACAATAGATCCTCTCCCTAAACTATAAATAACACATCTAAATATTTATAAGAAGTCCTTTACACGCTTTGTCTCTCAACTAAACAAATGCCTTCAATCTAAGCACAACGACTTCTCTCTTGTGTTTACAAATGAGTTCGCCACTCTTGCTAACTCTTAGGAATAACATTCAAATGGATATTACAAGCGTACAAAAGAGACAGACTCAAAAACCTCCTGAAAATGCTAAATTCAACTTATTTTTTTCCCTTTGCAACTACTCGACTTTTGGTTAAATTGTCTCCAATTTATAGAGCTCCACATTCGAATATTGCACTTGGATCATATAGCCGTTGTATCCATTTGATTCTCTGTAAAATAATCTTGGCAAAATTCCTTGAAAAACATGTGCATAACATTCCCCCAATATAAGCTGTCAATCAAATTTTTATTTGATGGCAAGTTCTCTTCTATTGATGACTGGTTTTGAACTTTTGATTACGTAGTCTTGCCAATCTCATGAGCAAGTTGGTCTATGATTTTTGACATAAATAATTTGGAATATCATATTTTATTGTTATGAGCCGAGTCTTAAAAGTGCTCGAAGATCAAATTCGACTGTTTTGTAAATTCAAGATTTTGGTTCTACACCCTTTAATCTGCAATTTTCAGACTTAAGGTCTGTTTGTTCGAAAGAAACTTGTCAAAATTATTTTTTGATTTTCCTATGTTTGAATAGCGGAAAATAAGTTAGTCTACTAATAACGTATTCCATAAACTAGAAACAACAAGCTTAAATGAGAGAAAACTACTTCTCCTTCCTCCCAAGAAGAAAATATTTCTTGCTAATTCTTATCTATTAAATTAACTTAAATTAGATTTTGTCAATGCATTTAGTGGATTCACTTATTGTCAAACACCATAAACTTAATCCCTTTCATCTTGTTTTGGTACAAACAACACCAAAAAACGGTTTACTTTCCCTGAAATTGTATTTCTCAAAAATATTTTTTAAGTGATGACAAGTTTTCACGGACACAAACGTACCTTTAGTGAAAATTGACTCATATATTTGTAGAGTCAGATCCTAATTTCTATATGAATTAGATATAAGCCTCTGCACACTTCAGTGAGCTCTTTATGTACTCGGACAAAGCTTTTGTTATCATGAAAGTCCTCCGGTAGCGACAATGCAACTGCTGCTTCGTAGCACTCGCCAGCTTTCGGTGGTTTTCACACCTATAGCCTCACGACCCTAGAGTTTGACTAATCTTTTTTAATTAATTAGGTTGTTCTAATTAGTAATTGGTCCGTTCTCTTGTTTATCTCGTAATAATCAATGGATGTCATTTTTTAAAAGGTCGGTAAATCTGTTTTCTTACTGACCAACATCGATAAAACTAATGTTTTGGTGAAGATAAATCTTGTTTACCGTGCTACATATATGTCACATTTTAAGTGTCTATAGCGGGCAGGACTTTTGTACTAAACAATTGATCAAGCAAATTGGAATTTTCCTATTTGCTTTTATGCTCTCCCTTTGCTTAACATAGGTTTTATTTTTCAAGGGCGAACTAAGCATTATGGTCATGGATTTTTGTGTCAAAGCAAGAATTTCATTCTTGTTTAAAGGAAGCAATTCGATTGGCCAAGGGAAAGAATAGTTTCATTTAATTGCCGGCATATGCTATTGGGCAAAATGTCACGGGCAAAGTCTTCGCTCGGTGAACCGACCGTTGTACCTAAAAATCATGTCATTTGATAGGGACTTTGATTAATGCTTGAAGACTCAAGGACTTCCGATGTTGATGCGACTTATGAGATGCTTTCCTCTCACCATATTCTCTCTCTAGATTTACTCATTTTTAGTTCAATTTCTTTGACCTTCATAAAAATAATCTCAATGTCAACGGCTAACGTTCGTATTAATAATTTTCAATCAAAATTGATTGGATAGATTTTATTGACAAATCATTAAAATGTTTAATATTTAATTGACCAAATTAAAATATTTATGACTGAATTGATACAAATATAATAAATTAGAACTTTCTTGGTAAGTTTTCCTTTTCTATCCAATAACATGTCATGATATTAATAGCTTATCCATTGTAAACCCTAATGGAGTAAGGGTTCCAACCGTGTCTCAGATCAATGGGTTATTTACTTGTATATCGCTTGCACATATACTTAACTCAGTTGATTGCAAATTGCTTAGTACATTAAATTTAAAGGCGTGGGTTGTTTCTAATTTCAGTCGAGATGAGTTTGGGTTATTGGCTTTTCTAAATTCACTTGGTTTGAATTGAGTTCGACTTTGGAGCAGGTTCACCGTGTTTATTAGGTCAAGTCGCAAATCGCCACCTCTACGTGAAAGCCGACGCCTTGATATTTCCTTATTACAAGTAAATGTAGAAGGATCCAATGCCGAATCCAAGGAGATGGGCAAATTTGAGAAAAGTTATACATGTCGGTGCTTGGTACTTTTGGATCAAAATTCATTTTTTTTCTTCCCTGGGAAGCATGAGTTTGACTTTCTTCTCTTTTTGGGTCATGCGGAGGTTTTTGTACACACAAAAGAACGCATTGTATTATTGACTGTACATTCAATTCGACCCTGACAAAATCCAGAAGACATAAGGCAGACAGGTAGCCACGCTTCATAATACCGGAAATTTTACAGTTTAGTCCTTGAATAGAGACTCGCTACTTTTCCACTTCCGAGGATATCATCGGGAGATCCGTTAGGAAGTCGGAAAGATAGATTATATTTTGTTAAATACGTTTTGAGATTAGCGAAACCACTGGGGGTTCGCCCCAGTGGCCACCCTTCCAACTTGGAAGGGGGAGGTGAGGTTCAAATCCCCACCTTCTCGGGGGATGGGGGTAGGGACGCGTGAGTTTCGAGAGTGGGTTGCGACTCCCACGCCCGCAAGCGGGCGGCACAAGTCCGCGATGCGATTGAGTGTAGAGTAGGAATAGAGTAGGACGACCAAAAAAAAAAAAAAAAAAAAAAAAGATTAGCGAAATTACAATTAATTAGGGGCAATTGATTATCGAGTTCCTCGATCACAGTCCTCCACGAAATTCAATTTCTCGTGAATTATGGTGGAAAGGAGAGAGAAGGGAATTGGAATGGAATTTAGGATTTGCAGACGAGTGCTACTATTCACGTTAATTTCCAGCTTAGATAATGTGAAGAGGGTAAATTTTGAAGTAAATTACTTTGACAAGATCTTATTGGGATATTCAATGGAATTCTTCAAGGTTAGAAGTGCAACCCAAATATTATATATTGTCGTTTGTGCTTGGGAAAATTACCAAAAAAATTTTATCCATTATATTTGTGATAATTTAGTCCTAAATCTTTGCATTGTTCAATTTAATCACAAATCTTTTCACATTTTGTCAACCGAGTCCAATTGCGCAGTTTAGGTTGAAAATTGTTGACATGGATATCGGCAGCATTATGTGACATGGTTGACACTAATGTTGACATTTTTTTAATAATTCTTTTGAATTTTTTACAATGAATTTAATGCTTTTTTCTTTAATTTTTTTTTTTTGTTTACTTCGAGGATTGACAATACTCTCTAGCACTGAGTGAGGGCATCAAAGCGAGGGCATCACGCAAGGGCATCACGTCCCTTGCTTGATGCCCTCACTGGCCAAAGTGAGCATGCTCAGTCCCTCACCGGCCTTTAGTCCCAAAAAAATAAAGTACAAAAAGAAAAAAATTATAAAAATAAGAAATGATTATAATAGTATTAAAAAATGTCAATGTCAATGCTAGTCATGCCACGTAGAATGGTCGGCATATACTTTAGTAATTTCCAGTCTAAATTGGTTAGATGAATTTGATTGACAAAACGTGAAAAAGTTTATGACTAAATTGGCACAAATGTCATATGGTTTAGGATTTTTTTTGTTATTTTCCCACGCTTCATCACATGACCTAATAACTTAGCATGCCGTCGGATCCAAATAAGCAACCAAGAATGGGAGGGGCCGAACTGATTTCTCAAGAAAATAAAAACTAATTTTTGCAGAAACAATTCCGATAAACATATTGCTTCTATGCACAAAAGGGAATTGACAATATGTAGTGGAAAATAACGAGTTTAAGTAAAGAAAAATCAACCACTGGGGGTTCGCCCCAGTGGCCACCCTTCCAACATGGAAGGGGGAGGTGAGGGGTTCAAATCCCCACCTTCTCAGGGGGGGATGGGGGATAGGAACGCGTAAGTTTCGAGTGGGTTGCGACTCCCACGCCCGCAAGAGGCGGGCGCGAAGTCTCGAGTGAGTGTAGAGTAGGAATAGAGTAGGAGACGACCAAAAAAAAAAAAAAAAAGTAAAGAAAAATCGCAAGCTGAGTCCCGTGGATTTTACAATAGCCTCACGACTCTAAAATCTTTTCACTAATCTTTTTTATTACCTAGGTTATTTTAATTTCCCCTTCTTCTTTTGTTTATCATGAAATAATCACTGGATGTGACTTTTTTTTTAAGTCTTTGAGGTCAATAAATCTGTTTTCTAATTGACCAAACATCAATGTGGTGTACCAATCGGCTAGCTCAACTAATGCTTGGTGAATAATAAATCGTTCGTTGTACTGCGTACATGAACAATTTTTTAGTGGCTATAGTGGGTTGGATCTATCACTAAACAGTCGAGCTAATCGGATTTTCCCATTTGTTTATGCTCTCCCTCTGTTTAATGTATATATAAATTCAAGGGGGTGACCTAAGATTATTCTCATAGATCCTTGTCTTAATCAAGATTATCCCCTTTTGTTTAAAGAAGCGATTTAATTGGCCAAGAAAAAGAATAGTTTCATTTAATTGAATGTCGTACACTAGTGGGCCAAATGGCAAGGCCAATATCTCTCTATATATATTTGAGGGTTTTTTTTTAAAGAATTCCAATAGTATTCCCTTCTATTACATATGCCATTCATAAAACTAAACAGTATAATAGATATTACATTACTTAAACCAAATAAGTAATGATTATTACAACTCTAATAATCATTACATCACAGCACTATTTCATTACTGTAACCTAATAGGCTGCACGTGATGTCTTAGTGCTTATTTACATCTTTACCTATCACCTACTCGATTAACTGCCACTCAAAAGCCGTCACGTTGCGTGCTTATTAGTCTTATGAATTGATTTTAGCATAATCGGTGCCCTTTTGACTTAACTCCCATTTATCAGCTAAAACTCAACCTAATATTTTTCTTCAAAATCCGGCATGACCAACCCCAACGACTCAAAGGGAGATAACAAAATGCATTTGGGTACAAATCTTTAAGGCTCTGTTTGATAACCATCCAAACAGGGCCAAATTCTGATTTTTTGTTTCCAGAATCAGTTTGGGCCGAGAATCACGTTTGGTAAAGTTTTTGTTCCTGGGAACAGATTGTGAGTGGAATCAAGAATAAAAAAAAAAAAAGTTGATTATTGTTCTGAGAATAAATTTGAGAATAAAAAACCAACTCTTCTTCTTCTTTCCTTTGGCCATCTCGTGACCGCTGTCCACCCCCACCCGCTGCCGCCATCTGCAATCCGCCGCCACCGCTGGCCGCCATCCGCCACCCCCACCGGCCCGCCCGCCGCCGCCGCCGCCGTCCACCGTTTGCCGATCCAATGAGCTCGCCGGGCTAGAGCGAGGTCCGCGAGCTCGCCAAAGACAAGCCTAGCCACCACGCGAGGCCGAGCCTCGGTGGGGCTAGGTGAGCCTCGCCCGGTGTCGGCGAGGCTCAACCGACGAGGGCCGGCCTTGCCGAGGGCCGACGACGCTCTAGTGAGGTAGCCGGCCTCGTCGAGGGTCGGCAACGCTCCGGTGAGATTGCCGCCACAAGAAGAAAAAGGAGAATAGGAGAAAAATGAAAAAAAAAAAAAAAAAAAAAGAAAGGAAAAAATGAAAAAAGAAATGAAAAAAATGAAAAAAAGTAAAAAATTTATTTAAAAATTAAAAGAAATTGATTTGGAACAGAATCAATTAAGACGGTACTGCACAATTTTATTACAAAATCGAAATTTTGAACGATTCTTAAATGAGTTCTTTTACTCGAATCGGTTAAACGTAAATAAAAATAATCATTTCTGGTCAAAATCTCTTCTCAGGAATAGAATCGTTACCAAATGCGTCCTAAGACAGGATCGGTCCCATTCCCTCTAGAGACGGTAGAAACTCCGATCCGAAAATGGCACTTCATGGTTTTTTATTTTTTGCCTTACCGTGCTTCTGCGTGCACATTACTCTGCCTCTGCCTCCGGACAAAAGCAGCTATCCTTATATTCCTATGATAATATAATTTTCAGCAGCCTCGTCTCCGGCTGCATGTGAGATCAAAACGACTTTTGGTTGCCTCGTGTCCAGCGCCTCCTCAGGAATCCCCTTTGATGCAAAAAGTTAAAGTTAGCCAAATTTTTATTTACTCTCCCTGATCTTTTACCCCCAACAAAGGCGAAGGTTCGTATCACGTCCTTAAGGCTTCCATCATTTAGCCCCCACCGAGGTGTGCCTCCGCTTTTCCTCCCCTAATCCAGAGACGCCAAAAAAGCGAAAGTGTGATAACGTTAGGAAAATATAAAGCGCAGATTAATGAACCGACAATACGGAAATTATGTAATTACAGATCTTTAGATTTCATATTTATCACATTCGACATGAGTAGTTTAACTATAAGTAATTATTTATGTTAATGATGTCGGATGTGAGACGCATAATTCAAATTTACATAATTCGTGTTAACTAAAATTTTCCGAATGAAACTGATATAAAAATAGATATCATGTAAGTAAATCATAGTCAATCATCGATTGAACAACAATCTCTTGTGCTACATAACAATTCGATTTCATAAATTAATCTTTGCACCTTTCCCATCATTCCAAGTGAAAAAAGAAAAACTAAGAAGAGCAATCGAAGTCGTTGAGTGTTGAATTTAGATGAGATGGGTCGCGTATCGAAATTACAATAACATGTTTCAGTCGGAACAATCTTTCGAAACCCATTTTGTAGACTCCATGGATAGAGCAACGGAGCTGTATTTGATGGATGCAACGGACGAGTCAATGTGAATTTCCATAGTATAGTATTACCAAGATCAGGTTCTGACTTCACTCGACCCCCTACTCTCATCAATCATAGACAATGGGAAGGGGAAAGGTAAAAAAAAAGAAAGAAAATCTGCAGTCTCACTTGCGACACAGTCTCTCTCTCTCTCTCTCTCTCTCTGGTACAGCTCCTCCATAGATACTTTGCCTTAAGAAATCATGTGTGGGGGTGAGAGTGTCATCTTTTTTACCCCCACCATCATCACCAAACACTCGATTTCTTTAGCCTAACGCTTCTTATCCAAGTTGTCCCAGTAAGTCTGTGTAGTGTGTACTACTCATTGGCCACCACCAGGAAAGAAACTGAGAGAGAGAGAGAGAGAGAGAGTGGCGACATTATTATATCGCCCCTCCCCTTCTATAAGATCGACCGGATGGACTTGGGTAGACGCAGAGCGGGAGCCAAGACGGGCGTGGTTGCCGGGTCAGTGTGGGAGACCAGGATGAGGAGCGACGAGGTGAGGGGCGGCATCAAGGTGTTCAATGGCGACGACAAGGCGGAAGAGCCTGCCGAGAACGGTGGCGCCGGCGGCGCCGGCGGCAATGCCGGCAGGACCAAGCGAGCCGGGCCCGTCAGCGTGAAGAGGAAGACGTGGAAACCCGAGAGCGGCGACGGTCCGGTCGTTCAGGTGCCGAGTGCGAGAGCGAGAGGTGAATTGAGCAAGAGCGGTGATGAGGTGGTCGAGAAGAAGAGCCCGGCGGTGGGCAAGAAGGGCAAAAGGGACGCTGTGCCTGGCGCTGATCAGGCGGTGCAGAGGAGCCCGGTTCAGGTGAGGAGATCGAGATCCGAAGGTACGAGGGGATCAGTTGAGAAGAGTTCGGTTGAATTGAGGAAAGTTAAGTCTGATTCTGCCAAGGTTTTGGGTCAGTCGAGAAGGGATGGCGATGGTGGTAAAAATGAAGAGAATGCAGTTCGGTTGAGTACGGCGAGCTCACAGCCACCCGTCGTTCTTGATGGATCGCGCCAAGAGGAGGAGGAGGAGGAGGAGGAGGAGGAGGAGGAAGTGGAGGAGAAGGAAGCCATTGATGGATCTGCTGATGGATACGAGGAAGACCCAGTTGGCGAGAGCAGATCGGATGAAATTCGCAGGGAGGTCATTTCGAGCAACGTGATTCAGGTCAAGTCTGCTCCAAAAGAAGCACCTCGTGAAGATGGTAACAATGGCAATGACAATGCAGCCAACAATTTGGCAGAAGAAGAAGAAGAAGAAGAAGAATTTTCTGAAGAATTTTCTGAAGAATTAGAGGCAGAGGAAGGAGAAGGAGAGTTTGATGAAGATCCTGAGACTCAGCCCGAGAACAAGAGGCTGGAGATCAAAGAGATGGTAGTAGCAGAGGAAAAGACAGGTGATGTCGCTGTGAAGGAAGAGACGAAGCCTGTCCAAGTCACTGAAAAGCCCAAATCCATTCCTCCGATTGTGAAGAAACGGCCTTCTCCTGTTGCGGTGAGGCAGGCGATAGTACACAGAAACGTTGCGACTCCAACTCCAAGCAAGATCTTCACGTCCCCCTCTTCCCCCTCCTCCAATATCCAACATAAACAGCCTCAAACCGTCCCAAGACGTTCCTCACTTCACCAGAATTTGGTCGAAGGAGAAGAAGGAGAAGAAGGAGGAGAAGAAGAAGAATTTTCTGAAGGATCAGAGGAAGAGGAGGAGGCAGAGGAAGGAGAAGGAGAGTTTGATGAAGATCCTGAGACTGAGCCCGAGAACAAGAGGCTGGAGATCAAAGAGATGGTAGTAGCAGAGGAAAAGACAAGTGATGTCGCTGTGAAGGAAGAGACGAAGCCTGTCCAAGTCACTGAAAAGCCCAAATCCATTCCTCCGATTGTGAAGAAACGGTCTTCTCCTGTTGCGGTGAGGCAGGCGGTACACAGAAACGTTGCGACTCCAACTCCAAGCAAGATCTTCACGTCCCCCTCTTCCCCCTCCTCCAATGTCCAACATAAACAGCCTCAAACCGTTCCAAGACGTTCCTCGCTTCACCAAAATTTCGCCGCCAAGACAAATTCATGTAAGTCCCCCGTTTTGCTTTCCTTCTGCATGGAATTGTTTGAGAAATTTCATGTCTGGAACTTTGTGTATTGGCTCATTTTTCTTGCATTTTCTCTGCTTTTGACCTGGTTATTTTCTTTCTTTTTCTCTCCCTGCAGTCTCAGAGAAAAGTGTTCCACAGAGGCAGAATAAGTTGCAGAGTTTAGGTCAATTTCAGTCTCTGGCTCGAGTTATGGTTCCCGAACTTTTCCCTTCTTGGGAAATCTAAATTTCTCTCGTTTATATCTCAGTGGATTTGGTTATGTGGAGAGATGCATCAAGATCAACGTTGATCTTCGGATTGGGAACGTTTGTCGTGATCTCATCCTCCTACACAAAAGATATAAGTATCAGGTACAAGAAATGTCCCAAAATTTTATGAATTCACCCACACCCATTTCTCAGAACAGGAGGATGAAGCTAAAATTACTCTGTTGGTTTTTCCCTTCTGCAGCTCCATTACTGTAATTTCTTATCTGGGTTTGTTCTATCTTGCTGCAATTTTCCTGTACAGATCCATTATTCGCAGGTAATTTTTCAGCTCACTCCTTGATATGTTATGACTTGGCAACTGATCAACCAATTTATGATTCTTTCTCATCACTGGATTTATGCAATTTATTTCAGAGGTTATGTAGAATTAGATGATAGCAGCTGTGTTTTGCGAGAGGAAGAGGCGATCTGGTTGCTGAAAGTGGTGCTCCCTTACTTGAATGAGTTCTTATTGAAGCTCAAGGCTCTGTTTTCTGGAGATCCAGGAACCACGATGAAGGTTAATTCGATTAAATTTATGCAAGTTTTTTATTTTTTATTTTATTTGAGGAAAAATTTAGAAAAGAGGATATAGAAAGAAGGGGAAAATCGCAGTGAATTTGATGGATGGTGTTTGATAAATGGCAGTTGGCAGTGCTGCTCTTTGTTTTGGCCAGGTGTGGGAACTCCATCACCATCTGGAAGATGGCAAAATTTGGTAAGTCCCCTAACGATTTTCCCTTTTTTTCTGGAACAGTTAATTTATTATGAATTTTTTACTCTTACCTTTTTTTTTATTTAAGTTAAATCGTCTCATGCCCTCACTTTGGATTTTCCTTAACCCAAAAAATACCTGAAATTTTCACAATATACAAGTGGTATACAAATTCACATACATTTTTTTTTTCATAATTCTTTGATAGATTATATTTTAGATTTCATCCAGAAAGTTTAAAAAAATAAATAAAGAAGATCTCTTTAACTTAGCAAACAAACACCCCCAATATGACCCCCCCCCCCCCAAAAAAAAAAAAAAAAAACCCTTCCTCAATTAAGCATACACTCATTTTGGGGTGGTGGAATTTGTCTTTTTTCTCTTTTATTTTTCTATTACGGGTGTGCAGTGCAACTGCGGCCTGCAGACAAACAACAAGAAACTGCCTGAATTCTGAATATTCTGTCCAGAATTTCCTTTTCATTTTTTTTTGTCGACTGACGTTTGGGTGTGCTCACACGCACACACACACACGCTGGGCAAAAACAGGCTTTTTTGGAGCATTCACCGTACCAAAAGTCTGCTCTTCGTATTCCGGCCACATCACTGCATACGGTAAAAGCCTCGCCTTGAATTCAAGTTAGCCTCTTCTTCCTATCATTGCAGCATCATCCCATCGTGCACTCATGTCATGAAAGTGTCGGTGCTTGTACATGCATTGCATTCTCAAGCCGGCAAGCATTTTCTCTCTTTTCCTTTCCCTTCTTTTTCTATATATGCAAGATATTAGAGACTCCTTAGAATACCGGGTTAATACCGTAGGTAGCATTACTCGTTTTGCCAGCTAGTTTAGCGTCCCGCACAGTTCTTTTGCTGGTTTTTTCTTTTTCCTTTTCTTTTTCCTCCTTTTGACCGAATCAACCTATTTAACCACATTGCATTTAAAAACTCAGTTCGCAGTTCGCTTCGGTTTTGAAAAACTTTGCCATCAACATGCCCTAAAACATCGAGTAATACATCCTTTGGAATTGGAATTTCCCGTTTCATGGAATAGGATCTTTCAAGGACTTGCCTTAAACATAAATTAATGGATTAGGACGAGGAGTGAAGGTGTAATTCATACTACTGACCGTTAACGGGACATGGGCCCTCCATGTTTTGGACTTTTTGGTGGAGGAATTGAAAGGTTGGTTGCATGTCTTCTCTGTTATACAACGGCTCTTTTTTTCGGACGATGCTTTGCTTGTGGGTATAGGTTTTGGTGGGTCCCCCAAAAAAGAAACTGGGAAATGGGTCTTCTTAGGATACCAAAACATCACACCAAAACTAAATCATTACCTCTAACCTAATGTGATGTTCTTTCAATATGTCTGTATCTCTCATAAGATGCTTTCTTAAAGCAAACTTTTAGAACCGAAAACAATGAACAGGACAGGTACGGTTTCTAGCAGTTCTTGCTGGACCATCTGTTTTCCTGTCGGCCTTTCCATTAGGGCCCATTTGACAGGTCATGTGTCGGCAGATCTCATTGGTCTTTCCATTAGGGCCCATTTGACAGTTTCTAGTAGTGCTTGCATGGACCATCTTGAGTCCATTTTCCTTTGGGTCTTTCTATTAGGGCCCATTTGACAGGTCATGTGTCAGGAGGTCTCATTGGCAGTGGTTAGGCCCAGCAATTATAGGGTCATTATGGCTCTCTCCTACTTGTCATATTATCTAATTTCATGCGGCAAGCTGAATTGAGTTGATGTACTCACAAATGCATCGACGAAACTTAATCTGAAGTTTGTGCATTTATTGTAAATCTAGTAATATTTGGTGGTTCCTTTTTCCCTCGATGGATAGGTAAATTTTGGATACGACGCTTCCGAGATGCTTGGAACTCATGTTCTCACAAGAAAGCTGTGGCAGTGGGCATCTTCACTCTTGTGTGGAACTTATGTTCAGTTGTTGCGAGAATTTGGGCAGGTAAACACAATGCTATGAATTTGACCACAAAAACAAAGAAAAAACACAATGCCATGAAGAAGAAGGAAATATCGGTTTTTCTTTTTAAATTTCGCAAAGGTTCCTTATTGTTATTTCAATGGTTTATTTACCTTCTTTCCTTTTTCTTTTTCGGGTTTCAGTGTTCATGCTGTATGTGGCCTTCAGATATTATCAACAGAATCTAGTGATAGAGGATTGGCCTGAGGACGACGAATGCGCAGACGACAAGTGTCAGGGACAAGTAGGGGGGACCAAGAACAGTTGTGGGCCCAAAATAGTAGAATCTTCAAAGGGAAAGAAAGCCTCTTGAGAATTGCGTTAACCTCTTATAGGCCCAATTACAAAGTGTCTTATCTCATGTGTGTATCCACGTGATGTGTTCATGCTCAGCTTTTATAAAATAAAGTCAAAAGGGGAAAAAAAGAAAAGGTGTTGTGTGTGTTGTGCTAAAGCTATGATTTTGATGAGTCGGCTTCACAAGAACAGCCTTCCTTTCTCTTTTCTTTCTTATCTCCTTTTTTACCTTTCCACCATCCTCTTTAACCACAAGTTTGGTTCGAATCGCTATTTAATTTCGGATCAATTATAGAGCGGGAAGAATCTATGTGTTTCGAAAGCGGAAAATAAATTGTTTTCTTCATTACACCGAACCTCGTTCACCAATGAATGAGGAATCTCGGCTCATGGTAAACCTATATCTTGAATATGATAGGGAGGCTAATTCGTATTGGACATTTCAAAAATATGATCTTCAGTATATGATTAGCGGTAAAAATGATCTTATAATAAATGTGTTATTCCATTGTGTTTAGGTGATGGTGATGAACTTATGATAGTCATCATCTCCTTGGAGTGATTGCATTGTTTTTAAATCCCAAACCAGTTTGAAAAGTGGGTCATCGCAACTTTTTGAGCAACCAATAACAGATCCATAACCTATCAAGAAGTTACTGCACATTGCTTTGCTCTTTTATGTTTTTAGCTTCTTATTTTACGTGGTAACACTTCAACTTTTTTGGTTTTCAACTTTGTCATGCATTAAATAAAAAATCAGTGATCGAATTTTACCCCTAAATCAAGATACCAATATAATATAACTTGGCATTCACATTGCATCTAAGTATTAGGAGTAATTTTCATATAGCAATAGCATGTCCACGTTAAGTAAATTTCATGGGTTATATTGAAATTAACCCGACATACTAAACTTAAGAGAGAGGCGAGGCCCTAAACGCTTTGGAACCCTCAATGTTGGCCGAGCCCTGGACCCGGTTCTAATTTTTTTGACCTTTTTGTTTTCAGGTCAGGCCCGAGTTCTAAATCTTAATGTTTTTTTGGTCGGACCTGAGTTCTAAATTAGGAAGGTGGATTTTCGACAAAACTTGGGAGAGCAAAAGAGACCCTGAGTCAGACTATATATAAAAAAAAAAAAAAATACAGACCCTGAGAATTCGGCCGCAACAAAGGAAGGGGAGTTCAAACTTGGAAGCTCTAAATCTTTATTTTTATCCTGTACGGTTTGCTGTCAGTTCTTTTTTTTCTCTTTTAGTTAAGCCGAGGACGGTTACATGCGAATACTCGTATTCGATCGTGGAGAAAGCAAAACGCCGTCCACGTCACGGACGTGGGCAGAAAATCTCACTTGGACAACCGCCCGGAAGGAGAGAGAATCCTCTGGGATCCTTCTTTTCTCGGAGAACCGCTACTCCTTATCACGAGTTCTCTCTTCTTCCTTCCATGGCGACCCATCTCGCGATGAAAAATCTCCGGAGGGAGAGAACCCATCTCAATCGCCACCCAACGCGACCGGACGCTGCCGCTCGTCGGGCTGTATACTTGCGCTCGGCTCCCACCGGTTCTGCTTTGTTTTCGGACGAAGAAAGGTTGCAGAACTTGGAATTCGTTCGTGGCTTGTCCGCTGGCGTCAACCACCAGCGACGGTTTTCTCTATTGATTTCAAGCCGTCGTAAGCCATCCCCGACCGCCGTCCACAATTCTCGAGCCGTGCAGTTTCACCCCTGTTTTACTCTGTATACTGATCAGAGACCTCGCAGGGCCTCATTCTTGCTCGATCTGCTTTTGGTCAGAGACCGGTCCTCACCACTGAACCATCTAAGGACTCCATTCTTCAATCTGCACGTCGTTCGACGCTAAAGCTCGAGGTATGTTGAACATTAACTCATGTTCAGTCTTCGGATGCTCTTCTTGTTGAACAGTGAACGAGAATTCTAATTTCTGCTTGTGAGAGATTTAGTTGTTATTGAGATTCATATGATAACCTGAATCCGCAATCTTGTCTCTGTGATGGTTTGGTTGCGAACCGCTATTTCACTGTTTCATTTGGACTTAGAGCCGAGATGCATACCTTCGGATCCACGAAATGCTCAAGTCCAATTAGAGCGATTTAGTTCGTTCTTGAGCATGTCTCTTACTTGCTGATTGCCAGATGTAGTCGGGTCGTATCTGAAACTGAACCAAATTCGAGTAGTCATATGAATGCTCATGTCCATTTGTTTTTTGATTGAATCTGCTTGGTTAAACCCTGTTTTTACGGGAAAAAAAGTTTAGAAAAGTTTAGAATCAAATCAGTCCTATTGAAGTTTACATCAGTAGTTGCAGACGTTTTGAAATGATTTCATATAGATTCGGTCCAATTGTTGATGGTAGACGAAAGGAATGAAAGAAAAGTCAGGAAAGCAATCAACATGGATAAAATGGAGAATTAAAAATAAAAGATATAGAAAAAAAAGTGGAAAATTGGCTAGAAAAATGGTCCTAATATTATTATTAGAATTAGTTTAGTTTCATTTTGATAATACACTTGGTTTAGGAAAATTCATGTTCATTTTGATAATACACATGGTTTAGCAAAATTCATGATCTTTCATAATTTTTGGGAAATTCATATAGAATAAGGTTCCTATCCTAGTTTTACGTATTCGGCTTGTATGAAATATACTATATTTTTTTTGAATTATACTAATGAATTGTAAAATTCTAAATATGATATAAACGAAAAAAAAAGAAAAGAAAAAAAGGTACCTTAAGGAAACTAAATATCGACATATACTACAAATCGAAAATAATATCTTTAAGTTGATTAATCTTCACAAACGCTCTTTGATGAGCATGTGGTAGATAGATGGGTTCAGGAGGAGGACAAGATCCCGCCACATGCCTTCCCCAGTGCTTTGCTTAGTGATCTTGGCAATATCCTTGTTGCACTTAGAGATGTGGGCAGCCTCCTTTATGTCAATGAGCCGAAGTGTGGCCTCTTCCTCGGAGTCAGAGGTCCTGGCGAAGAAGCACTTCGCATCGTGCATGCAACCTACATGATGAACCATCAAGGGATTCTAGACTGACCAACACCTATGTAGCACCGACACGGGACACGCGACACGCGACACGACACGACACGACACGACACGCCGACACGTCATTTCTTAAAAATAGAGAATTTCGACACGTTCTGACACGTTATATATTAAATTATTTTTATATATAAATACATAAATAAAAAAAATAAAAATAGCCTAGAATTAATTTACACGAAAAATATTAAATAATATCATTCATTATTTTAATTTGTTACAATAATACACAAAACTTAGAGGAAAAAAACATTGTTTAAAGAAAAATGCTGAAATGATATTTTAAATTTATTTATTTATCATATATAGCATTTTTTTATTACTTCTTTCATAGTAAAAGACTTTAAAAATAAAACAATTCTAAAAAAACAAAACTGAAAAAAAAAAAAAATTGACCCCGTGCGTGTATATTTATAGCAATTTTATTACTTCTTTTATTACTTTTTTTGTGTATATTTATATTTTGACCCCTCAAGTATTAGAAATTTTTAAAATTGACCCCGTGCGTGTCGGAATCACATGTCGGAATTTTGGACTCGCGTGTCGGAGCGTGTTGGAAAGAGTTGACCACGTGTCGGATTTTTCGACACTCGTTGACCGCGTGTCGGAGCGTGTCGTGACGTGTCGGAGCGTGTCAGACACATGTCAGAGTATCGGACACGACACGAAAGCTTCCAGAGAGTGTCCGTGCTACATAGACCAACACTATGCTTGCCATCGTCATCACCACAAGCAACCTCAACTTGTAATTCTCAATGAATGTAACTGCTAGGAGAGGCACCAAACGACCCCACGGCAGAGGCCAGTGCAAATGCCCTAGCCGCTTGCCATGGGCTTGGTAGCCTCTCCCTCACATCCCTTTCCTTAGTTCCTTCCACTCTACTCCTGTCTTCTCTTTGAATTTGGGCCATTTCAATATCATATTGGGAGTAGAGCCAATGACCCTAATGCAGGCCCCAATAAGTAGCCGTGCCACCCCAGATATAAAAGCACCCGCCGCCTGCCACACATGCACGACAAGAATACACAGTCAACATATCGAATATGAAGACAGAATAACACAACAATGATGGAAACATTACCACAGGAGCAACAACTTGATTGGTCGGTCTTGTTCATGGTAACTTGAGAGTCATGAAATACAGTTTCCACATCAATTGTTCATCCAACAAACAACATGAATTGATTCATGCACCAATGGAAGTAATATCATTGTGATGAGTCGGGCTATAGTTGGTTTGACAAGATGTGCCTCTCGATTTAGTTATTGAAAACGAATTGGACCATGTTTTTTTTATCATTTATTTTGATCTATCTAATTTAATTTAGGCATCAATAATCGTTTCAGTGGATTAAGTGTTCATTGATGTTGGCACCTTCATTGGTTGCATCTCCATCTCTGCCTTCTCCAAGCTCTAGTTCAACCTCGAATGGTGTGTCATGCTCGAACGTGGGGGCAATTTCCTTGTTCTCGTTCGTTATCAAGGTTCTCGTCATGACATAATCCCTAGGTGGCTTATCATTAAACTTGTCGAAAGTGTGGGTCAAATTGAAACAACTTTTCTTCTAAATAAATGGAAGTTTCAAACCGTTGAGTAATAAGCTAACATATATGAACTCCTAGTTAATATATTACGTCATGAAATCTCTAACCTTGAGAATACGTCAGCTACGAACACCATCAGACTCATCTCATTCAAAATTAGAAGCAATTTACCAGAATCGACCCGTGGAGAATGTCAATCCTGACTAGTTTTTGAGTTAAATGGCCTTGACATTAAAAATACCCGAACATCTTTGTGAATGAGGGAGATTGATGAGATAAAGGTTGTTCTTGCAAGAGCTTTATGCGGAGTCCATCTTGTTCCGGTTTTCTACTTTCTAGATGGACTTTCCTAATGTTTTCATACATTTGACCTGGTAAATGCATCTTTCTATTGCATAAGATTGTGCATGATTAAAGTTGATAATAAGAGATAGTTGTGTTAATAGATTACACACACGTTATCCACATAGTTAAGTCAATACACCTATGTCGCAGGTTGAAAGTGTCATATGTAAATTAAAAATGAACTAAACACAGCCACGCCTGAGACAAAGTTAGGTAAAGGACATTTCTTCCTCTGGAACCAATTGAAACTTAGCATTAAAGGCAGAATCTCATTCACAAAATTCTTGAACTAGAAATCAACTCCTGATTGTCTGGACATTTTACCTCCAATTTGTTTTGAATATTCACGTGAAGTTGACCCCTCAGGTTCCTCTAGATTTTCCAGGTTCTCCGCCTTGCGCCTCTTTATCCTGGCAATGAACTAGTTAGTTAAAAAAGCCTGCCGATACAATATAGGTATAATGAAAAGAAGGAAAAGATCCAATATCATTGAACTCTGACACGGTTGTGCATTCATATTGAAGAGAGCTGATTTCGTGTAGACATGATCGCTCTCACTGTCAGTCTCATCGTCAGCCAACAAACCAGAATAACCAGAAGCTAAACTGAGGATCGAGGTAGGATGCAGAGTCGTCACTGCTAGATGAATGCATTGGTGAATCTGTCATGAGACTCATCTAAAGCAGGATACATTCGATATACAAACCTTGTCAAATTTTGAATACTGAGCGCCCATTTTAGAGAAGATGAATATGAAAGCAACAAAGTATGGTGGAAATAATTATTATCAAATCAAAAACGGAATTTCCGTCAATATAAAGAAAGGACCATCTTGTTCCAAGCTTAAAACTCCATTTTCAATTGGCTAAAGAGAGGATGAGTACAGCCACTAACTCTCTTATTCACCAGTAAGACGCAATTAAAAAAGCTGCTCTAAAACATTTATATTTAGGTGGCCACTGTGCAAGTATATTGAGAACTTGTCAGTTCCTCACGAATATAATTAGAAGCTCTTCCCAGAACCAGCCTGTTTGTAAGTATGAGAAAACTGATTCAATTCTTCCTCCAGCGCCCTAATTATGTTCATTCAGAAGGCACACAAGTTGCACCATCAGTTTGTTTTCAAGACACCTTATCAACAATACCCGACCCGACCCTACCCTATTTTTTTCGGGCCAGGTATTCTTCATGTTCGGGTAGTAGTTTAACATATGGGTATTGTAATGATTTCGGTTCAGCTCGGTTTTATACCTGAACTGAACCAAAACACACTTGACGTTAGGTCTTGAGACAAATCAGAACACATTGATAAGGTGTTCTCTTCTCTAGAAGGTTTACGACTTCAAACCCTAATACACTCTCTTCTCTAGAAGGTGAAAATCGCGACTCCATCCTCCTCATTAAATCAATCCTCCTTGTCAAATCCATCTCCATCGACTCCACTGACTTGGCTGTTAGTGGGTGTCAGTACACAATAGAGCTCTGCACTTTTACCAATCCGTCGAGACTGTTTGAGATTGAATTGAAGTCATCTCACTGGAGCGGAGGGTGAAGCTTCAGGTCAAAGTAAGAGGTTTGATTTCTCTTCCTGTTTTTCTTTTCTTCTATCCAGTAGTCTCTCCAGATGCTAAAGTGTTTGAGTTCTTTCAGATTACTCATGCTTGATTCTTTACCCCCGAGTTACCTCTAGTTTTTTACCAGTCTTCCAGCTTTTTGTTGTCATAAGTGAATGCGTGCTTAGCTAGTAAATGACGCCGATCATTGAGCTAGCTGTGCATTAACTCCATTGGCAGTTCTAGCCTCCCTTCTAGGCATCTAACGTCTGTTTTTTGGTTTCTCACTGTTCTCTACCGATGATTATATTTCATAACTTTCCTGGAATGCTTCTCAGACAAAAAGTGTACTTTTGACGAAGTGTCTGAGTGAAGTTTTTCTTTCAGGAAATTGTCTCCAAGCCAAAATGCTGTTTAAAAGGACTTGACTGAGGAAATATACTTTTAATCTCTTTGTAGCTTCGCGTTTGCGCCATGAACTTCCTTCGCACTAGGAAACAAGTTTGTTTACATTTTACCGAATTTTTTCTTTTGGGTCGAAACATAAGTTTCACTGAGCCATGTCTTGATCCGGATGAGCCCTGCTTAGAATTAGCATTCAGCAGTTTCTTGATTTCCATTTTAGCTAATGTGGATGCAATCCAGTGCCGATTCTTTTCCATCAGAGGGATTTAAAGAAACAGATTTGTGTCAGAATAGCATATAAGTCCAGCACCTCGGAAGCCATTTTATTATGCTAGAAGTTTCTGTTTTGCCATTGCCGAACAGTATAGTCCCGCATGGAAAAGTATAAATCACTTAAGAGTTGTAAGATAAACTTGAACTGTGGATGGAGATGTTCATTTCTCTGGAAATAGTTCAGGGGATGATCGGTACATTCTTCTTTCGGTGTCAAACAGTGCTCTTGAAGCCTCTCGCGCCTGGTTCAACAAGAGAAAATTCCGTATTCGAGCATTATCGACGCTGACCGACGAAGACTCTATAACTCTTAGCCCTCAGTGCACCGGCGATGAAGATCGGCGCCGGCAAGCCGAGTCACTTCCCACGTTCCCGGCCGAGAAACACAGCAGAGCCGAGCTCCGACGCACGGCGCTAGAAATGAATAATAGCGGCAGTCCATTTTGATTTCCTTCTAGAGTGGGCTTTCGTTCTTTGCTAGACTCAGTTGGGCTTTTCTTTCCTCGAATTAACATGGGCTAATTTCCTTCTAGCTTAATGGGCCAAAAATCGAGATTGGGCATGGGCCCCCCCGCATGACTCGGGCTGAAAACAAATCGGGCCAGGTTCTTTTTTTTTTAATCATTTATTTTGATGTGTTGATATATTCACTGTAAAGTGATGACCCCCATTCCTTCTTTTATGGGAAGATTCCAATGAGAGCCTGAAATGGATCAATTATCTCAAAAAATGGTCCAAAGTGGACTAAAGTGAAATTTTATCTAAGTTTTAGCAATAATGATGAAATAAAAAAAGACATGAATTTACAAAGATTGCTTAAATACATTATGAAACTACACATTTGGGCACACTTTTGATTGTTGCACCCCCATTGGCTAGATCTCCATCTATGCCTTCTCCAAGCTCCACTTCAACCTCGGGTGGCTTCTCAGCTTAGGAGGAGAGGAATCTCCTTGTACTTGCTCACCATCATGGCCGGAGAAATCTTACTTGCTCGTGGTCTTCGTCATGCCGAATCCCCACGATGGCTGGTCATGCGGGGTTGCTTGTCGACTCCGGTTGGATGTTGCCATCAATCATATCACTGCATGTGAGCATAGAGAAAATCAATTGGCACTCGATTAATGGGCATTTAGCCGTGAGAGAAATTCACATAAAATTTAAAATCTAGTTATAAAAGAGGAAGACAATAACAAACTTACATCGATAAATTCTTCAGTAACTTCTTGAACCTCATCATTGGTGTTACTTTCGTTCACGAGTAGTTGGTTCGGTGCTTCTAGATACTCAAGATTTTCCTCCCTTTCCCTCACAACCGAAAACTCCATGATGTCTGATGAGCCACTCGATTGTTTCATTCCAAATTCCGAGGCTTATTTCTTTTCCAAGTTGAATCGGATGGAACAAATTGTTTTGTATCAACCGGTGCTCGTCCCTTTTATAAGGAACACCACACATACACAGCCAAAATACATAGTCAACATATAAAATATGAAAATAGAAAAGCACAACAATGTTAAAAGATGGCAAAATCAAATCACGCGAGCAACGACTCCTTTGGTCAGTCTTGGTCATGGTCATTTGAGAGTTACAAAATACAGTTTTCGCATCAATCGTCAAATCAACAAACAATGTAAATTAATTCATGAATGATCGGAAGTAACATGATTTTGACAAGTTAGGTTATAGTTGGGCTAACAAGATATGGCTCTTGGTTAATCGTGGAAAATGACATATATTAACATGAAAATGCAACAGTCATACTGCGAGAAATGAAACACTGAACAAAAATTGCTACTGAACTCCTTTCCTTCAAAGAACATGAATTCTGATTTCACTCAGACATTTCCTTGGATAGGTGCCACTATCAAAGAATCACTATCAAGTCATCACTACAGCATCGATACACATTTGAAACATGGATGAATTTCACATGAGTCTCAACCACATTTCTCAGACTCGATTAGCCATATCAGATTAAGAACACTCAGTACCTGGTAGATGCAATGACCGGCTATGCACAGAATATATACGAGGTAGGATTATCTTCAGCTCGCCACAAAGGACACCGCCTGTAAGGAGAAAGTTTCAGATGATTAGACTGCACAACAGCTGTGCGGGAAACGAAAAGAGAGAAGGAAAATTCAGCAGCCAAAAATGGATCGTGCGACCAAGCGACAACTTATGATGGTGCCGCGACTTCAGTGGAGCAAACAGTCTCGAGCAAAACAGGACACTTAACGCACGGTCTAGAGAGAACCGACAGATTCATAACTTCAAGCATCAAATGTAAAAAATAGCCGTGTAAATGTAATCCCAAAGATGCACGTGTAGAACTCTCTTATCAGTGCAAACCAAGACAAATATCAGGGTTGGAAAAACACGGGTTCGAAGGGGCAGGAGAAGATCTACAAGGATGTGGAAGAAGACTTCAGAAATAGACATGCAGAAGCAATGACACCCTTGTAAACTCAAAAACTCTTTCAAAAACCTACAATGCCAATATAGATGTATTGAGCTAGCTACCCATATTACGCAGATCATCTTTCTATTTTCTGAAGTTTAATCTATACGCTGAAGGCAAGCATCGCTCGACAGTTAGCTTCATGTAGAATCCAAATACACTAGAGGAAAATTTGACCAACGTCCTCATCCGACACATCCATTTCGACTATACTAATACCGATCGAGTCGAGCCTCGAGACATTTGGAATCGTAAAGCACATGCAGAAGCAGGATCGAGCAGAGTCCAATTACTTTCAAGGCTTTTCGGCTGCGAAACAGAGCACAACAGAGCGTGGCAACCGCGTCTCAGAAACTGAAAGACGGCGAAAGAATCTCGAACAGGAACATGCGAGTCGCTTCACCTTTATGGCCGAGACACGAAGCGGAGCCGAGCTCCGATGCATGGCGTTATAAATGAATAATATCAGAAACAGAAAATCCCCCAAGAATCGCTCCCTGGAGAGAATTTCTCCGCCGTCGGTTCCGCAAGCGCCGACGCGTGTGCCTTCCCCACAGGGGTCAGAAACTGAATCCGTTGCGCACGTCCCCGGCTCAGCAACTTCTCGAAGGAATCGGCGCGAGCCGTGCGCCATTGACGGAGCTCTCTGCTTCGTGCGTGTTCAGCTTCGCACGCGAGCTGAAGGGGAACGAAAGGAGGGGAGTGGGAACATGGGCCTTTCTCTTGGGGGCCCATTTCGATCCCTTCTTGGGTTCATTTTTTTTTATTTATGCTCTAATTGGGCTTTTTGTTCTGGCTGGGCTCGGTTGGGCTACATTTTCCGCAAGCTCAACGGGCCGAGATATTGAGATTGGGCATGGGCCCCACGGAATGACTCGGGCCGAAGTATTTAAATCATTTATATATTTTGATGTGTCGACAATCGTTTTGGGTGGTTCGCATGTTCATCGACTTCAGCACCTCTGGTGGTGTGTCGATGATGAATTTAGTATTTAACATGATTATTGTTTTCTTCATGACACTGAACCTTGTTTGTCAATGAATAAGGAGTCTCGGTTAGTCGTAAGCTTGTGTCTCAAATGCAATGGAAGAGGCTAATTTACATTGGTGATGCCATAAATGTGACCTTTTAGTATAGGATTAGTGGTGAAAGAGCTCTTATTAGAAAAGGATTGTTCCATAGTACTTAGGTGATGGTTGAGATTTTATGATAATCATTCTCATTGGGAGGATTGAATTATTCTTCAAATTAGGAATCAATTCGAAAAGCGGGTCATTGCCACTTTCTAATCAATCAATGATGGACCAATAACCTATCAAAAAGTCAGTATGATCGTAGTCCATTCATAGCGCATAGCTTTGCCCTTTTATTTTTATGCTCTTTATTTCTTGTGTTGACACTCAAAAAATTTTGGTTTTTTTTTTTTTTTTTTTTTTTTTTTAAATTTTATCATCCATTGCATTAGAAAATTAGGAATTGAATTTTACCTCTAAACAAAATTATCGATATTATCATAATTCAACATCCGCGTCACATTCAAGCACTAGGAACAATTTTCTTGAGTCGTGGGATCACCCTCTGCTGTCCCTTTCTCAGGCTGCGGATTGTTTCTACTGGAGGGAGAACCCTTCGGGCTGCTTCACAATTACAACTGCTTGGGAAACCATCAGGCGGAAGCGAAATAGCGTATTTTGGCATGACTTCATCTAGAATAATGATATAACGCCAAGGTATCAACTTAACATTTGGCTTATGGCTAAGGCCTCGTTTGGTTTAGCATTTCCAAGGGGCTTTCAGCCCCGAAAGCCCATTAGGAAAAAATTTAGGTGTTTGGTTCAGTATTTAGAGGTGCCATTGGCCAAATGTTAGCCTTTGAAATACTGAAAGTCCAAAGCAGGTCTACTATTCATCCGTTGACTTCTTCTTCTTCTTTTTAATACCGATCATCTTCCCCACACCCTCAGCCGCCGTTGATCGGCAACAGAGTTTCCTCGGATTTTTTTTTATTTTTTTTAAATAATAAAAACCATTTGCAAATGTTGGGTTCACCTTTTTTTTTTTGTCATTTTTATCTTTTGACAATCAATAGCCCAACTTTTTATCAATACACTAGAATGATCATTAATTAATGAAGATGATTAACACTACAACAATTTAAAAAATTATTTAAAGTTGAAAACAAACCTAAAAGAAACCTAGGCCAAAATTTGAGTTTTGCATCTAATCTATAATCAAATTCTTTTAATATAATTTTTAAATAAATTTACTAATATATATCTTTTACATTACTCTCAATATGAAAATGTAAAAAAGTTATATAGCCATTGTTTTTTTTTTTTTTTGCAATTTTAAAAATACTAAAACTAAAAAACTTAATTTGGTCACATTAAATGGCTTTTCAAATATATGTTTATCAAACAGTCTTGCATTTTCCTAAAGCACTTTTCAGTTATAGTTTACCAAACAGTTTAATATTTCGGAAAACCCATTTACCTCAAAGGTATTTGCATTCTCCCAAAGGCATTTTCTCAAAGCTGAACCAAATGGGTCCTAAGCGCAAATTGCCCACTCAAGCTATGTTATTGTCCCATGGTAGAATTGAGAGGAGATCCTGTGCCTTTTGCAATGGGATGCCTAACTCCATTGATCACTTATTTTTTGATTGCTCTGTCACGGTCGGAGTTGCTTTCTTTTGGGCGGCAAGATGCAATTTGCCTTGGCGGAACAGGTCTTGGGGAGAGAATCTCCGTTGGGTCACCTCCTTCTTGAAGGGTAAGGACTTCCTTAAATGCATTGCCCGCTTTTCATTTGGGGCTCTTTGCCACATTATCCGGAAGAATAGGAATAGCATACTTTTCAGAGATCAACCCCTTACTGTCCCGGCTATGAAGAATCACCTTCTTAAAGTGGTTAGGAATAGGGCTAGTACCTTCAGAAATGTTGAGGACAACTTCAAGAATAGAAGATTGCAAAGGAGTTGGGGCATTGATCCCATTATCGGTGACCCGTGATCGACTTTGGATTTGATCGTCGCTTCAACAAACAGAGTTGCTGTGGAGCCAACGTCTTTCTTCCTTCGCTGAGGGTTTGTATCTTGCCGGTTGTTCTTGCCGGTTGTTCTTGCCGTGCCTTTCTAGTTGTCTGTGTGTCTTTTTAAGGCGCTATCTTCCTTTTACATCACGGCATCCTTTCACTCTTTATGTTTGTTCATCTTGAGTGCAAGTTTTGGTGCCATGATCTTGTGTACATTTGGCTTCCCCTCAATTAAATTATTACCTTTTACCAAAAAAAAAAAAAAAACAATTTTCATTTAGTAATAACATGTTCACATTAAGTAAATTTCATAGGTTATATTGAAATTGGCCCGATATGCTAAATGGAATCAGACTTAAAAAAAAGAAGCAATGGCGTAAACTTATTGAAACATTCAAGATCAATCATATCTAATCTCGGTCAAGCCTATTGTTCCCTTGCTTTGGTAGAATGCCCCGAGTTCCAAAACTTTTTTAGGGTCATCTATATATATATATATATATATATATATATATATATATATATATATATATATATATATATATATATATATAATTAGGAAAGTTAATTTTTAAAAAAGTTGGAAAGCAATATTCCTTGGAGATCTTGAGAATCAATAGGGTACAAAAAATAAAAGAAAACCAATGAGAAAATGGATAGAAACAAGAGTCTCTCTCGCTCATATCCTCTTTATAAACACTTACACAAGCAATACGCATCAGTCTTATATATTTGGTACCCATGTATGTCTTAAAACTATTTCATTTGAACTATGAGAGGTAAAACATCAAGAATATTCCCTCCTAAGTAGGAAAGAAAAAATTTTACTCAAAAATTAGGGGGCCCTTCGAGTGAAAGGGTAGACTCCATTGCACCTAATAAAGAATATTTGAGAAATTGGTAGACCGATATAGTAACCATCTACACCAATAAAGGTGGAGGGGTGGGCGAAACACCCAATGCAAAGTCGATCTGTACTTTGCACAGTTCTCTCAACCGACTCATCAGCCTTATACCCTTGATTGAGAGACACTATCTCAACATCTCTCTCTCTCTCGTCCTCATTGCGCTGCCTTCCGTCCCAAGCCAATCATCCTCATCCCGTCGGTGGATCGCGATTGAGCTTTGCCACTGCGACTCCTCCGTCACGGCGTCATTCTTCCTCTGGGGTTCCTTCGTCATGTGACCAAGCCGTCGTCCGATTGCTGCCAAGTCTTCCAGTGATCAGACCAGACGGAGCTTCCCATCACCGGTGCTCCATCTCGTACCAGCGCCTCCTTTCCCCGTTCCTTGGTCCCCACCGTGGGCAGTTCTTGGCGCAAGGGCCACCGTCTTTGTCGTCCTTCCATCCAAGGCATAACTTTTAATTCGAATAGGTTAAACTTTACCCTTCATTATTATCTTGAATGTTCAAGATTAAAACTTCGTTATGCAAGATGGATTCATTAGGGTCACCCACATAAAGAACCAATCTTTACCTCAGTTCCATAAATTCATAATTCCATATTAAAGATTAAGTAGTTAATTTATTCTTTAATTTTTCATGATTTTGCTTAATTTCTTTAATTTTCATCCACTTCTCTCAGAACATCATGTCGTTACTGAGGTCCTCACATTACATAAATTCTATGTTTCAGTCAATTAAAAGAATAACTGGATATTACAATGAACTTGAAAATATAATCAAATCTGATCAATTCTATCACGGTCTTTTCTCGTCCCATTTCTCGACCCCACTCAGTTGATTAGAAGGAGTCGGGGTCAAAATGAAAATTCAAAATGGAGAATTGATTATCATATATTTTCGTGTTAATTATACTATATCCAAGTATATTACTGAAATTTAATATGTTCCACATTCCCTAAGAAGTGCGCAGTAATTTCTGGTACCCGAGACCATACTTTTTTGGGGTCAAACCGGCATGGTCGTCCGTTGGTTTCAATTTCCGCCCTCAATTGAAGCCCTAATTCTCTCATCCGCGACGAGTTAACCCCCTTTTACTCGCAGAACCGACGCCGGCCCTCGCCGGCCCGCCGCCAGCCGCCGCCGCCGTCTCGGCGCCGACTCCTCTTCGTCGCTCCACCGACTCCTGAAGGTGGCCCCCCTCTCTCTCTCCCTGGACTCCGTTTAAGCGTGAACAGTGTCGAGCGGAGATTGGGGCATGGTCGTTGCCTCGTCGGTCCGACTTGGAGATTCTTGTCGAATTTTTGGTTGGGGAGCTGCGATCGATAGGGATTGAATATCCGAAGGAGTTATCGCTAGATTTTCCTCACATGAGGCAAGAGATATAGGAAGATCTTGTCTTGTAGGATTTGATAGAGGGGCGTGCGCTATTCCACTTCAGGAAAATTCCATGATGGCTTCTCATATGTGGTGCTTATTATTATTTGTTTTTTTTGTTTTTTCGGGTTTTTGTTGCTGGATATTCAATATTAGTGGAAAATACAAGTGGATTTAAACAAGATTTGGGGAATTGTCTGGAATTCTTTGTGAAGAGCATTTCCTTGCCCTGTGAGGGCAGTGTGGGGATGGGGGCACGGCAGATTGCCCTGCAATGCATGGGTCGCTGGAGTGGCAGTGGTGGGGCAAACCTTCGCCCCGACACATTTATTGGCATTTATCTTCGTGTGGGTGGAAAGTGCTGACTGTGTTCGCCATTTCGACTGATTGGTGTATGTGAATCAAGGCTTTGACCTAGTGGCACTGTATCCTAATTGAGGTCTGAAGGGTCTTCTATCCTGTTCTTAGCTTCCCCCTTCCCAACCTGAGCTTGCAAAAAGGGTGTCTAATGGTCCTGACCTGGTGACTTCTGTTTTTGATTTGATGACTGTTATTTCCACCTTGCTTTGTTGCTTCCGTATTCATCTTCTCCAAAATGGGCATTCAGTATTCGAAACTTGATATGGTTTGTACATCGAATGTATCCTGCTGCAGATGAGTCTTGTGACGGATTCACCAGTGCATTCATCTAGCAGTGATGACTTCGCATCCTACCTCGATGCTCAGTTAGCTTCTGGTTCTACTGGTACATCTGGTTCATCCGCTGATGACGAAACTGACAACGAGAGTGATCATGAAAGCAAAAGGTATTGTCCAATGATAGTTTTGATGTCCGCAGTGAACATTTTATACCAATTTTAGAATGGTTATGTGGCATTGTCCAATTCTGGTGTCTATAGTTTTCTGGTCTTCTATCTGTAACTTTTGGATTTTATGTCTACACGAAATCAGCTCTCTTAATTTGAATGCGCAACCGTGTCAGAGTTCAATGATATTGGATCTTTTTCATCTTTTTGTTATACCTATATTTTATCAACAGGGCAGGTGCCTTGGCTTCCATTGAGTTTTAACTAACAAGTTTGTTGCCAGGATAAAGAGGCTCAAGGCAAAGAAACTGGAAATTTTAGAGGAACCTGAGGGGTCAACTTCACGTGAATATTCAGAACAAATTGTAGATTCAGAACAAATTATATGTAAGAAGTCCTCCAGACTAAATGTGTATCCATTTCAGTTTCTTTTATTCCTGTGACAATGGTCTCTAGAGGGTAGGAAATTCTTGATCTCAGCCTACTTAAGATACATCACACAATCATTAGTCGATTTCTAGTTCAAGAATTTTGTGAATGAGCTTCTGCCTTGAATGCGAAGCTTTGGTTGGTTCTGGAGGAAGAAATGTCCTTTACCTAGCTTTGTCTCAGGTGTAGGCTGTGCTTAGTTCATTTTTAATTTACATACAGGTGTCACTACTTTTGGCCTGTGACATAGGTGTATTAGCTTAACAATGTGGGTAATGTGTGTGGACGGCATCAAGCACAGCTCTTTCTTATTATTAACTTTAATCGTGCACAATGTTATGTAATGGAAAGATGCATTTACCTGGTTAGATATATGAAAACAGTAGGAAACTCTATATAGGAAAGTAGAAAGCCCACCAAAGATGGACTCTGCATCATATCAATCTCCCTCATTCATATAGATGTTTGGGTATTTTTTATGCCAAGGTCTAAAAAACTTGTTATGATTGACATTCTAAACAGGTTGATACTAGTAAATTGCTTCTAATTTAGAATGAGATGAGTCTGATGCTGTTCTTAGCTTAGGTATCTTAAGAAGGACGTAAAGACTTAGAAATTTTGTGATATAATGTATTAACTAGGACCTCTAATATGCTAGCTTACTATTGACTTGACAGTTGACACTTTCATTTACTTATAAGAAAAGTGGCTTGGCAACTTCATGTATGGGCCTGAAGAGTTGAGTTTAATAGGTCGCCTGAATTCGAATTATAATGATCGTGGAGATATGCTCACATGCTCTTGTGCGCATGAGCCCATACACAATTAAGGTGACCACATACATATAGATAAATAGAACATCGTTTGCTGAACTTGCAGCCTAATGACCTGTCAACATTATATTTAACTTTAGAATGCATTAATTGTAACCATGGGGAAGAACAGTGGAAGATTCTTCATCGTGGTGTAACTAGGAAGCTTGTTTTACCTTGTAAGTCCAATTTTTTGCTCTAGGAATGGCCATATGCTAAGTTCTGCAATCCTTCTTATTCATATGTAAAGGTTCTTAACTGCAGTCAGACAACCCAATTGGTGATTAAATAAGGGAGAGGATGAATGTCATGAGCTTGAGTGGTTTAGTTTGGCTTAACCTTTAGCATGATAGCTTAGTCTTTTATTTTGACACGTGATGGAATCCTTGACATGCTTAGTGGCACAATTGTGAAGTGGCAGCAGGGGAAGTATTGATTTTAGTTATCCAGTTTTTAACTGCTGACTCGAAACCCACAAGTCTGTGTTCAGCTCTAGTTTAAAATGACAGAATAATCTTAATTATGAGTTAGCAGTTGGTTTTTAGTCACTGATCCTCTTTCGCTGCTTTACTTTTATTTTCCTCTAGGATGACCAGATAAATATCGGGCATTTGCTAATGTGCAGAAACAACCATAAAGCAGGATTCCTGTTCACATCCTGGTTCTTTCGGGGGAATGTGCATGCGTTGTGGCAAATCCCTTGAAGAGAAATCAGGTGTAACATTTGGCTATATACATAAGGTAAGACATCATATCCTAAAGTCGAAAGCTTCCACCTTTTCGACATATCTTATATAGTTTATAAGTTTTGAGAGAGGTCGGAACGGGGTGAAGAAGGGAGGGTTCCTGAACTGTTTGGTAACTAGTGATTTTGAGGAGTGTTTTGCTTGTAATATATCTTTCTTTCCTTTTAGGAAATGAATGAACAATGATAAGTTGTGGCTTAATTTCAATCGGTTCTCATTCTAAATGGAAAAGTAGCTCTTTAATCCCTAACACGTGTCTCGTTTGCTTTGTGAATTTAGTTAAAACATGAAATTTATGTTTTACTGATTGCCATGTCCTATTCTGGATTCAGCAATTCAGCAATTTCTTTATTTTCCATATTAGCTAATGTGGATGCCATCTAGTGGTGATTCTTTTCCATTAGAGGATCAAAGGAGCAGACTTGTGTCAGACTAGCATAAGTCCAGCACCTTGGAAGCTATTTTATATGCAAGAAGTTTCTGTTTTGCCATTGTCAGACAGTATGGTCCAAGATGGAAACGTATGTATCAATTAGAGTTGTAAAATCATCTTGAATCATGGATCAAGATGTTCATTTCTCTGAAATGGCTCAGGGGATGACCATTACATTCTCTTTTCTGCAGAAGGAAATCTTTGATTTTTGGTTTGTCATTTATGTTTAGCTTTTACCATTTTTATTTTAGATGGATATGATGTATTAGTACTTGTATATGCAGGGTTTATGGCTTGCTAATGATGAGATTGCTTGATTGTGGAAGACCGATATGAAAAATTTACTACGTTACAAAAAGCTTTACTTGATCCTTGACTTAGATCATACACTCCTTAATTCAACTTCGCTTGCCCATATTAGTTCAGAGGAGGAACACCTGAGAGGCAAAGTAGATTCTCGGGAAGTTATACCCTTTCGTGCCAGTTTGGATTCTGTTTGGCCTGTGAATTTTTGTTTTATGTGGTGCCACAAGCCATATTACAAGTTTCCTTGTCTTATTTTCTTGTTTATATACTGGGCACATTTCTAAGTCCTGGTTCTTGTCTTGATTGTCGGATTTAATATTAAATTTAATGGGCAGATGTCTCTAAAGGCAGCCTCTTCATCTTGGAGCATATGCATACAATGACCAAGTTGAGACCCTTTGTGCGGACCTTCTTAAAGGAAACTAGTGAAATGTTCGAGATGTATATATACACAATGGGCGATCGAACCTACGCCCTGGAAATGGCTAAGCTACTTGACCCCAAAAGAGTGTACTTCCATGAAAGAGTGATCTCCCGAGATGATGGTACCCAAAGACACCAAAAAGGACTTGATGTGGTGCTGGGCCAAGAAAGTTATGTACTGATATTAGATGATACAGAGAAGGTAAATGGATTTCAAAATAACTCCCAAACAGATTCTTACATGGTTGCTCTCGAAGTTTTTTGTTTTTGTTATTATTATTTTTTTTTTATTTTAATGAAGGCGATCATGATTTGTCTTTTAAATTCCCCAAGGTAAATTTTGGATGTGGTTTTCACACTATTAGTGTTTGGTTTTGTTTTGCTTGTCTATTATCCTTTTCTTTCTGTCAGGAGTTTAATATTAGTCTGTGTTTTCATTTTTGGGATCGGGTTGCATGAGAATTATTGTTCAGTTATGTTGTGCTTCCCCTTCTTCTTCTTTTTTTTTTTTTTTTTTTTTTTTTGGGGTGGTTGGGTTTGAAAATTTCGCATAAATGTGGTTGGCTGTATGAAGAATGATTCCACTGCTCTACTACTTTTCTGTAAATTTAGCAATGCTTATGCTTTCAGGTGTTTTTGTTCTATCAAGAAATCAAAGAATATACCTACAACATGTCACAATCCCATGTTTCATGCTGTATTGGCTGTCTCTGATTTGATTGAAGTTTTAAATCCTGAATTAAACGTGGGGTTCTCAATTAGTTTTTGGCTTCAATAAATGACATGTCATTGGCTTTTTATGCCCCGAACACCATGTGGATTTTGAAGTAAAAAGCCATATTTCGGAAGCAGGAAATTTAGCTAGGTAGAGGAGTATTTGTTCCTTCTGACGGAATCTCTTTATAGTTATTTTGAGTTACCCTTTTAAATATATGAATTCTCCTGTTATTTTAGGCATGGACAAAGCACCAGGACAATTTGATACTGATGGAAAGATATCATTACTTTGCTTCAAGCTGTCAACAATTTGGATTCTCTTGTAGATCACTTTCTGAGATGGAGACAGATGAAAGCGAGGGTGATGGAGCCCTTGCCACTGTTAATGGAGTCCTCAAACGGGTCCATACCATATTTTTTCATGTATGCTCCCTTCTCTAACTGTATAAGAACTTTGTAACCTTAGTCCTCAAACGAGTTATTATCTATGTAAGTTAACAAAAAACACAATTAAACATTGATAAGTTGCTCAAGTGAGAGTTGATAACCCAAAACTAGTTGGTCATTTTATCTAATAGAAGTGGGTAAGTGAATCTTATTTAGGTTGGTAATTTCATATGAGATTATTAAAATATTTGAAGCATCATGAGTTATGGAAATGAAATTTGATAATTTGCAAATTACTTAAAAGGTTCATAATTTTATAAAAATATTGATAACTAGTTAACAAGGTATTCGAAAAAGTTATTGTCCGTCATTTTTTACCCTGATTAACACAAATTAAAATTTAATGGCATGGAAAAGATCCTCCAATTTAGCCATGAAGCGTGGATTTCTACAATAAATATAGCAATTTCTTGATTTAGCCTTTTAAAATGGGTTTCTATAAGTACATTTTTTGGTGGATGAAGTGGGATCGCATGCAAATTAAATTTGCAGTACTTAGATTTTTTTGTCTTATTAGTAATGGTTAATATCCTAAAAACCCCAAACTGGGGTACATTGCAATAAATTTACCTCAAATTAATTTTTTGACGGCAAAAAACTCAAAACTAGTACACATGTGATAGATTTATCAAAAACTATTTCTTTTACCATAAAAAAACCCAAATGAATTTTTTTACCATCAAAAATCCTAAACTGGTATGTTTGTAATAAATTTACCTTCGATTAATTTTCGTCAAATTTTACCACTAAATTAGTTGATGTGGATGACACATTGTGACATAGTATGATGATGTGGCAAGTCAATGTAGGGTAAATATAATCTGTGACAAATTTAACGATATTTTTTTGATAAATTTAATGGCACAACCGTGATAAATTTGAGATTTTTCTTTACATTAATCTTGTGGATTTTCACGTAGACTTAGCACATTACCCTATGTGTCATCCACGTGAGCAAATTAATGGTAAAATTTGATGGAAGTTAACAGAGGTTAAATTTGTCACAGGTATACAAATTTAGGTTTTTTCGTAGTCAAAAAGTTAATTTGGGATAAATTTATCGTGGATGTATTAATTTGAGATTTTTAATGGTAAAAAATTAGTTTTAAGTAAATTTATCACGGGTGTATCAGTTTGGAATATTTGATAATTAAAAAATTAGTTTTGGATAGATTTGTCATCAATTCAGGATAAATTTGTCATCGATTTGGAGATTTTTAATGTATTAACCCTATTGGTACCGTTTGTGGGTGAACATATATATCAGGTATATTTCCTTTGACACCCTCTCCTATTTTCAATTGCAAACACAATTATTGGTGAAAGAAGTCAGCACGCATGTAAGCAGAATTCGTTCCTTTCTTGTGCTTTAGGTAAAGTGGTGCGCGCGCGGGGCCCCGCCTCTGTCTCCACTCGACTGCCATTCCCTGAAGCAAAAGCCCCACTAATATTTAATGTCTCCAACGCTCGCATATGTGTCTTTGAGGAATTAAAGTTTGATCTCGACTCATACGCATACCTTTGATTCCGCCTGGAGTTTCTCCATTTCTTTGGGGCTTACATTCTTTCACCACAATGGCTACGGACGATAACGACAACCGTCAATCTCCAAAGTGGGTCGTCAAAATCAAGAATCGCCTCGACGGAGGGCTCGCTCTGGATGCGAAGAGTACATGGACCATCGGTGAAGTCCCTGGGAAGTGGAGTCGTGTTCACGATTCCGCATTCCATCGAGAAATGGTGAGTATCGGTCCCGTCCACGTATATCATCACTACGGACTCTTTCATGGCTATCCCTCATTCGTTAACGATCTCAAGATGCGGTTTCTATTCCGCCTTCTGGGAGGCAAGTTGGAGCGGGGGGGAAGGGACGGAGATGTGTCGAGGACAACCGAGGGGCAGAGAGAGTCCGATGGCTGCGAACGTGATGAACACGATGATGGCGGTGGGATGGTGAATGCCATGCTTTTGGATGACCTTGCGGAAGCCATGCAGATATTGGAGCAAAAAACGAGGGCCTGCTATTCTAAAAGTTTTGATATCCCAAGCAGCGAGGGATTCGTGGAGATGATGGTGGTTGATGGTTGCTTCGTGGTTGAACTATTGCGCCTTTACCACCAGCGTTTCAACCCCCAGGTAGTGCCGTATTTAAATATTAAACAATGTCCTCCATTTATTAGATTTTAACCTTTTTTTTGAGTGAATTAATTGTAGTCTATGACTCTATCTACAACTTCTTGTCTTGTCCACCGATCCAAAAGAATTTTCCATTAGGAAGGGCATGAATGATAATCATTATAGCCATAAATTAATTTCTGGAAGAGAAATAGATTTTTCTATTTCTATTTCTAGATGAGTTTCTAAAGAAAAATACATGGTTGATAATGATACAAAATTTATACTCTAAAAATAAAAATTCGTTTGATAACGATATAAAATTTCTCTATTTTGGACGACGGCGACCGATAGCCGACGACGGGTGGTGGTGATGGCGGCCGGCGACTAGGGTGGCAACGATCGACGGAAGGTGGCTGGCAACTAGCAGTGGCCAACGGCGAACGACAGACGGTGGTCGATGGCAACGAATGGATGACCGGTTCATAACAGGACGAACGATGAGAATAATTTTTATTTCTCATTTTTGTTCAAGAAATAGAAAAGTAAATGTTTTACTTCTGATTTCTATTCCAAACCTATTTCTAAAACAAAAATCTATTTTAGAAATAAAAAAAATGAAATAATTTTATCAAACGAATTTTTATTTCGAAACAAGTCAAGTAAAAAAATTGTTTCCGAAACAGAAATTTTGGTTTGTCATGTTAAGTTAGGCATTAATCTAACTTCCATTACCCTTTAGCTTACATCATTGGTCGTTTTTGCTTGCAGTCACCTGGGGTGGCAACTGAGTACGATCCGATTTTCACCAACCCCGGGACTCTAACAGCCCTTCGACGCGACCTTCTACTGCTTGAGAACCAACTACCTTTCTTCGTTCTTGAGAAACAGTACGAGCTAATCAACAAGAAGAACAAGATCGATCATCAACAAGCTGTGCCGCTGGAAGTACTCGCAGTCACCTTCTTCGACCCGCTGTTGCCCCAGCACAATGCTGCATCTAAGTTGGACACCAACAAACCCAAGGCTCATCTGCTCGATGTTTTCCGCTCTACCTTCCTCAAATCGGTGAGTGAGAAAGTCCTCAAGAAGGGAAAGAGTGAAGTCGAGTCGCGGTTGAATCCCAATGGCAGTATGAGGGGCCTTGTCCGACACTTCGCATCGGAGCTCCAAGAGGCGGGCATGCAATTCAAGAAGTGGAAGGGTCACGACTTACTGGACATTGAGTTCGATCACAACACCCTACGGGTCCCTCAGTTGTCCATCAACGACAATACCATCTCTCTCCTTTTGAATTTCGTTGTATACGAAATGAGTGTCCAACACCCCGAGCCCTTCTTCACGAATTATCTGATGTTCTGGGACAGTTTGGTCAATAGCCCCGGGGACATTCAGATTTTCCGCAAGCACGGAATCATCATTCACCTGGGAAGTGAAAAGGAGGTGGCGGACCTGTTTATGAAGTGTAGAGAGCTCATTTACGATCTCGATCTGGGCTACTTGTACGACGAAATCAAGGAGGTGAATGAGTATTGCGAGCAGTACTACGAAAGCAAGTACAGCGTCTGGTGGAGAAGCCTCATCCGCGAACGTTTCAGTAGTCCGTGGACATGCCTCTCTCTCTTTGCTGCCATTATCCTCTTGCTGCTTACCCTCCTCCAGACGTTTTACACGGTGTACGCTTACTATCGGCCGCATTAAGCTTTGTGCCTGTCATTCTATGACAGCAGGTGTTATTAGCTAATAATGGCTTTTTGCATTTGATGTCCTGTATCTGTCTCCGTCTTGGTTGCGTAGTGGCTTTACTTGATGGAAATTGTATTGTTGCTAAATTTGAAAATTTCAGATTGTTTTGGTGTCGTTTTCAATTTGGAACTTTTTCTTGTGCATAATTTGGTTCAATGGGCATGAAAGATATGCATTTGGGATTTCTCTCAGCAGTGGGTATGACACTAAAAACATTTTGTGTGCAGGTGGTGCGAGGTTGGCCTTGCCCTAGTCTGGTGAGGCTGAGCCTCGTTGATGGATGGGCAAGGCTCTCCTCGTAATCCTCGCCCAACTATCGGCAAGGCTCGGCCTCGCCCAAATATAATGAGGCCAAGGCTCACTTTGGCTTGACGAGGCCGAGGCTCTGGTGAGCTCACTAGCAACTGGCCACAAAGAAGGAGGAAGAAGAAAAAGAAAGAGAAAAGAGAAAAATATAGTAAAAGTATTAAAATTTTAAAAAAAAAAATAAAAAAATTTAAGAATCCTATCAACCACATTTCTATTTCGAGAATAAAAAATTTGTGTAGTTATTAAACGCATTCTTTTGTTCAGAAATTGTTCCCACAAACAGAATAAAAAAAAATCATTCATGATAAAAAATTATTCTAATGAACAAAATAATTACTAAACGCACACTACATCTCCATTTATACCTTTTTCATGCTCCCCTTCAATCTTGGGCGGTGTGTCGATGATGAATTTTGTATTTAACACAATTATTGTTTTCTTCATGGCACCGAACCTTGTTTGTCAATGACTGTGGAGTCTCAGTTCGTCATAAGCTTGTGACTCAAATGCAACGGGGGAGGCTAATTTACACTGGACATGCCATAAATGTGATCTTTAAGTATAGGATTAGTGGTAAAAGAGCTCTTATAGGAAAAGCATTATTCCCTATATTTAGGCGATGGTGGAGATTTTATGATAATCATTATCATTGAAGGGATTAAATTATTCTTCAAATACCGAATCAGTTGGAAAGGCGGGTCATTGCCACTTTTGGATCAACCAATGACGGACCAATAACCTATCAAAAAGTCAGTCTGATCTTAGTCGATTAGTTACGCATTGCTTTGCCCTTTTATTTTTATGCTCCTTATTTCTTGTGTTGACGCTCAGAAATTTTTGGTTTTTTTAGTTTTACCATCCACTAAGTGAGAAAATTAGGAATTGAATTTTACCTCTAAACGAAGTTATCAATATTATCATAATTCAATATCCGCATCGCATTCAGGCGCTAGAAACAATTTTCATTTAGTAATAAAATATCCACATTAAATAAATTTCACAAGTTATATGGAAATTGACCTAATATGCTAAAGGGACTTGGACTTAAGAAAAAAAAGCAATGCCGTAAACTTATTGAAACCTTCAAGAGTTCCCTCACTTTGGCAAAATGCCTCAAGTTCTAAATTTTTTTAGGGTCAAACCCGAGTTATATATATATTTTTGAGTCGAACTTGAGTTCTAAATTAGGAAAGTGAATTTTTAAAAATGTTGGAAAGCAATATTACATAGAGATCTTGAGAATGGAGTTGGGGAGAAAAAAATTATACTTTAGAATTAGGGAGCCCTTCAGGTGGGAGGGAAGACTCCATAGCATCAAATAAGGGGTGTTTGAGGAATTGGTAGACTAATATAGTAGCCGAACCCGCGGATGAAGGTGGAGGGTTGGGTAAAACCCTACTACAAGGTCAACCTGTGTACTTCACATAGTATCTCTCAACCCACTTGTCGACCTTATATCACACTCTCTCTCTCTCTCTCGTGTCCTCATTGCGCTACCTTCCATCCCAAGCCAATCATCCTCATCCCGTCAGTGGAGGGAGGACTATTGGGTCAAGATCGCGATTGAGCTTCGCCACTGCTGAATCCTCTGTCACGGTGTCATTCTTCCTCTGGGGTTTCCGTCGTCGTGCGACCCAACTGTCGTCCGGTTACTGCCAAGTCTTCCAGTGATCAGACCAGCCGGAGCTTCGCATTACCGGTGCTCCATCTTGTACCGGCACCTCCTTTCCCCGTTCCTTGGTCCCCACCGTGGGCGGTTCTCGGCGCGAGGGCATCAGCAGTATCCCCGTTGCTGAAGGATACCCATCAGCAAGCCTCATTCCGGGCCATCTTTGTCGTCCTTCCATCCAAGGCATAACTTTTAATCCGAATAAGTTAAACTTTACACAGGATTATTATCTTGAATGTTCCAGATTAAAACTTCGTTATGCAAGATAGATTCATTAGGGTCACCCGCATAAAGAACCCATCTTTAAGTCGAAAATCCAATCTTTACCTCGATTTGAGAAATTCATAACATCAATTGAATTTTCATTCCAAATTAGAGATTAAGTATTTAATTTATTCTTTATTTATTCTTGATTTTACTTAAGTTCTTTAATTTTTAGGGCTAATACCCTAAAAACCCCAAACTACTACACTTGTGACAAATTTACCCCAAACTATTTTTTTTTACCATGAAAAACCCCAAACCTGGTATATACCTGACAAATTTACCCCGACTGACTATAAAAACCCTAAATTTGTACATTTATGACAAATTTACCCTAAACTAATTTATTCGATTGCAAAAAAACCCCCCAAATGGTAAATTTATGACAAATATACACTCTACTAAATTGGATTAATACTACAAAAAAATACAAAAATTATAAACTGTAACAAACGGAGTGTAAAATCTTAAATTTGTATACTAGTCATTTAACTTAATAATTTGATAATAAAATTTAACGAAAACTAACATAGGGTAAATTTGTCACAAGTGTATTAGTTTGGGGTAAATTTATCAAAGGTATATCAGTTTGGAGTTTTTTGGTGGTCAAAAAAATAGTTTTGGGTAAATTTGTCACAAGTGTACCAGTTTGGGATTTTTCAGGATATTAACCCTAATTTTTATTCACTTCGCTTGGAACATCATGTCACTATCAAGGGTCCCTACATAAGTCCCGTGTTTTAGTCAATTAAAGGAATGACTTGATAACGCAATAAATTTGAAAATATCATCGAATGTGGTCAAAGCTACCACGGTCTTTCCTTATCCCATTTCTTGACCCCACTCGGTTGATTGAAAGGAGTTAGGATGAAAATGAAAATTCAAGATGGAAAATTGATTATCATATACTTTCGTGTTAATTATACCATATCCAAGTACATTACTGAAATTTAATATGTTCCCCATTCCCTAAGAAGTGCGCAGTAATTTCTGGAACCCGAGACCATACTTTTTTGGGGTCAAACCGGTATCGTCGTTCGTTGGTTTCAATTTCCGCCCTCAATTGAAGCCCTAATTCTCTCATCTGCGACGAGTTAACCCCCTTTTGCTCGCAGAACCGACGCCGGACCTCGCCGGCGCGCCGCCCGCCGCCGCCGCCGCCGCCGCCGTCTCAGCGCTGACTCCTCTACGTCGCACCACCGACTCCTGAAGGTGCTCCCCACTCTCTCTCCCTGAACTCCGTTTAAGCGTGAACAGTGCCGAGCGGACAGTGAGGCATGGTCGTTGCCTCGTCGGTCCGACTTGGAGATTCTTGTCGAATTTTTGGGTGGGGAGCTGCGATCGATAGGGATTGAATATCCGAAGGAGTTATCGCTAGATTTTCCTCTCATGAAGCTAGATGTATAGGAAGATCTTGTCTTATAGGATTTGATGGAGGGGCGTGCGCTATTCCACTTCAGGAAAATTCTATGATGGCTTCTCATATGTGGTGTTGGTTTTTTTTGTTTTCTCGGGTTTTTGTTGCTGGATATTCAATTTTAGTGGAAAATGCAAGTGGATTTAAACAAGATTTGGGGAATTGTCTGTGATTCTTTGTGAGGGAGCATTTCCTTGCCCTGTGAGGGCGGTGTGGGGATGGGGGCGGGGTGGCGTGGGGCAGATTGCCCTGCACTGCACAGGTCGCAGGGGTGGCGGTGGCAGGGCAAACCTTCGCCCCGACACATTTATTGGCATTTATCTTCATGTGTGTGGAAAGTGCTGACTGTGTTCGCCATTTTGACTAATTGGTGCATATGGATCAAGGCTTTGACCTAGTGGCAGTGCATCCTAATCGAGGTCTGAAGGGTCTTCTATCCCATTCTCAGCTTCCCCCTTCCCAACCTGAGCTTGCAAAAAGGGTGTCTAATGGTCCTGACCTGGTGACTTCTGTTTTTGATTCGATGACTGTTATTTCCACCTTGCTTTGTTGCTTCCGTATTCATCTTCTCCAAAATGGGCATTCAGTATTCGAAATTTGATATGGTTATATCCTGCTTCAGATGAGTCTTGTGACGGATTCACCAGTGCATTCATCTAGCAGTGATGACTTCGCATCCTACCTCGATGCTCAGTTAGCTTCTGGTTCTACTGGTACATCTGGTTCATCGGCTGATGACGAAACTGACAACGAGAGTGATCATGAAAGCAAAAGGTATTGTCCGATGATAGTTTTGATGTCTGCAGTGAACAGGTTGTACCAATTTTAGAATGGCTATGTGGCATTGTCCAATTCTGGCGTCTATAGTTTTCTGGTCTTCTATCTGTAACGTTTGGATTTTATGTCTACACGAAATCAGCTCTCTAAATTTGAATGCGCAACTGTGTCAGAGTTCAATGATATTGGATCTTTTTCATCTTTTTGTTATACCTATATTTTATCGACAGGGCAGGTGCCTTGGTTTCCATCGAGTTTTAACTAACAAATTCATTGCCAGGATAAAGAGGCACAAGGCAGAGAAACTGGAAATTTTGGAGGAATCTGAGGGGTCAACTTCACGTGAATATTCAAAACAAATTGTAGATTCAGAACAAATTGTAGGTAAGAAGTCCTCCAGACTAAATATGTATCCATTTCAGTTTCTTTTATTCCTGTGACAATGGTCTCTAGAGGGTAGGAAATTCTTGATCTCAGCCTACTTAAGATACATCACACAATCATTAGTTGATTTTTAGTTAAAGAATTTTGTGAATGAGCTTCTGCCTTGAATGCTAAGCTTTGGTTGGTTCTGGAGGAAGAAATGTCCTTTACCTAGCTTTGTCTCAGGTGTAAGCTGTGATTAGTTCATTTTTAATTTACATACAGGTGTCACTACTTTTGGCCTGTGACATAGGTGTATTAGCTTAACAATGTGGATAATGTGTGTGGATGGTATCAAGCACAGCTCTTTCTTATTGTTAACTTTAATCATGCACATTCTTATGTAATGGAAAGATGCATTTACCTGGTTAGATATATGAAAACATTAGGAAACTCTATATAGGAAAGTAGAAAGCCCACCAAAGATGGACTCTGCATGCAGCTCTTGCAGAACAACCTTTACCACATCAATCTCCCTCATCCAAATGGATGTTTGGGTACTTTTTATGCCAAGGTCTAAAAAACTTGTTATGATTGACATTCTGAACGGGTTGATACTAGTAAATTGCTTCTAATTTAGAATGAGATGAGTCTGATGCTGTTCTTAGCTTAGGTATCTTAAGGACGTAAAGAGTTAGAGATTTCGTGATGTAATGTATTAGCTAGGGCCTGTTGTATGCTAACTTACTATTGACTCAATGGTTTGACACTTTGATTTACTTATAAGAAAAGTGGCTTGGCAATTTCATGTATGGGCCTGAAGAGTTAAGTTTAATAGGTCGCCTGAATTCAAATTATAATGATTGTGGAGATATGCTCACATGCTCTTGTGCGCATGAGCCCATCCACAATTAAGGTGACCACATACATATAGATGAATAGAACATTGTTTGCTGAACTTGCAGCCTAATGACCTGTCAACATTATATTTCTGTTAACTTTAGAATGCGTTAATTGTAACCACGGGGAAGAACAGTGGAAGATTCTTCATCGTGGTGTAACTAGGAAGCTTGTTTTACCTTGTAAGTCCAATTTTTTGCTCTAGGAATGGCCATATGCTAAGTTCTGCAATCCTTGTTATTCATATGTAAAGGTTCTTAACTGTACTCAGACAACCCAATTGGTGATCAAATAAGGTAGAGAATGAATGTCATGAGCTTGAGTGGTTTATATTGGCTTAACCTTTGGCATGATGGCTTATTCTTTTATTTTGACATGTGATGGAATCTTTGACATGCTTAGTGGCACAATTGTGAAGTGGCAGTGGGGGAAGTTTTGATTTTAGTTATCCAGTTTTTAACTGCTGATTCAAATCCCACAAGTCTGTGTTCAGCTCTAGTTTAAAATGACAGAATGATCTTAATTATAAGTTAGCAGTTGGTTTTTAGTCACTGATCCTCTTTCGCTGCTTTACTTTTATTTTCCTCTAGGATGACCAGATAATATCGGGCATTTGCTAATGTGCAGAAACGACCATCAAGCAGGATTCCTGTTCACATCCTGGTTCTTTCGGGGGAATGTGCATGCGTTGTGGCAAATCCCTTGAAGAGAAATCAGGTGTAACATTTGGCTATATACATAAGGTAAGACATCATATCCTAAAGTCGAAAGCTTCCGCCTTTTCGACATATCTTATATAGTTTATAAGTTTTGAGAGAGGTCGGAATGGGGTGAAGAAGGGGGGGTTCCTGAACTGTTTGGTAACTAGTGATTTTGAGCAGTGTTTTGCTTGTAATAGTTCTTTCTTTCCTTTTAGGAAATGAATGAACAATGATCAGCTGTGGCTTAATTTCAATCGGTTCTCGTTCTAAATGGAAAGGAAGCTCTTTAATCCCTTACATGTGTCTCGTTTGCTTTGTAAATTTAGTTAAACATGAAATTTATGTTTTACTGATTGCCATGTCCCATTCTGGATGGGCCCTCTTAGGACTAGCATTCAGCAATTTCTTTATTTTCCATATTAGCTAATGTGGATGCCATCTAGGGGTGATTCTTTTCCATTAGAGGATCAAAGGAGCAGACTTATGTCAGACTAGCATAAGTCCAGCACCTCGGAAGCTATTTTATATGCTAGAAGTTTCTGTTTTGCCATTGGTGGACAGTAGAGTCCAAGATGGAAAAGTATACATCAATTAGAGTTGTAAAATAATCTTGAATTGTGGATCAAGATATTCATTTCTCTGAAATGGCTCAGGGGATGACCATTGCATTCTCTTTTCTGCAGAAGGAAATGTTTGATTTTTGGTTTGTCATTTATGTTTAGCTTTTACCATTTTTATTTTAGATGGATATAATGTATTAGTACTTGTATATGCAGGGTTTATGGCTTGCTAATGATGAGATTGCTCGATTGCGGAAGACAGATATGAAAAATTTGCTACGTTACAAAAAGCTTTACTTGATCCTTGACTTAGATCATACACTCCTTAATTCAACTTCGCTTGCCCATACTAGTTCAGATGAGGAACACCTGAGAGGCAAAGTAGATTCTCGGGAAGGTATACCCTTTCGTGCCAGTTTGGATTCTGTTTGGACTGTGAATTTTCGTTTTATGTGGTGCCATGAACCGTATTACAAGTTTCCTTGTCTTATTTTCTTGTTTATATACTGGGCACATTTCTAAGTCCTGGTTCTTGTCTTGATTGTCGGATTTAATATTAAATTTAATGGGCAGACGTCTCTAAAGGCAGCCTCTTCATCTTGGAGCATATGCATACGATGACCAAGTTGAGACCCTTTGTGCGGACCTTCTTAAAGGAAGCTAGTGAAATGTTCGAGATGTATATATACACAATGACCGCCCTCGCCTCAGTCTCTACGGCCGCCCTTGCCTCGGTCTCTACTCTTTCTCTGGCGCCTCAGTCTCTACTCTTTCTCTGCAGTTTCTCACCGTCGCTGGCGGCCTCGTCTCTCCTCCCTCGCCCTCGCTTCCATCCGACACGCGTTGACCGTGTGTCCGTGTCCGTGTGTCCGAGCGTATCCAAGTCCGACACGTGTCAGACACGACATGGGAAAAAAGTGAGGTGAGGAAAGGGTTGTGAGGTCGTGCGGCGAGGGGAAAAAAGTGTTTCGGTAGCTAGGGTTTGGGTGAAGCGAGTCAGTGACAGCCTCAGTGAACACTCGACTGCCATTCCCCGAAGCAAAAGCCCCACTAATATTTAATGTCTCCAACGCTTGCATATGTGTCTTGAGGAATTAAAGTTTCATCTCGACTCATATGCATACCTTTGATTCCGCCTGGAGTTTCTCCATTTCTTTGGGGCTTACATTCTTTCACCACAATGGCTACGGGCGATAACGACAACCATCAATCTCCAGCGTGGGTCGTCGAAATCAAGAATCACCTCGACAGAGGGCTCGCTCCTGATGCGAAGAGTAAATGGACCATCGGTGAAGTCCCTGCGAAGTGGAGACGTGTTCACGATTCCGCATTCCTTGGAGAAATGGTAGATATCGGTCCCTTCAACATGTATGATCGCTATAGCGATCTCAAGATGCGGTTTCTATTCCGCCTTCTGGGAGGCAAGTTGGAGCGGGGGGGAAGGGACGGAGATGTGTCGAGGACAACCGAGGGGCAGAGAGAGTCCGATGGCTGCGAACGTGATGAACACGATGATGGCGGTGGGATGGTGAATGCCATGCTTTTGGATGACCTTGCGGAAGCCATGCAGATATTGGAGCAAAAAACGAGGGCCTGCTATTCCAAAAGTTTTGATGGCTTAGGCAGCGAGGGATTCGTGGAGATGATGGTGGTTAATGGTTGCTTCGTGGTTGAACTATTGCGCCTTTACCACCAGCGTTTCAACCCCCAGGTAGTGCCGTATTTAAATATTAAACAATGTCCTTCATTTATTAGATTTTAACTTTTTTGAGTAAATTATTTGTGGTCTATGACTCTATCTACAACTTCTTGCCTTGTCCACCGATCCAAAAGAATTTTCCGTTAGAAGAGTGGGATAACCATTCTAGCCAGAAATTAATTTCTGGAAGAGAAATAGATTTTTTTTATTTCTATTTCTAAATGAGTTTCTAAGCAAAAATGCATGGTTGATAATGATACAAAATTTCTACTCTAAAAATAGAAATCCGTTTGATAACGACATAAATTTTTTTCATTTCGGACGGTGGCGACCGATAGCCAGCAATCGGTGGTGGTGATGGCGGCCAGCGACCGTGGTGGCAACGATCGATAGAAGGTGGCCGGCAACTAGCAGTGGCCAGCGGCGAACGGCAGACGGTGGTCAATGGCAACGAATGGATGACCAGGTTCATAATAAGACGAACGATGAGAATAATTTTTATTTCTCATTTCTGTTCCAGAAATAAAAAAGTAAATTTTTTATTTTTGATTTTTATTCCAAACCTATTTTTAAAACAAAAGTCTATTTTAGAAATAGAAAAATGAAATAATTTTATCAATAGGATTTCTATTTCAAAACAAGTTTGGAGTAGAAAAATTGTTTCGAAACAGAAATTTTGGTTTGTCATGCATCCCTTAAAATGCAGGCCAAGTTAGGCATCGATCTAACTTCCGTTACCCTTTAGCTTACATCATTGGTCGTTTTTGCTTGCAGTCACCTGGGGTGGCAACTGAGTACGATCCGATTTTCACCAACCCCCGGACTCTAACAGCCCTTCGACGCGACCTCCTACTGCTTGAGAACCAACTACCTTTCTTCGTTCTTGAGAAACTGTACGAGCTAATCAACAAGAATAACAAGATTGATCATCAACACGCTGTGCTGCTGGAAGTACTCGCAGTCACCTTCTTCGACCCGCTGTTGCCCCAGCACAATGCTGCATCTAAGTTGGACACCAACAAACCCAAGGCTCATCATCTGCTCGATGTTTTCCGCTCTACCTTCCTCAAATCGGTGAGTGAGAAAGTCCTCAAGAAGGGAAAGAGTGAAGTCGAGTCGCGGTTGAATCCCAATGGCAGTATGAGGGGCCTTATCCGACACTTCGCATCGGAGCTCCAAGAGGCGGGCATGCAATACAAGAAGCGGAAGGGTCACGACTTACTGGACATCGAGTTCGATCACAACACCCTACGGGTCCCTCAGTTGTCCATCGACGACAATACCATCTCTCTCCTTTTGAATTTCGTTGTGTACGAAATGACCGTCCAACACCCCGAGCCCTTCTTCACGAATTATCTAATGTTCTGGAACAGTTTGGTCAATAGCCCCAGGGACATTCAAATTTTCTGCAAGCACGGGATCATCTTTCACCTGGGAAGCGAAAAGGAGGTGTCGGAACTGTTTGTGAAGTGTAGAGAGCTCATTTACGATCTCGATCTGGGCTACTTGTACAACGAAATCAAGGAGGTGAATGAGTATTGCGAGCAGTACTCCGAAAGCAAGTACAGGGTCTGGTGGAGAAGCCTCATCCGCGAACGTTTCAGTAGTCCGTGGACATGCCTCTCTCTCTTTGCTGCCATTATCCTCTTGCTGCTTACCCTCCTCCAGACGTTTTACACGGTGTACGCTTACTATCGACCGCATTAAGCTTTGTGCCTGTCATTCTATGACAGCAGGTGTTATTAGCTAATGGCTTTCTTTTTGCATTTGATGTCCAGTATTTGTCTCCGTCTTGGTTGCGTTGTGGCTTTACTTGATGGAAATTGTATTGTTGCTAAATTTGAAAATTTCAGATTGGTGTGGTGTTGAATTCAATTTGGAACTTTTTCTTGTGCATAATTTGGTTCAATGGGCATGAAAGATATGTATTTGGGATTTCTCTAAGCAGTGGGTAGGACACTGAAAACATTTTGTGTGCAGGTGGTGCGAGGTTGGCCTCACCCTGGCCTGGTGAGGCCGAGCCTCGTTGATGGATGGGCAAGGCTCTCCTCATAATCCTCGCCCAACCATTGGCAAGGCTCAGCCTCGCCCAAATCTAGTGAGGCCAAGGCTCACTCTGGCTTGACGAGGCCGAGGCTCTGGTGAGCTCACTAGCGACTGGCCAAGAAGAAAAAGAAAGAGAAAAGAGAAAAAATATAGTAAAAGTATTAAAATTTTAAACAAAAATTAAAAATCCTATCAAACACATTTCTATTCCGAAAATAAAAAATTTGTGTAGTTATTAAACGCATTCTTTTGGTCAGAAATTGTTCCCACGAACAGAATCAGAAAAAATCATTCATGATAAAAAATTATTCTAATGAATAGAATAATTACCAAACGCACCCTACATCTCCATTTATACCTTTTCCATGCTCCCCTTCAATCTTGGGCGGTGTGTCGATGATGAATTTTGTATTTAACACAATTATTGTTTTCTTCATGGCACCGAACCTTGTATGTCAATGACTGTGGAGTCTCAGTTCGTCATAAGCTTGTGTCTCAAATGCAACGGGGGAGGCTAATTTACACTGGACATGCCATAAATGTGATCTTTAAGTATAGGATTAGTGGTAAAAGAGCTCTTATAGAAAAAGCATTATTCCCTATATTTAGGCGATGGTTGAGATTTTATGATAATCATTATCATTGAAGGGATTAAATTATTCTTCAAATACCGAATCAGTTGGAAAGGCGGGTCATTGCCACTTTTGGATCAACCAATGACGGACCAATAACCTATCAAAAAGTCAGTCTGATCTTAGTCCATTCGTTACGCATTGCTTTGCCCTTTTATTTTTATGCTCCTTATTTCTTGTGTTGACGCTCAGAAATTTTTGGTTTTTTTAGTTTTACCATCCACTAAGTGAGAAAATTAGGAATTGAATTTTACCTCTAAACAAAATTATCAATATTATCATAATTCAACATCTGCATTGCATTCAGGCGCTAGGAACAATTTTCATTTAGTAATAACATATCCACATTAAATAAATTTCACAGGTTATATGGAAATTGGCCTAATATGCTAAAGGGACTTGGACTTAAGAAAAAAAGCAATGCTGTAAACTTATTGAAACCTTCAAGAGTTCCCTCACTTTGGCAAAATGCCTCAAGTTCTAAAATTTTTTAGGGTCAAACCCGATTTATATATATTTGGGTCGAACTAGAGTTCTAAATTAGGAAAGTGAATTTTTAAAAAAGTTGGAAAGCAATATTACATAGAGATCTTGAGAATGGAGTGGGGGAGAAAAAATTATTCTTTAGAATTAGGGAACCCTTTGGGTGGGAGGGTAGATTCCATCGCATCAAGTAAGGAGTGTTTGAGGAATTGGTAGACTAATATAGTAGCCGAACCCTCGGATGAAGATGGAGGGTTGGGTAAAACCCTACTACAAGGTCGACCTGTGTACTTCTCAATCGACTTGTCGACCTTATATCACACACTCTCTCTCTCTCTCTCTCTCGTGTCCTCATTGCGCTACCTTCCATCCCAAGCCAATCATCCTCATCCCGTCGGTGGAGGGAGGACTACTGGGTCAAGATCGCGATTGAGCTTCGCCACTGCTGACTCCTCTGTCACGGTGTCATTCTTCCTCTGGGGTTCCTCCGTCGTGCAACCAAGCCGTCGTCCGATTGCTGCCAAGTCTTCTAGTGATCAGACCAGACAGAGTTTCCCATCACCGGTGCTCCATCTTGTACCGGCGCTTCCTTTCCCCGTTCCTTGGTCCCCACCGTGGCCGGTTCTTGGCGCGGGGCCACCGTCTTTGTCGTCCTTCCATCCAAGGCATAACTTTTAATTCGAATAGGTTAAACTTTACCCTTGATTATTATCTTGAATGTTCAAGATTCAAAGATGGATTCATTAGGGTCACCTGCATAAAGAGCCAATCTTTAAGTTGGAAATCCAATCTTAACCTCAATTCGAGAAATTAATAATATTGATTGATTTCCATTCCATATTAGAAATTAAGTATTTAATTTATTTTTTGGTTTTCAATCACTGCCGTTGGAACATCATGTCGCTATCAAGGGTCCTTACAGTACGTAAGTCCTATGCTTCGGTCAATTAAAAGAATGACTCGATAATATAACGAACTTGAAAATATTATCGAATGTGATCAAGTCTACCATGGTCTTTTATTCTTTATTGTCATATTTCTCGACCTTACTCAGTTGATTGGAGGGAGTCAGGATGAAAATGAAAATTCAAGATGAAAAATCGATTACCATATATTTTCGTGTTAATTATACTATATCCAAGTATATTACTGAGATTTAATCTGTTCCACATTCCCTAAGAAGTGCGCAGTAATTTCTGGAACCCGAGACCATACTTTTTTGGGGTCAAACCGGTATCGTCGTCCGTTGGTTTCAATTTCCGCCCTCAATTGAAGCCCTAATTCTCTCATCCGCGACGAGTTAACCGCCTTTTGCACGCAGAACCGACGCCGGACCTCGTCGGCCCGCCGCCCTCCGCCGCCGCCGCCGCCGCCGCCGCCGCCGTCTCGGCGCCGACTCCTCTCCGTCGCACCACCGACACCTGAAGGTGCCCTCCTCTCTCCCTGGACTCCGTTTAAGCGTGAACAGTGTCGAGTGGACAGTGGGGCATGGTCGTTGCCTCGTCGGTCCGCCTCGGAGATTCTTGTCGAATTTTTGGGTGGGGAACTGCGATCGACAGGGATTGAATATCCGAAGGAGTTATCGCTAGATTTTCCTCACACGAGGCAAGAGGTATAGGAAGATCTTGTCTTTTAGGATTTGATAGAGGGGCGTGCGCTATTCCACTTCAAGAAAATTCTATGATGGCTTCTCATATGTGGTGCTTATTTGTTTTCTTGTTTTTGTTTCTGGTTTTTGTTGCTGGATATTCAATATTAGTGGAAAATACAAGTGGATTTAGACAAGATTTGGGGAATTGTCTTTAATTCTTTGTGAGGGAGCATTTCCTTGCCTGTGAGGGCGGTGTGGGGATGGGGACACGGCAGATTGCCCTGCAATGCATGGGTTGCTGGAGCGGCAGTGGCGGGGCAAACCTTTGCCCCGACACATTTATTGGCATTTATCTTCGTGTGGGTGGAAAGTGCTGACTGTGTTCGCCATTTTGACTGATTGGTGCATATGGATCAAGGCTTTGACCTAGTGGCAGTGCATCCTAATTGAGGTCTGAAGGGTCTTCTATCCCATTCTCAGCTTCCCCCTTCCCAACCTGAGCTTGCAAAAAGGGTGTCTAATGGTCCTGACCTGGTGACTTCTGTTTTTGATTCGATGACTGTTATTTCCACCTTGCTTTGTTGCTTCAGTATTCATCTTCTCCAAAATGGGCATTCAGTATTCGAAATTTGACATGGTTTGTATATCGAATGTATCCTGCTTCAGATGAGTCTTGTGACGGATTCACCAGTGCATTCATCTAGCAGTGATGACTTCGCATCCTACCTCGATGCTCAGTTAGCTTCTGGTTCTACTGGTACATCTGGTTCATCCGCTGATGACGAAACTGACAACGAGAGTGATCATGAAAGCAAAAGGTATTGTCCGATGATAGTTTTGATGTCTGCAGTGAACAGGTTGTACCAATTTTAGAATGGCTATGTGGCATTGTCCAATTCTGGTGTGTATAGTTTTCTGGTCTTCTATCTGTAACTTTTGGATTTTATGTCTACACGAAATCAGCTCTCTTATTTTGAATGCGCAACTGTGTCAGAGTTCAATGATATTGGATCTTTTTCATCTTTTCGTTATACCTATATTTTATCGACAGGGCAGGTGCCTTGGTTTCCATCGAGTTTTAACTAACAAGTTCATTGCCAGGATAAAAAGGCACAAGGCAGAGAAACTGGAAATTTTGGAGGAACCTGAGGGGTCAACTTCACGTGAATATTCAGAACAAATTGTAGATTCAGAACAAATTGTAGGTAAGAAGTCCTCCAGACTAAATGTGTATCCATTTCAGTTTCTTTTATTCCTGTGACAATGGTCTCTAGAGGGTAGAAATTTCTTTATCTCAGCTTACTTAAGATACATCACACAATCATTAGTTGATTTTTAGTTAAAGAATTTTGTGAATGAGCTTCTGCCTTGAATGCTAAGCTTTGGTTGGTTCTGGAGGAAGAAATGTCCTTTACCTAGTTTTGTCTCAGGTGTAGGCTGTGCTTAGTTCATTTTTAATTTACATACAGGTGTCACTACTTTTGGCCTGTGACATAGATGTATTAGCTTAACAATGTGGATAATGTGTGTGGACGGTATCAAGCACAGCTCTTTCTTATTGTTAACTTTTATCATGCACATTCTTATGTAATGGAAAGATGCATTTACCTGGTTAGATATATGAAAACATTAGGAAACTCTATATAGGAAAGTAGGAAGCCCACCAAAGATGGACTCTGCATGCAGCTCTTGCAGAACAACCTTTATCACATCAATCTCCCTCATCCAAATAGATGTTTGGGTACTTTTTATGCCAAGGTCTAAAAAACTTGTTATGATTGACATTCTAAACGGGTTGATACTAGTAAATTGCTTCTAATTTAGAATGAGATGAGTCTGATGCTGTTCTTAGCTTAGGTATCTTAAGGACGTAAAGAGTTAGAGATTTCGTGATGTAATGTATTAGCTAGGACCTGTTGTATGCTAGCTTACTATTGACTCAATGGTTTGACACTTTCATTTACTTATAAGAAAAGTGGCTTGGCAATTTCATGTATGGGCCTGAAGAGTTAAGTTTAATAGGTCGCCTGAATTCGAATTATAATGATTGTGGAGATATGCTCGCATGCTCTTGTGCGCATGAGCCCATCCACAATTAAGGTGACCACATACATATAGATGAATAGAACATTGTTTGCTGAACTTGCAGCCTAATGACCTGTCAACATTATATTTCTGTTAACTTTAGAATGCATTAATTGTAACCACGGGGAAGAACAGTGGAAGATTCTTCATCGTGGTGTAACTAGGAAGCTTGTTTTACCTTGTAAGTCCAATTTTTTGCTCTAGGAATGGCCATATGCTAAGTTCTGCAATCCTTGTTATTCATATGTAAAGGTTCTTAACTGTACTCAGACAACCCAATTGGTGATTAAATAAGGTAGAGAATGAATGTCATGAGCTTGAGTGGTTTATTTTGGCTTAACCTTCAGCATGATGGCTTATTCTTTTATTTTGACATGTGATGGAATCTTTGACATGCTTAGTGGCACAATTGTGAAGTGGCAGTGGGGGAAGTTTTGATTTTAGTTATCCAGTTTGTAACTGCTGATTCAAAACCCACAAGTCTGTGTTCAGCTCTAGTTTAAAATGACAGAATGATCTTAATTATGAGTTAGCAGTTGGTTTTTAGTCACTGATCATCTTTCACTGCTTTACTTTTATTTTCCTCTAGGATGACCAGATAATATCGGGCATTTGCTAATGTGCAGAAACAACCATCGAGCAGGATTCCTGTTCACATCCTGGTTCTTTCGGGGGAATGTGCATGCGGTGTGGCAAATCCCTTGAAGAGAAATCAGGTGTAACATTTGGCTATATACATAAGGTAAGACATCATATCCTAAAGTCGAAAGCTTCCGCCTTTTCGACATATCTTATATAGTTTATAAGTTTTGAGAGAGGTCGGAACGGGGTGAAGAAGGGGGGGTTCCTGAACTGTTTGGTAACTAGTGATTTTGAGCAGTGTTTTGCTTGTAATAGTTCTTTCTTTCCTTTTAGGAAATGAATGAACAATGATCAGCTGTGGCTTAATTTCAATCGGTTCTCGTTCTAAATGGAAAGGAAGCTCTTTAATCCCTTACATGTGTCTCGTTTGCTTTGTAAATTTAGTTAAACATGAAATTTATGTTTTACTGATTGCCATGTCCCATTCTGGATGGGCCCTCTTAGGACTAGCATTCAGCAATTTCTTTATTTTCCATGTTAGCTAATGTGGATGCCATCTAGGGGTGATTCTTTTCCATTAGAGGATCAAAGGAGCAGACTTATGTCAGACTAGCATAAGTCCAGCACCTCGGAAGCTATTTTATATGCTAGAAGTTTCTGTTTTGCCATTGGTGGACAGTAGAGTCCAAGATGGAAAAGTATATATCAATTAGAGTTGTAAAATAATCTTGAATTGTGGATCAAGATGTTCATTTCTCTGAAATTGCTCAGGGGATGACCATTGCATTCTCTTTTCTGCAGAAGGAAATGTTTGATTTTTGGTTTGTCATTTATGTTTAGCTTTTACCATTTTTATTTTAGATGGATATAATGTATTAGTACTTGTATATGCAGGGTTTATGGCTTGCTAATGATGAGATTGCTCGATTGCGGAAGACGGATATGAAAAATTTGCTACGTTACAAAAAGCTTTACTTGATCCTTGACTTAGATCATACACTCCTTAATTCAACTTCGCTTGCCCATACTAGTTCAGATGAGGAACACCTGAGAGGCAAAGTAGATTCTCGGGAAGGTATACCCTTTCGTGCCAGTTTGGATTCTGTTTGGACTGTGAATTTTCGTTTTATGTGGTGCCATGAGCCGTATTACAAGTTTCCTTGTCTTATTTTCTTGTTTATATACTGGGCACATTTCTAAGTCCTGGTTCTTGTCTTGATTGTCGGATTTAATATTAAATTTAATGGGCAGATGTCTCTAAAGGCAGCCTCTTCATCTTGGAGCATATGCATACAATGACCAAGTTGAGACCCTTTGTGCGGACCTTCTTAAAGGAAGCTAGTGAAATGTTCGAGATGTATATATACACAATGGGCGATCGAACCTACGCCCTGGAAATGGCTAAGCTACTTGACCCCAAAAGAGAGTACTTCCATGAAAGAGTGATCTCCCGAGATGATGGTACCCAAAGACACCAAAAAGGACTTGATGTGGTGCTGGGCCAAGAAAGTTATGTACTGATATTAGATGATACAGAGCAGGTAAATGGATTTCAAAATAACTCCCAAACAGATTCTTACATGGTTTGCTATTAAAGTTTTTTTTTTTTTTTTATATTATTATTAAAAATGATGGCAATCATGATTTGTCTTTTAAATTCCCCAAGGTAAATTTTGGATTTGGTTTTCACACTATTAGTGTCTGGTTTTGTTTTGCTTGTCTATTATCCTTTTCTTTCCGTCAGGAATTTAATATTAGTCTGTGTCTTCATTTTTGGGATCGGGCTGCATGAGAATTACTGTTCAGTTTTGTTGTGCTTGCCTTTCTTTTTTTTTTTTTTTTTTTTTTGGGGGTTGGGTTTCAATCATTCTGCATACATGTGGTTGGCTGTATGAAGAATGATTCCACTGATCTACTACTTTTCTGTAAATTTAGCAATGCTTATGCTTTCAGGTGTTTTTGTTCTATCAAGAAATCAAAGAATATACCTACAACATGTCACAATCCCATGTTTCATGCTGTATTGGCTGTCTCTGATTTGATTGAAATTTTAAATCCTGAATTAAACGTGGGGTTCTCAGTTAGTTTTTGGCTTCAATTAATGACATTGTCATTGGCTTTTTATGCCCCAAACACCATGTGGATTTTGAAGTAAAAAGCCAAATTTCGGAAGCAGGAAATTTAGCTAGGTAGAGGAGTATTTGTTCCTTCTGATGGAATCTCTCTATAGTTATTTTGAGTTACCCTTTTAAATATATGAATTCTCCTGTTATTTTAGGCATGGACAAAGCACAAGGACAATTTGATACTGATGGAAAGATATCATTACTTTGCTTCAAGCTGTCAACAATTTGGATTCTCGTGTAGATCACTTTCTGAGATGGAGACAGATGAAAGCGAGGGTGATGGAGCCCTTGCCACTGTTATTGGAGTCCTCAAACGGGTCCATACCATATTTTTTCAAGTATGCTCCCTTCTCTAACTGTATAAGAACTTTGTAACCTTAGTGTGGTTATGTTTTTATTGTTGCAAGACAACAAATTCCCTGTCCTAGGAGGACTGTATGGCCTGTGCACTTGCGCTGGCACTGTGTTCTTTATATATAACTGAGGTAATTACCAAGTCAATACTGTGTACTTATGTGTGAAATTTTGCACTGCAGGAAGTCGAGGACGAGCTTGCTGGCAGAGACGTTAGACAGGTATTTTCCCTGCTGATGGTTCACTGACCATTTATGACTGAATTTGTATTACTAGTTTTCAATACTCCCAGTGAAGTAAAGAAACTCTTATGTTGAAATGAATATGCTGCTTCGGCTAGGAATTTGGGAATTTTGACTTAAAAGTTGGGAGATTTTCAGAGTGATGCCTTAGGTTCTCTCGGACAAGGTTTTTGGAGCTGTGATTATGATCAGAATAAATAGGCAGTTGAAAAAAATGCATAGGAACAAGGGAAAGATTGTGGAGCCTTACTGTACTGTACTTCTCCTGCACTACCCTATTTGAGAACATCCTGAAGTGATGGTCTAACCAGCAGCTAGATTAAGGAACAGGTCATTTCACTTCAGACGTGTGATCTTGTGCATTTGGTTGGAGCAGGTTTTGAAGACGCTTCGCAAGGAAGTCCTTGAAGGCTGTAAGATCATCTTCAGCCGTGTGTTTCCAACCCACTTTCCTGCCAGGCAACACCAGCTGTGGAAGATGGCGGAGCAGTTGGGAGCCACATGCACGGTGGACCTCGATGATTCAGTGACCCATGTGGTTGCGACGGATGCCGGGACGGAGAAGTCGCGTTGGGCTGTCAAGGAAAAGAAGTCGCTGGTCCATCCACGGTGGATTGAAGCTTCCTACTATTTCTGGAAGAGGCAACCAGAAGAGAGCTTCTCCGTCGACCAAAAAGCCAGTAGTTAGTATTCATCGATTCAAGGATATGGGTAGAAAGACACTTTTAGTCAGATTTATCTAGTGACTTGATAAATTCCATTAGCTGGTTCTGATCCTGATGCATGTAAAGTCTACTAGTTTTGCTTGCTGGCCTCCCTGTGGTGGCAGAATAGCTTTTAGGAAAACTTTTGGCTCGGGATTTTTGGACATTCCCTTTCTCTGGAATGGCTATGGAAAACTTAGGTGCAGAAATTTGGCCCTGCCTTTTTCGCGAAATTCCCAAATTGCCGCTTCAGTCGTTTCTTTCATTTCAACGTCTCTCTCTCAAAAAAATGTCTCTCATATCTTTGCTGCCCATATAACGCAATAATAAACTTTTTCATGTGCATTTAGGGCTGGCCAGTGGGCCGTGCTCGAGCAGACATGGAGGCCTATCACTCCTTCAGGCTGTGGCGGCCCACATGCCATCTTGGGCACGGCGTGCCGTGCCCATTAGAGTGATTAGCCAAAATTTAAGGCAGATATAAGGATAGTAGCTGCATTGGAGAAAGTTCCTCCTCTGACTTAATTAGGGCTCCTACCAAAGGTGGAAAGCACAAAAAGAAAACGTAATCTTTTGTACATTCGAAACAAGAAACAAGTTAGCATGCGAACTAGGTGCGTGACATCTTGTGAGACCAATCTCTTTTTTTTAACATGTGTTGTATGCAATATGAATTCGCTAAATCAGTGCAATCTAATTGGCATCTACAAAGAGATAGTGCGAATTGCCTGTGCAGAAATACTTGCCTAGCCAGCTGTGTCGAAAGGCTACTGTTTCCACGGCCGTTCCAATATGTTAATAGAGCTCTTCTAATTATAATGTCCTGAAACTCTCATTTTGCAGTGAAATTGATCCAATCTGCCTCTTGGTCGAGAATCGAAGCTCAAACATTCCTAAGGCCCGTTTACAAATATTCATGTAATGCTTTTGCATGGTAGAGTCCACATGCGACATAGATATAGCCATTTACGTGAAACTCATACTCTTAGAGACTATCTATACATGTGTGTGAGATGTATGTATTCTGCGGTCATTGAACTCTAGTATGTTGAATTTTCCTTTTTCTTTTTTTTCCTTTTATTGGTCTATATCTTCCAATCACTCTTCTAATTGATGGGTTACAAGTTGTATCAAAGATGCCACAATTTCGAGCTATTATTGTTGTACCAGTCGGCACCCGTCACACTCATTGCACCTCATTGTTTGCAGCGTACCAATAACTCACCGTCAACTCCATAACCATCTCTCTCTCTCTCTCTCTTAATTATCTAGAGGTGATGAAATTAGTGGAGCTCACGACTATATTTCCACATGTCATGCGACTAAGAGCCATTTAGCTAGTACAATTGGATGGAACACTTCATCACATGCCATGCAAGGAGGATGCCTTATTCAACATCGCTCATATGAGTTTGAGTAAGAAAGAACATAGATTGGTTCAATCAATTACTTCTTGAAGACGTGATTTATATCACCCAAACTCAAATCAATTGTGATGTGTCATGATCTTAATGATAGAGCAAGCAGTCCTTTACCCAATGCACATGGACAAAACATGGAAAGCAGACGGATGGAAACCCTCTCTATACGCGGAAAGGACGCTCATGATCAAATCAACGATTTGAGAAACGATCGAGGATGGAGAAACTTCACGTGCACCTCGTTTTCGAGCACATGAAGCGCACGAAATTAGACACACATCCACGTACTTCTTAGTCTTCCATCCACATCTAATTAGAGGGTGGACGATGATGTGAAAGATCGAGTGATCCTTCACAATCAGTCCGTATGGTGGGCATAGCTCTTTTTCACGGATCCGTCGAATTCGCGCACTAACATGTCGAGAGGAATCTCTCTTTCCCCGTCGAAGGTTGATGGCTTCAAATATTCCTCGTGGAGACGTAGAGAGGGACGAGAGGTTTTTACGGACATGATCTTTGGTTTGATTAAACCAGTTTCTTAAGCTGTATATTCTCTACCTTGAGTTTTTGGGTTAGCCTGAACCCTAATTTTTGACAAGGATGCGGTAGATTTGAAGACCGACCGGGTTACGGGTTTTGCTAGAGGTGCATGGTGGAAGCAGAGCTTATTAGCAAACTAAGACTTGAGTAAATCAAGACCAGTCACGTTATTTAGGACGCAAATGATAACTATTCAGATTAGAAATTGAATTCTAAAAGAGAAATAATTTTTTCTATTTCTATTCTTAAATAAGTTTCTAAGTAAAAATGTGTATTTGATAACAATATAAAATTTCTTTTCCCAAACGGTAGATGGCAGCGGATAGCAAGTGGCAATGGATGGCAGACGGTGGTCGACGAATGGCAATTAGGGGCATGGTGGACCTCGACTGGTTAGTAGCAAGGATATCGATAAGAAGAGTTTTTGTTTCTCATTTCTAATATAAAAGTAGAGAAGTAAAAAAAATTATTTTTGATTTCTATTCAAAAACTAATTCTTGAGTAAAAACCTATTTTAGGAATAGAAAAGTGAAACAGTTTTACTAAATTGATTTTTGTCAATTTTTGTTCCGAAATAAGTTTGGAATATAAAAATAGTTATGGAATATAAAAATAGTTATGGAACAAAAATAGAATAGTTATCATGTGTGTTTTTAATAGCTCCAATAGCTAACTACTAGGGTCCATATTTGTTCTCTCTTTGTTTCTAGAACCATAAGGGTGAGATATAGGAAGGATTCCTTCCCATCCCTACCCCAATAGGTCTTACACAGACTGCAAAAGGGATTTGGAATTTCATTCACAAAGTCCTACGTGATAGGACAAGATAGAATAAGAAATCCTCTAAATTGTACATGTAGATTCTAATCCCATCGAGTATTTGGCACACTTAGAGCAGGAATAAAACAGATTAAAAAAAAAAAAAAGCAGTTAAATTGCTAGGGAGGGTAGTCGACTAAAAGCTGTGATCTCCAATACCAATCGACGGTGGTCGTTTGTTGTGCCTTCATGTCCGTTGATTATGGTACCAATCACCTTGCTTTTTTCCAAGTTGATCTTGCTTCTGGTTCCAAAAAGGCTTTTTATGTGATGTTGTCTGTATGATATCGTCAAACACCGAATAAGATAATAAGGTTTGGGATGATCATGTTGGGGATTTACTTAATGGGTAATTATAGATCCAACTTGATAAGTCATTTACCGAAGTAAACTTACTTTGTTAATACTTTAGGTTAGTTATATAATTTAATCGTGAAGCCTAAACACAAAATTAATTATAATCTATCATTTCTAAGAAACAACCCCTGTATCGGGCCTAACTTCTTCTTTTAGGATTGTTAGGATCTTAGATTTTTTATTGTCGGGCCCTTAAATGTCTTCAATATTATGTTTCTCAATCTAACTTGTCTAATTGAAGATCTAAAATGCAAAGTCTTTGGGAAACGTTTAATGAGTTGAATGATGTATGGATACCCATAACGACAAAATATTTTGCCTGATTTTATGAATAAATATACGATCAATGAAAAATATATAAACGCGATAGCCAACGTTTAGCGAATATTAGCTGGACAACTTGATCTTGTTGTTAAGCTTAGTAAAGGCTAAATTACAATATATAATTTTAAATTTTAGAAATAGTTCACCCTAAGGTAAACACGATGATGCACCAAGATGAAAAAAAGTATATCAAATATATTTTTTAAAGTACATTTCTGTCAATTACATCGTTGCAAAAGAGTACAATTGTGAAATTAGCCTAAAAAAATTATTACTTATAAACTGACATTGGCTTCAGTAATATGACAACATATGTTAGCAATATATTAACATGCATTGCGTTATCGCGTTCCATTTAACGAAACCAAATGTATTGAGATCAACATATACTTTAAAGAATGTGGAAATTTTATGGATCCAAAAGAACTTTTTCCAATGACGTTCTTTACATCCCCTTCTTTTTCCTGGAGATTGTAGGGATGGGACTGAAGAGACTATTTCTTCGCAATTAATCATGTTCTTAAATGATCTTTTAAAAGACAAACATTTTCGCTTTTTCATCCGTGGAACGCCTGGAGATCTCTGTACTTTTACATGAAAAAAGATAACCGTCTTTCTAATTTTCTGAAAAGCTTTCACATGGTACCGACTGGGGTTCAGTTCTTTGTCTTGATGTGATTTTTCGTTCGGGGTGCCATAAAATAGAGTAATTGCCGAGGGGGACCTGTGCGTTGAAAACAATCACACGTCGCTGAAATAAAAGAACTTAAAATGGTCCGAAAGCTTCCAAATCATTCTTCACGCTACGTGGCAACTAATTCCTAGAAAATGTTCTGCGAAGTACTCCCTAGTCCCTAGAGAGTTGAGAACTTCTGCCCTAATAAATATAAAGAACTCGATGATTAAGTATAAACAAAAGACCAAACCCCATAGTTTTGAACGTCATTGAGCTGCTGGTCAGTAGAAGTTACCGTCAGTCACCTTATCGGAGATATTGGCGAGATTTGCTCTCCTATTTAAGGAAAGGACATATTGTGGGCAAATCTCTGCATTAATAGTTTTCCTATTTTTGAAATTTCCCTTTTTTTGTTGCAGTGAACCCTATATACAAATTGCAGAAGAATGTTATGATAAAAAATAAGAGAGTGGAGAATTTTGTCCGAGAACGTAGGCACATTGTTGAACCTCGTAATCCTTGTGTTCCTTTCTAATTGCCTTACTAAAATACAATATGGTATCAGAGCAAGTTTGATTCAACTTGTGATTTTTTTTTGTTTGTTTTCTGCACATCTAATTGTCTCGATCTGTTTATGTTCGAGATTCTTCCTGTTCTACAACAATCTACATTCTTCGGTTAGTGCTTGTTCCTCTCTTTGTTGCTGTCATATCATTGTTATTACTAGCAAAGCGTCATGGATGGGTCAAAGTGTAAGAGTTTTCCTAATGTGGACTAAATTAATTGATATTGTAATTCACTATTTTTACGGTTACCGTAAAACAGGGTTGGTCTAAGGTGAGATAGAAGGTTTCTTAATTAGTCTAATATGGGGTACTAGTGTGGGCCGAGTTGGCTGGCAGTAATGAGAGGACCGACCTGAAACTCTATAAATAGTCTTTCAAGTCTCTCCTCTAACCCTAATTCTCACATGTATCCTCACCTAAGGGGCGTTTACCTAACGCTACACGTGAGAGGGGCCGCCTCATTGAGCCAGTGATACGGAGGGCAATAGAGGAGAAGGACTTGCGCGTGGAACATTGTGTTTCCGCTTCCGCTTCAAGAACAATGAGTCCCAGGTGCGTTAATCTTTTACTCTTTGGATGTGTGTTCTTGTTCTAGTTATGGAAATCTTGGAGTTGCGCAATTTGCGTCTAACATGTGGTATCAGAGCAACCATAACCCTAGAACTTGAACGCAATTGATTTTGCCCTAATTTGTACGGACTAGCCATAATTAGTACGGATCTTGCCCTAATTTGTGATTTTCGAGATTTTTTGTTCAATAAAAATAAAATTAAATCACAAATTCGAATTGGGCTCAACGAGACGAGCAAGACGGTCGGCGGCACGTCGCCGGAGGAGGCCGCACGCGCCCCCACGCGCGGCCACGCGCCGCCTGGGGGTCGAACGCGCGCCGCGCGTGAGATCCACGCGCCACGCACTTAGGCAGCGCGTGAGGGCGCGTGGAGCGTCGGATCGGCGCGTGGCTGGCGGCGTTGGATTCGTATGGCCGTCCTCTACGTCGTGGTGTATTTATTTTACATATTTGATAATTTTATGGATATGAAAATACATACGGAATCCTAAATACGTGTATTTTTAGTGTATTTTTGCGTATTTTTCTTATATTTTCTGTGAAATTGGAAATATAAGTGTTGGGTTACAGGTATGTTATCACATAAATATTATATTGGTGTGATTCATCAGTTAAAATCAAATTTTATTGTGAATTGAAACTGGCTTAATGAGATACAACCATTATGGAATAGTAATTGAGCTATGTATTGAGTTGATGAGAAACAGTAAAGGTTATGAAACTTTTGTTACTCAAGCATACTCCTTGACACGCTAGTGATCTTTTAATGATGGACGTCTTAAGAACTCGTGACCAAACTGATTGTACTGATTAACATATCTGCTGTATGTGGGTAATGAATGTCGATTAAGTTACTGCATATTGTACATGAACTCATCTGGTCACTTGTTAATGTCTATCAAGTTAATATTTTTATGGTTAAGGAGTATGGCAATATTTATGCAGAGCAATAGTATCTATTGTTATAGTTTAGATATTTAATTCTGTGGTTTGACTAAATTTATAAGCCATTGGTTGAAGTAATGATATATGTTATCTAAAATTGACTAATAAATCAGTTATTGGCCTTGGAGTCATTTTTGCCTTATGAACTCATGAGTGATAATGGATCAGCTGTTAAGCTTATCGATATAGTGTACCCTGTATTACTATTGATGTTAATTTGTGAGAGATATTTTAGATCAACATTCTTTTTATGTTCTTCTGGTAATATGTAATTGGGGTGCATAAGAGATGTTTTATTCTCTGTTATGAGAAGTTTCTTGTGTTACTGTGATCAATGATCTCATTGGAATATGTCTTTCAGGTTCGCTGTATATATATATGTATGATTAATTTTTATTAATGGATAAAGCAATGTAATTAGCATGATATGTGATTTTAGTGATAACATGCCCCTATCACTAAAGTTAAAATCACATGTATATGGTGTATGTGAGTTGTAAAGTTTATATCCCTGGTATGAGAGAATTTCGAGGATTCAATTGAGTAGTGACCGCCAAAGTGGCACGCTTGATTGGGTTTGAGAAATTTCGGTCTCGTATGATGATTGGGATGTCTCCTGGTCTAATGCGTAGTCATACTCCCAAAGGAGGTGATTGTGTATTAGTTCATTGAGGGATATATGATAGTGTGGTGGAGGAGTGACCGATCATAATGGTTCATATGCCCAAAGGTGATGAATTCACGAAGATTGAAATATATTCTCATAACCCTTATCATGTGGAGAGTGTGCAATTGCATATCATGTATTCTGCCCAAAGGTGATTATGTGATTTTGCATGTAACTCTTTGGATGTGTACTTGTACATCAAGTTACACAATACTCACATGATGCTAATTATATACATTGCTTGTTTTTCAGTCACATTTTTTGTAATTAATAACTTCATTATTATTGAGGTTTTTACTGCTTCAAATTTTAAGTTGTGGACATATGATTTGTTGCTTGAAAAAAAGAGCAATTGAATTTGCTTACTGTCCATGAAGCGTTCTATTCTAGAACACTTGAAAAGAGGTTTGCCTGTATACTGCACTGTTATGAGATGATGGAAGCCTTAGTTGCTTGAAATTATATCTTATCTGATATTGAAATTAGGACATATCTGCAAAGATTGTGTTTAAGTCCTAATGACATATACATCTTGTATATGATTAAAAGGTTGTTAGGCTTAACAGTGGCCGTGAGTATTTTGGCAAATATGACAATTCGAAATAGCTTAAATGGTCATTTGTCAAATACTTGTTAGATTATGGGGTGGTAACTTAATTACTATGTCTGAAAATCCTGACAAAAGATTCACTTGAAATTATTTTGTATCTTACCTAGATTGTTCAAAAGGGTATTGATTTTAAGATACAAGAATTATGGAATCACATACTTCTAAATGTCTACAGTTCGACGTAATTGTAGAGGATAACTACTCTCAGACTATTAAGGATAATAGTGTGATAGAATATCACTGTGTCTTTGTCTTTACCTATACAGATAATTATCGAATCTCCTGTACCATAGACTAAACTTGTTGAGGTTCAAGGTACTATTCTTGATATAGTTTATAATGAAATTTCTTAAACCTCTCAAGTGCAGAATGAAGTGGTGGTAATTTTATTAAGGAGATTTGTTAGGGAAAGACGATCGCTTATTCCATTAGACTATATAGTCTATTTGTGAGAGCATGACTATAATATCCACTACATGGTTGATTTAGCGACATAAATAAATGTTGTTTCTTATCCTCAATCAAGTGTGTGATTAGATGCCATAAAAGGCGATATACAATCTATGAAATATGTTTGGAAACTTACTGACTTATCTAAAGATCACAAGTTTATTAGTTGTAAATTGGTGTACAAAACTAAAAGAATTTCAAAGAAAGATTGTGGAATTTAAAGCCAAATTGGTAACTAAAGTTTTAACTCGAAAGAGGGGTGGATTGTTTATAGTGAAGAAATAACTATTTCTTTAAAAGATTCTTTCGAGTTAATGCGGCATTAATAGTTTATTTATTTATTTATTTATATATGGAGTTACGCCAAATAGATACAAAATTTATATTGTGCAATTAGATGATTTTGTAGCAGATTCAAGTAAACTTGTGTGTAGACTGAAAAGTTCTAATTCATGGTCTTAAGCAAGTTTCCAGACAATATTATTAAAGTATCATAGTGTTGTTATTTTTTGTTCAATTGGGAACAAAGTAATTCAATATACTGTAAGGTCAGTGGGAGGAAATTTATTTTTTCTCATACTTTATGTACTTGATATTTTGCTTACAAGTTGTGACCTTGAGACATCTTATATACTTTGTACTAAGATCTGTAATGATTGTTTTTGCCATATTATATTAGATTTTCTCGGAGGACATTTGCTGATTGTATATTGGAAATATTCAATATACATTATTGGAAACCAAGAATTGCTCATGTTGTTAAGGGTGATGGATTAAATCTATCACATTGTCCTTATTTAGATATTGAGAAAATCTAATTAAAGGGAGTACCTTGTGTCAGTGCACTTAAAAGTATAATGTATGCTCGAATTTGCACTAGACTAAATGTTGTCTTTGTGACGGAACTTCTAGGCGATATCGGTCAAATCCAGGGACATGATCACCGGGTTGCTGTCAAGAAGGTTTTAAGGTACTTAAAGAAGACAAGAGATTATATGCTAATTTACGTACATGTTCAATTCTTGCAGTTAGTATGGTATTTAGATGTAAACTTTGCTGGCTGTTAGGATGATATAATATCAATAACAAGATATAGATTTATGTTAGTAGAAAATGCAGTAAATAAAGTTCTATGTCATCTTCTACTATGTAAACAGTATTAGTAACATTCTTTTAGGCTGTTACTTAGGCTTTTAGGCTCCAGAATCTCATGAAGGAGTTGATCGTTTTAACTTGATGGATAGACCCATACGGTTGTATTGAGATAACAAATTTGTAGTATTATTTATTTACTACAGAGGTCTCAAGGGGTCTAAATATATGGTGGTCAAATATTTTTGACTATAAAGAAACGGTACAGAAAGGTGACTTATAATATAATATATTTTCATAGATGATGTGGTTGTAGATCCACTAACTAAAGGCCTACGCCCATGTGTATTTGAGTGACATGTCATTAGCATGGGCCTAGGAGTATCTTCGGATACTGTTGTTTAGTGGGAGCTATTTTGGCTTTACTCTGATAAATGTTTTATTTGTGTTCGTTACACTTTGTAACGGTTTGATATGCGTTATGTCATTAGCATGGGCCTAGGAGTATCTTCGGATACTGTTGTTTAGTGGGAGCTATTTTGGCTTCACTCTGATAAAGTTCACATCTGTGGTTCGTTACACTTAGTAACGGTTTGATATATATCAACTTTTGCATTCAATAAAATATTTTGAATGTGTTGTTATGTTGAATACATATTGATAAAGTCTCAAGGGATTGTATAAACCTTGAGTGAAGGCTAGGGGCATCCGGTTATTAGCCTTGTGCATATGTCTTGTGATACATAAAGAAAGGTTAACCATAAGGACAAGACATATGTGGGTTCATTGGAACCATAAAGCATTCTCTAGTGGCACAAATTTTTTGTGACACCTAAGGTAAGAGAATGGTGACTGACAAATGGGATCTCTCTATGAGAGATGTTATCCATTTGACACACTACCATATTGAATCCATATCAATAAAGTTGCAAACATTCGTGACCATGGAAGGCTATGTGTGTATACATGCAGTTACCGCCATGATTCGGTGTTTAAGACTTTATGGGATAGGATTTGACTATTAAGAATTATCTCTGGACCAAATGTACGCACATACGGTACGATTTCAATTAATATAGTCCAAGTGGGAGAATGTAAGAGTTTTCCTAATGTGGACTAAATTAATTGATATTGTAATTTACTGTTTTTACGGTTACCGTAAAACAAGGTTGCTCTAAGGTGAGATAGAAGGTTTCTTAATTAGTCTAATATAGGTCAAGGCTAGTGTGGGCCGAGTTGAGCTGGCCCGTAATGAGAGGGACTGGCTGGAAACTCTATAAATAGTGCTCAAGTCTCTCCTCTAACCCTAATTCTCACATGTATCCTCACCTAAGGGGCGTTTACCTAACGCTACACGTGAGAGGGGCCGCCTCATTGAGCCAGTGATACGGAGGGCAATAGAGGAGAAGGACTTACGCGTGGAACATTGTGTTTCCGCTTCCGCTTCAAGAACAATGGGTCCCAAGTGCGTTAATCTTTTACTCTTTGGATGTGTGTTCTTGTTCTAGTTATGGAGATCTTGGGGTTGCGCAATTTGCGTCTAACACAAAGAAGTTAGGAGATGCATCCAACACAACAAAGGTGCATGAGACAAACAATCAGTGGTTGACTTCGTTGTTGCTAAACGAAAGAAATTACCTTCCTTGGTCACGAGCTGTAACTGTTGCTCTAGGGGGTAGATTGAAGCTTGGTCACATCAATAGGAAGATTAGAGCCCCTCCCGTGATGGATCCCAAATTTGATGAATGGCAAGTGAATGACCACAATGTGATGTCTTGGATATTCAATTCCATGGAACAAGAGATCTACGAGATATTTGCATATTCAGAGTCAGCCAAGGCATTGTGGGATTCGATAAACAAGATGTATGGTCAAGGCAGGAATGAATCTCGGATCTTTGAACTGCAACAAGGACTTGCTTCTTCTAAGCAAGGCACAACACAATCTTTCACTGAACACTTGGGAAAAATGAAGAAGCAATGGGATGAGCTTCGGCAGTATAGATCTGCAACCCAGAATGTGATGGATTATGTCAATCGAGAAGAGCAAGATAAAATCTTTCAATTGTTAGCAAGTATCATGCCTGAATTTGAGGACACCAAACGCCAAATTCTTATGAGTCCTATATTGCCCACTTTCAATGAAGTTTGTGCCATAATCCAAAGTGAGGAAACAAGGAGACGCGTCATGCCTTCAGTTCCAATTACATCATGAGAGCTTGGTGAACAATCGGCCCACAATGCTATCGACACGAAGCAAGGAGACTCCACTGCTCAGTTTGCCAAAAGAAAATTTAAGAAACCAGCACGATTCCATTGTGACCATTGCAATCGCGATGGCCATTCCAAAGAGAGGTGTTGAGTTCTTCATCCGCATTTGCGTCTTTCCAAAGACAGGGGTTCGGAAGCTAAGGTGGCAATCCAAGAAAATCCAAACGATTTTCAATCCAAGTTGGAGGCTTTGTCTCAACAAGTTCAGCAATTACTTTAGATACATGGCAATGGAACGAACGCTTCTAGCACCAAAATCGGAAATTTGGCTATGACGCCTGGTAATGTCCATGCTTACTCATCTTTATCCAAAACTTAGTTTATTGTTGACTCTGGTGCTGCAGACCACATGTGTAGTTCTCCAAACTTGCTATCCAATATTACTTCAGGTGTGTCATATCCACCTATTACTATTACTAAAGGTGGGCAGGTTCCAACTAGTGGTGTTGGACAAATTAATTTCTTGTCAAATATTCTGAAGTATTGTTGGTACCTGAATTATCCTCAAATTTAATGTCAGTTAGCAAATATACAAATCAAGGGAATTGCAATGTTATTTTTACTCCTCAAAAGGTGTTTTTTCAAGATCGAATCACCAGGAGGATGATTGGTGAAGGGCGATTGCAGAATGGGCTGAATATGGTGAACCTCAACAACGAAGCGTTGATGGCACAAAGGAAGACTGTTGACACTTCCCGGTTGTGGCATTGGCGTCTGGGTCATCCCTCTGATCGAGTGTTACATGCTATTGATATGACTTTAAGTTATGATTCCAATTGCTGTAATCATTGTCATTATGCTAAGCAGCATAGGTTACTTTTTTCACATAGTACACATAAATCAAAACAATTTTTTGATTTAGTTTACTCGGATGTTTGGGGAGCTTCTCCTATTGACTCTAAGGAGGGGTTCAAGTATTTTGTTACATTTATTGATGATAAATCTCGAGCTACATGGTTTTATCTGCTTAAATGCAAGAGTGAAGTTATGACCGTGTTTCAAGATTTTTGCAATATGGTGAAAAATCAATTTAACACTATGGTGAAGATTCTTCGTACAGACAATGGAACTGAATATACCAATCGGGCTTTTCAAGTGTTCCTGCGTAGCTTGGGAGTCATCCATCAGACCTCCTGCGTTAGAACTTCGCAGCAGAATGGAGTTGCTAAAAGAAAAAATAGGCATCTGCTTGAGTTTACCCGAGCATTGTTATTCTGAGGAAATTTACCCAAGACATATTGAGCTAATGCAGTCCTTACTAGTTGCTACTTAATCAATCGTTTGTCTAGTAAAGTGTTGGGGTATAAAGTTCCAATTGAAAGTCTATATGGCCGAAAATTTGGTATCTCTCACCTAAGAATTTTTGGATGTGTGTGTTATGTGCATTCTCAATCTGGTGATAAGTTGGATCCACAGGCTCGAAAGTGTGTGTTTGTGGGATACTCAAATGTCAAGAAGGGATACAAATGTTATGAACCAAGTACTAGACGTGTTTATATTTCTCGTGATGTTGTCTTCGATGAGGCTCACATGTTTTTTGCTAGGAATCAAATTTAGGGGGAGCAAAATGACTATTCTGAATTGCTTCCTATCCTACCTATCGGGGATTCAATGTTGGGTCAAGAGGAAATTCCAACAACGGCTATTCAAGGGAGTCAGCTTGTCCCTAATGTCGATGCCGTTCCTAATATAGCTGCCATTACAACAGATGGGGCTGATTTGGAAGTAGAGGTTGAAAATGCAATAGAGGTAGATCCATCAAATACAGTACCTAATATCTTAGCCTCAACCCGCAGGTCATCACGCATTCCAAGGCCTTCAACACGACTCCGTGATTTTGTAACATATCATACGACTCAGCATCCTATTCAAGATTTTATTGGGTATGATAGAATTTCCCATAATTATTTAAGTTTCTTATCTACTATTGAAAATCAACAAGAACCCAATACCTTCTTGGAAGCATGTAAAAGTAGTGTGTGGGTGAATGCCATGAAAGATGAACTTCAAGCATTGGACTGTAACCATACTTGGGAATTTGTTAAATTGCCAAACAGGAAAAAGACAATTGGATGTCGGTGGATTTACAAGATCAAATACAATAGTGATGGTTCGATTGAGAGGTACAAAGCTCAGCTCGTTGCAAAAGGGTATACTCAAACATATGGGATAGACTACAAGGACACATTTGCTCCTGTAGTGAAAATAAACACTGTCCATGTCATTCTATCTGTGGCGGTTAACTATTGCTGGCCATTGTTTCAGATGGATGTGAAGAATGCTTTTCTCTAAGGAAACTTAGAATAAGAGGTTTATATGGATCTTCCTCCAGGACATCCCTTAGAGAATAATAAGGGAATGGTTTGCAAATTAAAGAAGGCAATATATGGTCTCAAACAGTCACCTAAAGCATGGTATGGCAAGCTAAGTTCTACACTCATTAGATTTGGTTTCAAAAGGAGTGCAGCTGATTCTTCGATGTTTACTAAAGTAACTAGTGAAGGTATTGTTGCTATTCTCATTTATGTTGATGATCTTATTATTACTGGCAGTAACTTAGCAGGTATTGCAGAACTTAAACAGTTGTTGAGCAAGGAGTTTGACATTAAAGATATTGGAAAATTGAGGTATTTTTTGAGGATAAAGGTAGCAAGTTCTAACAAAGGTATGTTCTTGACTCAAAGGAAATATATCCTAGATCTATTGAAGGAGACTGGTAAGCCGGGTGTTAAACCTGCTAGCACTCCTATGGATTACAACAATAAGACTATGTCTAAGGAAACACCATTACAAGATATTGGGCAATTTCAGCGTTTGGTAGGAAGATTGATTTACCTAACAATTACTAGACCTAACATTGCTTATTATGTTAGCTATGTGAGCCAATTTATGCAAAAACATATACAAGGGCATATGGAGTTGCTAAACCAGCTCCTTCGATATCTAAAGGCTTCTACAGGAAGAGGAATATTGTTGAAGAATAATGGTAATACAGAGATTGTGGGATTTACTGATGCTGATTGGGCTGGGAACCCCATGGATAGAAAATCTACCACGGGTTTTTGTACCTTTGTTGGTGGAAATATTGTTTCTTGGAAAAGTAAGAAGCAAACAATTGTGGCTAGATCTAGTGCGGAAGCTAAGTATCGAGCCATGGCTACTACCACTAGTGAGATCGTATGGCTTCGTCTATTGCTTCAAGAATTGGGTTGTGATGTCATGTCTAAACCTACGAAGCTATTTTGTGATAATCAGGCGGCAACACACATTGCTTCAAATCCGGTCTTTCATGAAAGGACCAAATACATAGAGGTCGATTGTCACTTTGTAAGGGAAAAGGTTCAAGATAAGATAATAGAGACACCATATATTCGTAGTGGGGATCAACTTGCTGATGTCTTCACCAAAGCTTTACCCAAGGGAGTATTTCAAGCTATGGTGAACAAGTTGACCTCTAACGATGTCTTCTGTCACGACCCGAACCTCGAGTGCACCAACATCCCGTCATGGTCATGGAAATGCGACCTTCCCAGGTAGTGTCGCCGACCCCAATTTAATTTTATTAATGCGCAAGCGGATCGTACTAAGAAACTCCTTACAACAAGATTCGGGATAAGACAAATAGAACATCAATTCAAACATCAAGCAACATAATTTCATACATTACCATCAAACCGGGGCTTAAATACATCAACCGGATCCAAGGCTATGCACCAAAAATGGGTTAAAGTTTATGTGCATCAAAAGAGGGTTAGCCTACACAACATGGAACAGTCCGCCAAAAAGTAAAGACACAAGTCCTAAGACTACCGGTCACCCCCATTCGTCGATCCCACATCCTCCGGATCGGTCACCCGATTGCGGGGCGTAGCGTTGATCACTCGACCATCGGGCCGATCTACCACATCATCTCCCAAAATGCCGGTCATCACCACCGGTGGGATGTCCATGCTGTCCAAGGGACCAATCCTAGCGCCATCTGCTCCGGTACGAAACCAAGCCCTAAATTCGTAAGGTACTCTAAGCTCCATGTTCACCTCGACCCAAATGGTGGTCCTCACCAACTGATAGACCCAGGCTCCCGTGGTCGGGAGTACTCTCGATCGTCGATCTATCTCGGTCGGCGGGCCATGCATCGTCGGGGGTATCGCCATCTATGGTCCCGAAATGTTTTCCCCAAACCGGGATGAGACTTTGTCTCAAAGCAAGTTCACCCCTCCTAAACACCTATTAGTAAGAAAATACACCCTGCAGTGGTCTAGCCACACAACACAGAAACTTACCTCGCCCTCTTGCATTCCCGCAGATTAGCACAATTCATAGCACTCAAGTACAAGCCATAATAAGCACGTGAGCCATCGAAATGCAATCAATTTCATTTTAATTTTGCCATCGATAAGCATTTCAAATCATCACTCATTAGGGCCACACAAGGGCATAGCCTACTCGCAGCTTCGGCTATCTATCGACACATAGCCAGGCATCGCCTCCCCACCTTGGAGCACGGCCGTCGACATCGACGGCGTTCCCGAAGGAGCATGGGCCCCGGAATCAATCTGCGACCCGCATCCACCTCGTGGGCATCCCATATAGGGGCAATTCCAGCTTAATAGGCCAATTCAATTCCCATAATTATCAGGCAACGATTTATAATCAAATTCAAGGCACGTCACACGTAATACACATGTTCCAATCACAATATTAACCTTTAAAATAATCCAATTTCGATATCAATCCGACATTTGAGATTTTCTAACTAAAATTCATATTTTCCTCAATCAGCATTTAATTTGCATTATCCACGCATCAATTTCAAATTCTAACTATACAAATGACGATCGGCACGAAATTCGAGCCATTAGAGTCAAAAATAATTTTTCAGTTTTTTTTTTTTTTTTATAAATAATATTTTAATGAATTTCGAATTTGATTTAATATTAAATAATCCAACAATTTCGAAACATTTATTTAAATCATAAATAAATTCCTTTAAGTCACATCAAGGTTTATTTTTTAAAATAAACCTACTTAACCCTTAAACTAAACACATTTAACTTTAATCAAACAACTTAATCTAATCCACCTTTAATTACACTAATCCACCAATCAAATTTCAATCAACCTAAATTAAACACACTTAAGGCATAATTAACCCACTAATCGGGGTTTAGTGAGCTAAACTCACCGGAATCGCTTTCCGGCGGGTCTCCGGCGTAGATCGCGACGACGCCGACGACAAACCTACACGGACCAACATCAAATGAGGACTAATAGGGGGCTAAAACAAGCTTTGAAGGGGCTGGTTTTTGCTGGAAAACCAGCAACTAACCAAGCTTGGAGGGTGGTCGGACGGCGGAGGAAATGGCGGAGAAGGGTCGGCGGAGGCTTGGACGGCAACCGGTGGTGGCTTACGGCGACGGACGGCGACGACGGGGGGCTCCGGCGGCGACGAACAGCAGCTGCCTTTGGGGGGACGACGGCGTGGAGCTCGGGCAACCGGGGCTCGGCGTGGAGCTGGACGACGGGCGGACGGCGCGGGCGACGGACGAGCGGCTCACTCCGGCGAACGGCGACGGCGTGCGGGCGACGGACGAGCGGCGAAGGGGGCGGACGAACTTGCTGCCGCTGGTTTCTCTTCTCCCTCCTCTCTCTCTCTCTCTCTCCAAGTTCAAAGGTAGAAGATGATGTTGATAGGTGCCTTTCCAAGAGGCAATCTCCACCCTCCACTTGTCCAAATCTCCTCCTCTTGGCTCAACTACCATGACCTCACCTTATGTCATCTTCCACTCACTTACAACCTCCCACAACTTTGGTTCAATGGGTCCAATTCATTTTCCGCCGGGGTCCAAATCCTTGCACTTCAATTTCCATCAATTCCCTTCCAATTGATTTCCAATTAAAGTTCATAAATTAATCCCATGATCCTAATAAGATTTGTCACGCACCATGACTTCCAATTTTAGAATTCGATCTCAATTTCACGGTTAATTTCACTTTGGCACTATACTAGTACATTCTAATCTACCGAGCGGCGTTTACAAATTTCTGTGCATTTGACTCGTGATTGATCATCTCAAGCCACAACTTTCGGTTGTCGGCGAAAATCTCAAGGTTTCAAATACGGCCACAGGGGTACCCAATCGTCGAAAAGTCGGCCCAAAGGTGTCGGTCGGCAAGAATTACGCGATCCGGTGGAATCACCCACACTGATCACATGCCTCTGTCGAGCCAACCTATTTCCGATCTCTAATCGATTTTTATTTGTGCCGTAATGACCCTTGCAGATTATCTCGGTCGAAAGGTCGCTTATTAATCAAATTCTCGAGTCTTATGCATTAGAATTTCTTAGCGGCTTCACCGGATAGACTAGGTTTCACATGAGTGGCCTACTCAAGGAAATTGACTATATGCGTGCCAACGAAATGCCCGACTAAATTTATTGAAAATTAAAATTGGAAAATCGGCTGTCACAACTCTTCCTCTTATAAAAATTTCATCCTCGAAATTTAAATCATTACACATCCGAATTGAAAAGGTGAGGGTACAATTCTCTCATCGAATCTTCGGTCTCCCAAGTTGCTCCTTCAAAGGTGCCGTGGTGTTGCTGGACCACTTTGACCAACGGAATGGTCTTGGTGCGTAAAACCCGCTCCTTGCGATCCACTATCCGAACCGGGCTTTCAACGTACGACACCCCCCGTCATCCACGTCTAATTCCTCAAAATTTAGGACGTGGGCCGGATCGTTTATACTTCCTCAACATTGATACGTGAAAGACGTCATGCACTTGTGCCAACCTCGGCGGTAGTGCAAGACGATACGCCAGAGTCCCTATTCTTTCCAAAATCTCAAAGGGGCCCACGTACCTCGGACTCGCTTCCCCTTTTTGCCAAAGCGAGAAGTACCTCTCATCGGTGACACCTTCGAAAAGACGTGCTCACCCACTTGAACTCTAATGGCCTTCGGCGCTTATCGGCATAACTTTTCTGACGGCTCCGAGCGGTTTTCAATCTGTCTCGATAACAAAGAATCGCCTCTACTAACCGGCTGGATCAACTCTGGACCGGTGATCTTTCTTTCCCCGACTTCCTCCCAACACACTGGTGTTCTGCACGCTCTGCCATATAATGCTTCAAAAGGAGCCATCTGAATACTCTGTTGGTAACTGTTGTTGTAAGCAAACTCGACCATATGAAGCTGTTCCTCCCAGCTTCCTTTGAAGTCCAAGACGCATGCTCGCAGCATGTCCTCGAGAGTCTCGACCGTCCTCTCGGGATCGGCCATCGGGCCCGGGTGATAGGCCGTGCATCTGCAGCTTTCGTTCCCCAAAGCGGATTGCAAACTCTTCCGTAAGGCGGCGGTGAACCTCGGGTCTCTGTCTGAAGTAATTGTGACTGGCACTCCATGCATACGGACTATTTGACGTACATATAGGTCTCCAAGTCTATCCAAACTCAAGTCCCTTCGACCGCAATGAAGTGCGCCGACTTTGTCACTGTCGACTACTACCCAAATCGAATCATTCCCTCTCTCGGCTCCTCGGTAGACCCGTCACGAAGTCCATCGTGATATGCTCCCATTTCCATTCTCGGGATCTCAAGGGGTTGCGAAGTCCTCCCGGTTTGCAATGCCGAGCTTTCACTTGCCGACACGTCAGACACTTGGCGACATGCTTGGCGATGTCCGCCTTCATGCCACGCCACCAAAAGTGTTGACGCAGATTCTGATACATTTTGGTACTACCAGGATGAATGTTGTAACTGCTACGATGCGCTTCTGATAGAATTTCTTCTCTAAGCCCCACATCGTCGTACAACCAATCGTCCTTGGAACCTCAATGTTCCATCATCGAAGTCCGAAAGTCGCCTTCCTTTTCTCTCGCATCCTCTTGTAGGATCTTCTGAACATCTGGGTCCGTCTGCTGAAGAGTTCTGATTCTGATCTGCACTTCTGGCTCAATTCTAAGGGTAGCCACAAGATTCGAAAGGTGGCCTACCTCAAACTTGAAATCAATCTCGTGCTCTTTCAATTAGACCCCATTCCTTGAGTACCATTTGAGCAACCGAGGACTTCCTACTCGGTGCATCGGCGACCTTATTCGCCTTTCCCGGTGATACAAAATCTCACAAGCCATAATCCTTTAAGAGCTCCATCCACCGACGCCTGTCTCATATTCAACTCCTTCGAGAGAATAGGTACTTGAGACTCGATGATCGGTGAAGATCCAAATCTCTCTCCGCACAAATAATGCCTCCAAATCTTCAAAGCAAAAATGATCGCTGCTAGCTCTAAGTCATGCGTCGGGTAATTCAATTCGTGAGGTCTCAACTGACGGGACGCATATGCAACAACCCTTCCATGCTGCATCAATACGCAACCCAACCCTTTAAATGACGCATCACTCAGATCTCAAACCCTCCCGGACCGGATGGAATAGTAAGCACAAAGTGCGGTAGTTAGCTTATGCTTAAGCTCTTGGAAACTACTCTCGCACTTATCCGTCCACACAAACTTTTCTTCCTTCTTCAGAAGTCTCGTCATCGGTGATGCTAACCTTGAAAACCCTTCTACAAACCGTCTGTAATACCCTGCTAAACCCAGGAAACTTCTGATCTCTGTCACTGTCGTCGGTCTCGGCCAGTTAATCACTGCTTCAATCTTTGCTGGGTCCACTGAGATTCCTTCCCCCGAGATGACATGACCTAGGAAAGCCACACGAGTCAGCCAAAACTCGCACTTACTAAACTTGGCGTACAACTCGTGATCTCTTAAAGTCTGTAGCACTATCCTTAAGTGCCTTTCATGATCCTCAATACTTCTCGAGTACACCAGATGTCATCGATGAAAACAATTACGAATTGATCTAGGTACTCTCGAACACTCGATTCATCGATCCATGAAAGCAAACTGGGGGCATTTGTCAACCCAAACGGCATTACAAGAAACTCATAATGACCGTATCGGGTGCGAAATGCCGACTTCGGAATGTCTTCCTTCTTGATCCTCAACCGATGGTACCGTCCTTAAGTCGATCTTAGAAAACATCGATGCTCCCTGAAGCTGATCAAACAAGTCATCGATCCTCGGCAATGGATACTTGTTCTTAATCGTCACCTGATTGAGTTGACGATAGTCGATGCACAAACGCAAGGAACCATCCTTCTTCTTTACGAACAGAACTGGCGCTCCCCAAGGTGATGCACTAGGGCGAATAAACCCTTTATCCAACAACTCTTGCATCTCGCACCTTCGCCTTCCTTGAGTTCGACAAGGCCATCCGATAGGGAGCTTTAGAGATTGGCTCTGTCCCAGGGGCTAATTCAATCACAAACTCTATCTCTCTCTCGGGTGGCAAACCCGGTAATTCTTTCGGAAATACGTCTGGGAACTCTCGTACCACTGCAATATCTCCAATCTCTAACTCCTCCACTGTCGTATCTACGACAGTCGCCAGGTAACCTTGGCAACCCTTGCCTAGCAAGCGAGTTGCTTCGAGCGACGAAATTAAGGAAACCGAGGGTCCTCCTCGACTCCCAATAAATTCGAAGCTCTCACCCCTAATGGGTTAAACTGGATCGCCTTGCGATAACAGTCCATTTTAGCTCGTTGCTCGGTGAGCCAATCCATGCCAATTATCACATCAAAATCAAACATGGCTAGGACTATCAAGTCTATCCTCCCCTCTCGCTCACCAATCACTAACTTGCAACCAAGACAACCCACGGAAGCTAACACCTTGTCTTTCAACGGCGTAGATATGCTAATCACAGACTCCAATAACACAGGAATTAATTCTACCGTCTCAACATATCTTTCAGCTATAAATGAATGAGAAGCTCCAGGATCAAATAAAGCATAAGCAGGTTGGTCGTTCAGCGAGACCATACCTGTGATCACGTTAGGCGCATCCTCCGCCTGTCCCCTGGTGATCGCATAAGTCCTTCCCTGAGCTGGAGGTCGGTTCAATCCACCCTGCGGCATGATCTGAGGCGCGACCCCTCTGTTCTGACCCAACGGTGGCGGCGGCGGCAACTGACGCTGACCCATCTGATTCCGGGGCAATTCCCGGATATATGACCCCGCGGCCACACTCATAACATGCCCCTGTCCTAGAGGGACATGGAGCGTTACCATGTCGTCTTCCACATGAACGACACACTCCCTGATGATTCGGCGATGGCTTCCCTATCCCGCCTTTCCTATTGAGTGGAACAGGGTATCTCCCTCCAGACATCGGCCTCTTTCCAAACCGATTTCCCTCTCTATTCGAATTAAACCGCGACCCAGATGCGGTAGCTTTCTCATTTTGATCCTTCTCAATCAGCTGGGCCCGCTTATAAAGGTCCTTATACTCCTTCAAGTCCAAAGGTACCACAAAGCTCCTCACCTCTGGCCGGAGGCCATCTCTAAACCTTCGAGCTCGGTCTGCCAGTTTCTGAACCAACTCTGGGGCATATTGCGATAGCTCAGCAAACTTTGCTTCGTACTGATCAACTGTCATCGTGCCTTGGCGAAGACGCTGGAACTCCGCCAATTTCAGCTCTCTAGCACAAATCGAAAAAAGTACTTCTCATTGAAGGCCTCCGAAACGCATTCCACTGGAGCTACACCCTCGGGAACACTATCCTTTTGTTAGTCTTCCACCGGTGGCGGCGATCCCCCTCAACCGATAGGTCGCCAAAGATAACTTTCTCTCGTTTCGGTGCACAACGAAAGGCTCAAAAGCATTCTCCAATTCCTGAACCCACAGTGCTGCAGCTTCGGGATCTCCCGCTCCCGTAAACGTCGGCGGATTCAATCTTAGGAAGTGTTGTACCAACTTTTGCCTTGGCCTCCCAGCGGCCACATCCTCAGGTGGAATTTCCTCAAGCTCCTCTTCCGGCTCGGCATCTGGTGCGGCGGCGGTAGCAGCAGCGACATTAGCGGCGGCAAAGCAAAGATTGGCGGCATTAGCGCATTGGTGGCGGCGCGGCGATAGCGGCGCGAAGCGGCGGCTCGCCGATCAAGTCTGTCACCCATCATCTCAAGCATCTCGCATGATTCCCACAAACCTCGGATCCTCGGGGACTCGCCGCATCTTCCGGAGGCGAGACGGCACCTTCTGGAGGCGACACTGCACCACTCGCACTGGCCTCAGCCTGCGCTCTTCCCAGGGCACCTCGGCCACCAGCTCTTATCGGTGGCCCACCCCTAAACACGGGGCCTACTGCTCTCTTCCTAGCAGCTCTCTGCACTCGGTCACTCATGCTACAGGCTCAATATAGATGCCTATTTGCAAATTCCAATATAACATTAGAATCTAAGTGACCTCACAACAAGTTAACAAACAACTAACAATCACTTGCATCAGCATAATAAAAGTCTTCCTACCGACTATCCCATGACTCCCACGCACCTTATCACTCCATACATGAACCATGCTCTGATACCACTTAAACGGGGATGTCACGACCCGAACCTCGAGTGCACCAACATCCCGTCATGGTCATGGAAATGCGACCTTCCTGGGTAGTGTCGCCGACCCCAATTTAATTTTATTAATGCGCAAGCGGATCGTACTAAGAAACTCCTTACAACAAGATTCGGGATAAGACAAAGGGAACATCAATTCAAACATCAAGCAACATAATTTCATACATTACCATCAAACCAGGGCTTAAATACATCAACCGGATCCAAGGCTATGCACCAAAAATGGGTTAGAGTTTATGTGCATCAAAAGAGGGTTAGCCTACACAACATGGAACAGTCCGCCAAAAAGTAAAGACACGGTCCTAAGACTACCGGTCACCCTCATTCGTCGATCCCACATCCTCCGGATCGGGTCACCCGATTGCGGGGCGTAGCGTTGATCACTCGACCATCGGGCCGATCTACCACATCATCTCCCAAAATGCCGGTCATCACCACCAAAGTGGGATGTCCATGCTGTCCAAGGGACCAATCCTAGCGCCATCTCGCTCCGGACGAAACCAAGCCCTAAATTCGTAAGGTACTCTAAGCTCCACGTTCACCTCGACCCAAATGGTGGTCCTCACCAACCGATAGACCCGCAGGCTCCCTGGGGTCGGAGTACTCTCGCGTCCCGATCTATCTCGGTCGGCGGGCCATGCATCGTCGGGGTATCGCCATCTATGGTCCTGAAATGTTTTCCCCAAACCGGGATGAGACTTTGTCTCAAAGCAAGTTCACCCTCCTAAACACCTATTAGTAAGAAAATACACCCTGAGTGGTCTAGCCACATAACACGAGAACTTACCTCGCCCTCTTGCATTCCCGCAGATTAGCACAATTCATAGCACTCAAGTACAAGCCATAATAAGCACGTGAGCCATCGAAATGCAATCAATTTCATTTTAATTTTGCCATCAGGATAAGCATTTCAAATCATCACTCATTAGGGCCACACAAGGGCATAGCCTACTCGCAGTTCGGCTATCTACTGACACATAGCCAGGCATCGCCTCCCCACCTTGGAGCACGGCTTCGTCGACATCGACGGCGTTCCCGAAGGAGCATGGGCCCAATCAATCTGCGACCCGCATCCACCTCGTGGGCATCCCATATAGGGGCAATTCCAGCTTAATAGGCCAATTCAATTCCCATAATTATCGTGCAACGATTTATAATCAAATTCAAGGTACGTCACACGTAATTCACATATTCCAATCACAATATTAACCTTTAAAACAATCCAATTTCGATATCAATCCGACATTTGAGATTTTCTAACTAAAATTCATATTTTCCTCAATCAGCATTTAATTTGCATTATCCACGCATCAATTTCAAATTCTAACTATACAAATGACGATCGGCACGAAATTCGAGCCATTAGAGTCAAAAATAATTTTTCAGTTTTTTTTTTTTTTTTATAAATAATATTTTAATGAATTTCGGAATTTGATTTAATATTAAATAATCCAACAATTTCGAAACATTTATTTAAATCATAAATAAATTCCTTTAAGTCAGTCACATCAAGGTTTATTTTTTAAAATAAACCTACTTAACCCTTAAACTAAACACATTTAACTTTAATCAAACAACTTAATCTAATCCACCTTTAATTACACTAATCCACCAATCAAATTTCAATCAACCTAAACTAAACACACTTAAGGCATAATTAACCCACTAATCGGGGTTTAGTGAGCTAAACTCACCGGAATCGCTTTCGGCGGGTCTCCGGCGTAGATCGCGACGACGCCGACGACAAACCTACACGGACCAACATCAAATGAGGACTAATAGGGGGCTAAAACAAGCTTTGAAGGGGCTGGTTTTTGCTGGAAAACCAGCAACTAACCAAGCTTGGAGGGTGGTCGGACGGCGGAGGAAATGGCGGAGAAGGGTCGGCGGAGGCTTGGACGGCAACCGGTGGTGGCTTACGGCGACGGACGGCGACGACGGGGGCTCCGGCGGCGACGAACAGCAGCTGCCTTTGGGGGACGACGGCGTGGAGCTCGGGCAACCGGGGCTCGGCGTGGAGCCGGACGACGGCGGACGGCGGGGCGACGGACGAGCGGCTCACTCCGGCGAACGGCGACGGCGTGCGGGCGACGGACGAGCGGCGAAGGGGGCGGACGAACTTGCTTGCTGCCGCTGGTTTCTCTTCTCCCTCCTCTCTCTCTCTCTCTCCAAGTTCAAAGGTAGAAGATGATGTTGATAGGTGCCTTTCCAAGAGGCAATCTCCACCCTCCACTTGTCCAAATCTCCTCCTCTTGGCTCAACTACCATGACCTCACCTTATGTCATCTTCCACTCACTTACAACCTCCCACAACTTTGGTTCAATGGGTCCAATTCATTTTCCGCCGGGGTCCAAATCCTTGCACTTCAATTTCCATCAATTCCCTTCCAATTGATTTCCAATTAAAGTTCATAAATTAATCCCATGATCCTAATAAGATTTGTCACGCACCATGACTTCCAATTTTAGAATTCGATCTCAATTTCACGGTTAATTTCACTTTGGCACTATACTAGTACATTCTAATCTACCGAGCGGCGTTTACAAATTTCTGTGCATTTGACTCGTGATTGATCATCTCAAGCCACAACTTTCGGTTGTCGGCGAAAATCTCAAGGTTTCAAATACGGCCACAGGGTACCCAATCGTCAGAAAAGTCGGCCCAAAGTGTCGGTCGGCAAGAATTACGCGATCCGGTGGAATCACCCACACTCGATCACATGCCTCCGTCGAGCCAACCTATTTCCGATCTCTAATCGATTTTTATTTGTGCCGTAATGACCCTTTTGCAGATTATCTCGGTCGAAAGGTCGCTTATTAATCAAATTCTCGAGTCTTATGCATTAGAATTTCTTAGCGGCTTCACCGGATAGACTAGGTTTCACATGAGTGGCCTACTCAAGGAAATTGACTATATGCGTGCCAACGAAATGCCCGACTAAATTTATTGAAAATTAAAATTGGAAAATCGGGCTGTCACATCTTCGCTCCAACTTGAGGGGGAGTATTGGCGATATTGGTGAGATTTGCTCTCCTATTCAAGGAAAGGACATATTGTGAGCAAATCTCTGCTTTGATAGTTTTCCTATTTTTGAAATTTCTCTTTTTTGTTGCGGTGAACCCTATATACAAATTGCAGAAGAATGTTATGACAAAAAATAAGAGAGTCGAGAGTTTTGTCCGAGGACGTAAGCACATTGCTGAACCTCGTAATCCTTGTGTTCTTTTTTGATTGCCTTACTAAAATTCAACACACCTCATCTAGAACCTTTCATTATCGAGACGTTTGCTATCTAAGAGCCCGAGTTGAGTGGGCCAAAGCATTGATAGCGTATCTTTCTATAACCAAACATTACATAGTGCAAAAAGCAGTCACTCGGAGAAAAGAGAATAGAAAAGTGCACGACACCATACCTAATCCACTTTTCACATGGAAAATCCATCCCTTGATGCAAGCATTTTGATGGAGGGATTTGCACCCGCCAATCACTGGGGATGCGTCATCTCGTAACAAGAGGAAATATCATCAAAAATCTTAAATTTTATCTAATAAGATAAATTTATTCTGAATTTTTTTTGTAACATAAAAACTCCAAATTTTATCAATTGCGATACACTGTAAACTTTTTTCCGTGACACAAAAAAACTCCAAACTTATACTGCGCGACACATTTATACCAAATTATAAGGTATTTTTGTCTTTTAGTTTTTTTCTTTTGCTTTTCTTTTTCTTTTTTCTTTTGTCCTTTTTTCTTCACCTCTCTTCCCTCCACCGGCCATGATGAACAGAAGAGAGCTTCTCCGTCGACCAAAAAGCCAGTAGTTAGTATTCATCAATTCGAGGATATGAGTAGAAAGACACTTTTAGTCAGATTTATCTAGTGACTTGATAAATTCCATTAGCCGGTTTTATTCCTAATACACTGTAAACTTTTTCCGTGACACAAAAAACTCCAAATTTATACTCGCGTGACACATTTATACCAAATTATAAGGTATTTTTGTCTTTTAGTTATTTTTTTTTCTTTTTTCTTTTGTCCTTTTTTCTCCTCCTCTCTTCCCTCTGCCGGCCATGATGAAGAGAAGAGAGCTTCTCCATCGACCAAAAAGCCAGTAGTTAGTATTCATTGATTCAAGGATATGAGTAGAAAGACACTTTTAGTCAGATTTATCTAGTGACTTGATAAATTCCATTAGCCGGTTCTATTCCTGATGTATGTAAAGTCTACTAGTTTTGCTTGCTGGCCTCCCTGTGGTGGCAGAATAGCTTTTAGGAAAACTTTTGGCTCGGGATTTTTGGACATTCCCTTTCTCTGGAATGGCTATGGAAAACTTAGGTGCAGAAATTTGGCCCTGCCTTTTTCGCGAAATTCCCAAATTGCCGCTTCAGTCGTTTCTTTCATTTCAACGTCTCTCTCTCAAAAAAATGTCTCTCATATCTTTGCTGCCCATATAACGCAATAATAAACTTTTTCATGTGCATTTCTTCCTTAGTTAGGGCTGGCCAGTGGGCCGTGCTCGAGCAGACATGGAGGCCTATCACTCCTTCAGGCTGTGGCGGCCCACATGCCATCTTGGGCACGGCGTGCCGTGCCCATTAGAGTGATTAGCCAAAATTTAAGGCAGATATAAGGATAGTAGCTGCATTGGAGAAAGTTCCTCCTCTGACTTAATTAGGGCTCCTACCAAAGGTGGAAAGCACAAAAAGAAAACGTAATCTTTTGTACATTCGAAACAAGAAACAAGTTAGCATGCGAACTAGGTGCGTGACATCTTGTGAGACCAATCTCTTTTTTTAACATGTGTTGTATGCAATATGAATTCGCTAAATCAGTGCAATCTAATTGGCATCTACAAAGAGATAGTGCGAATTGCCTGTGCAGAAATACTTGCCTAGCCAGCTGTGTCGAAAGGCTACTGTTTCCACGGCCGTTCCAATATGTTAATAGAGCTCTTCTAATTATAATGTCCTGAAACTCTCATTTTGCAGTGAAATTGATCCAATTTGCCTCTTGGTCGAGAATCGAAGCTCAAACATTCCTAAGGCCCGTTTACAAATATTCATGTAATGCTTTTGCATGGTAGAGTCCACATGCGACATAGATATAGCCATTTACGTGAAACTCATACTCTTAGAGACTATCTATACATGTGTGTGAGATGTATGTATTCTGCGGTCATTGAACTCTAGTATGTTGAATTTTCCTTTTTCTTTTTTTTTTTCCTTTTATTGGTCTATATCTTCCAATCACTCTTCTAATTGATGGGTTACAAGTTGTATCAAAGATGCCACAATTTCGAGCTATTATTGTTGTACCAGTCGGCACCCGTCACACTCATTGCACCTCATTGTTTGCAGCGTACCAATAACTCACCGTCAACTCCATAACCATCTCTCTCTCTCTCTCTTAATTATCTAGAGGTGATGAAATTAGTGGAGCTCACGACTATATTTCCACATGTCATGCGACTAAGAGCCATTTAGCTAGTACAATTGGATGGAACACTTCATCACATGCCATGCAAGGAGGATGCCTTATTCAACATCGCTCATATGAGTTTGAGTAAGAAAGAACATAGATTGGTTCAATCAATTACTTCTTGAAGACGTGATTTATATCACCCAAACTCAAATCAATTGTGATGTGTCATGATCTTAATGATAGAGCAAGCAGTCCTTTACCCAATGCACATGGACAAAACATGGAAAGCAGACGGATGGAAACCCTCTCTATACGCGGAAAGGACGCTCATGATCAAATCAACGATTTGAGAAACGATCGAGGATGGAGAAACTTCATGTGCACCTCGTTTTCGAGCACATGAAGCGCACGAAATTAGACACACAGCCACGTACTTCTTAGTCTTCCATCTACATCTAATTAGAGGGTGGACGATGATGTGAAAGATCCACTGATCCTTCACAATCAGTCCGTATTGTGGGCATAGCTCTTTTTCACGGATCCGTCGAATTCGCCCAGGAACGTGTCGAGAGGAATCTCTCTTTTCCCGTCGACGGTCGATGGCTTCAAATATTCCTCGTGGAGACGTAGAGAGGGACGAGAGGCTTTTACGGACATGATTTTTGGTTTGATTAAACCAGTTTCTTAAGCTGTATATTCTCTACCTTGAGTTTTTGGGTTAGCCTGAACCCTAATTTTTGACATGGATGCGGTAGATTTGAAGACCAACCGGATTACGGGTTTTGCTAGAGGTGCATGGTGGAAGCAGAGCTTACTAGCAAACTAAGACTTGAGCAAATCAAGATCGATCACGTTATTTAGGACGTGAATAATAACTATTCATATCAGAAATTGAATTCTGAAAGAGATAGATTTGAAGACCAACCGGATTACGGGTTTTGCTGGAGGTGCATGGTGGAAGCAAAGCTTACTAGCAAACTAAGACTTAGAGTGAACCAAGACCAGTCACATTATTTAAGGCACAAATGATAACTATTCGGATCAAAAATTGAATTCTCGAAGGAAAATAGATTTTTTTTTTTTTTTTTTTTTTTTTTTGTATTCTTAGATAAGTTTCCAAACAAAAATATGTATTCGATAACAATACAAAAATTTTATTCCCAAACGATAGATGGTGGCAGACGGTGGGCAATGGCGGGTGTGGTTGACAAATGGCAATCAGGGGCATGGTGGACTGCGACTGGCTAGTAGTGAGGAAGAACGACGAGAAGAATTTTTATTTCTCATTTCTATTTTAGAAATAGAGAAATAAAAAATTTTACTTTTTATTTCTATTATAAACCTAATTTTGAAGTAAAAATCTATTCCATAAATAGAAAAATGAAATTGTTTTACTAAATGGATTTTTGTTTCAAAAACAAGTCTGAAATAAAAAAAAAAAAGTTTTTGGAATAAAAATAGAATAGTTATCGCATGTACTTTTAATAGCTCCAATAGTTGGCTACTAGGGTTTGGATTTGTTCTCTCATTGTTTCTAGAACCATAGGGGTGAGATAAAGGAGGGATTCCTTCCCATCCCTACCCTAATAGGTCTTACACAGACTGCAAAAGGGATTTGGGATTTCATTCACAAAGTCCTACCGACAAGATAGAATAAGAAATCCCCTAAATTGTACATGTAGACAATTAGACATTTCTAATCCCATCAAGTAATTGGCACACTTAGAGCAGGAATAAAACAGATTTAAAAAAAAAAAAGCGGTTAAATTGCTAGGGAGGGTAGTCGACTAAAAGCTGTGATCTCCACTGGGGTCACCTACGAGTAGTGACCAATCGACGGTGGTCGTTTGTTGTGCCTCCATATCCGTTGATTATGGTACCGACCACCTTCCTTTTTTCCAAGTCGATCTTGCTTCTGGTTCCAAAAAGGCTTTTTATAAGACATTTCTTGTTATGTTGTCTATATGATATCGTCAAACACCAAATAAGATAATAAGGTTTGCGATGATCAAGTTGGGGATTTACTTAATGGGTAATTAGAGATCTGACTTGATAAGTCATTTACCGAAGTAAACTTACTTTGTTAATACTTTAGGTTAGTTATATAATTTAATTGTGAAGCCTAAACACAAAATCAATTATAATCTATAATTTCTAAGCAACAACCCTTGTATCGGGCCTAACTTCTTCTTTTAGGATTGTTAGGATCTTAGATTTTTTATTGTCGGGCCCTTAAATGTCTACAATGTTATGTTTCTCACTCTAACTTGTCTAATTGGAGATCTAAAATGCAAAGTCTTTGGGAAACGTTTAAAGAGTTGAATGACGTATGGATACCCATTATGACAAAATATTTTGATTTTATAAATAATATGATTGATGAAAAATATATAAACTCGATAGCCAACGTTTAGTGAATATTAGCTAGACAACTTGATCTTGTTGTTAAGCTTAATAAAGGCCAAATTACAATATATAATTTTAAACTCGATGATGCACTAAGATTAAAAAAAAAAAAATACATCAAATATGTTTTTTAAAGTACATTTCTGTCAATTACATCATTGCAAAAGCAATTGTGAAATTAGCCTAAAAATTTTATTACTTATAAACTGACATTGGCTTCAGTAATATGACAACATATGTTAGCAATATATTAACATGCATTGCATTATCGCGTTCCATTTAACGAAACCAAATGTATTGAGATCAACATATACTTTAAAGAATGTGGAAATTTTATGGATCCAAAAGAACTTTTTCCAATGACGTTCTTTACATCCCCTTCTTTTTCCTGGAGATTGTAGGGATGGGACTGAAGAGACTATTTCTTCGCAATTAATCATGTTCTTAAATGATCTTTTAAAAGACAAACATTTTCGCTTTTTCATCCGTGGAACGCCCGGAGATCTCTCTACTATTACATGAAAAAAGATAACCGTCTTTTTAATTTTCTAAAAAGCTTTCACATGGTACCGACTGGGGTTCGGTTCTTTTTCTTGATGTGAATTTGCCGAGGGGGACCTGTGCGTTGAAAACAATCACACGTCGCTGAAATAAAAGAACTTAAAATGGTCCGAAAGCGTCCAAATCATTCTTCACGCGACGTGGCAACTATTTCCTAGAAAATGTTCTGCAAAGTACTCCCTAGTCCCTAGAGAGTTGAGAACTTCTGCCCTAACAAATATAAAGAGCTCGATGATTAAGTATAAACAAAAGACCAAACCCCATTGTTTTGAACGTCGTTGAGCTGCTGGTGAGTAGAAGTTACCTGTCAGTCACTCATCTAGAAGGTTTCACTATCGAGACGTTTGCTTTCTGAGAGCCTGGTTTGAGTGGCCGGAGCGGTGATAGCGTATCTTTCTATAACCAGACATTACACAGTGGCAAAAAGCAGTCACTCGGAGAAAAGAGAATAGAAAAGTGCACGACATCATATCTAATCCCACTTTTCACATGGAAAATCCGTCCCTTGGTGCAACCATTTCATGGAGGGATTTGCAGCCGCCAATCACTGGGGATGAGGTGACAAGAGAAAATATCATCAAAAATTTTAAATTTTATTTAATAATATAAACTTTTTTCAATTTTTTTTGTGACATGAAAAACTCTAAATTTTACCAATTGTGATACATTGTAAACTTTTTTTCACGACACAAAAAACTCCAAACTTATATTCGCGTGACACATTTATACCAAATTATAGGGCATTTTTGTCTTTTAATTTTTTTTCTTTTGCTTTTTTTTTTTTCCTATTTTCTTCTCCTCTCTTCCCTTTGCCGGCCATGATGAAGAGAAGCCAAGCTCAGGTGACGCCCATGAGGGCCGCCCTCGCCTGGGTTGGGCTAGGATAGCCCTCACCAGATTTGGTGAGGGCAACCCGTGCTCGACACAAGCAAGGCGGCCCTTGCTTGGGCCGAATTTGGCTAGGAATGCCCTTGTCGGCGTCGGGCAAGGGTTTGCCCGACCCAAGGGAGGGCCATCCTCACCCAACACCGACGAGGGCCGCCTGACCCAGCTTCCCTCCGCTCGACGAAGGGAAGAGATAAATAGAAAAAAGAGAGAAAAAAAGGGGAAAAAAATTTAAAATTAAAAGACGAAAATTCCCTTCAGCCATAAAGTTGAGGTAAATGTGTCACAGTTGATAAAGTTTGGGGTTTTTTATGTTACAAAAAAAGTTTGGGGTAAACTTATCATACTAGGTCAAATTTAGGGTTTTTTGTGGCCTTTTTCTTGATAAGTCCCAGGCCTAACATTTGGTGACTATGGCTTACCAAATGCTTAACGCGTCATTAGTCATGCTCTTTGATGTGACCAAGACAAGGAAGTATGCAGGATGAGTGCAAGAATGCCATATGTCTAAGGGCCTAAAGATTTTGATCATACATAGATGAACAAACTTCATGCATAATCAGAGTTTAAGGTGAAAAACGTGAATTATTTTGTACCTTCAACTATTAATGAAATTTGATTGAGAACCTGAATAATTGAGCATTGAACGGTTGATGAATGGGTATTGCTAGCTAATTGCCATCTCAATATCGATTATATATTTTTCTTAATCATGAGAGGATTTGGCTTAGAAGACCCTTTTATATCCATTCTGTCATACAACTTCTTCCATCAAGAAGTCGTACCTTTGGGTGGTCACCACGTAACTTAAGTGTGGACAATAAATATTAATGAAATTAATGTGAGAAAAATAAATAGGATGTGCAATCTAGGAAGCATAGCCTTTGCATCGTGTGAGATACTCCGATATGCGGTCAGTGGGAAAAATTATCAAAATAGTCTTAAATCTATTACAATTTTTCTAATTCAGTTGTAATTCCATTTTATTTTATTTTTTTTGCTAATTCAATCCTAAATATTTTGTAATTATGCTAATTTAGTTCATTCAGTCATTTTTGGCTAGCCAACACTGACGTGGATAGTTTTTAAATAGTATTTTATGTTTGTCGAATCTGCCTAGCCATGGCGAGACCAAGACCTACCCATGGCCAATGAGGCTCACCAAAGACTGCATGAGATTGGGCCCTTTGACCTCACTGAATCTAGCAAGGTTAGGCATCTCCATGTCCGGCAAGGGCAAGGCTCGCCTAGCCACAGGCAACCATTGCTAGAGGCCATGTGAGGTAGCAGCCTTAGACCTCATAGCCTCTGGCAAGATCAAGCCTCACCCATGGCTAGTGAGGCTCAACCTTCACCAAATTCGACAACAGCGAGCCTTGCTTGGCCACTATTAGCCCTTACAAGAGATTGTGCGAGGTCGCGGCCTTCTACCTAGTGACCTTCGGCGAGGCTTAGCCCCCACCACCCCAGCGAGCAACCTGGGCGAGGTCACTTGGCCACAACCAAGCTTCCCCAAGGCTGGCGAGGGACCTCACTAGCCCTGCGTGAAGACCGGCTAGAGGAAGGAGAAAAAAGTGAAGAAAAATATAATAAAACATTAGAAAATATATAAATTATTAAAAATTGTCAATGTCAATGTCTCGCTAGCCGGGCCGACATCCATGTCAACGCCGATAAAAAAAATGGTAAAATAAATTGAATTAGCAAAATTACAATAGGTTTAAGATTGAATTAGCAACAACAAAAAAGAAGGTTTATGACTCAATTAGAAAAATCACAATATGTTTAAGATTGTTTTGGTAATTTTTCCCACGGTTAATAGGTGTTGAAAAATTCGAGACATGATCAACTCTCCCAATTCACTCCAACACACATGCGTCAATTTTTTAAAAAAATTAATAAATGCGGGGTCAAAATATAATTATCTAAAAAATAAAAAAATAAAAAATAAAGGGAGAAAGAAGAAAAATCTAGTCTTCTCTTTTTCTAACTCTCACTTCCCCCTCCTCTTCTTGGCAAGAGTCGCTCAAAATTGAAATAATGAATGATATTGAAAGATGTGAATTAATATTTTCAGCGTAAATTCATTTTACACTCTTTTTTATTATTTATTTATAAATTTGAAACAAATTAATTTGATTGAAATAATCATAAAAATGATAATCTATTATGTATATATAAAAATATGCATTTATTATATAACATGTCTCTATATATCATAAGAAATGACGTGTCGGCATATTGTGTCGTACCACGTGTTAATGTCGATACTACTTAGTGTGTGATCACATTAAGGTATTATGACATGATGTACTGGTTATGATGGAGTAGGGCAGTGGACGGTGCTTCTTGCTCTCTGTTCGTATGACGTTTCATTTGTTTCTCACTTTTTGACAGGCTGATGAGGGCAAGCCTCGTGCTCCTTTACTTTTTGGCTCCTCCGTTCACATTCCAGCGATACTGTCTCGCGGAATGACGGTTTGGGAAAATGAAGGTTAGGCAAACCCCTTTTTGGGCCGCGAAGAAGGTATAGTGGTAGTTAATTATCGGGCGGGATACCTCTCCCTGCGCGCAAGCCCTCACATATACGGGCACTTGATATACAAGTGGAGAGTTACCCTAGAGATCATAAAGTGGAAGAGAACTAATAACTTGATTAATAACAAGACGCTTACCCCTAAAGATCATCCCGAAGATCACCGTTTTGTGAATTCAAGTTGGGGATTTGGCCACGGGGAACGATGGAGTTAGTATAAGCTAACCCAAAAGAGGTGACTTCCCATCTAACAACATAGGGTGCGTTTAATTTAGCTTTCCCAATGGGTTTTCAACCTTTAAAGCCCCTTAAGGAAATGTTAGGATGTTTGGTAAGCCTGTCTAATGGGCTTTCAGTCAAACGTTGGCTTTGGAAAAGCTGAAAGTCCAATGCTGATAGAGACAAATTTTAAGTTTTCAGCATTTAGCCAAATATTGAAATTACTTTTTTCAAAAAAAAAATTACTATCATAAATTTTTTAGTTTTTCGATTTTACTTCTCATTGTTCCGAAATCACCCTTACCTTCGTTAGAGTTGGCAAAGAGTTTAATATTTTTAAATAAAAAAGAAAAATGAAATCCAAAAGCCCTTTTATAAATAAAAAAGATGTGCCAAACACTCTTTACACCAAAATAGTTTTGCAAAGAATTTTTTACCAAACACAATTTGTATTTCTCCAAAACCCTTTAGACTAAAGATATTTGCATTTCTCCAAGGCTCATTTCCAAAATTGAACCAAATGCAGCCATAATCTACTCTCTAATTGTGTTGTTTTGCATTGGAATGGAGTAACTGTGGTTGGGATTAGGAGTATATGAGATCATCTCTTATATCAAGTGTCTAATGATCAGCCTAAAAGCCAAATTTAAAGAGTTCTCTCGTCATGGCCCTATCGCACAAGCAATCCGACCGCGCCTTGCGAAATGCATGTAAGTACGGAATTTATATAGATCAACTCTAGAAGGTGAGTTTATTAGCCAAAGAATGCTTCAGAAGCAAGTCCAACCGCACTGTTCACATTTCTCAACCATAACAATCTAGATTTTGCAACCGCAAAACGATCTAAACCGAGATGGTGGTTTCGGAGCCCATAAATCATGTGTGCTTGATTCTTATTGATGTTCATTGAATTTAGCAGTCAAGTGGTGTTCAAGCAAATTCTCCCACAACTTTTGACAAATCCCTCTTTTTGAGCGATCTTAAAAGCACAAATATCATGTATCGGTTTGATGCATTAAGAATTTATAATTGGAGTAACACGAACAAGGTTTACTTGAACTATATAATGATATGTTATCACAATCTCAAACATTTGTTCTATTCTAGAGTCCGAGGGATTATTCAACCGATCTTGCTTTAATGTAACCTAGAAAACAATTATGTATGAGCCAAGTTTGAATTGAGATCGGGGGACCTTATTGCTAACCTACGCAAAATATGTGAAATAAAGACCGGGAAGTTTAAAAATATGTTGCGACTCATTTTAGAGAAGTTTCAGGAAATTTTCCACGTGTCAGCTGAAAATTTAGCATGGAGCAAATCTCGGAGTTGTCACATCTTATCGACTTCAGCAGCTCCCCCTTCTTAGGGGAAGCGTGATAAAAAAATAATGCCGTTAATTACGAAGTAATCATATCAAATTGTAAAAATTAACAGAGTGCCATGTGTCAGCTATTTTTCCCGTCAAATATAGAGTTGCTTTAATTTAATATTATTTTATTTTGTGTCCATGAAATTTCTCGTGGCTGTTGATGGGTCACCTCCCTAGTGTTGAGTCTTGACCGGTTGATAAGATTTTGGAATCATAGCGCATTTGATTTAATAAAAATGCCTGTCCTACGAGGACACGTTTTGGGACAGCTCTCCAACATCAATGGTACGGTTCAAATTTTCATAATACCCAAACTCAATCGTATGGTATGAGATGCTCGCTTGCTTTAATCAAAATCGAATCGAAATTTGAATATGACCTGAATCAAAAAAGCGGTTTGATTTGGTTTGGGTCTCGATTTTGTCGGCAATAACCCAAGAGGGAGATTACAGGAGGTCCATCAGACTCATATCAACAACCATACAAAGAACATAAGCTCCTTCCACAAGTTAGATAATATCTCATTGTAGAAAACCCAAGTACAAAACTTTGTTTTCATTTTCCCTTTCTTTCTTGCCTTTCTTGCCTTGCTTGATCGAACATGATACAAGATCGTGACCTCCCACATAAGATCAGACATTATAGACCTCAACTGCCCTCAGGTCAAATGTCGCCCCTTTCCTTTTAATCGCAGAATTGCAAAATGTGTGCACACTCGTGGGCACTAGCCGAGGGATTTTTTTGGAGTATTTGTGAATAGAATTTTGATGTTTGTCTGTCTAATATCAATTTTATTTTAATTTGGCTTTAATTCGTAATAAATATCATCAAGTACCGTTCTCTCTTTACTCGCTCTCCTCCTAATGGGCAACGATATATATGCAATAATCTTCGTGACTATATTACTATAAATTGTTAACTGTACTGTACAGCAATGACTATCAAATCCTATCTAAGGGGTGCATTATATTACAGAAGATTCATAATATCAACGCCACATTGCTACCCTAACGTGAGCCATCAACAATTATAGTACCAAGCATGTGTGGTTTTCAATATAGAAAAAAAATATTCACTAAAATATAACTATCTTAAGAAATTATAATCACAATATTTTTATTTATTGTTCAGTTGTTGCATAATTACTATTACTTTGTTAGAGAGTGAGAAGGTATTTTCAAATTTATTTATTGTTCAGTTGTTGCATAATTACTATTACTTTGTTAGAGAGTGAGAAGGTATTTTCAAATTTCTATCTCTATTTCTTTATTGTTTTACTATCAAATCAAATAATATAGTTCTTTCCCCTCTAAGTTATACGTAATAGCTATTAAATTACATCATTACATAATTACTGCAACCAAATGAGTGCCGCAAGTAATCATCCATGTGAAGAAAAAAAATCATTTTTTTTTTCCATTTTTCATAGCTGAATTAATGATATTTCATCCAAAATTTTGACAAACTAGGAGTGCAAGCTGGGTCAACTTACTCTTGAGTAATTCAGGCTTGAATCGATAAAGACTTGAGTTCGACTTAATTGATTCAAAGTCAATTTCAAGTTCAAGCTACTCAAATCTAAGTTCGAGTTTCTTAATTTCCTTTCTAGTCAAGCTCGGGCAAGATATGTAATACTACATCAAGCTCGAGTCGCATTTCAAGCATCAAGTGTGTGCAAGCCAAGCTGAGCTCAAGTCTAATAGTGCATGGGACAATAACCTCTCTCGATCGTTTCAATTCATTGTAGAGACCAAAAATATATGAAGCATGGATTCCTCGTCATTTTCAAGACGATACTTTTGAAAGATGAATATTATTGGCGATTGTTGAACAATTCAAAATCGAAAATTTCAAATTCACCATTAACGAGAGAAGCGAAATAATTGGTCATAAGTAAAAAATTTAGCCCCCTCGAAAGGTCATTTATTTGCTTTTTTCTTAGAGGATAAATCAGAGAAGTTGTTCTTACTCATAGGTATAAGTCGCTATCGGATGTGCCATCTCTTGATATCATTTTTGTCTCCATCATGATCATAAACACCTTCTTCCAGCAAGAAATCTAACAACAAAAGCATTTTAATTGAAAATAATGTATTAACACGTGTAATTAGTCTACATATAGAAACTTTTTACTCTTCCATCCATGGAATACACAGAGATCTCTCAACTTTTACATGGAGGTAGGTAATCACCTTATGAGTTTTGTTGGAACTTCAGCCGGTACCCACCGAGGGTGGGCGGGAATGGGATGGATTGGTTTCGACGGCACATATTCAATTTCATTTCGCTCTTTCTTTATTTGTTTTTCCCTTTGCCGTGTCATCAAACGCAGTAATGGTTAAGGGGACCTATGCGTTGAAAACAACCACACATAGCTGCAATAACATAACTTAAAATGAGTCCAAAAGTGTCCAAATCATTCTTCAGGCAACGCGGCACGTATTTCCTAGAGCACTCTGTTCTACAAAGTACTCTCCCCGGAGCTTAGAACTTTTTGCCCTCTTGACTAATGACTCGACACGTATAAAACAAAAGATGAAATCCTACTGGTTTGAACGTGGAGCTGCTGGTTAGTAGAAGTTGTTATCACCACCTTATCTTCAAGCTTCATCATTGAGAGGCGTTTGCTAATTGAGAGAGCCCGAGTTAAGTGGCCAAAGTGGCGATAGGTTAATTTTTCTATGACCAGGCATAATGACAGGGCAATTATTCAGCAAAAAGAGAACAGAAAAGTGCACTGCCCCACGCCCAACTTTCGAGGATGAAGTCGTAGTCACACCAATCGCCGGCGATGTGTCACCTCGTAATGACCGGTCCTCTAACCTTTAGGCGATACCGGCTTAGCGAATGCTCAGCGTCCAAAGTGGCATCATCTGTTTCGCTATGCGACGCGACAACGATGCGAAAGTTTGCAGGATGAGGGCAAGAATGCCATGTGTTCGACCTACATGTTGTGATGGAATTGGGCAGAGGACGACGCTTCTTTGCTCCCATGTGCCTGCGATGTTTCTTCTGTTTCTCTCGCTTTCTTTGACAGGCCGGTGGGGGCAACCTCGTGCTCTCGTTCTTTGAACGCACGACGGACGTTTGTGTCGTTCCCATGTCTACCGAATACTGTGTCGGAGAATCAACGGTTTTGGGATTACGAAGTGTATGCATTATCCATAATGTTTAGGCAACCCATTTCTGGGGAGGAGAAGATGGTATAGTGGCAATCAATTGTCATGCGAGACTCTCTCTTCCTCTCTTTCTCTCCTTCCTAACGGAAGAGATGTTTCGCCAAGCCTCACTTGCGATGGCCGTCCAATGCCGATACTCGACATGCGTATCGGCCATTGGGTGTTTATTATAGATAACCAAACAAGCGAGTATTTATTGCAATTGAGTTATATGAGCGAGGGAGCCTATCCTCATCCTCATGGTACTGCTCCCACCTCCTATGCTCATCGAACGCACCATTTGGATAGCTAAATCTCCTTAATATTACTCGGCACTCGTTATTTATTTAACTTTTAGGGTTTAATGGTCAGGCAGTGTTCGAGCTAGTTTTCTCACACACTCGACCAATCCACCTCTCGAGCAATCTTAAGGGCACACTCTCTCATATTAAAGCTCGTGCATTAAGATTTTACTAGTGGAGCAATGCTAACGATACTTATTTTAGCTATTTGTGGAATATGACCATAGTATCGAACTCTAGTTCTATTCTATAGTGCAAGGTACTACTTAGTATTTACCTGAACTTACTTTAACATATCCTAGAAATAATCATATGTGTTAAGAGAAGAAAATATTCAGCAAATATTTAGGAAATATTGTTATTCCGTTATCTTTTGAATCTTATCTCTTAGAATTAGTAAATATTTAGGGAATACTTGTTATTCTGTTACCTTTTATATCTTATCTTTTAGAGTCCTTTATATACATTGTATTTGCAATACATATATAAAGAAAAAAGGAATAAAATTTAGCATGTCTGTTGCCGTGTCACTTTCCTAGTCTTGAGTCTTGACCGGTGGATAAGAATTTCGAATGATAACGCATTTGATTTAGTTAAAACGCCTGCCCTTTGAGGACACGTTTTGCGACACTTTTCTGCCACGTATTTTGTACACGATAGCCATAGACGGACTATATACGTATAATCACACTTATAATGAAGAAGCTTTCTTTATTTTTGGATATAGATAACGACACTCATTGCTGATTGATTGGTTTTTTTTTGCGTGCTTGAGCAAGAGTGGTGAAATTTCTTTTCCGTCTCGCTCTTATCAGCAATAAGCAGATACATTTGAGGCGGATATGATGGGTTTATACGTGTCGGAATCTCCTAATCAAATCAATGTGAACAAGAGTACAAGAGGTCCATCAGAACCATTGCCTAGAACCGTACAAAGAGCATAAACTTCCACAAGCTATCACCCTGACATTAATGCATTGGACAGTTGTCGCATGATTATAATTACTTTGATTAGAGAGAGAAGACATTTTCGGTTTTCTATCTCTATTTCTTCATTATTATTGTCAATTTATATGATGTAGAAGTTTCATCCCCGCCTATGCTGTACGTAATGACTATTGGATTACGTCATTACAACATCACTGCAACCAAATGAGTGCCATAAGTAATCATCTATGTGAAAATTAAGACAATTATTTTTTCATGGAGCATCTCTTAAAGCTTTTCAAAGCTAATTTAATGATATTTCATTCTAAAATTTGATTAACTAGGAGTGTGAGTGAGTTGAACTACACGTGAGTAACTTGTGCTCAGCTTCAAAAATACTTGAATTTGACTCGATTGATTCCAAGTCAAGTTCAAGTTCAAGTTACTCCAGCAGAGTTGTCTAGTCAAATTTGAATTTCTCAATTACTTTTCTAGTTGAGTGGAAGCAAGATACGTAAATATTAAATCGAGCTTGAGTTGCATTTCGAGCTGAGTGTATGCTTTAGTGAGTCTGGTGGTGTGTGTGTCATATTGCCTTTTTATCTTTTTTTAACTTGGTCAAAAGTGGGTTGAAATTTAGATTAAAAAAAGAAAAAGAAAAGTGGGCTCTCTTTATAAAGAGAAGGAGCACGTTCAGGAACGGGAAACAAAGAAGAAAAGAGAGAAAGGAGAGAAAGCCCTTTGCTCATTGAATCAGTGTAACTTTTAGACTTGGGGCACAATTCTGAAGTTAGATAAAATCAGAATTGCGAGATTAGTTTCAGAAGTTGTTAAGCTATGAAATTATATGAAAATCATAGGTTATAGCATTATGAAGTTATGGGATTTTACATAAGTCAAATTGAAGTAATGTTTTACTCCATGTGAAATTTTAAAATTTCACGCGCAAGTTTCGCGTTGCGAATAGTTTTAATACCTTCTTTGAGGAATTTTTTTGTTGGCGTGTAGATGTTGTTTTGTCAGTGATTAAGTTTAGTTTAGTCAATTTGTAATTGAGGTAGTGGTTTACTAGATTTCGATGTTATTTCTTGCTTATTTGATGGTTCATCAGTTTGAATGAGTTTTGTTTTTTGTTTTAGGCTTTTCAAGATGAATTGTGCTATCTCTTTTTTTTTTCGAGTTTGTAAACTCATATTTCAAAAGTGATATGGATTAATTGTTATTTTTATTATGTAAAATCTAGATCAAGCATAACTTGCTTATTGGTTACTTATGAAATTTGGAACGTGTTATGAAAAGTAGTGTGAAAGTTTACATATATGTATTGCTTTGTCTCGGTTTATGAAATAAGTTTTGAAATGATTTGAGAAATGTTTTACGAGAAGTATTTTTGGTGGATGAGCTATGTTGTGAAAGTTTATCTATTTGGTTTGTGAAATGTGCTATGGTTTATATTAATTCTGAATTTGATTTCAAATATTGAAGGATGACGGCCAAAAAAGGATCTTCTGTGTATGATATTGCAATGTTGTTGTGAACCAGGTAAAGGATTTTTAGGTATGCATACTAAATTTAGGATGTCCTTCTAGGCTGAGCCACTAGTTGATAATAAGTGGAGAGAGCTTGCCAAGAGAGAAATCATAGTCATCTTATCATCAAACATTGTGTCGTGACCATGGTAGGATATTGAACAATAGATTGGTTAATGGCATGGATCATCGACGTGTGATTTTATAGAATCGATCAATGGACTTAATTGTTGATATTTGAATGCTAATGGTGGATTAAATGAGTATTTCTAATAAAACTTTGTTTAAATGAAACAACTCATATTTGATGTAATATGTATATTATATCTTGGGTATGGATTTTGAGTTTATGAGTTGAGTTTGAAGAGTTTAGTTGTTAATGGAGATGTATATATTCTTTTTCATGAATGATAAAAATTCTAATGTTGTAACAAACTTGTTTGTTTATCAGAAATACATATACATGGTGATATGTATTTTGATAATAAGTTACTAGTTTGTGTTTGAGACTGCATTGTTCGGGAGGAAAGATGGCTATGTCATTCCTCAATTATTGTTAGATTTAGGGTGTGATGGTACAGGACAATAACCTTGATCACCATATAGACCGACAGCACATTATTAGTCCAAATTTCTTGTCCTCTTCGAGCCGGTGCTTTCACAAGATGAGGATTGCTTTCGATTGTTGAACAATTCAAAAACCAAAATTTCAAACTTTACGGCGCTAAATCAAACGAGAGAGGCGAGGCAGTTGATCATAAGTCAATTTACCTCTCAAAGGTCATTCACTTGCCTTTTTCAAGAGCACAAATTGGAGAGAAGGCAATATTACTTCTAGGTATGAGTCGCCATCGGATGTCCCCACCTATCCATTTACGTCTCCATCGTGAACATAAACACCTTCTTCTTTGTTTTCAAGTAAGCAATCTAACAACATAAACATTTTTATATAAACATTTATATATTTACACATGTATAATTAGTCAATATACACGAATAAATAATTATTATTATTAAGAGACACGCGTACAAACGGGCTGTCGTTTTCTCGGACGTGCAATGGATTTTAATAAATTTATCCTTAAGAGAATATCGAAGAGCACTAGTAGACCAACCATGAATTCTTTATAATGGAAGTGGGTATAGTATGCAATTACGACTTGTTCATCACTAGCGTATAATCCTCCCCAAAACATTGCACTTAGCTGCAAATTTGGAGCAAAATTTGAACATGTTTATTGAGATTTCATTAGGGCATGATTTCATTATGGCCGAAACAAAGTCAAACAATAAAAAAAAAAAAAAATCGAGGTGATAATGTGAAGAAAGATTACTTATGGGACACTTCACTGGACGGCCTATCGAGATTGAATCGAGATATCTAGAAGTATAGTCCTTTAATTCGTCAATTCTCTTAGGGTGCATTTGTTCCTCAAATAATCGCAATAAAAAATTAATCTTTTGTATCTTCTACAAAAATGAGACCATGAAAACATATTTCAAATTAATGAAAATTATATTTGATGTAGAACGGGGAGAATAACCAAATCAATATTTCAATTTCATGAGATCCAAACTTCTCAAAGATCGGTTAAGCATTTCGAGAATTAATTAAAACGACTTTACAAAGATAATAAATATTAGCCCAAAAATCAAAGGGAAATTCACACCTTCCATAAAATCCAGAAGAGAGCTTCAATTGGATGCAGAAATTCTCTTGTCCGCCATTCAAATTCTCTTCCCATTTAGTATCAAATTCTTCTATATCACTTCAATTAATTTGTATTACTGAGTATTATTTTTGTTTTCAATTTAACGATAGCAGTGCCAATTAATATAAAAACTTAACGTTATAAAAGAATTGCAATAATTTGTTCTTTTCGTTATTGAGATCGGCATCGGCATCGAAATCTTTAGTACATCATCTTTTTAGTTACTGCGAATAAAGCCGAGATACACTTGGCAGACTCCATCTATACAAAGTCACAAGTACCGTTTCACATAGAAAAAAAAATGATAAGATCCATGTAATCTAGAGTTCAAAGTAGAATCAAAGTAGATTAATCTCAAAAGCAATTCCACATGTGAATATTACTCCGCACTAAGTCAGAAAAATTCGCAAGTTGTCTCTAACATGCACATGCATCACGTTTCCATTCGCTGTCTTGTTCAGTCAAACTCGTCCTGTCCATTATCATGCACAGAAGTTGAGGACATTGACTAGGTTTACAAGGTTGACCCGCAGACTCACTGTTATTATATCGTTTGTGATCGACAATCGAGAAATTTACGGAAAAAGTTATAACTCTATTATACTTGCACCTATTCTTGCCCAAATTTTTGATTTAGTTAATAAAGTCCTAAATCTTTGACAATTTAACAATGTAATTTGTCCAACATTGGCACGGATAATTTTAATAATTTTTGCTATTATAATTATATTATATTTTGCATTTTGTTTTTATTTTCTTTATTTTTCTATTTTTACCTTTGTTGGTGACTAGCCAGGGGTTGCCCTCATCGAGATTTGCCAAAGGGCAACCTTGTCGACCTTGCTAACTTCAGGCAAGGCTCGACCTTGCCCCTCGGCAGGTACCGGCGAAGGCAACCTTCACTGGTTGTCTTCTTTGCCTAGTTGCTAAGGCCTAGTGATCGATAGAAAAAGAAATTTAAAAAAAAATATATATATATATTGAAAATTCAAAAATAATAATAAATTATTCATGTCAGTCAATTATACCACGTAATAGGATTAGCATCAGCATTAGCAAATTCTAGTCAAAATTAGCCAAATTGACTATATTAACAAATTTTCATGAAATTTAGAATTCAATTAGTCAAATTGAAATATTTAAAATTCATTATAAAAAAAATTAAAAATTGAATTGCTAGAAGTATTATAGATTTAAGATTTTTTTTTAATAATTTTCTCACTAAAAACCATGTCGATCGTGCAAGGCCGGGATTGGATGAAAAGGAATATGAAAATGGAAAATATTTCTTTCTTCGAAAACAATGATAATGAAGGAACAAGCCGGAATCACGGAGATCTACGCACATGTAGCCATATGAACCCTAATCAACGACAGTCCCGTTTAAGTTTTGTAACGTGGATTGGATCGGGGCATTGAATTCGTCCGGAACGATCGGATCTGGTGGGATGTCGCTTGCACCGCTGAACCTCTTGGGTACAATGATTTTGGTTAGTTTATGCGGGCAAATAAGTTGCCAAAACGTGTCGGACCACATCATGATCCCTAGTGATCGTGTTGTACATACAAATGATTCGTTCTTTTCTTGTCACTGATTGCAAATTTGAGCATGATTTGTGCGGCCTCTAATTTATCCCTATGTCGGTAGAAACTTATACAAATTTGCAGACTATATACGGTGCTATATTCTTGGATTGTACTATGAGCAATCTAAACTAGCATTATCTTCAATTTTTCCGGTCTATCTATGGAACATAAATTGGACTTTTATTAAGTTCACCGTCAATGTAAGAGTTAACTCACACTGTCATTGTGATGCATGAGAGCTGCAATTAAGGAACTTTGTCTCGAATTTGTGTGTGTGAGAGGGAGGGGGGTGCTTCGGGTCGACGGGATGCCACAACACAATGACATGACCATGGAGCAATCGAGTAGCGCGGCTCATGGCAATGTCAGAGGGAAGGGAGATAAGGAATTCAAATTAGTTTTAGGTTATTGTGGCATAGAGCGATGTATAGAGAATTATAGAGTGGACTTGCTTAGTTTGGGTGAGGACGTTGTGGCCCTCACCCGTGGCCAGTGAGAGTCGGAATGCCCTCACCACTCTTGGCGAAGGTGGGTAATTGTCACATCCTCGCTTCCTCGCTGGCCAAAAGTTAGGAAAAAATACGGGCAAAAGAATAAAATAACAAAAATTCAGAAAAAGATATAAAAATACAAAAAAAAAAAAAATGTCAACTTTATCATATAGAATGACTAGCCCTAACAAGAACACCACGTCGGTATTTTTCAACCAAAGACTAAAGCAAAATTGCTCAAACAATAGTCATCAAAAACATGAATAAAAGAAAAAAAAAAGAGAGAGAGAGAAGAGTTCAAACAAGTGATCTAATCAAATAGGCTAAAGGAGCCAAAAAGCTTTCATTTCCCCGAAACACGTGCCAAGAAGAACATCAGGAATTTGGTATTTTTACGTGTGGAGGAGTACACAAACCGTGGGCTACGCTTTAGATCTCGAGGGGCGGTCATCGGTCTCTTCGACAGGAATTGCTGATGGGACGACGGGTGGTTTTGAACGACGGGACAACCCGTACGTTGTATCTCATTATTGGTTTCCCTTCGGACCACCGGGTACAAACTGACGAAACCGCTAATCTCGACACGCGTCTCTGCAGGCACATCAATGTCCGTGCCTTATCTAACGTCACGAATTATATTTGCCCTTTTCTGCTGCCCACCCCCCATTCGTTGACATGCATGTTGATGAGATAGAAATGAAATCCAAGGGCGGAAAGAAGCGTGTGAAAAGAATCATGCCTTGATAGAGGATTTGATTTGTTACTTCTGTCAGTAATGTTCAATCTAGGTTTTTTTTTTTTTTTTTTTTTTTAACTCATTAGAATGCTGAGCTTATCTAGATATAACTCGTGAATTTGATAGATTTTGATTGATCATCTAAAATAGGGGGTTAAAGGTTGAAGGTATTGCAAATGACTTGCATGTAAATCGTCACTTTTATATATTATTTATTATATCAAGGGACTAAATTGAGCCAAAGTTATGCTTTTATAATTGAGTCAAAGTTATGCATTACGATGATCATGGTAGTTAATTGAAATACTGATACTTTTTTTGAAATTTGATATTGCCTAAAGGCTCGAGATCTACTTGTGCTTGTTGTCATATGTAATTCGCTTTTCAATTTTGAAGCCGTGTCGAGTCAAGTCAAGTTCAGGTCTATTACTACTCTCCTCAGGTCGAGTGCCAACATAGGTGAGATGAGATTAGATTTCGGATCATGTTGTGGGGCCATTGTCCTAGGAATAAAAGGACGGACGGACATTTGGGATGGGGAAGCAACGGTTCAAAGCCAACTTGAAGCAAAATAGAAAGAAAACGATAGTCATGTTCACATGGGCCTCCCTATCTATTATTTGAGATGATTTTTTGGTACGCCATTGCAACTTCGTGAAATTTCCCATTAATCTAGAGAAAAAAAATTGCGATTTCATCCTGTCATAGTCTGATTTTTTTTTAAGTGGCGAAACCTACATGTCAATTAATCTCCTATTTCATAAGTTATGGGGGCCGTTAATTAGCCTTGATTTTTCGAATCGTCATGTGAAGGAAAATCATCGCGAAATTGTGTAATTTCTTCCTCGTTCGCTCACAGGAGCATCACAAAAGGACACGTGGACAACTCCTACGGAATCTAATGAAGAACTGGAGTTTAGTGAAGCATGTGCGACCGTTGGATTTCGACTTTCTTTGTCTAACTGTAAAAAGATATCATACGTGGGTGGTCCTCCATCCCTTTTTAATCGCGTTTGTCAGGTAGTGAAGTTTCGACCTTTGTGTAACTTGAATGTGATTTTCAAAAAGTTAAAACAAGATAAAAGAATTCGATAGACCGGTAAAAATTTCGTATATCTAAATCTACGAGAGGACCGTGCTCCTTTTTTAGTGGGGTTTCTTGAGAAATCGCCCAAACGTGAATATATTAAGAGTTAACACCTCAGACGACCCTAAAATATGGTAAAGTGCCAAAAAAAAATCTAAACCGATTATATTAGTACTAATTCAATCAATTTAATCTTAAATTTTTTCAAATTGATACTAATTCAATCAATTTAGTCAATTTTGGCTAATTAACACTAAAGCGGATGCCAGTAAGTGGCTAGATGCTAACATGTCAATTTTTAATAATTTTTATTTTTGAAAATTTTATTAACTTTTTCCTTTTATTCTCTCTCTTCTTCCTCTTTAGACTATCCTCGCGGTGGCCGGCAAGCCTCGCTGGCCATTGGGTGAGGGCCATGACGAGCGAGGCCGCCTTCACTCGCAACAAGGCCAAGGTGAGACCAGCCTCGCCTAGATATGGGCAAAGCCACCTTGCTTGCAGCTCTAGGCCAGGCCAAGCAAGGGTCGCGACCCTTGTTGATGGTTGGCGAGGGCTTCACGGCCCTTGCCAACCATCGCGAGGATAGTCCAAGGAGGAAGAAGAGAGAAAAGAAAAGGAAAAAAAAAGAATTAATAAAAAAATTCCAAAATAATTATTAAAAAATTGTCACATCAATATCTAGCCACCGAGCAACATCTATGTCAGGGTTCGACCACTAGCTGATGTCCAAATCAACATCGATCGGCCAAAATTGGCCAAAATGAACTGAATCGGCACCAATGTGAAAATGTTTAAAACTAACTTAGTATTAATGTAATAGGTTTATAACTTTTTTGGTACTTCCCCCCCAAATTATGTTTATTATCTCACTAATATCTTAAATTCTTTGTCATGTCACAAGAAATTATGAACTATGCACATTGCCATACCAATACCTTAAACCTTTTTTTGTCTCATCAAAACCCTCGAACTTGCACCAATGTAACGGAAAAAGAAAAAAGAAACCTAAATTAAGTTTGAGGATGTGATGGAGGAAAACCATGTGTTTCCTTCCACTCCATATCACAAAAATTTCAATTTCTTTTTTCCTATGTTTCTTCCCTCAAATTCTCTTTTCACATCCTCACAATCTTTTTAAAAGTAAGCCCACATTTGTCTTCTTCATCTCAATGCCTCCATCATGAAACGTGCTGGCATTAATTCCAGTTAACACCATCTTCATAATAAATAAATAAAAAAATGAATTTCCATGGAAAAAAAAAAATTGAAATATTGAGCACGTTAGGTTGAAGAAATGAGCAAATATATATATTCGTGGGTGCCCTGCCAACTGCCAAATATAGTAGCCAGCCGCCGAAGCAGAGCGAAGGTGGGTCTTGACTTGGAGTCAATACTCATCTAGAATTTTCAGATCAACGGCCATCGACTTCTTCAATTCTCTCCAGCAGCAATCTCCGCCGTCCGGTCCCGCCCTTCCGAGTAACTTCCCTCCCACACGCCATTTTCTACAATCTCGGCTTTTTCATCACGTGGAGCGGATAAGCACGAAGAGGCGTGATCCACCCGGATTACTCATGGGATTTTCGCCTTTACTAGCAGGATCTTTTTAACCTGATCCGATGATGGATGATTCCAATGTCTATATCTCCTCGTGCCGCATGATATTCTAAGTTAGGTGTTTTGCATAGGACACTTTCGATAATGTTTTCTTCGCGTGGACGTGGGGACATTAGGTTTCATTTTGGCTTTTCTAAGATGTTTGGCAAAATTTCCAAAATGGGCAGCTCTCACCTTTCCCATAGGTGCTGTTGCAGATGTGGTTAGGAGCTTATTTTAATTCTTGACATTGAATAGATTTTCCAGACGTTATCGAGATTGTACAACCCAGCAGAGGATTTGAAGTTATCCGGTGCCATCAGAGATTCTCCTTTATCTTCAGTGACATGTGAGCTTGTCTTGCCGATGCCTCTAAGCTGGTGATCGGTCTTAATCATCATAGTAACCCTGGTGTTGTACAATTTCATCAGAAGTTAGACATTCGTGTCAAGACTAATTAGGAGATTTGCGACGATATGGTTTCTGATAGTCATAGCCTATACCGAGTGAAGTATGAAGTACACTTGAGAGTGACACGACTACGTATATCTAGTGAAGTATGAAGTATGCTCGAGAATAAATATCACGGGCGTCTCGATACGTTTGATCAATTTATGGATGGGAACTAAGATAAATATTGTTGAAATATATGTATGAGCTGTGTTAGAAAATCTCACATCAGAAAATTAATATGGTGTAGAGAAATTAATATTACCTAGTTTTGCCATAATTTATTTGTTTTAAATTTTTAGTAAAGGTGAATCTAATTAGATATGTTGACGAGTTCGGGCTGCACTCCCTCTTGGTGATTTCTACGTCCCAATTTGTTTTGGTATTTCTTGAATATGAGTTTTTTTTTTTTTTTTTTTTTACTTGAATATGAGTTTGGTAATCAATCTCGATGGTATTCTTGTGTAAGTTATGTTAGAATTTCCTACATCAAAAAATTGGTGGTGCAAATAAGTTAATATATCTTCTAGTTAGCCTAAAACTCATTTATTTGGTGCCAAACTCTCAATTTACTCACAATTTTGCCCACCAAAAAAAATGAATTTTGATATAGATAACTATAAAGAATCCCGCAGATTTTAAAATAGCACAAAAGGCTGCCATATGTATATTTCTAATAATTTCAGTAGACAAAATAACATCGCAAATCCTAAAAGTTGTGAAGTTCATGATGAGTTCCAGGGCCTACCCGGCAATTATCTCAATTCATTATAAAAACATCCAAATTTAAAATGCTAAAAAAGCAAAAGAAACAAGTCCATAATTAAAACTAAATTCGAGAACAAGCCAGCAACGGGCTAGCGTCACGAAGTATGCGATTGCGAGCCCACCTCTCCTTCGAGATATTTCAGTAGTGTTTCTTCTATTTGGCCGGCTGATGAGCTGCTATTCATTGCATTGAACTCGTGAGAATCATGCACGAAAACGAATACGATGAAGCGTTCGGTTTTCCTTCCCCCACACAATGATCGCTCGCGTTATCGTCCTAAGATTCAATTCGAGTTTGATTAGTGATTGTCTAAGTTTTTTAACCACCCACCCAAGAAAGGTCTGGCCACGTTAATCACGAAATCTTGTGTCAAATGTCCAGGGTATTGCTAGCTAATAATTCGAACGTTGACGGTCAAGTCTTGTGATTAGGGATTAATTAATTAGCGGGTCACCGATGCTTTTCTTTCATCAAAGGAGAAAGCAATAAATAAAGCATAAATCATTTTTGCATCGAAATCACGCACTACAGGATGTGATGGGCAGTTATACATTCAGACCTTGAGAATAGAAATGGTGGGTTTTGAAATGAGGTGGTCCATTTTTTCACTAAGAAAAGAAAGAGTTGAGGGTGGTTTTGTAATTTTAAGTTAAGGGACCCGACTTCTATCAGATATTTTAGGCAGAAAGTTGCCTATTTATTTTTTTGGTAAAGAAAAGTTGCCTATTTATTTGCCCTGCCAAATCTAAAAAAATTAATCCAAATACTTAAAAATGACTGAAGAACATATTATACAAATAAAATATAATAGTGGAAAATATTTCAAATAAATTTGGGCGGACTCACTTTTTTTTTTTTTTTGGGGGTGTGAAAATAGGTTATAGTTGAAAACATAAATTTAACGTTGTAAATCTACTATCCCTCTTTTATTATCTAATATAACGAAGTAACTTTCTAGGTGCTATGGAAAAGAATTTAATATCCAAGAGTTTATCAATCCCAAAATTACCAAGTTAGTTTGTAGAATGATTTTCTTCTAGAAAGTTATGTTGCACTTTAAACTCAAGAGGAGAGCGCAGTAATTTTCTTATATCTTTAAGCAAAGTAGGATTGGTATTATCAATTATAAACTCTGAGCTAATAAGATTAAAGTTCTGCTTGCGTCGACGAACATATTCATACGAATGCAGGAAAACCACCTAACCAATCACCCCATTCGTTTCTTATTAAATTTCCCACACCAAGAAGTCCTAGGTTACCTTTAAAAGCCCCATAAATATTCAGTTTAATCCACGCTAAAGGTCATTTCATTGTCAAAAAAAAAGTCCACACACTCACTCCAAAAATTATGCTCCAATCAAGAAATAGTATTCTAGTTCGTAATGAATTGAAGGGACTTTTTCTTTTTGGCCGGTGAATTGAAGTGACTTTAAAAGCAACATTTTCTGTATTTCTTTCAATTTGAAGAAATTAACCGAGACAAAGGCCCTCGGATTTTTTTTTTTTTTTTTTTTTTTGGGGGGCTTTGTGATGGCAGGTCAAAAGTCAAAATTAAAAGGAAATGAAAATTCAAGTCGGCTCCCCTTTTTTGGGCTATAAATTCAAGTCGACTGCCTACCAAACCTAGGGTTAGTACCTACGTAAGATTCTTTACAATTTTTGGGGGGCTTCTCCCTTTTTTCCCACCTAAGCTTATCCGGCAAAAGTAAATCCGACTTTCGATAACGTGATGAGCCCCTCTTATCAAATATCAATTGACTACCCCCACTTTCTCTCTCTCTCTCTCTCTCTCTCTACCCACGAATGACGTCGTAAGAAGCCCATGAAGCGCAAAAAAAGCCACGATTTCCGTGAAAGTGCACCTCAGACGGGCCCCACGGGGTTTGCCGGAGGGGCCCCTGGGATGCGGAGAATTTGCTAGTGAGGACAGCGCTTTTTTTTTTTTGCTAGTCAGGACAAACCGAGTGAGAAATTGTAGTGACAGCCGAGGTCGACGGCGAACCGGCGCGGCCGACGCTCCACGCGTCTCGCGTTCATCTGACCTTTGCGCCAGCTGCTTGACCCGGTCGCGCTGCGCTCCTTTTAGGATGGCCGAGGGGTCCAGGGGCCGAGCGAGTCGCTTTATTAGGCCATTCGAAATATCTTGTCGACTTCATAGGATTCGTATATCATAATTTCATTATCTGCCCTAAAAATCGAAATATTCATAAGATTCGATGTATATTCTCATCATCTTTTCGACCTACTTTTTTTTTTTTGTCTTTTGGGTACTATAGATGAGACAATTATATTGCATTTTTCAAATTCCACATAAACCAATCTTGTTTCTGAGTCCCGAATATCCAATTTAATATGCAGTTTGTAATTTTGAGAAATAATTAAGTGGCAGTTTTTAATTTACTGTAAAAATAACAGCATGTTCTGGACTATAAAGAATCATTTAATAAATAATTATAAATTATTGTGCAATCCACTCTTTTAATAATTTATGACTCATAATAAACTTTTCTTCTCATAATAATCTAATTATGTTAGCAAAGTGCCATAACGTTTTGTTGATCGGTAAGTTCAAGATCGATTTGGCAAGCCTGATTTTTTTTTTTTTACCTTTCCCATAACAAAGTGGGTCAATTCTTTTGGAAATCCTCCCCGATCATAGAGCATAATAAATTTGTCAGTCCGCCCTTCCATGGCAACTCCCTAAATCCCCAAGGGTAAGCGCGTAATTTCGCCCCCGCGCCGGCTCCGCTATATATGGGCACTCCATGCGCAGCCAACGATGAAGAGGAAGAGGAAAAAAAACAAGACTCAAACTCAATCATTCATTCATTCCCACGCCCCTCCTCCTCGTCCTCGAAAACCTCGCGGCTCTTCGATCCCGGGGGCGCCTCGAGAATTTCCCCGAGAAAATATCTCGCATCGAAGAAGGGAAAGTTCCACCTTCTCGTAGGGAATGCATAGAGATGATGGTAGTAGCCCGCCGCCCTTCTTCCCCAGCAAAGCCTGAGTCGTGTTGGCGAGCCAACTCGCGCATCGGCGGCCGGACGTGCCACCGCAAGCACGTCGAGGACGGGTGATCCTACGGTTCGCCTCCGACCTCGGCCGCCCAGTTTTTATCTTTGTGTAATCTTCTTCTCTTTTCAAAATCTCTCGGCCTCGGGTCGAAGGAAGGACCCGGAGTTCGGGAACTGACGTGGGTCTTTCGAAGTTGTTGCAATCGAGTTCCGGTTCTTGCCGTCGGCGAGTGACGTCCGAGTTCCTCGTCGGGAGAAGAAAGAAGGCCGGAGGATGACGAAGAGGGGGGAGGACGCGAGCTCGTCGATCCTTCACGGGAAGTACGAGCTGGGCCGCCTCCTCGGGTACGGGACCTTCGCGAAGGTGTACAACGCGCGGGAGCTGCAGAGCGGCCGGAGCGTGGCGATGAAGGTCGTCGGGAAGGAGAAGGTGGTGAAGGTGGGGATGACGGAGCAGATCAAGCGGGAGATCGCCGTCATGAAGATGGTGAAGCACCCCCACATCGTGGAGCTCCACGAGGTCATGGCGAGCAAGTCCAAGATCTACTTCGCCATGGAGCTCGTCCGCGGCGGCGAGCTCTTCGCCAAGATCTCCAAGGGGCGGCTACGGGAGGACGTCGCCCGGGCCTACTTCCAGCAGCTGATCTCGGCGGTGGATTTCTGCCACAGCCGCGGGGTGTACCACCGGGATCTGAAGCCGGAGAATCTGCTGGTGGACGAAAACGGTAATCTGAAAGTGACCGACTTCGGGCTGAGCGCCTTCGGAGAGCACCTGAGGCAGGACGGCCTCCTGCACACCACGTGCGGGACGCCGGCGTACGTCGCCCCCGAGGTGATCGGGAAGAAGGGGTACGACGGCTCCAAGGCGGACCTGTGGTCGTGCGGCGTGATCCTATACGTCCTCCTGGCCGGGTTCTTGCCCTTCCAGGACGACAACATCATGGTCATGTACCGGAAGATTTACAAGGGCGATTTCAAGTGCCCGCCCTGGTTCTCGCCGGAGGCCCGGCGGCTCGTGACCAAGCTCCTAGACCCGAACCCGAACACCCGAATCCCGACTTCCAAGGTCATGGACAGCTCCTGGTTCAAGAAGTCGGTCCCCACCACCCTGGTCCCCAAGGAGGACCTGGAATTCGACGAGGAGAAGGCGGCGAAGGTGCGGCCGCCGGCGACCATGAACGCGTTCCACATCATCTCCCTCTCCGAGGGGTTCGACCTGTCGCCGCTCTTCGAGGAGAAGAAGCGGGAGGAGAAGGAGGAGCTGCGGTTCGCGACCACGAGGCCGGCGAGCAGCATCATATCGAGGATCGAGCAGGCCGCGAAGGCAGCCGGGAAGTTCAGCATCAAGAAGACCGAGTCGAGGGTGAAGCTGCAGGGGGAGGAGGCCGGGAGGAAAGGGAAGCTGTCGATCGAGGCGGAGATATTCGCGGTGGCGCCGTCGGTGCTGATGGTGGAGGTGAAGAAGGACCGCGGGGACACGCTGGAGTACAACCAGTTCTGCCGGAAGGAGCTGAGACCGGCGCTCAAGGACATCGTCTGGACATCGCCGGACGGCGATGATTCGTTGCCTGCTTAAGAGAGAGAGCGGGGTTGTACATGTAGATCGGATTATTATGTTGGAATAGTTGTCAGCCGAGGAGCAGCAGATCGCAGAGGAGTCGGTCTGTGGTCTGCTGGTAAATTCAGTGGTTGGTTTGTATGTTCTCCAAGTTTTCTTTTTTTGGTTGTGAATATGTTCCAAGTGAGACGTGCTCTGTCTCAACTCTCAAGTAAAAAGCAAATCTTCGATTCTAAAAGCTCAAATCCGATGTCGTTTTCGTGGATGGTTCGGATGAAAAAGAGGGATCGACGGTCCGGGTACATGAGGAATTGAACTTGAGATCTTAGAAATTCAAATTATCAAGAAAAGGGTCCGAGATTTACAGTCTAATTCAGCATCTATATGAAGAGTTAGGGAGTGGTTTTTTCTTAGGGTTAATTGAAGAGGTCGTGCAGTCAATTTAGATTCTACGTGAGCTTTGGGGAGATCCAACATGTCGATAGAAAAACTCTGATAGAATATGTCTTCAATTCACTTGGGAGGGTACTTATAACGGTATATTTACATAAGGAAACATAAGGAAACATTGAAGTTTGAAGTAAGTACGTGCGCATTTATGGGTGAAGGTGGCGATTAAATTCAAATCTTCAACGTAAGTTATTAATTTGGTTGACTTCTCATGTCCAATTGATTATAATTTCCTTCCATGCTTATTTTAGTTGGGAGCCTCTAGATACATCTTTTGCCAGAAGAATTACTTATCATCCGGTCAACCTTTGAGAGTGATGGGTTACGAACATGGGCGTCGCTCATATATCTATATTTTCTAAATTTGCACGTACGTGACGTCGATAAATTGAAATACAGTAATGGAAGGCATAGTTGGGGGGAAGTTTTTCCTAACATTCAACGATGGAGGAAAACATAGCTCTAGTTAGAATTACTCACGTTACTCATCGGTCGAATCACTTGGCGATTGTAAGACAGCCACAACAGTCCATAGTCCCACGTCAATTACAAATCTATTGCACACCCTAATCACCACGTATCTAATCATATTCTATGTTTACCACGTATCTAATCGTATTCTATGTTTACCAAACGTGTCACGACCAAATGACCGTGACTCTTCTTATTATAGTAATTTGCCTGTATTATTCACTTACTAACACACACATGTTTGACATAATAATCTATACTTCTATATATAACTGTAACTAATCTATGTCACCATGAAGGTGATGGCAAGCAACGCCGATCGAGGGCACGGTGGTGAGGCGGAGAGGAAAGGAGGACGAGGGGAGGTGATCAATGGCATAATGGTGTTCGGGCATTAAACTCGAATGCTCGGTGGTGGTCCGGCCACGGGGGTTCTCCGACCGTGGCAGAGCCGATGGACATAGCAGCAACAGCGGAGGGAGCGGCGGCACGGCGGTCACGTGCTCGGCAGAGAAAGTAGAGTATCCAAGGAGTAATTGCTCGATCTCTCCCTATTCCGGGAGAATCAAACGGAGCAGTTCCTAACACGAACGCGCCATACAAAAAACGACAATACGATCAGGGCCGAGTAGACATCTACTTCCATACGATGACTCGCCCCCGCCAGGATCCTGCGCACCGTACGTCACGACCTTTATCGTCTACGAACTGAATGAAACCACGTCTGGTTCTCTCAATTATTCACAAGAACTCAATGATTGTCTCCCTTCTTTCTAGCTTCGCTCTCCATGATTGTCCTCTTTCTTCTGACTCGTCGCTGCACTAGCTGCACTAAGGCCTGCAATGTCACAGGATCCCTGCATATTTTTGCCCTTCGTTTGGTCCACCCCAAATTTACGTTTGAAGGAACTCGTTCATTAACAATTCTGTTCTCGGAAGTTATTTCTATTTAGAAATGATTTCTTTCCACTTCTATTCTCAAGAAAAGAAAAATCACTTCTGTTTTATTTAAATTCATTGACATTATTAAATGGATTTCTGTTTTATTTTCATTTTAGGAAATAAAAGAACAAAAAAATAGAAAAACGGAACGGTTGTTATTAAACAGACCCAAGAACTATCAATTGGTTAAAAAGATTTGTGAGGATGCTATTGCTAATTGAATTCTATACATGCAAAACATAGGGTGCGAAGAGATTCTATCTTTGTCGTTATTATAAAATAATATCCCGTGACTCGTTCAAGTGAGGAGATTGGATTTGGATCGATTGGTTCACCCCGCTAATCCATTCGTTTTTCAATTTCTCTGTGCTTATGCAGTAATTCTTGTAAAGCTTTAAAAGAAAGCAGCTTTAGAAGAGCAGACTGGTTTGTGTCAGGTTAAACTACTTTTGAAATGTCACGTTATATTTTCAAATGAACAAAAGAAGAGAGTAGAAAATCGGTAAATAAGCCTACAAAAACTTGGAGGCGATTGAAAGAAAGCCAAGTCCCTCGGCAACAACTCAAGTGCCCTATTTGTTGCCAAAACTTAGGACTGAGTTGACAATTATCAAAATGTTTATGATCAAATTAGCACAATTGAAAAGTTTAGAATTGAATTAGCTGTTGTGTAATAGATTTAAGGCTTTTTAAATAATTTTTCTTGATGACAAGTTTCATGCGAAAACATTGATTAAAGAATCAGACCAGATCTTTGTCTGCATATGCTTGGAACATCCCTAGATATCATCTACATAACTGCACTAATTAATCGGAGATTAAGAAGGTTAAGCTTAATCATGACCACAGAAATCATTGGGCACAGGGACAAGGAGATGGGACACCACATAATCTAATTTAATTCCCGGATAGCGACCCCGGAAATTGTTGCACCAGTTTCTATGTGACGTCAGCCGGCACGAGTGTGCTCAAAGGCCACTTACTGATTATTCTGAGTTAGGTTCTTGTCCGCTGGCCTACCTCTAGAAGAAATATGATAATCCACTCACATTAATTTAATAAATTAAACCTTCTCTGAAGTGTCTGCTGTTGCGATTGGACAAGTCATTTTGAGCAGCAATTGCTAAGGTCCGTTGAATAATCTGTCTTTCTGATTAATTGAGCTAGACTAAGGTGTATCTACTATCTAGGCAGGGTTAGATGGAATCAACTTGGAGCACTCCGAGTGTACTATGATCGGCTCGTGATATTTTTTATTTGGATGCTATATTGTGATATGTTATAATATTTTAATAGAACAATCAATCCGAATAGAATCGTCTCAATATACCTATTGGAGTTTACTCATTATTGGATATGTTTCACGAGGTTGTTTCGTGTAAACCGATTATCGAGTCGAGCAATAAGAAAGATGGAACACCAAGGATCAAACACTTTAGCCTTTAGGTGCAATATGAATGTAGGCCACTGGCAATCCTATCTAAAAGAGGGATGAACAAGAAACATACGGATTTAGGCTCAGTTCGTTTCATATAAAAACATTCTAGGGAAATGTTTCTTAGATTTTCTGATATTCATTTCACAAAAAATAAATTGTTTGGGAGAAATACTTTTCGTGAAGAAAAAAGTATTCTAAGATAGGGACGAATGTTTTCCACTTTTGAGAAAGAGGAAAATATTTTCCACACCGTCTTCCACCTCACTTTCTTTCATTAAATACCTTTTTCCTTTTATTATTTCTTTTATTATTTAAATTTTCTTAAAATAGATTTTTTAATTGTTTTTCTTTCTTTTTCTTTTTGTTCCTTTTCTTCTTCATTAGCCAATCACCGGCCACGGTAGTGGTCGGCAACCAGCCATAAGTAAGCTAGAGTCTCATCAGCCTATGGTGAAGTCGAGTTTGCTCGATGCCAACAAGCTCGAGCCCCACTAGATCCAGCTACTTGGGCGACGCTAAGGTTGTTAGAGCCTCGCCCAAGTAGCCAAATTTGGCGGGGCTCAAGCTCGCCATCGAACTCCGCGCCTAATCAAGGGAGGATAAAAAAATAATTAAATAATAAATTAAAAATATAATAATGATAAATTTATTGACATTGGTGCATAAAGGAAAAGATTTTCCTTACCAAACTACAAAATATATTTTCTAACTCATTATGATATTTCAGCTAAATCAAGGAAAATATGATGATTTTCCTGAAAAAAATGGCTTCTTGGAAAACATTGTCCGAAAATGCTATATTTTTCCGCAAACTTAATGAAGCCTTCAATATATGAAGCTTTCGCACATCCTGATAAATCCACCTTCATAGACAATATTAAATGTTGACATAATGTATTCAAGATTTCAATTACGGAGCGCTCTCAACAAGGCTCGAATCCGAGACCGCGAGGATAGGAGCGAGCTCTCTTGCTGTCTAGTCAACATCTCGTCAATGAAAGAACACGCGTGTAATCGCACAAGATGGTGATCGACTAGGAACGAGTGTCAATTCCCGAAACCCTCCACAAATCCTCTCCTAATCTTAACTGCGGGATTGGGGAAATCGCCACAGAACCCGGTAAGATGCGATGACCCATTAATTTAGCATAGTAAAACCGGCCTGATCTGGCAAAATGAATCTGGACAATACTTATCCTCTCTGCAGCACTGTCCTAAAAACGCATGGGAGCCGATACTCCGCATTAAGAAACAGACGCCAGCCGCATAGGACCTCCCCCAGTTCGAATTACGCAGGCGAAGTACATATGAAGAGACGACAAGCGACACGAGAGTTTGCCGAGTGGAATCCAAGAACAGTTGCCTACGCATAATGTCAAAACGAGATTAGGGTTTTCATAGAACCCTAACGTGGGCAGAAGCAATTCCAAATCCCCCCGCTAATCGCGTTGGAAAGCAACCTCGTACGCCGACCATGCTAATTCCGGAATTCAATTTACATCATGACATGATGTGATCACCGCGTTTAGTAACTTTGGGAATTAAAATAAAGATTTTGACAGTCAGTTTGATGTGATCACCCCTCTTCCTCCCTTCCTTCTTTCCTCAGTATCTATGTGGGGGAGGTTCTCAAGATCCAGAGCGGCACCTGAGTTTTGTCTATCAAATTATTATAAAGGACATCATTTTTTTGTTTTGGCATCTCTCTATTAGACCCCATTACAAATTTTCGATTTAAATAAGGTAATCATGGCACGGCCAATTACATGAATTATTCTATAATTCTTGATTAGTCAGCCTCAACCACCGGGCGCTGCCATACGCTATAGGACCAGGTGTCCTCTTTGTTCTATAATTGCTGAAATGATGTTTATTACTTTAACTGAGATTCAGCTTTGATCAATCATTGCTAAGGAGGAAGAAGAAATGGTCATTGCTCCCCGAAATCTACAGGTAGAGAGACTGATGCCAAAACCAGGGGCCATTCAAACCGCAACGTTGGCTGATCAGCGTCGTTTTCTGGTGTCTTATTGATGTCCCCAGATGAGCATTCTTTGTCTAATCTTTAACCGAAAGGCTTGTGGAACGTGGCTTTGTGTAGGTGAAGCCTCAAATCAAGAACAACCATGGATGCCTTCTGCTTTCGATTTTGACCGTCTAACTTAATGTTTGGTTCGATTTATGCTCTCTCTGATTATGTGACGGATCAGGATCTTCTTGAATAGTTTGGCTTAGTCTAGGGTTTGGAGTGAGTCGCGTTACCTTCCGTTTTTTAACGGTGAGGATTCTCATCTTGTGTAGGTAAGTTCCCGGCCAAGGAAGCACCCTGCGAACATCATGGACCAAGTAAGACACGAACCTTAGACCCATCGAGTAAAATAGACATGAAATCGTAAGAGAATCGAACTTGTATCATGCGTCTAATCCACACACTTAATAAGTTTTTTTTAGCTAATAAACTAAACACATGAGGGTTCCTCGGGGTACATATTGAGAACGATTGACATGAAATGTCTCTCTCTTATATCTTGTCGTAATCTCAAGAAGATTATTGAATAATCACTTCACAAAAATGGGAGAGAATAACCCGGTATCTTAGCTCATTTTTTGTGTACGCAGAAAAGCTCGCCCCGAAGGCTGAAAAGAACTTTATTCGAGAGGGATGCTTGGGCCGACACAGAGACCAACATTGGTTTTCGAGCATGTTAAGATTGAAGTACTGGGCTTCTTGGCCTGCCGGGCCAGCATCTCGTGCTTGATTTCGATGATGATCTTCTGATAAGCTACTATTTTCAATATGAACAGCTGATAGAAACTTGTCAAACATTTTTAAGTTTATTGAAAATTTAAAAATTTGTCACGAGAGTACAATCAAGTTCTACAAATTTCAAAAAATGTAATCAAGTTTTAAAATTGTCACAAAAGTGCAACTAACGAACTTGATTGAACTAGTTTGATGAGTTTTATAACTCGATTATACTTTTTGAAAGTTTTTAGTACTCAATTACACTTTTTGAAAGTTTCAGCATTCAATAGCACTTCGTGACGATTTTTAGGATTTGATTGCACTTATTAAAAGTTTTTAGTACTCGATTGTATTTTTTAAAATTTTTAACACTCGATTGCATTTTCATGATAACTTTTAGGATTAAATTACACTTTTTGAAAGTTTAGGATTTGATTACTTTTTTGTGATAAATTTTACGATTTGATTGCACATGTTTTAAGTTTTTGAACACAATTGCACTTTCATAATAAGTTTCAGAGCCTCTAATTAGAATTGTCAAAATGGATCGCCTAAACTGAGAACTACCTGAATTGAACTGAATTGACCGATTTGGGAGTGTTGGTCTGGTTCCCAACATCAAGAGGGAGCTGGACTAAACCGAATTGGACTGACTGCATTTATATGTTTTAATTTCTTTAAAAAATAAAAGTGACTAGCTTATATATATATATTCTACATAATAAAAGGCATCAAGTAGCAAGAAAAAAAAGTGATCAATTCCATTGGACTGGACTATACCTAGAACTGATCACCCCTACTTCTAGTGCACTTTATCCTTTTGAAAAGATACTTGTCGACAATTCTTGTGATTAGAGAGTGCGTAAAATACGAGAATTTTCACCAAATCAAGACTCAAGTTTGATTCGTCTAAGGAGATACATGGCAGTTCATGTTCTTCTTGGGCCCGAAAGATCTGATGGGAGATGGATTTGCTATGGTTCTGCTCACTGGACCGGACCAATCGCGAGCCCAAGATCCAACCCAGCCTCTCTCTCTCTCTCTCTCTCCCACAGGGTCCGCCAGAATCTGCAGCCGAAGCCGAAGCGAACCGATCGAAGCAGCTGCGAAGGGGGGGAAGCTTCGGGCGGGCGTTGCGGCCATGGCTGCCGTTGCAGAGACCTACGCAGCGAGAAACCCAGAAACGGTCCACGCCGACGTCCTCTCTAAAGCCCGCGAATCTTGCTACAAAGTCGCCCTCTTCCTTCTTTCTCTCTCTCTCTCTCTCTAGAATTCTTGATCATTAGGAGACGGACGGTGGGGCGCGACGTGACTCGCGTTCTCTTTCTGGGCAGGCCCGCGACGCTTTCTACGCGTGCCTGGAGAAGGAATCGAGCAAGAAGCCGACGGAGATCGGCTCCGTCGGGCTGTTGTACCCTGCCGAGTGCAAGAAATCGCGGGCCGAGTACGAGAATCGATGCCGAGCTTCCTGGGTAAGTGTGAATTTTGGAATCTTGCCGTGACGTTGTTTTCGCTTGTTTCGTTTTTGTGGTTTGTGGGTTGATGTTGTTGTCGTTGGTTTTGGTTGGTTTGTATAGGTGAAGCATTTTGATAGGCAGTACTGTAGGAACAAGACGCTCAAGAGGCTCTTGGACGACAAGGATGCGAAGCGCGGGCCTTTGACGCTCCCGCAGCCGTCCACGTTCAAGACCCCCAGTTGAGATTTGCTCTGCATTCCCTTGCTTGGTGGGATGTGTTTCTGTTTCAGTAATTGTATTCCCATGCAATGAGTCAGAGAATTGAAGTCTGTATATGCCGACATCTGCTATTAATTTGGGGAAAATTTTGTCTAAGGCTGCATTTGTTTTATGCTTAATTCCATTGCTTTCCTCTTGTCATTGTCAATTATAAATTATTTTCTTCGATGCAGTTTGGGATGATTGAACTTGATCAAAACTTATTCTTGACGTATGTATCACTGGCGAATATTGATATTTGAATATGTCTCTGAACGACTCTCCAGAGCTCACCTTCTGAATCTATTTCCTTGGAAAGATTCTTCAGTATAAAATATTATAGAATCCATGTGTACATGAGACTATTGGGTGTTCCTGTGAGGAAAATTTGCCAACGGATGCTTATACTATTGTGGAATCATAGTGCTCCCCTTTTTTGGAGATCAATAATCATGAATCTCTTCGGTACAAAGATTTGAAAGTTCTCTTCATATGGTTTTGTTGAGGAGTTTAGATACTAGGATTAACCCCATATGAGAAGATGCTTAATTAAGATTTTCAGAGAGGTTGATTGCTTTAGAGTATCCCCAGAGTGTGTGTGTTTTTTACCACAAAATGCTCTATATAAGCAATTTAGTTGCTCCTTCAGCTCCTTCAGTATTTCATGTCTTCAGACTCAAAAAAGCCTTATGGTTGTGTCTTTTTTCTTTTCTTGGACTAATATGCTCTCTCCTCCCCCCCCACCTTCTCTCCCCCTCTCTCTCTGTCGCGCGCGCGTGGATGTTGTTGCTTTTTTAAGGTTTTGAACCCTAGAACATCGTATTCCCTAGCATTTCCCATTGCCACTGTCTGGTGGCCCTCTTGCTTCAGTGCTGTTAATTGGTGATTTTACAATACTAGAAGAACGCAACCTTGGGTTCTAAAATGGCGGAATTTCTTTGCTACACTACAAACTGTAGATGTTATGTACCAATCTATATCTAAAGAAAGTGATAAACAGATGCCCGATGGTACCAAATTGAGTGTAATTAAGCAATACATGGCTAAAATATATTCTGTAGACATGGCAACTTTGACCCTGTGAAATCAAATTTGTTTGATAGAGAAAGGCCCGTTTTGATAGGTTAGTTGCAGTAGTTCTTTCTTTTGATCCAGGTCTTACCAGTTGAATGAAGTATCTTGGATAAATTTGATTTTGTGTTGGTAAAAGCTAGGAATAGAAAATGTCTGCTTTTCATCAAAATGCTCGTAAATGTTTTTGAAAAGTAGAAAATAAATTGTGGAATCTGAACTCAGTGGTGTGAAGGATCATAAATGTATGTTATGAGAAGTGCTTACAAAGGAGACTGAAGTGTACAATGTTGGGATAGGTTGACTCTCAGCTCATGCTTCTGTTTACTGTTGACTTCATGATCTCAGGGTAAATTCCAAAGACTCAATGCATTTTTGGGTTATTTACACTTGATTATCAGACTTCAACTTTTTTTTATCCCTTGCATTGACTTTTTAAATCCACTAAGGGTTGGTAATTAACACAATTCATCCTCAAGTTTCTCCTCAATTACACTTTGCATCCACTAATTCCAAAGCCTACACTTTGCATTTTCTACTTTCAAGACCGTTTGTTGCACCCTATGATATTGAGAAAACTATTCTATAGACCCTGTAGTTTCTTTAAGTTTTCTTTACAAATTTATTTGTCTGACTCCAACATCTAAATTTTAGGTTTTTTTGAAATCTGAGGATGTAAAGTGTTGTGTTTTGAAGCATGAGTGCATATGAGGGAAAGCTGAATATGGTTTCTATCAAACTGGTATCCTTTTATTATAGTTTTCTCCGCAACACACAGTTGTCCAACTTTCTCTCTTTAATTTGATTCATCAACCAATGTGTCTATTGAGAATATGAGATGGCATGGTGCATTGGACATACTCACTGTAATAGCTAGTTAACTGAGGTTTGAAATTTGATCAAAGGCATGACCTAGATTGGCAGTGCATGCCCATTATTGATGCTAAGGGACATACAACCTAAATTCTGGTTGCTTTACCCTCTACCAACCCTTTGTAATGTTCTTTTTCTTATGTGTTGGGCTGCTATGAAGTACTTTGAAGCTAATTCACTGCCAAGTCATAAGAGAACCCACTGAGCTAAATTATGAAAAGGTAATGTGCATTTCATCCCTGTCCAGACTCATAGGCCGACATGTCAAATTACCATCAATTGGTTGGCCAGTATAGTACTGGAGTAGCAATTGACAAGGTCTGAGGAGTTGAGTGCAATGGATGAGAAGATCAGATGGTCTTCAGATAGCTTGAGTACTTTTTTCTTTCTTATGCGTTTACTTGAACCTCAGATGAATTTGCAAACTTGGATGGAACTTCATCTGGGTTCTGATCCATTAACTGAGACATTCTACCTTTCTGTACTGGCTTTAGAGAGTGCACTTTCATTTAACATATTGAGTGCTGAAAAGAAAGTACAATAATTAATGCCTTGTGATTGCGAGAGATACAATCTTGCTCGCTTTCAAAGAATTATTATGGAATCTTTGTTTGAAAATTTTATATGATTAGCTATCAAACAGTTGATGTGTGACTATGTAGTTGTAACAGGACAGCATATTGTTAGGGCAATTCCAACTGTTGATAAAATCCGAGTGTTCTATGACTCTCCATGTTGGATCAGTTTTATTCTGTTTGAATAGCTGAATATACTAACATGCTTTGTGTGATCGCTGCTTTCATCTGCTGCCATTATTTTATGATTATGCTGATTAAAAAAGAGAGTGAGTCTTAAGTAACTTACATCCTTAGTACTTGAAACTGTAACATCATTTGTGCTCATGTTACAACAGGACAGATTATCACTGCTCTTGCTGCCTCACACAGTTCTTCATTTGTTTTCTCTGGATCGTACTTGCATGAACTCATGATTCCAAGCTTCTTTTGTTGCTGATTGCTGATCATATGCTGCTCTTTTCCTCTTAGTTCTTAATTGCTCTGTATGATGCTGTGATAGGGAGCTTCATCGATAGCCGCAACCCTAACAATCAGCAAGAAGGGATGCAGAAAACTTTCTCTACATGAATTGCCTGCTTAGGAGCAGTAGATGTTAAGTCAGACGACTTATTATGTGAATATTCTCGATCTACATTGATTTATAAGTGAAAAAATTATTGTTCCACCGCATCGCGACATAAACAAGGAACCGGGTATGCTTGGTTTCCTACATTTCCTTCTTTCTTTCTCTAGTTTCTTTAACAAATGATTCTGCTTCTGGATGGAGATCTCTCTTATTCCATACATTCAGCACCAGTTGCTCACTTTTTCTTTTTGGAAAGTACAGTCGGGGAAAATTCATGCTAAGAATATGGCGATGATGTTGGGAGATTGCAATACTTTTAGCTCCTATGCTAGAGTTTGGTAGATTGCAATACTCTTAGGTCCTATGCTAGAGTTTCGGAAACTTATTCTCACGAAAACATGTTGTAAAGAAAGGACGGTAAGAACAATTCGCGGTCAGTTTCCTTTTGTGCAACGAAGATTGCGCTTGATAGGTCGTGATTTTGATTTGGCAGGATCTGTTTTCTAATCATTGAACTACAAGAATGTTTACAGTAATCTTCAGAATAACTCGGGAGATTTCCAGTTGCGAGTACTTGCATCAGATATTGATGAGAAATGGATGGCCCAAGCCCGAGAATGAACTATCTAACTCCTACATATTAGAAAACAGATTACTGTAATTGGCTGTTTTATCATGAAACTAGACCTTGGCTTATAGCTAGAGAAAAGGTTTTGTGCACAAAGTTGAAAATCCTTTACAAATTGAAGTTCAAGCTAATCATCCATCTAGCACAGCGTTCACTATAATCAGCAAAGCGTGGGCTGTTGTAAGCAAGAGTCTTTTCTTAATGACCGCGAGGAGAACCCTGCATCCTTGCATGCACTGATAAGACTCCAACCCGGCACTCGAAGGTGAGATCAGCGCAGCACCGCCGCTCGCCTGCATCGCCCCTGAGGGCGGATCGCGAGTGGCCAGGATCGGAACCTTCATCTCCCAACTCTCAGGCCGGGAACCCGATTAACCAAGCTGAAGCCTAATTGGCTTCTAATATCATCCAGTTGTCAAAGTGAGCATCTGATGCTGATCACCCTGGATGCGCACCAAATGTACCCTATTGTTGATCGATCAGGTGTCAGCCGATCTCACAAACAGAATAACGGAGTGGGTTAATCACAATCGTCATCGATAGGATCGCATATCGACATCATGAAATCTATATATGTGATTGCATATGATCACAAAACCAAGTCTATGCAAGAGTTTTCACCTTAGGGAAGGTTACAAAAAATTAAAATCAAGAACTGCGACATGGAATTGTCATTTATTTCCGTTGACCGATCTATGCAGCTTCTCTAATTCTTTCTTTATTAGCACTTCATTTAGGAAATAAAATCAGAGCCAAAGACGGGGACAGACCTTAGTCGCCTCCCACTCTTTGGCATCCCATCGGTTTCAATTCACTGCCAAAGCAGATGCAGCTCGATGCTTCTTGACCTAACCACAATATTTTTTTTTTTTTAATACCAATCTTTGTAAAAATGTCGTTTGAGCCACTGGGTTTCACTATACTTTAATTTTGTGCAACATGCCCTAACATGCTAGGAATAGGATACGTGGCATCCCAAGAATATTATTTTTTTTTTCCTGCTTTTCGAAGGATGCGTGATTAGGTAGGGATGGTTCTGTTTTTATCTGCTTTAATTAGTTATTTAATCCACGCTTTGCGTGGAAATATCAATAATATAATATATGCAATAGGAGAAGACGTAGACCTCGTTTGATAATAATATCGGTAGCTTTCTAGAAGAATATCATAATTTAAGGATGCTTAAGATTGAGGCAGAAAAGACGTTACAATGTCATGTTTTCTAAGCATGTAAAACAAAATTAGAAAAGTGGGCTTTCAGGGTACAATAATGAAATTCGACCAAAAAGGAGTGCAGCAATGAAAGCTATGTTAAAAACTAAGTTCTTTCAAAAAGCAAAATGCAAAACTGATAAATTATAGATTCTCCGTTTTTAAGTTAGTCGCTAGACAAAAAAGGGGTCATTGCAAAAATTAGAGCTCCTGATGTCCTAATCCATAATTTTGACATATTAAATTAAATGGATTTATTAATTTGTTGTGATTATAAATGCATGAAATTTAATTATGTGAATAGACTAAGTTTTAGTTTGAATTAACAATTATTTCTTCATTGAGAACATATGTTTTTACTTTGTTACAACTTCGGTCTAGTTTTAATCCGCGTTTTCTCTATTTTTTTAGAATTTTTGATTGAATTTATTTCGTTGTTATCTTGTTTAGAGAGATTTTTCTTAATTATAAATCACTGAATTGTAAGAATATATTTAAGACACCATATTCAAAATAAGTCATATCAGTCAAGAGTATATGAATGCTCTCTCTAACTTATCAATTGTTTCAAGTTTAAACTTAGTAAGAGATCAAATTTACCGCGTCTTTATCCATTTTCTGAAATTTTAAAGTCAATAAAAGATAGAAATTTAGAAATGACAAATGAGTATGCTTTTTGATAATGCATTTCGAGACATTTTTGCCTAAATTTATGAAGTTTTACACTGTCAGACCGAAGTTGGTAAATAAGAAATATTTGTTATATAGACAATGAGGCAAAAAAATTTTATGTGCCTCGTGCGGCCATATTTTGTGAACATATCTTCATGTGTTTAGTACACATATCAAATTTCTAATATGAATTTAGATCATAAAGTGCATATCAAATCGAATTAATTTCGACAAAAAAAAGTACAACATCTAATTACAATACAAAAAAGTAAAGACCCTCTAATTCTTCTTCTCTCAAATGTGATTTTAGGGCCTTGATAGCTTAATCTCAAATCAAACATCACAACCTCTTCATAAAGAATAATCCTGCAAAATATCGCATTCTTGATTTTCAATATGTCTTCTTCTATTAGAGAAGTGAAAGTAAACAGAAGAGACTCCTAATCGAATTAATTTCAACAAATAAAGTACAACATCTAATTACAATACAAAAAAGTAAAGACCCTCTAATTCTTTCTTCTCTTGAACGCGATTTCAGAGCCTTGATAGCTTAATCTCAAAATGAACATCACAACCTCTTCATAAATAATAATCTTACAAAATATCCCATTCTTTATTTTCGATATGTCTTCTTCTATCCGAGAAGTGAAAACAAACGGAAGTAACTCCTAATCTTAAAGATGAGGAGAGGAGTATTTGCTCCTCATACTTGAACCTGATTGGTCAAATCAAAATTTTCCATCCATAATTTTGTATTTAAACAAATATCCGATCTATTTCAAATATGAATTAGATGCATGTCAATTTAATTTTTGTAATCGACTATTTTCCTAATAATAAATTTAAACTCACGAATGTATCTCTTATATGACTTTTGCAAAAAAAAAAAAATCTCAATTTCAAATTATCTGGATTTTGGAAAAGCTATTGTCATTTTCACTTTTTGGCCAAACAAATTCGCTTCAAATGTTATAAGATATATCTATATGGGCCATATAGCAGCACCATTATGTTCCGTGACAATAACCAAGGTAAAGTTAGTTGTCACATGGTGAGCATAGGTGCGAACTTTCTTTTAACTCCACCGATCAAGTAAACCACCTAAGTGCAACTAATCTCTTTATTTTTCAACCAAAATTTCAATTTAGATGGACCCGAACATCGTCCTTTGCGAAGGCCGTAACTATCCCTCCCTCTGAGACCCTATCCGATAAGATTTTTCTGGTAATTCTTCCCTAAACGCAAGCGTGATCATTAGCTAAGGAGAGTCCATAGTTTTTACCTTAGTGGTTTTCCAAGATTAACAATGTTTATGGACAATGAGTATGCGGTATCGGGTACATCGCTAGTGCCCGACTTTAGGTGTGGTCAAAGTGGTGTCCAAAATCAAGAACACTGATTAGACTAGTCCACCACTAGCGAGCAACTAGAACAAAGTTAGAAAGTAAATTGGTCAATTGACTTAGAAACCCTAATGAGTACTTGAAAGAGGCATAAGTTTGGACGACACTAAAAAGATGTGATTAGACCCATATAAAATTCTCGACGGAGTCTTCTTTCCCTTTAAATTGCTGACGTAGTAGTCCAATAATCTTGAGCCGTCCTATGTGGCATATTGTCACATCAACGATTTCTGCTAAAAATCGACTAGAATGAATACATTGAAATTTCACACAAAAGTTTAAAACTAAATTGATAAGATCGGAAAGTTTATGATTAAATCAATATCTGTACAATAAATTCAAGATTGATTGGATAATTTCTCCATAAATATAAAGACTACGAGGGGTTCATAAGATGCTGCAAATAATTATCTTAAGACTAAGGTCGATTGTCGGCAATGACAAAACTAAGGTCGACTGTCGGTGATGACAACCCGATGCAGTGTGACACTATTGATCTCTTATTTTTTTATAAGATTAGTTTATTTTCCTGTCCTTAATTAAACGATGGCCTACAATTTGCAATAAAAAGAAGAAAGGGATCCCCCGAAAAAGATGCTTGAGCTCATGGATGATATATTCTCAAGAATACTAACAATCACTTTTGTGGTAACAATTGGATGCTAAGGAAGGAGATTCGGTAAAGAGTAGCTAGACCAAATCCTCCTCAAGCATTGGCTGACTCGTTTGATCTCATCCCAAATTGAATTGGATCCCCTTTTGGAAAAGGCCTTAAGATATTAAATTCGATATGTATAAATATAAATATATATATAATCACAATCCCAATTAAAAATCATACGGTCGCACCTTTTCCAGGGGGGCAAGAGAGAGACAATAAGGCACGTAATTTCGGAATTATCTCCCAATAATTGCCTCAATAGAATACTAGAAAGTGAGATTAATTAATTAACGTAAAGAGAGATTACAACCGAAAAGAGAAGGAAAAAACAATACAAAAGAAAAATATAACGATAAAAAAAAAGAGGAAACTAATCCCAAAAAAAGGGAATTTCCTCGGGATATGGTTCTCCTCCATGTAGTATTTTTGCTTTTCGATTTCTGATGAAGTTAGCTTTTCTTTTTGGGCCAAAAGTCTACCCAAATACGGCGTCGCAAAAGCAGCCAAAATGCAGGACCACCTTATTTTCGTAGACTTCCGCACACGAAAAGAAAACCCCGTCCAGCCCACGTCTGCTCTCTTTTTCCTCGGGCCCCACCTTTTCTTCCGCTGGTCAAAGGGAGAGAAAAAAAAAACGAAGACGAAATTACGAAAAAGACCCGGAGGCAGTCAACGGTCAGCGCCACGCGTCGGGATCAGGGCTTGGAGATGGAGGCCGCGTCCTTGGCGTCGACGCCTCCTCCGGCGGCCCCGCCGCCGGCCAGCGCGGCGGACTGGACGGTCAGGGCGGACACGCTCGGGGAGGTGGGGCCGTCGGCGCCGTGGTGGTGGTGGTGGTGGTGGGCGGAGGGAGAGGGGAGGGGGATGCGGGACTGGCAGGTGGCGGTGGAGATGGCGGTGGCGAGGGAGATGGGCATGAGGCAGAGGCCCTTCCCCTGCAGGTACTGCATCGCCGACCCCATGTCCTCCTCCATGAGCTTCGCCACCTGGTGCTCCGAAACCGTCAGGCTGTCCCCGGAGGCGCCGCCGTTGGAGCTGCTCCGCCCGCTGCCGTTCGCCTGAGAACCGTCGCCGCCACCGCCTCCCTGCAGATAAGACAAGGACACCCCGATTCAATCTCTCATAATTATATCTCATAAACGCATACAGAATTCACGAAAGAGGACAAGGGAGGGGACAGGGAAGTGGGGAAAAGGGGTAAGTCGGAAAGTGGGTCGAGAGCCATTTTTCTATAATTTCCCATCGAGAGAGAGAGAGAGAGAGAGAGAGAGAGACAGCGAGAGAGTGGAATCTGAAAAAGGAGGCACGCGTGCTGCTTTGGTTTTGTCGTCTTGTGTTGATTGAGGAATTTCGGGGGTACTTTTGAATTAGGTTTTTCTATTGGAGGATGAGTAGCCCGTGTTTTGGTGGTGTACCTCAGAGGACATATCGGCAACGAGAGGCGCAACGGCAGCTGCACCGCCCAGCCTGCTCATGCTCAGCACCTGTGCCAAAACGAAACACAGAAAGAGAGAAAAATCAGCAGCTCATCCATGCTCTTCATAATCTCATGCCATACGGAGATGGAGTGGCTCTTGGCTACTAATATTCAATTCACAGTATTGATTATGTCCCTAACAACAATGTCAACGAAGGGAATCGTTCCATTTTTTTAACGAGAGAGAGAAGAGAGAGAACCTTGACTTGAAGCTGGAGGAATTTCACATAGTCGATAATCTCATCCAGCATTGATGCCTTGTCCGTCTGTCATTCCCCAAGGCCAGCACCACCCCATCGGGAACACCCCCAAGACAAAACAAGAAAATGTTAGAATTTCCCCCATAATGAAAAACTGATCTTCTTCGAGATGGAATAACTGAACTGAACACAATTCATGGCCAGAGCAGAGCCTCTCTGACTAGCGGTTACAGAGTTCCCAGGTGGGAACTGAGGAAAAAAAGGGGAATCTTCGTGGTAATGAACAACCGAATAAACAAATGACTTACGGTATTTTTAAAACATCATATAAAATGGGGAAACATCAGGAGACAATAAATGCAACAGGCAGTGGAATTAAATGAAGCTTCTCGCACCTTGTTGGCATTGGGAACCAGCTCCTGCAGCGCCTTCATTCTCTCCGCTATCCTCTCTCTCCTCAGCTGCAACCCCACCACCACACAATTCCAATTTTAGGAACTCGATAAGTACAAAACCCAGAAAATATTTTAAAAAAAATAAAAGTGGGGAAAAGAAAAAACTTGAGCAGGCCCAAACAAAAATAAAAATCATGTCTTTTTCGCAAGAACAAATTGGATTAGTTGGAGCGCACTCTTTCAGCGATGCTGTGAGGATCGGTGGCTTGGCCTCTCCTAGCCCTCACTCTCTGCCTCGGCTGACCAGGCGCGGCCGCAGTGCCCGCGGTGCCGCCCGACCCGCTCGCCGCCGCCGCCGCCGCCTGAGCGCTGAAATTCGGTGCCGCTTGCATTGATCCCCCTGGTGATGATTTCCCAGAACAGATTCTCAGAAAGTTATGCCCGCAAAAAGAAGAGGAAAACACCAAGTGGGGGAAAAAGAAAACGAAAAGAAAGGGGGGGAATGCCTGAGGTAGAGAAAAATGCTGTGAATGGTTCGAAGTTTGGCCATTGCCATGCAGAGATCCGGCGAAGCCATTGAACAGAGCTTGAACTGAGCTGTCCCCTCCCTGCGATCAAACCCACCCACTTCACTGTAATTTCAACTTCTATGAAACATTTGAACCATCGTGCTTTTCTTATTAAAAAATTCATACTTTTTTGAATGGATTACAGAGCACTCGAAATTTGACCCGCACTAACACTCCAAAATTTTTTCAAAAGAACAAAAGCAAAAATGGCATCCCGAAAAGTTTTACCAGATTCGCAGACTTAAAATGGGAAGACGACGGCGACCCGTCGCCTCCGGCCATCAACATCTGCTGCAGCATCATCGCCTTGGCGGCTGCGGCCGCGGCCTGAGCACCCCCTCCTCCCCCGCCGCCGCCGCCACCGATCTGGTGCTGCCTCAGCTTCGCGGCCAGGACCGCGGCCTCGTCCAGGCCGTGGAAGCCGACGTCCTCCGACAGGTCGACGGGGACGTCGCCGTTCTGGCCCATGGGGAGGTGGTGGGCCGCGGCGGGGTCGCCGGGGGTGCCGAGGTGGTCGGCCCAGGAGGGGATCCCGGAGAACATGTGGTCGAGGAAGTCGTCGCCGGAGGAGGAGGAGGGGTCGAAGTGGTGGTGGCCGCCGCCGCCGCCGGCCTGGATCTGGCCGTGGTGGGGGTGGCTGCCGTTGCTGCCCTGGAGGTCGTGGAGGGAGACTTGGGAAGGGTTCAGCAGGGAGCTGAGGTTCTGCATCTCTCTGCTGCAGGGCTGCATGTTGGAAGGAGAAGGAGAAGGAGGAAGAGAGAGGAAGAGAGAGAAAGAGAAGGGAATGGATGTGAGAGAGAGAGAGAGAGAGAGAGGTCGTCTTCTTCTTCTTCTTCTACTTCTTCTACTTCTGTGTTGTTTGGATTTAGTGGTTGGAGTGATCTGGGGAAGTGAATCTGAAAGAGAGATGATGTTGGCGTTTCAGTTTTTTTCTGGGGGGTGTGTGCGTGTGTTTTCTTTCCCTTTTATGCATTTGAGTTGATTTTGAGTGTGCTAGTTGTCCACAGCGCGTGAAGCGGATGAACGAACCTGAATTTTTTAAATTTTATTATATTGAATTTTATGGAGAAAAAGGGTATATGGGAAAAAGGTAAAAAAGAAGGGGGAATATTACGGGGATCCGATTATAACTGCTAATTGGGTTTGTTTTGGGGGAGGAGACCAGGTCAAATTTGATAGGGAAGTTAACTGCCTATCTAATTATCTATTGTGTGAGGTCATTATGATCTAACGGTTCATATGAAGTGAATTCGTATAGATTAAGAGTATCTAGAAAAAGGTCGGAAAAGGTCGGAATTTTCCAATAATAGCACCTTAGAACATGATTTAGGCGAAAATCCACGACTAGTGGGTAAGTTGCCATAATTGTTGTGGACAATTTTTTTTTCCCCATTTTAATTTCCTTTGTGTGGTGTGGCTGCAGGCCTCTGGAAGAGATTGAGAAGCTCTCGACACAAGGAAATGCGAATCGTTGGAATCCTACCCAAATTTGTTTTCTAACACCAATCAGAAAAGACGATGTAATTCCCCTCTTGAGGAAAGGGGAGCGGTGGTCAAACAAGCTCCTGTGTATCTTTACGATCGCGTTTTTTAGATTTTTAATTTGTTTAATCAAGATTCTGAGCTTGATTGACTTTTCTAATCAAGCATCTTTAGCTCCGGTTCTAACTAATGGAAGAATAAATTATATGGTATAGTCGGTGAGAATCTAAACTAGAAAATTCAAGTGCAATATTTCTGTTAAAAATTCTCTTTGCTCAAGGTTTGGTTATAGCTTTTCACTTTTAAGATTTAGTCGCATACATTCGTTAACCATTCCTAATACCAAAACGTTCTTCCACATCATACTCTTGTCAATTCCAACGGACAACCCAACTCTGATTACTTGAATTTGGAGTGGGGGATTAAATTAGAACATCATACAAATTCAAATAACTTGATATGACAAATTAAAAGTTTAAAGTACTCAATTGAAATTAATGGATTATCCTAGGATTAAAAGAGAACTTTTACCTATAATTTATCCTAGCGTTAAACCCAATTAGATTAGCAGTATCAAATGCCACCGACATTTCCATGAGATTTGACCACAAGATCATTTAGGCCTGCCTTTTTTTTCTTGGCTACAAGATCATTTAGACCTGCTTAGGTCCTCCATCTTCTATTGAACTTCATAACGTGCCCTTCAACAATTGGTCAAGCCCTCAATTTATGGGTTCTGTCCCTAAAATACAAGAATCTGCTCATCCCAAAACCTGAAAAGGATGGAACCATCCGCAAGCAAGTCTAATCTCATTCAACACGGCTCGTAAGCTTTCTACATGTCCAGTTTCACCATCACACGGAGTTTCCTTTGTCGCAACCTCATTCTCATCTGGCAGAGAGCTTCCTGTAACATAAAGCTGTCGTCTTGAATCTGTCTCCCCAGCACGAAAGCACTTTACAATGGTATAATCAACTGGGACATCATGGGCTGCCAATGATCTGTCAACACTTCAGCAAATTACTTTGCAAGCAAGATTGCATAAGCTAATCGGTCTAACTTGAAGTATTATCTCCAAGGAAGCGACTTCCGGGACCAGAGCAATCGCAATTGTCAAGAATTCTGTTCCTTTTACGAAGTATTTAGTGTTCCAATCACCTGCTTTCAATTAGCAAACATGGGATCTTTGGTGCTTAATGTTGTTCTGCGGTCACCATAATTGATCGATTCTGGCCTTGGTAGCTTTCTGTCTGTATTGATCAAAGGGGCCTGACGTGCTGTTTCCCACGTTAGTTAAACTGCTGCTGAAACTGCTCCATTCTGCTGCTGAAACCTGCTGAAACTGCTCCATTCTGCTGCTGAAACTGCTCCATTTCCTCTTTTGCATTCACCTGCTCCCAGCAGATAAAGCTAGGAAGACTTTCCTGGTTATGCCCCCAGACCATTACTGGGATCTGAAGCTGAAGTCCATTCTATGTCAACAATGCCAGAGCACCCCTCATCATCTTGCTAAATAGCTTCAAAGCGAAATCCTCGTCCCCCTCTCATGCGTTCAACTGACAGTGGTGATAGTAGAGGGTTGTGATCTGGGTGAATTGCACGGCTAGCCCAAACACGAACGAGTTCTCCAATCGATCTTTCCAGTGCATTTGCGACTCCATCTTTATTATTTGACCTGGTAAAAACATACCCTTTATTTTCAAGATCCATCGAATGGCAATCGTCCAGAAATTTCGTTTCAATCAGAAAAAGAACACTGGGCCCAAGCTGAACCATGAGGTTCTTAAGTTCTTGAATTCTCAAGAGATTGCCCGGCCCTTGACAGTTCCCAACCTATCAGACTAACGAATGCCCTGGTGGCTGTTTCAGGCCAGCCGCCTCATCCCATCTATGAGTGTTAACTCCGACGAGATCGGAGTTTCAGTAAGTGTCGAGCCATCCAGGCCCCAGGGAATTCTCCTGGTGTTCCCACACCATAAGGCTTAAATCACTGTTTGTTCCTTGTGGTTCCCAAGTTGTTTTATTCAGAAGCCTTTTTCTCAGGCCCCAGAGGATCCTTGCCCTTTCTGGATCCAAGCTTTTGTTAGTTTCTTTAAAGCCTACGCCTGTTTCCTGGGCCCCAAAGGATCCCTGCCCGGAAGAGGCAGACGCCTGGCCAGTGGGCTCGAAGGGAACGATTCCCATTTCCATGTCTTCTTCCTCATCTACTGGATTACCTCCACGAAACTCTTCACCGTGAAAAACATTCCAGAAGGCTTGAACTCCCCAAATTCTACTTTTAACCACGTCCCATTTTCACAATCTTCCTCCTGTATCTTTGAAAGGCTCGCAACATCTGGTATAATGGCCGATTTTCCACTAACATTAGCCAAAGAAATCTTTCATGCTAGAAATCAATCCACGCATTATCACCTCCCTCACTAGACAAGACACATGACCTCAAGGACAATGCCAGATCGTGATTGACTTTAACCCGAGCAACACATACATCGAACCTCTCTTTTAAGATAGAAACGTATAAAACCTCATGATTCCGTAAATAGGTACATGCAACAGCTTGAAACATTTGCAGTAAGGGAAGTCTTAATTCATATTTCTAAGTGGACATTGTCCAATAACATACTCACCAGGCCACTCATCAAAATACACTCATACATATATGTGCCTTATTTCGTCCCAACATATGGGGGAGGTTGATGCAAAAGAACTTCGAGAACGGAATCGAATTGGAGCTATTTTCATAGCGACGTACGCTCTAAAACTAGTCATTATCTACGCTTTATTACTAAGTTTTTTAGCCCATGGTGTAAGAAGGGGTAGGCAGATTGATGACGGTGCTCTTGACCTTAGTCATCATATTGATGCTGTTTGTGACTCCCTGTGAACCTATTCCACTGTCCTTCAAACCCTGCACCATCAAGCATTTCAGCAGTCATTTCTTCAGTGCTTGCAGAAAAAAAAATTGATATGGTATTTACAATGTGATAGAAATCTTATAAGATGCTTATGAGTTTAAGTTTACCTGGAAAGGGAAATGGTCTGGCCCTCGAGCCGGGGCAGAGTTAATTTGAACTGAACCGGTCTCCATTGCGTCGCTGATCAACATTGCCTTGTTGATGTCGCGTGTGAAGACACAACCCTGCAATTTTTAAGGCATTTTATTACTACTAGGAAGAAAGAAATTTTGTTGACTGTTATCTATAAGAAGACATGATGATGTCTCCAACAGGATGCTCTTCTCTGATTTCATCCAACTGTGGCTTCTGGGATTTCGTGGAAACCATAAGTGTAACTAGTAACACATTTAGATAGGTAGCTTAGTGATGGAATTTGTGTGCATATCGACAAGCGGGTACCTCGACACACAAGTAATGCTGTGTACGTACTTCTTTTCTTGATTTGATTTTAATTCGTTATCCTGTGGCTGCTTATAATTTGACAAGAGTGCAAGGGATTGTCGCAGATACCAGATTAAATCATACCTGGAGACCGAAATTGCTGGCATTACAATGGTTAATCCCTTCTTCGACAGAGTTGATCCTGATGACTGGCAAGATTGGCCCGAACGGCTCCTCCCACGCGATCCTCATGTCGGGCCTGACGTTATCCAACAGCAATGGCCATATGAGGTTGCCTTCTCTCTTGTATTGCTGGCAGAAGGTTGCGCCCTTCTCCTTGGCGTCCATCACCAGCCCCTCGATGAAGTTGGCAGACGATTCTGAGACGACCGGTGTTATGTCACGGTTGTCCTCGGGCGGCCCCACGGTTAGTTTCGCCACTTTGGCATTCACCTTTTGAACCAAAGTGTCCGCAACGGAGTCCATCACCAGGACGACTTTCACCGCTGTGCATCTTTGACCGCTGTTGTGGACAAGGAGAGTATGAACACGGGTTAGTGTCCGCAGCGGGTAACAGATTTTGCGGATGATGTGAGCAACCGTCAATTTCGGTGGCCTTAAGGGAAAGATTGTAACTATGAAGGAAGTTATGAATGCTTGCAGATCACTTGGGTCACCTGTAAGAAAAGCCTCCTTTCACAATGTTGGCAGCTGCCAAGTCGATGTCGGCATCTTCAAGCACAATGCAAGCATCTTTGCCACCCAACTCCATCTGAAGAGGAATCATGCCGGCCTTCTTTGAAATGGCAACTCCAGTGTCTCCGCCAGTGAAGCTAAATAGGAAAAGGCAATTCATGTTAGTAATCACAAACCTTGCAAGAGGCAAAGAGATCATAAATAGCGAGAAGATGGCCACAAGAATTACCTTATGCAGTTCACCCCCGGATGCATTGTGAGAAAGTCACCGATTTCAGAGCCTTTTCCGGTGACGCAGCTGATGAGACCTTTGGGAAAACCAGCTAAGTGAAAGCAGTGCACCATGTGAAGGCAAGATACAGCACCCTACAAGGAGTTATGTACAGTTTTCAGGATAGACAAATTGATCAGGATCTAACAGAAGAAAAAAGAAGCGCAAATTTTAATGGGAGGCTCAGAAGAGTAAACGCAAGGCCTATAGTATGCAAAAGTTTCTACTCCACACGCACGCATAACCCTACACACCGAGACACAAACTCACAACATGAGAACATGCACAAGACTGAATGGGCTACAATAGGCGCGGCCAATAGCATGAGAACTGAGTATCCACCATAATTAGAGCTTCTTTAGTTAATAATTAGTGAAAGTAACTTGACGGCAAGAGCATACCTGGGTGGGAGGCTTTAGAACAAGAGAGTTTCCAGCAATCAGAGCAGGGCCAATCTTTGAGACAGCCAGGTTAACTGGGTAGTTAAATGGTGGAATGGCTAACACTACGCCAAGTGGAATCTGCAGTTCAAAACAAAAACATTTGAAGCACGTCACAAATCATTTCGACCATTAGAAGCCAAACATCTTCTGCTCTCTCTCTCTCTCTCTCTCTCTCTCTCTCTCTCTCTCTCTCTCTCCCGTGCCCACATCCACACACAGACATGGACGGTAGCAGATCTAAGATACGGAAGCACATGGATTGGATGGCCTAAAATTTCTGCTGATCTTCCTCTACCAGTCAAAAAGGGAATGCAAAAAGCAACGCTGTTGCTCCTGCTGCTATGTTCGCCCTTCATGTTGGGCTAATAAGACAATTCATGTTCATGTTTTCTCCTGAGTATCATATACTTCAGAGATTCAATGGCCAAATTCATCTTTGCAGTGCCTGTTTAGGTTCTTTTCACAACTTAAGTTTTCTGGACAACTGCTATCTCATATGGAACTGGGGCATAGGTCATCTGTAGTCTGGCATTACCTCTAGATTGTTTTGTCCGTTACTCTCATCATTGTTCCATATTTTCCCATTTGCTCTACATTTACATCATACATTTCCGGCTGAAAGATGACGATTAACATAAATTTGATACACATTGTTAGCCTGCTACTAAATAACCTAACAAAATATTTAGGCTAAAAGAAGGCCACACAGAAATGTTTGTTTAAAAATATGACTTCACCTAATATTGGGATCTCTATTTGTGATACTAAGGAAACTAATGCAAGAAGCGGCGCCGGTTGCGAGCTAATAATAAATAGGTGGACCCTTTCTTTCTTTTGGTAAAAATTTTATAGGTGAACCTTACTAATCTTTATCACTTTTCACTGAGTAATGGAGGGTACTTGATCAAGTAAATGGCATATAACTAAGAGAAATTTTACCTTAGAAGTGAGGCAGTACTTGGTCCTCTCGTTTCCAGGAAAACTGTCGGAGACCAGGAACGACCCCTGTCCCAGGATTCTAACTCCTTCCTCAGCGCAATATGAGATCAGATCACCAGATCTCACAACCTTGATTACATCCAAAAAAATGGCATAAATCCAGTTAGTCTCATCGCAACACGAGCAGGATTAATGTATGAGACATTCTCTTTCTCTGTATACCTCAGTGACCGAATCTTTGGCTGGTTTGGCAATTTCCTTCACAAGGCACTCGGCGATGGGAGACTTGTGCTCCTTGAGGAGCGCAGCAGCTTTGTGAAGGAGCTCGGCCCGCTTCCAGAGCGGAGTCTTTGCCCAGGCCTTCTGTGCGCTCTTGGCTATATCCATCACCTTGTTCACCTCCTCTTGTGTACAAGCTGTACAATCACACCATCACAAAAGCCAATTCACATCACAAGACCACATAATCAAGTCAAGCTCTCACCTTTTCAATCGCAAGCAATTAATTAAACACCGATCTCCTAAGTAAAGTAACCTTTTTTAGAATCGATTCTGAAGTACTTCCAAGAAATGCAAGCTCTGTTTCGAGTTTAGTTAGGGGTGATCGGCGGTCCAAGTTCAGTAAAGTAACCCTTTTTAGAATCAATTTGGCAGGAGTACTACCAAGAAATGCAAGCTCTATGCCTCAGATTTAGGTAGGTATGAACAATGGTCGGGTTTCAACCCGGAAAGCGGCCTCGCTGCTCAGTTCGATGCCGATTCCGAGAAAGAAACTTGGCTGCCAACCAGGTTCGGATTAGCTTCCTGTTTGAGGGTCGAAACCTGCCAATTCTACCCTGGAACCGGGCTAACTACGTCAGTTCTTAGGTAGAACCGGCTTTGTCACAGGCCAGAGCACCTTTTTAAAGTAAATTTGTGCTCTACTAACGACGAAAAACTCGAGGGAAACAAGAGACCCCACAATCCCCACGATCCTAGCGCTTTTCCAATGCACCACAGCGGATGGAACAGGGAGCTTCCACATCATAACGCGCAGGACCAAACCGAAGTTTCTGTACTTGTTACCGAACGAGGGGAGCGAGCATGGTACCTTGGACTTTGTACTGGGTCTTGCGGGTCGTGGGGTTGACGATGTTGACGCTCTTGCCGGAGGCCGACTTCCTCCACTCCCCGTCGGAGTAGTACTTGTACACTTCCCCATCCAAGATCTCCGCAAACACCCCGGTCCCCGCCATTGCAGCAGCAGCTCTCTCGTCTCTCCGTGCCACTCAAAGCCTATTCACTCAGCACACTCCACACACCTACTCCCACTTCCCTACCCAGAGAGAGAAAGAGAGAGAGAGAGGGAGAGAGGGAGAGAGGATTGTGTGGTGAAGCGAAGGTCTGGAGAGGAAGGGAGGGAGTGATGGGGAATGAAGTGCTGACTCTTGGCAGGTATAAATAGGGGAAAGGTGAGCCACGTTTGGATTTGCAGTTGGTGCGGTGGTGGTTCAAAGCGTGCCAGGTTAGGCTGGGAGAGCGTTAGCTGCGTCTCCCTCGTTCACCTGCGCATGGCATTGCGTTGGTTTTATTACGTTTCGTTTTCTTCCGTAAGACTTTTAAGCCTGTCTTTTTTTCGTGTTTTTTTACTTTCTTTCGTTTTGGGATATTCCATGAAGATCCCCCTCCCTCCCCCTTCCCCCAAGGAAACGGGAAGTTTCTTACAGCCTCGTTCTTCCCGCGGCCTCCACCGTTGAAAATAAATGTTGTTCCACTTTTTGTCGGGAAGTCAACCAAATTCTGTTTCTTTTTTTCCTTCTTTTTTTGCATTAATACCGCCAAGAATTTTATACCGATACACCTACAATAAATTCATCTCAAAGTACATTTATCACATATTTATCCTCATCAGTTTCCGTTCAATTTTATCGTCAAATTGTTAAATTAGAATTTTGAGATCCGTTCACTATGAATATACTAGTTTATGATTTTTCGTGGTATTGATATAATTTAATAGAAACTGATAGAGGATAAATTTATTATAAAAAAAATAATAGTTTGCGGTTTAAATTATTATATGTATACCAATTTGAAGTTTTTGATGATCAAAAAATTAATTTGGGATAGATCTATCACATATGTAACAATTTGAAATTATTCGTGATATTAACTCTTTTATTTATATTGGAGAATTCAATATAGTCGGAAACTTGAAAGATTACATTAAACATACAGAAATAATTTAAGGTTCATATAAAAAAAAAATTAAAACTTCGCGGTGGGCCAAGATTTAGAGATTATCAACGTCATTTTCCTTTCCTTTTCTTTTTGCCCAACAATTCTTTCACTAGTTACTAGCAAAAAGAATTTTAAAAAAAAACCCAATAAATGAATTTCTAACTGAATTAATTGTATGATTGAACGTTAACACACGTGTTATGTAATTGATGCGACTTCACTTTCATGTCCTTCTTTTCCACAGCTTGGCAAACCAGACGAACGCGATGACGGAGAGGATTGAAGAGTCAGCAGACGGCTGCCGTGAGCATACCCACTTTTGTTGATGGCTTTTGTTAATGGCCGAAAAAGAAGATCCTCTCGCATCTCCCATATGACCGGCATTAAAAAAAAAAATGATAATAAATAGATTGCATTTAAAAATTGTGGGATTTGGAGGCGGATCTAAGTTTTCGTCTGTGTTGCACCGATCCTCGGAGCACATCCTTGGTCCAAAAGCAGGAAATTAGGTCAAATTTCTTTTCTTTTCTTAATTCAAGACACGTTCTCGTGGCAATAAGGAATGGTTTTGCATTCGTCTTGGCCACTCTACTACCATTTTTTATATGTTAAACCATTTTGATTGAATTAAATTTCGCGTTTGTATTTAATGTAAATTTTGATTGTGACTCAGAAGATCCCATCTCTCAAAATAATTTTTAAAATGCACGCATGACTCCTTACACATGGGCGCACCAAACTCATATGCGCACACCATCGCACACCAAACCTATAGGAGCACACCAAACTTAGTGTGGAATAAAAAATTCCATTTATATACAAACGTAAATCATTCAAAATGTCAACATGCTGTCCTTTTCTTTCTTTTCTTTCTTTTTTTTTTTGCTTTTTTCCCCCCTCATTTGCTGGTCTTGGTTCGAAGCTTTGGAAATATCTTTGGCATGCCCATGACACAGGAAAAGGGACAAAAGAAGTACGAAACAAATTCGAGCGATAATTTCTTCTGAAAAAATTATGGGCATCATTGAATATTTCTGAAATAATATTTATTTTGTCTTGTCCATACTTCACGAAGAAGGAATGGGGAATGTCCCATACCTAGTGTCCATAATCCCCCAACCGTGCAATCCCTTGGTTGTGAATTTCAATGTGGCAATAAAATGCATATTATCTATCTGCAGGCCTAATTAATAGTTCAAATCACGCACATCAAAAATCCATTTTATCTGGAAGGAATTCACACCAATTATTGGTATCAAATAAAAAATTCAACCTTGTATAATTGAAGGGAAATATCTATATACATGTCTTATTCTTTTCAATAATCCATATTCGTAGCAATGAAGCACTATTTTTTACCCTTAAGAAAGAAAAGACTGGTTACAAATATATGTGATCTATAATCTCTGTAAAGGACCATGTATACTTGCTTATGTATCATTAGTTGAATCCATTAACATAAACATGAGGGCAAGAAGAGGCAATACAGAAGTTTGTAAATTGTAAAAATGAGTTAACGTGAATTGTCCTACACAAGTACTTCCATGTAATAACTCTATTGAAGGGATCCTGTTACAAAAATAGCTTTCGGTACATGTGTTACTGCTTTGACTAGCATATAACCAATTTGGTCCCAATGCAAGAAATAACCAATAATTAAAAGGATGTAGATACAGCCAGAATCACACTTGTAAATTGCGTTAATTTATGAAGTCTTTTAGAACCACTTGTGAGATGCACACGAAAATGCATGCAAAATCATTATTAGGACCATCATACTTACCATCCATCCATGATTTGATCTTATTAACACGAAACAATTGGCTACTGTCCAAATACGGAAGAATTGAAATCTTTGATCAAGACATTATATATAAATGATATGAACTGCCTACATAAGAATTTTGTATAGAGGATAACCAGTTTTATTACTCGCTACAAAGAATTTCCATGAAAGGAACATGTGAATTCACTGGGAAATCAACATTACACATGTCAAATGAAATTGTTGTTGCTATCTACTTCAGTGACCAATCATTGGTTTAAATGTAAGTAAGTAACTAAATAAAATATATAGATTTTTCTCTTGATCGCAAGTCAATATATCGTCTTGATTGGAGATCCCCTGTATGGATTTGTACACACTCCAGTTGATCGAATCTAGTTCTAATTAATTTATAATGAAGCAAAGATATCCACGGAGTGCTTCGTGTTATTATGATATTCGCAACCAAGAAATATCTTATACTCTTTTGGATAGGTCTTGGGAAAATTTTTAAATAAAGGCCTGAAGTGAACATTATTTCAAATAAGAATTCAAATTACCCTCATTTTCTCAAATAAAAGCCTGAAATGGTCATATTAGTCTCAAAAAAGGGTTTGACCTCACCGTCTAGTGGAGGACAATTTTATCTTTCAAATTTTTTCCTTTCTTCTTCCTTTTTTTTCATTAAAAAAACAAACTAAAAAAACTAAAACTTATATATATAAAGAAACACAAAGGAGAGATGGCTCCCCTCCTGCCTATGGCCACTGCTCCATCGTCGTTGGGGCAATGGCAATGGCCAACAGCCCTCATGTAGGTTTAGTGAGGGCGAGTCAAGGGCTATCAGATCTATGCAAGGGCCGACAACTCTTGCCAAGACCAAGATGAGGGCAAGCAACCCTATCGGCCATCACTGTTGCCCCACGGTGATGGAGTGACCTATATTTTTGCTTTAATAAAAATGTTGTCTTTTTTTTCTTTTTCAAAATAACTTAACTAAAATTCAAATTAAAAATGTGTTTGGACAAAAATACTCTTAATCGGCCAGAATATTTTGTCGGCCAATGAGACTAAGCCTTTATTTGAGATAACCATAACCACATCAAGCCTTATTTGAAATAATATCCGTTTCATGTCCTTATTTGGAATTTTTCCTAAGTCTTGAAAGGAGAAGGAAGGCTCAGATGCCAATAAGTTTCTAGTACCGAATTGACCAAATGCGATATTACTCATTTTGTGAAATTCTAGTGCCATAAATAAGTTACAAATCACTAAACGAACTTTCGAATGTAGTTTGTTGTGTTACATCATATGTGGAAGAAGTTTATACCAAATCAATCTACCCTTGTGCTGAGTCCTGTCAAAAAATTTATTGGCAGGGTGAGTGCAAGAGGGGAAAATTTCAAAAAGGACTTCCCACTCCGGCAATTTATGAGTGGATTCGCTCTCTCGTTGTCACTATTTCTATCTGTAAGAATATAATGCTCTATCAAGGTGCAGGCCATCGTTGTCACTATAATTTAATGGAGACATTCCATCGAATTTTCAGCCGCACATCCCATGTACCAACAATACCATTGTGGCCTCGACTTGATTTTGTAAGTGATCTTGACTTGATCGCGATAGGGTAATTATGTAATATGTTGTCAACGTATTTTTTTTTCTTTATTTTACTTGAACAATTTCATACAATATTAATTTGAGTGTGTGCATAGTTATAATATTCAAATTAGCAGTGAATAAGACTGTTTGTGTAATTTTATTTATTTATTTATATTGACGAAGTATACTTTGGTTTTCCTTTGTGGTAATAGAACGGGCAGCACTAAATGAGACCAACTTTGGCTCCATACTTATTAGAATAACAAAAATCATCGATCTATCGGTCTTTTTATCATTCTAAATCCCCAATTAGCCAAAGCTAAGGTGGACTTAGCGCCGTCCTAAAACAAGGTAAGGGAGGGAGAAGAAATAATGGAATGTCCGGTATAGCCGTATGAGTTTTCATTTTACTTTATGAATTGATCTCTCTCTTTAACCTTAGAGATTTAATCGAAATTTATGCGATGTTTTTTTTTTTGTTGGTCGAGAAAATTTTATATGATGTTAAGTACCTTGAGGTTATTGAAAACATATAAATATTACCATTTAACGTTACCTTAAAAATGTATTTATCTTACATATTAGAGTTAGGATGCGTAAATTTATAATATCATATGATAAAAGATGATTGCGATATGATTAGGAAAATTGTGGTCCATAAAGTAAATCTATTGCATTTTAGTCAATTCAGTCATAAATTATTCAATTATGTTAATTTATAATAAACATTTTCATGTTTTGCCAATTGAGTCAATCCGGTCAAATTTTACTGGAAATTACTGACGTAGACACAGACCATTATACATGGCATGGTCAACGTTGATGTAAACATTTTAATAATTTTTTGGTTTTTCTTTTCTTTACATGTTTTTTATCGAGTGCTAGCGAGAGTTGCCAGTCAACCCTCGTCGGCTCTAGGTGAGGGTCACCTTGCCTCATCAAGCCCTCTCCAGCCATTGCTAATGGCAGGTCTCCTTGTCTAGCCCTCTCCAACCACCAGCAAGAAGGAAAGAAGGAAACATAAAAAGGAAAAAAATTCAAAATTTTGTTTTGCAAAGTTGTGCACGTGAGTGCCTATACGCCATATAGCATGATCACCGCTAACAAGGCTAACTACGACATATAGCATGATCGCAGCTAATGGTGGGTCTCCTTGTCTAGCCCTCTCCAACCACCAACAAGAAGGAAAGAAGAAAACATAAAAAGGAAAAAAATTCAATTTTTTTTTTTTTTTTGCAAAGTTGTGCACGTCAGTGCCTATATGCCATATAGCATGATCATCGCTAACTAGGCTAACTATGCCATATAGCATGATTGCCACTAATGGCAGGTCTCCTTGTCTAGCCCTCTCCAATCACCAACAAGAAGGAAAGAAGAAAATATAAAAAAGGAAAATAAATTCAAAAAAAAAAAAAATTGCAAAGTTGTGCACATCAGTGCCTATATGCCATATAGCATGATCGCCGCTAACTAGGCTGCCACATCTAGTGTTTTCCACTCAAAATTAGTCCGATTGACTTAATTGATAAAGCATGAAAAAATTTAGGACTGAATTAACACAATTAAAATATTTAAGATTAAATTGATCAAAGTACAATAAGTTTAGGATTTTTTGGACAATTTTCTCATGTATGATTTTGTGCATTATTTGATAACTAGTTGTTAAACCAAAGAAAAACATAAATTGATGTCATGCTTCATTAATATAACTTGGTCTGTTAAATTATTTAAGAGCTAATATAACCAAAAATCTCAAATGATATATATGTTCTCAATTTATCCAAAATTACTTTTTTGCCACTAAAATTCTAAATTGATATGCCCGTGCCACATTTATCCTCAACTCCTTTTCTTGTCGTAAAAAACCCTAAATTGGTGCATTAGTTCCATGTTTACCCAAAATTGGTTTTTAAGTCACAAAAATCAAAAATCACCAAAATTTTAGATTAAGAAATCTGCCAAGTTTTTTTTTTCCTAAGAGCTCTCTCAAGTTTCAAAATTTTGCTAAAACCTTAAATTTTTCGTGATAAAAAAATTAATTTAGGATAAATGAGGTATATGTGTATTATCGGTTTGAAATTTTTTCACGAAAATTAGTTGAAGTAAATGTGGGACATTATACTAGTTTGGGATTATTTAAACACAAAAATTTGTTTTGGGCAAATTTAGCATGGATATATCAATATAGGATTTTTTTTTTGTGGTATTAACCAAACATTTGATGGATTAAAAAAAAAAAGTTTCTGTTCAATGCTTTCCAATAATTTTATTAATTTTCTCTAACATGTCAAGCTTAATAATTATGCTTGTTTTATCACGAAATTCAAGTTGACTTTCACAATTTTAATTACATGGCCAACTCCCTTCTCTTTCCATTTCTCAATGCGATCTTTTCTTGTAGTCAGTGAATTTAAATTCGTCATGTATATTTTGTTCTAATTATATTAATTTATTCTTTTAGATTCTTCCCCACTTTTTATTTTATACATTTCTATGTTAATATTAATCTTAACGAAAATACTAACATAAATTTTTAAACATTCCATTCTCAATTTACTGAATTTGACTCCTATTTTTTTTCAATGAAAGGCCTTTCTTTTTCTTTTTCTAATTGTCATACTTCTTTTTTTTTCTTAAGTTGTTAATGTCTTAATTATTCATGTTGATAATCTTTAATGCATATGGCTATTATGTACTCTCGATATCCTCTCTTTCAAAGGGGTTGGTTGGAGGGTGACGGGCGCTCTCCTATCAATTATAGTCAATAAATGTCACCGATATCTACCAATTTCCCACCTAGAGGTGCATATTTCCTCACGCCCTTTTCTAATCTCCTCACGTGTTGCATAAAACATTATAGGCAGCTTCCGGAATCACGTCTTGAGGACCAGATAAACGGTCAAAATAGAGAAAAGGAAGAGTAGCTCCGCGCCAGAAGAAGCACAGATCCGGCTGGGGGTTGTTGGAAATTTTTAGTGAGAAATGCTCTGCAGCTACGTCAGCTCAAGGGTACTTGAAGGAGCTTTCATGAACATACATGCTGTTTTTGACGTATGTGTCTATATGAACCTTAACATATTCTTAAAAGGCTTCATTCTAGTTCAATCTAGATCTCGAGACTTTAGGATGTAGAAAAACCCTTCAATGGAAGCATAGATCCAGCTGGGGGTTGTTGGAAATTTTTAGTGAGAAATGCTCCGCAGCTACGTCAGCTCGAGGGTACTTGAAGGAGCTTTCATGAACATACATGCTGTTTTTGACGTATGGGTCTATATGAACCTTAACATATTCTTAAAAGGCTTCATTCTAGTTCAATCTAGATCTCGAGACTTTAGGATGTAGAAAAACCCTATCCGGCTGGGGGTTGTTGGAAATTTTCGGTGAGAAATGCTCCGCAGCTACGTCAGCTCAAGGGTACTTGAAGGAGCTTTCATGAACATACATGCTATTTTTGACGTATGGGTCTATATGAACCTCAACATATCCTTAAAAGGCTTCATTCTAGTTCAATCTAGATCTCGAGACTTTAGGATGTAGAAAAACCCTTCAAAGGAAAACAAGTAGGGGTATTGCATGTGTAGGCACCGGCATGTTAAAATAATGATCCATCAAGATTAACTGACTAGCAGCGCGGCCCTAACATGGTGACAAGTCACCATAATGTTTGGCGAGGCTACTTAGGGGCTATTTGTTTTAAATTTATCACTGTTCTTCGGAATACAAATTTTTGTTCTTTTGTTCCAAGGAACAAAAAAAAAAACGCATTTGTTTATACTTTTATTCCTGAGAACAGATTTGAAATAGAAATAAGAAGTAGAAAAAAACTTTCTTGTTTCCAAAAACAATTCCAAGAACACTTCTTCTTTTTTTTTCTCATTTTCCTTTGGCCAATCGCCAGCCTCGGCCATGGCCGGCGACTGGCCAAAAGGAAGAAAGAAAAATGAAAAATAAAATAAAAATATTAAAAAATTAAAAGAAACAAAAAAAAATTATACAAGTTTTTTACCAAACGTGTTTCTATTCTTTTTTATTTATTTATTTCGAATATATATTATACAAGCATACTAAACGCATTCATCTGTTCAAAAATTATTTCTCTGAACAGAAATAAGTTTTTCTATTTCTGTCTCGAGAACAATTTTTGAACAAAAATGTTACCAAACGCACCCTTTAACCCGAGTAAACTCAAAGGAGCTTTTGTGTCCACACATGCTGTTTTCAACAAACGGATCTGGCTGCAGTTTCTCTCCCTGGAGCCACAAGCCGTGGCCGTGAGCGATGCTGTGGGGATGTTCTCGACAGCAGAATGGACCACTTATCGATTATAGCCAGAAAGGCCCACGACCCCACCCCATCCGTGGTTTTCGTGGCGCACGATTCCCTCCTGTCGATTCACGACGCCCACCAGTTTCTTCCCTCTCTTCGTGCCGTCCTTGTCTTGTCCATTCACGAGAGAGAGAGAGAGAGAGAGAGAGAGAAAAGAGAGAGCCATCTGTCTAAACGGACATTAAAGGCCGGAGATTTATAGCATGACCCGTGTAGCTTACGTTTGTGGAATCTACGAAACCTGCATTTAAGATGAGTGTAGGTCCTGGATGGTGTCTTTATCGAATGATAAGGGTAGCTTTCAGTTATCGCGCTTTGGGATTTTGCCCAAGCGCAGTTTGAAAGACAGTAATCCTGGTCCCGCGTCCAAATTACTTAGGACAGGGCAGACATTGCTCAACACGAGTGCTCATAGCATATAAGCAGCATCGTTTAGTAGTTACCCGAGCATCCCTGCAATCAAAGGCAAAAGACCCATCTTGGAATACACATCCTCTTGTTTTGTAATCCATAGTATTTTACGTGGTGTATTCGAATGTCGTGGCTCAACTTATATTCATGGATACGTGTAAACCGCACTGTCCACGTGTATCGAGTAAGACTCCACCCATAAGGTGACGAACGTATTTTCAAGGCCAACATGTTATCTATCGAATCTAAACCATGCACTTAACCACTTAATGAACCCCTTGTTTTCCACGATTGTCAATGCCAGATGCTCTATGAACGCCGATGACAACTGCGAGGTCGTTGCATGCGCCGGCTGCATGACGTTCCATCCCGACTTCTTGAAAGGGCTAATCATCTCCCCTCCGGATCATCAGATAATTCGCAACACTTGAGCTGGGCTTGGGCTTGATCTTGGGCTTGGTATTGGGCCTGGGCTTGAATCTTAGGGATAAAGTCCAGAGATCGATGTTGGGCCTCCTGCGGAAAGCCCATCGATCCGCCGCCCTCCCCGGCCCATGATTGGCCATCGTTCCGTCTTCCTTTATCTGCTCTCTAATCGGTCAAATCGATGACGAACTGAAAATCCCTGCTCGACGAAGGCGGTGATCGATCAGAAATTCCTGCAACGAAGCTTGATTCTCCTCCTTCTCCTTCTTCAATCCGAGAGATTCCCTTCGATTCGCAGTCGAAAGGATCTTCGAAGATGGAGCTGGAATCCGAGAAACCCTTCCAAATCTTCCTCCAATCGCACGACCTCCGCATCCCCACTCGAACCCTAACCCTAGCCCCGGCGCCGTCCGACACCCTCCGCCACCTCAAGCGCTCCCTCTTCCCCGCCGCCGACTCGCCGCCGGATCTCTACTTCACCCTCGATGGGAAGCCCCTCGACGATTCGACCCCGATCGCGGGTTCGGGAGTGTCGCCGCTCTCGACCCTGGTCCTGCGGTGCAGGCTCCGGGGCGGCGGCGGCGATGGCGGCGCGACGGGGGCGGAGTCGCGGGACTGCTACTTGAACATGTACGCGGAGAAGAAGCCCGACAAGGCGGACCCGAACGAGCAGAGGATCTCGAAGTGGGTGAATTGCGCCTTGTCCAGCGAGCCCTTGAGGGAACCCTGCGTGGTGGACAAGTTGGGGAATATCTTCAATAAGCAGGCTCTGGTGGAGGCTCTTCTCGGCAGGAAATTGCCCCGGGAGTTCGGGTACATAAAGGGTCTCAAGGATATGGTCAACATTAAGCTCACGGAGATTCCGGGGCTGGAGGATGATGTCAGTGGGGGCGCGGGCGCGCGGTATCAGTGCCCGATCGCCGGTCTCGAGTTTAATGGGATGTACAAGTTTTTCGCATTGAGGACCTGCGGCCATGTGATGAGCGCCAAGGCGTTGAAGGAGGTGAAGTCGTCGTCTTGTTTGGTGTGTCATGAGGAGTTCAGTGAATTGGATAAGATTGTGATCAATGGGAGCGAGGAGGAGGTGGCGGTCCTGAGGGAGAGATTGGAGGAGGAGAGGGCAAAATTGCGAGATAAGAAGGCTAAGAAGGTGAAGAATGGGGAGGTGGTTGCTGGTGGAGAAGAAATTACTCAGTTCACTGGCGCTAAACGCGGCATTGAGGTAAAGGCTGTTGAGAAAGCCTCTGTTAAAGTTGATGAAAATGGGAAACTGAAAAATGGTGGACGTGGAGTGAATGGTGTTTCTTCTGATGGAGTGAAGAGGTTTAAGGCGACAGATATAGTCCCCCGTAATGCTACAAAGGAAGTTTATGCATCGATTTTTACATCTTCGAGTAAAAGTGACTTCAAAGAGACGTATTCTTGCAGATCCCTCCCGCTTAATAGGAATTAGTTCTGGAAGGATCTGAAACTTGAGCACCCTTGATGAGTTGTCTTTGGCCGGTCTGGGTGTTTTATTATAAAATCATGGTTCGCCATAGATGATTTAGTTGTTTGTTGATGTTGAGATTCTCTTACTGTGGAATTCTTTTGATGTTTACAATCAGATTGTCTCGTTGACGAACATTGTACCTAACCATGAAATGCAAGTAGTTTATTTATATTGAGCCATTTATTTTTCTTTTTATGAACTTTACGAATATTATAAAGACTCTCTCACTCCTTACGGAATTCCCTGCAAATTATATGTGCTGTGTATGCTTTGGTTCTGTAGTCCATGAAGTCTTTTATAGAAGCATGGCTGTGTATAGTGTTCTTCTATAGTATATCTTGATGATATTGTTATGTCATAATTTCAGAGCTTGAGCTTGTGGGCATCATTTATCTACTGCTGTACGTTTGAAGCATGTGACTTTTCCAGGTTTGTGCATTATCCGTGCATATTATAGTGTCATTGGTAGGAGAACTTTCTCCAATGTTACTCCTTAGCTATGTCTTAGGGTGGGACCACCCTGCAAGGTGAAATACTACTTAGTCACCGATAGTGACCGTGAGGGAAAGGGTAAAAGAACCTGCATCTACAAGAAGTGAAAGCCTGTTTGCAGAATGAGCCTGCGAGTTATGATTGTTAAACGGAGCCGCAGCGAAAGCGAGTGGGCGTTAAGTCAGTGATTTTAGACCCAAACTAGGTGAGCTAACCATGAGCAGGTTGAAATTAGGGTAATACCTAGTGGAGGACCGAGCCATGGGTAGAACAAATTCCTCAGCTTCCACACATGTCAAAGAATGCATTGATTTCGCATTTGTTGACCAGTGGATCGGAGCAGAACTATGTGTGACCGATTGACACAATTAAAAATCAATATCAGCCAAGGAAGATTTGTACCTGCTGTGTACCATGACTCTTCAAGGGCTAGGATGTCTTGAAATGATCCCTTGGAGAAAATGACTCCTATTACTCTGGATTACCAATATTGCTATGGGGAAGTGGTTTGTAACATTATGGCCCTTCTTTGCTATGCCTTCAGAAATACTCTAAGCTGACTGTTGAATTTGGGTTAGTTGTGTTATTTGAGATATCTGTTCTATGCACACGAGCTGAGTATTCTTTTAAAACTTTTTCTCAGTATATGATAGTATAATGTCATGCAAGCTTGTGTTCATATCTGCAGCAGTTTTTGATGACTGTTTTACTTGCTATTATTCATTTTTGTTATGGTCTTTGTTCTCTGCAATGGAAATAAACTGGAGCTTCTGTTCATTCGGTTTATGTACGTAAGATGTTTCTTAAGTCTCTGTAAAATTGTATATGTCAGTTTAGTTCATTCTTGTCAAGTTTGAATGTTTGAATTGGAGTATTAATTGAGACAAGTTCAAGCTTCATAATGCTCGACTCAATGGGATCGTGGGCTAATTGTGTAATTGACTTTGGATATGAATCATATGGTAAATATTTCTTTAGTGTTATTGAGATGAAGTATATACATGACTGTCCATTATTTGTGCACTTTTTAGATGTTCTTTCTTATGCTCAAATTCATTCGATCATCCAGACTTCAACCATGATAGTTCAGATAGTTCTGGCACTAGCCCTTTCCCTGCTACCGTTTTCTTTTTCTATGCCCTCACAGCACCTAGGAATGGTAGGGTCCCTTCACCTTGCACAGGTTTAAGTATATGTAGTTGTCTTTTTGACTAATTGGCTTCATAGTGAATAGCTTCCTCTATTCTGTTGGTGTGCTACTTTTTTGAAGACCTAATGGATTGCAGAACTTTCTCAGCACATTGTTTTCAAGGGCTCATTGTTATCACAGGCAAAACAATGTCTCAAAATGGGCTGAAAATGATCCTATGGGGAGCTTTCACTTGCTCTATGATAGTTATTGGGCATGCTGAATCAACATTCAACAATGTCTTTTTGACTAATTGGCTTCATAGTGAATAGCTTCCTCTTTTCCGTTTTGCCATGTTATGGCTTGCTACTTTTTTGAAGACCTAATGGATTACAGAACTTTCTCAGCACATTGTTTTCAAGGGCTCATTGTTATCACAGGCAAAACAATGTCTCGAAATGGACTGAAAATGATCCTATGGGGAGCTTTCACTTGCTCTATGATAGTTATTGGGCATGCTGAATCAACATTCAAGAAGTTTACACTGGTTGCTCGGAGAAGTTTTTCTTAGAAACAAAGAGAAACTCGTGACCAGAACAGGATGCATAATGACCTTTGCCAGATTGATGATCACCGAAGAAGAGTATGCAAATGTAGGAAGTCACAGACATCCAGCCTCTGGTAATTGGCCATCTGATCCTTCAAGGAGTTTTCACTTGCTGTATGATAGTTATTGCTCACACTAAATCGACACTTGAGAAGTTACACTGGTTGCCTGGAGAAGTTTTGCTTGGAAAGAAAGCGAAACTAGTGACCGGAACGGGATGCATGATGACTCTGTCGCAGATTGATGATCACTGAAGAAGAGTATGCAAATGTAGGAAGCTGCCGACATCTGGGCTCCCGGTAATTGGCCATCTGGTCATGGGCTCATGCGCAGTCGCATGCAAATGGAGGATGCACGATTCGAAGCATGGCACGGTTTTAGAAGCTGGGTTCGCGGATGCACTGAACTTGGACTTTGCATGACAGACCATCTCCATTTCTCCTCCTCTGTATTGACCATTATCTGGCAATAGCTGTTGTTTTGGGGACTTGTAGCTGTCACGTTAGTGTGCTTGGTAAGGTCGTTGTTGCATTGGTACTCGTCGCGTGCGACTCTTTGGTTTCAACCATTCCAGCATTCCGCGAGATTCACGCTCACTCTCACTGAGAGCATAGTTGCTTTTCTTAGAATCAGAGCTCCTGTATATTAGATTGAATATGGTCATGCACGACCACTCAAGTTTCAAATAGGTCAAGTGCAAAATGCTCAGCTTGAGGTACATAATTCCTGCAACAAAGGCTATCTATGTAGAGGCTGTTCGAATTCGTTTTCATGAACTAAGCAGATTTTACATGAAAATACTCTCTGGGAACATAAATTATGATCTCGAAAGCATAATCATTATATTTCACGATGAGAATGTGAATCTCTTTATTGGGAGAAAGCAACTATTTTATTTTTTATGCTGGTCGAGTTAACTAAATGCTGTTTATAAAAGGTATAGGATAGCAGTAAAAATGCATTGGTCATACATTTTGTACCCCTCATTTTATATCATTACTTAAATAATCGTGGTGTGGTATTGCTTGCTCACCTTCCTAAGTTAGGTTTAAAGATTCACCTAGGAAGGTTTTACAACAACCCATAAGAGGTCTAGCCTCTTCAGCCAGGTCTACCAATGCCTGTCCACGTCCTAAGGAGAGGTGGTGGGCTGCTTGGATTCGCCCGAAACAATGCCACGGGGACACGGCACTTGACTCCCCCTACAGCTAAATCGATATTTTTCTTCCCGGTTTAGTAGGGAATACGGACCACAACCAAATGGGGTTTTCCATCCCAGGGTAGTTCTCCCGCCTATCTAGAGGACCCTTGAACCTTTTATGAACTTACTCAGGTCCTTATCTTGTCGGTGTTAAACCTAGCCACTATATTTTTCAAGGTGTGGGTGCTATCTCTACGCTCCTTTGTTTTATGTCGGGAAGAAACCCCTATAGAGGACTGCCTATCGTTAATCATTTTTCAAGGTGTGGGTGCCTATCAGTTGACTGCCTCCCCCATTGGAGACAGCCCCATCCTTTAGGAACAGGACATTAAGGGGTCAACCTCCCCTCGAAGCTTCTCCTTTCTATTTTTCTGTAGGCCTTTTGAGGACCCACCTAGGTCCGACTGTTTATAAAAGGTATAGGGTAGCGGTAAAAATGCATTGGTTGTACATTTTGTACCCCTTACTTTACATCATTACTTAAATAACCTTATTTTGAAAGAGTGATCATTGCAAACACTTCCAGTCTATCCAGCTATAATCGCTGTGGCATTCACACCACTTTTTTTTTCCCGCTTTGCACACGCGCCTCGTTTCTCATTACAACACTTTTGATAATTTGAATAAGTCTTGCTAACAATTGCCTTTAAGACAAGCACCTTTAGAATATTAAATTAAATTAATCAAGACATTTTGAGAACGAAAGAATTACGCGTTAATTTATTAACAGACAATGATTAACGAAAACCCTAAGGACACTCATTAAACACCTGTTCATGGGAAAAAAAAAATATCTTGCCATTCTCTCTTTCAGAATTGGAAGTGCTGTTACATCCAACAGTGAAATGACATTCAATCATGAAAAACCATGTTCCACACCATATAATAATAAAAAAATAATAAAAAATTAGAGAGAGAGAGAGAGAGAGAGGCGGCCCGGTCCGGCCTGGCAATATAAGAGAGAGGCATCACACGACAACCACCGACTTATCTCTGCCAGTCTTCTTCCATACAACCTTCAATCGCATGTCCTCCTCACGATGTGAGCACAGGAAGGCAGCCCTTGCTCTCTGCAAGTGCCTTTGAGCCCCTTCCTCTGCGAGCTCCTCCCCCATTCTCTACAGTCCTCCCCTCAATCCAGGAATCGAAAAAAAACAATAAAAAAAAAAAAAAAAAAAAAAGAGACGCGGTTTTCATCGCCTGTCGAACAGAAAAACCCCCCCTCCAACAACAAGATTTTCCCCCGCGAAAAGTTAAGAATCGTTCCCCCCTCCCGACAGAAATAAAAAAGAAAAAAAAAAACGTCCAGATCCCATTTCGGAACTCCTCGGTCGCGACCCTTTTGGTGATTCCTCGTGCGCCCGCGAAGGGTCCTCGGCGCGAATATCCTCAGGTAAAGATCTTTGTCCAATCGGGTGTTTCTCCTTTGTCGGGTCCTTTCCCCAAGTTCTTGCCTTCGAATGGGTATGCGTGTGGGGGTGGTGATGGCTTCTTTTGATTTTCTGGGTTTGTGTTTTGTTGTGACGCAGATTCTGGGTTATCGTTGTTTTTCGGATCGGGTTTGGTATATTGGGCGCATTGGGAGGACGGGAAGAATTCAAGAATGTCCGTTCTGTCGAAAAGCGATTCTGTTGAGATTAGGGATGTTTGGGAATACAATCTGGAAGACGAGTTTTCGTTCATTCGCGAGATCGTGGATGATTATCCCTACATTGCCATGGACACCGAGTTCCCCGGGATGGTCCTTCGCCCGGTGGGGAATTTCAAGAGCAGCTCCGAGTATAATTACCAGACCCTTAAGGCCAATGTCGATCTTTTGAAGTTAATCCAGTTGGGCCTGACCTTCGCGGATGAGAAGGGGAATCTCCCGACCTGTGGAACGGATAAATACTACGTGTGGCAATTCAATTTCCGCGAGTTTAATTTGAATGAGGATGTTTATGCTCATGACTCGATCGACTTGTTATCTCAAAGTGGGATCAACTTCAAGAAGAACAACGAGGTGGGCGTTGATGCTCGTCGCTTCAGCGAGCTATTGATGTCGTCCGGGATAGTGTTGAACGATAGTGTTCACTGGGTCACATTCCACAGCGGGTATGACTTCGGGTACTTGCTTAAGGTGCTGACCTGCCAGAGTCTGCCGAGTACACAGTCCGGGTTCTTTGATCTGATTAAGATGTACTTCCCCGTGCTTTACGATATCAAGCATTTGATGAAGTTTTGCAATAGCCTTCATGGGGGTTTGAATAAGGTTGCCGAGTTGTTGGAAGTGGAACGGGTTGGCGTATGTCATCAAGCGGGTTCTGATAGTTTGCTCACTTGCTCCACTTTCATGAAACTGAAGGAGAACTTCTTTAATGGCTCGCCTGAGAAGTATGCTGGGGTTTTGTATGGTCTGGGTGTTGAGAATGGACAAAATGGTTACTAAGATGAGGAAAAAAAATAGTATCTGAAATAAAAATTTAAAATATAAAATTTCTCTGCCAGATTGTGTGTTCCCCGTTCACATCATTCTTTTTTTTTTTTTTTTTTTTTTTTTTTGGGCACAGTATGGTCGATTGGATTTTTGGTCACTCTCCAGGATTGATGTGGTACATAGTTTGAAGTCCTTGAGAATGTTAGCAAGTAGTGAGGATAGGAGAATAGCCATGTTTACCTAGGAAACGGCATTATACTTCTCATTTTGCTTTACATCGAAACATTGCAGACAGGATGACTGAGCTTTGTTGTGTTTTAGAGCTTGTCTTGAAGGATGAACCTTATAGTGCACAGAATCTGAGGGTGCGTGCTTGCGCGCAGGATGCATGCACACATGGCACAGACATAATACTCACTCACTGCATGCGCATCTCCTTTTGTATCGACTACTTTTGGGTCATTTGACTATACCTTGCAATGTCACCCATTATGCCTTGATCTATAATTTTAATTAGTATTAATGCTAGGTTAGGACATGGGCATGACCCGGGGAGGGTTCGCCTGTAGCAACATCCAATAGGTTCTGGTTCTATTCCCGCCTGCTTCCTCTCCTGCTTTACCTAGGAAGAGAAAAGCTATATTGTTTAGTTTGTGGCCTGTGAAGTTCTTTTTTCTTCTTTTCCATTTGGATCATTGCTATGTGACTTAAGGCTTCATCATATTAAGTGTTCAGTTTCTTGGTCTGTCTGTGTCCCAGCTCCATATGCTCCTCAAATATTGGTATGGATATTTAGCTAATGCCAGGTCTTTATTTGGAGCAGGTTTTGTTCTTTTATGCCTGAATCACACATTTCTCAGCACATCTCCTTGTCTTTTCTGTTTTTAATGTCTAATTTGGTCTGGAAGTGGTGTCGAATCATCATGCAGTCATGATATGCTGATTTATATTCTGAGCAGACGACCTACACTGCTTAAAGAAATTTCCCATGTCTTGTATATTATTAAATTTTACCAGCTGTGACCTGGAACTTTGGATATCATAGTAGTGCAGCAGGTAGATCTTGTGCAACAAATTATTGGCTTATGTTGCAACTTTCTGCTACTCCGGCATCCTCCGTTATATTGTCTCCTGGCAAAAGTTTAGTTCTTTTAGTTTGATGTTGTTGCTATGGGTGAGCTACTGGCTTTTACAAACTGATGGCCATTTGTATCTACTCCAATGTTCAGCATTTGCCATTTGCCATTTGTCATTTGCGTCCTGGGTGAAAAAGATGTTCAGCATTATGAAAACGTGTGATAAGCAATAGGTAGGATGATGATCATCCCCTTGATATGTGAGAATAAATTCTGTAGGATTAGCTATGGCTGATCTCGAGACTACTGAGTTATGATATACAGTTACACATTTGTCTCTACCTTGGGTAGCATTTCAATTGGCTTTGGCTTAGCATATTAAGTAGATGACTATGGAATTTAATCTAATCTGCAGTTGAAAGCCAGAAAGAAACCGTGTCAAGAGTCGTGTTTTCTTTTGGTAAATACTATTCTTTTCTAGCAGCAAGTGAATAAAAATTAGCATTTCAGGAGTTCTTATTTGGGATGGAGTTATAGATGCTGACGAGGGAGTAGACATTCTTCGGAGCTGTTCCAATGTCAGTTGACGAATTTAAATGATGTATCGAGCCGATGGAATCTCTGAAGTCATCAGGGGTCCTCTTCTTCTGTTTCTTCTTCGCTCTTTGATGTAATAGGTTACTTTGCATATCAACTCGTGTTTCTGGCTCTGCAAGTCGCATGAAATAGGCCGAGTTTTGGAAAAGTTATTAGGTGACCAAGATACTTGAGTCGGGATCGACCATATAGTTTGCTCGAACAGAGAGACATTGGCCTTTGCAAGAAGGGGATAAACAGCAGCCTTTGGGCGGTTCATGTGCTTAGGAAGGAGCAGGGCGACCCGAGCGGGCACCTATCATGCAATTCAAAATTTAAACCACTCATCGCTGCTACTGTCCGATTTGCTCCATATGTTGACTTCCGGCCTTAACATGTCGAAACAGTCTTAAACATTTGCCAAAACGAAAGCAGAGATCGTGCCACATCGGGTCAAATTGGGTGCCCGGTCTTTTCAAAAGGTTCGACCTAACGGGCGTAATCGATGCGGAACACACGGGAATTTCTAGTTTCTGGATGGACGATTTGGATGACTGCGTGATCAAATCGCATCTCAGAACCCATCTTGACCTCGGATTATCCTCCTAAGTGTACGCGATTTCCGTTCCAAGTTTCTACCTTCCAAAGCTACAAACCAATTGAGAAAAAATCTTTCCACCCAGCCAGGCAACCCACGAAACTGACCAAAACGCCATCGATCCTCCTCGTGGGTCGGGCAAAGATAGCGGAACGAGACGGAGGGCATAGTGGGAAAGAACGGGAAAAGATCTCCTGCCATAAATTGGCAGCGCCATGGCCGAAAGCGAGGGAGGAGGAAGGAGGGGTTAGGACTAGGGTTTCGGCACACGCGCTCCAGAGCTCCGAATGAGGCTCCAAGAAGAAGAAGAAGGAAGCCTGTGATTTCCGCCTCGACCCTCGACCCTCGACCCGAACCAACCCCTCCATCTCTCTCTTTCTCTCTCTCTCTCTCTCTCTCTCGCTCTCGCTCGCTCGCGGTCTGCAAGTCCACGCCGGGATCTTCTTGGCTGGACTTGTTCTCTCTCTCTCTCTCTCTCTCTCTCTCTGTGCTGGGTTGTGGGGGTGTGTGTATGTGATGACTGATGGATATATACATACATATATCTGTTCTCTTTCTTTTCCTTTTTCTTTTGTTCTCTCGAAATCGCCCCCCGCACCCGCAAGGCGCGGATCGAACGCCGCGACCTCCGACCCGAACCCCCACGTTATATCTTCTGAGGCTGTGATGATCGATCGCGTTCGCGTTCGCTCAAGTTTGGAAGGAGAGCTCGCGCGTGTGCCAGAGGAAAAGGTCGGGTCGGTGCACCTGGAGGGGCCGAGCGAGACCCGCATTGCTCGCCGTGGCGGGGCGACCCGGACGGCCGGCGAGCCTCTGTATTCGCCGGCAACCGGCGTTCGCAGCCACGGCGGGGGACTTGCTGCTCGCTCTCTCTCGTCCCTTGCGGTGGTCGGCATTCGACCCGAGTCCAAACTTGATCTGAGCCTAATGCACGATCCTTACCCACCTCTCCGTATTTGCGTTCTCAAAAACCCATTTTTCGTTTCGATTAATTTCTCCATGCTTTGGCTTTCATCGTCTGTTCTTCTGTGTTCGCTGAGCTTGGTGCAGAAGCCATTGATGGGGGAAGAAGTTCCAGCTAAGGAGGCAGGAGCGTGGAGACAGGCTCTGGGGGAGCTCGAGAGAGAGAAGATCGATGCGACCTCGTAAGCCTGACAAGGTCTTAATTTACGAGAATAACAGTAGAATTTGTCCAATCTTTGCACATTTGTGTCGTTTCTGGTTGAATAAAGAAAGTGTCTTGTGTACGATTTATTCATGACGGTGCTCCCGAATGAAAAATGCAGTCTTTCCATGGTATCCCATTGGCCATCTACATGAATCGGCCAGAATACCCTCCTGCCTAAGGCCTGGTCTCGAATATCGATTTACCGTACAACGCACTAGGGAACTAAGAGAATATTGAGTGGCGAGGACCGTCGCGCCTGCAGGTTGGGTCCAATCCAATTCATGACTTGAAATGCACGTTCAAATGCTGGGGCTCGTCCGCCCATTTACCCTTTGGGCTTGAGAGAGGCCTATTGAGTATCTTCTCTATGGATCATTTCCGAGGACAAAAGTCAAACTTTGAAGGGATAGTGACATGAACAGTCAATATGTAATGCTTTTTTTTGAATTTTAATCTATGCATTGATAAATTTTGGTTTAATGTGTAATGTTATCTCTAGACTTGCAATTTGTCCAATATAGTTCTTGAACTATTGGTATGTTGAATCCTATGTTATAGTGTCCATGGAAACATTGGATCAAATTTCGAGGAACATATTGTACAATTAAAATATCACATTGCACATTAAAATTTATGGATCACTCACGTCGGGCCGGAAGAACGACTAAAAGCACGGTAGCTCAATAACAAGGAAAATGGGTCATCTATCTTTTTCAAGAAAACAGCCTCCTCTTTTCTCTTCTCCAACCTAGGAAAGCTTGTAGGATATCACCAAAGGGCTTTTTTAATCCCAGGTGATTTTCTCATATTATTTCTTCCCAACCTTTCCTTTTCCTCTTCACAGAGCCTAAAGAAGACGGATATTCTTTCATCCACTTATTTTACCCAAATTTTCTCCTGTCCATTTTTGCCCTCCACCGTAGGACGGGCTAATATCTTATCAACAAACAAAAAGAAGAGGTCAGCCACCATCAGAAAAGGGGTAAAAGAGTAAAAGAATCTCCCACCAAAGGCACTTACTGCCAGAGCTATAAAATCCAGCTTTAGGGTTTCGGTCTCCTCCATCACTCATTAGTTTAAGAATGAGGCTCTGCCTCCCGGAGAGGCTCTCAGGGTGTCCCGGCGGCCGTTGCTGCCTCTCCGGTCGACGGCGGAGCCGGTGATTTCGCCGATCCACGACGATGAGCGCGGCCGCGCCCTTCGCGGACGCGCTCATCTCTTCCGAAACGGCCGCTCTTTCCAAAAAAAAAAAAAAAAAAGAACAAGAACACAAAGGGGAAATTACCACGAAAAAGTCCTAAACCTAAACCCTCGTCCCAGCGACGACGATGCTGCTTCTGTTTTCTGATCTTGAACTGACCCTCCTCGAGTTCGCACGACCGCACAGCGATGCACCGATGGCGATGCCTGCCCGATCTTTCCCAGCTTTGCTGGCGAAGCGTTCGGTGGTAAGGCGCTGAGAAAAAAAAAAGAGGCGATGACGAGATGCGGTTACGGAAACGTGACAGTAGCAGGCATCGAGAACCGACCGTATCTTGGCGGGGCGGCCAGAGCCGGCGCGCAGCCATGGCGGGGTTCCTCCTACATTTGCCTGATCAAAGGCGAATCTGAGCCTCCTTCCCTCCCTCTCTCTCTCTCTCTCTCTTTTCCACGATTCTTCCCCTGGTTTTCTTTCCCCCTTTCTTTGGTTCTGAGTTCTGGTTTTCCCATTTGATGATGATTTTTCTTGCGTTTTCCTCTGAAAAAACGGGTTTTTTGGTTAGGAAAATGAAGAGGAAACCCTTTTTCAACCCTTGGTGTTTGATTTTCTTCATTTTTTGGCCTTTTTTTTTTTTTTTGCGTTTTTATCGTGTTTGTTGCAGTAGCAAATAAATTGGTTAAAAATTAAGAGATTTTCTCTAACGAAAATGAGAAAATCACGGAAAAGAAGGAATCAGAGATTTGAGCCGGTTTGGAATTGAGACCGGTCGGACCCGGGTCATCGATAATGCCATCAGCGAACCGGTTGGACCGGGGTAAAATGGGCAAAGAGCCTCCACGAGATAAAAGCCGAGAGGCGAGAGGAGCAGCCTCGGGGTTTGGCGTTGAACTTTTTGAGCTCGCGAGAATGAGGCTTTGCCTCCCGGAGAGGCTCCTGGGAGTCCCGGCGGCGGTTGCCGCCTCTCCGGTCGACGGCGGAGCCGATGATTACGCCGGCCCAAGACGGCGATCGTGCCTTCAGCGCACGTTTTCGCCCGTCCGAAACCGCCGCTGTGCGAAACAAAGGGAAATGAACTGAAACAACGATCGTGCCACAGCTGCTTCCCGATCCGATGCGATCCGATCGCATCTCCGTCTCCATAGTCGCCGCCGCCGCCGCCGCCGCCGCCACCGCCACCGCCACCACCACCGCCTAACACCAACTCCCAAAACCACGACTCCGATCTCCGCAGATTCTGGGTTTGCTAGAAAAAAGAGAAAATGGGTGAAGTGAAGAGAGGCTGTGACGAAATGCGGAGCGAGAGAAATGAAGTGTGACAGGCACTGAGAACCGACCGTATCTTGGCGGGGCGGCCGGAGCCGGCCGCAGCCATGGCGGGGTTCCTTTATCTTATTTTGCCTGATCATTGAACGAATCCGAGCCTCTCTCTTTCTCCATCTTCACGAATTTCCTCCCAAATTTGCCAAATTTTTGTTCTTTTTTCTTTCTTTTCGGTTGATGATTTAGTTCTACTGCAGAGTTTTCTCGTTTCTCTATTGTAAAACGAGAGAAAAAAAAATTGTTTCTTTGCCTGCAGAATGCCCAGTTCTTTGAAATATATGTATATTTCTCACAGTGAACATAGTCACATTAAAAAATTTATTTTTGAAAATAACAAGAAAAATATTTAATACATTAAAAGCTGTATACTTTTCTCAAGAAAAGCAAAATTACCCAACGTGGAGACCGAAATGCCCTCCAGTCTTAATCGACCTATTTCGGGGAGGACCAAGGGCAGAGAGGTAAAATCCGAGGACCTCGAAAGGCGGAGCCTACAGAAACTAGAAGACCAGCCGAACTCCCGAAGCGAAGACCGTCGTTTTGGGGATTCGCCGGACACGCTCGAATTTTGAATGAGGCTCTCTCTCTCCCTCGGTCGCTCCTCCGCGATCTGATGGCGAAGAAGCCTGTGATTTCACGGCGACCCTGAAACGCCACCAACCATGATCTCTCTCTTTCGCTGTCTCTGTGTCTCTCTGTCTCTCTGTTACTTGAGAATCTTCTTCTTCTTCTTCTTCTTCTTTTTCTTCGGAGGCTTCTGGTTTGTTGTTGTTCTTCATCTTTTCGGATGATCTCAAATCGCCCCCACCCGGCCGCGGTCGGACCCGATTGATATAAGGCCGTGATGACCGGTTGTTCCCAAGTTTGAAAGAGCGTGTACATGATCTGGTCGGGGCATCGAGGGAGCGCCCGGCTCACCCGCCGACCCGCATTTTCTGCCCTCCGGCGGGGCGACCCGGATGGGCCGTGAACGAGAACGGACGGTTCCCGTCCTCTTCTCTCGCGGGCAACCGTCTCTGGTCGCAGCCGGCGGCGGTGCGGCGGCGGTGCGTGTTTCTTGGGTGGTGGCTCTGCCCTTCGGCTTTGATCGTGATCTGCAAACTTGGTCTGAGCCTAAAGCATCGCGCGTTTCTCACCTTTTGCACACTCGATTCACTTTCTTTCCATTGAATTTCTGCGCTAAATTCCTTTATTTTTCTCACCATTTTGGCCCCTTCTTTTTTCAACTTTTACTAACTATATCAATGGGTTTTCTTCTTCTTTCCCTTTTCAAAATTTATAAAATTTTTAAGTGTCATTTTTTTGCTTTTCTATGTGCTGGGAACATGTTTCCTGCTTTGTTTTTTTCTCTGTTCCTTTTTCTTAATGACTAGTCGAGGGCCCGAGCAATGCGCATTCACTACTATCTCCAAAACTCATCGTTATTCAAAACTATAACTAAGCATATTTATTGATATAATTAAATCAAAAACTTAGTAAACTCGATCTTACTTTCTCAATTACATCACTAGGTTGTTAGTATTCCTTCTTTTCTCCATGTAACGATATAAAATGAGCCTAAACTGTATACCATCTGAATCTTTTGGAACCAGTACACAGGAGTCGGACCCCCAGACAGACATCCCGGGTCTGGTACGAAGCTTGTGAGGCCGAATCCGACAAATCAAACGGGCCGTCGTTCGTGATGTCGGATCCTGTTCGTGGCTAAACCTCGCTTTTCTCACTCGGGGGAACAACTTCTTTGTGATTCGCGCTTCCATTCTTATTTGCTCAAATACGTCGCATTGCTCTGCCCTATGAGCCAGAGAGATCAAAGCCCAACGGAGCGAGCTTTAGCGCGTTCCTTAAGAGGGCCAGCCAGAAGTTCCTAAAATCCTATAATGGAGAGTTCAGAGAGAGAGAGAGAGAGAGAGAGAGAGAGAGAGAGGGATGAGAAATGGGAGAATCGTACTTTCGAACGCGATGGAATTGAGAGAGAGAGAGAAGATGGAACAGGAGCACAAGATCCTTATATGTTGAGAAAATATTAGATATCCACGTGGACAACTGTCAGTTATTGAATGGTTCAAAGTATGGATGACGTGATTCTTTTAAGGTATCTAATATTTTCTCTTATACATAAAGTGAATAACAAAATGTGGGACATGATATGGCTAGTTCCATAGACCCATCCAAAAATCGAACCACCATGGTTGGGTTCAAGGTTGGGTCCATGAATTGATTCCCGATTCCCAACTTCATAGGTGGTTCTCGGTTTCAGAGTGAGAATTGGCTCACTTGGGAACCGATCATACCTGACTAGTAGTCTCTTTTAGCCTACTTTCCAAATTTAGGCCTCTTTTGGTTCAGTATTATAATGGGATTTGAGATTCTAAAGTCTTTTGGTCAAATATAAAAATGTTTGGTTTGTTTTATTGCTTATCTTTGAGAAAATACAATTGCATTTCCAAATAATTCTGAGAGCTTTGAGCCCAAACAGGTTTGAAGTCCATTGGAAAGTTGCATTCTCAAAATATGAGTCTTAGCCCTCGGTTACTATTTATCTTCTTCGAAGATCGATGCACAAAAAAGCCAATCGGGGACCAATGACCTTTGACTAAGGGGTCATGGCACTGCGATTGCCACTGAACCTTTGGCTAGGTCATGTGACCCTAGGCAACTCTCACCGAGGTGGGCAACTTTAGGTGAGGTCGTTCGGTAGCCTAGATCCGGCGTGGTGACCGAATTCAAAAAATAAATATACAATATTTTTTAGTAAAAGTTATTTACAAATACAACTTTTACCAAACGATTTAAGTCAAAGTTATTTCCTAATGTACTTACAAATTTCAATTCACTAAATGTTACTTGCTTTTTGAAAAATCCCTTTAGCCCAATCCCACAAAGCCAAACCATATACGGCCTTAGAGGTCAATGTAGAGCTAGATGGAGGAGGGTTGGACTTGCCAAACTTAGATGGACTTGTCCCTTGCTTGTGCCCAACTGTTGGCCATCTTGTGTTTTGCAACCGACCGAAGAAGAAAGCAAAATAAAAATAAAAAATAATTAAATTTTTTGAATATTTTTGTAATTTTCTTCAAGAAAATCAAATTATATTTTTCATACCTCATTTCATTTTCAAATTTTGGCCAAATAATGAAAAATATTATCATTTATATATTCCTAAAAAATGAATTTTTAGAAATCACTTTTAAGAAATGTTACATTTTTGTTGGAACAAACCGAGCCTAGATACCAATTCCATGTGATTTTCTCAAATTATTTCTTTCCAATTTTTCCTTTTCCTTGTCACAAAGCCTAAAAAAATTGGATATTCTTTCATTCACTCATTTTACCCAACTTTTCTCCTGTCTAATTTGCTCTCCACTGTAGGACGGGCTAATATCTTATCAACAAACAAAAAACCAGCCCAGCCACCATCACTAAGGGGTAAAAGAGTAAAAGAACCTCAACGAAGGCACCCACTGCCGGATGTATAAAATCCAGCTTTAGGGTTTCGGTTTCCATCACTCATTAGTTTAAGAATGAGGCTCTGCCTCCCGGAGAGGATCTCGGGGTGTCCCGGCGGCCGTTGCCCCCTCTCCGGTCGACGGCGGAGCCGGTGATTTCGCCGATATACGACGGCAAGCGCGCCCTTCGCGGGCGTGCTCATCTATCCGAAACGGCCGCGGTTCCAAAAAGAAAAGGAACAGAAAATGCAAAAGGGAAAATGCCACGAAATGTTCTAAACCTTCGACCCACGACGACGACGACGACGGCGACGGTGACGACGACGATGCAGCTCCTTTCTGATCTGACCTCAACACATCCGCACTCCGATTCACCGACGGCGACGCATGCCGATCTTCCCAGCTTTGCTGGCGGAGCGTGCGGCGTTTATAGCGCCAAGAGAAAAGAGGCGATGACGAGATGCGGAAAAGTAACAGGCATCGAGAACCGACCGTATCTTGGCGGGGCGGCCGGAGCCGGCACGCAGCCATGGCGGGGTTCCTCCTCCGTTTGCCTGATCAAAGGCGAATCTGAGCCTCTCTCTGCCTCCGTCTTCCACGATTCTTCCCCTGTTTTTCTTTCTTCTTTTCTTTAGCTCAGTTCTGGTTTTCTCAATTTGTTGATCTGAAAAAACAAGCTCTTTCTTTTTTCTCGGGAAAATTAAAAGAAACTCTTTTTCCAACCCTGCTCTGTTGCAGGGTTTTTTTTGGTGTTTTATCGTGTTTGTCGCAACAACGAATAAATTTCTTAAAAAATTAAGAGAAATTTAGCTCAAAAAAATTGAGAGAAATTGTCTAATAAAATTAGAAAATCACGAGAAAAGAAAAGAAAAAAAGAAAAGATGTGAACCGGTTTGAAATTCAGAGCCGGTTGGACCCGGGTCGTCGATAATGCCATCATCATCATCATCATTATCATATAGGGGCAAAACCGGAGGCGAGAGGAGCAGGGCTTGGCATTGAACTCTCAGTTCGAGAGAATGAGGTTTTGCCTCCCGGAGAGGCTCCGGGGTGTCCCGGCGGCGGTTGCCGCCTCTCCGGTCGACGGCGGAGCCGATGATTTTTCGCCGGCCCACGACGGGGGGCGTGCCTCCGCGCACGTTTCCGCCCGTCCGAAACAGCCGCTCCGTGAAACAAAGGGGAATGTACATCAACAGCAAAAGCACGCCATAGCTGCTTCTCGAACCCATCTCATCTGCTTCTCCATTTTCGTACACACCACCGCCAGCACTAACCCCCCAAACTACGACTCCGATCTCCGCAGATTCTGGGTTTGCTAGGGCAAAAAAAAAAAAAAACAGAGAAAAAGGGTAAGTGAAGAGAGGCTGTGACGAAATGCGGAGCGAGAGAAATGAATGTGTGGCAGGCGCTGAGAACCGACCGTATCTTGGCGGGGCGGCCAGAGCCGGCCGCAGCCATGGCGGGGTTCCTTCTTCATCTGCCTGATCATTGAACGAATCTGAGCCTCTCTCTCTCTCTCTCTCTGTTATTCATGAGCTTCCATTTTTATTTTTTTTAATGTTCTTTTTCTATCTTTTTTGTTTGAAGATTTGGATCTATTGCAGAGTTTTGACATTTCTCTATCGTGAAAAAAGAAAATTGCTTCTTTTCCCTATTTTATCTGGCCTGCATATGACCCAAAAACAAGAAAAATCTTGCCTGCAGATTGCTATGTTCTTTGAAATTTCACCCCTTTTTTTCCAAGGGTTGTTTTTGATATATTTCTCGGTGAATACAGTCGCATTACATGATCTATTTTTGAAAAGTAACAAGAAAAATAATTAATACATTTTAAAAATTGCATGAATTTCTCAAAGTAGCCCATCTAATTAATCTCGTCAAAATCCAGTCCGTTTAAGATCAGATAATCACCACTATCGCTGAGTCCCGGTTTAGAAAAGGAAAATCACCCCCCGTGGAGACCGAAATGCCCTCCGGTCAAACTTGTCCTTTTTGGAGAGCGCGGAGGGCAGAAAGGTAAAATCCACAAGGGCCTCGCGATCGTCGACGCATCCCTCCCCCCGAAGCGAAAACCATCGTTTCTAGGGTTCGTCGGACGCGCTCGATCTCGAATGAGGCACCATTCCTTTCTCTCTCCCTCCTCCGCGATCCGATGGCGAAGCCTGTGATTTCACGGGCGACCCTGAAACGCCATGAACCATGGACTCTCTCTCTCTCTCTCTCTCTCTCTCTCTGTGTTCCAGTGCTGGTTGAGAATCATCATCTTCTTCTTCTTCTTCTTCTTCCTTTTCTTGGCTTCTCGCTGTTGTTCCTCATCTTTTCTGATGATGTTAAAAATCGCCCCCCCTTCGGGGCCGCTTGATAGAGGCCGTGATGACGGTTGTTCCCAAGTTTGTAAGAGCGTGAACATGGAGGATCGGGTCGGGTCGGGCATCCAGGGAACACCCCAACTCGCCCACCACCTTGCATTTTTTGCCCTCCGGCGGGGCGACCCGGATGGCCTGTGAACGGAAACGGATGGTCCCGTCCTCCGTATTCACCGGCAACCGTCTGGTCGCAGCCGAGGGCGGTGCGGCGGTGCGGCGTTTCTTGGGTGGTGTCTCTGCCCTTCGGCTTCGATCGTAACCTGCAAACTTGGTCTGAGCCTAAGATTTTCCGTTTCTCGCCCCTGCTCGATTTTTCGCTTTCTTTTCAAGAAATTAACTTTAACGTTTTTGCCTTTTTTTTTCTTGACTTTTACGAATTATTTTTCCCTTTTTTTCCTAACTGTGACGAATTATTTTATGGGGCTTTTCTTTTCTTTTAAATTGATCATTCATGTTATTTTTAAGTGTTATTTGTTTGTGTTTTATGTGCCGGGGGCAGGTTCCTATGCTCTGTCTTTTCTCTGTTTCTTTTTCTTGTCACTAAGTTGAGGGCTCCGGTAACCATGACAGTATTATGATTTATATAATTAAAAAAAATGGTAAAGTTAGTCTTTCTTTCTCAAATACATCGCGACATTAAATGAGCTTAAACTGCACCCTCTCGTATCTTTTGGAAAAATCATGGAAATGTGTCGTACTCGGTAGTGGTGTCAATGGATCGGGTTGGGTCGGGTTGAGTCAGGTTTTTATGTTACCTGTTCCTACCCGAATCATATGGGTCATATTCTATGACCCAACTCGAAACACATTAGATAATCATCGAAAATTTGGGTTGGGTCGGGTTTCTAGGGTTTTGTTTTTTTTATTTTTTTCTTTTTTCTGGGGTTAGTTAAACCAGCTTCGAAAGACTTCTGATTTATCTCTTGAGGAAGAAAACAAGAAGTCATCATGCCTCATCAAGAATATGTTGCCTTATAGGGGTGTCTCAAAACCCGACCCAAACATGAACCAAACACAAAACAAGTTGAGTACATGTTTTGGGTCCTAAATTATTCGGGTAATTATTATAAAACAAGAAAATAAACATGTTTTGAGTCGGGTTAGGGTCGAAACATTATTCGGCCCGAACACATTGTTGGCCTCTCTCACCCAAAATCCCAAACCCAAACACTCCACTCTTCAGTCTTCACACTCTTCATTTCACGTAAACCCAAACACGAAACAAACAAGACTTTCACTTCTTTGATCATCGACTCCGCCGTCGTCGCCGCTGCCACCGTTGTTGACGACTATGCCATCTTGTTGATTCCGCCACCACCCTTTTCTTTGCTCTTCGCATTCTAGGGTTCCTCTCGATCTGATCTCGCTCTCGAACGAGGAAGGTCTCTCGGTGTCGTTCCAGATCTATTTCCTCCGGATGCTTCGAATGTAGTTGGTGCTCGAGTTGGTTCTGGAACAGTGTGGGTTCTGATTTGTGCACTTCTCAAGAGCAGGTTAATCCTCGAGCAATGCCAGCTTATCCTTAAGTTGGCCAAATCCACTCTTGGGTTGAACCACGTGTTCAGTACGAGCCTCGCTGGCTCTTAAAATCCAATCTTTTGAACGTCTTTGCTGAGCTCAAGATACAAAACAAGATGGATTTGGCTCTCAAGTTATGACCTTTTTCGCGCTTGGGTTCTTCCCTTGTTGGAGTCCATGGTTCTGGGTCTTCGTTTTCTTTGCTTTTCTTGTTGACCCAGTCTTTCGACTGGCGACATCATCACCCTGTACCGCGCCCGGCAGTCGTCGAGAGGCCGGGGAAGGCATCGCGGGGTTCGCCCGTGGCCGCCCGTTCCCCGTAATGGGGTTTGTGGCCGGGTCGGCCAATGGGGCCGGAATCTTTTTCGTCCCCCGGATCCCGGGGACTATCCCGTCTTTCCGGGATGTCAGAGCCTTTTAAGGACCTGCTCAGGTCCTCTCTCTTTGTAAGTTTGGCGTATGGTGAGAACAATATTTGCTCGTGAAAATAGGAATTGAAAGTTTGGAAGGCCATTTATCTCTGTGAGTTGTATTCTTTGATTGAATACTTTATACTTCTTGAAGTTTGACAGAACTTTACGATGTAAGTATGGGTGTTGACACCTAAATTTTACAAATTTATTTAAGACTTAATTGCGTAAAAATTAGGGATTAATTTTCAAACCCTAGTAAAAAAAATTTAAAAAAATTATTAAATTGCATCGCGTTTTAGCATTAGGAGTATTTACATCACTAATGATAATTTTTATTTTTTCAAAGAAATTTTGCTATTTTTTTTAAGAGGAAAAGAAAATCGAATGAGGCCGAGTAGAGCGCTTTTCTGCATCCGTGGGCTCGTCGACCCATCTCTTTTCCTCTTCTCTCTTTTGCGATTGGGCCAGCCCATCTCCTTTTATTTCAGCCCAGCCCATGCGTGAGTCTTCTTCCTCTCCTCACACCAACCACGCTTCTGAAAAAAGGATGAGAAAAGACACACGTACAAACCAGGGGTAACGCAGAGGATCGCGAAGTCAGAGGATCGCGGGGGCAGCAGATCGCACAACATGATCCCAGGGTCGGAGTCAGGCCGGCAAGGTAGCTGGCGGTGGCAGGGGGCCATGCGCGCTTGCTGGCCGAACATAAAAAGCGAGAGGGGGAGAGGCTTTTAGAAGGGGGTTCTGGGGCGGTTTCTTAGGTTGAAGCGAAGAACAGAAGGACCGTGAGAGCTTGAGCGAGAGAAGGGCTCGAGAGAGAGCTTGAGCGACAGAGGTTTTTGAGAGAGGGAAGAGAGCCAGGAGTGGCTCAACCGTGCATGGGATCCCACTCCCCGACGCCCTTCTTCTGGAACAGCGAGAACCGAGAAAGAGGGGGACTCGGCTCTTTTTTTTTGGGGTCGAGAGAGAGAACAGAGAGCACCGGAGAGAGTTCGAGAGAGTAGAGGGCGAGCAAAGGGAGAGGGTGAGACTGAAGGACAGCTTAGCCATCGCCAGTCGTCCGCCCGAGACCCGTCGTCCACCACAGCGCTCCCCTTCGAACCAGGTAGGTCATTCCCGAGTACGTCTACCCTGTTTTTGGTGGGGCGTCGGGCTGGAGCTCATGGTCGACCAGTTCGTACGAGCTTCAGTCTCGATCCTCGCCCGAAATTCCATTGTACTCGTATTCATTCCTCACGCAGCATATGCGTGCTTATTATAGTGCTTTATGCAAATATTTATTTGTGTTTGGTGTTATGGCCGAGACTTGTCATTTTTGTTTAAACTCAAGTTAAATGCTGATAAACTTGTGCCCGAGTCGATCCAGAATAGTGCTTGTGTATCGCGTGACGATCGGGGCTCGGGTTGGCCTGAACCCGAGCCCCGATCGAGTCTATGCTTACCTCTAGTTAGTGCGTCTTATGTGTTCGATGAAATGCTTTAATAAAAAACTGAAGAGCAGTGTATGTTTTAACGCAAGATCAACTCGTTTTTCTCCCATGCCCGCTGAGTCCTGCTTGCTTTGCTCGTATTTGTTGTTTTTTTTTTTTTTTTTTTCCGTAGTGCTTGTGAGAAATATTCATGCGTATTCGAGTCGATGATGTTTCTCCGCGCCGAAAAAAATGGGTTTGTGGTCACCGGAATGGGTGTCCAACAGTGGTCATCGTCGGTCGGAACGAATGACCGGCGCCAAATGGTAGCTTGGCGACCCTCCAAACACCGGTGAGGGTTCGCCGCAGTGTTGTTTTTAGTTCGGGGAGGATGGCACAAAATGAGGAAGAAGCGTCGGCCAAGAAGAAGAACGCCAAAGGGGAAATAAAAGAGAACAAGGAAAAAGAAAAACCAGAAAAGAAAAAAAAAAAAAATAGTAATAGAAAACAAAAGTTGGCGTCGGGAAGGGAAGGTGCAGAGAAGAGGTGCAGCGGAAAAACGAAACAGGGAAAAGACAAAAAATTGATTAAAATATTAACATTAATATAAAAACGAAAAAGAAAACAAAAAAGGGGTTTTATGAAATAGGTTTTGTCCATATTAGGTTATGTTCGGGTTGTTGGAGCGGGCTAATTGGGTTTACCCGGTCCGAACCCATTTTTCTTGAATATAATAATATTAAATATTAAATATTCAAAAAATTTCAAAAAAAAAAAATCAAAAAAATTCGAAAATAATAAAAATTTAAAAAAGATTTCCGAAAATTCGAAAAAACTCAGAAAACATTAAAAAAACTCGACCTTTTTCTTAATTTAAAAAAATTTAAAAAAATTAAAAACATGAAAAAGATATGAAAATTTCAAAAAAAAAAAAATTATAAAAATGATGGATTGTATCAAGTTATGACATTTACGAAATTTTCCTAATTTTAAAAGGTCATTTTCCTAATTTAATGCTATTTTGCTATTTTATAGCCATTTTTTTTTGTAAATAATCCATTTTGCGTAAATTAAAATTATTTAGAGTAATTTCATGCATATAGAGTGAATTCATGCATATTTGAATTCTCATTTCGCTTATGGGGGTCCTGTCCCGGGGCATGATAACAATGCCATGTAATATTATTTGCCTAATTAGTATCGGTTTTTTTCCTTTTCCGCATTCATTTTTAAGTCATTTCAATTTATTGGAAGTTTACTTATGCACTGCTTTTCATTAATTTGAGTGTAAATTTTTCTTCTAAATTATGTTAGGATTAGTCTAGACATTAAGGAAAACAAACCTATAAAAATATTTGCATGGACGCTTAGCGATTTTATAAGGATTATAATTGGTAATCAAGATTGTGTGGCTATTTTGATAAACAACCTTCCAAGCTAATGGTACCGCAAGAGCGCTAATAGAAACATTGGCGTAAACAAGTCCTCAATCCTAGAAATCTCTAATTGTGTAGGAATCGAGACAACACTCCTACATATTGATTGGTTTCTAACTGACCCCAATAGGCTAGTGACGACTCCTAAAAATACATAGGTGGTTAAGAATTAAAATTCAAAATTCAATATCGCGCGAGGTATGGGCTTAGGAGAGCTTGCGCTTAATTTAGGGTCGTTGTCCGCCTCTTTAAGCAAATACCCCTAAACCTTCCTTTTTTTTCCCCAGATGGAAAAAGAGAGGTCGTGATAGTGGGTTTATAGATAAGTCTACATATTTTAAGTTTTGGGTTGAGACAGGGTGATTGTTTGCTATCTCCAAGAAAATTGAGTTGTGGCATTATTATTTTCCCTTTTGAATGTTCTTTTTGCTTGGATCTTTGCAAGTTACTGGAGATGAACTGCCTCCTGATGAAATTGGCTAATTCTTTTCTTAACTGATGCGATTTATCTCGTCTGTAACCTTGTCTGTATGTGCATACTAGAGAAATTAGCTTGAATTTGGTCTACTGTTTCATGTTAATGAGTTTTATCAAAGATGAATAATTGCTACTTTGGACTGGCATACGTTGGCACTTTAGGTTGTCCAAGTAAATTTTCCTTCCATCATTTTGACTTCCAACTTTGACGGATATTTTTCATAAGAGTAAACTATTTGATAGGTCTATTACTTTTTCTATTTCATCTTTTATGGATGAAGTTTGGAGGCTTCTCTTCCTCTAGTGCAACAAACTAATAATATTCTTAAAGTTATTGCTGTTAGTGGCTCATCATAGGTTCCATCTTCAAGTTTTTATTTTGTCTAGAGCATCTAACTGTGTTAACTTTTATGCAGTTATGTGATGGATCAATTGTCGCCTTCACTGTTTTCCATAATGTAAACTGTAATCGTGGGCTCATATATGTGACCTCAGAGGTTAATGCATAGCATTTTGCAAGCTAATTATGTGCAATATCAAGTTTTGAATCTCCTCCTTTTTTTACCTCTAAAATGTTTCGACATTCTAGGGTGTCCTAAAAATTTGTCAACTGCCATCTAATTCAAGCTATGACAATTTTTGGCCAGTAAAAAAGGCATTTCTTACTAAAATGCTAGTCAACCTTCTTGCTTATGATGCTAGTGATCATTTACTTTTTATCAGATTCCTTTGAAAGGAACTCCACATCAAGTTACTTACTTTGTCGAGAAGAATCTGTGCCCACTTATAGTTTCAACTCCGGTAAGTAATGCTTAAAACATTTTCTCATTCACATTCTTTTTCTCCGCTATTACAGATATACCAGAAGCATATGCGTCCTTTTGCATAACATGTAATTTCCTCACTTGGCAGTATCACAATATCAGACTAGGATATATTTGTACATAAATTTATAAACGACATTGATCATGTCTTAGTTATTATACTCTCATTTATGATGTACTTGTGTTGTCCATTATTTTTTTGAAACTCTCAACTTCAACAAATTTTACTTTTATAGCTATTTTTTTCTTCATATTTTGCCACTTCATTGTCTCCATAGGCCTGTAAAGCTAATAGAAACTGTGAATAAACATTTTGAAGCACTTGGTGGAGTCATCTTCAAGGGTTGCTCGGTGTTTGAAGATTTTCTAAGCTTATATATATATAATTTGTGACCCAGGAAACTTTGAAAGCCAGCAGCCGGCGGGAAGAACCTGGGGGCAACATGAGGAAACCATCACCCCATGCCACCGGGTAAGGCGCTAAATGCGACGCCCGGGAATCGAACCCCTCCCCTTGCGGTTAGGGGGGGAGTGCACCCACCAACGACGCCACCCCGACGGGTGGTTTTTCTGAGCTAATATTACAAGGGGCAAAATGAGAAAAATTGTGCTGAATCAGAGGTACAAACTGACACTGTGTTTCAATCTTGTAAAAAAATAGTAATGCTTCTAATCTGCAACAGATGATGAACTCATGACTATTTTATTTATGCTTTCAGAATGCTAGTTTACTATAAATTATTGAAATAATAATTTGCAAGCTCTAAGTGTTATAAATAGAAGGATTGCTAGATGTCTTCAGTGGGTGGTTTTAATATTACAAATAGAATGAAGAGATCTACAATGTGAGAATATTTTAAAGAGATTCCTGGTAAAAAAAGGTTGAGTGTTTATATTGTAGCACTCTTATTGGTTGTGCTAGTGGTCAATGGACTAGCTCAATGCATCATCATCTAGCTAAATGTAAGGAATATTCATATACAGACGTCGGAAAAAGACAAAAAAGTACCTCGAGTCAAGTTGTTGGGAGTGGTGGTTCATCAAGTCCTTGGAAATTTGATTAGAATGCTAGAAGAAAGAATTAGCGATTATATTTATTTTTAGCGAGTTGCCTTTTAAGTTGGTAGAACATGAGAGATTTCGTTAATTTGTTAATAAAATCTAGCCAAAATTCTTAATCCCGTCACACAACACATTGAGGCATGATTGTTATGATTTATACATGAATGAAAGAAGCAAATTGAAGAAATATTTCTCTGAGACATCTCCTAGAGTATGTCTGACAACTGATACATGGACATCTTGTCAAAACTTAAGTTATATGTGTCTAATTGCTCATTTTGTTGATGCCAATTGGAAATAACAGAAGAAAATATTAAATTTTTGTTAGATCTCAGGTCATTCTGTTGAGATAATAGGAAAAACAATTGAGAAATGTTTGACTGATTGGGGGATCCAAAGTGTTTTTTCTATCACTGTAGATAATGCTAGCTCGAATGACTTGAAAGTTCAATACCTAAAAAAGATACTTAACTTATGGAATTCTCTATTATTGAGAGGCGAGTTTTATGCACATATATTAACTTTGATTGTTAAAGAGGGGTTAAAAGACATAAACGATTCAATTGCTAGAATATGTTCAACCGTACATTATGTGAGATCTTCCCCTAGTAGGCTAAGAAAGTTTAAGAGTTTTGTTGAGTTAGAAAATATTGAGTCGAAGAATCTTGTATGTTTGGATATGAAAACTCGTTGGAACTTAACATTTATGATGTTGGAATCATCTTTGAAGTTTGAAAGAGCTTTTAGTAATATGGAACTTCAGAATAGCAAATATGCTTAAGAACTTTCTAAGGGGAAATGATTGCCCACTAGTGAGGATTGAAATTATGCACGTCATTTTTTTCCTTTTCTGAAATTGTTCTTTGATATAATTATAAAAGTTTCTGATTCTTCTTATGTTACTGGCAATGATATGGCGAATGATGTGTGAGGGATTTATATGATGATTGAGAGATATTGTGGAAATGAGGACAAAGCTTGCGAGAAATGGCTCAAAGAATGAAAATGAAATTCCATAAGTATTTTGGTAATATGAACAACATAAATCTCACTTTATTCATTGCTTGTGTATGTGATCCGCGACATAAATGGGGCTATGTGGAGTGGATGATTAGTCATGTTTATGAAAGCAATGAGGCAGAAACTTTACAAGAAAAAGTGATAATATCTCTAACATTATTGTTTGAGTAATATCGCACGGGTGTATACCCTCAAAGCAACTTGAGGCTAAAAAGCACAAGGATGGTAAGCAACATCGAGCTTGACTCCGTGGTTGTATTTGGCAATTCTACAATAAATTCACGATGAAAATGAGAACTAACATATGCATTAAAATAAAGAAATGTATAAATATTCTACAATCATATTTTCTCACCCGACTCAGAGATTTCAAGGTCTTCTAAGTCCTCCTCAATCAAACGTAAAAATGGCGCGGATAGTAACCAATCTTGAGCACATATAAGAGCTTCCATCATGGTTGGGGTCAAGGAACTACGAAACACATCGAGCACACAACCTCCTGTGCTAAATGCCGCCTCCGATGCTACAGTCGAGATGGGCGTGGCCAAGATATCTCAAGCAGCAGTAGAAAGTATAGGATATCTCAATGAATTTCCTTTCCACCAACTTAAGATATCGAATTCAGAGTTTTAACGTTCACATGCTTCCTCCAAGTACTTGTCCACTTTTGATTTTTCATCCAAATATTGTTGTCCAGTTTGGCTAAAATATATTTCAGTCATAATATTAGCACCAACCACTGCGGACCTTGACATGCTTACCATCCTTGTGCCCTTTAGCATCAAGTTGCTTTGAGGGCATACACATGTGCGATATTGCTCAAACAATAATATCAGAGATGTTATCACTTTTTCTTGTAAAATTTCTACCTTCTAGCTTTCATGAACATGACTAATCATCCACTTCACATAGTCCCACTTATGTCGTGGGTCAAGCACGGGACTTATGTCGTGGGTCAAGCACAAGTAATGAATAAAGTGAGATTTATGTTGTTCACATTGCCAAAATACTTACGGAATTTTATTTTCATTCTTTGAGCCATTTCTCGCAAGCTTTGGTCCTCATTTCCACAATATCTCTCAATCATCATATAAATCCCACACACATCCTTCGCCTTATTATTGCTAGTAACATAAGAAGAACCGAAAAATTTTATAGTTGTATTAAAGAACAACTTCAAAAAAGGAAGAAAGTGACGTGCATAATTCCAATCCTCACTAGTGGGCAACCCTTTCCCCTTGAAAAGCTCTTGGGCATATTTGCTATTCCAAAGTTTCATATTGCTAAAAGATCTTTCAAACTTCAAAACAGATTCCAACATCATATATATATGTTGAGTTTCAACGAGTTTCCACATCCAAACATACAAGAGTCTTCGACTCAATATTCTCTAACTCAACAAAATTCTTGAACTTTCTTAGCCTGCTAGGAGAAGATCTCACATAACATACGGCTGAACGTATTCTAGCAATTGAATCGTTCATATCTTTTAACCTCTCTCTAACAATCAAATAGCTGGTCATGGCCATAAAAAAGGCAAGGCAAGGGAAGGATTCAAAAAAAAAGAAACTCGCACAGATGATGGGAATGCAAGCAAAGGCAATTGACCCATATGTGAAAGAAAAGGGTCGGAGCTTAACCTGAGTCTCGGTTAAGAACGGCGATAATCTACGTTTCACACGGCGCACGATTCCATGGATAGTTTCATTCGACATCGTGATGGGCATCTCAATAAGAAAGAGTTCCAAGAGTTAAGTATATTTTTCAGGTATTGAAGTCCTAAGTCATTCAAGCTAACATTATCTACAGTAATAGAAAAAACATTTTGGATCCCCCAATCAGTCAAACATTTCTTAATTGCTTTTCTTATTATCTCAGCAGAATGACCTGAGATCTGACAAAATTTCAATATCTTCTTTTGCAATTTCCAATCGGCATCAACAAAATGAGCAGTCGGACACATATAACTTAAATTTTAACAAGATGTCCATGTATTAGTTGTTAGACATACTCTAGGAGATGTCTCGGACAAATATTTCTTCAATTTGCTTCTTTCCTTTATGTATAAATCATAACAATCATTGCCTCAATGTGTTGTGTGACATGATTAAGAATTTTGGCTGGATTCTATTCACAAATTGACGAAGTCTTTCATGCTCTACTAACTTAAAAAGCAACTTGCTAAGAATAAATATAATCGCTAATTCTTTTCTGCTTGTATCGTGATCAAATTTACAAAGGCCTGATGAACTACCACCCCCAACAACTTGACTTGAGGCACTTTTTTGCCTTTTTTCGACGTCTGCATATGGATATTCCTTACATCTAACTAGATGATGATGCATTGAGCTAGTCCCTTGACCACTAGCACAATCAATAAGGGTGCCACAATGTAAACACTCAGCATTTTCTTGACCGGGAATCTCTTTAAAATGTTCCCACATTGTAAATCTCTTCCTTCTATTTGTGACATTAGAACCACCCGTTGTTATAACACTTAGAGCCTGAAAATTATTATTTTAATAATTTATAGTAAGCTATCATTCGGAAGGCATAAAAGAAAATAGTCATGGGTTCATCCTCTGTTGCAGATTACGAGCATTATTATTTCTTTACAAGATTGAAACACATGGTCAATTTGTACCTCTGATTCAGCACAATTTTTCTCCCTTTGCCCCTGGTAATATCAGCTTAGAAAATCTTCAAACACCGAGCAACCCTTGAAGATGACTCCACCAAGTGCTTCAAAACGTTTCTTCACAGTTTCTATTAGTTTTGCAGTCCTATGGAGACAATGTGGAGACAATGTGGAGACAATGAAGTGGCAAAATATGAAGAAAAGAATAGCTAGCAGAAGTATCATTAATTATAAAAGTAAAGTTTGTTGAAGTGAGAGCTTAAAAAAAATAATGGATAGCACAGGTATATCATAAATGAGAGTATAATAACTAAGACATGATCAATGTCGTCTATAAATTTATGTACAAATATATCCTAGTCTAATATTGTGATGCTACCAAGTGAGGAAATTACATGTTATGTAGAAGGACGCATAAGCTTCTGGTACATCTGTAATACCGGAGAAAAGAATGTGAATGAGAAAATGTTTTTAGCATTACTTACTAGAGTTGAAACTATAAGTGGGTACGGATTCTTCTCAGCAAAGTAAGTAACTTGATGTGGAGTTCCTTTTAATGGAATATGATAAAAAGTAAATGATCACTGGCATCATAAGCAAGAAGGTTGACTAGCATTTTAGTAAGGAATACTTTTTGTATTGGCCAATAGTTGTCATAGCTTGAATTAGATGGCAGTTGACAAATTTTTAGAACACCCTGGAATGTCGAAACATTTTAGAGGTAAAAAAGAGAGGAGATTCAGAACTTGATATTGCACATAATCAGCTTGCAAAATGCTATGCATTAACTTGTGAGGTCACATATATGAGCTTGCGATTACAGTTTACATTATGGAAAACAGTGAAGGCGACAATTGATCCATCACATAATTGCATAAAAGTTAGTACAGTTAGATGCTCCAGACAAAATAAAAACTTGAAGATGGAACCTATGATGAGTCACCTCACAGCAATAACTTTAAGAATATTATTAGTTTGTTGCACCAAAGGAAGAGAAGCCTCCAAACTTCATCCATAAAAGATGAAATAGAAAAAGTAATAGACCTATCAAATAGTTTACTCTTACAAAAAAAAAAAAAAAAAAAAAAAAAATCCGTCAAAGTTGGAAGTCAAAATGATGTAAGGAAAATTTACTTGGACAACCTAAAGTGCCAGCTTATGCCAGTCCAAAGTAGCAATTATTCATCTTTAATAAAACTCATTAACATGAAACAGTAGACCAAATTCAAGCTAATTTCTCTAGTATGCACATACACATAGGGTTACAGACGAGATAAATCGCATCGGTTAAGAAAAGAATTATTCAATTCCATCAGGAGGCAGTTCATCTCCAGTAACTTGCAAAGATCCAAGCAGAAAGAACATTCAAAAGAGAAAATAATATTGATACAACTCAATTTTCTTGGAGACAGCAAACAATCACCCTGTCTGAACCCAAAACTTAAAATTTGTAGACTTATCTATAAACCTACACTTACATCTGTAAATTTCTGTCAAACTGCAAGAAGTATAGAGTATTCAATCAAAGAATGCAACTCACAGAGATGCCAAAAATGGCCTTCTAAACTTCCAATTCCTATTTTCACGAGCAGATATTGTTCCCACCATACGCCAAACTTACAAAGAGAGAATTCGAAAACCAACAAGAAAAGCAAAGAAAACGAAGACCCAGAACCATGGACTCCAACAAGGAAAGAACCCAGGCATGAAAAAGGCCATAACTTGAGGGCCAAATCCATCTTGTTTCGTCTCTTGAGCTTGGCGAAGATGTTCAAAAGATTGGATTTTAAGAGCCAAGCGAGGCTCGTGCCGAAGACGTGGTTCAACCCAAGAGTGGATTTGGCCAGCTTGAGGATATTGCCGGCATTGCTCGAGGACTAACCTGCTCTTGCGAAGCGGATAGATCCGCACCGTTCCAGAACCAGCTCGAGCACTAGCTACATTCAGAGCATCCGAAGGAAACGGATCCAGAGTGACACCGAGAGACCTTCCTCGTTCGAGAGTGAGATTAGATCGAGAGGAACCCTAGAATGTGAGGAGCAAAGAAGAGGGCGGCAGCAGAATCGACGAGATGGTGTAGTCGTCGACAACGGCAGCGGTGGTGGCAGCGACGACGGTGGCGGCAGAGGTGGAGTCGACGACCGGAGAAGTGAAGAGTCTTGTTTTGTGTTTGGGTTTGCGTGAAGTGAAGAGTGTGAAGACTGGAGAGTGAAAAGTGTTTGGGTTTGAGACTTTGGGTGAGAGGCCAATAATGTGTTTGGGCCGAACAATGTTTTGACCCTAACCCGACCCAAAACATGTTTGTTTTCTTGTTTCATAATAATTACCTGAACAATTTTAAGACCCAAAATATGTACTCAACTTGTTTCGTGTTTGGTTCGTGTTCGGGTTGGGTCGGGTCGGGTTTTTGGACACCCCTAGTACTTAAGTGTTGGGAAGTGGAAAGTAAGGAGATGCTTCTTATACATTTGCTAAGAAATATCAGAAATTGATTTCTAAATATAAATAAATCTTCTATCCTTATTTATGGATAAATTTTTGAGTAAAAATATACGTTTGATAATGATATAAAGTTTATCCTTCCTAAGCTTCGGTGGGGGCGCAGGTGGATAGAGAGCGATGGATGGGGGTGGGCGAACGATGAGGGGATGAGCAAACGATGAGCGAGCGAGTAAGTAGACGACGTGCGTCCGATGGGCAATTACGAGGGGGTGAACAAATGATGAGCAAGCGAGTGGGTAGACGACATGCGTCTGATGGGCAACGGCAAGTGAGCAAGCTGCAGGCGACGATGGGCAGGGCAATGGGTGGTGGCAACTGAGCAACCAACTAGTAGCAATGGCGAGCAATTAGAAGAATTTTTATTTTTTATTTTTATTCTAAAAATAAAAAAGTAAAAAATATTTACTTCTCAATTATATTTCAAATCTATTTCGAACGAAAAAATAATTTCAGAATTAGAAAAATGATAATTAAATAGATTTATCTTCTACAAATTAAACTTTGTTTAAATAAAAAATAATTATTGAATAGAAATAAAATGGTCATTATGTGTATCTTAACACACTCATATCCAATTTTAATCAACTCGGCACGGCATCAATTGTGACTCCATGATGCCAACTGCCCTTTTCGGCCTCCGGCCATGATTCTCGCGTCCAAGGTCGTGGAGGAAACAAAATCGAAAAAGAAACCTCGACTCGGTCAACTTAGATCTAATTTCGTCACGTTTAGGTAAATTTTGTAGACTCCTTTGTCCATCTAATTGGAAATGCGACGATGATTCTAAATCAGCTGAAAAGGACGGAAAAGACGACAAAATGCAGGTGGAGCCGGGGGTCAGGGAAAGAAAGGGAGAGAGGTGCTGCTGGCTGGGTCCCATGACGCGTTTGCGCAATGGAAAAGAGGGAAGATCGAATGACGTATATGCCCCTCTCTTGGTCAACGAAAGCTCAAAAGAGGGGGGCCCCACCAGGTCACGCATTTCTGTAGTACTAGTTCCGAGTAGCGTGAACATATGGGACCAATCGAACCGAAAAGTGGACACAATCGCACTGGCCGATTTAGTCCAAAATAGTTATAAATCCTAAAATAATAATAAATTTATTTATTAAGTGATCGGTTTCATTGATCCGGGAATCTATTCTCCCGATTCGGTTCTCATTTTCTAGGTGAGATTAGATCGAATAAAAAATCAATCACCTCTAGTTCCACGAGAGTTGGATTCCCCCACTCTAGGAGCTTTCAAGTCGAGTCTACGATGAACCTTGGGAGACCGAATCCCGCGAGTCAAAATGGACTGTCCTTCGTTCGTAACATCGGAACATAGTTCGTGGATAATGGGTATTTCAGGCCAAATGCCAAGAAAAAGAAAAAAACGAAATTAATCTCACTTAAAGCAATGAATATGAGAATATTGAAATTGTCTTCTACTTCAGAGAATCTCACGTATTCTCCAGCACCATAGCAGAAGTTGCCAACCCTAGAGTTTTTTTTTTTTTTTTTTTGAGCAAAAACCCTAGAGTTGGATAACCAAGAAAAAGAGAGCCTTTCATCTTATTTAATGATATGCAACGAAATTTTTTAAATTTTTTATCAATTAATATAATAGATGCCTCGATGTCTGTACAAAATCGATTAGTGTTAAACCTCGCTTTTCTCACTCGTAGGAACAAGTTGTAACCCTTCATGGCGGTAGTGGTGGTCGTCGTCGTCGTCGTCTTCGTCGTCTTTGCCATTCCTGCTTCCGTTCTTATTGCTCAACCCGCCGGAAGCGACAATGACGTCGGACTGCTCCGCCTCCGGGACCAGAAAGATCAGGCCCAGCGTGGCCAGCCGCAGCACGTTCCTTATCAAGAGGGCCAGCCACAGGTTACTGAAATCCGTCCTGGTGACGTGCATCAGGTTAAGCACCAGCCCTCCTCCCATCTTGGAGCTCAGGAGCCCTAGGCTGTCGATGCACATGAGCAGCGCGAAGAACATCCCCTCGATCCCGAGAGGGCACAGCTTGGTGCTGAGCACGATCATCGGCATCCACCGGATCCGGCTCACGACCCGCGACACGCACTCCTCCGCGATGACGAAGAACGAGTCGGGCACCCCGAGCGCCAGGTTCCACCGCCGGACGAAGACGAGGTCGAGCATCCCGGTGACGCCGTACAGCAACTGCACGGAGAACAGGAGCTTCCGGAACGAGCAGTCCTTCAGGGTCTTCTGGTAGATGAGGACGCCGCCCATGGAGGCGAGCGCGCCGATGGCGTGGACCACGCCGACGAACTCCTGGGAGAAGGCGGGGCCGGCTTTCGGGTCGGTGTACCAGTAGAACTGGCCTTCGTGCGTGCTGATGTTGAGAGAGAAAGATAGGTACATGTAGAGAGATGGCTTCCATACTTGGGGGAGTTTTATCGTTTCGTACATGCCTCTCACCGCCGCTCCTATTTTCTCCGTCGTCTGCACATTGATCATAGTCAATACCTTGACAAAGAAAATCTGTATAATGCAATGTTTTGATATCTAGTGATCTTTTTATTTTCGAACTTTTGAGTTTACTCTCATTTGACATGCAATGAATGAGTCAGAATGCTTGGTTCGGTGATTTAACCTTAATGCACCTCATGAAATGTCTTTCTTGGATTTCGATGCTTACGCGCAAATTACGTTGCAAGGTTAAATCAAAGTAGGTCTCTCTATAGTCTTAATGTACCACAAGGTAGATAACTTAAATGAGAATTGGCGATCCAAAAATAAACCGATAAAAATTGGTATATCACTCCAATTTAGATTGGTAATTTCATATTTTAAGCCCTAGTGAGGTTATGCAAAATAATATTTGATTAGTTAATACAAAAATCATTAACCTACAAACTATTAAAAAGGTTAATGATTTCGTCGGAAAGTGACCAACGAATTACATTAAAAAAAAAAAAGTCGCCGGTCGTTTATCTTACCACCAGCCTTTTTCCATATTTACAATGGCAACTATTGAAGTTTACCACCCAAAAACCCACATCCTACCCAGAGAATTATATTAAAAAAAAAAAAAACTCACCGAACACTACAATTATGCTATTATAGATGGAAGCTATAAATCATGTAGTAAACATCTTTTGTAGCTCTACTCAATCATTTTACAGCTTACTCCTGATGCTTCTACGAGAAAGAAATTTCCGTTGTATCTTTGATAATTAGATATTCCGGTAAGATAATTAATTCGTTAACCTCTCTCGCAGAAGATCAAATAAAGAAAGAATATGTTTTGGGAGCTAACGTCAATCATAATTGATAAGATCTTGTTCATCTTAACAGACAATGACATTTCGCCGGTCAAACTATAATTTAAAACTTCCTCGAGACTAGAGCATCATATAATCTACACGCCATTCCTCTTGGGTATCTATCAAAGCGTCACATGATAGATTAACTTTTCTGTAGTTTTACGTGAATTATTGTCGCTCGCATCATCTTCGCACACAAACACGATCAAAAGCATATTAGTTACTGAAAACAACCCAGATAGAACCCTGAGATACAGTGGTCAAGTCACAGGATTAGGTCGTAAGATCTTCTGGCAAAATGAGATCGCTGGTCAGAGTTGCGGTGAACCCAGTTCGGCTGAGAAAGTAGTTACCACTGGTGAATTTAATGTCATCCTTTTTGTGATATTTCATTTGATTCAATCTATGCCGATCTCCTACTCCATTCATTAACTTTTTAATTAAGCAATTTAACCTAGAGGATCCCGAGAGAGATCACATGCTTTCTTTCAAGAATAATACAAGCTGGAGGTCACGGCAGAAAAATGGAACTGTAGCAGCCAACAATGGAGTCATTTTTATCTAGCCAATGATATAATTTTAAGTAAAATAAAGGAACTGTTTCTGAGGCAGGCTACTTCTGGGGTTGTAACCTTTGATGGCAAAAATATTATAGATCTGTTAGTGGTTGAACAGCCCAAGTTGGTCGGCAAGCCTCCACCTTTAGACATACTCTGCTCATAGTCAAACCTCGGAAAACCCTAATCAAGATGCTCAAAACTTTCAGCCTCCCCACCTTTTTTCATGACATGATAATTTTTATCATAAAGTTACTTGACCGATTCAACGCTTGCAGGTGGCGCTTCTACATTACATTTTTCAACTTTCGCAGCAAGGATTTCTGCCTTCTACATAACTATTTATCTTATTGATTCCATCTCCACTGTTTTCACTGTCTATTTCAAGGCCCATCGGATGTTGCCATCGCGTATTTACATCCCCTGTCCCACTAATCTGGTGAATTTTGCTAAGGACGCTCTAAATAAAGTTACCTAAACACCCTCGTTGACCCTGACCCCGGGAAGAGAAGTTGATTTAAACGTCTAAACCTTCACGCTATGCACTTCTCCGATTCGGATCGGTTGCTGTCATTATGTCAACCAAACCCCAGATGAGGTCTAAGTTTTCCACCTCATTCTAGATGCATAAACATCCACTTGATATTCTTTAGGGCTAAATAAGCTAAAGCCAAGCTCCAAGAGTCACACCCAATTGAGCTATAAAATAGAAAGGCTTTGAAGTGAATAATTTAATGGTTTTTTGGTATGGCCCAGATATAAATTAGGGTTAGTTATAGCACGAATAGCTACGCAAAAAATAGATAAAAATATAACCATGAGAAACGCGTTGCAAAATGAAATAAATAGAAAAATGATGCCGACCTTTTTCTTCTTCTCGGAATTTAGAGCGTCTGTTCTCACTTCATGAATTACAAAACCAAGAACTATCAACAAGGTTGGCGGAATTGCTAATATACCCAGAGCTCCCTGCAAATTCCCACAAAAATTACATTATCTACATATAATTACTAGCGATTTCCCAAAGAACAGAATAGTTTCTTGCAAAATGTGAGATTGATTACCACGCGCACTTGCTTACAGTTTCTTTAATGAAGGCTAAAAAGCCAGTAATTCTATCTATCTTTTGTTGATAAAAGCATAGAGTTTTAAGAAACTCTATGAGGCATGAGGTATGATTTCTAAATTTGACTGTGAGTGGTCAAATCTTTCTCTCACGTGTAGGGCCAAGAAAACCCCGTTTGTCCAAGATCTAGTTAATTGATAATCTAAGTAATGTAATAGAAAAAGCCAGCTAATTTGACCAAGCTAAACTTTTAAAGGAAAAAAAATAAAATAAAAGAGAAACTTTGACCTGACCTGAGCTCCGATGTGGTGAACGAAGAAACCGCTGGTGGAGTACCCGATCAATGCTCCGGCCGACGAGCACAACCCACAGAGGCTTTGCATGTCCGGCGCGAGTGCCGCCATCTTGATGCTGTTGTGCGCCACGCACGCATCAATCGTCACGTCGGCAATGGCCAGGGCAGCCGTCAGCCCCATCAGGAATATCAGCGCCAGAGGCACCAGCAGCCTCCCCCAAGCTGCCACTGCCATCGCCGAGGCCACCCCGAGAACCCCCGAGGCGATGAAATAGGGCCTCCGGCGGTAGCCCATCACTGGGAAGACGTCGGTGAGGAGGCCCCAGAGGGGCTTCATGACCCAGGGGATGTAATAGAAACCGATGTAGAGCTGGACGGCGGAGGGCTGGACTTTTTGGACGTCCTTCCAGTAGTAGTCGGAGACGACCTTGAAGAAGGAGCCGGCGAAGCCCTGGTTGAGGCCGTACACGATGAAGACGCCAAGGACGAAGGTCGGGTTGAGTTTGTCGGACAGCATCCGGAGCCATTGGATGGGCTCGAGGAGGAGCGAGAGGAGGCGGTTCTTGGAAGCTTTTGGTTGGAAATAGGTGGCGGTTGATGGCGGCAGCGGCGGAGGCTTGTGGTGGTCGGAGAGGGAGTCTTGGATCAGCTTCTCGGTTTCTAGGGAACCCATTGCGGAGGTTTCAGGGAGAAAGAGAGAGAGTTTTCATAGGGAAAATGTTGACTCTTGGGAGAGAGATGCCAGTGCAAGGTTTGAGATGCAAGACCGAATTCTTTAATCAATAAAGAGGTTGAACTTAGGGAGGTTCCTTTCCTTCTCGATACAGACATACATACGTACATATATAAACAATTTCACATATATGCAAAGTTATTCGTGGGAGAGTAATAAAATACCTACTTGGGTTCGGACGTGCATTGTGCTTCGTGCATCTGAATACAATTTGTGGGAATAAACTATTTTGGCATGAGCTACACGTCTCCGATTAATTTGAAATCAAATAAATAAAGTTGGTTTAAGGATCACCCTGCTCTTTATATGAGTCCTCCTCTCGAATTTCGATGTGGGTCTAGATTTATTTTGATATAAATAGTACTCACTCACTAATACTTGCTCCACTTGCTCCTTTCTACATGTGAAGGAGGGATTTGGAGGATTTGTTGGAAAGAATTAAAAAATAGTTTATATTTATATATGAAAAGCACAAGAGAAAAAATGGTCTAACTATCCATCTCTCAAAAAAGATATCGATATTTATGTAAAGTAGGGATGGGCACGGCATGGAGCAAGACTAGGGGATCACATTCCTCGTCCTTGCCACTGCCCCGTGCCTCGCAAATGGTGGGGCAGGGTATATCATCACGAGCCTATGTACCGTGCAAGAAAACTTTCATTAGTTGTTTAGAATTGCACGTTAAAAACATATAAATGATTAAAAAAATTATATAATAATTATCAACCACGCTACTTTATGCTTATTCATATATAATTGGTTATTGAAAATATCGCGATCTTGTAAGCACGACTCTACTTATTTACACTAATTTTTAGTATTGTTCACTAAATAATATATATATATATATATATATGTTTCTTTTATATTTGTTCACCGTATCTTAGAATGAGAGATATGATCTAATCATATATATTATAATATGATGCTTGCAATTAATATGTATTGATAATTTGTTAGCAAAGGTGAGGACTGATAAGTGTTATTTAATATCACGCGTGAGTGACTCATCGATGACGTCGAATTCGGAGAAAATGAGAAAAAAAATCATTTCTTGAGTTTGGAACTTGGAAAGTGGAGAGGAACTTCCTCCCCCTCCCCCCCAATTTTCGAGGACGAGATGACAGTTGGTACGACATAATCAAATGCAACCACCACTTTAAAAAAGGGAAAGATTCTGTATTTCAACTCTCGAAGAATGTCCAAAATTTAATATCTGTAAATAAACAGAAAACTGTGTTGATCGTCGAGAGATTTACATCGATAAGAAAAAGAGAAAATAAAAAATAAAATAAAAAAAGAAGAAGAAGATAATAACACAAATAGTTCCTCAATTTTAATGATCCATAGACTTATTATATCTACATACTAAATTAAATACATACTAAAAATTCAAAACACAACATTGCACATTAGGCTAAAATTTAAGAACTATATTTAATAAATTAAAAGTTTATAAACTACATTGTACATTAGATCAAGGTTCATGAACCATTTATGTCAATTGTTTAAAAATAATAATAATAAAAAACTCTATAGAAAGTTTTTCAAGATGTGCTCATCACTGCAAAATATTAAAAGATGGCGGCTTTGATTGGTGTTGGCAGCTTGCCATCATCACCGTATTTGTAATGCAATTGGCAGCGTCTTGAAAGATTTTGTATGTCAACACCTGAAGAATGTCCAAAATCCGATATTTGTAAATAAACAAATAACCACATTGATCATTGAGAGATTTGCATCGGTAGGAAAAGGAGAAAAGAAAAAATAACAAAAGAAGAAGAAGAAGATAATAACACAAATAGTTCCTCAATTTTAATGATTCGTAGACTTATAATATCTACAGACTAAATTGAATATATACTGAAAATTCAAAAAACAACATTGCACAATAGATCAAGGTTCATGAACCATTTATGTCACTTGTTTTAAAAAAAAATAATAATAATAACTCTATAGAAAGTTTTTCAAGATATGCTCATCACCACAAATTATTAAAAGAGGGCGGCTTTGATTAGGGGTGTACAACTAGACTGGGTATACTCCGGAACCGGACCGGACTATTCGGAAAATAGGATCGGGAACTAGTTCTTGTTGAAATCGGTTCCCAAAATTTGGAATTGATTTAAACCAGTCCAGGAACCGGTTTTGTAAATAGAGGTCAAAAATCCTATTTTTTCCCCTGATTTCTATTCTTTCTCCTGCAATTACATGGCATTTTTCCTCTTGGTTCTCTTAGACATGTGTCACGGTCCGTGAATCCTCCCGTACTCGTGACACTTGTGAGTGGCGCTTGGGGTTATCTCGGTGAAGAGTGTGAGGCGAAGGGTAGAACACAACCGGTCCGTGGGAGTGGCGTCGGGACGGTTGGTGCTAGGAGTTCTAGGATAGAAGGATTACATCACTTAGGAGCTCAAGACGGGGTAGGCCTCCCGTGCACAAACCCGGCGGGAGCCGATGCCGCTCTCCCGACGAGGCCATGGCGGCCGAAACCGGTTGTCGTCCCTAAAGAGAACCGCCGCCTTACTCGATGGACTAGACGCCCGAGCGAAGGCGGGCGTGGTAGGATCTCGCACGAAGAATCATTCACCGTATCGTTCGTGGAACACTAAAGAAAGGGCTGGCTCGGCGAATTCCGCTCGCTAGGCGCCCGCGGGTCGTTCCGAGGCCAAGGAAACTCTCGGCCCGTGACAAGTGGTATCGGAGCGAATCCCTCCAAGCAAGTTGAGCAAGTCGGAGAAACGGACTCCTCGCTCAAGTGCGGGTCAATGCGAGATAAGTCCTAGTGGATGGGTGCTAGGACGAGTCGGCTTCTCGTCGAGCGGAATGTGAGTTAGAGAAGAACCGAACCCTTGCCGAATGGGGATAACGTTCTGGATCGATCGGTGAATTCGAAGAAGAGGTCTACCGTCACGTTTTCAACAAGAAAAGAACCTCCATTGGTCTGCTTTGGGGTCAAGATGCTTGATTAGGCTGAAATGGTCTTTGCCAAAAGATGCGGTTGGTGAAAAATGCCACACTTGCCAAAAGTGCAGGTGACTCAAGGGCCGAGCGGCCGAGATCAAAAGAGGCCACCAATGGAGCAAAACCTCGCTTTGTTGGGCGAGCGTGACCGTTCGATGTGAATTCCCAACAAAGGGCACATCAATGGTTAATTTACGCAAGGAAGCGACGAGCGAGAGATCGCAACGAGGGCGTTGCGGGTGAGTGGGGAGAATGTCACGGTTCGTGAATCCTCCCGTACTCGTGACACTTGTGAGTGGCGCTTGGGGTTATCTCGGTGAAGAGTGTGAGGCGAAGGGTAGAACACAACCGGTCCGTGGGAGTGGCGTCGGGACGGTTGGTGCTAGGAGTTCTAGGATAGAAGGATTACATCACTTAGGAGCTCAAGACGGGGTAGGCCTCCCGTGCACAAACCGGTCGGGAGCCGATGCCGCTCTCCTGACGAGGCCATGGCAGGCCGAAACCAGTTGTCGTCCCTAAAGAGAACTGCTGCCTTACTCGATGGACTAGACGCCCGAGCGAAGCTGGGCGTGGTAGGATCTCGCACGAAGAATCATTCACCGTATCGTTCGTGGAACAGCTAAAGAAAGGGCTGGCCTGGCGAATTCCGCTCGCTAGGCGCCCGCGGGTCGTTTCCGAGGCCAAGGAAACTCTCGGCCCGTGACACATGCATGACACTCCTCCTTCGTCGTTCCTCTTTCTCACTCGCTTCCCTTCCTCACTAGCTCCCTCTCACACCATCTGACGGACGAACGACGTTCGTTGCCGCCAAATTCTTGTGTATCATGTGGATTGGCTTGCTTAATTTCTCTTTGGTAGGAGGAGTTATGCTTGCATAAATAAATAACTTCATGTGATAGTTATGAGAATAAGTATAATATTAGAACCATATTTGTTGCTAATAATTATGCAATTTATGATTTTTGTTTTATCTTATGATTTTATTTATGATAATTAGCCCTATAGATCCTTAATTTTTCATTTAGTCAAAATGTTAGTGCATTTATTTATTATAAGTGTTTAATGTTTCAATACAAATTATGAGGATTATGTTATTTTCTCACGTATTAATGTAAAATTTGAAGTCGTATAGGATATCAGAGGTTGCAAAATAGGTTCCAGTAGAAACATGGTTGACCCTGGAACCAGACCGAGAAAACAAGGTGGGTCGGGTATAGTATCTAATACAAACAAGGTCGGGTATAGGGTCTAAAAAAGAAGAACCGGTTATAACATGATTGGGTATGGGGTCTAGGTCTAGACTCTACCCACCCTGGACTTGATCACTCCTAGCTCTGATTGGCATTGGCAGCTTGCCATCATTACCATATTTGTAATGCAATTCGCAGCATCTTAAAAGATTTTGTATGTCAACACTTGAAGAATGTCCAAAATTCGATATTTGTAAATAAACAGAAAACTGTGTTGATTGTCGAGAGATTTGCATTGGTAGGAAAAGGAGAAAAGAAAAAATAACAAAAGAAGAAGAAGAAGATAATAACATAAATAGTTCCTCAATTTTAATGATTCATAGACTTATTATATCTACAGATTAAATTGAATATATACTTAAAATTCAAAAAACAACGTGGCACATTATGTTAAAATTCAAGAACTACATTTAACAAATTAAAAGTTTATAAACTACATTGCACATTAGATCAAGATTTATGAACCGTTTATGTCATTTAAAAAAAAGATAAAATAAAATAAAAAACTCTATAGAAAGTTTTTCAAGATGTACTCATCGCCGCAAAATATTAAAAGAGGGCAGCTTTTATTGGCATTGGCAGCTTGCCATCATTATCGTATTTGTAATGCGATTGACGCTAGCGTAGGGATTCACCTCCTACGGTGCCACACTTAAGTCGCGTAATTGTGCGCGCGCAGAGAATCGAACCCCCCCCAAGTGGGATGGGGAAGTCCGCCGAGCCAATGCGCCCACAGCGGGGTGGGTAGCATCTTGAAAGATTTTGTATGTCAACACTTGAAGAATGTCCAAAATCCGATATCTGTAAATAAATAGAAAACTGTGTTGATCGTCGAGAGATTTGCATCGGTAGGAAAAGGAGAAAATAAAAAATAAAAAAAGAAGAGGAAGATAACAACACAAATAGTTCCTCAATTTTAATGATTCATAAACTTATTATATCTACGAGACTAAATTGAATATATACTAAAAATTCAAAAAACAACATTGCATACTAGGTTAAAATTCAAGAACTACATTCAACAAATTAAAAGTTTATAAACTACATTGCACGTAGATCAAGGTTCATGAACCATTTACGTCATTTGTTTTAAAAAAAAAAAAAACTCTATAGAAAGTTTTTCAAGATGTGATCATCGCCGCAAAATATTAAAAGAGGGCGGCTTTGATTGGCGTTGGCAGCTTGCCATCATTACCGTATTTGTAATGCAATTGGCAGTATCTTGAAAGATTTTGTATGTCAACACTTGAAGACCGTCCAAAATCCGATATCCTGCGTTGATCATCGAGAGATTTGCATTGGTAGGGAAAGGAGAAAAGAAAAAATAAAAAAAGAAGAAAAAGATAATAACACAAATAGTTCCTCAATTTTATTGATTCATAGACTTATTATATCTACAGACTAAATTAAATATATACTAAAGATTCAAGAAACAACATTGCACATTAGATTAAAATTCAAGAACTACATTTAACAAATTAAAAGTTTATAAATTACATTGCACATTAGATCAAGATTCTTGAACCATTTATGTCATTTGTTTAAAAATAAAATAAAATAAAAAACTCTATAGAAAGTTTTTCAAGATGTGCTCATCGCCGCAAAATATTAAAAGAGGGCGGCTCATATTGGCATTGGCAGCTTGCCATTATTACCGTATTTGTAATGCAATTGGCAGCATCTTCAAAGATTTTGTATGACAACACTTGAAGAATGTCCAAAATCCGATATCTGTAAATAAACAGAAAACTTTGTTGATCGTCTAGAGATTTGCATCGGTAGGAAAAGGAGAAAAGAAAAAATAAAAGAAGAAGAAGAAGATAATAACACAAATAGTTCCTCAATTTTAATGATTCATAGACTTATTATATTCTATAAACTAAATTTTTTAATATATATAAAAATTCAAAAACAACATTGCACGTTAGGTTAAAATTCAAGAACTACATTTAACAAATTAAAATTTTATAAACTATATTGCACATTAAATCAAGGTTCATGAACCATTTATGTCATTTGTTTAAAAAAAAAAAAAAACACTTTATAGAAAGATTTTCAAGATGTGCTCATCGTCCCAAAATATTAAAGGAGGGTGGCTCTGATTGGCGTTGGCAGCTTGCCATCGTTACCATATTTGTAATGCGATTGGCAGCATCTTGAAAGAAGATTAGAGAGCTGATCCGTGAAGAAATGTCAAATCGATCTAAAGGCGCCTGAACCATTACGCTCGACTCAGCATCATGAATGTATCGCGAGTAAGAACAGAAAAAGGTCGGTAATGGATCGTGCCATGATCCTAGATTTCCAAGACCCCGACAGGGTCAGTGCACTGCACCAAATCAGACCCCGTTGTCGAGTTCTCGGGCATCTTTCTCACTACTATGGAAGGGACCATAAGCACTCGCCGCAACTCGAGTTTCTTTCTACTCGCACATCAACCGAACTTTCAGGTCTATGCACAGGGGGGTCGAGAGCCGACTCTTTAAAACTTCTCGCCTTTACCCGCAGCATCCTAATGTAGAAAGAGATGCAATCTCTAGGAAAAGGTTGAATGCAATGTGGCAGTTCAATTGCTAGACTATAAATCCAGTACCGTACATCCTTAGGCTGTACAGAGACTCAAACGTAAGTACATGCTACATGGCTTACCCGTCTGGCAGATATCGATCTTATAGCAGTTCACATTCATACGATCTACGAGCATTAAAGGCAATTGTAGATGAAAGAACAACCCACTAAATCCAGTTCAGCACGTCCAAATTTACGTCACAATTACATGTAAATAGTAAAAGAGAGGTGCCGCACAACCTTTAACCCCGACTCGTTCAGTTGAGAGATCCGCTGTTGGATAAGCAATCAAGCAGCAAGAAGCTTCTGAATGTCCTTCTGCAAGAAGACTCGAGAATGTTAATTGAAAGTACTGCTCAAATCGTTCTGAGGCTTGCTCTTCAAAAGATTATGTGCACCAAAGTCAGTCGTTTCTTCTAGAATTATTGAACGTGACATATAGACCCCCTTTCTGGTGAATGGGAGGTGTAAAAACTTATCATTGTCAGTGACCCAGGGGAATTAGTGCATTGAGAACACACTGAAGTTACAATGAACATACAAAACTCTGCCTCAGAAAGGGAAAGAATAGGGACCGACTTTTTCTATGGGAACAGCATGGTGAACGATTTCAAAAGCACACCGGATATACAGTCACACAACATACAAGACTGTAACCATCTCCATGCAGTCATGATAGCAAGCAATTGCCATATTTCAGAACATCGATTACTTAGGCATATCTCCAAACTTCACAAGTTAGCTTTAAAAACGTACCTCTATTTGAAAAGGAGACGTTGTTGGAGGATATCTCTCCACAACTTTGCCATTTTTGTTGACCAGAAACTTCTCAAAGTTCCACTTGACCAGGTCACCCAAAAAACCTCCTGCACTCGATTTCAGAAACTGATACACAGGAGCTGTACCTGGTCCATTAACATCAACCTGTTTCCAACAGACTTGAGCTTGGTTGTTCATTCCAGCCATCACTTAAAATAGAGGAAAGAATGTATGTGTGGAAGTCAAACCTTATCAAAAATCGGAAACTCTGCTTTAAACCTTGTACAAGCGAATTGTTTAATCTCAGGATTTGAAGCAGGCTCCTGGCCACCAAATTGATTACAAGGAAAAGCCAAAATTTCAAAACCTGTAACATGGACAGCCCAAGGTGTTTCTCATCAATTTCAAAGATATAGAAAGAGGACTAGCCAAATCCAAATCTGCATAGAAGATTCAAGCTATACATTATATCAGAGGAAAGAGGTCTCCCACTCTTTCCATCCCAGCAAAGAAACAGCCATCCCACCCTTCCAGTAGAGCCAATAGGTCTCTCCCTCTCTATAGCTCTCTCCTTGAATCAAGGCAAAGAACTTATTTCACTCTCTAAGAAGTGGATCTCTTCCTGTCTCTCGGATATAGCAAAATATATAGCTCCCCACCCCCCCCAAAAAAAAAAAAAAAAAACTCCTTTCCTTTCATCAGTGGAGGTCTCCCACTGTTTCCATCCCAGCAAAGAAACAGCCATCCCACCCTTGCGGTGGAGGCAATAGGTCTCTCCCTCTCTATCTCTCTCCTTGCATCAAAACAAAGAACCCTTCCTTTTCATCACAGGTACATCTCTCTTTCTCTACCCCTATCACCCCATCCATCCAGGATATACTACTCTCTCTCTCTCTCTCTCTCTCTCTCTCTCTCTCTCTCTCACTCATACACGCACACACACACACACACACACACACAAAGGAGGCATCTCTAACTGTGCCCTTCGTAAATGTGCAAGAGTACCAAAAAGAAGATGTAACAAACACAATTGGCAAAATATTACACCTGAAAATGGACTGGAAAAAACACTGGTAAAAGTCCCACAGAAAAATAAAGGACAACTGATTTCTAGCACACCGTTACACTCAACCGCAGTAAAGACCATTGGACAATCCCTTTAGCAATCTGTGTAAGACACAGTACCACAGGCCAAACTAAACAAAGCTTGCTTGAGAAGATTAAATTCTGGTTGGAGCCCATATCATTAAAAAAACTATAATTGAGAAGCATAATGATCGCCGTGACTTGTTGTCAAGGGAAATTCAGCTCCTAATTAGATGGTCTCGAGAACTTGAACAGAACTTCCACTTGAATCTTTTGGCGTGTAGGACAGACAAAACTCCATTGATATTGTACATTTGCCGATGAGTGGAAAAAGACACTGATATAATAAGGTGATTCACATCCTTTGCTGAATCATGATTTCATCTACTATATTTACAAATTAATGATCCCTCCTAACTCAAAGATAGTCTAACTTCAAACAGGAGAAGCTTTTAAGGAATCTATAACTCTCCTCACAATCTCATCTCACCTTGAGTCTTGTACTTCTCATATACGTGCGAGAGCTCCTTGTAGTTTGACGTCGTTAAACCACTGAATCATGAGAAAATTCTTCAATGAGACTGTACATCTGATAAATTAAATCAGACAACTGAAGGAGATAAAGCAATTACCATTTCGAAGCTACGTTCACAATTAATAAGACTTTTCCCTTGAATTTGCTCAGTGAAACATCATTCCTATCAATGTCCTGAACCATGAAGAAAAATGTGTGCAGCAATTAGCAATTATCATGAATAAAGCAGCTTTACCCAAAATTCAGTATGTAAACCGAAAATGAATAGTATAATAATGTCCACATAAATTACCGAAACATAGTAGGTACCAAAACAACGAAGAATTTTTAGCCACAACAGCATGAATCTTAATTCTAAGGATTTGCATACCATGGAGAATTTGTAAATTAGTTCAATTCATGAACAAAGGGCAAATAAGCGACCTCAACTCCAGCTTAATTTCTTTTAGTCTAAATTGGAAGCACCAATATCAAGTAGCTAAAATGTGCTTCCTCGTCATCCAAAAGTAACAATAAAACAGAGAAGATGCAAAAAACAGTGTGGCGGCTGAGACAATTAAGATATATTTTTTCCTAATTTCCAAAGTAGATTGGGCAAGCCACAATTGCTCGATTCTACTGAAAATAAATAAATACATAAAAACGTCGTATTTAAGTGAATTACAAAGCTCCCTGACGACCCAAAAAAGAAGATCTCTCCAAATACCAATTTGAACTACACCCAGAAGAGAAATTCGATACCTTCACGCTGAAATCGTAGAGGGTCTTCTCAGTGGCAGCTCTAGCATAAACACCCGACGAGCGAGAACTGAAGCTGAGCCGCGACGAACTCGGAAGGGAAGACGACGACAACCCATTAACGAGAAAAGCTGAATTACATGAACCGAGCGAGGATCGAACCGATGACGGCACGCGAAGAGCGGCCGGCGACCAAAGGGAGGTCGGAAAGGGTGAGTTTCCATTCGTTCCGGCTCGACGGAAGCCGTACGAAGGGGCGGAGAAAGCGGCCGAGAAAGGGGCCGAGGCCATTCCTTCGGCGGGGGTTTGCCGAAATTGAGGTGTCGCGAGGGGAAGATCGATGAAAATTGCAGAGAGATCGATGGAGTGGGGAAGAAAGCGAAGCAGAAATGGCGAACGGCGAGGGGAAGGAGGAGGACGGTGGCTGGAATTTGTGCACTTTGGGCAGTGGGAGGTGTTGTTCCACGTGGTCAATTTTTTTGTACGGTGGGGTTTTTCCATTGTTCCACGTGGACATTGTGGCTGCGCACTGCTAGACTTTTGGAAAAAGTCTTCAAAAAAATGCTAAAAACTTTAAGTTGAAGGAATTTTTCAAAATATAAATTATATTTGATAAATTATATTCTAAACATTTATGGCGAAATACCTTTGAATAGAATAGTATTTGAAGAAATTATATTTATAAAAGAATTTTTTTATTATAAAAAAAGGCTAGCTTGTTGAGTGCGGCGATGGCCAGGTGAAACGCAAAAGCCACCATCATTTGAGGTTGCAAGATCTTAAGTGGCGCTTGGAGACTACTGGTGAGGGTTGCCTGGGGTTAGACGACCCCTAGCGAGGGTCGCACCACCCTCATGGAGGTCACCGCGACCCAAATCGCATGGCCTCACGCAAAGGTCGTCGCAACCTAGATTGGCCTTAGCAGAGGTCGCCACGATCTAAATTGCGCAAAGGTCGCGTGGCCTCTTGCGGAGGTCGTTGCAACCCAAATCCCATGGACATTGCGTGACCCAAATTACACGGCCTCTTGTAAAGGTCCCGTGACCCTCGGCTAAGAGTGTGCATGGTTTAAGTGGGTAGTTCCCATCCTAGAATCGAAAACCGTCCACTAAAGATTAATTCTGAAAAATTGAAATCGAGAATCACCAATTGGTTGTATGGATCCACCCAATTCGATTCCCAGGTAGATCCATGAAACCGGTCTCACCAAACATTAACTAAATATTGTCAATCTAGACTTGCCCAACCAGGATGAGGGAAACCAAAATTGGTAAAATAATGAGAAAATATTCTGCATGCTTAATAATGTCGCAAGGAACAAGTGGGCAAATTTGGTACTCTAGTACCAGAATGAGAATGCGCAAGAAAAAAAGTCATCCTCATGTCTTAGCCACGATTTGCTCATAATAACATTTTCTCGATGAAGATGAAGGTCTTTGATTTAGAGATAAGAAGCTTTGGAACCCTCTAGAGTAAAAGTATAGCGAATAAATTTAGATAATTGCTTGTTTCACTTGATTGAATTAGATAACAATCCAATCAAGCTCATCTCTTTTATTCAAGTCAAAGCAACTGAAAAATTGCAATATTCTGACTTCTCAAACTTACTCAAACTGACAGTGCAACTTCTCATAATTCAACCACAAGATAAAGAAATTCTCTATCTACCCCAAGAATGTTGCCACCCTTTCAATTGAGAAGCATCCAATGATTATGTAAATGAGGTAATACCATAATGTGAGCCCTAGACAAAGACAGTGAGAGCTTGAGCAATTTCGAGAGCAACGAGATGGAGAATTGAGAGAGAACATGAATCTTAAATTTTAGACTTATTGATTTTGTTTTTTTTTTCAATATTAAAAATTAATATATTAGTATAATATGACCAATCCCGTCCTGATGGGCAAATCTGCCCACGGAACCAGGAACCGAATCGATACCCACTGATTTCCATAAATCGAAATTGGAAACCAAACCAATTCCCCAAAGAACCACTTGTTTCGAACGAGTCCGGTTTGGTTCCAGGTGGTCTAGGCGAGTCCCAATTCCTTTGCACATCCCTACCACCAACGATGGTTGCCTATGTCGCCGTGACCATGTTGACCCCTCTCTAGCCCATCGCTTGCCCCTCACAGCCTTGCCAGTCAACCTCAACAGAGGAAAAGTCGAACAGTCATCAAGGGTAAAACTAGAGAAGAAGATGAATAGTCATTGAGGCCAAAACTAGAAAAGCAAAGACTTTTAGAAGAATTTTTTGTTACTAACCCTAACTGAAGGCATGCCAAGAAAGCTGAAAGTCCAAGGTAACCTAAGACTTGCCTTGGACTGTCAACCCTCTAAAGACTAACCTTTGTGAAATGAGATTTCAAAAAAATTTGCCAAACACCTTCAATTTAGTCCAAGGGGCCTTGGGAAGTCTTTCCCGAACACACCCTTTGTTAACCAACTTTCAATTTTTTTTCCTAATATTGTTAATTTAATATTTTAATTTTCAATATAATGATTACACATAATACAAGTGAGATATGATATAGTAACTATCGCAAACTTTTCTTACGCGAGCAATTCCTATTTCTTTTTCCTTTTTATCCATTTCTCAACTAGCAAAAAGACAGAAAAAAGAAAATGGTTTTGGTTCATTCCATTGTAACAACCAAGGGTCAGGAAAAAAAAGGGATATGTTCAGTAGAAATCCTAAAACTTGTTAGGAAAATGCAATTGAGTTCTAAAACTTACAAAAAATGCAATCAAGTCCTAAAATTTGTCAAGTTTGTTCAATTGAATCATTCTGTTAATACCGTTAATTTATACTAATGAAAAATGTTGACATGGCTTATTTTAACCATTTCTCTCTTCTACGTGGCAATTAGGGTAAGGAAAATTGTCCAAGTCAGTAAAACGACGTAGTTTTGGATACTGCTTACTTATCCAAAACGACGACGTTTCTTCACTCATATTTTTACATTCCAAAACAATTTCCTTCCGTTGAACTCTTCCCTTGCGTTTTCCTTTAGTCCCTTCTTCCTCGTTCGAATTAACCCTTCATTCGTATTGATCCCTAAGCCCTAAATCTAGACGTAGATCATGATCTGGTGCCTTACGAGTTGCAGTTCTTCATCAACGCGAGTATTACAACACTCGTCCTACAAGAGCCTTGGTGGCAGATCAAGCGGCATTGACAATGGAGGTAGCCACTGTGACCAAGCTACTCTTCTCCTCACTCATCTGAGCTAGGTTTGTATCTTCGTCGTCGATTTCACCGTAACTTGTTGATTATGAGATTTTGGGTTTTTAGTTTTCGAAATCTAAGCCCTGAATGTGATCTATGTGTCGATTCTCCCCAAAATTTCATTTCGAAATTCTTGATTCGGAAGGGATTGGTGAAGAAGATGAGCAGTCTTGCAAGAAAGGAACATTACCCAAAAAATTGTGTTAATTGTTGTCTCTTATGCTGTTTTTTTTTTTTTTTACTCAGTCGAGTCGGTTTCTAGCATCAAATTTTCTTGATTCTCTTCACTTCTCTACTCAAATTTTGTACAAAAATCTTTCAAGGGCCCTTTCTTACAGTTGAAATAATCTGGAGACAGGAAAAAGCTTCTATTTTGCAAATATTGTGGTTTTTGGAACTTTTCTTTCTTTATGAGAAGAATCCTAATGTGAAGTTGGTCTTCCTACAAAGCTTTTTTTTTTTTTTTTTTTTTTAATGACTGTTAATAGCCCCGCAATTTGCACAAGTGGAAATTTCAAAATTGTTAGCCTTGAGATTTTCTTTTGGGAGATTGGTAGACTTTTTTTTTTGCGTTATGAAGAGTGGCAGAATTTATTGAACTTAGCTTGGATCGAATTCTTTTGCTGGTGTACCATTTATGGCCGTGCGCTCATATGTATATATTTTACAAAATGTTTATTCAATATATTAATATGCTTGAGCAGTGAAATAAATTATGTTTTGTTAGCTTCTTTAGTTGCATTTAAAGACCTATTTTTTGGTTAACATATCATATACATGGGAACTAGTAATATACAATACGAGAAACGATTCTGGAGCTTTTGGGAGTTGGATGGCTTTTCTAATGTCTAGTTCTGAATTGCAGAGCATGTGTTATAGCTTAGAATTATTATAAGTTGTTTACAAGTTTTGCATTGTTTAATCAATCAAAAAGGTAAACAACCCAAAGATGTCTATAATTGAAATAGTTCATATTAGCCACAGTGTGGCATCTTGAAATTTCAGCCTTAAAATTCCGCTTAAGCTTAAGCTTGTGCTTGTCGATGGAAGAGGAATCGGGATAGGTGGATTGTCCGATGGGCTTTGCATGTGGGCTAGGTGTGTGATGGCATAGTGGGCCTAATTTTGGGCTGAGTTTGGACTAGAGAGAGAGGACATTGGACTGTGAATAAGGCTCGTGGGCTGGATGTGTGCGGAAGGCCTAGTTAAGGAGGATAAATGCCGAGATTTTTTGCCAATGTTCATCTTGCGCAAATTCGAATGATTTTGAATTTTTGATGCTGTTTTCTTATAACTTAATTAGTGATGTTGTGATGTATATGAAATTAATGTTAGACGTAAGATCCGTGGATATTAGAAATTGTGACTTGAAGATATTTACCATTTCACTAAGTTTTTGGTCATGTTAATAATGGAGGATCTTGGAATAAAGTTGTTTAATTAGTGCCTAGTATTGGAGGTGGCGGAATTCTTGGGCTAAGCGAATGATTAGTTTTATTTTGTTTAGATTAAGTTTTGTTTAGGGCATGTAAGTCAAGGGGAAAATGACAAAATCTAGGATTTTCTGCTATAGTTTTTGGCTTCTCCATGCAAAAGTTCGGTTCTTCCCCTTCCCCCAGTCGAAACTTCAGCCCCTAAACCTCATAATGGCCCTAAAATTTCCCCAGCCAATCTCCTCCTTTGCATGGCTGTAGCAAGGGAAAATTTTCCAAGGAAAGCTATCATTCCCGCCCCCCTCAACTTCTGCTTTTATTTTTCCCTTCTCATTTGTTCTTCTTTTGCCTTCTTCCCCTCACTCGCCCAACACTTCCCTATCTCATTTTCATCTTGTTTCCTTATTGTTCTTCGAAGGACCAGCGACCAGAGAAGTAGCTAACCTTCAAGAGAGCTTGAGAAAGCAGTTCTTAAGTCCTAAACTAGGTAAGTGAATGAGCTAGGTATTAAACTTCAACATCCTCTCGACACTTAAGGGTGGATTAGCTCGATCTAGTGGATTTTTGAGTTATAAGAGCTAGATCTTTTGATGACTTTAGCTTGCATGTATGCTGTGATGTGTGGGAAGTTTTGCATGTGAGTTTCTCAAAGGCTTTTGGTTGCTAAGCTTGCATGAGATGTGCTCAAAGGAGCTGAGTTTGGATTTTTCTCAAGATCTGTTTTACCGAACCCCCTATGTTTGTTGTTTTCGTGGGTTGGAATGTACTACAAATTTGAGGTTGATTTCTTCTTGAAAAATATTTTAAACATCTTTATCTATGACATATATTTTATTCAAGATTTTCTAGATTTAGAGGAACAAGTTTTCAGCTTTGTTACATGCAAGTTAGAATCCCGTTTTATGTTGGAATCCGTGATCTTTTGGTGTTCAAAAAACTTTTATTAACTCTTGAGGTTTGATTTTTAAAATAGTTTCTTCATGAAAGTTTTTCAGCACACCTTGAAGTTTAACATAGTCAAATTTCAGAGCAAATGAATGAGTTTTGGATTTCGAACTAAGCTGGTTTTGGAAAACGTGATTTCTGAACACAGACACAATTTTGGTAACTATTTGAGCAATTTATTGCTCGTATTCTAGAAAGAACTGGTCAAAGTCTCTCCACAAAAAATGTTTGTTTAAGTGTTCTTTAAAACATATTTAAATTTGAGAACTTTCTGAACTAGTTTGGTTATGTTTTCTCATTTAATCTTAAAATCGTGTTGTGGATTCGGTGTTTGCCGGTGAGGGCCGGTTGTGGTCTTGTTGCTGTTCTCGGTGTCTTGCTTGCTAGAAATTGCATATTTCGTGATTTTGGATGATTTTGGCATGCTAAGAACTTATGCTTGATGGCTATGTGTGAGTGGTGCTTATCTTGTGCGCGGAATCATGTGTGATAAGTTTGTATGGCCGTGTGAAGGGCAATTTTGTTTTGTGCATGTTGATGCATTGTGATTTTAGCACACTAAATATGCTGTGTGGTGATACATGTGTGTGCTAGAGGTGTTAAAAGTGTGCCCTAATGGAAGATTTTGATGTGATGAAATGTGTGGATGAATCAAATTAAAAGATATTCCATCGGGCAGCATTCCGATGATGCCCCCAAGGAGTGGGGATGCCCCAAATAGTGAGGTTTGGGATGCCTCGGTTGAAGTCACAAGGCCAGCGACCCTTGGACACCAAGATGCCTCAAAGGGAGATGCCCAATGCCAGCATCCCCTGGAAGTTTGGGTAGCGACCCGGAAGTGACTCAAACCGATTCGGCCAACATCCTATGTTCAATCTATTTCGAGGGTGCATATGAAATGTTCACACATTGAAATTAATCAACAAGGCGTATGAGTACGTGAGAAGGTGTTGCCGTGTGTCATGAAATGCATGAATGGGATTATGTGTGCCGTGTGATACATGAACGGAGTTTGCATGCACATTGCGGTGTGGTCTTCATGCATTATGCTCACGTTAGCTTGTCTAGTACGCATGATATTATTGGTACCGTATGCTGTCCTATTTGATGTAGTCCATAGTTATGATGATTCACTATATTTGCATTATTTTCACTAATGAACGAAGCTAGAACCTCATTGTTTAATGCCATGCTTTATTCTTTATTGGGCATTATTACTCACCCCTTATTTTTCCTCTCAAATCATTAGTTATGGATGTGACACATTTGGCGACTTATAACACGCCTGTGCGAGTAGATGGTGTGTACAGGAATTTTGAGGATCGAGATTCTGACCTTGTTTTGACTCGTTATATTTGTACTGTCTGAATAGATAGTGGATGCTTTAATCTTTTTCCTATGCAATTTGTGTCCATGTATCTCAACGTGAATGTGAGGTTGTTTGGCCCCATCCTTTAGTGATGTTCTGAGCTTGGAGTAGGAGTCGCGCGTGGTATGGAGGGTTGTAGTGGATGAGAAAAACTACCGGGTAGAGAAGTTAGGCACCTTTTTGGCCTCTCCCACGTGTTTTGTTCAGATCATCTTGATGTGTGTATTGCCATGATGTAATTATCAAGATGTCGTTCTCCTATTATCATCCCTGCTTATGATGAATGAATGGAAGCATGATATTATTATGTTATAATTGTTCTTAAGTGAAATCTCTTTATATGAAAAGTGTATACTCTTCCGCTTGTGTAATAGAAATTAAAGATTATAGTCGAGAGTCTAGAGTGACAGCCTGAGACGTCGCACACAGAGTACTTATCCAATAAAAGTAGATGCACTCAGTTTTTCCTTGTCTTATGGTGAAGTTTCATGTGCCAATTATGTCAATCCTCTTGTTCTGTCCTTCATTAACCTATCAAAATGATCACGTTGTGCATTAGTTTTAGACAAGGCTTGATTTCTAATATATACAATTTATATGATGTTCGTTCTACCCTCTTAATACAATTTTTCTTAATGATTTCAATTGCTTGTCTTTGGAATAAGTTTATTGGAGGGTTGACTACTCTCAAGGCCATCCGTCAACATGGGTATGTTTACCCTACCCATTTCTCTTTACAAGTGAAGTCATTAGCAGTTTTTAGTTGAAATTTTACGATTGAAAGTGTTATTTGTTTTTGTTCCTTTGTAGGTCCAATGGGAAACAACAAAGTTTATGTCACTGTTTTCTTTGGAGGTAAATTTCAAGTTGGACCACCCTTAGAATACATAGATGGAATGGTTGATGTTGTTGAAATAAACTTAAGTAAGGGTTCATTGTCCAACATAATTAAATCAGTTGAAAATAGAAAAACTCTTTCATAGAGTTCCTGAAAGTAAAATTTTTGAAGATGGGGTAACTTTTAAGTACTTATGGGATAACTCCAGTGTGATAGATCAATTTTATCATTATCTCAATTCTAAAAATATTGAATTGTATGTTGAGCATGTTGATGATGAAGAGACGCTTGCTAAGATAAGGGGAGTTGAGATGGAAACTAAATGTTTGTTTGATGTGAATATGGAAAGTGTTAACAATGTGGCTGATAATGTGTTTGAAAATATAATTGGAAATGCCAATGGAGACGGGAATCGGATTGAGGGTGAAAGTAGAGATTTGGATGATGAAAATGATGATACATGTAATTTGATGGATGTGGAACGGTCAAGTGACAATGATGATTTTGAATTGGTTAATACAGAAAAAAATTTAAAGGAATTTTCAGTGAGACATAGACTCAAAATTGGAACTAACATTGAAGAAACTTTCCAATTAGACATTGACTCTCCAACATAGTTATTAGTTGATCCTCTAATGGTAGATGCTTATGGGTACGAAACAGAGTACTATGATTCAAATGAAAAAGAAAGTCTTCATTTAGATTTAGATGATGATAGTGAAAAAAGAAGAAGATGATGCTATTTCAAGATGGAGGAGTAGGTTTCCATCATATGATTGAAATGGTAAGAATCCAGTATTTGTTGTTGGCATGACATTTGAAGATTCAAGTGAGTTCAAAGATGCAATTTTGAGGTACTCGATGACTAAGCAAAGAGAAATTAAATACACCAAGAACACCACTAGATTTATAAGAGCTAAGTGTGCCCGAGCTAATTGTAATTGGATGATTTATGGTGCTCTCGATAGCAAAACTAGATCATTTTATTTGAAAAAGTACATTGATGATCATATATGTGCTATCACTTTTGAAAATAAGAGAGTTTCCAGTTCTTTTTTAACTAAACACTTCAAAATTCTCATTTCTGCAATACCTAAAATCAATGCACTTCAGTTGAAGAAATTAGTTACAGAACAGTTGGGAGTGAATGTCACTTTGAGTCAATGCATGAGAATAATGCTAAAAGTGTTCAAAGAATTGCAATGCAATTATAAAAATGAGTATGTACTGATGTACGATTACTTGCGAGAGCTTTACATTGCAAGCCATGTGAGCACATTTAAAATGAAAGTTAAAAGATCACTACCAGATTTCCTACCATTATTTGATAGGGTTTACATTTGCTTTGATGCATGTAGGAAAGGATTTTTGGCAAGTGTCGAAAGATCATTGGATTATATGGATGTTTTCTTAGGGGATTGATCAAGGGTAAGTCGTTGTATACTTTAGGGAGGGATGCCAACAATCAAATGTATCTAGTAGCATGAGCAGTTATAAGAATTGAGAATAAGCACACATGGACCTGGTTTATCAACTTGTTCAAGGAAGATCTTGACATGGGTAATAGTAATGGTTGGGCCTTAATAAGTGACCAACAAAATGTATGTAATGCTATTATTGCTCATTTTGAATTTGTTTGCAACAATATATCTAATGATTTCCAATATTGATGTTTTGTTTTTTTATTTTTATTTTTAAAATTAGGGTCTCATCCCTTCAGTAGTTGAACTTCTCACTAGCTTTCACATTAAATATAATCCCCATAATGATATAACACATGCATAAAAAAAAAAAAAAAAACCAATTGATAGAGCGTCTTTCATTTCTTCACTTGTGCAAGCTCCTCCTTTAAAAGTCTATTTTTCGCCTTTTACGCCTTCATTTTAGCTATTAGTGAGCTCACATAATCGTTGTTGCATCTCGATTGGCTTGACTTTGATAGTGCTTGATTTCTTTCAAGCAGGTCAACATCATGTCCCTTGATTGGTCCAATATTTTTGGATCAACCCACATGAAAAAATTGCGACAACCTGGACCATCAAATTTAGCACATCCATAAAACATTCTTCCTGCGTTTTCTTTGTTTTTGCAATAAGAAGTGGTGATTGAAGACCACAATAGCAGGTTAACTCTGATTCAACCTCATTAGGAGTTACACTACTAAAAGTTGTTGCCCTTATTCTTCTTATTGCCATATTAAAAAAGCATATCACGGTTGCAAACTAGCAAAACCTACACCGCAAGAGAATAAAGGCAAGTTAATTCATTGAAAAGTATCTTAAGTAATGAGAGAAATTGTTTGAATACATTAAACACCAACAACATTCAACTTATTCAGAATCTATTGCAACAAAACTCATTTAGGAAGTCAATTCAACACAATTACTTGACTAGTGTGTACGAGAAAGTTGGTGAAGGATTAGCTCTCATCACTATAGTCCAAGCTCACGCCAAGTATGGGGTAAGGATATTTTTCCGTTTTCTTCTTCGACTTCTTTTTATCAATATGACATTTTGCTGTTTTCTTTTTCAATCCACAACTTCACGTCACATTTTGAATCACAAAAAAGAATGTGTCTTCATTCAAGTAAGGACTCATTTCGCAAGACGTTGAATGAGTAAATATATGGAGATTAATTAAGCCGTGGCTAATATGAACCACTTCAATTACAGACATCTTCAGGCCGTTTACCCTTCCGAATGATTGACCAATGCAAAATTTGTAAAAAACCAACATTAATTTTAAGCCATAGTACACCTCTGCAACTCAGAATCAAACATTGGAAAGGTCATTTAACTCCCAAAAGCTCTAGAATTGTTTCTCGTATTATATATTCCTAGTCCATTTGTATATGATATGTTAACCAAAAAATAGAGCTTTAAATGCAATCAAAGAAGCTAGCAAAACATAATTTACCTCGTTGCTCAGGCATATTAATATATTGAATAAACATTTTATAAAATATTTATATATGAGCACACAAACATAAATGGTATACCAGCAAAAGAATTTGATCCAAGCTAAGTCCAATAAACTCTACTAATCTTCACAGCACAAAAAAAGTCTATCGAAAGAAAATATCAAGGCTATCAATTCCGTAATTTCCACTTATACAAATTGGAGGGCTATTAACAATCACTAAAAAAAGACAAAAAGTCTTGTAGGAAGACCAACTTCACATTAGAATCTTTCTCATAAAGAATGAAAAGTTCCAAAACTACGATATCTACAAATAAAAAAAATTTCCTATCTCTAGATTATTTCCATTGTAAGGAAGGGCTCTTGAAAGATTTTTGTCTAGAATTTGGGTAGAGAAGTGAAGAGAACTAAGAAAATTTGATACCAGAAACCAACTCAACAAAGTAAAAAAAAGAGGCAGGACAGACAACAATAAACACAAATTTTGGGGTTGTGCTCCTTTCTTGCAAGATTACTCATCTTCTTCACCAATCCCTTCCGAATCAAGAATTTCAAAATGAAATTCTAGGGAAAGTCGGCACACATATCACATTTAGGGCTCAAATTTCGAAAAACTAAAAACCCAAAATCTTGGAATCAACAAGTTGCGGTGAAATCAACGATGAAGATACAAACCTAGCTCAGACGAGTGAGGAAGAGGGTGGCTCTGTCATAGTGGCTACCTCCATCGTCAATGTTGCTCGATCCACCACCGAGGCTCTCGTAGGACAAGTGTCGCACGTACTCGTGTTTGACGAAGAACTGCAATTCGCGAGGCACCAGATCGTGATCTGCATCTAGATTTAGGGCTTAGGGTTCATACGAAGGAAGAGTTAATTTGAACGGGGAAGAAGGGACCGAAGGAAAACGCAAGGGGAAGGGTTCAATGGAAGGAAAACATAAAAATATGAGAGAAGAGATGTCATCGTTTTGGATAAGTAAGCAATATCAAAACTACATCGTTTTGCTGACCTGGACAATTTTCCTTGCCCATGTTGCCACATAGGAGAGAGAAAGGATTAAAATAAGCCATGTTAGCAATTTATGTTAGTATAAATTAACGATGTTAACGGAAGGATTCAATTGAACCAACTTAACAAGTTTTAAGATTTGATTGCATTTTTTGTAAGTTTTAAGTCTTAGTTGTATTTTCTTGACAAGTTTTAGGACTTCCAATGAACATATTTCAAGAAAAAAAAATTGGGTCCAAATCTCTTGCACAAATGATTTAAAAGATATAAAATCCAAAACCAGTTATATCAAACAACAACAAACCATATAATAATAATAATAATAATAATAATAATAATAATAATAATAATAATAATAATAATAATAATAATAATAATAGCCTAACAAAAGGTTCTTGTTTAAATTCACTTGATAAGAAGCAAAACACATCTAAATAACCTTCTTTGAAACACATTGATAATGCTTCTGAATTGAAACCAAAGTAGTGCGTCAGAGCACATAGAACCATCTATTTATTAGCAAGATCCATGCAAAATCTTTTTTAAAGCAAGGGCTCCTTATGCCTTCAGGGCTTTCCCAAGGATTCGATATTTCTTGGGATATGGCCTTCCTCAACAAAGAGGTCCACAATGCCACAACTTGTCTCTTCTTGAGAAGCTATAAGCTTCTCATTAGTGTATGAATAATTATCTCTTGAGCACATGTTAAGGTTTTATCTCAATGAAAAAATAATGATAAATTGGAGCATCTATGCATCTATAAATGTATTTTTACAGACCAAGCACTTTGAGGTTGTCCCTCTCATTTTGTATCATTCGAGCCTTTCTTTTCAAGCTTTTCATGGTGATGTAGAGAATAGAGTCCAAGTTAGTCAAAATAATTGGAAACGGAAGTAAAGGTAACTTGTCATATAAAAAACACCAATATATATCTACTAGTTACAGTAGCTGATACGGTTAGCAATTTTGTAATATCAGGAAAATAAATGTGTACTTATCAATAATTAGTAATCTCTCACCCAATTTCTTGTTCTCCTCGAGAAGAAGAAGTTTCAAATATATCCAAAGTAATAATCTAATGTCTTGAGTTGGGGCCTTTCCAGAGGGGTCAGCCCATCATAGGCAGCCCAACCCGGTCGAAGTTCCACAATCTTGTTAATGGATTATGTCCTAAGTGGGCCTGGAATGAGTTTCTAAGCTGCCCAAAAAGAAGTGTGGTCTTGTTGAGCAGTTTCATCAGGCTTGGGCTTGTGAAGATGAGTTTCCTTGCCATGTTCTCCCTTGCTGCACTAGATGTTGGCGAGTCTTCTTCTGATCCACTTTTTCCTGGTACAAACTTATGTAATGAATATGCGCATGGGGGTGTTCAGATTTATCCTGAGGCCTTTAAGTTGGGCTGATGAGAGGTTGATTCTGTGCTGGATGGACCATAGTCTGCAACAAGATCCATAGGTACCTTTGAGCAACCCTCATCGCCATCGATTTATGTCACGTTCGGGAACTCAATAATTATGAGATGCCAATGATTTGGTATATCTTTCCTTTGCCGGTTGTTCCTCTTTTCAGATTTTGTAATGAGTAAGATTAAAGAAGAGATCGGTAGAGTAGTTCCTCGTGATCTAATTGAAGTGAGCGGATCGCTGAATATTCTATTGGGAGTCCGCTCTGTTCTCTAGTTGTCCTGTTCTTATTAAAGCTTCATTGTGAGCTAAGCTGCAGCATTGAATTAAGATAATTACTGGACCTAGGAAACTTGTTCAGTCCCAATTAGATTGGTCAATTATCAAGTGACCATCTGACAAACCCATTAATGAGACTACCAACTTTTGAAAGTTATGGTTTCCCTAAAGCTCAAAATGTCTCTAGTTTATTCCCATCATGGATAACATAATTTTTAATCTGACTATTGCGCCAAATGAGAGCCACATAAGAGAGTAAAACTCAGCCAAAAATTAATTGATCGGGTCAAATTTGGTTTTTTAAGAAGGATTTCGTTAACAAGGCCTTATAAAAAAAATATCCGTACAATCCATGACTTAGAGATTGGCGGTGCACGTAATGTGCAATTGCTCGTTGAAGTGGTAATTTTCCAATCCGACTAAGACTAAAAAGCCTGCCAGCTTCGTCAAGCTTACAAAATTCTCTCTTTGATTTGGTCAAAATTAGACTGATATGGTTAGACCGAGTCTATCTTACAAAGGAGTGTCTAGCTAGAATCACTCCCTCTTATTTTCCTTAACCTTTCATTGAATTTTCACCTCCTAGTTTCTTGAAGTCAGTCAAGTTGCCCATATGGTCCAAGTCACCTGTACCTGCTCCTGCTCCCGTCACTTTAATATATTGATTATTATCTTGTTAGGAGACAAGTCCGCTTGGCTGATCCATCAGCACATAGGAATGGCAATATTCTATCATACTGTACACATGACTTTTCCTCAGTGACTCCATGCCATTCATTTGGATTCACTGCAATAGTACCCTGAGCACACAGAATAATTCCGATCCTTGAATTCTCCCTCCCCCCCCTCTCTCATCATACCACTTCATGTCTCTCTTTTTTTTTTCTTTTTTTTTTTTTTTTTTCTATTTTTTCATTTTTTTGGTCTAACACTTCATGATACCACTTCATGTCTATTTTAATATGCCTGTAAAGTTGATGTCCCACCTAACTTGTACCAGATTATTTATTCTTCTTTTGGAGCCGATAACTCCCAACGTCACTCTTTCGGCCTCCGTGGCAAATCTTGTCCTCTCCAATGCAAGAGATCTCGTTCACATGATTGAACAGTTTGCTTTTCCAGGTATAGCCCATCGATCTCTCCCCCCATAAAGAAGTCCCTACTTTAATCTCCACCCCAAAAAAACTGACTTTATTCCTGTACCGTGGAGCTTTTACCAATGCAACCCAATCCAAATCTGGTGATCACATAAACAATTCATTATCATTTTGAGTTGAAGCAAGCAAACGTTGCTTAAGATTAAAAATTACTGAACTTGCAGTGAAAAGACAATGGACAGAAATGGAATACTTCATGCGTTCTATTTCCTGAATTGGAGGTTGCTCGGTGTTTGGTAACTCGCAAGTGGACAGAAGGATTTGGAAGGGTGTGGACCAAAACACGATAAGGCCGCAGCAATGCTTGGCCGTGACGTGTGAAGCCAGATTTTTTATCTCCTGAAGTACAAGGGAAGTCAGAAAACGATGCTGAAAAAGACTAATCTGTTGAAAATCCGAGAGAGAGAGAGAGAGAGAGAGAAGGGGAGGAAGGGGAGCTTAACAAGCAAAACCCATTTCTGCCCAAGATAATCTAGGGGCGGGTATTTCCTTTTTCTGCTGCTGGTAAGGCATTCTCAAAGATGAACTCCGTTCCATGCTCGACGTATAAGGGCGATTAGTGTGAATTCGACAATGGAGAAAGGTCCTTCCTTTTCTGCTACTTTTAGCAGTTTGTCCGGCAAAGCGTGTGGCTCAAATACATGATAATATTATCCAGGAGAGGTCTAAATTTCCTTTCTCTGATAGGTGGGCACCAATCATTTTCTTTCCGATTAGCTCAATAAAGATAGAGAAAGAAAGGGAGAGAATCATTTTCTTTCCATGTTGGAACGAGCCTAACTCTGGCCAAATCCAGTCATTCAATGGATCTTGTGGGGAAGATGGGAAAGGAAACACGTCCGAAAAACTGTTGGGGATATTTTCTTGGACATAAAAAAGAAGTGATTAGAGATTAACCAGGATTCTTATCTGGACCACAGAAAATTCCGAAGAAAAAGAGAATCCGTTCTTGGAATTAAGTAATAGATGAATATTTTGGGGGTAGCTTCTGTTTTTTTCGGTTATAACTTCAATAAGCGACATTATTTAGTATATATTTTGTTTTAAGAAGTAAAGCATAATAAATAACTCCTGAATATATAACAATTTACTCTACTTTCGGAAAAGAACAATAGCATTAGTTATACTCATTTTGGATCTATCATTCTCCACGTTGGATTTGTCTAATCCGCAATCATTCATCACGTGGATTAGATCTGCCACAACATTACCGATTTTGAATGTTCCGTAAATTGAAAACTATTTTAAAATAAACATGTCATTTTGAATACTGACTTAAGATTTTTAATGGTATATTAGCTTTTGAAGGCATCCGCTTATCAAGCAAAGAAGAATAATCTGGAAATATCAATCAAAATCCGATTAGAATCTTTCTTGGGATACTAGAATCAAGGGATTGACAACTCTTATAGTATAATAATCTCTTCATTTATTATTTCCATTCATTTATAAGATCCATATACAATGGAAAGCATCTCAATAATTGTAGGTTGAGATCAAGAATCAAATACTTTTGTTCTTTCATAGTATCTAAATAGGAGATCTCAAGTTCAAATCATTTCCAATCTCCTCTCCAATCATATATTTCCACATTTTAAGCTCAGGTCAAAATCCAACTTATCCATGAGCGAGAGTATTAGAGTCATCAAATGTTAAAATACATCTTCATATAACAACTTAAATTTTTAAAACGGTTGATAAAGATCTCACAAAATTTCACAGTTCTTTCATCCATGTTTCGAAGCATGAAAAACTATTTACTTTCTTAAATCATCTTCATGAAAAATATACAATTTTTTTCACCATGAAATCTGTAGTAAAACGGAGACAGCCTTGAAAAGGAAATGAAAAAAGAGCGCATAGACAAATGAAAAAAAGGGGAAAAACTCAAAGGTAAGTGGATAGGGTCGATGGCCAGATGACAAAAGTAATAATCTTTTATACGTGTCGCTGTACCGCGACGCAGTCATTAGAGAGAGAGAAAGAAAGAGAGAGAGAGAGAGAGAGAGAGAGACTCTTGCAGTTCTGGCTGACACACGTCTCGAAGTTGATTAAACAGTCCCCACGCATTACCCGACAAGACACACACACGACCCTTCCCATCTTCCCATCTCCATCTCCATCTCCATCTCCTTCTCCGTCTCCTTCTTCCTTCCTTCCTCCCTTCTGGGTCGTCTTCTTCTTCTTCGAATCCCATGGCGCCTCTATAAAGCTCTCTCCTTTCGGCCCCTCCTCCTCGAACCTTCCGGATTCGTGGGGGGAAAATTCGCCTGCTTTCTTCGCCAACCGTCTCGTTCTCTGGAATTCACGGCTCTGTACGGAGTTCACTTGAAGCGTGTGAGTCAGGCGGGTGCCGGTACGCGAGGCCTTAATTCATCTCCGCTTCTGGGTCGGTAAGTGGTGTGTGATCGCGTGGCTTTTACCTCATCCGATCCGTCTCTGTCTTTGCCCTGAGTGGCGCTTCTGGGTTCTGCTCTGCTGTACGGGGATTCGACTTTTCTTTTCCTGTCGTTCTTTAATGTTCGGTGACGAGTACGGTTTCGAGCATCGCAATTCTCGAATTGGGTAAAGAGTGGTATTTTCTGGAAAGGCTCCTTCTTTTGGTCACTGTATATTCTGGAGAATTGAGGGGCTACGGGATCGTACTTCTTTTTCTAGCAAGAAAACGGTTTTTTATTAAAATTTCTCTTGGGCTTTTGACTAGGGATTGAATCGTGTGGACTTAAAAGAGTTTTTAAACCATAGAAAGGACTCAATTTGTGAAAGCGAAAACTTACGACCCCCTGATGTGTTGAATTTTGGGTGAACAGCAGAGATGGGAGTATACTTGAGCACTCCCAAAACTGAGAAATTCTCGGAAGACGGCGAGGGTGACCGGCTTAGATATGGGTTGTCGTCGATGCAAGGGTGGCGTGCCACTATGGAAGACGCCGTGAGTGAATTCATCATCATTTGCCATCTGGCCTTTGAGATTGTACATGATGAGTTTTGGTGCTGATGCCATTACTAATGTTGGTTAGTTACTGCTACTGTATGTGTTGCCGCTAGCATGCTGCCTATCCCAATCTGGACTCTTCCACCTCGTTCTTTGGTGTTTACGATGGCCACGGAGGTAACAACATGCTTTTGGTATACTCTCAATATCAGCAACTTTCCTGAATTCTCTATTTGTTTGCAATATCGATATTTGCATCACAGAGTACAATTTACCATGACTTTTGCAGGTAAGGTGGTTGCCAAGTTTTGTGCCAAATATCTTCACCAGCAGGTTTTGAAGGAGGAGGCTTATTCAGCTGGGGAAATTGGAACTTCAGTTCAGAAGGCATTTTTCAGGTGCTGCTCATCAATTTTTGAGTTTGAATGTGTTGTTGTGCATTCGAATTTCTGCTTTCTAGCCAGGTTTTTGCGTGCATGGTTTATTGAGTTTTAGTCTGCGGTTACTGCTTGTGTGGCCTTGATCTCCATTGCAAGCATGCTTTTTTATGGATGGGGTGCAGAATATGTATGGCTGAATCTGTTAGTTCCCAAAAGTTAAGACATGAAATGGAGGGCATAGTTGCTTGCTTAAATCTTTCTTTCTGTCCAGTTTTGTCTATTTTTTGATGATTTAAGACGTGAGTCCTCAATGATCTGACTTTAACCAAACAGCTGGTTGTTACTTCTGTTGGACGACATCCTATTCTGTCATGTCATTATTGTATTGTTAATGACAGTTAACAAGTCAAAACACTAATGGGCCGCTGCTTCAAACAATAGAACTTTAAACATCTGACTTTTGTTGGCCTTGTTAAGTATTTGTTTAATTTAAGGATAGTCTAATACTGAAAAGAAAAAGAACAGTTCTATAGATTAGACCAGAATCTGTGTCAAGATATCGTAGTGCTGCCTCTTCTATGTAAGTTGAGTGTGACATGTAAAACGCAGAATGTAAATAATCGTGTCAAACGAACAATGGACGAATAGAGTAAAAGACAAGTTTAATAAAGCAGAGTGGTGGTGTCGAAACTTGACCCATACTCAAATACCAGGATATGTAACCATTTCTAAGAGCTTAAATTGTGAAGAAATGGGTATTGTAAATCAAGTATAATACATCAACAGACTAAATGGTGGGCAAGATCATCAACCAAAGCTTCTGACCAAATATGGGTTGAAAACTTCAATGCTTCTTCTGGAATAAATGCTTGATCAGATTGTGTTTAAAGTTCGCTTAGTAGAGCTTCTGTACTGCAGAATATGTCTGATGATTCATATTTGTTGAGATCTGCAAGATGCGGTTTGAATTTTTACAGGCTCTACTAGGATGATTAGTTCTGCTACATTTATTTGATAGGAGATGGACTCACATGCATAGTTTTGTTGACATCTGGGATTGCTTTGGTTTTGCTTTTGCAGAATGGATGAGATGATGCGTGGCCAGAGAGGGTGGAGGGAGCTAGCTGTTCTTGGGGACAAGATAAACAAGTTTTCCGGTATGATAGAAGGGCTAATATGGTCTCCAAGGGGTGGTGACGCTAATGGCCGGATTGATGATTGGGCTTTTGAGGATGTAGGTGCAGCAAGCCATACATCAAAAATTTCTCTTATTACCGTTGCAGTCCCAGATGTTATTTCATTTTCTATTAATATTTCACAGCAGTGACACAGACATTTTCCTTCTTGGCATTTTGTCAGGGGCCTCATTCTGATTTTTCTGGACCAACTTCTGGGAGTACGGCCTGTGTTGCAATCATTAGAAACAACCAGCTTGTTGTTGCAAATGCTGGTGATTCTCGATGTGTCATATCTAGGAAGGGTCAGGTAGGATATCAAAATCACAACTCAAGACCATTCTTGTATTTATTGGAGAGGGTCATCATGGATTTCCTTGCCTGTTTTTGAGTATCCATTATCTTGGATTGATTTACTGAAGATAATGTGTAACTTCTGCACCATGGATTATTAGGGATGCCGTATAACTTAAACTCTGCTGCGTTCATCTAGATATTCTGACTGGTAGATGTAGTATGACTCCTGTATTCCTGGATAGAGGTAGTATAAGAACTGTTATTTTATCCTGGATTCTTCTTGAAAAGGCATACAATCTTTCTCGAGACCATAAACCTGATTTGGAGGCTGAAAAGGAGAGGATTATAAAAGCTGGTGGTTTCATTCATGCTGGACGAGTTAATGGAAGTTTGAATCTTGCCAGGGCTATAGGTACTCACTTCCTCCTCGGGATTTATTATGTCACATGTTTATATGGTGAATATCACGCATTTGATTCTTGATTCCATTCTTGTCTAGTCATTTCCATTGGATCGCATCGTCAGTGTGATTGGCAAATTTGACTTTTTTGTATTTTCAGTGGAATTTATCATGCAGCATGTAGCATTGATAAATACCATAATTGCAATTTGGTATTTTAAGCATACCAGTTTCCACACAATGCAGGTGACATGGAATTCAAGCAGAACAAATTTTTGCCTGTTGAGAAGCAAATTGTAACGGCCAACCCCGATATAAATACTGTACGTATAGTCCTACATAATCGCTCTTTTGTTTTCTAGGTACATTATTGCAAAAGTGGTTGTTCCGGGCATTTCCTAGTTCCTTCTTTCCTCTTTGTTGTCATTTTGTGTTTAACTAGGACTTTGGTGTGGCTGTGCCTAATTTTCGTTTGGCTTTTAATATTATTGGATTTATATGAGGTACTGCTTCTCATCTTTTCTTTTAATTGTTTCGTCTTTAGGTGGAGCTTTGTGACGATGACGATTTCATTGTGCTGGCATGTGATGGAATCTGGTATATGTCCTGATTCTTCATATTGCTTTATAAATATATCAGTGGAAAACTTTTGCCATATATTGGAGTTTTTGGGTACTATTCAATGATTAATTTTGTACTTTAAAGGATTTTGACTTAGTCTTTTTCCCCCTTTCCATTTTTGAGAAACCCAAGTTTTGAGTGCCTGGATGGAATAAGACACGCTCGATATGTGTGGTCTGCATTGATTAAACCAATAGATGGTCATGTGATTTTCTTCACTTCGGTTCAGGGACTGTATGTCAAGCCAGCAGCTAGTGGATTTCATTCACGACCAGCTGAAGTTGGTACGTTGTTTTTGCTCATATATATGTACACATGCATGCACATACATATATATTTGTCTGAGAGCGACATAATCTTGCATCTTCATTTCGGTTTACATGCAATACAGGAAACCAAGCTCTCTGCGGTGTGCGAGAGAGTTCTGGATAGATGTTTGGCCCCATCCACTGTCACTGGCGAGGGATGCGACAACATGACCATGATCTTAGTCCAGTTCAAGAAACCTATCCAGTCCTCAGTGCCTGCCGAGGAGCAGTCTCCACCTCCTCAGCCTACCGAAGCAGGGTCGAAACCAGAGAATAATGGATCCGGACCTGAGTAAATTCGAAACAGACCGGTGTCGATGCACGGGTTTTCGGTTGGGTAATCTCTTTTTAAAGGATTCCAATTTCTTGAAAATATAATGTTTATTTTTCTTCCTTCTCTCTCCCCCTTGTAAATTTTATTGTAGAATTGGAAAGGATTTCCACGAGATGGAAAAGCAGCATGTGACGTAGCGCAATCGAGTTGTCTTGACTATTTGCAACGCGAGTGGTTGGTAGACCTCAGACGAGGTTTTGCTGCCTTGCTAGTTGCTACTTTTCTGTTTTGACACTGGCGCTTCGATTATTGAGTGGCATATTACGGAAGTTGGTTTGCTAGGTTTGCCAAAATATGCTTTGCGTATTTAATACTTGAGTAGGTGTCATGTTTCGTACTCACTCGAGATGGTGCGTATGAAGCATATCTCGCTTTAAAGCGCAGATACAGATTGGCGTCCGGATATAATGTCTTAAAGCAAAAGGAAAACATTAAAAAGCACCTTCTTGAGCGATCTTTAAACTTCATTACTTAAAAAGTTCTGGTGAAGTAAATTTAGCTTCACTACTTAAAGTCCTGGTAGAGTAAAATTTAGTTTGCTGAAGTTTTGGTAGGGTAAAATTTAGTTTACTTTTCAAAGTTCGTTAAGACGTGTCGTTCTTTCATTTTTTCGAAGTGCCTTGAAAAATGTTATTTCCATCACTGAGATGAGGGAAGTCGCACGTCGGGCAGCTGAAAAGAATATTCTGGGGCTCAATGATTTGGGTTTCGTCTCCCGGCCAGTTAGCAGACAAGTTCGCGTTTCGAAATGAGTTCTTCCAACCCTTGTAATACATCATCAATCATAAAACGTGACGAAAATGCCGTTAATATTCAACATCATGTACACAGCACAATATACCCCTCGAGATTAAATTTGGAGAGCTCACGCTCGACCCCAATATAAGCTTTAGTTCAACTCAACTCAAATCGTATGCAAATCTAGTGCAACTCAAGCTACTCTCAAACACGAATAGGGAAATCACGATTCAAGTCTACGACGGTTGTAGATGTATAGGTACAATAAAATATACGGCTATAAACAACAAATTAGGCTCGTAGACAAGTTACTTTAGGAGCTGCCTATCTCAATGGAGCGAGTGCGTTCCCCTAAAGCTCGATCATTAGGAAAGGAAATGAAAACCAGTTCAGCACAAATGGAACTTAGCCTTTCAGAGCATAAGAAGCATTACAGAGCATCCAAATCACGAGACAAGATCCGCTAATCCTACCAATCAAGCGCACTCGATCGAAATTGGAAAACAAAGGTTTACAGGAACTAGGCCTCTAGAAAACAAAAGCAAGATTTTGAAGAGAATCTACATTATTATCAAGCAACATGGAGACAAGCTAACTTCAAGCAACCAAGCTCGAATTTAAAAGGGTATACTACTTTCACATGAGAATTTTAGAATCGCTATAACAAAAATCATAGTTCTGCTGACATACAAAATTGAAAACATAAGAATACATATGAATGATTTGAAGACGCCTTAAATCTGAGATCGGAACAGTCGCATTGTTTTTCATTCTTTGAAAGGAAGAAGCTAACCGGTGCACATACTCAACTGCATCGATCAGTCAATCTTCACCGACGAGTAAATGAGCCTAGTGAACCAGAAGCAAGCATAGAAGCCGATGGTTCCAGTCAGCACGAAAAATGCATAGGAAGCAATCAGCATGTAGCCGAAGTACAATGCCCCAGAAACTAGCTTCGTGATCTCGAGCTTTGTGAAGAAGTAAAACGTGGCATAGAGGAAAAGGTAGAAGGCCGAGGATCCAGCTGTGAGGTAAGATCTCCACCACCAAAGATAGTCCTCGCTGCACAACTGGAAATAGCAGAGCACAATCGTAATTTCAGCACAAGTGACGATCAAGATAATGAAGACCAGGAAGAGGAATCCGAAGATGTAGTAGAACTGGTTCAGCCAGATTGAAGTGAGGATGAAGAAGAGTTCGATGAAGACGGCTCCAAATGGAAGGATTCCACCAATCAAGATTGAGAAGGCCGGATTCATGTACCAAGCCTGCTCTGGGATCTGCCTGGGAATTTTATTTGTTTTGACTGGATCCTCAATTGCCGGCTTCCTGAATCCAATGTAAGCACCCACAAAAACAAGTGGGACTGAAATTCCAAACCATAAGAATACCAAAGCGAACATGGTACCAAACGGCACTGCCCCAGAAGACTTCTGGCCCCATATGAGTGCATTCAATACGAAGAAAATGGCAAAGACGATTGCAGGGAACACAATTGCAGTCCGCAGTGCTATTTTCTTCCACTCAGTTCCTTTGAACATTTTGTACAGACGAGAAGATGCGTATCCAGCAAAGAGGCCCATGAATACCCAAAGTAAGAGCATGGCTGTCATGAGACCACCCCGGTTTGAAGGGGAGAGGAACCCAAGGATGGCAAAGATCATCGTGACCAGAATCATGCCAAAAAACTGAACACCTGTTCCTACATAGATACACAGCAGATCTGAGTTGGAAGGGGGTCTGAAAACATCACCATGGACCAGCTTCCATCCAGTCTCTTCCTGGGCTTCTTCCTGAGTCTCAAGCTCATTGTACTTGGAAATATCGCGATAAAGTGTCCGCAGCATTATCATAGCCACCATTCCAGAGAGAAATAGGACAATCATAAGAGAATTAACAATTGAAAACCAGTGGATCTGGTCATCACTCATCAAAAGATAGGTATCCCACCGAGAAGCCCACTTCACATCACTCTCCTGAAAGATAAATGAAGGAGAGTGGAATTGATATAATGAGACATGAGTCAGGACATAGACAACTCTCATCTAGCAGATTTATTTGAAGGTAACTGAAAAAACAAATAATTACTATCAAGAAGTGCTTCAGCTAACGAAAGACTCTTCACAGGAAAGATACAGGTTTATATATGAGAAACTGAAGAAAATCATCAATACCGAAAATTCTTCAGCATATCAAAAAAAGGGTTATCATTAAAGCAAAGAAGCTCACCAGGAACTCCACATCATAGGTGAATATAATTTCCTTTTTCTCCTCAACCTCTTGAGGAGAATTTGAGTTAACTACTGTATGCTTCGAATGGGGATCGCATGTCGTTAGACGAGTATTTTCATTCCACGTCCCTTCATATTCGTGCTTAACACTATATTCATGAAATCATAACCAAACACGTCAGGTATTGCTAGAAGGGGAGGAAGAAATAGCAAATAATAACATTCGAAAGTAAGCAAAACCAACCTAAAGGGTTTGACCTCAAAACCCACAATTCTGGCCAAGTCGGTCTCTGCATCTCTGTGATACTTGACAGAAAATGACAAATGGTTGTGGATGAAATACTTCTCCTCTTTGCTCTGTGCATAAAAGTAAAAAACTTATCATGCTATGTTGAGAGAGAGAGAGAGAGAGAGAGAGAGAGAATTTTGTTCTGTTATGAGAGAACATACCCCAGCATAGTGGCCTTTAAGCCCAACATGAAAACCAAGTTGATATACAGGAGTGGCATCCTGCTCTGATCTCCGTAAGGGAACAACAACAGGAAGGTTGTCCAGAATCCTGTCATTAAGCACATCAAGAAAACCAAATTGAGCAATGTGCTCTAGAAAATAACAGAAGCTAGACTGGTCCAAAAGCATATACAACATGTTCCTTACATATTGACCCGATACTCATCAGCAATCTTTTCTTTCAAATCCTTCGTTTCCTTTGCATTAGGGACTACACGGCAGAGGATTTTGCACATCTTTGGGTCCCGCATCTTAAACTGCAGAAATCAATTAGGTAATTAGCAAAATACAAAATTCATTCTCAAGATAAAATCTTGCAGACACAAAAACTAACCTCATAAGGAGAGTTCTCAATACGGTCCCCACGTAGTACTTCACCAAGATTCTCTGCACTGTCCAATATCTTTTTGGGGCGGCAAAACGGAAGAGAATAAAAGGAATAAGGAAGCTGCGTCTTAATAGATGTCAATTTGTTCACTTTGACCTTCAGCGGATGTCCCTGCATTTCAGAACGCGATAAACAAAAAGTCAACATGGGATTATGTCCGAGTAAAACCCTCATATATCAGAATGCACATTAAAAAAGCATAAAATAACGCAGGCTCAGATATTTACAGCTCAAAAAAGGATACACAGCACACCAAGACAATCATGGCAAGTGGCAACACAAAGTTTCAACAAAACTTTAAATATTAAATATCATCACTGCTCATCTTTGATCAAATGACTTAGATCGGACATATAACGCACGCACGACAGAAAAATATTCAAACTACAAAAAGAAGAAAAAAATAGCATTGCCAAAACACGTTAATATCCCCCTAAAATGGCTTGATTGCTATACATTGGCCATGCATCCAAAATATATCACAACACAAAGAACCAAAGAGATAAGTTTCATGAATTAATTAATACCTACATCAAGTCTCCAACCAGCAATCATTGTGTTTTAAGAACAGAGTATTAGGTAAATAGATTCTGCAGTTCTTAACCCCTATGCCATTTATGTAAGCTTGCCATTCATTCTCTTTTCAACTTTGTTTCTTCTTTCTACAAAATCTAGCTTGATCGTGAGTCTTCCCATGGACAGCGCATGCAATGTTTCCAGCGGAATGAAATGAATCGAACTGCATCAGTTTTTTACACTAACTGCTATCATCATCTCGTGGCCAAACACCACATGTCATCGTAATTTGCTCAAAGTTCTATGGCTGAAATTTACAAATCTAAAGCTAAGTTGCCTACATCTCCAAATCTTGCTTCCTCACTTGCCAGATCTAAAAATACAGACCTACAATACGTATGGAAACATATAAGATATGGCTAACATAAAAGAAACGAAATGTATCACATTCTACAGCTTATTCACGCGATGTAAAAATTCAATTCCACAGCCATAACACTCGTGAGCACATATTTCTAACGCGAACCCAGCAACAATAGCTCCTAAAAAAGTCAAAATCTAGCTAATCAAATGAATATCTGATTCCTACTACATCACAAGTCCACCTCCCAACCTAAGGATTAGCCTGCACAGCTACAGGACGACACTCCGATTCCCCATCACACCGAGTTACTCTAGAGCTCAGCAGCAGTGACCTAAAAATCAGGAATTGGAGATTCTCCTGAAGTGAACAGGCACGGCCATTTCTACAGCCTAATCCTAGAGGCTCTCCATCGCTCAAGACACCAGCGCAACGTCATTTCACATTTCCCGCGAAGGCAGCAATCTCTCTCCTGCCGAATCCCTTCCATCGAGAGCGTCGGCAGCCGAAAGATAAAAGAGAATCAGGCAAATCGAATCGAGCACCGCTTCGCATTTCCACATGCAAAAAACAAACCATCGCGTCACCACTCCAAACGAAGAACCAAAAAAAAATCCCTAGCGCTCTCAGCACCACCGACACCGCCACATCAGCTCCCTTCCCGACCGCGAATCAAAAGCCAGATCCGAGCCGCGACGCGATCGCAGGCGCGGGCCGGAGTCGCGAATCGGCCAGATCCGACGGCCGAGGGCGCAGATCGAGCCGCTTCGCGGGGGGTCTCGAACAGTGACGAGCACATCTCTCGACACCGGACACGAACGCGCGCGCGCGCGCAGGCAAAGCTCTCGAATCCGCATGCATCCGGAAACCTAAGACGGCATCGCGTCCAGGGCGGAGGGACGGGACTGGAAGGAAGCGAGAGCGAGCAGATGCGAGAGGCGGAGGGGGGGAACTGACCTTCTCGAAGTCCTCGGGGGCGACGCCGGGGAGGTAGAAGGAGCGGACGCCATGGATCAGGAGGAAGGAGAGGAGGATCAGGGATCGGAGGGAGAGAGATCTCCTCAGCGGATCCATGGAGAGCGAGCGAGCGAGAGAGGAAGAGAGAGAGAGAAACAGTGAGATGTGAGAAGGAATGGGGAGGGGGGCAGGGAGACGAGATCTAAGGGAGTTTTATTGGCCTTCGGCGATTATAAGCGTCAAAAGTTTGTGTGGAATGCAAGCGAAAGAGAGGCCCCCAATGGTGAAATTTCTTCTTCTTTTTTTTTTTTTTATTTTTTTTTTCATTGAAATTACAATAATTTTTTTGATTATATGCTATAAATCAACCTGCCAAAAAAAAAAATTGACGAATTACAAAGGTACTCCGTTTTAACACGAGAGCTTATAGACTCTAATTAATCATACATCCATTACATTATACACAAGGGATGTCGATGGATCAATACGGTTATGGACATGAGGTGAAGTATTCTTAATTTTGCAGCTCATAGGAAAGTGGCGAGCATTGATTGGGGTTGAACCAAAGGGATTGGATTGGATTGGATTGGATCGGCCTATTTTAAGCAATTCCTTTAGGAGTCTATCCCATTTTTAATTCAAGGGTTTGGATTGAACCAATATAACTAACTCAGAGTTTAGTTGAGATTAATTTCATATATATAATCTAAATTTATATATGAAGTCAGCCTTAGAGAGTTTTTGTGAAGCCAAATTTTCATATCGTTGTGATGCAACCACGAGTTTAGATCGGCGTTGTTCATGCATTGACATTTTGTGCTCAGCCAACATAAAACCTAGAAGAGAGGAAACCAAAAAAAGAGAGAAAGAAAACATTGTCGGTTCCAAGAGGAGGTGAGTCAATTTCCGGTTCCATAATAAGGAAACCGACCCTACTAGATCTGGTTCAGATCTGATTCTTAATTTGAGGATGAAAATCGATCCATCTTAAAATTAATCACCCCAATCAATTATTATTAAGGGTTTGTCCAACAAAGATAGGAAGCGAGTGCACAGTTGCTTTCCTCATGTCATTGCCATTGGACGAAGCCTTTAATAAGGACTGTTGTTCAATCACATCGTGGAAAAGACAAGGTGAGGTGGAGGCCCACTTTGCCCTTGGTATAAAAAAATTGGGTTTAGATCCGCATACGAATTTTACTCGCTTTTTAAGTTATACGCATCGCAAGCAAAACGAGCGCATTCCAGATCTCGACGTTCCTACTCTGACACACCGTGGGCCGGCCACGGAAACTCAGAATTGTCTAATGCTAATTTCGATGGTCAAGATCGAATCTGAAAGACCCTTTTTATTTGGACGTAATCTGTTAAAGTGAATGAAAAGAATGTTACGTCATTTCCTACAAATTACCCATCAGATCCGTGGAATTTCAAATTTATATGCATTTGATTCGACTTCCTTAACAGACTTTAGGCTTCTTTGAAAAATGTTAAGAAATTTGGTAAATTTATCTTTGACTACTTTGGAGATCTATTTTGAGTTTTCAGTATTTCCGGAAAACAACTTTTAGGGTTAATGAACTCTCTTTCTTTCCAAAATTGCCCCCACTAAATTTTTTATATTCCAGTCTTGCCCTCACTTTTTATGTTGGTATGGTCCCAACTCAATCCAATTCCTATATGCTCTCTCACGAGTACCCAAAATCCACCATCACCGTCATTAATCTCCCCAAACCAATAGACCTTAGTTGCCAATATCAACAATCAACTCATCGGCTAAGAAGTACTGACACTCTTTGGAATCCTTTTCGTCGTGTCGGACATTTTGATACATGATCGATATTCTCCAACATTCAATCAACACGTGTCAGAAAATACGACACCTAATCAATTCTCCTACGCGAGTAGGGAATTTCAACATGTGAGTTCAAAGTTCCAACACGGGTTAATTTAAAAAAAAAAAATCAATAAATAAGAGCTCAAAATATAAATATGTCAAAAAAAATGGCAAAAGAAGAAAATTTTAGTATTCTCTTCTCTCCTAGCTCTTATTATCCCTGATATACAATTCATCTCTCGATTTATTTTTTTTGGCCAAGTTTTATGAATTATTGGAATTGAGTTAAAATTTGTCAAATTGAAACAATGAATGATATTAACAAATTGTGGATTAATATTTTTAGTATAAAATTCATTATAAACTCTTTTTTTTTTTTTTATACCCATGGAATCCCGTACAGCTAGGGTGCGGGATTCGAACTCCTCCGTCTTAGGTAGACATCCAGCTAGGCCACCGTAGGCGATGGTATTATAAACTCTTTTATTATTATTTATTTATTTGTGAATTTTAATAGAATTAATTCAATTAAAATAATTATTTATCATATATATATGTATACTCAATATACAATGAATTCTAACGCATCGAAATTTTTTTATTTTTTTAGGAAAAACGCGTCACATATCGTGAGTTAGTGTCGATACTACTTAGCTCAAGGATTTTCTTTTGATTTGGTCATGGCGACCAGCTCATGAATACTCAGAGCCCTCCTTGATCAACTTCCTTTCTAAGATTCCGATTTGATTCGGTCAATTGAATTTCGAGCTTGGTTTTGCGGCGAAGCTTGTGCTTTGTTAGTTCCATGGTTATACCCGGACTTCGACCTCTTCGGAACTTGGAGATCTACTAGGACACCAAAAAAGAAGCCCCCAACCCCCGCATGGGCTACGCCCTCACTGCCATCGCTACCACCGAGTCCCACGACCCTCGCCCGGTCCTCTTTGGCAAGCCACAGCCATCGAGGACGGTGCCACCTCCTCCACCTCCGGCATCAGTGAAACGGTCATACTGCTTTAGTGTATTACCCTCATTTTATTTAGTCTTGCTTGTGTCTCTGAGCCGTCGGAGACAAGGAACAGTAGTTCCCTTTTGCCTTTTCTTTTCCTTTCTAACTTCAGTTCTAACTTTGCGAAAAAACTACGCCAAAAGCCACTATTCAAACACCTTGAGCCACTAGAGGCTTGAGACAAGATATGGGCTCTCTTCGAGGTATAACTCTAAACCGGTGGTGTCCTACTTTGTCCCATCTTTTCTTTGCTGATGATGTTATTTTTTTCCTCGATGGTACATTAATGGAATGTTAGAATTTAGCCAATATTATTCACTAATATTGTCGAGCCACAGGTCAAGCCACAGGTCAGGAAGTTAACATAAACAAATCAGGAATTTTCTTTAACAAATCTTGTCCATACAGTCTTTAGGTAAATCTGGCTAGTGAACTACGTGTGCCAATATTGGACAAATCTGGTAAATACCTTGATCTTCCATCTGATTGGGGTAAGTCTAAAAGGGAGATGTTTTCATGGCTACTGGGAAAAGTTGAATCTAAGCTGCAGAGTTGGACAGAAAAACTACTCTCAAAGGGAGGTAAGGAAATCCTGCTTAAATCGGTTATCCAAGCAATACCACAATACGCCATGTCCATATTTAAGATTCCGCTATCTATTTGTAAGGCTATTGAGCAGCAAGTTGCAAGATTCTGGTGGAAACAGAGTGGTCGAACATCTGGGGTCCATTGGAAAAATTGGGATATTCTTAAAACTAGAAAGGACCACGGTGGAATGGGTTTCCGAGATCTTGTGGCATTTAATAACGCTCTCTTAGGAAAACAAGCTTGGCGACTAATTCATGAACCTCTTACATTATGGGGTCGACTTTTTAAAGGATTATATTTTCATACATCGGAGTTCATGAGGGCTCAAAAAGGAGTAAGACCATCTTGGGGGTGGAATAGTCTTTTAATTGGGCGGGACTCTATCTCAGCTAATGTTCAATGGTCTATTGGTAATGGCCAAAAGATTAATATTAGAGAGGACAAGTGGCTCTCTAGTGGTGTTATAGGAGGCCCTGCACCTAGAGGAGAAGCAATAAAGGTCGCAGATTTTATTCTACCAACTCAGGTTGCATGGAATGAATCCCTCCTTCGACAAAGTTTTGATCCCCAGATTGTAAGTGAAATTCTGTCTTTACCAATTAGACCTTCCTATCTTTTTGATTTGCTTATATGGAAAGGTCAGCTAAATGGTAACTATACGGTTAAGAGTGCCTACAATTACATCAAAGATCATACATCCAGTGCTATCTCTGAGATGCCTTCTTCATCCTACCAACCACCTAGGAAGTTATGGTCATCTATTTGGCATTTACAAAGCCCCCCGAAGGTTCGCATTTTCATGTGGTCTCTTTGTCAAAACGCCCTGCCTACAAAAGATAATCTTTTCCACCGGCATATCATCCCCGACCCCATCTGTCCTATGTGCACAACTCAACTCCCCGAAACAGCAGAACACATTTTCCTTTACTGCCCTACAACCAAGTCTATTTGGTCACATCCACAGGTAAACCTTGCAACAATAATGTCTACAGCTACTCGAATTGATAAATGTATTGTAAACTTACTAGAGAACAGTTCTGACGTACCTGGACTGGAGATGGTGGCGTCTATTCTCTGGCATCTATGGAAGAGTCGGAATGATTTTATTTTCCGTCAACGAAGTCTATCAGTCGAACAGGTGGTGCAATTAGCTCTTGCCGACGCTCGATCATCTTCTCTCTGCCATCAGTCAGCCACGTCTCGAAGAAGGATACTTCCCGATTCTGATCACCAGTGGCATCCCCCAGACCTAGGTGTTCTTAAGATTAACATTGATGGCGCCTACCCTACCTCCACACAGGAAGGCGCGATTGCATGTGTATGTCGAGACTCTGCGGGACGCCTTATTACTGGATTTACAGCAACAATCAACGCCTCCTCTGCCCTACAATCAGAGATTCAAGCGCTAGTGCATACCTTGAATTTTCTGCTGCAGAAAGGACTGGAAAAACATCATTTGCTACTGGAATCAGATTGCTCGGTGTTGGTGGACGTTGTGCGCAACCCCCTTTCGTCTCCATGGCAGCATCGCTCTTTGATCGCTAAAGCTAGGGCACTTTTGCCCTCTTTTCCTTTTCTTCACATTCGGCACTGTAGACGGGTTGCAAACTTCATAGCCGATTGGGTTGCTAAGTCCCATGGGCTTTCTATGCTTCCCAACAATTGGCCCGTTTTTCCCCCTTCCCAGCTTTTACATCTTTTGTATGCCGAAGCTATAACTAGCGGTTGTATTTATACCACTTAATCTATAATACCGTTGTTTTTGACAAAAAAAAAAAAAAAAACACCTTGAGCCATAAAAATCTTCGAGGAAATGCACAACTCGACGGAACGCAGCCTTAGATTATTCTATTGAATTGCGATTGACTTGATGGATTGCAAAAAGCTGCAAAATTGAAGAACTTTTTGCAAAATTGAAGAAGAAACCCATTGAAAGGGGTTCGAAAAGATAATGTTAATTGAATGATGAAGCGTCAGTTATAATATATTAGACACCTATTTATAGGAAGGCCATCATTTAAAAAATAATCAAATAATTAAAATCAAGAAAAATATATTGATAAAGGGAAAATTTTCAAAATACTACTAGAAAATTTGTAAAATACATCCGAAATCTAAAATCTTTTTTTTTTATTTTTTATAAAAGGTAAGAATAAGAAATCTGAAATATTTGACATCTTAGGGTGCGTATGGAAACACTGCTTTCTTTTTTTGTTCCCTTTAACGAAATAAAAAAAAAAGTGTTTCATTCCTAAAAATAGTTTTTGAACAAAAGAACGCATTTGGTAAGTGTAAAAAACTATTCTTGGAATAAAAAAGAACAAAAACACGTTTGGTAACTGCAGATCAATTTCGTTCCTAGAATAGAAAAAGAACGAAAACACGTTTGGTAAACGAAAAAAAAAATTTCTGTTTTAATTTTTTTTAAAAAAACCTTTTCTTTAATAAAGTTTAAACTTGATATTGAATTATCATTCTTATGAAATGCTCATTAATTTTATTTTGTTCATGGTTAGTGAAGACAAACATTTTGAACATGATCATATGGCATGTTTCGTAGAAAATTTTGTAATTAAAGTTTGTATCAAATTTTTACAAGTACTTTTTTATTTTTTAGTTTTAAAGCATATAAACTTGATATTGATTTGTCATTCTCATTAAATGCTTATCAATTTAATTTTGAAAAATGGTGAGTGAAGAAAAATATTTTCAACATGGTCATATGTGCGCCCTTAAACGAAAATTTCATACATCTCAACATGAACCCTTCCATACATGACATCACAATAATGAAGTAATATAGTTCATTGTTCAACTGCATCACAGTAAATACGTAAAAGCAATATTACAAAAGTCAATAAATCTCATACATATTGTGATCCCTTGCCATTTTATTTGCAATTCTTATCCTAAGCCTGTTCATCCCAGATGACTGCTCATCCGATGTATCATCTGCAACTTCCCCTCCTGTAGGTCCAAATTGATACTCCGGATCTCCATACATGGAAAAATTTATGTCCATTCTATCTTGATCACGAATGTAATTATGAATAGCACAACATGCAATTACAACAAGTGCTTGCTTCCGAATTGTAAATGGAGGCATATGTCTCAAAATGGTGAAGCGATTCTTTAATGCCCAAAATGACCTATCAATTACATTTCTTAGTGAAGAGTGCTTATAGTTGAATAACTCTTTTGCTGTTCTTGGCCGTCTCCCACTCCCTCTATATTCGCTGAGATGATACCGTTCCCTTATAAAATGAATTAAAAATCCCGGAAGTGCTGCATAACCGGAATCTGCCACGTAGTATTTCCCTACAACATGATATATATAAATTTGTTATGATATTAAACCATAATATAATCACAAATGTCAATATAAACAAAGTAAATACCGGGTGGTGGTCGGGGAAATTGCAATTGAGGAGTTTCGAGTGCTGCCGAAAGCACTCGACAATCATTAGCAGATCCTTCCCATCCAGCATACACGAAAGTAAATTTCATATCAAATGAGCAAACACATAACACGTTCTATGTGGTAGTCCCTCTCCTGCCTCTAAATCGAACCTGCTGAGACACAGGGATAATAGCATTTATATGGGTGCCATCCAGAGCACCTACGCAGTCCTGTCAATTTATTACCAATCTAAGATTATAAAAGATTATGAACTACATATATTTGATGGTATAAAGTTGATATATAAATCATACCTTGAAGTAGCGCTTATGACTAGGATCCATAAGAATTTCTTGAGGGATGACATCAAAGGACGGTGGTTTGATTATCTCTTTTGAAAGTTTGATAATTGCTTTCAACACTTTGTTAAAATACTTCCTGATCGTTTCTCCAGAATGTTGAAATCTCTCACATAAATTTCTATTTGAGCTACCATGACAAACCATAGATAAGAATATCCCAATTTATTCGTCTATTCTAATATATTGACTATCTTTTAACCAACCTCTCACTCTCATCAAATCACATAAATTCAGAAAAACATGCATCTCCATCCTGAAGGCTTCACATATCCTATCTGAATGTCCAGTAATAATCTCCCTTATCCATTCGGATCCTAATAATTTGCTGTCCCTAATTGGTTCTATTGTATGCACGGACGCATCAATGGCAACCGTGCACAACCACGCTAGTAATACGACTAGATCATCCTCATCCAAGAATTGTTGAACTTGTTCTACCTCTTCACTACATATACTATCTGATCCCTCTTCCATAGTACCTATACCATCACAAAAATATAAAAATATCAATAAGATAAGTCATGGTCTCAATAGAAGATGCCATTACATATAAGTACGAAGAGTCTCAACACTTAAAACGACATATTAATAGATAACATAAGTTATACAATCTCTACGTTACCCCACTCAATTCATAAATCTACTAAAGATGATAAAGAAGTCCAATTCTCCTTTCAGGTGTAGATTTAATGAAAGCCACCCTCCATGAGGCACTATCGCATGCTCGATCCACTACTTTATTGTAAAGATCTTGGTCTATCTCAGGCAAAGTAAGCAGAATATCCATCACAGCAGCGATGGAGAAATGATCCTCAGGTGATGGCATAACCCCAGAGGTCGCAGAGCCACTACCAGATTGACTGGACTTAACTTTCAAAAAGTCTTGGATATCTTTGCAAGTGTCATCAATACTGTTTTGGGTACTTCTCCTTCTCCTCTTAGTAGTTGGAGTCCTATCCAATTTGTGCTTTCCACGAGTTGAAGTTCCAGCATCTTCTGGTGTAAAGACTCTCTCATCAGTGTGGTGATCACCGAAGTCATCTGTATGGCCACCACCAACATCACCATAGGCATTGCCACCACTGTTGTCACCATATGCATTGTAACCACTGTTGTCACCACCTACATTGGCATCACCAGTGTCATCTTCCTCCGACACCGTCACATCTTGAGCATTTGCAATGCTATATTCCCCAGTAGCATATGTACCACCAAATACAATACATAGCTCGGGATATTGGAGAAATTCATCCTTCTTGAATTTTGCTCACTCTACATTCTCCTACAATTTTGACAATAATGACATTTGAGGTATATAATCATACATTTTAAAATTAATATACATAATGACATCAAAATGACCAATAAGTTAAAAAAAAAAATATACCTTGATGTGAGCTTCCCATATGCTTGGATCGTCGACAGCAACTCTTTTATTGACATTATCCCAACCGAATCCAGACTGAGACATAAGTTTTTGAAAACTATTATACTGTTTTCTCAGTTTGTTTAGCTTGTTCCTCATCTGAACCATGCTATATTGGCATCCTGTTTGTCTAACAAATTCAGTCTGTATATTCCTCCACCCCGCTTTGTTGAAAGTACAAGTGGTCCGATTTCCCTTTTTGACCTCATCCACTAACAAACCAATAAATATGTTGGTTACAGACTCGGTCCACTTCGCATTGCATGTTTGTCTCTCAGATGCCATTTAATCTTTGATCGGTTGAGCAACATATGAGTTATGAGTTAAATCAATAACATAATACTATATATGCCAAACACAAAATCATTCTCAAGAGATGCAAGCCAAGAAGACTATATAATGACAAAAATGAAAATTGTTGAACTAACTTGTGTAAAACAGATCATAAGTTGCATTTTCAGCTACAAGAAGTACATAGTAATGCTACATATAGAATGCAACCATGAAATTCAGCCAACACAAGGCAGCATTACCCTTGGTTATTACCTTCTTACGATGCCGCACAACCACGCTGCGCCCCGACTTCGGCTGGTTCTCCCCCTTGGTGGTGAAATCGCCGTTGAACACCCTCGCCACGTGCTTCACCAGCCTGTCAATTCCACATCACCATGAGCAACAAAACAACAATCGAAGGAATCCCCAATCCAATCGATGAACCGAAATCCCCCTTCCAAAATCGAATCAAGCAACAACACAACATCACTCGAACCCCTGCGGAATCGAAGGATCCACCCGTTGAATGGATCAATCGACGTCGGTCCATGCTCCTCGAGCGAGCGAGCAGCTCGAGCAAATTCGGAGCCGCTACTCGAGCCGGCTCGCTCGAGCTTCGGCTGGCTGAGCCGCCGCCGAGCAAGAATCGCTTGCTCGAGCACTCGAGCAACTCGCCCCGGAGCCGCTTTGCTCGAGCGGCTTGCTCGAGATGCTTTGCTCGAGCCGCAGGCTCGAGCGAGCATTCTTGCTCCGAGCCGCAGCTCTAGCGGCTCGCTCGAGCCGCCGCTCGAGCCGGGCAGAGCCGCTTGCTCGAGCGGCTCGAGCGAGCAAACTGTCCCCAGATCTGCGCCGCGGATCTAGGCGAGCAACGCTCGCTTGAGGCTCGAGCGAGCGGCCGTCCCAGATGCCCCACGGATCCGGGCGAGCAACGCCGCTTGAGGCTCGAGCGAGCCGTCCCGGATCTGCCGTCGGCGGCCTCAAGCGAGCGTCCCGGATCCGCCTCGCCGAAGCCCATCGTCGACCGAAGAAGGAGGAGCACCAGAAACATACCTGGATTGGGAAGCTTCAGCTGGTGAGTCGCCGGAGTGAGGAGTCGCCGGAGAGTCAGCCGAGTGGGAGCCGCCGAAGAGAAGGGAGAGACGCCGAAAAAGGGAGAGCACGAACGAACGAAGCTTCAGCCGAGAGCACGCACGAACAAGAAGCTTCAGCTGGTGTGTTCCAGTTTTGTTTTTTTTTCTTTTCATTTTTTGTTCTTTTTTGGCTTTGAAGAAGTGTTTTCTTTTCTCCGTAAAAACAACTTTTTGTGTTTTTTTTTTTTTGCTCCAATTTTGTTCCTCGAACAAAAACAAAAAAAAAAAAAAACGCAACCAAACGCAAGCGTTTATGTTTTTTTTTTTTTTGTTCCCTAAAAAAAAAAAGTACATGAAGTGTTCCAAACGTTTTTGGAACGTTTTCATGCACGCCCTTAGAAATCAATAAAAACGCATCTTAAATCTTTGACATGTCAAAAATCAAGAAAAACGAGTGAAGTTGAGATTAAATATTGTAACCCATTTGTCCATTTATAACTTTGAAGATCCTGTAATCTTCTTTTCCACGTCTTTGACACGTGGAATCACTTGCTCGAAGATTTTCATAAACGCATCCAAAATCTTCGATGTCTCATAAATAAATGGAAACGCATGAATTTAAAATCAAATATTGTATCCCATTTATAACTTTCAAGGTCATGCAATCTTTTTTTATTTGTGGAATCACCGGCTTTTTTTACACTTGAACATTTCCATATAAGTATTTGGCCATTGTTCTACATGATGTACCCACAAAAAAATTAACAAGCTAAGGGCGTGCATGTTTATGTTCTTTTTCTTGTTTATGAACAAAAAATTTATTTTTTTGTTCCCAACAAAAAAAAAAGAACAGAAATGTATTTGTTTGCATTTTTGAAACTCGCCCAACTAAGGCGAGGCCGAGGTCGCCCAGCCACCAGCGAAGCCAAGCCTCGCCGGATCTAGGGGCGAGGCTGCCGGCCCCCGTCGGCCGATCGCCGGCCTCGGCATGGCCAGCGATCGGCCAAAAGAAGAAAAAAATGAAAAAAAGAAAGGAAAAAATGAAAAATAAAATAAAAATATTAAAAAATTAAAAGAAACAAAAAAAAAAAATATAAATTTACCAAACGTGTTTCTATTTATTTTTTATTCCCTAACAAGTTTACCAAACGCGTATTTCGGTCAAAAATTATTTATCGGAACAGAAATAGTTTTTTCTATTTCTGTTCAGTGAAACACTTTTTGAACAGAAATACAAACAAACGCGCCCTAACTTACCCGGCCCTAACCGAGCCTACATAAAAATGCGAGCAAGCATAGCGCACTTTAGACCGTTGTATCTTCCCCCTTCTCTTCTTCTTCACCTTGTTCCACGACACCACCTGTCCAATCTTGGCCCTTGCCTTGAGAACGTACAGAAAAAGCTCACCCACCGCCAAACAGCCCGTTTCCATGCCAGCTTCCCTCTCTCTCTCTCTCTCCCCAACGGCTAGCTTTGCTTCTCATCTCTCCACACTATATATATCCCCCCATACGCACAGTAAACTCGCAAGAAAACCCAACACCCCATGGCCTTCAAGCTTCCCACCATCAACCGGCATCTTCTCCCTCTCTCTCTCTCTGCAATGGCTGCTTCTGCAACCTCTCTTCCATCTCCTCTCCCCCTGACCCTTCTCCTCCTGCTCCTGGGCAGCATCTCCTCCTCGTCGCGAGCCGCCGAGATCGGAACAGTCACATTGTTTTCATTCTTTGAAGGGAAGAAGCTAACCGGTGCACATACTCAATTGCATCGATCAGTTAATCTTCACTGACGAGTAAATGAGCCTAGTGAACCAGAAGCAAGCATAGAAGCCAATGGTTCCGGTCAGCACAAAAAATGCATAGGAAACAATCAGCATGTAGCCGAAGTACAATGCCCCAGAAACTAGCTTTGTGATCTCGAGCTTTGTGAAGAAGTAAAACGTGGCATAGAGGAAAAGGTACAAGGCCGAGGATCCAGCTGTGAGGTAAGATCTCCACCACCAAAGATAGTCCTCGCGGCACAACTGGAAATAGCAGAGCACAATCGTAATTTCAGCACAAGTGACGATCAAGATAATGAAGACCAGGAAGAGGAAACCGAAGACGTTGTAGAACTGGTTCAGCCAGATTGAAGTGAGGATGAAGAAGAGTTCGATGAAGACGGCTCCAAATGGAAGGATTCCACCAATCAAGATTGAGAAGGCCGGATTCATGTACCAAGCCTGCTCTGGGATCTGCCTGGGAATTTTATTTGTTTTGACTGGATCCTCAATCGCCGGCTTCTTGAATCCAATGTAGGCACCCACAAAAACAAATGGGACTGAAATTCCAAACCACAAGAATACCAAAGCGAACATGGTACCAAACGGCACTGCCCCAGAAGACTTCTGGCCCCATAAGAGCGCATTCAAGACAAAGAAAATGGCAAAGACGATTGCAGGGAACACAATTGCAGTCCGCACTGCTATTTTCTTCCACTCAGTCCCTTTGAACATTTTGTACAAACGAGAAGATGCGTATCCAGCAAAGAGGCCCATGAACACCCAAAGTAAGAGCATGGCTGTCATGAGACCACCCTGGTTTGAAGGGGAGAGGAACCCAAGGATGGCAAAGATCATTGTTACCAGAACCATGCAAAAAAACTGAACACCTGTTCCTACATAGATACACAGCAGATCTGAGTTGGAAGGGGGTCTGAAAACATCACCATGGACCAGCTTCCATCCAGTCTCTTCCTGGGCTTCTTCCTGAGTCTCAAGCTCGTTGTACTTGGAAATATCGCGATAAAGTGGCCGCAGCATTATCATAGCCACCATTCCAGAGAGAAATAGGACAATCATCAGAGAATTAACAATTGAAAACCAGTGAATCTGGTCATCACTCATCAAAAGATAGGTATCCCACCGAGAAGCCCACTTTACATCGCTCTCCTGCAAGATAAATGAAGGAGAGAGGAATTGATATAATGAGACATATAATGAGACATGAGTCAGGAAATAGACAACTCTCGTCTGGCAGATTTATTTGAAGGTAACTGAAAAAACAAATAATTACTATCAAAAAGTGCTTCAGCTAATGAAAGACTATTCACAGGAAAGATACAGGTTAATATATGAGAAACTGAAGAAAATCATCAATACCGAAAGTTCTTCAGCATATCAAAAAAAGGGTTATCATTAAAGCAAAGAAGCTCACCAGGAACTCCACATCATAGGTGAATATAATTTCCTTTTTCTCCTCAACCTCTTGAGGAGAATTTGCGTTAACTACTGTGTGCCTCGCATGGGGATCGCATGTCGTTAGACGAGTATTTTCATTCCACGTCCCTTCATATTCATGCTTAACACTATATTTACAAAATCATAACCAAACACGTCAGGTATTGCTAGAAGGGGAGGAAGACATAGCAAATAATAACATTCGAAAGCAAGCAAAACCAACCTAAAGGGTTTGACCTCAAAACCAACAATTCTGGCCAAGTCGGTCTCTGCATCTCTGTGAAACTTGACAGCAAATGCCAAATGGTTGTAAATGAAATACTTCTCTTTGCTCTGTGCATAAAAAGTGAAAAACTTATCATGCCATGTTGAGAGAGAGAGAGAGAGAGAGAGAGAGAGAATTTTGTTCTGTTATGACAGAACATACCCCAGCATATTGGCTTTTAAGCCCAACATGAAAACCGAGTTGATATACAGGAGTGGGGTGCTGCTCTGATCTCCATAAGGGAACAACAACGGGAAGGTTGTCAAGAATCCTGTCATTAAGCACATCAAGAAAACTAAATTGAGCAATGTGCTCTAGAAAATAACAGAAGCTAGACTGGTCCAAAAGCATGTTCAGCATGTTCCTTACATATTGACCAGATAATAATCAGCAATCTTTTCTTTCAAATCCTTTGTTTGCTTTGCATCGGGGACTATACGGCAGAGAATTTTGCACATCTTTGGGTCCCGCATCTCAAACTGCAGAAATTGTTTAGGTAATTAGCAAAACACAAAATTCATTCTCAAGATAAAAGGTTGCAGACATGAAAACTAACCTCATAAAGAGAGTTCTCAATACGGTCTCCACGTAGTACTTCACCAAGATTCTCTGCACTGTCCAGTATCTTTTTGGGGTGGCAAAATGGTAGGGAATAAAAGGAATAAGGAAGCTGCGTCTTAATAGATGTCAATTTGTTCACTTTGACCTTCAGCAGATGTCCCTCCAATTTAGAAAGCGATAAACAAAAAGTCAACATGGGATTATGTCCGAGTAAAACCCTCATATATCAGAATGCAAATTAAAAAAGCACAAAATAACACAGGCTCAGATATTTATAGCTCGAAAAAGGATACACAGCACACCAAGACAATCATGGCAAGTGGCAACAGACAGTTTCAACAAACTTTAAATATTAAATATCATCACCGCTCATCTTTGATCAAAAGACTTAGATCGGAATATAATGCAGTACAACAAAAAAAAATATTCAGATTACAAAAAGAAGAAAAAAATAGCACTGCCAAAACACGTTAAATACAATGAAGGAGAGCTCGGCAATGAAAATATCCCCCTAAAATGGCTTGATTACTATACATTGGCCATGCATCCAAAATATATCACAACACAAAGAACCAAAGAGATAAGTTTCATGAATTAATTAATACCTGCATCAAGTCTCCAACCAGCAATCATTGTGTTTTAAGAACAGAGTATTAGGTAAATAGATTCTGCAGTTCTTAACCCCTATGCCATTTATGTAAGCTTGCCATTCATTCTCTTTTCAACTTTGTTTCTTCTTTCTACAAAATCTAGCTTGATCGTGAGTCTTCCCATGGGCAGTGCATGCAATGTATTTCTCAAGCCTTTCAGCAGAATGAAATGAATCAAACTACATCAGTTTTTTACACTAACTGCTATCATCATCTTGTGGCCAAACACCACATGTCATCGTAATTTCCTCAAAGTTCTATGGCTGAAATTTACATAACTAAAGCCAAGTTGCCTACATCTCCAAATCTTTCTTTCCTCACTTGCCAGATCTAAAAATACAGACTTACAATACGTATGGAAACATATAAGATATGGCTAACATAAAAGAAACGAAATGTATCACATTCTACAGCTAATTTGCACGATGTATAAAGTCAATTCCACAGCCATAACACTCGTGAGAACATATCTCTAACGCAAACCCAGCAACAATAGCTCCTAAAAAGCTAAAATCTAGCTAATCAAATGAATATCTGATTCCAACTAAGTCTGCACAGCTACAAGACGACACTCCTAACCACCCCCCAAAAAAATAAATAAATAAATAAAAACACCAAGTAAGTCCAGAGCTCAGCAGTAGTGACCTAAAAATCAGGAATTGGAAATTCTCCTGAAGCGAACAGCCATTTCCACATCTTAATCCTGGAGGCTCTGTATCGCTCAAGACACCTGCGCGACGTCATTTCAGATTTCCCTCGAAGGCAGCAATCTCTCTACTGCCGAATCCCTTCCATAGAGAGCGTCGGCAGCCGAATCGAGAGTGTCGGCAGCCGAAAAAGAAGAATCAGGAAAATCGAATCGAGCACCGCTTCGCATTTCCACACGCAAATGACAAACCATCGCGTCACCACTCCACACGGAGAACCAAAAAAATCCCCGGCGCTCTCAGCACCACCACCTCAGCTCCCCTGCCGACCGCGAATCAAAAGCCAGATCCGAACCGCGACGCGATCGCAGGCGCGGGCCGAAGTCGCGAATCGACACCAGACACGCACGCCCCCCGGGGGGGGGGGGTCTCGCACAGTGACGACCGCATCTCTCCACACCAGACACGCACGCACACCACTCGCGAATCGACGTGCATCCGAAAACCTAAAATCACATCGCATCCAGGGCGGACGGGACTAGGAGGGGAGGGAGCGAGAGCGAGCAGATGCGAGAGGCGGAGGAGGGGGGGGGGAACTGACCTTCTCGAAGTCCTCGGGGGCGACGCCGGGGAGGTAGAAGGAGCGGGCGCCATGGATCAGGAGGAAGAAGAGGAGGAGGATCAGGGATCGGAGGGAGAGAGATCTCCTCAGCGGATCCATGGAGAGCGCGAGCGAGAGAAAGACAGAGCGAGAGGAAGAGACAGGAACAGTGAGATTGGAGAAGGAATGGGAAGGGGGAGGGGGACGAGGGCCGTTTGGTTCAGTTTTCCCAACGGCTTTGGTCCCAAACCGTTGGAGAATATATTTTTGTATTTGGGGGTCATTTTTTTAAAACTCATTGGGCAAATATCACCATTCTCAATACTAAAAGCTCAATGCACTAATGCAGCTCTTGAGGTGCTTTTTGAGCATTCGGCATTTCCAAAAATGCAAGTTCCACTGTTAAGATCTAGAGGAGTTTTTATTGGCGTTTGGCGATTATAAGCGTCAAGAGTTTGTGTGGAATGCAAGCAAAAGGGAGGCCCCAAATGGTGAAATTTCTTCTTCTTTTTCCTCTTACTTCTTTTTTTTTTCATTGAAATTACAATAATTATTTGATTATATGGTATAAATTGACCCACGAAAAAAAAAATGACAAATTACAAAAGTATTCCATTTTAACACGAGAGCTTACAGACTCTGGTTGATCTAGGCAAATCCTGGAAGGCTTGTAACATTAACTAAATATATACATCCATCACATAATACACAAGGGATGCCGATGGATCAACATGGTAATGGACATGAGGTGAACCATTCTTAATTTTGCAACTCATAGGAAAGTGGTGAGCATTGATTCGGGTTGAACCAAAGGGATCGGATCGAATCGGCCTATTTTAAGTAGTTCTTTTAGGAGTCAATCCCATTCCTAATTTAAGGATCCGGATTGAACTGATAGAACTAACTCAGAGTTTAGTTGAGATTAATTTCATATATATAATCTAAATTTATATTTGAGGTTAGCCTTAGAGAGTTTTTGTGAAGCCAAATTTTCATATCCTTGTGATGCAACCACAAGTTTAGATGTGTGTTGTTCGTCCATTATCATTTTGTATTCAGACAACATAAAACGAAAAAGAGAGGAGACCAAAAAAAGAAAGAAAGAAAACATTGTCGATTCCAAGGGGATGTGAGTTAATTTCCAGTTCCGTAATAAGGGAATCGACCCTGCTAGATCCAGTTCTTAATTTTAGGATGAAATTCGATCCATCTTAAAATTAATCACCCCAATCAATTATTAGTAAGGGTGTCCAACAAAGATAGGAAGCGAGTGCACAGTTGCTTTCCTCATGTCATTGCCATTGGACGAAGCCTTTAATAAGGACTGTTGTTCAATCACATCGTGGAAAAGACAAGGTGAGGTGGAGGCCCACTTTGCCCTTGGTATAAAAAAATTGGGTTTAGATCCGCATACGAATTTTACTCGCTTTTTAAGTTATACGCATCGCAAGCAAAACGAGCGCATTCCAGATCTCGACGTTCCTACTCTGACACACCGTGGGCCGGCCACGGAAACTCAGAATTGTCTAATGCTAATTTCGATGGTCAAGATCGAATCTGAAAGACCCTTTTTTTTTTTGGACGTAATCTGTTAAAGTGAATGAAAAGAATGTTACGTCATTTCCTACAAATTACCCATCAGATCCGTGGAATTTCAAATTTATATGCATTTGATTCGACTTCCTTAACAGACTTTAGGCTTCTTTGAAAAATGTTAAGAAATTTGGTAAATTTAATTTCAGACCACTTTGGAGATCTATTTTGAATTTTCAGTATTTTGGGAAAGCAACTTTTAAGGTTAATGAACTCTTTTTCTTTCCAAAATTGCCCCCATCAATTTTTATTTATATTCCAGTCTTGCCCTCGCTTTTTCTGGTGGTACGGTCCCAACTTGGCCCAATTCCTATACCCTCTCTCGCAAGTACCCAGAGCCCACTATCACCATCATTATTCTCCCCAAATCAATAGACCTTATTTGCCAATATCAACAATCAACTCATCGACTAGGAAGCAATGACACTCTTTGGGATCCTTCTCGTTATGTTAGACACTTCGATACATTGTCGATATTCTCCAACATTTGATCAATATGTGTCGAAAAATTCGACACCTAATCAATTTTCCTTCACGAGTTTGGAGTTTTGGCATATGAGTTCAAAGTTCCAACACAAGGTTAATTTTTAAAAAAATTCATTAAATAATAGCTCAAAATATAAATATGTAAAAAATAATAAATGATAAATGACAAAAAAAGAAAAATCTAGTATCCTCTTATTTCCTGACTCTCACTTCTCCTGATGCAAAATTCATCTCTCAAATTTGTTTTTTTATTTTATTTCGACACGCTTTGATACGCGAGTCTAGAATCTGGATTGTTTTTTCTCAAAGTTTTATGGATTATTAGAATTGAGTAAAATTTGTCAAATTAAAATAATGAATGATATTAATATATTGTGGATTAATATTTTTAGTATAAAATTCATTATAAACTCTTTTATTATTATTTATTTGTTTGTAAATTCTAATCAAATTAATTTAATTAAAATATTTATTTATCATGTATGTATAAAAATATATATTTAATATTTAATATACAATGTGTTCCAACGTATCGAAATTCTTTATTTTTTTAAAAAACGATATGTGATGTGTCGCGAGTCGGTGTCGATACTACTTAGCTCAAGGATTTTCCCTTGATTTAGCCATGGCGACTAGCTCATGAATACCCAGAACCCTCCTTGATCTACTTCCTTTCTAAGATTCCGATTTGATTCAGTCAATTGAATGTCGAGCTTGATTTTGCGGAGAAACTTGTGCTTTGTAGTTCCATGGTTATACCCGGGATTCGACCTTTTCAGAACATGGAGATCTACTAGGACACCAAAAAGGATGCCCCCAACCCTCGCATGGGCCACGCCCTCTCTGCCATCGCCGCCACCGAGTCCCACGACCCTCGCCCGATCCTCTTTGGCGACACCATAGCCATCGAGGGCGGCACCGCCTCCTCCACCTCCGGCATCAGTGAATGGTCATATTGCTTCAGTGTGTTATCATGATTTTATTTAGTCTTGTGACCCCAAGCCCTCGGAGACGAGGAACAGTAGTTCCCTTTGCCTTTTCTTTTTCTTTCTAACTTCAGATCTAACTTTACGAAAAAAACTACACCAAAAGCCACCAATCAAACGCCTTGAGCCAAAAAAAAAAAAAAAAAAAAAAAAAAAAAAAACTTCGAGGAAATGCACCGCTCGACCGAACGCAACCTCAAATTATTCTATCGAATTGCGATTGACTTGATCATTTGCAAAAAGCTGCAAAATTAGAAGAAGAAACCCTTTGAAAGGGGTTCCAAAAGATAATGTTAATTGAATGATGAAGTGCCAATTATAATAACTTAAGCACCTATAAATAGGGAGGTCACCATTTAGGAGATAATCAAATAATTAAAATCAAATGATAGAATCAAGAAAAATATATTAATAAAGGGGAAAGTTTTCAAAATATTACTAAAAAATCTATAAAATACATCCGAAATTTTCGATGTCTCATAAATCAACAAAAACGCGTCCTAAATCTTTGACGTCTTAGAAATCAAGGAAAGCATGTGAATTTGAGATCAAATATAGTAATCCATTTGTAACTTTGAAGATCCGACAATCTTCTTTGATATGTGAGATTTGATTTGTGGAATGAGCCGCTCAAAAATTTCCATAAACACATCCAAAATCTTCGATGTCTCATGAATGAAGGAAACGCATGAGTTTGAAATCAAAATATTGTGCAATTTCAAAGATCCTGCAATATTTTTTGATTTGTGGGATCACCAGTCCTGTTGACGCTTGAAAATTTCCTTGTAAGTATTTGCCCAATATTCTACGTCATGTACCCACTAAAAAATTAACAAACTAACTTACCGGACCGGACCCGACCCGACCCGACATAAAAATGCGAGCAAGCATCAGCTCATTTTAGACCGTTGAATCTTCCCCTCTCTCTTCTTCTTCACCCTGCCTGTTCCACGGCACCACCTGTCCAATCTTGTCCCTTTGCCTCGGGACCGTACAGAAAAGCTCCCCCACCGCCAATCAGCCCGTTTCCATGCCAGCTTCTCTCTCTCTCTCTCTCCCCAACGGCTAGCTCTGCTTCTCATCTCTCCACGCTATATATATCCCCCCATACCCATACTCAACTCTCAATCTACACCCCATTGCTTTAAACCTTCCCACCATCAACCAGCATCTTCTTTCTCTCTCTCTCTCTCTGCAATGGCTGCTTCTGCAATCTCTCTTCCGTCTCCTCTCTCCCTGACCCTTCTCCTCCTGCTCCTGGGCAGCATCTCCTCCCTGTCGCGAGCCGCCGAGGTCCTCGTGGGAGGAGCCGCCAACGGCGGCGCCTGGAAGATCCCCTCCTCGCAGACGGCCGACGCTCTCAACTCCTGGGCCGAGAGCGCCCGCTTCCGCATCGGCGACGCCCTCGTCTTCAAGTACGACCCCGCCCAGGACTCCGTCCTCCAGGTCACCAGGGCCGGCTACCTGGCCTGCAACGTCTCCGGCCCCGTCGCCCAGTACGTCAACAAGGGCGGCGAGGCCAAGGCGGAGCTGGACAGGTCCGGCCCCTTCTACTTCATCAGCGGAGCTCCCGGCCACTGCGGGAAGGGACAGAAGCTGATCGTCGTCGTGCTGTCGCCCAGGCGTGCCCCCGCCGAGGCGAGCTCTCCGGCTCCTGCTCCGGCGGAGACCGAGGTGCCGGCGGTGGCTCCGACCAGCGGGGCTGCGAGATTGGGCCTCGAGATGGGTTGGGCCTTGGCTGCGGGCTCGTTGTTCGGCGTCTTCGGCTTGGGCTTGTTTTGAGTTGAAGATATATAAGGGATTTCCGTTCTGTGTGGGGATGAGATGGAACTGTTGTGATGTTCCCTTCCCAATCGTTTAAATATGATTCGTTAATTCTTTGGAAATTTCCAGGCTATCGAAAATTTTACATGTATTCCTATTGGCCTGAGCAATTCATTCTATTTTTTCTGAAGAAAATATATATTTCGTGCAGTTTTTTAACTTTTAGTGTGCTCTAGTATCTAATCCCACACACAGAAGAAATTACACCATCACATTGAGAACAAGGGTGTTATATACGATACTCCGAACAAGGGAATTTAACTATATACAAATACTCCACACCCCTCGCCATTGTCAAAATTCACCACCTTCTAAATTGAGCTGATGGTTTTAGCCAAAAAAAAAAAGAAAGGACATTGTTAAAAGCCGATATTGTCAAGAGTATTTCGAAGTGCAAGGGCTACCCAAATGGCAGCAATCCAGACATGAATCACGCGCCCGTGCCGAAAGAGACTAGAAATGACCAAAGAACTCTGCTGATATAGATTGCAATGTACAAAAATAGCACGGCATCACTCTACAGAAAGAAAGCAAAGGGCCTGCGACACAAAATCAATCTTCATCCGATGAAATCTCCACCAATCCCTTGATGACATGGCCGTTTTCATCATCTGAATCCCTTGATGACAAGGTCCATTAAAACCAGTTCTATTGCTACCAAGAAGCTCCTGCGCAGCTTTCTCCAGGAATTCCTTGGCGGTAGCTTGAACAGACCGGAGCAAGCAAAGGGCCTGCGAAACAAAATCAATCTTCATCCGATGAAATCTCCACCAATCCCTTGATGACCTTGTCATGGCCGTTTTCCTCATCTGAATCGTCGATCAGAGGTCCCTTAAAACCAGTTCTATTGCTACCAAGAAGCTCCTGCGCAGCTTTCTCCAGGAATTCCTTGGCAGTAGCTTGAACAGAGTGGAGCCCAGAAGACTGATACTTCCTCTTCCTCTCATAGCTCTTCTTCAGCTTTGGCCCCCCTCCTCTACTTAGTTCCCTCATGCTCTGCCTCTGGTCTGCAATAGAAACCTCTCCATGAAACCTACTGGGATCTGCGGTCAACAATCAATGTCCTATGAAGAAAGTGATTGAAGGCATACCTGGGGTGAGATCAGGCAAAGAATGCTCGATGAAGCGAGTGGTTGCTTGGAGATTCAATTTAGTAGAAGGCCGAAGTGGAGCTTCAGGGAGAGAAACAAAGATACAAGTACATTGTCAGAAAATGGTACAGCAATAAGGTTAAAACTGAAAAACCAGATGCCCCAAACTCTTAAGTCAAATTGTCTGCGAATCATAGACAATCAAAACCAGCAGACAACACCAAGGAATTTCACCATTTCAAACAATTCTGATCATGGTTCCTGTCTCACAACAAGTTTTTGTGACAAAAATAAAGTTCTGCTGTAACATAAAGCTTTGCTATGACTAATTATTTAACATCTGACTTCCTTGGAAGTACTAATGGGGGGATTGAACAAGAATGGAGCTGGCAACGTGGGTCATAAGCCCAAGTTTTAACTCGCATTTAATTTAACCAGGAGCTTTGTAGCACAAATTCTTCTTAAGGGGATAGAACGGGTTCGTGATGGATTCCCCCTTTCGAAAAGCTGATCTCTCTTTCTTTTCTTCATCCTTCCTGAATCCTTATCCCAAGGATCAGATTCAGACCATAAAAGGAAAAATATCATCACAATTACTCAACCAACCTCAGCATGGTATCTGTCATTCGACTATGTTGTGATGAATGAAGAAATATTATCAATATAAATCACCATCAATTGAGCATTTGTGCTATGCCCAAGTGCTTCTCTGGCATATCTAAGGCTGTAATGAAAAGCTTTCACTCATTAACTTCAGTGTGTGCCTATTGAGATCTCCTGTAGATCGTGCATTTGTCAAATAGCTTCCAGGCTGATGGGAGGATCTCTGGTGTTGGTTTTCCATGCGATTCACTATTGTCATACGTTATTTTCCTTACTCCAATACAGAATACTAGAAGATGATTATGGCGAGCATGCTCCAGCAGATACTTATCACTAGTGATAATGTCGCTCCATTCAGACTTTCTTGGCCAAACAACATCAGTCAAAAGACTAAAATGGGAAACCCAATGTATATAGACTAGACACTTAAATGCATGTATAAAGGTTACTTAAGATCAGATTAGGCGCACAACTGTATTTATGAGACTATGGATGAATATCGGCGACCCACTCAAACATACTGCCCCCTCAACTGAAGAATGAAATCCCAGAAATACGGAGACTTAGCGAGTACCTTTACTCAAATCCACAAGCCGCTCGAGTTTGGCTTCGTACAAGCTTAGCCTCTCCTACAAATGTCGAAACAGAATCACACAAATTAAGCCAACACTCGAGTGGAACTGCTCCACACAATCAAGTTCAAGCAGAGGCCAGAGTCAAGCATAAATAAAGCTCATTCTGCACGCCAAATGTAATCCACTAAGCAAAGAATATGCTGCAACCAACATCTACAAGGAATCAAAATCGAATCTTTTATCACTTACGAGCTCGGATTTGATAGGATGGTCATCCGGGTCGACGCCATTACACCTTAACCTCACTGTAATCACACAAAATACCGAGTCATATCAGCTATCGAGAAAACCCAAAAACAGCGAAATGCGCGGCCTAAAATCAAGACCCGGAACCCAAATTTCATCGTCAAAAAATACACAAGGGCGAAGGCCGGGGAATGCGGCGGGAGCTACCGGCCAAGAGAGTGGAAGCGGCCTTGGCGAGCACGAGCAGGGCGCGGGCGCGATGGAGAGGCGGCATTTCGGCGAGGACGTCGGGGTCGGCGAGGGAGAGGAACTCCAGGAACTGGGTCCGCAGCGCCTCCACGTTGCGCAGCGTGGTCTTCGCCGAATCGAGCACCGGTTCCGGCACCATGCTCTCGGTCGGGCCTCCTTCCATCGCGGTATCCGAGCGAATTCTCTCTCCCGCAATCACCAAAGTCTCTCTCTCTCCCGAAAATTTTAGGGCTTTAGGACAGAAAAGGTTGGGGTTTTAAGGTTGTTTCGACTCGACCTGTTCGGGAGGGGGAGGCTGGCATTCCATCGGCCGAAGAGATTACGCGAGGGTGACGAGGGCATGTCGAAAGAGAAAAGGGCGACGAAAAATGCTCGCGGGCTTGAGAATGGGCTTTTTGGTAAAAAAAAAAATCGCCGTTGTAAAGAAAGGCGATCCATGGTGGCCCAATGACAAGAGGATCATAAATAATTCATAAACTTCACCTTAATTCTAAAATGATTTATGAATTTTCAATTTATATGTTCATGAAATTTAATCTAATATGCAATATTTCTCTAAATTTTCAACTTGTTTAATGTGTTCTTTACACTTTTGATACATGTTTAATCTAATGAACCTGAATTAATGGAAAAATAACATAGTTTGAGGACTAACTTGAACATGTAAAAATAATTCAAGGACCATAATGAATAAATTAAAAATTCGTAACAACTTTCACATTGAACTAAAATACATGAACCGAATTAAACAAATTAAAAGTTTAAGAAACATATTGCACACTAGGCTAAAATTCAAGGTCTTTTTGTTTGATCTATTCTTAAATTTTTAACTTGTTCAATATGATCCCTGATTATATGCAAATTTTAAAAAAAATTTAGATATCGTATTACACTAAGATTCATGAACTATATTGAACAAATTAGTGCATAGACGATATTATATATTGTGCCAAAATTCAAATCCTATATTGAACACATTTTAGGAACGTTAACGTACATGAAATTAAAATTCAGAAACTGCTTGTGTCATTTTCTTTGCAGTTTATGGTGTCCTGAGTTCAAATGCAGCCGTATTGTATGTCGTGTATGTCATTTTCTTTACCGAGTTCGAGTGCAGCGGCATTGGTCGCATTAAAAATTCGTCGGGACCTGTTTAATGCGACGGGACCTTAAGAGCAAACTTTTATAAACTTTGCAGCTATATAAGTGAAAATTATAGAAAAGACTTCACGCCGTGTACAAATCTTACGTAAAGATGAGGTCCACATGGCGATTTGCGCGCTTGCTGAGCATTGAGCAATGTTCATCGACTCAAACGTACAGAAAATACGGAAATTCTCACGAAATAGAACTAGCGCATTCAAGTCCTCCATTTTAATATATAAAAGCAGAGATAATGTTCAACACAGAGTCGACCTTTCGATGACATAAATGGGCAAGTAGGCGAGCATTGCGAGAGATCCTTGAACTTCGATACAACCTTCTTGATAAACAGAGAAACAAAAAGAATCCGCAAATCAAGAACCGCCGGTTACTTCCTCGGGCGAGTGTCTTCCGGCCCAGCAACGCCAGTGGCCACCTTGGCGACGTCCCCGGCATCAGCCTCGGGCTTCTTCAAGACGTAGAGGGTGAAGTAGCCGACGGCCCCGGTTATGAGCAAGCCAGCGATGGCCATGGCGGGGAAGCTGTAGGGCAGGCCGCGCCGCTGGTGCAGGACCTCGCCGGGCCCGTGCCCGGGCGGCCGCTTTGACGCCTCGACTCCGGCGGCCCTCACTTCTTCCGGGCTCATCTTGTGGGTGTCCGCCATTTTCCTCCAATCTCCATCTCCTCCCTTCGCCATCTCTCTTCTCGTTCTATTTCTCGATCGTCGTCTTCTTCTTCTCTCGCTCGGGATAATGTCGGACGGTTTTGAGATCGCGGTGTAGAGGGACCGAAGGGCGCGCTTCGTCGAGCGCCACGTGGCAGTTTGCATGTCTGCCTCCTCTTGTAGCATGGGACACGTGGGCTTTCGCATTATACATACATGGCACGGTCGTGCAGAGTTCGCTCACGAAATGACCAGTCTTTCTACTAATTGAGAGGTTTGGTATTAACCGTTGACCCACTGCCATATGTTTGGGCTTGCACACAATCGGAATACAATAAAAAATATCTACATAATAAGCAATCCGAGTTTTATTCAAACGTTTATCTCCAGGTCGCGTTTAAATCAGAGCACAAACACAATATATGCATAATTTGCAATCAAGATTGATTCAAATGTTATCCTCACGAATGATTACCGATTCTTTTATCAAAATTAATTACTTGATATTTTTTCTGAGTGTATATATAAAGGGAAATTTATCAAAAAAATTCCAAATCTTTTATAATTTTACCAATTCAATTCTAAACATTTTTTGATCAATTTAATTTCAAACCTTTTGTAATTATGGCAATCCGATCTAAGTCAAATTTGGTCCAACGCCGCGCACTGAATTGGCAAAAAACTAAAATAAAATTGAATTGGTAAAATTGTAAAAGATTTAGGACTTTTTCTTTTATAATTTTCCCTATATGTAAAAGTTATGGATTATTATTGAAATACACAATTATGTAAAAGTTATGGATGATTATTGAAATACACAATTTTCATATGTTCCTTGGTTTCTGCATATTATTTACGGTCGCTGCCCTCTTCCCTTTTCTGGCATTCTGCTCTCTCACCGACAGTAGTCCCTATTTTTATCCGTGACTAACGGATTATTTGGATGAAACTATCCTCAATCATAAATTCCAAAAGCATGAAACTGCTTTTATCACTGGTCAATTCCATGGCGGGTTTAAAGTCCCTTTGATGGTCTTATATTAATTAATTTTGTACCCTTGTTTTGAATGGATGAGTCGAATATGGAAGTTAATCATATCATTGGCCCATATTAAAGATAAGGAAAAGGTTTTGCTAATGCCCGATGAGTAGTCATTCCCACCATTATAATTACACATTTTAATGGCCAAGAAAAAACAGGAGAAAGGGAAAAAATCAAAATACTCGTATTCCTCTACCCCCATTCAGTACCATCTTCTCTTCTCCAACGACAGACTATTAACGATGGTCGGACTCTCGGAGATTACCATAACGTCGACCTCGCCCCAATCGCGTGTCTTGGAACAGCGGCCTAGCATCATCGCAACAACGCCATTGAATTCTTTCTTGACTGTTCTTGTTTCTTGACGGTTCTTTACTGAAAGTGAGAACAAGGTAACGAGGCACTTCTCTAATTTTCTAAATATGGAAGAACCAAGGCAACGAGGGCATAACCGACGGCATTGTTCTCCGAGGATGTCCCCTTGTAAAAAGTTTTTACCCGTTCTCTTTCTTCAATCGTTCTGATCAGGACAAATGGGGTTGGTTTGTTTGCATCCACCACAGCAGTGACAGCATCATGGCTGCGGAACGGAACTCTGGACGCCGTCGATGGAGGCAGGTCTGGCCAGAGTTGGTTCCATCCTCCGCGGAGTTACAATCGATAGAGTTTGCATCGATTTAGTCAATGAACATGGGGCCGCTGGCTCGTCCATCCGTGAAGATGGAGCCAGATCTGCCACCTTCAAGAAGAGGAGGCAATCTTCGGCGTCCATTCATGAGGGAGAGAGTGTTGGAGCGAGAGAGACGGAGTTGCGAGACAAAGCGGAGAGGCAATCTTCGGCGTCGGGGATGGCGGACCAAATGGTGCGGCAAAGAGCAAGAACAGGAGAGGCATGGTTTGGTTAAGGCAGTGTATTGTGGATGACGGGTCATGTTTCGTGTTAAGTTCGCATGTGAAGGAACGCCCTGTCCGAACATATCTGCACTTGAGAAGAGCACTATAACTACCAGAAGGTTATATGAACACTAGTTGCATATGACCCTCCACTTTTCACTTCTCTAATTTAATTTCAAAAACCTAAAAGTCAAAACTACGAAGAGAGCAAACTTAAAAAGACTCGATCAGATTCGAAAACTTCCAGTCTAGACTCGGGGGAGAGCGTCTCGATCACTCGGACATCTTCATCGCAAAACGAAATGAGCTTCCATGCATCCAAATCTGCTCCTCTATCATCCGTAATCCCAAGCGTAGCGAAAAAGATGTACTTTTCAGTTTGGATTAACTAATGCTCGACCATTTTCTATTCATCATCTATCAACGTAACTCCAAGAAGGGCGAAACATACAGACCGACCGAGACTCCAGAACACACATAATTACAAGTTGACATCCCTCGTCCGAGTCGTACATATTCACTTCCTGGCACGAACATCCGAAGGCGGGTCGTGGGTGGTGACTCCGTTCCCGAACCTGGCGCGTCCCTCCCTCGTGTTTCTCTTGTCTTTGTAGAAGACGTAGTAGCCCGCCGCCGCCACCAGGAGGATCCCGCCGACTGCCATCGCCCCCGGGCTCATCGGCATGTTCCTCCCTCCCACCCTGGCCCTGTGCGCATCGTCCACCGCCATCTCCTGCTCTCTCTCTCTCTCTCTCTCTCTCTCTCTCTCAAGAGTACTCACCGACGTGAGGTTGATGAAACGAAAGAAAGGCGATACCGGTCTGATCAATGGCGAAGGAACCCGACACGTTTATGAAGGTGTCAAGCCGATGTGACACGTGGCGGCGACACGTCTTCGCGTCCTTACAAGCGTCGTTCTCCAGGGTTCGGACGTAGCATCATGGTTGCAACTAGTTGTTTCTGCATGGTACAGTGCATATCTATTCCGCGTAATTTAGGTTGAACGGATGTCGGATGGTGATGAGGGGTCATCTTTAGCTGGAGGAATCTTTTGCAAATATGTCATTAATTATTGTTTTTTTTCTTTATTTATTTGATGATATTATGCTAATGGAGCACTTTCTTGTTCTTTCAATTAAAGGAAACGAAATTACGTTCGGCCTTTCTTTCGAGATTTATACAATGGGAAGATATCATAAATTTTTTTTTTCGGTCCATTTCCAAAAAATCGCAAATGATTCGCGGTCTCAAGAGAATTTTTTAGATTATCGATGCTGAATAAAATTCGCAAAAAGTCAAAACTCCATGGAAAAGGAATTGAAATAGAAAGCTCCAATCATGGTTTTGAAGATGAATCGCCGCTAGCGTAACAATGGCTACAAGAGGGAAAAGATCAGTCCAGTGGCCAAATCTCTTTTATGCTAATCCTCAGGTAAGTTTTGAATGGTTCCTTTCAAGTTGCCCTCTGAAATCAACAAAAAAAATAATTCGAAGTTCTAAAATTATAAACGAATAGACGCTTTAGATGAACAAAAAGCTACGCATATTTTATCTTTATCAGGCTTTTTAAGCATGGAAATATTACTTAAATAACTAAAAACAAATTACGCTCGATTTATTTGGAACCATTGATTGCTTTTGTTCCTTTCTAAAATAATTTCTGGATCGATCCCTATCTCTTCCTCCACGCTTTAAATCACCGTCGTTTGGAACTTCTAGTTTTATTTGCGGGGGTGCTGTCTAATTTTTTTTCTCTATGAGGATATAATTGGTTTTCGGGCCTCAGATTACTGAATACTAAACTACTTTGGTAATAATTTATTTGTGAGTCGATATTTCTTTATTCATAATATACAAGGAATGTAAATTGATTAAGTTTTAGGCTCTCGTATGATAAAGTAGGGTGTTCATGAGAATTCTATTGGAAAACGCAACTTGGATTTTAGCGATCCAATCCGCAGCCTTGTTGGTATCTCTCGACTCATAGATGACTAAAACTCCACTAAACTGGACCATTATCCCTTGCAATCAGCAACGATGGATTGGGCTGGCCAAGGAGGTTCCGCTAGGCCTGATAAGCTATGCGCAAAGTGATAAGTTATTTAAAGATATGAGCACGTGCAAATCAGTTCTCCCCTTAAGTTGCTGGTTTAGTTCAGTTCGTTTATCTCTATTTTTCTTCACCCAAAGTACCGCTTCTCTCATAACTAGGGCTTTGGCAACCCATGTGGATGGAGCATGGATCCTCTTGGTAAAGCCATCAACAAGGAGGCCGGCATCATTCCTGCACACCCCGGCGACTGATCCAGCCATTGTCGAGCTGCACCAAGAACAATCAACATTAATCTTCAGCTCATTTGTAGAAGGTGGGTTCCATTTCGTCGAGTTATTTGGAGCTGCTAATGACCCTCTGCTTCCACTCTTTCCCCTTAGGTTCCACTTCGTGTAAAGTGCTATAGTGATGCCGGCTTCTTCTGGAGCGACTGTTGGGTCGGGCTTCCTTCCTTGGAAGATCGATGCGTTGCGGATCTTCCAGATCTGCCATAGAACACCAGCAAAGAGGGCTTTCGAGTTTGGTTCAGTTCTGAAGGTGAGATTTTCAAAAATTCACTTGTCAATTCGTGTAATACGTTCTGGAGATGTGTCGGCTTGAAAGTCAAGGGTTGACCATATGATCTTTGTCCAATCACAGAGGAGGAAAATGTGCTATGTTGTTTTTGGTGCTTGGCCACAAATCTGACAGGTTGGATTAGGTAGCATTCGCCTTTTATATAAGTTTTCCCTTGTCGGGAGAGTATTGCCGCATATATTCCATAGTAATAAACAAATTTTGGGAAAAGTCTAGAGCTTCCATATTTCGTTCCATAACGACTTTGGAGTTTGGTAGGATGAGGACATGGTATTTTTAGTGGGGAGTTCTATTCTGTTATGTATTATGTTATAGCGCTCTTCACATTATAGGAACCCGAGCTATTGGCTATCCACACAAGCTTATATGGTTGGAAAGATCTCGACATGTAGAACAAAAGCCTAAGGTCCAACCATATATAATTTGTATAATTTCGTTGAGAATTAAGTGATAATTTTAAATTTGAAATTCTAGGGTTTATACATGAAAAAGTTCTAGAATTTTCAAATTACTTGCAATTGATTGATGTTTGTTGTAAATCATTGCATGAGTTTCGTGAAAAATCAAAGCTTTTGCCGAGCACTTTCTCTCTCTCCGAGAAGAAGCATGGCTGGAGAATCTTTCAAGTTTTTGAGCTTTTTGGTTGTCGTGTTGGTTTTTTTTTTTTGCATGACCGGCTTTCACTGCCGTGAAAGATGAATAGACCTTTGCCTTTTTGAGTTTATGAGCTGCTTCTTTGTGAAGAACTCTCCGAGCAAGAGGGAGATGATCGGTTTACGTGCCTGATATCTTTGATGTCATTTGAGCCCGAATTGCATTGGACAACGAATGATCAAGACTTTCATTCGAGAAGAAGTTCTTATCTTCACACTCCTCTACGAAGGAGTCTTTTTTTTATGCTTTTTAGGATTTCAAGCTTTTTTTTAAGGATTTCCTACTTTATGAAGTTTCAATTATTGCTTTCATTTCTAGGATTTGCTTGTTTGCATTTTCCATTCCAATAATGCAATTCATATGATTCTATGAAATTAAAAGTTTATTTCCAGTTTTGAGGGCATGGTGGGGTATACTAAACCAGTCCATTGACAATATCCAATCATAAAAAAATATCATCCACGGAGAAATCCTAAGGGCTGGACTTTTCTTATGCTTCCTCCCAAAATTTTTTTCGAAAACAAAAGTACTTCATTGTTAAAAGCATTTTCCTAAAGTTTGTAGCATATTAAACTTGTTTGTTTGTTTGACTCATTTACTTCTTGTTTCAGAGCATAATTCTATAACTTGTTATGACAAGGGATATCTGAAAATAGCGTATCGAGTTTCAATGATGATAAACTTTTTGGTTTAACTGATGATAAACTGGCTTATAGTGCGTTTTCAATGGAAAAAACAAATGTGGGGCAACTCTCATGACTACTTGTGCAAGATATTAGCCCAGAGGTGCAAAATTGCTTAAGAGTAAGTTAAAAAAAAAAAAATCATTATCAACGAGATAAGAATTAAAATCATTTTCAAAAGAAGTGTCTTTCCTTGATCTTTTACTCCTTAATTTGTCATTTAATTCTTTAATATCATTTGTATGAAGAGATGCATGAGAAATAGCATTAGTTCTTAACAAAAAAATATGCTAAAAATTTATGCATTCTTTGTCTTAACATTGTATTGCTATCAAGCACATCACTTTTTAGTACAAGAAATGCACTATTATCTTCAACATAACCAACAAGCATGCAACAAGATGTCTTGAAGCCTATCATCCTTTTCTTAGTACTAAGAAGCATAACCTTAGCAAGGCACCCTACACTTCCAAATATTTTAATAGAAAAAGTGTACTAGAAGTCCTAAAACTTGTCACAAAAGTGCAATTAAGTTTTAAAGTTATCAATAAGTGCAATCAAGTTCTAAAACTTATCAAATTTGTATAGTCAAGTCTATCCACTAACTCCGTCCAACTTGGCTAACGAAAAATATTGGTGTGGTTAAAACATGAAAGATAAGGCTAAAATGATGTTGTTTGGGTTCAACTCTAATTTTTAAATCTAAATATTATTTAAATTAAATTAAAAAAATCTAAACTTACATAAAAAAGGGGAAGGACAACAAAATCAATCAAGGGCCCATAGGGCCCAAGCCGTCAATGCCCCACCGTCGCTAGAATGGGTTGGCGATGGTGGGCGACAGTCGGCCAGGGTTGCTAGTGCCGCTATGCCCCGGCCAATGGCTAGCAAACCTAGTTGACCATAAAATCAATTGTTAACACTTAATTTTCTTTTTTGTTATTTATTGTATGAAAAATTTTAGGGATTGATTTCAACCCCTAAACAAAAGTATCACTTGCATTATTCACATTTGCATGGATCATCGCACATGACTTAGTCGCATGACTTCTCTATGACCCACTAGGGAGAGATCACTCTTTGTCGCCCAATGCCTCCACAGATAAGCATGGGTAGAAGAACAGCCCAAGTGCCAAAACTTGGTACGGAGGGACACGTGCCAAAATTTCGGAAAAGTACACTTAAATGCCAGTTTTGAAGTAAAGTGGATCACTTAAGTGCCACTCTAGCCAAAATCTGACCAAATTGCTGACGTGGCAATTTTTCGGCGAGTTGGGTGCAAAACAACGTCGTTTTGCTCACTAACGTAGCGAGAAAATGCAAAAACGACATCGTTTTGTGTCGATATGTAAATAATTAATATAAAAATTAATTAAAACTTAATTTTATTTAAAATATTCTAAAAATAAAAAAAAAAATTAAAATTAAAAAACCTAAAATTAAAAAAAAAAGGGGGTAGCTAAAGGGGGCGGCTAAGGGTTGAGCTCTCATCGCCAAGAAGGGCTAGCGACGGAGGGGGAGGGTTGGCCGAGGTCGTCGGCCCTCGGCCGATGCTCCCCCACGCCGCCGGCCCTTCCCGGCGATGGCGGGGAGGCGGCGAGGGCTCACGAGCCCTCGCCACCGATCGGCCGGCGTCGCCGGCCCCCGGCCGGGGCCTCGCGACCCCGGTCGATGCTCCCCACCGTCGCCGACCCTTCACAAAGAACGGCGGGGAGGTGGCGAGGGCCCGCGAGCCCTCACCCGGATCTGGGCGAGAGTCGCGGCCCTCGCCGCGATCCGGTGAGGGCTTGCGGCCCTCGCCACCGGTCGGCCGGGGGCTAGCGACCTCGGCCGACCCTCCGCCCTCCGTCGTCGGCCTTTCCCGACGGCGGCGATGAGGGCTCGGCCCTTAGCCGCCCCCTCCTTTTTAGGTGTTTTAATTTTAAGTTTTTTAATTTTTAAGAATATTTTAAATAAAATCAAGTTTTAATTTAATTTAATTAATTTTTATATTAATTATTTACACATCAGACATAAAACGACGTCTTTTTGCATTTTCTTGCCACGTTAGCGAGCGAAACGATGCCGTTTTGCACCCAACTCGTCGGAAAATTGCCACGTCAGCGATTTGGCCGGATTTTGGCCGAAGTGATCCACTTTACTCCAAAATTGGCACTTAAGTGTACATTTCCGAAGTTTTGACACTTAAGTGTCCCTCCGTGCTAAGTTTTGGCACTCCAGGTGTCCCAACCTCGATAAGCATGCATAGAATTGTCTCTTACAAATATCGATCAATAATTTAAAAGTAAAGAAAGGCAATTGCGATCGGCAAATGGAGAATATCCATGAGTTGAACGGAAACAAATATGTTGGAGGGAAATCAAGATCATGGAGTTCACTCTCTTGATATTTACTTTCCGCCGATTCCTCCATGATGGCACCTCCAAGATCTTAAATTTCGGGCCAGAATCGGTGGATTTAGAAAGCAAACCAATTATCGAAGGAAAGAATAAAAACAAGAGGAAAGAATACGAATCTGATTGGGAGGAATCATTGGAATATCCACAAGAGATTAATACTCATGGAATGAGTTAGCCGATGGTGAATGAATGTGGACACGTTCAAGGCAATATTGGTAAAAGTAGAAAAGGAAATGGCGAAGGGAAAAGGCCAAAATCATAGAGGATCACCAATCATCGCTAAAGGAGTCTCCTTGGATTCAAAACTTCCAAAAATACGTGGGAGTTTTCTGGTATAAGAGGGGGCGATTAGAAAGAGAGGAGGGCAGCTCGCAATAGAGAGGAAAAAATGATGAGAAAACACAAAGAGGTGCGATAGATAAATTGAGAGAGAGAGAGAGAGAGAGAGAGAGAGAGAGATGGAAAAGACGGTCTGGGAAAGGAGAGAGGGAGAGAGAGTGCGGAGAGGCCTTGGAGAGGCTTCCATTAGTGCAATGTAGTAACTCAAGGTGCAATACACTAGATATGCACAGCGGGAGATAAGGCTAACAAAAAAGGAAGGGTGGTCTTCTCTTTTGAACCCATCCCTGTAGACCCTCCCGCGAGCAGCTCATCCACTCGAGACGACCCCGGTCCTGCCTCGCGCCCGACGCAGCTCCGCCCAAAACAGATCGTGGCCTCCACGCTTCCTGCTGTTCCCGTTCCTTTAAACCCAACACCACCGCTTACTACTTTATCTATCATGCTTTGAATATTCTTTCACGGGCTGTCCAGAACTAACCAATGCCCCTGCAGCAATGAAACAATCTGGTGATGATCCTTGTTTCCTCCTACGTCCACGCCATTACGCCATCCACTGCCGAAGCTCGTGCTGCCATTGTCTCATTGGCATCCCCGGCGAGTTCCTAGGCGACACCAGCAAGTTTCCCCTCATGCTGCCCGGTCCACTCCCGTCTCCAATGAGAACTAGGCTCCGGCAAATCCCCTCCGAATGACAGCCTGCACTACTGCATCTTCCACTGGCCGAGCAACCGGTTCAGACCGATTTACCTAATCCGCCCATCGACCTAACCCAAACCTAGATCCAACCCTGTCGGATTAAAAAGAAAGAAAATTTTCCTTTTTTAAAGTTTTTTTTTTTTTTTTTTTTTTTATCATTTTTCTATTTTTCTTTCTTTTTCTTCTTTGTCTTTTCCCTATTTTGTCCTTTTCCCCTGCACATCTTCTTTGCCTAGCCATCCTCACTCGAAGACTCTCCACCAGCAACTTCAATGTCTGCCGATCAAGAACCAACATCTCTTGTCGCCATCAACCGCCCTTATCTGCCATCATAGAATCAACACCAGTCGCCACAGAGGTCCGTTCATCTTCCATGGCAGCGGAAGCCAGTCATGCAAAAAAAAAACCAACACAACAACCAAAAAGCTCGAAAACTCAAAAGATTCTTTGGCTGGGAAACTCACCGGACGATCCCCAAGCCTCAAGCTTTGCAAAGCGAGAGAGAGAGATAACGAGATGATAGGGAGAAATTTGAACTTAGCAAAAACGCAGCATTCCACAAAAAAAATGCTTCTTCTTGGAGAGAGAGAAAGCGCTTGGCAGAAGCTTTGATTTCTCACGAAACTCATGAAATGATTTATAACGAACATCAATCAATTACATGTAATTTGAAAATTCTAAAACTTTTTCATGTATACTAGAATTTAAAATTTAAAATTCTCACTCAATTCTCAATGAAATTATACAAATTATATATGGTTGGAAAGATCTTGACATGTAGAACAAAAGCCTAAGGTCCAACCATATATAATTTTTATAATTTTGTTGAAAATTGAGTGAGAATTTTAAATTTTAAATTCTAGGGTTTATAAATGAAAAAGTTCTAGAATTTTCAAATTACTTGCAATTAATTGATGTTCGTTGTAAATCGTTGCATGAGTTTTGTGAGAAATCAAAGCTTCTGTCGAGCGCTTTCTCTCTCTTTGAGAAGAAGCATTTTTCTGTGGAATGCTGCGTTTCTGCTGAGTTCGAATTTCTCCCTATCGTCTTGTCTCTCTCCCTCTCTCGCTCTGCAAAGCTTGAGGCTAGGGGATCGTCTGGTGAGTTTCTTAGCTGGAGAATCTTTCGAGTTTTCGAGCTTTTTGGTTGTCGTGTTGGTTTTTTTTGCGTGATCGGCTTCCGCTGCCATGGAAGATGAACATACCTCTGCCTTATTGAGTTTATGAGCTGCTTCTTTGTGAAGAACTCTTTGAGTGAGAGCGAGCGGGAGATGATTGGGTTACGTGCCTGATATTTGACGTCATTTGAGTCCGAACTGCGTTGGACACCGAATGATCAGGATTTCCATTCGAGAAGAAGTTCTTATCTTCACACTCCTCTACGAAGGAGTCTTTTTTTTTTTTTTAATGTTTTTTAGGATTTCAAGTTTTTTTTTTAAGGATTTCTTGCTTTATGAAGTTTCAATTATTACTTTTGTTTCTAGGATTTGCTTGTTCGCATTTTCCATTCCAATAATGTAATTCGTTTGATTCTATGAAATTACAAGTTTATTTCCAATTTTGAGGGCATGATGGGGTATACTATGATGGGACTAAACTAGTCTAATGACAATATCCAACCATGAAAAAATATCATCCATGGAGGAACCCTGAGGGCTGGACTTTCTTATGCTTCCTCCCAAAAACTTTTTTGAAAACAAAAGTCTTTCATTGTTAAAACCTAAAGCTTGTTACTGATTAAACCTGTTCATTTGTCTGACTCATTTACTTCTTGTCTTAGAGCATAATTATATAACTTGTTATGACAAAGGACATATGAAAATAGCGTATCAAATTTCAATGATGATAAACTTTTTGGTTTAACTGATGATCAATTGGCTTAGAGCGCGTTTTTCAATGGAAAAAAAACAAATGTGGGGCAACTCTCATTACTACTTGTGTAAGATATTAACCCCGGAGAAGCAAAATGAGTGCTCGACCTTTCTCAACTCCATGCTTGATGCACCTATTTTCCTTATGCATTGATGAGACAATGGGGGCAAGTGAAGAGAGGATCACCCAATTTTGGAGAAAAAGGTGTATCTCATTCTTGAATATAATCAATTTTGGAAACACCATTATTTGCATTTTTTTCCTTGCAGATGACGAACTGCAGGGGATGTCAAATTCTAATGGTGATAGTGGACTAACTAAATCGGTGCTTTGGTGCCTAATTGAAATTTATCTCTCATTTTTCATTGCATAGAACCTTATTCATGCACGTTCTCTTAGGTAGGGACAAAAGCAAGAACGGAGCGTCTATCAAACTGAAAATCGTATTTTCAGTCTTGATTGGTCAATTAGTGTGTTTGTTCCCTTTCAATAGGGGCAATCCAAGAACACCCATTGTTGAGATGGTCCATTCGTGGGATAATTCTTTGAATAAATGCTCAAAATCATGCTTATGAAAACATTTGTGTACTAAAGTCACAAAGTTTTTCATGCTTGAAGTTATTGAGCTCTTTTGAAAATGATTTTGCATGGTGACTTTTACATATTTAGTCCATTACCTCTGTCAAGAACCACCCCACATTGGGGCAAATTGGAGGTAAGATGGCATCATGAGGTGAGAAAAATGGAAAGACATTTTTTGCTCTCACTTGTATCAATCTTCAAGTCGTGCTATTACATTGAATTCATGTGATAATTTAAGTGCCTTAAGATGATAAAGAGCATTCCTTTCTCCATCCTATACACTTATATCCATTGCTTAGCCCACTTGAGCCTACGAATTCATTTCATATTAAACCCAATTGGTGATCATCCCTCACATGGGGCAAGGCAAAAGACAACCATTAAAGTAGCATGGTCTAGAACGCCAATAGAAGACGAAGACTTTGTGAGAAACCAAAATATGGATAAGTGCGAAGAGCATGGGATATGAAAAAGTAGTGTACTTGGTAAAAGCAAGGCTAATGCCCCAAGAGAAAAATCAAACATGGGTTGTAGAAAGTTGTATCCTCAGTGAGGCGGTACATAAAGAACTCAAATGCCAAGATGTTACAATCAATGAAATTTTGATACGAACAAAATCTTTGACGGTGAAGAAGAAGATTGGTGGCAATGTCAAGATGATCACCAACTCTAACCCCCCTCAGCACATTTTGAGCCTAACAATCCTTTCGTTTCTCACCAATGAACCAAGTTACGTCCCTTACAAAGTTTCTTCAGATTATCGCACTTGAATTAACATGGGAGTTCATATGTTTATAAGCATCGCTCGAAGAAATGCAAGCAAAATTATTTCATTCTCATTTTGCAAGGTTCTTGACTTGTAAACTCGGATATAATTACAGAATTATTCTTTCAATTGCCTTGACTCAAAGAGTCCATTTGTTAAGCCATTGACCAAGCCCACATTATGGTCCCTATTAAAGACCTCTCAGATTGGTAAGGTCGTACTGCTTGCAAGAATACTTGGACCTTGTTGGTATGATGATAGTGAGATGGAATGATTCTCCTAAAATAGCCATTCTGAATGAGAGTGAGTGAAAGTCCTTTCTAACTGAAAGTCTGTCATTTAGTATTCTTAAGAAATCCATGTCATTGTCTTAAACGACAATTCTCTCCTGTGGAAATTTAGGTGATGCAAATATGGTAAAGTCATTATGCATCAACTTTGATTGAATTGATGAAAACCTCACTAAACTTTGAAATGTGCAGTAGCTTAGATTGTCTACCTCTTTGATGAATGCATACTAGTTTTTGCTCTAATCGTGTCTGACCGATAATATTTCCTTGAAGACTGAGTAATATCTCATGTTCAAGTTACTTATTTTATAAGTAATCGACACGGCATGCTTTCGTAGCTCGGGGTCTCCCTATCAAACCAGCGTGCTTCCATAGCCCAGAGTTTTTTTATATTGACCTGACATGCTTTCATAGCCTGGAATCTTTTTCATTGACTTGGTGTGCTTCTATAGCCCGATGTTCCTCTTGATTGACACAACGTGCTTTCGTAGCCCGGATTTCCTTTATATTGACCGGTGTGCTTTTGTAGCCCGGAGTCCTTTTCATTGACTCCGCGTACTTTCATAACCCGATGTCTCTCTTAATTGACACGGCATGCTCCCATAGCTTGAAGTTCTTGATCTGGCATGCTTCTGTAACCCAGAATCCTTTTCATCAACATGGCGTGCTTCTGTAGCCTAGAGTCCCCCTATCAAATCGGTGTGCTTCCATAACCCAAAGTTCCTCTTAACCAACACGGTATGCTTCTATAGCCTAGAATATCTTTCATCGACATGGCGTGATTCCATAGCCCAGAGTTTCTTTCCATCAATCTAGCGAGCCTTCGCAGTCTAGAGTCGCCTTATTAATTTGGTGAGCTTTTGTAGTTCAGAGTCTCTTGCATAGCGAGCTTTTGCAACCCGTGATTTACAATCCCTCCGTATCCAAGTTTACTTTCTCAAATCCTTAGTTCCAAAGGTACATTTTCTATTTCTATATTAGCATTTGCATCATATTTTGATTTGGGTTCATCAAAACACATATCCCCACAAAAAAATTCATCACATTGCGTTTGCATGGTCAAAATTTAGGTCTCATTATGTCTTTGAATGCAACATCTGCGAGCTTACCTTCAAAAAAAGGGTAGCTGTTGACACCTAAATTTTGGCGACCCAATCTTTTAATCATTATATAGAAAATTAGGGATTAATTTTTAAGCCCTATAAAAAGAGTTTGATTGTATAGCATATAATTTTAGATGAATTTATTTTCTTATTGCATGCGCATTGGATCAACAATGGTGAATGGATGTCAACGAATGAGCTTAAGGATATTTGATTCCTTGATGTGATATATCTTTATTTAAAATAAGAAATAAAGCAAGAGGGAATAAATATCTTCATCAAATATTTGTGCATATATTCATTCGCCGTGAGACCTAGCATGAGAAGGGAATGTTGGGCATGTCGTGCGGGCACATGGATTTGCAAAGAAAAGATATATCCTTGCAAAGAAGAAATATTCGGTTGAAGAAGAGAAGGAAAGAACACATATTCATCCAAGAAAAAATCCGCAATTAGAAGAAAACAAAATTGTGTCCTCGGCCGCGCCATGGGATTTCTTTCTTTGATGGGCATTGTTCCTTCGCATATAAAAGGAGGGGCGCCACAATTCTGAAAAGCAGCCCGTTCGTTCACGAAAAAGGGGAGAAGGTGAGGTCAAAAAGTTGCCTGACACACACAAAGGAAAAGTCAAGAAAAACATAGAGAGTGCAGGGTGAAAAGAAAAGAAGGGACGCGAGCAGAAGGAGAGAAAAGAAAAGTAAGAGAAAAGAATAAAACAAAAAAGAGAAGAAAGAGGAGAAGTTGCGAGGGGTCATCTTCTTTAGCCGCCTGCAAGTCCCGACTCTTGCCATTCACGACACCATCCAAGCTTCAACTCCATCGCCGCCGCCGTTGTAGCCTCTAGTGCCGCCACACTTGCTCTCATCGCCAACGTTTGTGACTCATTGCTCGCTGAAACCATCCCGACACCACAACCTGCCCGACGACACTACAACTCCGATGGCCGCGCGCCTCAACCCTTTGACGCCGCGTGTAGTTTGACGATCCGCAGCTGCTCCATCCCGTGATCCACGCCGCCTGTCGTTGCAGCACCAAAGCTGCTGTTTAGACGTGCCACAAGCTTGACACTCTAAGTCCCAACAATTCCAAGCGAGACTTTTGTCCAGCAAGCAATCCTCAGCGAAGTCTAATCACTGCTCGACGAGGCCAAGACTTTGTGCCACCAACTACTTTCCCTAGCCGCGAGTCCCTACATGATCTCGTTGATTATTCGCGAACCATCACTATTGACACCGCCAAGAAGCTGATCACCATCGCCAGTCATCCGTTGAACGGATTCCATTCTATTCAAATTGGGTAATATTATTTGCAGAATTAGGTAATTATCTTATCTAAATTTGATTTAGATATTTTATTGCATAATATATGCTTTTCAATATTTTACGTGCATATTTGAATGATAGGCATATTTCCAATTAGGATTTATTGCCTAAGGCGCAACTGCACGTCGATTTTTTATTCCATCTATAAGGCTTTAGATGGAATAATTAATCACGTGGGAATAAAATTGATATTTTGATCTTTAAGGCTTAAGATCAATTTATTGATTTTATTAGCGAAATAATTGAGTTGATTAGATATTGTTTCCTAATTCGAACAATGGATAATGTCTTTGATGACCGTGAATGATTTGGTGCTTATCTTGCTTTAATTGCTTTATTTATCCCAAAAAATACAAAAAAAGATTGCATTTGCATATAATGTAGATTACAATTGATTTCCTAGATAGAATTGCATGATAGAATAATTAGATACCTTCCTAATTATAATTATATTAGAATGCATGTTTAGATGGTACTTAGGTTAGATAATATCTTGGAATTAAATCGCATGTGGAGATAAATTTCTAAGTTCAGATATGATTCAGATTAGTCTATTCTCATTCCCTAATGTAAAATAGATAATATCTCACTTACTTAGATTTTTATTGTTAGTAATTTTTAATTACTAATTTTTATAAAAAAATACAAAAATATCATGCGCATGTCATATATAATTAGGTTCATGAAATGCATGTTATTTAGTAATTGTTACTAGGTCCATTTCATTAGAAATTGCCCTTCATTAGAATTAGGCCATTTAGTTAAATCGCATGACATATAGCTTAAATTTTATTAAACAAGAGAAAATCCTAAAAAATATTGAGTGATTGCATGTTAATTAAGAATCATATCTAGGCTTTTGATGTGAATTTTGAGCTAACATTGCAAATGTTTTCGTTTTTTTTTTTTTTTTTTTATGCCGAGGTCCGGCCTAGCTTACCTTCGGGAGCACAACACCAATTATATCTCGAGGGAGTCTGAACCAACAACCCACCGCCGGGGCCCCCTACTTAAATCACGGAACCGTCTTGGGAGTCGAACCCCTGACCTGGATCCCAAATTCAGGAAGCAAGCTCACCAGCGCGGCCATGCATGGGTGGGTACAGATGCTTTCGTTGCTACGAGGTAAGTCTCATAATTTATTCATTACTTTCTAGGGTGTTAAATTGATGGTTTGTGCACCCGCATGACATGTTATGAAAGTAAATTAAAATCAATTCAAACTGCCTGCAAACATTTTTCCAAAAAAAAGAGAAATGTATCGAAAGGGTGTTAGAGAAATTTAGCGTAATCAAGTCCCCGAATTCACAATCTCTAATTTGCAGAAGTAAAGTAAATCTCTCGTTTCTTTACTTGGGTTTCTAATCGACCCACAAAAAATAGAATAGTGGTGACTCCTAATCGAAAAATCATTTTCATGTTAAGAACTAAACTAAGTTGTGAATTGGAATAAGCTTGGGAGAGCTCGAGCTAAGTTTCGGCTTAGTATTCTATTAGCCAAACCCTAGGTGCACCCAAGGTTAGGTTGCGACAGGCTTATCTCCATGTAACTCGACTGCGATTCATGTCATCTCTCGAACAAATCGGTGAGAAAATGAATAAGCCAATATAATGCAGACTCTAAGAAGAGCTTATCAAGATACATATATATAAGTTGGGGGGTTCACACGAGAGATAGGGATGAAAGTTGTAATCGACAGTGATGTGGATTTGTTATTGTACGGTTGGCTTTTCCTTTCTAATCCCAATTTAGTGCATTGGTTTAAGATCATTGCACCATTAAATAAGTTCATCCAAGAGACGTTGTATACTCATGACCCTGTTGTTGGATACGCAGATTATCCTTTTTCTTAACCAAGGAAGTAATGACAAGGACGCTTGCATAACAAATGTATTTTATCAAGATAACTAGATTTGTATTAAGTGTTTGAACGAGGGGAGTTAGTATTTGTTTTTATTTTCTCTGTCCTATCTCTAATTCATATCTCATTCTCAGATTATTTTTGCCTTTTTATGGAGTGCAGAAATTGAACCCCACAACTATGATAATAGTTCCCCCCATAAAAAAAAAAAAAAAATTCCTTATCACTGGACCGCGTGCCTAGTGGCTAGTATTTGGTGTATCTAATGGATGCTTGAATTGGGGGAATTGGTGAATGAAATAAGGGCATCTATTTTGTTATTTACACTTTCTTTTTGTACTGTATATTAAGTAAAAATCTTGAGTGAGAATTTCAACTTCATACAAAAAATTTGTAGCATTCATTAATTTCTTATGAACTGTGCTTCCACCATTTCTCTGACCACACACCCGATTGATGTGCTACGAATATGAGCGTTATCCACATGCGACCTTAACAAAAAATACAGGTAGGCGATGTTCTTATCTTTATCCACTAAAAGTAAGCCCGGTCGAAGCCTTGAAGAATGTTTCCTTCGACTAGGGATGAAGAAAATATGACTCATTTTTTAGGCTGTGATTCCTTTCTTCCTCCGGTTGGTACAGACTTGCATATCAACCGCATGCTAGCTCAACTAAAAGTAACATGGGTGCTGTCAATATTTGCAACCCATCAATAAAAAGATCTTACCCTTTCGATTTTGGTTCTATGATATGCCGTAGTAAGTCAAAAGAATGGACTGTGCTCACGTCTAATCAAGTCTCAAATTAATAGGCCATAAGTTTGAACATTATCTACATGTTTTATTGATAAATGAAACTGTTAGGATTAAATTTTCTTTTAAAAATCCATTTACGACCAATCGATTTTGCACCTGATGGTAAATCAACAATTCCTAATTTTTAATTTGTCAAATAGAATCAATCTCAATTTTTATGACTTCTTTTCAAAAATGACTTTCTTTAGCAAAATTGCTTAAGAGTAAGTTAAAAAAAAAGAATCATTATCAATGAGATAAGTATTAAAATCATTTTCAAAAGAAGTTTCTTTCCTTGATCTTTCACTCCTTAATTCGTCAATTTGATTCTTTAATATCGTATGTATGAAAAGATGCATGAGAAATAGCATTAGTTCTTAACAGAAAAATATGCTAAAAATTTATGCATTCTTTGACTCGACATTATATTGCTATCAAGCACATCACTTTTTAGTACAAGAAATGCACTATTATCTTCAACATAACCAACAAACATGCAACAAGATGTCTTGAAGCCTATTCTCCTTTTCTTAGTACTAAGAAGCATAACCTTAGCAAGGCACCTTACACTTCCAAATATTTTAATAGGAAAAGTGCATTAGAAGTCCTAAAACTTGTAACAAAAGTGCAATTAAGTTTTAAAGTTATCAATAAGTGCAATCAAGTTCTAAAATTTATCAAATTTGTATAGTCAAGTCTTTCCATTAACTCCGTCCAACTTGGCTAATGAGATATATTGGCGTGGCTAAAACATGAAAGATAAGGCTAAAATGATGTTGTTTGGGTTCAAATCTAATTTTTAAATCTAAATATTATTTAAACTAAATTAAAAATAATCTAAACTGATATAAAAAGGGGAAGGACACCAAAATCAATCAAGGGCCCATAGGGCCCTAGCCCCACCATCGCTGGAATGGGTTGGCGATGGTAGGCGATGGTTGGCCAAGGTTGCTAGTGCAGCTATGCCCTAGCCAGTGGCTAGCAAACCTAGTTGACCATAAAGTCAATTGTTAACACTTAATTTTTTTTTTTTGGTTATTTATTGTATGAAAATTTTTAGGGATTGAATTCAACCCCTAAACAAAAATATCACTTGCATTATTCACATTTGCATGGATCATCACACATGACTTAGGGCCCATTTGGTTTGGTTTTGGGCAAATGCCATTGGAAAAATGCAAATACCTTTGAGCTAAAGGGGTTTGTGCAAATGCAAATAACGTTTGGTAAATTGTAGTTTTAAAGTGCATTGTGAAAGAACTTTAGCTTAAACAAGGTTTGGTAAAAGCTACATTTTGTAAAGGATTTTTGGTAAATTTTATATATAAAAAAAGTTTTTAATTTTTTTTAAAATGTAGCCACGGGTGGCCAAATCTGGCAACCGGCGGCCAATGTCCAATGGCCGATTTGGCCGCGGACAGCCTTGCTCGAGGTCCGGCGACCTCGGGCGGGTCGCCTAGGTTCGCGCAACCCAGGTGATGGTCGCCTGTTACCGTCGGACCTTAGGCGACGCCTAGGGTTTGCGACCCAGGCGCCATCGCCTAGGTCGCGCGGGTGTCTTGGGTCGCGCGACCCAGGTGACGCGTTGCCTGAGGTTCAGTGACCTCGAGCCCCCATCGCCTAGGTCGCGCGAACCCAGGCGACCACCGCCCGAGGTCCGGCGACCTCACGCGATGCCTGAGGTCGGGCGACCAAGTCGTGTGACCCAGGCGACGCCCGAGGTCGCACGACCTCAGGCGGTGGTCGCCGGGGTTAGTGACGCCTCAGGTGACAGTCGCTGGTGCGGGCCTCTCCTTGGCTGGCGATCGTTCGCCTCCGTTCATCTGTCCAAAGAAGATGAACAGTACTGCGAAGAAGATGAACAGTAGCGAACTTACATTCTGAAAATGCAACTTCCCAAAGGATCTCAAGAGCTACATTGGGCTAAAGGCCCTTAGGGTCACTTGGAGATGTAATTGCATCTCGCCAAAGTCGCGCAAAAAAATGAACCAAACACCTTTACATTTGGCCAAGGGACTTTAGAGCCCAAATGAGCATTTGGAATGCTGAACCAAACAGGGCCTTAGTCACATGACTTCTCTATGACCCACCGAGGACTGATGCATAGGAGATCACTCTTTGTCGCCAACGCCTCCACGGACAAGCATGCATAGGATCATCTCTTACAAATATCGATCAATAATTTAAAAGTAAAGAAAGGCGATTGCGATCGGCAAATGGAGAATATCCATGAGTTGAACGGAAACAAATATGTTGGAGGGAAATCAAGATCATGAAGTTCACTCTCTTGATATTTACTTTCCGCCGATTCCTCCATGATGGCACCTCCAAGATCTTAAATTTCAGGCCAGAATCGGTGGATTTAGAAAGCAAACCAATTATCGAAGGAAAGAATAAAAACAAAAGGAAAGAATACGAATCTGATTGGGAGGAATCATTGGAATATCAACAAGGGATTAATACTCATGGAATGAGTTAGCCGATGGTGAATGAATGTGGACACGTTCAAGGCAATATTGGTAAAAGTAGAAAAGGAAATGGCGAAGGGAAAAGGCCAAAATCATAGAGGATCACCAATCATCGCCAAAGGAGTCTCCCTGGATTCAAAACTTCCAAAAATACGTGGGAGTTTTCTGGTATAAGAGGGAACGATTAGAAAGAGAGGAGGGCAAATCGCAATAGAAAGGAAAAAATGGTGAGAAAACACAGAGAGGTGCGATAGATAATCTGAGAGAGAGAGAGAGAGAGAGAGAGAGAGAGAGAGAGAGAGAGAGAGAGAGAGAGAGAGATATGGAACATAGTAACTCATGGTGCGTTCCATAGTAACTCATGGTGCAATACACTAGATATGCACAGCGGGAGATAAGGCTAACAAAAAAGGAAGGGTGGTCTTCTCTTTTCATCCCATCCCTGCGGACCCTCCCGCGAGCAGCTCATCCACTCGAGACGACCCCGGTCCTTCCTCGCGCCCGATGCAGCTCCGCCCAAAACAGATCTTGGCCTCCCCCTCGCGTCACGTGTAGAGCCATCACGAGCCCGCAACTCCAGTAGTGTGTTCCGGCGAGACCATCTTGTTGCCATTTCATGGCCTGAGTCAGCCCAATAACTCAGCAATCCCAGTGATATCCAACAACGTTCAGCGAATCTAGTGAAGATCAAAGCAACCCAGGCGAGCTCCTGCATGTCCGACGCCAATTCTAGCAAGTACAGCGAGACACCGGCGTGGCCAACGCACCCAAGTGCCTGAGTGCCGTCCAGTAATTTCACTGCGATAAAATTGGGTTGCTTCTCTTCCTTTAAAGTTGTTCACTCCATATTTTTGGTATTTACTTTGTTTTGTTCTGATGTGGTGATCGCAATCAATTTGATGCCGAGCACAAGGACACACAAAGGAAAAGATACAAGCGGATTGGGTAAATCGATTGGAACTGATTCGGGCTCAAACGACGTCAAAGATATCAGGCACGTAACCCGATCATCTCCCTCTCCCTCTCGCTCTCGCTCGGAGAGTTCTTCACAGAGAAGCAGCTCATAAACTCAAAAAGGCAGAGGTTTGTTCATCTTCCACAGCAGCGAAAACCAGTCATGCAAAAAAAAAAAAAAAACCAACACGACAACCAAAAAGCTCGAAAACTCGAAAGATTCTCCGGCCAGGAAACTCACCAGACGATCCCCAAGCCTCAAGCTTAACAGAGCGAGAGAGAGACAATGAAACGATAGGGAGAAATTCGAACTCGGCAGGAACATAGCATTCCATAGAAAAATTCCATAGAAAAATGCTTCTTTTTAGAGAGAGAGAAAGTGCTCGGCAGAAACTTTGATTTCTCGCGAAACTCATGCAACGATTTACAACGAATATCAATCAATTACAAGTAATTTGAAAATTCTAGAAATAAACCCTAGAATTTCAAATTTCAAATTCTCACTCAATTCTCAACAAAATTATACAAATTATATATGGTTGGAAAGATCTCGATATGTAGAACAAAAGCCTAAGGTGCAACCATGTATAATTTGTATAATTTTGTTGAAAATTGAGTGAGAATTTTAAATTTGTAATTCTAGGGTTTATACATGAAAAAGTTCTAGAATTTTCAAATTACTTGCAATTGATTGATGTTCATTGTAAATCATTGCATGAGTTTCGCGAGAAATCAAAGCTTCTGCCAAGCGCTTTCTCTCTCTCTGAGAAGAAGCATTTTTCTGTGGAATGCTGCGTTTCTACTGAGTTTGAATTTCTCCCTATCGTCTCGTTGTCTCTCTCTCTGCAAAGCTTGAGGCTTGGGGATTGTCTGGTGAGTTTCCCGACTGAAGAATCTTTCGAGATTTTGAGCTTTTTGGTTGTCGTGTTGGTTTTTTTTTGTGTGACTGGTGATGAACAGACCTCTGCCTTTTTGAGTTTATGAGCTGCTTCTCTGTGAAAAATCTCTGAGCGAGAGGGAGATGATCGGGTTACGTGCTTGATATCTTTGACGTCGTTTGAGCCCGAACTGCGTTGGACACCAAATGATCAGGACTTCCGTTCGAGATTTACGAAGGACTTCTTTAGTTAACGGAAGAGGCAGACTTCAAGAGGAAAAATTTCCATTCGATTTCTGACTACTGAGTGATTTTTGCTTGCTTTTCTGGCGGTCATCTGGACATTGCTGGGGATTTTCATGTTCGGACTGTGTTGCCTCGGATCGAATTTGGCATCGATTCACCGAATTTCATGGTGGATCATGTCATAAAACGAGAGAACCGTCTTCGAACCTCAAGTTAACTCCTGAGATTCGCATGGCTTGGGGAAAAAAATAGAAAAATTTAATGAAATCTAAGGATGCGAAAAAGACGTACGCGTGACCTTTAGTTTGACGCCTCGAAAGTTGCTCCCCTTGTTCAAGCGTTTTTTTTTTTATAACTCTGCTCTCGTGCATCTGGTCGTTCTGAAAAAAGGACTAAGTAAATGCCATGCTTTGTAAAGCTAAAGTTCGAAAGCGCAAGCTGAGCGAGGGGACCTGCCCAGCTTTGTTGGGATGATTTTTTTTTTTTTTAGCATGGCAGAGTTAATGGAGGCTGAACGATGCTTCGGCGTTACTACGTTTATGACTGATTTCTTCTGGACTAAACTTCCTTTTCCTTTTGAATTTTGCTCGAGGAGGAAATCCTTGTTTGATGATGGCTTTCTAAGTCTAGCTCGGTTAAGGTTTTTCTTTTTCATGCCTTGATGATGTCGCTCAATGCGAGATATGTCATGCTCAAGCGTCCCTGGTCTTTTAGTGCGGTGCATAGCTACCTAGCTCATCCTAGCTACGGTTCAACAAGAATTGATCAACATACATTTTTGAAGTAGTTAGTTCGAGCTAATTTACTACTAGCGGCTGGTGTGTGGTGCCTCTTTATATAGGCTTTGGCTTTATATTGGTAAAAGTAGAAAAGGAAATCGCCAAGGGAAAAAGGCCAAAATCATAGGGGATCACCAATCATCGCCAAAGGAGTCTCCTTGGATTCAAAACTTCCAAAAATACGTGGGAGTTTTCTGGTATAAGAGGGGACGATTAGAAAGAGAGGAGGGCAGCTCGCAATAGAAAGGAAAAAATGGTGAGAAAACACAGAGAGGTGCGATAGATAATCTCAGAGAGAGAGAGAGAGATGGAACAGACGGTCTGGGAAAGGAGAGAGGGAGAGAGAGAGTGTGGAGAGGCTTCGGAGAGGTTTCCATTAGTGCAACATAGTAACTTATGGTGCAATACACTAGATATGCACAGCGGGAGATAAGGCTAACAAAAAAGGAAGGGTGGTCTTCTCTTTTCATCCCATCCCTGCAGACCCTCCTGCGAGTAGCTCATCCACTCCAGGCGACCCCGGTCCTGCCTCACGCCCGACGTAGCTCCGCCCAAAACAGATCGTGGCCTGCCCCTCGGGTCACGTGTAGAGCCATTGCAAGCCCGCAACTCCAGTAGTGTGTTCCGGCGAGACCATCTTGTTGCCATTCCATGGCCTGAGTCAGCCCAATAACTCAGCAATCCCAGTGATATCCAACAACGTTCAGCGAATCTAGTGAAGATCAAAGCAACCCAGGCGAGCTCCTGCATGTCCGACACCAATTCTAGCAAGTACAGCGAGACACTGGCGTGGCCAACGCACCCAAGTGCCTGAGTGCCATCCAGTAATTTCACTGCGATAAAATTGGGTTGCTTCTCTTCCTTTTAAAGTTGTTTGCTCCATATTTTTGGTATTTACTTTGTTTTGTTCTGATGTGGTGGTCGCGATCAATTTGATGCCGAGCACAAGGACACACAAAGGAAAAGATCATCTACCTCTCGCTCTCGCTCTTGCTCAGAGAGTTCTTCACAGAGAAGCAGCTCATAAACTAAAAAAGGCAGAGGTTTATTCATCTTCCACGGCAACAGAAGCCGGTCATGCAAAAAACACCAAATGACAACCAAAAAGCTTGAAAACTCGAAAGATTCTCCGGCCGGGAAACTCACCAGACGATCCCCAAGCCTCAAGCTTTGTAGAGCGAGAGAGAGAGAGACACGATGAGACGATAGGGAGAAATTCGAACTCAGCAGAAACGCAGCATTCCACAGAAAAATGCTTCTTCTCGGAGAGATAGAAAGCGCTCGGTAGAAACTTTGATTTCTCATGAAACTCATGCAATGATTTACAACGAATATCAATCAATTGCATGTAATTTGAAAATTCTAGAACTTTTTCATGTATAAACCCTAGAATTTCAAATTTAAAATTTTCACTCAATTCTCAACGAAATTATACAAATTATATATGGTTGGAAAGATCTCGACATGTAGAACAAAAGCCTAAGGTCCAACCATATATAATTTGTATAATTTTGTTGATAATTGACTGAGAATTTTAAATTTGAAATTCCTAGGGTTTATACATGAAAAAGTTCTAAAATTTTCAAATTACTTGCAATTGATTGATGTTCGTTGTAAATTGTTGCATGAGTTTCGTGAGAAATCAAAGCTTCTGCCGAGCACTTTTTCTCTTCGAGAAGAAGCATTTTTCTGTGGAATGCTGTGTTTCTGCTGAGTTCGAATTTCTCCCTATTGTCTTGTCGTCTCTCTCTCTCTCTTGCTCTGCAAAGCTTGAGGCTTGGGGATCGTCTGGTGAGTTTCCCAACCGGAGAATCTTTCGAGTTTTCGAGCTTTTTGGTTGTCATGTTGGTGTTTTTTGCATGACTGGCTTCTGTTGCCGTGGAAGATGAACAAACCTCTGCCTTTTTGAGTTTATGAGCTGCTTCTCTGTGAAGAACTCTCCAAGCAAGAGTGAGAGCGAGAGGTAGATGATCGGATTTTCTGCCCGATATCTTTGACATCATTTGAGCCCAAATTGCGTTGGACACCGAATGATCAAGACTTCCGTTCGAGAAGAAGTTCTTATCTTCACACTCCTCTACAAATGAGTCTTTTTTGTTTTTTTTTTTTTTTTTTTATGCTTTTTAGGATTTCAAGTTTTTTTATTTAGGATTTCCTGCTTTATGAAGTTTCAATTATTGGTTTCATTTCTAGGATTTGCTTGTTTGCATTTTCCATTCCAATAATATAATTAATTTGATTCTATGAAATTATATGTTTATTTCCAATTTTGAGGGCATGATGGGGTATACTAAACTAGTCCAATGACGATATCCAACCATCAAAAAGTATCATCCACGGAGAAATCCTGAGGGCTGGACTTTCTTATACTTCTTCCTATAAACTTTTTCGAAAATAAAAGTATTTCATTGTTAAAAGCATTTTTCTAAAGCTTGTAGCAGATTAAACTTGTTTGTTTGTCTGACTCATTTACTTTTTGTCTCAGAACATAATTCTGTAACTTGTTATGACAAGGGATATATGAAAATAGCGTATCAAGTTTCACTAATGATAAACTTTTTGGTTTAACTGATGATCAACCGGTTTAGAGCGTGCTTTCAATGGAAAAAACATATGTGAGGCAACTCTCATTACTATTTGTGTGAGATATTAACCCCAGAGGAGCAAAAGGAGTGCTCGACCCTTCTCAACTCCATGCTTTGATGCACCTATTTTCCTTATGCATTGAGGAGACAGTGGGGGCAAGTGAAGAGAGGATCACCCAATTTTGGAGAAAAAGGTGTTTCTCATTCTTGAATTTAATCAATTTTGGAAACACCATTATTTCCATTTTTTTCCTTGCGGATGACAAACTATGGGGGATGTCAAATTCTAATGGTGATAGTGGACTAACTAAACTGGTGCTTTGGTGCCTAATTGAAATTTATCTCTCATTTTGTATTGCATAGAACCCCATCCATGCACGTTCTCTTACGTAGGGACAAAAGCAAGAACGGAGCATCTATTAAACTAAATATCGTATTTTCAGTCTTGATTAATCAATTAGTGTGTTTGTTCCCTTTCAATAGGGGCAATCCAAGAATACCCATTGCTGAGATGGTCCATTCATGGGATAATTCCTTGAATGAATGCTCAAAATCATGCTTATGAAAACATTTGTGTACTAAAGTCACGAAGTTTTTCATGCTTGAAGTTATTGAGCTCTTTTGAAAATGATTTTGAATGGTGACTTTTACATATTTAGTCCACTAATTCCAGTAAGGGAAGTTAGGATGGACCAATTTAATGAATGATGTGGAATGGATTGAGTATGTCAAATGAGACGTCTCAGGATAATGAAAGGCAAACCCTATCCTATACATAGTTCCCTACTTATACACTTGTGAGATGAGTGTAGGAAGTTCCATATCCGCAAGGTAAAGAGTTTTCTTGTGAAAGGTACGATGGCCAAAGTGATGAGAGGCAGTACATTTCTCTATCCCAAACACTGCAGGTAACCCATTACTTAACCCTTTTGAACCCCATACACTTGTGGAATTTTTTTTCAAATTATCCCTGTCAAGAACCACCCCACCTCAGGACAAATTGGAGGTAAGATGGCATCATGAGGTGAGAAAATGGAAAGAAATTTTTTGCTCTCACTTGCATCAATCTTCAAGTTGTGCTATTTCATTTTATTCATGTGATAATTTAAGTGCCTTAAGATGATGAAGAGCATTTCTTTCTCCATCCTATACACTTATATCCATTGCTTAGCCCATTTGAGCCTACGAATTCATTTCATATTAAACCCAGTTGGTGATCATCCCTCACACTAGGGCAAGGCAAAAGTTAGCCATTCAAGTAGCATGGTCTAGAACGCCAATAGAAGATGAAGACTTTGTGAGAACCAAAATATGGATAAGTGCAAAGAACATGGGCTATGAAAAAGTAGTGTGCTTGATAAAAACAAGGCTAATGCCCCAAGAGAAAAATCAAACATTGGTTGTAGAAAGTCGTATCCCCAGTGAGGCGGTACATAAAGAACTCAAATGCCAAGATGTTACAATCAATGAAATTTTGATACGAAGAAAATCTTTGACTGTTAAGAAAAAGATTGGTGGCAATGTCAAGATGATCACCAATTCTGACTCCACTAAGCACATTTCGAGCCTAACAATCCTTTCGTTTCTCACCAATGAACCAACTTACGTCCCTTACAAAATTTCTTTAGATTAGGGCACTTGAATTAACATGGGAGTTCATATGTTCATAAGCATCGCTCGAAGAAGTGCGAGCACAATTATTTCTTTCTCATTTTGCAAGGTTCTTGACTTGTAAATCCGGATATAATTACATAATTATTCTTTCAATTGCCTTGACTCAAAGAGTCCATTTGTTGAGCCATTGACCAAGCTCATATTATAGTCCCTATTAAAGACCTCTCAGATTGGTAAGGTCGTACTGTTTGCGAGGATACTCGGACCCTTATTGGTATAATGATAGTGAGATGAAGTGATTCTTCAAAAATAGCCATTCTAAATGAGAGTGAGTGAAAGTCCTTTCTAACTGAAAGTCTCTCATTTAGTATTCTTAAGAAATTTATGTCATTGTCTTGAACGAAAATTCTCTCCTGTGGAAATTTGGGTGATGCAAATATGGTAAAGTCATTATGCATAAACTTTGATTGAATTGATAATATCTCACTAAACTTTGAAATGTGTAGTAGCTTAAATTGTCTACCTCTTTGATGAATGCATACTAGTTTTTGCTCTAATTGCGTCTGACAGATAATATTTCCTTGAAGACTGAGTAATATCTCATGTTCAAGTTACTTGTTTTATAAGTAATCGACACACGTGCTTCCGTAGCCCGGGGTCTCCCTATCAAACCAGCGTGCTTCCATAGCCTGGAGTTTCTTTATATTGACTTGACGTGCTTCCGTAGCTTGGAGTCTTTTTCATCGACTTAGTGTGCTTCTATAGCCCGATATTCCTCTTGATTGACACGACGTACTTCTGTAGCCCGAGTTTCCTTTATATTGACCCGGTGTGCTTTTGTAGCCCGGAGTCCTTTTCATTAACTCGGCGTACTTTTATAACCTGATGTCTCTCTTAATTGACACAGCATGCTCCTGTAGCCCGAAGTTTTTGACCTGGCATGCTTCTGTAACCCGGAGTCCTTTCATTGACATAGCGTGCTTCTGTAGCCCAGAGTTTCTTTCCATCGATCTAGCGAGCCTTCGCAATCCAGAGTCGCCTTATTAATTTGGTGAGCTTTTGTAGTTCAAAGTCTCTTGCATGGCGAGCTTTTGCAACCCGTGATTTACAAAATCCCTTCGTATCCAAGTTTACTTTCTCAAATCTAATTTACCAAAGGTACATTTTCTATTTCTATATTAGCATTTGTATCATATTTTGGGAATGGGTTCATCAAAACACATATCCCCACAAAAAAATTCATCACATTGCATTTGCATAATCAAAATTTAGGTCTCAATTTGTCTTTGAATGCAACATCTGCTTGCTCACATTCAAAGGGGGCAACTGTTGACATATAGATTTTAGCAACCAAATCTTTTAATCATTATATAGAAAATTATGGATTAATTTTTAAGCCCTAAAAAAAATTGATTGCATAACATATTATTTTAGATGAATTTATTTTCTTATTGCATTCGCATTGGATCAACAATGGTGAATGGATGTCAACGAATGAGCTTACAGATATTTGATTCCTTGATGCGATATATTTTATTTAAAATAAGAAATAAAGCAAGAGGGAATAAATATTTTCATCAAATATTTGTGCATATATTCATTCGCGGCGAGATCTAGCATGAGAAGGGAATGTTGGGCACGTTGTGCGGGCACATGGATTTGCAAAGAAAAAATATATCCCTGCAAAGAAGAAATATTTGGTTGAAGAAGAAAAGGAAAGAACACATATTCATCCAAGAAAAAATACGCAATTAGAAGAAAACAAAATCGTGTCCTCGGCCGCACCATGGGATTTCTTTCTTTGATGGGCATTGTTCCTTTGCATATAAAAGGAGGGGCGCCACAATTATAATTATGAAAGGCAGCCCATTCATTCACGGAAAAGGGGAGAAGGTGAGGTCAAAAAGTTGCCTGACACACACAAAGGAAAAGTCAAGAAAAACATAGAGAGTGCAGGGTGAAAAGAAAAGAAGGGACGCGAGCAGAAGGAGAGAAAGGAAAAGTTAGAGAAAAAAATAAAAAAAAGAGAAGAAAGAGGAGAAGTTGCGAGGGGTCATCTTCTTTAGCTGCCTACAAGTCCTGACTCTTGCCATTCACGACGCCATCCAAGCTTCAACCCCATCGCCGCCGCTGTTGTAGCCTCAAGTGCCGCCGCACTTGCTCTCGTCACCAATGCTTGCGACTCATTGCTCGCTGAAACCATTCCGATGCCATGACCAGCCCGATGACGCTGCAACTCCGATGGCCGCACACCTCAACCCTTCGACACCGCTAGTATTCCTACGATCCGCAGTTGCTCCATCCCGTGATCCACACCGCCTGCCGTTGCGGCACCAAAGCTGCTGTCCGAACGTGCCACAAGCTTGACGCTCTAAGTCCCAACAATTCCAAGCAAGGCTTTTGTCTAGCAAGCAATCCTCAGCGAAGTCCAATCACTGCTCGACGAGGCCAAGACTTTGTGCCACCAACTACTGTCCCGAGCCGCGAGTCCCTATATGATCTCGCTGTTCATACGTGACCATCATGGTTGACGTCGCCAAGAAGCTAATCGCCACCGCCGGTCATCCGTTGAGTGAATTTCGTTCTTATTTTTAATTGGGCAATATTACTTGTAGAATTAGGTAATTATCTTATCTAAATTTAATTTAGATATTTTATTGCCTAATGTATGCTTTTCAATGTCTTACGTGCATATTTGAATGATAGGCGTATTTCCAATTAAGATTTATTGCCTAAGGCGCAACTGCACGTCGATTTTTTACTCCATTTATAAGGCTTTAGATGGAATAATTAATCTTGCGAGAATAAAATTGATATTTTAATCTTTAAAGTTTAAGATCAATTTATCAATTTTATTAGCGAAATAATCAAGTTGATTAGATATTGTTTCCTAATTCGAAGAATGGAGAATGTCTTTGATGACTGTGAATGATTTGGTGCTTATCTTGCTTTAATTGCTTTATTTATCCCAAAAATACAAAAAAAACATTGCATTTGCATATAATGTAGATTACAATTAATTTCCTAGATAGAATTGCATGATAGAATAATTAGATACCTTCCTAATTATATTAGAATGCATGATATCTAGGTTAGATAATATCTTGGAATTAAATCGCATGTGGAGATAAATTTTTAAGTTAAGATAGGATTATGATTAGTCTATTTCCTAACTTAAAATGGATAATATCTCACTTTAGTTAGATTTTTATTGTTAGTAATTTTTAATTACAAATTTTTATAAAAAAAAATACAAAAATATCATGCGCATGTCATATAGAATTAGGTTCATGAAATGCATATTATTTAGTAATTGTTACTAGGTCCATTTAATTAGAAATTGCCTGTCATTAAAATTTTGCCATTTAGTTAAATCACATGACGTATAGCTTAAATTTCACTAAACAAGAGAAAATCCTAAAAAAGATTGAGTGATTGTATGTTAATTATGAATCATATCTAAGGCTTTTGATGTGAATTTTGAGCTAATATTACAGATGCTTTGGTTTTTTTTGTTTTTTTTTTTTTTTTTTTATACCGAGTATCCGACCTAGCTCACCGGCTTAGCTCACCTTCGGGAGCACAACATCGACTATATATTGGGGGAGACTGGCCCAGCAACCCACCGCCAGAGCCCTCCACTTAAATCACGGACCATCCTAAGAGTCGAACCCCTGACCTAGATCCCAAATTTAGGAAGCAAGCCTAACCAGCGCGGCCATGCGTGGGTGGGTGTAGATGCTTTTGTTGCTACGAGGTAAGTCTCGTAATTTATCAATTGCTTTCTTGGGTGTTAAATTGGTGGTTTGCGCATCTGCATGATCATTTCACATGTTAGGAAAGTAAATTAAAATCAATTCAAACTGCATGCAAAACATTTTCTAAAAAAAAAAGAAGAAGAGAAATGTACCGAAATAGTGTTAAATCTAGCGTAATGAAGTCCCCGAACTCACAATTACTTATTTGCAGAAGTAAAGTAAATCTCCTACTTTACTTGGTTTCTAATCGACCCACAAAAAATAGATTAGTGGCGACTTCTAATCGAAAAATCATTTTGATGTTAATAACTTAAACCTAAGTTATGAATTGGTATAGGGTTGGGAGAACTCGAGCTAAGTTTAGGCTTAGTAATCTATTAGCCAAACCCTAGGTGGTGCACCTGAGCTTAGGTTGCGACAGGCTTATCTCCATGTAACTGGACTGCGATTCATGTCATTTCTCGAACAAATTGGTGAGAAAATGAATAAGCCAATATAATGCGGACTTTAAGAAGAGCTTATCAAGGTACATTTATGTCAGCTGGGGGGTTCACACGAGAAATAGGGATGAAAGTCGTAATCGACAGTGATGTGGATTTGTTATTGTACGGTTGGCTTTTCCTTTCTAATCCCAATTTAGTGCATTGGTTCAAGATCATTGCACCATTAAATAAGTTCATCCAAGAGATGTTTTATACTCATGACCCTCCTGTTGGATACACAGATTATCCTTTTTCTTAACTGAGAAAGTAATGACAAGGACGCTTGCAGATAACTAGATCTGCATTAAGTGTTTGAATGAGGGGAGTTAGTATTTGTTTTTTTTTTTTTTTGTCTATCCTATCTCTAATTCATATCTCATTCTCAGCTTATTTTTGCCTTTTTACGGAGTGCAGAAATTGAACCCCACAACTGTGATAATAGTTCCCCCCATAAAAAAAAAAAAAAAAATATTCCTTATCACTGGGTCGCGTGCCTAGTGGCTAGTATTTGGTGTATCTAATGGATGCTTGAATTGGTGGTATTGGTGAATGAAATAAGGGCATCTATTTTGTTATTTACACTTTCTTTTTGTACTGTATATTAAGTAAAAATCTAGAGTGAGAATTTCAACTTCGTACAAAAAATGCTACATATGGATTCATTAATTTCTTTTGAACTGTGCTTCCACCATTTCTCTGACCACACACTCGATTGATATGCTACGAATATGAGTGTTATCCACATGCGACCTTAACAAAAAATACAGGTAGGCGATGTTCTTATCTTTATCCACTAAAAGTAAGCCTGGTCGAAGCCTTGAAGAATGTTTCCTTCGACTAGGGATGAAGAAAATATGACTCATTTTTTAGGCTGTGATTCCCATCTTCCTTCGGTTGGTACAGACTTGCATATCAACCGCATGCTAGCTCAATTAAAAGTAACATGGGTGCTGTTAATATTTGTAACCCATCAATAAAAAGATCTTACCCTTTTGATTTTGGTTCTATGATATGCCTTGGTAAGTCAAAAGAATGAACTGTGCTCACCTCTAATTAAGTCTCATATAGGCCATAAGTTTGAACATTATCTGCATGTTCCATTGATAAATGAAACCGTTAGGATTAAATTTTCTTTTAAAAATCCATTTACAACTAATCAATTTTGCACCTGATGGTAAATCAATGATTCCTAAATTTTAATTTGTCAAATAGAATCAATCTCAATTTTTATGGATTCTTTTCAAAAATGACTTTCTTTGGCAAAAATTGCTTAAGAGTAAGTTAAAAAAATCATTATCAACGAGATAAGTATTAAAATCATTTTGAAAAGAAGTTTCTTTCCTTGATCTTTTACTCCTTAATTCGTCATTTGATTCTTTAATATCATCTGTATGAAGAGATGCATGAGAAATAGCATTAGTTCTTAATAGAAAAATATGCTAAAAATTTATGCATTCTTTGTCTTGACATTGTATTGCTATCAAGCACATCACTTTTTAGTACAAGAAATGCACTATTATCTTCAACATAACCAACAAACATGCAACAAGATGTCTTGAAGCCTATCCTCCATTTCTTAGTACTAAGAAGCATAACCTTAGCAATGCACCCTACACTCCAAAATATTTTAATAGGAAAAGTGCACTAGAAGTCCTAAAATTTGTCAAAAAAGTGCAATTAAGTTTTAAAGTTATCAATAAGTGCAATCGAGTTCTAAAACTTATTAAATTTGTATAGTCAAGTCTTTCCATTAACTCCGTCCAACTTGGCTAATGAAAAATATTGGCGTGGCTAAAACATGAAAGATAAGGCTAAAATAATGTTGTTTGGTTCAAATCTAAATATTATTTAAACTAAATTAAAAAATAATCTAAACTTATATAAAAAAGGGGAAGGACGACAAAATCAATCAAGGGCCCATAGGGTCCTAGCCGTCAACGCCCCACCGTCGTTGGAATGGGTTGGCGATGGTGGGCGACAGTCGGCCAAGGTTGCTAGTGCCACTATGCCCTGGCCAGTGGCTAGCAAACCTAGTTGACCATAAAGTCAACTGTTAACAATTAAATTTTTTTTTTTTTGGTTATTTATCGTATGAAAAGTTTTAGGGATTGAATTCAACCCCTAAACAAAAATATCACTTGCATTATTCACATTTGCACGGATCATCGCACATGACTATGACTTCTCTATGACCCACCAGGGAGAGATCACTCTTTGTCGCCCAACGCCTCCACAGAAAAGCATGCATAGAATCGTCTCTTACAAATATCGATCAATAATTTAAAAGTAAAGAAAGGCAATTGCGATCGGCAAATGGAGAATATCCATGAGTTGAACGGAAACAAATATGTTGGAGGGAAATCAAGATCATGGAGTTCACTCTCTTGATATTTACTTTCCGCCGATTCCTCCATGATGGCACCTCCAAGATCTTAAATTACGGGCCAGAATCGGTGGATTTAGAAAGCAAACCAATTATCGAAGGAAAGAATAAAAACAAAAGGAAAGAATCGAATCTGATTGGGAGGAATCATTGGAATATCAACAAGAGATTAATACTCATGGAATGAGTTAGCCGATGGTGAATGAATGTGGACACATTCAAGGCAATATTGGTAAAAGTAGAAAAGGAAATCGCGAAGGGAAATGGCCAAAATCATAGAGGATCACCAATCATCGCCAAAGGAGTCTCCCTGGATTCAAAACTTCCAAAAATACGTGGGAGTTTTCTGGTATAAGAGGGGACGATTAGAAAGAGAAGAGGGCAGCTCGCAATAGAAAGGAAAAAATGGTGAGAAAACACAGAGAGGTGCGATAGATAATCTCTCTCTCTCTCTCTCTCTCTCTCTCTCTATGGAACATGGGAAGGAGAGAGGGAGAGAGAGTGTGGAGAGGCTTCGGAGAGGCTTCCATTAGTGCAACATAGTAACTCATGGTGCAATACACTAGATATGCACAGCGGGAGATAAGGCTAACAAAAAAGCGAGGGTGGTCTTCTCTTTTCATCCCATCCCTGCAGACCCTCCCGCGAGCAGCTCATCCACTTGAGACGACCCCGGTCCTGCCTCGCGCCCGACGCAGCTCCGCCCAAAACAGATCGTGGCCTCCCTCTCGGGGTCACGTGTAGAGCCATTGCAAGCCCGCAACTCCAGTAGTGTGTTCCGGCGAGACCATCTTGTTGCCATTCCATGGCCTGAGTCAGCCCAATAACTCGGCAATCCCAGTGATATCCAACAACGTTCAGCGAATCCAGTGAACATCAAAGCAACCCAGGCGAGCTCCTGCATGTCCGGCGCCAATTCTAGCAAGTACAGCGAGACACCGGCGTGGCCAACGTACCCAAGTGCCTGAGTGCCATCCAGTTATTTCACTGCGATAAAATTGGGTTGTTTCTCTTCCTTTTAAAGTTGTTCGCTCCATAATTTTGGTATTTACTTTGTTTTGTTCTGATGTGGTGGTCGCGATCAATTTGATGCCGAGCAAGGACACACAAAGGAAAAGATACGAGCGGATTGGGTAAATTGATCTGAACCGGTTCGGGCTCAAACGACGTCAAAGATATCAGGCACGTAACCCGATCACCCTTGCTCGGAGAGTTCTTCACAGAGAAGCAGCTCATAAACTCAAAAAGGCAGAGGTCTGTTCATCTTCCACGGCAACGGAAACCGGTTATGCAAAAAAAAAAACCAACACGACAACCAAAAAGCTCGAAAACTCGAAAGATTCTCTGGCCAGGAAACTTACCAGACGATCCCCAAGTCTCAAGCTTAACAGAGCAAGAGATAACAGAGCAAGAGAGACGACGAGACGATAGGGAGAAATTTGAACTCAGCAGAAACGTAGCATTCCATAGAAAAATACTTCTTTCTCATCAGAGAGAGAAAAATACTCAGCAGAAGCTGCGAAACTCATGCAACGATTTACAAAGAACATCAATCAATTACAAGTAATTTGAAAATTCTAGAAATAAACCCTAGAATTTCAAATTTAAAATTCTCACTTAATTCTCAACGAAATTATACAAATTATATATGGTTGGAAAGATCTCGACATGTAGAACAAAAGCCTAAGGTGCAACCATATATAATTTGTATAATTTCATTGAGAATTGAGTGAGAATTTTAAATTTGAAATTCTAGGATCTATACATGAAAAAAAAGTTCTAGAATTTTCAAATTATTTGCAATTGATTGATGTTCGTTGTAAATCGTTCTATGAGTTTCGCGAGAAATCAAAGCTTCTGCTCTTTCTCTCTCTCTTAGAAGAGTATTTTTATGTGGAATGCTGCGTTTTTGCTTAGTTCGAATTTCTCCCTGTCTGAGTTCGAATTTCTCCCTGTCGTCTCATTGTCTCTCTCTGTGCAAAGCTTGAGGCTTAGGGATTGTCTGGTGAGTTTCCCGACTAGAGAATCTTTCGAGATTTCGAGCTTTTTGGTTGTTGTGTTGGTTTTTTTTTTTGCGTGACCAGTTTCTGCCGCCATGGAAGATGAACAGACCTCTCCTTTTTGAGTTTATGAGTTGCTTCTCTATGAAAAACTATCTGAGCGAGAGCGAGAGGGAGATGATCGGGTTACGTGCTTGATATCTTTGACCTCATTTGAGCCTGAACTGCATTGGACACCAAATGATCAGGACTTCCGTTCAAGATTTACGAAGGACTTCTTTAGTTCACGGAAGAGGCGGACTTCAAGAGGAAAAATTTCCATTCGATTTCTGACTGCTGAGTGATTTTTGCTTGCTTTTCTGGTGGTCATCTGGACATTGCTCGGGATTTTCATGTTCGGACTCTGTTGCCTCGGATCGAATTTGGCATCGATTCACCGAATTTCATGGTGGATCGTGTCATAAAACGAGAGAACCGTCTTCGAACCTCAAGTTAACTCCTGAGATTCGCATGGCTTGGGGAAAAAATAGAAAAATTTAATGAAATCTAGGGATGCGAAAAAGACGTACGCGTGACCTTTAGTTTGACGCCTCAAAAGTTGCTCCCCCTGTTCAAGCGTTTTTTTTTTTAACTCTGCTCTCGTGAATCTGGTCGTTCTGAATCTTTGAAACCTCTTTTCTCGTGCATCTTTAAGCTATACTCCCCCCAGTCTCACTAAAGACTCATTTTCCCCCCAAATTTTACTTGCCTTTCCTCTTCAGGGTATGTTTTTTTTTTTTCGTATTTTCTCCTAAAATAAGAACAAAAATCAAGGAAAAAGAGGACTAAGTAAATGCCAAGCTTTGTAAAGCTAAAGTTCGAAAGCGCAAGCAGAGCGAGGGTATCCGCCCAGCTTCGTTCGGATGATTTTTTTATTTTTTTTTTAAGCATGGCAGAGTTAATGGAGGCTGAACGATGCTTCAGCGTTACTACATAAATGACTGATTTCTTCTAGACTAAACTTCTTGCTCGAGGAGGAAATCCTTGTTTGATGATGGCTTTTTAAGTCTCGGTTAGGGTTTTTCTTTTTCATGCCTTGATGATGTCGCTCAACGTGAGATATTTCATGCTCAAGCGTCCCTGGTCTTTTAGCGCGGTGCGTAGCTACCTGGCTCATTCTAGCTACGGTTCAACAAGAACTTATCAACATACATTTTTGAAGCAATTAGTTTGGGCTCATTTACTACTAGCGACTAGTGTGTGGTGCCTCTTTATATAGGCTTTGTATTGAAACTACATATGGAGTAGAATATTGGCTGGAGTGCTCGAATAAGAATCACTCAAACTGTGTGCGGTTGTTTTTGTTCTTTTATGAGTGCACAAGGCTAAATTAGGTTAGAAATATATGATGGATAAAGAATGAGCCAGCACCAAAGATTTCTGTAAATCCCTTTTGTGGTAAATAGTATTATCTAAAGTGCTTTGCAAGACTTCATTATCTGTTTGCAGTATTTGGTCAACTCAATGAATCATATGCCTTGGAGTATATATCTGTTACATTTTCGAGTTGCTTGGCACCACCTACATCCTCCTCTAAGGCATTTGTGTTGCCATTCCGTGTTTTTTGTGGGAAGTTAGAGAATGATCTTGAATTTGTAGCCTTTGCTGAAGGAAATACCAGAAGTGTGGTGGGATCACTTAATTCGCCCTCAAGTGTTCATCTTAATACATTATTTCTTTTGGTTCTAGCCAAAGATGGGGGCCAAATGACTAGAAGTTCTTGCAGCTTGTGCCTTTTGATTTTTGGTTGGCTACTTTATTTGGATTCTAACAATTGTTCCATTAATAACTGCAAGTAGAATTCGTGAAAAATGCTTTGGTTAATAATTCAATCTGTACACAACAAATTTCTTCCCAAATTCCTCAAATGCCAGTAACATGCGGGGATTCTTCAGTGCATTTATCTCTCATCTTTGTACTATCGATGTCATTTCTTTTGAGTTCTAAGATTCTCCTGTATAGATATGACCAATGGTTTGTAACAATGAAGGACATTAATTCTTAATCAGAAAAGACAAATTCTCTAGAATAAGAAAAAAAAATTGTGGCAAAAAATTTTGATTGATAAATGCAATATGTTCTTGGGAAGCACATGTTGTAAAGTGCTTTATATTGTTAGATGGATTTTGGGCATTGATTAAATGGAACATTATTTGTGTTAACCTAGATTTGCAGTTAGATGAAAACTGCAAATTGAGGCTAGATTTGATGTTAGTCTAGGAATTTCTTGCTTACGGCTAAATGATCTAAGCAGAAGATATAAAATAAGAGTTATGTAAACTTAATACTTTTCCTTCAATCTTGATTGTTGAAATAATGTTCACTTCATCATCTCTATCGAGCATGTAAATCTTTTTGGAAAAATTAGAACAATGAACCCATATGCATTTGTTTTCTCCATTACGGGAGAAGTGCTTAAAGCCTAAAAATCACTTTCTTTGACTACTACTTCATCTCAATACAACATGAAAGAACACGTTGAGAGGGTGCAAGAATTGGGCATGGGACCGAAGGCAAGCTCCCAGCATCAACTTTGAAATAAGGTTGCAATAGATGATGGCATGGGTTTATCATTTGATCACATTAACATAGTAAATTTACACTTTTATTTGGCAACTTTAAAAAGGCGTGAAAATAGGAATAGGAGCATGTAGGAAAAATCAAAATACTTTGTTTGGGAAGGCTTGGAATAGTAGAATATTAGTGGGCGCGAATTTTGTGGGTCACAACAAAATCGTCCATCTTAGAATTCCTCCCCTAGTTATATATCCTATACCAAAAGCTGTTAGATGGTAAAGGAGTTTTCTTCCCTTGTTGTCATCGTATATTTCAGATTTGTTAGAAGCATTCCAAAAAATAAGATCCCAAATACATCAGGTTGATATGGGAGACTGCGCTCTTAAAAGATTACCCGAGAAGGTGGATCGCTTGAAGTGCATGAAAACTAACCCAAACGGCACCTGACCGCTAAAATGATCATTTTACTCGCAATTGGACTTGTCATCTTCACCCAAATTCTGTATGCCCATTAAATACCCTTTAGTCTCGTCCCTAATTCTTCTATTTTTGTCAAAAAAAAAGAAAAGAAAAGGAAACAGAATAGCACCGTTATGTGTTTTTATCAAAATAAAAGTGATTTTTTAATATAGGCAACTCCAATCACTACGTTAGGAAACCTCACATACCATTACGTGACCTCATTTGGAAGCTTTGAAATTGCTAAAGATAGATAGAATGGAGGAAAAAAAATTGTTCGTTTGAGCATAAATAACAGTACAGTGGCTTGTACGATTAATAAGATTTTTTTATTACTAGCTGCCAAAAGCATATTTGAATAATATTGTCTAAAATAGTCTTATAGAAGCAAAGACTACTGTAATTTACTCTAGCTAGACATACGTCATTAGCGTGGTCATCTCCAGAGCTGTTCTATCAGGTTAAGTCTTATAATTATGTTCTCTTAATTATGATTAGCTTTAGAAAGCCTCGTTTGAACTTCAAGTAGGATCTCTTTCTTCAGTTACCCTCTAATCACTTCTACTTCTTCACATCCAATTAATCTTTTCCTCCAGACATGATATAAACTTTTTCTTTGAAAATGCCCAGAATGATTTTATATCTTTTTTGTACTTTAGCATCAGCAATTACTCAAACTCACTGTTTGCATTTGAGGATCGAATCCCAGAGAAGAACTTTTTTTTTTAATCCAATTGCAAGCCCCTTGGTCTTTCATTTTCTTTTTTCGTTTGTTTTTGACATTTTGCAGTTCCTATTTTAAAGAGAGTTCACGAGGTGAAGCCGAGACACGTGATGGCAATCAAGTTGGCCAGACAAGTTTGCATTGCGATCTCTTATATGAATACTACCGAGATCATTGATTTTTGCGGTAATGGGAACTTCTTGTTTCATGCTACAACCCACGGAATCAGTCAAATACAAAGAGAAGTCCAGTGATACAAGATGAATATCTTTCTTTTTCATATAATTTATAGCTGTGCTTAATGATAAATATTATATCTTCTTGACAATTTTTAAAAAATATGATAGCTAGAACTTTTATTAGATAATCTTGAGAATATACATTGAACCTTTTTTGTTTAAAGCGGTTGAGTGATATTCAGCCAAGCTTTTGCACACTACAAAGTCTGCCTTCTTGGGTTATTTTAAGGGTGAACTACCCTACAGCTATATGATGTATTCAGCATTTTACTCCTAAAATGCTTCCACTAAGACTTGAATCCAAGACCACAATGAGAAGAAAAAACTCCTTTGCCATGTAAACCAAATTAATAAGGTAAGTTGAGAAACTACACTACATCACCAATTGACAGAAAATAAGGGAGGAAATTGGGACATTGAAAACTGATTGAGACTAATCATAATTAAATTGCATTTTAATTTACCAATATAACTATGATCCGCCACTTTAATCTAATCCCAGTGACTCTTTCTTAAATTTGCCTGACTCTTTATATAGGTTTCTGCCATGATGCAATTAGGGGATTATTATGCATATCATTTAATGTATAACCCATTTATATTCCCGTGGAGCCCAAACAAAAACATTTAACTCAGTTTTACTTATACTTCGGCGGTTGCTTTGCTCGTTCCATTGTATTACATTTTGTATTACAGATTATAATGTAGTTAAGATATAATTAAATTTATGTATGTGGTAATGACTTAATTAAAGTAATATGAATTGAATCTTCTCTGTTTATATATATATAAGGTTAGCTAAGTTCACTTATGGCCACTATTTTCATTTGAATAGCTATTAATTCAATAACACTTCTCATTAGTTAATTTAGCAATCAACTAAAGTTTTACTCATGCAAACCATTGTCTAAAAAAAAAATGATATCATGAAGCTTTTACTATTTATTTACCTTGATTGCATTTCAACTTTCTATTCTCTGTCGTGGAAAAAAAAACTGGGTACTATTATGTAAAATAAGAATCCTAGAATTTGAATTAATTCTACAACTGAGTCCTAAAACTTTGAATTCATGATTAATAAGTCTTAAAACTTGTCTTTGCTCTTTATGTTAGTCCCTTCGTTTGTTCCATCTATTTTTGATAGATGGAAAATTTATTGGTATTTTTTTTTATTAATTTCCTTTTATTTTTTGCAGAAGTGGAACTGATATGGCACAGATAAGTGCCACATCACAAAGTCCAAAAATAAAAATGACTATTGTTTAAAAACAAGTCAAAAAATAGAGAGAGAGAGAGAGAGAGAGGGTGAGTGATCATTAAAGAGGAACAAAGAGTCGCCCCATTTGTCACTGGCAAGGTTTAGGAACCGTCACGGAGTCGCTTTGAGTGCAACAACCCTCGCCGGACTGCCAACGAGGCTTGGCCGCCCTCACTCAATGGTGACAGCGACGTAACTCGCTACTACCTAAGAAGGCTCAATTGGCCCTCGCGTAGGTATCATCGTTGCCGCCGCTGCAGACCCATGGAACACCTTTATAATCAACCTCTCAAATTAGTTAAATCCAAACATTTGGCATGTGTATATAATTGATTGGATATGAAATGCTAAATTTCAGTTTCCAAATTGAAAATCCCCTGCTTTCTAGCCAGTTGTGCCAACCTTGAGAGGTTGAGTTGTGTCTTTTCCTATTACATAGCTATCCTTTCATATAGTATCTTATTTAATTTACTTTTGAATAATCAGTTATGCTATATGAAGACATAACTCCCACTAGCAATGCATTAATATGTAGGTGCGGTGGCCAAGATCATTAAGGTTTTTTTTTTTTGTTTAATTAGGTATAAGCTAAGACTAAATAACCTTCTAGAAGCTAGATAGTGTATTAAAATGCCACAACATCTCTAGGACTCTAAGAGCAAGTTATCTAGTTACAAGGTAATAATTACATGATCAACAACGAGCGATTACTTTACTAAACGTGACGGGATAGTCTTGCTTGATATATGTGTACAAGATTAATGAAAAATAAAATAAATACATACTAGATATGTTCTTCGATTGAATGCAGATATACTTAACACGTAACATAATAAATTATATAATTACATAAATAATTCATAGATGCAGATCTCATAATGTCTTTTTTTTTTTTTTTTTTTTTGGCTGATTATAACTATAGGTAAGACGTAATCGAGAACGTGTCAACGAAACCGATTTTTTTAGTACCGCTTACGATAGATACGCTTGAGAATATGCTCGTCGAATGTGAAGGACCTTGCGACCTAATGACCAGCTCATCCGGTTTCTAGAGGATAACCCGAAAGTCAAGCAATCATTTTCCTTAAATTCCAAAAGTCAAGGAATTTACCAAATTACTAAATATAAAACCCCGACATTCCACCACGTGCTGCTGACGACGACAAAACCGCCACCTCGGCGAACTGGATTAGTCAAATTCAACGAGTGAGAGAGTGAATCTCTGCGCTCGTCTGAAAATCATCTCTTTACTTCTCTCTCTCTCGATCACTCTCTCTTTCTTCTGCCATTGTCGCAGGACCGCCTTGACTTTGATCGCGCGAGCGCACGGCAGAAGATGAAGCTCCGTCGCCCTCCGCCTCCTCTTCTGGCCGCTCTGACGCTCGTCGCCATAGGCAGTCTCTCTGCCCCCGCCGTCTCGGCTGGCTCGCCTCGCTGCAAGGCGTGGCTCGTCCAGTCCATCCCCACCGACATGCCCCTCCTCCGCCGCGTCCCCGGCGTCCTCTCCACCGGTGAGCGCCCCCCCTATCCCATCGCAACGACTGCGTTTAGCCAGGTGCCGCGCTGCAGTTTGGTTTTAGAAAGCATGATCGGGGGAACAGAGTAGGAGAGACTGAGGTTGGCGTTAAAAAGTGGATATTGTCAAGGTTACGTTTGTTTTGCAAAAATGTCTCTTGGATACTTGCGAAAACGAATCAATGAAAACATGTTTACGTTATTTACGAAGATGTTTAGATATAAAATGTAGTCAATGATGAAAATAGGTTCCAGTGGCTAGATACTTTCAAGTTATACAAGCAATCATTTATTGGTTTTTCCAAATTATTTGTTCTTTGCAAAATAAAAGGAGCTTGAATGTATTAATTGCTGATTGGGGTGACAAATGATTTTAGCGGATGTGCTGCGGTGGTTGGCGGGAAACTCGACGAAGAAGCTGGACATCATAGCATACTATTGGCAGCTGAATGCTCGTCCTGATGATCCTACCTCCGGCGATTATGGTTACTCTCAGTCTGACATGCTCCGACTTGGGGCCGCTTTGGGTCGCGGTGTTTACAAAGCCATTGAAGATGCCGCCGATAGGAATGTCACTATTAGGTAATTGTGGATAGCGCTTGCTCATGCCCTTTGCATATGCTGATTTGTGGGTGTAAAGTAGCCATTGGAGCTTTACCTTTGGGGTATTTCGCAAATGGCTAATCATGGCTACCTTTTAGTTTATATCTGGTAGTTTGTTTCATAACTTTTTTGCTCCTGCTCTTTCGTCACACTTTCTATTAACATGTCAAATAATTTCTTTTTCTAAGTTTCCGAAGCACGTCAGGTAATTTGCTTAACGTGTTCTCCCGAGTAAAATCCCAGAAATTGTCTATCTTGGAGAACTGCACGAATTCTAAGTGATGCAATTTGATTTATATTTCAATTTGGGAAAGTAAAAGTACCTTTATTGGAGATTCCTAGTCCTCCAAAAGTTCCAAGGGAGCCTCAGGTAGGAGATTAATCCAATGGATGAAGATAGTGAACGACTGAAGTGCCAGAATCACTTACCAAAGCAGTGAGAAAATCATTACTTTAAAGATGGTCGAAGCCTGAAATTATGTGTGTAGAAAGAAAAGCAAAACGACCGGACTCATTTTCTTCAGGCTTCTGCTTTCATATTCACCATATCTATTAGAGATGTTCTCATTTACGTCTTGCAACATTAGCACACCTCTGAAAAATATTGAACTTCATCAGGCTTTTACATCACTCAGGAGCGCCTCCTGACTATGACAAAGAACCAAATGACCTTGCTTCAGGAAGGACAAACGTCAAGTCTGTAACTCTGTTATTTGCCAAATGGTGGGGATCAGGCATAATTCATGCCAAAGTGTGGATATCAAATAATCAAGATGTTTATATTGGATCTGCAAACAATGATTGGAAGGCCCTTTCTCAGGTACACGCTTTACTTAAGAAGTCCTTTTCTCAGTAATATAGTTAGCCTTCTCTCCATTTTTTATTCGTGAGGATATCAATCCGACTGTGGCTAAATAAATTGACTGAGCAAAAGAAAAGGTGTGGGTTCTCAGCTATAAGCGTCCCATTCTTGTTGGCAAGTAAGATCATAGAAGATTATGCCACATTTACGCCATATTAAGACATATTTCACCTCTTCAATCTGTAGATTTGTTTGTGTGTTTGAGCCATATAGAAGAATTATAATGATCAAACCTTTACAGGTGAAGGAACTTGGAATATACCTTGTTAATTGTCCCAAAATAGCAAAGAAGGTTGAGTCCTACAACGACAACCTGTGGAAACTTTCCTCTCTCAATGCTTCAGCTTACACAAAGAATGTTTGGGATCAACAGTGGCAGATCACCAGAAAAGTTCCCTGTTGGTCACATTTCCTTGAACCTGACGAGCAATGCAAGTATGACAAAACATTCATATTGCACTTTTTCTTGTGCCTCTTTTGCCTGCATAATTTGAGATTTTGTGAATCGTTATGCGCTTCTTCTTTTTTTCCCCCTGGCATTTGGTTGTGTTGTTCATTTTCTTTGTTTCTCTACGTGATAGAAAAGTTCATTTTCATTTCAGAAAGCATGTCTCTGCTTCATGGGATTTTGTGTTGTTTCACTTTCAGTCAAGGAATATCCCTTTTTGGTCTTTCAACCATCAGATTAACTCTAGGCCCAGGTCTGAAATTCCTGAGGTTATGCTAATTGATGAGTGATTCTGTTGTTTTTAGAGTTTTTGACGGATTTTTGATTTTCATCTTTGTCAGAGTTCTTTCCAAATGGTTGTGACAACAACAACAAACCAAGCCTTATCCCATTGGGTCGGATCAGCTATAAATGTTTGCCAAATGTATCTTAAAAAATTATTCCTGGTGTTTGATATTTTCCAGTTTGTTATCTCCCAGAAGATTGAATGATATGAGCAAAGAGAAAGCAGAACAGTTCTTATGTATGGTAAATAGCTTTTAAAATAAGAAAAGTAGAGATCTCTAGATTGAAAGTAAGAGATTGGATTTTATTTTCAAATTGTTCATTTTGGAAATGCTGTTCTCTGGGACTGATGAGTAAGCAGAAATTCTCCAGTGCATGGTACATGGCACATGGCCTTTAAAAGAAGAAAGGAGTTTCTAAAATAAGAGAAAAGGACAAGATTTGCTCCCTTGAGGACTTCTAGTTGGATGCCTGTCTATAACTGGATAGAAATGGCTGACTCTAATTTGGCAACTCCAATGCTTAGACTTGGTCGCAGGCTTCTGTCAAAACGTCATTCTCAAATTTGAAATCAGCAGCTTATTCTCGGTCTGATATTAGCCAGTGATGTGGTGTTGTAACCATTCGATCAGTTTGGTGCTCAACTGAAGGGTTTTGCGCTTGATTTGCTTTCAATTCACTTGCCATCATAATGATCTGGTGAAGGTTGACGTTAACATTTTCCGAGTCCTCTTGTTGATATAAGCAAATATGTCATGGCAGGTCACCTCTTCCTCGATCTGTGGAGGTTCCTCATGTAGCAGGCTATCCAGTCCTGTCACATCCTCACATGTTTCGGCTTCCATTAGATACTCCTGGATGTAATCATACATCTTCACAATATCAACATAGCTATCTTTCTTTTGCTCCTCCAGAGGTAACTTGTCCTAGACCTATCTATTTAACATTTTTAATTTTGTCTTAACATAGAAAGCAAGAATTGCATTTGGACATCATCAAAACATTATCCATTACAGGTTAAGACTTTTTTCATCCTAGAATTGTTTGTTGAATCAAACAATAAAAAATGAATGGTTGCATCTTAAGTTTAGTTTATTAAGTTTGTTGATTTGCCACATCACAGTTCCAGTGTCTATGTACCGAATTAGAATTTAGCTAATCGACCCAGTCTAGTTGCTATTGTCTTCTCTCTGATATATTAGCAAGTAAACTTTTTAGGTGTGTATTCCTTCATGAATACTGAGGGTGCTCAACATTTAAGTTGATTAAATCACATTGCGATTGCTCTACTGATCCTTTTGGGGAATCCCGTAAATTTCATCTTTCAAGCTTCTATCTTGCAGCTGTCATTTGGCAAGTACCAGGCTGACGAGCAGGCATAGGTCGACACAATAAAATCAGTTGGAAGTGGAGGCACCGTTAGGATCAGCACAATGGATTGGCTTGGTCAATCACAATATATTGACCAAACTGTTTATTGGTCATCCCTTTCTTCTGCTGTGTCAGAGGTATTCTCCTTTCTTGCGACAGTTGCTGCCCTTGTTTGTACATGTGAATCTAAATCGACAGATACAGGTCAATATGGTGTTCATTTGAAATCATTTTGTCTTGCATCTACCAGATTCCATTTTTCCTTTTTATGGAGATGGACTGTGACTTGCATGAATATTTAAACAGTGGATACTAGGTCTGATGGCTGGTCATTGGCTTCTTGTTTTTGAGTTATCTCGCATGCTCGGAACAGATAAATGAAAAACTTTTAGCTTGTTGTAAGCAGTAGAATTTCCTGCTATCACCATTTGCCACTTTGGTTTCAAAATGATCAAAGGAAAATGCGGAAAGCCTTTGCTGTGATTTATCTCTATTGACCAACTTTATTTCCTCCCATATGTTGTTACTGAGAATATATTTTCTGAGGTAACTATAATTTTCAGGTTGTCTTTTCCAAGCATGCCAAAGTGAAGATATTGGTAGCATATGGGGCACATTTCATAAACAACACTGACGTTTACCTGAAATCTCTCCTCTATTCCAATGTCCTTTGCTCCTCTTCAAAGTACAACAATTGTTCTGGTAAAGTTGAGATTAAGTACTACATAGTGCCGGGTTTTAACGCGACTGGAGCTGCGATCAGCAATGGGACCAGCACTGGGAATAAGTATCCTGGTCGCACTCGGGTCAACCATGGGAAGTATGCTGTCAGTGATGTGAGAGCCCACATGGGAACGAGCAACCTCTTGTGGGACTATTTCTATACTACTGCTGGTGTCAGCTTCGGGACGTATCACCAGGACATAGTTTCGCAGCTTCAAGAAGTCTTCGATGCTGATTGGGATTCACCATATGCTGTTCCTGTGGGAGAGTTTGAGGAAGGGCACTCGTTTTCGGGCTGACTAGTGCCTGCACACAAGGTATGGACCGGCTACAATTAGCACGGAAAGGGGCACGACGACAATCGAATTAAGTCTTCTAATGCAAAGGGTACAGCCACCTAGAGTTGCGCCGCATCTTGAGACGAGGACATTGTTCAGACTTAATTTTACCAGAATGATTTACACCTTGTAATCTCAAACTAAAACTATTGGTATCTCCTCCTTGATGATTATAGCAAAGGAAGAGGTAGCTTCATTGCTTGTATACATTATCTCGAGAGAGTGCATCTCTTGAAGCTACACCAAAATCATCAACACGAGATGAAAGCGGGTAGAACTTGTTAAGAACATAAAGTTGACACATCCGAACATGAAATACTAGAGGACAAGCATGAATTTTCAGAAGTCATATGGAAAATTTAAGGCATATTTTTATTAGAAGTCCTAAAATTTATCATAAAAGTACAATTGAGTCATAAAACTTGTAAAAAGTACAATAAAATTCCAAAACTTGTCAAATTAATGTAATTGAGTTATTTTGTTGACTTTGTTTTTGTTGTTATTTTCTTTAAATACATGGCGATGACGTGGCTCAGATGTCGTTTTGATCCAAATCTAATTTTTAATGTAATTTTGATTTAAATTAAAATAAAATGATCTAAAAGAAAAAGGTTAAAAGGGCCAACAATGGTGGGGAAATGGTCAGCGAGGGTCTAGGCGAGGGTCACTGGCCGGGACTGAATCAGACTGGATCATCGTTGGGTAGGCCTTATGGTCCAGATCTTAGACTGGATCAGACCGGTCCAGATAAGCACAGACTACGAAAGCCCAATCTGAGTTTTCTCGTACAATTACGGCTCGGACGATAACCTTGTTGAACGGCCGCTTGACCTTTGCTCTGCTCTGTTCTTCTCTTTTTGCCTTCTCAGTGCGCATGGTTCAGTGTTTAGCCGTTTGCTTCTCATTTTGAGGGGAGGCCGGGGCGCCGGGTTCAGCCATTGCTCTAGAGAAAACGCCCTTCGAAAACCCTTTTATGGAGAGCGTTCAAACAACAGCAAGGGAAATTTAAAGGGAAATTGATTCAATTGTTATCCTCACAAATGGTTACCAATTCTTTTATCAAAATTAACTACTTGATATTTTTTTCTGAGCATATATATATAATGGGAAATTTACCAAAAAAGTCTTAAATCTTTTGTAATGGTATCAATTCAATCATAAACAGTTTTTTTAATCAATTTAATTATAAAAATTTTATAATTATGCCAATTTAATCTATCCAGCCAAATTTGGCTGGCTGACACTATATAAATGCCACGCATTGAACTGGAAAAAAAAATTAAGACTGAATTGGGAAAATTATAAAAGGTTTAAGACTTTTTTGATAATATTCCTATATGTAAAAGTTATTGATGATGATTGAAATACACAATTTTCATATGTTCCTTGGTTTCTGCATATTATTTACGGTCGCTGCCCTCTTCCCTTTTTTGGCATTCTCCTCTCTCACCGACAGTAGTCCCTATTTTTATCCGTGACTAATCGATTATTTGGATGAAACTAGCCACAATCATAAGTACAAAAACATGAAACTGCTTTTATCACTTGGTCAATTCCATTGCGGGTTTAAATTCCTTTTGATGCTCTTATATTAATCAATTTTGTACCCTTGTTTTGAATGGATGAGTCGATTATGGAAGTTATTCACATCATCGGCCCAGATTAAAGATAAGGAAAAGGTTTTGCTACTGCCCAATGAATAATCATTCCCACCATTATAATTACACATTTTAATGGCCAAGAAAAAACAGGAGAAAGAGAAAAAATCAAAATACTCGTATTCCTCTACCCCAATTCAGTACCATCTTCTCTTCTCCAACGACAGACTATTAACGACGGTCGGACTTTCGGAGATTACCATAACGTCGACCTCGCCCGAATCGCGTCTTGGACCAGCGGCCTAGCATCATCGCAAGAACGCCATTGAATTCTTTCTTGACTTTCTTGTTTCTTGACGGTTCTTCTTTATTGAAAGTGAGAATGAGGTAACGAGGCACTTCTCTACTTTCCTAAATATGCAAGAACCAAGGCGACAAGGGCGTAACCGACGGAGGTTACGCCCTGTCCCCCGGCATTGTTCTCCGACGATCCACCCTTGGCAAAAGGGGCCACCCGTTCTCTTTCTTCAATCGTTCTGGTCAGGACAAGTGGGGTTGATTTGTTTGCATCCACCACAACAGTGTCGGCATCGTGGGTCCGGAACGGAACTCTGGGCATCGTCAATGGAGGCAGGTCTGGCCAGAGTTGGCTCCATCCTCCGTGGAGTTAGCATCGATTCAGTCAATGAACATGGGGCCGCTGGCTCGTCCGTCCGTGAAGATGGAGCCAGATCTGCCACCTTCAAGAGGATAAGATACATGTCAACTTCTTTCTGATGGATCAAGGGAGGGAGAGAGTGTTGGAGCGAGAGAGACCGAGTCGTGAGACAAAGTGGAGAGGCGATCTTCGGAGTCGGGGACGGCGGACCAAATGGTCCGGCAAAAAGCAAGAACAGGAGAGACATGGTTTGGTTAAGGCAGTGTTTTGTGGATGACGAGTCATGTTTCGTGTTAAATTCGCATGTGAAGGAACGCCCTCTCCGAATATATCTGCCCTTGGGAAGAGCACTATAACTACTAGAAGGTTACATAAACCCATTGGTATATGACCCTCCACTTTTCACTTCTCTAATTTAATTTCAAAAACCTAAAAGTTAGAACTACGATGATAGCAAACTTAAAAAGACTCGATCAGATTCGAAAACTTCCAATCTAGACTCGGAGAAGAGCGTCTCGATCACTCGGACATCTTCACCGCAAAACGAAATGAGCTCGCATGCATCCAAATCTGCTCCTCTATCATCCGTAATCCCAAGCATAGCGAAAATGATGTACTTTTCAGTTTGTATTGACTAATGCTCGACCATTTTCTATTCATCTGTCAACGTAACCCTAAGAAGGGCGATACATACAGACCGACCGAGACACCAGAACACGCATAATTACAAGTTGACATCCGTCGTGCGAGTCGTACATGTTCACTTCCTGGCACGAACATCCGAAGGCGGGTCGTGGGTGGTGACTCCGTTCCCGACCCTGGCGCGTCCCTCCCTAGTGTTCCTCTTATCTTTGTAGAAGACGTAGTAGCCCGCCACCGCCACCAGGAGGATCCCGCCGACCGCCATCGCCCCCGGGCTCATCGGCATGTTCCTTCCTCCCACCCTGGCCCTGTGCGCATCGTCCGCCGCCATCTCCTCCTCTCTCTCTCTCTCTCTCTCTCTCTCTCTCAAGAGTACTCACCGACCTGAGGTTGATGAAACGAAAGAAAGGCGATACCGGTCTGATCAATGGGGAAGGAACCCGACACGTTTATGTAGGTGTCGAGCCGACGTGACACGTGGCCGCGGCGCGTGTTCGCGTCCTTACAAGCGTCGTTCTCTAGGGTTCGGACGTAGCATCATGGTTGCAACTAGTTTCTGCACGGTACAGTGCATATCTATTCCACGTAATTTAGGTTGAGCGGATGTCGGATGGTGATGATGGGTCATCTTTAGCTGCAGGAATCTTTTGCAATATATGTCATTAATTGTTGTTTTTTTTTCTTTGGTTATTTGATGATATTACGCTAATAGAGCACTTTCTTGTTCTTTCAATTAAAGGAAACGAAATTATGTTCGGCCTTTCTTTCGAGATTTATAGAATGGGAAGATATCATAATTTTTTGTTGGTCCATTTCCGAAAAATCCCAAATGATTCGCGGTCTCGAAAGAATTTTTTGGATTAACGATGTTGAATAAAATTCGGAAAAAGTCAAAACTCCATGGAAAAAGAATTGAAATAGAAAGCTCCAATCATGGTTTTGAAAATGGATCGCCGCTAGCATAACGATGGGTACAAGAAAGAAAAGATCAGTTCAATGGCCAAATCTCTTGGTTCCGCTAATCCTCAGGTAAGTTATGAATGCTTCTCTTTCAAGTTACCCTCTGAAAATCCACATAAATTAATTCAAATTTCTAAAATTATAAACAAATAGATGCTTTAGATGAACAAAAGCTATACATGTATTATCTTTATCAGGCTTTTTTAGCATGGAAATACGCGAAAAACAAATTATGCTCGATTTTTTTGTAACCGTTGATTGCTTTTGTTCCTCTCTAGAAGAATTTCTGGATCGATCCCTCTGTCTTCCTCCACGCTTCAAAGCACCGTTATTTGGAACTTCTAGTTTTATTTGCGGAGGTGCTGTCTAATTTTTTCTCTATGGGGATATAATTGGTTTTCGGGCCTGAGATTACTGAATACTAAACTACTTTGGTAATAATTTATTTGTGAGTCGATATTTCTTTATTCGTAATACATGAAGAACGTAAATTGATTAAGTTTTAGGCTCACCTATGATAAAGTAGGGTGTTTTTAAGAATGCTATATGAAAACTCAACTTGGATTTGAGATATACTCGAATTTTATTTAGTATTACTTTGAGTTTGAAATAGGGTCTGGCCTTCCAAGTCCATCTCATTGTAATATCCAACTAAGATAAATTAGTAAAAAATTGTAAGCATTTCACGCCAAAGGGAAATGAATAATTTTTTAGTTTAACTCAATTACTTAACATTTGTCTGAATCTATTAGCATGAGATTACTTCAAGAAAACGTATTTACAAAATATAACACGAAACACTTCTTAAGAGAAAGACAAAATTTTTACAACTATCAATCTAACTATATAAAATAAGATAAATTGTGTTGGAGAAAGGATCGTTGATTGATTCCCAATTCAGATTGGGATCTCACAATTGATGCAATAAACCGTAGACGAGGAATATTTGGAGGAAGAAAATATTGCATACATATTCTTTCCCATTTATTTTCTTCAATTCTTGTACTATAAACACTGTCGAAGGGTTGTATACTTTACAGATAGAGAAATACAAACATTATTCTTCCATTGCTCCACATTTCCTGTCAAATTGATTTCATAAATTGCAGTTCATGTATTTACATGATGAAGCTGAATGTTGTGCCTTGAATTGTTCTGTTGGGAATAACTAATCCCCGAAAACCGGATTCGACACTAAATCGAACCCCTAAATCAATGCGGAAGACGAAGCCCGGGAAAACACGCATCACCGATCGTAAAGCACACCACGGATTCGAGCGTACCTTGTTAGCCACAGATTAAACACCAATGCCGAAGATTGAGGAAGAAATTCTGATCCGATGATGTCAATTTGCCTTGAAAGGGAAGCGTCGTCGCCTTAAGCGTTTGGAGAGAAAGAGAGAGTGAAGAGCGTACGTTCAAATGGCCAAAGGGTGTCTTCCCTCTCTCTCTCCTCCCTTTTATACCTTCCCCCATCCACGGGCCTTATTCCCGTGGGCCGGGCCCTTTTGGGCCCAACTTGAGCGGATGGGCCTTAAGCCCATCTCATAAATCCATCATCTCCCACTCGCACATGGTGGTGCAAAACCAACATGGGCGGACAGGCCCTACTCATCCCCATCGGAGAAAAATCCAAAGATAGACTCTCACTTAACATGATGGGCCGAATGAATCCTCTTCTCCTCTCTTCAACATTCATACCGGTGAATAATCCGTGCGACCAAGATACTTTGAGAGCTCGTTGCCATACATCTTAGGAATATATAGCACTCATAATGGGCATCACACTCCGAGTAGACTTAGTATGCGGTACCTAGATCGATCGATCACATTTATATCTCTCTTGATCTCTTTTAAACAATGATATATATATATATATATTGTATTCACAATTATGATTATCACAAAGACAGTCATAATTGGTTAACCGGTGAATACAAAACCACAATGTGATTCTCCAAAATCGATCTTCCTCTTTCCTTCAAACTCGCAATTTCAGTTCAACTTGCTTTTCTAGAAATGCCCCATTAGATCGAATCACTCATGACCATTGGCAACATCCTAAGATAGCAAACACTAAATAGAAATCTCGAGAATAAGTAAGAGTCATGAGAGGACTAAAAATTGAGGAACTCTTTTCCTCAAGAGTCTCACACGACATAAAAGTTGAGATCAAACTTTTGTCACTCTTATTGGTCGTCTCATGCATACGTAGTATGAAATACGTATTACAAAGATTAACTCCTTTCCCATGGAGCGTATGTCTACATTTTCAATACCGTACAAATGATAGTTCGGACATACCCAATGTCTAACTTGAGTTCACGTATCTACTCATTCACAAAATTCATCGAACTCACATCGGCATCTTAGGCAGATAAGGTAAAATATGTGGGGTATTTTACTTTCGGACATAGTAAGTATTATGTCCTCATCTTAACACTCGCTTAAGGCGACATACGTGTTTTAAGCTTGAGCTCTCGATTATCACCTAGATAATAAGCTTAAAAACAGTCTCATCTCTATTTATCACACAAGTAAATAGAGGCGATTACCGTGTGAGTGGGCTAATCTTATATCTGTCCGACATACTTCTCAACTTAAAATAATGCACCGAGCATTAAGATGCATAAAGATCAAACAAAGATTCATAAGCATTAATGATGAAAACACGAATTCATCAAATGTGAACACTTAGGGAAATTACAATATTCGTACATTAGCCTCTACGCAACCCTAGAGATTTCATATGGCCACAAAACACATCTCTGGGTATTGGCTTTGTCATAGGATCTCGCTACCATTCTATGCGTAGTATGTACTCTAAGTTCGCGTCCTTTCGTGCAACCATATCCTTTAAAAAATTATACTTGGTATCTATATGTTTGGTCTTGCCATGATATTTTGGATCTTTGGTGTACGCTTTCGCCGCTTGGCTATCACGGTTAACAAATAACAAATCTGCAAGCACTTCCAATAACACCTAAATGATCCAAAAATCTAAAGCCAAACATCTTCTTACACTACTGCTGATAATGCCACAAACTCAATTTCTATCGTGGACAAGGCTATGCATGTTTGTTTCTTACAGCTCCAACATATGGTGCCATCATTCGGTAAGAAAACAAACCCAGAAGTAGATTTCCTTTCATTTAAATCTCCTCCCCAATCAGAATCAGGATAGCCTTAGAGTCGCAGATCCTTTCCTTTATAACTCATCGTATAATCAGCAATCCCCTTTAGATACCTCAGTATTCTCTTAACGGCTTTCCATTGTGCTAGACCTGGATTGGATTGGTATCTACTCACCATTCCAACTGCAAAACATATGCCAGGTCTTGTACACATCATAGTGTATATCAAGCTTCCAACGACTAGCATAAGGAACATGTTTCCTTTATTCCTTCTCTTGTGGAGTCTCTGGACACAGTCTATGGCTCAATCATTCACATTTTGCAATAGGAGTGTCTATGGGTTTACAAATCTTGAAATCTTAACTCCAAGAATATATGTAACCTCACCCATATCCTTCATCTCAAAATTGGAAGACAACCAATTTTTGACAATATTGACAAACTCCATATTACTTCTGGCAATTAGTATATCATCAACATATAATGATATGATCACAAATTGATCATTGGATCTTTTGATATATACACAATGATCATCATCTATCATTGTAAAGTCATATGCCATTGTAGCATTATGAAAACGTATATATCATTATCTTGACGACTGCTTAAGGCCATATATCGACCCCCAAAGTCGACATACCTTTTCTTCTTGGCCTTTCACTATGAAACCAGCAGGTTGTTCCATATATGTTCCTTCCTCTAATTCTCCATTGAGGAAAGCAGTCTTTACATCCATTTGATGTAACTCAAGATCCATACTTGCCATTATTGCCAGAATAATGCGAATCGAGGTAAATTTCACTACGGGAGAAAATATATCTTCATAATCAATTTCTTCCCCGTTGATTATACCTTTTCGCCACAAGGCGAGCCTTATGCCTTTCTATCGAGCCATCAGCCTTTCGCTTTATTTTGAGAACCCAGTTGTTCCCAATAGCTCTGCGTCCTTTTGGAAAATCAACCAGTTCCCAAACATGGTTTGACTTCACTGACTCCATTTCATCTTCCATTGCATGAATCCATTTTTTCCTTATTAGGGCAATTTAGAGCCTTATTAATATTTCTTGGCTCATCCTCATCTTGTGGAGCAACCATAAAAGCTTCCCTTTCAATGTCAAAACATTGACGGGGAATACTTTGGCGACTTGTTCACCGTATGGGAGATTGTACACTTAGCACATCATTCCCCATCATGCTCCCACTTGGATTAGGTAATGATGATATTGTCACATCGGTGGTTGCAATTGAGAATGAGTTGAATTCAATTCATCACATCTCATATTACTCCCACTTGGACGAACTCTACTGACATCATTATCTTGATCCAAGATTTCAAATAGGGAACAATCTTCCCTTATTTCGCCCTTCTTAGGAAATTCATCCACTAAGAATGTGACATCTCGTGATTCAAATTCAGTTATGCTCCCACTTTCCTGCTCACCTATGAACACATACCCTTTCGAGTGTTCGCAGTATCTCATGAAAATACTCTTATTTCCTTTGGGACCCAATTTCCCAAACTTGTGAGAGGACTCATGAATATAGGCAAAGACAACCCCATGGCTTAAGAAAACTTAAGTCCGGTTTTCTAACCGTCCATAACTCATATGGAGTGGAAGCAAATCGATTTGGAAGGCATCCGGTTAAGTATATAGGTAGCAGTTAACAACGCATCACTCCGAAAAGTGATAGGTAAGTTAGCATGCACCATCATGGACCTAACCATTTCCAATAGGGTTCTGTTTCTTCTTTCCACAACACCATTTTGTTGAGGAGTATATGGAATAGACAACTATCTTTATATTCCTTTTTCATCACATAATTTTCTGAACACATCGATAAATATTCTCGACCTCGATCGGATCTAAATCATTTTATTTTCTTGTCTAATTGATTTTCTCACGGGTTCATAAACCTTCGAAACAACTTATGCTTCGATTCATGATAAATCAAATAGACATATCCGACTCGAGTATAATCATCTATAAAAAAAGTGATGAAATAAATGCCCCTTGCCTTCCTCTCACATTCATTGAACCACGTACGTCCATAATGGATTAAATGCGAGGAAATTAAGCTCTTTTATCTTTTCTAAATGGTTTCCTTGTTGTTTTCCCTACTAGGCAATGCTCACTTATGGACAAATCGACTTTTTCAATATTGCCCAACAAGCCCTCTTTGGCTAGTCTATTCATATATTGTTGGCCCATATGACCAAGTCTAGCATGCCACCATATTCACATCATTATCATATAAGGTAGAAGACGTGAAACAAGGGAATAACCTATTGACATCATCACAAGTCAATATTTAGTACAATAAAACCATTCAAGAAGTGACCACAACCATAGTAGTTTGTATCTAAACACAAATCTACACATTTATTATGGAAGTTCATACCAAAACCAAGCTTAACCAACGCTAAGACAGACACTAAATTTCGACGAATCTCCGAGCATCTAGAACATCAAAGGTGCGTCCACCACTCATGTTCAATTGGCCGGTGCCAATTCCTTTACATCGCTCTAGAGTTGTTTCCCATATGGATCCACTCAGTTCCAGTTGGTACTCGTCGGAATTCCACGAAGGATCCTCTATCCTTTGCTACATAGTCTGTCGCTCCTGAATCTACAGTCCACAAAGGATTGGATTCAGCCAATAATATTGAACTTGACACATAAGTAAAGTTCTCAAATGTACAAGAGGTGTTGACCTTTTTTTTTTTTTTGACTCACAACAAGTTGCAAGCATAGTGACATTTCTTGTCACAATTGTAACACCTCACCCTTGACATTTTCTTCACTTGAGGACGTTTTCCTCTCTTGTGTTGGTTAACTCTTGATTTCTTGCAGTAAGGACTTGATCCTTTGTATGCCCACATATTGAACGAATCAATACGCTTGCGCTTAGAGCACAAAGCCCTTTCTAAGCTAGAACCAGCATTGCAAATATCTTTGTTCGGCTCAAATACCGTTAGGCGGTCCTCTACTAGCTCAAGGTGGCGCATGGCATCCTTAAGATCTTCCATAACATGGTCAAGAGCTTCTAGTGCTTCTTGCTTTTCCAAAGACATATTGAATCTTCTTATTCAATATTTCACAATTGTTACCGTTCATATCGAATCACGTTTTTAGTTCTTTGAACCATCGTTCAACACATCGTACATCCATGCACGAATAATTAATGCCTATCATTTATGCATCCCTATTTGCATAGACCCATTATATTAATAAATAATTTCAAGTAAGGCTTCAGAATCAAAAGGTCACTATGTTTCCAATCATCCTCCAAAAATCCTAACTTAAAACTATCATTAATATGATTGTCATATGCAAAATCAATTCTATGAAGCTACAAAAGCTTCTAAAACTACCCACACTAATTACCCACAAAGAACCAAAGAATAATGTAAAAAGCAACATAAAATCTAATATCTAATAAAATAAAAAAAATGCTTTCACATAATACAACTATACATTACACTAAGCAATATATATACAGGGAAAAAATATCAACATGGAAAGAGATATTGACATCAAAAAAAAACATCTCAAATTAATCCAAGGGATAAATAGGGAATGTCCCTTCTAATCTGTCATTCAAAACATCTGAGAAAACTGAAGGCACATTTGGCAACCAAGGAAAAACTTTTGGAGAGCTTTCATGTCGCCACCAAGGCGCATTCACTCGGCGCCATGTGGCACTCATTCTAAGGGTTGAAGTTTTGGCCAACTCAATCCTATAAGATCGTCTCTTACAAAAGCTTCCACTAGCTTCCTATAATCCGGGGACCACGTTGACCTCCCATAGCCGATCCAACACTCGCTTGCCATTCGGTGGAAGAGTGTTCATCAAAGCCGGCACCTTTTCAAAATCCCGATAAGATAACCATTCCAGATGATTTCTGTATCATCGATTGACCTCGATCACATGTGATACTAAATCACCATCATGCCACCGATAATTAGCTAAATCGACATCAGCCTTTTAAGTCTTGCATTTCCCTCGTCCCTTCTCGGGCTTGCATATCGTGTATAACTCATTATAGTTCGCAACAAATGCGGAATAATCCATAATTTTCATAAGGAAAATACATAATTTTCCAAAATTCATGCAACAAATGCAGAATTAAAAAATGGATTACTTATAACACACATAGGCATGACCGAAAAAGAAACAAATTCCTTTTTTTTTTTTTCCGGTCAACGGTCAACGGTCAAAGTCAACGATCAACGGTCAAAGTCAACGGTCAACGGTCGGTCAACGGTCAACGGTCGGTCAACGGTCAACGGGTCGGGTCAACGGGCGCGTGGGTCGGACCGGTCGCGACGGTCGAACCGGTCGGACCGACAGCCGGGCGGCCGGTCGAACCGCTCGCGCGGACCGACCGCACGTGCCTCGCGCGTGCGGGCGACGTCACGCAGACGTCGGCCGGCACGTGCCACGCGCGTGAGCCGGCCGACGCCACGCAGACGCGGCTCGCACGTGCGCGCGTGCCAGCGGCGGGTCGGGTCGGGTCGGGTCGTCGGTCGGGTCGCCACCGGCCACCGACGTCATCGCCGACGTCATCGATGACGCGTCATCCCGACGGTTATCGGCCGTTGGGTGACGCCACGATGACGCATCGGGTGACGCCGACGCGTCGGTTCGCCGACCGGGCGCGTGCCGTTCGCCCGCCGCGCGCACGTGCCGGTTCGTCACCGGCGCGTGTTGCGCACGCGCCGGCGAAGCCAACGCTTCGGGCGCGTCGCGCCCACGCGCAGCCGCTGGCCCGGCCGCGCGTGTGGGCGCGTGCGGCGTCTCTCCTCGGCGGTCGGCGACATGTCCCCGACTCGTCTCGACGTCACCTTTCTTCCTATGCTTTCAGATTTTTATTCCGACTTACGAAACTCGGAAAAAACGGCGTACGGTACTCGGGTGTCGGGATTTCACGCCCGATCCGTACGGCCGAAAGCCTTTTGCGAAAATTCAATCAAAAAACATCAAATTGATCGGGAAAACGTGAACTAGGGCTCATACCAATGTTGGGAATAATCGATCCCAAAACCTGGATTCGACACTAAATCGAACCCCTAAATCAATGCGGAAGACGAAGCCCGGAAAACACGCATCACCGATCGTAAAGACACCACGGATTCGAGCGTACCTTGTTAGCCACGATTAAACACCAATGCCGAAGATTGAGGAAGAAATTCGATCCGATGATGTCAATTTGCCTTGAAAGGGAAGCGTCGTCGCGCTTAAGCGTTTGGAGAGAAAGAGAGAGTGAAGAGCGTACGTTCAAATGGCCAAAGGGTGTCTTCCCTCTCTCTCTCCTCCCTTTTATACCTTCCCCCATCCACGGGTCTTATTCCCGTGGGCCGGGCCCTTTTGGGCCCAACTTGAGCGGATGGGCCTTAAGCCCATCTCATAAATCCATCATGTTCTTTTGATGATATAACATGAGACACATTATCATCAATGCGCATGATCATATTTACACTGCATAAATTGTTAATTTTGATAAATTTTAAGTATTATATTGATGCATTAATATGTAGGTACGGTGGCCAAGATCGTTAAGGTTCTTTTTTGTTTAATTAGGTATAAGCTAAGACTAAATAACCTTCTTGAAACTAAATAGTGTTTTAAAACGCTACCACTTCTCTAGAACTCTAGAGCAAGTTATTGACTACAAGGCAATAGTTACATGAACAATAACAAACGATCACTTTGCAAAACGTGATGGAATAGTTTTGCTCGATATATGCATATAGGATTAATGAAAAATAAAATAGATGCATAATCGAACGCAAATATGCTTAACACGTAATATAGTTGATTGTACAATTATACACATAATTAATAGATGCAGATCTCATAATTTTTTTCTGCTGATTATAATTATAGGTAACACGTAATCGAGAACGTGTCAACGAACTCAATTTTTTTAGTACGCTTGCGATAGATATGCTTGAGAATATGCTCGTCAAGGACCTAAGCAAGTCCTTAAACCGCTTTTGACAACCCTAAAAGACGGGATAGAGTGGGGCCGGCGCCCGAAAAATATACTGGCCCACTTTGCTCTGCCTCGCACACAACCCCTTTACGGGGTTGAGGGGGCCACCTTGGAGGCCGCGATCGCCAATCCCGGTAACCATTCCCTGAAAAGCGCATACAGCCGATGAAAAGGCCCAGTCCGGGGGAACCCGGCTGGGGGTGCGTGCGCGCGCGTGTCAACGAACTCAATTTTTTTAGTACGCTTGCGATAGATATGCTTGAGAATATGCTCGTCAAACGTGAAGGACCTTGCGACCGGATGACCAGCTCATCCGGTTTCTCAGAGGATAACCCCGAGCGTCAAGCAATCAGTTTCCCTTAAATTCCAAAAAGTCAAGAAAAGGGTAATTACCAAAACACAAATTGCTAAAAATTAAAACCCCGACATTTCACCACGTGCTGACGACGGTAAAACCGCCACCTCAGCGAACTCGAAAAGTCAAATCCAACGAGGGAATCTCTGCGCTTGTTCGAAAATCCATTCTTTCCTTCTCTCTCTCTCTCTCTCTCTCTCTCTTTCTTTCTTCCGCCATCGTCGCAGGACCGCCTTGACTTCGATTCGCGCGACCGCACGGCGATTCGAATCGAACCCGGAAGATGAAGAAGCTCCGTAGCCCTCCGCCTCCTCTTCTGGCCGCGCTGGCGCTCGTCGCCGTGGCCACCCTCTCTGCCCCCGCCGTCTCGGCTGGCTCGCCGCCTCGCTGCAAGGCGTGGCTCGTCCAGTCCATCCCCACCGACATGCCCCTCCTCCGCCGCGTCCCCGGGGTCCTCTCCACCGGTAAGCGCCTCCCCCTCTTCCGCCGCAACGACTGCGTTTTGCTACGTAATGCGCTGCGGTTTGGTTTTAGAAAGCATGATTGAAGGAACAGAGTAGGAGAGACTGAGGTTGGTGTTAAAAATCGGATACTTGTTTCGCGGAAAATGAATGATTTGGAAAGTGTTTTTTAATGATCTTTGGCGTTAAAAATTGGATACAAGCAATCATTTTTCGGGCAAGTGTTTTCCGAATCATTTGTTCTTCGCGAAATAAGCGGAGCCTAAATGTATTAGTTGCTGATTGGGGTGACAAATGGTTTAGCGGATGTGCTGCGGTGGTTGGCGGGAAACTCGACGAAGAAGCTGGACATCATAGCGCAGTATTGGCAGCTGAATGCTCGTCCTGATGATCCTCACTCCGGCGATTATGGTTACTCGCAATCTGATATGCTCCGATTTGGGGCTGACTTGGGTCACGGTGTTTACAAAGCCATCGAAGATGCTGCTGATCGGAATGTCAGTATCAGGTAATTGCAGATGGTGCTTGCTCATGCCCTTTGCATATGCTGATTTGTTGGTGCACAGCTGCTTTGGTAGCAATTGGAGCTTTGTTTTTGGGTATTTCGCAAATTGGGCAATCAAGGCTACCTTGTATTTTATATCTGTTAGCTTTCATAGTTTTGTCGCTTGTAAATCTTTAACCAAACTTTCTGTTAACATGTCAAACATCTTCTTATTTCAAGTTTCCGAAGCATGTGCTTGGTAATTTGATTAATGTGTTCTCCTGAGTAAACCCGAAAACGGTCTGCCTTGGAGAACTGTGCGAATTTTAAGTGATGCAATTACATTTGACTTTGAGATAGTAAAAGTTCCTTCATCAGAGAGAACTCTACTCCTCCAAAAGCTCCAAGGGAGCCTCGGGAAGGATATTAATCTGATGGATGAATATATTGAACGATTGTAGTACCAGAATTACTTGCCAAAGCAGTGAGTAATCATTACTTTTAGAGAAGTTTGACGCCTGATATTAAGTAATGTAGGAAGTAGAGCAAAATGTCTATGCTGCATAAGCCCGGACTCATCTTCTTTCAGGCTTCTACTGTCATGTATACTGTGTCTATTATAGATTTTCTCATTTACTTCTTGCAAACATTAGCCCTCCTCTGAAAGGTATTAAACTTCACCAGGCTTTTACAGCACTCGGGAGTATATCCTGACTATGACAAAGAGCCAAATGACCTTGCTTCAGGAAGGACAAACATCAAGTCTGTTACTCTGTTATTTGCCAAATGGTGGGGCTCAGGTGTAGTTCATGCGAAAGTGTGGATATCGGATAATCGAGATGTCTATATTGGATCTGCCAACAATGATTGGAAGTCCCTTTCTCAGGTACATGCTTTACCTAAGAAGTTTCTTTCTCAGGAATATAGTATAGCCTTTTCTCCATTTATTATTGGTGAGGATATCGATCCGACTGTGGCTAAATAAATTTTGACTGAACAAAAGAAGAGGTGTGGGTTCTCAGCTATAAGCGTCCCATTTTTTTTGGCAAGTAAGATCGTAGAAGATTCTGTACATTTACAATATTTTAAGACATATCACCTATTTTTCATCTCTTCAGTCTGTATAGATTTGTTTGTGTATTTGAGCTATATAGAAAAATTATAATGTTCAAATCTTTACAGGTCAAGGAACTTGGAATATACCTTGTTAATTGTCCCAAAATAGCAAAGAAGGTTGAAACCTACAGCAACAACCTGTGGAAACTTTCCTCTCTCGATGCTTCAGCTTACACGAAGAATGTCTCGGATCAACAATGGCAGATCACCAGAAAAGTTCCCTGTTGGTCACATTTCCTTGAATCTGAAGAGCGATGCAAGTATGACAAAAACATTCATATTGCACTTTTTCTTGTGTCTCTTTTGCCCGCATAATTTTAGATTTTGTGAATCGTTATGCTCTTCTTCCGCGGCCCCCCCCCGGCATTTGGTTGTATTGTTCATTTTCTTTGTTTCTCTGGGTGATAGAAAAGTTGATTTTCATTTCATAAAGCATGTCTCTGCTGCATGGGATTTTCTGTTGCTTCACTTTTAGTCAAGGAATATCCCTTTTTAGTCTTTCAGCCATCAGATTAACTCTAGGCTCAGGTCTGAAACTCCTGAGGTTATGCTGATAGACAAGTGATTCTGTTGTTTGTTAAGATTGTTTTTGGTGCTGCAGCTTAGAGATTTCGACGAATTTTGGATTTTCATCTTTGTCGGAGTTCTTTTCAAATGGTTATTATGACAAACAACAACAAACCAAGCCTTATCCCACTACGTCGGATCAGCTACAAATGTTTGCCAAATGTATCTTAAAAACTTTTTCCTGGCATTTGCTACTTATTTTTCAGTTTGTTTTCTCCCAGATGATTGAATGATATGAGCAAAGAGAAAGCAGAACAGTTCTTATGTATGGTGAATAGCTTTTAAAAGAAGAAAAGTAGAGATATCCGGATTGAAAGTAAGAGATTGAATTTTAATTTCAAATTGTTCATTTTGAAAATGCTGTTCTGTGGGACTGATGAGTAAGCAGAAATTCTCCAGTGCATGGTACATAGCCTTTAAAAGAAGAAAGGAGTTTCTAAAACAAGTGACAAGGACAAGATTTGCTCTCTCGAGAACTTCTAGGTGGATTCCTGTCTATAACTGGATAGATATGGCTGACTCTAGTTTGGCAACTTCGATGCTTAGACTTGGTCGCAGGCTTCTGTCGAAAAGTTATTCTTAAATTTGAAATCAGCAGCTCATTCTTGGTCTGATATTAGCGTATGATGTGATGTTGTGACCATTTGATCAGTTTGGTGCTCAACTGAATGGTTTTGTGCCTGATTTGCTTTCAGTTCACTTGCCATTGTAATGATCTGGTGAAGGTTGATGTTAACATTTTCCGAGTCCACTTGTTGTTATGAGCAAATATGTCGTGGCAGGTCGCCTCTTCCTCGATCTGTGGAGGTTCCTCATGTAGCAGGCTATCCAGTCCTGTCACATCCTCACATGTTTTGTCTTCCATTAGATACTCCTGGACGTAATCATACATCTTCACAATATCAACTTAGCTATCTTTCTTTTGCTCCTCCAGAGGTAACTTGTCCAAAACCTATCTATTTAGCATTTTTAATTTTGTCTTAATATAGAAAGTAAGAATTGCATTTGGACATCATCAAAATATTACCCATTTGCAGGTTAGACTTGTTTCATCCTATAATTGTTTGTTGAACCAAAGGATACAGAATGAATGGTTGTATTTTAAGTTAGAGTTTATTAAGTTTGTTGGTTTGCGACATCGCAGTTCCAGTGTCTATGTACCCAATTAGAATTTAGCTAATCGTCCAAGTCTAGTTGCTAGTGTCTTCTCTCTGATATATTAGCAAGTAAACTAGTAAACTTTTTCAGTGTGTATTCCTTCATGAATACTGAGGGTGCTCAACATTTAAGTTGATTGAATCACATTGCGATTGCTCTGCTGATCCTTTTGGGGGATCCCGTAAGTTTCATCTTTCAAGCTTCTATCTTTAACATACAATACACTGCCATTGCAGCTGTCATTTGGCAAGTACCAAGCTGACGAGCAGGCATGGGTCGACACAATAAAATCAGTTGGAAGTGGAGGCACCGTTAGGATCAGCACAATGGATTGGCTTGGTCAATCACAATATGCTGACCAAACTGTTTATTGGTCATCCATTTCTTCTGCTGTGTCAGAGGTATGCTCCTTTGTTGCTACAGTTGTTGCCCTTGTTTGTACATGTGAATCTAAATTGTCAGATACAAGTCAATATGGTGTTCATTTGAAATCATTTTGTCTTGCATCTACTGGATTCCATTTTTTCTTTTTATGGAGATGGACTGTGACTTGCATGAATATTTAAACAGTGAATACTAGGTCTGAGGGCTGGTCATTGGCTTCTTGTTTTTGAGTTATCTCGCATGCTCGGAACAGATAAATGAAAAGCTTTTAGCTCGTTGTAAGCTGTAGAATTTCCTGCTATCGCCACTTGCCACTTTGGTTTCAAAATGATTGAAGGAAAATGCAGAAAGACTTTGCTGTGATGAAGAACTGCTTACTGACAGAATGGGTTGATGACACTGGCTTTTTGTGATTTATCTCTATTGACCAACTTTATTTCCTCCCATATGTTGTTACTGAGAACATATTTTCTGAGTTGACTATAATTTTCAGGTTGTCTTTTCCAAGCATGCCAAAGTGAAGATATTGGTAGCACATTGGGCACATTTCATAAACAGCACTGACGTTTACCTGAAATCTCTCCTCTATTCCAATGTCCTTTGCTCCTCTTCGAAGTACAACAATTGTTCTGGCAAAGTCGAGATCAAGTACTACATAGTGCCGGGTTTTAACGCGACTGGAGCTGCGATCAGCAATGGGACCAGCACTGGGAATAAGTATCCTGGTTACACTCGGGTCAACCATGGGAAGTATGCTGTCAGCGATGTGAGAGCCCACATTGGAACGAGTAACCTCATATGGGACTATTTCTATACTACTGCTGGTGTCGGCTTCGGGACGTATCACCAGGACATAGTTTCGCAGCTTCAAGAAGTCTTTGATGCTGATTGGGATTCACCATATGCTGTTCCTGTGGGAGAGTTTGAGGAAGGGCACTCGTTTTCGAGCTGACTAGTGCCTGCACACGAGGTACGGACCGGCTACAATTAACGCGGAAAGGGGCTCGACGACAATTAAATGAAGTCTTCTAACGCGAAGGGTACGGCCAATGGAGTTGCGCTGCATCTTGAGACGAGGACATTGTTCGGACTTAATTTGACCAGAATGATTTGTTTGTAAATAATCAGTGCAATAAAGCATTTCTTTACACTTTTAATCCCAAACTGAAACTATTGGTATCTCCTCCGTGATGAAAGCGGGTAGAACTTGTTAAGGACCTAAAGTTGACACTAGCCGAACATGAATTACTAGAGGACAAGCGTGAATTTGCAGAAGTCATATGAAAAAGTTTGAGGCATGTTTTTATCATAAGTTGTCAAATTTTTCACAACTTATCATGAAAATATAATTGGGTCCTAAAACTTATGAAAAGTGCAGTAAAGTTTTAAAACCTGTCAAATTGATGTAATTAAGTCATTTCGTTGACTTCGTTTTTATCATTATTTTCTTTATAATATGTGATGATTATGTGACTCAAATGTTGTTTTGATCCAAATCCAATTTTTAATGCGATATGAGCTATTTTTTTCAAAAGAAGTTAGAATCAACTCTCGCTGCGGTTGCCCTCATCATTGTTGGGAAGGACAAAGGTGGGGAAATGGTTCACGAGGGTCTATGCGGGGGTCATTGGCCGCTAAGGATGAGCATCGGTCCAAAGTCAACTTGGATTGGCCCAACACCGGTTCCCAAGGGGACTAGGATAGTCATTGGTTCTAGAACCCATGAACCTTGTATTGTATGAATTGATTTTCGGTCATGAGAGTTTAGGATTGGACATACTCAAACTAACTCTGTACTTAATGTTATATATATAACATTATACTATATATCTAATATATTATAAATCATATGTTTTTGTCAATTCTAGATTCTAGCACCTCCTCCCCTGTTTTCTTTGCAGTTCAGTTTATTGTTTAAATTAGAATGTAGCAATAAACTTATTCCTAATTTGATAAAGAAGAAAGAAACCCTCTTCACTCAACTTAGCCACTCTCACCCACCTTGGCCTCACTTGCCTGCTCACCTTGTTGCTCTTTCACTCACCTTCGTTTCCTTGCCTTACATGTTTGTTTTTATGGTTCGTTACTTTTAGCAAATGTAAATTTTTGTTGTAACATTGTCTTATATTTATGTTTGATACGTATTGATGTTCATAATTTAGTTTCTCAATGTCGCACTGTTGATGCATATATAATTTAAGATAATAAGTTTGTCCCTTTAAGGAATATAAAAAATGAAACAAGAAAATAATTGCTTGGTCTCGAGTTCACCGTTGGTCCAATCCTCGGTCCTAGGCTCAACAGGATTAGTCTTTGGTCCTAAAAATTGAGGGCCAATACCGTGTGGCTTAGTCTCTGGATTAGGTGCAGGATCGGCTCAATCTGGATCATGCTGATCTCTACTTGCCGCTGGCCAGGACTGAATCAGACTGGATCATCGTTGGGTAGGCCTCATCGTCCGGATCTTAGACTGGATCAGACCGGGTCCAGATAAGCCCAGATGGCAAAAGCCCAATCTGAGTTCTCTCGTACAATTACGGCTCGGACAATAACCTTACTGAACGGCCGCTTGATCTTTGGTCTGCTCTGTTCTACTCCTTTTGCCTCCTCAGCGTGCATCGTTCAGCGTCGCGCCGTTCGCTTCTCATTTTGAGGGGGAGGCCGGAGCGACGGGTTCAGGCATTGCTCCGGAGAAACATCCTTCGAAAACCCTTTTGTAGAGTGTTCAAACAACAGCAGGAGAAGGAAGGAGAAAGAGAGAGATGCAGAGCTTGAAGGTTTTGGTGAGAGCCAGGCGTTCGCTTCCCACGCTCGGCGCTTTCCCTCACCGGAGAAGTTTCTCTGCTCAGCCCCATTACGCTAGCTACGAGGATGTCCAAGACCAGGTATGTGTTTCGGTTTGTTGTTTGATGCAACTTGTCCAGGTAGTCAATTTGATTCGTTCAGAAACTTGATGGGGTCAAGTCGCAGTGTCTGCTTTGGGGATAGCAAAAGGCGGGTTCATTTACATTGGGAGCTTATATTTTTTTCAATTGGTGTATGTTTGTGGCGTCAGGTTTTGGTGGATGGAAGAGCCAACTCAAGAACTGCGATACTCAACCGGCCATCTGCTCTTAATTCTCTCACTACCTCAATGGTTTGGTTCTTCCCCTCTCTCCAGCTCGAAATAATTCCTCGCCAACCCCAATCAGAACAGAAAACCGTTCCATTTTTCCCGTTTCTAAAACAATTAAAGCTTGAAATTTTATGTTGATATTTTTTGAAGGTGGCCAGGCTAAAGAGGCTCTATGAATCGTGGGAAGAGAATCCAAACGTCGGGTTTGTGTTGATGAAGGTATGCCATTACATGCTCTCATACAAGAGCTGATAGTTTCAAAAAGATCCTGGTTTTGTTTCGTCTAGAGTCTAAAACAGAGGGAGAAATGGATTCTCATTTCAGGCATTCCTTTTATTATTGTCAGGGTTCACAAGCTTTGAATTAACATTAACTTTTCTGTCTGATCTGTAGGGTAGTGGCAAAGCTTTCTGCTCAGGTGGAGATGTCGTTACCCTTTATCATTTGCTCGCTGAAGGTCAGTCAGTGATGAATCCTTTCATTTATTTGGCTTTCAACATTTTTTTCTCTGATAGTTTTTATGTCCTTAGTCTTTGCTATATATTTAATTTAATTATTAGAAGTATAAGTAAAGGATTGGTTCAAGGGCTAGAATATCATAAATGCAACAATGTTGGGGTGTTAAATATCAACATGCGAAGGTAATTTTTATAACTGGAGACCCATTGGTGGATCTGTGGCTGTAGAAGAAAGGTCTGATTAGGAACTAGTGTGTTTGAGTGAAACTAAATATTGAATCAGGTGGGATATGATAGATAAATTAAGGTGGAAGGTGTACAATAATGGTCCTCAAGTGCTCTTCAAAGAGCACGCAACTTTGCTATCATTCTGCTTTTGTTCCCTTGATTATGATCTTTTGGTTCTTTTACTTTTCTTTCCTAATTGTTGTTTCTAATCAAATAGTCAACATATCTGCAGGGAACATTGAGGACTGCAAAAAAAATTTTGATACTTTATATAAGTTTGTTTATCTGCAAGGGACATATTTGAAACCACATGTAAGTACCTCCTTTTGAAGTTTATAAACTGTTAGCTCTTTTGAGATGTAGAATCAATCTACTTTGTAATGGATAATTTCAGGGCTTGGATTTTCCTCTTAAGTTCTCTTGATTTCTGTAATGACCTCTCGACACAATTTATTATTGGCCAGACATCATAGAGTAAGGTAGTATTTCTCCTGGCTGGATGAGAAACAGAATTTTCACCATAGATTCCTATGATTCTGATAAATTATGTAGTTGATACTATAAAAGTTTCATTTTATAGTTTTTGAATTGATGCTCCATGTTTTGTGAGTAAGTGGTTGAAGTATGCTTAAGAGTTAGTTTTCTTGTCATGGATAGAAAACTTTAATCTCACAGTTTGCGGTATTACTGTGTTTCAGTGATATGGAAATTGTTGATATCCGTGCAAACTACAAACTATGCACACATGCTGATACAGGTTACTCTTGCCTTATGGATCGCTAAAATTGGCAATCTGAAAAATAATCAGTTCACTAGACAATTAGAAAGCATTTACACAAACTTTTGAAATCTTGGAAATAACTTGGATGAATGATTAAAGTAACAATAAATTAAATGTTGCTCTAAACTTGCAATCATGCTACAAAAACTAGTGAAAGAAACTTTCTGTGTTACAAAGTGAGTGATGGTGGCTGAATCCTTGGAGCTCTATCATGATCCAAAATATTGAAATTATTGAACCTACTAGTCGGATATCATGCTTCTTGACATGTGATCTACTCCATTCCATTTCGGTACCATTTTCCATAGCATAAGAAGTCTAGGTCACTAAGATGGATATACTTTGTTACAGATGAATCTTAAGTAGACGAGGTACCTCCACATTGGCGGCATGATTAGTAAAACTATCTTTGACTAATGATCTGCATGACCACGGTATTTGTGTAAGGCAATTCATGGTGAGATGAGAGGAGAAAGTAAGTCCTTGTGATTCTTGAAATGATTCTTGGAGCAAAAGTAAGTCCTTTTGATGTTTAGCCCTTGTCTACTTATTACTTTATGCTTAATTAAGAAAGAAGAACAATTAAAAATCATTTAAATATTTCCTCTTTGTTCCTCGAGCCAAATGGAAAGTGAGTGACATTTACTGCAATTGGTTTGTAGTAGTCATCTTATAGGCACAGTATCTTCCATGTCAAGCAGGATTCCATTTCTTAAATTAATTACATGATGTACTCCAAGTTGCATTTGCTGTTTTAATTTGGCGTTTAATATTCTATCAAAGTGTTTGTTTACTTGACATCAAATCGTTGACCCATTTTCACAGTAAAAACTGCAAGCAATAACCATTTAGTAGGTGTAATATTCGATTTCTGGGATTTAATTATTAGTCAATCAAAGTTGTTTGAATGTCTCAGCACTCGTGTTAGTTTCAATTTATGAGTTGGTCACTTTTTATTTACTTCACTCTCGGGCAGCTGGCTATCTTGGACGGTGTCACTATGGCAAGCGGAGCTGGGATTTCTCTCCCTGGAATGTTTCGATTGGCAACTGATAAAACTGTATGTGACTTTTCCTAAATACTGATATAGATGTTGACTGCTTTCATACATGTGCTTGCTGGGGTTGTGTTTATTCAACTTCCTTTTCCAATTTATTTCTTATCTTAATGTAAAGTGAGGTTCGATTCCATTGGCTGTCATTATACGTGAATTTGCTCCTGAGCTGTAACATAGGTTTCTGGCGAAACCAGTGAGCTAAATTGTCGTGGGATTGGTATTAACATAGATTTTTATATGGGATAATGGTATGGGAGGTCCTTGAACCTTTTCAACTTGCATTGTCGTCCCTCAACTTTGTTTTTTTTTTTTTTTTTTTTGTGCAATCAAGTCCTTGAACTATATGTTTGTTTGTTCAAGTTAGTCCTTCCATCAAACAGTTAGACGGGAATGCTGATATGCCCATCCACATCATCATTCTTCTTGAGCAAATCTTACGGTGGAATAAAAAAATAAAAAAAAAGGTGGGAGGGTGGCCTGCCGGTGGAGGTGGTGTTGCCCAGCCATAGCCAGGGTCATGGTGAATGGGTACTTGCTGCCATCGCCTTTGAATACCACATGCAACAGAGAGACCGACCAAGTGCATAAGAGAGCATTGAGCTTGTGTTTGCACAACACGGAATCTTCTAGAAAAGAGGAACCAAATAACTGGGTCCATTAATTTTAGAAATAGAAGGTTGCAACGAAGTTGGGGTATTGATCCAATCATTTTCTCCGGGGACTCGTAGCCTTGTCGGAGGCTCTTTGGTTTGGAGTCGTGGGCTACTCTTCTCCCTAGATGTCGCTTTTTGCTTGATTGCCAGCTGTCTTTGCTGTGCTTGTCTTTGGCTCTGCGTTGTAGAGTGTGTGCCACGTGTTCTTGGCTTTTACATCACAGCATCCTTCCACTCCTTTTGATCTTCTCATTTGGAGTGCAAGTTTTGAAGCCGTGTTTTTGTGTACTTTTCGCCTCTCGTCAATATATTTATTCTTTCACCAAAAAAAAAAAAAATAAAAATAACTGGGTCCACAAACATGAAATGGCAAAATTCTTGAAACAGGAAGCCAGAACTAATGGTAACAATCAAACTTCATATAACCCATCAACCCAAATCAAGGAAACTTAACAAGCATCAACAAAAATAGCATAAAGGAATACCAAATTCTTTTCTTTTAGGTGGTTGACTTTGTTTGAGCCCACTACAGAAGAACAAGAATATATGGCTACAATGACGACGAGCTCTCAAGCATTGCACTCTGATCATAGACCACAAAAAAGGGGGGAAAATGTATTCTTGAATCCTCCAAATCACAAAGCACTTGTGGTTTACTCAATCCTTGTGATATACTTTTTGTTATTTATTGACAATGGTTTGGCAACAACTGAATAATTTGAATGCATGAAATTCTCATAGTCTGTGTTTCTCGGGCCAGTTCAAATCCCAGCAGAACCACTGCAGATCTGATGTGAGGTGGTGACCCTCGCCTAGATCTGTTGTGAAGGCTGTGGCCCTTGCTGCTGGGTGCTGAGAGGTGGTCGAGGACCAGGACTGCTTTTTCCTTGTATCTCTCTCTGTGGGTGTATACCTCTGTGATGGAACACACCCAAGCTCCATGAAGGTGTGGCCACTGTGACCTGAGCCTGGGAGGGTCTGGCCACCCTTGCCGGTGGCTGTCGGTGCGTGACTGTCCTCTCTTTGCCAGAGCAAGCTGAAGATGGTTTTCCTCTTTTTTCTTTTTTTCAATTTTCTTTCTAACCCATAACTTCATTTTTAAATATTTTTTTTTAACTGTGTAATAGCCATGTGGACCCTACGTGGCTGCGTAGATGCCAAGGTGGCATGTTATAGCCTTGTGACATCCACTTCACCATTTCTGTTTAGTTTTTTAATGGGAGGACTGACTTGAACTAACAAACATATAATGCACCTGGTTTCATTTTTCTGCAGCAATTCCACAAAGTAAATTCTTGAGCTAATGCTTTCAATTGCAGGTTTTTTCCCATCCAGAGGTTCAAATAGGATTTCATCCAGATGCAGGAGCTTCCTTCCACCTTTCCCGTCTACCTGGCTATCTAGGTAGGTTGTCTATGCAAACAAAAGGGAGGTCTTGGCTAAACTGTGTAATGAAATAAGGAGATCTTAAATTAAAAATAGGTCAGAAGGGTCGGATAAAATTAGGCCTCAAAGTGTTCTATTGGTTTCTGTAAACTGGAAGTTCCTTGAAAATTTAATCTTTACTGCATGTTCGAATGTTTTGCTGTATCCATTAGTTCCCTTCTGGCATGCAGAAATGTTGAAGACCATCCAATGCATTGCACTAAAGGGAAGCCTTTGTTTGCAAAGTATACTTTATTATTGAACAATGAAGAGATCATATAGTTTTTGCTTTGTCCTTATGTTTGTAATGAAAGGTTCATATAGTTTCCACTGTATTTTATTTGCACAGTTTAGTACTATTCCTCTTTGAATACCAAGTTGTCAATAACTAGCGTTAGGATACTGTCTTAGAATGTGGCCTTCTTCTTCCAGGGGAATACCTGGCTCTCACGGGGGATAAGCTTAATGGTGTCGAAATGGTTGCCTGCCGCTTGGCTACTCACTATTCACTAAATGCAGTTTGTTTTCAATGCACCTTTGACTGCTGCTTCAGTGTTTTTACACTTCATACCTTAATAATCTCTTCTGAGTTATAACTAATGACCTTGACAGAGATTGGCTTTGATTGAGGAGCGTCTTGGTAGACTCACTACTGATGATCCGTCTGTTATAGAGACATCCCTTTCACAATATGGTGATCTTGTTTATCCTGACAGGAGAAGTATCATTCATAAGTAATGTTCAACTTTAGTCTACAGCTTCTGGGTGCGTTATTGCAGGATTTTTTACTTTTATCCTCCTCTGTATAAATGACTATGTTTTTTGGATCTATACGGTATAAATTTACGTTATACACCTTTCTGGGGAAACGGATTAGAGAAGTTTGTGATGTAACCAATAAATGATGTACATTGCGAGTAGATTGCGTTCGACCACACATAACTATAGCTTTCTTACTTCTTGGTGCAGTTGGCTATAAGGCAAATATAGGCTTTATATGCTTAGAATTTTTGTACTAGCTTTTTTCGCACTTTATGTGGCTGATTCTGTTTTATCCAAACCCAGGTAGAACTATGAGTCAGTCCCTCTAAACGCTTAAGATCTACATAATAAGTTATTAGTTATGACATGTTGTTAGTTGTTGTGCATATTAGAACTGTGCAAAGGACAAGTAAATATTCCACATAGATTGCTGCTTTTACGGAGAAAGTTTCTTCCTTCTTTGTGCAAGTATATTTTTTCTCACCTTTATTAAAGAATGAACTTGCACTTTTTGTTATGCTTACTACTAGGAAGTCTTTTGTTTTCTAGTCTCTTCAATATTATTTGTTGCAGCTATTGAAGTGTGTATCAAATAATTTTTTAAATGGAGTACTTTTGTCTTGTTCACTGACTCAGGATTGAAGTGATCGATAAATGCTTTAGCCACGACACAGTCGAGGAAATTATTCATGCACTGGTAAGTTGGACGAGGCACCCTGAAAAGGACTCTTATATTTGTCGTTGGAAAGTCCACGATGCTTGACATCGTACTTGTTTTTGAGATGGTATGACTGATGTTTTGTTTTGCCAGATGACATGATGGTAGAATTGTGACTAATCAACTGAGAAATGCAATGAGTCAGCATAGTTAATATCCTAGATGTTCTATTATTGCCATCTTATTAAATTGGTGTTGCTTAGGAAATTGAAGCAGCTGACTCTCATGATGAATGGTGTGCAATGACCCTCAAGAAACTAAGGGAAGCTTCTCCATTGAGCTTAAAAATCACCTTAAGATCTGTGAGTTTCTATTCTTTTGATTTTCTTTGTTGGACATAGATTCCTTCTCTAGAACATTGACTTGGTTATAATTACTACTTTCAGATTCGTGAAGGTAGATTCCAGACCCTTGATCAATGTTTAACTCGGGAATACCGAATATCCCTCCATGGAATCTCTGGAGAAGTTTCCAAAGACTTTTGTGAGGTACGCAAGTCTTGGACATCCACTGCAATTGTTTGGTTGGATCTTGTGGTTTTTCTTCTCTCTCCTTATCATCAGATCATGGTACTCTTTGCCATCTGTGGGGTTGCAAGGATAGTTTATGTTCTCATCAATAGTGCTCTTTGCTGTCTGTAGGGTGTTCGCGCACGATTAGTGGATAAGGACTTCGCTCCAAAGGTAAAATTGAGTCCCAATTTTTCCAACCTTACACATTTTCTTAACTTCAATGAATGCAATCATCGTGGGTTTATCAAATAATGTGCAGTGGGATCCTCCTAGTTTGGAAGAAGTAACCAAGGAGATGGTCGACTTTTATGTCTCTCCACTTATATCTGAGCCTGAGCTAGAACTACCCACTGCCTCGCGAGAACCCTCTGTGTGACAGACGTATGGGTGCAGATGAATTTTTTCAGCAACTTGAGTTTTGTTGGTTAGGTATTAAACTGCATGATTTAATTTTATCTTGCATAACCTCGACAGTTCAAGATCTGTCAATCATGTTTTCCTTGTATGTTAAAATCCTTATCCCAAATTCCACACAGACAAAGCACCAGCACAATGAGATAAGCAGCTCCATCTTAATCACCAGCTCTCTCTCTCTCTCTCTCTGCGCTTTGTCGGCCATTTATTTATGCACTGCTAGAGCATATATCAATGCTTAAAATTACATGCCACGCGACCATTTCGCTGCTTTAATTAAAGCTGGTGCAGAGAAAAATTTATATAGTTTTCGATGCGTAAATCAAAAGGCATATCTATGGGATGAGGCAACTACCAGAATAATAAAGGGGAAAGTCACGGGAAAAGGATTCAAAAGTACGAAAAACTGCAAATCATCCATGCATAGTGAAATACTAAAATTACTATCTCAATATGACCTTCAGAAATTCAAAGATCTTCATTGTTGGTTGTGAGAAACTCTTTCAAATTAATGTTGCAAATAAGTCTTAATTTCCTTGTGGAAAAGGTTTCGAACCTGTACAGAAATCTATATATTTGGTGGGGGCAGATACATCCGTACCTGCAGAGTTAGGCTTGAATTAATATGTTGAATGCACTTTTATCTGTATGAAACGATAGTTGGTTACAATTGTAACCAGTGATTCCATAAGAGTTTAAATTTTCCTATTCTGGCCACATTTCAAGTGGGAATGAGCCAAGAGAAAGCTTGATATCAGGGTCCTTACAACTTACGGACACTAGTGAAATCCTTTCTCTGGGCTTGCTTGCTACAGCCAAGCAATTCACGAGCATTTTAGCAGATATCGAAGAACTACCAGATTATCGACTTTGGAGAATGATTAACAACGAAAAGTGCACACTTGATGATGAAAAATGACTTATGTACAAAATGAGTGAAGTTCATTATGTAGGAAGTCGCTGCATTTATTAGCAAGCAGCTTTTATTAAATCTCGGGTGATGAATGTTCACAAAGATAACTGCTAACCAGCCACCTAATCATTGGATGGAAATGTATTTCGGTGCCAATTAGCTGCCTTTCGTTGCATCAATTGGTATATCACATGCCGTCAAAGGTTGAAGAAACTGTCATACACAAGCCAAATATTAAAAAAATACTTTGTTAGTCGAACCATATGGAAATCAATTTGTACTTCACTTGGAGGAAGACTTACCTCGGGGTAATGGTTAATGAATCCCCAAAGCAGGGGAATATCCTGTGCAGCATGAGTTCTTGTTTCTGGAACACTTGTCCCTCGACAGTGGTTGCCTTTTGAGTTTGATCAAGAGGAGTCTTAAAGTTGTCTTTCCAAGCCATAACTTAGTTCTTCAATCAACCAAAATGACGAGACTTGACTTTGTCTTTCAATCTCCACGGATTCTGAATCGTCCTTCATATTAGGGGTGAGCATGGTCCGGGTTGGTCCGGGCCACCCCCTAACCCTAGGACCAACCCGTACAGTGTCGGTCCTCGATTTTTAGGACTGAGGACCGACCCTATTGAGCCTGGGACCAAGGACCGGACCGACCCAATGGGTTCGGTGCTCCTGTTCTGTGGTCAACCCGAGACCGATCAATAATTTTTTTCGTGTTATTTTTTATACTCCCTAAAAAGCAAACTTACAAATTCAAATTACACATCCATTGACAATGCGGCATTGTGCAACTAAATTATAAATACCAATACATATTTAGCAAATTTAAGATGACACAATAGAAATTTCGTCTTGCTTTAACCCGCTCATCGAGATATGGGACAAGATGGAAAGTTCTTGTAATCATCTATTTTTAATATTCATAATACCATATGCAAAGGCGTTTTCCTGCATTTGATCATGTAAAGTCCACTCAACCAAAAAATGAGCTTCACACCACTTGACTAGCAAATCACCGTAGCAACTACAATACTACTCTACTCTTCAAAAACTTCTACCATTTGACACAAATTAAAAAAGCAAAGTGCAGCTGTAATTCATTAGTAAAATACAATTAAACTATAAAAAGTTCAAAATACTTAATATAAATCATGAATATATAACTTCACATCTTGTTAATTCACTTGAACTTCTAAACACCTGAAAACAAAACAAACGACACATAATTAATACTCAACAAAAGTTTTAGTATTATTGATAAAACATTTCAATATAATATAATATAACAGACATTTTACTTAGGTTTGAATATATAAAAGAATTATATATAATATAATATAATATACAGGGTTGGTCCAGGGTTGGGCCGACCCAAAACTCTGGGCCGGGACCAACCGCGATGTGTTGGTCCCGAAATTCAGACCAAGACCGACCCAGTCCCCCCTTGGGAACCGGACAGAACCAGCGGGGTTGGGCCGGTCCAGGGTCGGTCCAGGGTCGACCCTAGACCGCTGCTCACCCCTACTTCATATGCATCCTCTGTTTCGAACTACAAAGAATTTCAGTTTTAAAGCTAAGGAAAGCTGCGGTTGCAGAGACATTCCAATATGCTCACCTGGCATGTCTTCAATCTATCACAAAATGTTATTGGTGGAGCACGTTCTTCAAGACTTGCAAAAGCAGGCTGTGGTTAAGTTCAATATATACTTCTTCAGTCTGTGTGAGTCTTTAGCATCCCCTTCCATTTTAGCCTCCTCCTACATGAAAAATAAGATTTTCTTCAGCCTATCTAGACTAAGAAAATGCAGTTTTAGCATTGGTTTTTCCTTTTTCACAAACAAGGGTACAGTAGGCTCATCGCTCCTAGTATGTGCAAGACATCAGAAGTCTATATGCTGCTGAATGATGATTCAGTAATTCATGTAGTGTAAAGTCTCCACTTTTCTTCCTTCAAAGTCAGTTTTACTTTTCCACATTATGTTCCTCTACGAAGCACATTATGACGTTCTAAATCCCTCAGAATGTCCAAAAGTGAAAATCTCTAACCTTGAATTTCTTACTGATTGATCTTGAATGTATTGATGAAAGAGGCAAAAGGAAAAGACAATATAACTACAGGATTCTAAAATAAATATGCATTATATGGAACGAGACATCTATATTCAGTCTACGACTTGGAAGTTCCGTTTTCATGTCTGTATGAACAGAAAGTGTAGATAAAGTCAATGGATTGACGAATATGACCAAAGAGAGGGGACCAAAGAAAATGGAAAGGAAAGCCCAATGCTGTTGCCTATATCAGATATCTCCTCTCATATGGCGACTTTTGGTTTGTTATGGTAGGGAAAATTCGAGAATTCTGGCCATTTGCAAGTGAAGAAATGATTCTATGGACTGGTTGAAGGCTGTTATATTTTCTTGTAAATTTACATTGTCAATTCAATTCTTGAATATTCTATAAATTTATTTGGAATGTGATAGGTACGTGCAATGGCATGCTTCTAACTACTTATGTTTGAATAAGTTGTCAAAAAGAAATTTATATCTAGTCACATTTTAGGTGAAATTCTTTGGTGTTGCGATGAAATCCTGGTTGAGGCTCACCTTGTTTGTCTCTGGTTTAGGCGCACCTTGTTGAATCATCATCTCCTTGTAATGCTTGAAAGTAGTTTTTTTTCCTGAGTTGAGCGACTCCCTGCAGCGCGAAACCAATATCTGGCAGTCATCCGGTATTTTCGAGTTCGATATGTCAAGCAATGTTTCCAGTGAAGGACAGTCGCGGACATCCAAGTCAATCAAAAACTCTAGCTTGTCAAGGCCCTCAACAACCCACAACTTAGAGCACTTAAGGATATGCAAATGGCGAAGGTTCTTCAAGTTCGATATACCAGTTAACTTTTCCATTGCATCGCAAACATGAATAGAGATTGATTGCAATGATAACAATGTACCGATGACTTGAATCTCAACTAGGTTTTCGCCGAACAGCAAGTCAAGTCTTTTTAGTTTCTTCAAGGCATTGGGAAGAAGAAGTACTCCCGGTGAACAATCGGTCGACTCACTCAAAGAACACTCTGATTGATCGAGAACCTCAAGAGATCCTCCCTCACCGCATAATACTATCTTCCCAATTGACCGGCAAAGAGTGATATTTATTTCCTCCAGTGATGCCGACATAGCAAGAACCCGAATCTCAATCAAATTAGGGCACCGAAATACACACAGTTCCCTTAAGCTAGATGGTATGGATAAGCTCCGAAGGTCACACTCATCCAACTGTAAATCCTGCAATAGCGAAAACCCATAGAGTTGAATTTCTTGCAATCGCGAAAAACGAAACCTCAACTTTGATGGAATTTTCAAGTTGGAATGTGGCGGTCCTGTTGAGCTGAAATTATTAAGTTCTAAAGAATGTAAAGAAGGCGGTAGTTGCTCGAGGGGTTGCAGATCTAGATTAAACAAAGTAAGATCTTCTAGAAGAGAAAGGAGACCCAACTCCGTAGGCGCGGCGATGTTGAGAAGACACAACTCCAACTTCTTTAATTTGGATAGCCTACCAATCCACCCCAAGTCACATGTGTGCTTGAGGTTTGACGAATCTTGACCTACAGAGCCATCGGATAGGACCAACTCTACTAGATTGGTAAACTCTGAGAGATTTGGGACCACCTGTAGTGAGCTAGATTTAACACGTAAACAGACTAAACTCACTGGAAGCTCAAACAACTCTGTAATCTCATCACACCTTGTTAAGTCAAGTGTTGAGAGGCGATAAAGCCTGTTGATTGTTCCTGGAACTCGACAGATTCTGGTCCCACACAAATCTAGGACTCTTAGAGAGGATAGATCTCCTATTTCATTAGGAATTTTGCCAACCAACTGATTGCAGCCTTTAAGATAAAGCTCCTCCAGTTTGTCTAACCTTCCAATAGCTTTGGGTAACTCCCATCGATCTATAATTTCAGCGGTCCGGTATCTTGACAAATTCAAAGTGCACAACGATGTTAATTTTCCAATAGAGTTCGGAAGTTGTCTAACTTGAGTGCCTTTCAAACAGAGATCTGACAAACACTGGAGCTTTTCAATGGACTCTGGCAGGGTTGGAGTTCTAGTATATGAAAGGTCCAATTTTCTCAATGATGCTAAGTCGCCGATAGAGGCGGGGAGTCCACTTACTTTCTCGCAGCCACTCAAAGAGAAGCGCTCAAGCTTCACTAGCCCTCCAACATCAGGCACTTGTTCAATAAGCCTACAATTGGTGATATCCAAGTCAAGCAAGCACTTTAGCTTTCCAATGGAGTTGTCGATTTCCTTCAAACTCTTACAACCACCAAAAGTCAACCTCTCTAAATCCAGGCATTTAGACAAGTCTGGAGTTCTAGTAATGCCATGACATTCTACAAGAGTAAGACTTTTCAGTTTGGTTGCCATCTGCAAAAAGGATGTATAAACGTTACAAAAAGAAGGCAAATAATGTATGAGACAACTGTTATAAATTGAGATGAAACCATACCTTAATTAAGTCCCATACTTTCGAATCATTTGTTAAGTCATTGTCAGAAAGTTCAAGGACAACAACTAAATTCTTTGAATGCATACTAGGTACACTAACATTTGGTGGGGGAGAATGCCATGAAATCCATCTCAACTTTGGTTGAGAAATGGTGAAATCCCCACATAGGGCCCCATGAAATCTCAAGAACCTCAAACTTTTAAACCTTCTAATTTCTTCATGGCTAATTGAGATATTAGACCATTGCATATCAAGTGCTTCAACATCTTCGTACCTCTGCCAATAAATCAATTGCAGTGATTAGTTGAAGTTTGTTGGCAACTGTAATTTTATTTACGATTTGAATGAATGAAATGGAAGAAAAGATCATAAGCATAAAGGTGAATCCTCAAACGCAGGATGTCACTTTTTCATTTGAATTTGACAGTTGTCTTACCTGTTCGGTTCTCACGAAATCAAGGAAATCCTTGCTAGTCCACACCCTACTCCACTTCTTTAGATTTTCAGCACTTCCTTGACGAACAATTTCCTGTCCTAAGTCTCTCAATTGGTCATGCATCCAAAATTTATTGTTCATTATCTTGATCAAGGACTTCCTAACAAGGACCTCAATGTCAAGATAAAATTCACAAGCCTCCCACATGTAATTGGCATTAGTAATATCCTCATTGATGAAAATGCATGCAATGTCGAGAAAAATATCGCGCTCATGATCATTTAGGGCGTTGAAGCTAATCCTCAATTTCTCTTGTACTTGTGGATTCGGTATTTTCTTTAACTGTTTTAATGTATTCTTCCATATATTATTGGGCTTTCCATAAAGTGATGAACCTATAACTTGAAGGGCCAAAGGAAGGCGCCCAGTAGTATCGACAATATCTATTGAGAGGTCGTCAACATCCCTTGCCGGAGAGCCTTCCAAAATTGCATGCCTCTTGAAAAGTTGGAGAGCGTGGCTAAATTCCATTTCCACCATTTCATAAGCCAAAATTTGGAGTGCAAGGTTAGAATTCTTCAACTTCATTTTTTCGATAGTCTCCAGTACACCTGTGTTCCTAGTGGTGATAATTATTCTTGTTCCGGGATAAAACTGACCTTGTCCAATTAGGTTCTCAATTTGGATTTCCTCACCAACATCATCAAGAACTATGAGAAACTTCTCGCTACCAAGTTTTCTCTCTATATTCTTCCTTCCTTCATCAACTCCCTGGATAATTTTTGCTGCGGCACTATGAATTCCCTTTAGTAACTTCTTCTGCAACGAGACTAACCCCTTCCTGTTAAACGTTTCTCGAATATCATCAAAGAAGGCACAATTCTTTCCAAAGTGAGAAAGAAGTTCACTGTAGACGACCCTGGCTAGAGTGGTTTTACCGATGCCCCCCATTCCATGAATTCCAAGTAGCCTCACTTCACCACTACAGTTAACATCCAACAATTCTAGTACTTTCGCCACTCGATCATCAAGTCCGACTAAATCTCTAGTCTCTGACTTTTCTCTTAGCCTCAGCTCCTGCAAAACCTCTTCAACTACCAAGTCCACAAATTTTGCTTGGCTGCCACAAATAAAAGCAAGTTTATTAGTTGCAAAAGCTATATTGATCATACAAATTAACATGTATACCTCTGAATCCAAAAAAAAAAACGGTGTACTCCTTTTATTTATCCTTAATAACTCTTGCATATAATTGTACTTGTATTTAAAAAAAAAAAAAGATGAGAAGATTTGCTAATTTATATATCTCCCAACATCTCTTGTACAGGACGGGCTTGATTCTAAAGCCAGAAAGGTCAGGGATCTTTAGAGCTTACCTTTTGCCTTGTTGCAACACCCAACCCTTGATTTTACCGACCTTCGTAAGAGCCTTCTCCCAGAGTTCTCCCTCCCAGGATTCTACTTCGTGGGGAAACTTCTCCTGTTGCTTCTTCTCGTGCTCCTTCTTGAGCTCTCCCATGGCCTTTCTGTATGATTCGGTTTTAAGATCAACATCATCTGGCTTCACGTAGTAAAAAATGGGTAGGATTTTTTTCTCCTTTGACTTGGATATGTTGTCTACCATCCTTACGAGCTCACGGAGACACCATTTTCTACTGGCATAATTTTCTGAGAAGATGGGTACATAGATCTGGGAGTCGTCGATTGCTTGTAGGAGCTCTACACCAATTTCTTCGCCAACTCGAAGTTCCTCGTCATCCATGAAGGCATGAATACCATTATTTCTCAAGTCTCGATGAAGGAAGCTGGTGAATCCATCTCGAGTATCTCGGCCACAGAAATTCAAGAATACTTGATACTTGCCTCCTCCTGCACTGCCGCTACTCGTCCCAGCATCTAAATTTGCCATGGCAGCTTTACTTTGCAAATTAAGATCTCTCTCGATCTCTCTCTCTCTCTCTCTCTCTGAAGAGCGTTCCTCGCCAAAATCAAGTAAAACGAAAGATACAGAGTACGTGTTGAAAACTCGTTGGATCTTTATCTAGTCGTCATGGACCTCTTTTCAATGACTTTTCTTGGAGAAAAAAATTGGGTAGCCGGCGCGTGGGTGTGTGCTAGCGCGCGCGTGAGCAGCCAGCTAAGAGAGAGAGAGTGGCAGCGGGGAACAGACGCGCAGAGGGTAAGGACGAAAAGCAAAGCTAAGAAAGAGTGGCTCCACGATAATTAATTAGATAAAAATATATTTGGTTTTAGAATGGAACTCCCTTTATATCGATAGAGAGATATAAATTAAACCGAAAACAATGTACTGGGTCTATAAAGTGATCCCCATTCTAATAAAGTTGAAAAGAGAAAGAAAATTCAAATTTTTACCTAAGGCTTCCTTTATTTTATAAAAATAAATAATATTATAAATATATTTTTAAAAATAATTATTTATTTATATCGCTTATAAAAATAAATAATAAAAAGATTTTCATAATTCATAATAATATTTAATTGAATCCTCCATACGTGAAACCTATTTCTACATATGAATGGAATTATGGAACCACAACTGTTAGAGAAAAACGAAAAGAAAATTTTAAAGAACGAGAGGACACATTCCTTGCCGACAGAAGTTGATTTTCAGCTTTTATTTCTCCAGGACGAACAGCAATAAAGACAAATTTGTGGAAGTCCTAACAAGTCTTCCGTTAAAGTTTCAAATTTTTTTTTTCTCACCTTGGAAAACGAAGTTTGATTCCTCACAGTTAGAGAACACAAATTCGAATTTGCACTCTCCGAACGTATATCTCATTACAATATTTCAAACCAAAGATTGTCCAGCCTTTATAAATAATACCCTTAACCAAAGTTTCAAGAAATCTTTATGTTTGTTCTTTTAACATGCGTAATCGTGTTCATAAACAATCCTGCGAAAATCATAAAATATTGTTAAATCATTTTAAATCAAAATGCTAGGATTTGATCCTCAATCATCATGTCCTCGTTAAATGTTGCTTCTTTTTCGTGGTGGCAAATGGCGAGTATGTCTTATAATCCTCTTGCATACAAGTATAACATAGAATCCGACATATATTTGTGATTATATATTAATCTCACCTATAATTGTTATTTTTACTTGTAAATTTCTCTCAAACTCGTGAAAATAATGGAAAGTTAAGATCAATACCATGATCATGACGAATTTCTCGCACTCTTTGAAGATCTCGTGCTTCATTATCTGCACTCTTCTTAGAATAGCTGTGCTCGCACGTGACTGGACAAACGGCACCATCCTTCCTATTTCTTCACTCCACCTGCTCGGACAAACATAATGACTCAATGAACTTGTCAAATAGTCATGGCCAACAACTCTAAAAGAAAAGGGCAAATGGAAATTTGCTATTAGGATCGAAAAACGTACTGATGTAAATTTTTTTCCAATGTTATTATAAAGGACAAAGCAAAGTGTAAGGGGAATATTACAGGGTGCATAAAATGAAGTACAAAGTGAGAATCTCTTAATGTCATAAAGACCAAGAAAAATAACAAAAATCGCTGTTCAAGGGCTATTTTGTCTTCTCTCCAAATGTTGCGGTAAACCACTGGGGGTTTGCCACCCTTTCAATTTGGAAAGGGGAGGTGGGGGGTTCAAATCCCCATATTCTCATAGAGGATTGTGATTGAAACGATTTCATTTCAGAAGTGAATTTCGATTTCCACGCTCTGTAAAAAGGCAGGGCAAAAGTTTGAGAGTGAGTGTTAGAATAAAAATTAAACTAGGACTGACCAAAAAAAAAAAAAAAAAAAAAAACGATGCGGTAGTTGTTTCGACTCCTTAAATAAAAGCAATTTCCCCGCGGATGAGTGAATTGATTGAAAATATAAAATTTTGACCCCCATTATTGGAGGTGGACAATCATAGCGCACGTAATTTCCACGACATTTCGAGGAAAGTGCGTGGAACCAACGAGTAATACTCACATGCAATATTGATGCATACTTGATTTACTCTTTTTATTAATATAAAAAGAAAAAAAGTTTAAAATCATAAAAATTCCAAATTGATATATTTATAACAATTCTCCATTAATTTTCATCAAATGATTGGTTAGATGACACACAACAGTTAATGAATATATTAATTTGAGGTTTTGTATTATATTTATCACGTGTGTACTAGTTTGTAGTTTTTCGTTATATTAATATGAATGTAAAGTTTTAAGCACGACGTTGGAGTGGTGGGTTCTCCGCTAGCGTCGCTCCAAGGTTTATCCGCCGGCTACCTGTTGTACGGAGTTCCCTGGGTAACAAAAAAAAATATGAATGTAAAGTAAATTTATCATAAATATATCAATTTATGATTTTTTATAGCCTAAAACTTAATTTGTGATAAATTTGAATTTATGTTAGTCTGAGATAAATTTATTATAGACATATCGATTTAATTTTTTTTGTAATATTAATTCGATAAATAAAAGAGAAAACCAACGTGTGTTGTAGATGCTCCCTACTCGAGTGGGTATCTCCATATTGTCCACCAAAATTTCGATTAAAGTATAGATTGCCACAACGCCTAGTCAGTCTCGACGCATGTGCAATTGTGGTCGCCGTCCCATCCCATTTGTAATAATATCACCAGGGTAATAAAAATTGGACCCACTTCCCGAAGTTGCACCGTCCGAGTCCGACTAGATCTTTCAATCGTAACATGTTGCGAGGAGGCTTCCTGTAGAAGCAATGTATCTTCTCAGTCCTAAAACCCTTAAACCCATATTGCACGGCGTTCTTGCCATCCAACGGTCCAAGACTCCTTGTGCCGATCGAACGGCTGCTACGCATGCTGCATGGAAAGTGCAATTGCCGAAGTGATTCCCTGCAGCAGTAATATGCAGGGCGGAAGGTGCGTGGAAAGGACCTCTGCAGGGCCTTTTTGACTTGACTTGCTTTTTCCAATTAATAAAGAAAACAGAAAAGACAACCAACGAGCAATGCTCCTTGTTTTACGATGGAGGGAGAAGGTGAAGAAAAAGAAAAAGAGAGGACAAATTTTCTTTCCTTTTTTCTTTTTATTCTTCCTTTCTTCATCTTCAGTCAGTCACCATGCCTCGCCAGAAGCGAGGACGGGCGAGGGTGAGCCTCGCCAGTGTAAGGCGAGGTTGTGCTCAATGGCTAGAGGAGTAAGAAGGAAAGGAAAAAAGATTAAAAATAATAAAAAATTATTAAAAATTATTTATATTAAAGCCGGTTATTTTATATAAAAAAATGTCGGCATTTACGTCGGTAATTTCTAATAAAATGTGAAAAGTTTATAATTAAATTGAAAAAATTAAAAAAATTAGAATTGAATTTATTAGAATAAATTTAGGACGCAACCAACTCTATTATGCTTGCTTGAACAATGCTGCGCTCTTACAATCCAACGGTCCAAGACTCTTTATGCTAATTAGACCGCTGCAATGCATGCCACACAGAAAGTGCAGATAATGGCACGTGTACTTTCTTGCAGCAGCCGGATGCGGGACGAGAGGTGGGTGGAAAAGAAGCTCCGTGAGTTAGGAACTGGTATATTCTTCGCAAATACTTTTCTATTGCAGCTGAGATGTCTGTTCATTGCTTCTGACTATGCATTTTGAAAGAATTTATCCTTTATGAAGCCCCAGAGTGACTTTTGCGGATTTCCTGACTTGCCATCGAAGCCTATTGGTTAATCTTCTAAGTTCTAACATAAGCTTATATGACATCCTAGAGTGATTTTGTAGAAGACTTCCCAGAGTGATTTTGTAGAAGACTTCCCATAACAATGAGAAATCACGAAAACAAATTGCATGAAACGCAATAACTTTTTAGTGTAATTTGATTATAGCTTATTGTGTTAAGTGGGTAGGTCACACTACTATGGTTTATTTGATTTAATTATTGAGTAAAGTGAAAGATGAAAATAAAAAATAAAAAAGATATGTGTCACTTAAAAAATACTTGCCCTTCTTACAATATTCAGATCCGCTTAAGGCCCGCATGTTTTTACTTCCGTTCTTTTTTTGTTTTTTAATGTAAAAAAAAAAAAAAAATGTTTATGTTCTAATAATTTTGAATAAAAAAACGCGTTTGGTAAATTTGTTCCGGAAATAAAAAATGAATAAAACACGTTTGGTAAATTTTATTTTATTTTTGTTTCTTTTAATTTTTTAATTATTTTATTTTATTTTTTTTTTTTTCGGCCGATCGCCGGCCTCCGGCGACCGGCCGATCGGGCCGGCACCTCGCCCGGCCACGGCGAGGCTCGCCGGGGCCGGCGATGCTCCGGCGAGGTCGCCGGCCCTCGACGGCCGGCCGCCGGCCATGGTCGAGGCCGGCGGCGAAAGAAAAAAAGAAGAAAAAAAGAAGAAGAAAAGAGGAAGAGAAGAAGAAGAGAGAAAAGAAGAAACGTTTTTCAAAATTGTTTATGGAACAAGAAGTAAGTTTTTTTTTTTTTTTTTTCTTTTTTTGTGTTCTGGGAACAAAAAAATAAAAAAAGAACAGAAACGCAACCAAACGCGTTTCTATTCTTTTTTTGTTCCCAGGAATAAAAACATGCACGCCCTTAATGTAAATTCACAATGAATCAAATAGCAAAAATATTGAAAAAAACACGCATAATTATATACTAATTGTGTTTCATGAAAATAATCTTGCAAGTCATAAAATATCATAAGCAATATGCAAGGGTTTGTTCCTCGATTATTGTGTTATCATTTAATCTTGCTTATGAGTATAACATAGAGTCCAACGAATGCTCATGATTATGTATTGATCTCACCTATATCTATTATTTTTACTCATAAATTTCTCTCAAATTTGTGAAAATAATGAAAGGCTAAGATCATGATCACGAGGAACTCCTCGCGCTCTTTGACAACGTCATGCTTCATTATCTACACTCCTTTTATAATAGCTTTGCTCGCACAACAACCAACTGCACCATGCTTCTACTTCTACATTCCACCTTCTCAGACAAAGGCAAATGGACACTTGCTATTTGGATTGAAAAATGTACCGATACAAATGGCGTGCCAGTGTTACCATAAAGGACAAAACAAAGTGCGAGAGGAATATTATAGCATACACATATGAAGTGCAAAGTAAGAATTTCTTAATGTAAATAAATAACAAAAATCGCATTTCAAGAGTTAGTCTGTCTTCTCCTAACCACTATCTTTTTTCGTTTTGGCTCCTCAAATGACAACAATTTCCCAGCAGATACGTAAATCAATTGAAAATATAAAAGTTTGACCCCCCATTATTGGAGGAGAATAATTGTTGTCTATGTTGCATGGACGCGTTATACATGCTTTCGTGTCGTATCCAACATTTGTCGGAGCATGTTGGACACGTCAGCACCCATTACGCGTGTCAGATTTGTTAACGTGTGATCAGCTTTTGTCGATATATTTCGACACACGTGTCCGAAATACAATGGAGGGTGGAGGCAAGGGTAAGGGAGCAAAGATGAGGCCGCGAGCGAAGGTGAGCCCGCGACAGCGAGAGACAGCCAGACAAAGAGCAAACATTGAGGCGAGGGCCGTGAGGAGGAACTTCACGAGGGAGGCGCTCGTGAGGAAGGGCGGCGTCGTCGAGTGGGGCGGCGGTGGCAGCGGCAAAGGGGGAGGAGGAGGAGAAGGAGGAGTTCGTGGCGGTGTGCAGCCTCCCGGTGCACAGGGATAGCGCGTCCATCCCTGGTAAGCAGAGATCGAGAGGAAGAGGAGAAGAAAGGTGTCGTGCGGCGAGGAGGAGGAGAAGAAGGCGCTGCTAAGGTTCTGAGAAGGAAAATAAAAAAATAAAAAAGGGACTTGACATGTTGGAGGGAGGGGGAATTGACAGGAGCTGTTTCTCCCCTGTGCATCATCACTGTGAGGGAGTTAACGAGCCTCTCCACAATTGAATATCGAGCTTTTCTGAAGCCCTCGACTGAGCACCTACCGGCACCGTGCGGAACACAGGTGGCGTGCTTGGCAGGCGGGTTGGACAGCAAGTTAACCATTTAATGAGAGGTCATTCACCCAAAAGCAATAAATGGAGTTGTCAAGAATAATGTTAAAGATGGAGAGAAGACGATGGAGGAGGGAGGGGGTAAGAAGCAAAAAATGGAGCTGTCAGAATAATGTTAAAGATGGATAGAAGGACGATGGAGGAGGGAGTGGGTGAAGTGACGGGCTGATAGCCTGTCAGGTGGAGGGAAAAAAAGGTGAAAAAAATTGGGGGTCGGGGAAAGAGACGAGGGAAAAAGGAAGTTTGGGCGCCGCAGGAGGGTGGGGTTGGGGGACCATCGAAAAATTATTAAATAAAATTAAAAAATAATTTTGAAATATAAAAGTATTATATATTGAATGATTAGTGTATATATTGTAGATTCTTTTTTAATTAAAATTTGAATTAAATTAATTAAAAATAAAAATATTATTTAATATATAAAATATCTCAACGTATCAAAATTTTTAATTTTTAAAAAATGATGTGTCGACATATTATATGATATTCGTGTTACGTGTCAATGCTACCTAAATCTAGATGAGGACTATCTCCGTTTAATGCATAAATTGTAAAAGACAACCAACACCATCTTCATGTTCTTTATTTAGACACCCAATCATTCACCCCAACCAGCCTCCTCCTCCGCCTACACCACCACTAACACCACCATCACCATACACCACGGCCGCTGCCACCACCATGCAACCCTCTCAACCTACTCCTCTCAAAGAAAATTACTTGCGAGACGACGTCAAGTCGCCAGAATGCGAAGACTTGCTCACCTCTCTCCCTTCGGAAGAGGGCTGGTTCCAAACCTCTCTTCGCTTGTACCAGGGCTTCTGGTTACCCTCTAGGCACTTGAACGGCGTCGTCGCTTGCCAAAATCACTTCCAAGCTCACCCCTCTGACATCCTCCTCGTCACCAGCCCGAAATGTGGCACCACCTGGCTAAAGGCCATCCTCTTTGCTCTCTTGAACCGTGCCGAGTACTCTGACTCCGACCCACAACAACGGCACCCTCTCCTAACACAAAACCCCCACGACCTCGTGCCCTTCTTGGAGATCAGGCTCTATCTCCAGAATAAAAATCCTGATCTCACTGCTTTTACATCCCCGAGGCTCTTGGCCGCCCACTTGCCTTATTCCTTGCTTCCACGGTCGGTGAGGGACTCCAATTGCAAGCTGGTTTACCTATGTAGGAACCCTAAGACACTTTCATCTCAATGTGGCACCACTTCAACAAGTTGAGGCCCGAAGAGAGGGGACAGCTTCCACTCCTGGAGGGGCTCGACAAGTTCTGCCGAGGCGTGAGCGGGTATGGGCCTTATTGGGACCATGTGCTGGGTTACCACAAGGCGAGCTCGGAGATGCCCGAGAAGGTGTTGTTTGTGAAGTATGAGGAGATGAAAGCGGACCCGAGCGTTCAAGTGAGGAGGTTGGCCGATTTCATTGGGCGTCCATTCAACGAAGAAGAATTGAGAAACGAGACCGTGGAGGGAATACTGAGGATGTGTAGCTTTGACAATTTAAGCGGATTGGAGGTGAATAGGAGCGGCGAGTTGCCGAGTGGAATAGAGAATAAGTGGTTCTTCAGGAAAGGCGAGGTTGGAGATTGGGTGAATTACATGAGCGTTGAGATGGGAGAGAGAATTGACGGTGTCATGGAAGAGAAGTGGCATGGTTCTGGTTTGAAGTTTTAGGACATATGAACCACTCGTTCAACAATTTCCGGGTGTTACATTTTCGTTTTGAAGATGTTTGGTTTGATGGTGGAGAAGAAAAACGTGTAAAAAAAGAACCAAAAAGAAGCAGACACGATTCGACTATTCGTACTTTTGGGGGGTCAAAGTCTGGTTGGCATTGTCATGCTATAGGAGTAAAGATTTTCAGTGGCATTGTCAGTGGGGGCTTGCTTTAAGGTTGTGATTCTTCTCTTTATTTGTGCTGTGTACTATTGGCGTTTTGCAGAAGTTATTTGGCCAGTACGTAGCTGGCTAATAAAAGGCTGCCTTGCTACTCCCTGGGAGCCTATGGATGTGTCTTCTGTTATTCTTTTTAATTCCTTTTTTTTTTCTCTTGGCTGTGTGAAGATTCGTAGCATACGGTATTAATGCAAAAGCAGTTATTTAGTTAGGTTAAACTACAGATTATATTTGTTAGATGGAAAATAAATTTGTTATTAAGCTTATCGGTCCAGTTTAATTTGTCGGTTTTCGAAGTCATAAACTAAAACCAAACGAAAAACCAAAGAAAAAAAATCCTAAACCAAAATTAAAACTCTAAACTGCTAAACTGAGCTTATCAATTTTGTTTGTCTTGGTTAATCGTTTTTTCTGTTTTTCATGAACAATCCAACCAGCATAGATCCTTGCCGAAGCTGGCTATGGTTGGGCTGTGGCCATACCCATGCGGTTTATTCTTTTAAAAAAAAAAAACTTTCTTTCATTTTATTTTTTTAAGAATTCATTAATTTTCAATTGTTCCTCTTGTTTTTGGCTCTTTTAAGTGTTTTGATAAACCAGCTTGTAGTTTGGTTGACCACCTTTTTATAATGTATTAAGGAGAATAAAAAATTAATTGTCATGTCCTTTTACTTTGCCACTTTACTTACGAACCCATTTTCCTTCTTTAGAGGCTCCTGTCGGGATTTTATGAATTATGTATAAGTAAAATTAATAAAATTCGATAGAAACAAAGATGGTATATTTTAAGGTGCGATGCAATGCTGCAGGGAAGGCGCAAATAATCGCGCGCTTGCGGAATTCCCGCAGCAGCATGCGGGAGGCGCGTGGAAAAGAGCCTTTGGAAGAGATAGAGGACTTTTTGACTTGGACTTGCCTTTTTCTAGTGATGAAGAAAACAAAAAAGAATATGTCTACCACTAAGGGCACGTTTGTTTGCACCGTGTTTCTGTTCCCAGGAACAAAAATTTTTATTTGTTTGTTCCTGGGAACAAAAAATGAACATAAACGCGTTTGGGTGCGTTTACATTTTTTTTTTTTTTTTTACGAAAACAAAAATGGAATAGAAATAAAAAACAAGAAATTCTTATTTATTATTTCAAACATATTTAAAAAACAAAAAAGAAACAAAATCGTATTCTCATGCGAGCCTCTCCTCCTGCAAGCGTCTCCACTGTCGTCTTCTCCGGCGCCTCCCACTCTCCGGCGCCGACAGCCGCCTCTCGAGACCATCCGGCTTCTCCACCGTCGTCCTCTCCGGCGCCGACAGCCGCTGCGAGCGTCTCCACCTACGAGCAGGTGATGGAGCTGGGTGGGTCGCTGGGCGACGGTGGCGGCTGCGGTGCGGGGCTCGGCCGTGGGGTCTCGAACGGCGGACGTCTAGGAGCGGAGCGGCGAGGACGGCCAGTCGAGTCGTGGGCCTGCGCGGGGTCGACGATCGAGCGGATCTCGAAGTCGTGGGTCACGGCACAGTGAGATCTGATGCGGTGGTGGCAAACGGAGGCTCGAGACTTGCAGATGCGTCGATCGGGCGTGAGGCGGAGGGGCGGTAGCCGATGTGGTGGCGGCGAGGAGGTGTCGAGCGCGGTTGCCGATGCGGTGGAGGGAGACGACGGTGTGGCTCTGGGTCACCGTCGGCCCGGCGCGGCGAGGCCGACCTCACGCCTGGTTGGGCGAGCTCGATCTCGCCCGCACCCGGCGAGGCCGAGCTTGCCTAGCGGTCGGCGCCGACGCCGAGCCTCACCGGGGCCGGCGAGCCTCGCCGTGGCCGGGCGAGGCCGCCGGCCCTCGTCGTCGGCCGGCCGCCGGCATGGCCAAGGCCGGCGACCGGCCAAAAGAAGAAAAAAAGGAAAAAGGAAAAAGAAAACAGAAAAAAAAAAAAAAAAAAGGAAAAGTAAATGAGAAAAATAAGAAAGAAAATAGAAAATAAAAATAAAAAATATTAAAAAATTAAAAGAAATAAAAAAATTATAAAACTTACCAAACGTATTTCTATTCTTTTTATATTTCCTAATGGAGCATTTACCAAATGTGTTTTTTTGTTCAAAAATTGTTCCCTGGAGCGAAAACACTTTTTTTTATTTCTCGTTCCTTAAACAATTTTTAAACGAAACGTTACCAAACGCACCCTAAGTAATTCAATAAAAATATTAGATTCTCTCTTTTTTGCTGGATGGCATTGTCTGGTCCAGTTTATTATAATATCACAAAGGTCCCCGCCGGTGCATGTTTGCGCCTAATGATAATGGTACGTGTGTTGGTTGTTGAATTAATTAAATTAAAATAATTCCTATGTGGGACATTAAATGAAAATGCATTTATCTTGTAGGAATTTACGAGTAATGACTTTTTATTGACTAAATGAGTTTTTTTTTTTTCATGTCGTCAATAAGTCATGCTCATAGCACGAGTTAGGAACAGTTGTAATGAAGTGCGCCTCTCATAATCATTCATTTACTTTTTCACTATTAATTCAAATTTTTGGTGAATCAAATGACAATTTTTTTTTTTTGTAATCAAATAAATTTTATGTAGTAAAAATTGAGAAATAAAAAGAAAATTTAAAGTTTCACTAAGGTTCTGTTATTTTCGTGGAAAATAATTTTCAGAATTTTTTTCAGTTTTTCTAGCATTTGTTTAATGTAAATTGAATTGAGTAGGAAAACATTTTTCATAAAGGAAAAAAAAAATCTTTTTGAATAAGGGCAAATGTTTTCTACTTTTCAATTAGAGAAAAACATTTTCCTCACCCACTCTATCTTATCTCACACCTCTATTAGCCTCAACTTCTTTAATATATATATATATATATATATATATATATATATATATATATATATATATATATTTTTGTCTTTGGAGGAACCGCTTTGGCCGACAAATGCGCCACGTAAATCCCTGTGTCGCTAGCGGGGAAAACACCACTCGCGCCGCGCGTCAATCACCTAATAGCCCGCCGGCCCCGTTGCAACTTGCGACTTCGAACTCCTAATCTTCCCTCAAATGACTAAAGCCTACTCAGCGGAACCACCACGACCGGTGGTATTATTATTATTATTATTATTATTATTATTATTATTATTATTATTATTATTATTATTATTATTATTATTATTATTATTATTATTATTATTATTATTATTACTACTATTATGAAAAAATTTAATATTACTACTAATATGAAAAAATTTAATATTACTACTAATATGAAAAAATTTAAATAAGGGCTATAAGTACCATCATTTTCTCAAATAATTGCCTAAAGTAGATTTTATTCAAGTAAGGGCTTAAAATAGTTATGATCATTTCAAATAAAGGTCTAAAGTAATCATAGTCGTTTCAAATAAGGGCTTAACTTCACCGCTCACCAGCTGGTTAAATATTCCGATCGATCAGGGGCGTTTTCGTCCAATTACAATTTTAATCTTAAATTATTTTTTATTCTTTTCTTTTCTTTCCTTTTTTTCACCTTTTTTTTTTGGGCAAGGGCCAGCAGTAGTCGATGAAGGCTCGGCGACCTTCGTTGACTGCTGACGAGGCAATCCTCACCTAAGTTTGGCAAGGGGTGGCCTCACCAATGGCTGCAAGGGTGACCTCCCTCAAGGCAAGGGTCGCCAATGGCCGATGAGGGTTGTCTAGGGATGTGCAACTGGACCGGGTAAACCCGATTCTTAAACCGGTCCACCCGGAATATAGGGTCGGGAACCGGTTCCGAGGGATTATTCACCCGGGAACCGAATCGACTGAACCGGTTCGAGAACCAGTTTGAGAACCGGTTTGTAAGCCAACCCAAAAGTCCAAAACCCTAATTTGTTCCCCTGTTCCTTTGTCGCGCCATTGCTAGCTCCCCGTTGCACCATAGACAAATCCAGCTCCTCGTTGCGATGCTTCCTCATCTGCGTTCATCTGCTTCTTTGTCGTGCCATCGCTAGATCCAGCTTCCAGTCACACCATCGATAGATCCAGCTCCTCGTCGCGGCATCGCCAGATCCAACTCCCCGTTGCGTTGCTTCCTCATCTGCATTCATCTGCTTCCTCATCACACCATCGCTAGCTCCTTGTCAATCTATTTCATCCATCGCACGCAGAACTCTCACATGTTTTTGAAAGACTATCATATGGTTTTTCTATGAAGTTTTGGATGGTGGAAGTGAGAATATATGAAATATTGCTTTGGTTAAATTGATTGTTGTTATGGCGATAGATATGCAAATTATTATGCTTAATGTTTCACATTTTGGGACCATAGGCCCACAACCGACTGGTTAGGGGTGGACTGAGTCCCTGCTCCATGGAATGGAAAGGAAACCTAACATTAATGAAAAGAAATCATGGAGAAATATCCACTAGCATTTTGTGCTGTTTACCTCTGCATCAGTCATGTCTGTTTAATTTTATCTCTTTATTTTGTTGTACCTGAGCATTATCATCTAAGACTGTCGGACTGTTTCCTCCCAGGTGTACATTATTGACTACTCACTTGCTAAAAAATACAGGGATCTTCAAACACACAAGCACATTCCATACAGGTATTGGAGATGCATACGTTTATATTTGACAAATACTGTTTATATCTACATCCAGACAAGTGTATGCTTGTCGGTTTCATGCACATAAGCTAAGCTGGGACTTGGAACTGTAACTACCTCTGATGTTTTGTTCTTCATTAAATTTGTTATGCTAGTTATGCATACAGATGATATCTTCTTTCCAGGAGAATGTGCACTTATCGGGTAAAACTAAAAATTAGTTGGGTATCTGAGGAAGTAAAACAGTCTCGGTTGCAAAGACAGTTGAACTTTCTGCATTTGTTTGGTGCCTTAGTGCTGTTCAAAGTATCTCTTGCTTCTGTCCGTCTAACGCATCAAAGTCTATTGACTTCTTTTTTATGCTTTCAACTGTTTCTGTCTTTTCACTGAAGTGGCAATACACATGCCTGAAATTGTTTTCCCTGTTTTAAAACTTTCCTGTTCTCTTCAACAAGTCCATAGGCGGGAATCATTGATTACATATTTTATCTTCCTTTTGCAGGGAAAACAAGAATCTTACAGGAACAGCTCGCTATGCAATTGTCAACACTCATCTTGGAGTTGGTCAGTGTATATTTTGCATCCAACAAAGGCATTTTTAAATTTTGCGAGCTGTTTAGACAAATTTCAAACATTATGATTGTGTAGAGTGACGTGTTTTTATTTTTTATGCAGAACAAAGTAGGAGAGATGATTTGGAATCTCTTCGTTATGTGCTTATGTACTTTCTTTGAGGAAGGTTGACAGCAAACTGAGATGCTTGTTTCACCTAAACTGTTATTCAAGTTATACTTTGACACTTCTTTTGTTTTCCATCTTAGCCTTCCATGGCAGGGCTTGAAAGCAGGCGCTAAAAAGCAGAAATATGACAAGATTAGTGCTTAATGTTTCAATATAAATTAGAAGAATTATGTTATTTTCTCGCGTATTAATATAAAATTCGAAGTCGTATAGGATGGGCGGTTGCAAAACAGGTTCCAATATAAATAGGGTTAACCTTGGAACCGGATTGAAAAAACAGGATGAATCGGGTACAGGGTCCAATGTAAATAAGGTCAGGTACAGGGTCCAAAAATGGAAATTTGTTATAATAGGATTGGGTACAGGGTCAGGGTCTAGAACCTACCCACCCTGGACCCGCTCACTCCTAGGGTTGTTAAGCTCTCATCAACCTTAGGCGAGGGTAGCCTTGCCCATAGCTGGTGAAGGTTGGTAGGCCCTCACCAACCTTTACTAGCGGCTAGCGAAGGTGGGCCTCATTAGATCAAACAAGGGCGACCCTCACCCAGCCTTTTTTGGCATCGCCGGTGGCTGGCTACTGGTGATGAAGAAAGCAAAAACAGAAAAAGGAAGCAAAGGATAGAAAAAAGGAAAAAAAGATGAAAAATTTTTTTTAAAAAAGAAGGTAAATGACTAAATTGCCATTGACCGAGTCAAAATGGCAGGCTTTTATTTAAAATAGACACAGTAATTTTAGGATCTTATTTGAAACAAGATTCATTTCAGGCCCTTATTTAAGAAAATGAAGGTACTTTAGGCCCTTATTTGAAATTTTCCCTTATTATTAAAAAATTCAAATTTTCATTTTCATTTTCTTTCTTTCTTTCTTTTTGCTTTTCTTCTTTTTCAACACAGAAGAGAACTTAGGCTTGCGAATCTAGCAAGGCCCGAGACCGGCGAGTGAGAGCCTTTGGAGGCCTAAGGCTTGCCCAATTAGCAAGTGTGAGCCTCACCACAATCTCGAGCTTGCTAGCCTCAAACCTCGCAGAGGCTCTCGCTCGCCGATTAGGTGAGCCTTGAGCTCGATGCTCTAGTCGCTGTCCATCATCATAGTTGATGATTGACTAAAAAAGAAGTTGGGGAAAAGAAAACATAAAATAGAAAAAAAAAAAAAAAAAAAGACAATCAAAAGAAAATAAAAAAAATCGAATTTTTAGAAAAATAAAAAAATAAAATAAGGAAAATAATTTTTTTATTAAAATAAGTACAAGGAGGAAAATCGAATAAAATTTTTCATACTAAATGGTGGAAATTTTTTTTGTTGATTTTCAAGTTTTAGTCGAATATCGAAAAATATTTTCATTTTCTTGTGTCGCAACTTGAACTCCTCAAGCGCCCCAAGATGAAAGAGGGAAAAAAGGTCAAGTTTAGGGGTAATTGACCACAAGAGTTCCCTCACGGTTCGCATCCATAAAGGCATCATTACCTTGTCTTTCGAGACGAACCATTTGTGAGTTCTCTCATGCGCGATCACGAGCTTTCCCAAGCTTGTACCTCGCGTGATAAATGAAATGCGTCGTGATTCGTATCCACACGAGCGACACACCTCAAAGAAGGAGGTTGAGTGTGAATATCGAGTTTTGGAGTACCTTTACCACAATAGTCCTTCCAATAGTACCCTTTTTTTCCAAAGATGACATCACTTCATCCATTAGGAAATCTCCCCAGTGGATATGCTAAACTATGGTGAGTCTCATCGAGACTCATACCCCTTGCGACGAGTTTAGTTTACCATTCGATCTAATTGTCTATAACAACCTAATAAGAACAGGAGTTGTTACTAACCTCATTTTTTAGGGTTGACTAGAAAACCCAATTAAGGTTGAGAGTTGTCTCTCAATTTTTACACAACTAGATATCTAGGTTTGGGGACTCGAGTTACGCTAATATTTCTATTAGCGCTCTTTCAGTACCTAACAATGTGTCTTGTTACCTAAGGTGATCATGCGTGTCTTTTTTAATTTTTTTTTTTCAAGTTAATGAATCTAAACTAAAGTGATGGTGCATGAATAGGTATTTACATACAATTCTATTCCTATGAAAAAGAAAGAAATCACACAACTGAATTTAAAGACAAAACGAAAGATAAACAATCAAGTGAACAACTAATGAAAAACAATAAATTTAAATGAAAGACAAAACTATAGCAAAAGAAATAAAACCTGCACATCGTCGGGTGTTTATATAGATAAAGGAAAACCCAAAGCATATATAGGGAAAAATAGGTACAAGAATATGGCCAGAATGGACATCAACCTTCCACCATCTTTATATTTTGATGAACTACCACCTCCCAAGACCTAATATAATTCTAAAACAAGAAATAAAACTAGGTACATGCGGTATGAAAGAAACAATCATTCAAGACAAAACAATCAAAGCATAGGAAACAACCAAGATCAATCAAGCAAATGATATCATATGCATAAATGAACAAATGGGGCCTCGGGGTCGGCTTTTGCAATTCAGCATCAGTCCCTCTAGATGCTTACCTAAATAATTTTTGTGAGTTATAGCCATTAATGATCATTTGTGTTCTCGCATGGCTCTTAATGCCTCTAAGTCTGTAGGACACGTAGTAGGTGAATCCAAAGCTATACCCACGAAATCAGGCATCACGCCTAACATATATCAAGAATTCACATGCATTGCGAGAAATAAATATGCAGCAAGCTCTCAAGTCTTATTTCTCAAACAATCAATCAATTTGAGTGAATTGTTGGTGGTTCACTTATTTATTTGATAGGCGCCAATAACAATTACGAGCATTTTTAATAAATGGAATTGTTTCATGCATGTATGTGGTTCATGTGATGCTTCAAAAGATTTAAATGTATTTTGAAACATCGAGAAAGGAAAACTTTGGACAAAAAAACGTCTTAGCTATAGAGCATATTTAATTTCCAAGGCTAGTTTGGGGCTCGCATATCATGCACTCACAAAAGTCATGGACATTTTAATTGTGGTCCAAACGTTGACAATCTCAATGTCAAATCAAGCATTTCAAAGGTTCTAAAAATTAATGTCAGAAGCATTACATGTACCAAATTCGCTTTGATATGCAAGATTGAAATTTCAAATCAATTTTAAGAAAATATGATCAAAAGATCATTTTATTTATTGAAAATTTTTTATAATGAAGATCCAAAAATTTGGAATGAAGGTGATGAATTATAATTCCACATGCAAATCATCCTAAAAAAAACCTAATAGAAAATCACAACAAGGATTTACAACAGAACATCACAGACAAGCAAACTAGAATCAACAAAATTGAAGGGAGCAATTGATCATTTTTCCTTAAGAAAATCACACAATGTATGTGACATCACAAGGAAAAAACTTTGTTGAGAAAGTTTTCTAAAAAAAGGTGCACATGAATTTTACAAAAATTCAACAATGCATATCATTGTATTGGGAAATTGACAAAATAGCAGGACATCATGGTATTACAACTGAGATTTGTCCTACAAAAGAAGCTCTAAAAAATGTGAAATTTCACCATAAGATAGAGCAAAGAGGGACAATCAAAGTTTATTAAAGGTCAAACTCAAGAATTTCTACCAAAAAAAATCACACAAAAATAGCAAAAGACTAACTAAACAGGGATAAAATAGGGGTTCTGAATTTAACCCAAGTCAGAATTCTAACCTAGCTTGATAAAAATGGAAAATGGATCAAATGATAAGAAAATTGCATGAAATTAGCAGTGTTTTAGAAATCTAGATGAGTCTTATGACTTCTTAGACGGGTCTGAGTTCAATTGAGGTTCAACTTAAGGTAAAAAATCGACGTTTGTAAACGCGCGCATGTCAGCCATTAACAAGACACGTTAACAAGACAAAACATGATGTGTGCTCATGAGTTCAAAAAGATCATTTAAACAATGCATAAACGGCATGAAATTCGCATGGGACAAAGAATTAGATGCAATAATAATTTGGGTAAAATATCATACAGTCATTGACATCACAAAAGGATTTAAAACTAAAATGACGTGCTTGATAATTTTCAAATGCAACTAGCCCAATTAATGCATGATATTAACATATCAAATGATGTTTGATTATGACATATGATATGTGAAGCGAAACTTGTAATGTGCACTTCTAATGTCGAGAAGGCATTGATGCAAGATTTGGTCTTTAAGAGACCCAAATGAATGTGTTTAAGTGACTTCATGATAAGCCACTAAACTAATACAAACGTCACAGAACATGCTTGATTTTTATTACCTAATGATGTTTGAAAAATCTAACGAAAAATTCTATATGCAGAACGTGAAATGATGGACATTTTTTGTTGAGACTTCAAAACCTAATTGATATCACACAAATCTAGGTGAAAATAGCAAAACAGATGCATGTTATGGAATGTCCTAATTGCAGCAGTACCTAAATACATTTAAGCATGCAATTAGCTTACCAAAAAATGATCAATTTGCATGAATCTTACTTTTCTAGAATCCTTACAATATATATTATAGGTCTCATGAAGGTCACGAGGTCAAATGAACTCATCTACAAGCTCAATTTCACACAAATGCAATTCGGATTAGGTGGAGGGCAGAACAACATACAGTCGGTTTTAAAAGATCTTGACTGACAAAAAACATGTTTAAAAAATCTACAAAAAAATGCACGTCATAGACAAGACAATTTTGAACAGATCTCATGAAGGAAATTTTTTCAGAAACTGATCATAAAAATCAATACAAAAATAAGAAAATAAAAAATCAGAACAATCCAAGTCCAGCATATTGGAATACCGTTAAGAGAATACTGAGGTATCTAAAGGGAACTGCTGATTATAAGTTGAATTACCAAGGAAATGATCTGCAACTTGAAGGCCATTCAAATGTTATTGGAGAGGAGATTTAGATGAAAGAAAATCTACCTCTGGATTTGCTTTCTTACTGAACAATGGTGCCATATCATGGAGTAGTAAGAAGCAAATGTGTATAGCCTTATCCACGATGGAAGCTGAGTTCGTGGCACTATCAGCAGTAGTACAAGAAGGAGTTTGGCTTAAGAGATTTTTGGATCATTTAGGTGTTATTGAGAAAGCTGCAAATCCATTATTGGTTAACTGTGATAGCCAAGCAGTTATATCGTACACCAAAGATCCAAAATATCATGGCAAGACCAAACATATAGATACCAAGTATAATTTTGTAAAAGATATGGTTGCACGAAAGGATGTGAACTTACAGAACATATCTACACATAGAATGGTAGCAGATCCTATGACAAAGCCAATACCTAGAGATGTGTTTTTTGGTCATGTAAAATCTCTAGGATTGCGTAGAGTCTGATGTACTGAATTGTAATTTCCCTGAGTTGTTCACATTTATGAAATTTTGTTTTTCATTGATTAATGCCTATGAATCTTTATATGATCTTTATGCATCTTAATGCTCAGTGCATTACTTTAAGTTAAGGAAGTATTTCGGACAGATAAAAGATTAGCCCACTCACACGGGTAATCGCCTCTATTTACTGTGTGATAAATAGAGATAAGACTGTTTTTAAGCTTATTATCTAAGTGATAATCGAGAGCTCAAGCTTAAAATACGTGTGTCGCCTTAACTGAGTGTTAAGATGAGAACATAATACTTACGATATCCGAAAGTAAAATACCCCACATATTTTACCTAATCTGTCTAAGATGCCAGATGTGAGTTCTGATGAATTTTGTGAATGAGTAGGTACGTGAACTCAAGTTAGACATTGGGTGTGTCTGTACTATCATTTGTACGGTATTGAAAAATGTAGACATACGCTCCATGGGAAATGAGTTAATACCGTAATACGTATTTTATACTACGTATACATGAGACGATCAATAAGAGGCAAAAGTTTGATCTCAACTTTTATGTCGTGTGAGACTCTTGAGGAAAAGAGTTCCTTAATTTTTAGTGCCCTCAGGACTCTTACTTATTCTCAAGATTTCTATTTAGTGTTTGCTATCTTAGGAACTGTTGCCAATGGTCATGAGATGATTCGATCTAATGGGGCATTTCTAGAAAAGCAAGTTGAACTGAAATTGAGAGTTTGAAGGAAAGATGAAGATAATTTTGGAGAATCACATTATAGTTTTGTATTCACTGGTCGACCAATTATGACTGTCTTTATGATAATTATAATTGTGAATACAATATATATATCATTGTTTAAAAGAGATCAAGAAAGATATAAATGTGATTAATCGATCTAGGGTACTGCATACTAAATCTACTCAAAGTGAGATGCCCATTATGAGCTGCTATATATTCCTAACTGATGTATAGCAACGAACTTTCAAAGTATGCTGGTCGCACGGATTATTCACCGGTATGAATGTTGAAGAGAGGTAAAGAGAATCCTGTTCGGCCCACCATGCGTGAATGGGAGATGATGATTTTATTAGTGATGGGCTTAAGGCCCGTCCGCTCATGTTGGGCCTAAAAGCCCGGCCCACAGGAATAGGGCCCGTGGATGGAGGGAGGTATAAAAGGAATGAGAGAGAGGGAGAACGTACCATTTGGCAAAAACCAGCGTACGTATTCTCTCCCTCTCTCCCTCCAAAAGAAAGAAAACGCTAAAGGCGATCCTATTTCCCCTTCAAGGCAAATTGATGTCATTGGATCGAACAAGACCGAATTCTCTTCCTCTTATCGGCATTGGTGTTTAATCTGTGACTAATAAGGTACGCTTGAATCCGTGGTGTGCTTTACGATCGGTGATACGTGATTATCCCGGGCTTGTCTTCCGCATTGCTTTTAGGGGTTCGATTTAGTGTCGAATCCGGTTTTCGGGGATCCATTAATCCCAACAAATGCAAATGGAAACTTGCTATTAAGATTGAAAAACATACTGCAAATGGAAGCTTGCTAATAAAATTGAAAAACATACTGATACAAATTTTGTTCAATGTTAAGAAAAGTGCGAGGGAATATAATAGTGCACACATATGAAGTACAAAGGACAAATTCTTAATGTCATAAAGGAAAAGAAGAATAACAGAAATCGCAGTTCAAGATCTAATTGAAAATTTCCCAGCAGAAAGGTGAAGCAACTGAAAACTAAAAATTTGAATCCCGTTGTTGGAGGAAGTAAATTATTGGAGGCGCAATTTCCACAGCATTGGGGAAGAAAGTGCGTGGAACCTCGCATGCAATACTCACATGCTCGCGTGCCATATCGACACATGCTCACATGTTCACATGCAATGCTCCCGGCGCTTTTATTAAAATTAGAGATCCAGCACGACGTCACTTGATTTCCTTTTTCTATTAATAAGTAATAAATAAAAGAGAAAGTCAACGAGCGATACAGATGCCCTTAGTCGGTAACATATTGTCCACCAACTAATTCCCATTAAATTATAGAGTAGTCGGTAAGCATATTCTCCACCAACTAATTCCGATTAAATTATAGATTGCCATAATGCCTTGGTCTCTTTTTGCAGGATGGATGTGCAGGGTTGCTGCCCCTCCCATTTATAATATCAAGAAGGAATAAAAATCGGATCCGCATCTGAATTTGCATTGTTCAAGTCCGAATAGATTTTTCAATTGTATATATTGTTACACATAATGATTTAATTTTCACTTTCACCTCCGACCCAACCACTATGTTATTCTTTGTGACTTAGGGAGTGGGTAAAGGAAAAGGGAAAGAGATGATTTTTAATAACGCATTGATCTAGTCAACATAGATTAAAATAATTTATTTTTAAGTTGGGACCTAGTTTAAATAATTAAATTAATTTCCTTGTGGGACATTACATGAAAAGGCATTGATCTTGAAGAAATTTTCAAGCAATGACTTTTTTATTGATTAAGTTAATCCCTTTATGTCACTAATAAGTCATATCAGGCTGGCATGATTATCCATTTATGTTTGACTAATAATTCAATTTTTTAGTGAATCAAATAACATTCTTCTTTTTCTTTTCTGTGATCAAATAACATCTTTGTAATCGATGACTTTTTTTAAATCAATGGCTGTTGGACCATTTAAATGACTTTTCTTGGACCCAATCGACAAGCGAGTGGAATATTTGAGTAAATAGCGCGCGTGGGTGTGTGCTCCTAGTGTATGCGCAACCGTATGAGTAGCAAGAGATAGACACGATGGGGATGGGGATAAGGATAAACGACGAAACAAGAAAAAGAGAGTAAATCCCAATAATTAAATATATTTTTATTTTTATAATGGAACTCACATCTCAATAAAAATAGTTAAAAAGAATGTGGTCTACATAATTTTTTTTTTTTAAAAAGGGAAAATTGGGGGATAAGGATAAAAAAGAAAAAGAGGTAACTCCCGAGAATTAAATAAAAAAATTAATAAAGAAACTCACATCTCGATAAAAATAAAAATATAAAGAAAAATAAAAAGAATGTATTCAATTGAAAATGCGATCCAAATTACAATAAAGTTGGAGAATGAAAAGAAAATTCTCCAAAAGTAGGAAAGTTCCCTTATGAAAGTAAAATCCAAGCAATCAATGACTTTCAATTATTTGGGTAGATGTTATTGTTCAAATATCAGATAATAATATTGAAATCAAATTTTTGTCAATCACAATCTTATTAAATTGCTCGACCAATCTCATGAATCGTGCAGTATAAAATTTGAAAATCCAATCAAATGATCTAATGTTTGTTAAATCTTTGCTGATGTAAATAATCAAATATGTAGCATGCATCAAATTCATGCCCCAAATTTTTGTTCCTTGACTAGTAGTTGATTGATGCCTAAATTTTAGTCGGCTAATTCAAGTTTTTGTTTCTTAAATATATACCAAAATAAATAATCAAATAATTATAAAGAACGCCCTATCGGCCCCAATCGTCCGTTTACCATTTGCATTAGTCTATTTCATCAGACCTCAGCCCTGAAGGTTAGCCCACAAATCCCGGTCAAAGCCCATTATCCAAAGCCCATCATTCGTACCAACCCACTATTCATTTCTGCCCTTGACGCGGCCCATGGAACCCATAAATTGGGCAAAGCTACAACCCCGAATGCTGAGCTGGAGGGGAATAACAGAATTTGGTTTTGACGCATTTGGGCGTAGAAAAGGGGAAAGGAACGACGGATTCTGGCCAGGCACTGGACCGGGGAAAAAAATCACTAAAAAAAATTCGAAGAAATTGTAAAAGAGAAATTAAAAAATTATCCACATTAACGCCGGTCGGGTCACTTTTTATTTACTTCACTCTTGGGCAGCTGGCTATCTTGGACAATGTCACAACGGCGAGCGAAGCAAGGATTTCTCACCCTAGAATGTTTTGATTGGTAATTGATAAATCAGTATGTGACTTTTCCTAAATACCGATATAGATGCTAACTGCTTTCGTACATGTGCTCATCGGATTTGTGTTTATTCAACTTCCTTTGTTGTCGTATTTCTTCTTCTTATTATTATTAAAGTGAGGTTCGATGCCATTGGCTGTCATTATACTTGAATTTGCTCCTGAGCTCAAACCTAGGTTTCTGGCCAAACTTGTGAGCTAAATTGTCATGGGATTGGTATCAACACAGATTTTACATATGGGATAATGGTATGGGAGGTCCTTCAACCTTTTCAACTTGCATTGTCATCTGTCATTTTTTTTTTTTTTTTTTGGGTACAATCAAGTCCTTGAACTATATATTTGTTTGTTCAAGTTAGTCCTCCCATCAAACAGTTAGACTGGAATGCCAATATGCCCATCCGCATCAAAGCCACATCATTATTATTCTTCAGCAAATTTATGAGGTGAAATTGAAAAAAAGAAAAAAGAAAAAAGCAAAGCCTGGAGAGGGAGAAACAGAGGATGGGGAAGGTCAGGGTAAGGGTGACTTGGTGGAAGAAGGGTGGCCCGCTCGTGGAGGCGGTGTTGCCCAGCCATAACCAGGGTCATGGTGACTAGGCACTTGCCGCCATGTCATCTAAATGCCACACGCAAGAGAAAGATAGAGGGGAGAGTTTTAGAAAGCATTGATGTTGTGTTCGCACAGCACGAAACCTTTATATATTTTTCATCTGTGTAATAGCCACGTGGACCCTACGTGGCTGCATTGATGCCAAGGTGGCATGTTGTAGCCTCGTGAGATCCACTTCACCATTTTCGTTTAGCATTTTAATGGGAGGACTAACTTGAACAAACAAACATATAATGCACCTCGTTTCATTTTACTGCAGCAATTTTGCAAAGTAAATTCTTCAACTAATGCTTTCAATTACAGGTGTTTTTTCCCATCCGGAGCTTCAAATAAGATTTCATCCGGAAGCAGGAGCTACCTTCCACCTTTCCCATTTACCTGCCTATCTACGTACATCATCTCTGCAAACAAAAGGGAGATCTTGGCTAAACTGTGTAATGAAATAAGGAGGTCATTCATCAAATTTAATAGGCCAAAAGGGTCGGATATTATTTGGGCATCAAAATGTTCTGTTGGGGTATGTAAACTGGAAGTTCTTCAATAATTTGATCTTTACTGCATGTTCGAATGTTTTATTTTATCCATTAGTTCCCTTCTGGCATGCAGAAAAGTTGAAGACCATCCAATGCATTGCACTAAAGGGAAGCATTTGTTTGCAAAGTATACTTACTATTAAAACCATGAAGAGACCACATAGTTTTTTTGTCCTTATGTTTGTAATGAAAAGCTCATCTAGTTTTCACAGTATTTTCTTTGCACAGTTTAGTACTCTTCGTCTTTGAATCCCAATTTGTTGTTGCCTAGCGTTAGGATACTGTTTAGAATGTGGGCTTCTTCTTCCAGGGGAATACCTGGGCTCTCACGGGGGATAAACTTAATGGTGTTGAAATGGTTGCCCGCCGCTTGGCTACTCGCTATTCACTAAATGCGGTTTGTTTTCAATGCAACTTTGACTGCTACTTCAGTGTTTTTACACTTCATACCTTGATAATCTCTTTTGAGTTATGACTGTACCTTGACAGAGATTGGCTTTGATTGAAAAGCGTCTTGGTAGACTGACTACTGATGATTTGTCTGTTATATAGACATCCCTTTCACAATATGGTGATCTTGTTTATCTTGAAATGAGGATTATCATTCATAAGTAACGTTCAACTTCAGTCTACAGCTTCTGGATCTTGTGGCATGATCTTTTACTTTTATACTCTTCTGTGTGAATGACTATGTGCTTTTGGATTTATACACTATAACTTTATGTTATTCACCTGTCTAGGGGAATAGACTAGAGAAGTTTGTGATGTAGCTAATAAATGATGTACATTGTGAGTAGATTGCATTTTACCACACATAACTATAGCTTTCTTACATTTTTGGTGTAGTTGGCTATAAGACAAAGAGAGGTTTTATATGCTTAGAAATTTTTTACTAGCTATTTTCGCACTTTATGTGGTTGATTCTGTTTTATCCAAACCCGAGTAAAACTATGAATCAATCATTCTGAACACTTAAAATCTACATGACAAGTTATAAGTTATGACCTATTGTTAGTTGTTGTGTATATCAGAACTGTGCAAGGGACAAGCAAATATTCATGATAGCATAGTGATTGCTGCTTTTATAGAAAAAAGTTTCTTCCATCTCTGTGCAAGTATATATCTTCTCACCTCCCTGCACATTTGTCTTAGTACTAGAAATTCTTTTGTTCTCTAATCTCCTTAGTTTTGTTTGCTGCAGTTTTGAAGTGTGTATTTTTGAATAATTTTTAAATGGAGTATCTTTGTCTTGTTCTCTGACAATAATATTTTCGTGTTGATTTAGGATTGAAGTGATCAATAAATGCTTTAGCCATGACACAGTAGAGGAAATTATTCATGCACTGGTAAGTTGGACGAGAGACCCTGAAAAGGACTCTTATGTTCATCGTTGGAAAGTTCATAATGCTTGACATCATACTGGTTTTTGAGATGGTAGCACTGATGTTTTATTTTGCCAAATGACATGATGGTAGAATTGGGACTAATTAACTGAGAAATTCAATGAGTCAGCATAGTTAATATCCTAGATGTTCTATTATTACCATCTTATAAATTGGTGTTGCTTAGGAAATTGAAGCAGCTGACTCGTATGATGAATGGTGTGCAATGACCCTCGAGAAACTAAGGGAAGCTTCTCCATTGAGCTTACAAGTCACCTTAAGATCTGTGAGTTACCATTCTTTTGATTTTCCTTGTTGGACATAGATTCCTTCTCTCAGACACTAACTTGGTTGTAATTACTAATTTCAGATTAGTGAAGGCAGATTCCAGACTTTTGGTCAATGTTTAACTCAAGAATACCGTATATCCCTTCATGGAATCTCTGGAGAAGTTTCCAAAGACTTGAATGAGGTATGCGAATTTTGGACATCCACTGCAATTCTATGATTGAATCTTGTGGTCTTTTTTTTCTCTGCTTATTGTCAGATGATTGTACTATTTGCCATCTCTGGGGTTATAGTTTATGTTCTGATTGATAGTGCTCTTCGCCATCTGTAGGGTGTTCGGAAACGGTTAGTGGATAAGGACTACCCTCCAAAGGTAACAATTAGTCCCAATTTTTCCGACCTTACACATTTTCTCTATTTACATGACAGAAATTATGGTGGGTTTTTCAAATAATATGCAGCGGGATCCTCCAAGTTTGGAAGAAGTAACCAAGGAGATGGTTGACTTTTGTGTCTCGGCAGGCTGCTCTGACGCTTGTCGCCATAGCCAACCACTTTGCTCCCGCCGTCTCAGCGGGCTCGCCTCACTGCAAGGCGTGGCTCATCCAATCCATCCCCACCGACATGCCCGTCCTCCGCTGTGTCTCCGGCGTCCTCTCTACTGGTAAGCGCCCCTCTCTTCCGTAAGGATGCGTTTAACTAAGTGACGCACTGCAGTTTGGTTTTAGAAAGCATGATTGGAGGAACAAAGTAGGAGAGACTGAGATTGGTGTCAAAATTGGATATTGTTAAGACTACGTTTGTTTCGCAAAAATGTCTCTTGCATACTTATGAAAACGTATCAATGAAAATATATTTTCATTATTTACAAATATGTTTAGACATAAAATGTAATCAAAGATGAAAATATATTTCATTGGATAATTACTACAAGCAATTATTTATTGGCAAATGTTTTCCAAATCATTTATTTTTTGCGAAATAATTGAAGCCAAAGTGTATTAGTTGTTGACTGGAGACACAAATGGTTTAGTGGATGTGTTGCAGTGGTTGGCGGGAAACGCGATGAAGAATCTGAACATCATAGCGCAAAATTGGCAGCTGAATGCTCGTCCTGATGATCCTTGCTCCTGCGATTATGGTTACTCTCAGTCTGATATGCTCCAATTCGGGGCTGATTTGGATCGCAATGTTTACAAAGCCATTGAAGATGCCGCTGATCGGAATGTCACTATCAGGTAATTGCGGATAGTGCTTGCTTATGCCCTTGCATATGCTGATTTGTTGGTGTACGGCTGCTGTGGTAGCCAATGGAGTCTTCTATTTGGGTATTTTGCAAAATGGGCGATCGAGGCTTGTATTTTATGTCTGGTAGTTTTCATAGTTTCGTTGCTCGTGATCTTTAACCAAACTTTCTGTCAACTGTTAAACGTCTTCTTATTTCGAGTTTCCAAAGCGCATGTTAGGTAATTTGCTAACGTGTTCTCCTGAGTAAGATCCCGAATTTTAAGTGATGCAATTGCAGTTTGACTTTGGGACAGTAAAAGTTCCTTCACGGGAGATGAAGATATTGAACGACTGTAGTGCCAGAATTACTTACCAAAGCAGTGAGTAAATCATTACTTTAGAGAAGTTTGAAGCTTGATATGAAGTTATGTAGGAAGGAGAGCAAAATGTGTATGCTGCAGAAGCCCAGACTATCCTCTTTGAGGCTTCTGTTTTCATATTTACCAGGTCTATTGTAGATTTTCTCATTTACTTCTTGCAAACATCAGACCTCCTCTGAAAAGTATTAAACTTCACCAGGCTTTTACAGCACTCAGGAGTGTTGGAAAAATAATGGCTTCGAAATGGGTTGAACAATGAAATCGGATCGAGTAAAACAACTCGGACTTTGAGGCGTGATATCACTTTCTTTAAGGATTTATTTGCCCCACGACGTTGCTAATGGTCACCGGCAAAAATCCTCCAGGATACAACAAAGTCTCGGATGAGAATACTAGATAGCAATTCTAGTATTTCTCCAGGATCTCTCTAAGAAAACAATCGAAAAATTGGCTCTTGTTTTTCCGGAAAGAAAACTCGAAAAATGACAACGCACTTCTTTCCGAAAATGACAAGTATATATATGAAATAGTCTTTCTTCGTGAAAATTACGAACAAACACGTCTTTAGAAAATTGTTCGGATAAACAAATGCGACTCTTCGGAAGAAGTCGAAAACGAACAATTGCAACCCTTCGGGAAAGTTAAAAACCGAATAAGGAATTTCCAAAGGTTGCCTTGAAAAGACACAAACAAAATTCGGAATAATAACAATTTTTTTTAAATAGAATTTCGAATTTTTCATTTATATTTCATTTCCGAAATTCTCAAATTAAAAGGCAACCTTTGAATTAAAATAAAAAAATAAAAAATAAAAAATAAATAGCAAGGGATTAATGCCAAAATCGCGCAATTATTCGCGCACCCGCACGCGGATATGGTGGGGTCTAGCCCCACCCAATCATTCCTTTAACTACAAAAGGAAAGAACCCACATTTTAAACTGACCCACTTGCTCCCACCTTTTCTATGTGGGCCAAAGTAAAAAGCATTATTTTGTTTTAACAAACAAAATTCCAACAAGGAGTGTATCCTGACTACGACAAAGAACCAAACGACCTTGCTTCAGGAAGGACAAACGTCAAGTCTGTTACTCTGTGATTTGCCAAATGGTGGGGATCAGGCATAGTTCATGCGAAAGTGTGGATATCAGACATTCGAGATGTTTATATTGGATCTGCAAATGACGATTGGAATTCCCTTTCTCAGGTACATGCTTTACCAAAGAAGTCCCTTCCTCAGGAATGTAGTATAGCCTTTTCGGCATTTTTTATTGCTGAGGATATCAATCCGACCGTGGCTTAATATGTTTTGACTATGTCGCGACCTCTTTTTTTCAGCGCCCGCAATCAGGTACGAGCGCCTAAGAAGGCTAATGGCTCAGCTGAAATTGGTTAAGCCCGAACTCTCCCAAGTCCACCAATTCACGACTTTAATAGTCTAGGTTTTTAACTTGCAAGTTGATTTTTAAAATGGAGTCGCTACTAATCAATTTGGGGTAGGTTGATTAGAAACCCAAACGAAGTATCGGGAGAAATACTCGCTCCTGCGCAACCAGAGAAATTAGAATCGGGGACTTGATTACACTAGTTAATCACTAATACCCTTTTAGTACTTAATCTTGTTTAAACCTTGAGATTTTTTGGATGTTCAAGGGATTTTCCATGCATTTTTGGGAGGAAAAACATTTTTTGAGTCTTTTTTTAATTTTTGGACATAAAATGGGATTTTTTTTATTTTTTTGGTACTTTTTGGAAAAATACAAATCTTTTTGGCTTTTTCTGAATTTTTTGGCTTTTTCATGAATTTTTGGCTTTTTTTTTGGATTTTTGGCATTTTTTTGGAAAATATGGAATATTTTTGATTTTCCGGAAAATAAAATATTTTTTAATATTTTTCAATATTTTTAGAAAATAAATTATTTTTGATTTTTCTCGATTTTTGGAAAATAAAAAATTTTCTAACATTTTTTTAAATATTTTTGAAAATAAAACATTTTTTGATTTTTTTAAATAAAATATTTATCTTTTATTTATTAGAGTATTATTTTAATATAAAATAATAAAACAAAATAAAACCGACCGGGTTGGATCGGTGGGTTGGGTTCGACCGGGCCGGCCAAACGCGGTCCCGACTTTTTTTTTTAAATTATTAAATAAAAAACGGCGCCGTGGCGGCGCTTGGGGACACCCGGCTGGCCCAACGACTTGCTCCACGACCCGGCTCCCCCGGCGAAACCCTACGACTCGGCTTGCAGGCCCGACTCCCATCGCCTGCAGACCGCGAACCCTACCCGATTTTCTGGGTTCGGATCCACTTCACGACCCGGAAAATCGCAAACCCTAGGGTTTGCGAATCCGAGGTGTCGGGCACGGAAACCTAGGCGTTACGGAGGCGACGGCAGCAAGGACGACGGCGACTACGACGACAGCGATGGTGACAGAATGGGGTTGCGATGAACGGCGGGGACGACAACGACGTGCTTTTGTTACCTTTATTTGAACGCGGGCAATGAGAGCGGCAGCAAGGGTCGATTTACGACGGCGGCGGCCACGGTGAGCAACGATGAAGCTGGAGGGCTCGATCTGCGACGGTGAAGACCACGGAACCACGACGGCGACGGCAAGACTTGGGCTCGGTCAAATCTAGCCGAAACACTCTCTCTCTCCCTTGGGCTCGCCCTTCAAGCTCCCCAAAGTCTCTCGGGGACCCCTTTGAGCTCACCACACCACGACTCGCCCTGCACTTGAATTCCCTGAAGTCTCTCAGGGGACCTCGAGCTTCGGCCGGCCTCCCTCTCTCCCTCTGTGATCTCTCGGTTCTCTGCTTCTCTATGGTCCCCGATGTCGACGGTGGCCTCCCTCTATTTATAGGCAAGGGGGTGGCTGGTCGGTGAGGCTCGACCCGCCGGTTGGACCGCCGTCCCATCCGCCATCATCTCCTCCTCCGGTCACATCCCGTCGATGCCAACTGCTCCTCTGCTCCACATGCGTTGCCGTCCGTCCATCTCCCTCCGGCGTCGCGCCCCCCGCGCGTGTGCTGCAATGGCGCGAGGAAGAAGAAGACTCGGCTGGGCCGGGCTGAGGCGGAAATGGGCCAAGGGCCCATGCGGAGGCTGCTTCTCTTCTTCTTCTTTCGTTTTTTTTTTTTTTTTAATTGATCATCCGAAAAAGATAAAATAAAGTAAACTAAACTAGAATAAAATAAAATAAAATCTAACTAATTAAAAGGGAATTTTAGGCGTCAACAAACTAAACAAGAGAAGAGATGCGGGTTCTCAGCTACAAGTGGCCCATCCATGTTGGCGAGTAAGATTGTAGAAGGTTGTGCCACATATACACCATTCTAAGGCATTGCCTATTTTTCATCTCTACAACCTGTAGATCTTTTTAGTGTGCTCTTGCCATACTGCAGAATCTGACGATCAAACCATTACAGGTGAAGGAACTCGGAATATATCTTGTTAATTGTCCCAAAATAGCAAAGAAGGTTGAATCCTACAATGACAACTTGTGGAAACTTTCCTCTCTCAATGCTTCAGCTTACATGAAGAATGTCTCAGATCAAGAATGGCAGATTACTAGAAAAGTTCCCTGTTGGTTACATTTCCTTAAATCTGAAGAGAGATGCAAGTATGACAAACACAACCAGATTTCACCTTTTCTTGTGCGACTCTTTTGCCTGCATAATTTAAGAATTTGTGAATCGCGTTGCTCTTCTTTTGTTTTTTTTTTCCCTGGCCTTTGATTGTGTTTTTCATTTTTTTGTTTCTTTGGGTGATAAAAGAATCATTTTCATTTCATAAAGCACGTTGCTACGTCATGGGATTTTCTGTTGTATCAATTTTAATCAAGGAATATCTTTTTTTGGGCTTTTAACCAGATTAACCCTGGGCTAAGGTCTAAAGCTTCTGAGGTTATGCTAACTGACAAGCGATAGGTAATTTAAATTTCCTGTCGTTTGTTAACTGACAACACTCACTGACCGATATTTTGATGCAGCTTAGAATTTTTAACGGTTTTTGATTAGATCTTAGATGGAAATCTTACAAAATGATTATCGAAGCCTTATTCCACTAGGTCGGGTCAGCTATGAATGTGGCCAAAGTGAATCTTAAATGCTTAATCCTGGCGTTTGCTATTTATTTTTCAGTTTGTTTTCTCCCAGATGATTGGGTGTTATATACGAGCAAAGAAAAAGCAGAACTGTTCTTATGTATTCTAAATAGCTTTTAGAAGAAGAAAAGTAGAGATATTTAGATTGAATGAAGAGATAGTAATTTATTTTTAAAGTGATAAAGTAATTTATTTTTAAAGTGGTCGTTAGGGAAAAAGCTGTTCTGTGGGACTGATGAGTAAGCAGAAACTCTCCAGTGAATGTTACATAGCCTCTAAAAGAAGAATGGAGTTTCTAAAAAAGAAACAAGGACAACATTTGCCCTCTTGAAGACTTCTGTTTGTTTGCCTGTCCATAACTGGATAAGCATGGCTGACTCTAACGAAGCATTTAGTGGCAACAGTTGGGGGTATGCTCCTTTCTGGCAACAGTTGCTGCTCTTGTTTGTATATGTAAATCAAAATCATCTGATACATGTCAATATGATGTTCATTTAGAATAGTGACTTGCATGAATATTCAAAAGATTGAACCAACGAAGCATTTAGTGGCACCACAAATACTGAAGTTTGATGGCTGTCATTGGCTTCTTGTTTTTTTGAGTTATCTCGTGTGCTTGGAACGGAAAAAAGACAATGCTTTCAGCTCATGGTGAGCATATATTCCTGCTATCACTATATGCCACTTTGGTTTTGAAATGACTGAAGGAAAATGTGTAAAGCTTTTGCTGCGATGAACTGGTTACTGACCAAATGGGTTAATCACACAGGCTATTTTTGTTGTTACGGGAACCTATTTTCTGAGGTAACAAATAATTTTGAGGTTGTGTTTTCCAAGCATGCCAAAGTGAAGATATTGGTAGCACATTGGGCACATTTCATAAGCAACACTGACGTTTACCTGAAGTCTCTCCTCTATTCCGATGTCCTCTGCTCCTCTTCGAAATACAACAATTGTTCTGGCAAAGTCGGGATCAAGTACTACATGGTGCCGGGTTTTAATGAGACTGGAGTTGCGATCAACATTGGGACCAGCACCGGGAATAAGTATCCTGGTTACACCTAGGTCAACCATGGTAAGTGTGCAGTTAGCGATGTGAGAGCGCACATTGGAACAAGAAACCTCATCTGGGACTACTTCTACAATACTGCCGATGTCGGCTTTGGGACGTATGACCAGAACGTAGTTTCGCAGCTTCGGGAAGCCTTCGATGCTGACTGGGATTTACCATATGTGTTCCTGTGGGAGAGTCCGAGGAATGGCACTCGTTTTCGAGCTGGCTAGTGCCTGCACACGAGGTAGGGACTGGCTACATCTGACTGAAAGGGGCACAATGACAATCAAATGAAGTCCTGTGACACGAAAGTTCGGCCAATAGAGTTGCGCCACATCTTGAGATGAGGACATTGTTCGGACTTAATTTGACTAGAATGATTTGTTTGTAAATAAGCAATACAATAAAGCATTTTTTTTGCATTGTAATCTCAAACTGAAACTATTGGTATCTCCTCCTTGACAATTACAATTAAAAAAAGAAAAAAGAAAAAAGAATTAGCTTCATTGCTTTTGTATACAATATCTTAAGACAGCATTTCTTGAAGCTACACAGGAATCATCAACACAAGATGAAAGCGTGTACTACTTATTAAGAACATAAAGGTGACACTAGCTGAACATGAAATGCTTGAAGACAAGCATGAATCTGTAGGAAAAATCTTGTGGAAAAAATTAACTCAACGACACCAAATTTGGTCACAAGACTAAACAAAAATTCAGGGAGAGTTATTGCAAGAGCTTGAAAAATTCGATGGGTCAAGTTGGATTTGGGTTGAGTTGAAAATGATTCGACTTTCAACTTGACTCAAATTGACTATTTAATTTATATTGACATACTTCTATGCAATACAAATTTAGTGATTAATACCTGTACCGACCCACATTGCTAAAATACTTTTACATTTAACTTAATATAAGAAAACTCATATCCAAACTCAGGTAAGAGTGTTAAATAAGCAAGCTTGAGATCGAGATCAAGTGAGATAGAATGATAGAGGTGGATCAGGTCTAAGCTATGAACCTATTTAATATCCATATTATTTTTGAGTTTATTATTTTAAATTTAATTATGATCTATTTATTAAATATAACCGACTTATATAACAATTCAACTTATCAAATATGAGGTAAAAAAATTGATTTATAATCCGTTTTGATAGGTCTATTTGGTAGGCCTTTTGGTCCAGATTTTAGACTGGATCAGACCGGTCCATATAAGCCCAGATGACAAAAGCCCAATCTGAGTTCCCTCGTACAATTACGACACAGACGACGTCCTAATGGCCGCTTGATCTTTGCTCTGCTCTGTTCTTCTCTTTTTCCCTTCTCAGTGTGCATTGTTCGGGCTTCAGCCGTTCGCTTCTCATTTTGAGGGGGGAGGCCGGAGCAAGGGGTTCAGGCATTGCTCCGGAGAAACGCCCTTCGAAAACCCTTTTATGGAACGTTCCAACAACAGCATGAGAAGGAAGGAGAAAGAGAGAGATGCATAGCTTGAAGGTTTTGGCGAGAGCCAGGCTTTCGCTTCACAAGCTCGGCGCTTTCCCTCACCGGAGAATTTTCTCTGCTCAGCCTCATTACGCTTGCTACGACGACGTCCAAGACCAGGTCTTATATCTCGATTCGTGTATGTTTTTGGCGTCAGGTTTTAGTGGATGGAAGAGCCAACTCAAGAACTGCGATACTCAACAGGCCATCTGCTTTTAATTCCCTCACCATCTCAATGGGTCGGTTCTTCCTCTCTCTCCAGCTCGACATACTTCCTCACCGACTCCAATCAGAACGAAAAGCTGTCTTATTTTGCGTCTTTCTTGGCACCTGGTTCAGTTATCTTTTCTAGAATAATTAAAGCTTGAAATTTTATGCTGATATTTTCTATAGGTGACCAGGCTAAAGAGGCTCTAGGAATCATGGGAAGAGAATCCAAACATCGGGTTTGTGTTATGTCCAAACATCGGGTTTGTGTTGATGAAGGTATTTTATACTGCCATTACATGCCCTCATACAAGAGCTGATAGTTTCAAATAGATCCTGGTTGTCTTATGTCTAGACAGAAGGAGAAATGGATTCGCATTTCAGGCATTCCTTTTTTTATTGTCAGAGTTCGCAAGCTTTAAATTGACATAACTTTTTTGTCTGATCTGAAGGGTAGTGGCAAAGCTTTCTGCTCAGGTGGAGATGCCGTTACCCTTTATCATTTGCTCACTGAAGGTCGGACGGTGATGAACCCTTTCATTTTTTTGGCTTTCTATTTTGAACATTTTTTTCTCTGATGGGTTTTATGTCCTTTTTCTCTGCTATTTAATTAAATAGTTCTTAGAAGTAGGGGATTCGTTCAAGGGCAAGAATATCGTATAGGTGACAATGTTGGGGTGTTATATATCAACATGCGAAGGTAATTTTTATAACTGGAGATGATACCAATGGTAGATTTGTGGCTGTAGAAGAAAGGTCGGATATGATAGATAAACTGAGGTGGAAAGTATGAAATAATGCCCCTCAAGTGCTCTTCAATGAGGACACAACTTTGCTATCAATCTACTTTTATTCTTTTGATTATGATCTTTTGGTTCTTTTGCTTTTCTTTCCTAATTGTTGTTTCTAATCAAATAGTCAACATATGTGGAGGGAACATAGAGGAGTGCAAAATTTTCTTTGATACCTTATATAAGTTCGCTTACCTACAAGGGACATATTTGAAACCACATGTGAGTACCTCATTTAAAAGTTTATAAACTGTTAGTTCTTTTTAGATTTAGAAGCAGTCCTCTGTGAAATGGATACTTTCGGGGCTTGGATTTTCCTCTGAATTTCTCTTGGTTTGTGTCATGACCTCTTGACTCAATTTATTATTGGCCAGACATCATAGAGTAGGGTATGATTTCTCCTGGCTGGATGAGAAACAGAACTTTCACCCTAGATTCCTATGATTCTGATAAATTATACAGTTGATACTATAAGGATTTCATATTACAGTTTTGACTTGATGCTTCAAGTTTTGTGAATAAGTGGCTGAAGTATGCTTAAGAGTTGGTTTTTCTTGTCATGGATGAAAAGCTTGAATCTCACATTTTGCGGTATTACTGGATTTTAGTGATGTAAGATTGCTAATATCCCTGCAAACTATAACGTATGTACACTTGCTGATATAGGGTACTCTTACATTGTGGATGCCTAAAATTGGCAATCTGAACAATAACCAGTTCCCTATACAATTAGAAAGCCTTTACACAAACTTTTGAAATCTTGGAAATAACTTGGATGAATGATTATAGTAACATTAAATTAACTCGTAATCACACAACAAAAATTGATGAAAGAAACTTTCTGTGTTACAAAGTGAGTGATGGTGGATGAATCCTTGGAGCACTATCATGATTGAAATTATTGAAATTATTGAAATTATTGAACCTACTAGTTGGATATCCTGGTTCTTGACATGTGATCTACTCCATTCCACTTCAGCACCATTTTCCGTAGCATAAGCAGTGTAGGTCACTAAGGTGGAGATACTTTGTTACAGATGAATCTTAAGTAGATGAGGTAGCTCTGCATTGGTGGCATGATCAGTAAAACAATCTTTGACTAATGATCTGCATAACCACGATGAGAGGAGAAAGTAAGTCCTTGCGATTCTTGACATGATTCTTCTCTATGCTTAATTAAGAAAGAAAAACAATTAAAAATCATTTGTAATTTCCTTCTTTGTTCCTTGAGTCAAATGTAAAGCGAGTGACAGTTACTGCAATTGGTTTATGGTAGTCATCTTATAGGCACAGTTTCTTCCATGTGAAGCAGGATTCCGTTTCTAAAATTAATTGCATGATGTACTCCAAGTTACTTTTATTATTTATTATTTGGCATTTAATAATCTATTAAAGTGTTTGTTAACTTGACATCAACTTGTCGAGCCATTTTCACAGTAAAAACTGTAAGCGTTAACCATTTAGTGGTGTAATAAGCAATTTCTTTGATTTGATTTTCAGTCAACCAAAGTTGTTTGAATGTCTCAATGCTCGTGTTGGTTTCAACTTATGAGTCAGTCACTTTTTATTTACTTCACTTCCAGGCAGCTGGCTATTTTGGACGGTGTCACTCTGACAAGTGGACCTGGGATTTCTCTCCCTAGAATGTTTCGATTAGCAACTGATAAAACTGTATGTGACTTTTCCTAAATACTGATATAAATGTTATATGTTTCATATATGTGCTCATTGGGGTCGTGTTTATTCATCTTCCTTTGCCAACTTATTTCTTATTTTAATGTAAAGTGAGGTTGAAAGCCATTGGCTGTCATTATACTTGAATTAGCTTTTGAGCTGGAACATTGGTTTCTGGCCAAACTAGTGAGCTAAATTGTCATGGAATTGGTATCAAACAGATTTTATATATGGGATACTAGTATGTGAGGTCCTCAAACCTTTTCAACTTGCATTGTTGTCCCTTGACTTTTTTTTGTGCAATCGAGTCCTTGAACTAGATGTTTGTTTGTTCAAGTTAGTCCTGCTGATATGCCCATCCACATCAATGCCACATCATCATTCTTCTTCAGCAAATTTCTGAGGTGGAATAAGAAAAAATAAAGCAGAGAGAGAGGGAGAGAGAGGATGGGGGAGTATGGGGAAGGTCAGGGTAAGGGCAACTTGGCAGGGGAAGGGTGGCCTGCCGGTGGAGGTGGTGTTGCCTAGCCATAGCCAGGGTCATGGTGACTGAGCACTTGCTGTCACGCCCCGATCATTGAGCGTGTGCTTATCCCTTACGTTGGTCGATTTTAGAATGCGATATCTTAGAACTAAGTATTGCCGACCTTTTCATTTTTAATAGCACATGCGGAAGCAGTTATAAATCCATAAATAATAAAACGATGGGATAGAAAAGTAGAACAATATTTTTTATGTTGAAATTTACAACCAAACTTTTATACAACCACACCTCAAAGTATTTTATCATACTATTAACAAAGGTCCAGTTTCACACTAAATCACCTATAAACAGGGTTCACAAGAGAGGGTGGGATCTCAGTCCTCATCCGGGTCGTACTCGAGATCATCATCGGGGTTCTCCTCCAGCTACTCCTCTTTGGGTTCTCTCTCCTCAGGCTCCTCATCAGGGTCCTGAAATGTTGTCTCACAACTGGGATGAGACTACGTCTCAACAAGTTCTATCCCCTAAGACTCGATTAGTAAACCAATACGCTATCCGGGCTGCCTATGCACGCACGGGTCAGAGGACTTATCTTGACCTCAAATTCCACCTGCATATTAGCACAGTTTAAATAGGCACCCAAGGGCGCGCATGACAACCATTTTGTTCCAAAAATAGTTTTTGGAACAGAAATAGATTTTTCTATTTCTATTTCTATAAGAGTTTCTAAGCAAAAATAACCGTTTGATAACGACACAAAATTTCTACTCTAAAAATATAAATTCGTTTGATAACTACACAAAATTTCTTCCTTTCGGACGGTGGTGGCAATGACCGACGACTTATAATATAGAAAATAAAAATGATTTAGTAACAAAAAAATAAAGAATAAAATAAAATAAATCATAAAAAAATAAAATAAAAATATCATTTTATTTTAAAATTAAAATATCCTTAAAAATAAATTTATTTTATTTATTCTATTTTATTTTATTTTACGAATAAATTTATTTTAAAATGAATAAAAATTAAAATTAAAAATAAATTTATTTTGGCAAAACACTCGAGACAAATAAAAATAATTTATTTTTATTTATCATAAATAAATTATTTTAAATAAATTAAATAAATTTATTTTTAATAAACTAAAATAAAATGATAAATAAAATAATTTATTTATTTTAATAAATTTATTTTAATTTTTAAATGAATAAAATGAATATAAAATTATTATTTTTAAATGAATAAAATGAATATATTTATTTTTAATAAAATGAGGAGAGGCAGAGGAGGAGGAGGATGAGGCAGAGACATAGAGGAGATGAGGGAGGAATCACCGAAATTAGGGTTTAGTGGGAGAAATTAGTTCTGATTTCTCTTCCAAATCAATTTTTGGAATAGAAATTTATTCTAGAAATAGAAAAACTGATTAGGTTTATCGAACAGATTTCTATTCCGAAACAGTGCGGAATAGAAAAATTATTTCTCAAAAGAAATTTTGGTTATCATGCACCCCCAAGCAATCACATCACAGATCAATATCTCGATCAATCGACCTAGTCAATTTCATGTCAAACGGACCATTCATCGGCCATTTCAATTCAATCAATCAATTCATGACATCAGGTCAAAGCAATGATCAATGAACCTAGTTGATTACATGTCAATTGGACCATTTCTAAGTCAGTTCGCTCCTCACTATACAACCTCCAATATTACATCTAGTCACAGAGCTACATTAATGTTCTTGGGCATCGTTTTTTTTTTGCCAAGGTGACATAAGTAACAGATAGTCTATGTGCGTTCTTTAAGGCGCCATTTGCGTACAGTGATATCCTTAATCACCGAACTATGCCTGCCACAAGTCATAGATCACAGACAGTCTATATGCGTTTTTTAAGGCGCCGTTTTTGCACAGTGATATCCTTAATCATTGAACCATGCCTACCATAATGATGCATGTAGTAAACAGCACTCGTGCGTTCTTTAAGGTGCCGTTTTCACCAGTGATTTCCTTATCACCGAGCCACGTATGTCTATACTAATGCAGATAATAGACAACAATCGTGCGTTCTTTAAGGCGTCGTTTTCACCAGTGATTTCCTTATCACCGAACCACGTATATCTATATCTCGTACCTAATCAGTCTTAGCCAAGAGTATTCCCAGTTCGATCTCACGATTCTCTCTACCTTACAACTCATCAAAGCATTATTAATGCTAATCAATTATACTCGGGCATTTACCGATCAATCATTCAATTACACTCAATTTTAATCAATTTAGGAATAATTTCTCAATTCGCACAATTAATTCAATTCAGAACAACATAGAGTTCAAATAAATAAACGGACTACACTACGACGATCAACATAAAATTTCGGTCGTCGGCTATCCCTGCCTAATTTCCGAAAAATAAATAAATAATTAAATAAATTTCGAAAATTAATAATTAAATACTAAAAATTCAATTTAGGCCCGTAATGCTTGATTGGATGCCAGAATGGGTCAGGAAAAATCCCGAGATGCATTCAATAATTAGAAGTACGTCTCTACTTGCTAATTACACTAATAAATCACCTAACATGCATCATTAAGTCACTAATCTAATCGTTCTAAACTAATCTAACCACTTAATTGCACTTAATTAAATATAATCAACTCTTAAGCATCATTAGCAAACTAAGAATGCATTAGTGAGCAAAACTTACTTGAGCAAAGCGAAGACCGTATCACCGCAATGGCAACGCGACGGCGGCCGAAATCCAAATTTTTGGCGGTGTTAACAGACACTTAGGCCTGGCCTACAAGCCTTGCAGGCCCACAAAAAAAGCTGGACTTGGGCCGAACTTGGGCCGACTTGCTTCGCGAGCTTGGGCTCGAAACTGGGCTTGCTGAACTTGTGGACTGAACTTTGGAGATGGGCTTAAACTTGGGCTTCGAATGGGCCCGATCCAAAACTAAAGTTGAGCTGAACAAATGCGAGCTGGGCTTACCTGAAGATGGGCTTGGGCTGCCTTGCGGGCCTCAAGACTAGGCTGACTTTGGCTGAATTCTTGGGCCGAAGTTGGGCCAAATCCCAATGGGCTGAACCGCGGGCTTGGCTTGCGGGCTACAGAGAGGAAACTAGCGGCTTCAACGGCGAAAATGGGCCGATCAGAGCTCCGGCGAGTGGGTGGTCGGCAACCAATGGCTTCCGAGGGTCAAGGGGGTCTTGTAAGTGGATGGAATGGCCAAAGGAATGGTTGAAACGGAAGAAAAACGAAGAAAATCGTGAAATAGTGCAAGCAGACAAGGAACCGACGGACCGATGACCGACGGATTGCGTCGACCCTACGGGATGGCTGGCGGCTCCGTTCGGGGCGAGGTTGGGCTTGTTGGAACAGTCTGGATGTCCTCGTCACGATAATAGGTGGCTCGTTCACTGATTCATCCGAGAAGTTTACTTTTTACTCGAATCTTTGGCGAGAGGTCAGCTGGAGCAGAAACCAGCGGTGGCGCGGGTGGAGGCGTGCAACGGCTGCAGCTCCTTCTGCCGATCTTCTTGCTGGCTTGAGGGTTTTGAAAATGAAAAGGAGAGGGTCTTGGACGGTGGAGAGGTGAGAGAGATGGAAAGGATAGAGATCAGGGAAGAGATAAGAGAGAGGGTGGGCCATTGGCTTGATATTTTCCACAAAATATCTTCAAGAATCAACCTAGGCCAAGCAAAATCCCTTGGCCTCCAATGATCCACACCAACACCTCTCATGACTTCACTTTTGGTCCATTTGGCTAGGGGAAAGGGAGAGTTACGAATTTTACAAGAATTGTCTTCAATTGGTAGCTTGATCCACTTAAATTCCATCTCAATTGGCTTCCATAAAATCAATCGGTCATCCATCGACTATCTCGACATTTTTCCTCACCCATATATTCATCTTGCTTCGCAATTTCGCTATAAAAAATAATCACTGACTTTTTCTGCACAAAACGACTCGGCGACAACTTTTTCCCAAAAAGTGTCGGGTGTCAGAAAAATCTTCTGAGACTGAGTCGACACTCCTAGAATTTATTGTGACATGACAAAAACTTCAATTTCTGAAATCGGACTTGAATTCACAGTTAATTTCCATTTGACACGTTTTTAGCGTGACCTAAGCTACTGGATAACTTTCAGGCATTTTTAGTGCAAATGACTCATGGTCGACTTTCTTCGAGCCACAATGAACCCACTCAACTCATTGGCGACTCTCGGTTGTCGTGAAAATCTTGAGGACCCAAATACGGACACAGGATACCAAAACGATAGAGAAATCAATCTAGTGTCGGCTGATGAGAATTTTCCAATTTAGTGGTGTCACCTATGATAAGTCACAAATCGCTGTCGAACTGATCTATCTCTGATCTCTAATCAATTTACGTCTATGACATAATAATCTCAGCAGATGAACACGGTCGAGCAGCCGATTTCTAGTCGAATTATCAAGTCTATTTGCCTTAAAATCCTTAATGGCTTCCCCAGATAGTCTAGTTATCTCGAGAGTGGTCAACTCTGAGAATAGCCCTATAAACGCGTCAATGAAATGCTCGATTTATTTAGTAGAAAACAAAGTTGAAAATCTAGGATGTCACACTTGCCACCGTAGCCTCTGAATGCCACATGCAAAATCTTCTAGAAAAGAGGAATTGAATAAGTGGGTCAACAAACATGAAATAGCAAAATTCTTGAAATAGGAGGCCGGAACTAACCCTAACAATCAAATTTCACATAACCCATCAACCCAAATTGAGGAAATTTAACAAAGCATCAACAAAAATAGTATAAAGGAAATACTAAGTTCCTTTCTCTGAGGTGTTTGGCTTTGTTTGAGCCCAATACATTAGAACAAGAATATAAGGCTACAATGACCTCTTGAGCTGTGCTCTCTGAATCATAGACCACAAAACAGAAACAAAAACCAAAAGAAAAAAGTATTCTTGAATCCTCCAAATCACAAAACATTTGTGGTTTACTCAATCCATGTGATCTAAATTTTGTTATTTATGGACAACAGTTTGGCAACGAGTGAAAGATTTGAATGCATGAAATTCTCATAGTCTGTCTTTCTCGGACCAGTTCAAATCCCAACAGAACCACTGCAGATCTGATGTGAGGCAACGACCCTTGTCCAGATCTGTTGCGAGGGCTGTGGCCCTTGCCGCTTTATGCCTAGGGTCGGCCGAGGACCAGGACTGCTTTTCCCTCATATCTCTCTCTCCGGGTGTGTACCTTTGTGATAGACAGGGGCTGCACCATACCTAAGCTCCGTGAAGGTCTTGCCACTGTCACCTGAGCCTGGAAGGTTTTGGCCACCCTTGCCAGTGGCTGTCAATGCGTGACTGCCCTCTATTTGCCAGAGCAAGCTGAAGATGTTTTTCCTTTTCTTTTCTTTTTTCAATTTTTATTCTGAAACCACGACTTTTTTTTTTTTTTAACTTTAACTGTGTAATAGCCACGTGGAGCCTATGTGGCTGCATATATGCCAAGGTGCAGCCTTGTGACAGCTACTACACCATTTTTGTTTGGTTTTCAATTGGAAAGACTAACTTGAACAATATGCACCTGGTTTCATATTTCAGCGGCAATTCTGCAAAGTAAATGCTTGTGCTCATGCTTTCAATTGCAGGTTTTTTCCCATCCAGAGGTTCAAATAGGATTTCATCTAGATGCAAGAGCTTCCTTCCACCTTTCCCATTTACCTGGCTATCTGGGTACATTGTCTTTGCAAACAAAAGGGAGGTCTTGGCTAAACTGTGTAATGAAATAAGGAGGTCATTCACTAAATTAAAAATAGGCCAAAAGGGTCGGATATTATTTAGGCCTCAAAATGTTCTGTTGGTGTCTGTGAACTGGAAGTCTACGAAAATGTAATCTTTACCACATGTTCGAATGTTTTGCTGTATCCATCAGTTCCCTTCTGGCATACAGAAATTATGATGAAGAACATCCAATGCATTGCACTAAGAATACTTAATTATTGAAACCATGAAGAGATCATATAGATGTTTTGTCCTTCTGTTTGTAATGAAAAACTCATATAATTTCCACGGTATTTTCTTCGCACGGTTTAGTACTCTTCCTCTTTTAAACCCAATTTGTCAATAACTAGTGTTAGGATACTGTCTTAGAATGTGTGCCCTTCTTCTTCTAGGGGAATACTTGGCTCTCACGGGGGATAATCTTAATGGTGTGGAAATGGTTGCCTGCTTCTTGGCTACTCACTATTCACTAAATGCGGATCGTTTTCAATGCACCTTTGACTGCTGCTTCAGTGTTTTTACCCTACATCCCTTGATAATCTCTTATGAGTTATTAATAATAACCTTGTTAGAGATTGGCTTTGATCGAAGAGCGTCTTGGTAGAATGAATACAGATGATCTGTCTATCATAGAGACATCCCTTTCACAATATGGTGATCTTGTTTATCCCGACAGGAGGAGTATCATTCATAAGTAATGTTCAACTTTAGTCTACAGCACCTGGGATCTTTGTGGCATGATTTTTTACTTTTATCCTCCTTTGTGTGAATGATTGTATGCTTTTGGATCTATCTGGTATGACTTTACATTATGCACCTGTCTGAGGAACAGGCTAGAGAAGTTTGTGATGTAGCTAATAAATGATGTTCATTGTGAGTAGATTGCATTCTACCACACATAACTATAGCTGTCTTACTTTTTGGTGCAGTTGGTTATAAGGCAAAGAGAGGCTTTATATGCTTAGAATTTTTGTACTGGCCATTTTCAGACATTTCTTTGGCTGATTCTGTTTTATCCAAACCCAAGTGGAACTATGCATCAGTCATTCTAAAACACTAAAAAACTACATGATAAGTGATTAGTTATGTCATATTATTAGTTATTATGCATATTAGAACTGTGCAAGGGACAAGTAAATATTCCACATACTATAGCATAGTGATTGCCGCTTTTATGGGAAAAAGTTTCTACCTTCTCTGTTCAAGTAAATTCCTTCTCACCTTTATTAAAGAATGAACCTGCACATTTTGTTCTGCTCGCAACCAGAAATTCTTTTGTTCTCTAATCTCCAGTTTTATTTATTGCAGCTATTGAAGTGTGTAGCTAATAATTTTTTAACGGAGTTTCTCTGTCTTGTTTTCTCACAATATTTTAGTGTTGGCTCGGGATTGAAGTGATTGATAAATGCTTTAGCCACGACACGGTCGAGGAAATTATTCATGCACTGGTAAGTTGGATGAGAGACCCTGAAAAGGACTTTTATGTTTATCGTTGGAAAGTCCATAATGCACATCATACTATTTTTTGAGATGGTGATTGTAGAATTGGGACTAATCAACTGGGAAGCGCAATGAATTAGGGTAGTTAATATCCTAGATGTTATATTATTACCATCTTATTAAATTGGTGTTGCTTAGGAAATTGAAGCCGCTGACTCCTATGATGAATTGTGTGCAATGACCCCCAAGAAACTAATGGAAGCTTCTCCATTGAGCTTAAAAGTCACCTTAAGATCTGTGAGTTACCATTCTCTTGATTTTGTTTGTTGGACATAGATTCCTTATCTCAAACATTGACTTGGTTATAATTACTACTTTCAGATTCGCGAAGGCAGATTCCATACTCTTGATCAATGTTTAACTCAGGAATACCGAGTATCCCTCCGTGGAATCTCTGGAGAAGTTTCCAAAGACTTCTGTGAGGTACACAAATTGTTTGGTTGAATCTTGTGGTTTTTCTTCTCTCTCCTTATCATCAGATTAAAATACTATTTTTCAACTGTGGGGTTGCAAAGATATAGTTTATGTTCTGATTAATAGTGCTCTTTGCCATCTCTATGGAGTTCGGGCACAGTTAGCAGGTAAGGACTTTCCTCCTAGGGTAAAATTAAGCCTCAATTTTTCCAACCTTACCCATTTTCTCAACTTACATGACAGAAATTATTGTGGGTTTTTCAAATAATGTGCAGTGGGGTCCTCCAAGTTTGGAAGAAGTAACCAAGGACATGGTTGACTTTTGTGTCTCTCCGCTTATATCCGAACCCGAGCTAGAACTACCCACTGCCTCGCGAGAACTCTCCGTATGACAGATGTATGAATGCTGATGAGTTTTCAGCATGTTCAGTTTTGTTGGTTAGGTATTAAACTGCATGATTTAATTTTATCTTGGTTCTTGCATACCCTCGACAGTTCTGTCAATCTTGTTTCTTTTCTCTCAGATATTCGACAGACAAAGCGCCCTCTCTCTCTCTCTCTGTTTTGTTGGTTATTTGTTCATGCACTGCTAGAGCATATATCAATCTTGCCATGATTGTTTGAAATTACAAGCCACCATAGCATTTTAGCGCTATGTTCTTCTTTGCTGCTTCATTAAAGCTGGTGCAGAGAAAATTTCATGTAGTTTTCGATGTGGTCAGAAGGCATATCTATGGGATGAGGCGACTACCAGAATTATAAAGGGGAAAGCCACGGATCAAAGATCCAAAAGTACGAAAAACTGCAAATCCTCCGAGCATAGTGAAATGCTAAAATTACTGTCTCAATATAACCTTCAGAAATTCAAAGATCTACATGGTTGGTGGCCGGAAATTCATTCAAATTAGTCTTGCAAATAAGTCTTAATTTCCTTGTGAAAAAGGTTTTGAACATGCACAAAGATCTATATAGTTGGTGGGGGGAATACATCCAAACCTGCAAAGGTAGTTTAGAATTAATATGTTCAATGCACTATTAACTGTATGGCATGATAGTAGGTTCAAAAGTAGCAGCAGTGATCTTAAGAGAGTTTGAATCTTCCTATTTCGGCTAAGTTGTTCTTTGGCTCTGACGTGGGTACGAGCCAACAGAAAGCTTGATTCCAGGGTCCCTTTCATGGCCCCAAGTGAAATCCTTTCTCCGGTTGCTATGACCAAGCAATTCACGAGCAACTTAGCAGATATCGAAGAACAACCAGATTATCAACTTTGGAGAATGATTCCCTTATCAATCAAAAGTGCATACAAGATGATGAAAACTATCACATGCCGTCAGAAGGATGAAGAAAGTGTCATATGCAATCCAAAATATTGGAAAATACTTTTGAGTCATATCGAAATCAATTTGTACTCTACTAGGAGAGAGTCTTACTCAGGAAAATCGTATGCAACATGAGTTCTTGTTTCTGGAAAACTTGTCCCTCGACTGTAGTTGCCTTCGAGGTTGATCAAGAGGAGTCTGCAAGTTACCTTTTGATGCCGTCACTTAGCTCTTCAATCAACCAAAATGATGAGACTTGATTTGATCTTTCCATCTCCACGGATTCCGAATTATCCTCCATGTGCTTCCTCTGTTTTGAACTTTAAAAATTTTCAGCTTTAAAGCCAAGGAAAGTCACGGTTGCAAACACATTCCAATATGCTCCCTAAGCATGTCTTGAACATATCACAAAATGTTCTTGGCAAAGCAAGTTCATCAAGAACTGCAAAAACAGGTTGTGGTTAAGTTCAATATATACTTCTTCAGTCTATGTGACATGATAATATTAGATTGAAACATAAACGATAATGTGGTGGAAATACTTAAAGGGTTCGAGTCTTGCTCTGTTATCTAATATTGCTTTTCGGGCGGAGTACCTTCTCTGTCTTTGTCAATGGGAGGCTCGCTAATTTCATGATCCCGAGAACTTGCGGATAGATGCAATTGAGCGGATAGATGCCATTGAACGGATAGATGGAATTGAGACTGAGCCTCCTCCTACATGAAAAATAAGATTTTCTTTAGCCAGTATACTAGGATGAGAAAATGCAGTTGTCATCAGATAGATCTTTTTCTTAACATTGGTTTTGCCTTTTTCTAAAACAAGGTACAGCAGACTCATGGCTCCTATGTGCAAGACATATTGAGTCTAGATACTGCGGAATGATGATTCAGTAATCCATGTAGTGTAATATCTCCCCTTTTCTTCCTTCAAGGTTGGTTTTACTTTTCCAAATCAAGTTCCTCTAGAAAACACATTATGACCTTCTATATCGCTCAAATTGTCTAGAAGTGAAAATTTCTAACCTTGAATTTCTTACATTCAAGTGACTGTACTTGAATGTATTAATGAAAGAAGCAAAAGGAAAAGACAGTATTACCACAGGAAATTAAAATAATGAAACATGACATCTATATTCAGTGCACGAGTTTGAAGTTCCATTTTAATGTCTGTATGAACATAAATTGTAGATGAAGTCAATCGATTAAGGAATATGACCAAAGAGAGGGGACAAAAGAAAATGGAAAGGAAAGCACAATGCCGTTGCATTATCAGATATCTCCTCTCAAATGGGGATTTTTGGTTTGTTATGTTAGGGAAAATTTGAGAATCCTAGACATTTGCAAGTGAAAAAATGATTCTATAGACTGGTTAAAAGAATTTTATGTCTAGCCGTAAGTTAGGTGAAGTTCTTTGGTGTTACGATAAAATCCTGGTTGAGGCTCACCTTGTTTGTCTCTGATTGAGGTGCACCTTGTTCAGCCATCTCCTTGTAGCGCTTGAAAGGAATATAGCCCCTGTTGCATGGTATTAGGCACTCATCCGGTATTTTCAAGTTTGACATGTCAAGCACTGTTTCCAGTGGAAAACGATGGTCGACCTCCAACTTAGTCAAAAACTCTAGTTCGTTAAGGCCCTCAACAACCCGCAAAGAGCACCCAACTATGACCAAACGGTGAAGGTTCTTCAAGTTCGATACGCCGAACTTCTCCAAAGTAGAGCAATTATAAATGGAGATGTCTTGCAATGGTAACAATGTACCAATGACTTGAATCTCAAGAAGTGAAAGGCAAAGGTCCAATTTAAGTCTTTTTAGTTTCTTCAAGACATTGGCAACAAGTACTCTCTGTGAACGATAGGTCGACCCACTTGAAGAAGACTTTGATTGATCGAGGGCCTCGAGAGATCCTCCCTCACCGCATAATACTATCCTTCCAATTGATGGACAGTTGCCAATTGTTAATTCCTCCAGTGATGCCAACAAACCAAGAGAATGAATCTTAATCATATTAGGGCATGTATATACATCCAATATCCTTATGCTAGATTGTATGGACAAGCTCTGAAGGTCACACTTGTGCAAAACTAAGTGCTGCAATTTCGAAAATCCATAGAGTTGAATTTCTTGCAATCGCGAGTAACAAAACCTCAAATTTGATGGCATTTCCAAGTTGGATTGTGGTGATCTTGTCGAGCTGAAATTGTCAAGCACTAAAGAAAGTAAAGAAGGTGGTAGCTGCTTGAGGGGTTGCAGATCTAGACAAAACAAAGTAAGATGTTCTTTAAGAAAAAGGAGACCTAACTCTATAGGTGGCATAGCAATATCGAGAAGACACAACTCCAACTTCTCTAGTTTGGATAGCCTTCCAATCCACCTCAAGTCACATTTGTGCTTTAGGTTTGACGAATGTCTAATATAAGAGCAATCGGATAGGACCAACTCTACTAGATTGGTAAGATTCGAGAGATCTGGGATTATTTGCAATGAGTGAGAAACAACATGTAAATGAACTAAACTCGCTGGAAGCTCAAGCAACTCTATAATCTCATCACACCAACTTAAGTCAAGTGTTCAGAGGCGAGAAAGCATGTTGATTGTTCTCGGAACTCTGGAGATTCTGGTCCCAATTAATATTAGGACTCTTAGAGAGGATAGATATCCTATTTCCTTAGGAATTTCACCTACCAAGTTTTTTTGGCTATAAAGCCTAAGCTCCTCCAGTTTGTCCAACTTTCCAATAGCTTTGGGTAACTCCCACGTATAATTCATGGAAATATCAGTCTCGGAGTTTGAAAAATCTAAAATGCACAACGATTTTAATTTTTCAATTGTGCTAGGAATTTCAGGCATTTCTGTTGCGTGTAGGTTGAGATTTGACAAACAACTTAGCTTTCCGATGGAATCCGGCAAGCTTCTCATACCAGTGATTGAAAGGTCCAACTTCCTTAATGACACTAAGTTGCCGATGGAGGTGGGGAGTCCGCGCACTTTGCGGCATTTATACAAAGAGAAGTGCTCAAGCTTCACTAGCCCTCCAATTTCATCAGGTATTTGCTCAACGCACCCACAACATTTGACATTCAAGTCACGCAAGCACGTTAACATTCCAATGGATCTGTCAATTTCCTTCAACCTCCCACAAACATCAAAAGTCAACCTCTTTAAAGTCAGACATCCAGACAAGTCTGGTGTTCTAGTTAGGCCATGACATTTCACAAGAGTTAGACTTTTGAGTTTGGTTGCCATCTGCAAAAGGGAAGTATAAACACCACAAGAAGCCAAATAATTTACGAGACAACTGTTATAAACTGAGATGTAAACCATACCTTAAGTGAGTCCCACACTTTCGAATCATCTGCGAAGTGATTATCAAAAAGTTCAAGGACGACTAAATTCTTTGAATGCATACTAGGCACACTAACATCTTGGTGGGGGGGAATGCCATGAAATCCATCTCAAATTTGAGAGACAAATGATGAAATCCCCAACAAAGGCCCCATTAGATAATCTCAGGAACCTCAAACTTTTAAAACTTCCAATTTCTTCATTGCTAATTGAGATATTAGTTCCCTGTAGATCAAGTGCTTCAACATCTTTGTTCCTCTGCAAATGAATTGCGGTGATTAGTTGTAGTTTGTCACTAACTAGTAATTTTATTTACGATTTGAATGAATGATATGGAAGAAAAGATCACAAGTAGAAAGTCGAATTCTCAAATGCAGAATGTCACTTTTTTTATTTGAACCTGATAGTTGTCTTATGTTGACACCTATTTTATTTTTTATTTTTTATTTTTTATTTTATTTTTATTTTTTATTTTTACCTAAAATAGTTAAATGTTAGGAGTTAATCACAAAAGAAAATTTTTAAAAATATATATATTACTTAATTTAAAAAAAAACGGTCGGGTCGGGCCGAATCCGGCCTTGGCCCGACCTGCCCCCTTTCCTTTTCTTTTTCCCTACGCTAGGCCCAGCCCAGTCGACTTCCTCCTTCAGCCCAGCCCGCGAGAGAGCTGGTCGTCTCCCCAACCGGTCTTCGCTGCAAGACCTGCACAGGAAAAACCAGAAGCAGAGCAGCGACAGAGGGAGCAAGGAGATCGGTGTGGCAGGGGCGCGGCATGATCCGCGGGTCGGGAGCAGCCGACCGGCAATTGGCTCGACCGTAGTCTTCGCGCAAGTTCCTGCAGGAAAAAAAAGAAGAAAAAGAGAGATAGAGAGAGAGAGAGAGAACAAAAGGGAAAGAAACGGGAAGATGAAGAGGAGGCGAGGCGGAGGATCGGCATGGCAGGGCTTTCGGCGCGATCCGCGGGTCGAGGAAGCAGAGCGATCAACCAGCTGGCACGGCAGGGGGTCTTCGCTCAAGATACCTGCAGGAAGTATAAAAACACGGAGGGGAGGATCAAAGGGAGAGGAGAGGGAGGAAATTGGCCGAGAGAGATTTGAGAGGGCCTTTGGCGAGAGAGCTTGAAGGAAGGAGAGGGGTAGGAACGGAGAGTGACCAGGAAGAAGGAGACTCTGAACCCACCTCAGCCGAACATCGCTCAGCCACCCCCGACGCGAGTTTGCGCCTCCTAGCCGGAACCACCAAGCCGCGGCTTCCTCTTCCTTGAATTCGAGTTTTCGCGGTGAGTTTCCTGGTTTTTGGTCCAACTCGTGTCAATTTCCCAAGGATTCCGGCTCGGGGGTGTGCGAGGCGACCGGACATTGTCCGATCTATCAATCTCGCCCACCGTTCGCCACCCTCGAGCCGGGTAGGGACGTCCGCGGTCAAGCACTTCTCTCTGGGAATCCCATTGCTCGTTTTCATTTAAAATGGAACTGAAACAGTGGATGGGTCTCGTTTTTCTTGGTCTACGAGCATGCTCTGTTTGAATGAGTCGTTCTTTTTGTCGAGTTTGAGCGTCGCTTGGTCCTCTTTTGCATCTAGACGCGAGCTAGAGTCTAGGATGGGCTTACGACCTCTCTTTACCCTGTGCTCATCACATATATAATGCCTCAGCGTTAGTGTTGTTCTGAAAGTGAGCCCAAGGTTTTGTTTGTTTCCGTGAGCGCACTGCGGATCTGTTCGACAAGTTTTCATCGACTTGAGATGTTGTAGGACGAGCTAGATACCAATGCGGTGGTTCATCGGTATGCTATGTTAGTTTAGTCGAACGCCTAAGACTTGCTTGATGAAATGTTTATGAGAGAATTGTTTAAGGAATGGCCCCTATGTTTGATCGAATGCGAAGGTACCGTTCAATGCGATTTGTGCGTTTATTAGTTGTTAAGCTCGATTTTTACCAGCAATGAAGTCACTGCATCTTTGCATTTCGTTTGAGATACGCTGTGCATATTTCATTAAACATGATGAGTGGTGGTGGCTGGTGTGATGGTAGACGTTGGAGGCGAATTTGGTTTTGCGGTGGTGAGCCAAGATGGCTTGGTGATGGCCGGCAGCGTTGGGTGTTGTTGTCGATTCGTCCAAATTTTTACTGTGGGTCCGTAGGGCGAAATTCCGGGGTGGAGTTCATCGGTGGGAGGCTTCGGCAAAAGATGTCGCTGGAGAGTAAAGCGTGAAAACGCACGGAGGAAGAAGGTCAAAAGGGAGGAGGGAAAGAAATAAATAAAAAAAGAAGAAAAGCCAGCGAGGAAAAGAAAAAGAAACATAAGAAAAACGAAATAAATAAATAATAAAAGGAAACAATGAAATGGCAGAGGAAGCCTTGGGTGTTTAATGGAAGTTTCGGGTGGAAAAGAAAGCACGCAGAGAAGACGACCTGAAAAAGGGGCTTAAAAGAAAAACAAGAAATAAAAGAAATAAGAGAGTAGTGGAAAGAAAATTAAAAAAAAAAAAAAATAGAAAGGTAGAAAAGATGTGGGGGCAGACCTTCGGTGAAGGCGGCGAGGATGAGAAGACCGCAGGGAAAAGACAAGACATAGAGCAGGCCAAAAAAGAAAAAAAAAAAAATAGAAAAAGTGTTTAAAAACTAAAAAAATTAATTTTCTCTTTCAATCCGATAGAGTCGAATCTGGTTTTGGGTCGGGTCATTGGCCGGATCGGATCTACCCAGTCCGGCCCATTTTCCCGATTATAATAATATTAAATATTAAAAATATTTTAAAAATATATATAAAAAAATTCAAAAAGATTTAAAATTTAAAATTTAAAAAAATTCGAAAACAAATGATAAAAATTCAAAAACTCCTCCGAAAATTCAAAAATTCAGAAAACATAAAAAATTTCGTTTTTAAAAAAAAAAAAAAAATCCAAAAAATTGTAAAATCTAGTTTTATTTGGCAGAAATTCGAAAATTCATTGTTTATATATAAAAAAAAATCTAAAAAAAATATAAATTAAAAAAAAATCTATAAAAGGGTTCAAATCAATCTCTTGGGTTATGCTCTCTTAAAAAAATGGAAGTACTCCAATTGAGAGCTATGCTTAAGTTTGGCTAAGCCTTTAGGGTTTTACCTTAAGATCTCAATTGTCCTTGGGAACAAATGCCTTAGAATGCATAATATTGATATGTTGATTCTGGCCTCTCTTTAGTTTAGTTAGGATTAGTATTTATCTTTTCTTTGGTGTTGAATGTTTGCGCTTTCATGCAATTTATTTAATCGCTTTTCTTAATTGCTAATTGTTACTTTATTGATTGCGCACCTGCATGCTCATCTCCTATGTTAGTGGATAGGTATAAAATCAATCTAAACTGCCTGATGAAAATCATTTCATTTAAAATGAACAAGATTAGGTACCGAAAGGGCACTAATTGGCTAATTAGTGTAATTAAGTCCCCGATCCTAGATTATCTGGTTGCGTAGGAAGTGAGGTACACTCTCATGCCTTGGTTTCTAGCCGACCCCAATAGGCTAGTGGCGACTCCTTTTGTGCAAAATTCCTAAAAAGCATCCCAATGTCACGCGGGGTATGGGCTTGGGAGAGCCCGCGGCTAATCATGGGGCTTAGGCCCATCCTTGAGGCAATACCCCTAAACCTGTTCCCTCCCCCCGAAGGTAGGTCGCGACATCTTACCTCAAAGAACTCATCGCTAGTCCATAGCCTACTATGCTTCCTACGATTTTCAAGAATTTCTTGTTGAACAATTTCTCGTCCCAAGTCTCTCAGTTGGTCATGCATCCGAAATTTGTTATACTCTATCTTTATCAAGGACATTTCAACAAGGACATCAATTTCCGAGTTAAGATGAAATCTACAAGCCTCCCACATGTATTTGGCATTTGTCATATCCTCATTGATGAAAAAGCATACGATATCAAGAAAAATTTCGCGTTGATGATAGTTTAGCTCCTCATAGCTAATCATCAACTTCTCTTGTACACGTTCATGTGGCATTTTCTTTAACAGGTTTAATGTATCCTCCCATTTCGCTTTGGACTTTCCAAAAAGTAATGAACCTATAACTTCTAGAGCGAGAGGAAGGCCCCTGGTACTTTTGACAATATCTATTGAGAGGCTGTAAAAATCCTCTGCCTCAAAGTTATCAACAAACGCATGCCTCTTGAAAAGTTGGAGTGCATCGTCAAAATTCATCTCGTTCATTTCATAACGCGAAATTGGGAGTGCATGGTCAAAATTCATCTCCTTTGTTTCACGAGCCATTCTTTGCTCAACAAACTTTAGCACACTTGTGTTCCTAGTGGTGATAATTACTCTTGTTCCTAGCTGCAATCGACATTGTCCAATCAGATTCTCTATTTGTTCTTTCTCACCAACACTGTCAAGAACATTGAGAACCTTCTTGCTACCTAGTGTTTCCTCTATCCTCACCCTTCCGTAATCAACATCATCAACAATTTCTGCTGCTTTAGAACTAACAATTTCTGTTAGTAACTTCTTCTGTAACCTGAGTAAACCCTCCTTATTTGATGTTTCTCGAACATCGGCAAGGAAGGTGCAACACTTTTCAAAGCGAGAATGAAGTTCATTGTAGATGACCTTAGCTAGAGTGGTTTTACCGATGCCCCCCATTCCATAAATTCCGAGTAGCCTCGCATCACTACAATCAACATCTAATTGTTTTAGTACTTTTCTTACTGGACCATCAAGTCCAACTAAATCTTTAGTCACAGTCTTATGTTTTCTCTTCAACTGATGCAAAACCTCTTGAACTGCCAACTTCATAAGTTCCGCATTGCTGCCATAAATAGAAGCCAGTTCATTAGTTACAAAAGCTATTTTGATCCTGTAAATTAACATGTATGCCTCCAAATCCAAAAAAACGATCTCCTTTTATTTATCCTTAATAACCCTTGCGCATGATTTTAACTGTATATTTTTTCAAAGATGTGAAGATTTGTTAATTTATTTATCTCCCGACGACCCTTTTACATTTTGCCAACTCCCAACCCTTGATTTTATCGATCTTCTGAAGAGCGCCCTCCCAAGATTCTCCTTCCCAGTATTCTCCCTCGTCAGGAAACTTCTTCTTGTGCTCCTCCTTGTGCTTCTCTATGGCCGTTGTGTATAATGAGGTCTTTAGGTCAACATCCTTTGGCTCCACATCATAAAAAATGGGTAGGATTTTTTTCTCCTCTGACTTGGATATGTTGTTTACAATCCTTACGAGCTCACGGAGACACCATTTACTACTAGCATAATTTCTTGAGAAGATGGGCATGTAGATCTGGGAGTCGTCGATTGCTTGCAGGAGCTCTCCACCAATTTCTTCGCCAACTAGAAGCTCTTCGTCATCCGTGAAGACATGAATACCATTCTCTACCAACTCTTGATAAAGGAAGTCGGTGAATCCATTTCGAGTATCTCGGCCACAGAAATTTAAGAATACCTGATACTTGCCTCCCCTTGCATTGCCGCTCGTTCCAGCATTTGAATTCGCCATGGCAGCTTCACTTTGCAAATTAAGGTCTCTCTCGATCTCTCTCTCAACGTCCGCCGCTAAAATCAAGTAAAACGAAATGTACAGAGTACTTGTTGAAAACTCGCTGATCTTTATCTAGTCGTCATGGATCCTCTTTTCAACGACTTTTCTTGGAGAAAAAAATCTGGGTAGCCGGCGCGTGGGTGTGTGCTAGCGCGCGTGAGTAGTCAGCGAAGAGAGAGGGTGGCAGCGGGGAACAGACGCGCACAGGGTCAGACGAAAAGCGAAGCTTGAAAAGAGTGGCTCCGCGAGAATTAATTAGATAAAAATATATTTGGTTTTACAAGGAACTCCCTTTATATCAATAAAGGGATATAAATTAAATCGAAAACAAATTACTGGGTCCATAAAGTATCACCATTCTAATAAAGTTGAAAAAAAGAAAGAAATTTCAAATTTTCACTCAAGGCTTCCTTTATTTTATAAAAATAAATAATATTATAAATATATTTGTAAAAATGATTTATAGTTTATAAAAATGAATGAATTAAAAATAGTTTCATCATACATAACAATGTTTAACTGAATTCTCCGTACATGAAAGCTATTTCTTGTGATTACAACTGCTAGAGAAAAAGGAAAAGAAAATTTTAAAGAACGAGAGGACACATTCCTCGCGGACAGAAGTTGATTTTCAGCTTTTATTCATAATTAGTTTGTCCACGACGAATAGCAATAAAGACAAATTTACGGAAGTCCTAACCAAGTCTTCCGTTAAGGTTTCAATTTTTTTTTTCCTCACCTTGAAAAACGAGGTTTGATTCCTTACAGTTATAGAGAACACAAATTCAAATTTGCACTATCCGAACACATATTTTATTACAATATTTCAAACCAAAGAATGTCCAGCCTTTATTGATAATACCCTTAACCAAAGTTTCAAGAAATCTTTATGTTTGTGGATTTAACACATGTAGTCGTGTTACATTAAAACAATCTGGCGAAAATTATAAAATATTATTAAATCATTTTAAAGCAAAATGCTAGGATTTGTTCCTCAATTATCATGTCCTTGTTAAATGTTGCTTCTTTTTCATGGTGACAAATGGCAATTATATGTCTTATAATCCTCTTGCATACGAGTATAACATAGAGTCCGACAAATATTTGTGATTATATATTGATCTCGCCAATTGTTATTTTTATTTGTAAATTTCTCACAAACTCGTGAAAATAATGGAAAGTTAAGATCAAGACCATGATCATGACGAATTTCTCGCACTCTTTGAAGATCTCGTGCGTGACCAACAGCACCATCCTTCCTATTTCTTCGCTCCACCTTCTCGGACAAACATAATGACTCAATCAATTAGTCAAATAGTCAACAACTCTAAAGGACAAGGGCAAATGGAAACTTGCTATTAGGATCAAAAACCGTACTGATACAAATTTTGTTCCAATGTTATTATAAAGGACAAAGCAAAGTGCAGGGGAAATATAATAGGGTGCATGTATGAAGTACAAAGTGAGAATTTCTTAATGTCATTAAGGCAAAGAAAAATAACAAAAGCTATTTTGTCTTTCTCCAAACGCTGCGGTAGTCGTTTCAGCTCTTCAAATAAAAACAATTTCCCCGCAGATGAGAGAATCAATTGAAAATATAAAACTTTGACCCCCATTATTGGAGGTTGATAATTATAGCACGCGTAATTTCCGCGACATTTCAAGGAAGGTGCGTGGAACCCAACGAGTAATACTCTCATTCTCACATGCAATATTGACACATACTTGATTTACATTTTTTATTAATATAAAAAGAAATAAAGTTTAAAATCATGAAGAATCGCAAATTGATATATCTATAATAATTCTTCAGTAGTTTCCATCAAATGATTGGTTAAATGACACACGATAATTAACGAATATATGAATTTGAGGTTTTATACTATATTTATCACGTGTGTGTTAGTTTGTAATTTTTCATGATATTAATTTAAATAGAAAGTAAATTCATCATAAATATATTAATTTATGATTTTTTATAGTCTAAAAATTAATTTGTAATAAGTTTGAGTTTAGTTTAGTCTGAGATAAATTTATTATAGGCATATCGGTTTAATTTTTTTGTAATATTAATTCAATAAATAAAAGAGAAAACAAACGTGTATTGTAGATGCTCCCTACTCGAGTGGGTATCTCCATATTCTCCACCAAAATTTCGATCAAAGTATAGATTGCCACAACGCGTAGTCAGTCTCGACCCATGTGCAATTGTGCGTGGTCAGTCGCTGTCCCATCCCATTTGTAATAATATCACCAGGGTAATAAAAACTGGTCCTCTTCCCGAAGTTGCACCGTCCAAGTCCAACTAGATCTTTCAATCGTAACATGCAAGAAGGAGGCTTCTTGTAGAAGCAATGTATCTCCTCAGTCCTATGGCGTTCTTGCCATCCAACGGTCCAAGATTCTTTGTGCCGATCGAACGGCTGCTACGCTCGCATGCTGCATGGAAAGCGCAAAATAATTGCCCGAAGTGATTCCCTGCAGCACTAATATGCAGGGCGGGAGGTGCGTGGAAAGGACCTCTGCGGGGCCTTTTTTACTTGACTTGCTTTTTCCAGTTAATAAAGAAAACAGAAAAAGACAACCAACGAGCAATGCTCCTTGTTTTATGATGGAGGGAGAAGGTGAAGAAAAAGAAAAAGAGAGGACAATTTTTCTTTCCTTTTTTCTTTTTTTTTTTCTTTTTATTCTTCCTTTTTTCCTCTTTCAGTCAGTCACCATGCCTCGCCAAAAGTGAGGACCGGCGAGGGCGAGCCTCGCTAGTGTAAGGTGAGGTTGTGTTCAATGGCTAGAGGAGTAAGAAGGAAAGAAAAAAAATATTATTAAAAGTCATTTATATCAAAGCCAGTTATTTTATATGTAAAGGTCGGTATTTACGTTGGTGATTTCTGATAAAATATGAAAAGTTTATAATTGGATTGAAAAAATTAAAAAAATTAGAAATTGAATTTATAAGAATAAATTTAGGAACAACCAACTCTATTATGTGTGCTTGAACAATGCTGCGCTCTTACGATCCAACGGTCCAAGACTCTTTATGCTAATCAGACCGCTGCAACACATGCCACACGGAAAGTGCAATTAACGGCACGCGTACTTTCCTGCAGCAGCCGGATGCGGGACAGGAGGTGGGTGGAAAAGAAGCTCTGTGAGTTAGGAACTGATATATTCTTCACAAGTACTTTTCTATTGTAGCTGAGATGTCCATTCATTGCTTCTGACTATGCATTTTGAAAGAATTTATCCTTTATGAAGCCCCAGAGTGACTTCTGTGAATTTCTTGACTTCCATCGAAGCCTGTCGGTTAATCTTCTAAGTTCTAACATAAGCTCATATGACGTCCTAAAGTGATTTTGTAGAAGACTTTCCCATAACAATGAGAAATCACGAAAACAAATTGCATGAAATGCAATAACTTTTAAGTGTAATTTGATTATAGCTTATTGTGTTAAGTGGGTATGTCACACTACAATGATTTACTTGATTAATTATTGAGTAAAGTGAAAGATGAAAAAAATAAAAATAAAAAAGATATGTGTCACTTAAAAAATACTTGCCCTTCTTACAATATTCAAATCCGCTTAATATAAATTCACAATGAATCAAATAGCGAAAATATTGAAAAAAAACACGCATAATTATATACTAATTGCGTTCCATGAAAATAATCTTGCAAAAGTCATAAAATATCGTAATCAATATGCAAGGGTCTGTTCCTCGATTATTGTGTTATCATTTAATTTTGCTTCTTTTTTACAGTAGCAATTATATTTCTCATAATCCTGCTGCTTATGAGTATAACACAGAGTCCGACGAATGCTCATGATTATGTATTGATCTCACCTATATCTATTATTTTTACTCATAAATTTCTCCCAAATTCATGAAAATAATGAAAGGCTAAGATCATGATCATGAGGAACTCCTTGCACTCTTTGACGGCGTCATGCTTCATTATCTACACTCCTTTTATAATAGCTTTGCTCGCACAACATCGAACTGCACCATGCTTCTACTTCTACACTCCACCTTCTCGGACAAAGGCAAATGGACACTTGCTATTCGGATTGAAAAATGTAACGATACAAATGGTGTGCCAGTGTTATCATAAAGGACAAACCAAAGTGCTAGAGGAATATTATAACATACGCATATGAAGTGCAAAGTAAGAATTTCTTAATGTAAATAAAGGAAAAGAAGAATAACAAAATTCACATTTCAAGAGTTAGTTTGTCATCCCCCAACCACTATCTTTTTCGTTTTGGCTCCTCAAATGATAACAATTTCCCAGCAGATAGATAAATCAATTGAAAATATAAAGTTTGACCCAATTATCGGAGGGGGATAATTGTTGCTTATGTTGCACGGACACATTACACGTGCTTTCATATCAACGTGTTGAACACGTCAACACGCTCGGATATGTGTTGATCGCGTGTCGGATTTGTTGACGCGTGGTCAACTTTTGTCGACACGTGTCCGGAAGACAATATGGAGGCGAGGGTGAGGGCGAGGGAGCAGAGATGAGTCCGCGAGCGAAGGCGAGCCGGCGACGGGGAGAGATAGCCAGAGAGAGCAGAGACTGAGGGCCTGAGGCGAGGGCCGTAAGGACGAACTTCACAAGGGAGGCGCTCTTGAGGGAGGGCGGCGTCGTCGAGTGGGGCGGCGGCAAGAGGGAGGAGGAGGAGGAGTTCGTGGTGGTGTGCAGCCTCTCGGCGCACAGGGACCGCGCGTTGCATCCTTGGTAAGCAGAGATCGAGAGGAAGAGGAGAGGAAGGGCGTTGTGCGGCGAGGAGGAGGAGAAGAAGGCGCTGCTAGAGTTTTGAAAAGAAAAATAAAAGAATAAAAAAGGGACTTGGCTTGTTGGAGGGAGGGGGAAGTGACAGGAGCTGTTTCTCCCGTGCATCATCACTGTGAGGAAGTTAACGAGCCTCTCCACAATTGGATATCGAGCTTTTCTGAAGCCCTCGACGACTGAGCACCTGCCGGCACTGTGCGGAACACAGGTGGCGTGCTTGGCAGGCGGGTTGGACAGCAAGTGAACCATTCAATGAGTGAGAGGTCATTCACCCAAAAGCAATAAATGGAGTTGTCAGAATAATGTTAAAGATGGAGAGAAGGAAGATGGAGAAGGGAGGGGAAAGTGAGGAGGACGGGCTGATAGCCTGTCAGGTGGAGGGAAAAAAAATGTGAAAAGAATTTGGGAGTGGGGAAAGAGACGAGGGAAAAATGGATGGGGTTGGGTGGACCATGGAAAAATTATTAAAAAATCATTAAATAAAATTAAAAAGTAATTTTGAAAAATAAAAGTATTATATGTTAAATGATTAGTATAAATTTATTATAAGTTCTTTTTTAATTAATTATTTATTTATAAATTTGAATTAAATTAATTAAAAATAATAATATTTATTTAATATATAACATATTCTAACATATCGAAATTTTTTATTTTTAAAAAATAATATATCAACGTATCGTCTTGTATCGTCGTCTTGTATCGTGTATTCATATCGTGTGTGGTACTACCTAAATGAGGACCGTCTCCATTTAATATATAAATTGTGAGAGACACCCAGCACCATCTTCATGTTCTTTATTTAGACACCCAATCATTCACTCCAACCAGCCTCCTCCTCCTCCACCTACACCACCACTAACACCACCATCACCATACGCCACGGCCGCTGCCGCCACCATGCAACCCTCTCAACCTCCTCCTCTCAATGAAAATTACTTGCGAGACGACGTCAAGTCGCCCGAATGCGAAGACTTGCTTTCCTCTCTCCCTTCGGAAGAGGGCTGGTTCCAAGCCTCTCTCCGCTTGTACCAGGGCTTCTGGTTGCCCTCTAGGCACTTGAACGGCGTCGTCGCTTGCCAAAATCACTTCCAAGCTCACCCCTCTGACATCCTCCTCGTCACCAGCCCGAAATGTGGCACCACCTGGCTAAAGGCCATCCTCTTTGCTCTCTTGAACCGTGCCGAGTACTCTGACTCCAACCCACAACGACGGCACCCTCTCCTAACACAAAACCCCCACGACCTCGTGCCCTTCTTGGAGATCAGGCTCTATCTCCAGAATAAAAATCCTGATCTCACTGCTTTTACATCCCCGAGGCTCTTGGCTGCCCACTTGCCTTATTCCTTGCTTCCACGGTCGGTGAGGGACTCCAATTGCAAGCTGGTTTACCTATGTAGGAACCCTAAAGACACTTTCATCTCGATGTGGCACCACTTCAACAAGTTGAGGCCCGAAGAGAGGGGACAGCTTCCACTCCTGGAGGGGCTCGACAAGTTCTGCCGAGGCGTGAGCGGGTATGGGCCTTATTGGGACCATGTGCTGGGTTACCACAAGGCGAGCTCGGAGATGCCCGAGAAGGTGTTGTTTGTGAAGTATGAGGAGATGAAAGCGGACCCGAGCGTTCAAGTGAGGAGGTTGGCCGATTTCATTGGGCGTCCATTCAACGAAGAAGAATTGAGAAACGGGACCGTGGAGGGAATACTGAGGATGTGTAGCTTTGACAATTTAAGCGCATTGGAGGTGAATAGGAGCGGCAAGTTGCCGAGTGGAATAGAGAATAAGTCGTTCTTCAGGAAAGGCGAGGTTGGAGATTGGGTGAATTACATGAGTGCTGAGATGGGAGAGAGAATTGACGGTGTCATGGAAGAGAAGTGGCATGGTTCTGGTTTGAAGTTTTAGGACATATGAACCACTCGTTCAACAATTTCCGGATGTTACGTTTTAGTTTTGAAGATGTTAGGTTGATGGTGGAGAAGAAAAACGTGTAAAAAAAGAACAAAAAAGAAGCAGGCACGATTCGACTATTCGCACTTTTGGGGGGTCAAAGTCTGGTTGGCCAATGCAAGCGTGTTTCTCATGCTATAGGATGAAAGATTTTCAGTGGCATTGTCAGTCGGGGCTTCGTCTCCACAGTGTGATGCTTTAGAGTTGTGATTCTTCTCTTTATTTGTGTTTCGTACTATTGGAGTTTTGCAGAAGTTATTTGGCCAGTACGTAGCTGGCTAATAGGCTGCCTTGCTACTCCCTGGGAGCCTATGGATGTATCTTCTGTTATTCTTTTTAATTCCTTTTTTTTTTCTCTTGGCTGTGTGAAGATTCGTGGCATACGGTATTAATGTAAAAGCAGTTATTTAGTTAGGTTAAACTACAGATTATATTTGTTAGATGGAAAATAAATTTGCTATTAAGCTTATCAGTCCAGTTTAATTTGTCGGTTTTCGAAGTCATAAAATAAAACCAAACGAAAAACCAAAGAAAAAAAAATCCTAAACCAAAATTAAAACTCTAAACTGCTAAACTGAGCTTATCAATTTTGTTTGGCTTGGTTAATCGTTTTTTCTGTTTTTCATGAACAATCCAACCAGCATAGATCCTTGCCGAAGCTGGCTATGGTTGGGCTGTGGCCATACCCATGCGGTTTATTCTTTTTTAAAAAAAAACTTTCTTTCATTTTATTTTTTTAAGAATTCATTAATTTTCAATTGTTCCTCTTGTTTTTGGCTCGTGTTTTGATAAACCAGCTTGTAGTCTGGTTGACCACCTTTTTATAATGTATTAATGAGAATCAAAAATTAATTGTCATGTCCTTTAATTTACTTTGCCACTTTACTTACAAACTCATTTTCCTTCTTTAGAGGCTTCTGTCGGGATTTCATGAATCATGTATGGGTAAAATTAAAAAAATACAGTGGAAACGAAGATGGTATATTTTAGGCTGCGGTGCAATGCTGCAGGGAAAGCACAAATAATCCCGCAGCAGCAGCATGCGGGAGGCGCGTGGAAAAGAGCCTTTGGAAGAGACAGAGGACTTTTTGACTTGGACTTGCCTTTTTCTAGTGATGAAAGAAAACAGAAAAGAAAAGAGAACCACACTCAATATCTACCACTAAGGGGGTGCATGACAACATTTTTGTTCCAGAAATAGTTTAAACAAAACGAATTTTTCTATTTCTATTTCCTGACGAGTTTCGGGAAAAAATCATTTTGATAACGATACAAAATTTTTGTTTTAGAAATAGAAATTCGTTTGATAACCGAATAAAATTTCTATTTCTTAAAACAAATTTTTCTTTTTTTTTTTGAGCAAATGAGATGTACATTCTTACAAATTTCATATGCTTATGACATCATTGACCCAAATACAAAGTATGATTTTTTTTTTTTTTTTTAGTAAAGTCTCCCCTTTTTGCAAAAAAAAAAAAAAAAAAAATACAAAGTAAGAGATGTTATATCAAATTTTCTAAATTTTCACACAAAATTCTTTAGCATCCACGTAGATAGGTAATTACGGTCAAACAATATACTTATCAATAGTCTCCATACAATAGAAAAAAGAGATCAATATGTATTACTCTTGAGCATGATAGAAGGTTCCCAAAATTCTAGTAGAATGAAGGCGGACGACCATATTCTAATCCCCTTCATGCTAGTGTGTCACGTTGATCGCCGCCACGATTTACGATATCGAGCAATCGTTTTAGAAAGAAACACTAAGAAGTGTATTGGGTAATTTGCGACAAATTTTACAAAATCGGCGAATTTTATGAAGTGTAATAAGGACCATTACAAATAAGGGAAATCATCAAGTAAAACATCACATTACAAGAATTGAGATAGGAATCATCAAATATATTATCACAATACAAAAGCAAAGATTGTAAATCTCCAAATACAAAATAATAGAAATACATTACAAAAATAGGGTTAGGGGAGAAATCGAAATTGATTTGAAGAAATCGTAAGTAGAAATTTTCTACTTCGATTTCTCCTCCATTTCTATTTCGGAATAAAACTATTCCGAAATAGAAAATTTCATAACGTTATCAAACAAGTTTCTGTCTTAAATTGGTGCAAGAAAAAATCATTTCTCAAACAGAAATAATTTTTATCATGCACCCCTAAGTAATTCAATAAAAATATTAGATTCTCTCTTTTTGCTTTGGATGGCATTGTCCGATCCAGTTTATTATAATATCACAAAGGTCCCCGCCGGTGCATGTTTGCACCTAATGATGATGGTAGGTGTGTTGATTGTTGAATTAATTAAATTAAAATAATTCCTATGCGGGACATTAAATGAAAATGCATTTATCTTGTAGGAATTTATGAGTAATGACTTTTTATTGACTAAATGAGTTTTTCTTTTTTCATGTTAGGAACAGTTGTAATGAAGTGCGCCTCTCATAATCATTGATTTACTTTTTCACTATTAATTCAAATTTTTGGTGAATCAAATGACAATTTTTTTCTTGTAATCAAATAAATTTTATGTAGTAAAAATTGAGAAATAAAAAGAAAATTTAAAGTTTCACTAAAATTCCATTATTTTCGCGGAAAATAATTTTTAGAATTTTTTTTTTCGATTTTTCTAGTGTTTGTTTAACGTAAATTGCATTGATTAGGAAAACTTTATTCATAAAGGGAAAAAAAATCTTTTCAAATAAGGGAAAATGTTTTCTACTTTTCAATTAAAGGAAAATATTTTCCTCACTCACTCTATCTTATCTCACACCCCTATTAGCCTCAACTTCTTTATTATTATTATTATTATTATTATTATTATTATTATTACTACTACTACTACTACTACTACTACTGGGTTCGAAGTGCCATTATTTTCTCAAATAATTGCCCAAAGTAGATTTTGTTCAAATAAGAGCTTGAAATAATTATGATTGTTTTAAATAACGGTCTAAAGTAATCATGGTCATTTCATATAAGGGCTTAACTTTGCCGGTCACCAACTGGTTAAATATTCCGATCGATCAGGGGCGTTTTCGTCCAATTACAATTTTAATATTAAATTATTTTTTATTCTTTTCTTTTCTTTCCTTTTTTTCATCTTTTTTTTCTTTTTTTTTTTTTTGGGCTAGGGCCAGCAGTAGTTGATGAAGGCTCGGCAACCTTTGTTGATTGCTGATGAGGCAATCCTCGCTTAAGTTTGGCAAGGGGTGGCCTCACCAATGGCTGCAAGGGTGACCTCCCCCAAGGCAAGGGTCGCCAATGGCCGATGAGGGTTATTGAGCTCTCATCAACCCTAGGCGAGGGTAGCCTTGCCCACAGCTGGTGAAGGTTGGTAGACCCTCACCAGCCATTACTAGCGGCTGGCAAAGGTGGGCCTCGTTAGATCGAGCAAGGGCAACCCTCACCTAGCCCTTTTTGGCATTGCCGACTGGCTAATGGTGATGAAGAAAGCAGAAACAGAAAAAGAAAATAAAGGATAGAAAAAAGGAAAAAAATGAAAAACTTCAAAAAAAAAAAGGTAAATGACTAAATTGCCATTGACCAATCAAAATGCCAGGCTTTTATTTAAAATAGACATAGTAATTTCAAGCCCTTATTTGAAATAAGATCCATTTCAGGCCTTTATTTAAGAAAATGACGGTACTTTATACGCTTATTTGAAATTTTTCCTTATTATTATAAAATTCAAATTTTCATTTTCATTTTCTTTTCTTTTCTTTTCTTTCTTTCTTTCTGTTTGCTTTTCTTCTTTTTCAACACACAAGAGAGCTTAGGCTTGCGAATCTATCATGGCCCGAGACCGGCAAGCGAGAGCCTTTGGAGGCCTAAGGCTTGCCCAATTAGCGAGCGTGAGCCTCACCACAAGCTCAAGCTCACTGGCCTTAAGCCTTGCAAAGGCTCTCGCTCGTCGATTAGGTGAGCCTTGAGCTCGACGCTCTAGTTGCTGTCCATCATCATAGTTGACGACTGATTGAAAAAGAAGTTGGGGAAAAGAAAAAAAAATAGAAAAAAAAAAAAGAAATCAATCAAAAGAAAATAAAAAATAAAAAATCGATTTTTAGAAAAATAAAAAAAAAAAAAAAAAAATAATTTTTTTATTAAAATAAGTACATGGAGGAAAATCGAATAAAAATTTTCATACTAAATGGTGGAAATTTTTTTTTGTTGATGTTCATGTTTTAGTCGAATATCGAAAAGTATTTTCATTTTCCTGTGTTGCAACTTGAACTCCTCGAGCGCCCCAAGATGAAGGAGGGAAAAAGGTCAAGTTTAGGGGTAATTGACCACAAGAGTTCCCTCACGGTTCGCATCCATAAAGGCATAATTACCTCATCTTTCGGGATGAACCATTTGTGAGTTCTCTCATGCACAGTCATGAACTTTCCCAAGTTTGTACCTTGCGTGATAAATGAAATGCGTAGTGATTCGTATCCACACGAGCAACACACCTCAAAGAAGGAGGTTGAGTGTGAATATCGAATTTTGGAGTACCTTTACCACAATAGTCCTTCCAATAATACTCTTTTTTTTCTAAAGATGACATCACTTCATCCATTAGGAAATCTCCCCAATGGGTACGCTAAACTATGGTGAGTCTCATCAAGACTCATACCCCTCTCAACGAGTTTATTTTACCATTCGATCTAACTGTCTATAACAACCTTATAAAAACGGGAGTTGCCACTAACCTCATTTTTTAGGGTTGACTAGAAAACCCAATTGAGGTTAAGAGTTGTCTCTGGATTTTTACACAACTAGATATCCAGGTTTGGAGACTCGAGTTACGCTAATATTTCTATTAGCGCTCTTTCAGTACCTAACGGTGTGTCTTGTTACCTAAGGTGATCATGCATGTCTTTTTTATTTTTTATTTTTATTTTTCGGGTTAATGAATCTAAACTAAAGTGATCGTGCGTGAATAGGTATTTACATACAATTCTATTCCTATGAAAAAGAAAGAAATCACACAATTGAATTTAAAGACAAAACGAAAGATAAACAATCAAGTGAACAACTAATGAAAAACAATAAATTTAAATGAAAGACAAAAATATAGCAAAATAAATAAAACCTGCACATCGTTGGGTGTTTATATAGATAAGGAAAACCCAAAGCATATATAGGGAAAAATAGGTACAAGAATATGGCCAAAATGGACATCAACCTTCCACCATCTTCATATTTTGATGAACTACCACCTCCCAAGACCTAATCTAATTCTAAAATAAGAAATAAAACTAGGTACATGCGGTATGAAAGAAACAATCATTCAAGACAAAACAATCAAAGCATAGGAAACAACCAAGATCAATCAAGCAAATGATCACATATGCATAAATGAACAAATGGGGCCTCGGGGTCGGCTATTGCAATTCATGCATGGTCCCTCTAGATGCTTACCTAAATAATTTTTTGTGAGTTATAGCCATTAATGATCATTTGTGTTCTCGCATGGCTCTTAATGCCTCTAAGTATGTAGGACACGTAGTAGGTGAATCCAAAGCTATACCCACAAAATCGGGCATCTCACCTAACATATATCAAGAATTCACATGCATTGCGAGAAATAAATATGCAGCAAGCTCTCGAGTCTTATTTCTCAAACAATCAATCAATTTGAGTGAACTGTCAGTGGTTCACTTATTTATTTGACAGGCACCAATAGCAATTACGAGCATTTTTAATAAATGGAATGGTTTCATGCATGTATGTGGTTCATGTGATGCTTCAAAAGATTTAAATGTATTTTGAAACATCGAGAAAGGAAAACTTTGGACAAAAGAACGTGTTAGCTATAGAGCATATTTAATTCCCAAGGCTAGTTTGGGGCTCGCATATCATGCACTCACAGAAGTCGTGGACATTTTAATTGTGATCCAAACCTTGACAATCTCGATGTCAAATCAAGCATTCCAAAAGTTCTAAAAATTAATGTCAGAAGCATTACATGTCCCAAAATCGCTTTGATATGCAAGATTGAAATTTCAAATCAATTTTAAGAAAATATGATCAAAAGATCATTTTATTTATTGAAATTTTTTGATAATGAAGATAAAAAATTTGGAATGAAGGTGATGAATTATAATCCCACATACAAATCATCCTTAACAAAACCTAATAGAAAATCACAACAAGGATTTACAATAGAACATCACAGACAAGAAAAATAGAATCAACAAAATTGAAAGGAGCAATTGATCATTTGTCCTTAAGAAAATCACACAATGTATGTGACATCACAAGGAAAAAAAATTGTTGAGAAAGTTTTCTAAAAAAAGGTGCACATGAATTTTACAAAAATTCAACAATGCATATCATTGTATTGGGAAATTGACAAAATAGCAGGACATCGTGGTATTACAACTGAGATTTGTCCTATAAAAGAAGCTCTAAAAAATGCGAAATTTCACCATAAGATAGAGCAAAGAGGGACAATCAAAGTTTATTAAAGGTCAAACTCAAGAATTTCTACCAAAAAAATCACACAAAAATAGCAAAAGACTAACTAAACAGGGATAAAATAGGGGTTCTGAATTTAACCCAAGTCAGAATTCTAACCTAGCTTGATAAAAATGGAAAATGGATCAAATGATAAGAAAATTGCATGAAATCAGCAGCGTTTTAGAGATCTAGATGAGTCTTGTGACTTCTTAGACGGGTCCGAGTTCAATTGAGGTTCAACTTAAGGTAAAAAATCGACGTTTGTAAACTCGCACATGTCAGCCGTTAACAAGACAAAACATGATGTGTGCTCATGAGTTCAAAAGATCATTTAAACAATGCATAAATGGCATGAAATTTGCATGGGACAAAGAATTGGATGTGACAATAATTTGGGTAAAATATCCTCACCCTAGGTCAGGATGCGAAAGAATCATACAGTCATTGACATCACAAAAGGATTTAGAACTAAAATGACGTGCTTGATAATTTTCAAATGCCACTAGCCCAATTAATGCATGATATTAACATATCAAATGATGTTTGATTATGACATATGATATGTGAAGCGAAACTTGTAATTTACACTTCTAATGTCGAGAAGGCATTGATGCAAGATTTGGACTTCAAGAGACCCAGATGAATGTGTTTAAGTGACTTCATGATAAGCCACTAAACTAATACAAACATCACAGAACATGCTTGATTTTTATTACCTAATGATGTTTGAAAAATCTAACGAAAAATTCTATATGCAGAATGTGAAATGATGGACATTTTTTGTTGAGACTTCAAAACCTAATTGATATCACGCAAATCTAGGTGAAAATAGCAAAACAGATGCATGTTATGGAATGTCCTAATTGCAGCAGTATCTAAATGCATTTAAGCATGCAATCAGCGTACCAAAAAATGATCAATTTGCATGAATCTTACTTTTCTAGAATCCTTACAATATATATTTTAGGTCTCATGAAGGTCACGAGGTCAAATGGACTCATCTACAAGCTCAATTTTCACACAAATGCAATTCGGATTAGGTGGAGGGCAGAACAACATATGGTCGGTTTTAAGCGATTTTGACTGACAAAAAAAGTGTTTAAAAAATCTACAAAAAATGTATGTCATAGACAAGACAATTTTGAACAGACCTCATGGAGGAAATTTTTTCAGAAACTGATCATAAAAATCAATACGAAAATAAGAAAATAAAAAATCGGAACAAAAACAGAATACCAAACCGACCTAAACTACTGCAGAATCGACCGTTTTCCGAGGTATTTTTCGATGACCCAACGTCATCCCTTTGGGACGTGCAACCTATCAAATTGAAGGTCTTAAAGTCTATTTTCTAAGTCTAGAAGGACTAGATATCAAATAAGCTAATCTAATACCTCATTTCAGCCCAAACAATAAGCTACTCACAGAGGTACGAAATTTGTGGGCTAACACTAATCACATTCAAACAATCTCAAGTTTATCTTCAATGGACATCAAACCTCCACAAATCATCAAGCAAATTCATCAACATCATATCTAAGTATATTATATTATCTAACCTTGAATCCTAACTTTGATTGGATACGCCGATCTCGCCTCATCGGATTTGAGTCCGAGATGTTTACCTTTTTGCTTTTTTCTTCGGAAAGAAGTGCAATCGGACGAAATCACCTTCGTCAGAACTTGATTGGTCGAGGGATAGATCGGATTGTTGCCGATTGCCAAGGGGTCGGCTAGACCGCCGGTCTGATCTGGAACAGGAACCAATCCAATTAGACTGGCCTTGGGCAGATCGGAGAAAATTAGGCCATCGGAGCTAATCTGATGGCTGATCTGTTGATCCCCGACCACAACAAAGTTGGGGATGGAGCTGGGGAGAGATCAATGGTGGCTGCTCCACTAATTAGGGCAGTTGGACCGGTGATCAAGCCGGTTAATGCAAAAAAAAAAAAAAGGCTCGATTGGCGGTTTCCTCAACCGGGGGAGGATCCACCAATTAGAGCTGATCGGGCGGCTGTCGAGGGGAGCACAAGCCACTGAAGGATTGATGAAGAGGGAGAGGATCGCTAGAGGGCTAGGTGGGAATCGGTGGATCGTCGACATGAGGCCGGCGAGCGGTGGCAAGGGCCGAACCGGCGAGGGGTGGTTAGGGAGAAAGAAAAGTGCGGGAAAAGAGAGAGAGAGAGAGAGAGAGAGAGTTTTTGGTTTTGAGAGAGAAAATTTTCTGCAAAATGAGCTCCTCGTGAAAATTGGAAGGAAATTTTTGTTTTATACTAGGTCCTAATCGATGAATCTTGGCCGTTGGTCCAATCCGACAATCAAAAACTTGCTTTAATGGCCAAATTAAATTTTTAAAAGGCTAATCATACTTAATATGTGTCACATGACCGATCGAATAGATCTGATTCACAAAAATTGGGATTTAAAACGGAAATTGAACTTAAGGACCTAATTAGGGGCTAAATCGAAAATTCCCAAAATTCAAGGGTTGTTTTGCAAAATTTGTGAAATGTAAGGGCATGAAGACAAAATACATTCAGCGAGAATCCTAGAACTAGTCACCGAAGGTTTAGAATTGGCTAGCAAGGGGCTGAACTGGCTTGCCTCACTAGCGGCCGGTCGAACCGATCAGATTGGTTCACACTAATTTGACCAGTTCTCGACCGATTCTAGCCAGTTTTCAGCTAGGCAATCCCTGTTGTTCGAAATTTGTGCAAGTTGGTCCCTTAAGGGCCAAATTGAAAAGAAAACTTGTCCAATTTAAGGAGAAATTGTCCAATTTTGACCAAATTAAGCCAATCAAACTTTGTAGAGTGGTTTTACCAATGTCCCATGCCATAAATTCCAAGTAGCCTCACTTCATCACTACTATTAACGTCTAACTTTTCCAATGCTTTTGCCACTCGATCATCAAGTCCAACTAAATCTTTATTCACAAACCTATGTCTTATCTTCAGCTCCTGCAAAACCTTTTCGACTATTGAGTCCACGAGCTTGGCTACCACAAATAGAAGCAAGTTCATTAGTTACAAAAGCAAGTTCATAAAACCCTTGACCCAAAATGCACGGCGTTCTTGCCATCCTACAGTCCAAGACTCTTCGTGACGATCAAACGGCTGCTACGCACGTTGCACGGAAAAGCGCAAAACAATTGCCCGCGTGATTCCCCACAACAACGGTATACGGGACGGGAGTTGCGTGAAAAAGAGCCTATGTAGGGGGAGGGGCCTTTTTGACTTGACTTGCGTTCTTCTATTAAGGGAAAATGTCACAAATTATCTATGAACTTTCATCTAATGTTCAATTTCATTCGTGAGCTTTTGATTTGCTCAATTTGGTCCATGAACTATTAACAAATGTTCTTTCTAATCCCTAACTATTTGAAAATTGACAATTTTGTTCTTCTGTTAGTTAAAATTAACGGAATTGGCTTACATGGCTTTTAGTCTCTTAAATATAAAATAAAAAAGGACATGTGGAATATCCACATGGAAATTACCTTTAGAACAGGTCAAATTGTGACCACCATAAAAAAAAAAAAAAAAAAAAATAAAAACCACTTATTCTCTATGTTTTTGTGATCGTCTTCTCATCTCTAGTTGACCCCTAATTTGTTTTTCTTTTTAAAGATATATATTGACTCATAATTCTAGTAATCCAACTTAGTTCCACGTCATCAATTAATGCTCCACATCATCACTTAACAATTTGAATAAACGGAAGGACTAGATGGAATATTTATTACTAGTTCAGGGACTAAATTGAACAAATTGAAAGCTCATGGATGAAATTGAACATTAGAGGAAAGTTCATGGATCAAATTAAATAAATTGAAAGCTTAGAGATGAAATTAAATATTAGATGAAAGTTTAGGGACCATTTATGATATTTTCTCATCTATTAATAAAGAAAACAGAAAAGACAACCAACGAGCAAATGCTCCTTGTTTAATGATGAAGGGAAAAAATGGAAAAATAAAAGAAAAAAGTACCCTTCCTTTTCCTTCTTCCTCTCTAGCTGGCAGCCAAAGGTAGGGGCCTGCAAGAGCAAGCGTTGCTAGTGGCAAGGTGAGGCGCGTACAAGGCAAGTGAGGTTGTCCTTTTTGGCTACAAGGAAGAAGAATGAAAGAAAATAAAAATAAATAAATAAATTCGAAGAAACGTTATTGAAAATTGTAATCATGTCATGTTAACGTCCACGTAACTTTTGATCAAACTTGATTGGATAGATTCAATTGAGAAAATATGAAAATATTTATAATTTAATTGGCGAAATTAACAAATTTAAAATTGAATTGATAGTAAATTTAAGGCTTTTTAGATTTTTTTTTCTCGACACAAAACGCACTCGACTGTACATGCTTGAACAATGCTGTGTTCTTGCCATCCAAACGGTCCAAGACGCTTCATGCCGATTGAATCGCTACAATGCATAGGCCGCGCACGTTTCCTTGCAGCAGCACTACGAGGGAGGTGGATGAAAAAGCAGCTTTGCTGGGATTGGGCCCTTTTCACTAAACTCGTCTTTTCTATTAATAAAGAAAATAGAAAATAATTGATTGAATTAATTAAATTAAATTAAGTCAATTCCTTTGCGGGACATTACATGAAAATGTATTCTCGTAGGAATTTCTGAGTAATTTCTTTTTTGTCGTCAATAAGACATGTCCATTGCATGAAGTAAGGATTAGACGTAATGAAGTGCAACTCCCATGATTATTCATTCATTTTTACACTATTAATTCAAAATTTTTGGTGAATCAAATAACAATTCCTTTTTAGTGAATCAAATAAATTTAATGTAATAAAGTTGAGAAATAAAAAGAAAATTCAAAATTTCACTAAAAGTTTAAAAGAAAAAGTTCACTCACTACTTTGCAAAATGCGATTGGTTTAATCGCCATAGGATCCTTTTTCCTGATTTTTCTTGGGCCCCATCTACAAACGAGTAGAATATTCAAGGACATCCCTCGCGCGCGTGGGTGTGTGCGGTGGGTGGGGAGACAAATGGTTAGCGGGAAACTCGAAGAAGAAGCTGGACATCATAGCGCAGTATTGGCAGCTGAATGCTCGTCCCGACGATCCTCGGTCCGGCGACTATGGTTACTCCTAGTCTGATATGCTCCGATTCGGGACTGATTTGGATCGCGGTGTTTACAAAGCCATCGAAGATGCCGCTGATCGGAATGTCACTATCGGGTAATTGCGGATAGCGCTTGCTCATGCCCTTTGCATATGCTGATTTGTTGGTGTACAGCTGCTTTGGTAGCAGTTGGAGCTTCGTGTTTGGATATTTCGCAAAATGCGCGACCAAGGCTACCTTGATTTTTATATCTAGTAGCTTGCGTAGTTTGTCTCTCGTGATCTTTAACCAAACTTTCTGTTAACATGTCAAACGTCTTCTTATTTCAAGTTTCTAACACGCGTTAAGTAATTTGCTTAATGTGTTCTCTTGAGTAAACCCGAAAACGGTCTATCTTGGAGAACTGCGCGAATTCTAAGTGATGCAATTACATTTGACTTCGAGATAGTAGAAGTTCCTTCATTGGAGAACCCTGCTCCTCCAAAAGCCCCAAGGAAGCCTCAGGAAGGATATTAATCCGACGGATGAAGATATTGAGCGACTGTAGTGCCAGTATTAATTACCAAAGCAGTGAATAAATCATTACTTTTAGAGAAGCTTGACGCCGGATATTAAGTTATGTGGGAAGTAGAGCAAAATGTCTATGCTGCATAAGCTCGGACTCATCTTCTTTGGGGCTTTTGCTGTCATATATACCGCGTCTATTACAGATTTTCTTGTTTACTTCTTGCAAACATTAGCCCTCCTCTGAAAGATATTAAACTTCACCAGGCTTTTACAGCACTCACAAAAAACCAAATGACCTTGCTTCAGGAAGGACAAACGTCAAGTCTCTTACTCTGTTATTTGCCAAATGTTGGGGCTCAGGCATAGTTCATGCGAAAGTGTGGAACAATGATTGGAAGTCCCTTTCTCTGGTACTCGCTTCACCTAAGAAGTCCCTTCCTCAGGGATATAGTATAGCCTTTTCTCCATTGATTGTTGGTGAGGATATCGATCGACTGGGCTAAATAAATTTTGACTGAACAAAAGAAAGGTGTGTGTTCTCAGCTATAAGCGTCCCATTCTTGTTGGCAAGTAAGATTGTAGAAGATTTTGCCACATTTACACCATTATAAAACACATCACCTATTTTTCATCTCTTCAACCTGTATAGATTTGTTTGTGCATTCGAGCCATATAGAAGAATTATAATGATAAAATCTTTACAGGTGAAGGAACTTGGAATATACCTTGTTAATTGTCCCAAAATAGCAAAGAAGGTTCAATCCTACAATGACAACCCGTGGAAACTTTCCTCTCTCAATGCTTCAGCTTACACAAAGAATGTCTCGGATCGACAATGGCAGATCACCAGAAAAGTTTCCTGGTGTTCACATTTACTTGGATCTGAAGAGCAATGCAAGTATGACAAAACATCCATAATGCACTTTTTCTTGGGCCTCTTTTGCCTGCATAATTTGAGATTTTGTGAATCATCATGCCCTTCTTATTTTTTCCCCCAGGCATTTGGTTGTATTGTTCATTTTCTTTGTTTCTTAGGGTGATAGAAAAGTTCATTGTCATTTCATAAAGCATGTCTCTCCTCCATGGGATTTTCTGTTGTTTCACTTTTAGTCAAGGAATATTCTTTTTTGGTCTTTCAACCATCAGAGTAATTGTAGGCTCACGTTTGAAACTCCTGAGGTTATGCTGATAGACAAGTGATTCTGTTGTTTGTTAAGATTGTTTTTGGTGCTGCAGCTTAGAGATTTTAACGGATTTTTTATTTTCATCTTTGTCAGAGTTCTTTCCAGATGGTTATGACAATAACAACAAACCAAGTCTTATCCCACTAGATTGGATCAGCTATAAATGCTTGCCAAATGCATCTTAAAAACTTTTTCCTGGCGTTTGCTAGTAATTTTCTCCCATATGATTGAATGATGTGAGCAAAGAGAAATCGGAACAGTTCTTATGTATTGTAAATAGCTTCTAAAAGAAGAAAAGTAGAGATACTGGATTGAAAGTAAGAGATTGGATATTATTTTCAAATTGCTCATTTTGGAAATGCTGTTCTGTGGGACTGATGAGTAAGCAGAACTTCTCCATGCATGGTACATAGCCTTTAAAAGGAGAAAGGAGTTTCTAAAATAAGAGATAAAGACAAGATTTGCTCTCTTGAGGACTTCTAGTTGGATGCCTGTCTATAACTGGACAGACATGGCTTACTCTAGTTTGGCAACTCCGATGCTTAGAATTGGTCGCAGGCTTCTGTCAAAAAGCTAATCTCAAATTTAAAAGCAGCAGCTTATTCTTGGTCTGATATTAGCGAGTGATGTGTTGTTGTGACCATTCGATCAGTTTGGTGCTCCACTGAATGGTTTTGCGCTTGATTTGCTTTCAGTTCACTTGCCATCATAATGATCTGGTGAAGGTTAATGTTAACATTTTCCGAGTCCACTCATTGTTGTCAGCAAATATGTCATGGCAGGTCGCCTCTTCCTTGATCTGTGGAGGTTCCTTATGTAGCAGGCTATCCAGTCTTGTCACATCCTCACATGTTTCGTCTTCCATTAGATACTCCTGGACGTAATATACATCTTCACTATCTCAACTTAGCTATCTTTCTTTTGCTCTACCTGAGGTAACTTGTCCAAAACCTATCTATTTGACATTTTTTAATTTTGTCTTAATATAGAAACTAAGAAATGCATATGGACATCATCATAATATTAGCCATTACAGGTTAGACTTGTTTCATCCTATAATTGTTTGTTGAATCAAAAGATAAAGAATGAATGGTTGCATTTTAAAATGAATTTAAGTTTGTTGATTTGCGATATCAGAGTGCTGGTTTCTGTGTTCAATTAAAATTTGACTAATTGACCCAGTTCAGTTGTCTATTATTTCCTATCCGATATCTTAGCAAGTAAACTTTTTCAGTATGGATTCCATTATGACTAGTGAGATTGCTCAACTTTTAAGTTGGATTGAATCACATTAGGATTGCTCTACTGGTCCTTTTGGAGGATCCGCTCAGTTTTATATTTCAAGCTTCTATCTTTAACAGACAATATACTGCCATTGCAGCTGTCATTTGGCAAGTTCTAGGCTGATGAACAGGCGTGGGTTGACACAATAAAATCAGTTGGAAGTGGAGGCACCGTTAGGATCAGCACGATGGACTGGCTTGGTCAATCACAATATGTTGAGAAACTGTTTATTAGTCATCCATTTCTTCTGCTGTGTCAGAGGTATGCTCCTTTCTTCAACAGTTGCTGCCTTGTTTGTACATGCAAATCCAAATCATCTGATGCAAGTCTATATTGTGTACATTTAGAAGCATTGCAGTCTTGCATCTACCAGATTCCATATTCTTTTATGGAGATGGACTGTGACTTGCAGAAACATTCAAAGATTGAACCAACGAAGCATTTAGTGGCACCACAAATACTGAAGTTTGATCACCGTCGTTGGCTTCTTGTTCTTCAAGTTGTCTGCTTGGAACAGAAAAATGACAATGCTTTGAGCTTATCATAGGCAGTAGTATTTTCCTGCTATCACCATGTGCCACTTTGGTTTCTAAATGATTGAAGGAAAATGGGTAAAGCCTTTGCTGTGATGAACTGCTTACTGACAAAATGGTTAATGACACAGGCTCTTTGTGATTTATCTCTTTTGACCAACTTTGTTCCTCCCATATGTTGTTACTGGGAACATGTTTTCTGAGGTGACAAATAATTTTCAGGTTGTCACCCACCCCACTGTGAGCGCATTGGTTTGGGCCTTTCCCCCTCTAATTGCGGAAAGGGGAGGTTCGAGTCACCGCGTGCACATTAAAGCACGACTTAAGCAGAGCACCTTGGGAGGTGGGTCCCCGCGCCAGTGCTCCCTGAGGGTTTACGCTGAGCGCCTGCTGTGAGGCAGTTCCTCCAGTTCCCAAAAAAAAAAAAAAAAAAAAAAAATTTCAGGTTGTCTTTTCCAAGCATGCCAAAGTGAAGATATTGGTAGCACATTGGGCGCAATCCATAAACAGCACTGACGTTTAACTGAAATCTCTCCTCTATTCCAATGTCCTCTGCTCCTCTTTGAAATACAACGATTGTTCTGGCAAAGTCGAGATCAAGTACTAATGGTGCTGGGTTTTACGCGACTGGAGCTGCGATCAGCAATGGACCAGCATTGGGAATAAGTATCCTGGTGACACCTCAACCATGGGAATTATGCTGTCAGCGATGTGAGAGCCCACATCGGAACGAGCAACCTCATATGGGAATATTTCTATACTACTGCCAGTGTCAGCTTTGGGACTCATGACCAGGACATAATTTCTCAGCTTCAAGAAGTCTTCGATGCTGATTGGGATTCACCATAAGCTGTTCCTGTGGGAGAGTCCAAGGAAGAGCTATCATTTTCGAGCTGACTAGTGCCCACACATGAGGTATGGACTGGCTACAGTTAATACGGAAAGGGGCACGGCGACAAATCAAATGAAGTCTTCTAACGCAATGGGAACGGCCAATAGAGTAGCGCTGCATCTTGAGACGAGGACATTGTTTGGACTTAATTTCACCAGAATGATTCGTTTGTAGATAACCAATGCAATAAAGCATTTCTTTCCACTGTTTAAACTTGCTTCTCCTTGACGATTACAACAGAAAAAGAACCAGCTTCATTGCTTTTGTATACTTCTTAAGACTTCTTAAGACAGCGTTTCTTGAAGCTACACCAACATCATCAACATGGGATGAAAGCTTGTAGAACTTATTAAGAACATAAAGTTGACTCTACCTTAATGTTAAATGCTGGAAGACAAGCATGAATTTGCAGAAAAATTAGAGGGGGAAAAAAACTCAAGGACTCATAATTTGGTAATAGGACTAAATAAAAATCCATGAGATAATGACATAAATGATTCTTGAACTTTAATCCAATGTGAATTTTAGTCTAATGTATACTATTGTTCCTTAATTTTTTAATTTGTTCAATATGATCCTTAAAATTTTGATATATGTTTATTCAAGTCCTTGAACTATAAGAAAATATCCAATGTTGTCCCAAAACTTGAACCGATGGAAGAATGAGGTTGAACATATTAATATAGTTCAGTGACTAAATTAAAAATATATCATAATTTTAGAGACATTAAAAAAATTAAAAGTTGAGGAAAAACATTGGACATTAAGATTAAGTTCATGGAGTATTTATGTCATTTTTCCAAAATTCAAGGAGGAGTTATTGTTGTGGGAGCTAGGCATTACGGTCCAAATCTTAGACTGGATCAGAACAGTCCATATAAGCCCAGATGACAAAAAGGCCAATCTTAACCGGAGAATATATATATATTTTTCAGAAATAGTTTTTTTCTATTTCTACTCCAGGAAATAATTTCGAATAAAATAAGGTTTTTGATAACTATACAAAATTTCTACTCTTAAAATAGAAAAATAATAGAAATGCATTTTGTATGAAAATGGTTTTTTTTGTATTTATTCATTTTTTATTATTGTTCACGGATCACCGACCGCCGACCATCACTAGCAGTTGGCGCGTGCCGAGCGGTCAGCGATAGTGGCAGCGGTTAGCGGTGGCTCCAGCCAATTGGAAGTAGCCGCGGCAAGAGAGAGGAACAAAAGAAAAATAAAAAAGAAAATTGGCTTATTTCTTGAAATTGTTTTTGAGAATAAGAATTTACTTTTTTTTTTTCTTATTTTTGTTCCAAGTCTATTTCCAAGCTACTTTTCTATTTCGAAGAGTAGAAAAATAAGTTGACGTTACCAAACCGATTTACGTTCTTTTGTCTCTCGCCCGAAGAATAGAAAAATAAGTTAGCGTTAGCAAACGAATTTATGTTTTTTTTTTTTTTTTCGAGAAAAAAAGAACGTAAATCGAGAGGAACATAAAGGTTATCATATGCTGGCCCGAACCTTCCCGAATGGCCGCTTGATCTTTGCTCTGCTCTGTCCTCTATCTTTGCCTTCCTAGCGTATCCCGTTCACTTTCAGCGTTCAGCCGTTCGCTTCTCGTTTTGATGGGGGAGGCTGGAGCGACGGGTTCAGGCATTGCTCCGGAGAAAACGCCCTTCGAAAACCCTTTTATAGAACATTCTAACAACTGCAAGTGAAGGAAGGAGAAAGAGAGAGATGCCTAGCTTGAAGGCTTTGGTGAGAGCCAGGCATTCGCTTCCCAAGCTCGGCGCTGTCCCTCACTGGAGAAGTTTCTCTGCTCAGCCCCATTACGCTAGCTACGACGAAGTCCAAGACCTGGTATGTGTTTCGGTTTGTTGTTTGATGCAACTTGTCCAGGTAGTCAAAATTTGATTCGTTCAAGAACTTGATGGTGTCGAGTCGCAGTGTCTACTTTGGGGATAGCAAAGGGCGGGTTTGTTTAGATTGGGAGCTTACATTTCGATTTCTGTATGTTTTTGGCGTCAGGTTTTGGTGGATGGAAGAGCCAACTGAAGAACTGCGATATTCAACCGGCGATCTGCTCTTAATACTGTCACTACCTCATTGGTTTGGTTCTTCTCCTTTCTCCCCAACTCGACATAATTCCTCACTGACCCTCACCGACCCCAATCAGAACGAAAAGCCGTTTCATTTTTCGTCTTTCCTGGTACCCCGTTCGATTATCTTTTCTAGAATAATTAAAGCTTGAAATTTTATGCGGATAGTTTCTACAGGTGGCCAGGCTAAAGAGGCTTTATGAATCATGGGAAGAGAATCCAAACATCTGGCTCGTGTTGATGAAGGTGCTGATAGTTTTGAATGGATCCTGGTTTTGTTTTGTCTAGATTCCATACAGAAGGAGAAATGGATTCACATTTCAGGCATTCCTTTTATTATTGTCAGGGTTCGCAATCTTTGAATTGACATTAACTTTTTTGTCTGATCTGAAGGGTAGGGGCTAAGAAAGATGAAGAACTTCAAACAAGATCAAGTGATCAACTCTGAAGATTATTTGTATTTCAGTATGGTGATCATATCATTGTATCTCAGTACAATTGAAAGACAGAATTGTTGGAAATTTCCTATAATATGGGCTTACATTAATTAATTGATTTTCTATTTTAAATAATCGGGTTAATGGATATTCCAATATTTGTTGAACCCTAAAGTGATCCGATTGAATTGGGTATTGGCATCTATTGTTAACGGCCAGTTGAAGCAAGAAAGTGTAGGCAATTGTGTTTGATCAAGCCCGTAATGGGAAGGGCCCAACACACGCTATTGATTAGGGTTTCAGGCCCCCTCTCTAGCTTATAAAAGGGTAGGTTATACCTATCGCCGCTTTAATCCCATTGAAAGTCGCTATATCGAAATAGGTCATAGAGAGGAAGATCTCAGATTCCGATAGATCCCCGATTATCGAGTGATCTATTTTTCTCGCAAGTGAAGTAATGGCTCAAACAGGTACGCTTTAATTCCGTTGTATTTATTGATATCGGTGTTTTACAATCATGTATGGATCCGTTTGTTTTTAATTGATTAATTGTTTATGAGAATTAATATTCTACATGTGGTATCAGAGCCGATCGTATATGATTGTAGAACCCAATTTTTTTTTTATGGAAAAATTCAAAACCCTCCTCTTTGAGCCGAATATGGACATTATTTTTCCATGTAGATTTTTTGCTTGATTAATCCCATAACCATAGGGCTTTTGTTCTACATGTTGAGATCTTTCCAACCATATATAATTTGAATGATTTCGTTGAGAATTGAGAGAGAATTTTAGATTTGAAATTCTAGGGTTTATATGTGAAAAAGTTCTAGAATTTGCAAATTACTTGCAATCGATTGATGTTTGATGTAAAACGTTGCATGGGTATTGTTATATATTTCTTTTAGTATATTTTGTTGTATTAAATTGAGTTATTAGGGTTTAAATTTAAGAAAACCGAATTTTCGGCCATGGGAGGTTTAGATCCGAAACTTTGAAGCTTGCATGTGGTGGATTTAGTTGATCTTTCTTAGTTTAATTAAATCTAGTTAATTAAATTGATGTTATAAGCAAAACCCATGAGGAAATTTTATCAAAAACCATGTTAATTTATGCCTCTGGAGCTTCGGGTCGAAACCGGGTCGTATGACCCGTTTTTCTGCAAATTCGTGACCCGGCTGGAGGTTGAAGAAGACCTCCAGCCGGGCTTAGGCCTGAATATGGGCTTCTGCCCATATTTTTTTAAATTTCTTAGCCCATTTCATGGGCTAATTTAAATTAAAAAGCAAATGAGCCCACGCGAGAAGAAAGCCAGGCTGGGTTTTCTATTGGGCATAAGCCCATTTTGTTTTTTAATTTTTCTTGCTGGTTCATGGGCGTGAGCCCAAAACCAGAATAAAAACAATTAAAAGAATAGCGTGGGCCACGTGAAGGTTTAAGGATTAGCGGTTTTGGCCCGCGGTCCGATTAGGGCTGCTCGCGGGTCCTGGGCCCGCGGGAGTCCGTAATATTTAAATAATATAATAATAATAAAATAATAAAATAATAATAATATTTTAAAAAAAAAAAAAACTTGTGGCAAAAATTGTTGTTTTGAAAAATGCAATAAGATCATTGGAAACACATGTTGTGAAGTGTTTCATATTATTTGATGAATTTTGGGCATAAATTTTTTGAAATTCCATATTGATAAAAAATTAGTATATATAATTACTTGCCCAAAGGGGGTTATTGTGTATATTAATTTGGAAAATAGCATGAAGTTTATTCCCATATTTAAAAGATGGGGATGTATAATTGAAAAATATTTATCTGCCCAAAGGGGATAAATGTTTTGAAAATTATATGTAATTCCCTCTATGTTGATATTATGGAGATGTATGATTTAAAGGATTTGTCCGCCCAAAGGGGATTGATCTTTGACAGCTTATATGTAATTCTCCTTATTGTTTTATAAATTTCATGCTAAGAAAAATAATGGTGCATTATACACTCGCCCAAAGGGGAGTTTATAATGTACTAATTATTTTTGTTGAGTTGCTTATTGCCCATTATTGATCTTATTGCATTATGTGTGTTAAACAGATTACCTTTGCTGTAAATAACAACAATGCCACGGTTGAAATGTTAACTGGATCAAACTTTAAGAGATGGAAGCAAGATATAGAGTTCGCTTTGGGCATCGTTGATATGGACTTGGCTCTACGTGAGGATGAACCTGCCAGGCCCAATGTTCAAAGTACTGCAGATCAAAAGGCCCATTATGCTAGATGGGAAAAATCTAATCGACTGAGCCTCATTGCTATGAAGAGGTCTATTGCTGAGCATCTGATTAGTGGTTTGCCGGAAGATACGACTGCCAGACAATTCCTTGAAGCAGGGGAGAAAGATATAGAGTCTCAAATAAGGCTGAAGCTGGGAACTTGCTGAGTGAGTTAACGAACATGAGGTATGATGCTGCTATGGGTGTTAGAGAATTTATACTGAAGATGGTCCACATTCGCCTAAACTTAAGGCCCATGAGATTGTTCTTTCTGAAAATTATATTGTGCATCAAGCCTTGAATGTTTTGCCGCTGAATTTAGTCGATTAAGATCGCTTATAATGCTCAGAATGAGACATGGAGTATTAATGCCTTGATTACTAAGTGCGTGACTGAGGAAGGGAAATTAAAGAAGGAAAAGTATGAGTCTGCCCACTTAACTACCAATGCTAAGTTGAGTTCGTCAAGAGGCAAATGGAAGCCTAAGGGGTCAAATGCTCATGGCCCAAAGAAATGGCAAGACTTTAGGAAAAATGAGAACTATGGGAGGAATGGAGATAAGGATTTTAAATGTTTTCACCGCAAGAAGCAGGGGTCACAAGAGAGCCAATTGTTACAAATTTCGAGCTTGGCTAAAAACAAGAAAAGAAAGTCACCAAGGTAAGTTGTTGGTTTGTTTTGAATCAAATTTGGTTGATGTTCCTTTGGATTCTTGGTGGCTTGATTCCAGTGCTACTGTTCATGTGACTACTACCTTACAGGGTCTCACAAATCTAAGGAGTCCAAGTCTGAGGGAGTCAAAGCTTAAAGTTGGAAACAATACTGGAGTTGATGTGGAGCGCATAGGAATAGTTGTTTTGAATTTAGATTCTGGTTTTCAGCTTGTCTTGAACAATGTCTTTTATGTTCCTAATTTTAGGAGAAACTTAGTATCTCTTTCTTCGCTTGACAAAGCTGGATATTGTCTTCATTTTGCGAATAAAAGAGTGGATTTGAGTTATGATTCCAGAATTATTGGGAATTGTGTTTTGTCGATGGATTATATCGATTATCCTTATCTCCCGATAGACCATATTGCTCTTTCAATATCGAGAATGTTGTTGCTAAGAGATCTTTAATCAAAGATAGATCTTCAATGCTATGGCATAAGCGATTGGGGCATATCTCCAAAGAACGGGTAAAACGACTTGTCGTGGCCGATATTCTCCCTCCTCTTGACTCGATGATATTGAGACTTGTATTGATTGTGTGAAGGGAAAATTAACTAAAACAAAGAAGAAAGGTGCTACTCGCAGTCAAAGTCTATTGGAGATAATTCATACTGATATTAGTGGGCCATACTCAACCACATTGTGTGGAAATAAATACTTCATCACATTCATTGATGATTTTTCCCGTTATTGTTATCTTTATTTAATTAAGGAGAAGACTGATGCACTTGAAATGTTCAAAGTGTTTCGTACTGAAGTTGAGAAACAATTGGGAAAAATCATCAAGATTGTTAGATCTGATCGCGGTGGTGAGTATTATGGGCGATATACTGAGGCTGGACAACAAAAGGGACATTTTGCAAAATATTTGCAGGACTGTGGTATTGTTGCTCAATATACAATGCCTGGGAGTCCTGAGCAAAATGGTGTAGCTGAACGGCGAAATCGCACACTCATGGAGATGAAACGAAGTATGATGGGCAGTTCTAATTTGCTTGAATACTTATGGGGTGATGCGATTAAAACGGCAACTTATATATTGAATCGTGTACCTAGTAAATCGGTGCCGAAAACACCTTTTGAATTGTGGACTGGGAGGAAACCTAGCTTGAATCATTTTCGAGTTTGGGGTTGTCCTGCAGAGGTGAAAATTTATGATCATTCTCTGAAGAAGACGGAATCCAGGACTACTAAATGTTATTTTATTGGATATCCTAATCATTCTAAAGGATATCGTTTTTATTGTCCTACTCGAGGCACTAGAATCGTTGAATCTCAAACTGCTAAATTCCTGGAATTAGATGTTGCTGAAAAGAGTTCTTCTCAATCTTTCGAAATGGAAGAACCAAATGAAACGGTCTCTATTCCATTGCCCATCATACATGATGATTCTATGCGAGATCCCAAAGAGTGGAAATTCAGCAAGAAGCAAATACCGAAAATATGATTGTAGATCCTCCCACTACAAATGAAATTCCCCAGATGAATGATGCAGCTCCAGAAATGCCTGTGCGAAGATCACAGCGACAAAGAAGACCAATACTTTTAAATGATTATCATGTCTATCTTGGAGAAGCTGATTTTGACATTGGAAGAGTAGTTGATCCGATGACGTTCAAAGAAGCTCTTAATAGTGATCAGGCAGATAAATGGTTAGGAGCGATGAATGACGAGATGATGTCCATGTCAACTAATCAAGTGTGGAAACTAGTTGATTTACCTGGTGGGCATAAACCAATCGGCTGCAAATGGGTATTCAAAACTAAGAAAGACAATAAAGGCAACATCGAGAGATTCAAGGCAAGTTAGTCGCAAAAGGGTACACACAAAGAGAAGGTATTGATTATAATGAAGTCTTTTCCCCAAAAGATATCTACTAAAGACTCTTTTCGGATAATCATGGCTTTGGTGGCTCATTTTGATTTAGAGCTTCACCAAATGGATGTCAAGACAGCTTTTCTAAATGGAGATCTGGATGAAGAAGTATATATGCAGCAACCTGAAGGGTTTAAAGAAGCTGAAAAGGAGCATATGGTGTGCAAACTTCAAAGATCCATATATGGTCTCAAACAAGCATCACGTCAGTGGTACTTAAAATTTCACAAAGTCGTGAGATCATTTGGCTTTGAAGAAAATAAGTTTGATCAATGCATCTACATGAAAGTAAGTGGGAGTAAATATATTTTCTTAGTACTTTATGTAGATGACATTTTACTTGCTAGCAATGATGTTGATCTTTTGAATGACACCAAAAATTTTCTATCTACAAAGTTTGATATGAAAGATCTTGGGGAAGCCTCTTTTGTTCTAGGCATTGAGATTCATCGTGACAGATCTAAGAAGGTTCTGGGGTTATCTCAGAAAAGTTATATAGATCGTGTTTTGAAAAGATTCAATATGCAGACCTGTAAGTCAAGTGAAGCTCCTGTTATGAAAGGAGATAAATTGAGTATAGATCAATGCCCCAAGAATGATGTTGAAAAGGAAGTCATGAAAATGTTCCATATGCTAGTGCGGTTGGCGCCTTATGTATGCACAAGTATGTACCGCACTGATATTGCTTTTTGCTTTGTGAATACTCTTGGAAGATATCCGTCGAATCCAGTCAAGAACATTGGGTTGCAGCTAAGAAGGTGATGAGATATCTACAACGAACAAAGGATTTCATGCTCGTTTATAGCAGAGTTGAGGACCTAAAAGTGATTGGATATTCGATGCTGATTTTGCTAGTTGTTCGATGATAGAAAATCAACTTCTGGATATATTTTTATGATGGCTGGAGGTGCTATTTCTTGGAAGAGCACAAAGCAAACCTTGATTACGAACTCTACAATGTATGCTGAGTTTGTAGCGTGTTATGGCGCGTCAGTTCAAGCAGTTTGGCTCAGAAATTTGATCTCAGAATTACGTGTTGTGGACTCTATTGCTAGACCTATGGTGATCTACTGCGACAACACTGCAGCTGTGTTTTATTCCAAGCATGACAAGATTAGTAATGCATCCAAACACATGGAGATCAAATATTATACTGTTAAGGACTTGGTCAAAAATGGAGACGTTGTAATTGAAAATATCGTAACCGAGTCCATGTTGGCTGATCCTATAACAAAAGGCTTACGACCCATTTTGTTTAAAGAACATGTAAAGAATATGGGTGTTTTAGAATCTTTTGATTTCTTTTGTTAGTGGGAGTTATATAGTTTGTATATCTGGATATTATAGTTATATGCAGACTGATAATGCTTTTATGATGTCTATTAAAGCATTTATTTTCATGATTGTTGTTATTGACTCTATTGTTATTTTTCTCCTGTTGACTGAGAAATGGAAGTATAAAACAGTATCTTTAAACAAATTTTAGTTTAAAGATGACTGGATGTCACTGATTATGAGATCTCATGTTGGATTGTGACATAATTGTGCAATTTCATGTTGTTTAGAAATCGCACTAAGGCAATTTCATGTTGTTTAGAAATTGCGCTAATGCAGCTTTCATGTCGTTGAGAAATTGCATTGAGGACCGATAAGAAATAGTGTATATCTTGATCACATGTTGGCACTATTTCTTACTACACTACTAGGCCCATGATCCATGAAAATATAATACTTATTATATGTGATTATGGAAGGTCTTGTGTTGTGGTATTTTCTTAACACATTGATCTCCATAGTCCTATATTGAGGTTATATAGGATTGGATTGGTATTGAGATGCCATTATTGGAATATTATTTTTTAAAAGTTGTGGCCACATAAAACAAAATTTTAGTTATTAACCCGATAGTGTCGTTTTCAATATAAAATCTTTTTCAAAATAAAATAAGTTAATTAATGTAGCCCAAGTGGGAGAATGTTGGAAATTTCCTATAATATGGGCTTACATTAATTAATTGATTTTCTATTTTAAATAATCGGGTTAATGGATATTCCAATATTTGTTGAACCCTAAAGTGATCCGATTGAATTGGGTATTGGCATCTATTGTTAACGGGCCTAGTTGAGCAGAAAAAATGTAGGCAATTGTGTTTGACTGAAGCCCGTAATGGGAAGGGCCCAGTTGACACGCTATTGATTAGGGTTTGCTAGGTCCCCTCTCTAGCCTATAAAAGGGTAGGTTATACCTATCAGTTGCTTTAATCCCATTGAAAGCTGCTATATCGAAATAGGTCATCGAGAGGAAGATCTGGTATTCCGATAGATCCCTGATTATCAGAGTGATCTATTTTTCTGCAAGTGAAGCAATGGCTCAAACAGATACGCTTTAATTCCGTTGTATTTATTGATATCGGTGTTTTACAATCATGTATTGATCCGTTTGTTCTTAATTGATTAATTGTTTATGAGAATTAATATTCTACAAGAATATGAATACACTTTCTCTATTCTATCTTCTAAGATCAATCTTACTTAACTTGCTTCAGCACTTTGGACTTGAGCTGTTCTCCATTCTTCGAAACTCTCTTCTTCAATACCGGAATCTCTTCAGCATTCGTTGATGATCTTGATTCCCTGTTATCTCTTCTCTCTCTCTTCCTTTCTATCTTATTTCTATCTGTTTTCATAGCTACTTATGTAAAGCAAAGCAGAGTATTTATATCAGGATATGTAACAGAACTTGGTTACAAAGGAAAACCGAATATAGCAACTACTTTAACAGAAAAGTCTAATTGACTATGCTTATGACTTGGCGATCCGAGTCATTGATTCTTTGATCATCTTCGTTCATTGATCGTCGATCCAGGCTGGTCTTCTTTATAAGATCTTTGCCATTGATTTAACCTTATGACTTAGCGATCCAAGTCATTTGCTGTATCGCCAAGTCCTCTGTTTTTGCTTCTGCAGCATACTTTGTTCCTTTATACTTAACAGGGGCAAAGCTTTCTGCTCCAGTGGAGATGTCGTTGCCCTTTATCATCTGCTCAATGAAGGTTGGTCGGTGATTGTTATTATTTGGCTTTCTAATTCTAAACATTTTTTTCTCTGATTGTTATTTTGTTCTTTTTCTTTGCTATTTATTTAATTAGTTATTAGAAGTAGAGGATTGGTTCAAGGGCAAGAATATCATATAGGTGACAATGTTGAGGTGTTAAATGTCAACATGTGAAAGTAATTTTATAACTGGAGACGATACCCAATAGGGGATTTGTGGCTGTAGAAGAAAGGTCCAATTAGGAACTAGTGTGTTTGAGTGAAACTAAATATTGAATCAGGTGGGATATTATAGTTAGATTAAGGTGGAAGGTGTGAAATAATGGCCTTCAAGTGTTGTTCAAAGAGCACACAACTTTGCTATCGATCTGCTTTTGTTCCCTTGATTATGATCTTTTGGTTCCTTTACTTTTGTTTCCTCATTGTTGTTTCTAATCAAAAAGTCAACATATATGCAGGGAACATTGAGTAGTGCAAAATTTTTTTTGATGCTTTAATAAGTTCGTTTACCTGCAAAACATATTTGAAACCACATGTAAGTACCTCCTTTTAAAGTTTATAAACTGTTAGCTCTTTTGAGATGTAGTATCAGTCTACTGTGCAATGGATAATTTCAGGGCTTGGATATTCCTCTGAATTTCTCTTGGTTTGTGTAATGACCTCTTGACACAATATATTATTGGCCATACATCATATAAAGTAGGGTATGATTTCTCCTGGCTGGCTGAGAACAGAACTTTCACCCTAGATTCCTATGATTTCGATAAATTATATAGTTGATAGTATAAGAATCTCATATTATAGTTTTGAATTGATGCTTCAAGTTTTGTGAATAAGTGGTTGAAATATTTTTGAAAGTTAAGGGTGCGTTTGGCAACCGGTCAAATAATAAAAGTTTTTATTCTTTTGTTCTCGGGAGTAGATTTGGAATAGAAATCCATTTAGTAAATTTTTGTTTCTGGGAATAAATTTCTATTTTTTTGTTCCCGGAAATAGATTTAGAATGGAATTAAGAAGTTAAAAAAAGTTAATTATTTCTTCCCGAGAACAATTCCGTAAGCTAACTCATATTTTCTTTTCTTTTCTTTTCTTCTTTCCTTCTTGTTTTTATTTCTTTTCTCTTCTTCTTTGACCATCACCACTGCCACCACCACCGCCAACCGTTGCCAGTAGCCGGCGACCGGTTGGGAGAAGTTCGGTGAGCTTGCCAGAGACTTGCCCAGCCACCAGCGAGCCTCCCTTGGCCAAGTGAGGCTCAACCAACAAATCGCGGCCTTGTTGGGGGCCGGCAACCCTCGGCGAGGTCACCGGCCCTCATCCGGCTGGTTGCCGCCATCATTCCAAGGAGGGTGACTAGCTAAGGAAGAAGAGAAAAAAAAAGTAATAAAATATTTTAAAAATTAAAAAAAAAAAAAATCTCCGGCAAGATTGCTGGCCCTCAATTGGCCAGCTACCGGTCATCCCAAGGAAGGCGATTGGCTGAGGAAAAAGAGAAAAAGTAATAAAATTATTAAAAAATTAAAAGAAAATGATTTAAAGTATAAATTTTGAGGATAGTACCAAACGCAATTCTATTATGGAAATAGAAATTTTAGACAATTACCAAATACCTTAAAATGCTAAGAAATTGTTTTCGGAAATAGCATAAAAAAGAATTATTTATGATCAGAAATTGATATTATTAAACGTGCCCTTAGTTTTCTTGTCATGGATTAAATGCTTGAATCTCACATCTTGCAGTATTACTGGATTCTAGTGATGCAAGCATGCTAATATCCTTGCAAACTACAACCTATGTACACATGCTGATATAAGATATCCTTACATTGTTGATCGCTAAAATTGGCAATCTAAACAATAACCAGTTTGCTATATAATTAGAAGTCTTTACATGAACTTTTGAAATCTTGGAAATAACTAGGATGAATGATTATAGTAAAATCCTTACCAAAAAAAAAAAAAAAAAAAAAAATGATTATAGTAAAATCAAATTAAATGTTTCTCTAAACTCGTAATCATCCGACAAAAAGTGGCAAAAGAAACTTTCTTTGTTACGAAGTGAGTGATGGTGGATGAATCCTTGGAGCTCTATAATGATCTAAATTATTGAAATTAATGAACTTACTAGTTGGATATTGTGCTTCTTGACATGTGATCTAGTCCATTTTGCTTCGGCACCAGTTTCCATAGCATAAGCAGTCCAGGTCACTAAGGTGGACATACTTTGTTACAGATGAATCTTTAAGTAGATGAGATACCTCCGCATTGGTGGCATGATCAGTAAAACAATCTTTGACTAATGATCTGCATGACCACGATCTTTATGTGTAATTATGGTGAGATGAGAGGAGAAAGTAAGTCCTTGCGATTCTTGACATGATTCTTCTCTATGCTTAATTAAGTAAGAGAAACAATTAAATATCATTTACATTTTCCCTCTTTGTCCCTCGAGTCAAATGTAAAGTGACATTTACTGCAATTGGTTTGTAGTAGTCATCTTATCGGCCCAATTTCTTCCATGTCAAGCGGGATTCCATTTCTAAAATTAATTGCATGATGTACTGAGTTGCTTTCGTTATTTAATATTTGGCATTTAATATTCTATCAAAACTGCAAGCAATAACCATTTAGTAGGCCCATTTTCACAGTAAAAACTGCAAGCAATAACCATTTAGTAGGTGTAATATTCAATTTCTGGGATTTAATTTTTAGTCAATCGAAGTTGTTTGAATGTCTCAGCAATTGTGTTAGTTTCAACTTATGAGTCGGTCACTTTTTATTTACTTCATTCTTGGGCAGCTAGCTATCTTGGACAGTGCCGCTATGGCAAGTGGAGCTGGGATTTCTCTTCCTGGAATGTTTCGATTAGCAACTGATAAATCTGTATGTGGCTTTCCCTAAATACTGATATAGATGTTAACTGCTTTCATATATGTGCTCACTGGGGTTGTGTTTATTCAACTTCCTTTGCCAACTTATTTCTTATCTTAGTGTAAAGTGAGGTTCAATGCCATTGGCTGTCATTATATGTGAATTTGTTTCTGAGCTGGAACACAGGTTTCTGCCGAAACCAGTGAGCTAATTTGTCATGGGATTGGTATCAATACAGATTTTGTATATGGGATAATGGTATGGGAGGTCCTTGGACCTTTTCAACTTGTATTGTCATCCCTCAACTTTTTTTTTTTTGGGCGCTATCAAGTCCTTTGGACTATGTGTTTGTTTGTTCAAGTTAGTCCTTCCGTCAAACAGCTAGTCTGAATGCTGATATGCCCATCCACATCATCATTCTTTTTGAGCAAATTTCTGAGGAGAAATGAAAAAATAAAGCAAAGCCTAGAGAGGGAGAAAGAGAGGATGGGGAAGGTCAGGGTAAGGGTAACTGTTCTTTTCCGTGGTGGGTGTGGCCTGCCGGTGGAGGCGGTGTTGCCCAGCCATAGCCAGGGTCATGGTGACCGGGCACTTGCCGCCATCGCCTTTGAATGCCGCATGCAACAGAGAGACATAGCGAGTGTGTAAGAGAGCGTTGACCTTGTGTTTGCACAGCATGAAATCTTCTAGAAAAGAGGAATCAAATAACTGGGTCCACAAACATGAAATAGCAGAAATCTAGGAAGCCAGAACTAGTGGTAACAATGAAACTTGCATAACCCATCGACCCAAATCGAGGAAGCTTAACAAAGCATAAACAAAAATAGCATGAAGGAAATACCAAATTCTTTTCTTTAAGGTGGTTGACTCAATTTGAGCCCACTACAGAAGAACAAGAATATGTGGCTACAATGGCGATGAGCTCTCAAGCAGTGCTCTCTGAATCATAGACCATAATTAAAAAGAGAGAGAAGAAAAAAAAGAGTATTCTTGAATCCTCTAAATCACAAAGCACTTGTGGTTTACTCAATCCTTGTCATCTACTTTTTGTTATTTATTGATAAAGGTTTGGCAATGTTAAAAAATTTTGGGATTTGTGTTCTACGGAAGCATGGTTTTGGTATTAATTATAGTTTTTGGTTTGTGATGTGTGCAAGTGTATGGTATAATCTATGGAGGATGGACAAGGGATAAACTAGGATAATTGAAGGACAAAGAACATATCCTATGGGAAATAGTTTCATTAGTTGGATAAAATAATTTTACAATAGTTGAAGGAAGTGTTGGTGAAGGAGCTTCAAGATATGGAGTATTATCTCATGCTCCTCTCACACTCTTATATTTGTTGTTCTACTATGCTCTTCTCTCTTTTCTATTTATAGGGTGCTCTACCAACATTATAAATTTGTGTAGAATGTTGTCCACTTTGGCTTAATCTAGAGAGTTTTAGATTGTAGTTTATCATCTCTTCTTCTAGAGAGATCTACACATGTGCTTCTAGATTTTTCTCTTTCTTCCAAAAAATTCATCTAGGGAACTCTAGAAGTTTAGCAACTCTAGGAAATTCTAGAAAATGGATCACCATTTCCAACACTCCCCCTTGATCCATTTTCGGGATACTTCGGACATTGTATCATAAAGTCACCGACATACCTTGAAATCTCTCTTCTAATTTGTCCCATGCCTTTTGTGTTGTCTTCGTTCCACGATCCCTTGATTCTCTTGTCGAACCACTTGCACTTGCCTTTTGAACATGCATGACTTTTCTTCAACGATGTCCCATATGTCTTGGGGCATCAAAATGCTCTTAGTTGTAGTTGTTAGCTCGGGCTCAAGCTCTGGCTCTCGTAGGCTCTGGCTCTATCGGCTCTCGCTCGGGCTCTGGCTTTCGATTCTGGCTCTGGCTCTATTGGCTCTCACTCGGGCTCTGGCCTTTTTAGTTGAGGATGGTGAGGACAAACGCCCATAACCATACCATGTTGAAAATTTTGGATGTGTGCGCAGAAGCATAGTTTTGATATTAGATATAGTTTTTGGTTAGTGATGTTGTGTGCAAGTGTATGGTGTAGTTTATAGATGATGGACAAGGGATCAACTAGGATAATTGTAGTTTGTCTCATGTTTTTTAGTCCGTCTTTTTTTTTTTTTTTTATGGGGGAAAATAGTTTCATTACTTGAAAGAAATAGTTTGATGGAGATTGGTAAAGGTCTAAGACCTCTCACGGTGGAGGGTTTTCCCACCACACACAAGGTGGAGGGTTTACCTCTCACACCTTTACATTTGTTGTTCTACTATGCTCTTCCCTCTTTCCTATTTTATAGAGTGCTCTACCAACATTCTAGATTTGTGTAGAATGTTGTCCACTTTGGCTTAATCTAGAGAGTTCTAGATTGTAATTTATCCTCTCTTTAGATCTACACATGTGGTTCTACATTTTTCTCTTTTTTCCAAAAACTTCATCTAGAGAATTCTAGAAGTTTAGCAACTCTAGGAAATTCTATAAAATGAATCATCATTTCCAACAAGCAACAAGTGAATGATTTGAACGCGTGAAATTCTCATGCTTCGTCTTTCTCGGACCAATTCAAATCCCAGCAGAACCACTGCAGATCTGATGTGAGGCCATGACCCTTGCCTAGATCTGTTGTGAGGGCTGTGGCCCTTGCCGCTGTGTGCTGACTGCTGAGGGGAGGCCGAGGAGCAGGACTGCTTTTCCCTCGTACCTCTCTCTCCGGGTGTGTACCTCTGTGATGGATGGGGGCTGCACCATGCCTTAGCTCCATGAAGGTCTAGCCACTGTGACCTGAGCCTGGAAGGGTCTGGCCACCCTTGCTGGTGGCCATCGGTGCATGACTGCCCTCTATTTGTCAGAGCAAGCTGATGATGGTTTTCCTTTTTTTCATTTTTTCAATTTTCTTTTTAAAACCACTACTTTTTTCTTTTTTTTATTTTAACTGTGTAATAGCCACATGGACCCTACGTTGCTGTGTAGATGCCAAGGTGGCATGTTATAGCCTTGTGACATCGACTTCGCCATTTTTGTTTAGTTGTTTAATGGGAGGACTAACTCGAACAAACAAAACATATAATGCACCTGGTTTCACTTCTATGCAGCAATTCCGCAAAGTAAACTCTTGAGCTAATCCTTTTGATTGCAGGTTTTTTCCCATCCAGGGGTTCAATTAGGATTTCATCCAGATGCAGGAGCTTCCTTCCACCTTTCCCGTTTACCTGGCTATCTAGGTACATTGTCTATGCAAGCAAAAGGGAGGTCTTGGCTAAACTGTGTAATGAAATAAAAAGATCATTCACCAAATTAAAAATAGGTCAGAAGGGTTGGATAATATTAGGCCTCAAATGTTCTGTTGGTGTCTGTAAACTGGAAGTTCTTCAAAAATTTAAATTTTACAGCATGTTTGAATGTTTTACTGTATCCATTAGTTGCCTTCTGGCATGCAGAAATGTTGAAGACCATCCAATGCATTGCACTGAAGGGAAGCCTTTGTCTGCAAAGTATACTTTATTATTGAAACCATGAAGAGATCATATAGTTGTTTTGTCCTTATGTTTTTAATGAAAAGCTCGTATAGTTTCCACAGTATTTTCTTTGCACGGTTTAGTACTATTCCTCTTTGAATACCAAGTTGTCAATAACTAGCGTTAGGATACTATCTTAGAATGCGGCCTTCATCTTCCAGGGGAATACCTGGCTCTCACAGGGGATAAGCTTAATGGTGTTGAAATGGTTGCCCACCACTTGGCTACTCACTATTCACTAAATGCAGTTTGTTTTCAATGCACCTTTGACTGCTGCTTCAGTGTTTTTACACTTCATACCTTGATAATCTCTTCTGCTTATGACTAATGACCTTGACAGAGATTGGCTTTGATTGAAGAACATCTTGGAAGACTGATTACTGATGATTTATATGTTACGGAGACATCCTTTTCACAATACGGTGATCTTATTTATCCCGACAGGAGAAGTATCATTCGTAAGTAACGTTCAACTCTAATCTACTGCTTCTGGGATCTTTGTGGCGTGATTTTTTACTTTTATCCTCCTCTGTGCGAATGATTATATTTTGGATCTATACAGTATCACTTTACGTTATACACCTGTCCGGGGAACAGACTAGAGAAGTTTGTGATGTAGCTAATAAACGATGTACATTGCAAGATTGCGTTCTACCACACATAACTATAGCTTTCTTACTTTTTGGTGCAGTTGACTATTAGGCAAATAGAATTATTATACGCTTAGAATTTTTGTACCAGCTATTTTCACACTTTATGTGGTTGATTCTGTTTTATTCAAACCTGAGTAGAACTATGAATATGTCATTCTAAACACTTAATTAGTCATTAGTTATGACATGTTGTTAGTTGTTGTGCATATTAGAACTATGCAAGGGACAAGTAAATATTCCACATAGCATAGTGATTGCTGCTTTTATGGAAAAAAGTTTCTTCCTTCTCTGTACAAGTATATTTCTTCTCACCTTTATTAAAGAATGAACCTGCACCTTCTGTTTTACTTACTACCAGGAAGTCTTTTGTTTTCTAATCTCTCCAGTTTTATTTGTTGCAGCTATTGAAGTTCGTATCGAATAATTTTTTAAATGGAGTATCTTTGTCTTGTTCACTTACATTATTTTAGTGTCGACTTAGGATTGAAGTGATCGATAAATGCTTTAGTCATGACACGGTCAAGGAATTATTCATGCACCTTTATTAAAGAATGAACCTGCACCTTTTGTTTTACTTACTACTAGGAAGTCTTTTGTTTTCTAATCTCTCCAGTTTTATTTGTTGCAGCTATTGAAGTGTGTATCGAATATTTTTTTAAATGGAGTATATTTGTCTTGTTCACTTACATTATTTTAGTGTTGACTTAGGATTGAAGTGATCGATAAATGCTTTAGCCATGACACGGTCGAGGAATTATTCATGCACTGGTAGTTGGACGAGAGATCCTGAAAAGGACTCTTATATTTATTGTTGGAAAGTCCATATTGCTTGACATCGTACTGGTTTTTGAGATGGTATCACTGACGTTTTATTTTGCCAGATGACATGATGGTAGAATTGGGATTAATTAACTGAGAAATGCAATGAGTCAACATAGTTAAAATCCTAAGTGTTCTATTATTACCATCTTATTAGATTGGTGTTGCCTAGGAAATTGAAGCAGCTGACTTTTATGATGGATGCTGTGCTATGACCCTCAAGAAACTAAAGGAAGCTTATCCACTGAGCTTAAAAGTCACTTTAAGATTTGTGAGTTACCATTCTTTTAATTTTCTTTGTTGGACATAGATTCCCTCAGACATTGACTTGGTTATAATTATTATTTTCAGATTCGTGAGGCAGATTCTAGACTCTTGATCAATGTTTAACTTGGGAATACCGAATATCCCTTCGTGGAATCTTCGGAGAAGTTTCCAGAGACTTTTGTGAGGTACGCAAATCTTGGACCATCCACAGCTATTGTATGATTGAATCTTGTGGGGTTTTCTCTCTCTCTCTCTCTCTCTCTCTCTCTCGTTACTGTCAGATGATTGTACATTTTGCCATCTGTGGGGTTAAAGATAGTTTATGTTCTGATTAATAGTGCTCTTTGCCATCTGTAGGTTGTTCGGGCACGGTTAGTGGATAAGGACTTTCCTCCAAAGGTAAAATTGAGCCGAATTTTTCCAACCTTACACATTGTCTCAACTTACATGACTGAAATGATGGTGGGTTTTTTTAATTAGGTGCAGTGGGATCCTCCAAGTTTGGAAGAAGTAACCAAGGAGATAGTCGACTTTTATGTCTCTCCACTTATATCTAAGCCTGAGCTAGAACTACCCACTAGAACTACCCACTGCCTCGCGAGAACCCTCTGTATGACAGATGTATGAATGCTGATGAATCTTTCGGCATCTTCAGTTTTGTTGGTTAGGTATTAAACTCTGTGATTTAATTTTATCTTGGTTCTTGCATACCCACGACAGTTCAAGATATGTCAATCATGTTTTCTTTGTATGTTAAATCATTCTCCCAGAAATTCCTGAGACAAAGCACCAGCACAATAAGATAAGCAGTTCTATCTTAATCACTAGCTCTCTCTCTGTGGCTTGTCGGTTATTTGCTTATTCACTATCTTCTTCTTTCATATATCAATGTTGCCAAGATTGAAATTACAAGCCCCCGTATCATTTTAGCGCTATATTCTTCTTCCCTGCTTCATAAAAGCCGGTATGAGGCGACTACCAGAATTATAAAGGGAAAAGCCACGGGAAAAGGATCCAAAGTTACAAAAAAACTGTAGATCCGCCAATGGTAGTGAAATGATAAAATTACCATCTCAATATGACCTTCAGAAATTCAAAATCTGCATGGTTGGTGGAGGGAAAGTCATTCAAATTAGTCTCGCAAGTAAGTCTTAATTTCCTTGTGAAAAAGGTTTCAAACCTGTACAGAGATCTATACAGTTGCCTTGGTGGTGGAGGGAAATACATCCCAACCTGCAAAGTTAGGCTAGAATTAATATGTCCAATGCACATTTATCTGTACGACATGATAGTACGTTATGAATATAACCATAGTGATTTCATAAGAGAGTTTAAATCTTCCTATTTTGGCTAAGTTGTTCTTGGTATCCAAGTGGGGACAAGCCAAGAGAAAGCTTGATATCTTTCTCTGGGCTTGCTTGCTACAACCAAGCAATTCATGAGCACTTCAGCAGATATCGAAGAACTACCAGATTATCAACTTGGGAGGACGATTAACAACGAAAAGTACATACTTGATGATGCAAAATGACTTATGTACAAAATGGGTGAGGTTCGTTATTTGGGAAGTCGCTGCATTCAATATCAGCCAAGTTTTATTAAATCTCAGCTAATGAATGTTGACAACCTAATCATGGGATGGAAATGTATCTCAGCACCAATCAGCTGCCTTTCGATGCATCGGTTGGTTGATCACATGCCATCCAAGGTTGAAGAAACTGTCATACACAAGCCAAATATTAGATAAAACTTTGTTAGTTGAACCATATGGAAATCAGTTTGTACTACACTTGTAGAAAGACTTAACTTGGAAAAATGGATAAGGAATTCTCGAGGCAGAGGAATATCCTATGCAACATGAGTTCTTGTTTATGGAAACTTTGTCCCTCGATTGTGGTTGCCTTTGAGTTTGATCAAGAGGAGTCTGAAAGTTATCTTTCATAGCCATCACTCAGTTATTCAATCTACCAAAATGACCGAGACTTGAATTGGTTCTCCATCTCCATGGATTCTAAATTGTCCTTCATATGCTTCCTCTGTCTCGAACTTCAAAGAATTTCAGCTTTAACGCTAAGAAAGTCGCGATTGCATACACATTCCAATATGGTCGCTAAGCATGTCTTGAACCTATCACAAAATGTTCTGGGTGGAGCAAGTTCATCAAGACCTGCAAAAACAGGTTGTGGTTAAGTTCAATAAATACATCTTCAGTCTGTGTGACATGATAATATTAGATTGAAATATAGACGATAGTGGTGGAAATACGTAATGGGTTCGAGTCTTGCTCCGTCATTTGATTTTGTTTTTCAGGCAGAGTCCCATCTCTGACATTGTCAACGGGAGGCTCCTCGCTAATTTCATGGTCCGAAGAACTTGTAGAAGAATGGGACGGAAACTGAGGCTCGGTACCAGGCTCTACGGCATCCCCTTCCATTTTAGCCTCCTCCTACGTGAAAAATAAGATTTTCTTTAGCCACTATACTAGGATGAGAAAATGCAGTTGTCATGAAATTAATCTTTTTCTTAACATTGGTTTTGCCTTTTTCACAAACAAGGGTACAACAGACTCATGGCTCCTATGTGCAAGACATCATGAATCTATATGCTGCTAAATGATGATTCAGTGATCCATGTAGTGTAAGATCTCCCCCTTTCTTCCTTCAAAATTGGTTTTACTTTTCCAAATTAAGTTCCTATACGAAACGCATTATGACTTTCCATATCCCTCAGAATGTCCAGAAGTGAAAATCTCTAACCTTGAATTTCTTACGTTCATTTATGAAAGAAGCAAAATGAAAGGATAGTATTACTGCAGGAAGCTAAAATAAATATGGACTATATAAGTCAAGACATCAATCACTGCAGACAGTGAGGAGCTATTAATTTTTCAATTTAATCTACAATTGATCAATTACATTTGCATCAGAAATTCAGTATGAGTTGAAGTTTAATGTAGGCATGAACAGAACTTGTAGATAAATTCAATGGATGGAAGAATATGACCAAAGAAAATGGAAAGGAAAGCGTGATGCCGTTTACCAGTATGATATATCTCCTCTCATATGCCGACTTTTGGTTTGTTATGGTAGGAAAAATTTGAGGATCCTAGAAATTTGCAAGTGGAGATGATTCAATAGACTGGTTGAAGGCTGTCATAATTTTTGGTAAATTTTACGTTGTTGAATCAATTCTTGAACATTCTATAATTTTATCTGAAATATGATAGGAATGTGCAATGGCATGCTTCCAACTACTTACGTTAGAATAAGTTTGAAAAAAAATAAAAATTACATCTAGTCGCATTTTAGGCGAAATTCTTTGATGTTACGATAAAATCCTAATTGAGGCTCACCTCGTTTGTCTCTGGTTGAGGGGCACCTTGTTGAGGCATCCTTTTGTAACGCTTGAAAGTAATATAACTTTCTGCTGAAGAGTTGAGCGACTCCCTGCACCGGCTAACTTTTATTAGGCACATATCCCTTACTTTCGAGTTTGATCTGTCAAGCAATGTTTCCAGTGAAGGACAAGTGAAGACTTCCAACTTAATTAAAGACTCTACTCCGTCAAGGCCCTCAACAAACCGCAGCTTAGGACAATCATCGATGTACAAACTCTCAAGGTTCTTCAAGTTCGATAAACCGCTCAGCTTTTTCATAGCTTCGCAATTTGCAATGTGGATGTCTTGCAATGAGGACAGTGTATCGATGACTTGAATCTCATGTAGGTTTTTGCAGTACGTCAATTTAAGTTTTTTGAGTTTCTTTAAGGCATTGCGAATTAATCCCGGTGAACAACACGTTGACTCTCTCGAAGAAGACTCTGATTGATTGAGGAGCCCAAGAGATTCTACCGCACTGCATAATACTATCCTTTGAAATAACTTGCATTTGTAAATTGTTAATACCTCCAGTGATGCCGACGTACCAAGAAACTGAATCTCAATCATATTATGGCATGCATATACTTCCAGTCCCCTTAAGCTAGATGGTAGGGATAACCTCTGAAAGTTACAAGACCCCAACTTTAACTTCTTCAATTGCAAAAGTCCATCAAGTTGAATTTTTTGCCTTTGTGAGAAACAAAGCGTCAAATTTGACAGAATTTTCAAGTTGGACAGCCATGATCCTGTCAAGTTGAAATGGTTAAGTTCTAAGGAAAGTAAAGAAGGCGGTAGCTGCCAACACAAATCATGATCTTTTGGATGAGGTGCGGCTATATTGTCAAGATACAGCTCTAACTTCTCTAGTTTCGATAGCCTTTCAATCCATCCCAAGTCACACAAGTTCATTCGATTTGACTGAGGAGGAACGGAACCTTTAGCACCATCAGATAGCAACACTGTCATACTAGGGTGCTTAGATAGGATCGACTCTATCTGACTAGGGTGATTAGATAGGAACAACTCTATCAAATTGGTAAGCTCTGAGAGATTTGGGACTACTTGCAATGAGCAAGATATAACAAGTAAACAAACTAAACTCGCTGGTAGCTTAGGCAACTCTGTAATCTTATCACACCCTCTTAAGTCAAGTGTCGAGAGGCAAGTAAGCTTGATGATTGTGCTTGGAACTCCACAAATTCCAGTCCCGCGTAAATCTAAGACTCTTAGATAGGATAGACATCCTATTTCATCGGGAATTTCGCCAACCAACTCTTTGCGATGACAAAGAAAAAGTTCCTCTAGTTTCTCCAACTCTCCAATAGCTTTCGGTAACTTCCATTGATTTCTATTTGTTTCAATGTCAGTTTTTGAAAGATCCAAAGTGCGCAACGATATTAATTTTCCAATGGAGTTCGGAAGTTGTCTAATCTTAGTGTTTTCTAGACAAAGATGTTGCAATTCCACCAACCCTTCAATTGCGTTTGGAAGTTCATTGATTCCTAAGTTTAGTAGGTTGAGATCTGACAAATGCCCTAGCTTTCTTATGGAATCCGGCAAGCTTGTAATTCTAGTCCTTGAAAGGTCCAACTTCTTTAATGATGCTAAGTTGCCGATGGAGGGGGGGAGTCCGCCTAATATGAGGCAGCTCTTCAAAGAGAAGCACTCAAGCTTCTTTAGCTTTCCAATATCATCAGGCACAGATTTAACACACCCACACCGGGTAATATTCAAGTCAAGCAAGCATGTTAGCGTTGTAATGGAGTCGTCGATTACCATCAACTTCCGACAATTATCAAAAGTCAACCTCTCTAAAGCCAAGCATTTAGACAAGTCTGGAGTTTGAGTAATGCCATGACATTCTACAAGAGCTAGACTTTTGAGTTTGGTTGCCATCTGCAAAAAGCAAGTAAAAACGTCACAAGAAGCCAAACGATCTACGAGACAATTGTTATAAATTAAGATGTAAACCATACCTTAAGTGAGTCCCATACTTTCAAATCTGCGAAACAATTGTCCAATAATTCAAGGACGACTAAATTCTTTAAATGCATATTCGCCACACTACAATCCGGTCGGGGAGAAGACCAGGAAATCCATTTCAACATTGGTAGACAATCGGTAAAATCCCCATGCAAGGTCCCATTAGATAATCTCAGGAACCTTAGACTTTCAAACCTTTCAATTTCTTCATTTTTAATTGAGATATCAAAACTCCTTCCTCGTAAATCAATTGCTTCAACAATTTTCTTCATCTCAAACCTTTCAATTTCTTCATTTTTAATTGAGATATCAGAACTCCTTCCTCGTAAGTCAATTGCTTCAACCTTTTTCTTCCTCTCAAACCTTTCAATTTCTTCATTTTTAATTGAGATATCAAAACTCCTTCCTTGTAAGTCAATTGCTTCAACCTTTTTCTTCCTCTGCCAATAAATAATTAGAGTGATTAGTAGAAGTTTATTGGTAACTAGTAATTTTATTTACGATTTGAATGAATGAAATGGAAGAAAAAATCAAGAGAAGAAAGTTGAATCCTCAAATGTTACTTTTTTCATTGGAACCCAATAGTTGTCTTACCAATTTGGTTCTTACTAAATCAAGGACCTCCTCGTTAGCCCACAGCCTACTCCGCCTCCCAAGAATTGTAGGACTTTCTTGAGAAACAATTTCCCTTCCCAAGTCTCTCAATTGGTCATGCATCCAAAATTCATTATCCTTTATATTTATCAAGGACATTTCAACAAGGATATCAATTTCTACATTAGGATAAAATCCACAAGCCTCCCACATGTAATTGGCGTTCGTCTTGTCCTCATTGATGAAAAAGCATGCGATATCAAGAAAAATTTCACGCTGGCGATAGTTTAAGTCCTTATAGCTAATCATCAAAGTCTTTTGTACATCTTTATGTGGTACTTTCCTCAACTGTTTTAATGTACTCTCCCATTTCGCTTTAGGCTTTCCATGAAGTAATGAGCCTATAACTTCAAGAGCCAAAGGTAGGCCTCCGGTAGTATTGACAATATCCACTGAGAGGTCGTCATAATCCTCTACCGGAGAACCTCCACGAAACGCATGCCTCTCGAAAAGTTCGATTGCATGGCAAGATTCCATCATTTCCATTTTATAAGTCTGAATTTGGAGTGCACAGTCATAATTAATCTCCTCCATGAAATCCATTCTTTGCTCAATAAACTTCAGTACACTTGCGTTCCTTGTGGTGATAATTACTCTTGTTCCGGGATGCAACTGACGTTGTCCAATTAGATTCTTGATTTGTTCTTCTTCACCAACGTCATCAAAAACAACAAGAACCTCCTTATCGCCAATTATTTTCTCTATCTTCTTCCTTCCCTCATCAACTTCATGAATACTTTCTGCTGCACTGGAACTACCAATTGCTGTTAGCAACTTCTTCTGCAACGAGACTAAATCCTTCTTCTTTGATGTTTCTCGAATATCAGCAAGGAAGGCGCAACAATTTCCAAAGTCAGAATAAAGTTTATCATAGACTACCTTAGCTAGAGTGGTTTTACCGATGCCCCCCATTCCATAAATTCCAAGCAGCCTCACTTGATCCAACAATTGCAGTACTTTTGCCACTTGATGATCAAGTCCAACTAAATCTTTGGTCACAGACTTATATTTTATCTTCAGCTCCTGCAAAAGCGCTTCAACTACCTTGTTCACAAATATCGCTTGGCTGCCACAAATAGAAGCAAGTTCATTACTTACGGAAGCTACGTCGATCATACAGATTAACATGCATGCCTCTAAATCTATAAAACGGTGTACTCCTTTTATTTATCCTTATTAACCCTTGCATATTATTGTAGCTGTATTTTTTATTTTATTTTTTAAGACGTGAAGATTTGCTAATTCATACTTATCGTCCGACGTCACTTGAAGAGACGGGCTCGATTCTAAAAAGCCAGAAAGGTCAAGGATCTTTAAAGCTTACCTTTCGTGTTTTCGCAGCACCCAAGCCTTCCTTTCAACGACCTTCCTAGGAGCCTCCTCCCAGGATTCTAATTTCCAGGATTCTAATTCGTGAGGAAACTTCTCCTTGAGGTCTCCTATGGCCTTTTTGTATGATTCGGTTTTAAGATCATCTGGCTCCACGTAGTAGAAAATGGATCGGAATTTATTCTCCTTTGACTTGGATATGTTTTCCACCATCCTTACGAGCTCAAGGAGACACCATTTTCTACTGGCATATTTTTCTGAGAAGATGGGTACGTAGATCTGGGAGCCGTCGATTGCTTGCAGGATCTCATCACTAATTTTTTCGCCAACTCGAATTTCTTCGTCATCCATGAAGGCATGAATACCATTTTTTCTCAAGCCTTCATAAAGGAAGCTGGTGAATCCATCTCGAGTATCTTGGCCACAGAAATTCAAGAATACTTGATACTTGCCTCCTCTTGCACTGCCGCTACTCGTCCCAGCATCTGAATTCGCCATGGCAGCTTTTCTTTGCAAATTAAGGTCTCTCTCGATCTCTCTCTGAACGTTGCTCGCTAACATCAAGTAAAACGAAAGATAGAGAGTAGTTGTTGAAAACTCGTTGATCTTTATCTAGTCGTCATGGATCCTCTTTTCAATGACTTTCCTCGGAGAAAAAAATCTGGGTAGCCGGCGCGTGGGTGTGTGCTAGCGCGCGCGCGAGTAGTAATATTTTCTCGAGAGAGAGGGGAGCGGGGACCAGACGCGCAGGGGGTCAGGATGAAAAGCAAAGCTAAAAAAGAGTGGCTCCACGAGAATTGATTAGATAAAAATATATTTGGTTTTACAATGGAACTCCATTTATATCGATAAAGAGATATAAATTAAACCGAAAACAATGTACTAGGCCTATGAAGTGATTCCCATTCTAATAAAGTTGGAAACCGGGAAGAAAATCAAATTTTTCGCTTGAGGCTCCCTTTATTTTATAAAAATAAATAATATTATAAATATATTTCTAAAAATAATTATTTATATCATTTACAAAAATTAATGAATTAAAAATATGTCTATCGTTCGCGGCAATATATAATTGAATCCTCTGTACATGAAAGCTATTTCTTCGCATGAGTGTAACCATGATTGGCAGAGAAAAAGGGAAAAAAGATTTAAAGAACGGGAGGACACACTCCTTGCTGAAAGAAGTTGATTTTCGGGTTTAATTCATAATTAGTTTCTCCATGACGAATAGCAATAAAGACAAGTTTATGGAAGTCGCAACCAAGTCCTCCGTTTAGGTTTCAATTTTTTTCCCTCACCTTGTAAAACGAGGATTGATTCCTTACAATAGTGGACACAAATATGAATTTGCACTATCCAAACACATATATCTTATTACAATATTTCAAACCAAAGAATGTCCAGCCTTCATCCATAATACCCTTGACTAGTTGTGTTCAAGAAATCTATATGTTTGTGCTTTTAACACTTACAACTGTATACTAGTTGTGTTACATTAAAACAATCCTGCGAAAATCATGAAATATTGTTAAATCATTTTTAAGCAAAATGCTAGGATTTGTTCCTCGATTATCATGTCCTCGTTTAATTTTGCTTCTTTTCTATAGTGGTGAATGTCAATTATATGTCTTGTAATCCTCTTGTATACAAATATAACAGAGAGTCCATTGAATGTTTGTGATTATGCATTGGTCTCGCCTATGGCTATATCCTTTACTTGTAAATTTCTCTCAAACCCAAGAAAAATAATGAAAGGCTAAGATCAAGTCACGATCGATGAACTCCTTGCACCTTTTAAAAATGTCATGCTTCATTATCTACGCTCTTCTTTGAAAAGCTTCATTCGCATGACAAGACCAACCGCACCATGCTTCTACTTCTTCACTCCACCCTTTTGGACAAACACAATGTCTCCATTGGTTCATCAAATAGTCATGGCCAGCGACTCTAAAGGATAAAGGCAAATGGAAACTTGCTCTTAGGATCGTAAAATGTACCGATACAAATTTTGTTCCAATGTTACTATAAAGGACAAAGCAAAGTGCAAAGGGCATATCATAGTGCATAAATATGAAGTGCCAAGCGAGAATTTCTTAATGTCATAAAAGAAAAGAGAGATTACAAATATCGCAGTTCAAGAGCTATTTTGCCTTCTCCCCAGCCATTGCGTTATTCGTTTTGGCTCCTCGAATGAAAACAATTCCCCACCAATGTGAGTCAATTGAAAATAAAAAAAATCTGATTCCCATTATTGGATGAGGATAATTGTTGCGCGTGTAATTTCCGTGGCATTGCGCGGAAGGTGTGTGGATCCTAACGAGCAATACTCACGTTCCCCACATGCAAAACTGACACGTACTCGGTTTGCCTTTTCTATTAGTATAAAAATAAATAAAGCTCAGTACTACCAAGAATCCAAAACTGTTTAGTTTCCATCAAATTTTATGATTACGACACACAACAATTAATAAGTATATCGATTTGAGGTTTTGCCCTTCTCTCAATTTGTGATTTTTCGTAATAATAATTCAAATGGAGAGTAAATTTATCGTAAATATATCAATTAGAGATTTTTGATAGTTTAAATATTAGTTTGAGACAAATTTATTATGTATTAATTTAGATTTTTGTAATTAAAAAATTAATTTTAGATAAATCTATTATAGATATATTAATTTTAGTTTTCTTGTGATATTATCTTAATAAATAAAATAGAGAACCACCGTGCAATACAGATGCTCTGTACTCGAGTGGGTAAGCATATTCTGCACCGACTAATTTCGATTAAAAAATAGATTGCAATAATGCCTTGGTCTCTTTCTACAGGATGCATGTGCATGGTCGGTCGCTGTCCCATCCCATTTGTGACAACATCGCGAGGGCAATAATAATTGGCCCCACTTCCTGAATTCGCACCGTCCGAGTTCGACCAGATCTTTTCAATCGTAAATGTTGCCAGGCAATGTATCTTCTCAGTCATAAAACCCTCAACCCAAATTGCACCAGCGTTCTCGCCATCCAACGGTCCACGACTCTCCATGCCGATCGGAAGGCTGCTACGCATGTTGCACGGAAAGCGCGAAATAATTGCGCGCGTGACACCCTGCAGCGACGGTACGGGAGGTGCGTGGAAAACGACCTCTGCCCTTTTTGACTTGACTTGACTTGCTTTTTTCTATTAATAAAGAAAACAGAAAAGACAACCAACGAGCAAATGCTCCTTATTTAATGATGGAGGGAGCTGGTAAAGCAAAAGGAAAAGCAAGGGTACTTTTTCGTTTTTTTCCTTTCTTCTTCTTTTTCCGTACTTCCGTCCTCTCGCCGGTGGCCAGGCCTCGGCGCGGAAGGGGAAGACTCGCTAGTAGCAAGGCGAGGTTGTCCTTGCTCGTTAGAGGAAGAAAAAAGAAATGAAAAAAATAAAAAAATATTATTAAAAATTATTAACATCAATACTAATCATATTATATAGGACATTTTAAAAGTTAAAATATTTATGATTCAATTGATAAAATTAACAAATTTAAAAGATTTAAATTTAAAATTGAATTGATAAAGTTATAATAAATTTAAGTCTCGTTCAATTTTTCTTTTCCCCGCAAGGCGCTTAATTGAGCATACCTGATCAAAACTGCGTTCTTGCCATCCAACGGTCCAAGATTTTCATGCCGATTGAACCGCTGCGATGCATGTTGCACGGAAAGCACAAATAATTGCCCGCGTGATCACCTGCAACTTCCCTATGTGGGGAGGGGAGGTGCGTGGAAGAAAATCTCGGACAGGGGCCTTTTTGACTTGACCCGCCTTTTTTATTAATAAAGAAAACAGAAAATTAATTTATTGAATTAATTAAATTAAATTAATTCCTCAGGGGGACGTTACATGAAAATGCTTTCATCTTGTAGAAATTTCCGAGTAATGGTATTTTTTATTGATTAAATTAGTTCTTCTTGTGTTGCCAATGTCAATAAGTATTCCCACGGTGCGAGTTAGGAGCAGTTGCATTGAAGTGCGGCTTTTATGATTGTTCATTCACTTTTTCATTATTAATTCAAATTTTCAGCTAACAAAATAACATTTCTTTTTTCAGGGGATCAAATAAATATTATGTTCCGACAAAAAAAAAAATTATGCAATAGAGTTGAGAAATAAAAAGAAAATTCAAAGTGAAGATAAATAATTGCAATTCTTCACGTGGTGCAATTTAATTTTCTTAAATTTTCTCTACTTTTGTCTTGACCTTCCTCGTCATTATCATTACTTGAGTATTTTATGCCTGGCAAAACTTCATCATCTATTTCATTAGATGGAGCAATTTTCTAGTCTAATTTTATCAATTCTTCATTATCTATGTCTTCACCGAAGATTATGGGATGTGTTCCCATTTTCTAAACTTTCTCTACCACACTCAGTTGCATGTCTTGCGTCAAATGTTGCCTCTAATGTTCCCTTACCTCAGTACTCGGCTCAATACCGTTTCCTATTTCTCATGCTTGAGTGCCTCATCATTTTCATTGTTATTGTAATATTTAACCTACATTTGTTTACCCTTTATACCATTATCGTCATAGAAGCATGTTAAACCATCTTTCAAGTTTTTTCTTAGATCACAAAAATGCATTTTTTCTATTTTATATCGGAATTGTTGCACCATATCTCTCACGAAATCAATATATGATACAGCAACAATGATAGTATATTGATTTCCACTAGAGTATTCTTACTTATCGATGCTAATAACAAATTCTCCATCATAATAGACTGATGTCTACAATATTGTCTCCCATGCCGACTTTACACCCAAGAAAAAAAAAAATTGAAATCACAATGTAGAAAGAACAATAACTTCACATGAAGGTCCTATAATTGCACCTAATTAATTAAACAATAACTCAGTACTTATTGAACTAGCAACGAATTGAGAAGACAAATTGAGGACTGCGCAATGGCAATTTCACTATTGCACGATTCTTTCTCTAGCACCGCCGTCCCACGGCGGATCAAGAACTCTAGTTTTTCGTTCCCATACCTATTTTTGATTGAGAAGCCCTAATTTTTCCCTCCAATTAAGCAACTCGAAGAAAGATGACGACCATGAATGAGTTAGAGTAACAGAAACGGCTAGCAACGGCAAACTAACGGGGAGTGTGATGTGATGGTCAGCCAGTGTTAAAAGGCAATCTAGCCCTATAATCTTTCTGTATATTAATTTAATTTAATAAAAATTGATGAAAAATAAATTCTCCGTCAACTAATTTTGATTAAAATATAGGTTGGGATGGTGCCTACTCAGTCTCTTTTTAAGGATGCATGTGCATGGTCGGTCGCTGTCCCATCCCATTCGTAGTCACATCACGAGGGCAATAAAAATTGGACCCGCTTCTGAATTTGCACCGTCCGATTCCCACCAGACCTTTGCATCGTAAATGTGGCTAGAATCAATTTACATTCTCAGTCATAAAACTCTTGAGCGAAATTGCACTACGTTCTTCTCAGCCAACGGTCCAAGACTCTTCATTCTGATCGAAAGGCTGCGACGCATGCTGCACGGAAGGGGCAAAATAATTGCACGCGTAATTCCCTGTAGCAGCCGTAGGCGGGAGGTGAGCGGAAAAGAAGCTTTGCACGGATAGGGGACTTTTTTACTTGACCCGCCTTTTCTATTAATAAAGGAAATAGAGAATGATTGATTAAATTAATTAAATTAAGTTAATTCTTTTGCGGGACATTACATGAAAATGCATACATCCTATAGGAATTTGCGAGAAGTGATTTTTTTTTTGATTAAATTAAATTTTTTGTGTCCTCAATAAGTCATGCACATGGCATGAGTTAGGAGCAATTATTGTGAAGTGCGTGATTCCCATCGATTATTCATTTGTTTTTTCACTATCAATTCAAATTTTTAGTGAATCACGTAACAATTTCTTTTTTGTCAATCAAATAAATTTTACGTAATAAAATTGAGAAATCGAAAGGAAATTCAAAATTTCACTATAAGCGAAAGAAAACAAAAAGTTCCCTCCCTACTTGAAAAACGCGGTCGGTTTCATCGTCATTGGATCCTTTTTACTGGCTTTTCTTTGGCCCGATCTACAGGCGAGTAGAATGATCAAGCACATCGCTGGTGCGCGTAGGTGTCTGCAAAAGTAGAGAACATAAAAGCAGCGAGTGAAGAGAGAGAGAAATGTCAGGTCACGAGGAGGAGGACCAAGGGCAATTAATAAAAAGTAGAGGGTGGCAGTGGGCGACAGACGATGTGATGGGAATAAGGTTAAGAAGGAGAAAAAAGAGAGAGTGGCTCACGAGAATTGAATAAATCAAGAATAGTAGTTTTGTGATGAACTCGCATTCCAATAAAGATCAATAACTGCAATTCTCCGCACGGTGCAATTTAATTTTTCCGAAATTTCTTCCGCTTTCGTTTTGATTGTACAAATTTCTCCTCATCACTATCATTACTTGAGTAATTTATATTTGACAAAACTTCATAATCTTAAACAAAAAAAAGTTTACTATTGTATGACTTGGACGAAGCAAACTTGTGGACACACCTATGCTTGGCATCGAAGAAGATTGAACTCAGGCGCTAGTAGCTGACCCAACACAGCTACGTGACACTCCTATACTTATTGCTGACAAGCAAAGTACAAGGGCTGAGGTGGCTTGCCCTCAAAAGCCACCGATAGCCAAAAAAAAAAAAATGCTGAGTTGGAACTGTTAGGGTCTCGGGTCTACCCTGACAGTTCAAGCCCTTTGGGCCCTTGTGGCTCGAGAACGACCGGATCTCATGTTTTTAATGGTGACAAAGAATGGTCCTGCAAAGTTATCAAAAATTCAGAAACAACTTAAATTTCCTCACTCCTTTTTGGTTAACCCTATTGGTTTAGCAGAGGGTTTAGCTATCTTTTGGCATGCTCACCTCAATATCAGCATAGTTCATTCGGATCCTGACTTTATCGACTTGTTTTGCATTGACTTAGGGAATCATATACCTACTCGTATAACCTGTATCCATGCGCCAGCAGTGTTTTGGCTTCGGCAGCAGTTCTGGGAGGTTCTTCGACAGATTGCATTAACTAACTCTTTATCGTGGCTCTGTGTAGGGGATTTCAACGAAGTTACTTACCATTGGGAGAAAGTAGGGAAAAAGTTAGCTGATTTTCATTGTATGTCCTCTTTTCGCGAGGTATAACATGACTGCTCCTTAATTGATATGGAGAGCAAATTATGTGCATTTACCTGGATAAATAACCGTCAAGGCGAAGACAGTATTAAGGAGCGTTTGGACAGATCTCTGTGCAACTTTGAGTGGAGAATAGCCTTCCCGGATGCTGTTGTCAGTGCTCTTCCAGCGGTGGGTTTTGATCACAGCCCGCTCCTACTGAATACTGTAGCTTCCCAACCCAGGCGAGCCTGCCCCTTCATTTTTGAAGGCCTTTTGGCTACAACACCCGGACTGTAGCAAGGTTATTTCCAATGTTTTGCAGCAACCAACCAATGCACACCATGATTTACCATACCTCTTAAAGAAGGTCAGTCTCGCACTTTCCTTGTGGAGCCGCCGGACCTTCTCAAATGTTAACAAGAGAATATGCGAACTGCAATATAAACTTCAACAGATCACAAACCAACTGGATATTCCCTATGACAGACACGAAGTAACAACAATTAAATCAGAAATTCAGCAGCTTTGGCAACAAGAAGAGCAGTTCTGGGCTATGCGTTCGCAAATTAAATGGTTAAAATGGGGCGACAAAAATACTAAGTTCTTCCACGCCACAACCATTCAAAGAAGGCAGCGTAATCGTATTACAATGTTACTAGATGAGGCACACGGCTAGGTTAGAGATGAAACTATATTAAAGGACAAGACTTAACTTTATTTCTCAAACCTATATCAATCAGTTGGGTTTTGTGATTATGGTACAATCCTCGACCAGTGCCCCTGCTTAGTCACCCCTGAAATGAATATGGCTCTCACCGCCACAGTTACTAAGGCTGAAGTCCGTGCAGCCACCTTTCAGCTAGGCGGGAACAAGGCCCCGGGCCCGGATGGCCTCAATGGACTGTTTTATCAATCCAACTGGGATACTCTCGAGGATGTAGTGTTCAATTCAGTCCATCAGTTTTTCCTTTTCGGTAAAATGCCCTTGGCTCTCAACCAGACTAATGTTACTTTAGTACCAAATATCCCCCTCCCACAGAGTCTCGACCACTACCGCCCTATTAGTTTATGCAATCTTGCCTATAAGATCATTTCCAGAGTCCTAGCTAATCGGCTAAAACCTATATTGCCACAACTGATTTCACCTGAACAATCGGCATTTGTTAGTGGGCGTCAAATACAGGACAATATTTTGGTGGTCCAGGAGATTATCCATCAGATTAAAGTCAGAAAACGTCGGCGTCACTTCCCGGCAATCATTCGTATGGATATGCAGAAAGCTTTCGACAGAGTGGAATGGGACTTCTTGATAGCCTACCTACACAAGATTGGCTTCCATCCCCAATGGGTTCAATGGATTTTCCAATGCATATCAACCGTATCTATCAGTATCAAGTTTAATGGTCAATAGCTGGATTATTTTCGCCCTACTAAAGGTATTCGTCAAGGGGATCCTTTATCCCCTTATCTTTTCATCCTCTTGACGAATCTCTTATCCACTCTCATTCATCGAACCATCAACATGGGACAACTCAAAGGTGTTAAACTTAACAGGTTTAGTCCTACTCTCTCTCATTTGTTCTTTGCTGATGATGCTATATTCTTTGTAAATGGCACTATTGCCGACTGCCATACCCTAGCAAGTATTCTGTCTCAATATTGCTTAGCTTCGGGTCAGTCCATCAATCGAAACAAGTCAGGTATCTTCCTAAGTAAGGACTGCCCGAGCTATCTTAAAGCTAACCTGGCTAGTGAGCTTAGAATACATGTGCTGGAATGAATGGGTAGATATTTAAGCATCCCCTCTAATTGGGGCCGATAAAAAAGAGAGCTCTTTTCTTGGATCTTGGGTAGGGTGAACTCCAAAATGGAGGGCTGGAAGGAAAATCTAATCTCAAAGGGTGACAAGGAGGTCCTTACTAAAACTGTTGTGCATGCCATTCCCCAGTATGCAATGTCTGTTTTTAAAATCCCAATATCCATCTATAAATCTATTGAAAAACATATCGCTAGATTCTGGTGGTAGAATGATTGTCGAAAAACGGGGATACATTGGAAACAATGGGCAGTGTTGAAAGAGCCTAAGGCGAAGGGAGGACTAGGCTTTCGAGATTTGGCGGCTTTCAACAAAGCCATGTTGGGTAAACAAGCATGGCGTCTCATCCAACAGTCGTCCTCACTGTGGAGCAAACTATTTAAGGCAATCTATTTTCCTACACAAGACTTTCGCTATGCCCGGAAAGGAGTTCGCCCTTCTTGGGGCTAGCAAAACTTACTGTTAGGAAGGGAGGTTATACTTCCTAATCTACAGTGGTCGGTTGGCAACGGCACAAATATCAACATCAGGCAGGATCGGTGGCTTCCTAGGGGCATTCTTGGTGGACCTGTACAGCGTGATGAACCGAGAATGGTGGCTGATTTACTAGTTCAGAATTCGAATAATTGGGATATCACGACTCTAAACACCTATTATGATGTACAAACAGTACATGACATACTCAGCATTCCAGTGCGACGAAACCTTACCACTGATAAACTAATCTGGACAGCTACAACTAATGGCCAGTATACAGTTCACAGTGGCTATCATTCTATCAGAGGAACAGAAAGAGAGTCTCTGACCTTACATGCCTCATCGTCATATCAGTTGCCTCCTCAACTTTGGAAGCGCATCTGGAAGCTTCATCTCCCACCAAAGCTCAGGGTTTTCTCTTGGAATGTCTGCCATAACGCCTTGCCCACAAAGGACAACCTTTATCGATGTCGTATCGGCCCCGATCCCTTTTGCCCTCTTTGTCACACCCAACAGCCGGAGACGATTGAGCACCTCTTCTTGTTCTGCCCCTGGACATCTGAAATTTGGTCACACCCGTCAATAGGTATTTCCTTCGCCGACACAAATATCCGCCACATAGATGAATGGTTTGCTAGTCTAATTTTTGATAAACAGCTCGTACTTGCCCTGGAGATTATTATAGCAGTCTATTGGCAGCTCTGGAAAGCCAGAAATAGCGCAATCTTCTCCAACCATCGCCTGGATCCATCTTCTGTTATTCTTGCTGCCACAGCCCAGGTTCGATCTGCTTAGCTCTCCCATCGGTCTCTGCTGCGACAGAGTCATCAGGGCGACACTTTGGATTGTTTCTGGAGATCTCCTCCTCTGGGGTCCCTCTGAATCAACATAGATGGGGCTTTCATCTCCGGCGATATCACCGGATCTATTGCTGTCATCTGTAGAGACCATTCTGGGCATTTGAAGGATGGATTTACCAGATCTGTGCAGGCAACGTCGGCTTTGCAGACAGAAACTCAAGCGCTTATTTGTGCTCTCCGATACGTGCTTCAGCTCCCTTCAGTGACTACCCCTCTGGAGATTGATTCGGACTGCTTTGTCTTGGTTGAAGCCCTCAATGGCCGACAAGAGCCTCCATGGGAGATCTGCCCCCTTCTCCACGAAGTCGCTCTTCTCTGTAGCGCTATCCCTCTTTTGCAAATTAGGTTTTGTGCTAGGGTTGCCAATTCAGTCGCTGATTGGGCAGCACGAGCCCACAACAAGGGCTGCCTCTCCCCTTCTTGGGCCGAATCCCACCCCCCCTCTCCCCTTCTCGACTTGCTGTTATCAGACATTATAGCTGCTAACTGTATTTCGTATCTCTATAATTAAATTATATTTCCTGATAAAAAAAAAAAATCCACTGAGAAGAACAACTTTCTAATCTAACTCAATCAATTTTTCTATCACCTATATCTTCATTAAAGATTCTAAGACCTTCTCTAGCATAGTCACTCGGGTCTTACCTCCCTCTCTTCCCTCTCATATTCTCCTCTATCTAAAATAAATCTATCTTCAACCTTAATATTCGGTTCAATACCATTTCCTACTTCTTATACTTGAGTGCTCTTATCATCTTTATTATCATTGTAATATTCAACATATACTTATAATGATAAACAATATTCTTTATATCATTATCTTCATAGAAGTATCTTAAATCATTTTTCAAGCTTTTCCCAAGATCACAATAGTGCATTGTTTTCTATTTTATATCATAACTATTATATTGCATTTCTCACGAAATCAATATATGACGACCTCGTTACAGTGACAACAACGATAATACATTCATTTTCACTAGTGTGCTCCTACTTGTAAGTGCCAACAACAAATAGACACTATGTCTACAGTGCTGTCTCCCATGCCAACGTTGCCCCAAAAGAACAAAAAAAATAAAAAAAAAAAGCTTTTGAAATCACACCATCGTCTCCATGGCTAACCAAGAACTCTAATTTTTCCTTCCCATACCTAATTTTGGCTTAGAAGCCCTAATTTTTACCTCCAATTGAGCATCTCAAAGAAAGATGACGAACTTGAATGAGTGAGAGTAATAGAAATGGCGTGAGATGGCAAGTAACAGGGAGAATGATGTGATGATCAGCCAACATTGAAGACAATCTAGTCTTATAACCTTCCTTGTGCGCAATGATTTTTTTGCTTGGTTGGATTGAATGATATCATTTTGCATGTCCATGTGGTTTGGATTTCTTTAAAAATATATCAACTCATTTTCATTTTTTTAATTATGTTATATAATTAATTTGGCCGGAAATTTCCATCGAAGGTTCTTTTTTTATTTTGTTGAAGATAACTTCTATTCATTCATCCACTAGAGTTCCAAAATTCAAGAGAATATGATTCGAAACATAACATATCATACCCTGAAGGTTTGGGGGCTTAGTAAGCTAATTAGAAGGGAGATTCACTATTCAGTGGATTTTAACAATCTAATCCATGACTTGATTGGCTTTTTGTGGGCAATGTTGAATAAGAACGTTCCTTACTTAAACATGAAGGTTCTTGCAATCCATGAATAAGCTTTAGATGGCCCATGGTCGGTTGCTTTCCCATCCCATTTGTAGTAGTATCACGAGGGCAATAAGAAATTGGACCCACTTCTGAATTCGCAATTGCCCGACTGGGTCCGACTAGATTTTTCAGTCGTAAATGCTACTAGAAGCAATGTATATTCTTTACTCATAAAACCCTAAAACTGAAATTGCACCGCGCTCTCGCCATCCAATGGCCCAAGATTCTTCATGACGATCGAACGACTGCTAGGCATGCTGCATGCAAAGTGCAAAATAATTGCGCGCCTGACACCCTACAGCAACAGTACGCGGGACGGGAGGCTCGGGGAAAAGGACCAACGAGCCTCTCCAAGGCCTTTTTGACTTGACCTGCGCTTCTCTATAAATGAAGAAAACATAAATGACAACCAACGAGCCTCCTCCTTGTTTAATGATGGAGGGAGCAGGTGAAGAAAAAGGAAAAGAGAGGATACTTTTTCCTTTTATTTTTCTTTTTGTCTTTCTACTCTTCCTCCCTTGCTCCAGCCGTCATCAGGCCTCAGTAACCGGGAGAAAATATTGGGTGGTCCGAGACCTCCACGTCAGCATGGTCCCCGGCCACTCACGAGATGCCATGTGGAGGGGTGGGCCCCACTTGTGTCTTCTGCGTCTTCTGCCTTCTTCCCCTCTCTCTCCTCTTCCTAGCCTGCCGATGCCCTCTCACCTCCTAGCCTGCACGCTCTCTCTCTCTCCTGTCAGAGCATTTATTGCGGACGTTTTTCTCTTTCCTTCGTTTGAGAAAGAAAACGCCGTTCGGATGCACGTCCCTCTCCATTTCTTTCCTTTCGAATTTTTGAATCTGAAATTCTCTCTCCGCGCTCGTTCCCCTGCCGTCGCCGACGAACCACATTACGGCCGCTGCTACTCCGGTGCTCGCTCGCTTCTCTCTTCGGGCTCGTTGCTGCTCCGTCGTTCATTCCGGCGTTCCCGGGATCGCAGATGCAGCACGCGGAGGAGAAGCAGGCCTCTTCGAGCTCCCCTCAACGTCGGCGAGCATCGCCCGCTGAGCGAGACCCCCACACACCGGAAGGCTCGGAGGCGAGGTTGCTGGAGAAGCTGGTGCCGTACGCGAAACGCGACGTGGACGGCCCTCCACCTCCGCCGGTTGCCTCCGTCGGCGTCAAAGTCCGTCGCCCCCGACTCCGACGCCGACGCCCCTTCGCCTCCCTCTCGCGACCTCCGCTCCGCTCTCTCCCTCTTTCCTCTGCGGAGCGCCCTTACTGGCCAACCCCACGAGCAACCTCTCTCCGAGTCTCCGTCTCCTTCGCGGCCAGGTAGACGTCGTCCATCTCTCTCTCTCTCTCTTTCTGGTGTCACGGATTCTTCTTTCTTATTTCTGTTCCATGTTGATGAGCAAGTGTACTCTAGCTTGATGATGCATCATGGGTAGGTTCGTTTCATGAGATTGAGATTAAGCTACACTGGTGCGGAGGTTGTTCGTAATGGAATGTGCGTCTCTTGTGCCGAATGGAGTGTTCGGTCGTGCCTTGGAAGCTGAAAAGATGAACTTTAGTTGTTTCCTTGTTCTGATTATGCTATTAGTCTGTGATATCACAAGTTCATTCGATGTTGTGATTGAAGTTCCGGTGTCGCGTTATGTTAATATTGGGAAGGTTCAATGCTCTGTGTTAGTTTTTGTTCACACACTGGATTCTCTCTGTGGTGGGTTTGCAACTTTGGTTTGACCAATCGGCTGGGGCGTGCTCGAGGGGCTTTGATCAACTCGATTCTTGCTCTGCTGGCCATCCTCTTAGAAAAAAGGCGGCTCGTGATTAGTTGTTTCTTGGCTTTGTAATGGACCAAGAGTCCCGAGTGGATGAGGACTTCCCCCTCTTCCAGAAATGCTCCAAACAACCTAAAGTGCCACCATCATCGCCGAAAGTAGACAAATCATCCTGTTTTCGTAAATAATATTGATCAAAATGAAATTGGATTTGTGATGCAGGTGGGCTTGGATGGAGAGAAGTTCCGAGTGTACACACAGTCAGGGTCGCACCGAGTGCAATGGACGGAAGCTACTAAGGGAGTTGGGCGTGCTCTTATATGGTACAAGGTAAGGCATAAATGATCTCTCTTTAACAACATACCATGATATGGCATCCTGAATTTTTGCACTTCAGGTCATCGTGAGATTGGAATTTACTAGTAAAATGCAGAGAATATGACAATAGATCCAACATTAGCATCCCATCAACACTTGGCTAGTTTCTGAATTCCTGAGGAGAGGCCCCATGAGAATTCAGTGTAAATTTGACTAGCTACATCTTTTCGAATCGCCTGAAAACTCAATTGTCATGTATAAGACTGTCTAAATGCAATCGCCTACTGATCATTGCTTTTGCAGACATACTTCGATGCTCCAGAAGGAGATCAACCCGTCGCCATTCGCTTGCCTCAAATGACCAAGGGAATGGTTTGGGTCAATGGCAAGAGCATTGGCCGCTACTGGTACATTTACCTTTCCCCCAACTCAGTCGGAGTAAGTACCTGCAAAAGTTCACCCAAGAAAGATACCGCCAAGTAAAATGTAACGCAATTTTGATTTATCCGGTTTTCCCTTCGCTTTATCAGGTACCATATCCCAAGATCATTCATAAAGTCAACCGACAATCTACTCGTTGTGCTGGACGAAGATGGAGGCAACCCTGAATCAATAGAGATCCTCAGTGTCGACAGGGACACGATCTGCAGTTACATCACCGAGAACCATCCCCCCAGTGTGAAGTCATGGGCAAGAAAGAACAGCCACTTCCGCACGGTCTTGGACGAAGTGAAAACGGCAGCACACCTGAGATGCGCCAACCACAAGAAGATTGTGGCCATTGAGTTTGCGAGCTTTGGCGACCCTTACGGCATCTGCGGGAACTTCTACTACGGAAAGTGCACATCACCCATTTCCAAGGACATCGTTGAGAAACATTGCCTGTGAAAAACTAGCTGCACGGTTCCGATTGAGCAAGGGCTCTTTGACAAGGGCAATGATGGCTGTCCCAGTATCATGAAGAGATTAGCTATCCAGGCCAAGTGCTCCCACTAGAAGCACAGGGTGGCCTATAATTTTCCTCTACAGATGGTTTTAAAAGCATTACTTAGCTAACATTTGTAATTCTTCACGACACATGAATAAATTTTCATCCTCTACAGGGTGACCTTCCTTCAAAGGCCTACCATCTACGATGAACTTATGAACCCTATGCCGACAATATCCTAATGCGAACATGTTCAAGCACAACACCACAAAGTCCCTTTAAAGACTAGGTCTTCTGGCTCATCGGAGGGGTTACGAGCAGCTTAGGGCGCGTTTGGTAACGATTGTTCCCTGGGAGGCGATTCGATCGGGCGATTCTTTTTTATTCTGTTCCCGGGAATTGATTCTAAGTATTTTAAGTCGTTTGGTAACTGTCCAAAATTTCTGATTCTAGAAGAGAATTGCGTTTGGTACCTTGTTCATTAATTCTTTCCAAATCAATTTCTTTTAATTTTTAAATAATTTTTTTACTTTTTTCCTTTGTTTTCTTTTCTTTTTTCATTTTTCCTTTGTTTTCTTTTCTTTTTTTTTTTTCTTTTCATTTTCCTTTTTTTTTCTTTTTCTTTTTTTTTCTCATCTTCTTCTTCTTCTTCTGGCCGCGACCTCACGGAGCGTCGCCGAGCCTCGCGCCGACACCGGGCGAGGCTCGCCTAGCCCCGCCGAGGCTCGGCCGGAGCCCCGCCGTGGCCGGCCGAGCCGACCTCGTCGGGGTTGGGCGAGGCTGCCAGGAGCCACCGGCGGGCCGGGCGAGCCTCGCCGGCCCACGGTGGGGCCGGGCGTCGCAAGGCTCGCCCGCCCCCGCCCATTCTGGCGAGGCGGGCCTCGCCCGCCCGGCGAGGCCCGCTTGGCCACCGGCGAGGCTCGGCCTCGCCCCGGATCCGGGAGGCCGAGCCTCGCCGATGGGCTCGGGCAAGCCTCCGGCGAGCTCGCCGGTGGCTAGGCTTGTCTCTCGGCGAGCTCGTCGGACCTCGCCACGTGCCGCGAGCCTCCGGCGAGCTCGCCGGGACCGGCGGCGGCGGCGACCGGCGGACGGCGGCGGCGGACGGCGGTGGCGGATGGCGGACGGTGGCGGTCGGTGGTGGACGGCGGTCGCGAGATGGCCAAAGGGAAGAAGAAAATTTATTGATTTTGATTCTCAAATTCGTTCCCTAACAAGAATCAACTTTTTTTTATTCTTGATTCTTCTCCCTGAACAAAAATTTTACCAAACGCGATTCTAGGCCGAAACTGATTCCGGGAACAAAGAATCAGAATTTGGCCCTGTTTGGATGGTTACCAAACAGGGCCTTATATTCTCTTCATTACCATGAAAGCATCTCGGAAAAGAACAGTCGGCACAAGGATCAAACTCGTCCACAGTACATTTTTTGAACATGAATTGGCAAAACATCCAACATAATTAGCACAGATGGTTCCACCAAACTAGATATTCTTTCTGCATTAGAAACCACAAATGCAGACGCCACACATCCACGAGCAAACCAATTGAACAAAATCGCTTCCATTCGATTATGCAATAATAGAATAAACATCGAAAGTAGGTATAGAAGAGGATAAAGCTATTTTTGTCATTTCTTATTCCCTTCAAATCCATCTTTTATGACATACATGTATGATAGTTAAATAGAGCAAGTTGAAATGGAAAGGGGGCAAAAACAAATGGTAGGCTTCAAATTCTCTCTCCTTACAGCTCCAGGCTTCCTGAATAAAATCCAATCAAAATCTGAAAGAAGAAGATGCAAAGACTTAGCAACAGTTGTCAAGAAAAACAGAAGCTGCCAACAAACCAAGACTGCAAAACCTTACATGGGATGACAGAGCTGACATTTGGATTGCCTCTATTTAGGACAAAAAAGGGATAAGTGCCAAAAAAGTCCTAAACCTTTTGCCTTTGTCTTGGATTTTGGTCCTAAACCTTTTTTTTTTGGTGCTTGGGTCGATCCTAAACCTTTTTAAGTTGTGCCGATTCGATCCTTTCCGGCAATTTTGGCCGGATTTTGCTTGGCCGGCCGGCCGGCCGACGTGGGCCGATCGGTGCTTGCGTGGACAACTTTTAATAATATTTTAATATTTTTAAAATTTTTAAAATATTTTTAAAATACTTTTAATATTTTTTAAAATTTTAAAATATTTTTAAAATACTTTTAATATTTTTATTTTTTTTTTTTTCCTCCGGCCGGTCGCCGAGGTCCGGGCGACGCCGAGGCGACCGCCGGCGAGGGCGAGGCCGACCTCGCCGGATCTGGCGAGGTCGAGCCTCGCCGGCCATGGGCGAGGGCCGGCGAGGGCGAGGCCGACCTCGCCGGATCTGGCGAGGTCGAGCCTCGCCGGCCATGGGCGAGGCGGCGAGGCTCGACCTCGCCGGATCCGGCGAGGGCGAGCCTCGCCCATGGCGGCCTCACCGGATCGATGGGCGAGGCTCGCCCTCGCCGGATCTGGCGAGGTCGAGCCTCGCCGGCCCTCGCCCGACCTCGCCGAGATCGGGCCATGGGCGAGGGCCGGCGAGGCTCGACCTCGCCGGATCCGGCGAGGCGAGCCTCGCCCATCGCCCGTGGCCGGATCCGCGAGGGCGAGCCTCGCCCATGGCCGCCTCGCCCATGGCCCGATCTCGGCGAGGCGGCCATGGGCGAGGCTTGCCCTCGCCGCCCTCGCCCATGGCCGGCGAGGCTTGCCCTCGCCGGCCCTCGCCCATGGCCGGCGAGGCTCGACCTCGCCGGATCCGGCGGGTCGGCCTCGCCCTCGCCGGCGGTCACTTCGGCGGTCGCGGACCTCGGCGACCGGCTAGAGGAAAAATAAAAAAATAAAAAAATAAAAAATAATAAAAGTATTTAAAAATATTTTAAAAATTAAAATATTATTAAAATATTATTAAAAGTTGTCCACGTCGGCGCCGATCATGCCACGTCAGGCCCGGGCCCGGCGTCCGTCAGCAAAATCCGGCTAAAATTGGCCGGAAAGGACTGAATTGGCACAACTTAAAAAGGTTTAGGACTAAATCGGCACCAAAAAAAGGTTTAGGACCAAATTGGCACAAAGGCAAAAGGTTTAGGACTTTTTTGGCACTTTTCCCGGACAAAAAATGATGCCATTTCTTGGGAAAACTGCAGAACATGATGCTACTTCCAACACCAAGATCATCAAAGACCAGATATTGACCCCATGTTCTAATATACACGACCTTTTTGTTAGTCTTAAAATCTCACGATAAATCAAAAGATCCTTGCCCTTCATAGATAGCGTAAAGCAATTTCTTGTACATAATCTCCTGTTTAAGTTGCAGCAAATAGTTAGCGATAGATGCAAATGACTAATGACAGTGAACAGACAGAATAATGAACTTCTACAATTATATATGGTACCTTTGAAGAATATGGGGGAAGTTTTAAGTAATTAGCACAAGTCATCATGCTTGGCAAGTCGTCATCTGCCGACTCTGAAGGACCAGTTCCATTAGTTGGTACAAGATGCGGCGGTAGAAGAATGCTGCACAAATGAGAACAAAATTATTACGGCTTGTATTACTTTGGTGATCCACAACTAAATCAGCACATGCAGCTAGATCTTCATAAAAATGAGTGATCGAAAAAGCATGCACATAAAATTCCAAATGACACTGTATCCACATGAGCTAGGAGCCTAATTACACCAAATGCTACAGTGTACTTGTAAATCCATATCTGATGCTACTTGGCAAGTTCACGAAGTAATGCAAAGATCAAGAGTGCCCCTTCAATATGGATCCATGTTATCTAATCATTTCATACCTTCCGCACAATTGTCAGCTTTGGATTCGATCCGGCCCGGACCACCTGGAGGAAGTCTTGGAGCCCGGTAACAAACGGCGAAGGCCCGCTGCTGCTCGGTGTGAACTATCCCATGATCTCAAGTAACTATTGTTAAAAAAAAAAAAAAAAAAAAAAAAAAAACTGTGAGCTTTTAAGAAGCCAATAACCACAACCAAAACAGAGCTCCAGATCTACTGAAGAAACACACATATAAAATTGCTGGGCTCTTAGCAGTGTAGCCATGATCAAATTTTATGTGCTCCGCAAGTGTCTCTGCTTGGGAAAATATCTATGTACAACTAAAATACATTTGCTGAGTGTCTGGTAAAGCTTGATGACAATGCCAATGCCAAATTTACCTCCCACATCTCTACAGCCACAGGGCAGATAGTCCAGTTCATGTGGAGTAAATATTTGTAGAGATGAGATGTCAAAAACCTGACCAACATATACCGCAAATCAGGTACAATTCTAAAGCGAGAAAAGAGAATCACGCTCACCATTATATTTTTAGTTTTAAAGCATGAGTTAACTGAGTTGCCATGCAAGAATAAAGTTGCCATGCAAGAATAAAGCCATGACAGAATCATCAAATCAAGATGTTTGGTATAACTGCACAATACTTTATGCCATTCTTATCAAAGCTGTAGGGCCTAAAGCCCTCTTGTTTTCATATCACACATTTTTTTAATAGAGGATTATCCCTTTCAGGCAACAAAGTTGGTGAAGTTATCACAATGGTTTCATTGCACACGAACTTATTTCATCAAAGACCATGAAGGCACTTAACCCGATTGAACCCCGCTCCGAATGCCTCCCATCTGTCGAGCAATTCCCGTTTTGACAGTCGCATCAACCAAGGATAAGTATTCCTCCAGGTTATTTATGTCAACCTGAAAAATAACAAGGAAATAAATTCCAAATAAAAAACAAAAAGCTCTAGACGCAATTAGTAATGTAAGTCACAAAGCCATACGGTTTCGTCCCCGACTTCGGGACATAGTCCGGATAACCAGGAAGTGTAAAATCGAAATAGAGATCTTCAATTCGGGCCCCGCGAAAATGTAAATCAGCAATTGCATCACGATTGTCGTCACTGCTTGATTCCGAAAATCGTTTACGGCAAACAAGAGCATGCAACTCTTCCTATACCTTCCCAACCTCGGCATCAAAAGAGATGATATCACGCAAATCAAGCTCCTGGATCAAATGAAGTAGAGTTATATCACTTTATGCAAAATGCAGCTTTCACAAAAGAGATCATGAGGAAGGTGCCTACTTGTCCAAGCACAAGCTTATAGAACGTTGGAGACATTGGCAGGTCCAAAAGCCGTCCATCTTGAAGAGCTTTAGCCATTACACGTCCCACCAACCGGAAATACTCAACTACCTTGGAGAACTTACTGCTATCGGAAACATCAGCATTTGGAGGCCAAGGGCGAGGGAACAAGAAGAAAAGGGGACTAGAGGTCGCGAGAGGGAGGCGGAGGGGCGTCGGCGTCGAGTCGGGTTCGGGGAAGAGGCGGCGTCGGAGTCGAGGGCGACGGAGTGAACGGCGGAGGCGGAGGTGGAGGGCCGTTGGCGTTGCGTTTATTTGGAAGAGAGGCACGACTTCGCGGAGGGGGAGAGAGAGAGCGCGAGGTCGCGAGAGGGAGGCGGAGGAGCGTCGGCGGCAAATTTAATATAACTGTAAAAATTTACCTTAAATCAAATAAAGTTGAGTTAATATCATAAAAAATTTCAAATTAATATAATTGTGACAAATTTACCTTAAATTAAATTTTTTTGACAATAAAAAATTCCAAACCGGTACGTGACAAATATATTATCCATTATATTATATTAATATCATAAAAAATTTCAAGACTGGTATAACTGTAATAAACAGAAAGTAAAATTTTAAATTGATATACCGGTCAATTGTTATATATTATCTAATTCAGTAATTTGATAGTTAAGTTTAACGGAAATTAACAGAACATAAATTTATCACAAATATATCAATTTAGATTAAATGTATCAAAGATGATCGATTTATAATTTTTCATATTATTAATCCAATAAAGTTGAGAAATCAAAAGAAAATTCAAAATTTCACTTAAAAGTGAAAAAAAAATTAAGCGTGACGTCGGATGGTGGGTCTTTCACTAGCATCACCCAAGTTTGCTCCGTTGCTATTGGCTTACGGGGATTCTTCGGTCATCCAAAAAAAGCAAAAAAAAAAAAAGTTCCCTCGCTACTTTGAGAATCGCGGCTGGTTTAATCGTCGTTGGATCCTTTTAACTGCTTTTTCTTGGGCCCAATCTACAAGCGAGTACAATATTCGAGTATATTCGCGCGCGTGAGCATGTACAAATGTGGACAACATAAAAAGTAACGAGCGAAGAGAGAGAGATGTCAGGTGACGAGGAGGAGGACGAAGGACAATTATAGAAAGTAGAGACTGACAGACACTATGCGATGGGAGTAAGGTTAAAAAGGAGCAAAAGACAGAGTGGCCCCAAAGAATTGAATAATTCAAGAATAGTACGTTTACGATGGAATCGCATTCTAATAAAGATAAATAATTGCAATTCTCCACACGGTACAATTTAATTTTGCAATTTCCTCTATTTTTGTTTTGATTATTATTTGAATAATTTACATTTGGCAAAACTTAATAATCTAATTCACCAGATATAGCGGCTTTCTAATTTAGTTTAATCAAATCTTCATCGTCCATGTCTTCATAAGATACTTTGGGACGTGTTCTAGCAAGTTTCAAAAACTTTTTCTAACATACTCGCTATATGCCTTGCCTCCCCCTCCGGTTTTTCGTCTAAAGTAGATATATCCACAACTTCGATACTTGGTTTAATACCATTTCCAATTTTTCATACTTGAGTGCTCTTATCATCTTCATTATTACTGTAACACAACAAATACTTTAGCTTTCTCGCTATGAAGATAATGATAAATAATATCATTAATACAATTATTATCATAGAAGTATCTCAAATCTTCCTTCAAGCTTTTCCCAAAATCAAAATAGTGCAATTTTTCTATTCTACATCGTAACGCTTGTATGATGGCTTTTTTACATCGACAACGCTAGTACATTCATTTCCATTGTAGTCATTCTCATTAGTGTCAATAATAAATTCCCCACCCTATGGTGTTATCCCCCTGCCGACGGATAAAGCTTTTGGAATCATTACAAAGAACGGACAACAATTTCACATGGAGATCTTACAATCAATACCTAATTGATTAAATAATGACTGAGCGATTATCATTTAGTAGATAGAAAGTAACAAAACTAGCATCAAATTGAAAAAGACAAATTGAGGACCACACAATGGCAATTTCACTGTTGTACGATTCCTCCTCCTCTAGCATCATCGGCCCCATAACTGACCAAGAACTCTAAATCTTATTTTCTAACGCTAATTTTTCCTTTCCAACCCTAATTATGGCTTAGGAGCGCTAATTTTACCCTCCAATTGACAATTCAAGGAAATATGACAAATTTGAGTGAGTGAGAGCGATAGAAATGATGAGCAATGGCAAATGACAGGGAGAGGAGTGTGATGGTGAGCCAGCATTGAAGACATTCTAGCCCTATAACCTTCCTTGTGTGTGACGTTTTTGCTTGGTTGGATTAACCAACATTGTTTATGCCCGGATAAAGTGACATCGTTTTGTACACGCATGTGATCTAGATTTCTTTAAAAATATATCTATTCATATTTTAATTATAAATGCCACATAATCATTTTAATCGAAAATTCTAGTTGGAAGTGCTTTTTTCTTTTGATTGAAGACAACTTTTATTCATTCATCTACTAGAGTTCCAAAGCTCAAGAGAACAAGATTCAAAGCATAACTTATCCCAAAGGGGTTAAGGGGCTTAGTAAACCAATCAGAAGGGAGATTCACTATTCAGTGGGGTTTAGCAATTGAGTCCACGACTTGATTGGCTTCTTGTTCGTAATGTTGATTGAGGACGTTCTCCACCTGGGCATGAAGGTCCCTGCAATCTACGAATAAGCTTTCGATGACCCATGGGCTTTTTGAGATATCTTCAAGGCACTAACATGCAGATAAGCTATCACTTAATAACTTCCCCTTTTGATCAATTCTTGTAAAGGATTGTTTTTTTATCTGATTTGACACAAGGCGAAACTTTTAACACTAAAGTAAGCTGGCGAAGACTTCCTTAGCTCACGTTTTTTTGCGGCGCCGATGAGGTCGGTTGAGACGAACGGCGCCGGTGGTCGATGGGGAGACGCCGCAGGTCGGCGACCAGCCAAGGACTCCGGCGGTGCACTCCAGCTCGGCGGGGACGCGTCTGGAGGTGTGGTTCGACGGTAGCAAGTTCGACGGCGAGCGGCTTGATTCGCGGTCGCCGATCCGGCTCTGGTCCGTGAAAAGGGGCGGCGACGATGGGCAGCAGCTTGACGGGGAGGGTGCTGGGGATGGCAGCTAGGTTTTCGGAGACGACACCGACGGGGACGGGCAGCGGCTGCGTCGGAGGCGACACCGACGGAGTCGGGCAGCAACAGGGACGGCTGCGTCGGGGATGGAGTCGAGAAGGAGTCGATACCGACGGGCCAGCGAGCAGCACGGCGAGGCTCGTGGCCGACGATGGGCGATGCCTTAGCGGCGACGGGGGCCGGGATGAGTCCGAGCTTCCCCTGCAGACTCAGATCCCTCCTTCTTAGCTCTGATTTCTCCTTCCCAAGCCTCGCTCACTCCCTAATCTCTCTCGCTTCAGCCAACCTCCGGTTCACTCCCTCTCGGTTTCCTCTACTGTGTTTTCCCCCCCGCTCTCCGTGCGTTCTCTTCTCTCTATTCTCTTTCCTTTCTTCTCTGCTCCCCCCTCTGCCCCTATCTTCTGTTCCTGTCTTCTGCTCCCGCTCTGCTGTCCTTTCTCCTCTGCAGGTTTGGGCGCGAAGGATGGCTGGAGCCTGGAGGAGGACGACCAGCCGTGGTGGGCCGGGCCAAGGGAGAAGAAAAAGAATGCTGGGCTGGGCCTAGCGCAGGGGAAAATGAAAGGGAAGCGGGCCGGGCCAAGGCCGGATCCGGCCCAACCCGACCCCTAAGCGTTTTTCTCTTTTTTTGTTTTGTTTTGTTGTTTTGTTGTTTGTTTTTTTTTTTTTTTTTTTTTTTTTTTAAAAATAGGTGTCAACAGTGGGGGAGGGTAAAAAAAAAAAAGCAAAGGAGAGTTACAAAAATGCGTTAGCTTATCAATGACCTTTCTAACAAGTGCGGGGCACATTATGGTGATGTTAGAACCTAATACAAAAATTCCCAATTATCACTAAAAGTTAAAAAAGTTCCCTCACTAAAATGCATTTAGGTAATCAATGACATTTTTGAATTATTTGGGTAGATGTTTTTATTTAATATCAGATAATTACGTTATTGTTAATCATATTTTTATTAGATGTAATAAGGTTACCCAACCATTATTACAAATAGAAGGACAACAACTATATGTGTTTAGAGAAATCCGACGCTTGGCTGTGTATATATTCAAAATAAGTACACTGAAATATACAATACCTAAAAGGAAAAAAAATTATATAACACGCTTTACAAATAAATGAATATAATAGAATTGCCCAATGTTATAGGTACAAGTTAAAAAAAAAAAAAATGCATGTTCAGGAGAAGGCTATTGGATGATTGTGTGTATTTCCAAAAAGAAGGAAACACATAATATCCGATGACTCTTATGATTGAAAAATAGTTCGGACACCATTAGAACAGGATAGTTTGTCATACTTCAATTTTTAATAGGTAATACTCCATGATTCCGAATATTTTGGGAACAAATGTTTAAAAGAATTATTTATTAATGCGTAGATTCTATTGAAGATTATGACAACTTTGCAAGAGTTTAACAAAGTAGTGAAACATATTACGAGTAACATCTCATTTTCACCTTATATTTCGCGGACAATAATGTTAAAAGATCAGTGATCATCGTCACGAAAATGATACATATAACACGTGATCTCCACCAATTCTAAGCCTTCGACGTTTTATCACCCGCTAGAGCAATACCGCATTCTCGCCATCCAACGGTCCAAGACCCTTCGTGCCGATTGAACGGCTGCGATGCAATGCTGCATGGAAAGCGCAAATAATCACGCGCGGAATTCCCGCAGCTGCCGCATGCATGGGGGAGGCGCATTGGAAAGAGCTTTAGCAAGGACAGCCTGGACAGGGGCCTCTTTGACTTGACCTGCATTTTTCTAGTAATAAAGAAAACGGAAAAGAGAAGAGAACCAACGAGCAATGTCCAGTCCACCTCTAACTAATTCAATAAAAATATTGGATCCTTTCTTTTTGGCTAGATGGCAATGTCCGATGCGATTTATTATAGTATTTCGAAGGTCCCCTGCCGCCTAATGATGATGGCACGTGTGTTGATTGATTGACTTTATTAAATTAAATCAATTCCTTTGCGAGATATTACAAGAAAATGCATTCAATTCGTAAAATTTTTCAAGTGATAATTTTTTTATTGATTAATTTTTTTTTTCTGATCATCAATAAGTCATACTTACGACTTAAGTTAGGGAGAGTTGTAATGAAGTGCACGACTTCCATGATTATTCATTCATTTTTTCACTACTAATTCAAAATTTTTGATGAATCAAATAACAATTCTTTTTTTAGTGAATCAAATAGATTTTATTTAATAAAGTTGAGAAATAAAAAGAAAATTCAAAATTTCACTAAAAGTTACAAACGAGTAGAATATTCAAGTACATCGCTCGCGCGCGCGGGTGTCTGCAGTGGGTGGAGAGACGAATGGTTTTAGCGGATGTGCTGCGATCGTTGGCGGGAAATTCGACGAAGAAGCTGCACGTCATAGCGTAGTATCGGCAGCTGAATGCTCGTCCCGATGATCCTCGCTCTGGCGATTATGGTTACTCCCAGTCTGTTACGCTCCGATTCGGGGGCCGATTTGGGTCGCGGTGTTTACAAAGCCATCGAAGATGCCGCTGATCGGAATGTCACTGTCAGGTAACTGCAGATGGTGCTTGCTCACGCCCTTTGCATATGCTGATTTGTTGGTGTGCAGCTCCTTTGGTAGCATTTGGAGCTTTATGTTTGGGTTTTTTGCAAAATGGGCGATCGAGGCTACCTTGTATTTTATATCTGGTAGCTTTCATAGTTTTGTAGCTCGTGATCCTTAACCTAACTTTCTGTTAACGTGTCGAACATCTTCTTATTTCAAGTTTCCGAAGCATGTGTTAGGTCATTTGGTTGATGTGTTCTCCTGAGCAATATCCCGAAAATGGTCTATCTGGGAGGACAGCGCGAATTCTAAGTGTTAGACAATTACATTTGACTTTGAGATGGTGAAAGGTCCTCCACTGGAGAGAACCTTGCTCCTCCAAAAGCTCCAAGGGAGCCTCAGGAAGGATATTAATCTGATGGATGAAGATATTGAACGACTGTAGTACGGGTATTAATTACCAAAGCAGTGAGAAAATTATTACTTTTAGAGAAGTTTGACGCCCGATATTAAGTTATGTAGGAAGCAGAGCAAAATGTCTATGCTGCATAAGCCCGGACTCATCTTCTTTGAGGCTTCTGCTGTCATATATTCTGTGTCTATTATAGATTTTCTCATTTACTTCTTGCAAACATTAGCCCTCCTCTGAAAGATATCGAACTTCACCAGGCTTTTACAGCACTCTGGAGTGTATCCTGACTATGACATACAACCAAATGACCTTGCTTCAGGAAGGGCAGACGTCAAGTTTGTCACTCTGTTATTTGCCAAATGGTGGGGATCAGGTGTAGTTCATGCAAAAGTGTGGATATAAGATAATCGAGATATCTATATTGGATCTGCGAACAATGATTGGAAGTCCCTTTCTCAGGTACACGCTTAACCTAAGAAGTCCCTTTCTCAGAAATATAGTATAGCCTTTTCTCCATTTATTATTGGTGAGGATATCAATCTGACTGTGGCTAAATAAATTTTGACTGAACAAAAGAAGAGGTGTGGGTTCTCAGCTATGAGCGTCCAATTCTTGTTGGCAAGTAAGATTGTAGAAAATTCTGCCACATGTACAATATTTTAAGACATATCGCCTATTTTTCATCTCTTCAATCTGCGTAGATTTGTTTGTGCATTTGAGCCATATGGATGAATTATGATGTTTAAATCGTTACAGGTGAAGGAACTTGGAATATACCTTGTTTATTGTCCCAAAATAGCAGAGAAGGTTGAAACCTACAACGACAACCTGTGGAAACTTTCCTCTCTCAGTGCTTCAGCTTACTCAGAGAATGTCTTGGATCAACAATGGCAGATCACCAGAGTCACATTTCCTTGAATCCGAAGAGCGATGCAAGTATGACAACAACATCCATATTGCACTTTTTCTCATGCCTCTTTTGCCTGCATAATTTGAGATTTTGTGAATCGTTATGCTCTTCTTATTTTTTCCCATGGCATTTGGTTATATTGTTCATTTTCTTTGGGTGATAGAAAAGTTCATTTTCATTTCATAAAGCATGTCTCTGCTCCATGGGATTTTCTGTTGTTTCATTTTTAGTCGAGTATCATTTTTTGGTCTTTCAACCATCAGATTAACTCCAGGCTCAGGTCTGACACTCCTGAGGTTATGCTGATAGACAAGTGATTCTGTTGTTTGTTAAGATTGTTTTTATTGCTGCAGCTTAGAGACTAATGGATTTTTGATTTTCATCCTTGTTGGAGTTCTTTCCAAATGGTTATGACAACAACAACAAACCAAGCCTTATCCCACTGGGTTGGATCAGCTATAAATGTTCGTCTAATGCATCTTAAAAACTTTTTCCTGGTATTTTGCTACTCTTTTTTTTTTTTTTTTCAGTTTTTTTTCTCCCAAATGATTGAATGATATGAGCAAAGAGAAAGCAGAACAGTTCTTATGTATGGTAAATAGCTTTTAAAAGAAGAAAAATAGAGATATCCGGATTGAAAGTAAGAGATTGGAATTTATTTTCAAATTGTTCATTTTGGAAATGATGTTCTGTGGGACTGATGGGTAAACACAAGTTCTCCAGTGCAGAAAGGAGTTTCTACAATAAGAGACAAGGACAAGATTTGCTCTCTTGAGGACTTCTAGTTGGATGCCTGTCTATAACTGGATAGACATGGCTGACTCTAGTTTTGCAACTCCTATGCTTAGACTTGATCACAGGCTTATTCTTGGGTCTGATAATAGCCTATGATGTGATGTTGTGACCATATGATCAGTTTGGTGCTCAACTGAATGGTTTTGCGCTTGATTTGCTTTCAGTTCACTTGCCATTGTAATGATCTGGTGAAGGTTGATGTTAACATTTTCCGAGTCCACTTATTGTTATTAGCACATATGTCATGGCAGGTCGCCTCTTCCTCGATCTGTGGAGGTTCCTCATGTAGCCAGCTATCCAGTCCTGTGACATCCTCACATGTTTCGTCTTCCATTAGATACTCCGGGATGTAATCATACATCTTCACAATCTCAACTTAGCTATCTTTCTTTTGCTCGTCCAGAGGTAACTTGTCCAAAACCTATCCATTTAACATTTTTAATTTTGTCTTAATATAGAAAGTAAGAATTGCATTTGGACATCATCAAAATATTAGCCGTTACAGGTTAGACTTGTTTCATCCTATTCTTGTTTGTTGAATCAAAAGATAAAGAATGAACGGTTGCATTTTAAGTTGAATTTATTAAGTCTGTAGATTTGCATATCGCAGTTCTGGTATCTGTGTGCTCAATTAGGATTTGGCTAATTGATCCAGTCTATTTGTCTATTGTCTTCTTTCTGATATCTTAGCAAGTAAACTTTTTCAGTGTGGATTCCTTCACGAATAGTGAGGGTGCTCAACATTTAAGTTGATTAAATCACATTGTGATTACTCTACTGATCCTTTTGGAGGATTCCCTCAGTTTCATCTTTCAAGCTTCTATCTTTAACACACAATATACTGCCAATGCAGCTGTCATTTGGCAAGTACCAGGCTGACGAGCAGGCGTGGGTCAACACAATAAAATCAGTTGAAAGTGGATGCACCGTTAGGATCAGCACAATGAATTGGCTTGTTCAATCGCAATATGCTGAGCAAACTGTTTATTGGTCATCCATTTCTTCTGCTGTGTCAGAGGTGGGCTCCTTTCTTGCAACAGTTCCTGCCCTTGTTTGTACAAGTGAATCTAAATCGTCGGATACAAGTTGGTGTCCATTTAAATTCATTTTGTCTTGCATCTACCGGATTCGGTTTTTTCCTTTGATGGAGATGGACTGTGACTTGCATGAATATTTAAAGAGTGAACCAATGAAGTGTTTATCGGCACCGTGAATACTATGTCTGATTGCTGGTCATGGGCTTCTTGTTTTTGAATTTTCTTGTGTGCTTGGAACAAATAAATGAAGAGCTTTTGGCTTATTTTAAGCAGTAGAATTTCCTGCTATCGCCATTTGCCACTTTGGTTCTGAAATGATTGAAGGAAAATGTTTGAACCCTTTGCTGCGGTGAAGAACTGCTTATTGACAGAATGGGTTAATGACACAGGCTTTTTGTGAACTATCTTCTATTGACCAACTTTCTTTCCTTCCATATGTTGTTTACTGTGAATATATTTTCTGAGGTAACAAACATTTTTCAGGTTGTCTTTTCCAAGCATGCCAAAGTGAAGATATTGGTAGCACATTGGGCACATTTCATAAACAACACTGACGTTTACCTGAAATCTCTCCTCTATTCCAATGTCCTTTGTTCCTCTTCAAAGTACAACAATTGTTCTGGCAAAGTCAAGATCAAGTACTACACCGTGCCAGGTTTTAACATGACTGGAGCTGAAATCAGCAATGGGACCAGCACTGGGAATAAGGATCCTGGTTACACGCGGGTCAACCATGGGAAGTATGCTGTCAGTGACGTGAGAGCTCACATCGGAATGAGCAACCTCATATGGGACTATTTCTATACTACTGCCGGTTTCGGCTTCGGGAAGTATCACCAGGACATAGTTTTGCAGCTTCAAGAAGTCTTCGATGCCGATTGGGATTCACCATATGCTGTTCCTGTGGGAGAGTTTGAGGAAGGGCACTTGTTTTCGAGCTGAATAGTGCCTGCACACGAGGCATGGACCCGCCACACTTAACACGAAAAGGGGCACGACGACAATCAAATGAAGTGTTCTAACGTGAAGGGTACAGTCAGTAGAGTTGCACCGCATCTCGAGACGAGGACATTGTTCAGACTTAATTTGACCAAAATGACTTTTTTGTAAATAATCAGTGCAATAAAGCATTTCTTTACACTTTTTAATCAAATTGAAACTTGGTTATCTCCTCCTTGATGATTATAGCGAAGGAAGAAGCAATTTCATTTCTTGTACACATTGTCTCGAGACTGCATTTCTTGGAGCTACACCTAAATCATCAACATTAGATGAAAGCGGGTCAAACTTGTTAAGAACATAAAGTTGACTCTAGCCGAACATGAAATACTAGAGGACAAGCATGAATTCGCAGAAGTCATATGGAAAAGTTTAAGTCATGTTTTTATCAAAAGTCCTAAAACTTGTAAAAAGTACAATGAAGTTATAAAACTTATCAAATTGATGTAATTGAGTTATTTTGTTGACTATGTTTATTCAATCAAAAAAAAGAAACCCTCTTCACTTGACTCAACCTCACTCACCTGCTTGCCTTGTTGCTCGTCTCTATTCACTTGCCTCTGTTTCATTGCTTTGAATGTTTTGTTTTTATGGTTTGTTCCTTTTAGCAAGTGCAAATTTTTGTTGTGTCATTATCTTATATTTATGTTTGACATGTACTGAATTTATAATTTAGTTGTTCAATGTCGCATTGTTAATGCATATGTAATTTGAATTGGTATGTTTGTTCTTTTAAAGAATATAGAAAATGAAAAAAAAATTAATTGATCTTGGTTGAATCGTTGGTTCGGTCCTCGGTCCCAGGCTCAACAAGGTCGATCTTTGATCCCACAAATTGAGGATCAATATTTTGTGGGTTGGACTTTGGATTAAGTGCAGGATTAGCGCAATCCAGACCATACTCACCTCTATTGGTTGCTGGCCTGGACTGAATCAGACTAGATCATCGTTGGGTAGGCTTTAGGGTCCAGTCTAAGATCTCAGGTTTTGGCGAGGGCCAGGCGCTCGCTTCACAAGCTCGACGCTTTCCCTCACCGGAGAAGTTTCTCTACTCTGCCCCATTACGCTTGCTACGACGACGTCGAAGACCAGGTCTCTCTCTCTCTCTGCGTTTCAGTTTGTTGTTTGATGCAAGTTGTCCGGGTAGTCAAAATTTGATTCGTTCAGAAACTCGATGGAGTCATGTCGCAGCGTCTACTTTGGGGATAGCAAAAGGCGGGTTCGTTTAGATTAGGAGCTTACATATCGATTCGTGTATGTATGTGGCGTCAGGTTTTGGTGGATGGCAGAGCCAACTCAAGAACCGCGATACTCAACCGGGCATCTGCTCTTAATTCTCTCACTACCTCAATGGTTTGGTTCTTTCTCTCTCCCCGACTCAAAATGAATTCCTCGCCAACCCCAATCAGAACGGAAAGCCGTTTCATTTTTCATGTTTCTTGGTGCCCGGTTCGGTTATCTTTTCTACAATAATCAAAGCTTGAAATTTTATGCTGATATTTTCTACAGGTGGCCAGGCTAAAAAGGCTCTATGAATCATGGGAAGAGAATCCAAACATCGGGTTTGTGTCGATGAAGTTATTGCCATTACATGCCCTCATACAAGAGCAGATAGTTTCAAATAGATCCTGGTTTTGTTTTGTCTAGAGTCTAAATAGAAGGAGAAATGGATTCACATTTCAGGCATTCCTTTTACTATTGTCACGGTTCACAATCTTTGAATGTTATTAACTTTTTTGTCTGATCTGAAGGGTAGTGGCAAAGCTTTCTGCTCAGGTGGAGATGTTGTTACCCTTTATCATTTGCTCACTGAAGGTCAGTTGGTGATGAATCCTTTCATTTATTTGGCTTTCAACATTTTTTTCTCTGATAGTTTTTATGTCCTTTTTCTTTGCTTTATATTTAAATAGTTATTAGCAGTAGAGGATTGGTTCAAGGGCAAGAATATCATAAACGTCACAATGTTGGGGTGTTAAATATCAACATGCAAAGGTAATTTTTATAACTGGAGACGATACCCATTGGTGGATTTGTGGCTGTAGAAGAAAGGTCAGATTAGGAACTAGTGTGTTTGAGTGAAACTAAATATTGAATCAGGTGGGATATGATAGATGAATTAAGGTGGAAGGTATGAAATGATGGCCCTCAAGTGCTCTTCAAAGAGCACGCAACTTTGCTATCAATCTGCTTTTGTTCCCTTGATTATGATCTTTTGGTTCTTTTTACTTTTCTTTCCTAATTGTTGTTTCTAATTAAATAGTCAACATATGTGCAGGGAACATTGAGGACTGCAAATTTTTTTTTGATAATTTATATAAGTTTGTTTACCTGCAAGGGACATATTTGAAACCACATGTTAGTACCTCCTTTTGAAGTTTATAAACTGTTAGCTCTTTTGAGATGTAGAATCGGTCTACTTTGTAATGGATAATTTCAGGGCTTGAATTTTCCTCTGAATTTCTCTTGATTTCTATAATGACCTCTTGACACAATTTATTATTGGCCAGACATCATAGAGTAAGGTAGTATTTCTCCTGGCTGGATGAGAAACAGAACTTTCACCCTAGATTCCTATGATTCTGATAAATTATATAGTTGATACCATAAAAATCTCATTTTATAGTTTTTGAATTGATGCTTCATGTTTTGTGAGTAAGTGGTTGAAGTATGCTTAAGAGTTAGTTTCCTTGTCATGGATAGAAAACTTTAATCTCACAGTTTGCGGTATTACTGGGTTTCAGTGATATGGAGATTGTTGATATCCCTGCAAACTACAAACTATGCACACTTGCTGATATAAGTTACTCTTGCCTTATGGATTGCTAAATTTGGCAATCTGAAAAATAATCAGTTCACTAGACAATTAGAAAGCATTTACACAAACTTTTGAAATCTTGGAAATAACTTGGATGAATGATTATAGTGACATTAAATTAAATGTTGCTCTAAACTTGCAATCACGCTACAAAAACTAGTGAAAGAAACTTTCTGTCTTACAAAGTGAGTGATGGGGGCTGAATCCTTAGAGCTCTATCATGATCCAAAATATTGAACATACTAATTGGATATCATGCGTCTTGATGTGTGATCTACTCCATTCCACTTCGGTACCATTTTCCATAGCATAAGCAGACTAGGTTACTAAGGTGGATGTACTTTGTTACAGATTAATCTTAAGTAGATGAGGTACCTCTGCATTGGCGGCATGATTAGTAAAACTATCTTTCACTAATGATCTGCATGACCACGGTCTTTATGTGTAAGGCGATTCATGGTGAGATGAGAGGAGAAAGTAAGTCCTTGTGATTCGTGAAATGATTCTTGGAGCAAAAGTAAGTCCTTTTGATATTTAGCCCTTGTCTACTTATTACTTTATGCTTAATTAAGAAAGAAGAACAATTAAAAATCATTTACATTTTCCCTCTTTGTTCCTCGAGTCAAATGGAAAGTGAGTGACATTTACTGCAATTGGTTTGTAGTAGTCATCTTATAGGCACAGTTTCTTCCATGTCAAGCAGGATTCCATTTCTAAAATTAATTGCACGATGTACTCCAAGTTGCGTTTGTTATTTATTATTTGGCGTTTAATATTCTATCAAAGTGTTTGTTAACTTGACATCAACTCGTTGACCCATTTTCACGGTAAAAACTGCAAGCAATAACCATTTAGTAGGTGTAATATTCAATTTCTGGGATTTAATTATTAGTCAATCAAAGTTGTTTGAATGTCTCAGCACTCGTGTTAGTTTCAATTTATGAGTTGGTCACTTTTTATTTACTTCACTCTTGGGCAGCTGGCTATCTTGGACGGTGTCACTATGGCAAGTGGAGCTGGGATTTCTCTCCCTGGAATGTTTCGATTGGCAACTGATAAAACTGTATGTGACTTTTCCTAAATACTGATATAGATGTTAACTGCTTTCATACATGTGCTCGCTGGGTTGTGTTTATTCAACTTCCTTTGCCAATTTATTTCTTATCTTAATGTAAAGTGAGATTCGATGCCATTGGCTGTCATTATACGTGAATTTGCTCCTGAGCTGGAACATAGGTTTCTGGCGAAACCAGTGAGCTAAATTGTCATGGGATTGGTATTAACATAGATTTTTATATGGGATAATGGTATGGGAGGTCCTTGAACCTTTTCAACTTGCATTGTCATCCCTCAACTTTGTTTGTTTTTTTTTTTTTTGTGCAATCGAGTCCTTGAACTATATGTTTGTTTGTTCAAGTTAGTCATTCCATCAAACAGTCAGACGGGAATGCTGATATGCCCATCCACATCATCATTCTTCTTGAGCAAATCTCTGCGGTGGAATAAAAAAAAAAGGTGGGAGGGTGGCCTGCCGGTGGAGGCAGTGTTGCCCAGCCATAGCCAGGGTCATGGTGACTGGGTACTTGCTGCCATTGCCTTTAAATACCACATGCAACAGAGAGACCGACCAAGTGTGTACAAGAGCATTGAGCTTGTGTTTGCACAACATGGAATCTTCTAGAAAAGAGGAACCAAATAACTGGGTCCACAAACATGAAATGGCAAAATTCTTGAAACAGGAAGCCAGAACTAATGGTAACAATCGAACTTCATATAACCCATCAACCCAAATCAAGGAAACTTAACAAAGCATCAACAAAAATAACATAAAGGAATACCAAATTCTTTTCTTTTAGGCAGTTGACTTTGTTTGAGCCCACTACAGAAGAACAAGATTATATGGCTACAATGATGACGAGCTCTCGAGCTGTGCACTCTGATCATAGACCACAAAAAAGGGGGGAAAATGTATTCTTGAATCCTCCAAATCACAAAGCACTTGTGGTTTACTCAATCCTTGTGATCTGCCTTTTGTTATTTTTTGACAACGGTTTGGCAACAGCTGAATAATTTGAATGCATGAAATTCTCATAGTCTGTGTTTCCCGGACCAGTTCAAATCCCAGCAGAACCACTGCAGATCTGATGTGAGGTGGTGACCCTCACCTAGATCTGTTGTGAAGGCTGTGGCCCTTGCTGCTGGGTGCTGAGAGGTGGTCGAGGACCAGGACTGCTTTTTCCTTGTATCTCTCTCTGTGGGTGTATACCTCTGTGATGGAACACGCCCAAGCTCCACGAAGGTGTGGCCATTGTGACCTGAGCCTGGGAGGGTCTGACCACCCTTGCCGGTGGCTGTTGGTGCGTGACTGTCCTCTCTTTGCCAGAGCAAGCTGAAGATGGTTTTCCTCTTTTTTCTTTTGGCAATTTTCTTTCTAAAACCATAACTTCATTTTTTAATATTTTTTTAACTGTGTAATAGCCACGTAGACCCTACATGGCTGTGTAGATGCCAAGGTGGCATGTTATAGCCTTGTGGCATCCACTTCACCATTTCTGTTTAGTTTTTTAATGGGAGGGCTAACTTGAACTAACAAACATATAATGCACCTGGTTTCATTTTCCTGCAGCAATCCCGCAAAGTACATTCTTGAGCTAATGCTTTCAATTGCAGGTTTTTTCCCATCCAGAGGTTCAAATAGGATTTCATGCAGATGCAGGAGCTTCCTTCCACCTTTCCCGTCTACCTGGCTATCTAGGTAGATTGTCTATGCAAACAAAAGGGAGGTCTTGGCTAAACTGTGTAATGGAATAATGAGATCATTCATTAAATTAAAAATAGGTCAGAAGGGCCGGATAAAATTATGCCTCAAAGTGTTCTATCGGTTTCTGTAAACTGGAAGTTCCTTGAAAATTTAGTCTTTACTGCATGTTTGAATGTTTTGCTGTATCCATTAGTTCCCTTCTGGCATGCAGAAATGTTGAAGACCATCCAATGCATTGCACTAAAGGGAAGCCTTTGTTTGCAAAGTATACTTTGTTATTGAACCATGAAGAGATCATATAGTTTTTCCTTTGTCCTTATATTTGTACTGAAAGGTTCATATAGTTTCCATAGTATTTTCTTTGCACGGTTTAGTACTATTCCTCTTTGAATACCAAGTTGTCAATAACTAGTGTTGTTGGAGACTCAAATGGTGGATATGCAAGCATGATAACTTATATGCTGTTCTATATCTCCATGAATCTAGGAACTTTTGCTTGCATTGTATTATTTGGTCTACGTACCGGAACTTATAACATTCGAGATTATGCAGGATTATACACGAAAGATCCTTTTTTGGCTCTCTCTTTAGCCCTATGTCTCTTATCCCTAGGAGGTCTTCCTCCACTAGCAGGTTTTTTTGGAAGACTCCATTTATTCTGGTGTGGATGGCAGGCAGGTTAGGATACTGTCTTAGAATGTGGCCTTCTTCTTCCAGGGGAATACCTGGCTCTCATGGGGGATAAGCTTAATGGAGTTGAAATGATTGCCTGCTGCTTGGCTACTCACTATTCACTAAATGCGGTTTGTTTTCAATGCACCTTTGACTGCTGCTTCAGTGTTTTTACCCTTCATACCTTGATAATCTCTTCTTGAGTTATGACTAATGACCTTTACAGAGATTGGCTTTGATTGAAGAGCGTCTTGGGAGACTCACTATTGATGATCTGTCTGTTATAGAGACATCCCTTTCACAATATGGTGGTCTTGTTTATCCCGACATGGGAAGTATCATTCATAAGTAATGTTCAACTTTAGTTTACAGCTTCTGGGTTCTTTATGGCATGATTTTTTACTTTTATCCTCCTCTGTGTAAATGACTGTATGTTTTTTGGATCTATACGGTATAAATTTACGTTATACGCCTGTCTGGGGAAACGGACTAGAGAAGTTCGTCATGTAGCTAATAAATGATGTACATTGCGAGTAGATTGCGTTCTACCACACATGACTATAGCTTTCTTGCTTTTTGGTGCAGTTGGCTATAAGGCAAATATAGGGTTTATATGCTTAGAATTTTTGTACTAGCTATTTTCACACTTTATGTGGCTGATTCTGTTTTATCCAAGCCCAGGTAGAACTATGAATCAGTCCTTCTAAACACTTAAGATCTACATAATAAGTTATTAGTTATGACATGTTGTTAGTTGTTGTGCATATTAGAACTATGCAAGAGACAAGTAAATATTCCACATAGCAGAGTGATTGCTGCTTTTACGGAGAAAGTTTCTTCCTTCTCTGTGCAAGTATATTTTTTCTTACCTTTATTAAAGAATGAACTTGCACTTTTTGTCATGCTTACTACCAGGAAGTCTTTTGTTTTCTAATCTCTTCAGTATCATTTGTTGCAGCTATTGAAGTGTGTATCAAATAATTTTTTAAATGGACTATTTTTGTCTTGTTCACTGACTCAGGATTGAAGTGATTGATAAATGCTTTAGCCGCGACACAGTCGAGGAAAATATTCATGCACTGGTAAGTTGGATGAGACACCCTGAAAAGGACTCTGATATTTGTCGTTGTACTGGTTTTTGAGATGGCATGACTGATGTTTTATTTTGCCAGATGACATGATGGTAAATTGGGACTAATCAACTGAGAAATGCAATGAATCAGCATAGTTAATATCCTAGATGTTCTATTATTGCCATCTTATTAAATCGGTGGTTCTTAGGAAATTGAAGCAGCTGACTCTTATGATGAATGAATGGTGTGCAATGACCCTCAAGAAACCAAGGGAAGCTTCTCCATTGAGCTTAAAAGTCACCTTAAGATCTGTGAGTTTCCATTCTTTTGATTTTCTTTGTTGCACATAGATTCCTTCTCTCAAACATTGACTTGGTTATAATTACTACTTTCAGATTCGTGAAGGCAGATTCCAAACCCTTGATCATTGTTTAACTCGGGAATACCGAATATCCCTCCATGGAATCTCTGGAGAAGTTTCCAAAGACTTCTGTGAGGTACGCAAGTCTTGGACATCCACTGCAATTGTTTGGTTGAATCTTGTGGTTTTTCTTCTCTCTCCTTATCGTCAGATCATGGTACTCTTTGCCATATGTGGGGTTGCAAAGATAGTTTATGTTCTCATCAATAATGCTCTTTGCTGTCTGTAGGGTGTTCGCGCACGATTAGTGGATAAGGACTTCACTCCAAAGGTAAAATTGAGTCCCAATTTTTCCAACCTTACATTTTCTCAACTTCAAGGACTGAAATCATCGTGGGTTTATCAACAGTGGGATCCTCCAGGTTTGGAAGAGGTAACCAAGGAGATGGTCGACTTTTATGTCTCTCCACTTATATCTGAGCCTGAGCTAGAACTACCCACTGCCTCGCGAGAACCCTCTGTATGACAGACGTATGAATGCAGATGAATTTTTTCAGCAACTTGAGTTTTGTTGGTTAGGTATTAAATTGTATGATTTAATTTTATCTTGCATACCCTCGACAGTTCAAGGTCTGCCAATCATGTTTTCCTTGTATGTTAAAATCCTTCTCCCAATTTCCACACAGACAAAACACCAGCACAATGTGATAAGCAGCTCCATCTTAATCACCAGCTCTCTCTCTCTCTCTCTGCACTTTGTCGGTTATTTGTTTATGCACTACTGGAGCATATATCAATGTTTGAAATTACAAGCCACGCTACCATTTCGCTGCTTTAATTAAAGCTGGTGCAGATAAATTTTTATTTACTTTTTGATGCGTAAATCAAAAGGCATATCTATGGGATGAGGCAACTACCAGAATTATAAAGGGGAAAGTCACGGGAAAAATATCCGAAAGTTCGAAAAACTGCAAATCATCCGAGCGTAGTGAAATGCTAAAATTACTCTACATGGTTGGTAGTGGGAAATTCTTTCAAATTAGTCTGGCAAATTAGTTTTAATTTCCTTGTGGAAAAGGTTTCCAACCTGTACAAAGATCTATATATTTGGTTTTTTTTTGGGGGGGGGGGGGGATACATACGAACCTGCAGAGTCAGGCTAGAATAAATATGTCCAATGCACTTTTATCTGTATGACATGATGGTTACAATTATAACCAGTGATTTCATAAGAGTTTAAATCTTCCTATTTTGGCCACGTTTCAAGTGGGAATGAGCCAAGAAAAAGCTTGATATCAGGGTCCTTACAACTTATGGACACTAGTGAAATCCTTTCTCTGGGCTTGCTTGCAACGGCCAAGCAATTCACGAGCACTTTAGCAGATATCGAAGAACTACCGGATTATCGACTTTGGAGAATGATTAACGAAAAGTGTGCACCTGGTGATGAAAAATGACTTATGTACAAAATGAGCGAAGTTCGTTATGTAGGAAGGCGCTGCATTTATTAGTAGGCAGCTTTTATTTAATCTCGGGTAATGAATGTTCACAAAGATAACTGCTAACCAGCCACCTAATCATTGGATGGAAATGTATATCAGTGCCAATTAGCTGCCTTTTGTTGCGTCAGTTGGTATATCACATGCCGTCAAAGGTTGAAGAAACTGTCATACACAAGCCAAATATTAGAAAATACTTTGTTAGTCGAACCATATGGATATCAATTTGTACTTCAATGGAGAAAGACTTACCTCGGGGTAATGGTTAATGAATCCCCAAAGCAGGGGAATATCCCTTGCAACATGAGTTCTTGTTTCTAGAATACCTGTCCCTCGACTGTGGTTGCCTTTGAGTTTGATCAAGAGCAGTCTAAAAGTTGTTTTTCTAAGCCATAACTTAGTTCTTCAATCAACCAAAATAACGATACTTTACTTTGTCTTCCAATCTCCACGGATTCTGAATTGTCCTTCATATGCACCCTCAGTTTCGAACTACAAAGAATTTCAGTTTTAAAGCTAAGTGGCGGTTGCAGACATTCCAGTATGCTCACCTAGCATGCCTTCAACCTATAACAAAATGTTTTTCGGTAGAGCAAGTTCATCAAGACTTGCAAAAACAGGTTGTGGTTAAGTTCAATATATACTTCTTCAGTCTGTGTGAGTCTTTCTCCGTCATCTGATTTTGCTTTCCAGGCGGAGTCCCTTCTCTGACATTGTCAATTGGAGGCTCCTCACTAATTTCATGGTCTCGAGAACTTGCTGATGGATGGAACTGAGGCTGAAGCTCAATACCAGGCTCTTCAGCATCCCCTTCCATTTTAGCCTCCTCCTACATGAAAATTAAGATTTTCTTCAGCCAGTATTCTGGAATGAGAAAATGCAATTTTAACATTGGTTTTTCCTTTTTCACAAACAAGGGTGCAGTAGGCTCATGGCTCCCACTCTGTGCAAGACATCATAAGTCTATATGTTGCTGAATGATGATTCGGTAATTCATGTACTATAAAGTCTCCACTTTTCTTCCTTCAAAGTCGGTTTTATTTTTCCACATTATGTTCCTCTATGAAGCACATTATGACCTTCTATATCCCTGAGAATGTCCAGAAGTGAAAATCTCTAACCTTGAATTTCTTACTAATTGAACTTGAATGTATTGATGAAAAGAGGCAAAAGGAAAAGACAATATCACTACAGGAATCTAAAATAAATATGCATTATATGGAACAAGACATCTATATTCAATCTATGACTTGGAAGTTCCGTTTTCATGTCTGTATGAACAGAAATTGTAGATAAAGTCAATGGATTGACGAATATGACCAAAGAAAGGGGACCAAAGAAAATGGAAAGGAAAGCCCAATGCCATTGCTTGTATCAGATATCTCCTCTCATATGACGACTTTTGGTTTGTTATGGTGGGGAAAATTTGAGATTTTTAGACATTTGCAAGTGAAGAAAATGATTCTATGGAGTGGCTAAAGGCTGTTATATTTTCTTGTAAATTTACATTGTCTAATTCAATTCTATAAATTTATCTAAAATATGAAAGCTATGTGCAATGGCATGCTTCTAACTACTTTATGTTTGTAAAAGTTGGTAAAAAGAATTTTACATCTAGTCACATTTCAAGTGAAATTCTTTGATGTTATGATAAAATCCTAGTTGAGGCTCACCTTATTTGTCTCTGATTGAGGCACACCTTGTTGATCCATTCTTTTGTACTGCTCGAAAGTGGTACCACCTCCCGAGTTGAGCGACTCCCTGCAATTGCTAACTAGTATTTCACACTCATCCCGTATTTTCAAGTTTGATATGTCAAACAATGTTTCCAGTAAAGGACACACAACAACATTTAAGCAATTAAAAAACTCTAGCTTTTCAAGGTCCTCAACAACCCGCAGCTTAGAGCAGTGAAAGATGGCTAAACTGTGAAGGTTCTTCAAGTTCGATATACCGGTCAACTTTTCCATAGCCTTGCAGCTGGTAATGAAGATGTCTTGCAACGATAACAGTGTACCGATGACTTGAATCTCAACTAGGTTCTCGCAGAACGACAATTTAAGTCTTTTTAGTTTCTTCAAGGAATTGAGAAGAAGTACTCCCGGTGAACAATCGGTCGACTCATTCAAAGAAGACCCTGATTGATCGAGGACCCCGAGAGATCCTCCCTCACCGCATAATACTATCCTTCCAATTGACCAGCACCCATAGATTTGTAAATCCTCCAGTGATACCGACATACCAAGAAACTGAATCTCAATCATATTAGGGCAATAAAATACACTCAGTGTCCTTAAGCTAGATGGGATGGATAATCTCTGAAGGTCACACTCGTCCAAACGTAATTGCTGCAATTGTGAAAACCCATAGAGTTGAATTTCTTGCCATCGTGAGTAACGAAGCTCCAATTTTGATGGAATTTCCAAGTTAAATTGCGGCGGTCCTATCGAGCTGAAATTGTCAAATTCTAAAGAAAGTAAAGAAGGCGGTAGTTGCTTGAGGGGTTGGAGATCTAGACCAAATAGAGAAATATCTTCTAGAAGAGAAAGGAGACCAAATTCCGTAGGCGGCACGACGATGTCGAGAAGACACAGCTCCAACTTCTTTAGTTTGGATAGCCTACCAATCCACCCCAAGTCATACGTGCGCTTGAGGTTTGACAAATATTGACCTTTAGAGCCATCCGATAGGACCAACTCTACTAGATTGGTAAGCTCTGAGAGATTTGGGACCACCTGTAGTGACCTAGATTGAACACGTAAATAGACTAAATTCACTGGAAGCTCAAACAACTCTGTAATCTCATCACACCCTTTTAAGTCAAGTTTTGAGAGGCGAGAAAGCCTGTTGATTGTTCTTGGAACTCGACAGATTCTAGTCCCACACAAATCTAGGACTCTTAGAGAGGATAGATCTCCTATTTCATCAGGAATTTTGCCAACCAACTGATTGCAGTCACTAAGATAAAGCTCCTCCAATTTGTTCGACATTCTAATACCTTTGGGCAACTCGCATCCATATATACAGGTTGGGTATCTTGACAGATTCAAAGTGCACAGCAATGATAATTTTCCGATAAACGCCGGCAGGCTTGTAATTCTAGTATATGAAAGGTCCAACTTCCTTAATGACGCTAAGTCACGGATAGAGGTGGGGAGTCCACTCACTTTCTTGCAGCCGCTCAAAGAGAAGCGCTCAAGCTTCAGTAACCCACCAATTTCATCAGGCACTCGTTCAATGAGCTCACAATTGGTGATATTCAAGTCAAGCAAGCACTTCAACTTTCCAATGGAGTCGTCAATTTCCTTCAGTCTAGCACACCGATGAAAAGTCAACCTCTCCAAATCCAGGCATTTAGACAAGTCTGGAGTTCTAGTAATGCAACTACATCCTACAAGATTAAGATTTTTAAGTTTGGTTGTCATCTGCAAAAATGAAGTATAAACGTTACAAAAAGAACATCAAATTATGTATTAGACAACTATTATAAATTGAGATGAAACCATACCTTAATTAAGTCCCATAATTTCAAATCATCCGTGACGAGATTTTGAAAAAGTTCAAGGACAACTAAATTCTTTAAATGCATACTAGGCCCAATACCATCTTGAAAGCAAGAATGCCACGAAATCCATCTCAACTTTGGTAGAGAAACGGTGAAATCCCAACATATGGCCTCATAATGTAATCTCAAGAACCTCAAACTTTTAAACCTTCCAATTTCTTCGTGGCCAATTGAGATATCAGGATCCCATGGTAGATTGAGTGCTTTAACATCTTCGTACCTCTGCCAATAAATCAATTGCAACAATTAGTTGAAGTTTATTGGTAACCAGTAATTTTATTTATGATTTGAATGAATGAAATGGAAAAAAAGATCATGAGCATAAAGTTGAATCCTCAAATGCAAGATGTCACTTTTTCCAATTGAACCTGATAGTTGTCTTACCTCTTCAGTTCTTACGAAATCAAGGAAATCCTCGCTAGTCCACACCCTACTTTGCTTCTCGAAATTTTTAGGATTTTTTTGACGAACAATTTCCCGTCCCAAGTCTCTCAGTTGGTCATGCATCCAAAATTTGTTGTCATCCTTTATCTTTATCAAGGACTTCCTAACAAGAACATCAATTTCCAATTCAGGATAAAATTCACAAGCCTCCCACATGTATTTGGCATTGTTAATATCCTCATTTATGAAAAAGCATGCGACATCTAGAAAAATTTCATGCTGACGACAGTTTAGGTCCTTATAGCTAATCATCAACTTTTCTTGTACATGCTCATCTGGTATTTTCTCTAATTTGTTTAATGTATTCTCCCATTTCGCTTTGTGCTCTCCAAAAAGTGAGGAACCTATTACTTCAAGAGCCAAAGGAAGGCACCCAGTAGTAGAGACAATATCTCTTGAAAGATCGTCAAAATCCATTGCTAGAGAGTCTTCACAAAACGCATGCCTCTTGAAAAGTTGGAGTGCATCGTCAAAATTCATCACCGCCATTTCATAAGGCAGAATTTGGACTGCAGGGTCAGAATTCGCTTCCTTCGTTTTAGGAGCCATTCTTTGCTTAGGAAACTCTAGTACGCTTGTATTCCTAGTGGTGATAATTATTCTTGTTCCGGGATGCAACCTATGTTGTCCAATTAGATTCTCGATCTGTTTTTTGTCATCAACATTATCAAGAACTATGAGAACCTTCTTATTGCCAAGTGTTGCCTCTATCCTCCTCCTTCCGTGATCAACATCATTAATAGTATCTGCTGCTCCAAAACTATCAATATCTTTTAGTAACTTCTTCTGTAACGAGACTAAACCCTTCTTCTTTGAAGTTTCTCGAACAGCATCAAGGAAGGTGCAATGCTTTCCAAAGTGAGAAGAAAGTTCATTGTAGATGACCCCGGCTATAGTGGTTTTACCGATGCCCCCCATTCCATGAATTCCAAGCAGCCTCACTTCATCACTACAGTCAACATCTAACAATTTTAGTACTTCTGCCACTCGATCATCAAGTCCGACTAAATCTTCAGTCACAAACTTATATCTTATCTTCAGCTCCTGCAAAACCTTTTCAACTACCAAGTCCACAAGTTCCGCTTGACTGTCACAAACAGAAGCAAGTTCATTAGTTGCAAAAGCTATATCGATCGTACAGATTAACATGTATGTGTCACGGGCCGAGAGTTCCCTTGGCCTCGGAAACGACCCGCGGGCGCCTAGCGAGCGGAATTCGCCAGGCCAGCCCTTTCTTTAGCTGTTCCACGAACGATACGGTGAATGATTCTTCGTGCGAGATCCTACCACGCCCGGCTTCGCTCGGGCGTCGGTCCATCGAGTAAGGCGGCGGTTCTCTTTTAGGGACGACAACCGGTTTCGGCTTTGCCATGGCCTCGTCGGGAGCGGCATCGGCTCCCGACCGGTTTGTGCACGGGAGGCCTACCCCGTCTTGAGCTCCTAAGTAATGTAATCCTTCTATCCTAGAACTCCTAGCACCAACCGTCCCGACGCCACTCCCACGGACCAGGTTGTGTTCTACCCTTCGCCTCACACACTTTTACCGAGATAACCCCAAGCGCCACTCACAAGTGTCACGAGTACGGGAGGATTCACGGACCGTGACATTCTCCCCACTCACCCGCAACGCCCTCGTTGCGATCTCTCGCTCTGTCGCTTCCTAGCGTAAATTAACCATTGATGTGCCACTTTTGGGAATTCACATCGAACGGTCACGCTCGCCCAACAAAACAGTTCTTCTCCATTGGTGGCTTCTTTTGATCTCCGCCGTTCGGCCATTTCGTCACCTGCGCTTTCCGGCAAGTGTGGCATTTTTCGCCAACCGCATCTTTTGGCAGCACTATTCCAGCCTAAACAGCATCTTTGACCCCAGCAGACCAATGGAGGTTCTTTTCTTGTTGAAAACGCAGCAGTAGATCTCTTCTTCAAATTCACCGATCGATCCAGGAACGTTATCCCCATTCAGCAAGGGTTCGGTTCTTCTCTAACTCGCATTCCGCTCGACGAGAAGTCGACTCGTCCCAGCACCCATCCACTAGGACTTATCTACTTGACCCGCACATAAGCGAGGAGTCCGATTCTCCGACTTGCTCAACTTGCTTACTGGAGGGATTCTCTCGCTCCGATACCACTTGTCACGGGCCGAGAGTTCCCTTGGCCTCGGAAACGACCCGCGGGCGCCTAGCGAGCGGAATTCGCCGAGCCGGCCCTTTCTTTAGGCATGTTCCACGAACGATACGGTGAATGATTCTTCGTGCGAGATCCTACCACGCCCGGCTTCGCTCGGGCGTCTGGTCCATCGAGTAAGGCGGCGGTTCTCTTTTAGGGACGACAACCTGGTTTCGGCCGCCATGGCCTCGTCGGGAGAGCGGCATCGGCTCCCGACCCGGTTTGTGCACGGGAGGCCTACCCCGTCTTGAGCTCCAAGTAATGTAATCCTTCTATCCTAGAACTCCTAGCACCAACCGTCCCCGACGCCACTCCCACGGGCCAGGTTGTGTTCTACCCTTCGCCTCACACTCTTTCTGACCGATAACCCTGCCGCACTCACAAGTGTCACGAGTACGGGAGGATTCACGGACCGTGACATATGCCTCTAACTCCAAAAAAATGGTGTACTCCTTTTATTTTCCCTTAATAAATTTTGCATATGATTGTACTCGTAATTCTTTTTCAAAAAAAATGAAGATTTGCTAATTTAATTAACTCCCGACGTCCCTTGTGTAGGACTGGCTTGATTTTTATTTTTTTGCGCGACGGACTGGGTTGATTCAATAGCTAGGAAGGTCAGGAATCTTTAGAGCTTACTTTTTACATTTGGGCAGCACCCAGCCCTTGATTTTATCGACCTTCTTAAGAGCTTCCTCCCAGGATTCTGCTTCATGCGAAAACTCCTTCTTGTGCTTCTCCATGGTTGTTCTGTATAATGGGGTTTTAAGGGCAACATCATCTGGCTCCACATCGTAAAAGACAGGCATGATTTTTTTCTCCTCTGACTTGATGGTTGTGTTGTTTACCATCCTTGCGAGCTCACGGAGACACCATTTGCTATCAGCATAATTTTTTGAGAAGATGGGTATGTAGATCCGGGAGTCGTCGATTGCTCGCGGGAGTTCTTCACCAATTTCTTCGCCAACTCGAAGTTCTTCGTCATCCATGAAGGCATGAATACCATTTTTTGTCAGGTCTCGATAAAGGAAGCTGGTGAATCCCACTCGAGTATCTCGGCCATGGAAATTCAAGAATACTTGATACTGGCCTCCTCCTGCTTTGCTGTTACTCGTTCCAGCATTTGAACTCGCCATGGCAGCTCTACTTTGCAAATTAAGGTCTCTCTCGGTCTCTCTCGATCTCTCTCTGAACGTTCCTCCCAAAAATCAAGTAAAACGAAAGATTGAGTACTAGTTGAAAACTCGTTGATCTTTATCTAGTCGTCATGGATCCTCTTTTCGATGACTTTTTTTGGAGAAAAAAATTTGGGTAGCCGGCGCGTGGGTGTGCACTAGCGCACGCGCGAGTAGTCAGCGAAGAGAGAGAGTGGCAGCGGGGAACAGACGCGCGGAGGGTAAAAGGATGAAAAGCAAACCTAAAAAAGAGTGGCTCCACGAGAATTAATTAGATAAAAATATATTTGGTTTTAGAATGGAACTTCCTTTATATCGATAAAGAAATATAAATTAAACCGAAAACAATGTACTGGGTCTATAAAGTCATCCCCATTCTAATAAAGTTGAAAAAGAGAAGGAAAATTCAAATTTTCACTTAAGGCTTCCTTTATTTTATGAAAATAAATAATATTATAAATATATTTTTAAAAATGATTATTGATATAGTTTATAAAAATGGATGAATTAAAAATATCTTCATCATTCATAACAATGTTTAATTGAATCCTCCATAGGTATGAAAGCTATTTCTTCATATGAGTGTTAACCGCAACTACTAGTGAAAAAGGAAAATAAAATTTTAAAGAACGAGGGGGCACATTCCTTGCCGACAGAAGTTCATTTTCGGATTTAATTCATAATTAATTTCTCTAGGACGAACAACAATAAAGACAAATTTACGGAAGTCGTAACCAAGTCTTTTGTTTAGAAAACGAGGTTTGAATCCTTGCAGTTATAGAGAACACAAATTCGAATTTGACTACTCGAACACATCTACTTTATTACAATATTTCAAACCAAAGAATGTCCGGCCTTCATTGATAATACCCTTAATCAAAGTATCACGAGATCTTTATGTTTGTGCTTTCACGTTGTGTTACATTAAAACAATCCTGCAAAAATCATAAAATATTTTTAAATCATTTTAAAGCAAAATGCTAGGGTTTGTTCGTCCATTATCATGTCCCCGTTAGATGTTGCTTCTTTTTTGTGACGGCACATGGCAATTATATGTCTCCTAATCCTCTCGCATACGAGTATAACATAGAGTCCGACAAATATTTGTTATTATATATTGATCTCCCTTGCAATTGTTATTTTTACTTATAAATTTCTCTCAAACTAGTGAAAATAATATAAAGTTAAGATTGAGACCATGATCATAACAAATTCTTCGCACTCTTTAAAGATCTCATGCTTCATTATCTAGGCTCATCTTAGAATAGCCGTGTTCGCACACAACGGGACCAACGGCACCATGCTTCCTATTTCTTCACTCCCCTTCTCGGACAAACATCATGACTCAATCAATTCATCAAATAGTCATGGCCAACAACACTAAAGGATAAGGGCAAATGGAAACTTGCTGTTAGGATCGAAAAACATACTGATAAAAAATTTGTTCCAATGTTACTATAGAGGACAAAGCAAAGTGCAAGGGGAATATAATAGGGTACACATATGAAGTATAAAGTAAGAATTTCTTAATCTCATAGAGGAAAAGATAGATAACGAAAATCGCAGCTTGGGAGCTATTTTGTCTTATCCCCAAACACTGCCGTAGTCGTTTCGGCTCCTCAAGTAAAAACAATTTCCCAGCAGACAAGTGAATCAATTGAAAATATAAAAATTTGACCCCCATTATTGGAGGAGGATAATTATTGCGCACCTAATTTCCGCGACATTGCGAGGAAGGTGTGCGGAACCCAACAAGCAATTCTCACATTCTCACATGCAACATTGACACATACTTGATTGGATTTTTTTTTTTATTAATATGAAAATAAATAATGAAGAATCTCAAATTGATACATTTATAACAATTCTCCATTAATTCCATCAAATTATGAGGTTAGATGACACGTGTATTAATTTAAGGTTTCGTAATTAATTTAAATGAAAAGTAAATTTGCCATAAATATATTAATTTGTGATTTTTGATAATTAAAAGTTAATTTATTGTCAATTTATAATAAGTGTATCAGTTTAGTTTGAGATTAATTTATTACGAGCGTATCGATTTAAGTTTTTTTCGTAATATTAACCCAGTGAATAAAAGAGAACCAATCGTAATATAGGTGCTCCCTACTTGAGTGGGTATCTCCATATTCTCCACGAAAATTTCGGTTAGAATATAGATTGGGACGATGGCTAATCGGTCTCTTTTCACAGGATGCATGTGCAATTGTGCGTGGTTGGTCACTGTCCCATCCCATTTGTAATAATGTCACCAGGGCAATAAAAATTGGACCCACTTCCGGAAATTGCACTGTCCGAGTCCGACTAGATCTTTCAATCGTAAAATGTAGCCAGGAGGCTTCCAGTAGGAGCAATGTATCTTCTTAGTCTTAAAACCCTTAACCCAAATTGCACGGCGTTCTTGCCATCCAATAGTCCAAGACTCTTCGTGCGGATCGAACGGCTGCTACGCATGCTACGCGGAAAGCGAAAGTAATTGCACGCGTACTTCCTTGCAGAAGCCGGACGCGGGAGGAAAGGTGGGTGGAAAAGAAGCTCTGTAGGGACCGGGGCCTTTTTGACTTGACCCGCGTTTTCTATTAATAAAGAAAGGGTTAATACCCTAAAAAATCCTAAACTGATACACTTGTGACAAATTTACCTCAAATTATTTTTGGCCAATCGAATGAAAAACCCCAAACTGGTAAACTTGTGACAAATTTACCCCGACCGACTATAAAAAACCCTAAACCCAGATACATTTATGACAAATTTACCCCAAACTAATTTATTTGACTGCAAAAAATCCTAAACTGGTAAATTTGTGACAAATATACCCTCTGCTAAATTGGATTAATACCACAAAAAAATCATAAAAATTGTAAACTGTGACAAACGGAGGGTAAAATCCTAAATTGGTATACCAGTTAACTGTCACGTGTCATTTAACATAATAATTTCAGAATAAAATTTAACGAAAACTGACATTGGGTAAATTTGTCACAAGTGTACCAGTTTGGGGTAAATTTGTTAAAGGTATACCAATTTGGGGTTTTTGGTGGTCAAAAAAATAGTTTGGGGTAAATTTGTCACAAGTGTACCAGTTTGGGGTTTTTTAGGGTATTAACCCATAAAGAAAATAGAAAATAATTGATTGGCTTAACTAAATTAAATTAATTCCTTCGCAGGACATGCAGGACATTACACGAAAATGCTTTCATCTTGTAGGAATTTTCGAGTAATGATTTTTTTATTGATTAAGTTAGTATTTTTTTGTCGTCAATAAGTCATGAACTCAGCGCGCGAGTTAGGAGCCGTTGTTATGAAGTGCGTGACTTCCATGATTATTCATTCATTTTTTCCACTATCATCTCAAATTTTTAGCGAGTCACGTAACAATTTCTATTTTGTGAGTCAAATAAATTTTACGTAATAAAGTCGAGAAATCAAAAGAAAATTCAAAATTTCACTAAAAGTGAAAAAAAAAAAAAAGTTCCCTCGCTACTTGAAAAACGCGGTTGGTTTCATTGTCATTGGATCCTTTCTACTGGCTTTTCTTTGGCCCAATCTGCAAGCGAGTAGAATGTTCGAGTACATCGCTCGCGCGCGTGGGTGTGTGCAAAAGTAGAGAACATAAAAAGCAGCGAGTAAAGAGAGAGAAAAAAAAAAAAAAAAAAAAAGAGAGAGAGAGAGAAATGTCAGATCACGAGGAGGAGGACGAAAGACAATTATAAAAAAGTAGGGGGCGGCAGTGGGTGACAAACGCGATGCGATGGGAATAAGTTTTTTTTTTTAGCAATCATGCTTTATTTCTACTATACACTCACCCTCAGACTTTTGCTCTGCCTTTTGCAGGGCGTGGGAGTCGAAACCCACTCTTAAAACTTACGTGTCCCCACCCCGACACCCCATCCCCATCTACCTCTTGTAGGGCGTGGGAGTCGAAACCCACTCCTACTCCTGAAACTTACGCGTGAGTCTAAACTCACTCCCACTCCTGAAACTTATGCGTCCCCACTCCATCCCCCTATGCCTCTTGCAAGGCGTGGGAGTCGAAACCCACTCACTCCTGAAACTTACGCGTCCCCACCTCATCCCCCTGCCTCTTGCAGGGCGTGGGAGTCGAAACCCACTCCTGAAACTTACGCGTCCCCACTCCATCCCCCTCTGCCTCTTGCAAGGCGTGGGAGTCGAAACCCACTCACTCCTGAAACTTACGCGTCCCCACCTCATCCCCCTGCCTCTTGCAGGGCGTGGGAGTCGAAACCCACTCCTGAAACTTATGCGTCCCCACTCCATCCCCTGAGAAGGTGGAGATTTGAACCCCTCACCTCCCCCTTCCATGTTGGAAGAGTGGCCACTGGGGCGAATCCCAGTGGTTGACAGGGATAAGATTAAAAAGGAGAAAAAAGAGAGAGTGGCCCCCGAGAATTGAATAAATCAAGAACAGTAGTTTTATGGCGAACTCGCATTCCAATAAAGATAAATAATTGCAATTCTCCACATTACAATTTAATTTTTCTGAAATTCCTTCGGCTTCTGTGTCGGCTGTACAAATTTCTCATATCATCATTACTTGACTAATTTATATTTGACAAAACTTCTTAATCTAATCTACTAGATAGAATATCTTCCTAATCTAATTCAATCAATTCTCCATCATCTATATCTTCATCAAAGATTTTAAGATGTGTTTCCGTTTGTTGAACTTTCTCTAACATAATCACTATATGTCTTGCCTTCCTCACTTTGCTCTCATATTCTCCTGTCTAAAATAAATCTATCTTCAACCTTAATCTTTGGTTTAATGTCATTTCATACTTCTCATACATGAGTACTGTTATCATTTTTCATCATCACCATAATATTTAATATACACTTATAATGACAATAATATCTTTTATACCATTAACATCGTGAAAGTATCTTAAATCATTTTTCAAGCTTTTCCCAATATCACGATAATACATTTTTTTTTCCATTTTACATTGTAACTATTACACTATATTTCTCATGAAATCAATATATGATGGCCTCCTTATTGCGACAACAATATTACATTCATTTCCACTAACATGTTCCTTCTCATAGGTGCCAACAACAAAAAAACAATGATGTCTACGATGCTGTCTCTCATGTCAATGATGCGCCTAATAAAAAAAACAAAACTTTTGAAACCATAATGCAGAAATGATACAACTTCACATAAAGGTCCTATAATTGCACCTAATTGATTAAACAATGAATTAGTAGTTATCGTTTAGCGGATGGAAAGCAACAAAACTAATACCGAATTGAGACAACAAATTGAGGACCATGCATTGGCAATTTCACTGTTGCACGATTCTTTTTCTAGCACCGTCGTCCCCACGATCGATCAAGAACTCTAATTTTTCCTTTCCATACCTAATTTTGGCTTAGAAGCCCTAACTCTTCCCTCCAATTGAGCAACTTAGAGAAAGATGAGGAACTTGAATGAGTGAGAGTAACAGAAACGGCAAGCGACAGCAAGTAACAGGGAGAGTGGTGTGACGGTCAGCCAACATTGAAGACAATCAACCTTTACAACTTTTCTTGTGTGCGATGTTGTTTTTGCTTGGTTGGATTGAGCGATGTAGTTTTACACATACATGTGGTCTGGATTTCTTTGAAAATATAATAACTCATTTTAATTTTTTAATTATAAACACCATGTAATTGTTTTGGCTGGAAATTTTCCTCGAAGGCTCTTTCTTTTTTTGTTTATTTTTTCATCAGAGACAACTTTTATTCATTCATCCATTAGAGTTTGAAGTTCAAGAGAGTACAATTTAGAACATAACATATCATAGCTCAGAGGGTTTGGGGGGTTTAGTAAGTCAATTAGAAGGGAGATTCACTATTAAGTGGATTTTAACAATCCACTTGATTGGCTTTTCGTGGACGATGTTGAATGAGGACGTTCTCTACGTGGGCATGAAGGTCCTTGCAATCCACCAATAAGCTTTAGATGGCCCCCGGTCGCTGTCCCATCCCATTTGTAATGATATCACGAGGGCAATAAGAAATTGGATTCGCTTCTGAATTCGCAACTGCCCGACCGAGTCCGACTATATTTTATAATCGTAAATGTTGCTAGAAGCAGTGTATCTTCTTTAGTCATAAAACCCCTAAAACCCAAATTGCACCGCGCTCTCGCCATCCAACGGCCCAAGACTCTTCGTGACGATCCAACGGCTGCTACGCATGCTGCACGCAAAGCGCAAAATAATTGCGCGCGTGATTCCCCACAGCAACAGTACGCGGGACGGGAGGCGCGTGGGAGAGGACCTCTGCAGTGGCCGCCTTGACTTGACTTGGGTTTCTCTATTAATAAAGAAAGCAGAAAAGGCAACTGTCGAGCGTGCTCCTCGTTTAATGATGGACGGAGCAGGTGTCGAAAAAGGAAAAGAGAGGATACTTTTTCTTCTCATGTTTCTTTTTTTCTTTTTATTATTCCTTTCTTCCTCCTTCAGCCGGTCATCAGCCCTCTATTACTGGCCAGTGTAAGGCGAGGTTAGAGGAGAAACGAGAAAGGGAAGAAAAAATTGAAAAATAATTAAAAAATTATTAAGAATTATTTACATCAACATTAATGTCAGTCATACCACATACAATAATTGCTATTTATATAGACAATTCCGATTAAAATTCATTGAACAAACTCAACTGATAAAAAGAAAAAAAAAAATTTATAATTCAATTGATAAAATTAAAAAATATAATAATAATAAAAATATAATAAATTTAGAACATGACTAATTCTATTATGCCTGCTTGAACAATGCTGCATTCTTGTCATCCATCTGTCCAAGACTTTTCGTGCTGATCGAACCGCTGCAATGCACGCTACACGAAAAGCGCAAATAATTGCACGCGTTATTCCCTGCAGCAGCCGAGACGGGATATGCATGGAAAAGAAAGATCATAATGTTTTTGTCATAGTTATTGATGGACTTTTTTTTTTTTTTTGGAATTTGCAAAAATCTTCAAGCAACGATTTTTTAATTATTAAATTAATTCCTTTGCATACAACGTGAGTTTGGAACTGATATATTCTTCACAAATACTTTTCTATTGCAGCTGGGATGTCCGTTCATCCTTTCATTGCTTCTAACTCTACATTTTGAAAGAATTTCTCCTCTATGCAGCCCTAGAGTGACTTTTGTGGATTTCCTAACTTGCCATCGAAGCGTGTCGGTTAATCTTCTAAGTTTTAACATAAGCCTATACGACGCCCTAGAGTGATTTTGTAGAAGACTTCCCATAACAATGATAAAATTACGAAAACAAATTGCATGATATGCAATAACTTTTAATGGATTGTTATTTTAAATCAAGTATAATTTGATTATAGCTTGTTCTGTTAAGTGGGTACGTCACACTATACACAATGGTTTACTTTATTTAATTATCGAGTAAAGTGAATAATGAAAATATATATATGTGTGTGTGTGTGTGTGTGTGTGTGTGTGTGTTACTTAAAAAATACTTGCCTTTTTGCAATATTCAAATCTGCTTAATGTAAATTCACAATGAATCAAATAGTCAAAATATTGAAAAAATACGCACAATTATATACTAATTGTGTTCCACGAAAACAATCTTGCAAAAGTCATAAAATATTGTAAGCAATATGCAAGGGTTTGTTCCTCGATTATTGTGTTATCATTTAATTTTGCTTCTTTTTGATGGTGGCAAATATATGTCTCATAATCCAGTTGCTTATGAGTATAACAAAGAGTCTGACGAATGCTCGTGATTATGTATTGATCTCACCTATAGCTATTATTTTTACTAGTAAACTTCTATCAAATCGTGAAAATAATGGAAGACTAAGATCAAGATCATGATCATGACGAATTCCTGACAACGTTATCTACACTCTTTTTATAATAGCTTCGCTCGCACAACAATCAATTGCACCATGCTTCTATTTCTACACTCCATCTTCTCAGACAAACACGATGACTTGATCAATCCGTCAATAGTCATGGCCAACAACTCTAATGCACAAAGGCAAATGGACACTTGCCATTCAGATCGAAAAATGTACTGATACAAATGGTGTGCCAATGTTACCATGAAGGACAGAAAAAAGTGCGAGATGAATATTATAGTGTACACATATGAAGTGCAAAGTAAGAATTTCTTAATGTAAATAAAGGAAAAGAAGAATAACAAAAATCGCATTTCAAGAGCTAGTTTGTCTTCTCCAACCACTATCTTTTTTCGTTTTGGCTCCTCAAATGACAACAATTTCCCAGCAGATAGGTAAACCAATTGAAAATATAAAATTTCGACCCCCATTATTGTAGGGGGATAATTGTTGCACGCGTAATTTCTACGGCATTGCGCAGACGGTGTGTGGAACCCAATGAGCAATATTCACATTCATACATGCAATGCCGACACATATGGATACATACTTGATTTGCTTTTTCTATTAATAAAAAGATAAAAGTTAATATTACGAAAAATTCAAAATTAATATACTAGTGACGAATTAATCCTCGTTAATTTTCGTTAAATTTTGCCTTAAAATTGTTGAATTGAATTACACCTGACGCTAGTAGGTATATTAATTTGAGGTTTTACTCTCTATTCGTTATAAATGTGCAAATTTATGGTTTTTCGTAATATTAATTTAATTCAATGGAAACTATCAAAAGGTTAATTTTATCACAAAAAAATAATTTATGGTAAATTTGATATGAGTGTATTAATTTTAATTTGAGATAAATTTATCACAAATTTATCATAAATATATTAATTTAAAATTTTTATTATTATCTTAACCCAATAAATAAAAGAGAAAACCAACGAGCAATCCAGATGCCCCTTGTCGGTAAGTGCATTCTTCGCCAACTAATTCAATTAAAATATAGATTGTGATGATGTCCAGTCGCTTTTGGCAGGCGAGAGGGATGTCCTTGACTTGACCTGCCTTTTTTCTATTAATAAAGAGAATAGAAAAGAGAAGAGAACCAATGGCATGCGGCTAGTTGGTAATCGCATTCTCCACTAATTAATATTCAATAAAAATATTATATTAATTTATATTCGATAAAAATATTATATTCTCTCTTTTTTGCTGGATGGCAATGCTCGATCCGATTTATAAGTCCCTTGCTGGATGATGATGGCATGTCGTGTTGACTGATTAAATTAATTAAATTAAATTAATTGCTTTAGGTCTAGACTTTGACGTCAGCAAAATTACCCGAGAAAAGAAAAAAGGAAAAATATAAAACAAGCATCTTCAAATTTAAATATTAAAAGCAAACCAAATCTTCCTGGCTCCTACTACCCCATCCAAAGAAAGAGGATCACTCGCGAAACCTTTGGTTTTCTCCAATTGCACATTGCCAGAGTTGATAGGTCCTCACTTGATTGTGTGGACCGTGGGAGAAAGGTAAACAGAAAAACAAAAGAGACGTACATGAAAAATGGATTAGATCATTAATGACATTCTTAATAAACGTGTTACGCGATTCACATCATTATAATATTTATGTGATTAACGTTTTCTTGTAATATTTAAGTAGATATGATGGTGGGAAAGGGTAAACAAAAAGATAAGAGAGTACAAAATGCGTTAGCTTATCAATGACTTTTCTAATAAGCGTGAATGTGATTCACCCATATTATAAGAAAATTAGAACCTAAAATGAAAATTTCAAATTATCACTATTATTTAAAAACTTCCCTCCCAAAAATAACATTTAAGTGATCAATGACTTTTTAATTATTCAGGGCTGATTTTATTGTTTAAATATTGGATTATTAGGTTATTGTCAATCACACTTTTACTAAAGGTAATGAAGTTACCCATCCATTGTTACAAATATGAGGAAATGTACTATATGTTTAGAGAATCCGTTGCATGACTATGTATATTTTTGAATTAAGTTAACGAAGTATATAATATTTGAAAAAAAGTATGTAATATGCTTTACAAATAAATGAATATAATATAGTTACCCCTCATTATAGGAAGATGGAAGAAAGTACATGTTCAAGAGAAATCTGCGGCATGACTGGGTGTATTTCAAAGAACGAAACACGTAATATTTGATGACTCTTATGATTGAAAAAAGTATGGACACCCAATAGATCGAGATACTTAGTCGTATCTCAGTGTTCAATAGATAATATTCCATGATTTCGAATATTTTGGGAATAAATGTTTTAAAGAATTATTTATTAATATTTAGATTTCATCAAAGATTATGATGAGGTTTTGAACGAGATTAACAAAGTTTGGGGCTCCTTTTCTAATTTGGTTAAGCAGGCCCCTGCGGTTCATCATTATCTCATTTTACGTTTGGGGTTGAGTCCGATAAACGACTCAGTTTAAGGACATGAGTTGGTCCAAGATTGCCTTCATTTTCCTGAACCACGCCCAGGCAGACCCTGGGGAAGGCTTCACATGAATCCGGCCAGGGGCTCCTTTTCTAATTTGATTAAATGGGTCCTCGCGGTTTATCATTACCCCATTTTACGTTTTGGGTTGACTCCGATAAACGACTCAATTTAAGGACATGAGTTGGTCCGACATTCAACTTATATTTCACAAATGATAAATGTTAAAAGATCAATCTCATATTCGACGAACAAAAATAACTAGTAGTCATCATCACGAAAAACAGTCAGTTATATAACATACTTTATCAATGTTGTGATCTTCACTGATTCTAAGCCTTCGACACTTTATCACTAACATAATAACGCACTCTATTGTGTGCTTGAAAAATGTTGCGTTCTTGCTATCCAACGATCCAAGACTCTTCATGGTGATCAAACCGTTGTGATGCAAATTATCGCATGCATAATTTCCGTAGCAGAATGCGAGAGGTGCGGGGAAGGAGACTCCGCAAGTGCCTTTTTTACTTGACTTGCTTTTCCATTAATAAAGAAAATAGAAATGAGAAACAACAAGCATGCACCTAATTGGTAATCATATTCTCCACTAACTAAATTAATAAAAATGGCATAAAGTCACAAAAAATCACAAAATTTGCCAATTGTAAACAACTTTTTTGTGACATTAAAAATCTTAAACTTACATCCATGTGATATATTTATTCCAAAATTTTTAAATATGTCACACAAATACAAGTTTAAGGTAAATGTGTCACATAGATAAAATTTAGAGTCTTTTGTGCCACAAAAAAAAAAAAATTGGGATGAATGTGTTGCAATTGGCAAAGTTAAAGATTTGTCGTGACTAAATCAGATTCTATTTATATGGATGGCAATCCAATCTATAATAACGATGATTAGTTGTGAAGAAGAAACTTATTTTATTAGAATGTAGAGTCATCTCCTTACATTATTTAAGGTTGACTACAAATTAAATCCACTTGTTTAAGTAGATAATACCTCTCAAGTGAGCTAATTCAAGAGTGTGACACATGTTTTTTTTTTTTATAAAAGTTCGACCATGTTTTGAGTAATTTAGGAGTGTGACGCATGTTTTCTATAAAACTTCGACCATGTTTTGAGTGAGAGAGCATATCTAAGTACTAATTCAATTTTTACTTGCATCTCTCACCAAGTTTCATCAGCCAAACACTGATGGTCGTGTAGATTGTAATAATCATGATAAATGCATTTGCATCTCTGGTATCAATATTTTTTAAGATGTATTTGGTTTAACATTTTAAAAGTCTTGAGGAAATTTTAGGGTTTTGGTATCTCCGAAGGACTTTGGGGTGAACGCTACTGGAAAAACCGGAAGTCTAAGATTAGTGGGACCGGCACTTGAAAACTCGTTGATCTTGTTTAGTCGTCATGGATCCTCTTGATGTCCTTATAGAAAAATTATGGGTGTGTATACCTAAGCTTAAAGATAGCCAAGCGAAAGTCGCCATTATAACGGTTGAAGCACTAATGCAGACAAACTTGTTTGGTTTGCTTAATCAAGATTATGATATTACTGTTTTTGCAGCAGTATTCAATATTTTAAGACTGGCGTCGGCAGCACAGCAACCGTTCAGGGGGCTCCTCACTAATTATGCTCTTCACGAAAAAGTGGTTAGAATCGATGGCTTTGAATAAAGTGGGTTGGTCTTCGAGAACTGTAATGACTCCTTGGGAGACGATGAACTTTAAAGGCAATTTCCAAGAATCCACTGTGGAGACGATAAGGCCCTGTTTGGTAACCATCCAAACAGGGCCAAATTCTGATTCTTTGTTCCCATAATCGCCGGCCTTAATCGCGTTTGGTAAATTCTTTTGTTCCCTAACAAATTTGTTCCCAGAATCGTTTTGGACAAGAATTTAGAATCAGAAAAAATATGATTCTTGATTCTGAATCAGAAAAAAGAATCAAAAAAGCGGCTGCTTAGAATCAGTTGCTATTTATTTCTATATTTTATTTTAATTTCCTCCTATTCTGAAATATATATTTGCTATATATAGAATACATATTTAATTTTTCTTTATAATTTAGTATTTATATTTATTACATATTTTAGGTATATTAGTATAATTTATACTATGGTTTATTATTAACTATTTAATAAAAATTGATTAGTTAATATTTTTATTACTTAGTATAAATATAATTAATCAATGAGGGGTTTATGAGAATTCAATATCAAATTTATATTTATCTAAAAGGTAATTAAAAAAGAATTGTAATAGAAATTTTATACGATTCCAAACACACATTTCTCGTTCTTTTTCTATTCTAGAATCAAAAATTTTGTACGATTCTGCAAACGCGTTCTTTTCTCGAATCGGTTAGGGAACGTAATCAAAAAGAATCAATTCGATCAAAATCTACTCCCGAACAGTAATCGTTACCAAACGCGCCCTAAGAGGCCTGAGTGTCAGTCTTCGCTTCTTTCACATGAGACCTTGTCCTTTTGTCTCCGGTGTCGTCAATTTCTAAAAGTTTCTTCACGAGGATAACGTATAATATGACTTCAGTATTATAGAACTTGCAAAAACGAACTAAATTCTCCTTTCGGCAAAAGATGAGAAAGAAATATTTTTGGCTGGGAGTTTGACATCGAAAAAAAAATTAGCTGTCATAAAAAATATATTCGTATCTCTGAATCTGCTCATCTATGTACTAGATTCAAGATGATGCCTAGTAAATTCAACATTTTAGAACTATCGGAAGTGCAGGAATTGAGTCTGCACTTATTTTTTCACGGTGGACTAGGATAGGAGGTGAACTCTCTTGTATGGCATCCAAAACTGAATTACAAGGAGAGGCTCATGTTCTTAAGAAAATTATGATGAATGAAACCAAAGTTAAAAATCATGTTGGGTTCTATAGGTGGGTCTTCGTTACCACACATGCGAGAGCACTAAGGGTGGCTTAGGTGTGAATGCAATGAATGATTTCACGTTGGATATAAATTGGGCTCATAACTCAATAAGTTCGAGTCACTGAGTGAAATTTAGCCCCCTAGGCATTTCAAGAGTTCAAATTTGAGCTCCCATTTTGATCTCCCATCACAAGGTGTTGAACCGCTGAGACCGAACATTCATTGACATTATGAGCTTGGAACCCCCATTTGACTCAAAGTTAACACTACACAACACACAAGTATCAATGACGAAAGGAAAGGCAACAAATCCACCCTAGTCAAAAGCAGATCAGATTTCAAGAGAAAGTAAACAAGCTGATAAAACTGAAGACGGCTCTCATCTCCTTAACTATTGCACTTCTACATGTGTCAGTGCCATCAGTCCTGTGCTCGGAATTCCAAATAGAAACTCAATTTTCTTTGCCACCATCAGAAATCAACACTCAGTAATTAGTCATTAATTTCATTAAGAGTGCAAAGCATTGGACTTACAGGTGCAGTATGTACCTAGCCTTCTTCCTTGTAGTTAATAGACTCGGGATCAAAACATTTGACAAAGAATTAGACATGGCAACATACACAATTATCTCGAGCATGTTGATGCCAGAAACTTCAATCAAATCATAACAAGCCCAGAAGCTGAGCGACTCTAATGATAATACTTTCAAACATTTGACACTTGATGAAAGAAAACTTGACTGAGAAAAAGAAACGAAAATAGTTATGAGATTCAGAAAACCAGAAGTTGTGAACAGAAATATGATCAGTAGAACGAACTTTCGTATCTGTTGGCAAAATGCACCTATAAAGTATAACAAAGTCATTTACCGTATTCTTCAAATATTTGGGTGAACATACAATTTCAGTATTTCGGCAACATATTAGAGCACACTCAAAACAGAAGCAAAACAAAATTGAGGCTTTCATGGACTCCTTACGAAGGGGTACACTACAGGACCTACTACACTAATAATAAAAAGGAATACATACTTAAAACCAACGAAGCATGGAATCAGTGACATGACTCCTCATTTTCCTCCGAGCAATAACAATGTCTCCTTGAGCTATAAGAGACAGCACAGGAATCTATACCATGGACGCTGCAACAGATAAATTATAAGAAATAAATGACAGTCCAACGTTTTACTGTCATATAGAAATAAAAAATGGGGTTGTGAAATTTTTGCATAAAACTAAGCATAAGCAACATTGGAGAAGTTCCACATTCACAACACACGTAATTAGAGTTGTTAAATGATTAATTTCAGTAACTGCTTCGAAGTTAAATTCCTCTGAAAAGACACAAAAGACTGGTGTCAGCACATTCACACTAATGTAGCATAGAAATGCTATTAAGAGATTCTAAGAGCTAAACATTTTCTTTGGGTCCATAAACTTAAAACCTTAAAGAAGGCATCCAATAGAAGCCTGCTTTCAAAGGCCAGGTCCTTAAGAGTATCAGAAAAATCTTGAGAAACACAATTTGTGATCGAAGAAGTAGTGACATCCAATAGTTGTACGTAAAAAGCTTCTAACAAATGAAGCACAATTTGTGAGAAACTCTCGGCATCCTCAGATTGTCAGTTCTATGAAAACAAGCTCGAATTTTTTACTTCACTGCTTGAGGAATTGTCCTTCAGTGAGAAGCCCATGTCAAGTTAGTTTATGAGCACTTCTTTGCTTTGAACACTAATAGGTGGTTTTAACTAGACGCAACAGGGGAGATGGCAAAAATATTATCAACTCTGAATGGGAATTTCTGTTAGGAAGATAAGTGTGCAAGCACTTATTCGATTGCAAATAAGGTTTCAGAATAAGCTGTTGTTTCAAAAGGATTCTACATTCCTCAAAATGTTGTCTCTAAATTCAGCAGTATGCAAATGAGGTTACAGACAAATGAGTGGCAGAATAAGTTGTCAACTAGAGACTCTCTCTCTCTAATTCATTTTGAATGGTCAGAGTTTTGCCCTGGGCTGGTAGGTTAAACTTGTGGGGCAGTTTCCCTGAAACGACACTGGTGATTGGCCTGGATTTATGTTAGCTCTATAGTTACATCTTCCTCTGTATGAGCAGAATCATGGGTTTCCCCTTTCAATTTTTCCATATGGTAGGAACAACGGCCTGCAAAGTTTATTCAACATGCCTACTAGACCTTCCTTCAAACAAGAAGCAAGTCAGAAGTAGGGCAGATGCAAAAGCAATCTATCTGTAGATTGATTAGCTAACCTTGCTTCGAATCAATAAGTCCATTTTAAAAAAATACATTTACTTTTCTGAGATGATAAACACGTAATATTACATGTTAAGAAATATCTACCATCTGGAAAGAGGAAAAAACGGAGTCTTTGTCTAAAGAAATGCATTGAGAAATGAAGGTTCTTCATACTTTAATTTTTATTGAGAAAATTTTCTTTGCAATTGGATTAAAACGGCTCATTAAATATAACCGAGGCATGCTATTAATTATGTAGTACACATAATATGCTCATTCATGAAAGGTAAGTATTTTGTGTGTGGTAAGAGTGAAAATTTGTCATGGTAAAGTAATGTCTCTGTGTCGTCCAAAAAAAAGTAATGTCTTACAAACAGAGTGTGAGATGAAATCTATTTATTTTATGTGCACCACAATATGGTACAAGTGTCTTGATTTTCCTATTATAGTTATTCTTCATTTACTTACCACAGCGTATGAGAAATGATATCAGTTAAGCACCCAATAAACATAACAGTTAAGAGTAATATACCCAACAATTGATATCAGAACACAAAAAGTACTCTCACAAAAATACTCTCCAAGTGCTACCAGAGTAAAATACTCTACAGGAAAAAAATATGTTAATGGAAGAAATGAACAGGTAGAGGGGAAAGGGCGAGTTGGAATTGCAAAGAAGAAACATAAGCCAGGAAGAGAAGGTGCACCTGGTTTGGTCCAAGAAGAATCATCTCTCTGTAGCGATTAAATGAGATGCACTCAATTTTACGTGGACAAAACTCAGTTAAGGAGCCCCTGCAATCCCAAATTAACATCTCACATTCATCTGGAATTTTTGCTGATACATCAATCCACCTTCCCAATGACCCATAATCAACGACAAGCAATCGACACAAGCACTCCAATTGATTGAGGCCCTCAACAGCTTGAAGAGCACTGCACTCTCTCATATTTAATGACTTGAGGTTCTTCAAGTTTGATAAACCACCTAATCTTTCCATAGCCAGACACCCGTCCACAGAAAATATCTGTAATAATTCCAGAATACCGACAACTTGAATCTCAACTAGCTTTGGGCACTCTACAACACTGAATTCTTTGAGCTTCTTGAAGGCGCTTGATAAAAGGGACAATCTCCCCTCACAAAATGTCAGCTCATCACATCCTTGCTCCAGCAGAAAACTTAACCTTTCAAAAGATTCGCACCTCTCAATACCCAATCTCTCAAGCGATTCCAAAACACCAGGAAAATGAATCTCAACTAGCTTTGGGCAACCAATAACAGAAATTTCATTTATGTTTGGCGGAAAGGATAGCCTCTCCAGGAGTTCACAGTCTGAGACACTCAAACTTGCCAATTGATGAAGCCCATCAAGCTGAATTTCCTTCACCTCTGATCGTGTGAGTCTGAAAGTTGACAAGTTTCTCAAGTTGGACATGGGTAACCCTACTGAGTTGAAACTATGGACTCGTAAGTACAACAGAGATGATGGAAGCTCTGCGAGGGATTGCAGGTCTAGTCCATACAAAGTAAGTTTTTCCAGAAAAGAAAGGGAGCCCAGTTCTGTAGGCGGTGTGGGGATATTCAACAAGCATAAGTTCAAGTCATTCAGGTTGGATAAACTCCGTAACCATCGCATGTCACAGGTTTGTCTTAAGCTTGTTGTGCCTCTAACCAGAGATCCATCAGAGAGGATCAATCTAACTACATTAGTAAGGTTTGAGAGATCAGGGACAAATCGCAGAGAACAGGACTCCAGCACAAGATCGGTCAAACTAGAGGGAAGCTGCGGCAATTCTTGAATCTCACTACATGTATTTAAGTCCAGCATTTGCAAGAGAGGAAGCATAACAATTGTCCTTGGCACATTAACTCTTTCATTAGACCTCAAAACTAAGATTCTCAACATGTACAACTCTCCAATTTCGGTAGGGATTTCACCTTCCAGTTTACAACTAGGGGCACGTAGCTCTTCAAGATTCTTCAACGTTCCAAGAGCATGAGGAAACTTCTTTATTGGGTTATAACCCACCCGTATCACTTTCAACATTTTTAGATTTCCGATTGATTCAGGTAATTCAATGATTTCTGCAAACGACAAATCCAACTCAAGCAACAATGCCCAGTTAAGAATAGGCTTTGGGAGTTCCTTTATTTTGGTCGATTCCATGGACAGAAACTCAAGTTTCGGCAGCCCTCCAACAGAATTTGGAAGTTCATTAATCGAGGTATACGAAATGTCGAAAGTTGATAGGCATCTTAGGTTACCAATAGACTCGGGGAGTTTCCTCAGCCTAAAACAGCCTTTTAAAGAGAAGCGCTTAAGATTCACCAGCCCTCCAATTTCATCAGGCAACTCTTCGAGAGGGCAGCCGTTAATATCCAAGTCAACCAAGCACTTTAACATCCCAATGGAGCTGTCAATTGTCATCAAATTTTCACATAACTGAAGAGTCAGCCTCTCTAAAGTAGAACATACAGAGACGTTTGGAGTTCTTGTTATGCTAGGACAATCTTGAAGAGATAGAACTTTCAATTTGCATGCCATCTGCCAAAATAAATGAAGCTTCCAAATGACGGAACATCTAATGATTTTGAGAAGAGAATAATAGAGTAGAAGTAAACGTATAGCATACCTTGATTAGGCTCCATACATCTAGATCATTGAAGTGATTGGTAGACAGTTTAAGAACAACTACATATTGTAGATACATATTGGTCACCCTAATATCTGGAGGAGGGGAATCCCAAGATATCCATCTTAGCTTTGTATGGCAATTCACAAAGTCCCCAACAAAGGTTCCATTGCATAAGTTAAGAAACCTTAAATGTGGGAACCTTTCAAACTCGTCATTTGTAAGTAAGATCTGAGTATGCCTTCCATCTAGATCAAGTCCTTGAACCTTTCCCTTCCTCTGCCCATAAAGACTTAGGATGATGAGTAGGAGTTTTGTTGACAAATAACTATTCTGTTTCACAACTTAAATAAAAGGTTAAGGGAAAAGAAAGCTACTAAGCAGACAATTGAATTTCTAATAACAGGGAATATAATATTTCATTTCCAAAGGTACTAGTTATTCTCACTTTACCTTTTTTGAACTTCTGACATCAAGTATCTCTTCTCTGATCCATAACCTGCTACGCTTCTCAGGCTCTATCGGATTTTCTTGACGAACAATTTCCCTTCCAAGGTCTCTTAACTGATCATGCATCCAAAGTTTATTGTTCTTTAATATCTCTATCAAGGACATATTGATAAGGACTTTGATCCCACTTTGTGGGAAAAATCTACAGTCCGTCCACATGTAAATGGGATCAGTAATATCCTCACTAACAAAAAAGCATGCAATATCAAGAAAAATATGCTGTTGAAACTCATCAAGGACATCAAAGCTTATCTTCAACTTCTTTTGGACCTCCTCCTCCGGTATGCTTCTTAGCTTTTCCAATGTCTCTATCCATATTACTTTCTCTTTAGAGTAAAGTAATGAGCCTATAACTTCAAGAGCCAGAGGAAGTCCTCCCGTGACACGGACAATTTCTGTTGAAAGGTGGTTGTAATCATCTGGCGGTGAGTCTCCACAGAATGCATGCCGACTGAAAAGCCGAAGTGCATCCTTAGAATTCATCTCCCGCATTTCATAAGCTAGAATTTCATACTTGAATCCCCTAATCTGCAGCAAACTTCTATTCCTTGTGATAATTATTCTAGTTCCTGAATATAAAGAACTTCCAATCAATTTCTCGATTTGTTCGCTCTTATCCACGTCATCAAGAATAATTAGAGCCTTCTTATTGCAAAGTGTTTCTTCGATCCTCTTCATTCCATAACCAACGTCATCAATTTTGCCTATAACTCTAGAATTAACAATATCGGATATTAATTTGGCTTGCAGCTTGACTAACCCATCCTTCTTTGACTCTTCTCGGATATCATTAAGGAAACTTCCACAGTTTCCAAATTCAGAAGACCGTTGATTGAAGATGACCTTGGCAAGGGTTGTTTACCTACACCACCCATCCCGTGAATCCCAACAAGCCGTACACCACCAGCGTGGATGTCTAATGATTTTTTTATGGCTGCTACTCTGTCATCCATTCCAATTAGATGTTCAGTCACATATCTGTGTTTAGTCTTGAGCTCATCCAACACCTCCTCAACAACCAGTTTCGTAAGCTCTCCTTGGCTGTCAACAAGAAAACATGTTTTTTAGTGAAAAGAATGATATATCCAAGTTCTTGTAACCTCCAAGCATGTGTATGACAGGACCGAATGCAATCGGATTTCAACATTATGTGTCTTTGATGAGGATTCGAGGAAGAAGTCTGAATATGATACTGGCAACCTTAACCAACAAATAAACAAGAAAATAAAAAGACAGAGGGAGATATTGCTATCATAACCTCTGTGGTATGGCCATCGGCCTGCATCCACAGGCAAATGAGCATAGAATTCATTATCAAATTCAGAGTACGTGAACAAAAGAACTCGCAATACCTTAATACATATGAACTCTCTGTAATAACAAAGAGAACTTTCATATCAGAAATCAAAAGAGGAATAAAAAATTAGTTTGACTAGGCCCTCCGCTTTCATCACGAAACTCATGACAATATCCAATCAGGTTGCCTAAAAATTTATCGGACAGGGTAGGCCTTGTCATTCCTTACTAATCTTTAAATGGTCCAATTAAACCGAGTACAGGTTGAAATTTGTCCCTAAAGCAACACCAACCCCGCTTTGGAGTGACATTATTGTATCAGGGGAACTATAACCAAATGGAAATTTATTACTCTTGCTGATCCTATAAAGGAACTGAGACGTATGAGACAAATCAGCAGGCTTACAGAACCCACCAAAACTAGTTTCACAACCTCCTGTAACTTTATAATTGCAAAAACAATGTGTAAGACCAGATGTTGGTTTCCTTTGCTAATTGAGCTGAAGAACTGTAGGTCCTGAGTCAAGTGCAGGTCAGTGTCCTTCATTGAACTTGCGAAATTAGGATGGCTTATACATTCATAAATGCATAACACAACCTCCCGGGACATAATTTGACAATGCAAGATAACTCATAAGACTCGGAATCAAACCAAAGAGCAAATTCACCAAGCTCATCAAGTCACGGGGAGCAAATTCACCAAATGTCAATGTTTCTTAAGAGAAAGTTTGAATTAACAATATGGGATAAGAATTCATTCCTTTAGACATCCCATTTGCACACACATGGAGATTAGTCTGTCAATTCATTATAGAGATGATGCAAAAGAAAGTTAAAGGATCTGCAGAGTTTACCCTCCAAAATTTTTCAAGCTCCATCCTTTAATTTTACCAACCTCTACAAGAGACTCTCGCCACGCGTTCACTTCATCGGGAAATTTCTTTTGATGCTCCACCAAAGCATCGCTGTACAAAGAGGTCTTAAGCTTCACATCGTCGGGTTCGACGTCGAAGAAAATGGGCAGTATCTTCTTGTTCCCCCTCGATCTAGACGTGTCGTCCACGATCCGCGCGAGCTCGCGGAGGCACCATTTGCTGGTAGCGTAGGATCTGGAGAAGATGGGAATGTACAGCCTCGAGTCGTCGATCGCCCGCAGAAGCGCTCCCCCGATCGTTTCGCCGACGCGGAGCTCGTCGTCGTCTCTGAAGACGCGGGCCCCGGCGTCGACCAAGGCGTGGTAGAGGGTGTCGGTGAACCCGCGGCGAGTGTCGGGCCCTCGGAAGCTCAGGAACGCCTGGAAGCCGGCTCCGAGCGCGGTGGCGCCGCTGCTCGTTCCGGCCGCCGAGGTGGGCATTGGAGGTTCTTGGTCAGCAGCCACAGACGTCATCAGTATTCGGCCCCCCTCTCTCTATCTCTCTCTTTGTTGTCACCCAACGAGAGGATGGTCGGTTCGCTTGCCCATGCTCGGAGCTGACACGAGCTTCGACAAAATCGAGGGAAAGCTGAAACCGACTGGGTTTCTCTTCTTCGTACAAGCTGCCGTACGGGAAGTGAAGGTCTTCTTCTGTCACTTTCTTGTCTTCGCCATGGCCAGAGCCAGAGAATCCCAGTTTAATGACGTGTGCTTTGCTTACGAGTTACAACTAAAGAAAGTGGACCAAAATTCCCGAGTCCGCGGGACTGAAATAGAAGGAATCACCTTGTTGGCAATACGACTGATTTGGATTGATTTTATAGTTTATCTTGTAGCAAACTTAGGGCGCGTTTAGTAACGTTTACTTGAATCGTTAGAGAATAGAAATAGAAAAAAGTGTTTTTACATTCTAACATTTTTTGATCGAAAGATGTGTTTGGTAAACTTGTTTCGGGAATAAAAAATGAATAAAACACGTTCGATAAATTTATATTCTTTTTTTGTTTCTTTTAATTTTTTAATATTTTTTATTTTTCCTTTTTTTTTTTCTTCTTTCGGCCGGTTCTGCCGGCTTCCGGCGACTAGCCAACGGGGCCGGCAACCTCGCCTAGCCACGGCGAGGCCGAGCGTCGCCGGTGGGCGAGCGAGCTCGGGCTCGCCCGGATCCGGCGAGGCCGGCGTCGTCGGTGGTTGGGCGAGCCTAAGCTCGCCCGACCAAGGCGAGGCCGAGTCTCGCCGGCGCGGGTGAGGCTTGGCCTCGCCTGGGGCGGCAACGCTCCGGCAAGGTCGCCGGCCCTCGACGGCCGATCGCCCGGCCATGGCCGAGGCCGGCGACCGGCCAAAGAAAAAAAGAAGAAGAAAAGAGAAGAGAGAGAAGAATAAGTGTTTCTTCAAAATCGTTTAAAACAATAAACAATTTTTTTTTGTTTCTCATTTCTATTCTTTTTGTGTTAACAAAAAATCGATTTTGAACAAAAACGCAAACAAACGTGTTTTACATTCTTTTTTTTTGTTAGAACAAAAAAACAAAATTTCTGTTCATAAACGAAAAAGAAGAACAAAAACATGCAGCCCCTTAAATTCTGTTATTTAAGCATTGATTATTTTGTAAATAATAAATTTTTTTTTTTTTTGCAAAATAATAAATGATTTGAAAATTAACTTTTCTAACACAATTGCTCGTATATCTTAAAATTTTCTAAAATGGAGGAATTATGGTATCTAACAAAAAAAAAAAAAAAGACCTTTTTTGATCCATTTGATTAATTATTTGATAATCATTAACCCGGTTTTAGTATTTATCTTTGGTATTGATATCAATCCAGGGCTTAATATTGTTGTTTCGAAGATAAAAATCGAAAAATTCTCCAAGCTTATAAAATTAAATGAATGAAAAATATTTTATTGTCCATGAAAATATTTAGATATAAGTTATTAATGATAATAAAAATATTTTCATTGACTAATTATTTCAAATGATACAAGTGATCGTTTTTAGAAAAAAATTCAAATCATTTATTTCCACGAAAGAATATAATTAGATCTTTAATCCAAGCTAAAAAAAAAAAAGAAACACATAAATATTTTCCCAACGCTAATTAAGAACCTTTTGCTTGCATAGCAAAAGAGACATTGATATCGCCGTACAAGATTTTGATTTTGTCTTTTTTTTAGAAGGCAATTTTTGTATTTGGCTACCCCAAATTGTATATTTTAGTCAGATACTTTCCCATTGGTCAATACAGATTATATCCTAAGATGACTAGGTTACATAATGTCACTTTAGTTGGATCGGTCAGAAAACCAACTACCTCTCGCTAATTCTCTTCTTTATTTAATGCGAGTTGACGATTTGGAAATTGCTAGTTTTGGCTCAAAGCCTTTGCAATTTTGTTACCAAACACCTCAATATTCTGCCAAAGGCCTTTATGACCTCAAAGTCTTTTGGCAAAGCTGTGTGAAACGCACTTATAAGCACCTCAAGTTTTTATAGGTTGTACATCAATGGAATCCACACAATGACAGAGCAGGAAGTGTGCAATATCATCTCATTGCCAAGACTTTCTAGATATAATTGCTCATTATGATTTACTCCAAGATGTTTCCTGTTTGTTCTCCTTTTGAAGTTAGAAATTGCATTCTAGACTAGCCAGATGACAGAATTTTTTTTTTCGAACTTCCTGATGTGGTTGACATATGAGTGAGCATGACCAAAACGAAAGTTAATCAACTCATTAGTTTACTGTTACCCCTGATGAAACGCTGATCGTAGTCAGGAACGGGACAAAGATTATTCAAACCCATTGATCTTGAAAGTTGGTTGTTGACTAAAAAATTGGGGTCTGCCAGGTTTCATGTACATTCTAATAAAACTATCAGATTGTGCATGAACGACACACAAAAAAAAAAAAAAAAAAAAATTAGCATAGGAACAGAAAATTGGCTAAGTAGTATTTACCCTCTCGCTTTGAGGTCCCATCCCTTCAATTCAGCAACTTTAACAAGAGCATCCCCCCACCTCTTCACTTCCTCAGCCCCAAACCTCTTGCTGTGCTTGGTCATGGCATTCCTGTACCGCTCAGTCCTGAGCTTGACATCCGAAGGCGACACGTCGTAGAACACCGGCAAGATCTCCTTATTCCCATTTGACCTTGCCGCGCAGTCCACCATGTGCGCAACCTCGCGGAGGCACCACGAGCTCGACGCGTAGTCCCTGGAGAAGATGGGCACGTAGATCTTGGACACGTCGAGAGCCCGCATGAGCTCGCCGCCGATCTCCCTGCCGACGCGGAGCTCCTCGTCGTCTCGGAAGACGCGGATTCCGGCGCCGAGCATGTCGTGGTAGGGGCAATCGGTGAACCCGGTGCGAGTGTCCGGCCCCCTGAAGCTCAGGAATACCCCGTACTCCTCACCGACGGCGCCGGGGCGTCGCCGCCGCTCGTCGCCGCTTCGGGGTTGTTTGTCTCCTCTCTCTTGGCTGTCGTGGTGGGCCTGCGGAAGAATTTGGACGCTTTTGATTTGACGAACGCGAGCATGGTCGGAGCGAGGAGTCCCAAGGCCCTGAGAAGATGCAACGAAGTTTGAAGACTGGACTTTTTCATTTCCGTCTTTTGCGTTGGTGAGTTTTGAGGTGGAAGAGAAAAAGAAGAGAAGAGAGCGACTCACAGTCCACCGAGCATCACGGCGGCGAACACGGCGGACACGCGGCGAGGCGTGCGGCGGTAGCCAAGCGGTGGTGGCTGGCAAGATGAACAACATGCAAAGGAAGAGCCGCACGTCGTCGTGAAACGACATGGGGCGTTGAGGTTGGACATGAACGCCATTGCCACCGCTGGTGAGCTCGCTCTTCGCTTCGGATCGAATGGAGGAGACGATCATGGAAGAGAGAGCTCGTGCGTAATCTTGGCGTTCGGTCTGGTCAGATATTATTACACTTCTTGATGGAGCGTTCCGTCGGCGAGTCGACGTCGGGGGCTATCGATGTGCATAGGGACGGAGCACGCTGTCCAGCACGAGGGAGGGGGATCTCGGCCTTTCATCTTGTGTGCGGCAGGTGGGACGAATAAGATTAACGGCCATGATTCATTTGTCCCAATGTATTCGAGTACATGAAAATCTTTCCGAAATAGGGGAATGTGGAACGTCAAATCGGCTGTAAGGGTTAAGCAGCTAGATCGCTTCGATGCCCCCATGCCCACAAGTACGGGCTTCTTAACGTGTTCACTAAACCACTGGGGGTTCGCCCCAGTGGCCACCCTTCCATGTTGGAAGGGGGAGGTGAGGGGTTCAAATCCCCACCTTCTCAGGGGGGGATGGGGATAGGGACGCGTAAGTTTCGAGAGTGGGTTGCGGCTCACGCCCGCAGAGAGGCGGGGGCGCAGTCTGCGAGTGAGTGTAGAGTAGGAATAGCGTAGAGATGACCGAAAAAAAAAAAAAAAAAAAAACGTGTTCACTAAGAAAAGAACAAAAGTAAAAAGAAAAATAAAAAAAAAGGCACGAAAAGACCTTTGAGTTGATATCAATATATATTTATCTTTTTTTTTTTTTGGACATATTTGTCTTTTGTTAAGTTTTATCAAATGTCACTCTTATATTAAGTTTTATGTATTAAAAATTCTAAATCAGTTTATATATGAAAATTTCATCTAAAATTAATTTATATTACCAAAAATTCATCATATATTTATCATCTATTAACTTCCGTTAAATTTTAATATCTAAAAGCTTTGGTCAAATTGCCATAAGTAAAATTATGATCTCACCTGCATAATTAAGTGCCTCAAAGCAAGCTCATGCTATATGTTTGGGAAAAGTTATCTCACTACGCATTATTCGAGCACCATACCTATGATCATAATTTTATGCTTCAAGGCACTTGTATATTTTGGTAAAATTATGTCACTTAGCATTATTCGATGACCATAGTTTGGGCTTCAAGGCCAAGCATGGGAATTGTACTCGGCACATTTATGCTAATTAGAAAAAACTAAAAAAAAAAAAATAGAAACATATAGGAATTGCTTTTGGAGAGTTGCATATTTGAAATTTTGTCATAGGTAAAATTAGTTTGGGATTACAAAGAATGGTTTTTGTTAACTATCGTTAAATTGTCACAGGCAAAATTGTCATATTGATCCTTTATTAACTTCCATTAAATTTTGATATCTGAAAGCTTTCGTCAAATTGCTATAGGTAAAATTATGATCTCACCCACAAAATTAAGTGATTCAAAGCAAGTTCATGTTGAATATTTGGGAAAAGTTATGTCACTGCGATTGTTCAAGCACCATACCTTAGACAAAGAAGACAAAGAACTCAATGAATTTAACAATAAAAATTGATAAAAGCTAACTATAAGTAAATGTGTCACGCATATGCCAATTTAAGGTTTTAGTAACCTAAAAATTCGTTTGGGTAAATTTATCATATATGTACTGGTCTAACGTAAACTTGTCACATATGTACTAATTTTGGGCTTTTCATAATATTTGTGAACTTGTCCCCTGGCATCCAAATTAGCAATTTAACTATAATATTTGATGAAATTTAAGGGAGGGTGTATTGGTTTGGAGTTTTTTTTTTGTGGTAAAAGAATTAGTTATGGGTCAATTTGTCACTGATATAATATTAACCCAAAAACTTCAAACTATGTCTATTGTAACACATTTACCATGAACTTTTTTTTTTTTTTTTTTGTGATATCAAAAAACTCAAAATTATGCCCATGATGACATATTTACCATTAAATTTTTCTCATAACATAAAAAAAAGAAAACTTAAAATTGTAATATATTTTCCCTCCATCAATATTTCATCCGATGATTTTTCAATTAAAATAACATCGTTTCACAAGCACCATGTTAATGACATTTCCAATGTCAATGTAGGTAGATTTTTAACGGATGGAATTTTGATGAAAGGTAAATGTATCACATAAGTATAAATTTGAGATTTTTTATGTCATATAATAAAGTTTATGGTAAATATGTTACAATGACTTTGAAATTTTTTGTGGCTTTTACCCTAAAGAAAAATACAAGAAAATAAGATGCATATATATAACATATAATATATACATATACATATATAATATATACACACACAATACATACTGGGTCCATCAGATTTAACATTTCAAATAAATGTACGAGATTTACTGAACCAATTTTTTATGTCCACTAAAACTATTTTTTTGTGAACTCTTATGTTGTGAACTTTTATGTTGGTCCTTATTTGCAACAAAGATATATATAACTAAGATCGCATTTTTTAGTATTATTGATAAATGGAAAGTTATTAATCATATTCATTCTAATTGTTCTCTCTATTAAAAAAATTTCTATCTACATTAAAAGTCAATTTGATTTAAATGAAGATTATTTACATGTTCATGTCACTAGTTAACATAATTTTATTTATTTATTTTGTGTATAAAAAATTACCAAGTATTTAAAATATCTTTGTGATAACAAAAAGCAATTAAGTGCTAATGGATGGTTACATTATTATTTCGTCTCAAATTTTATCCTACTTAATTAGATGTTGGTGTTGTAAGATTAACTAAGAAAATTGATGTTAAGATATATAACTTATTACTAATAACATCTTTACCCATCAATTGTTTTGGGAAATGAATGTTAGTAAAGTGGAATAATAGAACCTTTTTTATTAAATTAATTTTAAAAAATTCTTAGTGGGCACATTAATATTTTATTATTTTTTCAAAGTTGTATTTTCAAGTAATGTGAGGAGAAATTGGAGAGAACGAACCATTGTGACGTGATAAAGCGACTCAACCACAAAAGTTCATTCTAGCAAACTTTCTTGTGACTTACAAGCACCGTTTCCAATTGGAAGAGTTGAGCCATCACAATTATCCGGATTTCTATCCAGAGATGCGAGGAAAGCAAATGGAATAAGAAGAGGAGAAGAGAACGATGGACAAAAAGTTTCATTTTCCTAGCAGCAGATTAAAGACCTCCTCCCCTCTTTCAGCATCGCAATCGCCCTATTCAATTTCATAATCACGAGCGCAACTTTCTTGGAATTCCAGATCTCCGTCGTATCCATTTTGGATCACCATCCTATAATCAACTCCTGGAGATTTGGGAACCCGCCGACTTGATCTACTCAAATGAAGAATGGTGATGCAGAAGGCAGTGTTGAGGACGAATTTCACCAACGAAGCCGGCCAAAGTGCAGGCCCGTGATGAGTCACGAACGTGGAGTCCTTGCAATTTTGCCCATGGATGTTGGATCTCATTTTTCTTCTTCGTTTTTTCCTTCTCATAGCGATCTATGGGCTGAGTGGCAGCAGACGGCATTCGGATGGATCCTACAGAGTACAAATAACAGTATATGCTGTTTTGATAAATAACAGTAGTTTCTCCGTGAATATGGAGTCATTGTTGTAGTAAGCAGTCGCATTGGCCATGGACATGGCATTGCCCTTTAGAAAAAGAAAAGTCCTTAAACTTTATCGTAAAAGTGCAATCGAGTTTTAAAACTTTCAAAAATTACAATCAAATTCTAAAAATTATCAAATTAGTGCAATCAAATCTCTACATTAATTCCATTCAATTTGGTTAATGAAAAATGTTCAATATAGTCCTGAACTTAAATTAATTGAAGGACTATATTGAATAAATTAAAAGTTTTGAACTTAAATTAATTGAATGACTATATTGAATAAATTAAAAGTTTAGGAATAACATTATATATTGAGCAAAAGTTCATTGACCATTTGTGTCATTTTCCCTATAGAAAACATATCACTCAATCTTTTACCTAAACATATAGGAAAAGCTCAAAGTATATGATTTTCATTTTCTTTCACATAAAGTTACAAAAAAAGTTACTCAACTTTCAATAATACTTATATGTTTTATTCCTTCATTATTGTCAAAATAATGTTTAATTTTGTGGAAAAAGTAAAAGGACATAATTTAGCGATGAGTAAATGTCACCAACAGGGAGATTAGGACTCAATTGAACAATTTTTTTTTTTTTTTTGAAAAGGCTTATGAGCCAATTAACTAAATAGAATGCTTTAGATTTGGTCAACAAATGAACAAAGGCTTAGGGCTCTTATAGCAAGCACATATGTTGTTTTGCTCCATGATGTTCAATACCCATTGTTCGATTCTTGTGATCTCTTGACTTATGATTGTGATACTCATGTGTGGGTCTGATCAGTTTGCCTTGTCCATCGGCGAACGGGATAATATGCTCTACTATTTCCGAGGCTTGAAGATACAACAAGCATAATGGGTCTAGTAGTGCCTTTCTCTTGAATAAATTTTCTCGAGTAGGAAGTGCTTTCTGAAATAGGCTCCACACAAAAGTTTTGATGATTGGGTACATATGCACTAAAGTTTTGATGATTGGGTACATATCCACACAAAAGTTTTTTTTTTTTTTTTTTTTTTCGGAGGGCTTTTGGTGGTTGGTATGAGCTGGATGCCTGGCTTGTAGTTTCTTGCTGGTCAAGTAGGATGATTCTATGACATGCACTTTTAACTTAGTAGCAACCCAACTTGTGTCCAGTCCATACAATCTCATCCTCCTTTTGATTAGAGCTAATAGGAATTGCCATGATTTCTTTCATTGTATTTTCCTCAAAAGGGCTATTCAACCCATTTTCTTCCAAGCAACCTCCTTCCGGTTAATCAATTCTTCCACAAGTTATGGATCATCCCAATTCGCTGGTCCACCAATGGGTCCGCCAGGGAGCCGCTCATCTTCCCGGATATTGATTTTCTTACCATTACCCACTGAATAGCATATGTCCGAAGATATCACTTCTATGTCCATTAGTAAACTTTGCCATCCCATAACGGTCTGGAACCTTTCCCTGTCGTCTAGAAATTCCCTCTTGGAAAATACATTCCTTATAATAATTGACTTCACAAAGCTAATGGGGATTGTATGAGTCTCCATGCTTGCTTTCCTAACATCGCTTTGTAATGAGGTCTCTAAAGCCTTGACCTCCTTCCTCTTTTCTTTTCTTAAGGGTTTCCCATCTCCTTCAGTGAATGCCTAATTTTAATTCATTTTGTCTCCACCAAAAAGATGCTACTCTATGCTCGATGGCTTTACAAACTAAGTTTTGGATCTTGAAGATGGAAATTGCGTATGGAGGTAGTGCTTACATTATTGTTTTGATCAAAATTTCCTTCCCAGCTTTTGTCATTAATTTGTCCTTCCATCTCTAATTTCATGTTTACACCTGCTAGAATCCAAGCAAAAAGTTGCTTCTTTGCATGTCTCCAATTCGACAGAATACCCATATATTTCCCTGTCTTTTCAATGATATGAACTGTCAGCTCTCTTGCCATATTTTCCTTCAAACTCTAAGGGCTACCATTACTAAAGTAGATGCCTCACTTATTCAAGTTTAGGCCTTGTCTTGTAGCAAAACAATATTGGTTCAACATCGTGACTAGATTTTGACACTCCCTGATTTTTCCATCCAAAAAGAAAATGGCATCATTGGCAAACAATAAATGTGAGAGAGTAGGACATGATTTGTTCAACTGTATTCCTATTACACAGCTATCCTGGAGTGCTTTGTTAATAAGGAAGGAGAGTGCATTAGCCGTCAATTTGAATAGATATGGGAAAAGTGGATCTACCTGTTTAATTCCTTGGGACGGTAGAAAGTACTATTAAGATTCCCCATTGAATTTTACATTAAAGGTGACTGAAGAGATGCACTTCATAATTAATGCAAACCATTTTTCATTAAACTTCATCTTGATCATACAAGTACTTAGGAAGTCTCACTTGACTCTGTCGTGAGTTTTTTGCATGTTGAGTTTCAAGACTACTTGGAATTTCTTCTTCATTTTCCTATTCCTCAGTTGGTGCAAAACTTCTTGGACAATTATAATATTGTCTTGTATCTGTTGTCCACCAATAAAGGGACATTGTTCAGTCACAATCAACTCAGGAAGCCAGAGTTTGAGATGATTTGCTAGAGCCTTTGCGATAATTTTATAGCTGACATTGCATAGGCTAATTTGTCTAAACTGGCTCATACATTTTGGATTAGGGACCTTGAGGATAAGAGAGATACGTGTCATATCTAGTGCTAGGTCTAAGTTACTTATCTCAAAAAAGTTGCTGACCATCTAGAAAATATCCTGCTGAAAATCAGCCTAGTGGTGTTGATAAAATTGCCCATTGAGTCCATTAGGACCCGATGCTTTTGTTGGCACAATTTGGAACATTGCTTCCTTGACCTTTTTTGAGATGACTAAAGCCATCAAAGCTTCATTTGTTGTATCATGTACAATGCAAGGGGACTGCTCCAACATTGGTTGAAGTCTCGAAACCTAGAAGTGGTATACAATTACCAATAAAAGCAACAATATGTTGCTTTAATACCATGGGTTCACAGCCTAAATAGCATCGACACTGACACGCGACACGACACAACACGACACAACACGCCGACATGTCGTTTCTCAAAAAACAAAGAATTCCGACATGTTATGACACATTATATATTAAATATATATTTTCATTTATACATAATAAATTATCATTTTTATGATTATTTTAATCAAATTAATTTGATTCAAATTCACAAATAAATAAATATGCCTAATTTATTAATATCATTCATTATTTTAATTTGATAAATTCAACTTTATTCCAATAATTCATAAAACTTGGAAAAAAAAAAAAAAGCAATCCACATTTTGTACTTGCATGTTAGATATGTCGGAAGAGGAGAAAAAAAACTTAAATGGTGAATTGTGTATCACAAGAAGTGGAAGTCGAAGAGAAAAGAAGACTATGTTTTTCTTCTATCTCCATTTATTATTTTTATTATTGTGTTTTATTTTTTTTCATATATATATTTTGACATCTCATTTATTGAAAATTTATAAAATTGACCTCGATATCAGAATCATGTGTCAGAAACTCATATGTCGAAATTTCGACATAAGTGTCAAAGAGTGTCGAGAAAGTTGATCAAGTGTCGGATTTTCCGACACGTGTTGACCGAGTGTCAAAAAGTGTCCAAGAGTGTCCGACATGTGTTAAAGTGTCTGACATGACACGAAGGCTCTTGGAGAGTATCGATACTTCAGAGTTCACAGCACCAATTGTCATCTAAACCGCAATCTTATGCCCCGATATATTTCTTCCTGCCTCCACAGGTTTGCAATTTGTTTAGTTATTGCTAGTATCGCCTTTCTATTTTTAGGTTTTGATTTTCAGTTTGCGAGTCCTATGAGTTAAATTTTTAAGCATTTCTAATTGGCAAGCATCATTAGAATACTTCTTCTTACTTCAAATTGTTATATCCTAGCTATTTTTCATATTTTCCAACCATGCCTCCCTATTTCAAAGCCGGATCCTTCCATGTGTCTCTCACGATGCTGTTATATTCATCATCCTCCAGCCAATACGGTTTACATTTAAACTCAAAATCACAAAGGACCCTGTCTAACCTTTTCTTGACATATGCCTCTCCCTCCCTAGCATTTGCCTATGTGAAGGCACACCTTTTGCTTTCATAAACTCATGGAAGGCTGCTAACCTATAATGATCCACCGTTCTCTTTCCTACCTTTTCCCATTGGTATAGGATCTCGTTGATGTCCCCTATGCACACCTGTTGAAGAAGATTGTTAGAGTGAATTAAGTGTAATCGTTGCCATAGTTGCACTCTCTTGAAAAGCAATCGATGCATATAAGAAGGTGACCTCATCATCCTTCCACTCCCTGGATCCTCGCAAGTGATATAAAAAAATTCTTTAGAACTTGATTTCATCTTCAAGGCAACCTCTTCCCTCCACATTATCGCTAATCCTCCTACAATCCCTAATGGATTGAAAACTACTAGGTTCTGAAATTGAAGTCGTCTCTTGTTACTAACTCTTCCTCTTTGTTTTTTACTTTCCATCGAGAACACCATATTAGGCTTTTAATGAGTTACTAGGACTCTCAATGCTTGGAATGTCAAAGATGTGCCCATCCCCTGACAATTTCAGTAATAGCTTCATTTGAACCCTGGTGACATATTAGGGCTAGCCACCACAACCCATTCTTTCAGGTCATCCACCATAAGTATGGGAGTTTCAAGTAGCAAGGATTCAATCAAGGTGTGAGCTGGTCCCTTAAGTCTCACATGGCATAATATATCTTATGATTTTCTTGTTTGGGGGATTTTTGTTGTTCTTTTTCAATTTTGAGGATGTCTCTACTGGATCATTCTCGTTTACATCTTGGGACAAATTCTAGGTCATTTTGCCAATGCATAAAACCAGTGCCAGGTCCCTATAAGGACTGTATACTCTAACCTCTGCTTTTATTTAGCCATTGCCCAAACCTTCCTCGGCAACATCTTGGGACAAATTTTGGGTCATTTTGCCAATGTGTAAAACCAATGCCTAGTTCCAATAAGGACTATATTCTCTAGCCTTTGCTTTTATTTAGCCATTGCCCAAACCTTCCTTTGGTGTTCTCCTTCGAGCAGGATTCCCATAAGCCACTTCCTTGCAATAGTTTGAATAATAGCCAATGCTTCCACAAGAGTAATAGAAGTGTGGCAGCCTCTAATACTTAAAGTCGAGCCATATTTTTTGGCATGACACATTAACAAAGGTACCTGATTTTAACGGGGCTGCCAATTGCATGTTTATCCTCATTTTACCCTCTCGGTAGCTGCTATTCAAGCTCGACTCCTCATAAGCCACTTCCTTGCAATAGGTTGCATAATAGCCAATCCCACAAGAATAATAGAAGTGGGGCAGCCTCTAATACTTAAAGTCAAGCTAGACTTTTTTGCATGCCTCATTAATAAAGGTTCTTGATTTTAAAAGAGGCTGTCAATTCCATGTTTATCCTCACTTTATCCTCCCAATAGTTGCTATTCCCTTTCACTTATAGTCTCACTTCTAAAACATCCCCGATATTAGAAGCCACGTCAACTATAGTTTTCCCAATTACCATTCCTTTGGGGAAGGCCAAGGATGTGGGCCCAGAATGCACATTGCGTGAAGTCGAGACAATGTAACGATGTGTTAGGTTCCCATTGTTTGAGGACTTAAAGTTGCTAGAGAAAGACTAGGAACCCAATTTTAACACTATCTTCTTCTCCTCTTCAATATTAGGCTTTGAGTAAAGTTTCCCCGTAAAGGGTTCAATTGCATTCATGCATTCTTTCCTCTGGTATTTCCTCATCCGCCGCCTCTTCATCAATTTCCGACCAAAGATTACCTAACCTTTTTATAAAGAGTTGTCACTCTTAATGAGTTTTCACTTCACTCCTCCATTTTTGGTTTACAGGTTAACGACGACTACAATCAAGAAAGGCCGACAATAGAATAAGCTACGGAAAAGCTAACAATCGTCCTGCTTTCAATATGACAACCCAAGTCACAAAAAGGATTGGACCCAAAGTTTAGTAGCTGCACAGGAATTGCAGGGACAAGACTGTGGCCGGGAGGGTGAGGTCATAGTTTTGTGGATGAAGGGAGCTCTATGTTTGGGTAGAAGGGGTTTTGAGGATTAGTGTTTGATATAGAGGGTTTCCAAGGTGAGTTTGAGTAGTGGATAACAATCCATTGCTCAAACTCACCTCGGCCCTCCAGGTGAAGCACCATTATAATTGTAGAAGAGCCCGTGAGCATAATAGTAGGGATCGAGGGAGGGAACAATGCCAACCTAATTTTTGTCATAGCTAGACTTCAACCAAGAAGCTAGAAGCCAAATAATCAACAAAGATTTCTGATTTCTCCTCTAGTGGCTTGGTCCTAGCAAGTAGAGCACTCACCAGTAACTTTGCAGAAAAGCCAAGGGATGGGAAGAAGTGTGGTTTCCTCCATTCTTCATAGGTAAAGAACAAGGGAATGAGGTGGAAGATTGGGTAAAAAGGATTGCAAGGTTTAGGGTTTTGGGAGCTTCCCTCCATAGGGATAGAGGGAAGCTCCCCAGGAAGAGAGTTTTCAGCTTTGGAAATATATATCATCAGTTAGAGTTTGATAATCAAGAAAATGGTGGCTTGTTCCTTGATTAAGAAAAGAAAGATACAGAGGAATCGAGTCTCATGCTGTATCTAATAATATAATGCTAAAAAATACGCTGCTAAAATCATTTAAGATTTAGCTAAAATCAGAACAAATTAACTGGAAATCTAGCTTTAAAATAGATTAACTAAAAAAACAAACGAAAACCAATGCTGATTGTAGCTGAAAAAAATTTACAATTTAACTCGCAGTCTTTAAGTCATAAAAACCCCACCAAGTGGACATAAGCACCGTTGCTAGAGATCAAGAAAGCAGGATAAAACCGGCAAACACACCCACATGATGGGAGAGTCCATCTTAGCAATACATTCTAAACAGTAATGTTCGGGACCATACATATACGAGAACCAAAAACCATTGCTAAACTTGCTGATAGACAGAGACGAACATGAAGATGTTTGGACCCATGACACCTCGAAAATTTCTCATATAACTAGTACTTCCATATATATCACACCACACGTAATATACAGTCGTCACACATGACGGGCTTCAAAGCTTCTGAAATTGTGTTTTTCTTGGTCGAGCTTGGGGTAGGCATGTGGACAAAAAGAGGTTGGAAATTCACTAATAAATAAGATGAAAATTCAAAATTAGGTAATCGACATAATAATTTAGTGTATGAATCATGAGGCAATAAGGAAGCTATAAGTACGGTTGGCAAAACACGGTTCTGTCCCTTCCTCGAAAGTTGAAAGTCCATGAAGTGCAGGGAGGGGTTCATCCTGTGACCCATTTGTATGCAATCACAAGGATCAGCCGACATCACACGATGGCTTTGGCAAATCATAAGATCATTTACCAAGGAGATGCGCATAGGGCTATTACTTTTTCAAGACTACAGTGAGAGGATCACCAAGAACAGGACATCAAGAAAAGCCCCGATAATCCTGTGAATCCAACAGGGATTTTGCTAAAGCAAATCACCCCAGAAATTGTTGCAGAAAGAGATTGAATGAGACTGAATACTGTTCGAAGAAGAAGAGGAGGGCAAAGTCACCCAAAATCTAAATATCTTGCACTGGAACTTGATGAGTCTTGAAGCCATTCCTGACCAAAGAACAAGCTTTTTCGAATCTGATGGGCAAGGCAAAACTCTCTCTCTCTCTCAAAGTGAGATCGTGTGGAATAAGAGATGATGAGAACTCTCGTCTCTCCTTTCTCCTTTATGAAGCTGACGGCGCTTCCCTTGCAACGGTCATCTTTCCTTCAATTACGGCCGCTGGATCTCCTTCTGATCTCATGGTTGTGAATCGGTCTGGATAGTCACAGCCGTTTGAAGAAAGAAGGCTAAAAAGTTACTATTTTCTTCAAATAGAGAAAAGGTTAGAGGTCAGGGAGGGTCCACGCATCCCCCTTCGGATTTCTCCACATGGCCATGGAGAATATAGGTGGGCGGGCTTTTAAGGAAGGGGGACAAGACAGAACTAAAAAAATGAAATGTCTAAATATGACTGGTATAATTGAAAGATTTCAAAGAAAAAGGATTCTATCAAATATGAGCAATTTACTCAAGTTAAACGAAAAATGAGCTAAATCAAGGTAAATTTATGATCACACTGTGGAGAGATTGAAGCAGAGGAGAACGTGATGAAATACGCGAGTGGTAAAGAAAAGCAAGAGGACATGCTCATTTATGCAAAATCTCTACTGCATTTTCGTTCGATCATTCTTTAATAGATTCACAATGCCTTTTGTTTCTGCACCACTTTGATCTCCTTTAGTTTTCTTGCCCAAAGCTCTAGTTTTGCATTTAATTTCCACCTCTCCCACTTTTATTTCCAATTACATTTTTTTTTTTCTTGATGTTTCATCCATTCCATTCACACTTAATTCTATGATGTGGGGCATCTCAAGATTGAAGATATCTTACCACCTCTTTTTTTCTTCAAATCTCTATAGCAATTCAATTTTACCTAGCATTACTTAAAACAACAAATTAATCTTCAATACCCTAATCGCAACCCTAGTTATCGCCTGACCTTGACATGGGCCATGTGACAGCCAAAAAAGACTCGATGGCCCTTGCCAGTGCGTTGGCGGCATCGCCACCTGCCCCTGCGGCATCCAATTTCTTCGCTTTTCTCACATAGGAAATTACACGTAAGTACCAACTTTTCTGGTCAATGTTCATTTGGAACCAATGGGTGAGTCCACGCCAGCATTTCCATTTTCAATTTAACGATAAGATCAACTCGAACAAACCAAAAAACATGTACTTTAAGGATCCAATTGAACAGAAAAATTCAGAAATCCGATTCAACAAGTTGGAAAAGTTTAGGGCCCAATGGTGACTATCCCTTCTTTTTTCCCGAGTAGGAAGAAACTAAAGATGAAAATCCCTGGTGCAATCAAAAGAGATTGTGGTCATATTGGGGTCCCTCATTCACCATAGCTTACAATGGGAATCTCTTCATCTTGAGAACTCGCGGGTGAAAGAATTCGGCGTCAAAGCTCAGTATCAGGTTCGTGAGAAGTTATGATGGTAGGTGAGCTATTATCGTCAAAGCTGTCTCTATCCACCTCCAGCTCTTCCGCTTCATCGTTCGTTTCATCTTCATCCTCAAGAAATGCAAATTTGCTGCATCTTAAAACACTACTTTCTCCAATTAAATATCATCATACTTAATTTTATTATTTGGCTTTCCATGTTTTGAGTTTTTCTGGATAGATTTGATGAAGAAATGTAATATGTGAAGGTGGAATTAGTAAACAAGTCAGATCTTATAGTCTTCAAGACCAGCCCGTTTATGTAGAGGATAATAAAAAAGGGGCAAGGGCTATGCTTCTACTTATGAAGAAGTAGATGGATACCTCGTCTGATGTCTCTAGAGGGAGTGACCCCGTAGGAGAGTTTGCCGTTGCAACACTCATGTCCTTGTAATCCCTGTAGGGAAGGCCATTGACATTAGGATAGCCATGGCTTTGTAATTTCTGATACTTCCGAATTGTTATTAGGCATTCATCAGACAACTTTCTGTTAGATACATCCATCAGAGCTTCCAGTTTCCGACAGCTAGAAACATAGAAATCGCGCAAAGAGTCTAGCTCATCAACACCATCAATAGATTGTAGCTCATGGCATCCAACGATTGACAGAGACTTCAGCATATGTAAGTTTGATAACTCACATAGTTTGCTAATAGGACACTTTTTAATGGTTAAAGTCTCCAATGATTCCAATGCACCAAGACTTGGAATCTCAATCAGCTTCTCACATCTTGAAACCTCCAAATGTGTTAGCTTCTCTAAGTTTGATGGAATAATTAGTTTCTCTAGTGAACTGCACTCATAAACAAGTAATGCATTCAAAGATTCTAAACCGCTGAGGCCCTCAACAGTACGGAGCTCATAACAGTTTGATATAACCAAAAGCTTTAGCAACTTTGAGTTTGACAGGTCGTATAACCTTTCAATGGAACCACAGTACTGTACATTCATTTCTTCCAAGGACTCTAGGGCCTCCAGACCTTCAATCTCAACTAGATTTGGACATTTTGATAGCCACAATTCTTTAAGTTTCTTTAAACTTGCCGGGAGGAATAACCTTTTGAGGAGTTCACATTTAGTCACTGACAATGCTCTCAGTTGTTCAAGTCCACTGAGCTCAATTTCTTGAAGCTGAGATTGAGAAAGTCATAGCTTGGACAAGTTTTTCAAGTTGGAAAAAATTGACCAAGATATTATTGAGTTGAAATTAACAAGTTGCAGCTCCGATAAGGAGGGAGGAAGCTTCATGATGCATTGCAAGTCTAGTCTTCATAAAATAAGCTCAGTTAGACGAGGAAGAGAACCAAACTTAGTAGGTGGTGCAGGGACACTAGAAAGAGACAATTCTAACTTCTTCAGTTTGGATAACCTCCTAATCCACCCTAAGCTGGAACATGGCAATAGGTCTGATGAAGCTTCAAGCACATCTTCAAAGCCATCAGATAAGAGCAAATCAACTAGATTACTCAAGTTTGAGAGATCCGGAACTATGCGCAATGCCGATGATTGAAAATGCAGATAGATAAGACTTTTTGGAAGCTCTGGTAATTCTTGAACCTCATTACAACCTGTCAACTCCAGTCTTTCAAGGTGGAGAATATGATTGATTGTTGTCGGCACTCCAAATATGGGCACCGATAGTTCGAGAATTTTCAAAGAGGACAATGTGCCAATTTCCATTGGAATTTCACCAGTTAATTCTTTACAATCACTAGCATGGAGCTCTTCAAGATTCTTTAACATTCCAATAGTACAGGGCAATTTCCCTATTGGAGTATTCTCCATCGATATCACTTTCAATTTCTTTAGATTTCCAATTGAATCTAGTAACTCAGCAATTTTAGTACTTGGATAAATTCAATTCCTGCAAAGACTCTAGCTTCCCAATTGAGTCTGGGAGTTTTCTCAACTTAACGCACCCAAAGAGAGAGAGAGAGAGACTCAAGTTTGACAAGCTTCCCAATAGTCTCTGGAAGCGTGCTAATTTGTGTGTACCTTAGAATAAGGACAAACAGAAACTTTTTATCACCAATACAATCAGGAAGGCATTCAATTTGTATGTTTGACAAATCCAACTCCTTCAATGATGTCAATTTCCCAAATGAATCTGGGAGTTTCAGAAAACATCCACTAGAAGCAAGGAGCTTCAGATTCGTAAGCCTTCCAATTTCTTCGGGCAAATCCTTAAGAGAGAGGCACTCTTTAAGATTTAAGTGAATCGGGCGCTTTAGCTTCCCAATGGAGGGATCGAGCTCAACCAAGTTTATGCAATTATAGAAACTCAGCCTCTCTAGACTGAAGCATCCAGAGAAGTCCGGTGTTCTAGTTATGCCTTCGCAACCTCTGAGGTTTAGGACTTTCAGATTCTTTGCCATCTAACCAAAATGATTCACCATCAAGAGAAGAAAATAGTATATATCACATCATATGCCAATCATAATCAAAGCGAATGCATATCATACCTTGATTAGGCTCCATCCGCTCCAATCATCTGTGATGCTGCCTGCAACGATCTAAAAGACAACCAAATTCTTCATAGATAGATTGGTTACCTCAAGATCAAGGGGCCTAGGAGAATACTAAGAAATCCACCTTAACTTCGAAAAATCATCCCCAAAGTCTCCGGCAAAGGTTCCCTCCTCTACTTCAAGGAACCTTAGGTTGGGCAACCTACTAAGTTCATCATGCGTAATTACATGTGGTTGATAATCACTTCCAGTTAATATGAGTGCCTGAAATTTTTTCTTTCTCTGCCAAAGCGAACACAAATGAACAAGCATGAATTTGAAAAATATATATATTAGTAAGAATTTGACAAATTTTCAGATTCTCGTTTGGGGTAAAAGAATCGAAAGGCCTCTAAGTGGATATGTAAACTCGTTCTACACGTAATCAACTCATCAAAACAGTGAATTTTGTTTACCTGCTTTGTTCTTACAATGTCCACGACTTCCTCACAAATCCACACCCGGCTACGCTCTCCAGGATCATGCAAGCACTCCCTCTGAACAATTTGCCTCCCAAGATCTTTGAGCTGGTCATGCATCCATATTACATCACCATCAACAATCTTTACCAGAGACATTTGCATAAGAACCTGTATCCTAGTCTCAGGAAAAAAATTGCAAGCTTCCCACATGTAAATTGCATTCATCTTTTTGGTGTTGTTGACAAAAAAGCAAGCAATGTCAAGAAAAATCTCCTTTCCTCATCCTCTAATGCTTCATAACCGATCATCAACTGCTGTCGGACATCCTTATGAGGTATTCTTGCTAGCCTCTCCACAGTCTCTTTCCATGTCTCTTCTGGTTGGCGATAGAGAAATGAGCCTATGACCTCAAGAGCCAAAGGAAGCCCTCTTGTTGTGACAATAATTTCTGATGCAGGAATATCGTATTGATATGGTGGAGAATCTTTTCTAAAAGCATGTATGCAGAAAAGCTTAAGAGCTTGATCAAAATTCAGTTCCTTTAATTCATATATCAAATCCTCATCCAGGACTTTTAGGTAGCTTCGTTCCCGGTCGTAATGATTATCCTACTTCCTGAACCAAACCAATCTCGTTCCCCTGCTAACTTCTCTAGTTGTTCTTCCTTATCAACATCATCCAAAACGATGAGGACCTTTTTGCTGCGAAATCTTGTCCCAATCTGGTTAATCCCATCATCAATGTCATGAATGTTGTCCACGAATCTAGAGTCGAGAATGTCAGAATACAACTGTTTCTACAAATTTACTACGCCCCCTTTTCTGATGATTCTCGAACATCTCCAAGAAAGCAGCAATCATCGAAATACGAACAAACCTGGTTGAAGACAACCTTCGCAAGAGTTGTTTTGCCAACACTGCCCATCCCGTGAATACCAACAAAACGAACACCTTCGCAGTCAACATCCAATAGCTTCATTATGTCTTCTACATGATCATCCACTCCAACCAGCTGATTTTTCACATACTTATGCTTTATCTTCAACCTAACCAAAACCTCTCGAATGATCAACTTAATAGCTTCCCCATGCCTGCCACATATACAAATTGCCTCAGTTGAAAAAAGATGGTAAATAGAGATGTTATCATTTCTTTCAAGTCAAAGCAAAAGTATTTGGATTTATGCATAGATGATTCGCAAACAAGGAGTCAGTTCAAGAAACATGCACATGATACGAAGGTAAAATTTTACACATGAGACCGAGTTCCAATGTTTTATACCTCTTTCCCAACAATATAAATCTGTCTTCCAGCTTTCTCTCTCTTTTTTTTTAGTTCTTTTTATACCATCAATAGGAAATGCAACTTAAGCTTAAAGTTCTTCCTGCTTCATGAATGATTTCCAAGCTAGATTGAGCAGGATGGAATAAATAACTGGACTTACGAGTTAAATTAAAAAAATTGAGTTGAGCCAGAGCAGAAAGAAAACTTAAGAAGAAGAATTGATGAAAAGAAGACGGAGAAAAAGAGTGAAAAATATCCAGTGAAGGGTAAACGAGGGGCAAAGAAACGAAGGAGGCTTGCTACAATGAAGCATTCCTCAAAAACCTGTAGTTGCTTCACTCCTTAAAACATCAGAATAAATTTGTGATATTAGATTTCAGACAAGGCAAATAACATACAGACAAAAGCTTTGGATATCTTGGAACTTGTACACACCCTCGAGTATATGTAGGTTCTAGATCTACGGAATCCACGTATATGATAGAGGAGGTGTGCAATATTATGTCATTGCAAATGCCTTCTTGATATGATGCTTAATTATGATTTACCCACCTGATGTTTTTTGCTTGGTCTCTGTTTGACCGTACTCGAAGTTTGAAATTGCATTCTAGACTAGCCAAATGACTGAAATTTTTTTGCGAAACTTCCTGATTTGGTTGGTATACAAGTAAGCATGACCAAAATGGAGAGCTAATTAACTCATCAGTTTTCTCCTATCGATTATCACTTATCACTGATGAAAGGCCGATCAAAGTCGAACGAGTAGAAATTATCCAGGCTCATTAATTCTAAAAGCTGGTTGTTGACTACTAAAATGGAGCCTGCCCGATTTCATGAGTCTATACATCAATGACCACGCCGCATACGTAATATACTAGCATCCAAATGAGACCCCAGACAATGTACAATTACTGCCAACTTCTTCCCGCATTTCAAACTGTTGAAATTCCCAGAAATCTTACCAATGCAGAAAATGGCAAAGACTGAGGAATTCAAATTGTACATTCTAATACAACAATCAGATTGCGTATAAATGACACGAAAATAATATCAAAATAACAGAAAATTGGAAAATTAGTAATTACCCTCTCGTTTTGAGGTCCCATCCCTTCAATTCAGCAACTTCAACAAGAGCATCCTCCCACCTCTTCACTTCCTCATCCCCAAACTTCTTCCTGTGCTTGGCCATGGCATTCTGTACGGCCAGTCCCCGAGCTTCACATCCGAAGGCGACGCGTTGAAGAACATTGGCAAGATCTCCTTATTCCCCTTCGACCGAGCCACGCAGTCCGCCATGTGGGCGACCTCGCGGAGGCACCAAGAGCTTGACGCGTAGTCCTTGGAGAAGATGGGCACATAGATCTTGGACACGTCGGGCGCTCGCATGAGCTCGCTGCCGATCTCCCTGCCGACGCGGAGCTCCTCATCATCTCGGTGAGGCGGATTCCGGCGCCGAGCATGTCGTGGTAGAGGCAATCGGTGAACCCCGTGTGAGTGTCAGGTCCCCTGAAGCTCAGGAACACCTCGTACTCCTCGCCGGCCGGCGCCGGCGCGTCGCCGCCGCTTGACGCAGATCTGGGGTTGTTCGTCTCCTCCCGCTTGGCCGTCGTGGTGGGCTTGCGAAAGATTTTGGACGCTTTCGATTTGACGAACGCGAGCACGGTCGGAGCGAGCAGTCCCAAGGCCCTGACAAAGATGCAACGAAGTTTGAAGGCTGGCTTTTTCATTTCCATCTTTTGTGTTTGGTGAGCTTTGAGGCGGAAGAGAAAAAAGGAAGAGAGCGGCTTACAGTCCGCCTAGCATCATGGCGGCGAACATGGCAGACACGCCGTGGGGCGCGCGGTGGTAGCCAAGTGGCGGCGGCTGGCAAGACAAGCACCACGCGAAGGAAGAGCCGCACGTCGTCGGAGAACGACACGGCGCGTGGAGGATGAACTTGAACCCCATCGCGATCGCGGGATAGTTCGGTGGTCGCTTCGGATGGGATGTAGAAGACGATCGTCCAAAGAGAGATTGTGCAGTAATCTCGGCATTCGGTTTGGTCAAAGAGTTGACTTTGGGACTGTCGATGTGCCTCCGGGACAAGGCGGACCACTTAGCGATCGACACGTGACTCCACGTGGCTCCATGTAGGCGACGGCGTCAGACGTTTAAAATTTGCGCATGCCGCTCCTGGGGCCCACCATTCTGACTCTCTCTCTCTCCTTTGCGACCTCTGCTCTCCTGTACACTCGTCCTCTCTCTCCTCTCTCTCTCTCTCTTTCCCGTTCTCCCCGTTCTCCATTCTATTTTGCGAGAGAACAAAAGTTGCAGGGCTTCTCTCGCCCTTTCCACCTCCGCCGACGCCTCTGCTCTCCTCCGCTGGTTGCCCGCGACGCCGACGCCGACGCCCGCCTCCGCCGACGTCGATGCCCTTTCCACCTCCGCCGACGTCGACGCCCTTTCCACCTCCGCCGAAGCCTCGACCGATCGTTCGGCTGGGGACTCTGCTCATATCTTACAGCGTCCTCGTCAGGTACCACAATAGCTCGGTCTTTGATTATCTCTGCTCGTTGTTATTCGGGCGAATCTGTTCCGGCGACTCGAGCGCAAGCTCATGCGCTTCTTCGACCTTGTGGACTTCTTCGCAAAGTGTCATCTCGCTGCGTTCTTTGGGGTTACGCTCTCGCTTTTCTTTGTCGATTCTTGCCAAGAACACCTACATTTCAGAAAACACCCTCATTCTTTCTCTATGAATTTAATTGACTGATACCGTGGATTAGCGTTTTCGTTACTATCGTGTTCTTCCTTTTGACCTCCTCCGATGTAAGATGCAGCACTACATTTCTCTCCATCGTGCAATTAGCGAATAGCATACTCTAATTGAGAAGAACGCTCTCTCCCCTCCGCTGGTTGCCCACGACACTGATGCCGACGCCGACGCCGACGCTGATGCCCACCTCCGCCTCCGCCTCCGCATACGCCGATGCAGACGCACTCTCTCTTCTGCTGGTTGCTCACGATGCCGACGCCGACGCCGACGCCCACCTCCGTCTCCGCCGACACGTGTCTCAATCATTTGTTCTAATATTCGATAGTTCTTTGTTTGACAAAGGATACTGTTGTTGATGCTGGAATATTCGATGGATCATTAGGTGTTATCTCGGCAATATATCTCGCACCGAAGGTTCGAATGCTGCGGAAAGTTGGGTAATCTATTGCGGCTTTGTCGAGGTATATGAAAATTTTGCTACTTATTGTTCTTGAAGCTTCATTCATGCCTTTGGCCATGTACTATTTTGCCTATAGAGTAGCATTCTTGCATCATTATTCAAATGCCCGAAATTGACATTTTGCTTTGGATGCACTTTGGAAGGTGTGGATTTTTCTTTTGTCTTATCCTTTAGGAGTTTATCTGGAATAGGATAGCTAGCACCTGAAATCACAGTCATTACTAGAAAATTATGTTATATGTATTTGCAGTTAATTGTGTGGGAGAACCATGTACTTGGAGGTGACAGATTTCAATGATTCAATTCATGTAGGAAATTATGTAAGTTTGAGTGGGATTGTCAAAATATTCAGTTCAGAGGTCAAACCAAAATTCTATCTCATGGTGCAAGAGAGATGGATGGTAATCCAGAAGAAGTTCACTCTTTGACTCCATGATTGATTGGACAAACCTTGATTAGATCATTTATTTCCAGTAGTCATGCTCTCCTGTTTATAGTTTTGCATTGAATGTAGCCAACTATTTATCCAAAGGTCATCACTGATTTCCTGTATCTGTTGCTACCTCAACGATGATTGGGTGACCATATCGAAATCTAATCAAGCATCTGCCTTTGTCTTGGAACTTTTTAGGTAATCGCTTTTAGTGATGAAGAGGGAGTTAGATTCCAATCTACCTTCCTAGGTAGTCTTCTTTATTCTTTGGAATGTTGCCGGCTTGACCTTGCAATTTTCTCGATAAAAGGTTTCTTGAGTAACTCCCATCTTCTTCTTTTTACCCTTTGTATTCATTATCAATGTAGTTATTCCAATGTTTATGCAGCGGTGTAATTGTACAAGAGGCACTTAAAGAGAACTCCATACAAATCAGTGAGGAAAACTTACACAACCTCAAGTATGACCGAGATTCTGTTTGGGGTTATGTTGAGGTATATTCCTTTTACGCCTTGCTAAACCAGTGAGTACGATCATTGTCTAATTTCTCAAGTTGTCTATTCCGCTCCCGTAGGTTCACATCGAACAAGGACTGTACTAGAATGGAGGGTTTGCCTCTCGGTGTGGTGAAAGAAATAGGCTGGACGAGACAAGATTGAAGGTATAATGGATGTTTGAAATTAACCATGCACCCTGTTTAATTAGTTAATATTAGAAGATCTTGTTGCGTAAGGGAATCGGTTAACGCCTCATGAGAGTTTTCTATTTTCTGTTAGAGGTAATTTCTTCACACGATTTTGCTATAGCTAATGGTGTGCATTATATTGGGAATAGGATCACACTTAGCCTTCGTATCATCCATAGTTGCTTAATTTGTCAATATGATGAGAGGCAATAGGCCTTCAACAGTTAACCCTAGGAAAATCTCTTCTTGGGCCATATTCCTATGGATTATTCATATGCCAGAGTGCAATGTCTTATGTTTAGTTATTGAGTTTTGTTAGTGACACTTCCAGAAGAATGCATACATTATAGACTGTGAAGCTCTCTACCTTTTGACAATATTTTGCAGGTAACTGTTAGAGGTTCTCGGGGGCATGCTGGTACGGTTCCAATGTCTATGCGTCAGGACCCTATGTCACCGCAAGCTGAACTCATTGTGTTCTTGGAAAGTCTTCGTAAACGTCCCGAAGATTTTCTCTCCTTCGATGGTCACTACAAGGATACGACATGCAGTCACTTTCCACTTCACTTGTTTGCACTTTGTTGGAGAGATATCATCGTGGCCAAGTGCAAGTAATGTCATTCCGAGGCCAAGTAAGAAATTGTTCATCTGCCTTCTGGTTATTATAGCAAGGCTGTCTAAAGATAGCTCAGAATTCTTGATCCATGTGGAGCGATTTAATTTGCCCGGTGGCAGGTGGTATTCATGGTGGATGTACGTGCAATAGATGATATGGGATGTGAAGCAGTGATCTATGAATTATCTAAATATTGTAAGTTTAGTTTTCTTAGAACTTTTTAATAAATTGGATATTCCATCTTGACAATCACATTTGACAATTTCATAGGAGAAAAAAATCTCATATACTTATGTTTGCTAAAGTGCTTTTATAATAAAGTGTCTTCATGTATAATGATGTCTTAAGTCTAACTAAATGCATTATCTAATTGCAGAGCTACGAAGATATTAAGTGCTTCACTCTCTCTCTCTCTCTCTCTCTCTCTCTCTCTCTCTCGGTCCAAATGTGCACACATGCACGAAAAGTTTGTTTGAAGCTGGAGATGCTTCACATTTTAGTCAGTTTGGTGCTTGAATGGATATTTGTCAATATTGCCTGAATATATTAATACTCACAATTGGTTACTTCACTTGAGAGGTTCACATATTGCATTTTTCTTACCTTTTTGGTGGTGGTGGTGGTGGTTGGTGTTCTTTTTTTTTTTTTTTTTTTCTTAGGGTGGGGGGGGTGGGGGCTGTGGTTTAATAGAGATTTGTACTGATTATTTCATTGTTCTCCTGAAGCTATTTGATATGCGCACCGAGAAAATATTCGTAATGTTCTAGTGAAGATTTATGCATCTGAAGGGATGCTTCGGGAAGTTATTATTAATGAAAGAGATAAAATTGCTACGAGAAAAGATATCAAGAGGGCATTTGGAATGTAGAGACAGTTTAGAATAGGTTGGCATAATGAATCTATTTTATCTAACAACAAAAATGTCAACTTAGTGTATGAAGAATTGGGTTTACAAATTGATGCGTGCCCTTGCTAATTTTATTATGTGGTCACTTATTTTGAGCATCTTGTTCACCCTTTAAATAATCGGGTATTCGATCTGTATTCTTCATCGTGGATGCTTTTACATGGGGTCTCTCTCAGCAATTGTAGAGCATCTCTTCCATCGGATTGATTCTTAAGCTGAAAGGATTTGAAATACATTAACTGCAAATCTCTGGATTCTGTTTCTGATGCCAGTTGTAACTTTGCAGGGAGCTGGAGCATGGATGCTTTTGGTGGAAAAGCTACTTTGTTTATCTAATCATTGTTCGTTGAGACTAATATGCTTGAGCATAATTGCAAGGAATATTGGTACCTTCATCCTCTCGAGTTTTGCTGCTTTTGTCTCAAGTTGTGGAATAAAAGGAAAATTAATTGTGATTGTACATTATCTGGTTGGAGTCTTTTCTTGCGTGTCAGCATTTTGTCTTTCTGGACTTCCATGGAAATAATATTTGGAATACTTGGTTGTCTTGTCTCTCTGCTAAGGTAACAATGGTATCTCATATTTGATTAGTTTTGTGTTGGTTAGTTAAGGAAGGTGAGAATAAACTCCCATCTCCAACAGCTCAGTTTCAATGAGGCTTTATGTTTTGTCTCCTTGTCTATGAGATTTATTTTGCTCTATTGTATATATTTCAGAGCATCCGAGCTATAACTGGTCCAATGGGGTGTCTACTTATTGTCAAGGTACTTCCTTTACTTTATCCTACCACCTTATAGAGTATTTTGGCATACATGTAAACTTGTGTATACAAGGGAAAAACTAAAAATTTTGTAAACGGCACTTTCATTGCCACGGAAATTCCGGGAGTTTATGCAGTTCTAACAGCCGCATAGACCACAAGTACTTATTTCCCTGTGCTAACATCCATCCAAAACAGAAGATCTAACAGAAGAAGGATTACAATCTCCCTTTTGCAGAATTATACAGGTGACCGCTTGAACTTTGGATTGGCTGCTGAACTAGCTAAATCTGAAGGTTACATGGTTGAGGTACTTCCCCCGTAATTACTTCTAGATGTGATTGTGATTTTAACATATCTTTGGAGACGGTGTCAAAAGGTTATGCCTTATTGCGGATGGTGATTGTTGGAGATGATTGTGCTTTACCTCCCCCTCGAGGCATAGTCGGGAGGAGAGGATTGGCAGGGACTATTCTAGTTCACAAGGTTTGTGGTCTCTTTCTCTCTGAAAGGTTGTGCTTTAAATGTCCCTTTTGGCACTAAACAAGAATCTTTTCCTTCCCCACTTCTCATGGTCCACGCTTGTATCCTTAATTTTTGCCACCATCACTTTTATCTATTCGAGTGACTACGTCAACTTTAAAAACTCTCATATTTTCTTCTTGAAATAGATCGTTAACATAGGAAGCTCCTGTTTTTGGCAAATCAATTTGTAGAAAGTTTTTGAATTTTTAATTAAGAAAGTCAGAAGGACATCCCTTTCAGATTATTCTTCTGAAGTTTCCATGCATCTGGCAATATCTATGGTTCATTGTTGTTGAGAGACTCCACACTTCTTGCCCTACGTTTATGAGTAGTGAAAGTGAAGAATACTGATATGATTCTTTGCTTTTATTTGTCAATATAAGGTCATTGGAGCCGCAGCCGCAACCGGGCTCTCACTTAAGGATGTTGCGGCGGGCGAAGCCTGCATCAGAAATGGTTGGGACGATGGGTGTTGCCTTGTTCAATGTCTTTTGTCTGTTAGGTGTTAGTAATGGCTTGCAGGCTTGAAGTAGTTGTTCAATGCCTGGCGAAGACTTAAGAGTGTCATTTTTAGTTGATTGGATGGCTCTGCTTTAGGCGTTGTTGAGAAATGATCGTGATCGAAATGCAATATTGTGATGCTAAAGGTGATATATCGATTCTGATCTGTTATCGGTTTGTGTGCCCTTTAGGCGTTGGATAAGATTAGATTCGAGAGCCTCACGGACGAGCAAGCTCGATGCGCGGCTCGAGCTGTTCATTAGGCCGGTGCCGAGACAAGGCCAACAAGACCCTTTCGATCGTTGGGACGGGCATTGGCATGACTAAAGCGAGTAATGTAATTGGGCGACGAGAGATTGATCAATTTTCTTGCTCGCATCTTTTGGCTATGGCTATGTTCCTATCCAATAACGGTAATCGTTATCTTTGAGTTCATTTAAGTTGTGAGATGAATTGGACAGATCTTGTGAACAACCTGGGTACGATTGCGAGGTCGAGGACGAAAGAATTCATGGAGGCATTGTAGGCGGGAGCTAATGAGAGCATGATCGGTCAATTTGGTGTCGGTTTCTACTCTGCTTATTTGGTGGCTGAGAAAGTCATTGTGACTAAGTCATTGTGACTACTAAGCACAATGATGAGCAGTACATCTTGGAGTCCCAGGCCGGTGGTTCCTTCACCGTTACGAGAAATGTGAGTGGGGAGCAACTCGGCAGAGGGACCAATATCACCCTCTTCCTTAAGGAGGACCAGGTGAGTTCATTTATGGTTGCTTTTATGAATTGGTGGAAAAGATTTACTATGGTTTTGGATGATACATGATGCTAACAGCGTCAAGTCTCTGTTTTCCTCAGCTGGAGTACCTGGAAGAAAGAAGGATTAAGGACCTTGTGAAGAAGCACTCCAAGTTCATTAGCTACCCCATCTATCTATGGGCTGAGAAGACAACCGAGAAAGAGATCAGTGATGATGAGAACGATGAGCCCGAGAAGGAAGAGGAAGGAGATGTTGAGGACGTCAATGAGGAGAAGGAAGAAAAGAAGTCCAAGAAGAAGAAGATTAAGGACGTTTCTCATGAGTGGCAGCTCATCAACAAATCAAAACCCATCTCGGCTGTGAAAGCCGAGAGGAGATCACCAAGGAGGAGTATGCTTCCTTCTACAAGAGCTTGACCAATGATTGGGAAGACCATCTTGCCGTGAAGCACTTCTCTGTTGAGGGGCAGCTTGAATTCAAGGCCATTTTGTTCGTCCCAAAACGTGCTCCGTTCGACCTCTTCAATACTCGCAAGAAGATGAACAACATCAAGCTCTATGTTATGAGGGTTTTCATTATGGACAACTGCAAGGAGCTCATTCCGAGTATCTTGGATTCATGAAAGGAGTTGTCGATTCGATGACTTGTCCCTCAACAATTCTCGTGAGATGCTTTGCAATGAGAACAAGATTCTAAAGGTCATCGGGAAAAATCTTGTCAAGAAGTGCATTGAGATGTTCAATGAGATTGCAGAGAACAAGGAGGACTTAAAAATCTATTTGATGGTTGAAAGTGTTTACTTATTTAGTCAATTGATGATAATATTTCGTATTTTAATAAATTAATTTTATAAAATGTATCATGAATATTTATTTGTCAATGATTATGGAGTTTCATATAACAACGTCCACCAATACTTATTTTTCATTAGAAAGTTTTCATACCGATGTTTACTTAAACAATGCTGATGAGTAGCACCAAGATGTGAATTAGTAGTGAAGTTGTAGGGCATGAAAATATGAGCAGACATTTTTTCCACATTCATATCATATTTGGATCTAATTCTTATATTTAGTAGTGAACTCAAGTGCCAAAGGAGTAGGACATCATGGATTTATCGATCATTCTCCGCAGTTTAGTCGTTGATTACTTAATAGTATGATGTCATAATGATGGACAAATGTCCAATTTAGTTGTTGATTACTTGATAGTATGATGTCGTAATGATGGACAAATGTCGCATTGAATCATAATCGGGCTTAGAATTTAAGCTTTGACGTACACTCCTAAGTCAAAATGAAGAATGTTAGATTTGAATGTTCAAAAAAATATATTAGTACACAATTATAACGCACACATAAATGCTTGATGGCAAGAGTATTGGCACTATAGGACAAGACAACGTTCATAACCCATAATGGATCATCAATCAGAGTAGCTGCAAAACCTCCATAGACAGTGTTCATATCCATGACATTTCTTATTTTATTAGTCCCAAGTGCAGGTAGTACTTTCTTGTAGTGCTTTGCCCGCACCTTCCACTTACTATCACCGTGCTTGAAAGCACTCGCGCTTCCTCCTTGTATTTCTGACATGCGCTCAGGTGCGACGTGCAGTCGCTCAGGCCATTTGGGGATGGATTTGAGACTGATATTCTTGAGCTTTGGATCTGGAACAACCACGCAAGGATGGAGCGGAGTATACCAAGCAGAGTCCAGCTCAAGGCTGTCATCGTATTTCGGTGGGTGGGCATCAGGTTTCGCAAGGCGATTGTAGCAACTATTTTTTGAGGTTTTCGCCACATGGCGATGTCATCCTTCTTGTTATACAGCTTGAAGCACATTGAGGTGAGAAGCTTCGCGATCTGTCATAATCGACTTCGTTCTGCACGGTGGTGTTCCATCCACGCCAACGGTTTTGGTAGTTGACTGGTGGTCCTGAGAGGACCCAGAAACCTCCAGGCCGCAGTATCCGGTTGATTTCTAGGAGGTATAATCCACCTGTGACCAATGCACTTTCATAAGTAAGAAAAGAGAGATTTCATACCCGACATCCAATTCTTCCTGGTATTTAGATTCAACGCATCAGGAAAAGGAGTTACCAAATTCAGTCCATGGAATAAGGCATCTTGAGCAGTGGGCCATATCGAATGAGTTTGACGAGAAAGGTAGCCATTGCGTAGAGATGATGCCTAGTATTGCCGGAATCCCCCATTCCAAGGCAAGTTGGACTTGAGCTTCATGATTATCTCGAGGGGCAAGAGAAACGGTTAATATCCCATGATCCAACAAATTGCCTCCCCAGCTTGCAACCTGAAACAATTTAAAGATATTGTAGGCATTAGCTAAAACTACCACTAGAACTGTAAGTGCCAAATCTATTAAACCACAGAAGCATTTGCACATCTCAGAAATGCTAATTAAAAAGAGTACCACAATTCTTTTCCCCTTCATGAGTAAGTACAACTCACCCCACAACCCGTGTCAATGGGTGTTCGAACTGTGCCATCTTTCATACCTGGGATCAGATCTTGCATCAAATCAACATATGCACTCACACCCTTGGGAAACATCGTACCGCCACTAGGAAAAAGAAACTTCTCTCCTTGCTTTCTCAGCCAGTTCTGGTTTGATATCTCCTTTGATCCAATCATATGGCACGTTCCTATGACCCGATCCACATATCCATTTTCACTATCGTGTCATGAATTCAGAAATTTCTGTTTTCTAGTATGATTGAGGAAACACAATTACCTGTACCAACATTCGTCCCTGCTCTTTGGCCATCTGATCGGCGGCTTGTACCCTTCTTGTGGCGGGACCAAGCATTCCTTTCTCTCAAAAACCGCCGGGCAATGGCGCTCCATGAAAGTCAGACGATGCATGCCATACTTCCTCCACCTCGTGCCCAAAAGAAGAAAACCACATATCTTAGATTCGTTACGGTAGATCGGATCACAACAAACTATTTGGTCCTCGTACCTTAGGCTCCGTGCGGGAGTGTAGTCTTGGTAGTCTAAGCTACACTCAGGGAACGAGACAAACTTCATCTGAAGTGGAGCAAAAAGAAACCACAGATAATCAAGGAAAGCAAACTAATTGGACACGCTTCATGTGATTTCATAATTCCTTGAGAGGCATTCCCCAATTCAGCTGTCGATAATACTTTTATTCATCGATGTTCTCTCTTCAGAATAACTGTTGACTTTCAAAAAGAAAAACTCACAATTAAAAGAGAACAGGCAACAAAAGGAAAAGTTAGAACTCGAAAGATCTTCATTGAAATGGACGCCCACCAAAGTATATAGCGTCACATCCACCTGAGTTTTGACTAAAGCAGAACCTAATTAGCAAACCAAGATCCGCAAAAGAAACATAAAGAATGCAGAGTGCAATCGAAGTGATAGTACTCTGTTGCCGAGGGGCAACTAAATCTGAGGATACCACCCAGGAATCAGTAAATTTGTGACGACCCATCTAGTCCTTGCTCAAACAAAATGTAATTGTGATAAGCAATGACTGGTCAACTGAATTTGCGGAGCTAGGAGCAAGAAGAGAACAAGAAACGAAGTTTACACCCAAGAACAACCAGATCCTCTGCGAATTACTTTGGAAGAGAACGGAGAAGAGCGAAATGGATGAAGGTGGGGTCAAATGTCAACGGGATCTGCGTTACATGCCACAGAGAAGGAAGAAGAAAAGCAAAGTACCAAAGAAGGAAATGAACAGTTGCGAAACAGAGCAAGAACAAGAGCAGGAGTCAGAGAGAGATAGAGAGAGAGAGAGAGAGACGAGATGAGGAATTGAGATGAGCTCCTAGGACTCACAGGGATATAGGCATCAACATTAACATCTCTCCCTCCCTATACATGGCTTTATAAACCACTGGCGGCAAGAAAGGCATCCCATCATTTAAAGTTAAAAACCCATGTAAACAAGAAGTTTTGGGGGTATTGCAGACTCAATACAGATGCTTACGGACATCGGTCAATTTCACATCCTTGTTCTTTCAAAGGCTTAATTTAAGCCATAGGAAGCCGGTCATCATACACATACACACACAGTGAGCGAGCTATAACTTATATGCTATAATGCTGGCACTTTTCCAGGTATTAGTTTGTCCACAGATTACTACATTGCACTCTATCCAAGTTCTCTGAGTACAAAAGCCCTGCACATTCAATTTAATGATCTCAACAAATAACTATCCAGATTGCCATTTGAAAATACCATATTTTAATTTAATCCATGCAGACAAATCATCACTATCAGAGAGCCTACCGTATCCACATATTACGCCAGACGCTAATGCTGATTATTTCCCTAAAGCACTTCAATTGCAAAGCCAGATCACTTGAGAATGCAAATAATCTTTAGCTAGTTGATTCAGGATATGGGATATTGGAGTTTGACAACTTTAATCCGTAAGCTCGAGTTCATGACTACATCCGCTACTAACCTTTCACGACGGCGAGATACCAAAGCTGAATCAAGAGTAGTTTGCTTCAAATTAGCGAGATCCTCTTCCCCCGCCCCTTCCTCTTGTAGAAGTTTTCCCTCTTCCTAGATCCGAAGTAGCACGGAGGATCTAGAAACTCCCAATGATCCTTTCCGGCCTCGTGGCGAGTTTGAGCCGAGTATCTATGTTGTGTCCTCATCATCGCTAAAAGAAACTGTGCTTCCTATTCTGCAAAGACTCCTATTTCTAGCAGCTGGGCAGAATTTAACATGAAAAATTTAGCAGTTAATGGCTTCATAGAGAAACTCATAAGAATCCAAGAAGGATAATCAGCACTACAGCTAGATTTACCTCCACAGAAGGTGCACTGGATGTTCCATGTGGGGTGTCACTGGGATGTACAAAACGTTCCTTAACGCGTTCCTGAATATAAAGAAAAAAGTCAATTAAGCATCAATCTTTACTTTAGGCAGCACTTGGCAAGAAGAAGATGAGTTAAAAAGAACTTCAGCCTATCGTCAACGGGAATTAAAACCAACAGGCAAAAATAATGCTCGAGACGTATCCAAGCTCCTAGTTTCTCTCATTGAAATGCCCTTCCTCAGAATCGGAAGGACCTTACAAAAAGATATACAAGAAATTCCTGCTTTACTCTAATAACAGCCACAATCATAGCAGAAAGTTAAAGCGACTACGAGATTGAAGCAAATGAGCTAAAGCCCCCAAAAATTTGGAAGAACTCCACGCATTAAATGGTTGGATGAGACTAAATTCACCACATTATAAGGATAACAAGTCTCAATAGATAAATTCTTGCCTCCAAACACTCGCCGACTTTAAGAATTAGATCCTCCTCCTCGCATTTCAAGGTGTCAGAATCCCTAGCAATTTTTTTCTGCACATGTTCATAAACAAAAAGTATCAACACGAAGCATAACGAAACATAACATTTAAAATAAGAATGAACTTTTGATCGCGAGACTTGTGGTTGTCTTTAGCTTGCGAAATATTACCTTCCCCCACGAAAACATTTAAACTAAGAATGAACTCTTGATCAGCAAACCAGTTGTAAACTTGAGAAGTGAACTCTGGCAGAACCCAAAAAAAAAAATGCAAGCACACTTTATAAACATGTTTAAGTGACCAAGGAAGATCGTTCAGTCCAACCATCACCATACCACAACACAACAACCTGCGATCCTATGAACGATATACACACCAAATAGTAATCTCTAATACGAATACATGCAATTCATTGAAAAGAACAGGGCATCTTAAAGTCCCATTTCTTGTATCACATGTGGAAGCATGTATCTCTTTGAGAGGACAATTTTTTCAAGCTCTTTCTGATTTTCTCTTAATTGAAAAGAAGCCTGGACAGAAGTTTGATGATGTTGGGGCCACAAAAAATCTTAAAACAATATGTCCACCATTACAACAAATATTTACGATATGGAGGCCCAATGCTGTACATTATAAACAAACGCCCGATCGACTTTTTAGGGAAAATTTGCTCTTACTTCGCCATTCGGTTGAGATGAGAACTTGGGCTTTTTGCACCTTTCCACAAACATGACGGACATGTAAAATGGATACTTTGCAAGTCCATAATTTATAAACACAAAAACATGTAGAAAGTTATCAAACCAAGCATTTGGCCACTCATCACATACCACTCCAACGGGATTATCATGATTTCCATGAATGCTTTGAAGACGGCAAGCCAACATTGAAGTGAGGGTCTTCATAATTCACATGGCCAAAACACAGGGAAGACAAGAGTGATCTATTATAGACATAAGACCAACACCTAAAATATATGTACAATTCATTCACAGAAAAATGGTGCAAATGGATGCAAGAATTTTGATTTCAGCACAAAAGGGTGATATCGTACATTTTTGTTTTCTTTTTGAGGGAGTTAGTTGCAACTTTTTCTCATGTCTCATATAACACAAGGTTGCTACAATTAAATCATGCAGCATGTCCTTCATTATCATCCATTCCTCCAACAAGTAAAAAAACAAAGCCATCATGTGTGAAACAGTAATTGCATATTTTGAAAATTTATGGTCAGTCGCTAACAACTTCAATTAAATGCAATTACCCTTCAAAATCAAAGCTTTACTAATACAATTATTTTTTAGTAGATAATTATGTCTTGCAATTAAAGAGGGTGAATAAATAGAATTTGGCATAGGTATTATACATTTGACAAGTCATTTCTTTATTCAAAGGCAATAAGAAAGGCATACAAATATTGACTTGGAAAAAGAAGGACAAATAGAGCCAAAAACATAGCCTACTAAATTCCAACTCTTTGACCCAAAAAAAGAAAAATCATCGAACTCCACTTGTCAAAAGATCTGTACCACTTTCAATCCAACCCTTTCTTGAAGCCTTAGAGAAGATTAAAATATCTTGAGGATTAGCAACCTACAAAAAGAAAAATCATTACTCCTTTTTTGGTAGCGCTGTCAAAGACTACGCCGTGTGCACCTTCTAATATGCATTTACCTTTCCAACATACTTTTGTCCAAACCTTTGAGGATTTATCTTCATAAATCTAGAGTAATCCACCTGCCACATGAATGAGGAGTTTAAAATTCACTCCGTGAATGTAGACACTAGTGGCAGATATCAATTCCTATCATCAAGTAAATAGAGTTGTGAGAGTGTTTGACATCCATGGACAGAATCAAAAGTAGTGATAAAAAATAGGATTTTTTGTCCCACAAGGAAAGGAACTAGGAACCAACATGTTACAAGTAGCATGATGAAAAAAATAGTAGAAATAGTTGAAAAGGAGTCATATTTTACGGCTAAGTTGAGAAGGGACAGGTAGTGCCGATTAAAAAAAGGAAGAGGTTACCTTTATTTGTATCAATGGAAGTTTCAGCTCAGACCTATTAGCTGCCTTTTTGCTGGACTTGTAAACAGCACAAGCACTATACTATATGACGGTTCCTCTAGGCTATTTATATTGCGATCGTGCATTATCTGTGCTTTCACAGGGGCCTCCGGATTCATTCATCCCAATATGTTGAAAAGAGTTTGATGACCCCTGTACAAGAAAATGACAAATATATTAATATTTATCTAAATAATATGCTTAGATAAATGTCTTAAATAATCCCATATCAATAAAAAGTAAATTGAACTTGACTCAAAATTGTTCCATGAGATCTATTATTGTACTCCAACATCTATCCAAAAATAAGCTACTAATAGTAAATATTACAATTGTAACAAAAAGTTGAAATAATACTAACAAATAAAATGATTCATAATAAATACCTGAGTAGTGAATGGAGAAAATCCATTGAAATTGCTTGGCGGCATGATATATGATGATTGCATCTACATTTAAAAAAAAATGACCCCTTTACCATAATGCAATTAAATTATCATAATGATTGTAACTTTTGAAAAAGTGTTTTCTACCATTATAAAGAGGCATAGTAACTTGAAAAATATACAAATTGATTGATCACCAATTAAACTCTTTATACATAGCTATTCAATACCCGATTAGGAAATTGGCAAAATCCATTCATAATCCCCGATGGCATGATGTATGGTGGTTGTTGCATCTATACAAATTTTTTTTTATCAAATTAGTAAAATGTAAATAAAAATGGAAAGCTAAGAGCAAGATACCTAATTATGAAAATTCATGGTAGGACCACCAATGTTGCTGGGATAAAGGATACTTTGAAACTGATTTTGATTACTCAAATAATTTGGAAAATGAGTTTCACTACGTGTTGCTTGAACAACCAACTCTACATTAGAAAGCAACAAAATGTTAATTAGCATCATGCAACATAAACAGAAAATTTAACTTATCATATTAACCAAAATAATATGTTACCTCGATTGTCTATTTGCATTGGGGGCATTCCTTTGATAGATTTTTTCTTCTTTTTCTCAGTTGAACTTTTTAGTCTTCCATAACTGATTCCCTTTTCTTTCCTTTGATGGGGGTCTAATATTGAGATATCGCACAAAGAAGTCTCATTATCACCATCATCACCAACATCATCAGCCACGGCCATACTTGAATTGTATGATGAAATTTGACCCTTCGCTATTTGCATATTCTCCCTCACTATCTGCATAGTGTTTACATCTTTGGCTCCCAAACTCATCAGCTCAAAAGATTCTTGCATTAATGTGCAAAATCGATTAAATGTAGACGGACCAGGTGGTAAAGATTCATCATTCACAATCCCTTCTTTGGCACCCTTAGTCCACCTTTTCAAAATATAGGGAGATGGAATGCTCTTAACTATCGATTTATTTTGATTCAACACGTACAATGCATGGCGACACAACCACCCTTTTGACTCAAATAATTTGCATTCACAAGAAATTGATAACTCTACAGGGTTAAATTTGACAAGGTATTCATGTTGACACCTTATGGTATATGAATAAACCGATCCATCAAATGTAGTACCTGAAACATCTTCAGAGAGACATTCCATTAATTCTTCATAAAACTTATGAAAAATAGTATGGGTATAGACTGAAGCAGCATGTTTCAGGAGCTCATTAGACGAAACCTGCACTTTGGGCTTCCCACGAGATCTGTAATCATCTTGAATTTCAATTTCTCTCATGTGCTTCAGTTGCTCTTCATAATAGTAGACAAATTATATAAGGGATGACGTCTTCTTCGAAATATGCTGGAAGACATTATTAGTGCTCTCACTTCTTTGACTTGACCTTATACCACATAAAAAAATATCACGACCAAAAGATGAACTCCATTTATGTCTAAGGCCGTATAATCTCTGAAGCCAATTGTTGTTCTGAGTATCCCACTCCTCTTCCATTTCCATCCAAGTAGATTCAAATTCATCCTCCGATTTGCATTTATACATAAGCCTAAAAAAATACTTATCTCTAAAATCCAGCTTACGGTAAAACTGTGGAATGTTTTTAATGGCATTTTGTATGATGTGCCAAGTGCATAAACGGTGCTGTGTATTCGGAAACACCATTCTAATGGCTTTTGCCATGGCTTGATCTTGATCAGTGAATATGGTTTTAGGAGCCTTATCTCCCATAGACTCCAAAAACACATTAAATAACCAAATGAATGATTCCGCCGTCTCGTCTAACAAAAATGCACAACCAAACAGAGTATTTTTTCAATGATGATTAACCCCAACAAAAGGTGCACAAATCAAACTATATCTATTAGTTCGATATGTGGAATCAAACACTACCACATCACCAAAACAATCGTAATCAAATTTAGACAAACTATCTCTCCAAAATAAATTTGTCAATTTACCCTCTTGATCTACTTGTACAGCGTAGAAAAACATTGGGTTTTGCATTTGCATGCGATGGAAATGATTCAAAAGTTGTTGACAATCTCCCCCTTTCATAATCTTATAGCTTTCTGTCTGTAAATTTTTTTGACAATAACGTAGAATGAAACCCAAATTTTTACTTCCACCTGCTTCATTTGCTAAGAACTTATATGCTGTAGTCCCACCAATGCCTGCTTTCATCATGTCAGTTAAAACACCTTTGCAAGTATCGGATATCATCCTTCCACATCTAATCAAATGCTTTTGATTTTCCGGTACAAATGCATGATTATGCTCAGAAACATACTCTATAACCTCATAAACACCATTATCAACCTTAAATTTGATATGAGCAGGACACCCACATCTAACTTCAGCCCTCTGAAATTTCTTTTCTTGATCAGATGAGGTGACAGAATGGCCCTCACAATTGCACAAAAATGTTTGTCGGGTTATTTCTCCTTTTGTATTTTTAATCGTATGACCCTTCCTCACTCCAAATCCTTTACCAATTGCATAAGCCACATACTTATGATATGCTTCAACTTCATTAGAAAAAACCATCCCAATGGCAAACTCAAAATCATTTTCCATATCACGCATTACATGTGCAAGATGGGAAGTTTCATGCTGCAACGAAATGAACAATAAATAATCAATAAAAAAATATCAAAAGAAAACAAAATATATTTCACATTGTATGACAATATATTTCACATTGTATGGGTAAAGAATTACCTCTGATTCAGCCACTCGATAACTTTACACGTGCAAATTAACTGAGGTGATGTCTTCAAAATAGAAATAATTCTTCAAGAGTTCCCTTCTAATAACTGAGGTGATGCTTGATTAGATTTCAGATATGGTCAGTCCCATCATCGTTGAGGTAGCAACAGATACAGGAAATCAGTGACGACCTTTGGATAAATAGTTGGCTGCATTCAATGCAAAACTATAAGCAGGAGAGCATGACTACTGGAAATAAATGATCTAATCATGGTCTGTCTAATCAATCATGGAGTCAAAGAGTGAACTTCTTCTGGATTACCATCCATCTCTCTTGCATCATGAGATAGAATTTTGGTTTGACCTCTGAACTGAATATTTTGACAATCCCACTCAAACATACATAATTTCCTACATGAATTGAATCATTGAAATCTGTCACCTCCAAGTACGTGGTTCTCCCACACAATTAATTGCAAATACATATAACATAATTTTCTAGCAATGACTATGATTTCAGGTGCTAGCTATCCTATTCCAGATAAACTCCTAAAGGATAAGACTAAAAAGAAAAATTCACACCTTCCGGTGCATCCAAAGAAATGTCAATTCGAGCATTTGAATAATGATGCAAGAATGCTACTCTATAGGCAAAATAGTACATGGCCAAAGGCACGAATGAAGCTTCAAGAACAATAAGCAGCAAAATTTCCATATACCTCGACAGGCCGCAATAGATTACCCAACTTTCCGCGGGCATTCAGAACCTTCAGTGCAGATATTGCTGAGATAACACCTAATGATCCATCGAATATTCCAGCATCAACAACAGTATCCTTTGTCAAACAAAGAACTATAGAATATTAGAACAAATGATTGAGACACGTGTCGGCGGAGGTGGAGGTGGGTGTCGGCGTCGGTGTCGTAGGCAACCAGCAGAGGAGAGAGTGCGTCGGCGTTGGCGTCGGCGGGCAACCAGCGGAGGAGAGAGAGCGTTCTTCTCAATTAGAGTATGCTATTCACTAATTGCATGATGGAGAGAAATGTAGTGTTGCATCTTACATCAGAGGAGGTCAAAAGGAAGAACACGACAATCTAAAACAAAAACGGGTATCAGTCAATTAAATTCACAGAGAAAGAAGAGTATCGACTTGACATGAGGGCGTTTTCTGAAATGTAGGTGTTCTTGGTGAGAATCGGCAGCAAAGCGAGCGGAACCCCAAAGAAACACAACGGATGACACTTTGCGAAGAAGTCCACAAGGTCGAAGAAGCGCGTGAGCTCGCGCTCAAGTCGCCGGAACAGATTCGCCCGAATAACAACGAGCAGAGATAATCAAAGACCGAGAAGCTACTGCGGTACCTGACGAGGATGCTGTGTGATATGAGTAGAGTCCCTAGCCGAACGATCAATCGAGGCTTCGACGGAGGTGGAAAGGGCGTCGGCGGAGGCGGAGGCGGAGGTGGGCGTCGGCGTCAGAGTTAGGGGCGATGGAGGCAACTGGCTTGAGGGGCGTCGGAGTCGGGAACGACTGAGTCGCGAGAGGGCGTCGGAGGCGGAGGCGGAGGCGGCGTTGTCGGCGTTGGAGGCAACTGGCTTGAGGGGCGACGGAGTCGCGAGAGGGCATCGGGGGCGGTGGCGGTGTCGTCGACGTCAGAGGCAACCGGCTTGAGGAGCATTGGAGTCGAGGGCGTCGGAGTTGCGAGAGGGTGTCGGGGCCGGAGGCGGAGGCAGAGGCAACGTCGTCGGTGTCGGAGTCGGGGGCGACGGAGGCAACCGGCTTGAGGGGCGTCGGAGTCGAGAATGGAGAGAGAGAGCAAAGGAGGGGGGAAAGAAGCAGCTGTGCGACTTTCGTTCTCCCCCGCAACGGAATGGAACGGAGAACGGGGAGAGAGAGAGAGAGAGAGAGGAGAGAGAGGACGATTCAACAGGGCGCAGGCGTTGCAGAGGAGAGTAGAGCAGAGGGAGCGTCAGAGTGGTGGGCCCCACACACGGCCCGTGCGAATTTTGAACACCTGACGCCCTCGTCTACATGGCGCCATGTGTCGATCGCTGAGTGGTCTTACCCTACGCCTACGTGGAGGGTAAGACCCACCCAATATTTCCAGCACGAAGGAAGGGCCGCTGCTGATCTTGTGGGCAGGCAGGTGGGCCCCACCTGGTCCACACGTGGAGATTAAGAGCCGTGATTCATGAAAAAATATTGGGTGGTCCGGGACCGCCACGTCAGCGTGGTCCCGGACCACTCACACGGCGCCACGTGTATAGGGAGTGCAGACAAAGGACGAAAACCGGGGCCCACTTCTCTGACGCTCTCTCCCCTCTTTCTCTCTTTTGTCCCCTCTCCTCATATGTGGCGCCATATGAGTGGTCCGGGACCACGCGACGTGGCGGTCCCGGACCACCCAATATTTTCTCGTGATTCATTCGGTACATTGTATCCGAATCCCAGAGAGACAGCCAAATGGATTTTGAGAATTAAAAAGTAACTTGCATTTTATACAAGTCGATAATTTCCCATAAATACGGGCTTTTAATTACATGTTCACAAAATAATTTGTTTTTAGTCGAGAAATCCATGAAATTTTATGCTAGTGAATTTTTAATTTCATAAAAATATATGTGAATTATTATTCACATTTATCTATATACTTAGTTCTCTATAAAAACTTTACTATGCGCATTTAAAGTTAATTTTATTTAAAAGAAAATATTCTTTATTTGCAAGTTAATATTATCAGTGAATCAAAAACACCTTAAATACACAAAACTTTGTTACTTTTTTTGTATTAAAAATAACCGAGCATTAAAAATTTCGATATGAAATACAGAGTTTTGTATGGATTGATATTAATGACCTTATAATTCATCAACAGGACTGCATCTCTTGCCATCTTTCTTCCCAAAATGCTATCAATATGTTATTTTGGCTTCCTTTATGAACCAATTAGCTATATTGCCTTATATGTTTTTTTTTTTTTAGGTTTTCTCAGGTATGCATAGGACCCATCTTGGTTCTCCTCCCCGGAGTATATCGAAATCTAAGTCTCGAATCATTCATCTCGGCGTTCCTTTAGTATTAATTTTTTTCCTCGGTGGATTTTACTTCTTTCTAGGTGAGAACAATGTGCATGAATGGGACCAAACGAGCTTCAATTTTAAGTCTATAGGATTCTCATCCTTATATTTTCATGTTACAACAACTTGGTCAATGAGAGTTTTCATGTTACAACAACTTGGTCAATGAGAGTAGGACAATAGGATTTGAATAAGGTGTCATTTCTTGAGAATTTTAAAGACAGTGAAGGGAACATGATGGATCAGATTGCACACCGAACAGGGTGGGAGCATTCCTAGATCATATGTAGGACATTGAAATCAACTCACGAGAGACTAACGTGTGGTGGTATCATTCAACGTTGGAATTTCAATTTATTTCTAGAGTAGATGAAGCTTGGGCAACCTTTGGAGAAAATGTTTACATGTATATCAAAGCACAAAATTAGTTGCGCTCAATGTGCAATCGATCAACATAGACAATTTCTTAGGTGAGTTAATTTAGGAGTGTGCTACGAGCTTTTTACGACGCTTCAACAATATTAGGAGAGAGCATAGTTAAGTACCAAATTCATTTTTTCTTCCATCTCTTGACTCATTTTGATGCCATCATGTTGCTCACATCACTATGCCATTCATTAGCTAAGCAACAATTTTTACCGCAAGGCTAATTATTATTGCAAGGGAGCTTTATGTACAGCTAAAGAAGCATAACAGAGACACAAGCGATGGACGTTTCTGCCAAACCACCGGCGCTTGTTTAGTTTTGTAATTTTCAAAATTTCTTCCTAAATCATTGTACGTGATGAATGCGCTTGTCTTTCTCATATCGTTGTTTCAAAAATCTAAATTTTCATGAATTGAGAAATCATAATCTTTGCTCGCATTCAAATTTAGGTTATATGTTTGGCCGGTTAATTCTAAAGTTACCTCAAAGAAAGGTCTCATTTATTCTTGTGACTTTTCCAACTTTTTTCATCCTTGAGAAGGAGAGGCTTTGATAGCAAATGCAGAGAATGAATAAGGAACAGACTGGACATCTTTTAGCTTGTAAGATCGAACATTATGTCTATTACATTAGTTAAAAATTCATGTGCAATAAATTGAGAAAAGAAAACAAAAGCCTCCGTCTTGGTGAAACTTTCGTCATCACCATCCTATAATCAACTCCGGCAGATTCAGGAACCCGACAACTTGATCAACTCGGATGGAGAATGGCAACACTGAAGGCGGTGTTCAGGATGAATTTTCCCAGCAGAGTCGATGAAAACACGAGCCTGTGATGGCTCACAATTGCCGGGTCCTTGCAATGTCGCCCATGGATGCCGGATCCTTATTTTCTCCTTCGTCGTCTCTTTCTCATCGTGATCGAAGAGTTGAGTGGCAGTGGACGGCTTTTAGATGCATCTTGCAGGCTCCAAATAACGGTAAATGGTGTTTTGGTGAATCGCACCTTCATAAAAAACAGGACAAATATAACACCGACAATATATGCAGCAATTCGAGTGTAGGCATTATACAAATAAGGGATTCGCGGAAATGGTAATTCCAACTTTGTTTCGGTTAAAAAGACTTGTAAACAGAACTGGAGCATGTACCTTAGAGAGGTCGCCCTCCAGTTTCTTAGACTTATAGGCATAGGCTAACTGCGAATGTCCACTTCACAGTCACATTCACGTAATTCTGATAGACTGGCGAGATCACAAGAGAAAACTTGCACCTTCCTGAGACGGGGTAGATCTTTGAGCCCATCAAGGTTTGTTATGCTGCATTTGGAAATTTTCAGGACTTCCAAAAGCTTCAAACTTTCAAGACCGTCAATCTTTGCTAAATCGCAGTCGTCTGGTTCCAGTTCTGACAGATACTTCAGACCAGAAAATTTTGGCTCTTGAATTGTGCAATGTTTGAGACGCAGAGTCGATAAGTTTGGAGTCGAGGGAAGCCATGTGAGGTCTAGCTCCTTCACGTAGGATAAAGAGAGCTCCTGGAGCTGAGTAAGGGCACTGAAGTTCCCGGGGAGATTGGTGACCATTGGAAGGGACATTTGCAAGGTCTCTAGACTTGGTAATCTCGCGATCCACCCAATGTTCAGAGTCTTTAGATTCAATAGCCTCATTGGCCATTCAGCTTCTGGCTGCTCAACCTCTTTCAAAAGTAGCTCTTTCAGATTCGTCAGATATGACAAGTCAGGGACTATCATTTCTTTGGATCCCCAAACGAGACTGAGTAAACTGGAGGGCAACTTTGGTAGAGCCTGAAGTTGGTCGCAGTCGAGTAGGTCCAGGGTTTGGAGGCGTGAGAGATGGCAAATGCTCAGAGGCAGCTCGGCAACATCAGGTGACGATAATCTCAAAATTCTTAAAGAGGATAATCCTGAAATATCGCAACGAACTTCACCCTCCAAACAGCAGCAGGAGAAATCTATCTCCTCCAGGTTCTTTAAGTTCACGATATCTTCAGGAAATTTTCGTAGGGGAGTGTGCGCCATTTTTAGTGTCTTCAAATTCCTCAAATCCTTAACTGACCATGGCATTTTCATGATTCCAGTGTATGAAAGGTCCATTAACTCCAGCAGCTTCAGCTTACCGATGGAAGTCGGAAGTTTACCCAACTTCCAACAATTCCTTAAAGAAAGTCTCCGAAGTTTTTGAAGAAATTCAACAGTATATGGAAGCCCATCGATATCAGCACCATCCAGAGCAAGACTTGAGAGACTCCTTAGGCGGCCAATTGTGGATATATCTTGCAAATATTGACAGTCACAAGCACTAAGTATTTCAAGATTCTCCAAAGAACCTTCCGGGAAACATATACTGTAAATGCCAGTTCCATCAATCAGAAGTTCCCTCAAAGATTTCATGCAGCATAGTTCTAGGGGCAACTGCCTGACTCGGCTGCACTTTCTCAGATTTAAGGAACTCAAGTTCTTCAGATTACTAATGAATGGCCCAATTTGAGATAACTGAGTGCAATCTTCTAGTATCAAAATCTCCAAATTGATTGGAGCTCGAAAGTTCAATGATGCAGGTAATTGAACACATCCTTGTAGGTTCAAGACTTTCAATTCATCCACCTTCTGCAATGTGGAAAAGAAGATTCAAACCCTAACCACTCGTATCTATCATCTTAAGACAAGATCTAAAAAGCAAATATCCGCCATACCTCCATGATTTGTCTCCAGACTTGTGAATCTTCACTGACCGGACTCCAAGACAGATTGAGAATGACTAACTTCTTCAAATGCATATTACCTAGCTCAGAAATCAAACTGCATGCTGACCATTCAAGCCATCTCAAATTTGGAAGAAGATTCTCCGTGTTTCCCTGAATGTTAGCCTGGTCCAGTCTGAGGTACCTCAAATTCGACATTTTATGAAATTCTTCACATGTAAAACAGACGATGCTACCCTCTTCAGCTGTGAGACCAATGCCTTCGACATTTCTAGTACCCTGTCAACCTCGATTGAGGAAAAACACGTGAGTAATTTGAGAACTTTAATATCTTACTCCATTCAATGAAACAGAACAAATCAGATTTACAAAATCAGTGGTATCCACTATGCATGATAAACTGCATTAAGAACAAATCTGTTTCTTTTCCATTCAAGATTGAGAAAAGAAAAGTAAGTTTATGCTTTTAAGAGGCTTTGAAACTTACCTTGCTATCCTTTAGAACGGAAAGTGCATCACTGTGATTCCAAATCCTACAGCGCTCATGAAGATCTTTTCTCTCGACAAGTTTCCTCCCAAAGTCTCTTAAGAGGTCATGCATTCTTAGTTCATTATTTTCTCCAATTTCCAAGAAATGCATCTCACTAAGGCATTTTATTCCTCTAGCAGGATAGTAATCACAAGCCTCCCACATGTAAGAGAGAATATTCTCATGTTTTCCAATAAAAAAGCACGCTATGTCGAGGAATATCTTCCTTGTATGAACATCTAAAGAGTCGTAACCGACCCTAAAGGCAGCTTCAACTTCATTTGCTTGCTGTTCTTTTAAGAATTTCAAGGTATTTCTCCATATTCGTATATCATCCTTATAGTTGCATAAATATGAAGCTGAAGCCACAATAGCTAAAGGAAGCCCTCCAGTAGCTTTGACGATGTCTATGGACAGGTAATCATACTCAGAGACATCTTGAAGAGCATCCCCTTGGAAAGCATGCTTATGAAAGAGTTGAAGAGCATGGTGATATCTCATGGGTTCAACCTTATATTCTTCGGCTGGTCCATCGTCAAATCCATCTAGAACATTCCTCATGTTTGTGGTCACAATAATTCTACTTCCTCGACCAAACCAACTAAGTTTCTTGGCTAATGCTTTAGTTTGTGCAACCTCACGCACATCATCAAGGACAATGAGAACCTTCATTCTACTAAATAGACTTGCTATTTTTTAGTACCTTCATCAGAAGATTTAAGTGGTGCAGATTTTTCCTTCTTAAGGTCAGCAATCAACATTTCTTGTGAAAACATGACTCCTTTCAAATTAATACCTTGAAGAAAGCTACATTCATCAAACAACATATGCATCTTGTTGAAGATAACCTTTGCAAGGGTAGTCTTTCCAACACCTGGCATTCCACATATTCCAACGACACGTACATCTTGTCCACAAACTTCGATTGCTTGTCCATCACTGTAGACAACACCGAGCTTTCTCATCATCTCTTGAACATGAAGATCAATTCCAACTAGTTTATCAGTTACAACTTGGTCATCCTTCTTCAACATCTGCCTGACCCGTCTGAGAACTTCTTTTACAAGCTGGGACTCCTGCCTGCAAAACATAAGTGAAGAGGCACAAGGATGACAACAAAGTTACTAACAGTACTAAAAACTAGACAAAAATCAAGTGGGGAATGAACCGATGAAAATTGAAAACCAACATGGATGGGGGAAATCTTCAATTAAAATGGACAGCAAGTTTTAACGCATGGTCTATTTCCCTTTCATGCACATAGCAATTATGACATTGATATCATGCTCTCTGCAAAACAAAAGTTCTAGCCAAGGGGGAACGAGCAGGGCGCCACAGATCAGTACATCTGATCGAACTCGCAGTAATGTTCACGCGTCTAGTCAGTTTCAAATGGCCGTTGTAATCGACTCACCGGTTATTCAAGAGGCATATCAAACTACAACCTATTAAATCATCGACCCATTTCATGAGAATAACCTTAAAGACCTCTTGAGCATGCATCATGAACGATATGATCACATAAAATATTTATTTGAAAAGGTTCAGATTCATTTTCACATCATCCTAAACCTTTTTTTTTCATTTATCTGGGAAAGAGAATGGAAACCAGAAGTAAAAGAATTACCCCCCATTTACGTTCTCCAGATGAAATCCGCTTAATTCCCCTAATCTGTCGAAGAACGTCCTTCCATGTTTTGATGGTATTTGAGTTGACTCTGTCCTTCTCGTGTTGACGGAAGGATGTTTTAAAATGCCCAGCCTGGTGTTTTACATCGGAGGGACTAATGTCATAGAAAATCGGGATAATAGTCTGTCCATTAGATATTTTGCACTCCCACATTTGTAACACTTCCATGAGGCAACTTTTATTAGAAGCATAGTCTTTGGAGAGGATGGCTATCGAGATCCTTGACCGCCTAATGGCTTCTTTTAGCTCTGGCTTGATCTTTTCTCCAGCATGGACATTCTCGTCATCTTTAAATACCTCAATCCCTGCATCTACCAATTTGCAATGAAGGTGATCCGTGAATCCTCTGCACCTCTAAAACTCAAGAACACTTCATGATTGGTTCCGGACAATGACGATGAGGATGATGAGGTCAAAGATGATTCCTGTCAAATCAAGGAAACTAAACCACTTCATATAGTGAATTTAGCATTTTAGAATAAGACTTCATTCATTTTGCGGAAAATATGACGTTCAAGAAGCCATTTCCAGGAAAATTATAATATTTTTTTATATCAAACTGAAATTTAAAAATGAACTAGAAAATATTTTCCGCCATTTGATATGGAAAATTTGATATGATTTTTCTCTGTGCACTCATTTTAATAAAATTTTTATTTTCTTTTATATATATATTTTTATATATTTAAATAATTTTAATTTTCTTTCTAATTTTTTTCCTTTTATTTTTTTTCCCTCCTCCTTCTTCTTCGGTCGATCGCAGGCCACAGAGACCGACCTAAGGCAAGCTCAAACTCACTGATCTTGGAAAGGTTCGCCGATCTGGCAAGGCACGATATCAATAGTGTTTGGACTTTCGATAGCATCATGATTTTTAACACTGAGTGATTCTTATAGTTCATGTCAAAGAAGATTTGCACCATTCCAGAGGATCTTTAGCATTTAGTGGGGTCGAACTACAAGCAGAGGACCGACTCCAATGTATGCATGTCGAAGAAAGTTCTAAATGAAAATACAAATCCCAAAGATGCAAAGAAAACTAACCCGGTTTCTTCTCCTCCTTTTGATAACAACAACTGCAGGAAAAATCATTAAAAAAAGAACATGCACCGCAACCAGTTTAGTCGTCCTCGTCCTCGTCGTCTCATCTGTGGAACTAACAAGTGTAATGATAGTCGTTCCATGAGAAGGAAACACCACAGCCAGTGTTGCCTCCATCAAATTCACTGTGTGACCTCTAAAACTCAATAACACTTCATGATTGGTTTCAGACAATGATTGTAAGGATGATGAGGTCGAAGATAATTCCTGTCAAATCAAGGAAACTGAACCACTTCATATAGTGAATTTAGCGTTTTAGACTAAAGCTCTGTTTGTTTCGTGGAAAATATGGCATTCAAGAAACTATTTTCGGGAAAATTATAATATTTGTTGATATCAAGCGAAATTTGAAAATGAACTAGAAAATATTTTCCACCATTCGATATGGAAAATTTGATCTGATTTTTCTCTGTGCACTCATTTCAATAAAATTTATATTTTCTTTTTTATATATATTTATTTTTTTCCAATAAATTGATTTTTAATTTTTAATTGTCTTTCTAAAAATTTTATTTTTATTTTTTTCTTCTCCTCCTGCTTCTTTGATCGATCGCTAGCCACAGCAACTGACCCAAGGCAAGCTCGAACTCATTGATCTTGGAAAGGCTTGCCAATCTAGCGAGGCCCGATGCCGGCGAGTTTAAGCTTGCCGATCTGGCAAGGCACGATATCAATAGTGCTTGGACTTTCGATAGCATCATGATTTTTAACACTGAGTGGTTCTTATCGTTCCTGTCAAAGAAGATTTGCACCATTCCAGAGGATCTTTAGGATTTAGTGGGGTCGAACTACAAGCAGAGGACCGACTCCAACGTGTGCATGTCGAAGAAAGTTCTAAATAATAATACAAATCCCAAAGATGCAGAGAAAACTAACCCGGTTTTTCTCCACTTTTTGAAACCAACAACTGCAAAAACAATAATTTCGAGAAGAGCAAGCGCCGCAGCCAGTGTCGTATTCGCCGAATACCCTATGAAAACAGCAAGAACAACGACAATCGGTCCGAGAAAAAGAAACACCGCAGCCACTGTTGCCTCCATCGCCATCGAACCCACTGTGTGACCAACAACTGCAGCAACAATTATTCGAAAAAAAGAAACACCGTAGACAGTAGTGCCCTCATCGAATCCATTGCCGTCTCTCTCTCTCTCTCTCTCTCTCTCTCTCTCTCTCTCTGGCACAGGAGGTCTATAAACATAAGATTTATTTAATACATGACCAAGACCATTGGACTTCTGGGCACCCGCAACGCGGAGAGAGGGAAAATCATCGGCCATTCTCGTCTCGCCCATCCAACACTCATATGAGGGGAACCAACGAGTGGTCACATGAAAACGGATCATAATAAAATAAGAAAACAAGAGTAATGACGAACTTTGCTTGACGGAAAAAAAAAAAGAAAAAAGAAAAGACTTTTCAGTGGTAGTAACATATAAAGATGATGTAATAGAATGGCAGGTGGTTCTCCTAAGTTGTTCGGTTGAATAGATCCTTCAAATATAATTGAGGAAAAATTATAACCTCGGTCATGATCATATTTGGTCCTATATTTTTTAATTTTGCTAAAATAATCTTGAATTTTTTTTTATGAAATGCTAATATAGTCATTCTAGCCAATTTTGATTTGAAAATGCTGATTCGACGGTCTAATAGACTAATTTATGAATTTTCCAGATTATTTTTGTTTTTTTCTTAGATGGTTACTGTATCTTGTTCCTTGTTCCTATACTGTTATCTCTGGGTGAACTCCTTCATCTTTCCTCTACTTTCATCACTCAAATACCGGCAAAGTGGTCCAGAAATAAAAATCCGAAGCCTAGTCCCAGCATGTTCCCAGATCATTCCTTCCTCACGACTTACCCCATCAAACATTTTGGAAGGAAAACTCCGGTCGCTGAAAACGACCTAGATGGAGGAGGCCGGCTCCTCGAGATGCTAATCGTCATAAAATTCACGGTCGAATTAGGTGGCCCAGGGTATGTTTCGACGAAACATTGCTCTTGATTTGTGGTTTGTGGATGGTAGCTCTTCGGTTGGGCCGCCGGGGGGGGTTGGTTGACTTTAGAACCATTTGTGTTGATGCTTGAAAGCAACAGCACTCGTGGCCTTATAGCTCAGCAGGACAATGATGTGGACGGGATCGATTGCAATAAACAATGATAAGGACAGGATCGGGTGCAATGTATCATTCGCTCAATCCTTTTATTGAGGAACAGAAAGAACGTTTCTCGTTTCTCATGTGAGTGTAAAAACCTGAGATCGTTCGTCTTAGGTGAAAGGACCCTCTGGAGTCTAGATGGGAGTGGGCTGGGGTGAGACTTCGCTCCTAAACAAGCAACCTTAGATTTGAGGTTGTTGAGCCTCCTCCAAGGTCATGGTATTGAAAAATAATACGTGGAAATGATAGGATCTTACAATTTACATCAACGCAAAATCACCAGAGAAATGAACAATAAATGATAAGGACACCAAAGATATATGTGGTTTGATCCGAGTATCGGTACCTACGTCCACAGGAAGAATCAGTAACAAATAATCTACTATAATCGGAGAATCAGAGTTTATAATTGTTCACATGCTCGAGTGTCACCTAGATTTAATCACAAATCAAAAGTGTTTATAAATAAACAACTCACTTGGACGTAAACTCATGGTACAAAATTATTGCGCATTCAAACTCAAAGTAAAATGCTCTGCGTACGGCAAAATAAGAACTTGGGCGTCCCTCTTTAGTCAACGTACGTATAGCTTCACGTTCACCTTTCAAGGCTTGTGCAACGTCTTCTGGATGTGTAGCTTCTTTGCTTTTTCGTGCGATGCTTTCCTTTGCAAAAAAAATAATAATAATAATAAGTAAATAAATACCTAGGCAGTTTTATGTTTGCCAAAGTCAACACATTTGACTTGGGGGGTTGACTTTAGAGTCGTTTGTGTTGATGCTTGAAAGCAACGGCATGCGTCGCCTTATATCTCAGCAGGACGATGATGTGGACGGGATCGGGTGCAATGTATCATTCGCTCAATCCTTTTATTGAGGAACATAAAGAACGTTTCTCGTTTCTCATGTGAGGGTGTAAGAACCTGAGATGTTAATTGTCATCAAATTTACGGTCGAATTAGGTGGCCCGGGGTACTTTTGGACAAAACATCGCTCTTGATTTGTGGTTTGTGGATGGTAGCTTTTTGGTTGGGGCGGGGCTTGACTTTAGAGCCATTTGTGTTGAGGCCTGCAACGGCATGCGTGGCCTTATAGCTTAGCAGGACAAGGACGTGGATGGGATCGGGTGCAATAAACAATGATGTGGACGAGATCGGGTGCAATGTATCATTCGCTCAATCCTTTTATTGAGGAACAGAAAGAACGTTTCTCGTTTCTCATGTGAAAGTGTAAGAACCTGAGATCATTCGTCTTAGGTGAAAGGACCCTCTGGAGTCTAGATGGGAGCGGGCTGGGGCGAGACTTCGCTCCTAAACAAGCAACCTTAGATTTGAGGCTGCTGAGCCTCCTCCAGGGTCGTGGTATTGAAAAATAATACGCGGAAATGATAAGATCGTGCAATTTACATCAACGTAAAATCACCAGAGAAATGAATAATAAATGATAAGGACACCGGAGATATACGTGGTTCGATCCAAGTATCGGTATCTACGTCTACAGGGAGAGTCAGCAACAAATAATCCATTAGAATTGGAGAATCATAGTTTACAATTGTTCAATGTTCAAGTGTCACTTAGATTTAATCACAAACCCAAAATGTTTATAAATAAACAACTCACTTGAACGTAAACTCACAACACAAAATTATTGCGCATTCAAACTCAAAGTAAAACGCTATATGTATGGCAAAACAATAACTCGAGTGTCCGCCTTTTGTCCACGTACGTATAGCTTCATGTTCTCCTTTCAAGGCTTGTGCAGTGTCTTCTAGATGTGTAGCTTCTTTGCTTTTTTGTGCGATGCTTTCCTTTGCAGAAAGAAAAAGAAATACCTAGGCAATTTTGGCCCTGTTTGGTAACGTTTCTGTTCTTTTTTTGTTCCAGGGAACAGAAACAAAAAAAAGTGTTTACATTCGGGGAACACTTCTTGAACAAAAAGATGCGTTTGGTAAATTTGTTTCGGGAATAAAAAATAAACGAAACACGTTTGCTAAATTTTTGTTCTTTTTTTGTTTCTTTTAATTTTTTTATATTTTTATTTTCATTTTCATTTTTCCTTTATTTTTTATTTTTTTCTTTCGGCCGGTCGCCGGCCTCCGGCGACTTGTCGACGGGGCCGTCGTTGGGCAAGGCTCGCCGGCCTGCGGGCCGAGCCTCGCCGTCGTTGGGCGAGGCTCGGCCTCGCCTTGGCCGGGCGAGCTCGGGCTCGCCCGGATCCGGCGAGGCCGTGCCTCGCCATGGCCGGGCGAGCTCGAGCTCGCCCAAATCCGGCCAGTCGAGCCTCGCCGGATCTAGGTCGCCGGCCAAGGCGAGGCTCGGTGTCGCCGGCGCGCGGGCGAGGCCGAGCCTCGCCTTGGTTGGGCGAGCTCGAGCTCGCCCGGATCCGGCGAGGCTCGAGCTCGCCGCCCGCGCCGGCGACGCCTCGCCTCGGCGAGGGGCCGGCGACGCTCCGGCGAGGTCGCCGACTCTCGGCGGCGTCGCCGGCCCTCGACGGCCGGCCATGGCCGAGGCCGAGGCCGGCGACCGGCCAAAGAGAAAGAAGAAGAAAAGAGGAAGAGAAGAGAAGAGAGAGAAGAAGAAACGAAAACAAAGAATTGTTTCTTCAAAATTGTTTCTAGAGCGAGAAACAACTTTTTTTTTTTCGTTTACATTCTTTTTTTGTTAGGAAAAAAAAAAAAAAAAAAAAAAAAGCAAACAAACGCGTTTACATTGCTTTTTTTTCCCCTAAAAAAAAACAGAAAAAGTGTTTATAAACACTTTTGAGAAACAAACACATGCAGGGCCTTTATGTTTGCCAAAGTCAACGCATTTGACTTTGGGCCCCACTATTCACCAAATCCAACTCCAATCGAGATTCTTCTTCTACCTTCTTTTGCACATACAAAAAAAGATAGAAAACCCTCACTTTATATTTTTAATCTTTATTTTATTTCCTCCTTTGTGCAACTAAAAGGAATCCAACAAAAGAAGAGCTTCTTCATCCGATTTGAAATCTCTCTCAGTAAATTTAATTTAACAAATCGTTATCTGAATTCAAACTCAAGATATTAATTTAATAATTATCTACCCTGACTCGATATTTGACGCCAAATTATGGTGTTTATTATCCATGCTACTCTCCTAATGCCTCGGTAGGCACTCACTCTTCACAGAGGCCAATAGAGCTCAAGCAAAGCTTGAACATCACAAAAGGAATAGACTTAGTCATCATGTCTACTAGATTATCTGTTGTAACGATCTTTTTCACAATAACATCACCCTTAGCTAAGACATCTCGAATGGGATGGTATCTGATGTTGATATGCTTCGTTCGTTTGTGATAAACTGAATTATATGCCAAATATATCGCACCTTGGTTATCACAGTATATATTCACACTTTTCTGTTCTAGCCCAAAGTCTAAGAGCAAACTTCATAATCGTATCGCCTCTTTCGCTACAAAGGTTAATGCTATGTACTCTGCCTCAGTCAAAGACAAGGTAACGTGATCCTGTAAAGAAGTTTTCCAACTAACCGCACCACCTGTGAGTGTGAACATATACCCTGCTAAAGACCTACAATCATCCAAGTCATTGGTATAATCTGAATCCACAAAACCAATGGTTTTACTACCGTGACTATCTCTCTAATACACTATACCCACGTCTGTTATCCTCTTCAAATATCTGAAGATCCACTTCATAGCTTCCCAATGAGTTTTACTAGGACGCTCATATAGCGACTAACCATGTTCACAACTTGTGACATATCATGCCTAGCGCACACCATAATGGCACTAGAATAAGGAACATAGGACATATGCTCATCCTCCTCTTCAGTCTGTGATAATAATTTATCTGAATGTTTAAAATGCTTCACTAAAGGTGTACCTACAAATTTTGCTGACAGCATATTAAAACGTGCCATGATTTTCTCAATATATTTCTTTTGAGATAGACGTAAAACTCCTGTAACCTTGTCATGCAAAATCTCTATGACCAATATCTTCTTTGCAACACCGAAATCTTTCATCTCAAATTTAGCATTTAACAACCCTTTTAGCACATCAATATCAAACATATTCTTAGTTATTATCAGCATATTATCAACATATAAGAGTAGATAAATCAAATAACCATTCTCCAATCTCCTAAAGTAGACACAGCTATCCATCTGACTTTTCGAATAGTCTTGACTAGCCATAAAAGTATCAAAACTTTACCACTGCCTAGGAGACTGTTTTAGCCCATATAAAGATTTCTTCAGTAAATAAACATGATCTTTCTTATTAGGAATAACAAATCTCTCTGGTTGCCTCATGTAAATCTGCTCCTCCAACTCACCATGAAGAAACGTAGTTTTCATATCTAACTATTCTAACTCGAGATCTTGCGAAGCAACAAAGGCAAGTAAAACACGAATAAGAATATGTCTTAACATAGGAGAGAATACCTCATTATAGTCAATGCCCTCATGCTGTGTATACCCTTTCATCACAAGTCTCACTTTATACCTTGCTTTCTCGACACCGGGAATGCCTCTTTCCGTTTAAAGACCCATTTACTTTCAATAATTTTTTGGCTTTTGGGTACTTTGACTAGCTCCCTTGTCTGATTCCGATTGAGAGATTTCATCTCTTCATTCATAGCCTCTAGCCACTGTGACAATTCCGAACTAGCCATCGCCTTAAAGTAAGACGAAGGCTCATCTGTCTCTATCTCATCACCTACAATTAATGTATAAGCAATATTTTTATAACCATTACATACCAGTGATTTAATTTGTCTTCTCCGTTTGTCTATGGCTATAGTAAGCTGTGGCTTTACTAGTTATTCATGATCACTGATTTCGGGAACTACGACCTCATATGTAGTCTCAACTTATGTTGCCTTCAAGGTCTCTAGTCTCCACCTAAAGCTCCACCTTACTAATGACACCATGATCTGTCTGCTCTATTGGTTGTGTCTCAAAACTGCTCTATTGAAGCATTACAATCTCGTTGAAGATCACATCTCTACTAATTATAAAACCGGATGATCTAGAATCAGTGCATCATAGCCGGTAGCCTTTCACCTCATGTGCATAACCCAAAATATATGCACTTCTTCGCCCTTTGCTCAAGCTTATTATCACTCGCATGAGCATACCCAGGACATTTGAATATACGTAATTCGGAATAATCAACAGGTTTTTCTGACCATACTTCCTTAGAAGTCTTCCACTAGATAGCATATGATGGAGATTGATTAACTAGGTAACATGTCATCTTCACAGTTTCGGCCCTAAATTCCTTGCCAAGTCATGTATACGAAAGCATGCATCGAGCTCGCTCTAGCAAAGTTCTGTTCATCTGTTCTGCCACACCATTCTGCTGTGGTATTTTAGGTACTGTGCGGTGTCTTACAATCCCTTCTTTCTTGTAGAACTCGGTAAAATCTTTACCGCTAAACTTCATGCCATTATTGGTTCTCAGACACTTGATTTGTTTATCTTATTGTTTCTCAATCCATGCCTTAAATTTCTTGAACCGATCAAACACATCATATTTATGCTTTAGAAAGTATACCCATATCTTCCTTGAATAATCATTGATAAATATCGGCATATATTGAGCACCTTCTTTTGAAGGAACCAGAGATGGGCCATAGACGTTTGAATGAATGTATTCAATTAGTCACTTGGTCGAATGAATAGCTGTAGTAAACTTGATTCGGCACTGCTTTCTAAAGATGCAGTGCTCACATAAGTCTAGCTTCTCTATCTTCTAACCTTTCAACAACTCTCTTTCACTTAGCATCGTCATACATGTCTCACTCATGTGCCTTAAATGCATATACCATGATTGAGTCAAGTCAGAGTCTGACTTACCTGATGAAATTCCGGCGGTTCCGGTCATGGTCTCTATTAGCAAATGATATAGCACCTTGAGAGGTTTTTAATAATCCACCTTCAACGATGTACCTATACCCGATGTCATCAAGTGTCCCTAGAGAAATAAAATTCTTCTTAACCTCTAGTACATGCCTCACGTCTGTCAATGTGCACATTGAAAATGCTAGTATTACCACTTAGAGGGGGGTGAATAGGTGTTAAAACAAAAATTAAGCAGATAAAGGTAGAATAAGTTATATTGCAAGCAAAGTCTAAGGAAAAGTCAAAATCTAACTAAAAGTACCGCCAGCCTTCTGAAGTAAATTTAAACTCAAATAGAGATGATTTAGAGTTTTGATAAGCTCATGAGAAGATTGCAACGAATAAAGCTGAAAAGAGTTAAGGGAAGAGAAAAATTGTATATGAGATTTATAGTGGTTCGGCTTAAATCAAGCTTACATCCACTCTCCCACGCTGACAGCCTTCTAGCTAAAATTCACTAAAATATCAACAGAGAAGTACAATGGTTTGAGTGCAAACACTCAGTAGAAGATTTCTTTTTCTCCCACTAAGTCACTCTTCTTATGTTTTTCTCTCTTGAATACAATTTGTAAGCGCTGTCGTTGAAGAACAAGTGGTTGGAAATGTCTCAAACTTTGGAATTTAAATTTTCATGCACTATCTCAAATGGACTAAGTGACCTCCTTAATATTCCTTTACGTCTTTCTAGCCGTTGGCATTCTCTAAAGGAATTTCTTCCAATCAATCCGTTGAACAGAATCAATTAAGGAAATCTTGTTGTCGTTTGAAGATTGAGATGAAAATCCGACGATTCTGGTCGCCCATACAATCAGAATCTAGGTTTCCATAAGTAGATGCTTCCAAAAAAAGAACTTGTCTTCAAGATTGATTTCATCAATTCGTGATTGATTCTATCAATGTATTTATAAAAGGTAAGTGAGAGTCTTCGCTAGAAAGCCAGATATTAAGGATAAATCTCTATAACATTTCCACAAAATTAAAAAAAAAAAAACATTTGGCTTTGTCTTATTGAAGCTTGGGGGCACTTAACCAAAGGCCCGGGATCTTGTTGTCTAAGGGATTAAGCAAACCGCTCGAATTTACACATGCCCGTTCAATCTCCACGGCGTGTTCTATGCACGTGAAACGTGGCGATTTCTGCACGTAACCCAGGACCGGCGAAAATGTAGAAACTTTTGGGCGAAGGGAAAAGAGGGGGGGTACTTACATGTGCTAGTGATGACCATGATCATGATTAGCGCGGATTGTTTAAGGAAGTTTGGTGGGGCGCGTTTGATAATCAACAGGAGGGTCGCTTTAGTCCTCGGACGAGACAACCCAACCCACCAGTTGTTGTGGCTGTCCAAAGAGAGAGAGAGCGACCTATGACTACCAATTTGTCATATTCATCACTCTCTCTCTCTCTCTCTCTCTTTCTCTCTCTCTATGTGCGCTCCCTCTCCTCACTATGAATCCAGTTCACTTCCTACTTCCACTTCACCCAACCCCTCCAAACGTCACTTTTTTATTTAGCCTTTCTTTTTTAGTGTGCAAAACCCGTTTTGCCTCCTTCTCCCCTCGAGTGCAGTTAGTTAGCGGCCATTGCTGTCGCTGTCTCTATCACTGTCAATGTTGTGTCCTCCATTTTCCATCCTCCATTATAATTTGTTTAAGAGGGGTAACAAGCCCTCCTAGTATTCCAACACCCTATGTATATAATTACAAAAGGAACGGAAGAAGAATTACCTCCTTTTTTAGGAGCTATGCCTTGTAGAGGGCGGAGCAGGCCGGGCCACCAAAGGGGGGGATCTGGAGCTAAATCGAGCAACTTGTCTTGCATCGTGGAAGGAGAGGGTTTCGAAGCTACAGGCCTCCTATCCACAGCCATCTTCGGAGAAGGGCAAGGGGAGAGGAGATCATCATCCGAGGAAAAGATGAGGTCAGAACCCTCTACCCCCTCTCCCGAGCTAGGCAGAACAGGAACAATAGGCTCCAAAGGAAAGACAGAGTCTTCTAAGGAAGAAGGGGCAGCTTTAGTCAACTCAGAGATGATCAGTTGTCCCCTAGGACCTTTTTGAGAAAAGGTGCCAGACAACCTCTTCTCTACTGCCACAGTCTTCAACTTCAAGGACCTCCCATCATCACTCGGATAAGCAGGGATGGACGAGCTACCAAGAAGCGGAGGAGTAGGCTTCTTCTTCTTGCCTTTAACTTTCATCCAACCCTGATCAAAATCAAATGAAGTTGCCAAACCAGGGTCAAGAGGTAGCGCATGCTCCGAAGCAGCAGGGGTAGGAAGGTTCTTTGTCGGGGACGCAAGAGGTCGAGTAGGGATAGAGGCAGCGACACACTTGTGTCCAAATACCCCACACTTTGGGCACTCCATAGGCCTCCATTCGAACTCAATAGCAATGGCCCTCGAGACACCATCGACGTTCACTACAATCAAAGAAACCTTGGGCTGGTTTACTTGGATCTCGATGCACACATAAGCAAACGAAAGCATCCTCTTTCCCTTGGTGCATTGATCTACAAATAGGGGCTTACCCACGGAGCTAGCAATACCAATCACTGGTGCAGACCATGGGTCAAGAGGTAAGTTCTTGAGTCTTATCCAAACCAGGACAGTGGACTGCTTGTCCTTCTTCAACTCCATGAGTGGTTTCCATTGCTGCAATATTAGAGGAACCCTAGCAATAGTGAGGGACCCTCTTCTTAAATTTTTCTACATAACATCGGGTTCGGAACATGGAAATAGAAGAAGCCTTAGTTTTCGGTCAGCACATCAACTAGCTCGGTGAGCTGAAATGGGAGCCTCTTCCCAACAAAGTATCCAACTAAGAACTCATGCCATTGAGGATTTGCGGCCTAGAGTACCTCTCCAGTCAAATTGACAACCGGTTTTCCTTCCACAAAAGTAGGCGGAACATAGGAAAGCTCATAGCCCTTCGCTACTAGCCGCGCCACATTGGCCCATGACTAAGCTTAGGGAGGCTTGGAGGTTCGATCTAGCTTGCTTGGGGCCCTCTTAGAAGGAGCCCTTCAACGACTCCTACCTCTGGGCCTATCATCCTGAGGAGACCTAGTGGTCTGACCCCTCTCGACGCCATCACTAGTCGAAGAACTCCCCCCTGCACGGCAGGGAATTTGGGCCACCTTTCCAGCTAGTCGATCTTAAATATTGAGAGGAGGGGGGCTCTGCCCCTTCCTACTATTGAAGCCTAGATGCGTCTCAGTTGAGGAAGATGCCATCAAGGCTAGCAAGTAGTAAACAGACTATCTAACCTCTATAGTACAGCTGAGGGGAGGAAATCCATACTATGGCCCAATTGCAAGAAAGAGAGATGCTGAAGGACCCCCACACCCACCCTAAGGCCCAGACTCCGCCCGGAAGCAACTCTAGCAAGCCCACAAGTAGGCGACTTCATCGTTGAGTTGGGCAAACTAGGCGCGAGTAGGGCGAACGAGATCTTCACCTGGGGAGAGAAACGAGCCAATTCGTTCGGTGTGATGCAAGAGTGGAGGAAGAGGGAGAAACCCTCCAAAATTTGGAGCAAATGGGCTGCTAAAACTCCTAAGCCGAACGCAAACCAGAGGAGGTGAACAGGACCAAAATCGCCCCCTTTGAGAGAGACGATGAACAGTAAAGCGAGAAAAGACAAATGACCAACCCCATTGTTTGTTGTAGTTTTGAAGTGTGTATCATTGAATAATTTTCTGAATGGAGTATCTTTGTCTTGTTCTCTGACAATAATATTTTAGTATTGATTCAGGATTGAATTGATTGATAAATGCTTTAGCCATGACACAGTAGAGGAAATTATTCATGCACTGGTAAGTTGGACGAGAGACCCTTAAAAGGACTCTTATGTTTATTGTTGGAAAGTCCATAATGCTTGACATGATACTGGTTTTTGAGATGGTAGCACTGATGTTTTATTTTGCCGGATGACATAATGGTAGAATTGGGACTAATTAATTGAGAAATGCAATGAGTCAGGATAGTTAATATCCTAGATGTTCTATTATTACCATCTTATAAATTGGTGTTGCTTAGGAAATTGAAGCAGCTGACTCGTATGATGAATGGTGAGCAATGACCTTGGGAAACTAAGGGAAGTTTCTCCGTTGAGCTTAAAAGTCACCTTAAGATATGTGAGTTATTATTATTTTGATTTTCTTTGTTGGACATACATTCCTTCTCTCAGACATTTGTCGTGACCTCTTTTTTTTTTCAGCGCCGATTAAGGGCGGGCGCCTTGCGAAGGCTAATGGCTCGGCTGAGTTTATTATGCCCGGACTCTCTCAAGTCCACAAATTCACGACTTTAATAGTTTAAGTTTTTAACCTGTAAGTCAATTTTTAAAACGGAGTCGCCACTAATTGATTTGGAGTAGATTGATTAGAAACCCATGCGAAGTATTAGGAGAAATACTTGCTCCTGCGCAACTAGAGAAATTAGGATTGGGGACTTGATTACACTAGTTAATCACTAATGCCCTTTCAGTACCTAATCTTGTTTAAACCCTGAGGTTTTTTGGATATTTGAGGGATTTTCCATGCAATTTGGGGAGGAAAAGCATTTTTAGGTCTTTTTCTCATTTTTTTGACATAAAAGGGATTTTTGGATTTTTGGTAATTTTAGAAAATACAAGTCTTTTTGGCTTTTTATGAATTTTTGGCTTTTTCATGAATTTTTGGCCTTTTTTTGGATTTTTGGCATTTTTGGAAAATAAATTATTTTTGATTTTTTTGGAAAATAAATTATTTATTTTTTTATTTATTCAAATATTATTTTATATTAAAATAATATAAAAACTGACTCGGGTTGGATCTGCGGGTTGGGTTCGACCCAGGTCGACGACTCAAAACGCGGACGGGCCCGTGTTGCGAGCCCAACTCGGATTTTTTGCTTTTTCTTAAAAAAAACTCAGCCCACACACGGAATTGGGCCTATTTAAAAAAGGGGATGCCCGGCCTGCGGAGAAGCTTGACCTTGCGTAACCCTAGGGCGCCGGGTCACACACCCAACCCAACGACCCGACCTCCGGTCGCCCCAAATTCGCGGAAACCCTACTCGATCCGATGACCTGAATCCCTCTTCGCAAAACCCGAATTTTCGGAAGCCTAGGGTTTGACGATCCGCAGTGCCGAGGAAGGGGATTGAAGCGTCACGGTGGCAACGGCGACGACACGAACAGAGAACAGCAACGGCAAGAGGACACGGTGCGGCGGTACGATGGCGGCGACGAATGGTGATGCCGAGGGGAATGGCGGACAGAGAGCGACCGGGGACTAGATCTCACGGTGGCTCAAGGCAACGATGCGGCGGACGGCGGCTAGGGTTTTCGACGGGGCATCAACAACAGATCGACGAGGACGACACATCAAAAGGCATCTGCTACCTATTTGCGGTGTCTGGGCTCGGTTAACGGTGTCGACAACGGATCAACGACGGTGTTCCTTCAACTTCTTAATCTGGTGTGGCGGGGGGAGAAAATCGTCACAGTGATGATGTAGTAGGGCTGTTGCTGGTTTGGGGACGACGTCGAGAGGGAACTGTAGCACGGCTTGGCAGCAGTCTGATACAACGACGGCGAGTGCAGCGACAGCAACGAAACCCCTATCTTCTGGAACTCACTTACTCAGACCTAGACGGCATCGAGGCATAGCTCAGGGCGACGTCGGGGGGGTGATCTACCTTAGATCTGGGCCTTGACCAAGCCTACTCACTCAGCCCCTTCCACCCTTTGATTTCCTTCCTCACTAGCCAGATCTGAGCCTCCACCGGCCAGATTTGACCTTTTCGGACTCACTCGCCGCCGACCTCCCCCGAAGTCTCTCAGTGGGAGGTCGGCTGAGCTCACAACCCGATTTCTCTCTCGCTTACTTTTCGATTCCTCCCCTGAAGTCTCTCAGTGGGAAGATTTCGGAGCTCGCTCTCCCCATTCTTCGACGAAGGTGGTGCCCTTTTATAGGCGAGGGGATCCGGTCGACGGAGGGGCTCCACCGCCAGTCTTTGGCTTGCCGACCAAACCCCCGTGGCTAAACCGGCGTCACATCTCAGCATTAAAGGCATGCATGTGAGTCATCATCTCCTCCGACGGCCTACCTCCGTTCCTCTCTGTCGTAGACTGCCCTTGAGCACTTTAGTGGCCACCGCGCGTGAGATGCAGAGATGTCTGAGGAAGAAGAAGATAGGAGGAAGAAGAGAGGGGGGCCCGCATGGAAAAGAAAGAAGGGGGCTGCTTCTTTTTCTGTTTTTGTTTTGTTATTTGTTTATTATTTCGAAAAGACAAAATAAATAAAATAAAAACTTAATTAATAAAAAAAATAAACCTAATTAAAATTGAGGCGTCAATAGCTACCCCTCTTTGAAGGTGAGCTCGCAAATGTTGCATTCAAAGACAAACTTATGCCTAAATTTTATCCATGCATGCGTAGCATATTATATTTTATTTTGGACATATTATTCTATGCGGAAAAAGAGCAATATAACTTTACATATACTAATACAGATAAGAAGATACCTGTAGTTACTTACCAGAAGTGAGTGAGATAGGGTGTGAACCCCGAGTTTGGCAAGTATCAAGGCATTATCTTACCTAGTGATATGAGGAGGTTGCTTTTCCAAGACTCGAATCATTCTTCGGTTGCTTGTTAAAACAATCAATAATTTGTCTAGGACCCGAACCATTCTTTGATCACCTGTTAGAGCAATCAGTGATTTGTTTCGGACCCGAACCTTTCTTCGGTCACCGTGATGGAAAATTGCTTCTCCAGGACCTGAACCATTCTTCGGTCGCCTGTTAAAACAATCAATAATTTGTCTAGGAGCCGAACATTTCTTCGGTCGCCTTGACGGGAGATGTGCCGACCTTTCTCAGGGCATCGATTCTAGAAGATACCTGGACATTCACAGGCATATCAAAGAGTACCTGGATATTCACAAGTACTAACCTGAAGGATATTTGGGCCTTTGCTGGCGTCAAAAGGGGTATTTGGTTGATCATAGGCATTGGAGGGGTACTTGGATGATCACAAGTACGAATTCTTGGGGGATACTTGGACATTCAGAAGTATCGAAGGGGTACTTGATAATTGGAAATATCGAGGACATACCTTGGGTATTTGTGAAGGTCTTTCATCTCCTGGTAGTTGAGAATATCAAGGACGTACCTCGCATATTTGTGAAGGTCTTCCACCTTCTAGCAATGAGAATATCGAGGACGTACCTTGAATATTCGTGAAGGTTTCTCACTTCCTGGTAGTGGGAATATCGAGGACGTACCTGAGATATTCGTGAAGGTCTCCCACCTTCTGGCAATGAGAATATCGAGGACGTACCTTGGATATTTATGAAGGTTTTTCACCTTTTGGAAATTGGGAATATCGATGACGTACCTCGTATATTCGTGAAGGTCTCCCACCTTTTAGCAATGAGAATATCGATGACGTACCTTGAATATTCATGAAGGTTTCTCACTTCCTGGTAATGGGAATATCGAGGACGTACCTGAGATATTTGTGAAGGTCTCTCACCTTCTAGCAATGAGAATATCGATGACGTTCCTTGGATATTCGTGAAGGTTTTTCACCTCTTGGAAATTGGGAATATTGAGGACGTACCTCGCATATTCGTGAAGATCTCCCACCTCCTAGCAATTGGTGAATATCGAGGACGTACCTCGTATATTCGTGAAGGTCTCCCACCTCCTGGCAATTGGGAATATCGAAGACGTACCTTAGATATTCATGAAGGTCTCTCACCTCTTGGTAATTGGGAATATTGAGGACGTGCTTCGCATATTCATGAAGGTCTCTTACCTTCTGATAATGGGAATATCGAGGACGTGCCTTGCATATTCATGAAGGTCTCTCACCTCCTAGTAATTGAGAATATTGAGGACGTGCCTCGCATATTCATGAAGGTCTCTCACCTCCTGGCAATGAGAATATTGAGGACGTGCCTCGCATATTCATGAAGGTCTCTCACCTCCTGGTAATGAGAATATTGATGACGTATTTTGGATATTCATGAAGGTCTCTCACCTATTGGTAATGGGAATATCGAGGACGTACCTTGGATATTCATGAAGGTCTCTCACATCCTGGTAATGAGAATATCGAGGACGTACCTTGGATATTCATGAAGGTCTCTCACCTCCTGGTAATGGGAATATCGAAGACGTACCTTGGATATTCATGAAGGTCTCTCACCTCCTGGTATGGGGAATATCGGGGATGCGCTTCGACTATTCATGAAGGTCTCTCACTTCCTGGTAAAGGGGAATATCGAGGACATACCTCACATATTCGTGAAGGTCTCCCACCTCCTAGTAACATAAACTTGAATGTAGCACGAGGCTTACCTGGATGGTTGTAGGCACTCAAAAGGGCTGGAACACCTTGGTAGCCACAGGTGTACAAAGTACTGGGTAATTGCAGGTGCATAACACAGTGGAAAACTTGAACAGCTACTAGTATTCAATGATACAATTTTGAGGACAACTCAGATAGGTCGAGTGTCGATAAGAGGGAGTACCTAGCAAGTGGTGGGTATTCAAAGACAAGGGGATACTTAAACAGTTGCAAGCACCCGAACTCGAGGGATGACTCGAATATGTTGAGTGTCAAGAAGAGAGTACCTGGACAGTGGTAAGTACTTTAAGACCAATAGGGATAGGGATATGCTTACCAAGCAATATCTCTGATCTTTGAGAGTATGTCTGTTATTTGCACAATATGCACACATGATTGTATACACTATAAATTTATGAGTTTAAATGTGATTTATGCATGACAATTTTGTCAGTTTTGCATCATCTGAGTTCCACTAGGGAAGATTTTGAAAGACAACCTTTATTCAGAATGTAGATGTCTTGAGCATGCCAGATGACGGACTTTCAGTATGAAAGGACTTTTCGCTCACTCTCATGGAAAAGGCTATCCTGACCATTGATGCATGATTTATAAGGACCACACTATCTCACTAACATCATGTCAGCAGGGGTCCAAGTATTCTCGCAAATGGTACGACTTTACCAATGTGAGAGGTATTTGTTGAAATTGTGATCAGCGGCTCATCAAATGGGACCGTCGAGGTCAAGGCTCATGAATGAAGTGCCACACGATCATCTCCGGGTTTGCAAGTCAAGAGTCCTGCGAAAAGAGATAGAATAGTCTTGCTCGTACTTCTTCGAGCAATGCTTATAGACATATGAAATCCTACGTTAATTGAAGTGCCCCTAGTCTGAAGAGACTTTTACAATGGGACGCAATGTAGGCTTGATTCATGTGTAAAATGGTGAGAGCTGGTGATTGCCTCGGCATTTGTCACCAGTCTTTCTTCTCATTGTCAAATGGAGGTTCTATGGACCACAACAGCAACATTTTCTTGGCTGTATTTTTGACTGGGGGGCATTGGACTTACTTTTACCAGGCACACTGTTTTTTCATACCCCTATTTTTATTCCAGTTCTTCATTTATGGGCATTGACCTTGTTTTTACTAGGTACACTGCTTTTTTATGCCCCTAGTTTTTCATTTTTGTTGCTTGAGGAACTAATCTAGACAAGTTCAATTGAAGCGCCGTTATTTAGACTCTTGAGTCTTCATCTTCAGTCGATGCTTTAGGCTATGGCAATAACTTTTGCTTTGTCTCAATGTGAGGGAAAAATTACAGACTCACTTAGGTTATACAATGTATACAAATGCATAGAAAGGGAATTGCTCTTCGTCATTCTAAGGTACTTAAATTAATGCGAGTGTTCATGTGCAATAAAGACACCTGAAGATTGATGCAAGTGCGAGCAAGAAAATTTCTTTCTCTCTTCTCACCTTATGATGCTGCCTCACCTCTAATCTGCCCTAGTGTAGGGGTGGTTCTTGACGGGGGTAGGATAGAAGTTTCACCAGTGTATGGGCCTCAATGGGGTGAGCGATAGAATGCCTCTCACTATTTTGGTTATCGTACCATTCGCGAGAGAACTCTTTACCTTGCAGTCATGGAATTTTCTGCACTTATCTCACAAGTGTATAGATGGGGGATTGTGTGTAAGATATGGCTTGCATTTCATCATTCTGACGTACCTCATCCAGCATGCTCAATCAATCTTGTATTCTTCACTTAGCTGTCTATTCTAATAATCCTCAGTGGAATCAGTGACTTAGACAAACAAAATCATCATGCAGAATTCATCTGGAAACAACATGCAACATTTTGAATATGATAGAGTTTGAACTCTTCAAAACAAGTGAATGGTTTTGACTAAAAAAAGACCATATTGACAACTTTAGGAGTTAACATAATGGTGTTTCCAAATATGTTAAATTTTGAACATCAAAAGGGTTATTCGCAAAAGGGTGTCGATGATTGTCCTTATTGATTAGGGATATGACACATGAATGATCAGCCAAGGATTGGGAATCTGATCGGGCATCTCTGCTTTTGCTCCTGCAGAAGAGAAGATGTACAAGTAGATCAATTAGTCTTGCCAAAATCAAATATGAGTTGAGGCCTGAATATTTTCTGTCATTTGCTTTGGTGATTACTCAGGATGCCATTTCGCTTAGGAGGGCTTATCAAAGTTTGACATATCTTTCCTTGATTTATTATCCGCATTTTTTTTTTTTACTGTCAGGTGATCCTGCAATAGATAAAAGGAATCATGTTAGTTAGAAGCTCTTTCAAGAGTCGAATAACTTGGAAGCGATACAACATTACCCTTCACTGGTTTGCAGATGATTGGATGAACCTGAAGTGCAAGTGGGACATGAAGTCCTATGTCTTTTGCTTTGTTAGGTCATCTGCTCTCTCGTAATTTGCAGGCGCAAAAGAAGCAAAAACTTTTTTATTATTTTTTTTACCAAGCGGCTAACTACCGCGTCGGGGATCTGAACCCCCGACTTTGGACCGTTTTGCTTCTTCCCGGGTACCACTCGGCTAGAGGCGCCGACGATGTCTGTAGGGCGCTGCTTTTTTCATTTAATCGACTTGGTTCCTGGACGACACATCCTTTCATACCAAGTTAGGTAAATTGATATGGGTCATTTGATTTGTCCAAATTAACCATTAAGCTTGTTTCTTGAATCCTATACTTCCTGTCAATAGGAGAAAATATGTCAAAAGTGAGTTCAGATACTGGGAGTATTGGAAACGATACCAAATTACTCTTCTCCAAAGTTTGTATTTGCTGACTCCTAGGGATATTTGAATGTCAATGATAGCCTTTTCGTCTTGGCACAGTTTGACATTTCTTTCAATTGGCCTTCCTCACTCATGGCCATGTATGCATGATTGATGGTTGTCGATTTATCTTCAACGCCTTCCTTCTGTGAAATTTTTCTTCTGTCTTTGATTATATGGCCATTGGGCAAAGTCATGTACCTCAAGCTTCTATGGAATCTGAGATAGACAATCAAAATCTCCAATTCTCTGATGGCAATTACTTCTTGGGAGAGCATGCGTCTAGAGCACGAAGTGAGGTTTCTAAGCCTTTAGTCATCATTTGAAATAAGGGGCTAGAGACTGTCTCAACTATCTAGATTTCCTCCCTGTTGACAGTAGCCAATTCAAAGAAAGAGAAAAGATCCATTTCTTGTGCTTCTTGGCTTGTCAAAGCTGGAAATCCCATTGATGAAACCACAGCATCCTGCCTTGAGCTATCATGTTATGCATGCTTCAAGTTCGATAGTATGCCTGTGCCTATTACGTCCCATCCTTTGTCTCCTGTAGATAGAAGAGAGAGGACGTCATTTTCAACATTATATTCATAGAATAGGACTTACCCTTTTGAAACGGGATCTTTTTTGTTTGCCCCTACTTTCTTGGAAGAGTGTTTTTGAACTCGGCGAGTTCACATGATGTGCCAGGTTCAAATGCCCCATGTCATATTAAGTCAAAGGGGATGGGAATGATCTTCTAAAACACGAAGTGAGTGAGTTAGAAATACAGATATGATCAAATTTAACATCTTGTTTTGACAAAAACTTTTGGTAATGAAACATTTTTTTTTTTTAAAGTATATATCTTTGAGGGGAAGAAAGCATGAGGAAGCTCAGCCCTCAGTATTCTCCTTGAATGATATTTTCTTTTCATGGTTGGATAGCATCATTAAGCCGGTTTGGGATACCGTCTCATGCTTTCGAAATATTTTCAACTTTATTTAATAGGTGGATTTACATTTTGGAAGAGTGATTTCAAAAGTTAATTCCTCGAGCAGAACTAATATTGAAAATAAAATAAGCCAGACTTAAGAAAGATGTACAGGTTCCCACGTAGGGGAGTGCGCAAGGAAATTAAAAAGGGTTCTACTTGAGTGGGCTTGCACCCATTTTCCCTGACAGTCCTTCATTGATGGTGTCTATGAAAAGGTCTCCAAACATAGTGGTCATGTCATCTGGCTCTTCTTTCTTTGTTACTAACTGTGGCACTTCATTGCCTGAATAATACCCAGCCTCTACCAACCCTTGATAGACGTCAACGGTATGTGCTTTGACATTTCTGCTCTGACTATCTTTAGAACTGAATACCGCGTTTACTTTGTCAGTGTGATCAAGGAGTGAGTTGCTCTGGAATGAGAAAGCTTTAGTGTCTAACAGGTTCTCGATTCGACTCTTGAGGGCGAAACACTCATCAGTCGAATGCCCCACTTCTTGCATGTGATAGTCGCATATCTTTGACGGGTTATAGTTGGAAAAAATTTCAGCATTGGGTCGTGTTGGCTCAATCGAAAGGAGGTTCTTCTTCCGGAGGATTGCCAATACCTGTGACGGGGATCCAGGAAGAGGAGTAAATTGTCTCCTATTGCTGTAACGCTGGGACGATTGACGGCTGGCGGTATGTCGCTGTCTTGCACTTGTCTTAATTGTTGGAGAATGATTGTAGGTCGCATTAACATCTACCAGGGGCTCTTTATCTTTCTTCATGCTGAACCTGCCCGTGGATGTAGGTTCAATGAACCAACCATCCCTCAACCCTATCTCGATTTGCTCCCCTACTAGAATGAGTTGATTAAATGATTCAGCGACCATGGTTACCATTCGATTGCAGTACTCGTAAGGGAGGGTTTTGATAAACATCTTTCTCAGCTTGAAATCGGTTGGTTCAGGACTGATTTGGGCAGCCAGATTCTTTCATCTAATAGTATATTCTTTAAACGATTCGTGCTTTTTCTTTTCGGTACGCTCAAGATCCTCACGAGAAGGGGTAATGTCCATTATGAACTTATACTGCTTGAGGAATGCCTCACTCACTTCGCTCCATGTTTCGAGGAGATTCATGTTCTTTGTAATGTACCACCTCAGGGCAGGGCCTATTAGACTTGATTGGAACAACTGGATCATTAATGGTGCATTATTAACATATTGGGTCATCCGAACCAAGTACATTTGCAAATGAGCCCTAGGGCAAGTCGTGCCATCGTACTTCTCAAACTCAGGCATTTTGAATTTTTCCAGCATTTTGACATTGGAATAGATGGAGAGGTCCGTCAAAGTAGGATCTTGGAGGCCTTGCAGTTGTTTCAACCTCTCCTCAAGCTTTTTGAGGCGTTTGTCATGCTCAGTTTTAGATAAACTGTCTGGCTTCGCTTTCTCAATCGCGGTTTGGTGCGGATCATCCTCCAATTCGGGCATGTTATCGTCGGTATCTCCACCTTGATCACCCGTGGTAGATGATTGTGGCAACAATACCTCGACTGAGGCTAAGGCAGGAGTAAGTTTGCCCTGGATGGAGTCTATCTGCTTTGAAAGTTGTTGAAGCACATTAAAGACTTACTTCATTTCGCTTTCTACAACCGCAATACGGCTTGGTACATTTTCTTCGGCCATTCTTGCTTTTGCTTTTGAGCGAGTCTGGATCGGCGAACGTTGACGCTCCATGATTACCTAGCCATGAATAAGCAAGCGTGTGTGAATACAAGGCGTAGATAGGGAGTCAGTCCATGATGACGACCTAATCCTACTCATTTCATTTATTCATGAAAAGGTAGATGATTTCCTAAGCATGGATTGAAAAAGGGCATGTGACATGTTAGCATGGGCTAAAAAGATATTTAATTTGAAAGGTGAAGAAAGCATGAATTGCAACAAATTTTGAAAAAGAATTATATCCCTTTTTGAGGCAAATGAAAATTCTTGCGAAAAAGAACTTTTTAACATGCTTGAGAATAAAAACATTAACTGAAAGTAATTTCTTTTGCAAAAGTTTTTTTTTTTTTTAAAACTTTATGACAGTTACTTCCAAATTTAATTGACCATGGTATTAAATCCTAAACTAATCATGGACCACTCAATATATGCAGGAAGGTAAGTAAATTGCAAAGTACAAAAAAAAACTTACATCATGCGAGAAAATTGATGATAATCACATAGACATGCGCATGATATGTGCGGCTCGATTTCTAACTGAGAAGGTTTGTTTGAAATTAAAAAGGTGTCCGCCCATCGCAGTCTCGCGTTGGCAGCGTACCCTCTTAACCTCGGCTAAAGAAATTCAGGGAAAAGAAAGGCAACCTCTACAACGCAGTCTCGCATTCGAAGCCGTATCTTTCTTAACACCATCCTAGATTTCCTATGGCGGCCCAGATCCGGTAGTCGGATTGTGTGTGCCATGTGTAGTGTTTAAAACAGTAAAGCATGCACAACAGTTTATAATCACAAGATAATCTATTTTAAACAAAATTAAAAATAAATTTCTAAACTACTGACCTGCATAAAGAAAAAAAACAAAATCAAGTCAGTAAAGTGCTTAAACAAGATAAAAATGACCTAAGTCCTCAAACTCCCCAACAAAGTCGCCAAGCTGCGACCTCTTTTTTTTTCAGCGCCCGATTAAGGGCGGGCACCTTGCAGAGGCTAATGGCTCAGTTGAGTTTATTATGCCCGGACTCTCCCAAGTCTACCAAATTACGACTTTAATAATTTAAGTTTTTAACATATAAGTTAATTTTTAAAACGGAGTCACCACTAATAGATTTGGGGTGAGTTGATTAAAAACCCATATGAAGTATTGGAAGAAATACTTGCTTCTATGCAACCAGAGAAATTAGGATCAGGGACTTGATTACACTAGTTAATCACTAATGCCCTTTCGATACCTAATCTTGTTTAAACCCTGAGGTTTTTTGAATGTTTGAGAGATTTTCCATGCAATTTAGGGAGGAAAAACATTTTTTTAGGTCTTTTTCTCATTTTTGGACATAAATGGGATTTTTGGATTTTTGGTATTTTTATAAAATACAAGTCTTTTTGGCTTTTTATGAATTTTTTGGCTTTTTCATGAATTTTTGGCCTTTTTTAGATTTTTGGCATTTTTTGAAAATGAATTATTTTTGATTTTTTTGGGAAATAAATTATTTATTTTTTATTTATTAAAATATTATTTTATATTAAAATAATATAAAAATTGACCGGGTCGGATCCGCGGGTTGGGTCCGACCTGGGTCAACTACTCAAAACGCGCGGGCCCGACTCGAATTTTTTGCTTTTTCTTAAAAAACTCAGCCCACACACACGGAATTGGGCCTAAAAAGGGGATGCCCGGCCCGCGGAGAAGCTGGCCTTGCGTAACCCTAGGGCGCCGGGTCACACGCCCGACCCGACGACCCGACCTCCGGTCGCTACAAATTCGCGGAAACCCTACCCGATCCGATGACCCGAATCCCTCTTCGTGAAACCCGAATTTTCGGAAGCCTAGGGTTCAACGATCCACGGTGCTGAGGAAGGGGATTGAAGCGTCACGGCGGCGACGGCAGCAACACGAACAAAGGATAGCAGCGGCAAGAGGACGCGGTGCAGTGGTACGACGGCGGCAACGGATGGTGATGCCAATGGGAACGACAGACAGAGAGCGACCGGGGACTGGATCTCACGGTGGCTCAAGGCAATGACGCGGCGAACGGCTGCTAGGGTTTCCGATGGGGCATCAACGACGGATCGACGAGGATGATGAATCAGTAGGCATCTGCTACCTGTTTGCGGCGTCTGGGCTCGATTGACGGTGTCGACAACAGATCAACGACATTGTTCCTTTAGCTTCTTAATCTGGTGTGGGGAGGGAGAAAATCGTCACAGCGACGATGTAGCAGGGCTGTTGCTAGTTTGGGGACAACGTCAAGAGGGAACTGCAACACGGCTCGGCAGCAGTATGGTACAGCAACGGTGAGTGCAGCAACAGCAACGAAACCCCTACCTTCTGGAACTCACTTACTCAAACTTGGATGGCGTCGAGGCACAACTCGGGGCGACGTCGGGGGGGTGATCTACCCTAGATCTGGGCCTTGACCGAGCCTACTCACTCAGCCCCTTCCACCCTTTGATTTCCTTCCTCACTGGCCAGATATGAGCCTCCACCTGTCACGCCCCGAATCCCGAGCGTGTGCCCATCCCTCTCTGGTCGATAAAATTTTGCGACTTCCTAGGACGAGTCGCTGACCCATTGATTTTTAAGCACATGCGGAAGCGAAAATAAATCCCCTAACAATAATCATCTCGGGATAGAAAAGCAAGATACGAATTTACAAAACAAACAGACTTTTATGTTCACATAATGTCAAGCACAAGGTCTATGACCAAAAGGCCACAAAAACAAACTTTCCGAAAAGAGACGGCCCTAGCTGACCTACACTTCACATCACTTCATCTCGGCTCCCGGTCCTCCACTTGATGACCTTGAAAATATTGTCCCACAACGGGGTGAGATAAAATCTCAGCGAGTCTAAGCTCTAAACCCCAATTAGGAGGGAAATACGCCAAGAAGCGTCCTAACCACGCAATCATACAATTAGTATAAAGGACTTACCTCGCCTCAGCTCCACTCTGCAGGTCAGCACAGTTCATATACATTATGTATAGAATCGATACATCCAGCAATTGAAACGCATCACTGTCGCGACCTAATTTTTTCGGGTTCACCACCTACAATTAGGTTAATGGACTACTAAGCTTTTAAACTTAGCTCAGGCTCTCCCAAGCCCATACTAATTCGCGACTTAAGATTCAAACATTTAACATGTAAGATGTTATTAATTAGGAGTCGCCACTAATCAGTTTATGGTAGGTCGATTAGACACCTAAGTAAAATAAATTGAGATTTATTTTACTCCTACGAATCAGAGACTAAGGGTACGGGGACTTGGTTACACTAGAATTTTTCTAATGCCCTTTCGGTACCATTTCTTCTTAATTTTTCAAAATGTTTTTTTTTTTTTTGAAAGCAGCTGATTTATTTTAACCTAAGTTACTATCATGCAAACGTGGTGACCACACGGGTGCTCATCCATTATTTAAAATATTCAAGTAAATAAACTGCATCTCATAAAGCAAGCTGTCATTTTTTTTTTTGGATTTTCTTAAAAAATTAGAATTCTTTTATAAAATGCATTTTAATACTAAATGACTTAATCTTATTAATGTGGAAATTCTAATTAAATTGGTCTATTATGCGAACTAGTTATTATGCACCTTATGACCTAACTTTACTAATAAATTCTAATTAAATGATCATATTATGCAACTAATTAACATGCACCTAAATTTTTGTATTTTCGTAATTTTTTTATTTGAAATTCAAAACTACTAAAGACCCTACTCAAGCTATCTAAAGTAATTTTCTAATCCATTTTTGGGATTAATTTGACTTAAACCCTATTCCGTCTTAGAAAACTATTTATTTTATTTTATTTTTTTAAAAAATGAGAATATGAAAATGTGCCAATTATATCTAAGACTCTAAAAAAGGCTATTTAAGTCTAATCCTAACTTATTTCTTTTAAAATATCTAAAAATGCAGTCCTAAAAATATTATCTAAAAATGCAATCCTAGAAATATAATCCTAAAAAATTTGATTAATTAAACTACGTGTCTATTATATTAAACCCTAATGTCCTATATGCTTATGCAATTTTTAAATATTTTGATTTTTTTTTAGTTTCTTTTTTTTTTTAGTTTTTTTAGGTTAAATAATTATTAAATTAAGGTTAAATCTAAATAATTAATATAGCCACTAAATAAAGGATCAAAATAATTGAAAAAATAACCTGCCGTCTCACAGGTTAGATTAACAATTATTTTAATCCTAATCATCACAACAACTCAAAATAATTAAATAATCTAGTCCGAAGTCTTACGGACCAAATTAAATAATTATTATGATTTAACAATTAAAATTCACCAAAAAGTCCAAAATTAATGTAATTAAAAGAATGATCCGATGTCTCTCGGATCAAACTAATTATTACAAAAATCTTGGATAAAGCATTAAGGATAATGTCTAAACAATACAAATAATTAACATACAATATTACAATTCAAATAATGAGACTTAAAAATAAGCTAACGTATCATGAAATAAGTATAAAAAAAAAAAAAAAAAAAAAAAAAACTACCTAAGGCCCCGCAATGTAAAACGGGGGAGGCAACGGGTAGGTCGAGAGCACGGCAGCGAGGCTCGGATCGGGAGCGGCGACAGCAGGAGCTCGAGGCGGTGGCGTCAGGTGTCGCCCGGGAGGGCAGCAAGGCGAGAAATCTGGCGGCTGGGTCGGAGGGCAACACGGCAACCTGCAAAAGGGCAGAGGCGTGCGATGATGGGCACTGCAGATCACGGCAGGTCACAGGCGTCGGTTCGGAGGGGGGCGCAGCGTCGAGTGGAGTGGCGGTAATCGCGCGGTGAAGGGTGTCCAGATCTGGCGCGGGGTGCTCCGGCGGAGGCTTGGCGTCAGGCAGGGCAGCAGAGAGAGATGGATGCGCGGCGTCGACGATCAAGTGCGAGTGCGACGGGACGGGCTCCTACGGGTCGCTCGGAGGTGCGGAGGGAACGGTGCTGTCCGCGAGCAGGGGTGCTGGTTCGTGCGGCGTCGCAGTGCTGAAGCAAGGGCTCACGGAGATGGATGGGCTAAGGCGTCGGACTTTCTTGGACGGCAATCGGCGGGACCAAGCTTCAGGCGACTGTCGGAACGGTGGTGGTGTCGCGAGCGCGGGGCGGGGTCGCGAGCGCAGGGCAGGGGGACCAGCGGCTTGGGCAAGGGCGTCGCGGGCGAAAGGTTGAAGAAGAACAGTAATTTTTTTACTGTCACATGCTGCTTTTCCTTTTTCACTGTTGTTGCAGTACTTTTCCCCTCCTATTCACGATGACTTCCCCTCTCTCTTCACTTTTTCTCTCACGTTATGACTTTCTTCCACTTTTTCACTTCTTTTTCTCTTTCACCTGACGCTCTCTCTCTCTCACTTGTCTCTCTCACCCTCTACCGAAGACTTCCCCCCATTAATTTTCTACCTTTTTCTCTTCTGACACTCTCTCTCACCTGTCTCTCTCACTTTTACTTTTCTGCTTTCCTTCACGTCATCTCTCTCTGTATCTTCTCTTCTCTCCACCTTTTTCTTTTGACTTTCTGAAAACCAAATGAAGGAGCCCCTAAACGATGGAATTTTGCTCTGAGTTTTCCCCCCCCCCCCCGAAAGGTGAAGAAGAACCCCTCTATATATAAAGCGAAAATTCGAGTTTGTTTCGCCGGTGGAGATTTTTGCTCAACCTCTCACCGGTGGAGATTTTCGCTCAACTTCTCCAATAAAGAAATGACTCCAAAATCCGGCTGTTGAATTATTTTGAATTCAAAATTTCTTTTTAAAATTTCCCTCTAATCTTTTATTTTCTAAAAATTGAATCTAAATTAGGTGTCAACAATCACTCAACTTAATAAATCACAAAAGTCCAGATTATAGGGTCAAATCGTTATGACACGTCCTATATCATGTCACACAATTTTGTCTCATAATCCGGCGCATCAAACTCAACCATTATGCGTTCCAATTGTTAATTACACCCCTCAATGGTACGGCCAACTCTATTGGCGGTCTTCTGGCACTGCTAGGCGTCGTCTCACCCCCTTTGAGCACGGCAACATCTCTCAGTTAGACGGCTTCCCCGAAGGGGCGTAGGTCCAGAATTTACTGCAACCCGAGTCCCAATGAATGGGTAACATCCGACTTAACAGCCTAGGATGGTTTCTCTTAACTAACACACGACCAATCAATCTCGGCCCAGGACACTGTGCATTGCACTCAAATGCCTCCATTAAAATAGTGATCTTAGCCTATTTCCTTCGTATTAAAAACATCCCGAAAATAGTCTTGTGTGGGTACACGGTCAATTCAAACTAGAAGACTGATACCTATCTTTTTCAAACCCCACTATTTGATATAGTACTTAAAATCCATTTTCGATGTTAAAACCCGACGCTCGGGATTTTCTAAATAAATATCAAAATCCACAAATTTTGGAATTAAATACCAAAAATCCAATCAGCACTCAATTTGCATAATTTAACATTCAATTGCAGAATTTAACCATGCCATTGCATTCAAAGCACGAAATTCCGGTCACCGGCTATCCCGACCTAACTTTCAGAAAAATAATTAATAATTAATTAATTTCAAGAATTAATTAATTAATTCAGTTTAATTTCTAAAAATACTAACCTTGGCCAAAATTATTAAATTAAATACCAATATGGACCCGGAAAATTCCCTAACCCTTCTAGATAAACAGTACAATTTATTTCGGCCTTAGCTAAACCATGTTAACCACCTAACATGCTCAATTAAATAATTAAATTTCTAATTTAATTTAACTAACCACCTAATTCCTAATAAAATAAATCTAAACACCCCTTAAACGTCATTAGCCTACTAAGTAGAGTTTAGAGTATAAACTCACCGGTGTATCATGAAAACCGGTTCACCGCGACGATGACGCGACAGCGGCCGAAATCTTAATTTTCGGCGGTGTCGGCGAACTTGGACTGGCCTAGGACCGGCCCAACACAACTCAGCAAGGCTGAGTTTAGGTCTTGGGCTTCTACAGGCTGCTAGTCGTGGGCTTGGGCCTTCTTCTCGGGCCCAAAATGGCTGAACTTCAAATGGGCTAGAACTAACTGACCTTGGGCCTAAGCTTGGGCTTCAAAATCTGCTGGAGCTGGGCTTAAAATCACTGGGCTGATCTTGCTTTGAAGAAACTGTTGGGCTGATATGGGCTGAAGAAATGAAGCTGGGCTTCGTGCGTTGCTGCTGATCCACGAGCAGGCTTCGCTGGCAGCTGGATGCGGGAACAACCGAAACAGAAACGGAGCTGAGAAATTCGCTTGCGTCGAGCTGGCCAAAAAATGAAATCGCTGAAGATGATGGCCGACGTGTGGACTGTGGGTGGACGACAAGAGCTGGTGGAGAAGGGGTGCACGAACTGGCGGGAGCTGGGCCGAAAACACACACTGGGAGTTGCTGGAAACGTGGAGGCGTGCGTGGGGTTGAACGGTGGTCTTCCACGCTCGTTTGTTGACAGGAGGGGAACAAACCGAAGTGGAGATGGCCTCGGTGGAAGGAGCAGGGGCGTTGCTGGCAGTTTGCAGGGGAACTTGGGGCCGCGTGAAGTTGTCTTCGAAGCTAGACGCACGTGGAGGCTTCGGTCAAACAAGGAAGAAGGAAGCTTGATTGTTGACCGGCGTGAGTGGATGAAGATAGAGAAGAAATGATGGAGTGAAATGGTGGGGCGGCTTCAGAGGGCAGTCGAGCATCACCAAAATGAAAGAAAAGAATAACAGGAGGAGGATTGGAGACGCGGACGCTCGAGAAGATAAAGAAGAAACAGCCCAAAAAATCTCGGAATTTCTGAAAATTCTTCGGAGGATGAGTCGATGTTCCTCAAATAGCTCGTGATACCACAGAACTTTCAATTTTCGAAATCAGGTTCAAATTCACGGTTATTTTCAATCCGGCGCGCTTTTAGCGTGACATAGTCTATCGAGTAGCTTTTAGGAATTTTTAGTGCAATTGACCCGTGATCGATTTATCTCGAGTCACAATGTACATCTCCGACACATTGACGACCATTGATTGTCATGAAAATCTCGAGGTTTCAGTTACGGGCATCGGGTACCAAAACGACAGAAAATCAATTTAGTGCCGATCGATGAGAATTTTTCAATCAAGTGGAATCACTCACAATTTGATCACATATTTCAGTCGAATTGACCTATCTCTGATTTCTGATCGATCTCTGACGGTGCCATAATGACCCTTGCAGATCAACACGGTCGAGTAGTCGATTCTTGTTCGAATTCTCAAGTCCAATTGCATTTAGATTCCCTAATTGCTTCCCCAGATAGTTCAATTATCTCGTGAGTGATCAGCTCAGAAAATAGCACTATTAGCGTTTCGATGAAAGGCCCGATTTATTTAATCGAAAACAAATTCTGAAAATTTAGGCTATCACACCACCGGCCAGATCTGACCTCCTCAGACTCGCTCACCGTCGGCCTCCCTCAAAGTCTCTCAATGGGAGGTCAGCTGAGCTCGCGACCCGATTTCTCTCTTGCTTACTCTTCGATTCCTCCCCTGAAATCTCTTAGTGGGAAGATCTCGGAGCTCGCTCTCCCTGTTCTTCGACGAAGGTGATGCCCTTTTATAGGCGAGGGGATCCGGTTGATGAAGCGGCTCGGCCGCCGGTCTTTGGCTTGCCGACCGAACCCCCGTGGCTGAACCGACGTCACATCTCAGCATTAAAGGCATGCATGTGAGTCGTCCTCTCCTCCGACGGCCTACCTTCGTTCCTCTCTATCGTACGCTGCCCTTGAGCGCGTCGCCGGCCACCGCGCGTGAGATGCAGAGGCGTCTGAGGAAGAAGAAGACAAGAGGAAGAAGAGAGGGGGGCCCGCGTGGAAAAGAAAGAAGGGGCTGCTTCTTTTTCTGTTTTTGTTTTGTTTTGTTTTGTTTTTCTTTTTTTTTTGTTATTTGTTTATTATTCCAAAAAAGACAAAAATAATAAAATAAAAACTTAATTAATAAAATAAAATAAACCTAATTAAAATTGAGGCGTTAACAACATTGACTTGGTTGTAATTACTAAGTTCATATTCGTGAAGGCAAATTCCAGACTCTTGGTCAATGTTTAACTCAAGAATACAGTATATCCCTTCATGGAATCTCTGGAGAAGTTTCCAAAGACTTTAGTGAGGTATGCGAATTTTGGACATCCACTGCAATTGCATGATTGAATCTTGTGGTCTTTTTTTTTTCTCTCCTTATTGTCAGATGATTGTCCTCTTTGCCATCTGTGGGGTTATAGTTTATGTTCTGATTGATGGTGCTCTTTGCTAGGGTGTTCGGAAACGGTGAGTGGATAAGGACTACCCTCCAAAGGTAACATTTAGTCCCAATTTTTCCGACCTTACACATTTTCTCTATTTACATGACAGAAATTATGGTGGGTTTTTTCAAACAATATGTAGTGGGATCCTTCAAGTTTAGAAGAAGTAAACCAGGAGACGGTCGAATTTGTGTCTCAACGGGCTGCTCTGACGCTCATCGCTGTAGCCAACCTCTCTACTTCTGCCGTCTCGGTGGGCTCGCCTCGCTGCAAGGCGTGGCTCGTCCAATCCGTCTCCATTGACATGCCCCTCCTCCGCCACGTCTCCGGCGTCCTCTCCACTGGTCAGCACCCCCCTCTTCCGCAAGGATGCGTTTAACTAAGTAACGCGCTGGAGTTTGGTTTTAGAAAGCATGATTGGAGGAACAGAGTAGGAGAGACTGAGATTGGTGTTGAAAATTGGATATTGATAAGACTATGTTTATCGCAAAAATGTCTCTTGCATACATACGAAAACAAATCGATGAAAATATATTTTCATTATTTATGAAGATGTTTAGACATAAAATGTAATCAATGATAAAAATATTTTTCATTGACTAATTACTTTCAAGTGATGCAAGCAATTATTTATCAGTGAATGTTTTTCAAATCATTTAATTTCTGTGAAATAAATTGAACCTAAATGTATTAGTTGCTGTCTAGGGAGACAAATGGTTTAGCAGATGTGCTGCAGTGGTTGGCGGGAAACTCGACGAAGAAGCTAGACATCATAGCGCAGTATTGGCAACTGAAGATGCCGCTGATCGGAATGTCACTATCAGGTAATTGCAGACGGTGCTTGCTCATGCCCTTGCATATGCTGATTTGTTGGTATACAGCTGCTTTGGTAGCAAGTGGAGCTATGTGTTTGCGTATTTTGCAAAATGGGCGATCGAGGCTACCTTTGTATTTTATATCTGGTAGCTTTCATAGTTTTGTCACTCGTGATCTTTAACCAAACTCTCTGTTAACACGTCAAAAAGTTTGCGAAGTACGTGTTAGGTAATTTGCTTAATGTGTTCTCCTGAGTAAAATCCCGCCAATGGTCTATCTTGGAGAATTGCCCGAATTCCAAGTGATGCAATTATATTTGAATTTGAGATAGTAAAAGGTCCTCCATTGGAGAGAACCCTGCTCCTCCAAAAGCTCCAAGGGAGCCTCAGGAAGGATATTAATCTGTCAGATAAAGATACTGAACGACTATAGTGCCAGAATTACTTAGCAAAGCAGTGAGTAAATCATTACTTTCAAAGAAGTCTGAAGGCCGATATTAAGCTATGTAGGAAGTAGAGCAATATGTCTATGCTGCATAATCCCGGACTCATCTTCTTTGAGGCTTCTGTTTTCATATTTACCATGTCTATTATAGATTTTCTCATTTACTTCTTGCAAACATTAGTCCTCGTCTGAAAGATGTCACACTTCACCAGGCTTTTACAGCACCCGGGATTGTATCTTGACTATGACAAAGAACCAAATGACCTTGCTTCAGAAAGGACAAATGTCAAGTCTGTTACTCTGTCATTTGCCAAATGGTGGGGCTCAGGCATAGTTCATGCGAAAGTGTGGATATCAAATAATCGAGATGTCTATATTGGATATGCGAACAATGATTGGAAGTCCCTTTCTCAGGAATATAGTATAGCGTTTTCTCCATTTATTATTGGTGAGGATATCGATCTGACCGTAGCTAAATAAATTTTGACTAAACAAAAGAAGAGGTGTGGGTTCTCAGTTATAAGCATCCCATTCTGGTTGGCAAGTAAGATTGTAGAAGATTCTGCCACATTTACAATATTTTAAGACATATCGCCTATTTTTCATCTCTTCAATCTGTATAGATTTGTTTCTGTATTTGAGCCATATGGAAGAATTATAATGTTCAAATCTTTATAGGTGAAGGAACTTGGAATATACCTAGTTAATTGTCCCAAAATAGCAAAGAAGGTTGAAACCTACAATGACAACCTGTGGAAACTTTCCTCTCTCAACGCTTCAGCTTACACAAAGAATGTCTCGGATCACAATGGCAGATCACCAAAAAAGTTCCCTGTTGGTCACATTTCCTTGAATCTGAAGAGTGATGCAAGTATGACTAAAACATCCATACTGCACTTCTTGTGCCTCTTTTGCCTGCATAATTTAAGATTTTGTGAATCGTTATGCTGTTCTTTATTTTCCCCGAGATTTGGTTGTGTAGTTCATTTGCTTTGTTTCTTTCGGGGATAGAAAAGTTCATTTTCATTTCATAAAGCATGTCTCTGCTCCATAGGATTTTTTGTTGTTTCACTTTTAGTCAAGGAATATCCTCTTTTGGTCTTTCAACCATCAGATTAACTCCAGGCTCAGGTCTGGAACTCCTGAGGTTATGGTGATAGGCAACTGATTCTGTTGTTTGTTAAGATTGTTTTTGATGTTGTAGCTTAGAGATTTTGATTGATTTTGGATTTTCATCTTTGTTGGAGTTCTTTCCAAATGGTTATTGTGACAACAACAAACCAAGCCTTATGCCACAGGTCGGATCAGCTACAAATGTTTGCCAAATGTATCGTAAAAACTTTTTCCTAGCGTTTGCTACTTATTTTTCAGTTTGTTTTCTCCCAGATAATTGAATGATATGAGCAAAGAGAAATCAGAACAGTTCTTATGTATGTTAAATAGCTTTTAACAAAAGAAAAGTAGAGATATCCAGATTGAAAGTAAGAGATTGGATTTTATTTCCAAATTGTTCATTTTGGAAATGTTGTTTTGTGGGACTGATGAGTAAGCAGAAATTCTCCAGTGCATGGTACATAGCCTTTAAAAGAAGAAAGGAGTTTCTAAAACAAGAGACAAGGACAAGATTTGCTCTCTTGAGGACTTCCAGTTGGATGCCTGTCTATAACTGGATAGACATGGCTGACTCTAGTTTGGCAACTCCGATGCTTAGACTTGGTCACAGGCTTCTGTCAAAAAGTTATTCTTAAATTTGAAATCAGCAGCTTATTCTTGGTCTGATTTCAGCCTGTGATGTGATGTTGTGACCATTCGATCAGTTTGGTGCTCAACTGAATGGTTTTGCGCTTGATTTGCTTTGTAATGATCTGGTGAAGGTTGACGTCAACATTTTCCGAGTCCACTTATTGTTATGAGCAAATATGTCATGGCAGGTCGCCTTTTCCTTGATCTGTGGAGGTTCCTCATGTAGTAAGCTATCCAGTCCTGTCACATCCCCACATGTTTCGTCTTCCATTAGATACTCCTGGACGTAATCATACATCTTCACGATCTCAACTTAGCTATCTTTCTTTTGCTCCTCGAGAGGTAACTTGTCCAAAAACCTATCTATTTAACATTTTACATTTTGTCATAATATACAAAGTAAGAAATTTATTCGGACATCATCAAAATATTAGCCATTACAGGTTAGACTTGTTTCATCCTATAATTGTTTGTTGAATCAAAAGATAAAGAATGAATGGTTTCATTTTAAGTTGAATTTATTAAGTTTGTTGATTTGCCATATCACAGCTCCAGTGTTTATGTGCTCAATTAGAGTTTGGCTAATTGACCCAGTTCAGTTGTTTATTGTCTTATATCTGATATCTTAGCAAGTAAACTTTTTCAGTGTGGATTCCTTCATGAATAGTGAGGGTGCTCAACTTTTAAGTTTTGATTGAATCACATTGCGGTTGCTCTGCTGATCCTTTTGGAGGATCCCCTCAATTTCATCTTTCAAGCTTCTATCTTTAACATACAATATACTGCCATTGTAGCTGTCATTTGGCAAGTACCAGGCCGATGAACAGTCGTGGGTTGACACAATAAAATCAGTTGGAAGTTGAGGCACTGTTAGGATCAGCACAATGGATTGGCTTGGTCAGTCACAATATGCTGACCAAACTATTTATTGGTCATCCATTTCTTCTGATGTGTCAGAGTTATGCTCCTTTCTTGCAACAGTCGCTGCCCTTGTTTGTACATGTAAATCCAAATCATCTGATACAAGTCAATATGATGTTCATTTAGAATCATTTGAGTCTTGCATCTACCAGATTCCATTTTCTTTCATGGAGATGGACTGTGACTTGCATGAACATTCAAAGATTGAACCAACGAAGCATTTAGCAGCACCACAAATACTGAAGTTCGATGGCTGTCATTGGCTTCTTGTTTGTGAGTCAACTGGTGTGCTTGGAACGGAACAATGACAATGCTTTCAGCTTTTTGTAAGCAGTATTATTTTCCTGTTATCTTCATACGCCACTTTGGTTTTGAAATGATTGAAGGAAAATGTGTGAAGCTTTTGCTGTGATGAACTACCTACTGTTTGTCATGACCTCTTTTTTTTCCGTTCGAGGAAAAGAAAGAAAGGTTTAGGGGTATTTGCCTAAAGAGGCGGACCAATGGCCCAAAATTAGGCACAGGCTCTCCCAAGCCCATACCTCGTGTGACATTGGATTTTGTTTTTTAGTTCTTAACAACCTAAAAATTTGTAGGAGTCGCCACTAGCCTATTGGGGTCGGCTAGAAACCAATCGAGACACGGGAGTGTTGTCTCGATTCCTATGCAACCAGAGATTTCTAGGAACGGGAACTTGTTTACGCTAATGTTTCTATTAGCGCCCTTGCAGTACCACTAACTCGAAAGGTTGTTCATCTAAATGGCCACACAATCTTGATTACCAATTATAATCTTTATAAAACCGCTAAGCGTCCATGCAAATGTTTTTGTAGGTTTGTTTTCCTTAATGTCTAAACTAATCCTAACATAATTTAGAAGAGAAATTTACACTCAAATTAATGAAAAGCGGTGCGCAAGTAAATATCTAAGAAATTGAAATGACTTGAAAGTAATGTGGAAAAGAAAGACCCGATACAAGTCGGGCAAATAATATTACATGGCCTTGTTATCACGCCTCGGGACAGGACCCCCGTGAGCGAAATGGAAATTTAAATATGCATGAAATTACTCTAGATGCATGGAATTACTCTAGATAGTTTTAATCTACGCAAAATGGATTATTTACAAAAATAATTATAAAATACCAAAGTAGCATTAAATTAGGAAAATGACCTTTTAAAATTAAAAAAATTTCATATATGTCATTTCTATCCTAATTTGATGCTATCTAACATTTTTTTGATATTTTTGAAATTTTCATATTTTTCTCTTTTTTATTTATTATTAATTTTTAAAAATTAATAAATTCCTTAAACCGATCTATGCTAACATGGAGTAACACAGCACATGAATATAACAAGAACCAAGCTCAAATCGACCGTTTCAAGATCGAAACTTGGTTTACGCATTTTGTCAAACACTTGGCGTGCATCAAATTATCTCGAACCAGCTTTCTCGGGCCATGTTTGCGGCCTTCAATCTCAACGCATGAGCAATATTAGGTGGAACTAAAACATCAAGGTTAAACTACCACATGCAAAGAGTAAGATTAGATAAAGATCATAGCCTAAAACACACAAGAACCAAGCTGAAATTGTCCTCCAATATGCGGGTTCGAGCGAATTTTGCAAATCTAGGTTTGAACCCAAGTCAAGCAAACAGGTTAAATGCCCATATTCACGCCCCAACACTCATCACATACGAGATCTAAACATTACTTGATCTGAGTGAAAGTAGATAACATGAGCTTTCAAATGCAACAAACATCATAGAGAATGACCCACCGAACAATATCAAAACGACCTCTCCAAGAAGCACACATGCAACATTCTTAAAGAGATTTCAAACACTTAGAAAAATTTCAGCCTCGGAAATCAGTTTTCCGGGCTGGTTTTCTTCTTGATTTTCATGATCAAAACATGCTCAAACTCGAAAATAAGTACATCTAGGATGCTTACCTTACTTCCTAGTTTCCTTTTCAAGTGGTTCTTGGCCGATGAAACCGAAAAATTATCCTCGGGGGCCTGTGGAAGTTGGCTTCTTCAACTGGAAATAAGATCTGCAAAAGAAGAATTTTCTCTCTCTAGGTAGGTCTAGAATTTCTGGGTTTCTCTTTTCTGGAGTTGCTTTTGAGGGCTTCTTTGGGGATCGATTCTGAGCTCTCTCCTCTCTCTCTCTCGTCTCTTTCCTCTCATCCCTTGAAAGACCTCACTTTGTAGATCTTATCCCTTGAATTGAGGGATTTTTGGTCGATCTTTTGTCCACTTACCAAGCTTGCTAACTGAGCTGGTTCACCTATTCTTCTGACTTAAGCCAATTTTTTAACTTCTGCAACTATTGAGTGTGCGGACTTTGCTGCGATTTTCCCGTGCTTTCAGCAACTTATCCCTGGCTAATTTCGTCCACTTGCACTACTATATACGGTCTTCCATCACGTGCAAAGATCAATCTAAATGGGCGGCTGAGTGGGATATAGTGGGGCCACCAATAAGCCTACTTAGCAGTTCCGAATTAAGACTTAATCGTGGACTGAGATTTGGCAGCTGGTTTGGGTGCTTTAATCCATCACTTTGGCTGCGATTTTTGATCAATTAGCAAGTTCATGTATATTAGTTTAAGATCTCGACCAGATTTCGCAATTGTGCTCACCCAATTTTGCAAGAAAGTCCCTCAAAGTTGGCCATTTTCTTATCCAAAAATACATAATTCAATACAAATGTGGTCTTTTTGGCTCGATTTGATTGATTCAACTTGGCCCAAATTCAATTTCAACTTTATTGGTGACCAAGATGATGATTTAAGGGCTCAGGCGCAAATTTTGCAAAATTTGCGAATTGGTCCCTCAACTTTTGGAAATTGCATTTTGGCCCCAACTTGCCATTTGAATTCCAATCTGACCTCCTGGGCTTGGCTAGTCACATTTAGATCATTGGCCCCAACTTGCTCTCTTTTCTTTTTCGATTTCTTTTTTTTAATTATTATTATTTTTTTATAGGAAAAACATCTTTCATTTAAAACACTATATTAAACACCTAGATAATCTATATGCCGGAATGAAATATTTTTGGGCAAAAATTTAGGTGTCAACACTGATCGAACAGGTTAATCACAGTCACACAGGCTATTTTTCATTTATCTCTATTGGCCAACTTTACTCCCCCCATATATACTTACTGAGAACATATTTTCTGAGGTAACAAATAATTTTCAGGTTGTCTTTTCCAAGCATGCCAAAGTCAAGATATTGGTAGGACATTGGGCGCATTTCATAAACAACACTGGCGTTTACCTCAAGTCTCCTCTATTCCAATAGTGCCGGGTTTTAACGTGACTGGAGCTACGATCAGCAATGGGACCAGCGCTGGGAATAAGTATCCTGGTTACACCCCGGTCAACCATGGGAAGTATGTCGTTAGTGATGCGAGAGCCCACATTGGAACGAGCAACCTCATATGGGACTATTTCTATACTACTGCCGGTGTTGGCTTCGGGACGTATGACTAGGACATACTATTGCAGCTTCAGGAAGTCTTTGATGCTGATTGGGATTCACCATATGCTGTTCCAGTGGGAGAGTCCGAGGAATGGCACTCATTTTCGAGCTGACTAGTACCTGCACACGAGGTATGGACTGGACCAGCTACAGTTAACCGAAAGCGGCACAACGACAATCAAATGGAGTCTTCTAACACAAAGGGCACGGCCAATAGAGCTGTGCCACTTCTTGAGACGAGGACATTGTTTGGACTTAATTTGACAAGAATGATTCGTTTGTAAATAAGCAATGCAATAAAGCATTTCTTTACACTTTGTAATCTGAAACTGAAACTATTGGTATCTCCTGATGATTACAATAATTGAAAAAAAAAAGAACCAGCTTCATTGCTTTTTTATTCACTATCTTAAGACACAGCATTTCTTAAAGCTACACCAAAATCATCAAACACAAGATGAAAGCGTGTAGAACTTATCAAGAACACAATTTGCAGAAAAATTGAAGGGGAAAAATACTGAAGGACTCATAATTTGGTCATGGGACTAAACAAAAATTTGGGAGATAATGACATAAATGATTTTTGAACTTTAACTCAATGTGAAGTTTAGTCTAACATACAATATCATTCTTTAGATTTCTAATTTGTTCGATATGATTTCTGAAATTTTGGTATATATTCAATTTAGTCCATGAATCGAATGAAAATATTCAATACTATTTCTGAACTTGAAGTGATGGAAAGATGACATTGTATATTTTTGTATGGGGACCAAATTAAATACATACCAAAAGTTGAGGGACCACGTTAAAAGCATAGGGATGACGTTAGACATAAAAATAAAGTTGACGGAGTGTCCATGTCATTTTCCCAAAATTCGGGGAGGAGTTATTTTACGAGCTTGATCTTTGCTCCGTTCTTTTCTGTCTTGCCTCCTCAGCGTGCAGCGTTCAGCGTTCGCTTCTCTCTTCAAGGGGGGCTGGAGCGACAGGTTCAGGCATTGCTCCATAGAAACGCCCTTCGAAAACCCTTTTTATAGAGTGTTCAAACAACAGCAGGAGAAGGAAGGAGAAAGAGAGCGATGCATAGCTTCAAGGTTTTGGTGAGAGGCAGGCGTTCGCTTCCCAAGCTCGGCGCTTTCCCTCGCCGGAGAAGTTTCTCTGCTCTGCCCTATTACGCCGGCTACGACGACATACAAGACCAGGTCTCTCTCTCTCTCTCTCTGTTTCAGTTTGTTGTTTGATGCAAGTTGTCCGGGTAGTCAAAATTTGATTCGTTCAGAAACTCGATGGAGTCAAGTCGCGGCGTCTACTTTGCAGATAGCAAAAGGCGGGTTCGTCTAGATTGGGAGCTTATATTTCAATTCGTGTGTGTTTGTGGCGTCAGGTTTTGGTGGATGGAAGAGCCAACTCAAGAACTGCGATACTCAATCGGCCATCCGCTCTTAATTCTCTCACTACCTCAATGGTTTGGTTCTTTCTCTCTCTCTGCCTCAAAATGAATTCCTCGCCAACCCCAATCAGAACGGAAAGCCGTTTCATTTTTCGTGTTTCTTGGTGCCCCGTTCGGTTATCTTTTCTAGAATAATTAAAGCTTGAAATTTTATGCTGATATATTCTACAGGTGGCCAGGCTAAAGAGGCTCTATGAATCATGGGAAGAGAATCCAAACATCGGGTTCGTGTTGATGAAGGTATTGCCATTACATGCCCTCATACAAGAGCTGATAGTTTAAATAGACCCTGGCTTTGTTTTGTCTAGAGTCTAAATAGAAGAGAAATGGATTCACATTTCAGGCATTCCTTTTATTATTGTCAGGGTTCACAATCTTTGAATTGACATTAACCTTTTTGTCTGATATGAAGGGTAGTGGCAAAGCTTTCTGCTCAGGGGGAGATGGCGTTACCCTTTATCGTTTGCTCACTGAAGGTTGGACGGTGATGAATCCTTTCATTAATTTGGCTTTGAACATTTTTTTTTCTCCGACAGTTTTTATGTCCTTAGTCTTTGCTATGTATTTAATTATTAGAAGTAGAAGTAAAGGATTGGTTCAAGGGCTAGAATATCATAAATGTGACAATATTCGGGTGTTAAATATCAACACGCGAAGGTAATCTTGATAAACGGAGACGATACCCATTGGTGGATTTGTGGCAGTAGAAGAAAGGTCAGATTAGGAGCTAGTGTGTTCGAGTGAAACTAAATATTGAATCAGGTGGGATATGATATATAAATTAAGGTGGAAGGTGTGAAATAATGGCCCTTCAAAGAGCACGCAACTTTGCTATCAATCTGTTTTTATTCCCTTAGTTATGATCTTTTGGTTCTTTTACTTGTCTTTCCTAATTGTTGTTTCGTATCAAATGGTCAACATATATGCAGGGAACACTGAGGAGTGCAAAGCTTTTTTGATACTTTATTTAAGTTTGTTTACCTACAAGGAACATATTTGAAACCACATGTAAGTACCTCTTTTTGAATTTTATAAACTGTTAGCTCTTTTGAGATGTAGAATTAGTCTACTATGTAATGGATAATTTCAGGGCTTGAATTTTCCTCTGAATTTCTCTTGGTTTGTGTTGGCCAGACATCATAGAGTAGGGTATTATTTCTCCTGGCTGGATGAAACAGAACTTTCACCCTAGATTCCTATGATTCTGATAAATTATATAGTCGACACTATAAAAATCTCATCTTATAGTTTTTGAATTGATGCTTCAAGTTTTGTAAGTGGTTGGAGACTTGGAGTATGCTTAAGAGTTAGTTTTCTTGTCATTAATAGAAAACTTTAATCTCACAGCTTGCGGTATTACTGGATTTTAGTGATATGGAGATTGTTAATATCCCTGCAAACTACAAACTCCGTACACATGCTGGTATAGGTTGCTCTTGCCTTACGGATCGGTAAAATTGGCAATCTGAAAAATAATCAGTTCGCTAGACAATTAGAAAGCATTTACAAAAACTTCTGAAATCTTGGAAATAACTTGGATGCGTGATTGTAGTAAAAACATTAAATTAAATTTTGCGCTAAACTCGCAATCACGCTACAAAAACTAGCAAAAGAAACTTTCTGTGTTACAAAGTGAGTGATGGTGGATGAATCCTTGGAGCTCTATCATGATCCAAATATTGAAATTATTCAACCTACTAGTTGCATATCATGCTTCTTGACATGTGATCTACTCCATTCCACTTCGGTACCATTTTCCATGGCATAAGCAGTCTAGGTCACTTAGGTGGATATACTTCGGTACAGATGAATCTTAAGTAGACGGGGTACCTCCGCATTGGGGGCATGATCAGTAAAACTATTCTTGACTAATGATCTGCATGACCACGGTCTTTATGTGTAAGGCGATTCATGGTGAGATGAGAGGAGAAAGTAAGTCCTTGTGATTCTTGAAATGATTCTTCTTGGAGCAAAAGTAAGTCCTTTTGATGTTTAGCCCTTGTCTACTTATTACTTTATGCTTAATTAAGAAAGAAGAACAATTAAAAATCATTTACATTTTCCCTCTTTGTTCCTCAAGTCAAATGTAAAGTGAGCGACATTTACTGCAACTGGTTTGTAGTAGTCATCTTATAGGCACAGTTTTTTTCCAAGTCAAGCAGGATTTCGTTTCTAAAATGGATTGCATGATGTACTCCAAGTTACTTTCGTTATTTATTATTTGGCATTTAATATTCTATCAAAGTGTTTGTTTACTTGACATCAGCTTGTTGACCCATTTTCACGGTAAAAGCTGAAGCAATAACTATTTAGTATGAGTAATATTCAATTTCTAGGATTTAATTTTTAGTCAATCAAAGTTGTTTGAATGTCTCAGCACTCATGTTAGTTTCTACTTATGAGTCATTCACTTTTTATTTACTTGACTCTTGGGCAGCTGGCAGCTGGCTATCTTGGATGGTGTCACTATGGCAAGTGGAGCTGGGATTTCTCTCCCTGGAATGTTTCGATTAGTGACTGATAAAACTATATGTGACTTTTCCTAAATACTGATATAGATGTTAACTGCTTTCATATATGTTCTCGCTGGGGTTGTGTTTATTCAACTTCCTTTGCTAACTTATTTCTTATCTTAATGTAAAGTGAGGTTCAATGCCATTGGCTATCAATATACGTGAATTTGCTTCTGAGTTGGAACATAGGTTTCTGGCAAAACCAGTGAGCTAAATTGTCATGGGATTGGTATTAACACAGATTTTTTATATGGGATAATGGTATGGGAGGTCCTTGAACCTTTTTAGCTTGCATCGTGGTCCCTCAACTTTTTTTTTTTTTGCAATCAAAGCCTTGAACTATATGTTTGCTTGTTCAAGTTAGTCCTTCCGTCAAACAGTTAGACTGGAATGCTGATATGCCCATCCACATCATCGTTCTTCTTGAGCAAATTGTTATTTATTTTTTTGTGATCCCACATTTATACCCAAATTTTCTCCTAAAGGTTACGACTATTCGACATGAAGTTTTCCACGCTTCGTGCCTTTTCGTTGACAACCGTTCGTCTTGATGGGAGACGATGTATAAATAGGGACGTACGTTCATTTCTGACGTGTGATCAAGGTCTAACACAAAATCCTCACATTTAGAATACACCATCAGTACGTGAGGAGATTTGGTTAGTAGAGTGCGCCTATTGCTTTCTTGATTTTCAGGAGATTCGATGAACGTGAATGCAAACAATGGCTAGAGGTTTGTCTACAAACGATCTTGGCTTCCGCATTATGTTTTATTTTGTCTAACATTTGGTATCAGAGCATGTTTATAGCCTCTGCCTTGTTTTGTTAAATTTTGGTGTATTTTCGGTGTGTTTTCGTTGAATTTTCGGCCATTTATGTACATGAACAGTAACTCGGATTTTGAGGCCGAGAGAGAAACTCAACGATTCCGGGCAAAATCCGCACTATCCACCCCTTGATTTCGGACCCATTCGGTCGCACCGCCATAAGGAACGTTAGCCATGAGTTTTTCCGGTATATCGGAGTTTGCCGGAGGCTAATCGGGCGGCGGAAGTCGTGGTGGTTGAGGATTTGCGTTTGTGGAGTTTTTCGTTTGTTTTTGGGGCCAATTTTTGCTCATTTTCGCCGAATCTTGGACCCATGTGGTCGTGTCGACGTTCTCTTCAAAACCCATGAATTATTTCGGTCTTAGATGGGCTGCCGGAGAAGAAACGGAGAAGAAATGGCGGCTGAAAATGGCGAAAAACCGGCGGAGAGGCCTCTGTTCGTGCGAGGGAGAAGGCGCGTGGGCTCCACGCGCGCGCTGCAGTTGCAGGCGCGTGGACCCACGCGCCACGCGCCCATACGCGCGCGCAACCGCTGCGCGCGTGGGATCCACGCGCGCGGCAGTTGCCAGGCGCGTGCAACGCACGCGCCCGCGCGCTGAACGGCGCGCGTGCAGGGCACGCGCCTCGCGCGGGTTCTGGCGCATGCCGAGCACGCGCCTGTGCGCTGGACGCCCACGTGCTCGGCACGTGCCTGACGTCCCCTCTTCCGCGGATTCTTTTTTCACTTTTGCCCCAATTTTTAAAATTTTTGCAATCATACCCTTGGTCAATTTATTTATTTACTGTTCTGCCCTTGATGTATTTATTTATTATATCATTTCATGCATTGTTATGAATATTTTATGCATGAAATTTAATGTCCAATGATTCATATAATTAATTAATTAGAGAGTAGCCACAACATCTTTAATTAATTAAATTATATATTAAAAAGCCTCCGGATCATATTTAGAAATGGACATTGATTGTAATTAATTATATTAATATGATGAATTTTATCCCACAGGAATTTTCATTATATTAATATGATTAATTGGGATGAAATATCATATTATTTTTCTTAATTTGCCCACAGGGATTAAGAAAATGCATATAATATGGTAGTTTCTTCATGATGTAATTATGAATCTATTTAAATTAAAAACTTAGCCCACAAGTAGTTTTTATGTTATGTGATTCATATTGTGACATGTTTACATTGGTAAAACATGATTTATTTATATTTGTCTCAAATTTTGTGAAATAAGCATGATGATTTGATATGCAGTTTCGCAACCTGTGAATTTCTCTGAATTTAAGTTTGATGTTCCCGTACTGAATGGTGAAAACTATAAAATTTGGAAGGAGTCAGTTCTTCTTCAATTGGGGTGGATGGACATTGACTATGCTATAAGGAAAGACGAACCACTTGCTCCTACTGATTTGAGCACTCAAGCTGAGATAGCTCTTTATAACCAATGGGAGCGGTCCAATTGCGTTTGTGCCATGTTTATAAGAGCTAAGATATCTCCAAGTATTCGTGGTTCAGTTGCTCAGCATAACAATGCTAAGGCTTTATTGGAGGCTATAGATGCGCAGTTTGAAAGTTCTGAGAATGCGCATGCCATGACCCTGATTATGAAGTTTTCATCATTGAAGCTCACTAGTGTTAGAGGTGTGCGTGAGCACATCATGCAAATGAGGAACATTGCAGCTCAACTTAAGAACCTTGAGGTTGAGATATCTGAATCATTCCTTGTGTATTATGTTCTGAACACCCTCCCACAACAGTATGCACCTTTCAAGATCTCTTATAACACACATAAGAATAAATGGTCTATTAATGAACTCATGACCATGTGTGTTCAAGAGGAAAAAAGACTGGTTATGGAATTGGGAGAAAGTGCTCATTTGGCAACACAAGGAAAGAATAAGGGCTATGGCAAGTATAAGGGAAAAGGTAAAATACCTCCCCAAGCTGACATTAAGAAAGAATCCAAGTGTTTCTTCTGTAGACAGAATGGGCATATAAGGAAGGATTGTGTCAAATTTAAGGCCTGGCTCGAGAAGAAAGGTAATCCAATCTCTTGTGTTTGTTATGAATCTAATATGACTGATGTAAGTCACAACACTTGGTGGATTGATTCTGGATCTACAATCCATATTTCGAATTCCTTACAGGGTTTTCAAAACCACCGGAAGCCGGTGGGAAGTGAACAAAGCATCTATTCTGAAACAAGATGCGTTCGCATGTGGAAGCTATTGGGACATATAGACTAGTTCTCAATAGTGGTTTTGTTTTAGATTTGGAAAAGACCTTTTATGTTCCTAATTTTTCTAGAAACTTAATTTCAGTTTCAAGACTTGTACCTTTGGGATACTCTTTTAACTTTTCAGATTCAAACTTTTGTTTATCATTTAAATCTGAAATTGTTGGGAGTGGTATTTTGTCGATGGTCTTTTCGAATTAATTTACAAGACAATGCCTATTATGATGCGATGCATGTTCATGATAAAGCTGGTATGAAACGATGTGTTGTGAAAGAACATTCCTCTATGTTGTGGCACCGGAGATTGGGACATATCTCCATAGAAAGAATTAGGCGATTAGTAAATGATGGAGTACTTGGTACTTTAGATTTTACGATTGTGATACTTGTGTGGACTGCATAAAGGGAAAGCGGACTAACAAAACAAAGAAAGGTGCCAAGAGGAGTACGAAATATTAGAAATCATACATACGAGATATTTGTAGTCCGGATATGGACTCATGTGGTCGAAATACTTCATCTCCTTTATAGATGATTATTCACGTTATATGTATCTCTACTTGATTCATAATAAATATGAAGCATTAGATGCCTTTAAGGTATTTAAGGCGGAAGTAGAGAAACAATGCAATAAGCAAATTAAGATCGTGAGATCAGATAGAGGTGGAGAATTCTATGGTAGATACACTGAAAATGGACAAGCACCTGGTCCATTTGCAAGATTTCTTCAAGAGCATGGGATAGTTGCCCAATATACTATGCTTGGTTCTCCAGACCAAAATGGCGTAGCGGAAAGAAGAAATCGGACCTTATTAGACATGGTGCGTAGTATGCTTAGTAGCTCCAAACTTCCTAAATTCTTATGGACTGAAGCACTTAAGACGGCAGTGTACATATTAAACCGAGTTCCGACCAAAGCTGTCCCAAAGACACCTTTTGAGTTATTTAAGGGTTGGAAACCGAGTTTCATCATGTGCGCGTTTGGGGATGTCCGTCTGAAGTAAGAATTTATAATCCACAAGAAAAGAAGTTGGACCCAAGGACCATAAGTGGGTATTTCATTAGATATGCCGAAAGGTCTAAGGGATACAGGTTTTATTGTCCATCTCATACCACTAGGATTGTGGAATCAAGAAATGCTAAATTTCTTGAAAATGACTTGATCAGTGGGAGCGATCGACCGAGGGATCTTGTTCCTAAGGAAGATCATTCAGACACTCAACTTTCCACCTCAAGTTTAAGATTGGTTGTTGCTCTCAATGCCCCTTCAGTTCAGCCGGCTATTGAACAACCAATTGTTGAAGTTCCACAATCTGCTGATATTGATCCGGTAGATCCAGGTTGTTCAAATTACCGAAACCGTTGAACAACCGGTTGAGCAACATGCTCCTCAAGAGAATGTTGATTCAACATTGAGAAGATCTACTAGAACAAGGAAATCGGCTATTCCTAGTGATTATATTGTGTATTTACAAGAGTCGACTACAATATTGAGCCGAGAATGATCCCGAAACGTTTTCACAAGCCATGGATAGTGATAAATCCAATTTGTGGTACAATGCCATGAAGGAAGAGATGAGTTCTATGGCATCTAACAAAGTCTGGGATTTGGTTGAGTTACCTGATGGTTCGAAGGCCATTGGTTGTAAATGGGTCTTCAAAACTAAGAAAGATTCATTGGGTAACATTGAAAGATATAAAGCTAGACTTGTTGCCAAAGGATTCACTCAAAAGGAAGGAATCGATTACACGAGACTTTTTCTCCCGTATCTAAGAAAGATTCTCTTCGTATTGTTTTGGCATTGGTTGCCCATTTTGATATGGAATTACATCAGATGGATGTGAAAACGGCGTTCCTCAATGGAGAACTAGAGGAGGAGGTTTACATGAAACAACCTGAAGGATTTTCCTCTAGTAAAGGTGAGCATTTGGTGTGCAAACTTAAGAAATCTATATATGGCTTGAAACAAGCATCTCGCCAATGGTACTTAAGGTTTCATGATGTCATCTCTTCATTTGGTTTTATAGAGAATGTCATGGATCAATGTATATACCAGAAGGTTAGTGGGAGCAAAATTTGTTTCCTTGTGCTGTATGTGGATGATATACTACTTGCAACCAATGATAAGGGGTTGCTACATGAGGTGAAACAATTCCTCTCTAGGAGTTTTGACATGAAGGATATGGGTGAGGCATCTTATGTCATTGGCATTAAGATCCATAGAGATAGATCTCGAGGAATCTTAGGATTATCTCAAGAAACCTATATCAATAAGGTCCTAGAAAGATTTCGGATGAAAGATTGTTCACCAAGTATAGCACCCATTGTGAAGGGTGACAGGTTCAATTTGAACCAATGCCCAAAGAACGATCTAGAAAGGGAACAAATGTGCAACATTCCATATGCTTCGCTGTTGGAAGCTTGATGTATGCTCGGTTTGCACTCGACCCGACATTGCTTTTGCTTTGTTGGAATGTTGGGAAGATATCGAGTAATCCAGGTTTAGACCACTTTGGAGAGCCGCAAAGAAAGTGTTGAGATACCTTCAAGGTACCAAAGACTATATGCTTATGTATAGACGGACGACAACCCGGAAGTGATCGGTTATTCGGATGCGGACTTCGCGGGTTGCATTGATTCACGAAAGTCAACATCTCGAATACATTTTCATGTTAGCCGGAGCGGAGCCGTGTCATGGAGAAGTGCCAAGCGACTTTGACTGCTACTTCCACTATGGAGGCTGAGTTCGTATCTTGTTTTGAGGCTACCTCGCATGGTGTATGGTTGAAGAGTTTCATTGATGGGCTTAGAATTGTTGATTCTATTTCTAGGCCATTAAGAATATATTGTGACAATTCAGCTGCAGCTTTTATGGCTAAAAATGCCAAAAGTGGCGCAAGTAAGCATATCGACATTAAGTATTTAGCCATAAGGGAACGTGTTAAGGAGAATAAAGTGGTCATTGAACACGTTATGTGACGACCCGAGCGGCGGTGCGCGGGGAGGAGGGATGGCGGTGTGTCCGCGCCTCCGGTCCTCGGACGTGCGCAAGGGAAGGGATTCCTCTCCCTCTTGTCCCACATCGCTTAGGGAGGGGTTCCTGGAAGCCTTTATAAGGCTTGGGTCCCTTTGATTGTGTGACGCGTTTTAAAGCCATGAGGACTCAGTGTCCAAAGCGGACAATATCACACAAGTGGGACCCGGGATGTTACAATGGTATCAGAGCCGACTCCCGACAGCATGTGGGGCCACAGCGAGGACGCTGTGCTCCCAAGGGGGGGAGAGTGTGACGACCCGAGCGGCGGTGCGCGGGGAGGAGGGATGGCGGTGCGTCCGCGCCTCCGGTCCTCGGACGTGCGCAAGGGAAGGCAAGGGAAGGGGAAGGGATTCCTCTCCCTCTTGTCCCACATCGCTTAGGGAGGGGTCATGGGCCTTGTATATAAGGCTTGGGTTCCCTTAACTTGTGAGACGCGTTTTAAAGCCGTGAGGACTCAGTGTCCAAAGCGGACAATATCACACAAGTGGGGCCCGGGATGTTACACGTTAGCACTGAATTGATGATAGCTGATCCTTTAACTAAAGGCATGCCACCGATGAAGTATAAGGATCATGTAACTAGTATGGGAATAGGTCCCATTATGTGATTTGTCGACATATGAACAATTTTTGTTGTGTGGAACTCTTATTCAGTTGTAGTGTTGATTCTCAATTTTTGTGTACACATTTTGTTGTTTATGAGAATAACATTTATCCTTGGTTTTGGAATAAACATGGGGTTTATTCATTAAGATATGTTGTCACATATAGGCTGATATTAAAGAAATAAGATGCATTGTGATACATGGAAGGTATTACTCACTCTTAGAGGACATGTCGCCATGATCCATGTGTTTTGTTTCTTTTCTTTAAGCATAAAGTTTTCGTGGAATTAGTTGAATGATTCGTATGATGAAAATGATGGGATCAAGTGGGAGAATGTTATTTATTTTTTTGTGATCCCACATTTATACCCAAATTTTCTCCTAAAGGTTACGACTATTCGACATGAAATTTTCCACGCTTCATGCCTTTTCGTTGACAACCGTTCGTCTTGATGGGAGACGATGTATAAATAGGGACGTACGTTCATTTCTGACGTGTGATCAAGGTCTAACACAAAATCCTCACATTTAGAATACACCATCAAGCACGTGAGGAGATTTGGTTAGTAGAGTGCGCCTATTGCTTTCTTGATTTTCAGGAGATTCGATGAACGTGAATGCAAACAATGGCTGGAGGTTTGTCTACAAACGATCTTGGCTTCCGCATTATGTTTTATTTTGTCTAACACAAATCTCTGAGGTGGAATTAAAAAAAAGAGAAGAAGGTGGGAGGGTGGCCTGCCGGTGGAGGCGGTGTTGCCCAGTCATAGCCAGGGTCATGGTGACTGGGCACTTGCCGCCATCGCCTTTGAATGCCACATGCAACAGAGAGACCGAGTGAGTGTGTAAGAGAACATTGACTTTGTGTTTGCACAACACGGAATCTTCTAGAAAAGAGGAATCAAATAACTGGGTCCGCAAACATGAAATGGCAAAATTCTTGAAAAGGAAGCCAGAATAATGGCAACAATCAAACTTCATATAACCCATCAACCCAAATCGAGGAAACTTAACAACGTATCAACAAAAATAGCATAAAGGAATACTGAATTATTTTCTTTTAGGTGGTCGACTCTGTTTGAGCCCACTACAGAAGAACAAGAATATGTGGCTACAATGACAACAAGCTCTCAAGCTGTGCACTCTGAATTATACACCACAAAAAAGGACAAAAAAAGTATTCTTGAATGCTCCAAATCACAAAGCACTTGCGGTTTACTCAATCCTTGTGATCTACTTTTTGTTATTTATTGACAACGGTCTGGCAACAAGTGAATGATTTGAATGCATGAAATTCTCATAGTCCGTCTTTCTCGGACCAGTTCAAATCCCAGCAGAACCACTGCAGATCTGACGTGAGGCTTTGACCCTCGCCTAGATCTATTGTGAGGGTTGTGGCCCTTGCCGCTGTGTGCTGAGGGGTGGCCGAGGACCAGGACTGCTTTTCGTTTATATCTCTCTCTCTCTCTCTGGGTGGATACCTCTGTGATGGATGGGGGCTGCACCACGCCCAAGCTCCATGAAGGTCTGGCCACTGTGACCTGAGCCTGGGAGGGTCTGGCCACCCTTGCCAGTGGCTCTCGGTGCGTGCCTGACCTCTATTTGCCAGAGCAAGCTGAAGATGGTTTTCCTTTTTTTTTTCCCTTTTTCCAATTTTCTTTCGAAAACCGCAACTTTATTTTTTTTTATTTTTTTTAACTGTGTAATAGCCACGTGGATCCTATTTGGCTGCATAGATGCCAAGGTGGCATGTTATAGCCTTGTAACATCCACTTCACCATTTTTGTTTAATTTTTTAATGGGAGGGACTAACTTGAACAAACAAACATATAATGCAACTGGTTTCATTTTTCTGCAGCAATTCCGCAAAGTAAATTCTTGATCTAATGCTTTCAATTGCAGGTTTTTTCCCATCCAGAGATCCAAATAGAATTTCATCCAGGTGCAGGGGCTTCCTTCCACCTTTCCCATCTACCTGGCTATCTAGGTACAATGTCTATGCAAACAAGAGGGAGGTCTTGGCTAAACTGTGTAATGAAATGAGGAGATCATTCACCAAATTAAAAATAGGGCAGAAGGGTCAGATAACATTAGGCCTCAAAGTGTTCTATTGGTTTCTGTAAACTGGAAGTTCTTTGAAAATATAATCTTCACTGCATTTATTAATGTTTTACTGTATCCATTAGTTCCCTTCGGGCATGTGGAAATGTTGAAGACCATCCAATGCATTGCAATAAAGGGAAGCCTTTGTTTGCATAGTATACTTTATTATTGAAACCATGAAGAGATCCTACAGTTTTTGCATTGTCCTTATGTTTGTAATGAAAAGCTCATATAGTTTCCACAGTATTTTCTTTGCATGGTTTAGTACTATTCCTCTTTGAATACCAAGTTATCAATAACTAGCGTTAGGATACTGTCTTAGAATGTGGCATTCTTCTTCCAGGGGAATACCTGTCTCTCACGGGGGATAAGCTTAATGGTGTTGAAATGGTTGTCTGCCGCTTGGCTACTCACTATTCACTAAATGCGGTTTGTTGTCAATGCACCTTTGACTGCTGCTTCAGTGTTTTTACACTCCACACCTTGGTAATCTCCTCTGAGTTATGAGTAATGACCTTGACAGAGATTGGCTTTGATTGAAGAGCGTCTTGGTAGACTGACTACTGACGATCCATCTGTTATAGAGACATCCCTTTCACAATATGGTGATCTTGTTTATCCCGATAGGAGAAGTATCATTCATAAGTAATGTTCAACTTTAGTCTATAGCTTCTGGGTTCTTTATGGCATGATTTTTACTTTTTCCTCCTTTGTGTGAATGACTGTATGTTTTTTGGATCTATATGGTATAACTTTACGTTATACGCCTGTCTGGGAGAACAGACTAGAGAAGTTTGTGATGTAGCTAATAAATGATGTCCATTGCAAGTAGATTGTGTTCTACCACACGACCATAGCTTTCTTACATTTTGTTGCAGTTCTATAAGGCAAATAAAGGTTTTATATGCTTAGAATTTTTGTACTAGCTATTTTCACACTTTATGTGGTCGATTCTGTTTTATCTAAACCTGAGTAGAACTATGAATCAATCATTATAAACACTTAAATCTACATAATAAGTTATTAGTTATGACATGTTGTTAGTTGTTGTGCATATTAGAACTGTGCAAGGGACAAAGTAAATATTCCACATAGCATAGTGATTGCTGCTTTTATGGAAAAAGGTTTCTTCCTTCTCTGTGCAAGTATATTTCTTCTCACCTTTATTAAAGAATGAACCTGCTGCACTTTTTGTTATGCTTACTACCAGGAAGTCTCTTGTTTTCTTATCTCTTCAGTTTTATTTGTTGCAGTTATTGAACTGTGTATCAAATAATTTTTTAAATGGAGTATTTTTGTCTTGTTCACTGACTCAGGATTGAAGTGATCGATAAATGCTTTAGCCATGACACAGTCAAGGAAATTATACATGCACTGGTAAGTTGGATGAGAAACCCTTAAAAGGACTCTTGCATTTATCGTTGGAAAGTCCACAATGCTTGACATCGTACTGGTTTTTGAGATGGTATGACTGATGTTTTATTTTGCCAGATGAAATGATGGTAGAATTGGGACTAATTAACTGAGAAATGCAATGAGTCAGCATAGTTAATATCCTAGATGTTCTGTTATTACCATTTTATTAAATTGGTGTTTCTTAGGAAATTGAAGCAGCCGACTCTTATGATGAATGGTGTGCAATGACCCTCAAAAAACTATGGGAAGCTGCTCCATTGAGCTTAAAAGTCACCTTAAGATCCATGAGTTACCATTCTTTTGGTTTTCTTTGTTGGACAGAGATTCCTTCTCTTAGACATTGACTTGGTTAAAATTATTACTTCTAGATTCGTGAAGGCAAATTCCAGACTCTTGATCAATGTTCAACTAGGGAATACCGAATATCCCTTCATGGAATCTCTGGAGAAGTTTCCAAAGACTTCTGTGAGGTACGCAAATCTTGGACATCCACAGCAATTGTATGATTGAATCTTGTGGTTTTTTTTCTTCTGTCTTTACTGTCAGATGATTGTACTCTTTGCTATCTGTAGGGTTGCAAAGATAGTTTATGTTCTGATTAATAGTGCTCTTTGCCATCTGTAGGGTGTTCGGGCACGGTTAGTGGATAAGGACTTTGCTCCAAAGGTAAAATCGAGTCCCAATTTTTCCAACCTTACAACTTTTCTCAACTTACATGACTGAAATCATGGTGGGCTTATCAAATGATGTGCAGTGGGATCCTCCAAGTTTGGAAGAAGTAACCAAGGAGATGGTCGACTTTTATGTCCCTCCACTTATATCTGAGCCTGAGCTAGAACCCTCGCGAGAACCCTCCGTATGACAGATATATGAATGCGGATGAATTTTTTCAGCAACTTCGGTTTTGTTGGTTTGGTATTAAACTGTATGATTTAATTTTATCTTGCATACCCTCGACAATTCAAAGATCTGTCAATCATGTTTTCCTTGTATGTTAAAATCTCTCTCCCAAAAATTCCACAGACAAAGCACCAGCACAATGAGATCAGCAGCTCCGTCTTAATCACCAGCTCTCTCTCTCTCTCTCTCTCTCTCTCTCTCTCTCTGGTTTGTCGGTTATTTGTTTATGCACTGCTAGAGCATGTATCAATGGTGCCGGGATTGTTTGAAATTACAAGTGACGCTACCATTTTAGCGTAATATTCTTCTTCGCTACTTTAATTAAAACTGGTGCTGAGAAAATTTTATGTAGTTTTCGAGGTGTAAATCAGAAGGCATATTTATAGGACGAGGCGACTACCAGAATTATAAAGGGGAGAGTCGCGGGAAAAGGATCCAAAAGTACGAAAGACTACAAATCCTCCAAGCGTAGGTAAATGCTAAAATTACTATCTCAATATGGCCTTCAGAAATGCAAAGATCTACATGGTTGGTGGTGGGAAATTCTTTCAAATTAGTCTTGCAAATAAGTCTTAATTTCCTTGTGGAATGGTTTCCAACCTGTACAAAGATCTATATATTTGGTGGCGGGGAGATACATCCGAACCTTCAGAGTTAGGCTAGAATTACATGTTCAATGCACTTTTATCTATATGATGTGATGGTCACAATTATAGCCACAGTGACTTCATAAGAGAGTTTAAATCTTTCTAATTTGGCCAAGTGGGAATGAGCCAAGAGAAAACTTGATATCAGGATCCTTACAACTCATGGACACTAGTGAAATCCTTTCTCTGGGCTTGCTTGCTACGGCCAAGCAATCCACGAGCACTACAGCAGATATGAAAGAACTACCAGATTATTGACTTTGGAGAACGATTAACAACGAAAAGTGCACACTTGACGATGAAAAATGACTTTATGCACACAATGAGTGAAGTTCGTTTAGTAGGAAGTCGCTGCTTTCATTAGCAGGCAGCTTCCATTAAACCTCAGGTAATGAATGTCAACAAAGATGACTGCTAACCAGCCACCTAGTCATTGGATGGAAATGTATATCCGCACCGATCAGCTGCCTTTCAGTGTGTCGGTTGGTTTATCACATGCCATCAAAGGTTGAAGAAACCGTCATACACAAGCCAAATATTAGAAAATACTTTGTTAGTTGAACCATATGGAAATCAATTTCTACTTCACTTGGAGAAGGACTTACCTCAGACAAATGGTTAATGAATCCCCAAGGCAGAGGAATATCCCATGCAACATGAGTTCTTGTTTATGGAAAAATTATCCCTCGACTGTAGTTGCCTTTGAGTTTGATCAAGAGGAGTGTGAAAGTTATCTTTCAAAGCCATCACTTAGTTCTTCAATCAACCAAACTGAGGAGACTTGACTTGGTCTTTCCATCTCCACGGATTCTGAATTGTCCTTCACAGGCTTCCCCTGTTTCGAACTTCAAAAAATTTCTGCTTTACAGCTAAGGAAAGTCACGGTTGCAGACACATTCCAATATGCTCACTAAGCATGTCATGAACCTATTGGAAAATGTTCTTGGTCGAGCAAGTTCATCAAGACCTGCAAAAATAGGTTGTGATTCAATATATACTTCTTCAGTCCGTGTGACATGAGAACAACATATTGAAACATAGACAATAGTGGTGAAATACTTTGAGGGTTTGAGTCTTGCTCTCTCGTCTGATTTTGATTTCTAGGCGGAGTCCCTTCTCTAACATCATCAATGGGAGGCTCTCCATTAATTTCATGATCTCGAGAACCGGATGGATGGAACTGAAGCTGAAGGTCGGTAGACGATAGCATTGAATTACTTTGAGGGTTTGAGTCTTTCTCCCTTGACTGATTTTGATTTCCAGGCGGAGTCCCTTCTCTGACATCATCAATGGGAGGCTCTTCGTTAATTTCATGATCCCGAGAACTTGCAGATGGACGGAACTGAAGCTGAAGCTCAGTGGACGATAATGGTGATATACTTAAAGGGTTCGCGTCTTGCTGCCTCGTCTGATTTTGAATTCCAGGCAGAGTCCCTTCTTTGACATTGTCAATGGGAGGCTCTTTGCCAATGTCATGATCCTGAGAACTTGCAACTGGATGGAACTGAAGCTGAAGCTCGGTGTTGGGCTCTTTGGCACCCCCTTCCATTTTAGCCTTCTCCTACATGAAAAATAAGATTTTCTTTAGCCAGTACTCTAGGACAGGAAATGCAGATGTCATCAAACAAATATTTTTTTCTTAACATTGGTTTTGCCTTTTTCACAAACAAGGGTACAGCAAACTCATGACTCCTATCTGCAAGACATCATGAGTCTATATATGCCACAGAAAGATGATGATTCAGTAATCCATGTAGTGTAAAGTCTCTCCTTTTCTTCCTTCAAAGTCGGTTTTACTTTTCCAAATTAAGTTCCTCTACAAAGCACATTATGACCTTCCATATTTCTCAGAATGTCCAGAAATGAAAATCTTTTACCATGAATTTCTCCCATTCAGACAACTAAACTTGAATGTATTGATGAAAGAGGCAAAAGGAAAAGGCAGTATCACTACAGGAATCTATAACAAATATGCATTATATGGAACAAGACATCTATCTTCAGTCTACGACTTGGAAGTTCCATTGTCATGTCTGTATGAACAAAAATTGTAGATAAAGTCAATGGATTGACGATAGTGACCAAAGAGAGGGGACCAAAGAAATTGGAAAGGAAAGCCCAATGCCGTTGCCTGTATTAGATACCTCCTCCCATATGGCGACTTTTGGTTTGTTATGGTAGGGAAAATTTGAGAATTCTCGATATTTGCAAGTGAAGAAATGATTCTATGAACTGGTTGAAGGTTGTTATATTTTCTTGTAAATTTACATTGTCGATTTAATTCTTGAACATTCTATAAATTTATTTGGAATATGATAGGTATGTGCAATGGCATGCTTCTAACTACTTTATGTTGAATAAGTTGTTAAAAAGAATTTTACATCTAGTCGCATTTTAGGTGAAACTCTGGTGTTATGATAAAATCCTGGCTGAGGCTCACCTTATTTATCTCTGATTGAGGCGCACCTTGTTGAACCATCTTCTCTTCGTAATCCTTGAAATCCTTGAAAGTATAAATTCTTAGCAGAGACTCCTCGCGCGAATAAATGGTTATATGGCACTCGTCCGATATTTTCGAGTTTGATATGTCAAGCCATGTTTCCAGGGAAGAACAGATGTCGACAGCCAAGTGTTTCAAAAACTCTAGCTTGTTGAGGCCCTCAACAACCCACAGCTTAGAGCAGCGAGAGATGTACAACGAGCCAAGGTTCTTCAAGTTCGATATACCAGTTAACTTTTCCATAGCAACACACTCGGTAATCCTGATGTGTCGCAGTGATAACAGTGTACCAATGACTTGAATCTCAAGTAGGTTTTCGCAGCACTCCAATATAAGTCTTTGTAGTTTCTCTAAGGCATTGAGAAGAAGTACTCCCGGTGAACAATCAGTCAACTCACTCGAAGAAGACTCTAATTGATCGAGGACCCCAAGAGATCCTCCCTCGCCCGCATAATACTATCCTTCCAATTGACCGGCAGTTAATGATTTCTAATTGCTCCAGTGATGCCAACATACCAAGAACCTGAATCTCAATGATATTATGGCAATCATTTACCCTCAGTATCCTTAAGCTAGATGGTATGGATAAGCTCCGAAGGTCACACTTCTCCAAATATAAGTCCTGCAATTGTGAAAGCCCATAGAGTTGAATTTCCTGCAATCGCGAGTAACGAAGCGTCACTTTTGACGGAATTTCCAAATTGGAGTGTGGTGGTCCTGTCGAGCTGAAATTGTCGAGTTTTAAAGAACGCAAAGAAGGTGGTAGCTGCTGGAGGGGTTGCAGATCTAGACCAAACAAAGAAAGATCTTCTAGAAGAGAAAGGGAACCCAACTCCGTAGGCGGCGCAGCGACGTTGAGAAGACGCAACTTTAACTTCTTTAGTGTGGATAGCCTACCAATCCACCCCAAGTCACATGTGTGCTTGAGGTTCGACGAATCTTCATATTCATAGCCATCGCATAGGACCAACTCTACTAGATTGGTAAGCTTTGAGAGATTTGGGACCACTTGCAATGAGCGAGATATAACGTGTAAATGGACTAAACTCACTGGAAGCTCAGGCAACTCTGTAATCTCTTCACACCCGTATAAGTCAAGTGTTGAGAGGCGAGAAAGCCTGATGATTGTTCCCGGAATTCGACAGATTCCGGTATAAGATAATTGTAGGACTCTTAAAGAGGATAGATCTCCTATTTCATCAGGAATTTCGCCAACCAACTTTTTGTCAAAAGAAAGACAAAGCTTCTCCAGTTTGTCTAACATTCCAATAGTTTTGGGTAACTCCCATTGACACCATTGATGTACAATATTACCTCTGGACATGTTCAAAGTGCACAACGATCTTAATTTTCCAATGGAGTTCGGAAGTCGTCTAATCTCACTGTAAAACAAACAAAGATCTGACAAACACTCTAGCTTTCCGATGGAATCCGGCAGCCTTGTAATTCTACTATATGAAAGGTTCAACTTCCTTAATGATGCTAAGTTGCCGATAGCGGCGGGGAGTCCGCTCACTTTGGAGCACCTCGTCACAGAGAAACACTTAAGCTTCACTAGCCCTCCAACAGAGTCGTCGATTTCCTTCAATTCCGCACAATGATCAAAAGTCAACTTCTCTAAAGCAAGGCATTTAGACAAGTTTGGAGTTCTAGTAATGCCATGACATTGTTTAAGAACAAGATTTTTAAGATTGGTTGCCATCTGCAGAAAGGAAGTGTAGACGTTACAAAAAGAAGTCATATAATGTACGAGACGACTGTTATTAATTGAGATGAAATCATACCTTAATTACGTCCCATACATTCGAATCATCTGTGAAGTAATTGTCAGAAAGTTCAAGGACAACTAATTTCTTTGAATGCATACTAGGCCCACTACCATGTTGATAGGAAGCTTGCCACGAAATCCATCTCAACTCCGGTAGAGAAACAATGAAATCCCCACGCATGCGCACATGAGATAATCTCAGGAACCTCAAACTTTTAAGGCTTTCAGGGCAAAATGAGATGTCAGAACAAAATTCCATTGCCCGTAGATCAAGTGCTTCCAAATCTTCATACCTCTGCCAATAAATCAATTGCAGTGATTAGTTGAAGTTTGTCAATAACCAATAATTTTATTTACGATTTGAATGAATGAAATGGAAGAAAAGATTGTGAGCATAGAGTTGAATTCTCAAACGCAAGATGTCACTTTTTTCATTTGAACCTAGTAGTTATCTTACCGCTTGGGTTACCAAATCAAGGACCTCCTTTGTGTTCCACACCCTTCTACGCTTCCCAAGATTTTTAGGATTTTCTCTACGAACAATTTCCCGTCCCAAGTCTCTCAGTTGGTTATGCATCCAAAATGTGTCATGCTTTATCTTTATCAAGGACTTCCTAACAAGGACATCAATTTCCAATTCAGGATATAATTCACAAGCCTCCCACATGTATTTGGCATTAGTAATATCCTCATTGATGAAAAAGCATGCGACATCTAGAAAAATTTCGCGCTGATGATCATCTAGGGTGTCAAAGCTAATCATCAACTTTTCTTGTACATGCTTATCTGGTATTTTCTTTAATTTGTTTAATGTATTCTCCCATTTCACTTTGTGCTGTCCACAAAGCGAGGAACCTATAACTTCAATGGCCAAAGGAAGGCACCCAGAAGTAGAGACAATATCTCTTGAAAGACCGTCAAAATCCATTGCTAGAGAGTCTTCACAAAACGCATGCCTCTTGAAAAGTTGGAGTGCATCGTCAAAATTCATTGCCACCATTTCATAAGGCGGAATTAGGAGTGCATGGTCAAAATTCCTTTTACGAGCCATTCTTTGCTCAGTAAACTCCAGTACCCTTGTGTCCCTAGTGGTGATAATTACTCTTGTTCCTGGATGCAACCGATGTTGTCCAATTAGACTCTCAATTTGTTTTTCCTCATCAACATCATCAAGAACTATGAGAACTTTCTTACTGCCAAGTGTCGCCTCTATCCTCCTCCTTCCGTCATCAACACCATAAATAGCATCTGCTGCTCTAGAACTATCAATATCTTTTAGTAACATCTTCTGCAACGAGACTAAACCCTCATTATTCTTTGAAGTTTCTCGAACGTCGTCAAGGAAGGCACAACACTTTCCAAAGCGAGAAGAAAGTTCATTGTAGACGACCCTGGCAATAGTGGTTTTACCGATGCCCCCCATTCCATGAATTCGAAGCAGCCTCGCTTTATCACTACAGTCAACATCTAACAATTTCAGTACTTCTGCCACTCGATCATCAAGTCCGACTAAATCTTCAGTCACAGACTTGTATCTTATCTTCAACTCCTGCAAAACCTTTTCAACTACCAAGTCCACAAGTTCCGCCTTACTGTCACAAACAAAAGCAAGTACATTAGTTACAAAAGCTATATCGATCATACAGATTAACATGTATGACTCTTTAACTCCAAAAAAATGGTGTACTCCTTTTATTTACCCTTAATAAATTTTGCATATGATTATACTCGTAATTTTTTTTCAAAAAAGTGAAGATTTGCTAATTTAATTAACTCCGACGTCCCTTGTATAGGACTGGCTTGATTTTTATTCTATTTTTATTTTTTTTTTGCGCGAAGGACTGGGTTGATTCGATAACTAGAAAGGTCAGGGTTCTTTAGAGCTTACCTTTCGCCTTGTTGCAGCACCCAGCCCTTGATTTTATCGACCTTCTTAAGAGCCTCCTCCCAGGATTCTGCTTCGTGCAGAAACTCCTTGTGCTTCTCTATGGTTGTTCTGTATAATGGGGTTTTAAGGGCAACATCATCTGGCTCCACGTCGTAAAAGACAGGCATGATTTTTTTCTCCTCTGATTTGGTGGTTGTGTTGTTTACCATCCTTGCGAGCTCACGGAGACACCATTTGCTATCAGCATAATTTTTTGAGAAGATGGGTATGTAGATTCGGGAGTCGTCGATTGCTCGCGGGAGCTCTTCACCAATTTCTTCGCCAACTCGAAGTTCTTTGTCATCCATGAAGGCATGAATACCATTTTTTGTCAGGTCTCGATAAAGGAAGCTGGTGAATCCTACTCGAGTATCTCGGCCATGGAAATTCAAGAATACTTGATACTGGCCTCCTCCTACACTGTCGCTACTCGTTCCAGCATCTGAATTCGCCATGGCAGCTTTACTTTGCAAATTAAGGCCTCTCTCGATCTCTCTCTTAACGTTCCTCGCTAAAATCAAGTAAAACGAAATGTACAGAGTACTTGCTGAAAACTCGTTGATCTTTATCTAGTCGTCATGGATCCTTTTATCAATGACTTATTGGAGAAAAGAATATGGGTAGCCGGCGCGTGGGTGTGTGCTCTCGCGCGCGCGAGTAGTCAGCGAAGAGAGAGCGGTAGCGAGGAACAGACGCGCGGAGGGTAAAAGGATGAAAAGCGAAGCTAAAAAAGAGTGGCTCCACGAGAATTGATTGGATAAAAATATATTCGGTTTTATAATGGAACCCCCTTTATATCGATAAAGAGATATAAATTAAACCGAAAACAATGTACCGGGTCTATAAAGTCATCCCCATTCTAATAAAGTTGAAAAAGAGAAAGAAAATTCAGATTTTCACTTAAGACTTCCTTTAAATTCAGATTTTCACTTAAGACTTCCTTTATTTTATAAATTAAATAATATTATAAATATAATTTTAAAAAGGTTTATTGATATAGTTTATAAAAATGGATGAAGTAAGAGTATTTTCACCATTCATGACAATGTTTAATTGAATCCTCCATAGGTATGAAAGCTATTCTTCATATGAGTGTAATCGCAACAACTAGAGAAAAAGGAAAATAAAATTTTAAAGAACGAGGGGACACACTCCTTGCCAACATAAGTTCATTTTCGGATTTAATTCATAATTGGTTTCTCCATGACGGCAATAAAGACAAATTTATGGAAGTCGTAACCAAGTCTTCCATTTAGGTTTCGATTTTTTTTTCCTCACCTTGGAAAACGAGGTTTGATTCCTTGCAGTTATAGAGAACACAAATTCGAATTTCAACTGTTCGAACGCATATATCTTATTACAATATTTCAAACCAAAGAATGTCCAGCCTTCATTAATAATATCCTTAATCAAAGTATCAAGAAATCTTTATGTTTCTGCTTTTAACAAGCGTAGTTGTGTTACGTTAAAACAATCCTGCAAAAATCATAAAATATTGTTAAATCATTTGAAAGCAAAATGCTAGGGCTTGTTCCTCAATTATCCTGTTCTTGTTAAATGTTGCTTCTTTTTTGTGGTGCTAGATGGCAATTTATGTCTCATAATCCTCTCACGCACGAGTATAACATACAGTCCGACAAATGTTTGTGATTATATACTGATATCCCCTACAGTTGTTATTTTTACCTGTAAATTTCTCTCAAATTCATGAAAATAATGTAAAGTTAAGATCGAGACCATGATCATGACAAATTCCTTGCACTCTTTGAAGTTCTCATGCTTCATTATCTATGCTCTTCTTAGAACGGCCGTGTTCACACACGACAGGACCAATGGCACCATGCTTCCTATTTCTTCACTCCACCTTCTCGGACAAACATCAAGACTCGATCAATTCGTCAAATAGTCATGGCCAACGACACTAAAGGATAAGGGCAAATGGAAACTTGCTGTTAGGATCGAAAAACATACCGATACAAATTTTGTTCCAATGTTACTATAGAGGACAAAGCAAAGTGCAAGGGGAATATAATAAGGTACACATATGAAGTATAAAGTAAGAATTCCTTAATGTCATAAAGGAGGAAAAATAATGAAAATCGCAGTACACTGCGGTAGCCGTTTCGGCTCCTCAAATAAAAACAATTTCCCGGTAGATAGGCAAATCAATTGAAAATATAAAAACTTGACCCTCATTATCGGAGGAGGAGGATAATTATTGTTCACGTAATTTCCGCGACATTGCGAGGAAGGTGTGTGGAACCCAACGAGCAATTCTCACATTCTCACGTGCAACATTGACACGTACTTGATTGGCCTTTTTTTTTCATTAATATGAAAATAAATGATGAAGAATCTCAAATCGGTACATTTATAACAATTCTCCATTAATTCCCTCAAATTATAGAGTTATATGACACACGATAGTTAACGAATATATTAATTTGAAGTTTTATACTCTATTAATCACGAGTGTATAATTAATTTAAATAGAAAGTAAATTTATCATAAATATATCAATTGGTAATTTTTGATAATTTAAAATTTAATTTATTATAAATTTATAATGAGTGTATCAGTTTAATTTGAGATCAATTTATTACGAGCGTATCGGTTTAAGTTTTTTTCGTAATAGTAACCCATTGAATAAAAGAGAACCAACCTCTAATATAGGTGCTCCCTACTTGAGTGGGTATCTCCATATTCTCCACCAAAATTTCGGTTAGAATATAGATTGCGACAATGGCTAATCGGTCTCTTTTCGCAGGACCCATGTGCAATTGCGTGTGGTTGGTCGCCGTCTCATCCCATTTGTAATAAAATCACTAGGGCAATAAAATTGAACCCATTTCCTGAAATTGCACCATCCGAGTCCGACAAGATCTTTCTATCGTAAAATGTAGCCAGGAGGCTGGAGGCTTCCAGTAGAAGCAATGTATCTTCTCAGTCCTAAAACCCTTAACCCAAATTGCACGGCGTTCTTGCCATTAATAGTCGTCCAAGACTCTTCGTGCCGATCGAACGGCTGGTACGCATGCTACTCGGAAAGCGCAAGTAATTGCACGCGTACTTCCCTGCAGAAGCCGGACGCGGGAGGAAAGGTGGGTGGAAAAGAAGCTCTGTAGGACAGGGGCCTTTTTGACTTGACCCGCGTTTTCTATTAATAAAGAAAATAGAAAATAATTGATTGAATTAACTAGATTAAATTAATTCCTTCGCAGGACATTCAGGACATTACACGAAAATGCTTTCATCTTGTAGGAATTTTCGAGTAATGATTTTTTTATTGATTAAATTAGTTTTTTTTTGTCGTCAATAAGTCATGGACCCAGCGCGCAAGTTAGGAGCAGTTGTTATGAAGTGCGTGACTTCCATGATTATTCATTCATTTTTTCCACTATCATCTCAAATTTTTAGCGAATCACGTAACAATTTCTATTTTGTGAGTCAAATAAATTTTACGTAATAAAGTCCAGAAATCAAAAGAAAATTCAAAATTTCACTAAAAATGAAAAAAAAAAAAAAAAAAGTTCCCTCTCTACTTGAAAAACGCGGTTTCATCGTCATTGGATCCTTTCTATTGGCTTTTCTTTGGCCCAATCTACAAGCGAGTAGAATGTTCGAGTACATCGCTCGCGCGCGTGGGTGTGTGCAAAAGTAGAGAACATAAAAAAGCAGCGAGTGAAGAGAGAGAGAAATGAACCGCTGGGATTCGCCCCAGTGGTCACCCTTCCAACTTGGAAAGGGGATGTGAGGGGTTCAAATCCCCACCTTCTTAGAGGAGGGATGGAGTGGGGATGCGTAAGTTTCAGGAGTGGATTTCGACTCCCACGCCCTGCAAGAGGTAGGACAAAAGTCTGAAGGTGAGTGTAAAATAGGAATAGAGTAGGATCGACAAAAGAGAGAGAGAGAGAGAGTGAGAGAAATGTCAGATCACGAGGAGGAGGACGAAAGACAATTACAAAAAGTAGAGGGTGGCAGTGGGTGACAGATGCGATGCGATGGGGATAAGGTTAAAAAGGAGAAAAAAGAGAGAGTGGCCCCCGAGAATTGAATAAATCAAGAACAGTAGTTTTATGACGAACTCGCATTCCAATAAAGATAAATAATTGCAATTCTTCACATTACAATTTAATTTTTCTGAAATTCCTTCGGCTTCTATGTCGATTGTACAAATTTCTCATATCATCATTACTTGACTAATTTATATTTGACAAAACTTCTTAATCTAATCTACTGGATAGAATATCTTCCTAATCTAATTCAATCAATTCTCCATCATTTATATCTTCATCAAAGATTCTAAGATGTGTTTTCATTTGTTGAACTTTCTCTAACATAATCGCTATAGGCGCGTTTGGTAACGATCCTATTCCCGAACCGATTCGACAGAAATGATTATTTTTATTCATTCCCTAACCGATTCCGAAAGAAAAACACGTGTTTAGTAACTATCTAAAATTTCGATTCTCGAATAAATCAAGCGTTTGATAACGTGTTTATTGATTCTGTTCCAAATTATTTTTTTTTTTTAATTTTTAAATAATTTTTTCTACTGTTTTACTTTTTTTTTCCTTTTATTTTTTCATTTTTTCTTTCTATTTTTTTTTTTTTCCTTTTCTCCTATTTTTCTTCTTCTTCTTCTTATGGCCGGTTGTCGGATCGGCGACCGGCCGGACGAGGGCCGGCGACCTCACCGAGTGTCGCCGGCCCTCGGGAGGCTAGCCCTCGTCGGCCAAGCCTCACCGGCGGTAGGCAAGGCTCGCCCGGCCTCACCGGTGGACGGGCGGGCCTTGCCGAGGCCGGGCGAGGCTCGCCCGGCCACCGGCCGAGCTAGGCGAGCCTTGCCGAGGCTGGGCGAGACCTCGCATGGCCACCGGTCGAGCTAGGCGAGCTCACGGGTGGCTAGGCGGGCCTCGCCCGGCCTTGGCGAGGCTTGACCTCGCCAAATCTAGCAAGGCCAAGCCTCGCCGGTGGACGGGAGGGCCTAACCGAGGCCGGGCGAGGCCCGCCCGGCCACCGGCGAGGCTAGGCGAGCTCGGGCGGTGGCCAGGCGGGCCTCGCCCAACCCCGGCGAGGCTCGCCAGTGGCTGGACGAGCCTCCGGTGAGCTTGCCGGACCTCGCCTTGGCCAGGCGAGCCTCCGGCGAGCTCGTCGAACCGGCGGCCGGCGGCGGACGGCGGCGGGCGACGATCGTGGGATGGCCGAAGGAAAGAAAAATGGTTTTATTGTGTTGATTCTTTTTCTTATTCTTGGACGCAAAATCAATTTTTTTTTTATTCTCAAATCTTCTCTAAAACGATTCTAAACAAAATTGTTACTGAACAAAAATTTTACCAAACGCGATTCTCATCCCAAACCGATTCTCGAACAAAATCGGGATCGATCACTTGTTTGGCATGTTGCTAAACAGGGCCTATATGTCTTGCCTCCCTCTCTTAGTCTCATATTCTCCTATCTAAAATAAATCTATCTTCAACCTTAATCTTTGATTTAATGTCATTTCATACTTCTCATAATCTATCTTCAACCTTAATCTTTGATTTAATGTCATTTCATACTTCTCATACATGAGTATTGTTATCATTTTCGTCGTCACCATACTATTTAATATACACTTATAATGATAAATAATATCTTTTATACCATTAGTATTGTGAAAGTATCTTAAATCATTTTTCAAGCTTTTCTCAATATCAAAATAGTGCATTTTTTTCTATTTTTCATTGTAACTATTACACTATATTTCTCACGGAATTGATGGCCTCCTTATTGCGACAACAATATTACATTTATTACCACTAGCGTGTTCCTTCTCATCGATGCCAACAACAAACAAACGATGATGTCTACGATGCTATCTCTCATGCGAATGTTGCACCTAATAAAAAAAAATAAAACTTTTGAAACCATAATGCAGAAATGATACAACTTCACATAAAGGTTCTATAATTGCACCTAATTGATTAAACAATGATTTAGTAGTTATCGTTTAGTGGACGGAAAGCAACAAGACTAGCACCGAATTGAGACGGCAAATTAAGGACCATGCACTGGCAATTTCACCGTTGCACGATTCTTTTTCTAGCGCCGTCGTCCCCCATGGTTGACCAAGAACTCTAATTTTTCCTTTCCATACCTAATCTTGGCTTAGAAGCCCTAAATTTTCCCTCCAAATAAGCAACTCACATAAAGATGACGAACTTGAATGGGTGAGAGTAATACAAATGGCAAGCGACGGCAAGTGACAGGGAGAGTGATGTGACGGCCAGCCAACATTGAAGACAATCTACCCTTATATCTTTCCTCGTGTGCGATGTTCTTTTTGCTTGGTTGGATTGAGCGATGTCAGTGTGCACATCCATGTGGTCTGGATTTCTTTAAAAATATACCAACTCATTTTAATTCTTTAATTATAAACACCATGTAATTGTTTTGGCTGGAAATTTTCCTAGAAGGTTGTCTCTTTTTAATTTTTTTTCATTGGAAACGACTTTTATTTATTCATCCACTAGAGTTCTGTAGATCCGGAGATTACAATTCAAAACATAATATATCATAGCTGAGAGGATTCGGGGGTTTAGTAAGTCCATTATAATGGAGATTCACTATTCAGTGAGTTTTAACGATCCGACTTGATTGGCTTTCCGTTGGCGACATCGAATGAGGACGTTCTTTACTTGTGCATGAAGGTCCTAGCAATCCACCAACAAGCTTTAGATGGCATGGTCGGTCGCGGTCCCATCCCATTTGTAGTAGTATCACGAGGGCAAATAAGAAATTAGATCCGCTTCTGAATTTGCAACCGCCCGACCGAGTCCGACTATATTTCATAATCGTAAATGTTGCGAGAAGCAACGTATCTTTTTTAGTCATAAAACCTTAAAACCCAGATGGCACCGCGCTCTCGCCATCCAACGGCCCAAGACTCTTCGTGACGATCGAACGGCTGCTACGCATGCTGCACGCAAAGAGCAAAGTAATTGCGCGCGTGACTCCCCACAGCAACAGTACGCGGGACGGGAGGCGCGTGGAAGAGGACCTCTGCAGTGGCCGCCTTGACTTGACTTGGGTTTCTCTATTAATAAAGAAAACAGAAAAGGCAACGGTCGAGCAAATGCTCCTCGTTTAATGATGAAGGGAGCAGGTGTGGAAAAAGGAAAAGAGGGGATACTTTTTCTTCTCATTTTCCTTTTTTTCTTTTTATTCTTCTTTTCTTCCTCCTTCGGCCGGTCATCAGGGTTCGATTATTGGCTAGTGTAAGGCGAGGTTTGAGGAAAAAAATGAAAAATTATTAAAAATTATTTACTCAACATTAGTCATATCACATACAATAATCAGTATTTACGTCGGCGATTCTGATTAAAATTGATTGGATTGACTTAATTGATAAAAAGAAAATAAATTTATAATTCAATTGATATAATTAAAAAATTAAAAATTAAATTAATAAAAGCATAATAAATTTAGAACATGACTAACTCTATTACGCGTGCTTGAACAATGCTGCGCTCTTGCCATCCAACTATCCAAGACTTTTCATGTCGACCGAACCGCTGCAATGCACGCTACACGGAAAGTGCAGAATAATTGCACGCATAATCCGTACGCGGGACGAGATATGCGTGGTAAAGAAGCTCTGTAGGGGACAAGGGTCTTTTTGACTTGACCCGCCTCTTTTATTAATAAGGAAAACAGAAAATAATTGGTTCCCATGGGCTGTGACCAGTTTGATAGATGAAAGTAGATGTATTGTACAAAGTTTAACCTTCGTGAAGTTATTTATTGCCCAAGAGAAGTCAACCAAGCAGGTGTTTAGGTAATGAGAGCTCGTCGCCTCAAAATCCTTTTCCCAAATTAGTTATTCGCACCACCCCAATCTCTTTAGAGTATTTTATATTCTGAATCAAATCTATCGACTACTTGTAATTCTTGCTTTATGAATGAACGAATGACTTATTTCAGACCAAAAAAAAAAAATTACATCAAATTAATTCCTTTGCATGAGATTAACCGAAAATGTGTTCATATGGTGGGAACTTTCACGTAACAATTTCTTTTATCGATTAAATTAGTTGTTTTACAGTAACTAATAAGTCTTGCCGACGGCATGAGTTAAGAACAGTTGTAACGGCGTGTGTGATTACCATGACTATTCATTGATTTTTTTTCATTGTCGATTCAAATTTTTAGTGAATCAAATAACAATTCCTTCTTAGCAAATCAAATAGATTTTACGTAATAAAGTTGAGAAATCAAAAGAAAATTCAAAGTTTCACTTCAAAGTAAAAAAAAAAAAAAAAAAAGTTGCTTCACCACTCTGAGAAGCGCAGTTGGTTTGATTGCCATTGGTTCTACCGGCTTTTCTCGGCACAATCGACAAGCGAGTAGAATATTGAAGTATATTCGCGCGCGTGGGCGTATGCAAAAGTGGAGAACATAAAAAAGTAGCGAGTGAAGAGAGAGGGAGAAGCCACTGGGGGTTCGCCCCAGTGGCCACCCTTCCAACTTAGAAGGGGGAGGTGGGGGATTCAAATCTCCACATTTTCATGGGGGATTGGGGTGGGGATGATTTCATTTCAAGAGTGGGTTTCGACTCTCACGTCCTGCAAGAAAGCGAGGCAAAAGTCTGAGAGTGAGTGTTAGAGTAGAATTAGAGTAGGACCGATCAAAAGAGAGAGAGAGAGAGAGAGAGAGAGAGAGAGAGAGGAAGAGATGTTGGGTCACGAGGAGGAGGAGGAAGGTCAAGTATAAAAAGTAGAGACTGACGGACATGAAGCGATGGGGATAAGGTTGAAAGGGAGCAAACGAGAGAGTGGCCCACAAGCATTGAATAAATCAAGAATAATACATTTACCATGGAATCGCATCCCCATAAAGATAAATAATTGCAATTCTCCAGACTGACGAACACGAAGCGATGGGGATAAGGTTGAAAGGGAGCAAACGAGAGAGTGGCCCACAAGCATTGAATAAATCAAGAATAGTACATTTACCATGGAATCGCATCCCCATAAAGATAAATAATTGCAATTCTCCAGACTGACGAACACGAAGCGATGGGGATAAGGTTGAAAGGGAGCAAACGAGAGAGTGGCCCACAAGCATTGAATAAATCAACAATAGTACAGTTACCATGGAATCGCATCCCCATAAAGATAAATAATTGCAATTCTCCATACTGACGGACACGAAGCGATGGGGATAAGGTTGAAAGGGAGCAAACGAGAGAGTGGCCCACAAGCATTGAATAAATCAAGAATAGTACGTTTACCATGGAATCCCATCCCCATAAAGATAAATAATTGCAATTCTCCAGACTGACGGACACGAAGCGATGGGGATAAGGTTGAAAGGGAGCAAACGAGAGAGTGGCCCACAAGCATTGAATAAATCAAGAATAGTACATTTACCATGGAATCGCATCCCCATAAAGATAAATAATTGCAATTCTCCAGACTGACAAACACGAAGCGATGGGGATAAGGTTGAAAGGGAGCAAACGGCCCACAAGCATTGAATAAATCAAGAATAGTACGTTTATCATGGAATCACATCCCCATAAAGATAAATAATTGCAATTCTCCAGACTAACGGACACGAAGCGATGGGGATAAGGTTGAAAGGGAGCAAACGAGAGAGTGGCCCACAAGCATTGAATAAATCAAGAATAGTACGTTTACCATGGAATCGCATCCCCATAAAGATAAATAATTGCAATTCTCTAGACTGACAGACACGAAGCGATGGGGATAAGGTTGAAAGGGAGCAAACGGCCCACAAGCATTGAATAAATCAAGAATAGTATGTTTACTATGGAATCGCATCCCCATAAAGATAAATAATTGCAATTCTCTGGACTGACGGACACGAAGCAATGGGGATAAGGTTGAAAGGGAGCAAACGAGAGAATGACCCGCAAGAGATGGGGATAAGGTTGAAAGGGAGCAAACGAGAGAGTGGCCCACAAGCATTGAATAAATTAAGAATAGTACGTTTATCATGGAATCACATCCCCATAAAGATAAATAATTGCAATTCTCTGGACTGACGGACACGAAGCGATGGGGATAAGGTTGAAAGGGAGCAAACGAGAGAGTGGCCCACAAGCATTGAATAAATCAAGAATAGTACGTTTACCATGGAATCGCATCCCCATAAAGATAAATAATTGCAATTCTCCAAACTGATGGACACAAAGCGATGGGGATAAAGTTGAAAGGGAGCAAACGAGAGAGTGGCCCACAAGCGATGGGGATAAGATTGAAAGTGAGCAAACGAGAGAGTGGCCCACAAGCATTGAATAAATCAAGAATAGTACATTTACCATGGAATCGCATCCCCATAAAGATAAATAATTGCAATTCTCCGGACTGACTGACACGAAGCGATGGGGGTAAGGTTGAAAGGGAGCAAACGAGAGAGTGGCCCACAAGCATTGAATAAATCAAGAATAGTACGTTTACCATGGAATCGCATCTCCATAAAGATAAATAATTGTAATTCTCCGGATGGTACAATTTAATTTTGCAATTTCCTCTATTTTGTTTTGATTACTAGTTGAATAATTTACGTTTGACAAAACTTAATAATCTAATTCACCAGCCAGAGTGACTTTCTAATCTAATCTACTCAATTCTTCACCAGATATTTTGGGACGTGTTCCCGTTTGTTGAACATTCTCTGACACACTCGCTATATGTCTCATCTCCCCCTGCTCCCTCTTCCGTTCTTCTTCGCCTAAATTAGATCCATCCACAATCTCAATACTTGGTTCAATATGATTTCTAATTTCTTATACTTGATTGCTTTATCACCGTTATTATCACCCTAATACAACAAATACTTTTAACTTCATCGTAGTGAAAATATAATAAATAATATCCTTAATATCATTATTATCATTCAATGCATTTCAAACCTTTCTTCAAACTTTCACCAAAATCACAATAGTCTTTTTACATTGTAACTCTTGTATGATGGCTCCTTACATCTACAACAATAATATATTCATTTCCATCAGCATGTTCCTACTTATCAATGCCAATAACAAATTCCCCACCCTACAGTGCTATCCCCCCGCCAAGAGAAAAACTTTTGGAACTATGACGCAAAAAGGTTGAATCTATAGTCGTATCTAATCAATTAAATAATGACTCGGCAGTTATCATTTAGTGGATAAAAAGTGACAAAACTAACACCAAATTAAGAAGACAAATTGAGGACCACCCAATGGCAATCTCACTATTGTGCGATTCCTCCTCTAGCACCGTTGTCCCCACAATTGACCAAGAACTCTAACTTTTCCTTTCAATTGAGTAACTCAGGGAAATATGACGAATTTGAGTGAGCGAGAGCAATGGACATGTTGAGCGATGGCAAGTGACAAGGATGGTAGTATGATGGTTCGCCAGCGTTGAAGACAATCTAGCCCTATAACCTTCCTTGTGTGCTACGTCGTTTTTGCTTGGTTGGATCGACTAACACTGTTTATGCCATACTCAACCGCATCGGCTAGAGCGATGTCGTTTTGCACGTCCACGTGGTTTGGATTTCTTTAAAAATATACTAACTCATTTTGACTTATTGATTATAAATGCCACATAATTATTTTGATTGAAAAATCTTGTTAAAGGTACTTTTTTCTTTTGACCAAAGACAACTTTTATTCATTCAGAGTTCCAAAGGTCAAGAGAACAAGATTCAAAGCATTAACATATCCAAAAAGGGGTTAGGGGCTTAGTAAGCCAATTAGAAGGGAGATTCACTATTTAGTGGGGTTTAGCAATTAAATCCACAACTTGATTGGCTTCTCGTGCACAATGTTGATTGAGGACATTATCCGCTGGGAAATGAAGGTTCTTGCAATCCACGAATAATTTGGATGACCCACACTCACATGCAGATAAGTTATGACTTAAGATATGACTTAATAACTCCACTTTTTTATTAGTTAATGATCGTTTTTTTTTTTTATCTAATTTGATACTTAATTGAGCCAGTGAAAATTTTTGACACTAAAGTAAATGCTATACAAAATTTTTAGCATTTTAGTGTCCTTCTATAAAAAAGAAAAAAGAAAAAGAGTAAATATATGAAAGTGCTTTATGCATATCAGAAATATTCTTTTTGAGTTTTGCTGCTTTGAGATGTCTATGTCTTTCGCCTATTAATATAGTTAAATAGCATCTATACATTATCTATTTTTCATATTTCGATTTTAATTTCTTCTTCAATTGGATAGGAGAGACTGCGCCTGTAATCAATTCATTTACACGTTCATTGATGAGCGGTGATTTTCACTTTTTGCTGGTGAAGACGACATGTATGTATGGACGGCAAATTTTGGAGGACGAACCGAATGCCAAGATGCCAAACTGTCTAGATAAAGGTTTTTCCCAAAAAAAAAAATAAATAAATAAATAAATTGATTTGTAACAGAATTGCGAAATTCCTATCTTTAGAATATATCTTTATACATAATAGCTTTGTTGAAGAGAGTAATTTGCAAGAAAACTGATCATTTTCATATTATCGTGTAAATTTATGAATTAATTGTTGAGTAAAATGAAGGAAAATATTGAACTTAATCAGCTTTTTAACACAATCCTATAGTTATAAAATTTTATATTTATCGTACATATCACCGCCAAAACTCTGTTCTGTTAGCTGTGCACATGAAGAGATGATTAGAAGCAACAAAAATGAGGCCCTCTCTAAAGATTTTTAAAAAAATAAACCTCAATTACTTTCCCCGTTACAAAGTAGGTTTCAAACTTGCATGCAAATCTACAAAGTGGGTGTGGGAAATATATTCAAACTTGCAAAGTTAGGCTATAATTAATATGTTCAATGCACTTTTATCAGTATGATGACATGATGGTGGGTTCAAAAGTAGTAGCATTGATCTCTTAAGAGAGTTTGAATCTTCCTATTTCGGCCAAGTTGTTCTTGGTTCTCACGCGGGAACAAGCCAAGAGAAAGCTTGATATCTAAGTCCTTAGAACTCATGGCTACAAGTGAAATCCTTTCTCTAGACTTGCTTGCTATGACCAAGCAATACCAGATTATCAAACTTCAGAGAACGATTCCCTTATGAATCAAAAGTGCATGCTAAATGATGAAGACTGACTAACATACAAAATGCATTAACTTCAGCTTTTTTAGAAGTTGCTGCCTCCAATGTCAGGCAACTTCTATTAAATATCGGCCAAGGGATGTTGACATAGATTACTGCTAACCAGACCACCTAAGCATTGGCTAAAAATGTATATTAGGCCAATCAATTGCATGCCATGCGTTGGTTGGTTTAATTACATGCCATTGATGGTTGAAGAAACTGTCATAAGCAAGCCAAATATTGGTAAATACTTTGTTAGTTGAACCATATCAATTTGTACTCAACTAGGAGATAGACTTACCTCGGACAAATGGATAATGAATCCCCGATGCAAAAGAAATCCTGTGCAACATGAGTTCTGGTTGGAGCACTTGTCCCTCGACAGCAGTTGCCTTTGAGGTTAATCAAGAGGAATCTAAAAGATATCCTTTGATGCCATCACTTAGCTATACAATCAATTAAAATGACGAGACTTGACTAGGTCTTTCCATCTCCAACGATTCCTGAAATCCTTCAAATGCTTTTCTGTTTCGAACTCAAAGAATTGCAGCTTCAAAGCTAAGAAAGTCATGGTTACAGACACACTCCAATATGCTCACTAAGCATGCCTTTAAAGTTTCAGAAAATGTTCTTGGTTTCACGAGTATAACGTATAATATGACTTCAGTATTATAGAACTTGCAAGAACGAACTAAATTCTCCTTTCGGCAGAAGATGAGAAAGAAATTTTTTTGGCCGGGAGTCTGACATCGAGAAAAAAATTAGCTGTCATAAAAAATATATTCGTATCTTTGAATCTGCTCATCTATGTACTAGATTCAAGATAATGCCAAGTATATTCAACATTTTAGAACTAGCAGAAGTGCAGGAATTGAGTCTGCACTTATTTTTTCCCGGTGGACTAGGATAGGAGGTGAACTCTCTTCTATGGCATCCAAAACTGAATTACAAGGGGAGGCTCATGTTCTTAAGAAAATTATGATAAAAGAAACCAAAGTTGAAAATCATGTTGGGTTCTATAGATGGGTCTTCGTTACCACACATGCGAGAGCACCAAGGGTGGCTTAGATGCGAATGCAATGAATGATTTCACGTTGGGTATAAATTGGGCTCGTAACTGAATAAGTTCGAGTCATTGAGTGAAATTTAGCCCCCCTAGGCATTTCAAAAGTTCAAATTTGAGCTCCCATTTTGATCTCCCATCACAAGGTGTTGAACAGCTGAGACCGAACATTCATCGACATTATGAGCTTGGAACCCTCATTTGACTCAAAGTTAACACTACACAACACACATGTATCAATGACGAAAGGAAAGGCAACAAATCCACCCTAGTCAAAAGCAGATCAGATTTCAAGAGAAAGTAAACAAGCTGATAAAACTGAAGACGTCTCTCATCTCCTTAACTATTGTATTTCTACATGTGTCATGTGCCATCAGTCCTGTGCTCGGAATTCCAAATAGAAAATTTTCTTTGCCACCATCAGAAATCAACACTCAGTAATTAGTCATTAATTTCATTGAGAGTGCAAAGCATTGGACTTACAGGTGCAGTATGTACCTAGCCTTCTTCCTTGTAGTTAATAGACTCATGATCAAAACATTTGACAAAGAATTAGACATGGCAACATACACAATTATCTCGACCATGTTGACGCCGGAAACTTCAATCAAATCATAACAAGCCCAGAAGCTGAGCGACTCTAATGATAATACTTTCAAACATTTGACACTCGATGAAAGAAAACTTGACTGAGAAAAAGAAATGAAAATAGTTATGAGATTCAGAAAACCAGAAGTTGTGAACAGAAATATGACCAGTAGAATGAACTTTCGTATCTGTTGGCAAAATGCACCTATAAAGTATGACGAAGTGATTTACCAAAGTATTCTTTAAATATTTGGGTGAACATACAATTTCAGTATTTCGGACACATATTAGAACACACTGAAAACAGAAGCAAAACAAAATTGAGGCTTCCATGGACTCCTTACGAAGGGCTACACTACAGGACCTACTACACTAATAATAAAAAGGAATACATACTTAAAACCAATGAAGCATGGAATCAGTGGACATGACTCCTCATTTTCCTCCGAGCAATAACGATGTCTCCTTGAGCTATAAGAGACAGCACAGGAATCTATACCATGGACGCTGCAACAAATAAATTATAAGAAATAAATAACATTCCAACGTTTTACTGTCATATAGAAATAAAAAATGGGGCTGTGAAATTTTTGCATAAAACTAAGCATAAGCAACGTTGGAGAAGTTCCGCATTCACGACACACATAATTAGAGTTGTTAAATGATTAATTTTGGTAACCGCTTCGAAGTTAAATTCCTCTGAAAAGACACAAAAGACTGGATTCAGCACATTCACACTAATGTAGCATAGAAATGCTATTAAGAGATTCTAAGAGCTAAACATTTTCTTTGGGTCCATAAACTTAAAACCTTAAAAGAAGGCATCCAATAGAAGCCTGCTTTCAAAGGCCAGGTCCTTAAGAGTATCAGAAAAATCTTCAGAAACACAATTTGTGATCGAATAAGTAGTGACATCCAATAGTTGTACGTAAAAAGCTTCTAACAAATGAAGCACAATTTGTGAGAAACTCTCGGCATCCTCAGATTTGTCAGTTCTAGGAAAACAAGCTTGAATTTTTTACTTCACTGCTTGAAGAATTGTCCTTCAGTGAGAAGCCCATGTCAAGTTAGTTTATGAGCACTTCTTTGCTTCGAACACTAATAGGTGGTTTTAACTAGACGCAACAGGGGAGATGGCAAAAATATTATCAACTCTGAATGGGACTTTCTGTTAGGAAGATCAGTGTGCAAGCACTTATTCGATTGCAAATAAGGTTACAGAATAAGCTGTTGTTTTGAAAGGATTCTACATTCCTCAAAATGTTGTCTCTAAATTCAGCAGTATGCAAATGAGGTTACAGACAAATGAGTGGCAGAATAAGTTGTCAACTAGAGACTCTCTCTCTCTCTAATTCAATTTGAATGGTCAGAGTTTCGCCTTGGGCTAGTAGGTTAAACTTGTGGGGCAGTTTCCCTGAAACGACACTGGTGATTGGCCTGGATTCATGTTAGCTCTATAGTTACATCGTCCTCTGTATGAGCAGAATCATGGGTTTCCCCTTTCAATTTTTCCATATGGTAGGAACAACGGCCTGCAAAGTTGATTCAACATGCCTACTAGACCTTCCTTCAAACAAGAAGCAAGTCAGAAGCAGGGCAGACGCGAAAGCAATCTATCTGTAGATTGATTAGCTAACCTTGCTTCGAATCAATAAGTCCATTTTAAAAAAAAATACAATTACTTTTCTGAGATGATAAAGACGTAATATCACATGTTAAGAAATATTTACCATCTGGAAAGAGGAAAAAACAGAGTCTTTGTCTAGAGAAATGCATTGAGAAATGAAGGTTCTTCATACTTTAATTTTTATTGAGAAAAGTTTCTTTGCAGTTGGATTAATACGGCCCATTAAATATAACCGAGGCATGCTATTAATTATGTAGTACACATAATAGCTCATTCATGAAAGGTAAGTATTTTGTGTGTGGTACGAGTGAACAGATTGTCATGGTAAAGTAATGTCTCTGTGTCGTCCAAAAAAAGGTAATGTCTTACGAACAAAGTGTGAGATGAAATTGTTTTATTTTACGTGCACCGCAATATGGTACAAGTGTCTTGATTTTCCTATTACAGTTATTCTCTGATTACCCACCACAGCATACAAGAAATGGTATCAGTTAAACACCCAATAAACATAACAGTTAAAGTACTATAACCAACAATTGATATCAGAACACAAAAAATACTCTCTAAGTGCTACCAGAGTAAAATACTCTACAGAAAACAAATATGATACATGGAAGAAATGACAGGTAGAGGGGAAAGGGCGAGTTGCACTTGCAACGAAGAAACATAAGCCAGGAAGAGAAGGCGCACCTGGTTTGGTCCAAGAAGAATCCTCTCTCTGTAGTGATTGAATAAGACGCAATCAATTTTACGCGGACAAATCTCACTTAATGAACCACTGCAGTCCCAAATTAACATCTCGCATTCATCTGGAATTTTCGCACTTGATACATCAATCCACCTTCCCAATGACCCATAATCACCAACAAGCAATCGACACAAGCACTTCAATTGATTGAGGTCCTCAACGGCTTGAAGAGCACTGCACTCTCTCATATTTAATGACTTGAGGTTCTTCAAGTTTGATAAACCACCTAATCTTTCCATAGCCAGACACCCGTCCACAGAAAATATCTGCAATAATTCCAGAATACCGACAACTTGAATCTCAACTAGCTTTGGGCACTCTACAACACTGAATTCTTTGAGCTTCTTGAAGGCACTTGATAAAGGGGACAATCTCCCCTCACAAAATGTCAGCTCATCACATCCTTGCTCCAGCAGAAAACTTAACCTTTCAAAAGATTCGCACTTCTCGATACCCAATCTCTCAAGCGATTCCAAAACACCAGGAAAATGAATCTCAACTAGCTTTGGGCAGCCAATAACAGAAATTTCATTTATGTTTGGCGGAAAGGATAGCCTCTCCAGGAGTTCACAGTCCGACACACTCAAACTTGCCAATTGATGAAGCCCATCAAGCTGAATTTCCTTCACCTCTGATCGTGAGAGTCTGAAAGTTGACAAGTGTCTCAAGTTGGACATGGGTATTACTGCTGAGTTGAAACTATGGACTCGTAAGTACAACAGAGATTATGGAAGCTCTGTGAGGGATTGCAGGTCTAGTCCACACAAAGCAAGTTTTTCCAGAAAAGAAAGGGAGCCCAGGGCGGTGCAGGGATATTTAACAGGCATAAGTCCAATTCATTCAGTTTTAATAAACTCTGTAACCATCGCATGTCACAAGTTTGTCTTATGCTTGTTGTGCCTGTAACCAAAGAATTATCAGAGAGGACCAATGTAACCAAGTTAGTAAGGTTTGAGAGATCAGTGACAAATCGCAGAGAACGGGATTCCAGCACTAGATTGGTCAAACTAGAGGGAAGCTCTGGCAATTCTTGAATCTCATTACACGTACATAAGTCCAGCATTTGCAGGAGAGGAAGCATAACAATTGTCCTTGGCAGGCTAACTAGTCCAGTAAAACTCAAATCTAAGATTCTCAGCATGGACAACTCTCCAATTTCGGTGGGGATTTCACCTTCCAATTTACAACTCCGGGCACGTAGCTCTTCAAGATTCTTCAATGTTCCAAGAGCACAAGGGAACTTCTTAATTGGATTATGACCCACCCGTAACACTTTCAACATTTTTAGATTTCCGATTGATTCAGGTAATTCAATGATTTTTGCAATCAACAAATCCAACTCAGGCAATAATGCCCAGTTAAGAATAGGCTTTGGGAGTTCCTTTATCTTGGTCAATTCCATGGACAGAAACTCAAGTTTCAGCAGCCCTCCAAAAGAATTTGGAAGTTCATTAATCAAGGTAGATGAAATGTCAAAAGTTGATAGGCATCTTAGGTTACCAATAGACTCGGGGAGTTTCCTCAGCCTAATACAGCCTTTTAAAGAGGAGCGCTTAAGAGTCACCAGCCCTCCAATTTCATCAGGCAACTCTTCCAGGGGGCAGTGGTAAATATCCAAGTCAACCAAGCACTTTAACATCCCAATGGAGCTGTCAATTGCCATCAAATTGTCACATACCCGAAGAGTCAGCCTCTCTAAAGTAGAACATCCAGAGACGTTTGGAGTTCTTGTTATGCTAGGACAATCTTGAAGAGATAGAACTTTCAATTTGCATGCCCTCTGCCAAAATAAATGAAGCTTCCAAATGACGGAACATCTAATGATTTTGAGAAGAGAATATTAGAGTACAAGTAAACATATAGCATACCTCGATTAGGCTCCATACATCCAGATCATTGAAGTGATTGGTAGACAGTTTAAGAACAACTACATATTGTAGATACATATTGGCCACCCTAATATCTGGAGGAGGAGATTTCCAAGATATCCATCTTAGCATTGTACGGCAATTCACAAAGTCTCCAAAAAAGGTTCCATTGCATAATTTAAGAAACCTTAATTGCGGGAACCTTTCAAACTCATCATTTGTAAGTAAGATCTGAGTATGCCTTCCATCTAAATCAAGTCCTTGAACCTTTCCCTTCCTCTGCCCATAAAGACTTAGGACGATGAGTAGAAGTTTTGTTGACAAATAACTATTTTGTTTCACAGCTTAAATAAAAGGATCAAGGAAAAGAAAGCTACTAAGCAGACAATTGAATTTCTAATAACAGGGAATATAATATTTCATTTCCAAAGGTACTAGTTATTCTCACTTTACCTCTTTTGACCTTATGACATCGAGTATCTCTTCTTTGATCCATAACCTGCTACGCTTCTCAGGCTCTATCGGATTTTCTTGACGAACAATTTCCCTTCCAAGGTCTCTTAACTGATCATGCATCCAAAGTTTATTGTTCTTTAATATCTTTATCAAGGACATATTGATAAGGACTTTGATCCCACTTTGTGGGAAAAATTTACAGTCCGTCCACATGTAAATGGGATCGGTAATATCCTCACTAACAAAAAAGCATGCAATATCAAGAAAAATATGCCGTTGAAACTCATCAAGGACACCGAAGCTTATCTTCAACTTCTTTTGGACCTCCTCCTCTGGTATGCTTCTTAGCTTTTCCAATGTCTCTATCCATATTACTTCCTCTTTAGAGTAAAGTAATGAGCCTATAACTTCAAGAGCCAGAGGAAGTCCTCCCGTGACATGGACAATTTCTGTTGAAAGGTGGTTGTAATAATCCGGTGGTGAGTCTCCACAGAATGCATGCCGACTGAAAAGCTGAAGTGCATCCTTAGAATTCATCTCCCACATTTCATAAGCTAGAATTTCATACTTGAATCCCCTAATCTGCAGCAAACTTCTATTCCTTGTTGTGATAATTATTCTAGTTCATGAATATAAAGAACTTCCAATCAATTTCTCAATTTGTTCACTCTTATCCACGTCATCAAGAATAATCAAAGCCTTCTTATTGCAAAGTGTTTCTTCGATCCTCTTCATTCCATATCCAACGTCATCAATTTTGCCTATAACTCTAGAATTAACAATGTCGGATATAAATTTGGCTTGCAGCTTGACTAACCCATCCTTCTTTGACTCTTCTCGGATATCATTAAGGAAACTTCCGCAGTTTCCAAATTCAGAAGACATTTGATTGAAGATGACCTTGGCAAGGGTTGTTTTACCTATACCACCCATCCCGTGAATCCCAACAAGCCGTACACCACCAGCGTGGATGTCTAATGATTTTTTATGGCTGCTACTCGGTCATCCATTCCAATTAGATGTTCAGTCACATATCTGTGTTTAGTCTTGAGCTCATCCAACACCTCCTCAACAACCAGTTTCATAAGCTCTCCTTGGCTGTCAACAAGAAAACATGTTTCTTAGTGAGAAAGAATGATATATGCAGGTTCTTGTAACCTCCAAGCATGTGTAAGACAGGACCGAATGCAATCGGATTTCAACGTTATGTGTCTTTGATGAGGATTCAAGGAAGGAGTCTGAATAAGATACTGGCAATCTTAACCAACAAATAAACAAGAAAATAAATAGACATAGGGAGAAATTGCTATCATAACCTCTGTGGTGTGGCCATCGGCCTGCATCCACAGGCAAATGAGCATAGAATTCATTATCAAATTCAGAGTACGCGAACAAAAGAACTCACAATACCTTAATACATATGAACTCTCTGTAATAACAAAGAGAACTTTCATATCAGAAATCAAAAAAGGAATACAAAATTAGTTTGACTAGGCCCTCCGCTTTCATCACGAAACTCATGACAGTATCCAATCGGGTTGCCTAAAGGGTGTCGGTGAATCCGCGGCGGGTGTCGGGCCCTCGGAAGCTCAGGAACGCCTGGAAGCCGGCTCCTAGCGCGGTGGCGTCGCTGCTCGTTCCGGCCGCCGAGGTGGGCATTGGAGGTTCTTGGTCAGCAGCCACAGACGTCATCAGTTTTCAGCCCCTCTCTCCATCTCTCCTTGTTGTCACCCAACGAGAGGATGGTCGGTTCGCTTGCCCATGCTCGGAGTTGACACGAGCTTCGACAAAATCAAGGGAAAGCTGAAACCGACTGGGTTTCTCTTCTTCGTACAAGCCGCCGGACGGGAAGTGAAGGTCTTCATCTGTCACTTTCTTGTCTTCGCCAAGGCCAGAGGCAGAGAATCCCAGTTTAATGACGTGTGCTTTGCTTACGAGTTACGACTAAAGGAAGTGGACCGAAATTGTGACATCCCGAAATTCGACCCCGTTTCGATAAAGTGAAATGGGCATTTCGTCGGCGTGTCTATGGCCTTTTTCTCTGAGCTGATCACTCACGAGTTAACTAACTTATTGGGTGAAGCCGTTAAGGGATGTATCGCCTGTAAAATCCCTAAAAGCTACCTAATTTGTTGAATTGAGCTAAAATCACGTCCGATCGATTTTTAACCACGAAATTGAACTCGATTTCGGGAATCGAATTTTTAAGCGCGTCATGATTCTTATTTCTAGGATCTTGTCTCATCGCTCGTCAATTTATTGACGGGTCCGAAATTTCAAGAAAGAAATTATCGGAAGAAAAATTGAAAATCAAAAGAAAATAGAAAGGAAAAGGAAAAGAGAAAAGGAAAATGTACATAAAGGCATTATGTATTTTATTTTTCCTTTTTCTCTCTTTCCCTCTCTTTTCTTTTCTTTCTTTTTTCTTTCGTTTCTCTCCTCTCCCCCCCATCCGTGCGGACACCCCCCACCGCCTATTCTCTCTCTCTTTTCCTCTTTGACCAGTCAATGCTTATCTCTCTCTCTCTCTCTCTCTCTCTCTCTCTTCCTTTTTCTTCTTCTTCCTCCCCACGCATCCGAAGAAGCGAACCAGAAGAGGAAGCTCGAGCAGGAGCTGCACGATCCAGCCCCCCATCGTCGCCCATCCCGTCGCCGCACCGCCACCCGCACCCGCGCCGCGCCCGTGCGCCCGCCGCTCGCCGTCGTCCCGCCGTCCCACCGTCCGTCGCTCACTGCAGCGTCTCCCCAGCGCGGCCCAGCTCAATCCAGCCTCCGTCCGACCATCTCCGGCCACCGTCTAGCCCCGCCGGACCGCCCCCTCGTTCCCCTCGCCCTCCGCCGGCCTTGCTCCGCCATCTCAGCCACCGGAGCAGCCTCGTTTGGCCATGAACAGCACCTGGAAAAATGGGTTTCCAGCACTGTTCAAGGCCGTTTTGGGCCGTTTCCGGGCCCCGAACCCGAGCCGTGCTTTGGGAACAATCGTTCCTCGCGTCGCCGCCGTCGGATTGATCCGATTTGCGCGCGATTTGGTGAGTAATCTCACTAATCTTGGATTAGTTGGCTAATTATGCTTAAGGTTAGTTTAGTTTTAATTAATTATGTTTAGGTTGTTAGATTAGAATAAATTAGCAATTATTAGTCAATTGTGATGTGATTTAGATAAATTGATTGTGCAATTAACAAGTAGACGTGGTCTACTATTTATTGGAAGCATCTCGGGAATTTTCCAACCCCTAATCGGGCCTCAATTAGGCTTTTCGGGCCTAAGTGGAATTTTTAGTATTTAAATATTAATTTTCGGAATTAAGTTAAATAATTATTTATTTTCCGAAAATTCAACTGAGATGGCCCGGGACCGGAATATTATGCTGATGACCGTGGTGAAGTCCGTTTATTTAATTGAGCTTTGTATTGTGCTAAATTGAATTTATTGTATTTATTTATTTATTTTTCGAAATTAATTATTTAATTATTTATTTTCCGGAAATTCAACTGGGATGGCCAGTGACCGGAATTTCGTGCTTATTGTCGTGGTGCAGTCCGTTTATTTAATTGAGCCCTATTTCATGCTGAATTGAATTATTTGTGAAAGAAAGAATTATTCTTTAATTGAATAATCTTTGGTTATTAATTGAAAAAGAACTGGGCCTCAGTTGATAATGCCAAAAGGATCTGAATGGGCTACAGAAAATGGTGGAATTTATAAAAATGAAATTATTATGTTTTGGTTAGGGCCAATCGAGTACCCACTCATGGCATTTTATCGAGAATGATAAAGCTAGTTAATTGATTATTTGCTTGGAATGATATGATCTACCGGCTCGATGACTCTACGGAGCATCTGGAGACAGGACGGTATGATAAATTGTGTGTATACCGGCTCGATGACTCCACGGAGCATCTTGAGACAGGACGGTATGATCTACCGGCTCGGTGACTCTACAGATTATCTTGAGATAGTACGGTATGATATATCGGCTCGATAATCCTATAGATCATCTTGAGACAGTACGGTATGAGAAATGGTCGGGTGGGACCGTAAAGCCACTAAATCTTGAGAGGGTCGGGTGGGACCATAAAGCCACTAGATCTTGAAAGGGTCGGGTGGGACCGTAAAGCCACTAAATCTTGGAAAGGTCGGGTGGGACCGTAAAGCCACTAGATATTGATAAGGTCGGGTGGGACCGTAAAGCCACTAAATCTAAGGAATTGCTTGGCGTTGGATGAATGACCTAGAAATGGTTTGACTGACTTGTAATCGACTAGGTCGATTGATCGATGATTCGATCTGAGTGTGACTTGATGTGATTCATTGCTTTGATATGATGCTGTGAATTGATTGATCGGATGGAAATGACCGTGAATGGTCTTGTTGGCTTGTAATCGACTAGGTCGATTTGATCGATGCTTCGATCTGTGATGTGATTGCTTGGGTGTCTATTTGATCTGTGCTAACATGCAGGTGGGATCTGAGGCCAAGGTACGTCTTCTGCCCTATGCGTGTATAGGCAGCCTATAGTATAATGGTTTACTAATCGGGCTTAGTGGGGTAGAACTCGCTGAGACGTAGTCTCATCCCAGTTTGGGGAAAAACATTTCAAGACCCCGATGAGGAGCTGATGAGGAGGAGTCTGAGAAGGAGACTCGGAGGTGAAATCTAAGTAGAAGGATTTTTGGAAGAAGAAGATAATCCTAAGAGGGGCCTTGAGTACGGCCCAGATGGACTGAGAGTTTATCTTATTTTGAGATCTCCTTTTTGATGTGAATAGTTATGAAGCGATTTGTGTTTTGTATAAAAGTTTGGTTATAAATTTCAATATGAAAAATATGGCCCTGCTTTTCTATCCCATCGTTTTATTGTCTGGGGATTTTAACTGCTTCCGTATGTGCTTAATAAATGAAAGGGTCGGCGATACATTGTCCTGGGATATCGCATTATGAAATCAACCAAATGAGAAAGATGTGTGCGTGCCCGAGGATCGGGGCGTGACAGAAATTCCCGAGTCCGTAGGACTGAAATCGAAAGAATCACCTTATTTGGCAATACGACTGATTTGGATTGATTTTGTCGTTCATCTTGTATCAAACTTAAAGTTTGTTATTTAAGCTTAGTTTATTTTGTAAATAATAAGTGATTTGAAAAATAAATTTTTCTAACACGACTGCTCGTATATCTTAAAATTTTCCAAAATGGAGGAATTATGATATCTAACAAAAAAAGAAAAAGAAAAGGAAGACCTTTTTGATCCATTTGATCAATTATTTGATAATCATTAACCTAGCTTTAGTATTTATCTTTGGTATAGATATCAATCCAGGGCTCAATATTGTTGTTTCAATGATAAAAATCGAAAAATTCTCTAAGCTTATAAAAATAAATGAATGAAATTTTTTTATCATCCATGGAAATATTTAGATATAAGTTATTGATAATAACAATTTTTTTCATTGATTAATTATTTTAATTGATACAAGTGATCGTTTTTAGAAAAAAAAATTCAAATCATTTATTTCCATGAAAGAATATAATTAGATCTTTAATCGAAGCTAAAAAAAGAAGAAAAGAAACACATAAATATTTTCCCTACGCTAATTAAGGACCTTTTGCTTGAATAGCAAGAGAGACGTTAATATCGTTGTACAAGATTTTGATTTTGTCTTGTTTTTAGAAGGCAATTTTTGTATTTGGCTACCCCAAATTGTGAAGAAAGTCATAGGAACCACTAGGAATTAACCATAGGGGTCAACCATTAGGATATATCCAGTTCAGATTATATCCATAGCCTTATTGGGAAAGAAATACATTTTAAATGCCAAAACTTGGTATGGATAAACACATAAGTATCAGAATTTCCAAGAGGTACAATTAAGTATCATTTTTCTTTTTTGAAAATTGGACAGTTGAGTGCCAACTCCGACAAGACTTGCCAAAAATCTGACACGGCGTTATTCTATTTACAAAACTATTTACATGACTTGTCAGAATGTCTACTCAATAATTCTTGTTCCAAAACAACACTGTTTTATCCTAAATTTTGATTTTTAATATAAATACTAATTAAATGAAATTAAAACGACTATTTTTTTTTAAAAGAAAAAGGAAATCAATGAAGGTCTTCGCGACCCTCATTGTCACCACCCTACTGTCCTCGCTGAAAGGGTCTAGTGACAGTGGGGCAAGCCGACAATGATGGCCGACCATAGGTGAAGCCCCGCATGCCCTCGCCTAGATCTTTCAAGGATGGGGAAGGGGAAGAAAGCTTTATCTATGTGGCTTGTAAAAATGTTCACTTAGTAATCATTATTCCAAAACAACATCATTTTGCCCTAAAATTCAATTTTTCATATAAATTAAATTAAATTAATTTATATTTTTTAAGAAAGGAAATCAGGAAGGGCCTCCACGACACTTGCCATTGTCGCCCCACCCTCGTTGGAAACGGTTGGCAATAGTGGGGTGAGGGCTGGCTAGGGTTGCTGAGCCCTAGCTAATGCCCGGCGGCCCTAGCCGATTGCAAGCAAGGCCTGGCACAATTGAAATCATGGAAGAGGGCCCAACGCCAATTGTACCATTGCCGGAAGAAATGAAGTGATACTTTTAGAGTCTCCTCCTAAGTTTGATGCTAAAGTAGAACCTTGGACTACAGAACAATGAAGTGGATGTTGTCACTTGATTAGGTCACTACTACACACTTATTGGAGGAATCGAAAAGGAGGTCATGAATGAGGAAGATGCGAAACAGTTCCCGACCATGGTAAAAACAATTGAGATCAATGTAGTAAAACAATTACGAAAAATGCTAGCCCAAATCTCCTTGCTAGAGCTATTTAAGTCCTCAGAAAAGCACAAGAACACCTTGTTGAAGGTCCTTAACGAGGTGTGCATTCCAAAAACAATCAACAACGCCCAATTAGAGGAATTCATGGGGACCATCTTGTTGAAAGATTAGATTTCCTTTGCTGACAAAGACTTCCCTACCAATGGTTGTAACCATATAAAGGCACTACATATTTCTATGAAACATGATGGTCCTATTGTCTCTAGAGCATTAATTGATAACGGTTTTACGCTAAATATATATGCATGTTGGCTATGCTCCACCGCCTAGGTGTTGAGATGGAGAGATTCGCACCACTAAGTCAATCATTTACACGTTCAACGGGATGAGAAAGGAGGTGATAGGAAAAATCAAGTTGAAATTACTGATTGGTCTTGTGCTATTCCTAGTACTATTTTGGGTTTTAGATATACCGAGTGCCTTCAATTTCCTATTGGGGAGGATTCACATTGCGGTTGTTGTCCCCTCTAGCCTCCATCAGAAGGTACGGTTTGTGGCCAATGGTAGGCTTATTACCGTGCATGGGCAAAAAGACTTCAAGGTCTACCATGAAATAATCATCCCAGATGTGGAGCCTAAATGCAAAGGGGAATCAAACTTTCAGACCCTTGAGCTACCGTTTACAATCCATATTCCCATAAGCTCTTTTATGGGTGCTCTTGAATTATCCAATTTAGCTTTAGCAGTTGGAAAGATTATGCTGACATATTGGTACAACTTCGTAGATGACCTTGGGCTGTATGGACAAGGGATTTGAAAGCCCATGAAAGCTCGAAGAGATTCGAGCATGGACTTGGCATATGATAGAGAGCATGGAGTGTGAGGCGAATGGGGAGGCCAAGGCAATCCAGGAGGTTGTAGTGAATGTGGGGCCGAGGCAATCGAGGTCGAAGCGGACGTGGAAGTAGCGACGAATGCGAAAGCCGATAACGCTTCCCTTACAACGGTCTTGAAGCTATTCCTGACCAAAGAACAAGCTCCTTCAAATCTGATGGGCAAGGCGAAACTCTCTCTCTCTCTCTCAAAGTGAGATCATGTGGAGTAGGAGATAAATTTGAGAACTCCCGTCTCTCCTTTGCAAAGCTTACGGCGCTTCCCTTACGACGGTCTTCTTTCCTTCACTTTCGGCCACTGGATCTCCTTCTAATCTCACGGTGGTGGATTGGTCTGTGGAGTTATAGCCGTTGGAATAAAGAGGGCTAAAAGTTACTGTTTCCGTCAAATAGTTTTTTTTTTTTTAAAATCCTAATTTATTTAGGCTGTCAGTGTCAACGTAGAGGTCAGGGAGGGTCAATGTAACACTCTTTCGGAATTCTTCACGTGGCCACAAAGGATATAGGCGGTGTGCTTTTAAAGATAGGGACAAGGCAAACTACAAAAAATGAAATGTCCCAAAATCACGATGGTGTTAATGAAGAATTTGGAATAAAAAAGATCTTATCAAATATGACCAATCTGCCAACGTTAAACAAAAATGAGCTAAATCAAGGTAAATTTGTGATTACATCATAGAGAGATTGATGTAAAGAAGAATATGACGAGATATGCAAGTGATAAAGAAAAGCAAAAGGTGCTCAATTATGCAACTGTTGCATTTTTGTTCAATCATTCTTTCATAGTTTCGTAATGCCTTTCAATTTTAGCTTCAACTTCTGAGCATTATTTATTTATAATTTTAAATCCATTTTCAATTCCAATGTTATTTATATCTCAAATACGTTAGTTTCAAGTGTCCCATTTCATTTACCTTTAGGTTTTTTACCACTTTGATCTCCTTTGGTTTTCTTGCCCAAAGCTCTTGCTTTCCATTTAATTTCCCCCTCTCCCACTTTTATTTCCGATTAACTTTATTCCTCTTGATGTTTAAATCGATTTCCATCCATTCCATTCACACTTTATTCAAATACATGGGGCACCTCAAGATTGAAGGTATCTTACCATATCACTTTTTTTTTTTTTTCATAATTCTTCGTAGCAATTCAATATACTAAGCATTACTCGAAACAACTAGCTAATCTCCAATGTCCTAGTCGCAAGACCCAAGTGATCAACTCTTGGTTTGTGTAACAATCGCCTAATTTTGACATTATGATGTCATAGCTGACAAAGACTCAATGGCCCTTGTCGGTGCGCGAGTGGCGCACCAGCATTGCCACTTGCCCTTGCAGCCTTCCCTTTCTTCTCTCTCTCTCTCTTTTATTTTTTTTTTTCTCTCAGGGAATTACACATAAATACCAACTTGTCCAGTCAATATCAATGTGGCACCAATGTGTCAATCATGCCAGCATTTTAGTTTTCATTTTAACGAAAAGATGAACTTGAACAAAAATAAAACATTTACTTTAAGGATCCAGTTGCAAGGAAAAATTCAGAAACCCGATTAAACAAGTAGGAAAAGTTTGAGGGCCTACAATGAAATCAAGAAAGATTGATTAAACAAGTAGGAAAAGTTTAAGGGCCTACAATGAAATCAAAAAAGATTGTGGTTATATTCTGGTCCCTTCTTCACCATCACTTACAATGGGAATCTCTTCATCCTGAGAACTCACGGATGAAAGAAATCGAAGTTAGAGCTCAGTATTAGGCTCGGAGAAGTCACGATCGGAGGTGAGCTATTATCATCAGAGCTGTCTCTATCCACCTCCAGATCTTACCCTTCATCGTCCGTTCCATTTTCATCCTACAAGAAATGCAAATTTGCTGTAGTGAACCATAACTAATCTAAATCATACTTAATTGTATTAGTTGGCTTTCCATGTTTTGAGTTTTTCCTGACAAATTGAACGAAGAGCAATGATATTATGCGAGGGTGGAATAAGTAAACAAGTTAGATCTTTTAGTCTTCGAGACCAAACTACTTACGTCATTATAGAGAATAACAAAAAAGGGACAAGGGCTATGCTACTACTTATGAAGAAGAATAAGGATACCTCGTCTGATGTCTCTAACGGAAGTGACTACGTAGGAGAGTTTGTTGTTGTGACAATCATGTCCTTGTAATCCCTGTAGGGAAGGCCCTCGACATTAGGATAGCCATGGCTTTGTAATTTCCGACACTTCCTAATTGTTATTAGGCATTCATCAGGCAACTTTGTGTTTGATTTGTTCATCAGAGCTTCCAGTTTCCGACAACTAGAAACATAGAAATCGCGCAAAGATTCGAGCTCATCAACACCATCAATAGCTTGGAGCTCATGGCATCTGACGATTGACAGAGACTTCAGGATCTGTAAGTTTGATAACTCACATATTTTGCTAATAGGACACTTTTTAATGGTTAAAGTCTCCAATGATTCCAAAGCACCAAGACCTGGAATCTCAATCAGTTTCACATATCCTGAAACCTCCAAATGTGTAAGCTTCTCTAAGCTCGATGGAATAATTAGTTTCTCTAGTGAACTGCATTCATAAACAAGTAATGCATTCAAAGATTCTACCCCGCTGAGGCCCTCAATAGCACGGAGCTCATAACAGTATGATATAACCAAAAGCCTCAGCAACTTTAAGTTTGACAGGTTGTATAGCCTTTCAATGGAACCGAAGTACTTTACATTTATTTCTTCCAAGGACCCTAGGGCCTCCAGACCTTCAATCTCAACTAGTTTTGGACATTCCAATACCCACAACTCTTTAAGCTTCTTTAAGCATGCCGAGATGAATAACCTCTTGAGGAATTCATATTTAGTCACTGACAATACTCTCAGTTGTTCGAGTCCGTTGAGTTCAATTTCTTGAAGCTAAGATTGAGAAAGTTGTAGCATGGACAAGTTTTTCAAGTTGGAAAAGATTGACCAAGATATTGTAGAGTCGAAATTAACAAGTTGCAGCTCTGATAAGGAGGCAGCAAGTTTCGTGATACATCGCAGGTCTAGTCCAGATAAAATAAGCTCAGTTAGACGAGGAAGAGAACCAAACTCAGTCGGTGGTGCAAGGATATTAGAAAGGGACAATTCCAACTTCTTTAGTTTGGACAACCTCCTAATCCACCCTAAGCTGGAACTTGGCAACAGTTCCAATGAAGCTTGAAGCATATCTTCAGAGCCATCAGATAAGAGCAAATCCACAAGATTAGTCAAGTTTGAGAGATCCGGAACTATCCGCAATGCTGATGATCGAAAATGCAGATAGATCAGACTTTTTGGAAGCTCTGGCAATTCTTGAACCTCATTACAACCTGTCAAGTCCAGTCTTTCAAGGTGGGGAATATGATTGATTGTTGTTGGCACTCCAGAAATATGGGCATCTGACAGCTTGAGGACTTTTAAAGAGGACAATGCACCAATTTCCCTCGGAATTTCAACTCTTAATTCCTCAGTCACTAGCATGTAGCTCTTCCAGATTCTTTAACATTCCAATAGCACTGGGCAATTTCCTTATTGGAGTACTTTCCATCAATATCACTTTCAATTTCTTCAGATTTCCAATCGAATCTGGTAACTCAACAATTTTAGTACTGGATAGATTTAATTCCTGCAAAGACTCAAGCATCCCAATTGAGTCTGAGAGTTTTCTTAATTTAACGCACCCAAAGAGAGAGAGAGAGAGACTCAAGTTTCACAAGCTTCCTAATAGTCTCTAGAAGTATGCTAATTTGTGTGTACCTTAGAATAAGGACAGACAAAAACTTCTTATCACCAATAGAATCAAGAAGGCATTCAATTTGTATGTTTGACAGATCCAACTCCTTCAGTAATGTCAATTTCCCAAATGAATCCAGGAGTTTCTGAAAACATCCACTAGAAGCAAAGTGCTTCAGATTTGTAAGCCTTCCAACTTCTTCGGGCAAATCCTTAAGAGAGAGGCACTCTTTAAGATTTAAGTGAATCAAGCGCTTTAGCTTCCCAATGGAGGGGTCAATCTCAACCAAGTTTATGCAATTATAGAAACTCAACCTCTCTAGACTGAAGCATGCAAACATGTCCAATGTTCTAGTTATGCCTTTGCAACCTCTGAGGTTTAGAACTTTCAGATTCTTTGCCATCTAACAAAAATGATTCCCCATCAAGAGAAGAAAATAGTATATATTACACCATATGCCAATAAAAATTAAAGTGAATGCATATCATACCTTGATTAGGCTCCATGCGCTCCAGTCATCTGTGATGCTGCCTACAACGATCTCAAAGATAACCAAATTCTTCATAGATAGATTAGTTACCTCAAGATCCAGTGGCCTAGGAAAATACCAAGAAATCCATCTTAACTTCGAAAAATGATCCCCAAAGTCTCCGGCAAAGGTTCCCTCCTCTAATTCAAGGAACCTTAGGTTGGGCAACCTACTAAGTACGTCATGCGTAATTACAAGTGGTTGATAATGACTTCCAGTTAATATGAGTGCTTGAACTTTTTTTCTTTCTTTGCCACAACGAACACAAATGAACAATCATGAATTTGACAAATATATACATTAGTAAGAATTTGACAAATATTCAGATTCTCGTTTGGGTAAAAGAATCAAGAGGCTTCTAAGTGGGTATGCAAACTCTTTTCTACACGTACCCGACTCATGAAAAGTGTGAATTTTGTTTACCTGCTTTGTTCTTACAATGTCCACGGCTTCCTCACAAATCCACACCCTGCTACGCTCTCCCGTGTCATGCAAGCACTCCCTCTGAACAATTTGCCTCCCAAGATCTTTGAGCTGGTCATGCATCCATAATGTATCATCATCAACAATCTTTACCAAAGACATTTGCATAAGAACCTGAATCGCAGTCTCAGGAAAAAAATTGCAAGCTTCCCACATGTAAGTTGCATTCGTCTTTTTTGTGTTGTTGACAAAAAAGCATGCAATGTCAAGAAATATCTCCTTTTCCTTATCTTCCAATGCTTCGAAACTGATCATCAACTGTTGTCGGACATCCTTATGAGGTATTCTTGTTAACCTCTCTACAGTCTCTTTCCATATCTCTTCCGGTTGGCGATAAAGAAATGAGCCTATGACCTCAAGAGCCAAAGGAAGCCCTCCAGTTGTGACAACAATTTCTGATGCAGGAGTATCATATTGATATGGTGGAGAGCCTTTTCTAAAAGCGTGTATACAGAAAAGCTTAAGAGCTTGATCATAATCCAGTTCCTTTAATTCATAAACTAAAATACCATCCAGTACTTTTAAAGTATTTTCATTCCTGGTTGTAGTGATAATCCTACTTCTTGAGCCAAACCAATCTTGTGCCCTTGCTAGTTTCTCCAGTTGTTCTTCTTTATCCACATCATCCAAAATGATGAGGACCTTTTTGTTGCGAAATCTTGTCCCAATCCGGTTGATCCCATCATCAATGTCATGAATGTTGTCCACGAATCTAGAGTCGAGAATGTCAAAATATATTTGTTTCTGCAAATTTACCAAGCCTTCTTTTTCTGATGATTCTCGAACATTGCCAAGAAAGCAGCAATCATCAAAGTGCGAAGACAGTTGGTTGAACACAACCTTAGCAAGAGTTGTTTTCCCAACGCCGCCCATCCCGTGAATACCAACAAAACGAACGCCTTCACAGTCAACATCCAAGAGCTTCATTATGTCTTCAACACGATCATCCACTCCAACCAATTGATTTGTCACATTCTTATGTTTTATCTTCAACTTAACCAAAACCTCTCGGATGATCAACTTAATAGCTTCCCCATGCCTGCCACATATATGAGCTACCGTAGTTGAAATGAGACGGTAACTAGAGATGTCGTCATAACTTTCAGGTTGAAGCACAAATATTTGGATTTGCTCAACATAGATGATAATGAGACAGTTCAAGCAACGAATCATGGACACTTTGTACAATGGCAAAACTTTACAAACTAGATGGAGTTCCACTGTTCCACACCTTTTTCCCAACAAGATTAATTTTTCTTCATGCTTTCTCTATTTGAACTTTTCTATACTGCCAATGTGACTCAAGCTTAAAGTTCTTCATGTGTAATGAATGATTTCCAAGCTAGATTGAGCAGATTATAATAATCACCTTACAAATTACAATGGTGAAAGTTATGCTATCTCATCTCAACCAAGAACGCTCTTCCTCTGGCAGTCTATGCATGAGCCAAAAGGGACTAAAAACAGAGTCATTTGGCCATCATCAACGACACATTTTGAAAATGTACACATTGACTTTATGACAATCATATATTTTAGTCAGATACTTTCCCATTGGTCAATACAGATTATATTCTAAGATGACTAGGTTACATAATGTCACTTCAGTTAGATCGGTCAGAAAACCAACTACCTCTTGCTAATTCTCTTCTTTATTTAATGTGAGTTGACAATTTGGAAATTGCTAGTTTTGGCCCAAAGGCCTTTGCAATTTTGTTACCAAACACCTCAATATTCTGCCAAAGGCCTTTATGACCTCAAAGTCTTTTGGCAAAGCTGTCAAATGCACTTATAAGCACCTCAAGTTTTTATAGGTTGTACATCAATGGAATCCACACAATGACAGAGGAGGAAGTGTGAAATATCATCTCATTGCCAAGACTTTCTAGATATAATTGCTCATTATGATTCACTCCAAGATGTTTCCTGTTTGTTCTCCTTTTAAAGTTAGAAAGTGCATTCTAGATTAGCCAGATGACAGAATTTTTTTTTTTTTCGAACTTCCTGATGTGGTTGACATATGAGTGAGCATGACCAAAACGAAAGTTAATCAACTCATTAGTTTACTGTTACCCCTGATGAAATGCCGATCGTAGTCAGGAACGGGACAAAGATTATTCAAACCCATTGATCTTGAAAGTTGGTTGTTGACTAAAAAATTGGGGTCTGCCAGATTTCATGTACATTCTAATAAAACAATCAGATTGTGTATGAACGACACAAAAAAAAAAAAAAAGAAAGAAAATTAGCATAGGAACAGAAAATTGGCTAAAGTAGTATTTACCCTCTCGCTTTGAGGTCCCATCCCTTCTATTCAGCAACTTTAACAAGAGCACCCCCCCACCTCTTCACTTCCTCAGCCCCAAACCTCTTGCTGTGCTTGGTCATGGCATTCCTGTACCGCTCAGTCCTGAGCTTGACATCCGAAGGCGACACGTCGTAGAACACCGGCAAGATCTCCTTATTCCCATTTGACCTTGCCGCGCAGTCCACCATGTGCGCAACCTCGCGGAGGCACCACGAGCTCGACGCGTAGTCCCTGGAGAAGATGGGCACGTAGATCTTGGACACGTCGAGAGCCCGCATGAGCTCGCCGCCGATCTCCCTGCCGACGCGGAGCTCCTCGTCGTCTCGGAAGACGCGGATTCCGGCGCCGAGCATGTCGTGGTAGAGGCAATCGGTGAACTCGGTGCGAGTGTCCGGCCCCTTGAAGCTCAGGAATACCTCGTACTCCTCACAGGCCGGCGTCGGCGCGTCACCGCTTCGGGGTTGTTTGTCTCCTCTCTCTTGGCTGTCGTGGTGGGCCTGCGGAAGAATTTGGACGCTTTTGATTTGACGAACGCGAGCATGGTCGGAGCGAGTAGTCCCAAGGCCCTGACAAGATGCAACGAAGTTTGAAGACTGGACTTTTTCATTTCCGTCTTTTGCGTTGGTGAGTTTTGAGGTGGAAGAGAAAAAGAAGAGAAGAGAGCGACTCACAGTCCACCGAGCATCACGGCGGCGAACATGGCGGACACGCGGCGAGGGGTGCGGCGGTAGCCGAGGGGTGGTATCTGGCAAGATGAACACCATGCAAAGGAAGAGCCGCACGTCGTCGTGGAACGACATGGGGCGTTGAGGTTGACATGAACGCCATTGCCACCGCTGGTGAGCTCGCTCTTCGCTTCGGATCGAATGTAGGAGACGATCATGGAAGAGAGAGCTCGTGCGTAATCTTGGCGTTCGGTCTGGTCAGATATTATTACACTTCTTGATGGAGCGTTCCGTCGGCGAGTCGACGTCGGGGGCTATCGATGTGCATAGGGACGGAGCACGCTGTCCAGCACGAGGGAGGGGGATCTCGGCCTTTCATCTTGTGTGCGGCAGGTGGGACGAATAAGATTAACGGCCATGATTCATTTGTCCCAATGTATTCGAGTACATGAAAATCTTTCCGAAATAGGGGGAATGTGGAACGTCAAATCGGCTGTAAGGGTTAAGCAGCTAGATCGCTTCGATGCCCCCATGCCCACAAGTACGGGCTTCTTAACGTGTTCACTAAACCACCTGGGGTTCGCCACCACCCTTCCACGTTGGAAGGGGAGGTGAGGTTAAATCCCCACCTTCTCGGGGGGATGGGGATAGGGACGCGTAAGTTTCGAGTGGGTTGCGACTCCCACGCCCGCAAGAGGCGGCACAAGTCTGCGAGTGAGTGTAGAGTAGGAATAGCGTAGGACTGACCAAAAAAAAAAAAAAAAAAAAAAAACGTGTTCACTAAGAAAAGAACAAAAGTAAAAAGAAAAATAAAAAAAAAAAAAAAGGCACGAAAAGACCTTTGAGTTGATATCAATATATATTTATCTTTTTTTTTTTGGACATATTTGTCTTTTGTTAAGTTTTATCAAATGTCACTCTTATATTAAGTTTTATGTATTAAAAATTCTAAATCAGTTTATATATGAAAATTTCATCTAAAATTAATTTATATTACCAAAAATTCATCATATATTTATCATCTATTAACTTCCGTTAAATTTTAATATCTAAAAGCTTTGGTCAAATTGCCATAAGTAAAATTATGATCTCACCTGCATAATTAAGTGCCTCAAAGCAAGCTCATGCTATATGTTTGGGAAAAGTTATCTCACTACGCATTATTCGAGCACCATACCTATGATCATAATTTTATGCTTCAAGGCACTTGTATATTTTGGTAAAATTATGTCACTTAGCATTATTCGATGACCATAGTTTGGGCTTCAAGGCCAAGCATGGGAATTGTACTCGGCACATTTATGCTAATTAGAAAAAACTAAAAAAAAAAAAAAAAATAGAAACATATAGGAATTGCTTTTGGAGAGTTGCATATTTGAAATTTTGTCATAGGTAAAATTAGTTTGGGATTACAAAGAATGGTTTTTGTTAACTATCGTTAAATTGTCACAGGCAAAATTGTCATATTGATCCTTTATTAACTTCCATTAAATTTTGATATCTGAAAGCTTTCGTCAAATTGCTATAGGTAAAATTATGATCTCACCCACAAAATTAAGTGATTCAAAGCAAGTTCATGTTGAATATTTGGGAAAAGTTATGTCACTGCGATTGTTCAAGCACCATACCTTAGACAAAGAAGACAAAGAACTCAATGAATTTAACAATAAAAATTGATAAAAGCTAACTATAAGTAAATGTGTCACGCATATGCCAATTTAAGGTTTTAGTAACCTAAAAATTCGTTTGGGTAAATTTATCATATATGTACTGGTCTAACGTAAACTTGTCACATATGTACTAATTTTGGGCTTTTCATAATATTTGTGAACTTGTCCCCTGGCATCCAAATTAGCAATTTAACTATAATATTTGATGAAATTTAAGGGAGGGTGTATTGGTTTGGAGTTTTTTTTTTTTGTGGTAAAAGAATTAGTTATGGGTCAATTTGTCACTGATATAATATTAACCCAAAAACTTCAAACTATGTCTATTGTAACACATTTACCATGAACTTTTTTTTTTTGTGATATCAAAAAACTCAAAATTATGCCCATGATGACATATTTACCATTAAATTTTTCTCATAACATAAAAAAAAGAAAACTTAAAATTGTAATATATTTTCCCTCCATCAATATTTCATCCGATGATTTTTCAATTAAAATAACATCGTTTCACAAGCACCATGTTAATGACATTTCCAATGTCAATGTAGGTAGATTTTTAACGGATGGAATTTTGATGAAAGGTAAATGTATCACATAAGTATAAATTTGAGATTTTTATGTCATATAATAAAGTTTATGGTAAATATGTTACAATGACTTTGAAATTTTTGTGGCTTTTACCCTAAAGAAAAATACAAGAAAATAAGATGCATATATATAACATATAATATATACATATACATATATAATATATACACACACAATACATACTGGGTCCATCAGATTTAACATTTCAAATAAATGTACGAGATTTACTGAACCAATTTTTTATGTCCACTAAAACTATTTTTTTGTGAACTCTTATGTTGTGAACTTTTATGTTGGTCCTTATTTGCAACAAAGATATATATAACTAAGATCGCATTTTTTTAGTATTATTGATAAATGGAAAGTTATTAATCATATTCATTCTAATTGTTCTCTCTATTAAAAAAATTTCTATCTACATTAAAAGTCAATTTGATTTAAATGAAGATTATTTACATGTTCATGTCACTAGTTAACATAATTTTATTTATTTATTTTGTGTATAAAAAATTACCAAGTATTTAAAATATCTTTGTGATAACAAAAAGCAATTAAGTGCTAATGGATGGTTACATTATTATTTCGTCTCAAATTTTATCCTACTTAATTAGATGTTGGTGTTGTAAGATTAACTAAGAAAATTGATGTTAAGATATATAACTTATTACTAATAACATCTTTACCCATCAATTGTTTTGGGAAATGAATGTTAGTAAAGTGGAATAATAGAACCTTTTTTATTAAATTAATTTTAAAAAATTCTTAGTGGGCACATTAATATTTTATTATTTTTTCAAAGTTGTATTTTCAAGTAATGTGAGGAGAAATTGGAGAGAACGAACCATTGTGACGTGATAAAGCGACTCAACCACAAAAGTTCATTCTAGCAAACTTTCTTGTGACTTACAAGCACCGTTTCCAATTGGAAGAGTTGAGCCATCACAATTATCCGGATTTCTATCCAGAGATGCGAGGAAAGCAAATGGAATAAGAAGAGGAGAAGAGAACGATGGACAAAAAGTTTCATTTTCCTAGCAGCAGATTAAAGACCTCCTCCCCTCTTTCAGCATCGCAATCGCCCTATTCAATTTCATAATCACGAGCGCAACTTTCTTGGAATTCCAGATCTCCGTCGTATCCATTTTGGATCACCATCCTATAATCAACTCCTGGAGATTTGGGAACCCGCCGACTTGATCTACTCAAATGAAGAATGGTGATGCAGAAGGCAGTGTTGAGGACGAATTTCACCAACGAAGCCGGCCAAAGTGCAGGCCCGTGATGAGTCACGAACGTGGAGTCCTTGCAATTTTGCCCATGGATGTTGGATCTCATTTTTCTTCTTCGTTTTTTCCTTCTCATAGCGATCTATGGGCTGAGTGGCAGCAGACGGCATTCGGATGGATCCTACAGAGTACAAATAACAGTATATGCTGTTTTGATAAATAACAGTAGTTTCTCCGTGAATATGGAGTCATTGTTGTAGTAAGCAGTCGCATTGGCCATGGACATGGCATTGCCCTTTAGAAAAAGAAAAGTCCTTAAACTTTATCGTAAAAGTGCAATCGAGTTTTAAAACTTTCAAAAATTACAATCAAATTCTAAAAATTATCAAATTAGTGCAATCAAATCTCTACATTAATTCCATTCAATTTGGTTAATGAAAAATGTTCAATATAGTCCTGAACTTAAATTAATTGAAGGACTATATTGAATAAATTAAAAGTTTTGAACTTAAATTAATTGAATGACTATATTGAATAAATTAAAAGTTTAGGAATAACATTATATATTGAGCAAAAGTTCATTGACCATTTGTGTCATTTTCCCTATAGAAAACATATCACTCAATCTTTTACCTAAACATATAGGAAAAGCTCAAAGTATATGATTTTCATTTTCTTTCACATAAAGTTACAAAAAAAGTTACTCAACTTTCAATAATACTTATATGTTTTATTCCTTCATTATTGTCAAAATAATGTTTAATTTTGTGGAAAAAGTAAAAGGACATAATTTAGCGATGAGTAAATGTCACCAACAGGGAGATTAGGACTCAATTGAACAAATTTTTTTTTTTTTTTGAAAAGGCTTATGAGCCAATTAACTAAATAGAATGCTTTAGATTTGGTCAACAAATGAACAAAGGCTTAGGGCTCTTATAGCAAGCACATATGTTGTTTTGCTCCATGATGTTCAATACCCATTGTTCGATTCTTGTGATCTCTTGACTTATGATTGTGATACTCATGTGTGGGTCTGATCAGATTTGCCTTGTCCATCGGCAGAACAGGATAATATGCTCTACTATTTCCGAGGCTTGAAGATACAACAAGCATAATGGGTCTAGTAGTGCCTTTCTCTTGAATAAATTTTCTCGAGTAGGAAGTGCTTTCTGAAATAGGCTCCACACAAAAGTTTTGATGATTGGGTACATATCCACACAAATTTTTTTTTTTTTCGGAGGGCTTTTGGTGGTTGGTATGAGCTGGATGCCTAGCTTGTAGTTTCTTGCTGGTCAAGTAGGATGATTCTATGACATGCACTTTTAACTTAGTAGCAACCCAACTTGTGTCCAGTCCATACAATCTCATCCTTCTTTTGATTAGAGCTAATAGGAATTGCCATGATTTCTTTCATTGTATTTTCCTCAAAAGGGCTATTCAACCCATTTTCTTCCAAGCAACCTCCTTCTGGTTAATCAATTCTTCCACAAGTTATGGATCATCCCAATTCGCTGGTCCACCAATGGGTCCGCCAGGGAGCCGCTCATCTTCCCGGATATTGATTTTCTTACCATTACCCACTGAATAGCATATGTCCGAAGATATCACTTCTATGTCCATTAGTAAACTTTGCCATCCCATAACGGTCTCGAACCTTTCCCTGTCGTCTAGAAATTCCCTCTTGGAAAATACATTCCTTATAATAATTGACTTCACAAAGCTAATGGGGATTGTATGAGTCTCCATGCTTGCTTTCCTAACATCGCTTTGTAATGAGGTCTCTAAAGCCTTGACCTCCTTCCTCTTTTCTTTTCTTAAGGGTTTCCCATCTCCTTCAGTGAATGCCTAATTTTAATTCATTTTGTCTCCACCAAAAAGATGCTACTCTATGCTCGATGGCTTTACAAACTAAGTTTTGGATCTTGAAGATGGAAATTGCGTATGGAGGTAGTGCTTACATTATTGTTTTGATCAAGATTTCCTTCCCAGCTTTTGTCATTAATTTGTCCTTCCATCTCTAATTTCATGTTTACACCTGCTAGAATCCAAGCAAAAAGTTGCTTCTTTGCATGTCTCCAATTTGACAGAATGCCCATATATTTCCCTATCTTTTCAATGATATGAACTGTCAGCTCTCTTGCCATATTTTCCTTCAAACTCTAAGGGCTACCATTACTAAAGTAGATCCCTCACTTATTCAAGTTTAGGCCTTGTCTTGTAGCAAAACAATATTGGTTCAACATCATGACTAGATTTTGACACTCCCTGATTTTTCCATCCAAAAAGAAAATGGCATCATTGGCAAACAATAAATGTGAGAGAGTAGGACATGATTTGTTCAACTGTATTCCTATTACACAGCTATCCTGGAGTGCTTTGTTAATAAGGAAGGAGAGTGCATTAGCCGTCAATTTGAATAGATATGGGAAAAGTGGATCTACCTGTTTAATTCCTTGGGACGGTAGAAAGTACTATTAAGATTCCCCATTGAATTTTACATTAAAGGTGACTCAAGAGATGCACTTCATAATTAATGCAAACCATTTTTCATTAAACTTCATCTTGATCATACAAGTACTTAGGAAGTCTCACTTGACTCTGTCGTGAGTTTTTTGCATGTCGAGTTTCAAGACTACTTGGAATTTCTTCTTCATTTTCCTATTCTTCAGTTGGTGCAAAACTTCTTGGACAAGTATCTGTTGTCCACCAATAAAGGGACATTGTTCAATCACAATCAACTCAGGAAGCCAGAGTTTGAGATGATTTGCTAGAGCCTTTGCGATAATTTTATAGCTGACATTGCATAGGCTAATTTGTCTAAACTGGCTCATACATTTTGGATTAGGGACCTTGAGGATAAGAGAGATACGTGTCATATCTAGTGCTAGGTCTAAGTTACTTATCTCAAAAAAGTTGCTGACCATCTAGAAAATATCTTGCTGAAAATCAGCCTAGTGGTGTTGATAAAATTGCCCATTGAGTCCGTTAGGACCCGATGCTTTTGTTGGCACAATTTGGAACACTGCTTCCTTGACCTTTTTTGAGATGACTAAAGCCATCAAAGCTTCATTTGTTGTATCATGTACAATGCAAGGGGACTGCTCCAACATTGGTTGGAAGTCTCGAAACCTAGAAGTGGTATACAATTACCAATAAAAGCAACAATATGTTGCTTTAATACCATGGGTTCACAACCTAAATAGCATTGACACTGACACGCGACACGACACAACACGACACAACACGCCGACATGTCGTTTCTCAAAAAACAAAGAATTCCGACACGTTATGACACATTATATATTAAATATATATTTTCATGTATACATAATAAATTATCATTTTTATGATTATTTTAATCAAATTAATTTGATTCAAATTCACAAATAAATAAATATGCCTAATTTATTAATATCATTCATTATTTTAATTTGATAAATTCAAATTTATTCCAATAATTCATAAAACTTGGAAAAAAAAACAAGCAATCCACATTTTGTACTTGCATGTTAGATATGTTGGAAGAGGAGAAAAAAACTTTAATGGTGAATTGTGTATCACAAGAAGTGGAAGTCGAAGAGAAAAGAAGACTATGTTTTTCTTCTATCTCCATCTATTATTTTTATTATTGTGTTTTATTTTTTCATATATATATTTTGACATCTCATTTATTGAAAATTTATAAAATTGACCTCGATATCATAATCATGTGTCAGAAACTCATATGTCGAAATTTCGACTTGAGTGTCAGAGAGTGTCGAGAAAGTTGATCAAGTGTCGGATTTTCCAACACGTATTGACCGAGTGTCAAAAAGTGTCCAAGAGTGTCCGACATGTGTCAAAGTGTCTGACACGACACGAAGGCTCTTGGAGAGTATCGATACTTCAGAGTTCACAGCACCAATTGTCATCTAAACCGCAATCTTATGCCCCAATATATTTCTTCCTGACTCCACAGGTTTGCAATTTGTTTAGTTATTGCTAGTACCGCCTTTCTATTTTTAGGTTTTGATTTTCAGTTTGCGAGTTCTATGAGTTAAATTTTTAAGCATTTCTAATTGGCAAGCATCATTAGAATACTTCTTCTTACTTCAAATTGTTATATCCTAGCTATTTTTCATATTTTCCAACCATGCCTCCCTATTTCAAAGCCGGATCCTTCCATGTGTCTCTCACGATGCTGTTATATTCATCATCCTCCAGCCAATACAGTTTACATTTAAACTCGAAATCACAAAGGACCCTGTCTAACCTTTTCTTGACATATGCCTCTCCCTCCCTAGCATTTGCCTATGTGAAGGCACACCTTTTGCTTTCATAAACTTATGGAAGGCTGCTAACCTATAATGATCCACCGTTCTCTTTCCTATTTTTTCCCATTGGTATAGGATCTCGTTGATGTCCCCTATGCACACCCGTTGAAGAAGATTGTTAGAGTGAATTAAGTGTAATCGTTGCCATAGTTGCACTCTCTTGAAAAGCAATCGATGCATATAAGAAGGTGACCTCATCATCCTTCCACTCCCTGGATCCTCGCAAGTGATATAAAAAAATTCTTTAGAACTTGATTTCATCTTCAAGGCAACCTCTTCCCTCCACATTATCGCTAATCCTCCTACAATCCCTAATGGATTGAAAACTACTAGGTTCTGAAATTGAAGTCGTCTCTTGTTACTAACTCTTCCTCTTTGTTTTTTACTTTCCATCAAGAACACCATATTAGGCTTTTAATGAGTTACTAGGACTCTCAATGCTTGGAATGTCAAAGATGTGCCCATCCCCTGACAATTTCAGTAATAGCTTCATTTGAACCCTGGTGACATATTAGGGCTAGCCACCACAACCCATTCTTTCACCATAAGTATGGGAGTTTCAAGTAGCAATGATTCAATCAAGGTGTGAGCTGGTCCCTTAAGTCTCACATGGCATAATATATCTTATGATTTTCTTGTTCGGGGGATTTTTGTTGTTCTTTTTCAATTTTGAGGATGTCTCTACTTTGGATCATTCTCGTTTACATCTTGGGACAAATTCTAGGTCATTTTGCCAATGCATAAAACCAGTGCCAGTCCCTATAAGGACTGTATACTCTAACCTCTGCTTTTATTTAGCCATTGCCCAAACCTTCCTCGGCAACATCTTGGGACAAATTTTGGGTCATTTTGCCAATGTGTAAAACCAATGCCTAGTTCCAATAAGGACTATATTCTCTAGCCTTTGCTTTTATTTAGCCATTGCCCAAACCTTCCTTTGGTGTTCTCCTTTGAGCAGGATTCCCATAAGCCACTTCCTTGCAATAGTTTGAATAATAGCCAATGCTTTCACAAGAATAATAGAAGTGTGGCAGCCTCTAATACTTAAAGTCGAGCCATATTTTTTGGCATGACGCATTAACAAAGGTACCTGATTTTAACGGGCTGCCAATTGAATGTTTATCCTCATTTTACCCTCTCGGTAGCTGCTATTCAAGCTCGACTCCTCATAAGCCACTTCCTTGCAATAGGTTGCATAATAGCCAATCCCACAAGAATAATAGAAGTGAGGCAGCCTCTAATACTTAAAGTCAAGCTAGATTTTTTTGCATGCCTCATTAATAAAGGTTCTTGATTTTAAAAGAGGCTGTCAATTCCATGTTTATCCTCACTTTATCCTCCCAATAGTTGCTATTCCCTTTCACTTATAGTCTCACTTCTAAAACATCCCCCATATTAGAAGCCACGTCAACTATAGTTTTCCCAATTACCATTCCTTTGGGGAAGGCCAAGGATGTGGGCCTAGAATGCACATTGCGTGAAGTCGAGACAATGTAACGATGTGTTAGGTTCCCATTGTTTGAGGACTTAAAGGTTGCTAGAGAAAGACTAGGAACCCAATTTTAACACTATCTTCTTCTCCTCTTCAATATTAGGTTTTGAGTAAAGTTTCCCCATAAAGGGTTCAATTGCATTCATGCATTCTTTCTGGTATTTCCTCATCCGCCGCCTCTTCATCAATTTCCGACCAAAGATTACCTAACCTTTTTATAAAGAGTTGTCACTCTTAATGAGTTTTCACTTCACTCCTCCATTTTTGGTTTACAGGTTAAGGACGACTACAATCAAGAAAGGCCAACAATAGAATAAGCTACGGAAAAGCTAACAATCGACCTGCTTTCAATATGACAACCCAAGTCACAAAAAGGATTGGACCCAAAGTTTAGTAGCTGCACAGGAATTGCAGGGACAAGACTGTGGCCGGGAGGTTGAGGTCATAGTTTTGTGGATGAAGGGAGCTCTATGTTTGGGTAGAAGGGGTTTTGAGGATTAGTGTTTGATATAGAGGGGTTTCCAAGGTGAGTTTGAGTAGTGGATAACAATCCATTGCTCAAACTCACCTCGGCCCTCCAGGTGAAGCACCATTATAATTGTAGAAGAGCCCGTGAGCATAATAGTAGGGATCGAGGGAGGGAAGAATGCCAACCTAATTTTTGTCATAGCTAGACTTCAACCAAGAAGCTAGAAGCCAAATAATCAACAAAGATTTCTGATTTCTCCTCTAGTGGCTTGGTCCTAGCAAGTAGAGCACTCACCAGTAACTTTGCAGAAAAGCCAAGGGATGGGAAGAAGTGTGGTTTCCTCCATTCTTCATAGGTAAAGAACAAGGGAATGAGGTGGAAGATTGGGTAAAAAGGATTGTAAGGTTTAGGGTTTTGGGAGCTTCCCTCCATATGGATAGAGGGAAGCTCCCCAGGAAGAGAGTTTTCAGCTTTGGAAATATATATCATCAGTTAGAGTTTGATAATCAAGAAAATGGTGGCTTGTTCCTTGATTAAGAAAAGAAAGATACAGACGAATCGAGTCTCATGCTGTATCTAATAATATAATGCTAAAAAATACGCTGCTAAAATCATTTAAGATTTAGCTAAAATCAGAACAAATTAACTGGAAATCTAGCTTTAAAATAGATGAACTAAAAAAACAAACGAAAACCAATGGTGATTGTAGCTGAAAAAAATTTACAATTTAACTCGCAGTCTTTAAGTCATAAAAACCCCACCAAGTGGACATAAGCACCGTTGCTAGAGATCAAGAAAGCAGGATAAAACCGGCAAACACACCCACATGATGGGAGAGTCCATCTTAGCAATACATTCTAAACAGTAATGTTCGGGACCATACATATACGAGAACCAAAAACCATTGCTAAACTTGCTGATAGACAGAGACGAACATGAAGATGTTTGGACCCATGACACCTCGAAAATTTCTCATATAACTAGTACTTCCATATATATCACACCACACGTAATATACAGTCGTCACACATGACGGGCTTCAAAGCTTCTGAAATTGTGTTTTTCTTGGTCGAGCTTGGGGTAGGCATGTGGACAAAAAAGAGGTTGGAAATTCACTAATAAATAAGATGAAAATTCAAAATTAGGTAATCGACATAATAATTTAGTGTATGAATCATGAGGCAATAAGGAAGCTATAAGTACGGTTGGCAAAACACGGTTCTGTCCCTTCCTCGAAAGTTGAAAGTCCATGAAGTGCAGGGAGGGGTTCATCCTGTGACCCATTTGTATGCAATCACAAGGATCAGCCGACATCACACGATGGCTTTGGCAAATCATAAGATCATTTACCAAGGAGATGCGCATAGGGCTATTACTTTTTCAAGACTACAGTGAGAGGATCACCAAGAACAGGACATCAAGAAAAGCCCCGATAATCCTGTGAATCCAACAGGGATTTTGCTAAAGCAAATCACCCCAGAAATTGTTGCAGAAAGAGATTGAATGAGACTGAATACTGTTCGAAGAAGAAGAGGAGGGCAAAGTCACCCAAAATCTAAATATCTTGCACTGGAACTTGATGAGTCTTGAAGCCATTCCTGACCAAAGAACAAGCTTTTTCGAATCTGATGGGCAAGGCAAAACTCTCTCTCTCATGAGATCGTGTGGAATAAGAGATGATGAGAACTCTCGTCTCTCCTTTCTCCTTTATGAAGCTGACGGCGCTTCCCTTGCAACGGTCATCTTTCCTTCAATTACGGCCGCTGGATCTCCTTCTGATCTCATGGTTGTGAATCGGTCTGGATAGTCACAGCCGTTTGAAGAAAGAAGGCTAAAAAGTTACTATTTTCTTCAAATAGAGAAAAGGTTAGAGGTCAGGGAGGGTCCACGCATCCCCCTTCGGATTTCTCCACATGGCCATGGAGAATATAGGTGGGCGGGCTTTTAAGGAAGGGGGACAAGACAGAACTAAAAAAATGAAATGTCTAAATATGACTGGTATAATTGAAAGATTTCAAAGAAAAAGGATTCTATCAAATATGAGCAATTTGCTCAAGTTAAACAAAAAATGAGCTAAATCAAGGTAAATTTATGATCACACTGTGGAGAGATTGAAGCAGAGGAGAACGTGATGAAATACGCGAGTGGTAAAGAAAAGCAAGAGGACATGCTCATTTATGCAAAATCTCTACTGCATTTTCGTTCGATCATTCTTTAATAGATTCACAATGCCTTTTGTTTCTGCACCACTTTGATCTCCTTTAGTTTTCTTGCCCAAAGCTCTAGTTTTGCATTTAATTTCCACCTCTCCCACTTTTATTTCCAATTACATTTTTTTCTTGATGTTTCATCCATTCCATTCACACTTAATTCTATGATGTGGGGCATCTCAAGATTGAAGATATCTTACCACCTCTTTTTTTCTTCAAATCTCTATAGCAATTCAATTTTACCTAGCATTACTTAAAACAACAAATTAATCTTCAATACCCTAATCGCAACCCTAGTTATCGCCTGACCTTGACATGGGCCATGTGACAGCCAAAAAAGACTCGATGGCCCTTGCCAGTGCGTTGGCGGCATCGCCACCTGCCCCTGCGGCATCCAATTTCTTCGCTTTTCTCACATAGGAAATTACACGTAAGTACCAACTTTTCTGGTCAATGTTCATTTGGAACCAATGGGTGAGTCCACGCCAGCATTTCCATTTTCAATTTAACAATAAGATCAACTCGAACAAAACAAAAAACATGTACTTTAAGGATCCAATTGAACAGAAAAATTCAGAAATCCGATTCAACAAGTTGGAAAAGTTTAGGGCCCAATGGTGACTATCCCTTCTTTTTTCCCGAGTAGGAAGAAACTAAAGATGAAAATCCCTGGTGCAATCAAAAGAGATTGTGGTCATATTGGGGTCCCTCATTCGCCATAGCTTACAATGGGAATCTCTTCATCTTGAGAACTCGCGGGTGAAAGAATTCGGCGTCAAAGCTCAGTATCAGGTTCGTGAGAAGTTATGATGGTAGGTGAGCTATTATCGTCAAAGCTGTCTCTATCCACCTCCAGCTCTTCCGCTTCATCGTTCGTTTCATCTTCATCCTACAAGAAATGCAAATTTGCTGCATCTTAAAACACTACTTTCTCCAATTAAATATCGTCATACTTAATTTTATTATTTGGCTTTCCATGTTTTGAGTTTTTCTGGATAGATTTGATGAAGAAATGTAATATGTGAAGGTGGAATTAGTAAACAAGTCAGATCTTATAGTCTTCAAGACCAGCCCGTTTATGTAGAGGATAATAAAAAAAAGGGGCAAGGGCTATGCTTCTACTTATGAAGAAGTAGATGGATACCTCGTCTGATGTCTCTAGAGGGAGTGACCCCGTAGGAGAGTTTGCCGTTGCAACACTCATGTCCTTGTAATCCCTTTAGGGAAGGCCATTGACATTAGGATAGCCATGGCTTTGTAATTTCTGACACTTCCGAATTGTTATTAGGCATTCATCAGACAACTTTCTATTAGATACATCCATCAGAGCTTCCAGTTTCCGACAGCTAGAAACATAGAAATCGCGCAAAGAGTCTAGCTCATCAACACCATCAATAGATTGTAGCTCATGGCATCCAACGATTGACAGAGACTTCAGCATCTGTAAGTTTGATAACTCACATAGTTTGCTAATAGGACACTTTTTAATGGTTAAAGTCTCCAATGATTCCAATGCACCAAGACCTGGAATCTCAATCAGCTTCTCACATCTTGAAACCTCTAAATGTGTTAGCTTCTCTAAGTTTGATGGAATAATTAGTTTCTCCAGTGAACTGCACTCATAAACAAGTAATGCATTCAAAGATTCTAAACCGCTGAGGCCCTCAACAGTACGGACCTCATAGCAGTCTGATATAACCAAAAGCTTTAGCAACTTTGAGTTTGACAGGTCGTATAACCTTTCAATGGAACCACAGTACTATACATTCATTTCTTCCAAGGACTCTAGGGCCTCCAGAGCTTCAATCTCAACTAGATTTGGACATTTTGATAGCCACAATTCTTTAAGTTTCTTTAAACTTGCCGGGAGGAATAACCTTTTGAGGAGTTCACATTTAGTCACTGACAATGCTCTCAGTTGTTCAAGTCCACTTAGCTCAATTTCTTGAAGCTGAGATTGATAAAGTCGTAGCTTGGACAAGTTTTTCAAGTTGGAAAAAATTGACCAAGATATTATTGAGTTGAAATTAACAAGTTGCAGCTCCGATAAGGAGGGAGGAAGCTTCATGATGCATTGCAAGTCTAGTCCGCATAAAATAAGCTCAGTTAGACGAGGAAGAGAACCAAACTTAGTAGGTGGTGCAGGGACACTAGAAAGAGACAATTCTAACTTCTTCAGTTTGGATAACCTCCTAATCCACCCTAAGCTGGAACTTGGCAATAGATCTGATGAAGTTTCAAGCACATCTTCAGAGCCATCAGATAAGAGCAAATCAACTAGATTAGTCAAGTTTGAGAGATCCGGAACTATGCGCAATGCCGATGATTGAAAATGCAGATAGATCAGACTTTTTGGAAGCTCTAGTAATTCTTGAACCTCATTACAACCTGTCAACTCCAGTCTTTCAAGGTGGAGAATATGATTGATTGTTGTCGGCACTCCAGAAATATGGGCACCTGATAGTTCGAGAATTTTCAAAGAGGACAATGTGCCAATTTCCATTGGAATTTCACCAGTTAATTCTTTACAATCACTAGCATGGAGCTCTTCAAGATTCTTTAACATTCCAATAGTACAGGGCAATTTCCCTATTGGAGTATTCTCCATCGATATCACTTTCAATTTCTTTAGATTTCCAATTGAATCTAGTAACTCAGCAATTTTAGTACTGGATAAATTCAATTCCTGCAAAGACTCTAGCTTCCCAATTGAGTCTGGGAGTTTTCTCAACTTAATGCACCCAAAGAGAGAGAGAGAGACTCAAGTTTGACAAGCTTCCCAATAGTCTCTGGAAGCGTGCTAATTTGTGTGTACCTTAGAATAAGGACAAACAGAAACTTTTTATCACCAATACAATCAGGAAGGCATTCAATTTGTGTGTTTGACAAATCCAACTCCTTCAATGATGTCAATTTCCCAAATGAATCTGGGAGTTTCAGAAAACATCCACTAGAAGCAAGGAGCTTCAGATTCGTAAGCCTTCCAATTTCTTCGGGCAAATCCTTAAGAGAGAGGCACTCTTTAAGATTTAAGTGAATCGGGCGCTTTAGCTTCCCAATGGAGGGATCGAGCTCAACCAAGTTTATGCAATTATAGAAACTCAGCCTCTCTAGACTGAAGCATCCAGAGAAGTCCGGTGTTCTAGTTATGCCTTCGCAACCTCTGAGGTTTAGAACTTTCAGATTCTTTGCCATCTAACCAAAATGATTCACCATCAAGAGAAGAAAATAGTATATATCACATCATATGCCAATCATAATCAAAGCGAATGCATATCATACCTTGATTAGGCTCCATCCGCTCCAATCATCTGTGATGCTGCCTGCAACGATCTCAAAGACAACCAAATTCTTCATAGATAGATTGGTTACCTCAAGATCAAGGGGCCTAGGAGAATACCAAGAAATCCACCTTAACTTCGAAAAATCATCCCCAAAGTCTCCGGCAAAGGTTCCCTCCTCTAATTCAAGGAACCTTAGGTTGGGCAACCTACTAAGTTCATCATGCGTAATTACAAGTGGTTGATAATCACTTCCAGTTAATATGAGTGCCTAAACTTTTTTCTTTCTCTGCCAAAGTGAACACAAATGAACAAGCATGAATTTGAAAAATATATATATTAGTAAGAATTTGACAAATTTTCAGATTCTCGTTTGGGGTAAAAGAATCGAAAGGCCTCTAAGTGGATATGTAAACTCTGTTCTACACGTAATCAACTCATCAAAACAATGAATTTTGTTTACCTGCTTTGTTCTTACAATGTCCACGACTTCCTCACAAATCCACACCCGGCTACGCTCTCCAGGATCATGCAAGCACTCCCTTTGAACAATTTGCCTCCCAAGATCTTTGAGCTGCTCATGCATCCATATTACATCACCATCAACAATCTTTACCAGAGACATTTGCATAAGAACCTGTATCCTAGTCTCAGGAAAAAAATTACAAGCTTCCCACATGTAAATTGCATTCATCTTTTTGGTGTTGTTGACAAAAAAGCAAGCAATGTCAAGAAAAATCTCCTTTTCCTCATCCTCTAATGCTTCATAACCGATCATCAACTGCTGTCGGACATCCTTATGAGGTATTCTTGCTAGCCTCTCCATAGTCTCTTTCCATATCTCTTCTGGTTGGCGATAGAGAAATGAGCCTATGACCTCAAGAGCCAAAGGAAGCCCTCTTGTTGTGACAATAATTTCTGATGCAGGAATATCGTATTGATATGGTGGAGAATCTTTTCTAAAAGCATGTATGCATAAAAGCTTAAGAGCTTGATCAAAATTCAGTTCCTTTAATTCATATATCAAATCCTCATCCAGGACTTTTAGGTAGCTTCGTTCACGGTCGTAATGATTATCCTACTTCCTGAACCAAACCAATCTCGTTCCCCTGCTAACTTCTCTAGTTGTTCTTCCTTATCAACATCATCCAAAACGATGAGGACCTTTTTGCTGCAAAATCTTGTCCCAATCTGGTTAAGCCCATCATCAATGTCATGAATGTAGTCCACAAATCTAGAGTCGAGAATGTCAGAATACAACTGTTTCTGCAAATTTACTACGCCCCCTTTTTCTGATGATTCTCGAACATCTCCAAGAAAGCAGCAATCATCGAAATACGAACAAACCTGGTTGAAGACAACCTTCGCAAGAGTTTTTTTGCCAACACTGCCCATCCCGTGAATACCAACAAAACGAACACCTTCGCAGTCAACATCCAACAGCTTCATTATGTCTTCTACATGATCATCCACTCCAACCAGCTGATTTTTCACATACTTATGCTTTATCTTCAACCTAACCAAAACCTCTCGGATGATCAACTTAATGGCTTCCCCATGCCTGCCACATATACAAATTGCCTCAGTTGAAAAAAGACGGTAAATAGAGATGTTATCATTTCTTTCAAGTCAAAGCAAAAGTATTTGGATTTATGCATAGATGATTCGCAAACAAGGAGTCAGTTCAAGAAACATGCACATGATACGAAGGTAAAATTTTACACATGAGACCGAGTTCCAATGTTTTATACCTCTTTCCCAACAATATAAATCTATCTTCAAGCTTTCTCTCTCTTTTTTTTTTAGTTCTTTTTATACCATCAATAGGAAATGCAACTTAAGCTTAAAGTTCTTCTTGCTTCATGAATGATTTCCAAGCTAGATTGAGCAGGATGGAATAAATAACTGGACTTACGAGTTAAATTAAAAAAATTGAGTTGAGCCAGAGCAGAAAGAAAACTTAAGAAGAAGAATTGATGAAAAGAAGACGGAGAAAAAGAGTGAAAAATATCCAGTGAAGGGTAAACGAGGGGCAAAGAAACGAAGGAGGCTTGCTACAATGAAGCATTCCTTAGAAACCTGTAGTTGCTTCACTCCTTAAAACATCAGAGTAAATTTGTGATATTAGATTTCAGACAAGGCAAATAACATACAGACAAAAGCTTTGGATATCTTGGAACTTGTACACACCCTCGAGTATATGTAGGTTCTAGATCTACGGAATCCACGTATATGATAGAGGAGGTGTGCAATATTATGTCATTGCAAATGCCTTCTTGATATGATGCTTAATTATGATTTACCCACCTGATATTTTTTGCTTGGTCTCTGTTTGAACTGTACTCTGAAGTTTGAAATTGCATTCTAAACTAGCCAAATGACTGAAATTTTTTTGCGGAACTTCCTGATTTGGTTGGTATACAAGTAAGCATGACCAAAATGGAGAGCTAATTAACTCATCAGTTTTCTCCTATCGATTATCACTTATCACTGATGAAAGGCCGATCAAAGTCAGGAACAGAGTAGAAATTATCCAGGCTCATTAATTCTAAAAGCTGGTTGTTGACTACTAAAATGGAGCCTGCCAGATTTCATGAGTCTATACATCAATGACCACGCCGGCATACGTAATATACTAGCATCCAAATGAGACCCCAGACAATGTACAATTACTGCCAACTTCTTCCCGCATTTCAAACTGTTGAAATTCCCAGAAATCTTACCAATGCTGAAAATGGCAAAGACTGAGGAATTCAAATTGTACATTCTAATACAACAATCAGATTGCGTATAAATGACACGAAAATAATATCAAAATAACAGAAAATTGGAAAATTAGTAATTACCCTCTCGTTTTGAGGTCCCATCCCTTCAATTCAGCAACTTCAACAAGAGCATCCTCCCACCTCTTCACTTCCTCATCCCCAAACTTCTTCCTGTGCTTGGCCATGGCATTCCTGTATAGCCCAGTCCTGAGCTTCACATCCGAAGGCGACGCGTTGAAGAACATCGGCAAGATCTCCTTATTCCCCTTTGACCGAGCCACGCAGTCCGCCATGTGGGCGACCTCGCGGAGGCACCAAGAGCTTGACGCGTAGTCCTTGGAGAAGATGGGCACATAGATCTTGGACACGTCGGGCGCTCGCATAAGCTCGCCGCCGATCTCCCTGCCGATGCGGAGCTCCTCATCATCTCGGTAGAGGTGGATTCCGGCGCCGAGCATGTCGTGGTAGAGGCAATCGGTGAACCCCGTGTGAGTGTCAGGTCCCCTGAAGCTCAGGAACACCTTGTACTCCTCGCCGGCCGGCGCCGGCGCGTCGCCTCCGCTCGACGCAGATCTGGGGTTGTTCGTCTCCTCCCGCCTGGCCGTCGTGGTGGGCTTGCGAAAGATTTTGGACGCTTTCGATTTGACGAACGCGAGCACGGTCGGAGCGAGCAGTCCCAAGGCCCTGACAAAGATGCAACGAAGTTTGAAGGCTGGCTTTTTCATTTCCATCTTTTGTGTTTGGTGAGCTTTGAGGCGGAAGAGAAAAAAGGAAGAGAGCAGCTTACAGTCCGCCCAGCATCATGGCGGCGAACATGGCAGACACGCCGCGGGGCGCGCGGTGGTAGCCAAGCGGCGGCGGCTGGCAAGACGAGCACCACGCGAAGGAAGAGCCGCACGTCGTCGGAGAACGACACGGCGCGTGGAGGATGAACTTGAACCCCATCGTGATCGCGGGATAGTTCGGTGGTCGCTTCGGATGGGATGTAGAAGACGATCGTCCAAAGAGAGATTGTGCAGTAATCTCGGCGTTCGGTCTGGTCAAAGAGTTGACTTTGGGACTGTCGATGTGCCTCTGGACAAAGCAATCAGTCCAGCGAGAAAATATTGGGTGGGTCTTACCTCCACGTAGGCATAGGGTAAGACCACTTAGCGATCGACACGTGACTCCATGTGGCTCCATGTAGGCGACGGCGTCAGACGTTAAAATTTGTGCGCACCGCTCCTGGGGCCCACCATTCGGACTCTCTCTCTCTCTCCTCTGCGACCTCTGCTCCCCTGTACACTGTCCTCTCTCTCCTCTCTCTCTCTCTTTCCCGTTCTCCCCGTTCTCCATTCTATTTTGCGAGAGAACAAAAGTTGCAGGGCTTCTCTCGCCCTTTCCACCTCCGCCGACGCCTCTGCTCTCCTCCGCTGGTTGCCCGCGATGCCGACGCCGATGCCCGCCTCCGCCGACGTCGATGCCCTTTCCACCTCCGCCAACGTCGATGCCCTTTCCACCTCCGCCGAAGCCTCGACTGATCGTTCGGCTGGGGACTCTGCTCATATCTTACAGCGTCCTCGTCAGGTACCGCAGTAGCTCGGTCTTTGATTATCTCTGCTCGTTGTTATTCGGGCAAATCTGTTCCGGCGACTCGAGCGCGAGCTCATGCGCTTCTTCGACCTTGTGGACTTCTTCGCAGTGTCATCTGCTGCGTTGCTGGGGTTCTGGCTCTCCTTTTGCTGTCGATTCTCGCCAAGAACACCTAGATTTCAGAAAACACCCTCATTCTTTCTCTATGAATTTAATTGACTGATACCGTGGATTAGCGTTTTCGTTACTGTCATGTTCTTCCTTTTGACCTCCTCCGATGTAAGATGCAGCACTACATTTCTCTCCATCGTGCAATTAGCAAATAGCATACTCTAACTGAGAAAAACGCTCTTTCCCCTCCGCTGGTTGCCCACGACGCCGACGCCGACGCCGACGCTGATGCCCACCTCCGCCTCCGCCTCCGCATCCGCCGATGCAGACGCACTCTCTCTTCTGCTGGTTGCCCACGACGCCGACGCCGACGCCAACGCCCACCTCCGTCTCCGCCGACACGTGTCTCAATCATTTGTTCTAATATTCGATAGTTCTTTGTTTGACAAAGGATACTGTTGTTGATGCTGGAATATTCGATGGATCATTAGGTGTTATCTCAGCAATATCTGCACTAAAGGTTCTGAATGCCCGCGGAAAGTTGGGTAATCTATTGCGGCCTGTCGAGGTATATGAAAATTTTGCTACTTATTGTTCTTGAAGCTTCATTCATGCCTTTGGCCATGTACTATTTTGCCTATAGAGTAGCATTCTTGCATCATTATTCAAATGCCCAGAATTGACTTTTGCTGGATGCACTGGAAGGTGTGGATTTTTCTTTTGTCTTATCCTTTAGGAGTTTATCTGGAATAGGATAGCTAGCACCTGAAATCACAGTCATTGCTAGAAAATTATGTTATATGTATTTGCAGTTAATTGTGTGGGAGAACCATGTACTTGGAGGTGACAGATTTCAATGATTCAATTCATGTAGTAAATTATGTAAGTTTGAGTGGGATTGTCAAAATATTCAGTTCTTTGAGTGGGATTGTCAAAATATTCAGTTTAGAGGTCAAACAAAAATTCTATCTCATGGTGCAAGAGAGATGGATGGTAATCCAGAAGAAGTTCACTCTTTGACTCCATGATTGATTGGACAAACCTTGATTAGATCATTTATTTCCAGTAGTCATGCTCTCCTGTTTATAGTTTTGCATTGAATGTAGCCAACTATTTATCCAAAGGTCATCACTGATTTCCTGTATCTGTTGCTACCTCAACGATGATTGGACTGACCATATCTGAAATCTAATCAAGCATCTGCCTTTGTCTTGGAACTTTTTAGGTAATCGCTTTTAGTGATGAAGAGGGAGTTAGATTCCAATCTACCTTCCTAGGTAGTCTTCTTTATTCTTTGGAATGTTGCCGCTTGACCTTGCAATTTTCTGATAAAAGGTTTCTTGAGTAACTCCCATCTTCTTCTTTTTACCCTTTGTATTCATTATCAATGTAGTTATTCCAATGTTTATGCAGCGGTGTAATTGTACAAGAGGCTCTTAAAGAGAACTCCATACAAATCGTTGAGGAAAACTTACACAACCTCAAGTATGACCAAGATTCTGTTTGGGGTTATGTTGAGGTATATTCCTTTTCTGCCTTGCTAAACCAGCTGAGTACAGTCATTGTCTAATTTCTAAGTTGTCTATTCCGCTCCTGTAGGTTCACATCGAACAAGGACCTGTACGAGAATGGAGGGGTTTGCCTCTCGGTGTGGTGAAAGGAATAGCTGGACAGACAAGATTGAAGGTATAATGGATGTTTGAAATTAACCATGCACCCTGTTTAATTAGTTAATATTAGAAGATCTTGTTGCGTAAGGGAATCGGTTAACGCCTGTGAGAGTTTTCTATTTTCTGTTAGAGGTAATTTCTTCACACGATTTTGCTATAGCTAATGGTGTGCATTATATTGGGAATAGGATCACACTTAGCCTTCGTATCATCCATAGTTGCTTAATTTGTCAATATGATGAGAGGCAATAGGCCTTCAACATTAACCCTAGGAAAATCTCTTCTTGGGCCATATTCCTATGGATTATTCATATGCCGAGTGCAATGTCTTATGTTTAGTTATTGAGTTTTGTTGGTGACACTTCCAGAAGAATGCATACATTATAGACTGTGAAGCTCTCTACCTTTTGACAATATTTTGCAGGTAACTGTTAGAGGTTCTCAGGGGCATGCTGGTACGGTTCGAATGTCTATGCGTCAGGACCCTATGTCAGCTGCAGCTGAACTCATTGTGTTACTGGAAAGTCTTTGTAAACGTCCTGAAGATTTTCTCTCCTTCGATGGTCACTACAAGGATACGACAGTGCAGTCACTTTCCACTTCACTTGTTTGCACTGTTGGAGAGATATCATCGTGGCCAAGTGCAAGTAATGTCATTCCAGGCCAAGTAAGAAATTGTTCATCTGCCTTCTGGTTATTATAGCAAGGCTGTCTAAAGATAGCTCAGAATTCTTGATCCATGCGGAGCGATTTAATTTGCCCGGTGGCAGGTGGTATTCATGGTGGATGTACGTGCAATAGATGATATGGGACGTGAAGCGGTGATCTATGAATTATCTAAATATTGTAAGTTTAGTTTTCTTAGAACTTTTTAATAAATTGGATATTCCATCTTGACAATCACATTTGACAATTTCATAGGAGAAAAAGATCTCATATACTTATGTTTGCTAAAGTGCTTTTATAATAAAGTCAGTCTTCATGTATAATGATGTCTTAAGTCTAACTAAATGCATTATCTAATTGCAGAGCTACGAAGATATTAAGTGCTTCACTCTCTCTCTCTCTCTCTCTCTCTCTCTCTCTCTCGGTCCAAATGTGCACACATGCACGAAAAGTTTGTTTGAAGCTGGAGATGCTTCACATTTTAGTCGCTTTGGTGCTTGAATGGATATTTGTCAATATTGCCTGAATATATTAATACTCACAATTGGTTACTTCACTTGAGAGGTTCACATATTGCATTTTTCTTACCTTTTTGGTGGTGGTGGTGGTGTTTGGTGTTCTTTTTTTTTTTCTTAGGGGGGGGGGGGGGGGGGGGGCCGTGGTTTAATAGAGATTTGTACCGATTATTTCATTGTTCTCCCGAAGCTATTTGATATGCGCACCAAGAAAATATTCGTAATGTTCTAGTGAAGATTTATGCATCTGAAGGGATGCTTTGGGAAGTTATTATTAATGAAAGAGATAAAATTGCTACGAGAAAAGATATCAAGAGGGCATTTGGAATGTAGAGACAGCTTAGAATAGGTTGGCATAATGAATCTATTTTATCTAACAACAAAAATGTCAACTTAGTGTATGAAGAATTGGGTTTACAAATTGATGCGTGCCCTTGCTAATTTTATTATGTGGTCACTTATTTCGAGCATCTTGTTCACCCTTTAAATAATCGGTATTCTCGATCTCGTATTCTTCATCGTGGATGCTTTTACATGGGGTCTCTCTCAGCAATTGTAGAGCATCTCTTCCATCGGATTGATTCTTAAGCTGAAAGGATTTGAAATACATTAACCGCAAATCTCTCGATTCTTTTCGATGCCGCTTGTAACTTTGCGGGAGCTGGAGCATGGATGCTTTTGGTGGAAAAGCTACTTTGTTTATCTAATCATTGTTCGTTGAGACTAATATGCTTGAGCATAATTGCAAGGAATATTGGTACCTTCATCCTCTCTGAGTTTTGCTGCTTTTGTCTCAAGTTGTGGAATAAAAGGAAAATTAATTGTGATTGTACATTATCTGGTTGGAGTCTTTTCTTGCGGTCAGCATTTTGTCTTTCTGGACTTCCATGGAAATAATATTTGGAATACTTGGTTGTCTTGTCTCTCTCGCTAAGGTAACAATGGTATCTCATATTTGATTAGTTTTGTGTTGGTTAGTTAAGGAAGGTGAGAATAAACTCCCATCTCCAACAGCTCAGTTTCAGTGAGGCTTTATGTTTTGTCTCCTTGTCTATGAGATTTATTTTGCTCTATTGTATATATTTCGAGCATCCGAGCTATAATCGGTCCAATGGGGTGTCTACTTATTGTCAAGGTACTTCCTTTACTTTATCCTACCACCTTATAGAGTATTTTGGCATACATGTAAACTTGTGTATACAAGGGAAAAACTAAAAATTTTGTAAACGGCACTTTCATTGCCATGGAAATTCCGGGAGTTTATGCAGTTCTAACAGCCGCATAGACCACAAGTACTTATTTCCCGTGCTAACATCCATCCAAAATAGAAGATCTAACAAAAGAAGGATTACAATCTCCCTTTTGCGAGAATTATACAGTGATCGCTTGAACTTTGGATTGGTCAGCTGAGTAGCTAAATCAAGGTTACATGGTTGAGGTACTTCCCCCGTAATTACTTCTAGATGTGATTGTGATTTTAACATATGCTGGAGACTGGTGTCAAAAGGTTATGCCTTATTGCAGATGGTGATTGTTGGAGATGATTGTGCTTTACCTCCCTCTCGAGGCATAGTCGGGAGGAGAGGATTGGCAGGGACTATTCTAGTTCACAAGGTTTGTGGTCTCTTTCTCTCTGAAAGGTTGTGCTTTAAATGTCCCTTTTGGCACTAAACAAGAATCTTTTCCTTCCCCACTTCTCATGGTCCACGCTTGTATCCTTAATTTTTGCCACCATCACTTTTATCTATTCGAGTGACTACGTCAACTTTAAAAACTCTCATATTTTCTTCTTGTAATAGATCGTTAACATAGGAAGCTCCTGTTTTTGGCAAATCAATTTGTAGAAAGTTTTTGAATTTTTAATTAAGAAAGTCAGAAGGACATCCCTTTCAGATTATTCTTCTGAAGTTTCCATGCATCCGGCAATATCTATGGTTCATTGTTGTTGAGAGACTCCACACTTCTTGCCCTACGTTTATGAGTAGTGAAAGTGAAGAATACCGATATGATTCTTTGCTTTTATTTGTCAATATAAGGTCGCTGAGCCGCAGCCGCAACCGGGCTCTCACTTAAGGATGTTGCAGCAGAGGCGAAGCCTGCATCAGAAATGGTTGGGACGATGGGTGTTGCCTTGTTCAATGTCTTTTGTCTGTTAGGTGTTAGTAATGGCTTGCAGGCTTGAAGTAGTTGTTCAATGCCTGGCGAAGACTTAAGAGTGTCATTTTTAGTTGATTGGATGGCTCTGCCTTAGGCATTGTTGAGAAATGATCGTGATCGAAATGCAATATTGTGATGCTGAAGGTGATATATCGATTCTGATCTGTTATCGGTTTGTGTGCCCTTTAGGCGTTGGATAAGATTAGATTCGAGAGCCTCACGGACGAGAGCAAGCTCGATGCGCAGCTCGAGCTGTTCATTAGGCTGGTGCCAGACAAGGCCAACAAGACCCTTTCGATCGTTGACAGCGGCATTGGCATGACTAAAGCAGGTAATGTAATTGGCTGACAGAGATTGATCAATTTTCTTGCTCGCATCTTTTGGCTATGGCTATGTTCCTATCCAATAACGGTAACTGTTATGCTGAGTTCATTTAAGTTGTGAGATGAATTGGACAGATCTTGTGAACAACCTGGGTACGATTGCGAGGTCGAGGACGAAAGAATTCATGGAGGCATTGTAGGCGGGAGCTAATGAGAGCATGATCGGTCAATTTGGTGTCGGTTTCTACTCTGCTTATTTGGTGGCTGAGAAAGTCATTGTGACTAAGTCATTGTGACTACTAAGCACAATGATGAGCAGTACATCTTGGAGTCCCAGGCCGGTGGTTCCTTCACCGTTATGAGAAATGTGAGTGGGGAGCAACTCGGCAGAGGGACCAATATCACCCTCTTCCTTAAGGAGGACCAGGTGAGTTCATTTATGGTTGCTTTTATGAATTGGTGGAAAAGATTTACTATGGTTTTGGATGATACATGATGCTAACAGCGTCAAGTCTCTGTTTTTCCTCACCGAGTACCTAGAAGAAAGAAGGATTAAGGACCTTGTGAAGAAGCACTCCAAGTTCATTAGCTACCCCATCTATCTATGGGCTGAGAAGACAACCGAGAAAGAGATCAGTGATGATGAGAACGATGAGCCCGAGAAGGAAGAGGAAGGAGATGTTGAGGACGTCAATGAGGAGAAGGAAGAAAAGAAGTCCAAGAAGAAGAAGATTAAGGACGTTTCTCATGAGTGGCAGCTCATCAACAAATCGAAACCCATCCGGCCGTGAAAGCCGAGGAGATCACCAAGGAGGAGTATGCTTCCTTCTACAAGAGCTTGACCAATGATTGGGAAGACCATCTTGCCGTGAAGCACTTCTCTGTTGAGGGGCAACTTGAATTCAAGGCCATTTTGTTCGTCCCAAAACGTGCTCCGTTCGACCTCTTCAATACTCACAAGAAGATGAACAACATCAAGCTCTATGTTATGAGGGTTTTCATTATGGACAACTGCAAGGAGCTCATTCCAAAGTATCTTGGATTCATGAAAGGAGTTGTCGATTCTGATGACTTGTCCCTCAACAATTCTCGTGAGATGCTGCAACAAAACAAGATTCTGAAGGTCATCAGGAAAAATCTTGTCAAGAAGTGCATTGAGATGTTCAATGAGATTGCAGAGAACAATGAGGACTTAAAAATCTATTTGATGGTTGAAAGTGTTTACTTTTAGTCAATTGATGATAATATTTCGTATTTTAATAAATTAATTTTATAAAATGTATCATGAATATTTATTTGTCAATGATTATGGAGTTTCATATAACAACGTCCACCAATACTTATTTTTCATTAGAAAGTTTTCATACCGATGTTTACTTAAACAATGCTGATGAGTAGCACCAAGATGTGAATTAGTAGTGAAGCTGTAGGGCATGAAAAGATGAGCAGACATTTTTTCCACATTCATATCCTATTTGGATCTAATTCTTATATTTAGTAGTGAACTCAAGTGCCAAAGGAGTAGGACATCACGGATTTATCGATCATTCTCCGCAGTTTAGTCGTTGATTACTTGATAGTATGATGTCATAATGATGGACAAATGTCCAATTTAGTCGTTGATTACTTGATAGTATGATGTCGTAATGATGGACAAATGTCGCATTGAATCATAATCGGGCTTAGAATTTAAGCTTTGACGTACACTCCTAAGTCAAAATGAAGAATGTTAGATTTGAATGTTCAAAAAAATATATTAGTACACAATTATAACGCACACATAAATGCTTGATGGCAAGAGTATTGGCACTATAGGACAAGACAACGTTCATAACCCATAATGGATCATCAATCGAGTAGCTGCAAAACCTCCATAGACAAAGTGTTCATATCCATGACATTTCTTATTTTATTAGTCCCAAGTGCAGTAGTACTTTTTGTAGGGCTTTGCCCGCACCTTCCACTTACTATCACCGTGCTTGAAAGCACTCGCGCTTCCTCCTTGTATTTCGACATGCGCTCGGGTGCGACGTGCGGTCGCTCGGCCATTTGGGGATGGATTTGAGACTGATATTCTTGAGCTTTGGATCTGGAACAACCACGCAAGGATGGAGCGGAGTATACCAAGCGAGAGTCCAGCTCAAGGCATGTCATCGTATTTCGGTGGGTGGGCATCGGGTTTCGCAAGGCGATTGTAGCAACCGCCGTTTGAGGTTTTCGCCACATGGCGATGTCATCCTTCTTGTTATACAGCTTGAAGCACATTGAGGTGAGAAGCTTCGCGCCTCTGTCATAATCCGACTTCTGTTCTCGCACGGTGGTGTTCCATCCACGCCAACGGTTTTGGTAGTTGACTCGGTGGTCCCGAGAGGACCCGAAACCTCCAGCCGCAAGATCCGGTTGATTTCTAGGAGGTATAATCCACCTGTGACCAATGCACTTTCATAAGTAAGAAAAGAGAGATTTCATACCCGACATCCAATTCTTCCTGGTATTTAGATTCAACGCATCAGGAAAAGGAGTTACCAAATTCAGTCCATGGAATAAGGCATCTTGAGCAGTGGGCCATATCGAATGAGTTTGACGGGAAAGGTAGCCATTGCGTAGAGATGATGCCTAGTATTGCCGGAATCCCCCATTCCAAGGCAAGTTGGACTTGAGCTTCATGATTATCTCGAGGGGCAAGAGAAACGGTTAATATCCCATGATCCAACAAATTGCCTCCCCAGCTTGCAACCTGAAACAATTTAAAGATATTGTAGGCATTAGCTAAAACTACCACTAGAACTGTAAGTGCCAAATTTATTAAACCACAGAAGCATTTGCACATCTCAGAGATGCTAATTAAAAAGAGTACCACAATTCTTTTCCCCTTCATGAGTAAGTACAACTCACCCCACAACCCGTGTCAATGGGTGTTCGAACTGTGCCATCTTTCATACCTGGGATCAGATCTTGCATCAAATCAACATATGCACTCACACCCTTGGGAAACATCATACCGCCACTAGGAAAAAGAAACTTCTCTCCTTGCTTTCTCAGCCAGTTCTGGTTTGATATCTCTTTTGATCCAATCATATGGCACGTTCCTATGACCCGATCCACATATCCATTTTCACTATCGTGTCATGAATTCAGAAATTTCTGTTTTCTAGTATGATTGAGGAAACACAATTACCTGTACCAACATTCGTCCCTCGCTCTTTGGCCATCTGATCGGCGGCTTGTACCCTTCTTGTGGCGGGACCAAGCATTCCTTTCTCTCAAAAACCGCCGGGCAATGGCGCTCCATGAAAGTCAGACGATGCATGCCATACTTCCTCCACCTCTGTGCCCAAAAGAAGAAAACCACATATCTTAGATTCGTTCTAGTAGATCAGATCACAACAAACTATTTGGTCTGCTCGTACCTTAGGATCCGTGCAGGGAGTGTAGTCTTGGTAGTCTAAGCTACCCTCAGGGAACGAGACAAACTTCATCTGAAGTGGAGCAAAAAGAAACCACAGATAATCAAGGAAAGCAAACTAATTGGACACGCTTCATGTGATTTCATAATTCCTTGAGAGGCATTCCCCAATTCAGCTTGTCGATAATACTTTTATTCATCGATGTTCTCTCTTCAGAATAACTGTTGACTTTCAAAAAGAAAAACACACAATTAAAAGAGAACAGGCAACAAAAGGAAAAGTTAGAACTCGAAAGATCTTCATTGAAATGGACGCCCACCAAGTATATAGCGTCACATCCACCTGAGTTTTGACTAAAGCAGAACCTAATTAGCAAACCAAGATCCGCAAAAGAAACATAAAGAATGCAGAGTGCAATCGAAGTGATAGTACTCTGTTGCCGAGGGCAACTAAATCCGAGGATACCACCCGAATCAGTAAATTTGTGACGACCCATCTAGTCCTTGCTCAAACAAAATGTAATTGTGATAAGCAATGACTGGTCAACTGAATTTGCGTAGCTAGGAGCAAGAAGAGAACAAGAAACGAAGTTTACACCCAAGAACAACCAGATCCTCTGCGAATTACTTTGGAAGAGAACGGAGAAGAGCGAAATGGACGAAGGTGGGGTCAAATGTCAACGGGATCTGCGTTACATGCGACAGAGAAGGAAGAAGAAAAGCAAAGTACCAAAGAAGGAAATGAACAGTTGCGAAACAGAGCAAGAACAAGAGCAGGAGTCAGAGAGAGATAGAGAGAGAGATAGAATGAACAGTTGCGAAACAGAGCAAGAACAAGAGCAGGAGTCAGAGAGAGATAGAGAGAGAGAGAGAGAGAGAGAGAGAGAGACGAGATGAGGAATTGAGATGAGCTCCTAGGACTCACAGGGATATAGGCATCAACATTAACATCTCTCCCTCCCTATACATGGCTTTATAAACCACTGGCGGCAAGAAAGGCATCCCATCATTTAAAGTTAAAAACCCATGTAAACAAGAAGTTTTGGGGGTATTGCAGACTCAATACGATGCTTACGGACATCGGTCAATTTCACATCCTTGTTCTTTCAAAGGCTTAATTTAAGCCATAGGAAGCCGGTCATCATACACATACACACACAAAGTGAGCGAGCTATAACTTATATGCTATAATGCCGGCACTTTTCCATGTATTAGTTTGTCCACGATTACTACATTGCACTCTATCCAAGTTCTCTCGAGTACAAAAGCTCGCACATTCAATTTAATGATCTCAACAAATGACTATCCAGATTGCCATTTGAAAATACCATATATTAATTTAATCCATGCGAGACAAATCATCACTATCGAGAGCCTACCGTATCCACATATTACGCCGTACGCTAATGCTGATTATTTCCTAAAGCACTTCAATTGCAAAGCCAGATCACTTGAGAATGCAAATAATCTTTAGCTAGTTGATTCAGGATATGGGATATTGGAGTTTGTCAACTTTAATCCGTAAGCTCGAGTTCATGACTACATCCGCTACTAACCTTTCACAACGGCGAGATACCAAAGTTGAATCAAGAGTAGTTTGCTTCAAATTAGCAGATCCTCTTCCCCTGCCCCTTCCTCTTGTAGAAGTTTTCCCTCTTCCTAGATCTGAAGTAGCACGGGAGGATCTAGAAACTCCCAATGATCCTTTCCGGCCTCGTGGCGAGTTTGAGCCGAGTATCTCTGTTGTGTCCTCATCATCGCTAAAAGAAACTGTGCTTCCTATTCCCGCAGACTCCTATTTCTAGCAGCACTGGGCAGAATTTAACATGAAAAATTTAGCGTTAATGGCTTCATAGAGAAACTCATAAGAATCCAAGAAGGATAATCAAGACTACGGCTAGATTTACCTCCACGAAGGTGCACTTGGATGTTCCATGTGGGGTGTCACTGGGATGTACAAAACGTTCCTTAACGCGTTCTGAATATAAAGAAAAAGTCAATTAAGCATCAATCTTTACTTTAGGCAAAGACTTGGCAAGAAGAAGATGAGTTAAAAAGAACTTCAGCCTATCGTCAACGGGAATTAAAACCAACAAGCAAAAATAATGCTCGAGACTCGTATCCAAGCTCCTAGTTTCTCTCATTGAAATGCCCTTCAGAATCGCTGGAAAGACCTTACAAAAAGATATACAAGAAATTCCTGCTTTACTCTAATAACAGCCACAATCATAGCAGAAAGTTAAAGCCCGACTACGATTGAAGCAAATGAGCTAAAGCCCCCAAAAATTTGGAAGAACTCCACGCATTAAATGGTTGGATGAGACTAAATTCACCACATTATAAGGATAACAAGTCTCAATAGATAAATTCTTGCCTCCAAACACTCGCCGACTTTAAGAATTAGATCCTCCTCCTCGCATTTCAAGGTGTCGGAATCCCTAGCAATTTTGTTCAGCACATGTTCATAAACAAAAAAGTATCAACACAAAAGCATAACGAAACATAACATTTAAAATAAGAATGAACTTTTGATCGCCGGACTTGTGGTTGTCTTTAGCTTGCGAAATATTACCTTCCCCCACGAAAACATTTAAACTAAGAATGAACTCTTGATCGAAACCAGTTGTAAACTTGAGAAGTGAACTCGCAGAACCCAAAAAAAAAAAAAAATGCAAGCACAATTTATAAACATGTTTAAGTGACCAAGGAAGATCGTTCAGTCCAACCATCACCATACCACAACACAACAACCCGCGATCCTATGAAAGATATACACACCAAATAGTAATCTCTAATACGAATACATGCAATTCATTGAAAAGAACAGGGCATCTTAAAGTCCCATTTCTTGTGTCACATGTGGAAGCATGTATCTCTTTGAGAGGACAATTTTTTCAAGCTCTTTCGATTTTCTCTTAATTGAAAAGAAGCCTGGACAGAAGTTTGATGATGTTGGGGCCACAAAAAATCTTAAAACAATATGTCCACCATTACAACAAATATTTACGATATGGAGGCCCAATGCTGTACATTATAAACAAACGCCTGATCTGACTTTTTAGGGGAAAATTTGCTCTTACTTCGCCATTCAGTTGAGATGAGAACTTGGGCTTTTTGCACCTTTCCACAAACATGACGGACATGTAAAATGGATACTTTGCAAGTCCATAATTTATAAACACAAAAACATGTAGAAAGTTATCAAACCAAGCATTTGGCCACTCATCACATACCACTCCAACAGGATTATCATGATTTCCATGAATGCTGAAGACTGGCAAGCCAACATTGAAGTGAGGGTCTTCATAATTCACATGGCCAAAACCTGGGAAGACAAGAGTGATCTATTATAGACATAAGACCAACACCTAAAATATATGTACAATTCATTCACAGAAAAATGGTGCAAATGGATGCAAGAATTTTGATTTCAGCACAAAAGGGTGATATCGTACATTTTTGTTTTCTTTTTTGAGGGAGTTAGTTGCAACTTTTTCTCATGTCTCATATAACACAAGGTTGCTACAATTAAATCATGCAGCATGTCCTTCATTATCATCCATTCCTCCAACAAGTAAAAAAACAAAGCCATCATGTGTGAAACAGTAATTGCATATTTTGAAAATTTATGGTCTGGTCGCTAACAACTTCAATTAAATGCAATTACCCTTCAAAATCAAAGCTTTACTAATACAATTATTTTTTAGTAGATAATTATGTCTTGCAATTAAAGAGGGTGAATAAATAGAATTTGGCATAGGTATTATACATTTGACAAGTCATTTCTTTATTCAAAGGCAATAAGAAAGGCATACAAATATTGACTTGGAAAAAGAAGGACAAATAGAGCCAAAAACATAGCCTACTAAATTCCAACTCTTTGACCCAAAAAAGAAAAATCATCGAACTCCACTTGTCAAAAGATCTGTACCACTTTCAACCCAACCCTTTCTTGAAGCCTTAGAGAAGATTAAAATATCTTGAGGATTAGCAACCTACAAAAAGAAAAATCATTACTCCTTTTTTGGTAGCGCTGTCAAAGACTACACCGTGTGCACCTTCTAATATGCATTTACCTTTCCAACATACTTTTGTCCAAACCTTTAAGGATTTATCTTCATAAATCTAGAGTAATCCACCTGCCACATGAATGAGGAGTTTAAAATTCACTCCGCGAATGCAGACACTAGTGGCAAATATCAATTCCTATCATCAAGTAAATAGAGTTGTGAGAGTGTTTGACATCCATGGACAGAATCAAAAGTAGTGATAAAAAATAGGATTTTTTGTGCCACAAGGAAAGGAACTAGGAACCAACATGTTACAAGTAGCATGATGAAAAAAATAGTAGAAATAGTTGAAAATGAGTCATATTTTACGGCTAAGTTGAGAAGGGACAGGTAGTGCCGATTAAAAAAAGGAAGATGTTACCTTTATCTGTATCAATGGAAGTTTCAACTCAGACCTATTAGCTGCCTTTTTGCTGGACTTGTAAACAGCACAAGCACTATACTATATGACAGTTCCTCTAGGCTATTTATGTTGCGATCGTGCATTATCTGTGCTTTCACAGGGGCCTCCGGATTCATTCATCCCAATATGTTGAATAGAGTTTGATGACCCCTGTACAAGAAAATGACAAATATATTAATATTTATCTAAATAATATGCTTAGATAAATGTCTTAAATAATCCCATATCATTAAAAAGTAAATTGAACCTGACTCAGAATTGTTCCATGAGATCTATTATTGTACTCCAACATTTATCCAAAAATAAGCTACTAATAGTAAATATTACAATTGTAACAAAAAGTTGAAATAATACTAACAAATAAAATGATTCATAATAAATACCTGAGTAGTGAATGGAGAAAATCCATTGAAATTGCTTGGCGGCATGATATATGATGATTGCATCTACATTAAAAAAAAAGACCCCTTTACCATAATGCAATTAAATTATCATAATGATTGTAACTTTTGAAAAAGTGTTTTCTACCATTATAAAGAGGCATAGTAACTTGAAAAATATACAAATTGATTGATCACCAATTAAACTCTTTATACATAGCTATTCAATACCTAATTAGGAAATTGGCAAAATCCATTCATAATCCCCGATGGCATGATGTATGGTGGTTGTTGCATCTATACAAATTTTTTTACCAAATTAGTAAAATGTAAATAAAAATGGAAAGCTAAGAGCAATATACCTGATTATGAAAATTCATGGTAGGACCACCAATGTTGCTGGGATAAAGGATACTTTGAAATTGATTTTGATTACTCAAATAATTTGGAAAATGAGTTTCACTACGTGTTGCTTGAACAACCAACTCTACATTAGAAAGCAACAAAATGTTAATTAGCATCATGCAACATAAACAGAAAATTTAACTTATCATATTAACCAAAATAATATGTTACCTCGATTGTCTATTTGTATTGAGGGCATTCTTTTGATAGATTTTTTCTTCTTTTTCTCAGTTGAACTTTTTAGTCTTCCATAACTGATTCCCTTTTCTTTCCTTTGATGGGGGTCTAATATCGAGATATCGCACAAAGAAGTCTCATTATCACCATCATCACCAACATCAGCCATACTTGAATTGTATGATGAAATTTGACCCTTCGCTATTTGCATATTCTCCCTCACTATATGCATAGTGTTTACATCTTTGGCTCCCAAACTCATCAGCTCAAAAGATTCTTGCATTAATGTGCAAAATCGATTAAATGTAGACGGACCAGGTGGCAAAAATTCATCATTCACAATCCCTTCTTTGGCACCCTTAGTCCACCTTTTCAAAATATAGGGAGATGGAATGCTCTTAACTATCGATTTATTTTGATTCAACACGTACAATGCATAGCGTCACAACCACCCTTTTGACTCAAATAATTTGCATTCACAAGAAATTGATAACTCTACAGGGTTAAATTTGACAAGGTATTCATGTTGACACCTTATGGTATATGAATAAACCGATCCATCAAATGTAGTACCTGAAACATCTTTAGAGAGACATTCCATTAATTCTTCATAAAACTTATGAAAAATAGTATGGGTATAGACTGAAGCAACATGTTTCAGGAGCTCATTAGACGAAACCTGCACTTTGGGCTTCCCACGAGATCTGTAATCATCTTGAATTTCAATTTCTCTCATGTGCTTCAGTTGCTCTTCATAATAGTAGACAAATTGTATAAGGGATGACGTCTTCTTCGAAATATGCAGGAAGACATTATTAGTGCTCTCACTTCTTTGACTTGACCTTATACCTCATAAAAAAATATCACAACCAAAAGCTGAACTCCATTTATGTCTAAGGTCGTATAATCTCTGAAGCCAATTGTTGTTCTGAGTATCCCACTCCTCTTCCATTTCCATCCAAGTAGATTCAAATTCATCCTCCGATTTGCATTTATACATAAACCTAAAAAAATACTTATCTCTAAAATCCGGCTTACGGTAAAACTGTGGAATGTTTTTAATGGCATTGCTTATGATGTGCCAAGTGCATAAACGATGCTGTGTATTCGGAAACACCATTCTAATGGCTTTTGCCATGATTTGATCTTGATCAGTGAATATGGTTTTAGGAGCCTTATCTCCCATAGACTCCAAAAACACATTAAATAACCAAATGAATGATTCCGCCGTCTTGTCTAACAAAAATGCACAACCAAACAGAGTATTTTTCCAATGGTAATTAACCCCAACAAAAGGTGCACAAATCAAACTATATCTATTAGTTCGATATGTGGAATCAAACACTACCACATCATCAAAACAATCGTAATCAAATTTAGACAAACTATCTCTCCAAAATAAATTTGTCAATTTACCCTCTTGATCTACTTGTACAGCGTAGAAAAACATTGGGTTTTGCATTTGCATGCGATGGAAATGATTCAAAAGTTGTTGACAATCTCCCCCTTCCATAATCTTATAGCTTTCTGTCTGTAAAATTTTTTGACAATAACGTAGAATGAAACCCAAATTTTTACTTCCACCTGCTTCATTTGCTAAGAACTTATATGCCGTAGTCCCACCAATGCCTGCTTTCATCATGTTAGTTAAAACACCTTTGCAAGTATCGGATATCATCCTTCCACATCTAATCAAATGCTTTTGATTTTCCGGTACAAATGCATGATTATGCTCAGAAACATACTCTATAACCTCATAAACACCATTATCAACCTTAAATTTGATATGAGCAGGACACCCACATCTAACTTCAGCCCTCTGAAATTTCTTTTCTTGATCAGATGAGGTGACAGAATGGCCCTCACAATTGCACAAAAATGTTTGTCGGGTTATTTCTCCTTTTGTATTTTTAACCATATGACCCTTCCTCACTCCAAATCCTTTACCAATTGCATAAGCCACATACTTATGATATGCTTCAACTTCATTAGAAAAAACCATCCCGATGGCAAACTCAAAATCATTTTCCATATCACGCATTACATGTGCAAGATGGGAAGTTTCATGTTGCAACGAAATGAACAATAAATAATCAATAAAAAAAATATCAAAAGAAAACAAAATATATTTCACATTGTATGACAATATATTTCACATTATATGGGTAAAGAATTACCTCTGATTCAGCCACTCGATAACTTTACACGTGCAAATTAACTGAGGTGATGTCTTCAAAATAGAAATAATTCTTCAAGAGTTCCCTTCTAATAACTGAGGTGATGCTTGATTAGATTTCAGATATGGTCAGTCCCATCATCGTTGAGGTAGCAACAGATACAAGAAATCAATGACGACCTTTGGATAAATAGTTGGCTGCATTCAATGCAAAACTATAAGCAGGAGAGCATGACTAATGGAAATAAATGATCTAATCATGGTTTGTCTAATCAATCATGGAGTCAAAGAGTGAACTTCTTCTGATTACCATCCATCTCTCTTGCATCATGAGATAGAATTTTGGTTTGACCTCGAACTGAATATTTTGACAATCCCACTCAAACATACATAATTTCCTACATGAATTGAATCATTGAAATCTGTCACCTCCAAGTACGTGGTTCTCCCACACAATTAACTGCAAATACATATAACATAATTTTCTAGCAATGACTGTGATTTCAGGTGCTAGCTATCCTATTCCAGATAAACTCCTAAAGGATAAGACTAAAAAGAAAAATCCACACCTTCCGGTGCATCTAGCAAATGTCAATTCTGAGCATTTGAATAATGATGCAAGAATGCTACTCTATAGGCAAAATAGTACATGGCCAAAGGCACGAATGAAGCTTCAAGAACAATAAGCAGCAAAATTTCCATATACCTCGACAGGCCGTAATAGATTACCCAACTTTCCGCGGGCATTCAGAACCTTCAATGCAAATATTGCTGAGATAACACCTAATGATCCATCGAATATTCTAGCATCAACAACAGTATCCTTTGTGACATCCCGATTTTCCAATTCTGGTTTCAATTAAATAAGTCGGGCATTTCATCTTCGCGTCTATAGCTTTCTTCTCTGAGCTGATCACTCACGAGATAACTAGTCTATCAGGTGAAGCCGTTAAGGAATCTAAACGCAATAGACTTGAGAATTCGACCAGGAAACGACCGCTCGACCGTACTAATCTACAAGGGTCATTACGGCACGGACCCGATTAGAGACCGGAGATAGGTCGATTCAACGAACCATGTAATTCGGTATGGGTGATTCCACCTAATTGCACAATTCTTGTTGATCGACACTAGACCGATTTCTCTATCGTTTTGGTACCCTGTGTCCGTATTTGAAACCTCGAGATTTCTACGACAATCGCGAGTCGCCAATGTGTCGAAGATGCACGTTGTGGCTTGAGAATAATCAACCACAGGTCAATTGCACAGAAAATTCCTAAAAGCTATCCGGTAGATTAGGACGCGCTAAAGTCGCGCCAGATTGAATTTAACCGTGAAATTGAACCCGATTACAGAAATTGGAAGTTCTGTCAAGTCATAATTCATTTTAGGAATGTCGACTCATCTCCAGAAGATTTTTCTACAAACCGAGATTTTTGGCAGAAAAGCAAAGTAAGGCCGTTTATGTTCGGGATTGTCAGAGAGCCGTTTTTAATCGAATCTTCGGGATGCAAGTTGGATCATTTGATGGGGAAATGTCATGAGAAGGCCGAGGACACATGGGTTAATTAAATTGAGCTTCAATTGGATGGAATTGATTGAGAATTGATTGAATTTGATGCACAAATGTCTAAAATTCGTATGCCATGGGGCTAGGGACATTTTGCACCTATTAACAAGCTTGTGGAGGAAGCTTGAGGAGAGAGAGTGGCTGATGGCATGTGATGTCATGGTGGGGGCAAGTGGAAGGAGAGATTGACAAGTGTTGCAAGCTAGTGAGCCACCAAGGAGGCCCCCTCTTCAGCTGATCATCTTCTTCCTCTTTTCTTGGCTTTCTCCATTGTTGAGGAAGGGAGGAAGCTTGGAAAAACCAGAGGAAACCGAGCTTACCAGCCCCTCCATCGTCGCACGCCCGGAAGGCCATCGTCGGTCGTTTTCCTCCCTTGTTTTCCCCTCGTTCCAGTTTCTGCTCCAGCCGACCTTTCGCCAAAGATCCGAGTAAAAAGTTAACTTTCCGGTTGAATCAGCGAACGAGCCACCCATCGCCGCGAAGACGACATCCAGCCCGTTCCGGAGCACCCCGCCTCTCACCGGAACGATTCTCCGGCCGTCCCGAAATCCTGAGAGAAGCTGCCGCTCGCCGGACCGTCTGGACTCGCCTGGTTCCGCCTGTTTCGGGTTTTCTTGCTGTTTCGCCCCATTCCGACCATTCCTTTGCCCGTCCCAACCTCCTACAAGATCCCCAAGACCCCCGGGAGCCGCCGGTTGCCAACCACCCGCTTGCCGGAGCTCCGATCGGCCCGTTTTCGCCGTTGAAGTTGCTGGTTTCTTCTCTGCAGTTCAGTCCGATCGAAGCGAAGACAGCAAGGTTTTGGAGACTTCGAGGCCCGTTTTCAGTGTCTTCCCGGCCTCCGTTGGTGTCGCCGCTTTGGGGTTTATCGACCGCCTTGGTGTCGTGGTCGCCGTGAACTCACCGGCGCGCAAAACCGGTGAGTTTATCCTCTAATTCTTGCTTAGTGAGTTAATGACGCTTAAGGGGTGTTTAGATTAGTCTAATTAGGTTTATGTGATTAAATTAGATTATTTTAATGTAAATTAGATTAGTTGTATGCTTAGTTTAATGGATGTTTAATTAGGGCTAATTGTATGATTAAATTAGTGTAATCTTGTTTAAGCCCTAATTAATTATTTTTAATTAATTAATTATTTCGAATTTATAAATATTATTTTATTAAATTATATTATTATAATATAATATTTAATTATTTAATTTTCGGAATTAAATTTAATTATTTAATAATTTCGAAAATTATGCCGGGATGGCCGGTCGTTAGAATTTCGCGCTGATCGCAGCAGTGCGGTCGGTTTGTGTTAATTGTATGTTTAAATTGAGAAATTGAGTGATTGATGATTATGGTTGATTATTCCAAAAGTGTGGAATTAAGTGATATTGATGAAGTTGTGGTATTTAACTTGAAAATACCCGGTGTCGGTTATTGGCACCGTAATTGGTTGGTAGGACCAGTTTGAATCTATTGATTGGATTGGATTGAGGATTGGTTTGGGTTATTGTTGAATTGATAGCTTTGGCGAGCAGTTGTTTATATATGTATCAGCTTGGGCAAGCAAATATTATATACATATATGCTACAGCTTCAGTGAGCTATCTATACGCTACAGCTTCAGTGAGCTATTATATGAGCTACAGCTTTTGAGAGCTATTATATCGGTTACAGCTTTGGTGAGCTATTATATCGGTTACAGCTTTGGTGAGCTATTATATTATCTATCAGTTACAGCTTTGGCGAGCTATTATATTATCTATCATTTACAGCTTGTGTGAGCTATCTATCAGTTACAGCTTTGGTGAGCTATCTATCTATACAGCTTGAGCGAGCTACCGTCTATATATTTCAGCTTTGGAGAGCATGTGTCGTATTAACGACTGGTTTGATAGAAGGTATTGAATGATAGATGGTAATGGTTGATAGATGGTACGGATTGAAATGGAAAGATAGATAGTATGATTGAATTGAATCGTTGGGACTGATTTGATTGGTTGATTTATGAAATGTACTGACGTGCAGGAAGGGACTGAGGGGAGGTAAGTCCTCTATCCTATTTGTGTGGCTAGAGCGCCCTGAGGCGTATTTTCTTCCTAATTGAGTCTTAGAGGGTAGGACTCGCTAAGACATTGTCTCATCCCGGTTGTGGGATAATATTTCAGGTCCCTAGATGACGGTCGTGGAGGACCGGAAGTCCTGGAGTTCGGAAGGTGGAGGCTGAAGAATCGGCGAACGTGTCTGACAAGTTGGTCATAGGACAGTTCCCTTTTTGTTAAGCCGGTCTATTTTGTAGACAATCCAGTGTTGTATATAAACCTATGTGTTTATAAGAAAGCTTGTTTGGTTATGATTGATTGCCTGCTTTTCTATCCCAAGTTAAATGTTGTCAGGAGATTTGTTTCGCTTCCGCATGCATAATAAAAATTGAATGGGTCGGCGACGTGTCCTGGGAAGTCGCATTTGTATCGACCAGAGTGGGATGTTCGCGCGCTCGGAGGATCGGGGCGTGACATCCTTTGTCAAACAAAGAACTATAGAATATTAGAACAAATGATTGAGACACGTGTCGGCGGAGGTGGAGGTGGGTGTCGGCGTCGGCGTCGCGGGCAACCAGCAGAGGAGAGAGTGCGTCGGCGTTGGCGTCGGCGGGCAACCAGCGGAGGAGAGAGAGCGTTCTTCTCAATTAGAGTATGCTATTCACTAATTGCATGATGGAGAGAAATGTAGTGTTGCATCTTACATTGGAGGAGGTCAAAAGGAAGAACGCGACAATCTAAAACGAAAACGGGTATCAGTCAATTAAATTCACAGAGAAAGAAGAGTATCGACTTGACATGAGGGCGTTTTCTGAAATGTAGGTGTTCTTGGTGAGAATCGGCAGCAAAAGCAGAGCCAGAACCCCAGTAACGCAACAAATGACACTGCGAAGAAGTCCACAAGGTCGAAGAAGCACGTGAGCTCGCGCTCAAGTCGCCGGAACAGATTCGCCCGAATAACAACGAGCAGAGATAATCAAAGACCGAGAAGCTACTGCGGTACCTGATGAAGACGCTGTGAGATATGAGCAGAGTCCCTAGCCGAACGATCGGTCGAGGCTTCAACGGAGGTGGAAAGGGCGTCGGCGTCAGAGTCAGGGGCGATGGAGGCAACTGGCTTGAGGGGCGTCGGAGTCAGGAACGACTGAGTCGTGAGAGGGCGTCGGGGGCGGAGGCGGAGGCGGCGTTGTCGGCGTTGGAGGCAACCGGCTTGAGGGGCGTCGGAGTCGGGGGCGACAGAGTCACGAGAGGGCATCGGGGGTGGAGGCGGTGTCGTCGACGTCAGAGGCAACCGGCTTGAGGAGCGTTGGAGTCGAGGGCGTCGGAGTTGCGAGAGGGCGTCGGGGGCGGAGGCGGAGGCGGAGGCAACGTCGTCGGTGTCGGAGTCGGGGGCGATGGAGGCAACCAGCTTGAGGGGCGTCGGAGTCGAGAATGGAGAAAGAGAGCAAAGGAGGGGGGAAAAGAAGCAGCTGTGCGACTTTTGTTCTCCCCCGCAACAGAATGGAACGGAGAACGGGGAGAGAGAGAGAGAGAGAGAGAGGAGAGAGAGGACGATTCGACAGGGCGCAGGCGTCGCAGAGGAGAGTAGAGCAGAGGGAGCGTCAGAGTGGTGGGCCCCACACGCGGCCTGTGCGAATTTTGAACGCTCGTCTATGTGGCGCCACGTGTCGATCGTTGAGTGGTCTTACCCTACGCCTACGTGAAGGGTAAGACCCACCCAATATTTCCAGCACGAAGGAAGGGCCGCTGCTGATCTTGTGGGCAGGCAGGTGGGCCCCGCCTGGTCCACACGTGGAGATTAAGAGCCGTGATTCATTCGGTACATTGTATCCGAATCCCAGAGAGACAGCCAAATGGATTTTGAGAATTAAAAAGTAACTTGCATTTTATACAAGTCGATAATTTCCCATAAATACGGGCTTTTAATTACATGTTCACAAAATAATTTGTTTTTAGTCGAGAAATCCATGAAATTTTATGCTAGTGAATTTTTAATTTCATAAAAATATATGTGAATTATTATTCACATTTATCTATATACTTAGTTCTCTATAAAAACTTTACTATGCGCATTTAAAGTTAATTTTATTTAAAAGAAAATATTCTTTATTTGCAAGTTAATATTATCAGTGAATCAAAAACACCTTAAATACACAAAAGTTTGTTACTTTTTTTGTATTAAAAATAACCGAGCATTAGAAATTTCAATATGAAATACAGAGTTTTGTATGGATTGATATTAATGACCTTATAATTCATCAACAGGACTGCATCTCTTGCCATCTTTCTTCCCAAAATGCTATCAATATGTTATTTTGGCTTCCTTTATGAACCAATTAGCTATATTGCCTTATATGTTTTTTTTTTTTTTTTTTTTTTTTCAGGTTTTCTCAGGTATGCATAGGACCCATCTTGGTTCTCCTCCCCGGAGTATATCGAAATCTAAGTCTCGAATCATTCATCTCGGCGTTCCTTTAGTATTATTTTTTTTCCTCAATGGATTTTACTTCTTTCTAGGTGAGAACAATGTGCATGAATGGGACCAAACGAGCTTCAATTTTAAGTCTATAGGATTCTCATCCTTATATTTTCATGTTACAACAACTTGGTCAATGAGAGTTTTCATGTTACAACAACTTGGTCAATGAGAGTAGGACAATAGGATTTGAATAAGGTGTCATTTCTTGAGAATTTTAAAGACAGTGAAGGGAACATGATGGATCGGATTGCACACCGAACAGGGTGGGAGCATTCCTAGATCATATGTAGGACATTGAAATCAACTCACGAGAGACTAACGTGTGGTGGTATCACTCAACGTTGGAATTTCAATTTATTTCTAGAGTAGATGAAGCTTGGGCAACCTTTGGAGAAAATGTTTACATGTATATCAAAGCACAAAATTAGTTGCGCTCAATGTGCAATCGATCAACATAGACAATTTCTTAGGTGAGTTAATTTAGGAGTGTGCTACGAGCTTTTTACGACACTTCAACAATATTAGGAGAGAGCATAGTTAAGTACCAAATTCATTTTTTCTTCCATCTCTTGACTCATTTTGATGCCATCATGTTGCTCACATCACTATGCCATTCATTAGCTAAGCAACAATTTTTACCGCAAGGCTAATTATTATTGCAAGGGAGCTTTATGTACAGCTAAAGGAGCATAACAGAGACACAAGCGATGGACGTTTCTGCCAAACCACCGGCGCTTGTTTAGTTTTGTAATTTTCAGAATATCTTCCTAAATCATTGTACGTGATGAATGCGCTTGTCTTTCTCATACCGTTGTTTCAAAAATCTAAATTTTCATGAATTGAGAAATCATAATCTTTGCTCGCATTCAAATTTAGGTTATATGTTTGGCCGGTTAATTCTAAAGTTACCTCAAAGAAAGGTCTCATTTATTCTTGTGACTTTTCCAACTTTTTTCATCCTTGAGAAGGAGAGGCTTTGATAGCAAATGCAGAGAATGAATAAGGAACAGACTGGACATCTTTTAGCTTGTAAGATCGAACATTATGTCTATTACATTAGTTAAAAATTCATGTGCAATAAATTGAGAAAAGAAAACAAAAGCCTCCGTCTTGGTGAAACTTTCGTCATCACCATCCTATAATCAACTCCGGCAGATTCAGGAACCCGACAACTTGATCAACTCGGATGGAGAATGGCAACACTGAAGGCGGTGTTCAGGATGAATTTTCCCAGCAGAGTCGACGAAAACACGAGCCTGTGATGGCTCACAATTGCCGGGTCCTTGCAATGTCGCCCATGGATGCCGGATCCTTATTTTCTCCTTCGTCGTCTCTTTCTCATCGTGATCGAAGAGTTGAGTGGCAGTGGACGGCTTTTAGATGCATCCTGCAGGCTTCAAATAACGGTAAATGGTGTTTTGGCGAATCGCACCTTCATAAAAAAAAGGACAAATATAACACCGACAATATATGCAGCAATTCGAGAGTAGGCATTATACACATAAGAAATTCGCCGAAATGGTAATTCCAACTTAGTTTCGGTTAAAAAGACTTGTAAACAGAACTGGAGCATGTACCTTAGAGAGGTCGCCCTCCAGTTTCTTAGACTTATAGGCATAGGCTAACTGCGAATGTCCACTTCACATTCACGTTCGCATAATTCTGATAGACTGGCGAGATCACAAGAGAAAACTTGCACCTTCCTGAGACGGGATAGATCTTTGAGCCCATCAAGGTTTGTTATGCTGCATTTGGAAATTTTCAGGACTTCCAAAAACTTTAAATTTTCAAGACCGTCAATCTTTGCTAAATCGCAGTCGTCTAGTTCCAGTTCTGACAGATACTTCAGACCAGAAAATTTTGGCTCTTGAATTGTGCAATGTTTGAGATGCAGAGTCGATAAGCTTGAAGTCGAGGGAAGCCATGTGAGGTCTAGCTCCTTCATGTAGGATAAAGAGAGCTCCTGGAGCTGAGTAAGGGCACCGAAGTTCCCGGGGAGATTGGTGACCATTGGAAGGGACAGTTGCAAGGTCTCTAGACTTGGTAATCTTGCGATCCACCCGATATTCGGAGTCTTTAGATTCAATAGCCTCATTGGCCATTCAGCTTCTGGCTGCTCAACCTCTTTCAAAAGTAGCTCTTTCAGATTCGTCAGATATGACAAGTCAGGGACCATCATTTCTTTGGATCCCCAAACGAGACTGAGTAAACTGGAGGGCAACTTTGGTAGAGCCTGAAGTTGGTCGCAGTTGAGTAGATCCAGGGTTTGGAGGCGTGAGAGATGGCAAATGCTCGGAGGCAGCTCAGCAACATCAGGTGACGATAATCTCAAAATTCTCAAAGAGGATAATCCTGAAATATCGCAACGAACTTCACCTTCCAAATTGCAGCAGGAGAAATCTATCTCCTCCAGGTTCTCTAAGTTCACGATATCTTCAGGAAATTTTCATAGGGGAGTGTGCGCCATTTTTAGCGTCTTCAAATTCCTCAAATCCTTAACTGACCATGGCATTTTCATGATTCCAGTGTATGAAAGGTCCATTAACTCCAGCAGCTTCAGCTTCCCGATGGAAGTCGGAAGTTTACCCAACTTCCAACAATTCCTTAAAGAAAGTCTCCGAAGTTTTTGAAGAAATTCAACATTATATGGAAGCCCATCGATATCAGCACCATCCAGAGAAAGACTTGAGAGACTCCTTAGGCGGCCAATTGTGGATATATCTTGCAAATATTGACAGTCACAAGCACTAAGTATTTCAAGATTCTCCAAAGAACCTTCCGGGAAACATATACCGTAAATGCCAGTTCCATCAATCAGAAGTTCCCTCAAAGATTTCATGCAGCACAATTCTAGGGGCAACTGCTTGACTCGGCTGCACTTTCTCAGATTTAAGGAACTCAAGTTCTTCAGATTACTAATGAATGGCCCGATTTGAGATAACTGAGTGCAATCTTCCAGTATCAAAATCTCCAAATTGATTGGAGCTCGAAAGTTCAATAATGCAGGTAACTGAACACATCCTTGGAGGTTCAAGACTTTCAATTCATCCACCTTCTGCAATGTGGAAAAGAAGATTCAGACCCTAACTACTCGTATCTATCATCTTAAGACGAGATTTAAAAAGCAAATATCCGCCATACCTCCATGATTTGTCTCCAGACTTGTGAATCTTCAGTGACCGGACTCCAAGACAGATCGAGAATGACTAACTTCTTCAAATGCATATTACCTAGCTCAGAAATCAAACGGCATGCTGACCATTCAAGCCATCTCAAATTTGGAAAAAGATTCTCGGTGTTTCCCTGAATGTTAGCCCGGTCCAGTCTAAGGTACCTCAAATTCGACATTTTATGAAATTCTTCACATGTAAAACAGACTATGCAACCCTCTTCAACTGCAAGACCTATACCTTCGACGTTTCTAGTACCCTGTCAACGTCGACTGGGGGAAAAATGTGTGAGTGATTCGAGAACTTTAATATCTTACTCCATTCAATGAAATAAAACAAATCAGGTTTACAAAATCAGTGGTATCCACTACGCATTATAAATTGGGTTAAGAACAAATCCGTTTCTTTTCCATTCGAGATTGAGAAAAGAAAAGTAAGTTTATGCTTTCAAGAGGCTTTGAAACTTACCTTACTATCCTTTAGAACGGAAACTGCATCACTGTGATTCCAAATCCTGCAGCGCTCATGAAGATCTTTTCTCTCGACAAGTTTCCTGCCAAAGTCTCTTAGCAGGTCATGCATTTTGAATTCATTATTTTCTCCAATTTCCAAGAAATGCATCTCACGAAGGCATTTTATTCCTCTAGCAGGATAGTAATCACAAGCCTCCCAAATGTAAGAGAGAATCCTCTCATCCTTTCCAATATAAAAGCACGCTATGTCGAGAAATATCTTCCTTGTAGGAACATCTAAAGAGTTGTAACCAACCCTAAAGGCAGCTTCAACTTCATTTGCTTGGTGATCTTTTAAGAATTCCAAAGTATTTCTCCATATTCGTATATCATCCTTATTGTTGCATAAATATGAGGCCGCAACCACAATAGCTAAAGGAAGCCCTCCAGTAGCTTTGACGATGTCTATGGACAGGTAATCATACTCAGAGACATCTTGGAGAGCATCCCCTCCGAAAGCATGCTTACGAAAGAGTTGAAGAGCGTGGTGATATCTCATGGGTTCAACCTTGTATTTTTTGGTTGGTCCGTCGTCAAATCCATCTAGAACATTCCTCATGCTTGTGGTCACAATTATTCTACTTCCTGGACCAAACCAACTAAGTTTCTCGGCTAATGCTTTAACTTGTTCAACCTCACGCAAATCGTCTAGGACAATGAGAACCTTCATTCTACTAAATAGACTGGCTATTTTTTTAATACCTTCATCAGAAGATCTAAGTGGTGCAGGTTTTTCTTTCTGGAGGTCAGCAATCAACATTTCTTGTGAAAACATGATTCCTTTCGAATTAATACCTGGAAGGAAGCTACATTCATCAAACAACAGATGCATCTTGTTGAAGACAACCTTTGCAAGTGTAGTCTTTCCGACACCTGGCATTCCACATATTCCAACGACACGTACATCTTGTCCACATACTTCAATCGCTCGTCCATCGTTGTAGACAACACCAAGCTTTCTCATCATCTCTCGAACATGAAGATCAATTCCAACTAGTTTATCTGTTACAACTTGGTCATCCTTCTTCAACACCTGCCTGACCCGTCTGAGAACTCCTTTTACAAGCTGGGACTCGTGCCTGCAAAACATAAGTGATGAGGCACAAAAATGACAACGAAGTTACCAAAAGTATTAAAAGCTAAACAAAAATCAAGTGGGGGATGAAGCGGTGAAAATTGAAACAACCAACAGGGGTAGAGGGAATCTTCAATTAAAATGGACAGCAAGTTTTAATGCGTGGTCTATTTCCCTTTCATGCACATAGCAATTATGACATTGATTTCATGCCATCTGCAAAACAAAATTTCTAGCGAAGGGGAAAAGAATAGGGCGCAACGGACCAGTACATCTGGTCTAGCTCGCGGTTATGTTCATGAGTCTAGTCATTTTCAAATGGCCGGTGTAATCGAGTCACCAGTTTTTCAATAGGCACGTCGAACTACAACCTGTCAAATCATTGACCCATTTCATAAGAGTAACCTCAAAAACCTCTTGAGCTTGCATGATGAATGCTATGATTACATATAATATTTATTCGAAAAGGTTTGGGTTCATTTTCACATCACCCTAAACCATTTTTTTTTTTCATTTTGTCTAGGAAAGAGAATGGGAACCAGAAGTAAAAGAATTACCCCCCATATACGTTCTCTAGATGATATCCGCTTAATCCCCCAATCTGTCGAAGAGCCTCCTTCCATTTTTTGATGGTATTTGAGCTGACTCCGTCCTTCTCATGTTGACGGAAGGATGTTTCAAAATGCCCAGCCTGGTGTTTTACATCGGAGGGACTAATGTCATAGAAAATCGGGATAATAGTCTGTCCATTAGATATTCTGCACTCCCACATTTGTACCACCTCCATGAGGCAACTTTTACTGGAAGCATAGTCTTTAGAGAGGATGGCTATTGAGATCCTCGACTGCCTGATCGCCTCTTTTAGCGCCGGCTCGATCTCTTCTCCAGCATGGAGATTCTCGTCATCTTTAAAGACCTCGATCCCTGCATCTACTAATTTGCAATGAAGGTGATCTGTGAATCCTTTGCGAGTATCTGCACCTCTAAAACTCAAGAACACTTCATGATTGGTTCTGGACAATGACGATGGGGCCGAAGATGATTCCTGTCAAATCAAGGAAACTAAACCACTTCATATAGTGAATTAGCGTTTCAGACTAAGATTCCGTTCGTTTCATGGAAAATGTAACGTTTCTGGAAAATGTTTTTCATAAAGCCATTTTCAAGAAAATGATAATATTTTTCAATGTTAAGCTGAAACTTGAAAATAAACTAAAAGAATATTTCCCATCGTTCGATATAGAGAATTCTATTCGATTTTCCTCCATGCACTCATTTTAATAAAAAAAATTCTCATTTTAATAAAAAAATTTATTATCTTTTTATATATTTTTATATTTGCAATAAATAGATTTTTAAATTTTTAATTTTCTTTCTACTTTTTTTCTTTTTTCCTTTTATTTTTTCTTCTTCTCCTTCTTCTTCAGTCCATTGCCGACCACGGTGATCGGCCAAAGGTGAGCTTGAGCTTGCTAGCCTCAAAAGGCTAGCCGATCTTGCGAGGCTCGAGGTCAATGAGCTTAATCCTATGGAGAGGCTCATGCTCACTAGCCTTAAGCCTTGCCAAATTGATGAGCTTGAGGCTCGCCTATAGTTGGTCGCTGGCCATTGCCGTGGTGGCGACTAGTCTAGAAAGAAGGAAAGCAAAAGGACAAAAAGAAAAAAGAAAAATAATAATTTTAATTTCTTAAAAAATGAATAAGAAAAAAAAAAAGTCGGGGTTAGTAGGGATGTGAGATAAGAAAGAGTGAGTGAGAAAAATATTTTCCTTTATTTGAAAAGTGAAAAATATTTTCTTCCCATTTTAAAAGACTTTTTTTCTCTTGGTGAAAAATGTTTTTCCCAATCAATTGGTTTATTTTCGGTAAAACGAAAGGTGGAAAACTTCTATAAAATGAAATCTCATACTTTTGCCTAAATAAAAAATGTAAAACAAAGTTTTATGATTCCGATGGAGACCTACCCAACACAGCAAACAAGATGCAACTGAATCTTGCGACTCATACAACGACTTTTTTTTTTTAATATAAAAAATTCTTGGAACTTTGGTAACACTCAAAATGCTGATATGTGAGTTTGCAATTTTTTTCGTAATTTTCTACTAAACAGGCCCGGCGTACAATATCAACAGTGCTTGGACTTTCGATAGCGTCGTGATTTTTGACGTTGAGGGGGTCTTATCGTTCATGTCAAAAAGTTTTGCTCCATTCCAGAGGATTTTTAGCATTTAGTGGGTCGAACTACAAGCAGAGGACCCACTCCAACGTACGCATGTCGAAGAAGTTCTAAATGATAATACAAATCCCAAAGATGCAGAGAAAACTAACCCGGTTTCTTCTCCTCCTTTTGAAAACAACAATTGCAGCAATAATCATTCCGAGAAAAAGAAACCACATGGACACTTCTAACGGCGTCGAACCCTTGGCAGAAACAACAACTGTAGCAACAAATATTCCGATCAAAAGAAACACCGTACGCCGTTCTAGCCTCGTCAAACCCATTGGGAAATCAACTCCAAGAACCATCATTCTGAGAAAAGGAAACACCACGGCCACTTTTGCCTTCGTCGAACCCACTGCGAAACCAACAACTCAAACGACAATCATTCCGAGAAAAAGAAATACCACAGCCAGTGTTGCCTTCTTCGATCGCACTGTGAAAATAAGAACTGCAACAACAATCATTCTGAGAAAAAGAAACACCCGAGATGGTATTGCCGTCCTCGAATCCACGGCCAGCTCTCTCTCTCTCTCTCTCTCACACACACGCACCCACAGGCCCAGGAGGCCTAGAGACATCAGATGCCTTTAATACATGACCAAGACGGTTGACTTCTGGGCATCCGCCCCGCGGTTGGGCTTGGGCGACGGGGAGAAAATATCAGGCGGCGCCAATCACGCCGAGTTGACCGGGCCGGCCCAATCATGAGGCAACACTTGGCTTCTCTCTCTCTCTCATAGGCCTAGGAGGTCTATAGACATCAGATGCCTTTGATACATGACCAAGACAGTCGACTTCTGGGCATCCGGCCCGCGGTTGGGTTGGGCGACGCAGACAAAATATCAGGCGGCGCCAGTCACGCCGAGTTGACTGGGCCGGCCCAATCATAAGGCAACACGTGGCTCCACTTGAAGCCGGGCCCCATCTTTTATTTGGAGTCACACTTTTGTCTCTTCTCAACGATTTGATTTGATTCTATTTTTTTTTAAAAACCGAATCAAACCGAATCAAACCGTTAGGAAAAACTTTCAAACGGAACCGAATGAGATCCGAACCGAATGAGACCCGAACCGAATATGAACCGAATCGAATGACACCTGAACCAAATATGAACCAAACCGAAATTTTGGTTCGGTTCAATTTTTCGGTTTTTGGTTTTCAACTTTTTGCATTTGTTTTTTTTTTTGATTTTTTTTTCTATTGTATATATTTTTCATTTCCAAAAAATAAGCTCTTATCAGTTTGTTGATTTGGTTCGGTTCGGTTAACCGATAAAAACCGAACCGATAACAAAAATTTCGATTTTTAATGAGAATTGAACCGAATAAAAATCGAATTTTTTTATTCGATTCAATTCGATTTTCGGTTCAATTTAGTTTTCGGTTTGGTTTTTGACACCCCTACCCCTCGTTTCTCTCTTCATCAGTTGCTTCATACTTTCTCTGGCCATTTACACGAAGAAGCGCCCTCCCCCTTTGTCAAAATTGTCTCTCCCTTCATTGAATGCACGTCTTATCCTCACCCAAGCCGCACTAATCTTAAACATGGAAAAAAAGAAGAAAAAAAAGAACACCACTAAGAATCCTAAATTTTAATCAACATTATAAATTTATCCCGAACTATTTGATAATACAAAAAACATTAAATTTTGTTAACTATAATACATTTATCTTAAATTTTTTTCATCATAAAAAATCTCGAACTTATATTAGCATCACACATTTACTCCAAATTATAGGATATTTTCATCTTTTACCTTTTAATTTTTTTCTTTTTCTTTTTTCCTCTCCTCTCTTCGGAGAAGAAGAAAGAAAAGAAAATGAAAAAAACTTTAAAAATTAAAAGACGAAAATGCCCTTCAATAATAGAGTTGGGGTAAATGTGTTAAAATCGGTAAAGTTTGAGATTTTTTGTATCACAAAAAAAAAAAAAAGTTAAGATAAATTTGTCACATTAGATAAAGTTTAGAATTTTCAGTGGTTTTTTTCTAAAAATGAAAGGGAGGCCAAACTTTGTTACGTCGCTTCTTTGATGCTTGTATCGACTTTTGCCATTCAGTCCTCCATCTATAGCAAAGAGAATCTTAAGCATGAAAAAAAAAAAAGGCAAGATAAACTTTGTTATTAACGAGAGTGTCAAAAGCCAGAAGAAAAGCACTCACGAAATATAGTGAAACCATCATATTGCTCCTCCCGAGAAAAAAGGAAGATACTGTAGTTTTACTTGCAAAGATGATTCCCTTCCTAAAAAAAAAAGCCTATATTTTCACTTTGATCACTTATTTTCTACTTAAGAAGAAAAATATAATTAACATTACAGCATATGTTAGGATATTTAAACATAAACTTATCAAGCATGACAACAAAAGTAAAAGCTACTCCAGTTAGGTTCCATCGGCAACATTTACATATAAGCATATAAGTAGCAAAAGAAGAATGGGGTGGAGAAACCATGACTTTGACATCTGGATCCACAGGTGGTACAAGGATTCTATCGATGGGCAAATCTTTTACTTCATCTAGGAAACACTCTATCAATGGTACAGCTAGAATGGAATTCTAGCTTTGATTCCCAAAGCTCATCATATGTGCGAGTTCTGTAAAGTTGAGACTTCTTGGAATGCATCTCTCTAACGCTCATCCTCATTTTGCGAAGAACAATGACCTGAGCATAGTGATATTGTTAAACGGGTACAAAATGACATCATTAAAATAAAGAATACTCCCATTGATACCTTGTAATCAGGTGCCTCCAAAATATGCTCCTTGAGAAAATGATGAACAACTTGAAAATGCATGTCATGAGGAGCAACTACATAGGATTGCTTAACTTGCATCAATAGGTAAAATACGGGCACAGCTAACCAAACATAAAGAGGAACCATGGATACATCGCACATACAATATGATCCTCATGCTCCTCATAATTAGTTGAAAATAGTAAAAGAATGTGTGGACACCTAAATTTTGGCTATCCGTTTAGTAATTTGTCGCATTAAGAAATTAGGGGTTAATTTAATTCCTAAAAAAAAAATGTTAATTGCATAACATGTAGATTTAAGTTGCATTTATTTTGTTATTTGCATTTTTTGCATCGGTGGCGGATATATTCAAATGAGATGGATCGGCACGAAGTGACGAGTTGGCCCAAGCACTGCGTTTTTTAATAATTAAAAATTATCTCATGGGAATATAATATTTTAAAATTTTTCCGAGATATGAATCTTTTTTAGATAGGGCAGATGGGTAAAGAAATTGCGATTTGGTTTTGAAAGATTTGGATTTTACAAAAAATCTCATCTTAATCTCGAATCCTTATCAGTATGGGATGAATTTTGTGAAAAAATATTGCAATATTGCAATTTATCTTTGAAAGATTTGGATTTCGAGAAAATATTTATCGTAATCTTAAATTTTTATCAATAGTGATCGGTTGGTGAAAATGTATCACGGATGTAGATTTGAAGGGAAATCGAAAGCTTATCTCTTACCCTATAAAAGCAACCGTGTGCGAGGAGTTTCGAGAGGGGGGGGCGGGGAAGAAGACAAAAAAAAAAAAAAAAAAACAAAAAAGGGCCAAAAGAAGCCATCTGTGGAGGTGTGGGTGAAAGAAAAAAACAAGAAAAGAAAGATCAAAAAGAAAAGTTTTGCTTCTGCAGTAAAAAGAGAGAAAGGGTACAAAGAAGAAAGTGACGTGAGAGAGAAAGAGAGGAGAAAAGTAAAGAGTGATTTAACCCTTACTATTCACCTTCTTCCCCAAATCACTGCCTCTCCTCTGCAACCTTCATCCGCGAAGCTTCCGCCACCGTCCTTCCCCAACGCCGTGCCGCGCCTCAACGCCTTGCCTCGCGACGACCCAAGCTCGAGTCGAGCCGCTCTCCAACGCACCACCGCCCCACTCCGCCGCGCCGCTCGCCTGACGCTGTGCCACGTCCGTCGCCACCCTCACCGCTCCTCCAACTCTGCACCGAAGTACTACCGACGCCACCAGAGCCCCAAATCAGCCGGACCCGAGCCAGATCTGCTCACCGCCCGCACCGCGTCGGCTCCGAGCTTCCCCTCGACGCCCGTGCCTGAGATCTGCTCGTGACTCAGCATCCGGCGTTCCCTGCTCCGGTCGCGACCTCTACCGTCCTTCCCCGACGCCGTGCCGCGCCTCAACGCCTTGCCCAGCCTTGCCCGCAACACCGTCACCAATCTACCCACGCGGCCCCGACGCTGAGCCCCGCCTTGCGTCGCCTGTCCTCGATCCGCTGCACCGGAACACCCCCAACTCGTCTGCAACCCGCGACGCCCAAGCCTGCCGCGCCCACACCGCCGAACATCGTCGCCGGTTCAGTTTGGCCGGAGTTTCCTTTGCTAAGCCGACCCCTTGAAGATCCACGGGCAAGCCGAGCTTTAGGAAAAAAAAAACAAAAGGAAGAAAAGGAAAAGAAATTAGGTAGTTTTATTTTTTTTTCTATTTATTTATTTCTTTCAAGTTTAAGATTGATTTTTATTTTATGGATTTGTAGGCATTATCCACAGGATATTCTCTAGAATTATTATAATTACTAACTTGATCCGTAAGATCTCGATCATTTTTTTTATTATAATAATTTCTGGGATTTGTCGATAAATTTTAAGTGTTGAATCAATATAATGTTAATTTGATCCGTAAGAATTCGGATTAGATTTTTAGTTATTTTGAACTCTTTCGTGATAATTTGGGTTAGGATAATCGTTAATTTGACGCAGAGTGAGACAACGAGGTTATTTTTTCGGTTATTTTGATCCTTTATTTGATTGGATGCCTAAGCGCATTGTTTAAAAAGCCACTAAAAAATCCAAAAAAAATATTTGAATTAGGATTGAGTTTGTTTTAGAATATTTTTTATTATCTTGCATATTTAGGATTGCAATCTTATTACGAATTTCTAAATAAAAAATCCAAAAAAACAACAAAAAGTTCATTCATTTAGGTTGTTAGTTTTATCATTATTTGAATTGCATGTGAAATTTTAATTTCGAAATTAATATAAAAACACGAAAAAAAATCATTGTGCATATTAGATTATGATTGCATGTTTCATTTTAAATTTAGATCATCTTTTATAAATAAATTGCATTTTAGATTTGGATAATGTGGATTTAATATAACTTAATCCCTAAGTTAAATTAGATAGAATCTTAATCTAGCTAGATCATTTCAAATTTCATAAAATCTGTCTTAGGATAAATTAGTTGCAATTTCTAGGATAGATTGCATTTTTAAAATAAAAAACGTCATTTGCATATCATATAAGATTAGGTCCATGAAATGCACGTCATTTTATTGATTCATTTTTAATTGGAAATTGCCGTCATTAGATTAGGCCATTTAATAAATGTCGCGTGACATATAGCTCGCATATTAAATTGCAATGTTGCATATCATTTTAGTTGAAATAATTTTGTACGTCATTGCATTGCATTGCACGTCATTAGAATTAAGTCATTTTAGTTAATTTAAATTGCATATAACAATTGCATGTTCATTAAGAGATCATAAAAAGTTTTATTCATATGGTTTAAGACATGTTGCCATGCCATATCATTTCATAGATTAAAAGCATCACATTGCATGTCATTAAAATTAGGTCATTTAGATTGCATTTAATTATTGCATTTCTTCATGTCATATAGTTTATGTCATGCTGCCATGTCATATTAGATTATTAACATGCATCGCATGATTTTCATTAAGAAAAGCGAAAAATAAAATTAAAATTGCGTGTTAATTAGAAATCATATCTAGGCTGGTTGATGTGAATTCTGATTTAATAATGCATATGCTTTCGTTGCTTCGAAATATGTTTTACATTATTTAATTGCTTTCTTGAGTATTAAATTGATGGTACGCGCACATGTATGATCACCTCATATGTTAGGAAGTTAAATTAAAATTAATTCAATTGCGAAACATTTTTTTGAAAATGAAATAAAAAGGTACCGAAAGGGTCTTGGATAGTACCTAATCAGTCTCCGAACTCATAAATCTCAGTTCGTAGGAATAAGGTAAATCTCCCGTTACTTTACTTGGGTTTCTAATCGACCTACCAAAAATAGATTAGTGGCGACTCCTGATTGAAAATTATTTGCATGTTAAGAATTCAAACTTAAGTCGCGAATTGATATGGGCTTGGGAGAGCCCGAGCTAAGCTTAATGACTTAGCAATCCATTAACCTAGTTTTAGGTGGTGAACCCGAAAAATTGGGTCGTGACAGAATGAGACATGAAATAAATATAATAGTAAATTAGTCCATTATTAATACCCATGGTTGTGTCGTAAGTAACCACCACGCGCATTTGGAATATAATACATGACTACGGATAAAGGGCAATCTTGGCTCACTCATAATTCCATATTTTGTCACTTTAAACTACTCCATCCCAATATGCCTGCTCATGATGACAGTTAGAGTGACCATAGCAAACTCAACAGCCCAAGACAAGAGTCGGGGAGAAATTTAGATGTCTTAGGACGCGCATGATAAAATTTCTATTTCTCTAATTCTTTATTTCTCTGTTTTCCGGGACAGGTTTGTAACAGAAATCCGTTTGATAACGCAATTTGATTTTTCTATTTCTGGAATAGCTTTATATTCCAAAAATAGATTTGAAAAATAAATCATAAGCTAAAATTTTTAAATTCTCAATTTCTGAAATAGAAATTGAGAAATCAATTTCTGATCAGAAATCAATTTCTATTTCATAAATTTTGTCATGCACACTCTTAGATTACTCATGATGATCAATACTTAGCAAAACACCACAACATAGCTGGGCATGAGTCTCCACACAACCGACATTTACGAAGTCAATGAAAGCATGTTCTCTTTTTCAAACAAGCTGATATATCTAGCGAACCTACACTGTTATGATGAATCACAAAAATGTCATGAAAAGCAGAGTTTCTATTATTCCAAGATTCAAATAAGTAAGAAGTATCAATTTTACTTCTTTTGGCATGGTTGCAGAAAATAGAAGAGACTTTTTTTGACGAAGAAGACAATCAACGATAGAACGCTCTTTTTTTTCTTTTCTTTTTTTGGCCAGTTTTGCATTTCTCCACTTGCCTTCTTTCTTTTAATATTTGTTTTTCCCATTAAGCAATGGTTTTTCTAGTTTACCTTGGTTCAACCAGTTTCCCCTTTGACCTGTTTTTGGGTTTTTTAACAATTACGGGTCCGAGTGTCCATAGCACCGGACGGCCAGCCATTACCCAGATGAATCTGTCAAGCTTGCGAGTTCTGTTTGATTTTATAAAACATTGTCTATGGATCCAAATGAACGAAGTTAACATGCAATTTCTTCTCACAAAGTTCTGCAGCAGTTCCCATTCAAGATCATCATGGCATAAAATATCACAGTTTCTCATATATAGAAAGAAACGAAGTTCCAGCGCTCTCTAATCGCTACTCAAAGGCTCTCCAATGTCATTCAGATGGAAGACATAGAAGACCAATATTTAAACATTTGAATAGATAATAAAGAATTGAAAATGAAATTCAGAGTCCTTCTCGATGGGATGTGAAAAAGAAACGACTGGATCGGAGCACGGATCCTAACAATCATCTATTCAATTGCTTAAAACTTTATATGGAGGATCTCATGGTAAATGCAAGGCTCTTGGCAACTAATATGAAAAATTGCAACGACCTTTTTGTATCCACTCCGGCAAGTATATATACTAAACATAGCACGTTAAATCTCCATCTTCGCAATAGCAACTAAAATGTGCATTGCCTAATTAAGTTTTTTAGTCAAACATTCTCAATGTATGTTGACAATGCCGAAGCATCATGGTTCACAGGGGAGCTCAAGTTATGTTCTCTTGCAATATCTTTTAGCAACTATTCTCTATAACAGCAACTCCATTTTGACATTATTTTCACAACGTATGAAGAAAAAGTTCACAATTCAACATCAGACATTAATAGTTTCCCTAAGAATGAATCTTTGAAGGGGGAAAAAAGATGCACTAGCACATATTTTACATCTCATTGCATGAGAAGATTGCAGAAATTGATTCATGTGAACATGTAGGAGTTACCTACTAAGGTACAATTTTCGATGATGCATAGCTTTTCATCAAATACCTTCTTGTTCGACATCTGAAGAAGTTAGAGAGCATGTTTCCAAGAACTTACTTGTGGTCATATCAAAACAGATCATGATAAAATAAGAAAACAAGAGTAACGACAAACTCTGCTTCACTAGACAAAAAAAAAAGACTTTTCAGTGGTAATGCCATATAAAGATGATGAAATAAACTGGTAGGTGGTTCCCCTAAGTTATTCGGTTGAATTGGATCCTTTAGATATAATCGAGGAAAAATGATCAACTCGGTCATGAACGTATAACTTTTTCGCTAATGTATTATTAAACATTTTTATGAAATGCTAATGTAATCCTTCAAATCAATTTTGATTTGAAAATGCTGAGGTGATAGTCTAATTGACAAATTTACGTAAAGCTATGTGTTTTAACTTAAATTTTGAATTTTCCAGATTATTTTTGCTTTTTTTTCCTCTATTTTTTCCCCTTTTGTGGTCGCTGTATCTTGTTCCCTGCTCCTATACTGTTCATCTCTGTGGATAAACTCCATCTTTCCTCTACTTTCGTTAGTCAAATACCGGCAAAGTAGTCCAGAAGGAAAAATCCGAAGCCTATTCCCAGCATGTTCCCAGATAATTCCTTCCTCACGACTTACACCATCAAACAGTTTGGGAGGAAAATTCCGGTCGCTGAAAGCGACCTAGATGGAGAAGACCGGCTCCTCGAGATGCTAATCATCATCAAATTCACGGCCGAATTAGATGGCCCGGGGTAAGTTTCAACGAAACATCACTCTTAATTTGTGGTTTGAGGATGGTGGCTTTTCGGTTGGGGCGGGGCTTGACTTCAGAGCCGTTTGTGTTGATGCTTGAAAGCAACGGCACGCGAGGCCTTATAGTTCAGCAGGATAATGATGTGGACGAGATGGGGTGCAAGGTATCATTCACTCAGTCCTTTGATTGAGGAACAGAAAAAACGTTTCTCGTACTTCTCTCATTTCTCATGTGAGGGTGTAAGAACCAGAAATAGTTCATCTTGTTCTCTCAACTCGTCCGGCTAAAGAGGGACAACGAAAGAGGTAAAAGGAACCTCTGAAGTTTGGATGGGAGGGGACCGGGGCAAGATTCGCTCCTAAACACCCGAGTAAGGCTGGTATTCCCCGAACGGCCGCAGCGACCTTAGATTTGAGGTCGCCGACCCTCCTCCAAGATCGTGGAAGCTTCGTCGTCCATGGCAGTTTGACTTTAGATTCGAGGTCGTCGTCCACGGAAGCCACGGAGTTGTCCATGGCACCTCGACGATGAAGCTTGTGGCCGCAAGTCTCGTGAAGGTTTCTCTCGTCCTCGCCCCTTCCTTCAGCTTCAAACATGAAAATTTCGCTTCATTTTTCAAAAATGAAACGTGAAGAAGATACACTGTAAAATAAAAAAATAAATAGAAAAATCGGAAAAATAAGTGAAAACAAGGCCTTTTTCAATTGAGTTTATCCACACTGTGCCTCAGGTGACAATCCATAATGACTAGATCATCATATCAGTAAAATTCAAGTCAAAATTTGGTAAAAAAATAATATTAAAATTTCATAAAAAGACTTACAACTAGACTGGCAAAATGATAAAACTTAGAATTGAATTGATATCTGTTCAATAAATTTAGAACTAGTTAGATAAATCTTCCTATAAATCAAGTTCGGTCATATACTAATTTACGTGAATAGAAAATATTGGCACATTTATTGCCAGAAAACCTTTTTTTATTTTTCTGGTCAGCAAGGCGTCACAAGCCAATGCATCTTCTATAAAGATCATTTTGTGCTAAAATCTTTTACCATCTCCAGATAAATCCTGTTCTGGTTTCGGGATTAAAAAGAATTTTGTTATCCAATTTGCACAATTTCGGCAGTGAAGTTAGAGTTTCGGTTCTTGACGATGACTGTAATCTCTGGCTTCCTTGCTCAACCTTCTCTCTCTTTAGTCTTGTAATTGCATTGAGCTTCCTAAGTTCGCTTGCGCAATGAAATGCGGTTGCTTGCGTCTTCTTCGAATTACCACAAATGGGTTTCTTTACTCTCCTCTTCTTCTCCAGGAAACTCATTCTTTTCATGGCCAGCGATATAGCCACTACGCTGTCAAGAAACTCAACATACCGGCTGCATTGATACACTCAATAGTTTAAATACCACACCTCTTCACAATTATCACATCTTCCTCCACCCTTCTCTCATAATTTTAGGAAGATGACATGAAGCTATTCTCCTCTTCCTCGACCGTGATCAAAACAAAGTCTTCTCGCTGTTTGAAGATGTCATGCTTTGCTGTCTACACTCCTGTAGAAAGCTTTGTTCGCGCCGCACGACAACTGCACCATGCCCCTGCTTCTTCACTCAGTCTTCTCGGACAAACACGATCACTCCACCCATTCGTCATTAGTCTAGGCCAACGACTCTTAACTCCTTGATTCTTTAATTTCCAAAGCACTATGCATAAGTTGCTTGGAACCCATGCATGTGCTTTTTGACTTGACTTGATTTTCCTATTAATTTAAAAAATAGAAAATAAAAACATCGAGAATGTCTTCAAGACACATCTAAATAAATTTATCACTTTCAATACACATCAGACTTCACTTTTCAATATATATATATACTCTCGATCAAAACAATTTCCCAAACTAGACTTTTCCATGCCACATCATGCCTAAAGATGACCTAATCATATAGTTCCACTGTAGACTTGTAGTCACTCTTTTCTGTCCTTAAATTGATAACATTTTACATTCTTTTTAATTCAGTGTCACGTTACAAATTTCCCGCCAATGAGTTCTCTATGATCGAATGGTTTATTCAATGACATGTTCTTTTTTTTTTTCATTTGTTTCATGAACTTTTTAATATCATGTTAATGTTCAATGTGTGAAGGGTCAAAATAGATAATATGTAGAAGGGTAACACGTGCTTTCTATAACACTTCAATAGTGCTTTGAGAGAGGACATATTTAAGAACTGATTCATCTTTTCTTCCACCCCCGACCCAAGTTCATTAGCCAAACCACTTATCCTTGTGTAACTCGTAATTTTTGGAATTGCTTCCTAAATCATTTGACATGACGAAAGAACTTTTCCTTTTTATACAGTCGTTTCAAAAATTAGTAAAAACAAACACGAGTTGAGAAATCTTAATACTTGCTTACACTCAAAAGTTACACATTCTTTTCTTTTTTCTTTTTTGGTTTGGTCCCTATCTAATTTATAAGTCATTATGTGTTATATGCTATGCGCACATTGCGAAATCCTACTCCCTCACTCAGGTGTCCCCACCCCAGCCTTTAAATTGCATGGTCCCATTTATTCTTGTGATTTTTCCTTCTTCTTTTTCACCCTCGAGAAAGAATTTGCTGGTCTGGAAAGAGGAGCTTTAAAACCAATGGAGAATGAATAAGGAATAAACTAGAGATCTTTTTGCTTGCAAGGTGGAGCATGATGCCTATCAGAGAAATTAATGGTTCAGGCGCTGTTAAATTAATGGTTCAGGAGTGAAAGCTTCATCCTTCCATGTATGGCCCTCTCCTTTGCAACTTATTGAATACTCTTTTACTTTTAATGACTGCAGATCTCTAACACAATAATCATAATATAATAGTAGTTAATTCTATTTGAAAAAATGCTAGCATGAGGAAAAAAAAAATCATCATTTAATTGTAGTTTTTATTATAGAAAGGATGCGGTAAAAAATTAAATTGTAATAACTAATCATATAAAAATATTGATAACTTGTACATGGCAGTATAGAAAGGAAAAAAAAGAAAGAAAAATCAATCTTTTAGATCATTTATTCGAATGTAACCATTCTATGATACTCATCCATAGAATATAACATTTATTAAACCTAAAGGATGAAGGCAATAAGAAACTTGCTATTAGGATCCACAAATACACTGATATAGATTTATTTCAATGTTAGACTCCATTTGTTTTGCAAAAAATGAATGATTTAAAAATAATATATATTGGCTAATTATTTCAAGTAATTCAGACGATTATTTTTAGGAAAATATTTTTCAAATCATTCATTTTCTTAAAAAAAAAAGGGACTTAATTTGAAGGACAAAGCTAAGTGTAGGGAAATATAAGTGTACACATATGAAGTGTCAAGTGATAATATGTTATATATTAGTATCAAAGAGGAAAATAAAAACACATAGAAATCGCAGTTTAACTTATATTTCCTGACACCCCTAAAAGAGCCATTTTGTCTTTAAAAAAACCGAATTTTTCGATTCGGCTCTTTTAGGGGTGAACTGTTCAAGAGCCATTTTGTCTTCACCCAACCATTATGTTATTCGATTTGGCTCCTCAAATAACAATCCCACCTCATTTATCGTACAAAAGCACTATATAAAAGATGATAAACGAAAGCAATTATCAATTAAGAAAATATGCTAATTATGTGGTAAAGGGCCGTTGAACCGGTGGGGACTGGGCAGAGACCCCAACTGAGTAATTATTAGATGCCAAAAAATCATCTAAATCATCAGAAAGGAATATCGATTGTGGTGAAAATAGCGACGGAAGAGAATGTAGGTGGATTAAAATACATTTATTCAAGCGAAATGTATTGCATTAATTATTTATATCCAATGTAATAGAAGTCGAAATTGACCGTGATATGTATAGCAATTTATACATGCAAATCAGCAGCATTAATTGTTTGAAAAAAAAATACATATTAATTGCAACAAATCGCCAATTACAGATTCGATTGGTTCTTGAACAAAATCAGCATTAATGACTCAATGACCAAAAAAAGTAGGAACCTTTAATTTTTTAATTAATATAATACTTTTACCCTTTTCAATGAATATGTATATTTTAGTAATGTGAAGAGGAGCACAAGAAAAATTAAGATCCGGCTCGACAAAAAGCTCTGTTCTCCATGTTTTGTTACTGTTTATAGATTTGTAGATGGATACAGAGCATGCTTCCCGGTGTCAATGGGTCTGGTCGGGTCGGGTCGGTCGGGTCGGGTTGTTACCCGACCCGAACCGAAACACAACGGTCGCATACTGTGACCCGACCAACCCGAACCGACCCGAAACACATTAGATTCTAATGTTTCCGGGTCGGGTCGGGTCGGGTTGCTGGGTTTCCTTTTTTTTTTTTTTTGCAGGCCTAGTTAAGCACCCAAGACACCCAAGATCACCATAAAAGAGAGCATGTGATGCGGGTACGGGGTGGGCGAGTGTTGTTTTGAATGATAATAAATGGAATGGATGTCGATGGGTAAATGCAGCATGTATCATGCTGTACATGCTGTGAAGCCTAACGTATCTAGTTCGATGAATAAGGATTCCATGGTTCAGAACACCACTCGTAGAAATTAGCAGCTCTCGGTAAATACGAAGCGAGGATTTTAGTGTCTGCTCAAAAGATTTGTAACCAGCAAAGTCTGTTTCGAATGATCTTTTAACAACAACTAAGGAACTAACTATCGAATCAATGAAGTACTGGTGAAAATTTCTTCTCTAGGTGATTAGGAAGTGGACTCCTCACGCAGCCCATACAGGCTGAACTTGTTTTCCTCTGAGAGGATGCAAATGAAACTTTGAGAAGTAGAGGGAGGCAATGCAGATTTTTTTTCAGCAACAAAGTTAAAAACCAGGTACCCCGCCTCTTCCCCGTGTTCACGTTCGAAATCTTCTTTCTCCTTCATCATTGTCTTCGCCAACCCAGGCCTCTGATACAGATAAAGCTCGCAGCCTGCTCTGGTCACCATCTTCTGTGGCCTCAATTGAAGTATCCATTAACTCAGGTTCAACTTCACGCAGCAACTTCCCTAACAGATGTGATTCATTAAGGAAGTTTACATTGCGCAACAAATCATTCACACCTCTCGTGTGTATTTTGTAGAATACAACTGAATTAAACTTCTTTAGCAAAAAAAAAAAAAAAAAAAAAAGACACTTATGTTTCATCTGGAAATGAAAAAAAGTGTTCAGCAATCAAAATTTCAGATTTTTTGCACAGATTGAGCAATTCGTCTATGCCTTTCCCTAGCGCATCATTAGCAGTTACTCAATTTTCATCAATATATGTGATAGGAACCATATTGCAAGTACTATTTAAAAGTACAAGCTGACACACTCAAATTCAATCTAAGTGGGAAAAAAGCGGCAGTTAGGAAAGAGCTGCTACTATTTTGCCCAGAAAGAACTCATCGTGTGATAGTCAAGCGTAGCAAAGCAGATACCAGGTGAAGCAGCAAGAAAGGCGAAAAGATTCTCACAAACACACACGTACACACTCACAAAAACATGAACAAAATTTGACAGTACCAATAAAATTGAACTTCCTTTGCTTTCCTTCTCGAACGTCCGGCCCCAGTCTCTGCGACAAATCCACAAACATCTCAACGGCATTAACAAGTGACAATTCAGACCAAAAGCCTCAAGAGAAAGAGCCACGCATTGCAGAAGCATCACGTTCGCAAGCATCTGAGCGTCCAACGCCGCTTGACTCCCTTGACTCCAGAGATGCCACTCTGCAATTCCCCCTTTAAAAGAAAGGATAATGAATCTACAGTGCTACGTTATTGAACATCATTATATACACGAAGCCCGTGAAAGCTCAAAATCCCAATAAAACCGACCCAATCACCCCCTCCGGAACGCTGACCCTCCCTGTTCTGTTCATGAACTTCAAGAACAACGGGAAAGAACCAAGAACCAGAGCACGAGAGATGGAGACCTGGACGGCGACGATCGACTGATTCGGCGGCGGCTAGGGTTCCGGCGTTGAGACGAGGGGTGGCGACGGCGACGGCAACGGCGAGGCGGAGGCGCGTCGATCGGAGGGCGGCAGCGGAATCCACGAGAAGGCACAGTCGTCGGTCGTCGGAGAAGAAGCCGAAGGGGAGGGGTTTTCCAAAACACCTGAACACGAAACAAGTCTGTGTTTGTTTGCTTGTTTGGAGGGGTGTTAATGTGTTTCGGGTCGAACAATGTTTCGACCCTGAACCGACCCGGAACATGTATTTCGCTTGTTTTATATTTGTTATCCGAACATTATCAAGACCCGAAACATGTACCAAACTTGTTTCGTGTTTGGGTCGGGTCGGGTCGGGTTTTTTTAACACCCCTATTTCCCATCACCATGAACCCGGATTCTATCCAGAGGTGGGAGGGAAGAAAATCGAATAAGAAGCGGAGAAGAGAAAGATGGATGAAACGTATCCTTTTCCAAGCAGCAGATCAATTCAAAAACGCATCTCTCTCTCTCTCTCTCTCTCTCTCTCTCTCTCGACATCGCAATCATCCTACTCAATTTCACCATCACGAGCGCACTCTCTTGTAGTTCCTTCTAATTAGCTATCCGTCAAATCCATTTCGCATTGCCATCCTATAATGAACTCCTGGAGACTCGGGAACCGGATGACTTGATCAACTGAAACGAATAAAAGCAAAACTTGAAGGCGGTGTTGAGGACGAATCTCACCAGCAGAGCTGAAAAAAGTGAAGGCTCGCGATGGCTCACGTCTGCGGAGTCCTCGTGACGTTGCCCATGGATGCTGGATCTTGTTTTTCTTCTACGTCTTCTCTTTCTCATCGTGATCGAAGAGGTGAGTGGCAGTGGACGACTTTTGGTTGCATCCTACAGGGTTCAAAAAACAGTAAATGGCATTTTGGTAAATTGCGCCTTTATCTGGTTTCTCTGTGAATATGGCCTCATAATACCAGTAAGCAGCCATATGGGCCGTGGAAATGGCATTGCCCTTTATGAAAATAGTCAAAACAGAACACTGACAAAATATGCAGCAATTCGACTGGAGTCGCTATACCTTCAGCAATGGTTATGATGTGAGGTTCTTGATGCCATTACTAATTGCGGGACAAGAAGACTTTGCCTCGGGTATTTTGTGGCCCTGCACAGATCCAATGCTCTGTACACATAAGGAATTAATTAAAACGATGCATCCAACTTTGTTTCAGGCAAAAAAGAATTCTAAACAGAATTCAAGCATGTACCATAGAGAGGGAGGCTGCCCTCCAGCTTCTTATAAAGGAGATATCCTGTCGAAGACTCGTAAGCACAATAGAAGTTTGTACAGGAGAGAGACTACCTATCCACTGAACGAGAAGAATGCAAGATATGGACGTATAGCCTAGTAATCGCATCTGTCCACTACAACGCATTTTAATAATTTTGGTAGAACGACTTGAGGAGAAGAGAGAACTTGCACAGTCCGGAGACGTCCTATTTTTTCAAGCCCATTAAGGTTTGTTATACTCCTGCAATCAAGAATTTTCATGACTTCCAAACTCTGTAAATCTTCAAGACCATCGATCTTTGCTAAATCGCAGTGGTCTAGTTCTAGTTCTGACAGACGTTTCAGACAAGAAAAATTTGGCTCTTGAATCGTGCAATGTTTGAGACGCAGAGTCCATAAGCTTGAGGACGAGGGAAGTTGTGTGAGGTCTAGCTCCTTCATGTAGGATAAAGTGAGTTCCCAGAGCTGAGTAAAGGCACGAAAATCACCAGGGAGATTGGTGACATTTGGAAGGGACAATTCCAAGGTCTCTAGACTTGTTAATTCCATGATCCACCCAATATTTGGGGTCTGATTCGATGAGCCTGCTTCTGGCTCCTCACCAACGTTCAAGCATAGCTCTTTCAGATTTGTCAGATTTATCAATTTGGGGGCTGCCATGATTTTGGATCCCCAGCAGAGAGTGACTAAACTGGAGGGCAACTCTGGTAGTGCTTGAAGTCGTTCACATTTACGTACGTCAAGGGTTCGGAGAAGAGGGAGACCGCAAATGCCCTAAGGCAGCCTAGCCACAATGGATGACGATAATCTCAAAATTCTCAAGCAGGATAGTCCTGAAATATCACAACTATCCTGGGCCTCGAAATTTGTGCAGCCAGAGAAATCTATCTCCCTCAGTTTCTCTAACTTACCAATATCTTTAGGAAATTTTTCTAGGGGAGTGCGTTCCATCCTCAGCGTCTTCAAATTATTCAAACCCTTGACTGACTCTGGTAATTGTGTGATTCTAGTTTCTGAAAGGTCCATTTCCTCCAGCTGCTTTAGCGTACAGATGGAACGTGGAAGTTCAAACAGCTTCTCACACTTCCTTAGAGAAAGTCTTTCAAGATTCGGAGGAAAATCAAAAGTTTCTGGAACCCAATCAATTTTAGCACCATCCAGAGCAAGACTTTTAAGTTTCGTCAGGTGGCCAATTGGGGATATGTCCTCCAAACTTTTACAGTCACGAGCACTAAGTACTTCAAGGTTCTTCAAAGAATCATTCTCAATATGAATTTCTTTGATGTCAGTTCCGTCGATCAGAAGTTCCATCAAAAATTCCTTGCCGTGCAGTTGTTGGACCAACTGCTGGACTCCCTCGCAGTTTCTCAAATTCAAGGATTTCAAGAGCTTCAGCTGATTGATGAACGCACCAAGTGCATGTGACCGAGTACAATCTTCCATTATCAACATCTCCAAGTCAGTTGAAGCTGAAGACTCCCACGATGCCCTTAACAGATTACATCCTTGTAGGTTCAAGACTTTCAATTCCTTCACCTTCTGCAATGAATGCACAAAAGAAGATATCAGGCTTTACTCACTCACACCTAAAATCTTAACGAGAGATTTAAAAGGCAAATATTGGGCATACCTCCATGATTTGCTTCCAAACTTGTGAATTTTTGGTGACCGGACTCCTAGACAGATCGAGAATGAGTAACTTCTTCAAATCCATATTACATAGCTCAGGAATGAAATGGCACTCTCGCCAATCAAGCCACCTTAAATTTGGAAGAAGATTCTCAGACTTTCCCTTAATAGGAGCCCCATTGAGTCTGAGTAGAGGTGTTAAAATGGGTCATAAACCCATTTATGACCCATTTAAATCTTAAATGGGTCATAAATGGGTCACTTGTTTATAACAAAAGATAAGTTAAATGGGTTTCACAATTAAAGGTTTAAGATAGGTGGGTCTTAAGTGGGTTTTTAAATGGGTTGGGTTGAAAACTCATCTTTAACAAAAATATTATAATTCCTCCCTTCTCTCTTTAACTTTATAAAAATCGAAATTATAATTTTTTTTTTATTTTCTCTTTTCTTTTTCTTCCTTTTTTATCTTTTTTTTTTTTTTTCTTTCTCCTTCCTCCTTTCGGTCGCCGGCACGGCGACCGGCCAGGCGAGCCTCGAGCTCGCCGGATCTCGGCGAGGCGGAGGCCTCGTGACGCCCGGCGAGGCTCGAGCCTCGAGCCCGCCGGTGTCGGCGAGGGGCGAGCTCGAGCTCGCCGACACCGGCGAGCCTCGAGCTCGTCGGATTTGGCGAGGCGGAGGCCTCGTCGGCGTCGGCGAGCTCGAGGCTCGCCGGATCCGGCGAGACTCGAGCTCACCGGTGTCGGGCGAGCCTCAAGCCTCGCCGATTTGGCGAGCCTCGAGCTCGCCGAGAGCGAGGCTCAAGCCTCGCCGGCCCGGCAAGGGGCGAGCTCGAGCTTGCCCAACACCGGCAAGCCTCGAGCTCGAGGCTCGCTAGATCTGGGCGAGACTCGAGCTCGCCGGCGTCGGCGAGGCTCGAGCCTTGCCGATCCGGGCGAGCCTTGAGCTCGCCGGCGTCCGGCGAGCCTCGAGCTAGCCGACGCCGGTGAGCTCGAGGCTCGCCCGTGGCCGGTCGCCGCCGGCCGTCGTCGTGGCCGGCGGCCGCCAAAGAAGAAGAAGAAGGAGAAGAAAAAGAGAAAAAGAAAAAAAAAAAAGAAAACTATATTTTAAAAATAAAATAAAAATATTTAAAATTTAAAATTTAAAATTTAAAAAAATTAAATTTCGATTTTTTTAAATAATTATTTTAAAATTTATAAAAATTGTCCATTAAATTTATATTGTATAAAACTATTTTAGCAATACAATTTTTAAAAAAATAATATATATAAAAGCTTGGAAGTATTTTAATAATATAATCTTTAAAAAAAAACATAGGAATAAGTTTTTCTAAATTTGTTAAATATGAAAATATTTTATTAATATGAGTTGGGTCGGGTCGGGTATGGGTTGGGTATGGGTCGGGTCGGGTTTGGGTTGAAAATTTACATTAAACATAAATGGGTCGCCATAATGGGTTAATGGGTCATTTGGGTCGGACCATTAATGACCCGACCCAAACCCGACCCAACCCACCCGTTTAACGGCTCTAAGTCTGAGGTACCTCAAATTCGAATATTTTGCCAAGTGCTTCACATGTAAAACGGACGGTGCCACCCTCTTCAAGTGTGAGACTAATGCCTTCGACACTTTCATTATGCTGTCAAGTGTCGACGGGGGAAAACGGATGAGTAAGCTGAAAAACTTTAATTTCTTAATCCTTTTAATCAAATGAGACAAATTAAATTTACAAAAATCAGGGTATCCATTTCGCGCTCCGAATCGTGTTTAAGAACAAATCCGTTTTATTCCCTGCTCCAGAGATTGAATAGTTTATACTAGGAAGCACCGACACTCTCCTGAGCCGTTCCGTGTCGCGACACGCAGTGAGTTCCGGCATGCACGTGTCACAGGGTAGAGGTAGCGGGGGTTGGTGTTCTTGAGGGAGGCGGAGAAGCGGGAGGTGGAGGACTCGTGTGGGCGCCTCGCCCAGCGATGAGTTCTGAGTTCCCACCCAACGCCTCCGCCGCTGCAGATCCGATCTGGCTAGCTAGATCTGCAGCAGCAGCCATGGGAACGACGGGGGAATCTCTACGGAGCCCAATCGCAACCGATATCTCGATCTCGCCTGTTTAGCCAATGGACAAGCCGGTCGAGGCCAGGAGCCGTCGGAATCTCGACCTCGCCCATCGCGGCCATGGCCAAGCTTCCACTGGAATGGCATCCCGTGCTTCCACTTGGGGCTGCCGTCGCATTCCTTGACGGTCATGCGAGCTTCTTGGTCTGGAAGACGAAGCCGCCGACGACGACGAAGAGAGGCAAGGGTCTCACCGGGTTCGGGCACGAGGTTCGCCCGGCAGACGGGACACGTGGTTTGCATCAGCGCCACGTTTGGATGCGCACGCAGTCGCAACACAAATCATTTGCTAAATATATTATTATATCGATTCTTTTCAAAAGAATATATAAGAGAATTCTGCAGTATCGCGTTCAGCATAAGAAAAAATCGATGTTGAGAACATGTGTTTGAATGAATTACCAAAAAAACATGCGCATTAGAATCAAACAAAAAAAATGATAATTTATTATGTATATTTAAAAATATTCATTTATTATATAATGTGTCATTATGTGTCGAAATTTTTCATTTTCTTGAGAAATGACATATCAACGTATCATGTTGCGTGTCGATACTATTTAGAATTTATGTTATTTATGGATGGTTTATCTGAACGCATTGGTGACCCTCTAAAAGAAATTTCTAAAAGCTTTTGAAAACTTACCTGACCATCCTTTAGAATGGAACATGCGTCACTGAACTTCCAAATCCTGCAGCACTTTCAAAGATCCTTCCCCTCGACAAGTTTCCTTCCAAAGTCTCTTAATAGTCTGTGCATTCTTAATTCATTATTTTCTCCATCTTCCAAGAAATGCATGTTGCGAAGTTCTTTTGTTTCAAAAGGAGGATAGCAACCACAAGCCTTCCGCATGTAAGAGGGAGTCCTCTCATCCTTTCTAACAAAAAAACACGCTATGTCCAGGAATATCTCCTTTGTACGTTCATTTAATAAATCATAATTTGCGTTCAAGGCAGCTTCCACTTTTCCCTCATGTGGATGATCTCTTAAGTAATCCCGGATAATTCTCCATGTCTCTGGAATGTACTCATCTTTAAATAATTTGCCCAAAACACAGTAGCCATAGCCTTCTACTTGTGAAGAAGAATATGGATATCTCGTCTAATGTCTCTAAAGGGAGTGACCCCATAGGAGAGTTTGTCGTTGCAATAATCATGTCCTTGTAATCCCTGTAGGGAAGGCCATTGACATTAGGATAGCCATGGCTTTGTAATTTTCGACACTTCCGAATTGTTATTAGGCATTCATCAGACAACTTCATGTTAGATTCGTCTAGCAGAGCTTCCAGTTTCCGACAGCTAGAAACATAGAAATCACACAAAAAGTCCAGCTCATCAACACCATCAATAGATTGTCGCTCATGGCATCCGACGATTGACACATACTTTAGCATCTGTAAGTTTGATAACTCACATATTTTGCTAATAGGACACTTTTTAATGGTTAAAGTCTCCAATGATTCCGATGCAACAAGACCTGGAATCTCAATCAACTTCTCACATCCTGAAACCTCCAAATGTGTTAGCTTCTCTACTTTCGATGGAATAATTAGTTTCTCTAGTGAACTGCACTCATAAACAAGTAATGCATTCAAAGATTCTAAACCGTTGAGGCCCTCAACAGTACGGAGCTCATAGCAGTCTGATATAACCAAAAGCTTTAGCAACTTTGAGTTTGACAAGTCGTATAACCTTTCAACGGAACCATAGTATTGTACATTCATTTCTTCCAAGAACTCTAGGGCCTCCAGACCTTCAATCTCAACTAGCTTCGGACATTCTGATAGCCACAATTCTTTAAGTTTCTTTAAGCTTGCCGGGATGAATGACCTTTGGAGGAGTTCACATTTAGTCACTAACAATGCTCTCAGTTCTTTGAGTCCACCGAGATCAATTTCTTGAAGCTGAGATTGAGAAAGTCGTAGCTTGGACAAGTTTTTCAAGTTGGAAAAGATTGATCAAGATATTATTGAGTTGAAATTAACAAGTTGCAGCTTTGATAAGGAGGGAGGAAACTTCATGATACATTGCGATTCTAGTCTAGATAAAATAAGCTCAGTTAGACGAGGAAGAGAACCAAACTCAGTAGGTGGTGCAAGGACGCTAGAAAGAGACAATTCTAACTTCTTCAGTTTAGATAACCTCCTAATCCACCCTAAGCTGGAACTCGGCAACAGATATGATGAAGCTTTAAGCACATCTTCAGAGCCATCAGATAAGAGCAAATCGACCAGATTAGTCAAGTTTGAGAGATCCAAAAAAATGCGCAATGCCGATGATCGAAAATGCAGATAGATCAAACTTTTTAGAAGCTCTGGCAATTCTTGAACCTCATTACAACCTATCAACTCCAATCTTTCAAGGTGGACAATATGATTGATTTTTGTCGGCACTCCAAAAATATGGGCACCAAATAGTTTGAGAATTTTCAAAGAGGACAATGCGCCAATTTCAATTGGAATTCCACCAGTTAATTCTTCACAATCACTAGCATGGAGCTCTTCCAGATTCTTTAACATTCCAATAATACTGGGCAATTTCCTTATCGGAGTATTCTCCATCTATCACTTTCAATTTCTTGAGATTTCCAATTGAATCTGGTAACTCAGCAATTTTAGTACTGGATAAATTCAACTCTTGCAAGGACTCTAGCTTCCCAATTGAGTCTGGGAGTTTTCTCAACTTAATGCATCCAGAGACTCAAGTTTCACAAGCTTCCCACTAGAGAGACTCAAGTTTCACAAGCTTCCCACTAGTCTCTGGAAGCGTGCTAATTTGTGTGTACCTTAGAATAAGGACAGATGGAAACTTCTTATCACCAATACAATCAGGAAGGCATTCAATTTGTATGTTTGACAGATCCAACTCCTTCAATGAACCCGGGAGTTTCAGAAAACATCCATTAGAAGCAAGGAGCTTCAGATTCGTAAGCCTTCCAATTTCTTCAGGCAAATCCTTAAGAGAGAGGCACTCCTTAAGATTTAAGTGAATCAGGCGCTTTAGCTTCCCAATGGAGGGATCAATCTCAACCAAGTTTATGCAATTGTAGAAACTCAGCCTCTCTAGACTGAAGCATGCAGAGAAGTCTAGTGTTCTAGTTATGCCTTTGCAACCTCTGAGGTTTAGAACTTTCAGATTCTTTTCCATCTAACAAAAATGATTCACTATCAAGAGAAGAAAATAGTATATTACATCATACGCCAATTAGAATCAAAGCGAATGCATATCATACCTTGATTAGGCTCCATCCATTCCAATCATCTGTGATGCTGCCTGCAACGATCTCAAAGACAACCAAATTCTTCATAGATAGATTGGTTACCTCAAGATCAAGGAGCCTAGGAGAATACCAAGAAATCCACCTTAACTTCGAAAAATCATCCCCAAAGTCTCTGGCAAAGGTTCCCTCCTCTAATTCAAGGAACCTTAGGTTGGGCAACCTACTAAGTTCGTCATGCGTAATTACAAGTGGTTGATAATTACTTCCAGTTAATATGAGTGCCTGGACTTTTTTCTTTCTCTGCCAAAGCGAACACAAATGAACAAGCATGAATTTGAAATATATATATTATAGTAAGAATTTGACAAATTTTCAGATTCTCATTTGGGGTAAAAGAATCGAGAGGCCTCTAAGTGGGTATGTAAACTCTTTTCTACACGTATCCAACTCATGAAAACAGTGAATTTTGTTTACTTGTTTTGTTCTTACAATGTCCACGGCTTCCTCACAAATCCACACCTGGCTACGCTCTCCAGGATCATGCAAGCGCTCCCTCAGAACAATTTGCCTCCCAAGATCTTTGAGCTGGTCAAGCATCCATAATACATCACCATCAACAATCTTTACCAGAGACATTTGCATAAGAACCTGTATCCCGGTCTCAGGAAAAAAAATTGCAAGCTTCCCACATGTAAATTGCATTCGTCTTTTTGGTGTTGTTGACAAAAAAGCAAGCAATGTCAAGAAAAATCTCCTTTTCCTCATCCCCTAATGCTGCATAACTGATCATCAACTACTGTCAAACATCCTTACGAGGTATTCTTGCTAGCCTCTCCATAGTCTCTTTCCATATCTTCTCTGGTTGGCGATAGAGAAATGAGCCTATGACCTTAAGAGCCAAAGGAAGCCCTTTGGTTGTGACAACAATTTCTGATGTAAGAGTATCGTATTGATATGGTGGATAATCTTTTCTAAAAGCATGTATGCAGAAAAGCTTAAGAGCATGATCAAAATTCAGTTCCTTTAATTCGTATATCAAATCCTCATCTAAGACTTTTAGAGTAGCTTCATTCCTGGTTGTAATGATTATCCTATCTCCTAAACCAAACCAATCCCGTTCCCCTGCTAACTTCTCTAGTTGTTCTTCCTTATCAACATCATCCAAAACGATGAGGACCTTTTTGCTGCAAAATCTTGTCCCGATCTGGTTAATCCCATTATCAATGTCATGAATGTTGTCCACGAATCTAGAGTCGAGAATGTCTACAGCTATTTCTGCCAATTTACTAGGCCCCCTTTCCTAATGATTCTCGAACATCTCCAAGAAAGCAGCAATCATCGAAATAAGAACAGACCTAGTTGAAGACAACCTTCACAAGAGTTGTTTTGCCAACATTGCCCATCCCATGAATACCAACAAAACAAACACCTTCACAGTCAACATCCAACAGCTTCATTATGTCTTCTACACGATCATCCTGATGTGGACATCGAGCCATATCGAGGAGGTGGTGCTAGGGACCCATTGTTTATTCCTACGGATTCGATTACTCGAGCGCGGGCCAAGCAATTCAGGCAAGCTGTTGGCATCATGGTTCGTAGTCTTTGGCGTGGAGATGACCTTGGATCAAATCTTGAAGAATCTTGGAAATCTTGGCGCAATTTAATTATCTGGTTACCAAATATTTGACCAAGTCAAATAGGAATATTCTTCTTGTTTAGGAATATTCTAGAATATGACGCATTAGATTTTTAGGATTTGTGTGGCTACTAGAAGGTATATATATTAAAGACTGACTGAATTTCTTTGAAACATATATATATATATTATTTTTGAGGAAAAAATTGAGAGATTCTCTTCTATTGTTCTTTTGAGGACTTGACCTAATCAAGGTTCTCTTGTGACGGTTGATTCGACTTATCGAGCGAGATAGTGAATTCTTTCGCTCATGGCGTCTATAACATCGGTTGGTTGACACGCGTTCGTCAACAAGTCACGTTTATACCAAGGTTGCCAATCACAAGTTTGATTAGCGGTCGAGGTTTGCAATTCGCACCATTTGGGCCTTCGTAGAACGATCCTTCCACAACGATTCACATCAGTTGGTATCAGAGCTTGGTTCTACAAGGTCTATTTATCTTTAATTTTCTGTTGATATTCAGTAATTTGAGATTTATTGAGCTAGGGTTTCGATTCTAGCTGATTTAGGAATCTGATTGCTTTTACTCTTCCATACGTAGTTGTTTACCATTAGTTTTAATTTTTTTTCTAGCATCTTAAATTGTATTTGAGTTCGTCAAAAAAAAAAAAGAAAAAAAAAAAAAAGCTCATCAAAAAAAAAAAAAAGAGAAAGAAAACGCACACAAGAAAAAAAGTGCACAAGAAAAAAAACAGATTCGGCAAAAATATAAAAAATTAGCTGGAAAAAAAAAATCAAGAAGGTGACTCGTTTGTTAGTAGATTGAATTGAAACAAAATCAATAGTGATTTGTGTTTCAATTGGAATTTTGAAAGTTGTACTTATTGGTTTGAAATTGTTACTTGCTGAAGCAAAATCAATAGTGATCTAATCTTGTTTGATATGTTTGATTGATTGTCGTGAGGGGGTTGAGAGACAGGTTTTAAGTCCAATAAAGAGATTGTGAAAAGAGAATACGAGAGGAAAAAATGTAAGAGTGTATAAGCTTAATTGATGGTGGAAAAAACCTAGACTTGAGTCAAACACAAGAGGAGTGACAAACACCTTGAGAGAAACATGTGAGGGAGCAATTGGTGAGGATTTTTGTGACTAACGTTTATTTGCAGGTCTAAAATATATCGCGCGAAGAAAGCGTGAATCAAAGGAAGGTTGACTCCATACGAAGGGATGAAGTGCTCGTGGAAAGCATCCAGCAATTGAGGGCCGTCGTGGAGGAGCTTAGTGGCCGAATGATGGGGAATGGCATGGGGGTTGATGGTGACCGAAAGCTACCCCAGGAAAGGCCGCAACATCAGCGAGACACCTCTAGAACACGACATAGAAGGCAGCGGCATTATGATGATGATGATGCCGACATGGAGGAAGATCGAGATGCTCGATTTGGAAGGTGGAATGGAGCTCGATGGTTTAGATATCGAGAAGATAATGAACTTGGCAATATCAAGATGAAGATTCCTTCTTTCCAAGGGAAGAATGATCCTGATGCGTATCTAGAATGTGAGAAACGCATGGAGATGGTATTTGATTGCCAACGATATTCCGAGCTCAAAAAAGTAAAAATTACAGCTTTTGAATTTACTGATTATGCTATAATTTGGTGGGATCAATTTGTGACTAGTAAGAGGTGCAATGGTGAAAAACCGATAGACACTTGGGATGAGATGAAAGCGGTGATGATGAGGCGTTTTGTACCAAGTCATTATCACTGAGATTTGTTTCAAAAGTTACAAAATCTCACACAAGGCAATAAAAGCGTGGAAGAGTATCACAAGGAGATGGAAATTGTCATGATCTGTGCTAATGCAGTGGAGGATCGTGAGGCCATAATGTCAAGATTTTTGAGTGGTTTGAGCCGGAACATAGCAAGGGTGGTGGAGCTGCAACACTATGTTGAATTGGAGGAATTGGTGGATAAAGCCATCAAAGTTGAGCGGTAATTGAAGTTGGACCGAAATCACAAGAGTGGAGGAGGTTCAAATCAGAATTGGAGATCCAATTGGAAAAGAGATGAGAAGCCAAATTTAAAAGGAAACAACACCAAAACCGAAACCTCAAAGGAGAAGGAGAGGGACTGTAAAGTTGGAACGAATCCGGCTTCAGGTAAAACCGAAAACCCTAACACTAGAACTCGTGAAATTAAATATTTTAAGTGTTTGGGTAGGGGTCATATGGCGAATCAAAGCTCTAATAGGAGGGTGATGATAATGATTGGATATTGTGTTATTGAGTCCGAAAGTGAAAGGGAAGAAGAGAATGATGAGATGCCACCATTGGAGGATTGTAGTGATGGAGAAGTGGCTATAAAATGAGACTTATTGGTAGTTAGGCGTTCTCTAAGTGTGCAAGTAAAGGAGGAGGATGAGCATCACCAACAAAAAGATAACCTGTTTCATACAAGATGTGTGGTGAATGGTAAGATCTATAGTATGATAATTAATGGAGGTAGTTGTGCGAATGTGGCAAGTTGTACTATGGTGGATACGTTGGGTTTGAAAACGACAAAGCACCCTAGGCCTTATAAACTTCAATGGTTAAATGATAGTGGTGAGGTGAAAGTATCGAAGCAAGTTTGAATTCCATTTGAGATAGGGAGATACAAGGACGAGGTAGAGTGTGATGTTGTACCTATGCAAGCAAGTCATATCTTGCTTGAAAGGCCATGACAATATGATCAAAAGGTACATCATGATGGGTATGTTAATTGTTATTCATTAGTGATGAATCAAAAGACTTATACCTTGGTACCAATGACACCTATTGAGGTGTATCAAGATCAGTTAAAGTTACAACAAGAAGCCGAGAGAGAGAGAAAATGTGAGAAATCCGAGGGCTTCATGGTGTGTCTGAGATGCAAGGAAAAGGAGAGGCCGAGAGAAAGATTGTGGTAAAAACCGAGGGAAAAGAATAGAGGAAAGAAAATAGGCAAAATAATTTTTATGCAAAATCAAGTGAAGTGAGGAGAGCTTTAGTTCTAGATCGACCAATGCTTGTACTTGTGTACAAGGAGGTTTTGTTTTTTACTAACGATCTTGACCCAAGTTTGCCTAGTTCTATTGTGTCTTTATTGCAGAAATTTGAAGATGTCTTTCCTAATGAACTTCCTGGAGGGATACCACCGATTTGAGGCATAGAACATAAAATTGACTTGATTCCTGGTGCACCATTACCTAACCGACCAGCATACCGAAGCAATCCCGAGGAGACAAAGGAACTTCAGGGGGTGCATGACAACCCAAAATTTCTGTTCTAGAAATAGTTTTTCTGTTCCAGACCTGTTTCTGGAAGAGAAATCCGTTTGATAAACCTATTCAGTTTTTCTATTTCTGGAATAGATTTCTATTCCAGAAATAGGTTTGGAAGGGAAATCAGAAGCTAAAATTTTCTATTTCTGATTTCTGAAAGAGAAATCAGAAATAATTTCTCTCACTAAACCCTAATTTCGGTGAGTCCTCCCTCATCTCCTCTACGTCTTTGCCTCCTCCTCTTCTGTCACGCCCCGATCCTCGGGCACGCACACATCCTTCTACTTGGTCGATTAAAATGCGATATCCCAGGACAATGTATCGCCGATTCTTTCTATTATTATGCACATGCGGAAGCAGTTATAAATCCCCAGACAATAAAACAATGGGATAGAAAAGCAGGGCCATATTTTTCATATTGAAACTTATAACCAAAATTTTATACAAAATACAAACCATAGCACTTCACAACATTTTACTCTGTCTCTAATCACATCAAAAGGGAGATTTAAAAAGAAGACAGAATTTCAATCCATCTGGGCCGTCCTCAAGGCCCCTCTCAGGACTATCTTATTATTCCAAAAATCCTTTTCCTTAAGATTCACCTCCGAGTTCTCCTTCTCGGATTCCTCCTCCTCAGCTCCTCAGCGGGGTCCTGAAATGTTTTTCCCCAAACTGGGATGAGATTACGTCTCAGCGAGTTCTACCCCACTAAGCCCGATTAGTAAACTATCATACTAAAGGCTGCCTAAACACGCATAGGTCAGAAGACGTACCTTAGCATCAGATCCCACCTGCAAGTCAGTACAATTCACAATAGGCACTCAAGCAATCATGTCACCGATCAAAGCATCGATCAAATCGACCTAGTCGATTACAAGCCAACAAGACCACTCACGGTCATTCCCATTCAGTCAATCAATTCACAACATCAGATCAAAGCAATGATCAATCGACCTAGTCGATTACATGTCAGCGAAGACCATTCCCGGCCAACTCAGTTCAATCAGTCGATCCATGACAAACAAATAAACCATATCGATGCTTTCATCAATACTCGATAATTAATCTCAACATTCCCATTCAACATTCCCACTCAAATATAGGCTCAAGGCGCTAGAGGTAACCCCAACACGAAGTCTCGTCATCGTGCGATACTTAGTCATTGACCACAAATAACAATAGTATAAGGCGCTAGCGGTAACTCACACGAAGTCTCGCTATCGTGTAGTACTTAGTCCTTCACTACAAAACGCAATAGCATAAGGCGCTAGAGGTAACTCACATGAAGTCTCGCTATCGTGTAGTACTTAGTCCTTTGCTACATAAGCAATAGTATAAGGCGCTAGAGGTAGCTCACACGAAATCTCGCTATCGTGCAGTACTTAGTCCTTCATTATAAAATGCAATAGGGTAAGGCGCTAGAGATGACTCACACGAGATCTTCCATCGTGTAGCACTTAGCCCTCCACTATGCATAACAATGCAAAGCAAGGCGCTAGAGGTAATTCCCATGCGACTCGGTCGCCATGTAATACTTAGTCCTTAACTACAATAAGCAATGGTATAAGGCGCTAGAGGTAACTCACACGAAGTCTTCTACTTGTGTAGTACTTAGTCCTTTACTTGCTCATGATCCATTGGTTTCCCTCAACACAACACACATCACATCAATTTCCAATAATCATCTTGCATCAACTATAAGCCAACATACGATTAATCCATCACGGCCGAATGACATTGTGCCTCGCACTTAACTTTCTCAATTAAAGTAATGTCTTGGCCTCATATCACGGTCCAATGACATTGTGTCTCGCACTTAACTTTCTCAATTAAAGAATAATTCCCATCCTTCACAAATAATTCAATTCAACACAAACTAAAGCTCCATTAAATAAATGGACTTCACCACGACGATCGTCACGAAATTTCGGTCGTCGGCCATCTCAATCTTAATTTCCGAAAAATAAATAAATAATTAATTAATTTCGAAAATTAATTATTAAATATCAAAAATTCCATTTAGCTCAAAATAAGGCCCAATTAAATAAACGAACTTCACCACGATCATCAGCATAATTTTCCGGTCACGGGCCATGCCAGTTGAATTTTCAGGAAATAAATAATTATTTAATTTAATTCCGAAAATTAATATTTAAATGCCCAAAAATCTCACTTAGCCCCGAATCGCCAAATTGAAGCCCGATTAGGGGTCAGAAAATTCCCGAGACGCTTCCAATAAATAGTAGACCACGTCTACTTGTTAATTGCACAATCAATTTATCTAAAACGCATCACAATTGACTAATAATCGCTAATTTATTCTAATCTAACAACCTAAACATAATTAATTAAAACTAAACCAACCTAAAGCATAATTAGCCAACTAATCCAGGATTAGTGAGATTACTCACCAAATCGCACGCAAATCGGATCAATCCGACGGCGACGATGCGAGGAACAAAACTCCCCAAAGCACGACTCGGGTTCGGGGCCCGGAAACGGCCCAAAAGCGGGCCCGAAGAGCTGGATACCCACTCCGTGGGTCTGCTTGCCGGGGCTGAACGGAGCTGCTCCGGCAGCTAGGGCGGTGAGGGGAGGCCGGCGAAGGGCGAGGGAGTCGCGGGGGAGGTCCGGCGGGGCTTGGCGATGGCCGGAGGTGGCCGGAGATGGGTTGGTCGGTGCGGAACAGGGGCGAACAGCAGCTGGTTCGCACGGCCTGGGCGCGCGGACGGGCGGCTAGGCGCAGGCGAAGCGCGCGGGCGGCGGTGCGGCAGTGCGACAGCGGGACGAGCGGCAAGCGGTTCTCGGCGAGCTACGATCTCCGAGCTTTTGGTTCGCACGTGAAGAAAAGAAGGAGAAGAAAGGAGCTGGTTCTGTCGTGAGGGGGAAGAAAGAAGAGAGAGGAGAGAGAGAGGATGAGGATTGACTAGTCAAAGTGAGGAGAGAGGAAAGAGAAGTCGGTGGGGGAGGGGGAAATCGCACGGATGGGGGAAAGGGGAGAGGAGAGAGGAGAGAGAGAGAAAAGAGAGAAAAAGAGAGGAAAGAAAGAAAAGAAAAGAGAGGGAGAGAGAGAAAAGAATTAAAACAATAGCCCTAAATTTTCTTTTCTTTTCTCTTTCCCTTTCTATTTCTTTTCGGCTTCAAATTTTCTTCCGATAATTTCTTTCTTGAAATTTCGGACTCGTCAAGAAATCGACGAAATACGAAAAAAGATCCTATTTATCCAGGTCAAATTAAAACTCGAAAATCCTGGATGTCACATCTTCCTCCGCCTCTCCTCATTTTATTAAAAATAAAAATAAATTAAAATAAATATATTCATTGTATTCATTTAAAAATAAAAATAAATTTATTAAAATAAAATAAATAAATTATTTTTATTTATCATTTTATTTTTAGTTTATTAAAAATAAATTTATTAAATTTATTAAAAATAATTTATTTATGATAATTAAAAATAAATTATTTTTATTAAAAATAAATTTAATAAATTTATTTTTATTTGCCTTGAGTGTTTTGCCAAATAAAATTGTTTTTATTTTTTATTTTTATTCATTTTAAAATAAATTTATTCGTAAAATAAAATAGAATAAATAAAATAAATTTATTTTTATATTTTCATTTTAAAATAAAATGATATTTTAATTTTATATTTTATGATTTATTTTATTTTATTTTATTTTATTCATTATTTTTTTGTTACTAAATCATTTTTATTTTTATTTTTTATATTAAAGGTCGTCAGTCGTCACCGCCGCCGTCCGAAAGGAAGAAATTTTGTGTCGTTATCAAACGAATTTCTATTTTTAGAGTAGAAGTTTTGTGTCGTTATTAAACGGTTATTTTTATTTAGAAACTCTTCTAGAAATAGAAATAGAAAAATCTATTTATGTTCTAGAAATTATTTCTGGAACAGAATGGTTGTCATGCGCGCCCTCAGTGGCAAGTTAGGGAACTATTGGAGCGAGGATATGTGAGAGAGAGTCTTAGCCCGTGCGCTGTCCCTGTTTTGTTGGTGCCAAAGAATGATGGAACTTGGCGAATGTGTGTCAATTGCCGAGCAATCAATAACATTACGGTAAAGTATCAACATTCTATTCCTAGGTTAGATGACATATTGGATGAGTTGCATGGTTCTTGCATTTTCACTAAGATCGATTTGAAAAGTGGCTATCATCAAATTAGGATGAAAGAAGGTGATGAATGGAAAACTGCATCTAAGACCAAGTATGGATTATATGAGTGGTTAGTCATGCCATTTGGATTAACTAATGCACCGAGCACGTTTATGCGACTTATGAATCATGTTTTGCGTGATTTTATTGGTCGATTTGTGGTTGTCTATTTTGATGACATCTTGATATACAGTCGAAGCCCTGATGACCATATTGAGCATGTGCGAGCTGTCTTTTAGGTTTTAATGGCCGAGCAATTATACCCTAATCTAAATAAGTGCTCTTTTGTTACCAACAAATAAGTATTTCTAGGATTTGTTGTTAGTGTTGACGGTATACAGGTTAATGAAGAAAATGTCAAAGCAATCCGTGAATGGCCAATGCCTAAGATCATGGGAGAGGTGCGTAGTTTTCATGGATTGACGAGTTTTTATCGATGATTTGTGAGAAATCTCAGCACCATTGCCGCACCTTTAACTGAGGTTATCAAGAAGAACGTGGGTTTCATGTGGGGAGAAGAGCAAGAGAAAGTATTTAATTTGCTAAAAGATAAGTTAACTAATGCTCCTTTGTTATCTTTACCAAACTTCAGTGCTACTTTTGAGATAGAGTGCGTTGCTTCTGGTACAGGAATTGGAGCTGTGTTGATGTAAGGAGGGCGTCCCATAGCTTATTTCAACGAGAAATTGAGTGGAGCAATATTGAATTATCCTACCTATGATAAGGAGATGTATGTTTTAGTGCGAGCTTTGGAGACTTGGCAACATTATCTATGGCCGAAGGAGTTTGTGATCCACATCAATCACGAGACCTTGAAGTACTTGAAAGGGCAGCAAAAGTTGAATAAAAGACATGCCAAATGGATGGAGTTCATCGAGACTTTTCCATATGTGATCAAGTACAAGAAAGGTAAGGAGAATGTGGTAGCCGATGCACTTTCTTGAAGGTATGCGATTCTAACTATTTTAGAAGCAAAGTGTCTAGGTTTTGAGCATATTAAGGGCTTATATACTGATGATGATAATTTTGAGAGAGTGTATGAAGCATGTGAACACGCTGCATTTGATAAATTCTATAGGCATGAAGGTTATCTTTTCCGTGAAAATAAACTATGTCTGCTTAAGTGTTCTTTGCATGAATTGTTGGTGCGAGAAGCGCATAGTGGTGGTTTAATGGGACATTTTGGCATTAGTAAGACTTATGAAGTGTTACATGAACATTTTTATTGCCACATATGAAGAGAGATGTCACACGTGTTTGTGAGAGATGCATTGCTTGTAAGCAATCTAAGTCTACAACTAAACCGCATGGCTTGTATACACCATTACCTATTCCAACGCATCTTTGGATTGATATTTCCATGGATTTTGTGTTAGGATTGCCTAGGTCTAAGTATAGTAGAAATTCTATTTATGTGATTGTTGATCGGTTTTCAAAGATGGCTCATTTTATAACTTGTCATAAAACTGATGATGCATCTCATGTTGCTGATTTGTTCTTTAGGGAGGTTGTACATTTGCATGGCATGCCTAGATCAATTGTTTCAGATTGAGATTCTAAATTTTTTAACTACTTTTGAAAAACATTGTGGAAAAAATTAGGAACACGGTTGTTATTTTCTACTACTTGTCATCCACAGACCGATGGTCAAACCGAGGTAGTTAATAGAACTTTAGGGGTATTGTTGCGTGCTATTATTAAAAAGAACATAAAATCTTGAGAAGATTGTCTGCCATATGCTGAATTTGCATATAATAGGAGCATGCATTATGCTACTAAATTTACATCATTTGAGGTTGTCTATGGTTTTAATCCGTTAACTCCGTTAGATTTAACCCATTTACCCGTTGATGAGCGTGTGGATTTAGATGGAGTAAAGAAAGCTGAAATTGTCAAGGCATTGCATGAGAAGACGCGCGCAAATATTGAACGCAAGACTGAGTAATATACAAGGCAAGCCAACAAAGGATGCAAGGAAGTGGTATTTGAACCCGGCGATTGGGTTTGGGTTCATATGCGCAAAGAGAGATTTCCTGAGCAACGACATTCTAAGTTATTACTGCGAGGTAATGGATCATTCATGGTTTTGGAAAGAGTTAACAATAATGCCTACAGGCTTGATCTTCCAGGTAAGTATGACGTTAGTGCCATATTTAATATTTCTGACTTGGCTCTTTTTGATGCCAGTGATAATTTGAGGGCAAATCCTTTACACGATGGAGGGAATGATGTGGACATCGAGCTATATCGAGGAGGTGGTGCTAGGGACCCATTGTTTATTCCTACTGGTTTAATTACTCAAACGCGGGCCAAGCAATTTAGGCAAACTGTTGGCATCATGGTTCGTGATCTTTGGTGTGGAGATGACCTTGGATCAAATCTTGAAGAATTTTGGAAATCTTGGCAATTTGATTATCTGGTCATCAAATATTTGACCAAGTCAAATAGGAGTATTCTTCTTGTTTATAAATATTCTAGAATATGACGCATTAAATTTTTAGGGTTTGTGTGGCTACTAGAAGGCCTATATATTAAAGACTGACTGAATTTCTTTGGAACATATAGATATATTTTATTTTTGAGGAAAAAATTGAGAGATTCTCTTCTACTGTTCTTTTGAGGACTTGACCTAATCAAGGTTCTCTTATGACGGTCGATTCGACTTATCGAGCGAGATAGCGAATTCTTTTGCTCGTGGCGTCTATAACATTGGTTGGTTGATTGTGTTCGTAGAAAGGAGAGATGGTTGGCATCTCCCATGACAGGGACAGGAACAAGCCTTCGGGCTCTACCTGTTACCACACATCCGGTTAAGGCTACCCACCTCTTGGTGGATCTATAACCCAAATTTTTCTTACCAAAAATAAAAAAAAAACATTGGTTGGTTGACATGCGTTCGTCAACAGGTCACGTTCATACTGAGGTTGCCAATCACAGGTTTGATTGGAGGTTGAGGTTTGCAATTCGCACCATCTAGGCCTTCGTAAAACGATCATTCCGCAACGATTCACATCACATCCACTCCAACCAACTGATTTTTCACATATTTATGCTTTATCTTCAACTTTACCAAAACCTCTTGGATGATCAACTTAATAGCTTCCCCATGCCTGCCACATACACGAACTGCCTCAGTTGAAAAAAGATGGTAAATAGAGATGTTATCATTTCTTTCAAGTCAAAGGAAAAGTGGATTTATGCATAGATGATTCGCAAACAAGGAGTCAGTTAAGAAACATGCACATAATACAAAGGTAAAATTTTACACATGAGACGGAGGTCCAATGTTTTATACCTCTTTCCCAACAATGTAAATTTGTCTTCAAGCTTTCTCTCTCTTTTTTTTTTTTAGTTCTTTTTATACCATCAATAGGAAGTGCAACTTAAGCTTAAAGTTGTTCCTACTTCATGAATGATTTCCAAGCTAGATTGAGCAAGATGGAATAAATAACTGGACCTACAAGTTAAATTCAAAAAATTGAGTTGAGTAAGAGTAGAAAGAAAACTTAAGAAGAAGAATTGATGAAAAGAACACGCAGAAAAAGAGTGAAAAATATCCAGTGAAGGGTAAACGAGGGGCAAAGAAAAGAAGGAGACTTGCTAAAATGAAGCATTCCTCATAAACCACTAGTTGCTTCACTCCTTAAAACATCAGAGTAAATTTGTGATATTATATTTCAAACAAGGCAAATAACATACAAACAAAAGCTTTGAATATCTTGGAACTTAACACCCCCTCAAGTATATGTAGGTTCTAGATCTACGGAATCCACGTGTATGATAGAGGAGGTGTGCAATATTATGTCATTGCAAATGCCTTCTTGATATGATGCTTAATTATGATTTATCCACCTGATGTTTTTTGCTTGGTCTCTGTTTGAACTGTACTCTGAAGTTTGAAATTGCTTTCTAGACTAGCCAAATGACTGAAATTTGTTTGCGGAACTTCTTGATTTGGTTGGTATACGAGTGAACACGACCAAAATGGAGAGTTAATTAACTCATCAGTTTTCTCCTATCGATTATCACTTACCACTGATGAAAGGCCCATCAAAGTGAGGAACAAAATAGAGACTATCCAGGCTCATTAATTTTGAAAGCTGGTTGCTGACTACTAAAATGGAGCCTGCCAGATTTCATGAGTCTATACATCAATGACCACACCAGACACAGAATATACTAGCATCCAACTGAGACCCAGACAATGTACAATTATTGCCAACTTCCTCCCGCATTTCAAACCGTCGAAATTCCCAGAAATCTTACCTATGCAGAAAATGGCAAATACTGAGGAATTCAAATTGTACATCCTAATACAACCATCAGATTGCATATAAATGACACGAAAATAATATCAAAAGAACAGAAAATTGGAAAATTAGTAATTACCCTCTCGTTTTGAGGTCCCATCCCTTCAATTCAGCAACTTCAACAAGAGCATCCTCCCACCTCTTCACTTCCTCAGCCCCAAACTTCTTCCTGTGCTTGGCCATGGCATTCTTGTACAGCCCAGTCCTGAGCTTCACATCCGAGGGCGACGCGTCGAAGAACACTGGCAAGATCTCCTTATTCCCCTTCGACCGAGCCACGCAGTCCACCATGTGGGCGACCTCGCGGAGGCACCACGAGCTCGATGCGTAGTCCTTGGAGAAGATGGGCACGTAGATCTTGGACACGTCGAGCTGTTAGGGAAATCCCTTATGATGTTTTGAAGATGACAAAATAAATCAAAGGCTACTAACATGTTTAATGGTTAAGTAATAGACCATGCAGATAATAGAACATGTAAAGGATATTGTCAAAGTCTCGAAGACGGCCGGAAGACTGAACGTAACACATGTCCGAAGTATATTCTCAAGATTTCCAGACTTCGTGTCAAAGTCTCAAGACTCGCTGGACTCAAGACTCAAAGTCCAAGACCGTCGGACTCAGATTTTAAAGTCTACAGACTTAGATTGTAAAGTCTACAGACTCAGACTTTACATCCAGATTCGATTAATCGTAACTCAAGCCCAATCATACAACGGCTAGTGATCTGGTTTAGATTCCACATCAAGATTGATTTTATTGAAGACAATAACTTTCTACACGAAGAAGCTTTACTTATGGAAGCCAAGATTTCGTTTGTATGGGCGATCGGAATCAATTTGGGATTTTACCTTTGTCACTCAACGGCTACCAAATCTTCTAGATACGAGCTGTCCAATGGGTATATTGGAAGACGATTCTCCGGGATGCTGTCCAACGGCTAGTTTGGAAGTGGAGGAGTATTTAAGGAGATCATGGACCGATGAGCAAGTAAGAGACGGAGCGTAGAATTTATAATTCCAAAGTCTGAGCAACATTCGATCATACACTTGTCTTTGGAGAGCTTAAACGTTTGTGATCGTGAGAGAAATACCAAAAGAGTGACTTAGTGAGATAGTGTGATCTACTACTAAGTGTTTGCACTCGAAGTTGTAATCTCTTGATTGATTGCATAGTGAAATCCAGCCAAGAAGGCATTAGCGTGGGAGAGTGGACGTAGGCTTGGATTAAGCCGAACCACTATAAATCTTGTGTTCTTATTCTCTTCCCTAACTCATTTATTTTGTTCATACTAGCACTCTCACGAGCGCCCGCATGAGCTCGCCGCCGATCTCCCTGCCGACGTGGAGCTCCTCGTCATCTCGGTAGACACGGATTCCGGCGCCGAGCATGTCATGGTAGAGGCAATCAGTAAATCCCGTTCAAGTATCAGGCCCCCTGAAGCTCAGGGACACCTCGTACTCCTCGCCGGCCGGCGCCGGCGCTCGCCGCGGCTCCGGGGTTGCTCGTCTCCTCTCTCCTGACCGTCGCGGTGGGTTTGCGGAAGAATTTAGACGCTTTCGATTTGACGAATGCGAGCACGGTCGAAGCAAGCAGTCCCAAGGCCCTGACAAAGATGCAACGAAGTTTGGAGACTGGCTTTTTCATTTCCATCTTCTGGGTTGGTGAGCTTTGAGGCGGAAGAGAAAAAGGAAGAGTAAGAGAGCGGCTTACAATCCACCGAGCATCATGGCGGCAAACATGGCGGACACGCCGCAGGGCGCGCGGTGGTAGCCGAGCGTTGGCGGCTAGCAAGACGAGCACCACGCGAAGGAAGAGCTAAACGTGGTCGGAGAACGACACGGCGCGTGCGGGATGAACTTGAACCCCATCGCGATCATGGGTCAGCTCGGTCTTCGCTGGATCGGATGTAGAAGACGATCGTCCAAAGAGAGATGTACAGTAATCTTGGCGTTCGGTCTGGTCAAAGAGTTGACGATCGTCCAAACAATTTTTGCCGCGGGCCTAATTATTACTACAAGGGAGCTTTATGTGTAGCTAAAGAAGCATAACAGAGACACAGGCGATGGGCGTTTCCGCCAAACCACTGGCGCTCGTGTAATTCGGTAATTTTCAGAATTTCTTCCTAAATCATTTTACGCAATAAATGCGCTTGTCTTTCTGATATCCTTATTTCAACTTTAGTAAAACGTAAATTTTCACGAATTGAGAAGTCATAATCTTTGCTCACATTCAAGTTTTGGTTATATGTTTGGCCGGTTGATTCTAAAATTGCCTTAAAGAAAGGTCTCATTTATTCTTGTGATTTTTCCAATTTTTTTCATCCTTAAGAAGGAGAGGCTTTGATAGCAAATGCAGAAAATGAATAAGGAACAGACTGGACATCTTTTAGCTTGTTAGATTGAACATTATGTCTATTACAGAAGTTAAAAAATTCATGTGCAATAAATTGAGAAGAGAAAACAAAAGCCTCCGTCTTGGTGAAACTTTCGTCATCACCATCCTATAATCAACTCCAGGATATTCGGGAACCTGACAACTCGATTAACTCGAATGGAGAATGGCAACACTGAAGGCGGTGTTCAGGATGAATTTTCCCAGCAGAGTCGACGAAAACATGGGCCTGTGATGGCTCACAATTGCTGAGTCCCTGCAATGTCGCCCGTGGATCCTGGATGTTACTTTCTCCTTTGTCACCTCTTTTTCATCGTGATCGAAGAGTTGAGTGGCAGCGGATGGCTTTTGGATGCATCCTACAGGCTACAAATAACGGTAAATGGTGTTTTGGTGAATCGTGCGTTCATAGAAAAACGGGAGAAACAGAACACTGACAAAATATGCAGCAATTCGAGCGTAGGCATTTACCTTCAGCAATTGCCTCGACAAGATTCTTGATGCCACTACCAATTGCCAGACGCGAAGAAACGGCCTGGTCTTTTTTGTGGCCCTGCACTGATCCAATGCAATTTACACATAAGGGATGCGCAGAAATGGTAAAATCCAACTTCGTTTCGATTAAAAAGACTTGTAAACTGAGCTGGAGCATGTACCTTAGAGAGGTCGCCCTCCAGTTTCTTAGACTTAAAGGAAATATCCTGTCGAAGACTCAAAATGTTGACTTCACATTCACATTTGTGAGACAAATGCAATATTGCGAATGTCCACTTCACATTCACATTCGCATAATTCTGATAGACTGGCGAGATCACAAGAGAAAACTTGCACCTTCCTGAGACGGGGTAAATCTCTGAGCCCATCAAGGTTCGTTATGCCGCATTCAGAAATTTTCAGGACTTCCAAAACCTTTAAATTTTCAAGACCATCAATCTTTGCTAAATCACAGTTGTCTAGTTCCAATTCTGACAGATACTTCAGACCAGAAAATTTTGGCTCTTGAATCGTGCAATGTTTGAGACGCAGAGTCAATAAGCTTGAAGTTAAGGGAAGTCGTGTGAGGTCTAGCTCCTTCATGTAGGATAAAGAGAGCTCCTGGAGCTGCGTAAGGATACCAAAGTTCCCCGGGAGATTGGTGACCAATGGAAGGGACAATTGCAAGGTCTCTAGACTTGGTAACCTCGCGATCCACCCAATATTCGGAGTCTTTAGATTCAATAACCTCATTCGCCATTTAGCTTCTGGCTGCTCAACATCTTTCAAAAGTAGCTCTTTCAGATTCGTCAGATATGACAAGTTGCGGACTATCATTTGTTTGGATCCCCAGACGAGACTGAGTAAACTGGAGGGCAACTTCGGTAGAGCCTGAAGTTGGTCGCAGTCAAGTAGGTCCAGGGTTTGGAGGCATGAGAGATGGCCAATACTTGGACTCAGCCCGGCCACATCGGATGACGATAATCTCAAAATTCTCAAAGAGGATAATCCTGAAATATCACAGCGAACTTCACCCCCCAAATTTCTGCAGCTGGAGAAATCTATCTCCTCCAGGTTCTTTAAGTTCACCATATCTTCAGGAAATTTTCGTAGGGGAGTGTGCGCCATCTTTAGTGTCTTCAAGTTCTTCAAATCCTTAACTGACCATGGCATTTTCATGATTCCAGTGTATGAAAGGTCCATTACCTCCAGCAGCTCGAGCTTCCCGATGGAAGTCGGAAGTTTACCCAACTTCCAACAATTCCTTAAAGAAAGTCTCCGAAGTTTCTGAAGAAGTTCAACAGTATATGGAAGCCCATTGATATCAGCACCATCGAGAGCAAGACTCGAGAGACTCCTTAGGCGGCCAATTGTGGATATATCTTGCAAATATTGACAGTCACAAGCACTAAGTATTTCAAGATTCTCCAAAGAACCTTCGGAGAAACATATACTATATATGCCAGTTCCATCAATCAGGAGTTCCCTCAAAGATTTCATGCAGCACAGTTCTTGGGGCAACTGCCTGACTCCGATGCACTTTCTCAGATTTAAGGAACTCAAGTTCTTCAAATCACTAATGAATGGCCCAATTTGAGATAACTGAGTGCAATCTTCCAGTATCAAAATCTCCAAATTGATTGGAGCTCGAAAGTTCAACGACGCAGGTAACTGAACACATCCTTGCAGGTTCAAGACTTTCAATTCATCCACCTTCTGCAATGTGGAAAAGAAGATTCAGACCTTAACCACTCGTATCTATCATCTTAACACAAGATTTAAAAAGCAAATATCCGACATACCTCCATGATTTGTCTCCAGACTTGCGAATCTTCAGTGACTGGACTCCAAGACAGATCGAGAATGACTAACTTCTTCAAATGCATATTAGCTAGGTCAGAAACCAAACGGCATGCTGACCATTCAAGCCATCTCAAATTTGGAAGAAGATTCTCGGTGTTTCCCTGAATGTTAGCCTGGTCCAGTCTAAGGTACCTCAAATTCGACATTTTATGAAATTCTTCACATGTAAAACAGACGATGCAACCCTCTTCAACCGCAAGACCTATACCTTCGACGTTTCTAGTATCCTGTCAACCTCGATTGGGGGAAAAATGTGTGAGTAATTTGAGAACTTTAATATCTTACTCCATTCAATGAAATGGAGCAAATCAGATTTACAAAATCAGTTGTATCCACTACGCATTATAAATTGGGTTAAGAACAAATCCGTTTCTTTTTCGTTCGAGATTGAGAAAAGAAAGGAAAATTTATGCTTTCAAGAGGTTCTGAAACTTACCTTACTATCCTTTAGAATGGAAACTGCATCACTGTGATTCCAAATCCTGCAGCGCTCATGAAGATCTTTTCTCTCGACAAGTTTCCTGCCAAAGTCTCTTAGCAGGTCATGCATTCTGAATTCATTATTTTCTCCAATTTCCAAGAAATGCATCTCACGAAGGCATTTTATTCCTCTAGCAGGATAGTAACCACAAGCCTCCCACATGTAGGAGAGAATCCTCTCATGCTTTCCAATAACAAAACACGCTATGTCGAGAAATATCTTTCTTGTAGGAACATCTAAAGAGTCATAACCAACACTAAAGGCAGCTTCAACTTCATTTGCTTGGTGATCTTTTAAGAATTCCAAAGTATTTCTCCATATCCGTATATCATCCTTATTGTTGCATAAATATGAGGCCACAACCACAATAGCTAAAGGAAGCCCTCCAGTAGCTTTGACGATGTCCATGGACAGGTAATCATATTCAGAGACATCTTGGAGAGCATCCCCTTGGAAAGCATGCTTACGAAAGAGTTGAAGAGCATGGTGATATCTCATGGGTTCAACCTTGTATTTTTTGGTTGGTCCGTCGTCAAATCCATCTAGAACATTCCTCATGCTTGTGGTCACAATTATTCTACTTCCTGGACCAAACCAACTAAGTTTCTCGGCTAATGCTTTAGCTTGTTCAACCTCATGCAAATCATCTAGGACAATGAGAACCTTCATTCTACTAAATAGACTTGCTATTTTTTTAGTACCTTCATCAGAAGATCTAAGTGGTGCAAGTTTTTCTTTCTGGAGGTCAGCAATCAACATTTCTTGTGAAAATGTGATTCCTTTTGAATTAATACCTGGAAGGAAGCTACATTCATCAAACAATAGATGCATCTTGTTGAAGACAACCTTTGCAATTGTAGTCTTTCCGACACCTGGCATTCCACATATTCCAACGACACGTACATCTTGTCCACATACTTCGATTGTCCGTCCATCGTTGGAGACAACACCAAGCTTTCTCATCATCTCTTGAACATGAAGATCAATTCCAACTAGTTTATCGGTTACAACTTGGTCATCCTTCTTCAACAACTGCCTGACCCGTCTGAGAACTCCTTTTACAAGCTGGGACTCGTGCCTGCAAAACATAAGTGATGAGGCACAAAAATGACAACAAAGTTACCAAAAGTATTAAAAACTAAACAAAAATCAAGTGGGGAATGAAGCGGTGAAAATTGAAACAACCAACAGGGGCAGGGGGAATCTTCAATTAAAATGGACAGCAAGTTTTAATGCGTGGTCTATTTCCCTTTCATGCACATAGCAATTATGGCATCGATTTCATGCCATCTGCAAAACAAAATTTCTAGCGAAGGGGAAAAGAATAGGGCGCGATGGACAAGTACATCTGGTCTAGCTCGCGGTTATGTTCATGAGTCTAGTCATTTTCAAATGGCCGGTGTAATCGAGTCACCAGTTTTTCAATAGGCACATCGAACTACAACCTGTCAAATCATCGACCGATTTCATAAGAATAAATAACCTCAAAAACCTCTTGAGCATGCATTATGAATGATATGATTACATATAAAATTTATTCGAAAAGGTTTGGGTTCATTTTCACATCACCCTAAACCATTTTTTTTTTTTCCATTTTATCTAGGAAAGAGAATGGAAACCAGAAGTAAAAGAATTACCCCCCATATACGTTCTCTAGATGATATCCGCTTAATCCCCCAATCTGTCGAAGAACCTCCTTCCATTTTTGGATGGTATTTGAGCTGACTCCGTCCATGTCATGTTGACGGAAGGATGTTTCAAAATGCCCAGCCTGGTGTTTTACATCGGAGGGACTAATGTCATAGAAAATCGGGATGATAGTCTGTCCATTAGATATTCTGCACTCCCACATTTGTACCACCTCCATGAGGCAACTTTTACTAGAAGCATAGTCTTTGGAGAGGATGGTTATTGAGATCCTCGACTGCCCGATTGCCTCTTTTAGTGCCGGCTCGATCTCTTCTCCAGAATGGAGATTCTCGTCATCTTTAAAGACCTCGATCCCTGCATCTACCAATTTGCAATGAAGGTGATCCGTGAATCCTTTGCGAGTATCTGCACCTCTAAAACTCAAGAACACTTCATGACTGGTTCTGGACAATGACGATGGGGTCAAAGATGATTCCTGTCAAATCAAGGAAACTAAACCACTTCATATAGTGAATTAGCATTTCAGATTAAGATTCCGTTTGTTTCATAGAAAATATGACGTTTCTGGAAAATGTTTTTCATAAAGCCATTTTCAAGAAAATGATAGTATTTTTTAATGTTAAGCTGAAACTTGAAAATGAACTAAAAGAATATTTCCCTTCGTTCGATATAGAAAATTCTATTCGATTTTCCTCCATGCACTCATTTTAATAAAATTTTTATTTTTCCAATAAATAGATTTTTTATTTTTTTAATTTTCTTTCTACTTTTTCTTTTTTTTCCTTTTATTTTTCTTCTCCTTCTTCTTCTTCTTTAATCGATTGCCAACCACGGTGATCAGCCAAAGGCGAGCTTGAGCTTGCTGGCCTCAAAAAGGCTAGCCGATCTAGCGAGGCCCGAGGTCAACGAGCTTAATCTTATGGGGAGGCTCATGCTCATCAGCCTCAAGCCTTGCCAAATCGATGAGCTTGAGGCTCGCCTATGGTTGGTTGCTGGCCGTTGCCATGGTGGCAATCGGTCGAGAAAGAAGGAAAGCAAAAGGATAGAAAATAAAATAAAAAGAAAAAAATAATTTTAATTTCTTAAAAAATGAATAAAATAGAATAAAAAGAAGTGGGGGTTCGCAGGGATGTGAGATAAGAAAGATTGAGTGAAAAAAAATTTTCTTTTATTTGAAAAGTGAAAAATATTTTCTCCCCATTTTAAAAGACTTTTTTCTCTTGATGAAAAATGTTTTTCCAATTAATTGGTTTATTTTCTGTAAAACGAAAGGTGGAAAACTAGGGAAACATATTTTTGAAAATTGTTTTTTGTAAAATGAAATCTCATACTTCTGCCCAAATAAAAGAAGTAAAACAAAGTTTTATGATTCTGATGGAGACCTACCCAACACGGCAAACAAGATGCAACTGAATCTTGCTACTCATACATCGACTTTTTTTTATATAAAAAAATTCTTGGAACTTTGGTAACACTCAAAATGTTGATATGTGAGTTTGCAATTTTTTCGTAATTTTCTACTAAACAGGCCCGGCGTACAATATCAACAGTGCTTGGACTTTCGATAGCTTCGTGATTTTTGACATTGAGGGGGTCTTATCGTTCATGTCAAAAAGTTTTGCTCCATTCCAGACGATTTTTAGCATTTAGCGGGTCGAACTACAAGTAAAGGACCGACTTCAACGTATGCATGTCGAAGTTCAAAATGATAATACGAATCCCAAAGATGCAGAGAAAACTAACCTGTTTTCTTCTCATTTTGAAAACAACAACTAAAACAGCAATCATTCCGAGTAAAAGAAAAACCACAGCCAGTGTTGCCGCCATTGAACCCACTGCTCTCCCTCCCTCTCTCTCTCTCTTTCTCTCTCTCAGAGCACAGGAGGTCTATTAAAATCAGATTCATTTTATACATGACCAAGACAGTTGACTTCTGGGCACCCGGTCCGCCGTTGGGCTTGGGCAACGCGGAGAAAATATCAGGCGGCGCCACCCACGCCGAGTTGACTGGGCCGGCCCAATCATGAGGCAACAAGTGGCTCCACTTGAAGCCGGGGCCCCACTTTTATTTTATTTTTTTTTTATTTTTATTTTTTTTGGTCAGTCCTACTCTATTTCTACTCTACACTCACTCGCAGACTCGCGCCCCGCCGTGCGGGCGTGGGAGCCGCAACCCACTCTCGAAACTTACGCGTCCCTACCCCCATCCCCGGAAGGTGGGGATTTGAACCTCACCTCCCCTTCCACGCCGTTGGAAGGGTGGCCACTGGGGTGAACCCCCAGTGGTTAGGCCCCACTTTTATTTGGAGTCACACTTTTGTCTTCCCCCGTTTCTCTCTTCATCAATTGCTTCGTACTTTCTCTGGCCATTTACACGAAGAAGCGCCCTCCCCCTCTCTCCTTCAAAATTGTCTCCTTCTCTTCATCGAATGCGACGTTTTCTTCTCACCCAAGCCACACGAATCTTAAACATCACCAAAAAAAAAAAAATAATAATAATAATAAATAAATAAATAAATAAATACCACTAAAAATTCTAAACTTTAACAAATATAATAAATTTATCCCGAATTATTTTATAATACAAAAACCTTAAATTTTATTAACTGCAACACATTTATCTTAAATTTTTTTATCATAAAAATCCAAAACTTATATTTCATAACATATTTACTCCAAATTATAGGGTATTTTTATCTTTTACCTTTTAATTTTTTTTCTTTTTCTTTTTTTTTTCTTCTCCTCTCTTCGGAGAAGAAGAAAGAAAAGAAAAGGAAAAAAACTTTAAAAATTAAGAGACGAAAATGCCCTTCAACAATAGAGTTTGGGTAAATGTGTTACAACTAGTAAAACTTGGGGTTTTTTGTATCACAAAAAAAAAAGTTATGATGAATTTGTCACATTAGATAAAGTTTAGGATTTTCGGTGGTTTTTTTTCTAAAAATAAAAGGGAGGCCAAACTTTGTTATGTCGCTTCTTTGATGCTTGTATCAACTTTTGCCATTCAGTCCTCCATCCACAACAGAGAGAATCTTAAGCATGAAAAAAAGAAAAGGCAAGCCAAACTTTGTTATTAACGAGAGTGTCAAAAGCCAGAAGAGAAGCACTCACGAAATTGAGTGAAACCATCATATTGCTCCACCCAAGAAAAAAGGAAGATACTGTAGTTTTACTTGCAAAGATGATTCCCTTCCCAAAAAAGCCTATATTGTCACTTTGATCACTTATTTTCTACTTAAGAAGAAAAGTATAATTAGCATTACAGCATATGTTAGGATATTTAAACATCAACTTATCAAGCATGACAACAAAAGTAAAAGCTACTCCAATTAGGTTCCATCGGCAACATTTACATATAAGCATACAAGTAGCAAAAGAAGAATGGGGCAGATGAAAACCATGACTTTGACATATGGATCCACAGATGGTACAAGGATTCTATCGATGGGCAGGTCTTTTACTTCATTTAGGAAACATTATATCAATGGTACGTCTAGAATGGGATTCTAGCTTTGATTCCCAAAGCTCATCATATGTGTAATATCTGTAAAGTTGAGACTACATCTCTCTAACGCTCATCCTCATTTTGCGAAGAAATAAATATAGAAGCGATTTTGTCATCCCCATTGTACCAATTACAATGACCGGAGACCCACCCATAGGCAGTCGTGATGGTTGGGCTTCACTACCTCATCACAGAGAGAACGAGTTTGAATTTCCAGATACTCACGACTTAAGTGGAGGTCTCAGGGTGGTTTACTAGGCCAATCCCCCCAAGGTTTACATCTAAATAGAGGCTTGCGACAAGGCCCCACTGGTGCTACCGAGAACCGGAGGATCGTGTGATCCTCGAAGAGTGATCTCCCGTGATCCCTCGGTCATAAAATATACACACACACACACACAATGACCTGAGCATAGTGATATTGTTAAACGGGTACAAAATGACATCAATAAAATAAAGAATACTCCCATTGATACCTTGTAATTAGGTGCCTCCAAATATGCTCCTTGAGAAAATGATGAACAACTCGAAAATGCATGTCATGAGGAGCAACTACATAGGATTGCTTAACCTACATCAATAGGTGAAATACGGGCACAGCTAACCAAACATAAAGAGGAACCATGGATACATTGTACATACGATATGATCCTCATGCTCCTCGTAATTAGTTGAAAATAGTAAAAGAATGAGACATGAAATAAATATAATAGTAAATTAGTCCATTATTAATACCCATGGTTGTGTCGTACCCACCACACACATTTGGAATATAATACATAACTACGGATAAAGGGCAATCTTGGCTCACTCAATATTTCAAACCAAAGAATGTCCAGCCTTTATTGATGATACCCCTTAACCAAAGTTTCAAGAAATCTTTATGTCTATGCTTTTAACACGAGTAGTTGTGTTACATTAAAACAATCCTGCGAAAATCATAAAATATTGTTAAATCATTTAAAGCAAAATGTTGGGATTTGTTCCTTAATCATCATTTCCTCTTTAAATGTTGCTTCTTTTTCGTGATAGCAAATTGCGATTATATGTCTTATAATCCTCTTGCACACGAGTATAATATAGAATTCGAAGAATATTTGTGATTATATATTGATCTCACCTGCGGTTGTTATTTTTACTTGTAAATTTCTGAAAATAATGGAAAGTTCATGACAAATTTCTCGCACTCTTTGAAGATCTCATGCTTCATTATCTATACTTTTCTTAGATTAGCTGTGCTCGCGTGTGACAGGACCAAGGGCACCATCCTTCCTATTTCTTCACTCCACCTTCTTGGACAAACATAACGACTCATTGAATTCGTCAAATAGTCATGGCCAACAACTCTAAAGGACAGGGGCAAATGGCAACTTGCTATTAGGATTGAAAAATGTACTGATACAAAATTTGTTCTAATGTTATTATAAAGGACAAAGCAAAGTGCAAGGGGAATATAATAGGGTGCACATATGAAGTACAAAGTGAGAATTTCTTAATGTCATAAAGGCAAAGAAAAATTAACAAAAATCGCTGTTCAAGAGCTATTTTGTCTTCTCTCCAAATGCTGTGGTAGTCATTTCAGCTCCTCCAATAAAAACAATTTCCCCGCAGACAAGTGAATCAACTGAAAATATAAAACTTTGACCCCATTATTGGAGGTGGATAATTATAGCGCGGTAATTTCCGCGACATTTCGAGGAAGGTGCGTGGAACCTAACGAGCAATACTCACGTTCTCACATGCAATATTGACACATACTTGATTTGCTTTTTTTTTTATTAATATAAATACAAAAGATTAAAATCACGAAAAATCTTAAATTGATATATTTATAACAATTCACTATTCAGTGGATTCTAACAATTCAACTTGATTGGCTTTTTGTGGGCGACGTTGAATGAGGACGCTCTCTAATTGGACATGAAGGTTCTTGCAATCCACCGATAAGCTTTAGATGGCCCTCGGTCGCTGTCCCATCCCATTTGTAATAATATCACGAGGGCAATAAGAAATTGGATCCGCTTCTGAACTCGCAATTGCCCGACCGAGTCCGACTATATATTTCATAATCATAAATGTTGTTAGAAGCAATGCATCTTTTTAGTCATAAAACCCTAAAACCCGAATTGCACGGCGCTCTCGCCATCCAACGGCCCAAGACTCTTCGTGACGATCGAACGGCTGCTACGCATGCTGCACGCAAAGCGCAAAATAATTGCGCGCGTGATTCCCCACAGCAATAGTACGCGGGATGGGAGGCGCGTGGAAGAGGACCTCTGCAGTGGCCGCCTTGACTTGACTTGGGTTTCTCTATTAATAAAGAAAACAGAAAAGGCAACGGACGAGCAAATGCTCCTCGTTTAATGATGGAGGGAGCAGGCGTGGAAAAAGGAAAAGAGGGGATACTTTTTATTCTCATTTTCCTTTTATTCTTTTTATTCTTCCTTTCTTCCTCCTTCAGCCGGTCATCAGCCCTCGATTACAGGCTAGTGTAAGGCGAGGTTAGAGGAGAAACAAGAAAGGGAAGAAAAATTAAAAAATTATTAAAAATTATTAAAAATTATTTATATCAACATTAATGTCGGTCATATCACAATAATCACTATTTACGTGACAATTTCGATTAAAATTGATTAGATAAACTCAATTAATAAAAAAATTATGATTTAACTGATAAAATTAAAAAAATAATAATAAATTTAGAACATGACTAACTCTATTATGCGTGCTTGAACAATGCTGCATTCTTGCCATCCAACTGTCCAAGACTTTTCATGTCGATCGAACCGCTGCAATGCACGCTACACGGAAAGTGCAGAATAATTGCAACGCGTAATTCCCAGCAGCAGCCGTGCGCGAGACAGGATATGCGTGGAAAAGAAGCTCTGTAGGGACAAAGGGTGTTTTTGACTTGACCTGCCTCTTTTACTAATAAGGAAAACAGAAAATAATTGATTCCCATGGGTTGTGACCAGTTTGATAGATGAAAGCAGATGTATTCTACAAAATTTAACCTTTGTGAAGTTATCCTATTGCCCAAGAGAAGCCAACCAAACAGGTGATTGGGTAGCGAGAACTCTTTCCCCAAATTGGTTATCCGCACCACCCCAATCTCTTTGGAGCATTTTATATTATGAATCAAATCTATCGTTTACCTGTAATCCTTACCTTATGAATGAACGAATGACCTATTTCAGACAAAAAAAAAAATTACATCAAATTAATTCCTTTGCACGAGATTAATCGAAAATGCATTCATCTGGTGGGAACTTTCACATAAAGATTTCTTTTATCAATTAAATTAATTCTTTTACGGTAACTAATAAGTCTTGCCGACGGCATGACTTAGGAACAGTTGTAACGACGTATGCATCTCTCATGATTATTCATTGATTTTTTTCATTGTCGATTCAAATTTTTAGTGAATCAAATAACAATTCCTTCTTAGTGAATCAAATAGATTTTACGTAATAAAGTTGAGAAATCAAAAGAAAATTCAAAGTTTCACTTCAAAGTGAAAAAAAAAAAGTTGCTTCACCACTCTGAGAAGCGCGGTTGGTTTGATCGCCATTGGATCCTTTGTACCGGCTTTTCTCGGCGCAATCGACACGCGAGTAGAATATTGAAGTATATTCGCGCGCGCGGGCGTATGCAAAAGTGGAGAACATAAAAAAGTAGCGAGTGAAGAGAGAAGAGAGAGTGTAGAGTAGGAATAGAGTAGGACTGACAAAAAAAAAAAAAAAAAGAAGAGAGAGGGAGAGATGTCACGTCACAAGGAGGAGGAGGAAGGACAATTATGAAAAGTAGAGACTGACGGACACGAAGCGATGGGGATAAGGTTGAAAGGGAGCAAACGAGAGAGTGGCCCACAAGCATTGAATAAATCAAGAATGGTACGTTTACCATGGAATCGCATTCCCATAAAGATAAATAATTGCAATTCTCCTGATGGTACAATTTAATTTTCCAATTTCCTCTATTTTGTTTTGATTACTAGTTGAATAATTTACATTTGGCAAAACTTAATAATCTAATTCACAAGACTGAACGACTTTCAAATCTGATTTACTCAATTCTCCATCACATATGCCTTCATCAGATATTTTGGGACGAGTTCCCATTTGTTGAACTTTCTCTCACGCACTCACTATATGCCTCGTCTTCCCCCTCCTCCCTCTCCTCTTCTTTTTTTGTCTAAAATAGATCCATCCACAATCTCAGTACTTAGTTCAATATGATTTCTTATTTCTTATACTTGAGTGCCTTTATCACTATCACCGTAATACAACAAATACTTTTAACTTTATCGCCATGAAAATAATGATAAATAATATCTTTAATATCATTATTATCATTGAATACATTTCAAACATTCCTTCAAGCTTTCACCAAAATCACATTAGTCTTTTTACATTATAACTCTTGTATGATGGCTCCTTACATCGACAACAATGATATATTCATTTCCATCAGCATGTTCCTACTTATCAATGCCAATAACAAATTCCCCACCCTACAATGCTATCCCCCCGCCAATGCTGCATCCAAGAAAGAGAAACTTTTGGAACTACAATGCAAAAAGGTCAATGATTTCACATGGAGATTATATGGTCGTATCTAATTGATCAAATAATGACTCCGCGGTTATCGTTTTGTGGACAAAAAGTGACAAAAACTAGCACCAAATTAAGAAGATAAATTGAGGACCATGCAATGGCATTCTCATTATTGTGCGATTCCTCCTCTACCACCGCTGTCCCCACAATTGACCAAGAACTCTAATTTTTCCTTCCAATTGAGTAACTTAGGGAAATATGACGAATTTGAGTGAGCGATGGCAAGTGATAGGGATGGTAGTATGATGGTTAGCCAGCGCTGAAGACAATCTAGCCCTATAACCTTTCTTGTGTGCTACGTCGTTTATGCTTGGTTGGATCGACCAACATTGTTTATGCCATATCCAACCAGTTCGGATAGAGCGACGTCGTTTTGCACGTCTACGTGGTCTAGATTTCTTTAAAAATATACTAACTCATTTTGACTTCTTAATTATAAATGCCACGTAATCATTTTGGTTGAAAATTCTCGCCGGAGATGCTTTTTTCTTTTGATCAAAGACAACTTTTATTCATTCATCTACTAGAGTTCCAAAGCTCAAGAGAACAAGATTCAAAGCATAACATATCCAAAAGGGGTTAGGGGGCTTAATAAGCCAATTAGAAGGGAGATTCACTATTCAGTGGGGTTTAGCAATTGAATCCACGACTTGATTGGCTTCTTGTGCACAATGTTGATTGAGGATGTTCTCCACTGGGATATGAAGGTTCCTGCAATCCACGAATAAGTTTTGGATGACCCATGGGCTTTGTAGGCACTCACATGCAGATAAGCTATGACTTAAATAACTCCACTTTTTGACCATTTAATCATCGTTTTTTATCTGATTTGATATTTAAATGAGCCGGTAAAAATTTTTAATATTAAAGTGAATATTATACAAATTTTTTAGCACTTTTAGTGTCCTATCAAAAAAATAGTAAATATATGAAAGTGCCTTTTGCATATCAGAAATATTCTTTTTGAGTTTCGCGACTTTGAGATGTCTTTGTTTTTTGCCTATTAATGCAGTTAAATAGCATCTATACTATCTATATTTCATATTTCGATTTTAATTTCTTCTTCAATTAGACTAAACCTGTAATCAATTCATTTGCACGTTCATTGATGAGCAGTGTTTTTCACTTTTTGCAGGTAAAGACGACATGTATGGACGGCAAATTTCGGAGGACAAACCGAATGCCAAGATGCCAAACTATCTAGGTAAAGGTTTTTCCCAAGAAAATAAAATAAAATAAATTGATCTGTAATAGAATCGTGAAATTCTTATCTTTAGAATATGTCTTTACACATAATAGCTTTGTTGAAGAGAGTAATTTTCAAGAAGATTGATAATTTTCATATTATTGTGTAAATTTATGATTAATTATTGAGTAAAATTAAGGAAAACATTGAACTTAATTAGCTTTTGAACACAATCCTATAATTATAAACTTTTATCTTTGTTGCACATATCACCGCCAAAACTCTACTCTGTTAGCTGTGCACATGAAGAGACGATTAGAAGCAACAAAAATGAGGCCCTCTCTAAAGATTTTTCAAAAAGAAGCCCCAATTACTTTCCCCATTACAAAGTAGGTTTCAAACTTGCACGCAAATCTACAAAGTGGGTGTGGGAAATATATTCAAACTTGCAAAGTTAGGCTATAATTAATATGTTCGATGCACTTTTATCCGTATCATGGTAGGTTCAAAAGTCGTAGCAGTGATCTCTTAAGAGAGTCTGAATCTTCCTATTTCAGCTAAGTTGTTCTTGGTTCCCACGCGGGAACAAGCCAAGAGAAAGCTTGATATCTAAGTCCCTAGAACTCATGGCTACAAGTGACATCCTTTCTCTGGACTTGCTTGCTATGACCAAGCAATTCATGAGCAACTTAGCAGATATCGTAGAACCACAAGATTATCAAACTTCAAAGAACAATTCCCTTATGAATCAAAAGTGCATGCTAGGTGATGAAGACTGACTAACATACAAAATGCGTTAAGTTCAGCTTTCTAGAAGTTGCTGCCTCCAATATCAGGCAACTTCTATTAAATATCAGCCAAGGGATGTTGACATAGATTACTGCTAACCAGACCACCTAAGCATTGGCTAAAAATGTATATTAGTGCCAATCAGTTGCATGTCATGCGTTGGTTGGTTTATCACATGCCATCGATGGTTGAAGAAACTGTCGTAAGCAAGCCAAACATTGGTAAATACTTTATTATTTGAACCATATGGAAATCAATTTGTACTCAACTAGGAGATAGATTTACCTCGGACAAATGGATAATGAATCCCCAATGCAGAAGACAATCCTGTGCAACATGAGTTCTGGTTTTTAGAGCACTTGTCCCTCGACTACAGTTGCCTTTGAGGTTAATCAAGAGGAATCTGAAAGTTATCTTTTGATGCCATCACTTAGCTATTCAATCAATTAAAATGACAAGACTTGACTGGGTCTTTCCATCTCCACGATTCCTGAATTATCCTTCAAATGCTTTTTCTGTTTCAAACTCAAAGAATTGCAGCTTCAAAGCTAGGAAAGTCATGGTTACAGACACATTCCAATATGCTCACTAAGCATGCCTTTAACGTTTCAGAAAATGTTCTTGGTGGAGCAAGTTCATCAAGACCTACAAAAATAGGTTGTGGTTAAGTTCAATATATACTTCTTCAGTTGGCGTGACATGAGAACAGTTGACTGAAACATAGATGATAGTGGTGAAATACTTTGAGTGTTCGAGTCTTACTGCCTCATCTGATTTTGCTTTCCAGGCTAAGTCCCTTCTTCGACATTGTCAATGGGAGGCTCTTCGCTAATGTCACGATCTTGAGAACTTGCAGATTGATGGAACTGAAGCTGAAGCTTGTTGTTGGGCTATTCGGCATCCCCTTCCATTTTAGCCTCCTCCTACATGAAAAAAGAGATTTTCTTTGGCCAGTACTCTAGGATGAGAAAATGCAGTTGTCTCCTCGAGAAAAATGCAGTTGTCATCAAACAAATATTTTTCTTAACACTTTGCCTTTTTCACAAACAAGGGTACAACAAACTCATGGCTCCTATCTGCAAGACATCACGAGTCTATACACTGCTGAATGATGATTCAGTAGTCCATATAGCGTAAATTTATCCTTTTCTTCCTTCAAAGTCGGTTTTACTTTTCCAAATTAAGTTTCTTCCTGTGAACATTATGACCTTCCAATATCCCTCAGAATGTCCAGAAGTGAAAATCTCTAACCTTGAATTTCTTCATTCAGGTGAGTGAACTTGAATGTAATTGATGAAAGAGGCAAAAGGGAAAAGACAATATTACTACCATAATCAGTTATGTTAGTGTCAGAAATCCAGTCTATGAGTTGGAAGTTCCATTTTCACGTCTGTATGAACAAATTTTGTAGATAAAGTCAATGGATGGAAGGTTATGACCAAAGAGAGAAGACCAAAGAAAATGGAAAGGAAAAAACGATACCATTGCCTATTATCAAATAGTCCAAGGAGGGGGCATACCTTTTCAGTCTCTAATTCAGAGTTCTTGGTCTCTGATTTGGCTTCTGCTGTTACTTGAAGAACCACCACTCCATAGTGCTCGAATTAGATGTCGTTGTCTTTGTCTGGACTGGATTAAAGCAACTCCCTGCAGTTACTAAAACATATTTGGCACTCATCTGGTTTTTTGGGGCACAAATGTCTGTTGACCTTTCCAGTGTACAACACCCGTAATTACGCAACTCATCCAAAATCTCTAATTGGTTAAGTCCCTCGACAACCCTTAATTCAGAACACCTCCCGATGGCTAATGGTGCAGATCCTTGTGTTTGGCAGACTGCCTTCCCTTTTCATAGCATGGCAATTGTAAAGAAGAAAGTACTCCAACAATTCCAACATACCGACAACTTGAATTTTGAGTAGCTTTCCATAACTTACAAAACTGCATTCCTTTAGCTTCTTTAGGGCGGTCGATTGAACGGACACTCTCTTCCACAGAAGGTCAACTCACTCGAAGACTATTTCGCTGGGAATTTAGCATTTAACCTTTGTACAGATTGCCAAGTACTGCAGTGATTTTATCACACTAGCTTTGAGCATTTTCACATTTGGGCTTGGATCACGTTCCTTCAACTTGATAGAATGAACAATCTCTCTAGGAGTTCACACCACTCCAGAGTCATATTTGTCGACTGTGGAAGCTCATGGAGTTGTATTTCCTTTACTTGGGAGCCCTAGAGCACTAACATCAACAAACTTCTCAATTTGGATGATAGTGATCTGGTCAAGTTGAAAGTTATCAAGTCGCAAATCCAACAAGGAAGACAGAAGCTGCTTGAGAGGCTGCAGGTCCGGACTGGACAAAGTAAGTTCTTCCACGAGAGAAAGTGAGCTTAACTCTGTAGGTGGTGCGAGGTTGTTCCAAAAGCACAGTTCCAACTTGTTCTATTTGGATAACCGTTCCAACTTGTTTTATTTGGATAACCTCACAATCCATGATAAATCAGAAGTCTGCATTAGATCTGATTTGTCTGTATAGCCATCAGAAAGGAACAATCCCTCCAAATTAGTCAAGTTCAAGAGACTAGAGACCAACAGTAGCGAGCAAGATTTGACACAAAAACAGATCAAGCTTGCAGGAAGCTCCGGCAACTCTTGAATCTCATGACATCTACTTAAGTCCATCTTTGGAGATGAGGAAGCATGCTGATGCTAGGAAATGTGTCTATTCGTGTACCTGATAAGTTTCCGATTTTGAACAGGAGCAAACTTCATTAGGAATTTTGCCTTCCAATTACTTACAGCACTCAGCATGTATCTGTTCAAGATTCTCCAACATACCAGTAGCACTAGGTAACTTCCAATTATTTCCAGTTGACATAGGCATCATCTTACACGAAAAACCAACACACTCAGTCATTTCAGCTTTGTGATGGAGATAGGAAACTCTCTAATCTCAGTGTTAATCAGAGAGAGACTTGAGCTTCACTAGTGCACTTCTGGAAGTTTGGTGATTGACATTCTTGATACATGGAGAGTGCACAAACATTTTTAGTCTATGACCTAAATCAGGTAAGCTTGCAACTTTCATGTTTGATAGATACAATGGATACTAATTTCCCAATTGAGTTGGGAAGTTTGCTCACCCTAAAGCAATCTTTCAAAGAGAAGCGCTTAAGTTTCACTAGCCCTCTGATTTCTTTAGGCAACTCTTCAAGACGCAAGCAGTTGTTTATATTCAGTCAATCAGGCACTTCAGTCTTCCAATTGAACAGTCAATTTCTGTTGAGTTGCACATCTTTCAAGAGTCAAAAACTCTTTAATGTCAAGCATTTAGAGAAGTATCGAAACACTTTAATGGAGCTCTGGAAATATTGAAACACTTGTTGAGAGCTAGAACCTCTAATCTCGTTGCTATTTGCAGATGGTAATCAATTTCAAGTGCAAAACCATCAGACATATATACAAGGAGAAAATAAGAGTAGATGAGATAAACACATAAGTTAAGATACCTTGATTAAGCTCCACACCTCTGAATCATCTGTAAAGTGATTATCAGAAAGTTCAAGAAGAAGTATATTGGTTGAATGCATATCGACCGCCCCAGATATTGGAGGAGGAGAATGCCAAGTAATCCATCTTCGGAAGACAATCTGAGAAGTCTCCAACTAAGGTTATGTTAGATAACCTTATGAAACTTGAACTTCCAAACCTTTCAAGCTATTCATTTGTGATCAAGATGGGAGTATTTTCCATCTAGATCAAATGCTTGAACCTTCTTCCTTTGCCAGCTGTTTGCAAGTACATGAGAATTCTCATTACTGGAATTTCTAATTTTCTACTTGCAAACTAGCAATTGTTCTTACTTTACCTCTTTTGTTCTTAATCTTTTGAGGATCTATTCGCTAATCCACAACCTATTACACTCTCCAGGGTCTGTTAGACTATCTATATGAACAAATTCCCTTTGAAAGATATCTTAGTTGGTCATGCATCCATAATTTTTTGTTATTTAATATCTTTATCAAGGACATCCTAATAGGTGTCTGTATTTGTAAGCTATTCCTCTAGTCATCCTCATGCCATCATTATAATCAATAATTCTTCCTCTTGCTCTAGAATTGACTATGTCCAACAGTAATTTCTTTTGCAACTTGACTAAGCCATCCTTCATCAACTCTTTTCGAATGTCTTCAAGGAAGCTGCATTGCTTTCCAAAGTGTGAACATAGTTGGTTGAAGACGACCTTGGCTGCTGCTGTTTTTCCTATTCCACCCATTCCATGAATTCTGGTGAGCCGCATGTCACCAGAATCAATTTCTAGTAGTTTCATGACTTCTTCTCCCTCACTAGTAAGTCCAACTAAATGCTCAGATACAGGTTTATGCTTTATCTTCAACTTATCCAAAAACTCTTCAACAACCAACTCGTTAAGTTGTTGCTAGCCGTCATAAAGAAAACACTTCTTTTTCACTAATGACAAAAAAGCGATAATAAAATTTTAGGATGGAAATAGATCTAACTAAATGCAAATAATCTGATTAAGTTCAAGCCAGATGCAATGTTTTTTCGTTTTTCCTGGAACTTTCTGGATTTGTGATTTGATATGTTTAGATACATTAAAGTCTCGGTCTTGCAATCATTTTTCCACAGAAAGCCGCATAATTGCAGCACAAGACAAAGAAATCTCGATGTAGAACTCTATCTAAGGAAAAACATCATTGAGACGTAACTAGCAATGGTTGACTATTGGTATTCTTTAAACATGAAAGTTAAAGAGTAGTGAATTCCTCGGAATCTGGTACAAGAACTTCTTCGAAAATATTAAAGAAAATAAAGTTATTTCCCCTGAAAATATGTTTTCATGATCGAGTAAAACTTCTATTAAAAAATGAAAATAAAACCAAACAGTGACATGAGATCGTGTTCTTATTTCCCCCTCAAATCAAAAAATGAGTTTAAAATAGAGTTTACCCTTTATCCTTCTGCAGGTTCCATCCCTTGATTTCATTCACCTGCACAGGAGCCTTCCGCCACGCCTTCACTTCAGGGAACTTCTTCCCGTGTTCGAAGAGGGCATCACTATACAACGACGTATTAAGCATGATATAAGCAGGTTCCATATCAGAAAAAATGGGAAGTATCCCAACGAGCTCGAGGATGCACCATTTACTCGCAGCATAATTTCGAAAAAAGAGAGGTTTGTATAGTATGGAGTTGTTGATAGCCCGAAGCAGCTTTCTACTAATCACTTTCCCTACATGGAGTTCATCTTCGTATCTGAAGATGCGAATTCTTGCATCTACCAAGGCGTGGTAGACGGAGTCGGTGACTTCATAAGGAGCGTCAGTTCCTCTATAACTCAGGAACACTTGATATTCACCTCCTGGTGCACCACCGCTGCTCGTTCCAGCCTCTAGGTTAGCCATGGGAGCTTATTTTGCTAGATCTCCCTCTCTCCTTGATGTCCTTTTAGAAAAATTATGGGTGTGTATACCTAAGCTTAAAGACAGCCAAGCGAAAGTCGCCATTATAATGGTTGAAGCACTAATGCAGACAAACTTGTTTGGTTTGCTTAATCAAGATTATGATATTACTGTTTTTCCAGCAGTATCCAATATTTTAAGACTGGCGTTGGCAGCACAGCAACCGTTCAAGGGGCTCCTCACTAATTATGCTCTTCAGGAAAAGTGGTTAGAATCGATGGCTTTGAATAAAGTGGGTCGGTCTTCGAGAACTGTAATGATTCCTTGGGAGACGATGAACTTTAAAGGCAATTTCCAAGAATCCACTGTGGAGACGATAAGAGGCCTGAGTGTCAGTCTTCGCTTCTTTCACATGAGACCTTGTCCTTTTGTCTCCGGTGTCGTCAATTTCTACAAGTTTCTTCACGAGGATAACGTATAATATGACTTCAGTATTATAGAACTTGCAAAAACGAACTAAATTCTCCTTTCGGCAAAAGATGAGAAAGAAATATTTTTGGCTGGGAGTTTGACATCGAAAAAAAAATTAGCTGTCATAAAAAATATATTCGTATCTCTGAATCTGCTCATCTTTGTACTAGATTCAAGATGATGCCTAGTAAATTCAACATTTTAGAACTATCGGAAGTGCAGGAATTGAGTCTGCACTTATTTTTTCCCGGTGGACTAGGATAGGAGGTGAACTCTCTTGTATGGCATCCAAAACTGAATTACAAGGAGAGGCTCATGTTCTTAAGAAAATTATGATGAATGAAACCAAAGTTAAAAATCATGTTGGGTTCTATAGGTGGGTCTTCGTTACCACACATGCGAGAGCACTAAGGGTGGCTTAGGTGTGAATGCAATGAATGATTTCACGTTGGATATAAATTGGGCTCATAACTCAATAAGTTCGAGTCACTGAGTGAAATTTAGGCCCCCTAGGCATTTCAAGAGTTCAAATTTGAGCTCCCATTTTGATCTCCCATCACAAGGTGTTGAACCGCTGAGACCGAACATTCATTGACATTATGAGCTTGGAACCCCCATTTGACTCAAAGTTAACACTACACAACACACAAGTATCAATGACGAAAGGAAAGGCAACAAATCCACCCTAGTCAAAAGCAGATCAGATTTCAAGAGAAAGTAAACAAGCTCTCATCTCCTTAACTATTGCACTTCTACATGTGTCAGTGCCATCAGTCCTGTGCTCGGAATTCCAAATAGAAACTCAATTTTCTTTGCCACCATCAGAAATCAACACTCATTAATTAGTCATTAATTTCATTAAGAGTGCAAAGCATTGGACTTACAGGTGCAGTATGTACCTAGCCTTCTTCCTTGTAGTTAATAGACTCGGGATCAAAACATTTGACAAAGAATTAGACATGGCAACATACACAATTATCTCGAGCATGTTGACGCCAGAAATTTCAATCAAATCACAACAAGCCCAGAAGCTGAGCGACTTTAATGATAATACTTTCAAACATTTGACACTTGATGAAAGAAAACTTGACTGAGAAAAAGAAACGAAAATAGTTATGAGATTCAGAAAACCAGAAGTTGTGAACAGAAATATGATCAGTAGAACGAACTTTCGTATCTGTTGGCAAAATGCACCTATAAAGTATAACAAAGTCATTTACCGAAGTATTCTTCAAATATTTGGGTGAACATACAATTTCAGTATTTCGGCAACATATTAGAGCACACTCAAAACAGAAGCAAAACAAAATTGAGGCTTTCATGGACTCCTTACGAAGGGGTACACTACAGGACCTACTACACTAATAATAAAAAGGAATACATACTTAAAACCAACCAAGCATGGAATCAGTGACATGACTCCTCATTTTCCTCCGAGCAATAACGATGTCTCCTTGAGCTATAAGAGACAGCACAGGAATCTATACCATGGACGCTGCAACAGATAAATTATAAGAAATAAATGACAGTCCAACGTTTTACTGTCATATAGAAATAAAAAATGGGGTTGTGAAATTTTTGCATAAAACTAAGCATAAGCAACATTGGAGAAGTTCCACATTCACAACACACGTAATTAGAGTTGTTAAATGATTAATTTCAGTAACTGCTTCGAAGGTGTCAGCACATTCACACTAATGTAGCATAGAAATGCTATTAAGAGATTCTAAGAGCTAAACATTTTCTTTGGGTCCATAAACTTAAAACCTTAAAGAAGGCATCCAATAGAAGCCTGCTTTCAAAGGCCAGGTCCTTAAGAGTATCAGAAAAATCTTGAGAAACACAATTTGTGATCGAAGAAGTAGTGACATCCAATAGTTGTACGTAAAAAGCTTCTAACAAATGAAGCACAATTTGTGAGAAACTCTCGGCATCCTCAGATTGTCAGTTCTATGAAAACAAGCTCGAATTTTTTACTTCACTGCTTGAGGAATTGTCCTTCAGTGAGAAGCCCATGTCAAGTTAGTTTATGAGCACTTCTTTGCTTTGAACACTAATAGGTGGTTTTAACTAGACGCAACAGGGAGATGGCAAAAATATTATCAACTCTGAATGGGAATTTCTGTTAGGAAGATAAGTGTGCAAGCACTTATTCGATTGCAAATAAGGTTTCAGAATAAGCTGTTGTTTCAAAAGGATTCTACATTCCTCAAAATGTTGTCTCTAAATTCAGCAGTATGCAAATGAGGTTACAGACAAATGAGTGGCAGAATAAGTTGTCAACTAGAGACTCTCTCTCTCTAATTCAATTTGAATGGTCAGAGTTTTGCATTGGGCTGGTAGGTTAAACTTGTGGGGCAGTTTCCCTGAAACGACACTGGTGATTGGCCTGGATTTATGTTAGCTCTATAGTTACATCTTCCTCTGTATGAGCAGAATCATGGGTTTCCCCTTTCAATTTTTCCATACGGTAGGAACAACGGCCTGCAAAGTTGATTCAACATGCCTACTAGACCTTCCTTCAAACAAGAAGCAAGTCAGAAGTAGGGCAGATGCGAAAGCAATCTATCTGTAGATTGATTAGCTAACCTTGCTTCGAATCAATAAGTCCATTTTAAAAAAATACATTTACTTTTCTGAGATGATAAACACGTAATATTACATGTTAAGAAATATCTACCATCTGGAAAGAGGAAATAACGGAGTCTTTGTCTAAAGAAATGCATTGAGAAATGAAGGTTCTTCATACTTTAATTTTTATTGAGAAAATTTTCTTTGCAATTGGATTAAAACGGCTCATTAAATATAACCGAGGCATGCTATTAATTATGTAGTACAAATAATATGCTCATTCATGAAAGGTAAGTATTTTGTGTGTGGTAAGAGTGAAAATTTGTCATGGTAAAGTAATGTCTCTGTGTCGTCCAAAAAAAGGTAATGTCTTACAAACAGAGTGTGAGATGAAATCTATTTATTTTATGTGCACCACAATATGGTACAAGTGTCTTGATTTTCCTATTACAGTTATTCTTCATTTACTTACCACAGCGTATGAGAAATGATATCAGTTAAGCACCCAATAAACATAACAGTTAAGAGTAATATACCCAACAATTGATATCAGAACACAAAAAGTACTCTCACAAAAAATACTCTCCAAGTGCTACCAGAGTAAAATACTCTACAGGAAAAAAATATGTTAATGGAAGAAATGAACAGGTAGAGGGGAAAGGGCGAGTTGGAATTGCAAAGAAGAAACATAAGCCAGGAAGAGAAGGTGCACCTGGTTTGGTCCAAGAAGAATCATCTCTCTGTAGCGATTAAATGAGATGCACTCAATTTTACGTGGACAAAACTCAGTTAAGGAGCCCCTGCAATCCCAAATTAACATCTCGCATTCATCTGGAATTTTTGCTGATACATCAATCCACCTTCCCAATGACCCATAATCACCGACAAGCAATCGACACAAGCACTCCAATTGATTGAGGCCCTCAACAGCTTGAAGAGCACTGCACTCTCTCATATTTAATGACTTGAGGTTCTTCAAGTTTGATAAACCACCTAATCTTTCCATAGCCAGACACCCGTCCACAGAAAATATCTGTAATAATTCCAGAATACCGACAACTTGAATCTCAACTAGCTTTGGGCACTCTACAACACTGAATTCTTTGAGCTTCTTGAAGGCGCTTGATAAAAGGGACAATCTCCCCTCACAAAATGTCAGCTCATCACATCCTTGCTCCAGCAGAAAACTTAACCTTTCAAAAGATTCGCACCTCTCAATACCCAATCTCTCAAGCGATTCCAAAACACCAGGAAAATGAATCTCAACTAGCTTTGGGCAACCAATAACAGAAATTTCATTTATGTTTGGCGGAAAGGATAGCCTCTCCAGGAGTTCACAGTCTGAGACACTCAAACTTGCCAATTGATGAAGCCCATCAAGCTGAATTTCCTTCACCTCTGATCGTGTGAGTCTGAAAGTTGACAAGTTTCTCAAGTTGGACATGGGTAACCCTACTGAGTTGAAACTATGGACTCGTAAGTACAACAGAGATGATGGAAGCTCTGCGAGGGATTGCAGGTCTAGTCCATACAAAGTAAGTTTTTCCAGAAAAGAAAGGGAGCCCAGTTCTGTAGGCGGTGTGCGGATATTCAACAAGCATAAGTTCAAGTCATTCAGGTTGGATAAACTCCGTAACCATCGCATGTCACAGGTTTGTCTTAAGCTTGTTGTGCCTCTAACCAGAGATCCATCAGAGAGGATCAATCTAACTAAGTTAGTAAGGTTTGAGAGATCAGGGACAAATCGCAGAGAACGGGACTCCAGCACAAGATCGGTCAAACTAGAGGGAAGCTGCGGCAATTCTTGAATCTCACTACATGTATTTAAGTCCAGCATTTGCAAGAGAGGAAGCATAACAATTGTCCTTGGCACATTAACTCTTTCATTAGACCTCAAAACTAAGATTCTCAACATGTACAACTCTCCAATTTCGGTAGGGATTTCACCTTCCAGTTTACAACTAGGGGCACGTAGCTCTTCAAGATTCTTCAACGTTCCAAGAGCATGAGGAAACTTCTTTATTGGGTTATAACCCACCCGTATCACTTTCAACATTTTTAGATTTCCGATTGATTCAGGTAATTCAATGATTTCTGCAAACGACAAATCCAACTCAAGCAACAATGCCCAGTTAAGAATAGGCTTTGGGAGTTCCTTTATTTTGGTCGATTCCATGGACAAAAACTCAAGTTTCGGCAGCCCTCCAACAGAATTTGGAAGTTCATTAATCGAGGTATACGAAATGTCGAAAGTTGATAGGCATCTTAGGTTACCAATAGACTTGGGGAGTTTCCTCAGCCTAAAACAGCCTTTTAAAGAGAAGCGCTTAAGATTCACCAGCCCTCCAATTTCATCAGGCAACTCTTCGAGAGGGCAGCCGTTAATATCCAAGTCAACCAAGCACTTTAACATCCCAATGGAGCTGTCAATTGTCATCAAATTTTCACATAACTGAAGAGTCAGCCTCTCTAAAGTAGAACATACAGAGACGTTTGGAGTTCTTGTTATGCTAGGACAATCTTGAAGAGATAGAACTTTCAATTTGCATGCCATCTGCCAAAATAAATGAAGCTTCCAAATGACGGAACATCTAATGATTTTGAGAAGAGAATAATAGAGTAGAAGTAAACGTATAGCATACCTTGATTAGGCTCCATACATCTAGATCATTGAAGTGATTGGTAGACAGTTTAAGAACAACTACATATTGTAGATACATATTGGTCACCCTAATATCTGGAGGAGGGGAATCCCAAGATATCCATCTTAGCTTTGTATGGCAATTCACAAAGTCCCCAACAAAGGTTCCATTGCATAAGTTAAGAAACCTTAAATGTGGGAACCTTTCAAACTCGTCATTTGTAAGTAAGATCTGAGTATGCCTTCCATCTAGATCAAGTCCTTGAACCTTTCCCTTCCTCTGCCCATAAAGACTTAGGATGATGAGTAGGAGTTTTGTTGACAAATAACTATTCTGTTTCACAGCTTAAATAAAAGGTTAAGGGAAAAGAAAGCTACTAAGCAGACAATTGAATTTCTAATAACAGGGAATATAATATTTCATTTCCAAAGGTACTAGTTATTCTCACTTTACCTTTTTTGAACTTATGACATCGAGTATCTCTTCTCGATCCATAACCTGCTACGCTTCTCGGGCTCTATCGGATTTTCTTGACGAACAATTTCCCTTCCAAGGTCTCTTAACTGATCATGCATCCAAAGTTTATTGTTCTTTAATATCTTTATCAAGGACATATTGATAAGGACTTTGATCCTACTTTGTGGGAAAAATCTACAGTCCGTCCACATGTAAATGGGATCAGTAATATCCTCACTAACAAAAAAGCATGCAATATCAAGAAAAATATGCTGTTGAAACTCATCAAGGACATCAAAGCTTATCTTCAACTTCTTTTGGACCTCCTCCTCCGGTATGCTTCTTAGCTTTTCCAATGTCTCTATCCATATTACTTCCTCTTTAGAGTAAAGTAATGAGCCTATAACTTCAAGAGCCAGAGGAAGTCCTCCCGTGACACGGACAATTTCTGTTGAAAGGTGGTTGTAATCATCTGGCGGTGAGTCTCCACAGAATGCATGCTGACTGAAAAGCCGAAGTGCATCCTTAGAATTCATCTCCCGCATTTCATAAGCTAGAATTTCATACTTGAATCCCCTAATCTGCAGCAAACTTCTATTCCTTGTTGTGATAATTATTCTAGTTCCTGAATATAAAGAACTTCCAATCAATTTCTCGATTTGTTCGCTCTTATCCACGTCATCAAGAATAAGTAGAGCCTTCTTATTGCAAAGTGTTTCTTCGATCCTCTTCATTCCATAACCAACGTCATCAATTTTGCCTATAACTCTAGAATTAACAATATCGGATATTAATTTGGCTTGCAGCTTGACTAACCCATCCTTCTTTGACTCTTCTCGGATATCATTAAGGAAACTTCCACAGTTTCCAAATTCAGAAGACAGTTGATTGAAGATGACCTTGGCAAGGGTTGTTTTACCTATACCACCCATCCCGTGAATCCCAACAAGCCGTACACCACCAGCGTGGATGTCTAATGATTTTTTTATGGCTGCTACTCTGTCATCCATTCCAATTAGATGTTCAGTCACATATCTGTGTTTAGTCTTGAGCTCATCCAAAACCTCCTCAACAACCAGTTTCGTAAGCTCTCCTTGGCTGTCAACAAGAAAACATGTTTTTTAGTGAAAAGAATGATATATGCAAGTTCTTGTAACCTCCAAGCATGTGTATGACAGGACAGAATGCAATCGGATTTCAACATTATGTGTCTTTTGATGAGGATTCGAGGAAGAAGTCTGAATATGATACTGGCAACCTTAACCAACAAATAAACAAGAAAATAAATAGACAGAGGGAGATATTGCTATTGTAACCTCTGTGGTATGGCCATCGGCCTGCATCCACAGGCAAATTAGAATTCATTATCAAATTCAGAGTACATGAACAAAAGAACTCGCAATACCTTAATACATATGAACTCTCTGTAATAACAAAGAGAACTTTCATATCAGAAATCAAAAAAGGAATAAAAAATTAGTTTGACTAGGCCCTCCGCTTTCATCACGAAACTCATGACAATATCCAATCAGGTTGCCTAAAAATTTATCGGACAGGTTAGGCCTTGTCATTCCTTACTAATCTTTAAATGGTCCAATTAAACCGAGTACAGGTTGAAATTTGTCCCTAAAGCAACACCAACCCCGCTTTGGAGTGACATTATTGTATCAGGGGAACTATAACCAAATGGAAATTTATTACTCTTGCTGATCCTATAAAGGAACTGAGACGTATGAGACAAATCAGCAAGCTTACAGAACCCACCAAAACTAGTTTCACAACCTCCTGTAACTTTATAATTGCAAAAACAATGTGTAAGACCAGATGTTGGTTTCCTTTGTTAATTGAGCTGAAGAACTGTAGGTCCTGAGTCAAGTGCAGGTCAGTGTCCTTCATTGAACTTGCGAAATTAGGATGGCTTATACATTCATAAATGCATAACACAACCTCCCGGGACATAATTTGATAATGCAAGATAACTCATAAGACTCGGAATCAAACCAAAGAGCAAATTCACCAAGCTCATCAAGTCACGGGGAGCAAATTCACCAAATGTCAATGTTTCTTAAGAGAAAGTTTGAATTAACAATATGGGATAAGAATTCATTCCTTTAGACATCCCATTTGCACACACATGGAGATTAGTCTGTCAATTCATTATAGAGATGATGCAAAAGAAAGTTAAAGGATCTGCAGAGTTTACCCTCCAAAATTTTTCAAGCTCCATCCTTTAATTTTACCAACCTCTACAAGAGACTCTCGCCACGCGTTCACTTCATCGGGAAATTTCTTTTGATGCTCCACCAAAGCATCGCTGTACAAAGAGGTCTTAAGCTTCACATCGTCGGGTTCGACGTCGAAGAAAATGGGCAGTATCTTCTTGCTCCCTTTCGATCTAGACGTGTCGTCCACGATCCGCGCGAGCTCGCGGAGGCACCATTTGCTGGAAGCGTACGTTCTGGAGAAGATGGGAATGTACAGCTTGGAGTCGTCGATCGCCCGCAGAAGCGCTCCCCCGATCGTTTCGCCGACGCGGAGCTCGTCGTCGTCTCTGAAGACGCGGACCCCGGCGTCGACCAAGGCGTGGTAGAGGGTGTCGGTGAACCCGCGGCGAGTGTCGGGCCCTCGGAAGCTCAGGAACGCCTGGAAGCCGGCTGCTAGCGCGGTGGCGCCGCTGCTCGTTCCGGCCGCCGAGGTGGGCATTGGAGGTTCTTGGTCGGCAGCCACAGACGTCATCAGTATTCGACCCCCCTCTCTCTATCTCTCTCTTTGTTGTCACCCAACGAGAGGATGGTCGGTTCGCTTGCCCATGCTCGGAGTTGACACGAGCTTCGACAAAATGGAGGGAAAGCTGAAACCGACTGGGCTTCTCTTCTTCGTACAAGCTGCCGAACGGGAAGCGAAGGTCTTCTTCTGTCACTTTCTCGTCTTTGCCATGGCCAAAGGCAGAGAATCCCAGTTTAATGACGTGTGCTTTGCTTACGAGTTACGACTAAAGAAAGTGGACCAAAATTGCCGAGTCCGTAGGACTAAAAATCGAAAGAATCACCTTGTTTGGATTGATTTTATCGTTCATCTTGTATCAAACTTAAATTCTGTTATTTAAGCTTCGTTTATTTTGTGAATAATAAATAATTTGAAAAATAATTTTTTCTGCCACGACTGTTCATGTATCTTAAAATTTTTCAAAATGGAAAAATTATGGTATCTAACAAAACAAAAAAAAAAAAAAAAAAAAAGAAGACATTTTTGATCCATTTGATCAATTATTAGATAATCATTAACCCGGTTTTAGTATTTATCATTGGTATCGATATCAATCTCGGGCTCAAATTGTTGTTTCAAAGATAAAAATCGAAAAATTCTCCAAGCTTACAAAAATAAATGAATAAAAAATATTTTATCGTCCATGAAAATATTTAGATATAATTTATTGACGATAATAAAAATAATTTTCATTAACTAATTATTTCAAATGATATAAGTGATCTTTTTCAAAAAAAAAAATTCAAATAATTTATTTCCATGAAAAAGAAGAAACACACAAATATTTTCCCAACGCTAATTAAGAACCTTTTGCTTGCTTGGCAAAAGAGACGTTATTATTGTCGTACAAGATTTTGATTTTGTCTTTTTTTTTAGAAGGGAATTTTTGTATTCGGCTACCCTAAATTGTGAAGGAAATCATAGCAACCACTTGGAAATAACCATAGGAGTCAACCAACGGGATATATCCAATTCAAACTATATCTATAGCCTTACTAGGAAAGAAAGATATCTCAAGTGCCAAAACCTGGCATAAACAGACATATAAGTGCCAAAATTTCCAAGAAGTACAATTAAATGTCACTTTTTTTGAAAATTGGACAGTTGAGTGAGACTTGCCGGAAATTCGACGCGGAGTTATTCTATTAATAAAACTGTTTACGTGACTTGTTGGAATGTCCACTCAATAATTCTTGTTTCAAAACGATGCCATTTTGTCCTAAATTTTGATTTTTAATATAAATACTAATTAAATGAAATTAAAAGGATTAATTTTAAAAAAATCAATAAAGTCGCCATGACCCTCGTTGTCGCCGCCCCACTGTCGTCGTTGAATGGGTCTGATGACGGCGGCGTGAGCCGGCAACCATGGCCGAGCATAGGTAAAGCACTGCATGCCCTTGCCTAGATCTTTCAAGGATGGGGAAGGGGAAGAAAGCTTTGTCTATGTGGCTTGCAGGAATGTCTACTTCGTAATTATTGTCCCAAAACAACGTCATTTTGTCCCCAAATTTGATTTTTAATATTAATTAAATCAAATTAAATTTAAAAAAAAAAGATTTTTTTTTTTTTTTAAAGAAAGTTAGAGGTGGCCTCCACGACACTTGCCTCTGTCGCCCCACCCTCGTCGGAAAGGGCTAGCAATAGTGGGGTGAGGGTTGGCCGAGGTTGCCGAGCCCTGGTTAGTGCCCAGCGACCCTAGTCGATTGCAAGCAAGGCCTTGCACAATTGAAATCGTGGAAGAGGGCCCAATGCCAATCGTGATCAAACTACCATTGCTAGAAGAAAATGAAGTGATACTTTTAGAGTTTGCTCGTAAGTTTGATGCTAAAGTAGTACCCTGGACATAAAGTTACAAAAAAGTTACTAAACTTTCAACAATACTTTTTTTTATTACTTCATTATTGTCAAAATAATGTTTGATTTTGTGGAAAAACTAAAAGGACATAATTTAGTGATAAGTAAGGACACGTATGACAACCATTTTGTTCCAGAAATCTATTTCTATTTCTAGAAGAGTTTCTAAGCAAAAATATCTGTTTGATAACGACACAAAATTTCTTCCTTTCGAACGGCGACGGCAACGACCGACGACCTTTAATATAAAAAATAAAAATAAAAATGATTTAGTAACAAAAAATAATGAATAAAGTAAAATAAAATAAAATAAATCATAAAAAATAAAATAAAAATATAATTTTACTTTTAAATAAAAATATCATTTTATTTTAAAATTAAAATATCCTTAAAAATAAATTTATTTTATTTATTCTATTTTATTTTATTTTACGAATAAATTTATTTTAAAATGAATAAAAATTAAAAAAATTATTTGGCAAAACACTCAAGGCTAATAAAAATAAATTTATTAAATTTATTTTTAATAAATTTATATTTATTTTAATAATTTTATTTTTATTTTTAAATGAATAAAATGAATATATTTATTTTTATTTATTTTATTTTTAATAAAATGAGGAGAGGCGGAGGAGGAGGAGGAGGCAGAGACGTAAAGGAGATGAGGGAGGACTTACCGAAATTAGGGTTTAGTGAGAGAAATTATTTTTGATTTCTCTTCCAGAAATCAAAAGTATAAAATTTTAGCTTCCGATTTCTCTTCCAAACCTATTTTTGGAATAGAAATCTATTCCGAAAATAGAAAAAGCCGAATAGGTTTATCAAACGGATTTCTCTTCCAAAAATGCAGTGCAGAACGAAAAACTATTTCTGGAACAAAAATTTTGGGTTGTCATGCACCCCCTAAATGTCACCAACGAGGAGATTAAGACTCAATTGAATTTTTTTTTTTTTGAAAAGGCTTATGAGTCAATTAACTAAATAGAATGCTTTAGATTTGGTCAACAAATGACCAAAGGCTTAGGGCTCTTATAGCAAGCACATATGTCATTTTGCTCCATGATGTTCAGCATTCATTGTTTGATTCTTGTGATCTCTTTGACTTATGATTGTGATACTCATGTGCAGGTCTAATTAGATTTCCCTTGTCCATCGGCAGAACAAGATAATGTGCTCTACTATTTCCGAGGCTTGATGACATAACAAGCATAATGGGTCTAGTAGGGCCTTTCTCTTGAATAAATTTTCTTGAGTAGGAAGTGCTTTCTGAAATAGGCTCCATATAAAAAATTTGATGATTGGATACATATGCACCCCCATGTTTTTTCTTTTTTCAAAGGGCTTTTGTTGGTTGGTATGAGCTGGATGCCTGGCTTGTAGTTTCTTGTTGGTCAAGCAAGATGATTTCGTGACAAGCACTTTTAACTTAGTAGCAACCTGATTTGTGTTCAGTCCATACAATCTCATCCTCCTTTTAATTAGAGCTGATAGGAATTGCCATGATTTCTTTCATTGTATTTTCCTCAAAAAGGCTATTTAACCCATTTTCTTCCAAGCAATTTCCTTATGGTTATAAACTCTTCCGCAAGTTATGGTCATCCCAATTCGCTGGTCCACCAATGGGTCTGCTAGGGAGCCGCTTATCTTCCTGGACATTGATTTTCTTACCACTACCCATTGAATAGCATATGTCTGGAGATGCATTAGCCACCAATGGGTCTTCTATGCTCATTAGTAAACTTTGTCATCCCATAACGGTCTCAAACCTTTCCTTGTCGTCTAGAAAATTCCCTCTTGGAAAATAGATTCCTTTTAATAACTTGACTTCACAAAGCTAATGGGGATTGTATGAGTCTCCATGCTTGCTTTCCTAACATCGCTTTGTAATGAGGTCTCTAAAGCCTTGACCTCCTTCCTCTTTCCTTTTCTTAAGGGTTTTCCATCTCCTCCAGTGAATGCCTGATTTTAATTCATTTTGTCTCTACCAAAATGATGCTACTCTCTGCTCGATGGCTTTACAAACTAAGATTTGGATCTTGAAGATGGAAATTGTGTATTGAGGTAGTGCTTACACTATTGTTTTGATCAAGATTTCCTTCCTAGCTTTTGTCATTTATTTTTTCCTTCCATCTCTAATTTCATGTTTACACTTGCAAGAATCCAAGCAAAAAGTTGCTTCTTTTCATGTCTCCAATCCAACCGAATAACCATATATTTCCCCGTCTTTTCAATGATATGAACTATCAGCTCTTTTGCCATGTTTTCCTTCAAACTCTGAGGGCTGCCATTACTGAAGGAGATGCCTCACTTATTCAAGTTTAGGCCTTGTCTTGTAGCAAAGCAATATTGGTTCAACATCGCGACTAGATTTTGACATTCCCTGATTTTTCCATCCAAAAAGAAAGTGGCATCGTCGGCAAACAATAAATGTGAGAGAGTAGGACATCATTTGTTCAGTTGTTTTCCTATTATACTGCCATCTTGGAGTGCTTTGTTAATAAGGAAGGAGAGTGCATTAGCCATCAATTTGAATAGATATGGGAAAAGTGGATCTCCCTATTTAATTCCTTGGGACAATAGAAAGTACTATTAAGATTCCCCATTGAATTTTACACTAAAGGTAACTGAAGAGATGCACTTCATAATCATTGCAACCGATTTTTCATTAAACTTCGTCTTGATCATACAAGTACATTGGAAGTCTCACTCGACTCTGTCATTAGTTTTTTGCATGTTGAGTTTCAAGACTACTTGGAATTTCTTCTTCATTTTCCTAATCCTCAATTGGTGCAAACTTCTTGGACAATCATAATATTGTCTTGTATTTGTTGTCTACTTGGAATTAAGTGTAGGCATTGCCATAGCTGCACTCTCTTGAAAAACAATCGATGCATATAAGAAGGTGATCCTCATCATCCTTCCACTCCCTGGATCCTTGTAAGTGACATCAAAAAATTCTTTAGAACTCGATTTTATCTTCAAGGCAACCTCTTCCCTCCACATTATTGCTAATCCTCTTGTAATCTCTAATGGATTGAAAACTACTAGATTCTGAAATTGAAGTCCTCTCTTGATACTAACTCTTCCTCTTTGTTTTATTATTATTATTTTTTTTATTTCCATCAAGAACACCATATTAAGCCTTTCATGAGTTACTAGGACTCTCAATGCTTGGAATGTCAAAGGTGTGCCTAGCCCCTGACAATTTTGGTAATAGCTTCATTTGAACCCTGGTGACTTATTAGGGCTAGCCACCACAACCCATTTCTTTAAGTCATCCACCATAAGTATGGGAGTTTCAAGTAGCAAGGATTCAACCAAGGTGTGTGCTGGTCCCCTAAGTCTCACATAGCATAATATATCTTATGACTTTCTTGTTCGGGGGATTTTTGTTGTTCTTTTTTGATTCTGAGACTGTCTCTACTGGATCATTCTCACTTCTCAGCAACATCTTGGGACAAATTCTGGGTCATTTTGCCAATGCATAAAACCAGTGCCAAGTCCTAATAAGGCCTATATACTCTAATCTCTACTTTTATTTAGCCACTGCCCAAACCTTACTCGGCAACATCTTGTGACAAATTTTCGGTCATCTTGCCAATGCATAAAACCAATGCCAGGTCCCAATAAGGACTGTATTTTCTAGCCTCTGCTTTTATTTAGCCACTGCCCAAACCTTCCTTTGGTGTTCTCCTTCAAGTAGGACTCCCATAAGCCACTTCCTAGCAACATGTTGCAAAATAGCCGATGCTTCCACAAGAATAATGGACTTAAAGTCAAGCCATATTTTTTGGCATGCTACATTAACAAAGGTACCTAATTTTAACAGGGCCGCCAATTCCATATTTATCCTCACTTTACCCTCCCCCTCTAGCTGCTATTCAAGCTTGACTCATCATAAGCCACTTCCTTGCAATAGGTTGCATAATAGCCGACCCCCACAAGAAAAATAGAAGTGTGGCAGCCTCTAATACTTAAAGTCAAGCTAGATTTTTTGCATGCGGCATTAATAAAGGTTCCTAATTTTAAAAGAGGCCGTCAATTCCTTGTTTATCCTCACTTTATCCTCCTCATAGCTGCTATTCCCTTTCATTTATAGTCTCACTTCCAAAACATCCCCCATTTTGGAAGCCATGTCAACCACGATTTTCTCAATTACCATTCCTTGGAGGAAGGCCAAGGATGTGGGCCTAGAATGCACATTGCATGAAGTTGAAACAATGTAATAATGTGTTAGGTTCCCATTGTTTGAGGACTAACAGGTTGCTAGAGAAAGGCCAATGACCCAATTCTAACACTATCTTTTTCTCCTCTTCAAAATTAGGTTTTGAGTAAAGTTTCCCTATAAAGGGTTTAATTGCGTTCATGCATTCTCTCCTTTGGTATTTCCTCATCCATCGCCTCTTCATCATTTTCTGACCAAAGATTACCCGACCTTTTTATAAAGAGTTGTCGCTCTTAATGAGTTTTTACTTGACTCCTCCATTTTTGGTTTATAGGTTAAGGACGACCACAATCAAGAAAGGCGACAACATAATAGGTGCAGAAAAGCTAACAATCGACCTACTTGCAATACGACAGCCCATGTCACAAAAAGGGTTGGACCAAAAGTTTAGCAGTTGCACAGGAATTGTAAGGACAAGACTGTGGCCGGGAGGGTGAGTTCATAGTTTAGTGGATGAATGGAGCTCTATGTTTGGGTAGAAGGGATTTCAAGGATTACCGTTTGATATATAGGGGTTTCCGAGGTGAGTTTGTGTAGTGGATAACAATCCATTGCTCAAACTCACCCCAGCCCTAGGTGAAGCAACATTATAATAGTAGAAGAGCCGATGAGCATAATAGTAGGGACTGAGGAAGGGAAGAATGCCAACTTAGTTTCTATCATAGCTAGACTTCAACCGAGAAGCTAGAAGCCAAATAATCAACAAAGATTTATGATTTCTGCTCTAGTGGCTCGGTCCTAGCAAGGAGAGCACTTACCAGTGACTTTGTAGAGGAGCCAGGGGATGGGAAGAAGTGTGGTTTCCTCTGTTCTTCATAGGTAAAGAACGAGGGAATGAGGTGGAAGATCGGGTAAAAAGGATTGTAAGGTTTAGGTTATTGGGAGCTTCCCTCCATAGGGATAGAGGGAAGCTCTCCATGAAGAGAGTTTTCAGCTTTGGAAATAAATATCGTGACTTAGAATTTGATAATCAAGCAGAGAGATAATGCTATATCTAATAATATAATGTTAAAAAATACGCTGCTAAAATCATTTAAGATTTAGCTAAAATCAGAACAAATTAATCGGTAATCTAGCTTTAAAATAGATGAACTACAAAAACAAACGAAAACTAATGGCGATTGTAGCCGAAAAAAAATTACAATTTGACTCGCAATCTCTAAGTCATAAAATCCCCCACCAAGTGGACATAAGCACAGTTGTTGAAGATCAAGAAAGTAGGATAAAACCGGCAAACACACCCACATGATGGGAGAATCCATCTTAGCAATACATTCTAAATGGTAATGTTGGGGACCATACATATACGAGAACCAACAACCATTGCTAAACTTGCTGATAGACAGAGATGAAGATGAAGATGTTTGGACCCATGACACCTTGAAAATTTCTCATATAACAAGTACTTTCATATATATCACACCACACATACAACTAGAAAATCCTTGTTTTCAGGAAAAACACATGCAAAACAGTTATAACAATTTAAAGAAAACATTTGACAAATATGCAATGCAATATCAAAATGTCACCTAGTGGACACGATTCCAAACTAAACACCCTTTGCAATTGTATTACTAACATTGCTAGTAAGCTTAAGATATCTGAACGTTAAAGAAATTGTGTTAGCTATATGACAAAGAAGTTAGGAACATTAGACTGGGTCGGTCCATGTCAAGTAGCTTTTGAGTTTTTCAACTTCTAAAAGGTTCGCATTGGCCTCATCAGTCCTGTCAATTTTAAGAGGATGGACATTCTATTTTAGTGCAGCGGAGTTGATTCCATTAAACACATGATAATATGCAATCGACACACATGACAGGCCTCAAAGCTTTTGAAATTTTGTTTTTCTTGGTCGAGCATGTGGACAAAAAAGAGGTTGGAAATTCACTAATAAATAAGATGAAAATTCAAAATTAGGCAATCGACATAATAATTTAGTGTATGAATCACGAGACGATGAGGAAGCTATAAGTACGGTTGGCGAAACACGGTTCTGTCCCTTCCCTCAAAAGTTGAGAGCCCATGAAGCGCAGGGAGGGGTTCATCCCGTGACCCATTTGTATGCAATCACAAGAATTAGCCGACATCACACGATGGCTTTGGTAGATCATAAGATCATTTACCAAGGAGATGCGCATAGGGCTATTACTTTTTCAAGACTACAGTGAGAGGATCAACAAGAACAGGACATCAAGAAAAGCCCAGAGAATCCTGTGAATCCAACAGGGATTTTCCTAAAGCAAATCACCCCAGAAATTGTTGCGGAAAGAGATTGAATACTGTTCGAAGAAGAAGAGGAGGGCAAAGTCACCTAAAATCTGAATACCTTGCATTGGAACTCGATGAGTCTTAAAGCCATTCTTGACCAAAGAACAAGCTTCTTCGAATCTGATGGGCAAGGCAAAACTCTCTCTCTCTCTCTCTCTCTCTCTCTCTCTCTCAAAGTGAGATCTTGTGGAATAAGAGATGATGATGAGAACTCCCGTCTCTCCTTTCTCCTTTTATGAAGCTGAAAGTGCTTCCCTTGCAACGGTCATCTTTCCTTCAATTTCGACCGCTAGATCTCCTTCTGATCTCATGGTTGTGAATCAGTCTGAATAGTCATAGCCATTTGAAGAAAGAAGGCTAAAAAGTTACTATTTTCTTCAAATAGAAAAAAAGGTTAGAGGTAAGGGAGGGACCACGTAGCCCCCTTCGGATTTCTCCATGTGGCCACAGAGAATATAGGTGGGCGGGCTTTTAAAGAAGGGGGACAAGATAGAACTAAGAAAAAATGTCTCAACATGACAATCATCTCATTGGTGGTCACGTGGTTTGCGCTCAATCCCTCTACTAGAGAGAGTAAGTTCAAATCCCCGTGGCCACTTGTGCGACTCACCCGTGGTCCGGGAGAAGTGGATCCCCTCGGGTCGCCTCGGGTTTACGCCGCCGGCCATCGCCTATACAGCGGTTCCCGGGTCACAAAAAAAAAAAAAAAATCTCAAGATGACTCTAATATAATTGAAAGATTTCAAAGAAAAAGGATTAAGTATGAGTAATCCACTCAAGTTAAACTAAAAATGAGCTAAATCAAGGCAAACTTTTTATCACATTGTGGAGAGATTGAAGCAAAATGTGATGAAATACGCTGAGTGGTAAAGAAAAGCAAGAGGCCATGCTCAATTATGCAGAATCTCTACTGCATTTTCGTCAGATCGTTCTTTAATAGATTCACAATGCCTTCAGTTTCGGCACCACTTTGATCTCCTTTAGTTTTCTTACCCAAAGCTCTAGTTTTGCATTTAATTTCCACCTCTCCCACATTTATTTCCAATTACATCATTTTTCTTGATGTTTCATCCATTCCATTCACACTTTTTTCTATGATGTGGGGCACCTCAAGATTGAAGATATTTTACCACGTCTTTTTTTCTTCATATCTCTATAGCAATTCATTTTACCTAGCATTACTTAAAACAACAACTTAATCTCCAATAACCTAATCGCAAGACCCGAGCGATCAACAGTTGGGTCAAGCAACCATGGTCATCGCCTGACCTTGACACGGGCCATGTGACAGCCAACGAAGACTCGATTGCCCTTGCCAGTGCGTTGGCGGCATCGCCACCTGCCCCTGCGGCATCCAATTTCTTCGCTTTGCTCTTGTAGGAAATTACACGTAAGCATCAACTTGTCTGGTCAGTGCTTATGAGGAACCGATGGGTCAGTCCACGCCAGCATTTCCATATTCAATTTAACAGAATGATCAACTCGAACAAAAGAAAAACATGTACTTTAAGGATCCAATTGCACAGAAAAATTCAGAAATCCGATCCAACAAGTTGGAAAAGTTTAGGGGCCTATGGTGACTCCATCCCTTCTTTTTTCCCGAGTAGGAAGAAACTAAAGATGAAAATCCCTGGTGCTATCAAAAAAGATTGTGGTCATATTGGGGTCCCTCATTCACCATAGCTTACAATGGGAATCTCTTCATCTTGAGAACTCGCGGATGAAAGAATTCGGAGTCAAACCTCAGTATCAGGTTCGTGAGAAGTTACAATGGTAGGTGAGTTATTATCGTCAAAGCTGTCTCTATCCACCTCCAGCTCTTCCGCTTCATCATTCGTTTCATCTTCATCCTACAAGAAATGCAAATTTGCTGCATCTTAAAACACTACTTTCTCTGATTAAATATCATCATACTTAATTCTATTATTTGGCTTTCCATGTTTTGAGTTTTTCCTGATAGATTTGATGAAGAAATGTAATATGTGAAGGTGGAATTGGTAAACAAGTCAGATCTTATAGTCTTCAAGACCAGCCTGTTTACGTAGAGGATAATAAAAAAGGGGCAAGGGCTATGCTTCTACTTATGAAGAAGTAGATGGATACCTCGTCTGATGTCTCTAAAGGGAGTGACCCTGTAGGAGAGTTTGCCCTTGCAACAATCATGTCTTTGTAATCCCTGTAGGGAAGGCCATTGACATTAGGATAGCCATGGCTTTGTAATTTCCGACACTTCCGAATTGTTATTAGGCATTCATCAGACAACTTCGTGTTAGATACGTCCATTAGAGCTTCCAGTTTCCGACAGCTAGAAACATAGAAATCACACAAAGAGTCTAGCTCATCAACACCATCAATAGATTGTAGCTCATGGCATCCAACGATTGATAGAGACTTCAGCATCTGTAAGTTTGATAACTCACATAGTTTGCTGATAGGACACTTTTTAATGGTTAAAGTCTCCAATGATTCCAATACACCAAGACCTGGAATCTCAATCAGCTTCTCACATCCTGAAACCTCCAAATGTGTTAGCTTCTCTAAGTTTGATGGAATAATTAGTTTCTCCAGTGAACTGCACTCATAAACAAGTAATGCATTCAAAGATTCTAAACCGCTGAGGCCCTCAACAGTACGGAGCTCATAGCAGTCTGATATAACCAAAAGCTTCAGCAACTTTGAGTTTGACAGGTCGTATAACCTTTCAATGGAACCACAGTACTGTACATTCATTTCTTCCAAGGACTCTACGGCCTCCAGACCTTCAATCTCAACTAGATTTGGACATTCTGATAGCCACAATTCTTTAAGTTTCTTTAAACTTGCCGGGAGGAATAACCTCTTGAGGAGTTCACATTTAGTCACTGACAATGCTCTCAGTTGTTCAAGTCCACTGAACTCAATTTCTTGAAGCTGAGATTGAGAAAGTCGTAGCTTGGACAAGTTTTTCAAGTTGGAAAAGATTGACCAAGATATTATTGAGTTGAAATTAACAAGTTGCAGCTCCGATAAGGAGGGAGGAAGCTTCATGATGCATTGCAAGTCTAGTCTGGATAAAATAAGCTCAGTTAGACGAGGAAGAGAACCAAACTCAGTAGGTGGTGCAGGGACACTAGAAAGAGACAATTCTAACTTCTTCAGTTTGGATAACCTCCTAATCCACCCTAAGTTGGAACTTGGCAACAGATCTGATGAAGCTTGAAGCACATCTTCTGAGCCATCAGATAAGAGCAAATCAACCAGATTAGTCAAGTTTGAGAGATCCGGAACTATGCGCAATGCCGATGATTGAAAATGCAGATAGATCAGACTTTTTGGAAGCTCTGGTAATTCTTGAACCCCATTACAACCTGTCAACTCCAGTCTTTCAAGGTGGAGAATATGATTGATTGTTGTCGGCACTCCAGAAATATGGGCACCTGATAGTTCAAGAATTTTCAAAGAGGACAATGCACCAATTTCCAATGGAATTTCACCAATTAATTCTTCACAATCACTAGCATGGAGCTCTTCCAGATTCTTTAACATTCCAATAGTACTGGGCAATTTCCCTATTGGAGTATTCTCCATCGATATCACTTTCAATTTCTTTAGATTTCCAATTGAATCTGGTAACTCAGCAATTTTAGTACTGGATAAATCCAACTCCTGCAAAGACTCTAGCTTCCCAATTGAGTCTGGGAGTTTTCTCAACTTAACGCACCCAAAGAGAGAGAGAGACTCAAGTTTGACAAGCTTCCCAATAGTCTCTGGAAGCGTGCTAATTTGTGTGTACCTTAGAATAAGGACAGACAGAAACTTCTTATCACCAATAGAATCAGGAAGGCATTCAATTTGTATGTTTGACAAATCCAACTCCTTCAATGACGTCAATTTCCCAAATGAACCCGGGAGTTTCAGAAAACATCCACTAGAAGCAAGGAGCTTCAGATTCGTAAGCCTTCCAATTTCTTCGGGCAAATCCTTAAGAGAAAGGCACTCTTTAAGATTTAAGTGAATCAGGCGCTTTAGCTTCCCAATGGAGGGGTTGATCTCAACCAAGTTTATGCAATTATAGAAACTCAGCCTCTCTAGACTGAAGCATCCAGAGAAGTCTGGTGTTCTAGTTATGCCTTCGCAACCTCTGAGGTTTAGAACTTTCAGATTCTTTGCCATCTAACCAAAATGATTCACCATCAAGAGAAGAAAATAGTATATATCACATCATATGCCAATTAGAATCAAAGCGAATGCATATCATACCTTGATTAGGCTCCATCCACTCCAATCATCTGTGATGCTGCCTGCAACGATCTCAAAGACAACCAAATTCTTCATAGAAAGATTGGTTACCTCAAGATCAAGGGGCCTAGGAGAATACCAAGAAATCCACCTTAACTTCGAAAAATCATCCCCAAAGTCTCCGGCAAAGGTTCCCTCCTCTAATTCAAGGAACCTTAGGTTGGGCAACCTACTAAGTTCGTCATGCGTAATTACAAGTGGTTGATAATCACTTCCGAGTTAATATGAGTGCCTGAACTTTTTCTTTCTCTGCCAAAGCGAACACAAATGAACAAGCATGAATTTGAAAAATATATATATTAGTAAGAATTTGACAAATTTTCAGATTCTCGTTTGGGGTAAAAGAATCGAAAGGCCTCTAAGTGGATATGTAAACTCTTTTCTACACATAATCAACTCATCAAAACAGTGAAATTTGTTTACCTGCTTTGTTCTTACAATGTCCACGGCTTCCTCACAAATCCACACCCGGCTACGCTCTCCAGGATCATGCAAGCACTCCCTCTGAACAATTTGCCTCCCAAGATCTTTGAGCTGGTCATGCATCCATATTACATCACCATCAACAATCTTTACCGAGACATTTGCATAAGAACCTGTATCCCAGTCTCAGGAAAAAAATTGCAAGCTTCCCACATGTAAATTGCATTCATCTTTTTGGTGTTGTTGACAAAAAAGCAAGCAATGTCAAGAAAAATCTCTTTTTCCTCATCCTCTAATGCTTCATAACCGATCATCAACTGCTGTCGAACATCCTTATGAGGTATTCTTGCTAGCCTCTCCACAGTCTCTTTCCATATCTCTTTTGGTTGGCGATAGAGAAATGAGCCTATGACCTCAAGAGCCAAAGGAAGCCCTCCTGTTGTGACAACAATTTCTGATGCAGGAATATCGTATTGATATGGTGGAGAATCTTTTCTAAAAGCATGTATGCAAAAAAGCTTAAGAGCTTGATCAAAATTCAGTTCCTTTAATTCGTATATCAAATCCTCATCCAGGACTTTTAGAGTAGCTTTGTTCCTGGTCGTAATGATTATCCTACTTCCTGAACCAAACCAATCTCGTTCCCCTGCTAACTTCTCTAGTTGTTCTTCCTTATCAACATCATCCAAAACAATGAGGACCTTTTTGCTGCGAAATCTTGTCCCAATCTGGTTAATCCCATCATCAATGTCATGAATGTTGTCCACGAATCTAGAGTCGAGTATGTCAGAATACAACTGTTTCTGCAAATTTACTAGGCCCCCTTTTTCTGATGATTCTCGAACATCTCCAAGAAAGCAGCAATCATCGAAATACGAACAGACCTGGTTGAGGACAACCTTCGCAAGAGTAGTTTTGCCAACACCGCCCATCCCGTGAATACCAACAAAACGAACACCTTCACAGTCAACATCCAACAGCTTCATTATGTCTTCTACATGATCATCCACTCCAACCAGCTGATTTTTCACATACTTATGCTTTATCTTCAACCTAACCAAAACCTCTCGGATGATCAACTTAATAGCTTCCCCATGCCTGCCACATTTACAAACTGCCTCAGTTGAAAAAAGACGGTAAATAGAGATGTTATCATTTCTTTCAAGTCAAAGCAAAAGTATTTGGATTTATGCATAGATGATTCGCAAACAAGGAGTCAGTTCAAGAAGCATGCACATGATACGAAGGTAAAATTTTACACATGAGACCGAGTTCCAATGTTTTATACCTCTTTCCCAACAATATAAATCTGTCTTCAAGCTTTCTCTCTCTTTTTTTTTTTTAGTTCTTTTTATATCATCAATAGGAAATGCAACTTAAGCTTAAAGTTCTTCCTGCTTCATGAATGATTTCCAAGCTAGATTGAGCAGGATGGAATAAATAACTGGACTTACAAGTTAAATTAAAAAAAATTGAGTTGAGCCAGAGCAGAAAAGAAAACTTAAGAAGAAGAATTGATGAAAAGAAGATGGAGAAAAAGAGTGAAAAATATCCAGTGAAGGGTAAACGAGGGGCAAAGAAACGAAGGAGGCTTGCTAAAATGAAGCATTCCTCAGAAACCTGTAGTTGCTTCACTCCTTAAAACATCAGAGTAAATTTGTGATATTAGATCTCAGACAAGGCAAATAACATACAGACAAAAGCTTTGAATATCTTGGAACTTGTACACACCCTCGAGTATATGTAGGTTCTAGATCTACGAAATCCTCGTATATGATAGAGGAGGTATGCAATATTATGTCATTGCAAATGCCTTCTTGATATGATGCTTAATTATGATTTACCCACCTGATGTTTTTTGCTTGGTCTCTGTTTGAACTGTACTCTGAAGTTTGAAATTGCATTCTAGACTAGCCAAATGACTGATTTTTTTGCAGAACTTCCTGATTTGGTTGGTATACAAGTAAGCATGACCAAAATGGAGAGCTAATTAACTCATCAGTTTTCTCCTATCGATTATCACTTCTCACTGATGAAAGGCCGATCAAAGTCAGGAACAGAGTAGAGATTATCCAGGCTCATTAATTCTGAAAGCTGGTTGTTGACTACTAAAATGGAGCCTGCCAGATTTCATAAGTCTATACATCAATGACCACGCCAGACACAGAATATACTAGCATCCAAATGAGACCCCAGACAATGTGCAATTACTGCCAACTTCTTCCCGCATTTCAAATTGTCGAAATTCCCAGAAATCTTACCAATGCAGAAAATGGTAAAGACTGAGGAATTCAAATTGCTCATTCTAATACGACAATCAGATTGCGTATAAATGACACGAAAATAATATCAAATGGACAGAAAATTGGAAGATTAGTAATTACCCTCTCGTTTTGAGGTCCCATCCCTTCAATTCAGCAACTTCAACAAGAGCATCCTCCCACCTCTTCACTTCCTCATCCCCAAACTTCTTCCTGTGCTTGGTCATGGCATTCCTGTACAGCCCAGTCCTGAGCTTCACATCCGCGGGCGAGGCGTTGAAGAACACTGGTAAGATCTCCTTATTCCCCTTCGACCGAGCCACGCAGTCAACCATGTGGGCGACCTCGCGGAGGCACCACGAGCTCGACGCGTAGTCCCTGGAGAAGATGGGCACGTAGATCTTGGACACGTCGAGCGCCCGCATGAGCTCGCCGCCGATCTCCCTGCCGACGCGGAGCTCCTCGTCATCTCGGTAGACGCGGATTCCGGCGCCGAGCATGTCGTGGTAGAGGCAATCGGTAAACCCTGTGCGAGTATCAGGTCCCCTGAAGCTCAAGAACACCTCGTACTCCTCGCCGGCCGGCGCCGGCGTGTCGCCGCCGCTCGCCGCGGCTCCGGGGTTGCTCGTCTCCTCTCTCTTGACCGTCGCGGTGGGTTTGCGGAAGATTTTGGATGCTTTCGATTTGACGAACGCGAGCACGGTCGGAGCGAGCAATCCCAAGGCCCTGACAAAAATGCAACGAAGTTTGAAGGCTGGCAATTTCATTTCCATCTTTTGGGTTGGTGAGCTTTGAGGCGGAAGAGAAAAAAGGAAGAGTAAGAGAGCGGCTTACAGTCCACCGAGCATCATGGCGGCGAACATGGCGGACACGCCGCGGGGCGAGCGGTGGTAGCCGAGCGGCGGCGGCTGGCAGGACGAGCACCACGCGAAGGAAGAGCCGCACGTCGTCGGAGAACGACACGGCGCGTGCAGGATGAAGGTGAACCCCATCGCGATCGCGGGTCAGCTCTGTTCCACAACTACTCGTTCCTCGCTCCATGTTGACCCCCTCGAGTCCGATCCGCCATTGCCACCTTACGTCCGGACCTTCTGGAAGTGGCTCGCCGAGGAGGGCGTGGTCTCTTCGAAGTGCCCGGTTCGCCCGGCTTACGTTCCCGAAGGCCTCTGCCTCGTCGCTCGGTGAGACATTGCTCAAGATGAAGTTGTCGTGAAGGTCCCCAGGAGGTTGTGGATCAACCCGGACACCGGTGCTGCTTCAGAGATTGGCTATCGCTGCACCGATTTGAAGCCCTGGGTGGCTGTCTCTCTCTTCTTGATAAGGGAGAAGATGAGGGGCAACTCCTCGTGGCGGTTCTATATTGATATATTGCCGGAGCGAACCGACTCGACATTGTATTGGTGGGTTTCATGTTTGCTTTGCGAATCCTATAAAAAATTTAAGACTTGTTATTAATTCTATTGGATAGTCTAAGATTGTGGGGTGGTTAGTTGTGTGCTTCTGTTTTCTGGTTCCAGGGCAGGTCAGAAGAAGAGCTTGCAGAGATAAAAGGTCCTCGTAGTTTCTCCATCGCAGACGTCCCTTGCTCTATGTGCCTTTGTTTAATTGCCTTGTCTCTGGATATCAACGAATGAACCTTTTTTTTTTGCAGAATCATCCAGGAACCTTACTATTGCGGATGACCAGGGAGATGAAAGAGCATGTAGAGAGTCAATACCATAAAGTAAAAGAAGAAATCATATCGCGGCAGTTGAGCAGCTGTTTCCATCTTCTATTACGCTGGATGGGTTTCTTTGGGCATTTAGCATGCTGGGATCAAGGGCATTCTCTCACCTTAGGGGCCAACTTGTTATGCTTCCACTTGTGGATTTGGTAAGTCAATCGATCTTTCCTATTCTAAATCGATAATGAACTTGTCTGCATTTCTTTCGGGCTTAATCAGTCTGCCAGAAAATTTATGAATTCCATAATATTTAAGTGCATCAGATTAACCACAGCACTAGCATAACGAGAGAAGATAATGCAGAGGAGATTAATGGACCAGCAGGTCTTTTTTCTTGGGACCTCCTTTTCTGTTTGAAGTCAACAATGCCTGTCAAAGAGGGTGAGCAGGTAAACCTCTTAAGCCTGTTGAACTTATTCAGTAATTGGCCTTCGGGAACGTAAGCCGGGCGAACCGGGCACTTCGAAGAGACAACGCCCTCCTCGGCGAGCCACTTCCAGAAGGTCCGGACGTAAGGTGGCAATGGCGGATCGGACTCAAGGGGGTCAACATGGAGCGAGGAACGAGTAGTTGTGGAAAAGAGAGGTCTTTTGAGGGTGGTCTTTAGGGGAGACAAGTGTTTGAAGGATTTGAAATGGAATTGAGGAGGGAATGAAGGAGAGGGTGGAGAGACGGAAAAGAAGACAGTGAACATTTTTGTGTTGTGGATCGTGTGTCTGTTTTCTTGGATAATGTCCAGAACCCCGAGCGCGCGCGCTTCTGCTTCTTCGTCTCCGTCTTCTGCTTCGTCGCCGTCGCCGGCACCGTCGAGCTCGTCGTTTCGCTGGAAGAGAGGCACGACTTCGCGGAGGGGGAGAGAGAGAGCAGAGCGGACGTCGCGAGAGGTCGGCGGAGGAGCGTCGGCGGCGTCGGGTGGGGGGCGATGGAAGCAACCAGCGGAGGCGGAGGGGAGAGAGACAGAGAGTAGAACGGGGAGAGAGACGGACCAGGTCCTCCCGCGCGAGTCGCGAAGAAAGAGACTCGGAAGAAAGAAGAAACCCTCAGTCAGTCAGTCCGAAATTTTTTCAAAACGGCGCCTGACATGAGGACACGTGTCGTGTTCCGAGCGCCTTCTTGTTTGCCAGGCTGGAATGTCTCACGTACCTAATATTTTCTCGGGCATTTCTACCGGCGTTTGCGTAATTCGTAATTTTTTAAATTTCTTCCTAAATCACTATGAATGCACTCGTCTTTTTGATATCGTTGTTTCAACATTAGTAACATCTAAATTTTCACGAATTGAGAAGTCATAATCTTTGCTCGCATTTAAGTTTTGGTTATATGTTTAACCGGTTGGTTCTAAAATTACCTCAAAGAAAGGCCTCATTTATTCTTGTGATTTTTCCAATTTTTTTCATCCTTGAGAAGGAGAGGTTTGGCAGCAAATGCAGAGAATGAATAAAGAACAGACTGGACGTCTTTCAGCTTGTTAGATCGAACGTTATGTCTATTACAGAATTTAAAAATTCATGTGCTATAATTTGAGAAAACAAAACAAAAACCACCGTCTTGGTGAAGCTTTCATCATCACCATACTATAATCAACTCCGGGAAATTCGGGAACCCGACGACTTGATTAACTCGAATGAAGAATGGCAACACTGGAGGCGGTGTTCAGGATGAATTTCACCAGCAGAGATGACGAAAGCACAGGCCCGTGATGGCTCACGATTACGGAGTCCTGGCAATGTCGCCCATGTATGCTGGATCTTATTTTGCTTCTTCGTTTTCTCTTTCTCATCGCGATCGAAGAGCTGAGCCGCAGTGGATGGCTTTTGGAGGATGCATCCTAGAGGCTACAAATAACAGTAAACGGTGTTTTGGTGAATCCCACCTTTAAAAGCAGTACAAATGGAACACTGACAATATACGCAGCAATTCAAGTATGGCGGTTACCTTCTGCAATGGTTTTGATGCAAGATTGTTGATGCCACTACCAATCGCCCAGTGCCAAGAATTTGCCCGGGGTATCTTGTGACCCTGCACAGATCCAGTGCAATATGCACATAAGGACTTCATGGAACCGATAAAATCCAACTTTGTTTCGGATAAAAAGAATCGTAAACAGAATTGGAGCATGTACCTTAGGTCGCTCTCCAGCTTCTTAGATTAAAAGGAGATGTCCTCCCGAAGACTCGAAAGTACAACAGCAGTTCGTACAGAACAGAGACTATTAAGCCGCTGGGCATATGTCCTGGTCAACACGCTTGGATAATTTTGGTAGACTGGGTCGATCTTCAAAGACACCTTTCACCTTCCTGAGACGTGGTAAATCCTTGAGCCCGTTAAGGTTTGTCACACCTTCGCAATAAGAAATTTTCAGGACTACCAAACGATTTAAATCTTTAAGACCATCAATCTCTGCTAATTCGCAGTATTTTAGTTCTAGTTCTGACAGATGTTGCAGCCTAGAAAATGTTGGCTCCGGAATCTTGCAGTGTTTGAGCCGCAGAGTCAATATTGAGGAGGGAAGTTGTGCGAGGTCTAGCTCCTTAATGTAGGATAAAGAGAGTTCCCGGAGCTGAGTAAGGGCACTAAAATTCCAAGGGAGATTGGTGACCTTCGCAACGGACAATCCCAGGGTCTCTAGACTTGGTAATCTCGTGATCCACTCAACATTTGGGGTCTGACTCGATGACCCCCCTTCTGGCTGCTCATCATCATTCAAGCATAGCTCTTTCAGATTTGTCAGACATGGCAAGTCAGGGATTGCCATGTTTCTGGATCCCCAGCGGAGACTGAGTAAACTGGAGGGCAACTCTGATAGTGCTTGAAGTTGGTTGATTTGAAGGATGTCAAGGATTTTGAGGCGAGAGTGACTGCAAATGCCTTGAGGCAGCCAAGTCACATTGGATAACGTGACGACAATCTCAAAATTCTCAAAGAGGATAAGCCTGAAATATCACAAGAAACTTGGCCCCCCAAATTTCTGTAGCCAGAGAAATCTATCTCTTCCAGTTTCTCTAACTTAACAATATCTTCAGGAAATTTTTGTAGGTGAGTGTGTTCCATCTTCAGTGTCTTCAGATATCTAAAATCCATGACTGACTCTGGTAGTTCTATGATTCCAGTGTATGAAAGGTCCATCACCTCTAGCAGCCTCAGGTTCTCCATGGAAGGTGGAAGTTCAAACAACCTCTCACACTTCCTTAGAGAAAGTCTCCGAAGATTCTGAAGAAACTCAAAAGTTTCCGGATGCCAAATAATAGCACCATCCAGAGCAAGGCTTTTGAGTTTCGTTAGGTGGCCAATTGGGGATATTTCTTTCAACTTTTCACAGCCACAAGCGCTAAGTTTTTCGAGTTTTTGCAAAGAATCTTTTTCGATATGAATTATTTCGATGCCAGTTCCATCAATCAGAAGTTCCTTGAAAGATTTCATCTGGGTCAGTTCTGGGGGCAACTTCTTGACTCGCCTGTAGTTTCTCAAATTGAAGTAACTCAAGTTCTCCAGTCCGCGAATGAATGTCCCAATTTGAGATAGCTGAGTACAATCTTCCAGTGTCAAAATCTCCAAATTGATTGGAGCTTGAAAGTTCAACAATGCATGTAACTTATCACATGCTCAAGACTTTCAATTCCTTGACCTTCTGCAATGTATGTGCAAAAGAAGATATCAAACTTTACTCACTTGTGCCTAAAATCTTAACGTGAAATTTAAAAAGCAAATATCGGCCATACCTCCATGATTTGCCTCCAGACTTGTGAATATTTGGTGGCCGGACTCCAAGACAGATCAAGAATGAGTAACTTCTTCAAATCCATATTACATAGCTTAGGAATGAAATGGCCCTCTCGCCAATCCCTCTCGCCAATCAAGCCACCTCAAATCTGGAAGAAGATTCTCGGAGTTTCCCTCAACCTCAGTACCATCCAGTCAGGTATCTCAAATTCAATTTTTTGCCAAGCGCTTCAAATGTAAAACGGACGGTGCCAGCCTCTCCAATTGGGAGACTAATGCCTTTGACAGTTGACACATGCATTAGGCTGTCAAGTGTCGACGGGGGAAAACGTACGAATAAGTTGAAAACTTTAATTTCTTACTCCTTTTAATGAAACGAGACAAATTAGATTTACAAAAATCAAGCGAAATGTATTGCATTAGTTTTATTTTTCAATATAATAGAAGTCGAAATTGACCGTAATGTGTATAGCAAATCACACATGCTAATCAACAACATTAATTGTTTGACAAAATGAAATGGATTAGCGCATTGCTAATGTGGCTACCCCAGCTGCACACAATATGTTATTTTTAAATGTCAGAGTGGAAAAGAAAAATAATAGAAATCGCAGTTCAAGAGCCATTTTATCTTCTCCCAACCACCATGTTATTCGAATTGGCTCCTCAAATGACAATCCCACCTCAATTATCGCACAAAAGCACTATATAAAAGATGACAAATGAAAGTAATTATCAATTAAATGCTAATTCTGTGGTAAAGGGCTGTTGAACCGGTGGGGACTCGGCAGAGACGCCAACTGAATAATACTTACTGGTTTATACATAGAAATTATTAGATGCCAGAAAATCATCTAGATCATCAGAAAGGAATATGGATTGTTGCAAAAATAGCGACAGAAGAGAATGTAGGTGTATTAGAATACATTTATTCAAGCGAAATGTATTGCATTAGTTTTATTTTTTAATATAATAGATCTTGAAATTGACGGTAATGTGTATAGCAATTTATACATGCGAATCGACAACATTAATTATTTGAGCCAAAAAAAAGAACATTAATTGCAACAAATCGCCAATTACAGATTCTATCGGTTCTTAAACAAAATCAGCATTAATGAATCAATGACCAAAAAAAGTAGGAACCTTTTCTTTTACTTAAAACAATACTTTTGCTTTTTTCAATCAATATGTATTTTTTAGTAATGTGAAGAGGAGAAGCAGAAGAAAAAATAAGGTGTGGCTCGACAAAAAGCTCTGTTCTCCATGCTTTGTTATTATTTATAAATGTATAGATGAATACAGAGCATGCTTCCCATCACCATGAACTCGGATTCTATCCAGAGGTGCGAGAGGGAAGAAAATCGAATAAGAAGAAGAGAAGAGAACGATGGATGAAAAGTATCTTTTGTCATGCAACAGATCAATTCAAAGACGCATCTCTCTATTTCTCTCTCAACATCGCAATCATCCTACTCAATTTCACGAACACGAGCACACTCTCTTGTAGTTCCTTCTAATTAGATCTCTGTCAAATCCTTTTCACTTCGCCATCCTATAATGAACTCCTGGAGATTCAGAACCCGATGACTTGATCAACTGAAACGAATAAAAGCAAAACTTGAAGGCGGTGTTGAGGCGAATCTCACTAGCAGAGCTGAAAATAGTGAAGGCCCGTGATGCTTCACGTCCGTGAAGTCCTCGCAACGTTGCACACAGATGCTGCATCTCGTTTTTCTTCTTCGTCTTCTCTTTCTTCGTGATTGAAGAGCTCAGAGGCAGCGGATGGCTTTTGGATGATGCATCCTAAGGCTACAAATAACAGTAAATGGTGTTTTCGTGAATCACACCTTCATATAAACAGTACAAATAGAACACCAACAAAATATGCAGAAATCGAGTGAACACCTTCGGCAATGGTTTTGATGCGAGATTCTTGATGCCACTGACAATCGCCTGACAAGAAGACTTTGCCTGGGGTATTTTGTGGCCCTGCACAGATCCAATGCAATATACGCATAAGGAGTTCACGGAACTAATAAAATCCAACTTTGTTTCGGTTAAAATGAATTGTAAACAGAATTGAAGCGAGTACCTTAGAGAGGTGGCCATCCGGTTTCTCAGACTAAGAGATGTCATGTCGAAGACTCAAAAGTTCAACGGTAGTTCGTACAGGACAGAGACTATCCAGCCACAGACCGAGAAGAAGGCGGGAGACAAGTGTCCACTTCACATCCACGTTCGCGTAATTCTGATAATCTGTCAGCATCAAAAGGGTAAACCTGCACCTTCCTGAGACGTCGTAAATCTCTGAGCCCATTAAGGTTTATTATCCGGTTGCAATGAAAAACTTTCAGGACTTCCAAAAGCATTAAATCTTCGAGACCATCAATCTGTGCTAAATCGCAGTCCTCTAGTTCTAGTTCTGACAGATGTTTCAGACTAGAAAATTTTAGCTCTGGAAACTTGCAGTGTTTGAGACGCAGAGTCCATAAGTTTGAGGAGGGAAGTTGTGTGAGGTCTAGCTCTTTCATGTAGGATAAAGTGAGTTCCCGGAGCTTGGTAAGACCACGAAAACTCCCAGGGAGATTGGTGACATTTGGAAGGGACAATTCCAAGGTCTCTAGCCTTGTCAATCCCATGATCCACCACATATTTCGGGTCTGATTCGATGACCCCGCTTCTATCTGCTCATCAACATTCAAGCATAGCTCTTTTAGATTCGTCAGATTTGTCAATTTGGGGTCTGCCATAATTTTGGATCCCCAGCAGAGAGTGACTAAACTGGAGGGCAACTCTGGTAGTGCTTGAAGTCGTTCACATTTACGTATGTCAAGGGTTCGGAGAAGAGGGAGACCGCAAATGCCCTGAGGCAGCCCAGCCACAATGGATGACGATAATCTCAAAATTCTCAAGGAGGATAGTCCTGAAATATCACAACTATCTTGGGCCTCCAAATTTGTGCAGCCAGAGAAATCTATCTCTTCCAGTTTCTCTAACTTCACAATATCTTTCGGAAATTTTTGTAGGGGGGTGCGTTCCATCTTCAGCGTCTTCAAATTACTCAAAGCCTTGACTGACTCTGGTAGTTGTGTGATTCTAGTGTCTGAAAGGTCCATTTCCTCCAGCTGCTTTAGCTTCCCGATGAAAGGTGGAAGTTCAAACAACCTCTCACATTTCCTTAGAGAAAGTCTTTCAAGATTCGGCGGAAAATCAAAAGTTTCTGGAACCCAATCAATATTAGCACCATCCAGAGCAAGACTTTTGAGTTTCGTCAGGTGGCCAATTTGGGATATGTCCAACAACTTTTTACAGTCACAAGCACTAAGTACTTCAAGGTTTTTCAAAGAATCACTCTCAATATGAATTTCTTCGATGTCAGTTCCGTCAATCAGAAGTTCCATCAAAAATTCCTTGCCGTGCAGTTGTTGGACCAACCGCTGGACTCCCTTGCAGTTTCTCAAATTCAAGGATTTCAAGTGCTTCAGCTCACTGATGAACGACCAAAGTCTAGGTGACCGAGTACAATCTTCCAGTATCAATATCTCCAAATTGGTTGAAGCTGAAGATATCAACGATGCCTTCAACAGATCACATCCCTGTAGGTTCAAGACTTTCAATTCCTTGACCTTCTGCAGCATATGTGCAAAAGATGACATCAAACTTTACTCAGTGGTATCTAAAATCTTAACGCAAGATTTAAAATGCAAATATTGGCCATACCTCCATGATTTGTCTCCAGACTTGTGAATATCTGGTGACCGGACTCCTAGACAGATCGAGAATGAGCAACTTCTCCAAATCCATATTACGTAGCTCAGGAATGAAATGGCACTCTCGCCAATCAAGCCACCTCAAATTTGGAAGAAGATTCTCAGACCTTCCCTCAATGTTAGCCCCATCTAGTCTGAGGTGCCTCAAATTTACAACAAGATTTTCAGATGTTCCCTCGATGTTAGCCCCATCCAGTCTGAGGTACCTCAACTTCGATTTTTTGCCAAGTGCTTCACATGCAAAGCGGACGGTGCCAGCCTCTCCAACTGGAAGACTAATGCCTTCGATATGTGCATTAGGCTGTCAAGCGTCGATGGGGGAAAACGTATGAGTTAAGTCGAGAACATTAATTTCTTAGTCCTTTTAGAGACAAAATAAATTTACAAAAGTCAAGTGGGTATCCATTTCGCGTTCCAAATCGTGGTTAAGAACATATCCCTTAGATTGAATAGTCTATGTTATCTATGGATGGTTTATCTGAACGCTTTCGTGACCCTCTGAAAGAAATTTCTAGAGGCTTTTGAAAACTTACCTGACTGTCCTCTAGAATGGAACGTGCATCACTGAAATTCCAAATCCTGCAGCGCTCTGGAAGAATGTTCCTCTCAACATGCTTCCTGCCGAAGTCTCTTATCAGTCCGTGCATTCGTAATTTATTATTTTCTCCATCTTCCAAGAAATGCATGTCGCGAAGTTCTTCTATTTCTATAGGAGGGTAGCAACAACAAGCCTTCCACATGTAAGAGGGAATCCTCTCATCTTTTCCAATAAAAAAGCACGCTATGTCGAGGAATACCAACTTTGTACGATTATTTAAAGAATCAAAACTGGCGTCCAATGCATCTCCTACTCTTCCCTCATGTGGATGATCTCTTAAGGAATCCCGGGTACTTCTCCATATCTCTATATTCTTCTTTATCTTTAAATAATTTGCCCAATGCACAATAGCCATAGGAAGCCCTCCGAGAGCTTCAACGATGTCTTTGGACAAGGAATCGAACTCGTGGACATCTTGGTGAGCATTCCCTTGAAAAGCATGCATACTAAAGAGTTGAAGAGCATCCCAAAATTTCATTGGTTTAACCTTGTATTCTTCAACTGCTAAATTTTCAAAAACATTTAAAACACATCTATTATCTGTCGTCACAATGATTCTACTTCCTGAATTCAACCAAGTGAGCTTCCCAGCTAATACTTGAATTTGTCGATTGTCATGCACATCGTCAAGCACAATGAGAACCTTCATGTTAGTAAAGAGACTTTTTATTTTTTTAGTACCTCTACCAAAAGGTCTCAGTGGATCGTGCTTTTCATTTTGAAGGCCAGCAATCAACAGATCAGGGGAAACCTGGACTCCTTCTGAATTTATACCTTCAAGGAAGCTACATGCATCAAACAAGCTGTAAATCTTGTTGTAGACAACCTGGGCAAGTGTGGTCTTTCCGACGCCTTGCATACCGCATATTCCGACAACACGGATGTTGTCTCCACATAATTTCGTTGCTCGTCCATGGCTGTAGACAACACCAAGCTTTGTCATCATCTCTTGAACATGAAGATCGATTCCAACTAGTTTGTTGGTTACATCTTGGTCATCCTCCTTCAACTCCTTCATGACACGTTTAAGAACTTCCTCATGGAGGTCGGACACATGCCTGCAAAAAACCATGAGTGATGAAGCACGGGGATGACAACAGAGTCACCAGATATATTAAAGGGAAGACAAAAATCAAGTGGCGAGTGAACCGATGAAAATTAAGTCAACCAACAGGGGCTGGGGTAATCTTCAATTAAAATGGAGAGCAAGTTTTAATGCACATAACAATTTTGACATTGATATCATGATATCTGCATAACAAAAGTTCTAGCCAAGGGGGAAGAGCAGAGCGTCGTGGAATAGGTCGGCTGGTCTAACTCGCATTCGTGTCATGAGTCGAGTCAATTTTCAACTGGCCATTTTAATCGGGTCACCGATTACTCGAGAGGCATCGGGCATTTCAACCTGTTAAATTGTCAAAATCCATTTCACAAGAAAAACCTTAAAGATCTCTCTAGCATGCATAATCATCGATGTGATTATATATATAACATTTATTAGAAAAAGGTTTGGGTACATTTTCACATCTAGACCACTTTTTTTTTTTTTCAAATTAATCTAGGAAAAGAAAACAAAACCAGAAGTAAAAGAATTACCCCCCATTTATGATCGCCGGATCAAATCCGCTTAATTCCCCGACTTCTTGAAGAACCTTCCTCCATTCTTGGATGGTATTCGAATCGACTCTTTCATCCGCCTCATGTTCGTCGAAGGACTTTTTAAAATCCCCAGCCTGCTTTTTTACAGCGTAGGGACTAACATCATAGAAGATAGGGAGTATAGTCTGCCCATCTGATTCTCTGCACTTCCACATTTGCACCAGCTCCATGAGGCAATATTTACTGGAAGCATAATTTTTGGAGAAGATGGCTATCGAGATCCTCGACCGCTTGATCGCATCTTTTAGCCCCTGGCTGATCTTTTCTCCGGCAGGGAGCTTTTTGTCGTCTTTAAAGACCTCGATCCCTGCCTTTTTCAGTTTTTTGTAAAGGACATCGGTGAATTCTTTACGAGTGTCTTTACCTCTGAAATTCAAGAACACTTCATGACTGATTCCAGACGGAGACGATGAAGATGATTCCTGTCAAATCAAGAAAACAAAAGTAAACATAGTGTTTCAGACCAAGTCTTATGCTTTCCGGCCAAACGAACGAACAGAAAAAATAAAGAAAAAGAGAAAAAGAAAAACAAAGTTTTATGGTTCCAAATAAAGCCGAACCTAACGCAGCAAAGCTGCCCCAGAATCTGAATCTAGCAACTCATGCGTTTCGACTGTTTTTAGATCCAAAAATTTCAAAACTTTCGTAATACTCCGACGCTGATTAGTGAATGCACACTTAATCTTTTCATGATTTTCTAAAATTTAAATGATATTCAAAATTTTAGGGCAAAGCAAAGCAGTACTTAACAGACCCACCTTACAACATCAATAGTGCTTGGAGTTTTGACAGGATCTCGTAATTTTGAACATACATAGGTTTCAATCGTCCATGTCAAAAGAAGATTTGTAACATTCCAGACGATGTATGTTTAGCATTTGGGGGGTTGAACTACAAGCAGAGGATCAATTCCACCATATTCATGTCGAAGAAATGATAATACAAATTCCAAAGATGCAGACTGCAGAGGAAACAAACCTCTCTTTTTCTCTTCATTCCAGCAGCCACAACTTCAGAAGCCATAACTCCGAAAAAAGATTAGAAACGCCGCAGACCACTTCGCTCGCTCGCTCGCTCGCTCTCTCTCTCTCTCTCTCTCTCTCTCTCTTCTCTCTCGCGCGTTCTCTTGCAGAGGGAACGGGAGGTGTATAGACACCAGACAACAATATTTATTACATTTTGCACATGACAATGGCCGTTGACTCGTGGGCACGCGCTACGCGCTCGGGCAACGTGAGGGAAAACTGTCGTGTAGTCCCGGTCCCACGTAACTTAACATTATAAGAAGACAGGACCAATCCTATAAAAAAGCACGAGCTTTTAATTATTGTCCCAAATCTGGCCTGAACTTTATTTTATCTAAAGAAAAAGTACAAACTTTAGGTATTGCCGAACTTTATTTGAGATAAAATAAAATTTATTATAAATAGGCTTCACATCTCTATTTAACTACAAGATGCATGCGCTTTTAATATTTCGTTTTAAAACAATGTAATCTTCTGCTTCTAACCCAACTTCTGACATTGCAAACAACTTGCCAATTGTTAATTGATATAATGACCCTAACTATGTGCCTCGTCTCCTAAAACTAAAGCTGCTGAATTATTTTTCTCATAAGAATCATCTATAAAGTTTACCTCATTAGATAGCAAACTTAAATTGAACACTTCCTCCAAACACTCAAATGCAACATCATTTTGCTGTGTTGAATATTATTGCTGACGTGAAAATGTCACGTCAAATGACTGTGGAATAAGGGTTAACAGAGAGTCAGATTTGTGATACAAGTGAAAATTTGTGATTTTTTTTTAGACAAAATAAAGTTTGGGTCAAATTTAGGATAACACCTAAAGTTCGTGCTTTTTTTTTTAAACAAAATAAAGTTCAAGTCCGATTTGAGACAACACCTAAAATTGTGTTTTTTTTTTTTATGGAATTGGCCCTAAGAAGACATTACAAAATCTCGAAAAAAATTAAGACGAAAAGGATTTTCAATGGTTGGAATCGATAAAGAAGATGCAATAAAGTGATCGACAGCCCTCCTAAGTCGTACATAAATCAAGTTCTGATGTTAAAAATTTACGTGAATGGAGGATAGTAACAGGCTCTTATCCTACGCCGACCAAATTTTCACGAAAAAATTATCAGTCATGAATCACGACATATTCCATGAACTTCCCTGTAAGTGCCTTCTGGCGTTAAGTGTTTAAAACAAAATGAAACATTTCTCATCAAATTTCCATCTTAGAATAATCTTCAAAGGCAATTGCCTTCTCATTTAGCTCCTTGGATTGCTTTGCATAATCAAATGACGATTGCTCGCGTCTTCTTCTAAGCACCACAAAATGAATTTCCGGTACCCTCCTTTTCTGTGAGTCTAAGTCACAAAGTCAGTTCCTCTCATTTCCTTTCGACCTCGCTAAGTACACGATACTGTCCAGGAATTTCGCGCACTTGGTGGCGCTGATATACTCAACACTTGAATTCCTCACCTCTTCTAAATTATCACCTTCCCTCACTCTCTTCCGTAATTTTATTTACTCACTGGGAAAGATGGCATGAAAGCTATTTCTTCATGCTAGTGTGAACAGTGAACACCAACAACTCGAGTACGAGTTTTCACACTAACTCATTAATGCGGGACAAAAAAGAAAATGTTAAGAATGTGAGGACCGGTGACAATTTAGGGGTGAGCATGGTCCGGGTTAGGCCGGTCCACCCCCTAACCCAAGGACCAACCCACATAATGTTGGTTCTCAATTTTTGGAACCGAGGACCAAATCGACCCAATGAGTTCAATCCGATTCCAAGATCAATCCGAGACTAACCAATAATTTTTTATTTTCATTTTTTGTACTCTTTAAAAAAAAAACGATTGAAGATCGACTAACCCAATGGGTTCAATTTGGTTTTAAGGTTAACCCAAGACTAATTAATAATTTTTTATTTCATTTTTTGTACTCATTGAAAGGTCAATCAAGGACCATACCAACTTAATGGGTTCGATGATGATGGGGGTCAACTAAAAAAGGCAAGTGGTAAGAGTCAAGTAGGGTGAGCATCGAACAGAATGAGCATTGAACATGAGCGGGGAGCAACAAGCCAAGCGAGCATTGAGCAGCAAGTGACACGAGTGACCCAAAGTGAGCGAAACGAGTGTGGAGTAGCAAGCGAAGAAGTTGTTTTTTTCGATTTTGGCAAATTGAAGACTAAGAGGACAAATAAGACAAAAGAAAACAAATACTAGAGAAATATGCTATAAGGAGTTGTTTATACATTTTTGGACACCGTAGGACTCTTCACAAAAACATTTTCCTCATTCGTAAATTATGATTATTTTTTTTTTGTGACCTACGAACCTTGTACAACCGGCACCCTTCGTAAATTATGACAAAATTAAAAATATAAGTTACCAAAAAATAATGTAAAATTACTTGAACTCCTTACTAAAGAGCTATTTAATGTTGTTGATGCCATTTATTTTAAAGTTTTCTTTATATAAAAAAATTATAAATAATATTATATATATATATATATTCAGGGTTAGTCCGGATTAGACCGACCCGGAACTCTTAGGAATGAGGACCGACCCATACAGTATTGATCCTGGAATTCTAAAAATAAAAAACCGACTTAATCTCCCTGAAAACCGGACCAGAACCGACAGGGTTAGGTCGATCCAAGATCGGTCCAAGGTTGAACCTGGACCGATGCATGTCGCAATCAGTGGCTAAATTCCTCATCAACTGTGGTTGATTTTTGTGTTTAATATGGAATTAGTTTCTCTAGTACGAATAGCAATAAAGGTAAATTTGCAAAAGTTGTAAGCAAGTCTTTGTTTTGCTTTTTTTTCTTTTTTTGGGATATGTTTAGCAAAAGTCCTAAAACTTATCCAAAAAGTGTAATTGAGTCCTAAAATTTACAAAAAGTTCAATTAAGTCTTAAAATTAACACCGTCAAGAAAGTTAACGGAAATTGTTGACGTGGCGTTGACGTTATATTTTAAAATTTTTTTTTTCAAATGGCTTTTTAAAATTATTTTTTATTCAAAATCTTTAAAAATTAGATTAAAAACTAAAATAGAAAATCTAAATTTATTTAAAAAAGGAAAATCTAAAGTTATTTAAAAAAACAAAACTGTTCAAAAAAAAAATGCACCGATGGACTTCGCCGTCGCCCATGCCAGAGGGGCCGGCGATGGTCGCCGGCCCTCGCCCGAGTGAGGCCTCGTTGGCCCTAGGTGAGGACCAGCCACCCTCGCCAAGTCAAGCGAGGATGCCCAAATTTGGGCATGCCGGCCCTCGCAGGGGGCCGGCGGCCAACGCTTGCCTTGGGCGAGTCTTCGCCGGCCCTCATAGGGGGCCGACAAGGCCTTGCCCAGGGCGGGCGACGATCGCCGTTCCTTGCTTGGGGCCGAGCAACTATCGCCCGCCTTGGGCGAGGCCTCGTCGGCTCTCGCTTGGGGTTGATGAGGCTCGCCGGATCTGGGCGAGCGTCGCCGCCCCTGCCTAGAGCCGAGAGGGCCACCACCCTTGCCCTAGGGCCAACGACCGTCGCTCAACCCCTGCGGCGATGGGCGGCGGCCGTGGCGGCGGCGGCGGCGGGGGAGAAGATCGCTGATCTTTTTTAAAACAATTTTAAAAAATAAATTTTATAACTTTTCTTTTTAATTTTTGGTGAAAATAAGATAAAATGAATAAATCTAATTTTTTAGTATTTAAATCTAATTTTTAAATGAATAAAAAATCATTAAAAAATTCACGTGGAAAATAAAAAATTATTTAAAATGACACGTCAGCATTTTTAACGGAAAAGACTAATAGTGTTAACTTTAAGACTAATCGAACCAAATTTGATGTTTTAGGACTTGATTGAATTTTTGTAAGTTTTAGGATTCAATCGCACTTTCTGCATGTTTTAGGACTTGATTGAATTTTTGTAAATTTTAGGACTCAATTGTATTTTCTAGACAACTTTTAAGATTTTTGCTAAACATATCTCTCTTTTTTTTTTTTTTTTTATTTCTCATCCTAGAAAACGCGGATTAATTCCATGAAGGTCTAAAAGGACGAGTTCTCGAGTCTAGAGCCAACTTGGTCAGGGTCCTCCAGCTGGAGGGAAAATATTGTGTACACAAGTGTGTCACATCACATTAGGCCCATCTGTAGAAATTTTGAAAACGCCCCCAACATGTCTGCCTCCTCTCTTCGTTCAATGTGCCATGAGAGGGTCCCACCTGCACTGCAAAGAACGGAGCTCCCTCTATCTCTTCTTTCGTATGCAAAACTATGAATAAAAATCGTGTAGCGGGAATAGGCTATCGAGACCTCGGGCAAATGCGAAGACCTGAGGAAATCGAAAACCTAACGGGACCGAGACGATAGCCGGAGATGGACAGCTCATTGGAGAGTGGGGATAATGGAGGACGATGTTACAAGTACCATCGCGAGGGAGTTTTGCTCGGTGATTTTAGGATTGAAGTCGAAGCAGCACGGGCCAAACCCCAGAGAGAGAGAGAGAGGACGTGCGTGTGTTCTGAGACTCGAGAGATACAAAACGCACTCTATAGTGCGTACTCGAATAATGATGCGTTCTTTTTTTCTATCAAAAGAAAAAAAAATGGAACAATGCTGCGCTCTTGTCATCCAACGGTCCAAGACTCTTCCTGCCGATTGAATCTGTATGATGTATATTATTGGCATATTGCACACGTAATTTTTTTTTTTTTGGTCGGAATTGCACACGTAATTTCCGCAGCACTACTGGGGAGGTGCGTGGAAAAGGACCTTGGTGGTGCCTTTTTGACTTGACTTGCGTTTTTCTAATAATAAAGAAAACAGAAAAAGACAACCAATGAGCATCCTCCTAATCGGCAATCATATTCTCCACTACCTAATTTAATAAAGATATTAGATTTTCTCTTTAGCTGGATGGCTATGCCCGTTTCAATCTATGGTATCATGAAGGTCCCTTGCTCCTAATGATGATGGTATGTGTGCTAATTTATTGAATTAATTAAATTAAATTAATTCTTCTGGGGGACGTTACATGAAAACGCATTGATCTCGTAGAAAGTTTCCATTCAATGATTTTTTATTGATTAAATTAATTCCTTGGTATCACCAATTAATCATACCAAGGACGCGAGTTAGGAATAATTGTATTGAAGTGCAACTTCTATGATTATTCATTTATTTTTTTCACTAATAATTGAAATTTTTAGTGAATCAAATAACTTTTTTTTTTTGTAATCAAATAAGATTTATGTAATTGATTTTTTATATTAAAAGTAAAAAGAAGTTCCCCCGCTACTTGAGAAACGCGGTTGGTATTATCGCCATGGGGTCCTTCTTACCGGACTTTTCTTGGACCCAATCTACAAGCGAGTAGAACATTCGTGTACACCGCGCGCGTGAGTATGCGCGTGCGCAATGGGTAGCGACTGGCGAGTGAAGAGACAGAGAGAGAGAGAGATGTCAGGTCACGAGGACTATAATGAAAAGGAGACAGTCGGTGACAGACAAAAGAAGAAAAAGAGAGTGGCCACGATAATTAAATCAATAAAGAAATAATTACATAGGACAAAATGTATTCGATCAAGAGGGTGATCCACGTTTGACATAAAAAAAAAAAAAATAGAGGGTGATCCACGTCATTATAAAGTCGGAAGACAAAAAGAAAAATTAAATATCCACCAAAAGTAGAAAAGTTCCCTCATGAAAATTCAAGTAATCGGTGAATCTTTTTTAATTATCTGAGTAGATATTATTGTTTAAATTCCATATAATAACATTGAAAATAAATTATTAATAATCACAATCTTATTAAATAACCTAGCTAATCTCATGAATCATGTAGTATAAAATTACAAAATCCAAATGCAGCGTGCATTTAATTCACGCCTGAAGTTTCATTCATTGACTACTAACGCATGGTTTTCTACATTTAAAAAGCAATAAAGCTTTTTTCATAGTCACGGTGTCCACAAATATAGCCATATCTACTTATATATGGATCATTTCCTTATGGAATTGTAAAAAGTCTTCAAGCAACAGTTTCTTATTTGATTCAATGAATCATTGGCGTCCAACGTGAGTTAGGAACTAGCTTTTAGGAAGGATCACTACTTATCCCCAGCGAATTTTTTGCGGATTTCCTAACTTTCCATGCAAGCGTGCTGGTTAATCTTCTTATGTAAGCTCATATAAAGCCCTGTGAGTGATATTGCAAAAGATTTCCCATCACGACGAAAAATTTCGGAAACAAGCCGCAGATGTGGAGTGACTTATGATGTAAAACCTCCATCATAGTGCAAGCTTCGTCATTCCATATTTGGCCCTCTCCCTTGTGTTTTTTTTTTTTTTTCATAATTATTTATATGTAACAATCATAACATAATAGTAAAAGATTCACCTTCCAATTATACTGTTTTGATATATAATAAAGGACGTGATAAAAAAAATTAAACTGTATTAACTAATCATGTAGAATTTGATTCTTAATTGTACATGACGATATAGAAACGAATTCGGATTGTTACCATTTTATGACGGACTCTTAAGCACAAAGGAAACGATAAACTTGCTATCTAAGTAGTATCGACATTGACACGTAACATATGACACAACACGACACAATATGACACGCTAACATACTGTTTCTCAAAAATCAAATAATTCGGATACGTTGGGATACGTTGTATATCAAATGTGTATATATATAAATTACTATTTTAAATTTGATTCATATTCACAAATAAATAAATAATTAAAAAAACTTAGAATAGATTTATACTAAAACCACTATTTATTAATATAATTCATTATTTCAATTTGACAAATTCAACTCCGTTCCAATAATTTATAAAACTTGGAGAAAAAAACAAGTAACTCACATTCTAGACTTGTATGTCAAACGTGTTGGAAGAGAAGGAAAAAAACTTTTGGGTGAATTGTATATCATAGGAAGTGCAAGTCATAAGAGAAGAGAACACTGGATTTTTCTTCTTTACTCATTTATTATTCTTATTATTATTATTTATTTCATTTATTGAAATTTTTAAATTTGTCATTGCACGTAGAAATCGCATGTTGAAATTTCGATTCGGGTGTCAGAGAGAAAATTAATTAGGTGTCGGACCGATACGTGTTGATCGAGTGCCTGAGAGCATCGGAGAATATTCGAGAGTGTTGAGAAGTGTTGGACACATGTCAAAATATTCAACATAACACAAAAACTCTCAAGAATGTCGGTGCTTCCTAACTTGCTATCAAGATTGTCTATTTTCCCCCCAGCACATTTCTTACTGATACAAATTTATTCGAATGTTACTATAACAGAGCTATGTGCAAGTAAATATAATAGCGAACACTTAAGAAGTGCCAAGTAAGAATATATTAACTCTTTAATGTCAAAAAGGAAAAGAGAAACAATAGAAGTTGCAGTTTTAGTTTTTTTTTTTTTTTTTTTTTTTTGGTCGTATAATAGAAATTGCTGTTCAAGAGCTATTTTATCTTCTCCCCAACCATTTGGTTGGAGGAAGAGCAATGGAGCCACCTACTTTATCGCAAGACGTTGAGATGTATCCAAGGACTTTTCCTTTAGTCCTTAATGACATAACTAAATAGGACACACAGAGAGTGATTTATGTATGTGTACGATTATGAGTGCTTTCTTTAATCAAAATATCCTAATCAAAAAGAGAAACAAATCCCTTATTTTAAGTTCCTGACAAATACAAAGCTTACATAGTCGGTCCACTTACGAAACAATCGAGGGTCCAATGGAGAAGAATTGACTATTCAATCTAGTAAATCAAGACCGAAACGAGAAAAAGAGATGCGAGCAGAGAGGAATAATCACTTGAGGAAGAGAACAAAAAACCATCCTGTTTCAATGGAGATACGAGAATGGGCAGGGGGCAATTAAGTAGGTGAAGTGGTTAGATTTTGCGAGCTATTCCAACTTCCGTTCATGTGAAAAGTCAATCCGTATGACAAAAGCAAACTCCCTTTCAACCTTTAAGTTTGGTCCGAAATCCGATGCAAGCAAATCACCTAGAAAGAACATATAAACCAAGGATCTTCAATTTAAATATTAAGACTGAAGCAGATCGTCCTGGCTCCTACTACACTAAACAGTTGGTCTTCTCCAATTCCACCCTTTGAGTTCATAGACCTTGCTTGATCATCGACGGAGGGGGTTGGTAAGGAAAAAGTAAAGTTTAATTATAAAAAAAATACCCTCAACTTTAAGTTCAATTTAAAACCTATCCCGAACTTCTTCTTTTCATCTCAATAAAAGAATTATAAACTTTCACTATAGTCCCAAAACTGTCATGCATCCAAAAATCTCTATTTATTTTATTGAAATTATTTACATTTAGGCAATTAGAGATTTATTATTAAATTATGCATTTTCATCAACATTCTTCTTACCTACAAATGAAATAGCGACAGTCTCTCGATATCGATAATTTCAAAGAAATCAGTGACAATTTTTGGAACGATAGTGAAAGTTAGCGATTTTTTTAAAAAAAAAATGTTCGAGATTATAATTAAAATTGAGCCTAAAATTGAGGGTTTTTAAAAGAATTAGGCCAAAGAAAAGAAGAGACAATACTAAAAGCGCATTAGGTAATCAATGACGGTTTTTATGAACGGGTAAGGTGGTCCACATGAAAGAAATTTTTACATTTTGACTAAAAGAAAAACGAAAGAGAAGTACATAAAAACGGGTTGATCTAGTGGCCATGGATCCTTTTCATGGACTTTTCTAGGACCCAATCTACTGGCAAGTATAATAGTTGGCAAAGTTTCAAAGAAATATTCATTAGTATGTAGATGCAATTGAAGATTATGATGTGAAAGAATTTAGCAAAGTAGTGAAACATATTATGAAAATTTCACAAACAATAAATGTTAAAAGATCAATCTCATATTTGACGAATGAAAATAATTAGCGATCATCATCATGAAAAAATATTTATATAAGATACTCTATCACTGCCGAGATCTACGCCAATTCTAAGCTTTTGACATTTTATCGCCAAGACACGACGCTCTCTATTGCGCGTCGGAACAATGCCGCGTTCTCGACATCCAACGGTTCAAGACTCTTCATGCCAATCGAACGGCTGCAGTGCATGCTGCACGGGAAGGCCAATTAATTGCACGCGTAATTTCGCAGAAGTATGCGGGAGGTGCGTGGAAAGAATCCATCTGCAGGTGCCTTTTTGACTTAGACTTGAGTTTTTCTATTAACAAAGAAAACATAATAATAAAAAAAAAAGAACAACCAATGAGCATGCTCCGAGTTGGTAATCGTGAAGATCTTCAATAAAGAAAGGACAAGCTCACCACCGTCCGTTGGCCCAAGTGAAAAGGAGTGCTGAACCACTGAGGTTTATTCCAGTGGCCTCTCTTCCAATTTAGAAAAGGGAGGTTGAGAGTTCGAATTTTCACCTTCTTAGGGGAGATTAGGACGAGGATGAATTAGTTTCGACTCCCACGTCCTGTAGGGAGGCAGGGCAAAAATTTGAAAGCGAGAGTTAGAATAGGAGTAAAGTAGGACCGATAAAAAAAAAAGAAGGAGCGTGAGTTCTCTTAAGCAAGATCTCGAGTTTGAGTCTTGTGTATGGAGCGGACGACATTGGGAGAGCCCCCCGTTGTGGGTTCGACCAATAGTGTTCGCATCGAAATTAGTCAAGGCCCAAGGCTCCGGATACCGAGTGGTCATAGACAGAAAAAAAAAAAAAAAAAAAAAAAAGAAGGACAAGTTCTTGTATCATTCTTTTATCTCCCTCCAGACTTGGGTGGCTTCCCATTTTTAAAAGCCATTGCGGTAATTCCTTAATAAGATGTCCCGCTAGGAAATACGTATTTATTTTAACGTATTGGTACTCGCACGCCTTTGACTCCTCCTTGGTAGGTAAATATTTTTCTTTCCTATTACTAAGAAATACGAGAGCTAACATTGCGAGATTTCTTACTCCAAAGTGGATCTCCCTTCTTTTTTTTCCTCGAGTCTTTTAAGGATCATATTCTTTGCTAACTAATTTAATAAAAACATTAGACTCTCTCTTTTAGCTGGATGGCAATCTCCAATTCAATCTATAATATCATGAAGATCCCCTGCTCGCGCATGTTTGCGCCTAATGATGATGATGATATGTGTGTTAATTTATTGAATTAATTAAATTAAATTAATTTCCTTGGAGGGATATTACATAAAAACGCATTGGTCTTGTGGAAAATTTAGTAAGCATCGATTCTTCTATTGATTAAATTAATTTCTTTGTGTCACCAATAAGTTATACCAACGGTACGAGTTAAAAGCAATTGTAATGAAGTGTGACTCCTATTATTATTCATTTTTGTTCACTAATAATTCAAAATTTTAGTGAATCAAATAATATTTTTTTGTAATCAAATAACATTAATTGATTTTCTTTTAAATTAAAAGTCGAAAAAAAAAAAAGTTCCTCGCTGCTTGAAAAACACGTTGGTTAAATCGCCATCGGATCCTTCTTATCGACTTTTCTTGGACCCAATCAACAAGCGAGTTGAATTTTTAAGGAGGGAGAGAGAGAGAGAGATGTCAGGTCACGAGGACTGCAATGAAAACGAGATTTTCTCCGTGTGTGTCACCCACTGCCACGAATGGGCCAGCCCAATTATTAACATGGAAGGGCCAGTCCACTGGCGATATTTCCTCGAATTGTCTCCTGCCATACCTACATGCTCACGTGCTTCCATTGACACGTGAGATCCAACACGCCTTGACTTCACTTGACTGGCTGTTTGCATGAGTAACATATTAGAAGAGAAAACTACCGATCAATAAAGATGCTCCATATAAAATGGAACATGTTTTTGGACACAACTCTCGTTCGTAATCATATTCTCCAAACAACTAATTTGATAAAAACTAGACACTTTTCGCTGGATGCTTGTCCACGGTCAATGTCCCATCCTGCTTATAACATCACAAGAGCAATAGCACGAAGAAAATTTCTTCCAATATTGTAAAAGCATGTCTAAATGGAAATAGATAACTAAACTATTATCCTGTTCAAAAACATTATAGTAATTTCATACCATTAAAAAAATGCTATGTACCACATTTTATCACTAACACATAATGGGAAAATTGTCCAAAAAGTCATAAATTTATTGTATTTTTGTCAATATAATTCTAAACCTATCCATTTTACTAATTAAGTTCCAAATTTTTTTCGTGTTTTGTTAATTGAATTCATTTGGTTAATTTTGACAAGAAATCACTGATATAAATGACAACCATCCTAAGTGGTGTGGCCAACATTAATGCTGATAATTTTTAATAATATTTTAATTATTTCCATTTTTTTTACTTTTCTTTTATTTTTCCTTTTTCGTCCTTCTTCTCCTCTAGCTAGTGAGGTTGCCATCGCTAGCCTCAGACAAACATCACCTCCAGCCCTCACCTCTAGCTGATTGTCGAGGCCCAGTAACTAACAAGAGGAGGAAGAAGGGAAGACAAATAAAGAAAGAAAAGAAAAAATTAAAATAATTTGAAAGCAATACTAAATATCATTAAAATTTGTCTACGTAAACGTCAATGGAGCCACATAAGACGACTATCGTCCACGTCAATAATTCCAAGACTCTCCATGCCTATTGAACCGCTATGGTGCAAATTACTGCACGCTTAATTTCCGTGGAAGTATTTGGGAGGTGCGTGGAAGGAGCCTCCGCAGGTGCCTTTTCGACTTGACCTACTTTTCTATTAGTAAAGAAAACAGAAAAGACAACCAATGTCCGTTTCCATCTAGTAGACTAGTATCATGAAGGTCCCTTGCTGGCGCATGTTTGCACCTAATGATGATCGTATGTGTTTTAATTTATCGAATTAATTAAATTAGATTAATTCCTTTGGGGGACATTACATTGAAAAACATTGGTCTTGTAGAAAATTAACAAGCAATGATTTTTTATTGATTAAATTAATTTCTTTGTGTAATCAATAAGTCATAGCAACTATGCGAGTTAAGAACAGTTGTTGTGACTTCCATGATTATTCATTTATTTTTTTCACTATTAATTTAAATTTTTAGTGAATCAACTAACATTTTTTGTTTTTTGGAAATTAATGACTTTCTAAAGTTGAAAAATAAAAAGAAAATTCAAAATGGGTTAATATAATAAAAAAGCCAAAATCGGTATACTTATGATAAATTTATCTCAAACTAATTTTTAACTATAAAAAATCCTAAACCAATACACCTGTTTTGCCCAGATTTTTCGAGGTCAAGCCTTGCCCGGCCACTGCAAGCCTTGCCGAGACCGACCTCGTGGTGGCCGAGCGAGGCCGAGACTCGCTCGCCACGGCAAGGTCCGAGCCTCGCCGATGGTCGAGCGAAGACGCCTCGCTAATGGCCGAGCGAGGACGCCTCACCTAGCCAGGGCAAGGCTGAGCCTCGTCTAGTCACGGCAAGGCTCGAGGTGACCTCGCCGGTGGCCGGCGAGCCTCCCTTGAGGTCGACCTTGTTGGCCCTTCTCTGGCCGTTCTGGTCGGCGATTGGCTAGAGGAAGTAAAAAAAAAAAAAAAGTAATAAAATTATTGATAAATTAAAATAAATTGTAAGTCATAAAAATATATTAAGTCGTACCAAACGTATTTCTTTTTCGGAAATAGAAATTTTATATAGTTACCAAACGTGTTCAAATGCTTAGAAACTACTCTTGGAATGGAAACAAAAAAAAAATGTTTATGAAAAATATTATTTTCCATAACAAAAACGTTATCAAACACGTACTTAATTGCCATCCATCTTTACCCAATCTACAAGCGAGTTGGATTTCTAAGATAATCGCGCGCGTGGCTGTGTTGCTCCCACTGTATGGGTGCGCACATGGGTAGCGAGTGAAGAGAGAGAGACATGTCAGGTCACGTCACGAGGACGATTATGAAAAAGTGGCAAGTGGGTAACAGACACAATGTGACTCGGATAAAAAGAAGAAAAAAGAGTGGCCCACGAGAATTAAATAATTAATTAATTAATTAAATAGGACAAAATGTACTCGATCAAGATTGTGATCCACATCCTGATAAAGTCTTTTTTGGCCGACATCATCTTCAAAACTTTATCGTTTGTTCTCCAACATCATGATAAAGTTTGGAGAACAAAAAGAAAATTCAAATTTCACTGACAGTAAAAAAGTTCCCTCATGAAAATAAAAATCAGGTAATCGATGACCTTTTTTAATTATTTGGGTAAATTTCAGATGATAGCATTGAGATTAAATTACTGTCAATGACAATATCACTAAATAGTGCGGCTAACCTCATATATTATGTAGTAAAATTTTGAAAATCCGATTGAATGATCTAATGATTGTCAAAATGATGGTGCAAATAATCAAATCTGTAACATGCATCTAATTCATGCCGAAATTTTTGTTCATTGACCACTAACTATTGAATTTTAGCCAACTAACTCAAGTTTTGATTTTTTTAACGTACCAAAATAAATAATAAATAAATGTCAAAAGTGCCCAATTCGTCCATTTTCCAATTTACACGAGTCCAGTTCATCGGACCTTAGCCCACAAGGTTAGCCCATAAACTCCAGTCTAAGCCCATTATCCAAAATCCATCACTCTTACCGACCGAGAAAAACACCTAGGATCCGGATCCTAATGATGAATAGCCAATTAAAGAGCCCGCCAGTAAAACTTTGGATTCTTTTCAAGTTGAACGATGGACCCTATGAATTCCAATTTGCGAAGACGGTTTCCGCAGCATCATCGAGCCAAACTAAAACCCTAGCTTTGTCAGAGGCGTGTCGATATCTGAGGAAGAACACTTTGCTGAAGTTAAGTGTGGAGTCAGACAACTTAAATATGATAAGGGCACTGACAGATTAGGAAAAGGCTTCATGGGATGGGGAAACTATAGTCAACACCTGCATATTAGAGATGAGCCAATTTGAAAACTTGAGTATAGTCCATTGCCCAAGAGAAGCAAATAAAGTTGCGGACTGGGTAGCTAAGGCTCATAGAGGTAATTATCTTCCTAGAGATTGGCTTACTAATCCTCCTAGTACTTTATGGGACCTTATTGTTAGAGACCTGTGTTTTTTGTTATGAAGAAATACGTGAAGTAATGAAGCTCGAATATATTTTCTGACCAAAAGAAAGAAAAAAAAAGAACGACGGACCCTGTGAATTTTGCCGACAAACCAAGAAATCAGCAGGATGGAATGATCTAAACGCGCCTACGACTCGCAAAAGGCACGCGAAGTCCCATTAGGACACTCCATAAGGTCGAGGATGAGCTGGGTATTACAGGTTCTGTAATCTATACATTTACTCGTTCAATCATTCTGTGAAGCTCCCCATTGTGGACATGAGGAGTTGATGGTCCAACATTGGGACATCACACAAAGCATGCCATCTTTTCTGAGATGAAACAATGCATTTCCGTCCATTGTCTACGGTGTAGAGGAACGAACGGAGAAAGATTGAACTAAGGGGGTCCAGCACCCCAGAGAACTTATCATATAACCCGAACGGAGGATTTCACTGAGAATCGGAGATATGAAGATGCTTACGCGTTCAAGAACATCAAGATGAAATGAAGAATCAACAAGAGGAGAAGATGAACATGGAAACCAAGAATGGAAAATGAAAAAGAAAAAAAGGCTTTGGACGAAAATGCCCCTGATTATGATTCGGAAAGTGGCATGTGAGATGCACATGCTCACTAGGCCCTTATTTGAAATTAAACTGATTATTTCAAGCTCTAATTTAAGATAAGGTCCACTCTTGGCCTTTCTTTGTTCCTTTTTCTTTTTTTCAAAAATGAGCTCATTTTAGGTCTTTATTTGAAATTTTTCCCAAGAAATGTGCTTGCGTGTTCTTTTGTCCAAAAAGATGAGATAAATAAACATTTAATTGGCATATAATCAAATTAGCTTTTATGACAGGTGATGTCGCCTCCCCAAGAAATATCAAATAAATGAGTGTGTTTGGAATCAATGAAGGAAAGGGAAAGCAATTTCAATGAATTTTGGAAAATATACACCCCACCAAGCTCTCAGCTATTCTTGCACGATCTTCTGCACTGAGTCACTGACCCACCGAATGTTCACAACAGACAAGCCGCTCCCGAATTGAAAATTAAAGAAGGCAGAGGATAAATACGGGAGACAGTTCTTTTCATGCTGTCTTAAACACTCAGTATACCAGATGACTGAACATGGGTCTTTACCATACTCAATATATGTCAAAAAACATTCCCCGCATTCAGGCCACAACTCCTGGATACCGCAAGGATAAATCTGAAAATAGAAGACATGATCATGGAGAAAACACTTCTAACAGTCTATGCACTTGTTCTCTTATAACTACTGAACAAAAGACAAGCTTGAGACATAAACATCCCACAAGACATAGCGAACCTCAAGAAAGATAAGTTGCTTGCCTAATAATCACGACTATGGCCTAGGTACTTATGAAATGGCCTGAAAAGAGTACTCAGGTTGGTTTCATTTTTTGGATTATTGTTTGCTAATGGATCACACTAGATTTCCTAATTTCTCCATTTCATTCCGCTTGTATACTTCTATTGTGACTTGGGACTGGAAGAACCTCAAAACACAGTTACAGTCAACAGTTTTAGTGATGGTCATTCTTGGACGGCACTAGAATGTCATGAAATCTTTATGAGGCTCCAGAACTCCTCAAGTAAGAACCCTTCCTACAATATAACAAAACCTATCTGTCAGTCGGTATCAATCTCATGGGACTGGAAGTTCTAGGAAAGGACATGGTAGAGGTTTCTTTGCAATATAAACAGAAAAGAGTGTTAAAATAGAATGGTTTCCATGACTTTTTTTTTTTCCTTTTCTTTTGAATGTTCTAAAAACAATTTTATCCTTTCTTTGAAAGGCCTACATCTAATATAGGCCTAATTACCAAAAAAAAAAAAAAAAAAAAAAAAAACACCATAAAAATGAACTCACTAAATTAAATATAGTTATGATAAGGGTAGTAGGTGATCAGATAAACAAGAAAAAAAAATGTGGAAATAGATGACACCCCATTAGAAACTCTGCAAATCTGTAAGTAATCTACCTTCTGTAGTTATGGGCTTTAGGGTGTATAATGTTCCGAATGCACGGGCCACGGGTTGGGAGTGGGTGTGAGAGAGAGATGGTCAGTGAGAAGATTCGTAAGGAACAATGAATGGTGATCGCCCAGGTCTTGTTTATTATTCGTCACTCTGTCATATGGAAGGATAAGTGAGCCCATCATTTTCATGTTCTCTTCCTCATGATTAAGGTAATAAAATAGCAACCCGGACCGATATATATTAATTTTTATATTTTGAAAACCATAATTAACTCTCTCTCACGCTCTCTACTCCTCCTTCCTCCTTTACTCGGTTCTCAATCCTCCTCACGCACGCACACCCTCAGAAAGAAACCCTAAACCTCCGGTCACCTCTTAGTCCTCCTCACGCACGATCCTCTCAACTCTCTCGCCTCATCTTGCTCTCAATCGCCTCTCAACTGACCTCTCACGTCCGGCCCTCTATCGCTTCATCACAGTCGTAACCTCGCCTACGGCCCTCCATCGCAGTCATGGCCTTGCCTTCCTCTCTCACTCTTGCCTCAATGTAATGGCCATTCTCTTCTTGTTATTGCTTGATTTTTGTTGCTGGAATGGGATTTCTCATGTGAACACGGAGTTGATTATGCTAGAAATTATCCAGCGCCCAATTTGGTATCTTCTCTCTTTTATGGGAAAAGTTTCGCAATCTTTTTTCCATTTTTTTATGTTTCATATAACATGGAAGACTGCATTATCATGTGAGAGTGCTCTAACAACAACATTTGAATACATTGAAAGTCGGCATAAGATATATCAATATAAACATTAATAAAGTGTGGCAGAGTAAAGAACCCGAACCGTGTCGGGCAAAATTAAACACCGCCTTCCTATTAAGCCTCGAAAAGAATCGCGTAAGCCATGCCTGATACAAAAAAATGCAATTAGTCTAGGCTAATGAATGCAAATTTCCCTAAACTTTGGTGATAATGAAACCTTAAACCTAGATTTGAAATTAAGTTAAAAATAAACTAAATCCCGTGATGAAATTCTTACCTAAAATGCAATTCCCCTTTTTTCTTTATATTTTTTATTTCCGATTTTTTATATTTTCCTCATGGAAAAAACAAGCTAGAATCTAAAAGAGCATCCAAGGGAGTCGACGCACACACTGTACGGACCAAGGTCCGGTCTAGATGAGGGCGCCCATAACGCCTAAAATAAATCACATAGAATAAGCTTGTGTCATGAACCGATTCTCCGTACTCAGGTACCATCATAAGTAAAGCTTGGTGTGATTAGATTGAAAAATGAGTGATGCAAAAGGGATAATACAACTGATTTTTAGAAGTAACTTTTATGATAGAACGATTATAACTACTAGGAGCTCTAAAAGCGGGTTTAGCCTCTAGTATATAAACTGATCGAAAGCTAATGTTGCTCTCCTAATGAGACAATGGCAAATCAAAACTAGTGGTCATGCCATAATGTTTTGTTTGTCCCGCTCAAGGCATTGGACGCCCAAGTTAAACTAAGTGTGATACAATTTTATGTGAGGATGCGATTCGCCGTACTATTCTTAGGAACAATTATAAAAAGAAGGTCAGTGTGGTGTTTTCAGCTCACCAAGTACCGTACGGGCTATTGCACAGCTAAGAAATTACCAACCCGTGACACTTGAATGTCAATTGCAGAAGTGCTCAATGCAAAACGGAGGAGAGAACACTAAGGTTCCGCATGGTAACAATTCTCTTCCTCTGTTTTTTGGTTATTTTCCTCCCCAAAATAGAAAAAAACATAAATTCATTTGTTAACGTTAGTTAATTTAATTATTCCCTACAATAGAAAAGTTGACAGAGAATAAGTTTGAAACGGGAACTAAAAGTAGAAAAAAAGTCACTTTTTATTTTCAGGAACAATTTCTAGAAATAACCTTTCTTTTCCTTTTTTTTTTTACTTTTCGTTTTCTTCCTTGCCGCCTACCGACCTCGGCGGACGATGACCGGTGGCCACGAGCAAAGGAAGAAAAAAGAGGAAAAAAAGAAAAGAAAAAAATCTCAAAAATTGTAAAAAAAAAAATTAAAAGAAATTATACGTCAAAAAAAACTTGTGGGTTGTACTCAAACGCATTTTTATTCTTTTTTTTATTCCAAGAAAGCGAAATTTTGACATTACCAAATGCGTTATTTTATTCAGAAATTGTTCTATGAAATAGAAATAGAAAAGAACTATTTTTGAAAAGAAATTATTCCTAAAAATAGAAATGTTACTAAACTCACCTTAAGGCTCTATAAGGCTCTATTTATTTCGTGAAAAATAAAAGATTTTGAAAACATTTTCTCTAGAAATAATCACTTGTATAACTTAAAATAATTAGCCAATTAAAAAGAATTTCATTTAGAGCGACGATTTATGTCTAAATATTTTTGTGAATGACAAAAATATTTTTCGTTCATTCATTTTTATAAACGATAAAAGTGATCAATTTAACAAAATATTTTTAAATTATTTATTTTCCGCGAAATAAATGGAGTCTAATTCTAACATTAGTAGACAACAATATAAACATGAATATGAGAAAATCAACTAACATTACCGACCAAAAAAAAAAAAACTAACGTGACATGATGAGGCTCACCGCTAAAGGGGAAACACGGCTTCAAGGCAAAATCGCTATTTTTGGGTAAGCAAACATTATGGCCGGTTTTGATGAGAACATTAAGATGCCAGCACATGATTTAAACATTAAACAAGACATAATCAAACCTCATATCTGGGCTAATCAAACTAATAGGACCGAGATAACGAGTTTGCAACACCCGATAGGGCGAGACAGACCGACATATTTGGCTTTTAAACTACGATTTCGCGTTCAACGGATCTGATGAACAAAAGATGACAGAGAACACAAGAATAATATAAGACTCCTACCTTAGACGATGGAAGAAAATAAATGAACAGGCTCGGATGGACCTCTCTCAAATTACTCACTCTCGTTTCCTCATCAACTCACTCTCTTGTGCTCTCGACCAACCGATAGCTCACGGCCAATCTCACTCTCACTCACTCACTCACGGTTTGGGAGAGCTATGGTAGATGCTCTCCAGCTCACTCTATTTCACTCATTCTCTCCCTCTCTCTTTCATGGCTTGAACGTTTAGGAAGTGCAGAAATTTCTTCTTTATACTCCCCATTTTAGCCTCACGGTTTGGACCGGCTTTTAGGGTGCAATGGATGTCCTTATCCAAGCTCAAAATGGTGAGGTCTTTTGTCCAATGATTTGTACCATGCGTGAGGTTATTGGCCGGTCAAAGGGGAGGGGATTTGTCCATTAGTTTGTGTCATACTTCAGAGTTATTGTCCATTCAAAAGAGGAAGCCTTTTTGTCTAAAGGTTTGTACCATGCTTGGGGGTTCAAAGGAAGTCTATTGCACCTTGAATTCATTTGCCATCTTGACTAATTTGGTTCAAATTCAACATGCTATTGTTTCCCTATATGGTATGCCTAAAAAAGCCTCATTTGCTTGTCCAATATTTTCCCATTTAATCACTAACATATGGGGGCAAGTTAAAAGGGTTAATGATGTGAAAATGTGAAGCAAAATAGGTGATTCGAGAGTGGTCATTATTTGGACGAATTTTAAAAGTAAATGATGAGGGGCACCAAAAATGGGATATACGACTTCGAGTCCATGCAAACTGCAATATGCGAGTTTATGCAATATAGATGTTTTTGGTTAGGGATCAAATTCCAAATGAATTCAACCGTTAATAATCTTATGAAATGCACAAACAGTCTATAAGCAAAAATTTAAGTGTAAACACTATATTTAAATTGAAAGAAGAACCAGAAAAGATGACCAGCATGTAATGAAAAATTAATGTAAAAATTAACGATGTCGCTCATGTTAAAAGATGCAAAACATCCTTTTCCTTCAGATAAGCCTATGACAGCGTTGATTTTAGCAGGGGAATTCATAAACTTGATCTGAAAGTGTGGAGACACGTGCTAACTAAAAAATTTGTCCATTCAACTAAAGGCATAACGTCATGAAACATAGGTAAATAAAAAATGAGAACTCCATCGGTACCTTAGTAGCCTCTCAGATTGTGCCGAAGCCAGACAGGTCTTCATTTCTGCTGCGACCAAACATAAAAGTGACCCTTTCTAATTGACCAATCTGCCACAAAGTTGCATATACTTGAGGCCTTACAGATTTTGCCAGCTGAAATTTTGAGGAGAAAATCAACCGGTGCACAACTTTCCTTTTAAACGTGCCCTTACATCCGTCCGCGCATTCTGTACTTGCATCGAGTACTCAGCCGGACATTCACTGATATTCAGCTTTTCCAAAGACGTCAATTTTTCTAGGCCTTCAATTTGACGGATCATTTTGCATCGTTTGATCTCTAAAACTTTCAGCGACTTTAAGTTTGAAAGATCAGGTGAACTGAGGTCATCACAGTTGGATAGAATCAGACTACCCAATGAGGTTAACTGGCCAATCCCATCGAGACTTTGTATTTTGCAATTTGATATATCTAGCCTCTTCAGGGCTTTGAGCCCTTCAAGCCCTTCAATCTTCTCTATCACAGAGGGTGGTCGGCGTGCTTTCTGGTCCCCATCACTTACGCATAGCTCCTCCAATTCCTTTAAATCTCCAAGACGGGGTATCGCTTTCATCCTTTTAGAACTCACGCGCAGACAAATTAGAGAAGGGGGAAGCTTCGGCAACTCTGCAATTTCATTGCATTGAATTAAATCCAGGGTGCGAAGACCAGGGATAGTGGAGATTTCAGGGGGTAGGCTAGATATACTGGAATGCCCCAGCATCAATGATCTCAGACGATGTAGTCCCTCAATATCACTGGGAATGGTCCCCTTCAAACTCCGACACCAGGAAGCGTGTAGTTCTTCAAGCTTGGCTAGATTCCCAATCTCCCCAGGAATTGCTCGAATGAAAGAAGAGTCCATTCTCAGCACTTTCAAGCTTTTCAGATTTTTTATTGAATTGGGGAGTTCAGAGATACTAGTCGCCGATATATCCAACTCCTCTAATGACTCCATTTCACCGATAGAATATGGAAGTTTCTCCAAACAACGGCAATCCCTCAATGACAAGCGTCTTAGCTTTAGCAGCTTTCCCACTGAGCTCGGGAGCTCAGAAATTTTGGCGCCTTCTAATGAGAGTTCGAAGAGAGCAGCCAGATAACAAATCGAACTGGGCAGGTGAGTCAATGGGAAGCACTTCAAGCCACTGAGAATTTCGAGTTGCTTCAAATTGCCTATGGAGATGGGGATCTGCCGTACAGAAGTCCCGTCAATACAGAGCTCTTTCAGAGCTGTCGCACAACCTAGTTCCACTGGCAACCCATTCAATTGGGAACAGAACTTCAAATTCAGGGAGACTAAACGTTTCAAATGGCCAATTGAAGGATCTAGCTTCACCAGACGAGAACATTGTTCAAGAATCAGGATTTCCAAATCTTTGTAATCAGAGAGGTCAGGAGTGATCAGTAAGTCAGAACATCCGGTAAGATTCAAGACTTTCAATTTCTCCACCTGTAGAGTCAAGACAGAAACCTACACGTGGTCAATTCGCAGATATTTAATTCAACAAAGCAACTATAAAACAACCAAATACCAAATCACCTTGATTTCACTCCACCCTTGCCAGTCTTCCGTGACTTTGCTCCAAGACAGATCAAGAATGATCAACGCTCTCAATACAAAATTTTTTGCACTAAAATCTGGAGGAACCCTTTGCCAACAGAGCCACCTTAAACTTGGAAATTGACCTGTAAAATCTCCGGAAACAATTGCGTCATCCAACTTGAGAAAACTTATGGCTGGCATGATGGCAAAAGTTTCAGCTGTTAATGTGCGTGAATCACGAGCTTCAACCTCTCCGATTCCCTACATATAAAATAAGTATCATTATCATCAGAAGCTGTAAACCAAAATACCAATCAGAAAAAAAGGATGTTTTCCTTGCCCTGCATGCTAAATAGTACGTACATGATATTATTCCCTCAGAAAATGCGACATAAAAAGACAAATGCAGCCCATATGTCAAGATGTTTGTTTGCCGAAACCAACTGAAATAAAAGATTCTACCTTCTCCTTATTCATTGCCTTTAGAACCATATCCTTTGTGCAAAATCTTCCTGAACTTGGATCTCCAGATCCTTCTGGCTTAAAAATTCTTTTGACAAGGCCTCTCAGCAATCTGTGCATCTGCAGCTCATTGTTTTCTCCAATTTTTGCCAGGGGCATTAGAATGCAACCAGAGGATGGATAACAATTGGGCCACATATATGAAGCAATTCGGGCATCCACACCAGAGATAAAACGTGCTATGTCCAGAAATATATCTTTTTGCTGTGGATCTAATTTCTCGTAACATATATCCAGTATCTCTTCAAGGCCAACCGTAGTCTTTCGAGAACTCATCGCACGTGCTTTCATTGACTTCTCCATCTTTTCCCATTCTTGTATTGATTTACCCCGCAAAAAAGAACCGAGGACTTCAACTGCTAATGGTAGTTTCTCTGTAGCATTGACAATGCGGTTTGAGAGTCCATCATAATCAGGTATGGAAGATTGCATCCCGAATGCATGCTTGCAGAAACTTTCAAAAGCTTGACCATCGTCCAACTCATCAACCATGTAGTTACAAGCCTTCTCGGGATCATACCCTTTGAGAATTTCCTTATTTTGAGAAGTCACAATTATTCGACTACCTGGACCAAACCAATGAAGCGGGTCTCCTACAATAGCATGAAGATCGAATGGCTTTTCCACGGCATCGACAACTATTAGAACTTTCATTTCACGAAATATATCCACAAAATCTTCTATCGTTTCATCAAAAGAAGGATCTTCATAATCTCGTTCAAGGATATCACGTATCAACTTGGTTCGCAAAAACTGAATACCACGAGGATTTTGTGTGGTTTCTTCGACTTCTGTGAGAAAGCTACAACTGTCGAAACAAGAAGAGATGCATTTGTATACAGCCTTGGCAAGAGTCGTCTTGCCAATTCCATCAGTTCCATAGATTCCAATAATGCGCACCTCATCATTGACTTCCATCTCCAGTAAGTGGGTGATTTGTCTTGCACGATCATCAATTCCAACTACATTCTGAACAGCTGCAATTGCATAATTCCTATCTGAGGTTCCCATGTCTACTGGTTGCTGTCCAGCTATTTTCTTTATGCTCTGCAATAGAAAGAGAATTTCTTCATTAAAGTGTTATGGAGACAAGTACAAACATCACCCAATCGGTCTCTCTTATTACATTACTTAAGTTCTGCACATAGCTACAAGATATTCATTTGTCATCTAACTTTATTAGTTGATGCAGAAAAATGCAGACACTATTTTAGCATAATCTAATCCATAATTCAATATCTTGCCAATTCCATCGGTTTCATATATGCCAATAATGCGCACCTCATCGTTGACTTCCACTTCCAGTGAGTCGGTGATTTCTTTGTCACAGTCATCAGTTCCAGCTACATTTTGAATAGCTGCTATTGCATAATTCCTATCTGAGGTTTCCATGGCTGCTGCTTGCTCTCCTCTTTCATCTTCTATTTTCTTCATCCTCTGCAAGAAAAACAGATTATCATAGACGGAGAAAAGAACAAACATGACCTGATCAGTCTCTCTTATAACATTACTTAAGTTCCACACATAGATACAAGATGTTCATTTGTCATCAAATTTTTCTAGTTGACGCAAAAATATGCAGGCACTTGTTCTAGCAATCTCCAATACGTAATTCAATATCTTCTTTCACACAGTATTAATAAGGAAACTTAGCTAGTATCTTAATCTAATTAGGTGACAACAGTATCTTGGAAGTTGGATCTGCTTATTTACAGACAAGATATTTCAACTTTTCAAGAAATCTTGATATGGACAACATAACAAAGATCACGCTGATTAAATTAATTATGCTCTAACTCTGAAGTGTAAATAAGTTACCAACAGCAAATGAGCATCATGGAAATGGGACAAACATCTTAAATTTCAGATGGTAGACTATTTTTAGACTCTGACTATGCAATGATCGATGTTAAGTTCATTTTATTTTCAAATATATGCAATTTTCTTTTGTTCCTTCTGCATCATCTTTCCTCACATTTTCTTCTGTTGCTATTCCAAGTTGAATGATCTATTTTAATTTTCGGAGATAGCTATCTTGGACTAATTGAAAGCAATGCTTAAATATTCTACTGAATTCCATATACAAGTATGTCCGATACCACACTTTCCTTTACAGGTACTGAGCTTTTCTTGATTGGTTCCTTCTCGTCACTTGGTTACTTTTACATGCACTTCTATCCTTCAATAGAATGTCAATTGTTAATTGAGATTATTGTCTATTTGCTACAGATTTTTGCAAATTTCTCGTTCAATTCATGTGCTGCCTGTTAACATTGGCACTTACATCTTTTTCATAAGACAAGCACCGATTGACAAAGATCAACAATCGAGAAAGAATTGAAAAAGATTGGTATGTGGGTGAGTGATCAGCATCCACATTTGTAGGGACAAAAGATGGCTAGGGCAATGAGGTAAAAGGTGCTGCTCGGGTGAATAAACTCGGAATCTCTTTGGGGAAAGTTAAAATTTTGCTCCTCGTTTTTTTTTTTTTTCTAATTCTTCATCTCAGTGCCATTTTTTCCCTCATTTTATCCCCAAATAGATTTTTTTTTTTTTTTTTCCAAAATCATCCCTTCGATGACTTTTTGATGTAAAACCTTCAACACCCTAGTCTACATGACACATGGATGTCAGCAAATCGTTTGTTAATAGAGCACATTTACATGAGGAAGTCATTTGAGGACCAAATCGAAGGGAAAACAGAAATACTTGTTGAGAGATTGAGATGAAGAAAGCACGGTACACGGACAATATAAAGAGTCGCAAATAATATGAGGACCAAAACGTATTTCTCCCTTTTCCTTAGTATACCAATTTTATAGACCAGTTGTAGTATACGTGACCTTGGTTTTAATTTTTTTTTTTTCAATTATTTAGGATCTCGAGCGAGAATTGAGCGAGAATAATTCAAACTCATAGTACACGAACCAAAATGGAAACAAATAAATCATCTGATTATCTAACTGTCAGTATTTAACGTTTGTAAAGATTTGCGATGTTCGATTAAATAAAATTTTAATTCCGACTGTGAAACTGATTAACGTAAAACCCTAAATATAAAAGCAAAATCCCCTCCAAACACTCCCCAAGTAAAAGCGAAAGGCTATCGAACAATGTGACACGAAAACGCACCTCCTCCAAGTTAAGCAAAAAATGAAAAATAAAAAAGTAGTCGTGCTATTCTAATTCCATGTCCATTTCCGTCCCTATTTCTATAATTTACATTATTATATTAATACTTCATCTTATTTTCACTTTAATTCCATTAATCTTTTCTTTTCGGGTAGTTTCAACGTACTTCATGTACTACTATCTTTTAATGGTAATTATTTATTTATTTGGTAAGTGGTAATTATTTATTTCAATTACGGTACTAATATAAATCCAATTGTTTTGCATTTTGGAACTAAAAAAGAGTTGTATTTTCTACTATTCGAATGAAAAATCCATAACCATGGGATATATGGTTTTAAATCACTTTATGAAAATCTAGATGTCGTATTCTTCCCTAATCTAAAGTAATATGCTTCCAAATTACCAGTGTCACTTTTGTCATAACTTGCAATTTTAGTGAAATAATACTTTCGCTAATATAAAAGTTACATCATGATAGAATTAATGACTATTTGCTCAAGCTATATGGGCTTTAACTTATTTTGAAATAGTCATGTATTACGAACAGACGCGAATCCCCTGTGGTGGCAATATGTTATAGTACTAGAATCGCAAAATCAACTAGTCAAGCCAATCGGTGGCCAAAAGTAAGAAACTAGTCTAGCCTACTATACAAGCATGCACCGGGAAAACAGTAAATAAATGTGTAGTACAATTATTGCTTAACAGCTATGCCTGCTGAAAAACTAATGGACGCAACATAAATCAAGTTCTTTTGGGTGGGGTGAAGGGGAGGTAATCTATCACTTTTGAAAGTTTACGGTCTATTGCGTAATAATACCAAAGTTTAAGAGGGCGATTATTGCTAAAAAATTATGAAACCACATATGGTATAACATTATGTCCAACGCTCAATTATATAACAACGAAATAAATTTAAAAATTATAATATTAAAACTTGTATTTATGCATTTACTAAATTTATACGAAACAACATTTCAAATTAAAAAGAACATGCCGAAGGAACACTTATGTACTTGAAATTATTTAAGGACCACCCCTGATAAATTTTCTCCATTTGATTAGAAGACATACTTTAGTCCACGTAAATTTCAGAACAATATTTAACTTTTCACAATTTGTGTAGTTTTACCGAATTATAGCATCAAACTGAAATTATAACAAATTAATTTTCAAACCGTGCATTCACGTGCATCTACTTTATATTTATGAAGAAGATATCGTACCTTATTTGATGTATCCAGAAGAATCTCCTCTCTAGTACGCTTCGAAGATGTCGCACCTTGTTTGATGAAGTCCCCATGCCCCCGTTTTTCGACTAATCGTGCCCTTACATCCTTCCGCGCATTATGTACTTGCACCGAGTTCTCAGCCGGACATTCACTGATATTCAGCTTTTCCAAAGACGTCGATTTTTCTAGGCCTTCAATTTGATGGATCATTCTGCATCGTCTGATCTCTAAAACTTTCAGCGACTTCAAGTTTGAAAGATCAGGTAAACTATGGAGATAATCACAGTAGGAAAGAATCAAACTACTCAGTGAGGTTAACTGGCCAATCCCATTGATATTTCGTATTTTGCAGTTCGATATATCCAGCCTCTTCAGGGCTTTAAGCCCTTCAAGCCCTTCAATCTCTTCTATCGCGGAGGGTGGTCGGCGTGCTTTCGGGTCCCCATCAGTCAGGCACAGCTCTTCCAATTTCTTTAAATTTCCAGGAAGGGGTATCGCTTTCATCCTTTTAGAACTCACGCGCAGACATTTTAGAGAAGGGGGAAGCTTCGGCAACTCTTCGATTTCATTGCACTGAATTAAATCCAGGGTGTGAAGACCAGAGATGGTGGAGACTTCAGGGGGTAGGCTAGATACACTGGAATGCCCCAGCGTCAATGATCTAAGACGATGTAGCGCCTCAATATCACCGGGAATGGCCCCCTTCAAACTCTGGCACCACGAAGCGTGTAGTTCTTCGAGCTTGGTTAGATTCCCAATCTCCCCAGGAATCGCTCGAATGAAAGAAGAGTCCATTCTCAGCACCCTCAAGTTTTTCAGATTTCTTATTGAATCGGGGAGTTCAGAGATACTAGTCGCCGATATATCCAACTCCTCTAATGACCTCATTTCACCGATAGAATATGGAAGTTTCCCCAAATAACGGCAATCCCTTAATGACAAGCGTCTTAGCTTCAGCAGCTCCCCAAGTGAGCTCGGGAGCTCAGAAATTTTGGCACCATCTAATGAGAGTTCAGAGAGAGCAGCCAGATAACAAATCGAACTGGGCAGGTGAGTCAATGGGAAGCACTTCAAGCCACTGAGAATTTCGAGTTGCTTCAAATTGCCTATGGAGATGGGGATCTGCCGTACAGAAGTCCCATCAATAAACAGCTCTTTCAGAGCTGTCGCACAACCTAGTTCCACTGGCAACCCGTTCAACTGGGAGCAGAACTTCAAATTCAGGGAAACTAAACATTTCAAATGGCCAATTGAAGGATCTAGCTTCACCAAATGAGAACATTGTTCAAGAATCAGGATTTCCAGATCTTTGTAATAAGAGAAGTCGGGAGTGATCAGTAAGTCAGAACACCCGGTGAGATTCAAGACTTTCAATTTCTCCATCTGTAAAGTCAAAACAGCAACCCACACGTGGTCAATTTGCAGATATTTAATTCAACAAAGCAACTATAAAAAAACCAAATACCAAACCACCTTGATTTCACTCCACCCTCGCCAGTCTTCCGTGACTTTGCTCCAAGACAGATCAAGAATGATCAACTCTCTTAATACCAAATTTTCTGCACTAAAATCCGGAGGAACCCTTCGCCAACAGAGCCACCTTAAACTTGGAAATGCACCTGTAAAATCTCCGGAAACAATTGCATCATCCAATTTGAGAAAACTTATGGCTGGCATGCTCGCAAAATTTGCAGCTGTTAATATGCATGAATCACGAGCTTTAACCTCTTCGATTCCCTACATATAAAATAAGTAACATAATCATCAGAAGCTGTAAACCAAATTACCAATCAGAAAAAAGGGATGCTTTCCTTGGCCCGCATGCTAAATAGTATACACATGATATTATTCCCTCAGAAAATGTGACAAAAAAAGAAAAATGCAGCCCATATGTCAAGATGTTTGTTTGCCGAAACCAATTGAAATAAAAGATTCTACCTTCTCCTTATTCATTGCCTTCAGAACCATATCCTGTGAGCAAAATCTTCCTGAACTTGGATCTCCAGATCCTTCTGGCTTAAAAATTCTTTTGCCAAGGCATCTCAGCAAACTGTGCATCTGCAGTTCATTGTTTTCTCCAATTTTTGCCAAGGGCATTAGAATGCAACCAGAGGATGGATAAAAACTGGGCCACATATATGAAGCAATTCGGGCATCCACACCAGAGATAAAACATGCTATGTCCAGAAATACATCTTTTTGCTGGGGACCTAATTCTTCATAACATATATCCACTATCTCTTCAAGGCCAACTGTAGTCTTTTGAGAACTCATCATACGTTCTTTCATTGACTTCTCAATCTTTTCCCATTCCTGCACTGATTTACCCCGCAAAAATGAACCGACAACTTCAACTGCTAACGGTAGTTTCTCTATAGCATTGACAATGCGGTTTGAGAATCCATCATAATCCGGTATGGAAGATGGCATCCTGAATGCATGCTTGCAGAAAAGTTCAAAAGCTTGACCGTCATCCAACTCACTAATCATGTAGTTACAAGCCTTCTCGGGATGGTACTCTTTGAGAATTCCACTATTTTTGGAAGTCACAATTATTCGAGTACCTGGACCAAACCAATGAAGGTGTTCTCCTACAATAGCACGAAGATCGGATGGCTTTTCCACATCATCAACAACTATTAGAACTTTCATTTCACGAAATATATCCAGGAAATCTTCTATTCTTTCATCGAAAGAATAATCTTCACGATCTCGTTCAAGGATATCACGTATCAACTTATTTTGCAAAAACTGAATACCCTGAGAATTTTGTGTGGTTTCTTCGACCTCTGCGAGAAAGCTACAACTGTCGAAACAAGAAGAGATGCATTTGTATACCACCTTGGCGAGAGTCGTCTTGCCAATTCCATCAGTTCCATAGATTCCAATAATGCGCACCTCATCAGTGACTTCCATCTCCAGCAAGTCGGTGATTTGTTTTGCACGATCATCAATTCCCACTACATTCTGAACAGCTGCAATTGCATAATTCCTGTCCGAGGTTTCCATGTCTACTGGTCGCTGTCGAGATTCATTTTTCATTTTCTCCATGCTCTGCAATAAAAAGAGAATTTCTTCACCTAAGTATTATGGAGAAAAGAACGAACATCACCCGATCAGTCTCTCTCTTATAACATTACTTAGTTCTTCACATAGATACCAGATATTCATTTGTCATCAAACTTTTTTAGTTGATGCAAAAAAATGCAGACACTATTTTATCATACTCTGATCCATAATTCAATATCTTGCCAATTCCATCAATTCCATAGATTCCAATAATGCGCACCTCGTCCTTGACTTCCATTTCTGGTGAGTCGGTTATTTCTTTTAGAACAGTTGCAACTGCATAATTCCTATCTGAGGTTTCCATGTCTGCTGCTCGCTGTATAGCTTCATCTTTCATTTTCTCCATGCTCTGCAAGAAAAACAAAACATCTTCACCAAAGTACTATCGTAGACGGAGAAAAGAACAAACATCACCTGATCTGTCTCTCTTATCACATTGCTTCTGTTCCACACAGAGATACAAGATATTTATTTGTCATCAAATTTTTCTTGTCTATGCAAAAAAAAAAGGTGCAGATACTTAGTCTAGCGCTCTGATACCTATATTGACATCTAATCCATTACGATATTAATAAGAAAATTTAACTAGTAATTTAATCTAATTCGGTGAAATTATTATCATTGAAGTTGGATCTACTTATCTACTACTGACCAGATATTTCAACTTTCTAGAAAAGTTGATACGCACATCACAACAATGGTCACTCTAATAAAATAATTAGATTTTATCACTCAAGAGGAAATAATTTCCAAACAGCAAATGAGCACTATGGAAATAGGACCAGCATCTTAAAATTAAATGGTAGACTATTATCCTACTTATAATTCTCCTCTTTCTTAAATTTCTTTTAATATATCAATGTATGAAAAGACTTTGAGATTTAGGTGGAACCCCTCCCTACTGTTATAAAAGAATGAGTGTGAAAATATATAATTAAAGAAGTAAATAGGAACCTTGAAAGTTTTGAACTCAGAATTTCTTACTCTAATACCATGTGAAATTTTTGTAGAACCATTGCCAACTGTTCTAAAAATTTAAGTTATTGAATGACAATGTGGTTTAATATATATTATTTATCAAAGACATTTCCCTTCAAAAAATGACATCTACATATTCATTTTTGGACGAATAGACACCTCTCTTGGAATCAATAAGTTTGGAATAGACACGTATGTTTGCATTTTCAATGGCTTAGTTTCTAGATGACTTTTTTTTCACACGACTTGCAGCATTTACTTCCTGCAAAATTTTTGAATTTAAGTGATCTAGCGATCCTTCAAACTGAGATACCAATTATTAACTTCGAAGAATATGGGAACACCTTATCAATGTGTAGGCATCTCAACTCTTGGGGTTTCTCCATCATTGCGATGGCGCTGGGCAATTTTGTCACGTTAGTTCCACGAATGTCCAAGATCCTTAAATTCTGCAAATTCCTGATACTTTCAGGTAATTCCACAATTATTGTAGATCTCAAATCTAGCTCAATCAATGATTCCAACTGTCCGATTGAGTCTGGGATTTCTGTCAGTGAGCAACATTCCCGCAATAACAAACGTTGTAGAGATGCTAGATGGCCTATGGAGCTGGGTATCCAAGCTAATGATGCACAATAAGAGGCATTGAGAGTGTTGAGCTTCTTCAAAAAACCAATGGATTCTGGTAACTCTTTAATCCCCGAATGAGATAGGTCCAATTGAGTTAATGACATTAGAGAGCCTATAGATTCTGAAAGTTGAGCAAATTGTGCACAAAATGAGGCACGTAAAGTCTCCAGCTTCATCAGACCTCCTCTCGAAATAGGAATATGTTGTATTGCAATCTCATCTAAGAGAAGCTCCCTCAAGTCTTCCATTCTACCTATTCCTGCTGGTAACTCCTCCAATCTCTTACATCTCTTGACATTTAAGGAGATGAGGGTCTTGATATCCCCGATAGAAGAATGAATCTTTTCCAATTTCTCACAATCTTCAAGAATCAAAATCTCCAATCTTTCAAAAGCAGATAAGTCGGGAGTTCTTCTTAAGGAATGACAATGCGTGAGGTTGAGAACTCGGAGCTCAATTGCCATCTGAAAGATACAGAGAATACGTCAGTGAGATTGAACGGCTGCAACATGTGTTTTTTATAGCCCGCTTCCCATGCTATCATTGCTATGAAAGTCCACTACCTTAAGATTGTTGTATTTAAATGTTTCTTAAGTAGTAGTGTTTGGCTACGTCACCAACATATAATTTTTGTTAAAATATCTAAAGCGAAAGGAATGTTAGGGGGTATCAAGTGTTGACTATATTTCCTTGTTGCTCTAGGCATATCTTCCGATTTGGCTAAAATAAATATCAACTCATAAGCACTCACAAATAACATATCAGTCGCCGTCGTAAAACTATTATAAAGCAAAGCACTAACTTTTGAAGTATTAGTAACTTTTGTTTCTAAAATAATTGATTCTGACCATGACCATTCAAATAGTATTACACGCAAAAGCGTGCAGTGTTTATGTGAAAGTTACCAAATCATACCTAAATAGTTGTAACCATTCATTTCTCATTAAAGAAGATTGATACCAAAATATAACAAAAATCACTATAAATACATACTTGGGGAGAATTTCACTCAAAACCCATAGACGATTTTGTTAAAAATAATCAAGATAGGGGGCAAATATTGTAATTATATTTTAAATAGATTTTGATCAACATAGTAAAAGAAAGTCTTCTTTTAGTATGCCCAGTGTTAAGCAAGACCGGTTCTTAAGATGCTATCAATATGAGATAGTGAGGGAAGAAGCTTATGATATATTTAGGTGCCTACATGTTCCTCTTATATTTAGAGGAAAATCCTTAATCTGAGGAAGGATATTAAACCTTCATGAAAAAAAGAAAGAACTTGGTGAAGTTTGGACCTTCGTCAACACGTGATTATACATAAGAGAGATGCCATTTCTACTTCTTACCTTAAGTGGACCCCATCCTCCCCAGTCCTCTGAAATCTCACTCCATGATAGATTGAGCACGACTAATTTCTTCGGATGAAAGTTGACCGCTACGAAATCAGAGGGACAAGCTTGCCATTCAAGCCATCTTAACTGAGGAAGCAAGTTCTGAAAATCTCCTATGAAATTCACACCATTCACTTGCAGGAATCTCAAGTTGATCAATTCTTTAAATTGCTCAGATTTGTAGCTTCTGCACCTGTATTTGTAAAGACAAAGGGCCTCAATCTTCAAAGTGCCCTGCATTTAATAAACATTGTGGATTGTAAGTTTTGTATGATGAGATGAGACTAGCTATATAAAAGAAAAGATGGAAAACTTTAATTTGTTGTCATACTATAGTAGTGTAGGATTTTCACTTTTAACTACGTGAAATGACAGGTCATTTATGCAAAAATATGAAGCTCAAGAAGGTTTTCCGATCTTTTTCTCTTCTAATTATGCCCTTCGCAACTTGCGCCTTTTGAATTCCCAAAACTTGCATTATTTCAAAGTTAAAATAGAAGGCCTCTCTTCATGCACTCACTACTTCAAATATATGCGAAACAACACAACTCTAACTTGTATCAATTATTTGTGAAACAACATAACTCTTACGGTCCAAATACATTTATCAAACTTGTCATCAAGACATGTATCCCAATCTAAGGATCTAAATTGTAGAATCCCCACTTTTTTTAGTATACCCTGTTCGCAATTCTCATTAAAAAAATGAAAATGAGAATGTCATCCCAAAAAGTAAGCATGTATTTTACGTTCCTATCTTATCATGTGTTTCTTCAAGGAGTGTTTTTCGATGTACATGGAAGAAAAATCGATCATGTATAAAATGTACGTAAAGGAATTTTTACTCCTTTCATTACTACAGACGTTTGCTTCTGTCATTTCATTGTCGTGTTGATTTTGTTACAGTCAACCAGAGTCCTCTTTTTGGTCGATTGGACATGAAGATTGATTAAATTGGATACTTAAGGAACTCAAGTTTTTTACATTTTTGTTTCGTTGTAAACCAAATATTGTAGGAACTCAAATTCGTTTAATGTTTTAGGTGATGAAATGCACATTCAACACAAATCATGTGTCATTATGGATTTGTTTGGCGGTTTAACTTTTTCCTTCAGACTTCTATTCTTTCAGATGAGACCACTTATTTTTCCCTCAAAAGTATCTTGTATATTTATTGATTTTTTGTTAATAACTCCATAGATACTTCCGAGCAATGTTATACTGAGCTGATTACATTTTCGTTTGTGCAAAAATATACTTGCTGAAAAGCGTCGGTAGTATGTTTTTCAATGACCATGTTATTTCATTATACTTTGCATCTCAATGTTTATATTTAGTGCTTTTAATTAAAGATACTCATGACATTTGCACATGCATGTTTGATGCTTGTACAAATCATCCATATCTTATAATTTCTTTTAGTTGCATATCATTTGACTTCCATGCTGATAATGAAACTAATGATCGCACGAAATTCAGAACCTTACTTATTTACATGACAACAAAAATTTAACTTGAAACTATTGGAAAGAGCCATTTTTTTGAATTTACCCACTTTTCATTGATATATGCATATTAATCTCATTACCATAATTTAATCGGTGACTTTTTCCCCAGTAAATATTCCTTCATAACATTTACGCAATGATCAATGATCTTCACATTTATATATAATTATAAACAATAATTTTGACTTAAATTTAACTATTGTAAAGTGATAAGAGCTATCTGTAATTGTTTTTAATCGTATTATTATACAAGGACGTTATTAACTAATATCATGTGAATACATGGTCCAGAAACCTTTTTTTTTTTTAAAAAAAATTTGATGATTGAATGAGAAAGTGTACATATAATATTGGAATTTATTATGATAATGTTACTCATATGTAAGCAGATGCTTGTGAATTTGTTTTTAAAGCAGTCGTAATTGTAAGGTTATTTTATCACTAAAATATAAACTTTGATGCTTCTCTATAAAAGAAAATCATGTATATATTGCTAAAGTATTTAATTTTCCTAGTTGAATAAATATCATATTGAAGGCATTAAAAAGGTCATATATATGCAATTTAAGATGTAAGTATGTTAAAATATGCTTTATGAAAAATTCTTAGTTCTCCAATTAAATAAGAAAATATAATCGAAATTATTTCATTCCAACATATATTTCTACAGAAATATCTTATAATGTTGAAAATAAATCCATATTTTTCACCACTAAAAAATCTTATATACATTGTTGTGTCTTGGGAATCAATTTTCATACATTTCTACATATACATAGATATCATAACTTACTCTTCACCCCTAAAATTTTTGAGATTATGAATACTCCTTGGGAAATTATCATTATTCTTCTACAACGAAATCATTTAGATTTATGGTCTTCATTCTTGACCATCATAATTTTTTTAACGTGAAATATAGGATCTCTAAAATAATAAAATGTTACATCATCAAAGAGTACCTCTATTTTAAACAACATAGATAAATAGAGGTTTTATCCATCATCATTAACAAACACCTATTCAAAATTATACATTGATCTTGGGAAAATTCCAAGTAAGGGCTTAAAGTATGCTCATTTTCTCAAATAAGGGCCCAAAGTGGATCTTATGTCAACTAAGAACTTGAAAATGCCATGCCTGTCTCAAATAAGGGCTTGACCTTATTGGTCATCGGCTAGCTAAATCTTTCAATTGGTCAAAGGTATTTTTGTCAAAAGACAACTTTAATTTTAAATTATATTTTTTATTTCTTTTCTTTTTAGCAAGGGCTCGGTGACCATTGCCTAGGCCCTCCCCAGCCAGGGCGAGGCGACCCTCGCCCAAATTTGGCGAGGGTTGGCCTCACCAATGGCTAGCGAGGGCGACCTCATGCCTCACCTGCCGGCCTCACCGAGGGCGGGTGTGGCCCTTGCTAGATCAAGCAAGGGTCGCCCTCGCCCAACCCTCTGTGGTCATCATCAGTGGTCAGCCATCACTTGAGATCGGCCATTGGCAAAAAGAAAGAGAACACTAGAAAAAAGAAAGATAAAGGAAAAGGAAAAAGAAAAAAAGAAAGAAATAATTCAAAAAAGATAAAGGATGAAAATACCCTTGACCTGGAAATTTAAGCCCTTCTTAAAAACTGACAATCACTTTAGGTCCTTATTTGAAACAAAATCCACTTTAAGTCCTTATTTGAAAAAATGAGAGCATTTCAAACCCTTATTAAGAATTTTTCAATTGATCTATAATACAATTTGTTTGTTATGGTACTTATGACTCTTTTTTCTTGAATTTGGGACAGGAATACCCCCATCAATTAGTGTCATTTACTATACACCAAAAATCATAAACTCATCCTATATTTATTCCCAAACTAATTCTTCTGTTATAAAAATACTCCAAACCGGTACACTCGTCACATTTAACCCAAACTAGTTTTTGCGTAACAAAAAATTTCAAACCGGCACACCTATGCCACATTTACCTTAAACTAATTTTGGTGTGACAAAATCTGAAAATTTAGAATAAATGTGGCAAGAGTATATCTATTTGAAATAAATGTGACACAGAAGTATTAATTTGGGACTTTTTGTGACAAATCAATTTGAGGTAGATATGACACCAATGTACCAATTTAGATTTCTTGTGACATAATTTAATTGGGTAATTGTGATAGTGTATCAGTTCAGGATTTTTTGTGGTATTAACCATTTACTTTTTTATTATATGAAAAGACATTTCTTTTTGAAGAATTGAGATTTAACAAATAGTACATTATTCATATTTTCACGAATAGATACCTCTATTGGAAGTAGTATGCATATGCCAGACACTTCTCTTTGCATCATTCATATTAATTTTTGTTACTGTACTTACGTTATGTTTAGTTGCTTTCCTTCTTCGCTCTTAGTAATATCAACCCAGTTGATATCACCTACTTCTTTTATGTTTACCATAACAGCTACCTGTTTTTGAAAGGGTAAAGTTTGAGTAGACACACTTCGTACTTTTAGTAGTAATTTAGAAGCTGTTAAGTTTTTTGAAATAGTATGTTTATTATGTGATTTGCAATTTCTTCGTTCGCCAAATTTAACCCATCACATAAACATACTAAATTTCAGACAGGCTCAACTTCAAGGGTTTAAAAGCAAAAAAAATTCCTACATAGAAATTCCTTCTTTTGCTAAAGATGAAAAAGATTTCATAAATCCTTGGAACTACATCATTAGTCAAAACTGAACAATTTTGTTGCTACCTAAAAGAAAGGAGAAATGCCTCAATTCATATGCAACGCAGTGTAATCTTTACTAGTAAAATTTCAGAAATTTTCCCCTTTTGCATCCAAGATGAATAACCTTACCATATTTATTCTTACAATTGAATGACATTCCACAATGTGTCCCCTTCGACACATTATTTAACTATTATTAATATTCCTTAATTACCTCTATTTATCTTTCCACTTCTTTATTTTTATTTTCTAGATACTTCTTTATGCAAGTTATTTTGCTCTTTTTTTTTCTTGGCAATAACTTCTTTATAGAGCATCTTCTTCTTTATATTGCATGAAAGGATTGTTTAGATTGTCTATTTTTCAAGTGTTGTAGATCGTAAAAGTAGTGGAAGTCTAATGCTATGTACAAGATTTAAGATTCACATTTTCTATTGTAATGTACTATCTCCTAATTTTCAAGGATTAATCTGATTAGACTACCATTTCTAGAAAGAATTAAAAAAAAAGTGAAAAAATAGCTCATATACCAGAAGGAGAATGTGAAATGGTGAGTTGCACGAGCATGTTGAGGGGCATTTCTCCTTAGCATGAGATAAAAGTACTTTTGAGTGGTAAATATCTAAGTAATATATTCATGGCTTTATTAGTTCCGTTGATTGTAAAATTTGAACTTCATTCTTATAACTTCTTATTCTAATCGTAAGAACTTACCACATAATATCTGACATTTAGTCATACAAATATATAAGGCTTCTGTTACCTGTATATTTTATAGCAATGAATGCAGCACGTTTAGATTATTGCAAACACATTTAATTGCAGTATTGACTATTGTAAAATACTACAATGGTTACTTACGGTAGTAGTTATTCCAACCCGGCTGTAGTAACTACTACACTGTACCTGTGTAGTAGTAGCTATAACAGCCAGGATGTAATAGCTATTCTCAAATTACTCGTCTTTTTTTCTTCACTTTTGCCCAATGAATGTTACATTATTGATAAAAAAATTAAAATATATATTAGGTATAACTGATTATATTCATAGTATTTAGTAATGAAAAAATCAATCAACGCTTATCTTTACTTTGATAACATATTATATGCTTAAAAAATAAAATATTAAATAATACTTAAATAGTCTACGAATATTGATTTATTAGCTTGATAATACATATTCTTTTATAATATATTAATTAGCCTAATATTAGTTGCTACCTATTAGGTACATTCATCTAAACTGTACATAATTTAGTATTATATTACTTCATAATGTAATGCCATCTTATTTACTTGCTACATAAATTAACGCTCGCTTGTGGTTTAATTGTTATGTCAACTATACCACTGATTATGTAAAAAATGGTACTTTTTTATATAAACACATATCAGTCGATCAAGTATAAATCATGATCATAGATTAAATAGATAAAAATTCATATGTTAAATTGTACTCTCTTGACTGTATGTATGGTCTATTATACCCATCATTGGCTCTCAAAGTAATCGTTGCTATAATCACATGTTATGTGCTTAATCTTAATTTATAATCATAAATAAATTACTAAAATATAAATGTTTACAATTATAGATTCCATATCCAATAATAAATGGGTATTAAACTATGGATCATGTTTGCTTACTAAAGTAATAATTATAATACTTACTCCAATTATTATTTTACGGGTATTTTGTGAATTTCGATGCTATTCCCCTTATGAAATATGTCGTTCATGAACCAAATAATTTAATGACTATTACATCATTTAAACCAAACAGTGCATGGCTATTACAGCTTCATTGCTCTATTAGTCTCCTGAGATACGTTTTCTTGAAATATGGACAAATGGAAGTTTAACTCCTAAAGAAGCTTTTCATGAAGCCTCCCGGAATGGAATTGATCAATATATTCCTTTTCTACATGTGGAAAAAGAAAACTTGCATTTAGAGAACAATTAGTACAAGGTTCCTTCACCTTTTTTACTTTAAATGATAAATTAACTAAGTTAAGGAAAATGAAAAAAGAAATAACATTGAAAAACATTTTTATGACCAGTTAGAATTGCCTCATAGGACCTATAATTGCCTCAAAAGATACAATATACATAAATTATTTGACTTTTGAATAAGAGTCAAGAAGACCTTATGAAAATGGAAGATCTCCACATAGAAGATGTAAAATAGTTACATCCATATTTCATAGCGATGGAAAAAATTTATGGATTTATCATTTAAACTGCAATAGGCTCATATTTAATGAATAAATATTATAAATCATATTTGTCAATTGATAATATAAAAAGATCGATAAAAGATATCCATCATTACAAAATATATATAACATGTTTAGAAATAAATTAACATAAGAAAACTACCCCTTAGAGAAGAAAAATATCATTTGACTAGAGTAATCTATTAAGTGACCGCATGTAATTCACCAATAATTATGATGAAATTTAACCTAAAAAACGTATGACGAAATGCATAATAAGTAACAATTACTATAATTGAAAAGATGAATGGATACCCATTATGACTAAAAAATATTTGTCATCAACATGCTTCATAAATAAATAAATCTAATAAAATAGTCCACCATAGAAGGAAAAAGAATATATATTTAGAGGGTTCTATTACACATTTAGATACATTTCAATAATGAATATAGTGAAATGCATAACAAGTGATGATTGTTATGATTGAAAGGTTGCATGGATACTTATCATGATAAGTATTTTGCCATACTTCATGAGTAAATAATATTAACAAATTGATTAGAAAATAATATCATAGCTCATATTTAGCAAATAGATTATATAAATGCACTAAATATGCGCTAAATAAAATATTCACCACGAGTTGAACAATGTAAAATGAATTATTATAACATGATAGCCTATATTTGATAAGGGATTATTAGAAAAATTATCCGTCACAAAGAAAAACAATAGAAGTTAAATATCCACTATTATGAAAAGTTCATAGAACAAAGATAACATATGTTTAGAGGGTTATATTGCACGGTTGCGTACAGATCGTAAACAGATATGAAAGCCACATCAACAAATTGACAATGTTAACTAATTATTGACGACAACTTACTCAATTGCACAAAAGACAAAAGATAAAGGACTACATTGTGGCAAAAAAATAGGGAGAAAGGGTAGTAAATTGCAGTACTTTTTTTTTTGGTCGGACAAGCAGTATTTCTCAAGGAATTATTCTTGCAGTTAATTCAACTTGAAAAAATATAGGAACCAGATAATTGTACAAAGGAGTGGAGGTCTCATTTATTATAGCAAACAACACACAAAGTCAATACTCACACAAAAGAAAGAAAAGGCTTAACCCAAAAAAATGAAAATAAAAAAGAACAATAATCAAATCAGTCGGCCGCTTTTCAATTTGGTCAAATTGCTGAAAACTAGATCTGCCAGAGCCGGACCTTTCAGAGTCAGTCGTTCTACGCAGCCGGCTGACTTCTGACGTGTAACAGGCGCCGAACGATTTCGTTTTGTAGATTTTTGTTTTTTTAAATTCTTATGTTTTCTTCTTTTTCCTTTTCCGCGCTGATCATCTTCTTCGGCCGCTTTGCCAAGGTGCGGAGGATTTCGAGAAGCCACGGCAGCTGAAACGATTGCGGGAACCGCACCGCCTGCCGTGGGGCTCGGCCTTCGTCTCATCGGCAGAGGAGGAAGGAAAGCGGAGGGAGGGAAGAATAGGATGCGGTTGTTGCAGTGCAAGAGGGGGCCTTTGCCGAGCCAACGCCAGACGGACGAGGAAGAGCTTCAACACCCAGGCTACACCGACCGCACCCAATTACAGTACATGCCTCGCCTGCTGCTCTAGCCCTCCCATCAAGAAGAAAAACATCCTTTTTTTCCGAAAAATCAGAATAATTCTATTTGGGATTTCGTTCAGGGGAAAAAATTGAGAGACTACTTGTTTTTTGGGGTTTTGTGGGGAGGTTTTAGAGAAAGGGCGAGGACAAAATCGGGGATTTATTAAAGTAGGAGGAGGAGATGGGATCGAGGGGTTCTCTCGATTCGACTGCTTGGCGGTGTTTACTAATTAGGCTTTTCCCAAAATTATAATTGTTTCGTTAAAGGAAATCCTCCGGGTCCATCAAGAGGTTGAGGTCTTCGATCTCGGCCAGAAGCTTCCAGAATCTCTCTAGCATGTAGCAATCGCTTGTCCTCTCCAAGATCCATTTCAGGAGGTCGTTTTAAGCGTAGATACACGTCCTCAAACGTGGGCCATGTGGCAAGCCGGGGGCAGGAGGCTCGCGTCGCTCGCTCAGCTCACCACCGCGGCTTCCCGCAGAATCCTCCACATCTCAGCCGAGCGGACGAAGAAGATGATAAGGGAGAAGATGAACAGTAGCACAGAAAAGCAAAGAAAAGGAAAATAAAATAAAATTCGACTTTAGATTTTAAACGTCAGATACTAGCCGGCCGCACAAAACGGTTGACACTGAATAAACCTCCACGTCAGTATTTCCTTAAATAAATTGATCAGAAAAATAATTTTAAAACATTATCAAAAAATTCAGAATTAAATTGATCAAATTAAAAATTTTAGAATTAAATTACCAATCACATTATGTTTATAATTAATTTCGTAATTTTCCCCACAGAAAATCAAAGAAGAATCCAAACATCAAACTTGTGCATCAAGCATGCCCCTAAACAATTTATATATGTCAAATTTTCTCTAAAAATGCTCCATCAAACATTATGTTTATGTAATTTCTTTGTTGCATTGAAGTTACAAAAGGAAAGTGTCGTCATCATACTGTTATGAGGTAAAGATATATAAATATCAATCATCGATGACCAAAAAATTATTGCTCGAGTAATAGAATCAGGCAATAAGAACAACTGATCAAAAGAGATGTTTTGCTGGTAAAAGCGGCAAGCTTTGGAGACTCGGTATTAACAATAATTTTTATCTCAAACAAGAAAGAGAACACGAACTCACATTCACCAAGTAAGAGAAATAGAGAAAAAAATCTTACCTCGTTGTTGCTGAGCACACGTTCAGCTTCCTCATGAATCCATAATCTGCTTCGCTCTTGAGGGTTCCCTGGATTTTCCGCAAGAACAATTGTCCTTCCTAAATCTCTCATTTGATCACGCATCATTAACTCGCCGTCTTTGTCAACTTTAATTAGGGACATATCACTCAATCTTTCAATCCCAACCTCTGGGAAAAAACAGCAAGACTCCCACATATAAGTCGGACTTTGTATAGATGATCCAACAAAAAAACATGCCGTATCCAAAAATATTTGTTTCTCCTTATAATCTAGTGCTTCATAACTTATCCTCAACCTTTCTTGCACTTTCAAATGAGGCACTTTCTTCAACTCTTTTAATGTACCTTCCCATACTTCTTTTCTCTTTCCATGTAAAAATGAACCTATCACTTCAAGAGTCAAGGGAAGTCCATCAGTAATAGATACGATATCACGAGAGATAGACTCATAATCACTATGAGGATGGTCCTTTCGAAATGCATGTCTACTAAATAAAATCAATGATTGATCCAAAGGCAACCCGTTGACTTCATACATGTAGCTCGCCCCAGCCATATTGAGAATCCTCTTGTTTCTAGTTGTGATGATCACTATGCTTCCTGCTTTGAACCAACTACCGTCTCCACACAAAGCATTCAATTGACTAATATCATCTATATCATCAAGAAGAATAAGAACCTTTCTATGTGTAAATCCAGATTTGATAACTTTGATTCCCTGGTCAATGTTAGACACCTCATAGAGACTTCCTATTATGTCGGTAATGAGCTGCTTCTGTAGGCATTCAATACCATCGCACCGTGAAGTTTCTCGAATATTTGCCACGAAACTGAGATTCTCAAAATGACTAGAGAGTTTACTATACAACACCTTTGCCAGAGTCGTCTTACCGATGCCGCCCATTCCATAAATTCCAATTATGCTCGTACCATTAAATTTAGAATCTATCAAGCTCAAAATCTCTTCCACACGAACATCAATTCCCACCAACTGTTGGGGAACAGTTAGCATAAAGGATTCTTTTAACTCTTTCATAACTTCTTTGACAACTTCTTTAACTAATACTCCTTCATGCCTGTCAAATAACAATATAAATTTCAATATATGATGGCAACATTTATATTCTTTCGCAAGCAAGATCTAGTTATAAGAAAATAATGTTTTGGTGGTGAATAACGTACCCGTCACCAATTTTCTCCGATTCCCATCCTTTTAAAGAACAGACTTCCTTGAGCGCTTCTTCCCATTCCTTCACAACCATTTCGCCCAAATTCCTTTTATGCGCATCGATCGCATCTCTGAATCTCCCTGTAAGACGTCGCAATTGTGAGGGCTTCACATGGTAAAATATGGGCAATACTATTTGCCCTTTGCTTCTCTTGCACTCCAACATTAGAGCTAGCTCGCGAAGGCACCATCTGCTAGAAGAATAGTTTTTCGAAATAATCGGGATTGAGATCTTAGACTGCATGATACAGTAGGCAAGCTCTGAACCAATTTCCTCACCGACACGGAACTCATTGTCGTCTCTGAACACATGAATTCCTGCATCAACAAGACTATTATAAAGATAATCGGTGAAGGTTCGGTGAGTGTCTTTCCCTCTAAAGCTCAAGAACACTTCGTAGTCATTCCCTTTCCGTTGTCCATCTGCCCCTTCATATTTAATACCTTTCCCTCTGTCTACATGTAAAGAGGCTAACGGGGAAGACGCCCCGTACATCGGATCTTCTGAATGAGTGGCTCCTTTTCTTTTCATATCGAGAGGTTTGTTCTAATACAAAGGCAGTAAAAGAGATTTGATGGAGCAGAGACTCGAAAGAAGGGAAATATGGAATCCCAGATCTGGAAATTGCAAAAATTCTCTCAGAACTTGACCCGGGACTCATCAGAATAAAAAGGAGCAATCAAAGCAAGAAATAGACGAGAGGAGAAGAGCAAGGAATCACCGATTATCAGAGAAGTGCTCCAACGAACTCAGCTCACCCACTCCTGTGATCTCCACCGATTCTGAGCCATCGACGTTGGATTTACCGACACCAAAACTATTGGCGCGTGCTTGAATGTGAGTTCTCGCCATCGGACCGTCCAGAACCCTTCGTGCTAATCGAACCGCTGTGATGCATGCTGCACCGGAAGGACAAATTATTGCATCCGTAATTTCCGCAGCACGTACGCTGAAGGCGCGTGAACCCACGCACGTGATTCTTGACTTTTACTTTATTTCTCTGTTCATAAGAAAATAGAAGCGAAAACCCAATTATGCTGAAGGTTGCAGACCTCGCTTGATCGTCGATCGAGGAGAAGGTTAAGCGGGAAAAAAAAGAGACAGAACTGAAAATGCGTCGGTCTAGCCTCCGTTGATTAAATTAATTCTTTTGCGAATGGGGACCATGCTTAATGATTAAATTAATTCATTGCGTGACATTACATAAAATTGTAGAAATTTTCAAGCAATGATTTTATATTTTAAATTAATTTCTTTGCGTCACCCAATAAATCATATCCAAGAACAGAGATTAGGAATGAGCACCACCCCCATAATTATTCATCTACTTTTTTCACTAAAAATTCAAATTTCTAGTGAATCAAATAACCATTTTCTCTATTTTTTTAATCAAATAATATTAAGGTAATCAATGACTATATAAAATTGAAAAAAAAAAAGAAAATTCAAAATTCCACTAAAAGTGAAAAAGCTCCCTCGCTACTTGAAAACACGTTGCCCTAATCGCCGTTGGATCCTTTTTATGGACTTTTCTTGGACCCAATCTACAAGCGAGTAGAATAATCGAGTATAAATGACGCGCGTGGGTGTGTGCTCCCAGTGTTTGCGCACGCGCATGAGTAGCGACTGGAGAGAGAGAGAGAGAGAGGGAGACGTCAGGTCGCAAGGACAATAAAGAGAGAGAGCAGGTGATAGACACGATGGGGATAAATAAATAATTTTAATTTTATAATGGAACTCTCGTCTCAATAAAACTAGTAAAAACTCTAATCGATCGAGAATGTGATCCAGAACCGTGTAGTCATTTTAGTCGCATAAAGTTGGAAAACAAAAAAAAAAATCTCTAAAAGTAAAGAGGGTACCCCCATTAAAGCATGGTTCAGGCAATCAATGACTTTTTCAATTATTTTATATATTATTTTCCTAATATCATATGATAACACTTAAATTATGTTATTATCTTCTTCTTTTTTGGTCGATTCTACTCTATTTCTATTATAATTCTCACTCTCGGACTTTTTACCTTGCATATTTGCAAAACATGGAAGTCAAAATCTACACTTAAAAATAAATTGTCTCCATCCCAATTTCCTAGAAGATGGGGATTCGAACCTCCAACCTCCCCCTCCACTTGGATAACCGAGTGATTAATTTTATGTTATTGTCAATCACAACTTTATTAACTACTGGGGGTTCGCCTCAGTGGCCACCCTTCCAATATGGAAGGGAAAGGTGAGGGGTTCAAATCCCCACCTTCTCAGGGGGGATGGGGGTAGGGACGCGTAAGTTTCGAGAGTGGGTTGCGACTCCCACGCCCTACAAGAGGCAGGGCACAAGTCTGCGAGTGAATGTAGAGTAGGCATAGAGTAGGACTGACAAAAAAAAAAAATCACAACTTTATTAATTATCTTGGCTAATCTTGTGAGCCCCACATACTTATATATAGAACGTTTCTTTTTGAAATTTGTTAAAATATTCAAGCAACGATTGTTTTATTGATTAAATTAGTTCCCTTGCGTGCAACGCAAGTTAAGAACTTGCATTTTGGAAGAATTACTACTTACCACCAGCGATTTTTTGGATTTCCTAACTTGCCATCCAAGCAGGTTGCTTAACCTTCTTACGTAAGTTTAGGCCCCTTTGATTCAGCATTTGAAATGAGCTTTAGGGTTCTAAAGTTTTTTGGCCAAATGCAAATCACCTTTAGTTTGTTTCGCTGAAAACTTGAGCGTAATGCAATTGCATTCCAAAGGCCTAAAGCTTTTAGCTCAAAGGCAACACAAAAGTATTTTGAAAAGTAGTTGAAAAATGTAAATTGATTTTTTTCTTCCAACTTTGCCTCGTTCAACTTTCATAATTCTGTAAATATCCTCAAAAGTTATAACTTGCCGATGAAAGCATTTGCTACTGATTGTGTCCAACTCAAGTGAGGCGGCATGAGGTTGTTATGACCTCACTAGAGGTGACGCGACCTCAAGCAACCTTGTCTCAAGTCAAGCAACCTCAAGCAATTAGTTCTCCAAGTAAAAAAGATTTCGAATAGTTGTCACGAATTCAAATTAATTATGTTTCGTCTTTTACTTGGAGAAAGACAATCGAAAAATTCCCAATCATCGTCATTGTAGATCAAATCATCCATATAATATATAAAAAGAAACTCCATACAGACAACTAGATCTGGCCACCAACTAAGTTCTATTAGTAAATAGTTTGAGATTTTTCATTAAAAAAAGAAGAAGCAAAAGGCTTTTGCAAAATATAGTTTTACCAAGTGGCATTATTTTTTCAATGTGTTTTTAAAATACATTATACCAAACACTATTTGTATTTGAAAAATTCATTTTAACCCAAAGGTTTTTGCATTGCGGCAAAGAGATTCCCCGAAGCTCAAGAGTGATTTTGCAAAAGGTTTCCCATCACAAAGATGAATCACAAAAACAAATGGCATGACACGCAGTGACTATAGATGGATTGTTATTTAAAATTGAATATAGTTTAAATTTGCATTAAGTGTGTACGTTACACCGTGCAAAACAATTTGCTTAATTTAATTACCGAGTAAAGTGAATTATAAAATGATAAAAAGAAGATATGTGTCATTTAATAAATACATATTAGCAGCCTCTGTCGGAATATTCGGATTCGCTTACCGTAAATCCAAAATGAATTGAATGGTTGAAATATTGAAAAACATATCTTAGAAAATTGTATATCACAAAGTTTTTATCAGAATATTTAAAAATGAAAATCACGCTTTCATCCATTAACTTAAGTTTTTGAAATAACCACTAATGATCTCATAAAATATCACATGATGTCCAACGAGAAGGTTATGAGTTCAGATATTTATGTACACCTTTAATACTATGCAAAAATATCATATTAGATATGAGGGGATCGCACCTTCATCTATTTCAAAATAGTATGTTTGTATATATGTATATTTATCTTCCAACTTTCATGTTTTAATATAGAACAAAGGATGTGATAAAGAACGAAACTGCAATGACTAATCGTTAAAAAATGGAATGATAATTTATACACCACGGTATGAATAGGAAAAAGGAAAAGAAAAAAATATCAATCCATCACATCATTTATTCGAATGTGACCATTTTTACAATGTCTTCTTCTTTAAAGAGTCACTTTTAAGTTTTGATAAAATTAAGTTGATGAGAAACTCTCCACGAGGATCGAAAAACATACGGATACAGATCTCTATTCAAATGTTAAATTAAAGGATGAAGCTAAGAATATGTTATCTTTTTAATGGCAAAGAGGAAAGAAAAATAACAGAAATCGCAGTTCAAAAGCCATTTTGACAATTATTACGGGCGTAAATTTCCGCATCATTGTGCGGAAGGGGAGCGGTACTCACGTGCTCACGTGCAATACTGAGAGATGCTCACGTACATTTGATTGAGATTTGAGATCTAGCACGATTTGACCGGACTTGAGTTGCTTTTTCTATTAATAAAAAAATGGAAGGAAACCAACAAGTAGCGCATATGCTCAAGCATATTCTCCACCAACGAATTTAATAAAAAATAGATTGCGATAACGCCTTGCAGGACGGATGTCAGGGTCATTGTCTGATACTGATCTTTTTGCTTGCCAGATTTTTTTTGGTCGGTATTTTTTTGCCTGTAAGATTGAACATGATATCTAGAAAAATTAAAGATTCTGACAGAAATCGAAATGAAGTGGAGAGGAAAAACTGGAACTTTATATTTCTGTATAATCTCTTGTACATGTTCACCACACTATTTGTAATACAAGAGTAAAGTGTAAAATACAAAAGAAATAAATGAAAATATATATTGATTCTAATTCTTATTTTACCAAGTCAATTACCGATTAAATGAATTAATTATTGATACTCAGGATCGGTATTTCCTAAGTTATCAAATAATATTTTCAACACTCCCCTCAAGCTGGTGGCCTATATATATATATCGAGAACACCAAACTTGCTCAATAGATATATATGTTGTCTTTGGCATAATAGCTTGGTAAAAATGTTCTCAGTTCCTATTCCTCTCACTGTGAAGATCCCTTCTCGAATCTTGTCTCGAGTGAAATGACAATCGACCTCTATATGCGTAGTCCTCTCATGAAATACGGTATTGGTTGCTCACTTGAGTGCAGCATCATTGTCACAGAATAATTTACTTGGTCCATCGACTTGTACTCTGAGATCCACAAGCAATCTGATTTTGCTATTGATAGAGATATGGTTGATTGCCTTTTTTGTTTTCCACGAGGTAAGAGATTTTCCAAATTTGATACAAAAACTAATGATGGACCTTCTCGTCATCGGACAAGTGGCATAATCCGTATCACAATATGCCATCATTTTCATGTTGCAATCTCGAGATAGAAAAATGCCAAGTCCCGGGCATCCCTTAAAGTATTTCACTACTTTTAAGGCTAAGCGCTTTGGCTTGTGCATGAATTGATTGAATATTTATACAACATAGCATATATCTAATCTTGTCATCGTGAAAATTTTGAAGAAAAGCAAATCCCAAAAGAGTTGCAAAACAAAACAAAACCTAGAAAACAAAAGAGTATAGTTCACGATTATAAACACGCTTTTATCCTCAAATGCTAGAAACAATTGGTGGCCAATTGCCGAAACTGTTAGTGATGTACACACGTCAAAAAAATTTCCTCCAAAAACTGCGACTTGCATTATGTGCCTAGATTTAGCGTTCTTAATGTCATTGTTATGTGAAAACAACTATAACAATATGATAACCACCGGCCGGTGGCGTGGATGGTAGATCCTTGGCCCTCCCCGGTGGAGGCCAAGGTTCGAAGCCCCTGCGAAATAAGGAGGCTGAAGCGCTGTGTGGTGACTTAAGCGTGACGTCGGGGTGGTGGTTTCCCTGCTAGCATCACCGGGGGGTTTACGGCGCACTGTTGGTGCAAGCTGGTTCCTCCTGTTCCCAAAAAAAAAAAAAACTATAACAATATGATTAAATAAGAAATACAAGGGTTGATCTATATATGTATAATGATTATGTACTCTTTCTTTAGTCAATATCTTCTGATCAAGACCAAAACAAGGTGTAAAATATCGAGAGAATTCCTTATATTAAGTTTGTAGATGGATGGTTTACATAGCTGGCCCAATGCTGTCGCAAAGCAATCGAATCGAGGGTCCAGAAAAGAAATGACCATTAATATTGTAAACTAATAGAGATTGAAATTGGAAGAAAGGTTTCGATCGGATACCATGAAACCATTCTGTTTCAATAGAGATGCAAGAATAGGCTGGGGACAATTAACTAGGTGAAGGGGTTAGATTTTGCAAGTTACTCTGACCTCCTTTGATGTGATAGGTCGATCTGTGTGATGAAGCAAACTCTCTTTCAACCTTTGGGCCATAATCTTCTTTTTTTTTTTTTGAAGAAGGATCCGCCGGGCCCACCGTTTTTACGCTCGGCAACCCACAATCTGTACAATGCACGATACACCTCAGACCAAGCGTCAATACCTGAGGGAAAGCTAGCCCAAGATCCCACCACCAAGGCTCCTCACTTAAGACGCTAGCACTCGGAGATTCGAACTCATTCCCTCGGCATTGAGGTAGTAAGGCTCAAACCATCACGGCTACTGCCATAATCTTATTAAGCAACGTTACCAAAAAACAAAAACAAGAAAAAAAGGAATAAAATATACAGCAGGGATGGAAAAATTTAAAAACCAAGCCAGATTTTCCTGGCTCTCATCGCCACAAAAAGAGAGAAGAACACCGGTGAACCTTTGGTCTGCTCCAATTCCATGATTTTTTTTTTTTTGTTGATTCTACTCTATTCTTAGTCTAACTTTCACTCTCGCCACAAAAGAGAGAAGAACACCAGTGAACCTTTGGTCTGCTCCAATTCCATGATTTTTTTTTTTTTGTTGATTCTACTCTACTCTTAGTCTAATTTTCACTCTCAGACTTTTTTTCTGTCTTTCTTGCGGGCGTAGGAGTCGAAACCCATTCCTGAAACTAATTTGTCCTCACCTGAAATCCCTAAAAAGGTGGGAATTCAAACCCCTCATCTCCCCATTCCATATTAAAATAATGGCTACTGAAGTAAACCTCATTGGTTAATTCCATGATTTGAGTTAGTAGACTCTATGACTTGAAAAAAACAGAGAGTTCGTAGGCCTCGCTTGATCCTCGATGGAAGGAGCAGGTAAAAAAAAACACTTATTTCAGCATTGGAATTAACATCAGATTGCATATCTTTATCGATACTCTTGCCTTTGTATAAAATAGTGATACAAAAAGAAATCGGTATCGATAATTGGACGATTTGAAATTATAACGAAAGTTGGTGATCTACTTTTAGATTAAAAAAAAAAAGTGACGTGGAAGAATGATATAAAATTGAAGATTTTTTTAAAGGATTAGATCAAACAATAAATGAGACATTATTTAAATGTGGTAGGTAGTCAATCACGTTTTTTTATAAAGGTGTTAGGTGATTCCCGTGATGGAACTTTTAAATCTTCACTAAACGTAAGGAAAAAGAGAACGTACAATATTTGTTCAATTTGATGGTGTAAATAATCGAATATGTATCTTGTGCGTAATTCACAGCCACAGTCTCATTCCTTGACTATTGACACGCGGTTTTCTACCATCCTTCTGTCCTTCTAATTTCTGATCCTGTTTTCTCTTTCTTTCCTTTTCACCGTAACCCTCTCTTACGCAATCGACATTAGCCCCGTAACCGATGGTGGGCCAAGCTTTCCTGTCGCAATTTCTTCGCTTCTGCACATCGTCGGTTCGCTTCGCCACCTCTGGATTTTCTGCTGGGCTCAATCCTTGACTGAAGTGCGACTGGCTTCTCTTTGGAATTTTCTTCCGCTGGGTTAGTAATCCGACGGCTTCATCCCCTCTATTCTATCTTTAAAGTTTCTGTAGGGTTTCTCTGCATTTACCTCTATATGTGCTGTCTCGCATCTTTTGTCACTCTGGATGTCTTCTATCGGGGACCAATTCTTGCTGGCTAGTAAGTTTCGAGATAGCTCGCCCATAGGTTTAGCTCTTATTCCCCCTCTTTGAGATGGCTTCGGAAGACTCCTTGCACCTGGTTGCTCTGTGCTCCAGATTAGGTAGGCTTTCTACTGAAAAGAACATTGAAGTGTGGGAGGAGGAACCCCCACCTGCAAAATTGGCACAATGCAAATTAACTGTGATAGGAAGGATTCTGTCCAATCCATCCATAAATTTCCCAGCCTTCCAGAGTACATTGAAAAAAGCTTGGAAGACCGAACAAGTCGACTTTTTACAACGTGAAGATGGCCTATATATAGTACAATTCCATTCGGCTAATGATAAACGGCGAATACCAAAAGGAGGTCCTTGGCTTTTTTCGGGCAATCTCTTCATTCTCAAGCCATGGCAGCCTAATACCCCCCTACATTGCTATGATTTCTCAAGATCTGCTTTTTGGATACAAATTTTCGGGCTACCATTGGAATGGACAACTGAGCAGATGATCACAAAGACTGTGCAAGATTTAGGAAGGGTGATAGAGGTCCGAGTTGACACTAAAGAGGGTATTTCTTATAGGACTGCAAGAGCAAAGGTAGAGTTACATCTTCAGAACCCCCTAAGGGCAAGTAAGTTGGTCCGCCTAGAAGGGAAGCTATTCTGGCTTGACTTTCGCTACGAGCGTCTCTCGCACTTCTGTTACTCATGCGGAAGGTTAGGTCATTATGCAATGAATTGTAAGACGATTCCCTATGATGAAGCAAACTTTGAAGGACGTGATAGTATGGTGTACGGTCAATGGCTAAAGGCTGAAGTAAAGGACCCTAGTCCTTTTTGGCAAACTTTTTATACACCTACCCCCACAGCAACTCAACCTAAAGAAACTATACCTGAGACGCCTCCTTCGCAGCTTCAGAATTTGCTTCCCTTGCTAGCTTCGCCTTCTATTACAGCAGCAACAGAGGCTACACAACCTTTGCCAATAAACTTACAACCTACAGAATCTGACCAGCAGCATCTTCAAAGGAGTTGTGTACATATTGCACTCATTCCTGCATCAGTTAAAATGAAGAACGTTCAGTCCTCTCTTATGGAGTTTCAACAGTATAGGAAAAAGAAGAATGCATGCCTGACACCTAAAGTGGGTATTGCTAAAAAACAGCGACGCTACACACCAACTGACTCAAAAGGTTTAGTCTTGCATGACCTCGATGAAGCAAGTTTACTGGAAACACCTGTTCTTGACGGGGGAGAAGCTCGACATTGGGCTCCGGTGGCTGGCCCTCAACAGCCACCATCTCACAAATGAAACTTATATGTTGGAACTGTCAGGGATTGGGCAATCCCCTGACAGTTCACGCGCTTAAGGCCATGACGGCCAAGGAAAAGCCCAATCTGGTATTTTTAATGGAGACGAAGAATAGTGCAATGAAGCTAACTGATATTCAGCGTCGATTACACTTTACTAACGCTTATGTTATCAACCCTGTTGGTCTAGCGGGAGGTTTGGCGGTCCTTTGGAATGATCAAGTATCCATAGAAGTATTATGTTCAACAAAGGATTATATTGATATGACTTATAGGGAAGTGCAGGATGGTCGTATGATTAGACTAACTTGTGTTCATGCTCCATATGATTTTCACTCTCGACAACTATTGTGGAATGAGCTGCGCAATATTAGTTTGGTTAATGTACTACCCTGGATTTGTGCTGGCGATTTTAACGAAATCCTTTATCCATGGGAAAAGGTGGGGAAAAGACCGGCTCATAAGCTCCGTATGTTCTCCTTTCGGCAGATTCTCAATGATTATGCTTTAATGGAATTGGAAAGTAAAGGATGTCGATTCACGTGGATGAATAACAGAGAGGGTGATGAACTGGTAAAAGAAAGGCTAGACAGGGCTATGTGTACACTTGACTGGCGATTATTATACCCTAATGCAGAGGTCTTTGCCTTGCCACCGGTGGGTTCTGACCATAGCCCATTGATAATTAATACTTCACCATCATCTAGAAGACGAGGGATGAATTTTGTTTTTGAATCTTATTGGAATGACCATGACGAATGCCGACGTATTATCTCAGATGCCTGGAATTCAGTCCAAGTGCAGGGTGGTGATCTAGTCCCAAAATTGAAAAGGGTCTCTGTGACATTAAGCAAATAGAGTCAGGCCAAATTTCCTAGGGCTGATCTTAAAGTTACAGCTCTACAGCAACAACTTCAACTTATCACAAACCAGCAGCAATGTACCTTTAATAGTTTTGAAGTTACCAATATCAAAGAAGAACTACGGCGGACCTGGCAACAAGAAGAGCAATATTGGGCTATGCGGTCGCGGATTCAATGGCTGTGATGGGGGGATAAGAACACGAAATTCTTTCATGCTGCCACTCTTCAAAGACGACAGAAAAACCGCATTATTATGTTACAGGATGATAATCTGAGATGGATTCGTGAACCACAGGTTTTGAAAGCTATGACACCCACCTATTTTGCTGAGTTATACACCACGGTAGGATACTGAGATTACGGACCTGTTTTGGCTCAATGTCCACAGGTGGTAACTGCGGAAATGAATGCAAAGCTGCTGGAATCAATATCTTTGGAGGAGGTTTGACAAGCTACATTTCAGTTGGGCACTAATAAGGCTCCTGGACCTGATGGCTTTAATGGTTTGTTTTATCAGACTCATTGGGAGGTCATCAAATCAGATCTTCATCTTCTAGTACAGAATTTTTTCAGATCAGGCCGATTTCCTACAAATCTAAACCAGACAGTTATCGCTTTGATCCCTAAGACGCCTCACCCAGAAAGCCTAGATCAATATAGGGCGATTAGCCTATGCAACTTTGCTTATAAGATCATTTCCAAGGTACTTGCTAATCGCCTTAAACCTTGGCTACCTAATCTGATTTCCATGGAACAGTCGGCTTTTATGAATGGACGACAGATTCAAGACAATATTCTCGTCGTTCAGGAAGTTATTCATCAGTTCAAGACCTGAAAGCGAACGAGTAAATTTCATGCGATCCTCAAGACTGATATGAAAAAGGCCTATGATAGAGTAGAATGGGATTTCCTGAATGCCTATCTTCTCAGATTGGGTTTCCATCCAAGATGGGTGCACTTGATCCTCCAATGCATCACTACCACATCTTATAGTGTCCGCTTTAATGGTGAACTACTTCCTTTTTTCCATCCAACTCGTGGCCTCAGACAAGGTGACCCTCTTTCGCCATACATCTTTATCTTGTTGGCAAATGTTTTCTCTACTATGATTTCTCAAGCTGTTGATATGGGTCAATTAAAAGGAATTAAATTAAATCGATGGTGCCCTACATTGTCCCATTTATTTTTTGCGGATGATGCCATCTTCTTCCTTGATGCTAATATTAGGGAATGCCAGAACTTGGCCAATATCTTAAATCAGTATTGTATGGCCACAGGACAGGCTTTGAACCGAAACAAATAAGGAATTATTTTCAGCAAGAATTGTCCTTTCGGCTTACAGGAAAATCTGGCGTCTGAATTTAGAGTTCCGGTGCTACAAAACTATGGGAAATACTTGGGAATACCGTCTGATTGGGGCCGATCTAAAAAGGAAATGTTCTCTTGGCTTTTGGGGAGAGTACAAGCAAAGCTGGAAGGATGGAAAGAAAAGTTTATTTCGAAAGGGGGCAAAGAAATTCTCATTAAATCTGTCATCCAGGCACTTCCTCACTATGCTATGTCGATTTTCAAACTTCCATTGTCTCTTTGTAAAACTATAGAGAAGAGCATTGCTCGTTTCTGGTGGAAAAATGATCAAAATAAAGCAGGGATACATTGGAAGCGATGGGAAATTTTAAGGAAGAGTAAGAACGAGGGCGGTCTAGGATTTCGTGATTTGGTAGAATTTAACAAAGCCATGCTCGGTAAGCAAGCATGGAGATTACTACAGCAGCCACAAGCTTTATGGAGCAAAATTTTTAAGGGTCTTCACTACCATTCTACGGATTTCCAATCGGCGAATCGAGGTTCTCGACCATCCTGGGGGTGGCAGAGTCTTCTAGTTGGTAGGGATGCTATTATTCCTCATGTTAGATGGTCAGTGGGTGATGGAAGGCAAATTCGCATTAAGGAAGATTGCTGGTTACCAAGAGGAGTCATAAGTGGACCTGCGGCTAGAGAGGAACCCCAACTGGTGGTTGATCTTATTGATCCCATCCACAACAGCTGGAATACCTCTCTACTCACTAGCTTCTTAGATGATCAGATTGTAGCAGAGGTTCTAACCATTCCAGTAAGACCAACTTTAGTTGCTGATCAACTAGTCTGGATAGCCAACAAGGATGGCCGCCATACAGTCAAGAGCAATTACCATGCTCTGAATTCTGTGAACAGAACTCCAAACAACAGCACAGCATCAACGTCATATCGACATCCTAAGATACCGTGGAAAAAAATCTGGACAATGCGTATAGTCTCAAAACTATGAATATTTCTCTGGTCTGTCTGCCAAAATGCGATTGCTTCTAAGGACAACTTATTCAGGAGGCATATCAGTTCAGAACCTTTCTGTCAGGTATGTAACAAGCAAGTTCCAGAAACATTAGAGCATTTATTTCTATTCTGCTCATGGACAACAAGCGTCTGGCTTCATCCACAGATTAATATAGATATCCAGCTTAGTTCGGTCACTCGCATAGAAGTTTGGTTGACAGAAAAAGCTGAATCGCCTAATAACTCACCTGCTTTGGAGCTCATAGCCAATGTCCTCTGGCAAATCTGGCAAATGAGGAACAGTTTTATCTTCAGGGGCGATCGACCGAATCCCTCTTTAGCAGCAGAGAATGCACTTTCACAGACGCGACTTTACGAGGTTTCCCTCTCATCCTCTTCATCTCGATCTACAGGAAAGAAGCAACATAGTCAGATCTGGCATCCACCGACACCAGGCACTTTGAAATGTAATATCGACGCTTCTTTTTAGCCAGGGAGTACACACGGATCAATGGCTTCGATCTGCAGAGATCAGTATGGTCGCCTTACTGATGTTTATACAGCACGATTTCCAGCAACATCAGCCTTGATCACGGAATTTCAGGCTCTCACGTTCGCGCTCCGCCATATGCTGCACCAAGGGCTTCATCAGGCTCCGATCACGCTTGAATCGGATTGTAGTACGATTGTTCTTCTTTATTACGGAGAAGAACTGCCGCCATGGGAGGCTCGCGTTTTGCTCGCGGAAGCCACCGATTCCCTTTCTGTCTTCCCAAACCTAGTTGTTCGGTTCTGCAAGCGAGAAGGAAATGTTGTGGCTGACTGGGCCGCTAAGGCCCAGCTTTTCAATTTTTCGGCCCAGGATTGGAACATATATCCACCTTACCTGTTGCTAGACCTTTGTATATGCCGACGCTTTGGCGTCCGGTTGTAAGCTTTCCAAGTTTTAATGAAAGTTCTAATTTCGACCAAAAAAAAAAAAAAAAAGGTATCTGAAGGTTGAGCCCCACGGATGGGACATTTCTTTTTGAAATTTGTGAAAGTCTTCAAGCAACCATTTTTTTTATTGATTAAATTATTTCCTTTGAGTACAAAGTGAGTTGGGAACTGGCTTTTCGGGAGAATTGCTACTCGCCGCCCAAGACTTTTGTGGATTTCCTAACTTGCCATCCAAACGTGTTGGTTAATCTTCTACTAAACTCATTCAACGTAGACGGCCAAGTAGAAAGAAGTCCTCTTCTTTTTTCGATGGCCTTAACTATCCCATCTAACAACTTATCTGTTCTCGCGGACATTGGGCTGAGCGAACGAATTTGAGGTGGGCCAGTTTCCTCTTGCAATCGAGGCCCTCATGTCCCAAGGGCTTCGGTCAGCTTGCTTCCTTCCATCTCAAGAAATTTGTGTTCATTGCAAGTGCATTGTCAATAACTAAGCTTGATTCTGGTCGGCAGGACTGGAAGATGTGGGCCTTTCGTGCTTTCCAAATAAACCACAATGCATCTACAAATTCCTCATTTGAAGGTAGCTTTGTGCTTGATTAAATGTGTTGCACGATCCTTTTATCCATTCTGGTAATGTTCAGGTTCGAAATTTGATTGTGTAGTCTCTGATCCGACCATATGGCTGCTATCCAATGACAAAGGAGGAAGATGTCCTTCGTTGTTTCTGGAGCTTGGTGACATAGAGGACACGTGGGGTCTGCTAAGATTTTCCTCTTGAAGAGAGATACTCTCTTGTGGGTATACGCTCAACAAAAAGATACAAATTTTGGGGAGGGTGTTCAATTTCCAAATTTTCGTCCGTAGTGTTCAGCGTGTCTGATGGGATAATGAGGCTTGGTCTATTTGTTGCTACTGGTATATTTGAGAATAGCCTGTTACTTGCACTTTTTAACCAAGTTGATCACAGACTTATTCCTAGTCCACTTATTCCTAGTCCATATCGGCTTAACGTCTTCTAAAGTTTCGCTGGTTCCGCCGGATATTTTATGTCCAAATGTTCGCAAACTTTACTCTAGTTAATGAAAGTACTAGATGTAAATGGAAGAGAGGAGTTAAAAAAAAAATGATGGTACTAGTATTTTCAACCAAAAAAAAACTTATTGAAAGTCTCACGGTGATTTTTGAAAAGATTTAGTTTGAGAATTCTTTTAGGAAATCAGGCCAGAAAATAATAGAGGCGGTATTTATATAAGGAAAAATTTCAAATAAAAATTTTAAGTATTTTTATTTTCTTAAATAATTACCTCAAGTGGATATTCTTTTAAATAAGAATTTAAAACTGTCATCATTTTCTCAATAAGAATCCATTGTCATATTAGTATTAAAGAATAGCCTAAGACATCCACTGATAAGAACATTTTTGTTAATTACTTTTTTGAAGCGTTTTCCTCTTTTCACTTTTCTTTTCTTGTATTAGATGAAAAAATAAATTAAAAAGAAAAGGGAAGACGGCAAGGGCTCTACAGCCCTCGCCGCTGCCCAACCATCATCAAGAAGGTCGTCGATGGTGGGGCAGCTGCGGTAAGGGTGCTTTCCTTCCTTTTTTTATAAATAATATTTATTATTAAAATTGCATTGGGCCACAATATTTTTAATCGATTGGAATATTTAATCTATTGGCAAGGTTAAGTTTTTTTTTTTAAAGGGTTAATACCCTAAAAACTCTAAACCCAAGATATTTTGTGACAAATTTACCCCAAAAATATTTTTTTTGACCATAAAAACCCAAAACCTGGTATATTTGTGACAAATTTACACCGAGTGATTATAAAAAATCATAAACTCCAGACATTTACGACAATTTTACCCTAAACTAATTTATTCGACCACAAAAAACTCAAAACTGCTAAATTTGTGACAAATATACCATCCGCTAAATTAGATTAATACTACAAAAAAATCACAAAAATTGTAAACTGTGACAAACGATGCATAAAATCCTAAATCGATATACTAGTTAATTGTCACGTGTAATTTAACTTAATAATTTGATAATAAAATTTAACGAAAACTAACAGAAAAGTAAATTTGTCGTAAATATACCGATTTGAGGTAAATTTGTTAAAGGTATACTTAATTTAGGATTTTTGGTGGTCAAAAATAATTTTGGATAAATTTGTTCTGAAGTATATCGGTTTGGAGTTTTTCGGGTATTAACCCTGCTAGTTAAAATTACTTCAATTCATTATTTAAAATTATTATAATTTATTGGAAATCAAATTCATTTCGAATTTTTATTTAAAAAAGGGAGTGTTTCACATTTTTATTTGAAATTTTATCTTAGTACGTGGTGGGTCTGGATCACGTTTTTCGATAAAGATGTCAGGTGATCCACGTGAAGGAACTTTTAAATCTTGACTAAAGGTAAAAGCAAAAGATACCATACATAAAAACGGGTCTATCTACTAGTCGCGATGGATGCTTTTCCATCGACTTTTCTTGGACTCAATCTGCAAGCGAGTAGAAGACCTGGCCATGTCGCGCGCGCGCGGACGCGAACGGCGCGTGCGATTATTGTATCGGAACGCGCGCATATGGCGCGTGAGTAGTGAGCTAAGAGAGAGAGAGACGTCGGGTCATGTCATGTCGACAAGAAAAGAGAGAGGCAGTGGGTGGTTGTCCTGGTGAACAGGAAAAGAGGATAAGGACGAAAAGAAAAGGACAAAAAGTAGTGTCTCCACCAGAATTAAATTATATCAAAATATATTTGATATTTATAGTGGAGGTCGCATTTCAATAAAAAGAAACACTTAAATCGAGACAAGGGACTGGGCCTATAAATTGACCCAAATTCTTATAAAGCTAGACAATAAAAAGAAAATTCAAATTTTCGCTAGGAGGACAAAAGTTCCAGGAGGGAATCAATGACTTTTTTTTAATTGAGTGGATAGATACTATTTTTTCGATATTGTATGCTAGCGAATTGATTTCATAAATGACATCGAATTCAGGTTTCCATCTATTAAATTTTTAGTATATGGCCCAGCGAACCTCACGAATTATATATAATGTAGAATTCAAAATCCAATTAAATGATCTAATTATTTGTTCAATTTAATAGTGTAAATAATCGAATATGTATCTTGGGTGTAATTCACACCCGGAATTTCACTCCTTCACTATCAGAACATGGTTTTGTACCATTTCAAAGTAATGAAGTTTTTCTCCTCGTCAAGGGATCTAAAAGTTGAGCCCCACAGGCTTGTGGATGGAACATATCTTTTTGTAATTTGTCGAAGTCTTCAAGCAATCATTTTTTATTCGATTAAATTACTTCCTTTGCGTACAAGGCACGTTTTCCTTTTTTAGGTCGAAGCGTACGAGGTAAGCTAGGAACTAGCTTTTCGGGACAATTACTACTCGCCCCCAGTGATTTTTGTGGATTTCCTGAATTGCCATCCAAATGTGTTGGTTAATCTGCTACTGAACTCATTCAAAGGAAGACAGCCAAGTAGAAATAAGTCCTTTTTTTTTTTTTTTTTTTTTCTTTCGATGGGCCTTAATTATTCAATCTGCCCAATTGATTTGCCTCTCTTGGACATTGGGCTAAGCAAACGAATTTGAGATGGGCCAGCCTTCCTCTTGCAATCTTCAATCATGGCCCTCACGTCTCAAGGGCTTTGGTCAGCTTCCTTCCTTCCATCTCAAGAAATTCGTGTTCATTGCGAGCGCGTTTTCAATTGCTAGCTTGATTCTGGTCGGTGGTGCTTTCCAAATACATACACCACAGTGCATCCGCGAGTTCCTCATTTGAAGGTAGGTCTGTGCTTGATTCAATGCGTTGCATGATCCATTTATCCATACTAGTAATGTTCTGGTCTGCAATATGACTGTGTAGCCTCGAATCCAAACATAGGCTGCTATCCAGTGACTAGGGAGGAAGATGTGCTCTGTTGTTTCTGGAGCTTGGTGACATAGAGGGCGCATGGGGCCAGCTAAAATTTTTCTCTAGAAGAGATTCTCTCTTGTGGGAATGGTGTTTTCGCATACGTTCCACAAAAAGAAACATTTTGGGGAGGGTGTTCAATTTCCGGATTTTCGTCCTTATTGTTTTGGGTGCCTGATGGGATAATGAGACTTGGTCTGTTTGTTGTTGCTGGTTCGTTTGAGTTAGCCTATTACTTGCACTTTTCACTGAGTTGATCCTAGACTTATTACCAGCCTGTCCTCTTCTGATGTTGTGCCAGATATTTTATGGTCAGATGTTCACAAATTTTGCTCTAGCTAATGAAAGTACTAGATGTACATAGAAGAGAGGAGTTAGACCAGAAAAAAAAAAGTACTAGTATTTTTTACCAAACAAAAACTTATTGAAAGTCTTGTGGTGATTTTTGAAAAGATTTGCCATCACAAAGTAAAGTTACGAAAACAAGTCAGCATTATATGCAATGAATTTTAATGAATTGTTATTTTAAACTGAGTAAAATTGAATTATATTTTATTATGTTTAAGTGTGTAAGTTTCATTGTACAAAACATTTTACTATATAAAAAAACCGAGTAAATTGAATAATGAAAAGATAAAATAAGATATGCATCATATAAGAAAATGCATATACTTTCTTGCTAATGTCAAATTCACTTAACATAAAATCACAATGGATGAAATAGCTGAAAAATTAAAGAACGTAAATTAAAAAATAGTGTGTATGTGTGTGCACACCTGTCTATATATATATATATATATATATATATTTACAAATTAAATTTCTCGAAATCTAAATAAAGAATGTTTACTACAAGAAAATTTATTTAAGTAAGATAAAATTAAAACAAATTAGTTTACAATAGATCAGCAGAGATTTAAAATTTGAGAAACTCTTGAATTTTAACTCATTTGAGGCAAGTAATTTAACTCGGTGATAAAGAAATTATTATCACAAATTCAATTAACAAAAGCTAAAGATATATGTTGTTTAGTGGGTAAACTATCAATAATTTAATAGCTTAATTTGTTCAAGCAAATGTAATATAAAAACATTACGCTGAATAAAGAATTCACTTAATTTAGAAAAGAATCGCATAAATTTAAAATTCTATAGACTATTCAAAAATAACAAATTGTGTTTTTGTCACTTTAAGGTTACAATAAACGTAAATAATCAATGAATAAAAGTTGTATAGTTATATCATGAATTTTTTGTTGTTTCATAGTTAAGTAGTTGTAAATTTCATTGTAAATTATAGAGTCAAAAGACTTAAGAATTAAATATAATTTAACATGTCACATTAAGATTCATAGATACAAAGTAGATTTTTTTTTCATCAAAAGAAAATTTCATCCATTTGTCATGATCAAACATACAAGGAAAACCACTAGGGGTTCGCCCCAGTAGCCACCCTTCCTACTTGGAAGGGGGAGGTGGGGGGTTCAAATCCCCACTTTCTCAGGGGGGATTGGGGTGGGGACGATTTCATTTCAGGAGTAGGTTTCGACTCCCACGCCCTGCAAGAAGGTAGGGCAAAAGTCTAAAAGTGAGTGTTTGAGTATGGTTAGAGTAGGACTGACAAAAAAAAAAAAAAAACATACGGGGAATATAGAAAACTTCCAAGCAAAGCCAATTCCAAAAGAGCTATAAAATAAAATAAAACCCAAAATACAAAAGAGCAAAACTTGTGACTATAAGCATGCTCTCACCCTAAAAGACCAAATTTGTAACACCATCAAAAAACAATCGACAATCGGCCACTGAAACTATCAATGATGGACACACATTGAGATTTTCCCCTCCAAAAACTATGGCTTGTAGTACAAATCTAAGTGTTCTCAACAACATCGCCACACGGAGACAACAATAACAATATGTTGAATCATCAAGATCAAACGCCTCTAAGAAACTCTTGGATCTAGATTTAGATCAAGAGAGAAAAGCTCTTGGATTTAGAGTTACACCTAAATCAGAAGAGAAAAGCTTTCATCAAATCTTGGAGAAGTCATGAAAATCATGTCCCAAGCATCTCGTTGGCTGGACTGGTGATGACTTTCTCACGAAACTTTCAGTTGCAAGCAGATTTATTCACCACAACGAGTGAAGAAAAGCAACAACAATGAGCAAAAGAAGACTCTCATATTAGATCGGAAGAGAAAAAAGGGAAATCAAAGCTTAAAAAAAAAAAAAAAACCAGAGCAAAGAAGGATCTCAGCTTAAAAAATTGAAGCTAAGAGCCTACAGGTGAAGATTCTTTGAGGGAGGGTTGGGAAAGAGAGGTTGCCGATAGAGAGATTAGAGTTTTGAGAAAGAGCTCACAATAAGCATTTTCGTTCAATCGATAGCAAATATAGTATAAGTAAAAAATGGATAATAGTATAGATAATCATTGAATTTTGATCTAATATGCAGTGTTGTTCTTGGACTGTTAATTCGTGTAATATGATCCTTGAATTTTGACTCGATGTATAATGCCATCTTTGAACTTTTAATTGTTTAACTTAGTCCTTGAACTACTATTAAGGTTTAGTGTAGTCCTTTTGTTTGTGTCATTTTCACATTACTTAGGGACTAAATTGAACTTTTATCAATAGTTTAAATATCACATTAAACAAATAAAAATTTATAGATGACATTACACATTGGGTTAAAATGTAGGGATTACATTGAACAAATTAAAGGTTCATGAACGGCATTGCATGTCACGCCCCGAACCTTGAGCGCGCCAACATCCCACCATGGTCATGCAAATGCGACATTCTCAGGTAATATCGCTGACCCCATTCATTTATTATTACGCAAGCGGAACGCATTATAAAACCCCTGACAATGAAATATGGGATAGAAAAGCAGGAAGCAAAATCACAACATAACACTTTCATAATTCAACAGAATTACAAACATAGGTCTACGACCAAAAGTTTACAAAAGACCGACTAAAAAAAAAGAAACTGTCCTACGACCTACAAGTCGGACACGTTCTCCAATTCTTATAACTTCACCTTTGCAACTCCTCAAGGCCAACCAAAGTTATCTGGTCGCTCCGTCCACTAGGGACCTAAAATTTTAATCCCACAACCGGGATGAGACATTGTCTCAGCAAGTTCAACCCCTTAAACCCCTATTAGAAAGAAAATACGCCTACAGGTGGCCTAGCCACATCACATAGAGAACTTATCTTGCCTTAGTTCCTTCCTACAGGTTAGCACAATTCAAATCACTTAATCACAGATAGTAATAAAAACTTAAACCACTAGAATGTCAACAATATCATTTCGAATGACAACAAGAGTCCGGATTATAAGACCAAACCATTATGACACGTCCCATACCATGCCACACGATTCCATCCCATAATCCGACCCACCGATAACACTCAGCATGCAACCTAATTGACATTCACTGCTACATAAGGGCATAGCCTACTGGCACATAGCCAGGCATTGCCTCCCCCCTTGGAGCGCGGCTTCGTCACTATGTCGACGGCATTCTCGAAGGAGCATGTGTCACGCCCCGAACCCCGAGCGCGCGCACATCCCACTGCGATCGGTCAAATATGCGACATCCTAGGATATGTCGCCGACCCATTCATTTTATTACGCATGCGGAAGCGAAACAAATCCCCTGACAACATTTAACTTGGGATAGAAAAGTAGGCAATCAATCACAATACCAAACACTCATTTACAAACAAAGAGGGTTTAAATACAACACTGGACTGTCTGCAAAATAGACTAGCTCGACAAAAGGGAAACTATCCTAAAACCAACTAGCAGGACATGTTCTCCAATCCTTATGACTTCGCCTCTGCAACTCCTCAAGGCCAACCAAGGCTATCTAGCTGCTCCGTCCACCAAGGACCTGAAATTGTAATCCCCAAACCAGGATGAGATAATGTCTCAGTAAGTTCAACCCCCTAAATCCCTATTAGAAAGAAAATACGCCCCAGGTGGCCTAGCCACAACATTAAGAAGACTTACCTTGCATTAGTCTTCATCTGCAAGTTAGGAAAGTTTATATAATTCAACCATGTGCAATTATGATAACCAAACAACTGTGGCACAATCATATTATCAGAACAATTCAACCATTTGGATCGTCTCAGCGATCAATCGACTCGGCCGATTACATGTCATTCTAGCAAATCAATCACTGCCTCTAATCACGACTCTACAGGTAAGTCTAACATTTAATGGTAATCACGGCCCCACTCGGCAAAATCAGAATTAGTGGCATCACGGCCCCACACGGCACAACCTTTAAAAGGTGCTAGATCCCAGCCTGATGGGCACGACTTCTAATATGTGGTAATTCACGGTCCGATTGGGCGCGACCTTTATCAGGTGGCAATCCACGGCCCCACTGGGCGCGACCTTTATCAGGTGGCAATTCACGGCCCCATTAGGCGCAACCTTTATCAGGTGGCAATTCACGGCCAATCTGCCATCAATTTCCATACTTAGGATTTTATAAAGAATCCCTATTTATCGCAATCACACTCAATTTGCAACAACCAATCATCAATTTCAAATTCTAAATGCATAACAAATGATCGACGAAATTCTAAGAATTTAGGGTCCCAAAATAATTTTCGGAATTTATTAAATAATTAAATTTATTCCGAAAATTAATTAAATAATGATATCCATATTTTTAACAATCCACACTCAATTTATAATATCCAATCATCAATTTCAAAATCTGACTACGCAGCAGCGATTAGCACGAAATTCTGAGCAATTGGGGTCAAAAATAATTTTTCCGTTTTTTTAATAAATGATAATATTTTAATAATTTCAGATTATAATATAATATTATAATTTCCATAATTTCGAAGCAATTAAATAATTCAAAATTAAAATCCTATTATGTCCCATCAAGGTTTATTATTAAATAAACTCTCTTAGCCTTTAATTAAACATGCTTTAAATTAAACAAACATCTTAATCTAATTCACAATTAAATAAATTAAACTAATCACATAAGCTTACTTAACTTAGGCTAAGCACACTTACGACATCATTAACCGTCTAATCAAGGTTTAGTGAGCTAAACTCATCTGATTAGCGAGCCGAGTGAACCAAAATGACGAAGACGACGCGAGGATCGACTTTCCTCAAGGCAGGCCGAGCATCCGGGCTTGGGAAGGCAGCTAAAACGGGCCAAACGTCCGCTGCCATACCCATTTTCTGCAACTACTGATTTGGGGCTGGAGGAGGCGGTTCCGGCGTTGGTTGGGCGGAGGAATGGGGCGGCAGCTCGACGGTGGCTCGGACGGGCGAGGCGGCGGCCAGGCGGGGCCTCACGGTGGCCGGAGGTGGCTGAATCGCGGCCTGAGCTGGCCTGCGAAGTTGCTGGAGACGAGGGCGAGCAGGGATGACGGTGGCGAGAGGCGGGGACGGGCGAGTGGCGCGAGGCAGACGTGCGACGGCAGCGATGGACGAACGGCGAAGGGTGACAGCGTCGAGTAATCGAGTGAGCGGCAAAGGGGCGTGTGAGCTACTAGCCTGCTGCTGTGCGGCGAACGAGGGGAGAAGCGGCGGAGAGGCGAGCGGGCAAGGCGTGTGCGGACAGGTGGCCACGGCGGCGGTGAGCAGCTCCAGCGCGTCGACGAGGTGGCGAGCTTCGGCGACGGGCATGCGGGCGTCGAGCTCGGCTGGCTTCCGGTCGAAGCTCCCCCCTCTCTCTCCTCCAAAGTCCCAAGGAAGAAGATGATGTTGATGGGTCATCTTTTCAAGAGCCAATCCCCACCGTCCACTTGTCAAGATATCAACCCTTGGCCTTAACCACCATGACATCATCCCATGTCGTCTTCCACTAATTCAAACCCTTCACAACATTTTCCAATGGGTCCATTTTATTTTTCCGCCGAGGCATGAAACTTTGTACATTAATTTCTTTAATTCCATTCAATTCTCTCCCAATTGAGTCCAATTAAAATCCACAAAATTATCCCATGATCCTAATAAGATGTGTGACATAACCGGGCTTCGAACTTCTAAATTCAATCCCAATTTTTACGGTTGAATTCCAATTTCTGAATTCGATCTCAATTTCACGGTTAATTTCACTTTAGCACGATACAAGCGCGTCCTAATCTACCGGGTAGCGTTTAGAAATTTTCGTGCATTTGACCTGTGGTTGATCGAGCCACAATGTACATCTTTGACATATCGGCAACTCTCGGTTGTCGAGGTAATCTCAAGGTTTCAAATATGGATACAGGGTACCCAAACGATAGAAAAGCCGGTCCAATGCCGATTGACAAGAATTGTGCGATCTGGTGGAATCACCCACACTCGATCACATGATTCTGTCGAGTCAACCTATCTCCGATTTCTAATCGATTTTTAACTGTGCCATAATGACCCTTGCAGATTAACTCCGTCGAAAGATCGTTTCCTGGTCAAATTCTCGAGTCTGATGCATTAGAATTTCTTAACGGCTTCACCCGATAGACTAGTTTTCACATGAGTGGCCAACTCAAGGAAAAGAATTATATGCGTGCCAACGAAATGTCCGTCTCAATTTATTGAAAATAGAATTGGAAAATCGGGATGTCACAACTCTTCCCCTCTTATAAAAATTTCGTCCTCAAAATTTAAACATTTACCAATTCTTAAACAAAAAGGTGGGGGTACTGTCGTCTCATATAATCTTCTCTTTATTAGGTTACTCCTTCTGTACCAATGGCAGTATCTTGCCCAAACCACTTCGGATTCAAAATACTAAACACTTACCCACTTAAAATTCCAAAGGTCTTCAACACAAAATCTGCGAAGCTAAACTGGCGATTATGAGCAGTCTTTAAATTGTCTCTGATATTTGCGACTAAATCACTGATCTCTAAACCAACTCTGGACCTGCAATTTTCTAATCTCTGATTTCATCTCAACCGACTGAAGTCTTGTACACTCTGCTCTGCACTGATTAAAAAGAAATTATCTGACTGATCTACTGAAACTGGGAACCTCTGATCAAGATCTGATATAACTCTGACACTGATCTTGGCAACTGCAATCACTGACTCCTATACTGATCCTAGCTTGTGATCTTTCTTTCCCTGACTTCATCTCAGCAATCGAAATTTCGCACTCTCTGCTATGCACTACTTAAGAAAGAACCATATGAAAGCTCTGCCAACTTGGAACATCCGATCTAGATTTGAAATACAATTCATCCCCGGCACTCCATGCAGATGATTTATATGATATACACACACTTTGGTATACCTATTCTAATCGAGATCTTTTCATGCTACACTAAGGTGAGTTGACTCTGTTTATCTGTCGACCATAACCCCATAAGGAATCAATACTCTTCCCGACTCCTTGATAACCTGTCATAACATTCCATCATGCTATACTTTCATTCCCACATAGGACTCTCTCAAGTGCTTGAAAAAGCTTTCCTGGCTTACGTTACCAAATTCTCACTTACTGATACATCCAACACTTACAACTTGTTCGGCGATATCTATCTTCATACCAATCTACCAATCCCGATGATGTAGATTCTGACTCATCTTCGTACTGTCTGGACAACGCTGAAGTTGCTATGATGAGCTTCTCATAAGATCTCTTCTTTAATCTCCGTATCGTCAATTACACACAATCATCCTCAGAACCTTAGCGTTCTATCTTCAGAAATCTGAAAATCAACCTCTCTCTCATTTGCATTCTCTTATAGAGTCTTCTAAATTTCTGAATCTGTCCACTGAAGCGTTTTGATTCTAATCTGAACTTTCAGCTTAATTCTGAGGGTAGTCATAAGATTCAAAAGGTAGCCTACCTTAGATTTGAAAATCGAATTTCGAACTTTCTCAAATAAGATCCAATCCTTGAGTACCAACTGTGCAACTAAGGACTCTTGACTTAATGCATCCGTGACTTTGCTTACCTTTCCAGAGTGATACAAAATATCATAGTCATAATCCTTAAGGAATTCCATCCAGCGATGTTGTCTCATTTTCAACTCCTTATGAGAGAATACGTACTTGAGACTTTGATGGTCAATGAAGATATAAAATCTTTCTCTATACCGATAATGCCTCTAAATTTCCAGAACGAACATAACTACTGCAAGTTCTATAGCGTGCTTCGGGTAATTCAACTCACAAGATCTCAACTGACGGGACGCGTATGCAATAACGCTATCATGCTGCATCAACAAGCAACCCAATCCTTTAAATGACGCATCACTGTAGATCTCATAACTTCCAGGACTAGATGGAATAGTCAGCACAGGTGCGGTAGTCAGCTTTTGCTTAAGCTCTTGAAAACTACTCTCGCACTTATTTGTCCACAAAAACCTTTCTTCCTTCTTCAGTAGTCGAATCAACGGCGATGCTAATACTGAAAACCCCTCTACAAATTGTCTGTAACACCTTGATAAAACCTAGAAAACTTCTGATTTCTGTCACTGTCGTCGGTCTTGGCTAGTTAATCACTGCTTCATTCCCGGCGGGGTCCACGAAGATTTCTTCGCTTGAAATCACGTGACCTAGGAACGCAATACGAGTTATCCGAACTCGCACTTGCTAAACTTAGCGTAAGATTCAAGAGTCCTTAAGGTTTGAAGTACCATCCCCAAATGTCTCTCGTGCTCCTCAGCACTCTTTGAACATACCAGGATAACTTCAATGAACACAATCACAACTGATTCAAATACCCTGAAACATTCTGCTCATTAGACCCAAACAAACAGCTAAGGTGTCCATCAAACCACATGGTATTGTAGTGAACTCATAACTGCCGTATCGAGTGCAAGATGCTAACTTCGGTATGTCTTTCTTCCTGATCCTCAACTGATGATACATTGACCTCTGGTCGATCATGAAGAATATCGATGTACAAACACAACGAACCGACTTTCTTCTTCACAAATAGAACGGGTGCTCCCCAAGGTGATGCATTGGGACGTATGAATCTCCTATCCAACAATTCCTGCATCTGCACCTTCAATTCTTTTAACTCGGGTAACACCATTCGATAAGGAGCCTTAAGGACTGGCTCTGTTCTAGGTGCTAATTCAATCACGACTCTATTTCTCTTCCTGACAACAAGCCTAGCAATTCTCCAGAGATTACCGTAGAAAACTCCTGTACCACGATTATGTTCTCCATATTCAGCCCCTCAACTGATGCACCAATTACAGTTGCTATGTAGATTCGATAACCAACAACCTGAACTAGGTCATCTTCAGTGACGAATAACAAGGATTGAAGTTCCTTTTCAACTTTTAGTAATTCAAAACTTTCGCACGTTAATTGGACAAACTGAATTATATCACTACCACGATTCAAAACAACAGAAAGCTTCTTGAGCCAAACCCTTTTATAAATGACTTACAAGTCATACTTAAGCAAACCCTTCAAGTACAATTATAGTCAAAGATTCATATTTCTATTACTTTATTACCAATCCGAAAATCCTACAACCTTCACTGAAAACTCTGCTGCACTACTCTGATAAAATTTCCTCAAGAACATTTTCCCCTTGATCGATGCATGGTCAACCCATTCATGCTCTTATAGCCATCCTAGTGGCGCCCTATCTGCAGTAACGGTGCTTATACTCTCCTAAACTTACACGGACAGTTCCTAACCCAATGGCTGTGCTGGCCACATTCAAAGCATGCTCTCTTTTTACTCTGACACTAAGCTGACTCAAGCCTCTTTTCACAAACTCGGCATACAACCGGTGAGTCCTCTACCTCATATCAAGGAATATCATGCACCCTTCTTTGCACTGAAGTCCGTTCCAAGTACCCCACTAAATGTCCCGAAGCATGTTTCCTTTATTCTGTCTTATCAACGGTGGTGCAGAAACAGCTGTGGTTCCATCTGCTTATACGGAAGGTCTTTGATTAGATGACTGTACTGGTGACACTCGTAACAAGTCATTTCCCTCTTACAGCACGAGACAGATCCATGTCATTTCTTACAGACACGACACACATCGATCGAGTTGAGCACTGACTTTCCAATTCTACTCTTCCGATTAGGTGAAACAGGGCACCTTTCTTCTGACATTGGCCTTTCTCCCCAATCAATTTTCATCTCTATCTAAATTGAACTTTGACTCAGATACGGTGGCTTGTTCCTCGATCACAACTCCAAATTGGGTCTCAACAGGCGTGGCAACAACAACGGTCACAACATTGGCAGCGGTAGAAACAACGGCAACAGCGGCAGCTCGGTCTTGAACTTACTGACCCAACAAGCTTCCAAGGAACACTAGCGCCTGAATGATCCCATCAAACCTAGGATCGCTTGGTGCTGCTACACTCTCAGTACCGACTTGCAGCGGTACTCTCACACTCGCGTTGGTCTAAGCCTGCGCTTTACCTCGGATACCAACTCTTGTCAGAGTCCTACCCTGAGGTACAGGTCCTATCGACCTCTTCCAAAGAGTTCTCCACGCCTGGTCACTCATCCTACAGACTCTTTATAGACGCCTGTTTTCCGATTCCAATATCTCATTAGAATCCAAGTGACCATACAAATAAGCTACCAAACAGCTATCAACCACATACATTAGCATATTAAAAGCCTTTCCTACTAACTATTCCATGACTCATCGCACTTTATCACTCCATACACAAACCATGCTTTGATACCACTTAAACGAGGATGTCACGCCTCGAACCTTGAGCGCGCCAACATCCCACCATGGTCATGCAAATGCGACATTCCCAGGTAGTGTTGCCGACCCTATTCATTTATTATTGCGCAAGCGGAACGCATTAAAAAACCCCTGACAATGAAATATGCGATAGAGCAGGAAGCAAAATCACGACATAACACTTTCATAATTCAACAAAATTACAAACAGAGGTCTACGGCCAAAAGTCTACAAAAGACCAGCTAAAAAAAATGGAACTGTCCTACGACCTACAAGTCGGACACGTTCTCCAATCCTTATGATTTCACCTCTGCAACTTCTCAAGGCCAACCAAAGTTATCTGGCCACTCCGTCCATCAGGGACCTGAAATTTTAATTCCACAACTGGGATGAGGCATTGTCTCAGCAAGTTCAATCCCCTAAACCCCTATTAGAAAGAAAATATGCCCAATGGTGGCCTAGCCACATCACATAGAGAACTTACCTTGCCTCAGTTCCTTCCTGCAGGTTAGCACAATTCAAATAACTCAATCACAGATAGTAATAATAACTTAAACCACTGGAATGTCAACAATATCATTTCGAACGACCACAAGAGTTTGGATTATAAGATCAAACCGTTATGACACGTCCCATACCATGCCACACAATTCCGTTCCATAATCCAACCCGTCAATAACACTCAGCATGCGACCCAATTGACATTCACTGCCACACAAGGGCATAGCCTACTCGCAGTTCGGCTATCTACTAGCACATAGCCAGGCATCTCCTCCCCCCTTGGAGCGCGGCTTCGTCACTATGTCGACGGCATTTCCGAAGGAGCATGGGTCCAGTTGGCCTAGTCTTTACTGCGACCCGAGCCATGTCACCATTTTGACGGCATTTCTAGTAGAATAAGGGTCTAGTTGGCCTAGCCACTACTGCGACCCGAACTACGTCACTCTCTTGACGGCATTTCTAGCAGAATAAGGGTCCAGTTGGCCTAACCACTACTGCGATCGAGCCACGTCACTCTCTTAACGGCATTTCTAGCAGAATAAGGGTCCAGTTGGCCTAGCCACTACTGCGACCGAGCCACATCACTCTCTTGACGGCATTTCTAGCAGAATAAGGGTCCAGTTGGCCTAGCCACTACTGCGACCCGAGTCTTTCCACTAGCACACGACAATTCAATAACCAATCGCACAAATCATCACTCAATTTGTAGTATCTAATCATCAAATTCATAGTCTGAATACACAAAGAACGATCGGCACGAAATTACGAGAATTTAGGGTCCCGAAATAATTTTCGAAATTTATTAAATAATTAAATTTATTCCGAAAATTAATTAAATAATAATATCCATATTTTTCATAATCCACACTCAATTTATAATATCCAACCATCAATTTCAAAATCCGAATACATAGCAACGATCAGCACGAAATTTCGAGCAAATAAGGTCCCGAGATAATTTTCGAACTTTATCAAATAATTAATTTTATTCTGAAATTTATTTAAATAATAATACTTTAATAATTTCGAATAAATATATATTATTAAATTATTTAATAATTTCGGAATACTTAAATAAATCAAAAACAAATTCATTTAAGTCACATTAAAGCTTATATTAATATAAACATTCACTTAGCCTTAAATTAAACACACTTTAAGTTAATCGAGCACCTTAATATAATCTACACTTAAATAAATTAAACTAACCACTTAATGACACTTAACATAAATTAAACCTCCATAAGCATAATTAATCCTCTAAGCGAGGTTTAGTGAACTAAACTCACCCGATTAGCGAGCCGAGCGGACCAAAACGACGAGGATGACATGAGGATCGACTTTCCTCAAGGCGGGCCGAGCATCCGGGCTCGGGAAGCCGACCAAAACGAGCCAAATAGCCGCTGCCATACCCATTTTTCTCCTCTTTGCTTGCTACTGGTTGAGGCTGGGAAAGAGCCGATTCGGGGCTGGTTGGGGTCATGAATGGGCGGAGGAGCTGAACTGGACTTAAACGGGGCTTCACGGTGGCCGGAGGTGGGCTGGACAGCTCCGGCGGAGCTCCACCAAATCTGAAATGGCTGCTGGAACTTGGCTGAAGCAGGGACGACGGTGAGAGGGAGACGGAGACAGGCGAAGCCGCGGTGGTGCACCGGACGACGAGCTGCGAATGGCAAAGGGCGGAGGCGCGAGACGGCGGTCTAGCAGCTAGCTGGCTGCTCCGGCGTCCTTAGATCCGTTGGGTTTTCGAGCGGGAACCAGAGATGGAGGAGAGAGGCGGAGGCACGCGAAGCAACGGTGAGCAGCGACGGCCTTCAGCTGGGATGAACGGCGACGGTGGCGACAGCGACGACAGCGTGCGAGCGGGAGTGGATGGCCATGGCTGCTACAGCTTCTTCTCTGCATTTTTTTGATCTTCGCACAACAAAGATGGAGGAGAGAGGCGACGGGAGAGAGAGAGGCAGAGATGGGACCATTTCTTTTTCTTTTTCTTTTTCTTTTTCTTTTTCTTTAATTCAACAAAAATGGCCCACTATGACCTAAGATGACATCACATTTCACTCACTCAATCCTCCACAACCTCTTCCGATGGGTTCAATTTCATTTTCTGCCGGGGCATAAAATCTTGTACAACAAATTCTTCAATTCCACTTGATTATCTTCCAATTGAATCAAATTGAAGTCTATAAAATTAATCCAATGTCACCACACTTCAATTCACATCTTCACTTGTCCATAAAACCAACTTAAGTCCTAAAAGTGCGACCAAAGGCTGGCTTACTAATTTCTCGAGCCAAATTAGCCATTCTCTGATTATTTTGCTGAAAAACTCGGCTTACATGAAAAATCTTTCGAAGATGAGTCAATGTTCCTAAAATAATTTGCGACGCACCTTGACTTCCAATTTCTGAATTCGATCTCAATTTATGATTAATTTCACTTTGGCACGATACAAGCGTGTCCTAATCTACTGATCACATGCCTCTGTCGAGTCGACCTATCTCCGGTTTCTAATCAATTTTTAATTGTGCCGTAACGACCCTTGCAGATTAACTAGGTCGAAAGGTCGTTTCCCAGTCAAATTCTTGAGTATGATGCATTAGAATTTCTTAATGGCTTCACCTGATAGGTTAGTTTTCACATGAGTGGCCGATTCAAAGAAAAGAACTATATGAGTGCCAACGAAATGCTCGTCTCAATTTATTGAAAATAGAATTGGAAAATCGGGATGTCACATTGTACATTGGACCAAAATTTGGGGACCATTAAAGGCATGTGGTTTTAGAAAAAAAATCAATTGGTAACTTTAAATTGAATTTAGTTAAATAATACAGTACATTAAATTATTGAAATGAACAAAGAAGTCACTTAATTTAAACAATAACAAAATTAGTCAGTTTAAGATATCTTAAATATTGGTTATTTTATTTCCTATTAATCTAATATTATAGACAATTTCAATTTTTTTTTGAAATTAGTGATTTATCGTGTTATTATTCACGCGTTTACTCTATATTATTCATGCGTTTACTCTTACTTTTATTATCATCAAATGAGGACAATAAAAATAGTTCTGAGTTTTAACTTAATCATTAAAAAAATTGAGATAGAAAATATAGAACTAAACAAAGATACCCATATTTTAACTAAAAACAAACTGAACAAGATGCTGATATATTTAAAACTCAACTTTTGTAATGTTCTATCATGTATGCAATTTTTCTAAATTTTAATTGTAAAACTTTCCAAGTAGCTACGTTTAACTTTAAGCATTTTCCAATTTTTTCAATGTAGAACTTGAAAAAAAAATAGTATTTATGCACATGCATAGGTCCAACACATTCGTAGAAATAACACGAGTTGCAACATTATTGATATCATAAGTGACAACAGTTATCCTATCACAGATAAAAATAGCATACAAAAATTATCAATACATATTGACAAAATACATATATCAACAATTAAGAGAAAGTTTAGGTAATGCTTGCCACATGAGAATTCTCTTTACCTCTATACTTACACTCGACGCAATTTTACCATTGTTGACACTTGAATTTCGCCAATGAGTTCATCATGCATCTTTTAGGGAAAAAACATTTCAAGAATCAAGTTCACCAGTAATGGCAGGAGTTGACCCTTGTGAAAAACAATCGATTTATATGACTCTACATTCCTTATTCTCACCATGTTCCTTCTATAAGTATATGGTATAAACATGATAGTTCATTAAAAGCTATGGTTCATTTTGTCTAGGCCACCTGTGCATCTCGTGAAGATTAGCAATCGAATTGTGCCAATATGGGCGCAACTCGACCCCTAATCGAAAACGCCTACGTTATTTTATGCCCGTTTTTTCCAATGTGTCTCTTCTACATTTTAAGCTTGGGACATTGAAGTATTAATATCTCGGGCCCAATGGCTAAAAATTTCGGTCAAGGGCAACTCCAGAGAGTCTCGACCGCCCCGGTTCCCACTTGGTCACAAACTCCTCTCCCGCAATTTTGGCCTGTCTTTCGCTGATCGATTGAAGGCTTAAAAGAACCCGGAAAATTGCAAACCAGTTATCACGAGGAGCTATCTTCGAGTTCATATCCTGTGCGCTAGCTCCAAGCGTAGTTTCCCAGGTTTGCCATTTCTAGAGCTGACGTTGGCTGATCAAACACCGGGCCCTTGGATGAAAAACAGTAACGTATGGCCCCCAAAAGTAGGTTTATCAATGTCCGTTGGGCGTGAAATTTTTATGCAAGCTATGTTGATGTGTTGAATATCTCCCATCAAAATTTTAGCCCAATCGAAAAAACCACGAGCTCGTACTTGTCGTTTCTGCGAGACTGTGCAGTCTGTCACGAGTTGCACGTCTTCCACTTTTAGCCCTCTAATCACCCACTAATCCCACGTTATTTTGCACAATATAAGCGTCATGGAACCGGCCATCCTCTAGTCCAAATTAGGCTAGAAATTGAGCTGAAAAGAACTAAATGAACTAGAGAAAGAGAGACCAAACCAAGTGGTGTGCAGCTGGAGCTCTCCCTCGCTGTAGTGCAGCCAGCTCTTGCAGGGCTCAAATCTGAGGAGGTGCAGATGGGAGTCTAGCTAGGAAGTAGAGCTGTCAGTGGCTAAAAGTCAAGGGGCTTCCATAGATAGTTTTAGCGCAGAGAAAATACCAGACTTTGCTGAAAATTTGCCAAAAAGGCAGGAGTTCTTTGCTGAAAAGATCAGAGCTGCAGCAGGGGGAAAAAGATAAAAACGCAGAGGAAAATGAAGGGGGAACATTGAGATATCAGGTAAAAGGGAGCTCTTGGATTTTGGCCGGGGGCCTTCACAGAGAATGAAAGAATGAAAAAAAGAAGAGAGAGGCAGTTGTCTGGGCCATTTCGCTCTTTTCCAACAAGATCCTCTGGAGCTTGAAGGTGCAAGTTGGAGAGCAGTGTGAGGGAAAATTGTGGCCAATGTAGAGAGTAAAGTAAGGACAAACCAGACCTAAAAACTAATTTCATCCCAGAGAGTTCTAGAGTGACGTGTTGAAAAAAAGAAAGAAAGAAAGTTCACAGCCTTTAAACTAAAACTAGCCAAAACCTTCAATTATAGAGTTAAAGTAGACTCAAATATCTTTTCAACCATAAGTTACATGTCCCAAATGGAGATTGGGAATGCCTCTTAAAGTAAGTCCGAATTTTTCGATTGGGTGTTGGGAGGATGGTCATGAGCCAGGGAAAGAGTGACATTTAGAGAAAATTTGAGGAATATCGATGTGAAAAAAAAAAAAAAAAAAAAACTTTTATAGTTAAACTAGGATATATATAGTTGGAGTAGGTATCAAAGGAGCAGATAAAAGAGGTCCGGGTGTAGGCTTTCGTATGCTTACAATACACCTTCGTGGTAGGCTTTCTTCCTTGCAGGTCTCCTTTTCCAGAGCTGAGGAGGCCAAATTTGTGCGACTTGGGAGGCAATTTTTTGGTTCCTTTGGCCAAGAACCGCGTGATACAACCACTAGGAGTCAAGCTTAGGGTATTAACTTAGCTTTTAGGAGAAATCGAAGGGAATAATTTGTGTAAAAATGAATGAAAAAGGGCCGAGAGCCATCGGTGCTTGTTGGGTATATGCATGACCGTTTGAATCCCTCTATGTTGCAAATTTAAATGTGTGATTTGTTCTGGCAAGTTGATCCTTAGGTATTTTTCCATTCATGAAGAGAGGCCTGTAAGTTGTCACCTGCGTGTGTAACTCTCTAAGCTTGTTGGTTTAGATGTGCGTTCTAGGTGTTTGTTGAAATGCCTGCAACACTCTGCGCAGTTCATACGCCCTGGATTGATCTCCACTGGGCCATGACTGGTCCACGCCTGGCCAGTGTGGATCACGTGGGTGGGCCACTTGGAGAGGTTGGTTTGAAGTGTGTGTAGTTGATCAGTCTACGAGAAGTTTGTTGTATTTGAAATTATACGTTACATGATTTCATTTGGGTTGAGTGGACTTTTCCTAGAGTCTTTAGTATAGTATATATAAGTACGTCGATCTGGGCATGCACTGGTCTGGCTGTTCTTGGTTTAAACCCACTTGCAGGAACAGTCAGACCCGTGATTTTGAAGGGGATTTTTAGCACGATTTGGTGATTTTGTAGTCTTTTATTGAGTGTTTTATTCTCTTGCTCTGTATTTGTATAGGATTGTTTCTTTATTTCTTCTTAAGATGATCTCCGCGTCGAGATTGAATGGCATAAACATGGCTCGGAGAAACTGTTCTGAGTATTCTGATGCACACTAAATGTTCGACGAAATGCCCAATACAAGTTTCAAATCTATTTTAATCAAGTTTCAATTTTGAAAAGGTTGATACGAACTTGATTAATGTTGTATTCATGTTCTGAGTTGCTCCCTGTTCATTAAAATTAAGCATAGTTCAATTCAATGAATTAATTTTTTTATAAATATATATAATGAAAAATAATAATAAAAATGAAAAATCTGAAAATTTTCCAAAAATGTAGGATAGTGTTAAATTAGGGAAGAAATGAAATTTTTTGAACTTTCCTAGTTTTCTAAAGTCATTTTTCTAATTTCGTTCTCCTTTCTGTGTTTTATGAATTACAATAATCATTTTTGTAAATAATTCATTTTGCATAGATTTGATTAGTGTAATTTCAAACATCTAAAGTAATTTTGTGCACATTAGTGTTCTCATTTACCTCACAGGGAATCCGGTGTATATTCTTTGCCCGACAAATATCAAGTTTTATTTCTCACGTTTTTGCTTTATGCGCTTTCAATAAATTGGGTGTTTGATTATTGCAAATTCAATACATTGTTTATTCTTTTCTTCTCTAAAATGGTTAGGATAAGCTTAGTATCATAGCAAACCCACAAAATACATTGCATGGACACGTAGTGAGTTGAAAAACCTTTAGGACTTATAATAAATAAAAAATTGTTTTGATCAGTTAGATGAACTTCCCAAGTTATAGGTACTGTAAGAGCACTAATTAAATTATTAGCATAATGAAAACCTTGAGCCTAGTTAATCTCTGATTATTTTAAAAACAAGACAAAATTCTCATGTCTCACTTAATTTTCAGCCGACCCTAAAAGGTTAGTGGCGATTCCTGCATCATGAAAAATCATTTAAGATTAATTCAAACTTAAAAAGAAATCTAAGGATTTGGGCCTACTTTAGAGCCGTCAGCCTACCTTTTGGGTATCACCTCTAAACCTTTACTCATTTTCCAACCCTAATGTAAAATTTGGAAGGGTGATCACGTGTCTCACACTTATCAATTGGTATTGGTTTTATTGATCCGTAATCGTTAAAGTTCATTTATTGTTAACGTTAAGTTTAAAAAAGAAAGATCTAGATAAAATATCTCTTACATTTAAAAAAATTATAATAATTGATGACACCTAAATTTTGGCATTAAGAGAATTTGTATCACTAGTCTTATAATCAATCAAAATTTTTTATCAAAAAAATTATTACAAGAAAATTTCGAAATTAAAAAAAAAAAGGGCAGCTAGGCCTGGGTTTAGACAAACCCTAGGCTGGCCCCTTCCTCCCTTTCTTTTTCCTTTTCTCTCGCGCGGCCCACTGGCTCGGCCCATCCACCTTTTCCCTTCAGCCCAGCTCGCGCACGAACTAGTCGTCTCCCTCCTGCTGTCCTTCGCGCGACGACCTATAGAGAACAAAAAAACGGAGCAACGACCAAGAGCAGGGGATCGGGATTGCAAGTGGCCAGCGTGATCCGCGAGTCGGAGGGGGCAGTTCGGCCGGCAAGCTGGCAGCTGCAGAGACCATGCGCGCTTGCTGGCCGGGTATAAAACTGAAAGGGGGCAACGGGAATGAAGAGAGGGAGAGGAGAGAGAACACAGAGGGGAAACCAAAGGGGAAAGGGAGGAGAATAGGCCGGATAAGGAGCCGAGGAGCCCCGGATGTCCAGCTGCCGCTGGTGAACTGCCGGTCGCCGCTGTAACCTTTGGAAACCAGTAGCACAGAGAGGATCCAAACCAAAAAAAAAAAAAAAAAACACAAAACACAAGGCTGAGAGCGAGTGAGAGAGGAACACCCAGGGAGCGAGAGACCGAACCAGAAGCAGGAGTTCACGAAAGCAGCTCGTCGTCGCCAGAGGTCCGTTCGCCCACCGTCGTTCGCCGTAGCCCATCGCCGGACGAGGTAGGTCTCTTGAATCCCTTAGCCTCATTTCTGGAAAACGCTGGGCCGGAGCTCATGGCCGACCGGCTCGCACAAGCTCCGGCCCTCATCGCCTTTGTTGTTTGCTCCCGTGTTCCTTATGTGTTGTACCCCAAGACCCTTGAAGCGTATTCGGCGTTCGGTTAAGCCAACATCCTTCGAGTTCGGTAGTGCACACCATGTGTTCGACAAAATTCCTCAAAGAAAACCGAGGAGTAGCTTGCGTTTTAACATCGGACCCATTCATTTTTCCCCCCATGCTTGCTGAATCCTTGTTGCTTTGCCTTGATTTGTTGTATTCGAGATTTGGCGTGTATTTGAGTCGATGACTTATTCCGTCGGAAGTAGAGTAGTTGTCGCCAGAATAGGTAGCCGGCGAGGACCGGCACCGGTCGAAAGGATGATCGGTGGGCGGCAGTGGTTCGGCGACCTTCCTTAGGGCAGCCAGCACTCGCGGCGTTGTCGACGTCGAACCGGCGGAGGAGTTGCAGAAGCTTCGGCGAGCTGTGGCTGTGGAAGAAGAGACCTTGAAGAAGACGATCGAAAAGGGGTAAAAAAAATGAAAAAAAATGAAAAAGATAAAAGAAAACACCAAAAGATAAAAAAAAAAATGGAAAAAGGAAATACCAATGTCAAGTTCGATGAAGATAGATAAAGATGAAGAAGGAATGAAAGTTGATCAAAAGTCATACAGAGCATCATTGGTTCACTTCTCTATCTTACTTTGCATCTAGACCGACATTTTGTTGAGTGTTTGCATATGTGTTAGGTTTCAATCAGATCCAAGAGAATCTCATCTCAGTGCTGCGAAATGTATTATTAAATACGTTGCTTCATCTTCAAGCATTGGCCTTTGGTATCCTAAGAAGGGAGACTTTAGTCTTCTGGGATATTCGAGACGCGTATCCTCTGCCGGTTGCAGAGTTGATAGAAAGAGCACTTCGGGAACTTGCCAGTTGCTTGGAAACAGGACAGTATCTTGGTTTTCAAGGAAATAAAGCACTGTGGCTCTCTCAACAACAGAAGCAGAGTATGTAGCTCTTGGAAGTTGCTGTTTGCAAATTCTATGGATAAAACAACAGCTACAAGATTTTGGAATTGAAGATTCAAGCATAGAGATTAGATATGACAACACCAGCGCAATCAATCTCACCAAAAATCCAATTCTTCACTCAAGAGCAAAGCATATAGAGATTCGACATCATTTTATTCGAGACCATGTTCAAAATGGAGAAATCTCGATTCAGTTTGTTGATTCAAAAAGCCAATTAGCGGATATATTCACAAAGCCTTTGGAGAAAAATCAATTCGATTTTATCCGTTCCAGACTCAATATTCTAAAGCTTGAGGAAGTTAAAGTTTAAAGACTATCCAACCCTCAGACTCAGACATTCATGGCTATCGACTGTAAGTTGTTATATTCAATCTCGAAAAGGTACGATCACTAGTTCAGTTAATTTATAATTTCCGTGAAAAGTGGAATCGTGTCTTTTCAAAAGATTAACTTAAAATTGGCAGTTATCAATTTTAAAAGATACGTCTGTTCACTTTCCTTGTGCCGATTGGTTATATATATATATATATATATATATATATACGATTTTCTCGACTAAACTCCAAAACCCTAGAAAAGCATTCTCCTCCCAATCCTGTCTTCACATCGTGTTCATATTCGAGAAAGTAGTCAACTTTTCTTGGGAAAGCGAGTGAAGGAATCTTTCATCAACAAAGAAGGATGTCTTCTTCAAGAAAGTCGTCGTGAATCGCGAGCAGGGGACCATAGAGGATGGGTAAGGGGCCTACCCATTTCGATCTCACCAAGGAGGAAGATATTCCGAGTCAGCGACAGAGCCCGATTCACTCTCCTCCACGTCAATCTTCACCATCAACCCCACAAGGTGTGGGTCATCATCAGGAGGAAGAAATAATCGAGGACGCCGACCCTATAAGAGTCCAAAAACCTGCTTTTATTTATAAGCTCTATCGGTCGTTAAAAAGCATTGGGACTCCCCTGAATATCATAGATGAATTTCTTAAGGATAAGAATTATGGGAATGAGTATATTTTTTTGCGGAAAATGGAGGATTTGGGAGTTGCTCCCAAAGGAAAGGCTGAGGAAGCACTTGCGAACATTCCAAGTGATCCTCGTTTACCAGGACAGAATTTGATTGACGGGAACGATGATGATAGAATGTTCCTTGAATTCAAACCTAGAATGGGTGTTGCAGCAAAGGTGAAGGGAAATCGGATGGATTTGTTCAAATCAAAGGAATAGGAGAATCTGTATTTCAGATTGTTGAAAAGAGGGGTGATAAACCCTAGGAGTGTGGATTTCGACTTCCTGGATGCGATCAATGTGAACTTGAGAGAGAAGTTCAATTTGCTTCAACTTGAAAATTTTTGTTCCGATACCACAGACGGTTATGCACAGTTAACAGCATATTTCTATTCAAATCTCAGCTTTTTAGATGCGAATAGAATATCTTTCAGTGTTCAAGACCAAGTCTATGTGGTAGATGTAGACATGTTGGTAGACATAATTGGAGTTGAAAGAGGACGCTACCAACCGATCAAAGTTTCGGTTACTCGTACCACGCTGGAGCTTATCAAGGACAGAGATGCAGACAAAAGAATCACCTACTCAAGGATGAGTGCCATCAACGTCGTGCTGCACAAAATTGTGATTAACTGTCTTAGGCCAAAGTCTACTTCAAAGACTGACGTGTCAAACTCCGAAGCAAAATTGATGTATGCGATCAACTCAGGAAGGAAGTTCTCTTTTCCTCACACCATTATCTTTCACATGTACAGAGCAATGGTGAAGGACAAGGGCCAATTGCCTTACGCAGGTCTTGTGACCAAGATCTTCAGATACTTAAACATTGAGCCTCCACACACTCTTTGTGTTCGACCATGCAACAAAATGGTGGTAGGTTTGAAAATGCTGATAAAAATGCGTCTGAAAGAGCTCAGCAAGGCAATGGAGAAATTCAAAGTGAAGACTCCAGTCTCTTCTGCATCGAAGAGAAAAGGGAAGGAGCCTTTGAGTGCTCCAATCAAAAAGAGAAGAAGTCTTATCCTGGAGGATGAAGAAGAAGAAGAAGATCTCTCTATTCCTGCACTGAAAAGAACCAGACGTTCTGTACCAGAATCAACAGAATAGAGAGAAACAGAGGGACAAGCAAGGAACAGAGAAGAAGAGGAGCATCAAGAGAAAGAGAAAGAGGTTGAGGAAGCAGAAGAAGAGGAAGCAGAAAAAGAAAAGTCTGCAGATGAAGCAGCAGAGAAAGGGAATGAAGAGCATGACCACCATTCGTCCCCAATCGAGGTCCTAGAGATAGGGGGAGATGGAGAGTAAGAAAGGACTACACCAGAGGCTGTTCACAATGAAGATGTGAATCGCTCACCAGCTAATCCAGAAGATTTTCAGGCTTCTCAAATGCCGAAGAAGGACATGATACGACAAAGCACACAGATTTGCTCGATGTCACCGAAGCTCCATCGTCCGTCGGCACTCCATCGATAAAGCGCATGCAAGTACACGACGGACAATTCAGCAGATTTTCGTCGTATCCTTGATGTTCTTAAAATGCGTGGTTAAATATATGCTCGGATCGAAATTCAAATCCCGAAGAATCTTTGGACAAGCATCTTCGGTTACCCTGGGAGATCAAATGAAAGATCTAGCTTTTCAGATTCAAGCCAATGCCAAAGGAGAAGAGGTAGCTCATCTACGGGAAGACTTGAAGCGGCTGGAAGGCATCGTGCAGTCAATGGGAGATTTCCAGATCGTGCGTATTCCCAAGTAGAATTGACTTTTCTCACATTTTTAATGATGACAAAAAGGGGGAGAATTGCAATTTGAACTCAACTCTGAACTCAACTCAATCTTTAACTTTAAATTTGTTTTTGTGTGTTTAAATGTTTTTGTTTTGAGAAAACTTGGGTGCGAACTTTAATTTGCTGATGTAGACTTTGAATGTTTGACTAGTTGCATTTATATCAAGTATTGCTATATGGTTTACTCATGAAAGACTAACCGATTTTCTGTGGATGCAGAGTCTGGTTGTTTGTTGATTTTATAAATCTTTATGAGATAGCCATATTGCTTGAGTATTATTTTGCAGGTCAAAGTTGTTCAAATTTACAGGAAAGTTTTGTCACCATAAAAAATGGGAAGATTGCTGGAGAAATCTATCCAGAATATTTTGAAGCTGACAAAACGTTTCTATCGATGCAGTGTCCGGATAATTGCAAGCCTTCTGTTCAAAGTCTGAAGACTTTCGCATCACCGACTCAGCACTCAAGACTCAAGACTCAAGACTATTCTCATTGACAGTTGTTCTAATTCAGTGACGAAGGAAATCCAGAACCAAAGTATTTGGTTAAAGATTTATTCTTCTCTTCTGGAGAAGATCTCTTGGCTGGATAATGGTAACGGATTCATTCATTCGTTATCAAGATCGATTGAAGATCCGATGATCGACGAAGTATTCTTGGAAGGTTCTATTCTTGGAAACCAAGATCCCGATTGTATGGGCGAACGAGATTGATGGGCTATCGTCAAGTTCCTTTAATAGCTCGAATGATCTTCTTAATTGATTCCGTCCAACGGGTAGATTGGAGGAACTTCTTTGGAAAGTGCCAACAGGTATGATGGCATAAAGGAGTATAAAAGGAAGTCGTTCTAGCTACTTTGGTGTATGATCGATAGAAAAATTTCGTAGTCGAAGCACCTTGATTATTAGTCGATACATTCTGAGCGAAATTGTACACACAGAGAGTGTCTATACTTAGTGATACCTTGAGTGAGTGTGATAGATCATCTACACCGAAAGATCAAGGAAGAACATCGATGTAACATCTCTTTGTTCATAGTGGAATCCAGCCAATAGGCTGTCAGTGCAGAAGAGTGGACGTAAGCTTGAAATAAGCCGAACCACTATAAACCGCGTGTTCAATATTCTCTTCCCTTCTCTTAGTCTTACTTTGATTTGATTCGAATCCTTTAATTGTCTAGTATTGTGAAATTATCGACAAAAATATTACATATACCTATTCACCCCCCTCTAGGTACTTATTTTAGCCATATCACCTTTCTCAGTCGAAGCTCGATGAAGCCGAATGGACACAGCAGAGGCATGACCGGCTAAACATGATTGATGGGAAGAGGCTAAAAGCAATATGTCATGGTCAATGCTATCAGAAACGGGTCGCAAAGGCCTTCAATCGGAAGGTTCGTCCTAGGCACTTTGAGGTCAATGACTTGGTGCTAAGGAAAGTGCTGCCAATCATCCCTGATTCTCGTGGCAAGTTCGCCCCGAACTATGAGGGACCCTATGTCATTAAGAAGATCCTCCTGGGTGGTGTTATGGTTTTAGTTGAAATGGATGGCCGTGAGCTGTCTAAGCCTGTAAATGCCGATGCTGTAAAGAAATATTTCCCATAAATGAGATCAAGGCCGTAGAGCCATTTTGTGCATAATCCGAGTCACATAGCATCATGCATGTCATGCATACATCACATACATGCATATTTATTTGTATTTCAGGTATCCAACCAACTCGATGAAGTTACAATAGAATGGAAGAAGTTGATCGTTGCCCCTGAAAGGTTGATTCGAATGGCTACCCAACCTCTGCAAAGGCAGTTGGGTATTCCTTTTCCTGTTTTTTTTTTTTTAATAAAAAAAACAACAATAAAAAACAAAAAAAATATAAACAAAAAAATCGAAAATGATGAAAGAGATGAATGAATGAAAAGTAGAGCGCCTAGTGTCATTCATGTTGTCGATTCAGTTGTTGTTAATTGCGTCTTCATGAGGGGAACTTCACATGAGTGATTTTGACAAAACGGAAAGGGAATGTTAATCATGCCAAACAAGAAGTGCTTAGAATGAAGAAAGGCAAGTCATTTCCAAACACATCATTCAAATACTTTTGAGAGTTGAGTGAAAGGCGACATTCTCTTAGGACGGAGGATTCATTCGCATTGAGCACAAATATCGAAATGATAAAGGCGTTTCCTTCATCAATCCCAAACACCGAGCTGACATTTTGCCAACCCTTTAAGCCGAATAAAGATGATCCTTCAAAGTACCCCCGTCGAGAACGACTCTACATTGGGGCAGCATAGGAGGTTACGATTGTGTTGTAGATCGAAAGATTGAAAAAGATTCTATTACTTTCACTTGCATCAATCTTCTAGTGATAGCTTCAGAGGAACTCTCATTAGAGCTTGACTCATCCCAAGGTGAAGAAGAGCACTTCCTTTTCTACCCAAACACTGATACCCATTGTTTTAACCAATTTGGGCATAATTATTCATTTCTGAACCCCGAGCGGTGATTATCTCCCTTCACTGGGGCAATGCATAAGAATGGACAAAACACAATTAACAGTCACGAGAAAATGCGAAAAGCATCTCGAAAGTCATAAGAACTCCAAAAGTTCAAAGAATGAAAAGTTCGACAAAATTAGGGGAGCATGAAAAAGTAGTGTGCCTGGTAAAAGTAAGGTCAATGCCCGTCAAGAAAAAGAGCCAAAAAGCTGCATCTTATGTAGAAGAAAAATTATCAAAGTCCAAGTGCCTACATAAAAAAAAAAAAAAAATCATCGCAAGGGTGAAGGAAATTAGAGAAGGGAGCAAAGCTCCATTGTAGAAATTGTTAGTCAAGAGACTTTCAAGATGTGCCGTGTTTCAAAAGCCAAATAATTTCCAAAGATCGAGTGACCTGGTCACGATGCCATGATGATCGCCGACTCTTAAAAACCCTCTTGAAAATTTTAAGCCTTTCGAGCCTCTCCGAACCAACATTACAACCCTCTTCCGAAGTCTCTTTCGATTGGGATGGTTTGGGTGAAAATGGGAATACCACAAAGAAGCTATTGCCTGAAGGAGTGGAAGTAATTCTATCTTATCTTATCTTCCAAGTTCTCGACTCATAAACCCGATGAATATAACGATAAATGTTCCTTTATTGGCCTTAAAGCAATAATTCCTTTGTGTAAGCCCTATCCAAGCTTATATTGCGGTCCTTTCAAAAGACCTTTTTGATCGATTAGATTGTGCTCATCGTGAATGTTCTCGAAAGCCTTTGACACGGGTTATGTGAGATACCCTCAGCAATAAGCTATTTCCCACACGAATGGATGGGATTAAACAGTCATTTTATCAATAGTGCAAGAAGCCCTTTCTGACTAGGAAGCTCTAGTTTGGCATGCTTAATGAGCTTTTTTCACGAGTCGTAGCTGTTTTGATAAGAACTTGACTCCCAGAGAATTTGATGATTAATGATATATCTACAAGCAAGATAACAATTTTGCGCCACATAACACTGATTGACACCGAATGTTTTTTTTAACGTAGTCGGACTTAGCTTGATTAGCATGTTCAATTAATGCTGTAATATGGCTAATACGTCTCTTGATGACGTCTCTAAAGACATTTGCTCAAGTTGAGTTTCATAGGATTCTTTAGTGAAGTCATGCAGTTTTCAAGGGGTTAACGGGTGCTTCCCTAAAAATCAAAGGTTCATGGTCAACCTCAAACCATGCCATCTCCAAAGGTTGATGGTTAGCCTTAAACCATGCCATTTCCAACGGTTTGTGGGTCTATCCTTAAACTACACGGTTCGTGGGTCTATCCTTAAACCACACGGTTGGTGGTTTATCCTTAAATCACGGGGTTGGTGGCTTTCCTAAACCACACGGTTTGTGGGTCTATCCTTAAACCACATGGTTCGTGGGTCTATTCCTAAACCACACGGTTCGTGGGTCTATTCTTAAACCACGGGGTTGGTGGCTTTCCTAAACCACACGGTTTGTGAGTCTATCCTTAAACCACATGGTTTGTGGGTTTATCCTTAAACCACATAATTTGTGAGTCTATCTTTAAACCACACGGTTGGTGGGTTTATCCTTAAACCACGGGGTTGGTGACTTTTCCTAAACCACAAGATTCGTTGGTCCATCCTTAAATCACAAGGTTGGTGGGTCTATCCTTAAACCACGGGGTTGGTAGTTTTTCCTAAACCATACGGCTTGCAGATTCATCCGTAAATCATGCTTGTTTGCATCCGATCGAAACCCGTATGTACACGGTGAGACCTTTCTTCCAATCGAACTCATTATCATACAATAAGATTTTCTCATCTCAATCGAAGGCTATTTTCTTACAAAGTAAGGTTGTCCTTTTATCCCCTTTTCTCATCGGCGGCCCTTGATCTTCATCATCCATGGACAAAATTTAGGTGTCTCTCGTCTTTGAAAGGAATCTCTTCGAGCTCCCATTCAAAGATGGGCAGCTGTTGACACCTAAATTTTGGCATTAGGAGAATTCGTGTCACTAGTCTTATAATCAATCAAAAATTTTTATCAAAAAAATTATTACAAGAAAATTTCGAAATTAAAAAAAAAAAAAAAAAAGGCAGCTGGGCTTGGGTTTAGACAAACCCTAGGCTGGCCCCTTCCTCCCTTTCTTTTTCCTTTTCCCTCACGCGGCCCACCGGCTCGGCCCATCCACCTTTTCCCTTCAGCCCAACCCGGGCATGAATTGGTCGTCTCCCTCCTGCTGTCCTTAGCGTGACGACCTGTAGAGAATAAAAAAACGGAGCAGCGACCAGGAGCAGGGGATCGGGATTGCAGGCGGCTAGCGTGATCCGCGGGTTGGAGGGGCCAGTTCGGCTGGCAAGCTGGCAACCGCAGAGGCCATGCGCGCTTGCTGGCCAGGTATAAAACTGGAAGGGGGCAACGAGAATGAAGAGGGGGAGAGGAGAGAGAACACAGAGGGGAAACCGAAGGGGAAAGGGAGGAGAATAGGCTGGATAAGGAGCCGAGGAGCCCCGGATGTCCAGCTGCCGCCAGTGAACTGTCAGTCGCCGCTGTAACCTTCGGAAACCAGCAGCACAGAGAGGATCCGAACCAAAAAAAAAAAAAAAAAAGCACAAACAAAACGCAAGGCTGAGAGCGAGCGAGAGAGGAACACCGAGGGAGCGAGAGACCAAACCAGAAGCAGGAGCTCGCAGAAGCAGCTCGTCATCGCAAGAGGTCCATTCGCCCGCCGTCGTTCGCTGTAGCCCATCGTCGGACGAGGTAGGTCTGTTGAATCCCGTAGCCTCATTTCTGGAAAACGCTGGGCCGGAGCTCACGGCCGACCGGCTCGCGCAAGCTCCGGCCCTCGTCGCCTTTGTTGTTTGCTCCCGTGTTCCTTATGCGTTGTACCCCAAGACCCCTGAAGCGTATTCAGCGTTCGGTTAAGCCGAAATCCTTCGAGTTCGGTAGTGCACACCATGTGTTCGACAAAATTCCTCAAAGAAAACCGAGGAGTAGCTCGCGTTTTAACACCGGACCCATTCATTTTTCCCCCCATGCTTGCTGCATCCTTGTTGCTTTGCCCTAATTTGTTGTATTTCTGGACGGTTCGTGCGAGATTTGGCGTGTATTTGAGTCGACGACTCATTCCGTCGGAAGTAGAGTAGCCGTTGCCATAATAGGTAGCCGGCGAGGACCAGCGCCGGTCGAAAGGATGACCGGTGGGCGGTAGTGGTTCGGCAACCTTCCTTAGGGCAGTTAGCACTCGCGGTGTTGTCGACGTCGGACCGGCGGAGGAGCTGCAGAAGCTTCGGCGAGCTGCGGCTGTGGAAGAAGAGGCCCCGAAGAAGACGATCGAAAAGGGTTAAAAAAAAAAAAAAAAAATGAAAAAGAGAAAAGAAAACACAAAAAGATAAAAAAAAAAAATGGAAAAAAAGAGAGATGGGTTTCGTGTTGGGCCTTTTTTTATTTATTTCGTGGGCTGATTAGGTTGGGCCAGAAACATAAATTAGAAAATAGACCATCAGGTGGGCTGAAGTAAAAAAATCAAGATGGGTTTGGGCTGATTTAGGATTTGGACTTGTGGGCTTCCTTTTTTTTCTATTATTTCTTTTCGAAGTGGGCCGACCGGCCCGCCTACCAACTAGACCGAACTCGGGTCCCGTCAGAGACCGGACCCGAATCCGTAGACCGGGCCGAACCGGGTCCGGTTAGACGGGACCCGACCCAGTTCGCCCTTTTTTTTTTCAAATAAAAATTAAAAAAATTTAAAAAAAATCGAAAATTCTTTTAAAAAATCGAAAATTTATTTTTTTGAGAAAAATTTTAAAAAAATTAAAAAAATTAAATTAAAAAATTAAATTAAAAAAATTAAATTAAAAAAATTAAAAAATTAAAGAATTTCGAAAATTCAAAAAAATGATAGAGTTTGGTTAGGAATTGCTAGGTGTTGTCGTTTTAAGTGTAATTATGCATTTATTTTGATTACATTGCATGTTTAGATTGTATATATTATTATGTTCAATGATATGTGTGTAGTCTTATGGTGATTAGGACATTGGCAGCTATGATTATTGGTGGATATGTTTAATGGTATGTGTGTAATTATATGGTATGTTTAATAGTACGTGTTTAGATTGCACCCGTATGATCACTTTAATATGTTTGTGGATGAGTAAAATCAATTCAAACTGCTTGACAAAAAAAATCATTTTGTTAAAATGAACAAGATTAGGTACCGGAAGGGCATTAATTGACCAATTAGTGTAATCAAATCCCCGACCCTAAATTCTCTAGGAGCGTAAGAAGCGAGGTACACTCCCATGCCTCACTTGGTTTATAGCCGACTCCAATAGGCTAATGGCGACTCCTTTTTGTAAAATTCATAGAAAATATCTCAATTTCACGCGGGGTATGGGCTTGGGAGAGTCCATGCCTAATCATAGGCCTTAGGCCCGTCTTTTAGGCAATACCCCTAAATCTATTCCCTCCCCCGAGGGTAGGTCGTGACAATAATATATGGGTAATTCAACCGAATATATTTTTGAACAATGCAAATTCATAATTAAATGTTACAGTTTATTAATTCAACTAAAAATGTTTTACGAAGATTGAAGTAAATGGTATATTATTCAATTCAGCCGAATTTCAAACATACAAATGTATATTTCATTTAGTTTTATATACCTCTTTTGAAATCCGCATGTTCTAAGTATTGCTTTTGTCATGTAAAGCAAATCCCTTTTGCCAAAAAGTGCAGATGATTTCTCCGTGGCAGGGGCATTTTATAGTTTTTCACATAACTTGAAGTTGATTTAAAAAGATGAGATAAGAGAAAAATCCGTGGGCTTCATTGTTCGACAGATCGTGCTATCAGTCTCACATGTCAAATAGAATATAAATAATGGAACAGGACCGATAATCTCAAGTTTAGAGAATATGACATTGCAATCCATACACTCTAAAATGAAAATTGAATCAAATCTGTCAAAAAGCCAATAATATTCAAACTCTTGTTTCTATTATATGTGTAATTTAGTAAATTTTAAGTTCAAACTTTCCGGCTGCATTTTGCATGTCCAAATGGAGAACAATCCCAAATATTGTACATGTAAAAAATTGTTTGGCATAAATTACCAAAACTACCATTTGCTAAATTAGGCTTATTCACTCATGTTAGTCTCTTTTGAAGTAATAAAAGAAAGCTTTAGATGTTTATGGAAGTATCTGAGCGAGTAAATATCTGATCATAGCATTCCTTAATCTGCCCCTTTATCCGTCTCAGAAAGGATAAGAAAAGGAAAAGAAAAGCTGCACACCATTCAAATCAATTTCACAGTTTTGAGTTCAACGTATCAAAGTTCCATTGTTGGTTAGGCCACCATGAGAAGGCTCAGAAACACGCTGTGACAAAAGACGAGCAGTGTCTTTCCACCATGAGATCTCTCTCTCTTTCTCAGAGAGCTTCTGCTCCATACGCCCTAAAGATACTTCAAGCTCTTTGATTCGTTCTTGCAGTCTTGTTTCCAACAGCTCATGCAATCTCCTCTCAAGTTCAATAGGGGGAACTCCGCCCTGAAATTCAGTCACTTCGTCTTCGGGATCCATTACTTCCCCAAAACTAGTGCTACAGCCACTTGCTGAAGCAGAGTCCTTGGGTGCAACCTGCTTTATAGATCATAAGCTCTAACATTCAGATGAAGAGATAATCATCAACCAAACTCAAACAACTGTCGCTAAAATTTATCCCAAAGTGGGGTCTGACTTTTGAGCAGAGCCTGGCATTACTTTTGTTTCAACAACAAATAAAAAAAGAATGTACTCCTTCGAAGGCACAAACATAATGAATGAAACTAGAGAGAACTGGAGACGTGTTCCCCATCAATGGTCTTGAACTGAAGGTTCAGCTATAACAGCAACATATGCATCGAAGAGTACTTTTTTTGGACTTATGAAAAGGCTTAAGCAAGCAGAGCACTGAACTCTGTGGATTCTGGAGTTCCTCCTTCATGTCCAGGGACAGAGAGCAATCATATTTTACAGAAATGAGAAGACAGCAAGAAAGTGGAAAATCAGAGAACAAACAATGCATAAATGTACATTTGTTTCAAAATCCTTCGGCAGTTTGCATTGCCACCCTTCTACAGGAACACAGAAGAACATTTTCGCTCACAAAAATTGAGTGTGACCATAAAGAATGACCATAAAATTGACCAACAATCTTTGTAGAAAACACTAAGCCCTGCACATAATAGCCAGGAAGATACATCTATTTTTCCTCCCATTTTTCCCTTTCGCAATAGTACCAAGAGACACTGAGTGTGTAAATTGACAAGGAGGTTGGAAACAGGACAGGAGTTCAGTCACGTATATATAATTTGCAGAAACAAAGCAAATCAAAATGTGACAGAAAAGCTGGTGCCTATAACTGGTTCTCTTTACTCTGATAGAGAGCAAAACCGTTCTGCATTTGACTAGAGAACAAATACAAATAAAAGAGAACTTGTGATGAAGAAAGTTCTCCGTGCCTTCTGTGCTAAGTACTAAAAGGCTTGAACAGATGATTAGGTAGCAATGGCACGGAAGTAAAAAATCAGGAATGCAAATGAAGTAAAAATCTGACTGCCATGTGGAGTTCAATCTGACCAAATTAGGGGACAAACTGTCGAACATGCAGAATCAGAATAAACTAAAGCTCGGAAACTTTTCTGCACCTGAAACCTTCAGATGTTGAGAGTCTGCTGCAGCATATGTTAACACGCAATCAATCTAAATGATTGCTCTTATGCCAGCCTTTCACGGAACAAGTGAAGGAAACTTCAATTGAGGGAGGTTTACATCCCAAGACATCCAAAACAACCGAAAAACTATCATGGTTTTGACAGTAGAATACACAAAATTCTGCAACCAATCCCATGCACAGGCAAGCATCAAGGAAACTTAGTGTTCCACGGAGAGCCCTCTACATCCTGGAATCACGCAGAAAATCAGAAGACATAGAACCTTACCTTTATCATTTCCCGATATGATTGCTTGGAAGAGGTTCCAGCATCCAACTGAAGCTGCAAGCGCTCTAACTCCACTTCTAATTCTGCTTCCAGTTCTTCAATCCCCTCCACAGGTTCTTGTCTAGACTCATATCCACTGGACTGATTCAACTGCATCTGTCTACGTTGTTCTAGCAAAAGAGATGGCCTTCTATGGGATTGCTCCGAAAGGTGGCTGCCGCAGCTGAAGACTTCCTTTATGTCAGTCAAACAAGAGGCAACACTCTCCGTCAGCTCAAATGGTTCACGAGAAGAAACTTTCCTCTGTACTTTTTCTTTGACATTCTGAAGAAAAAGCTCCATTTCTTTCCGCAAATCCTCCATTTTGCTGAGTTCATTCTTATTTGCAGCAATCAGATCTAAAAGACTCCCTGCAACTCCCAGGTTGAATGTATCCTCTTTCCTATATTGTCCTGGATAGAGGAGCATGCAAGCAACAATCACTCATTTAAAGAATCCTTCATTTAATAGCGACGAAAGCAGAGAATATTTTCAGGGGAGCGTATGAAAGATGTTACATATCACTTATTATGTATCAAGTGGGGCGTTTGATGTGAATTGGCATGTTATTCCAGTTACACTAAAATGCACATCCCTGGCTCGAATGGTGAATCAAATTGCCAAAAGAGTATATATTCCTACATGGTAACCAGTTTTTGTCCACACGGGCATGGCTGGTGCCCTTTATAAAGAGTAAAAGGAGAAATTAATGTTGGATACACCCATTCCAGCTTCAGCATATAGCTTCTAGCCCTGAAACCTCTTAATCTTCACGTCCTAGCTTCCCTGCTTGGGGTTAGTAGGATAAACAATACACGGCGGATATAATCTTCAGATATCACCAGCAAAACAAATTCAGTTGGCTCAATTGTCCACACCACCAATCCTCATTTTGTTTAAACTTATATTGGTTCAACCAGCTGCATGAAAGGACTGAAGTACGCGCCAATCACAGAACCCTTTCCACGAAAAAAGATTTATGATCAGAATCACGCGGCAACCTCCAATACGAAGCTTCCATTGTACATCAGGAGGTTTTGAATTATCACTTAACCAGTGTTACAAAATAGGCAGGGAACCCTGCAATATCGTTCATGACCTCAAACTGTTAATCACATTAACACCATTAATTTCGCTTTTCCTGAACCATCTACATCACAACTACATGCAGACACAGGGCTTTGGCTTCCCACCAGTTAAATGTTCATTAAAATAACTTTTTTTCAGATTTGGCCTAAATTTCACAACACATCAAAAGGATTAAGGGGGGAGTCAACCTGGACAAGTCAAAATTTTTCCAAATGAAACAGGTATAATTTGGCCGTAGCTTCGTAATTACGCATGCATGCCATGAAAAACAACTCCAATTCTCAGACCATCCCATTTCCCTCAAACCATACATAACACAAGACACTTGCAAACAATCCAACATCTGACAGATCATCCAAACTCAGAAAATTTAGCATCGAGAACCACGCTTTCACAACGAAGACCTCAGCACTTGAAATAGTAATCGATCATCACCTGACTCATCCTTCCCGTTGACCGCTTCCGACGAACCAACCTCAACCTTCGTCCTTATCCTCGAAACGCTCAAACTCCCCAACCCATCGCCATGCTCCCTCTCTCCTTTCTCCCGAATCCGCCCCACCACACCCTTCTTCTCCTTGAGCCGTCTGAACCACCTCGAAATCGCCCGACCCGGCGACGAACGCTCGAACCCACAAGACCCCACTTCAACTTGCCGCCGAAGACTGCTCATCTCGAACTCGGCGTCAACCCCACTCTCTTTCTCGTCCTCTTCTTCTTCTTCTTCCCCCTCCTCCTCGAGTAGTAAAACATCCGCGATTCGCATTCGGCGACCGCAGTATATATGCCCCCTGGAGGAGGCAAATCCTTCAAGAATTTGCTCCATGTGGGTCATAAAGAATCACAGAATGCAGGGAATGCGGAGCAAGAAAGTTAATGCAGCGCCATAAATGGTAAGAGCGAGAGAGAAGAAGTTGCGCAGCCGCTCTTTCAAATGGCAAAAAGAGCGAAAAAGGGAGGGAACGTTTTCTCTCGATTTCTTTTTCCTTATTTTGAAAAATAAAGGTGAGGTTTTTAACGCTCCCCCAAGAACTATCATCATCGGAATCCTCGAATCCTGTCTTCGGGATTGTTGCTAGGATTCATGGTTGCCAAACAAATAAAATAAAATAAAAAGAAGGCCGTAAAAGCCGGACAAAAAGACAAGAAGGGAAGCTTCGGATAGGAACATTTATGAATAATAGCTAATAATAAACTGTGGTGGGGAATATTTCTTTTGTGCTTGAATGCTTATTAATATTCTCGTGATCGTGGGGGTATGCAATGTGTTATTTAATTTCGTCGCGACATCATATGATGGAGACGACATAATAGAGAGAGAGAGAAAAAAAGATTGAATTTTGAAATTGAAATGCCATTTTTTTGAATACTATATGGCAATGCCCAATTCATCCTCTAATGATGCTTGTAATCTTTCAAGCATAGTTTAAGAGGCCATATTCAAGATTTATATGGAAGGACATGAATTGAAGTATTTTGTCTATTCCTATTTGCCTGTTTTAATAGGATGGTAGAGATTAATTCGTTAAAAGTCTTGCAATTATTAGGGTATATGGACCAAAAATCTTTTGTAGACACGACGTTTCCAAGCATCCCTTGAAAAAGGTACAGTTTATAAGTTGTTGATTTGTCTGCTCATGACTATAAATTATGTACGACTCAGTAGGGTCGCGGGTGGTTCTATAGTTTAATAACTTAATTAATAATTCAATGAATTGATTAGAGATGTCCGCTTAGCTATATTTTGGCAATCTATGTAATTAGAAACCAAATACCTCATGCTTATACATGTGTGCGTGCATAAATAGGAAATAAAAAACAAAAGAAAATGAGATTTCACTTCTTTAAAGAAATGAATTTAAAGCTTTGAAAGTTCGAAAAGTTTATCTTGAATTTGAAATCTGTTTGAAATTTATGTGATTATTATATCATACTATTGAATATCATTATCTATTGTTTAAGGATATTCGATTATTATTCTTTGCATAAAAAGTTTAGGCCAAAGTTTTAGGATGAAGGTAGGGTCAGATTGGCCTTATAATATGCAGAGAGAAGCAGTTTGAGCTTGAAGAAGATCAACCGTCTAAGAAGAAGATCCGTCTAAGAAGAAGATCAACAGTAACTTTTTCTATTTTTTTATCATTTTTAAAAAATTTAAATTAGTAGATTTCAATTTCCTTAAACGCGGCTCTTGAGCACCACAACTCTTAATTTTTTTTCAAAAAAAAAAAAGTAATTTCTGTATTTTCTTTAGCCAAGTTGGATGAAGTTAAGGAAAGACTTGATCACATTAATTGGATAAATTTTAAAACTTGATTGTATTTTTTGAAAGTTTCATAATTCAATTACACTTTCGCAATAAGTTTTAAGATTTCTTGTGCACTTATACCTACATTTGGTATTTAAAGATATTCCATTATCGTCCATTGGACATAAATAAAAATTTAAGCCAAAGTTTGAAGTTTGAGGAGGGTCAGATCGGCCCCATAATATACAGAGAAAAAGTGGTTTCTTCACTTGCTATGGATGGAAATAACTGAAAATCATATATAGAGAGGCACGCCCTCTGGGATTACATTTCCAATAGAGCACCGTCACACAGCTGATGAATCTAACATGACTGATATTTTCAAGCTTTTGGCCATAAAAGATTACCCAACCTTACTCATGACAGAAAGGAAACGGACAGAGGAGTCATTGATAAATCCTTGTGCTGCCAGCTATGCAAAAGGAAAAGTAGAATCTATTGTATCGTTTGGAAGCTAGATCCAGAAGAACAGTACATACCATAAGGAGTACCTGCAGAACAGCGATGCCTAAACTATTTGATCCATCATAACTTGAATGGAAATCAAAGCTACTACTAGACAACGGAATGTACTCGAACTTTATCTAGTAAGTTCTACAAACTAGAAGAAAATGATGCTTCTAATGAATTTGTTGGAATCACCACATCATCCAACTCAGTTGTTTAGCGTACGGGCAACTGTAAGAGCTAAAGCTTCAGTGAACTTGGGGTCTCTAACTAAAGAAGCCGCATATTCTTCGATCTTGGCACAATCGCTGCTTCTATTGCCAAAGCTGAGATTCTTGCTTAGGTAAGAGGGCTTGGGGTCCTGAGGAAAACTGCTTCGGGAGAGACTGAGATCGAGAGCAACAGGCGGTTGTATGGAGCTTGGCGACATTGTTGGCATTAGTGTAAGATCGCGATTCACTAACTGACCTCTTGTTGAATGGTCTGAGCGTAAAGGAAGGTGATCGCCGTTGGGGACATCGACAGTCCCGTGGTTGTGTAGTCCTTCATAGGTCGCAACAAGAAGAGTCCGGTCTTCTGCGCTCCTTTGGACCTATAATAATATCCATTGAGAATCGCCCGAAATTATGGTCAGCGCAAATAATATCCTTGTTCTGGTAGGAATCCAATGTGCAGGAATTACTTTCTCAGGGATGCATGAGTTTGAGAATGAGTTTTCTTTATGACATCCCCATGAAATATGAGGGAGTTAAGTCCTTTGATAATCTGTGTTTTGTTTTGGTAAGGGTTTGATAATCTGTGTTGATCGCAATGTTAATCTAGAAAATAACAAGTAATTAGGTATCATCAGAAAAGAGTGTGAGTCCTATCTATTTTTGTACCATGCTAAGAAATGCAGTGTCTTAACTGGAAGAGATCTGGTTAATTAACATTTTTGAGACTCTTATTTCCTAGATCCAGCGTTGCATCTATGACGAGATACTACTCCACAAGCGCCGTTGTATTACAGAAGATCTAAAAAATAACAAGTAATTAGGTATCATCAGAAAAGAGTGAGAGTCCTATCTATTTTTTGTACCATGCTAAGAAATGCAGCGCCTTAACTGGAAGAGATCTGGTTAATTAACATTTTTGAGACTTTTATTTCCTAGGTCCAGCGTTGCATCTATGACGAGATACTACTCCACAAGCGCCGTTGTATTACAGAAGAGACGAAGTGATCGAGCGAACATGATTTATACCTTCTTCTTGACAGGGCACCCCGGAGCCATGGAGCACCGATAATAAGCTCGAGGGGACGGATTATCCTTCGTGACCTTCTGTCCATATTTTCTCCATTGGTATCCATCTCTCACTACCTAAGCAATGAGAAGAACAACGACCCTCACTATTCAAACTTAAGCAACCCGCTGACGCAGGTTTGCTAAATTGTGAAATCAAAGAAATAGCCAAACGGTTTCCCTGCAAGAGACGTACCAAGCTGTTGTCCTTCTCGTCCACTTTGACACAGATCTTAGACGATTTAGTGAAAGGGAATTCTTCAATCCTTGCTCTCTTGTTGGAGTCGTGATGATATGGAGGACAATGGCTTTCCCGGAGATGGGTTTCAAGGATGCTGCATTTGCTCCCAATGACTTCAACCATGACTTTGAGAGTTTCATTCTCCTTCCTCAATCGTTCTAATTCATCTCGATATATTTTCTCCTGACCAAACGTATTTGAAGACATTTCCTATTTAAGAGAAGAATTTCACCATGAATTGCAGCATTCTAAATTTGACGAGATGGTTCAAATAATATATAATTTCTTTTCATGGCCTCAGAAAATTCACTCAATTGGTCTTTGAACTCATGTTGTTTCTAAGATCAAAGTGTCGAAATTTGCAAAAGAAAAAACATTTGACGAATTAAACCTTTTGACAACTTTGATTACGCAGAAGAAGAAATTTTCAGCAGAAGGGTTTTAAGAAGATCAAGAAACGCGTATTTTGTTCAAATCTGATGACCATCCAGACGTAATGGACCTGGCGTTGTATCTCGTTCGTCGATAAAGATTTCTTCGACCGTCATGTGTAATGAAGATCCACAGAAACAAAGCCATACTAACCGTTTCCTTCTCACGAGAACCAGGAACATCCATGAACGAAAACATGAGCAGAGATAAGAGAACGAAAACACTTCAACTCTGTTGGCAATGAGTAAGAGAGAGACCACGACGCCTATATATAGACGGAAGAAAACGATGAAGCTATAAGAGAATGGATAAGGTTTTGCTGTGATATATTCAGATTCAGATATGGGTGAGAGTCCTTATTTCTTTAATGCGTATGATGGACTCAGACTCGTCTAAGTGAGCAATTATGAGACCATATACAAGAAAGGAGATAACCCTTGGAGGCGGCTGCTTTGTCTGGCCTTGCCTCGTTGGGGAGCAAGACGTTGAAAGTCAAACCCATGGTTTTGGGTTGGAAGAAATTATTTACAGTATTGGAGAATATCCTAGGATCGGGACGAGCGCACGTACAATGAATTACGTCACATCAATCACGTAATTGGCGTTCCAATTTCCTGCCCCCTTCCTCGGTCCGCCGTCATGTTTTACGAGAAGAAGTTTCAGTCCACTTTCTTCTGCTTTGGGTCTGACGTGTTTGAGCGGTTTGCCATCGAGATTTGACCGTATCTATCAGTCGATTGGACTGTTCGAGTGCGAAGTGTAGCTTATTGTACGAGTTACCAAGTGGGTAGGTACTTAAACTGCCTAATCCAGAATCATTTTGATTAACCGATTTAATTATATAGTTTGCAAAAGGATGAGATACTTGCATTCTGCTTGAGGCCTACAATGAAAGAGTGAATCAAGTGATTATTGGATCTATTCAGGAAATTATGTGGTTTGTGCTTTTGAATCAAATTAGAACTGTCTAATTAGATAATTAATCCACTGTGGAGTTGGATGGCTAGATTAGTTACCATGCTTAATTCGAAGGTACTCCGTATTTTATATTTCTTTTTATATTATAATGATGCAAATTTTTTTGTTCCGAGACCAAAGATGTGAATCTTTTTGCAGTGCCAACAGATTTCAATAAGTGTTGAATGTCATGGTAAATGATAGATGATGTGACCAAAAAAAAAAAAATGTAAGGTGGCCTTTTTTCAGGTAAATATTTAATAGTTTGTCCTTACCAACTTTAATTTGCAAAACTTACCAACTTAATAAATATGATATGAAATTACTAACACCAACTCAGAAAAATTTCCCAGTTTTTGTCAGATTAAATTATCTGTTAGTTTTATTAATCAACTTTCATTTGAGCTACTTACTGACATTCAAATTTTCAATTTAACAACTATTCTATTGAGTTGCCGATTTTTATTTACCTTGGTTAGCAATCAGTTATACTTACTAACTATTTTTAAAGACCGCCCCTTTCTCCCATTAGATTTCATAAATATTGGGTTACAAACTCTCATTAAACTCACATACCAAAATTTATTTTATTTTTCAATTTGCCAACTTTTTTATTAATCTTTTACAAATTTATTGGTAAGCAACTCAAATGAGAATTTGTAACCCAAATTTAGTTGGTAATTTTATCGGAGAAGTTTGCATGTCACAAAAATAAAGGTTGACAATTTCACATAATAGTTGGTAAATTTAAGCCATTGGTAAGAAAGGTTAATAAGTTAGTAAATGATAAAAGAAGGTTGTTTGTCAGAAGAAAAAAAAAAGGAGAAATGGCTATTTATAAAAGCCAAATAAGCATTGGTAACTTACTCAAAAAGGAGTCCGTAATATTATTCGGTGAACTAATTGGAGAAAACTTGGTAATTGTTCTCTCTAATTGAGGTTGGCAATTTATATATATAAAAAAAAAAAAATTGGTACATTTGAAAAGTTGGCAACTAAGGTAAAATAAAGTAATAATTCAATAGAAAAGAACTAGTTAATAGGAAGAAAAAAATAGACATTGATAAGCAACTCAAATGAGAGTTGGTAACTCATTATTTATTAATAACTTAATAGAAGAAAAGTGATAAGCCACCCAAATAAAGGTTGATAAGTTTATAAAATAGTTGATAAATTTAAGGCGTTGGTAATTAAGGCAAATAACAATATGTAAAAGAAAAGAGTTTTTTTTTTTGTCAAAGATAAGAGGAGTTTGTAACTTTGAATCAAAAGACTGGAAGCTAAAGTATTGAATTTGACTTCATATCAAAAACTAATGGATTCTATTATATCTTGAAGCCTCAAGGACTTTGTAAGATTCAAAATAATAGAATAATGTGTAGACAAATAATTAGGAGCAAGTAAGGAAATTGCAAGGGATTTAAATAATGGGCCACTTTCAATTTTTGGATATCTTTCTTACTTGATGACTGGAATTGAGACAATTGTCCAAAAAGTCTTAAATCTATTTTACGGAGGCCAATTCGATCTTAAACATTTCAATTTTACCATTTTAGTCCTAAACCTTTTGAAAATTTACCAATTTAGTCATAAACGTATTATTTAGATATTTAGCCAGAAGGACTACATAGGTAAATCATCAAGAGATTTAGGACTAAACTGGCAAATTATCACTAAATTGATGCTATTGAATGTATTAGTACTAAATTAACAAATCGTTAAAATACTTTGGACTAAGTTAACATAATTGAAAGGTTTAAGATTGAATTGGCTTTCGTACAATGCTTGGGACTTTTTGGATGATTTTCCTGATTGAAATTCAACAATAACCTTCTCGATGGATATCAACAAGTGCATAAACAAAGTAAAAAGCTTACAGGCTTGACTGGAAAAGCTTATATTCTCTAAGTTTTATACTAAACTTAAGAAAATCTAATCTCATTCAAATTCAAAGTTCAAAGCTTAACAAAGATCTAATCCAACAGATCGCCTCTAAAGCCTTATGGACTCCTTGATTAATGTTGGATGATTCTTGTTTGAAGTGTTGAAAAAATCTTTCATAGATATGTGTCTATGTAGATGTTTAGGGAGAGATCTAGGTGATACTTCCTCTATCTTTCACGGACCCCTTGTGCATCTTGATCGTCCTCCGCAAGAATCTCTAATTGCTTCTTGATTTCTACGCTACTTCATGATTGACTCGTTGCTACACCCGATCTTTTAGCTATATCTCTTTGTTAAATGAGGGGTGATAATCCAAAATAATCCAAAACTAATAGTAAATATTGGAAAATTCGCATAAAAGTTGATAAGTTTAAGAAGTTGATAAGAAAGATGAATAAAAGCTAGTGAAAACGAAAAAAGAAAAACTGATAACTTGTAGGCCGTAAAAAGAGTCAGTGATTTCATGAAAATTTCATTAAGTTATCAATAAGTTACCCTAATAGATGATAGGTAACATTTTTTGACCAGCGATTTTTAGATTGACTAATGCTTCTAGAAATGTCCCAGCACAGCACACGGGAAAAAGATATGGGTTCTTAGTGGAAAGGAAATAGTGGAATAGTCCAGCTTTAGTCATACATTTAGAAGAGGAAAAAGAAAGAGTCCATATTTTCCGCACTAGGCAACAAAGCTCATCACCATCTTTTTTTTTTCTTTTTGTTTTTATTTGTCTGAATTGGATATCTTTCCAAGGTTGACGTGGGGTCCTGCAACGCGACGACAGTCAACTCCTCGTTACCGGAGTCCAACACGTGAATTCTGAAAACTGATTGCGCATGCACCAGGCGACCAGTAATAGCCCCATGAGAGAGAGAGAGAGAGAGAGAGAGAGAGAGTCTTTATGACTAACGATGGTCTTCTAGAATTGGCGGTGACTGTTGACTCGGGGAAACGTGGTCCACCAAAAAGGACGATCCTATTCATTGAACGATTCGGATGCCAACAAACGTGAGTCATGTTGAAGATTCCATCTCGAGTTGACTCGCGTTTACTTAAGTTTGGGATCATAATTGGTCTATAATCACTCTTGTCCGCCAGCGCCCACTTACCAAACTAATTCGTCACGCTCCACCTGTTTTCTAACGTTTTATTTACGTTGTTGAAACTTAGAGTTAACTCTTGACGGCGAGTGAATATCAAGTATGTAACGAACTGCTTGTTTAATGTTGATCAAACCATTAAAAAGAATACTTTGAATAATCACACAAGGTGGTGACTATGTGAGGGTAGATGTTACCTTATTATATCGCTCAATAAGGCATTTCTCATTTGATGTGGAACTTGGGAATGTTATAAACTCCTCATTTAAAGAATTGATGTTCACATAAGTGTTGGCATGTATCGCCTAGTGAGTGCCCCTCAATTCAAGAGATGGTTTGGTCCACTCCTACCCTCTCTGTCATCGTTGAAGCTTACTATGAGCTGCGTCTTTGGCCTAGCCCTTTTGCCCCAAGGATCACTCTTTGCCCTCGTCAAATTGAGAATTGGCTTTTTCCATTCACGAACCACACATATAGTGGAGTGGGTCCTTTATGACTTGGCCTATTCCATGTAAACCAAATCCTTGGAAGGGATACTTTTGAGTGTGACCATATAAGGTGACGATCATTTTAGGATGGGTGATAGCTTATATATCACTTAATAGGTATCTTGCATTCAATGTGGAATTTGGGAATGTTACATAGCATTATCGTTATCCTTCCAAGGGAAGCACAAAACTCATCTTCATTGTTGTTTATTGATGTAAGATCAAAGCATGTGCGATCCAATAAGACGAGTGAAAGATGGACTAGACCGAGATTTCCTTTCAAGTGATTTCACCCCATCTTTAGAATTATAATTTCCTTATGATGTACAAAATAAAGAAGATCGAGTACATTCTGAGTGCGGAGCATAATTAGCAGCACTTTCTTATGGTGTTACCAAATGAAATACGAAGCACGTGCCGGGAGTTTGGTTAGTGGAAAATTAGGATTTGAAACATCATTCACGAAAATGTTTAGATAAGGATTATTATAAATGATTAAAATAATTTGTTTTTGCATTGACTAATTTTTAAGCAGTGCAACTAATCATTTTTGACATAATATTTTCACATAATTGATTCTCCATGAAACAAACACACCTTAAATTTGTGAAATTAATGTCCCGACTTATATCGAGGGGATAATTATCCCAAAAATCGTAAACCTTTTGTACGATAGCCAATTTAGTCTTAAAATCTTGAATTTGAGCAATTGAATCCTAAATATTTTGATATCACAATGTAGTCCATCCAACTAAAATTGGGCTGAAATCACTAACATAGACGTAGAGTGTCCTAAATTGCACAATTCACTGTGAAGTAGATGATTTTTCAACTTCTAATTGTCTCCCCCCCCCCCTTCCCCCTCTTTTCCTTTTTACCTGTAGCCAATCTTGACGATGGCTGGTGATGAATGGCCATAGGCGAAAAGGAAAAAAAGAAAAGTATAATTCTTTAAAAAATTTTGAAAAAATCATCTTTGTCTACTCCAACCAAAATTGATCAAAATGACTACATTGGAAACTCATCAAAAGATTTATCACTAAATTAGTTAAATTAAAAAGTTTATAATTGAATTGACCGCCATATAATAAGTTTATGATTTACTGGACAATTTTCCCTTAAATGAAGCTCCAATAGCAATCACTAAGAATTGCTCCAGTGACCACCATTTTCACATGGCAAGAGGGAGATGATTTCCTACCTTCTCAGGGGAGTTGGAAGTGAGGACGTTTAGTTTCAAGTGTGGGATCCGATTTCCACACTCTACAAAGAGATGTGACAAAAATCTGAGAATAAGTTGAGAGTTAGAATAGGACGGACATGAAAAAAAAAAAAGCTCCAAAAGCAAACCATAAATATTATCTAACCATTAGTTAATATGGCAAGTTTTAGAAAACCCAACATATGCATGCAACATGAGTCATTTAAAGATTTGCTTATAATATGCATTAAACTCGTGACTTCATGAAGTGGAAAGCAAGTGATCTCTTTACCACTAGAACAATCACTTTGGTCAATTAAATTCAATTGTAGATTACATTATCTGCCCATTTTGATTATATATCCTCCAAATGTTCTAGTAGAAGTCAATTTATATACACCGGGGTCAAGGACTCCGAATCATACCATAACTCTTTCTTAATTTGGCTGATCAGTGCCAAAACACAAGGATGCAAATATCAAGAAGAGTTTGAAGCTAAGACTGACAAACACGAGAGAAAGAATGGAGACGAGACAGTTCAAGACTCAAAAGAGCATAAAATAATATCCCCTAATAAAACCAAAGTATACTCCGGTCAGGGGGTGGGTGGGGAGAACCTTCCTAGGCGACAACAAAACAAGAATAGCCCCACCAACAAGATGGGACAACAGGAGATGGCACGAACGTTTCTTGTTTGTTTTGGTACGTGGTTGGTCTAAAGTAATGGCGGCCGTACGTCACGGAGAGAAGAAAGTCTTTGTTTAAAGTTTGCCCGGAGTCAATTTTGGTTGAAAGCAACATTTAATTAAGAGTGAGTTGATCAATCAAAGCACGGAATCTCACCAAATGGGCTTGGAATCATCAAGAAGAAAATTGGAAATGATCGGCTCTCTCTATATGATCTTTTCCTAATTGTAAGAATTGAACTCAGTCGGCTGATTAATAAACTAGGACATATACTTTATGATGATCAGATTTGATTTGGACAGTTTCTCAACAGTAAAGAATCTAACCAAATTGATCATAATTTGAACTGGACAACCAAGCTAAATTGATCAAGTCGAATCAAGACCGGTTCCTTATAAAAATGCACAAAATGGTTTGTTGTCTTCTCCTTCTTGAAACTTATGAGTTATTTTTGACTTGACAAGAGGGTAGCCCAAAAGTAAAAGGGCCGGTTCTTTTTACTAAAATAAATCCACTTTATATTATCATTAGGAGGCTTTCATCAATGTCGAAACTTGGAAGTAATAAACTCTCAAGAAACCTTTTTTTTTCCCATGTAAAACAAACACCATAATGGTGTAGAAGAATTGACTTTGTCGACGGCCCGCTTGTCTTTCTTTTGGTCAACTAAGTTGGGCTGCTTGCTGTAAGCAATGAGCATGCGTGGGCCGAAATTGAAAGACAAGCATGCGCGATTTGCAGTTGCCTTCTGAGTATTAAACCCCTTTTTTTTACACAGGGTGGTTATATATGGGACCGATTGCTGTTGCTTTTTCACACTGGACATCGCATTCATAATGTCTTATATATTACATACAAATGCGCGGCGTACATATCTTTATTAAAGAGTTCCAAACGTACTAAACCTTGTTGTGGTTCATGCACCAAAAGCATATTCTTGAAGTGCAAGCATACATACAATCTAGTCGCAGTGGGGGGAAAAGAGCCTGAAAAGCTTGTTCTCTGCATCGCTTTTGACTATGCTCTGTTATGCAATTCGCAATTGAATTCTCCACTCTATGATCTAACAAAGCAACCCAAATAAACACAACTTGAGATACTCGACCTAATTCTATAGGTGCTCCGGCGTTCACCAGCTCTGTGTGCGAGACCGGTCCAACATCGCCCCTGAAATGGCTTCGGCGAGCGAAGCTGTGAAATTGGGATCTCTCGTCAAGGAAGAAACCATCTCCTGGACCAGGAATTGCGGGGGCGTCCCTACTTCGGTTTCTTGCTTAGATTTCATTGCCAGGTTAGAAAACCCGCATCGGACGAAATCGAGAACGGGGTTTTGATTGGAAGGCTTCATGGACGATGGTGAGATCGGAGGCGAAACAGAGGGGGGCTTTGCACCTTGAGGAGGGCATCGATGGTTGTGCTCGCCTTCATAGGTAGCAACCAAGAGAGTTGGATCGTCGACGCTCCTTTGCACCTGTGAGCAGTAACATGAACATGAGATCAAGCAACTTGATTCATTTTTTTCGGCCATGCCATGCGGTATTACTCCCTAGTCTATATGACTATGAAATGGATAGTTGAAACTCAAACTATTAAGCACGAAATCTGTCAATTAGTTTGCAGTGGCACCCTGAGTATCCTAAAGATGAATTTTGGGTCCTCGACTATATGCGCTTTCAGTCAAAAAACACTTGACTGGGTTTTATGTGCTCCTTCTATAATATCTCTCCATCAAATTTTCGCATTTATTAAAGATCATTTATCTCATGACCGGAATTATTCAGAGGTTTCACTGCAATTTTTTTGGTCAGGTAGAGGTTTCACTGCATTAAAGACCAGGAAACTGAGGAGGAACATGGAATCTCCTAGTAGGCGCATAACTTAAGTTGATGGGTCCTTTTTAGGGTGAAACGTAGGGTAAACGCCTCTTGCTTTAGGTAATATATCATACATTTTCATATGGACAGCTAATCTGTATGTCTCTGCGGAGCTCGCACGGTCATCACTGTTAATAAGTCAACCCTTTAAGTTCCATGTAACTACCTTCTTTTTAACAGGGCAACTTGGAGCGAAAGAGCACTTGAAGTAAGCTCTTGGAGAGGGATTGTCTCTGGTGACTTTCTGACCATACTTTCTCCATTGGTATCCATCCTTCACCACCTGCAATTCCAAAGCCAGAAAGAGATGCTCATAATTAGTGCTTAATTCATTAAAGGGTACTGCATAATCTTCGCTTAAGGCTGTGATCTTCGAAACTCACGAGGCTAGTATCAGATGGGTCGACTTGGAAATAAGCTACAGAGGTTCTAGATTTCATGCTCTCAGTTGGCCTCTTCCAGAAATCTAGGTCAATATAGTCCTCAAACTTTCTCTTCCTTGATTCGAGGGCTTCATTAGATGAAATTCCCTGCGCCAAATTGATCATCTGGCTATGCAAGGCGTTGTAACCAAGCAAAACGACATTTAGGGTTTCTGTCAATTTCTTGTTCTCCGAGCTCATCCTTCTGAACTCTTCCACAGATACACCAACCTGTCCCATAAATTCGATATAATCCATCATGAGCACTAATTAACAGAAGCTTATTTCAAGTGGAAATATTCAATGTGCCGACGGCATAAAAAGCAAATATTCACATAAAAGGAACTTACATCTTGTTGGAGTGTTCCTACTTCTTGCGATTTTTCAGCAAATCCGCCTCTATCTCTTCTCAGATCCTAGATATATGCATCATATAAAACCATTGTAAACTTAGCAACTCCGAATCCGGGAAACAGAAAAAAGGTGAATCATACAATCTAGTCTTTGCAGGGTGCTGCACTCACCATGACATTGCTATTGCAATTCTGGAAAGAATTTATCCTAAGGTCAAGAGACGTGTCAACCCTTGTGTCCATGGGAGGGATTTGCTGATGAGAATGTGGATTACAATGGTCTTTCTGGAAGGGGGGAAAAGAGGAAAACTAGAGAAGTTTGAACGATCAAATGGGTAAATGAATGGGAAAAGGGCCTGCGAAGGGCTCGTATAAATAGGAAACTCGCACCAAGCGGCTGGAGAAAAATCAAAGACTGTCCAAATTTGATTTGACATATGTAAGTTGCTGCGAAGCATCAGATGATTAAAAGAAGCCATCTCATGACATGACGTCATGCATCCTTCGTCATGGGGCTCCACTCAGGCGACTGCATATTTTATACGACATACGAGAAAAAGAACAGAAAAATGGACGAGATCAGAATTTCCATTTGCCCTGTCAATTTCTGACAACCTATAAGAAATTAGAGCCCAGACCACCTAAACTTCTTTTGTTTATTTTCGTTGACTTCATTGAATTCGAGCTACCCAAGTCTCTGTAACCTTCCTTGCTTCTTCTGCTGGGGAACAAGCCACTAAACTTCATTAATAAATGCGAAACGATAAGGATTACAACTTAGGTAGGTTTTCTCAAGACCATAATACCACTGGTTTATATAGTTTTTATAAATTCGATGAACATGGACGAATGTTTAACTGATGTGCAATGTGTCTAACGCTAGAAAGCAGCTCTTGGGTGCTTGTTAGGCAGCAGGGTTTTATTCTAATTTTTGACGAATTGAAATTGACTATAGTTAACAACCTCATGGTCATCATGTCGGCGAAATGGGTGTTGAAATATGATCAGCTTTTATGTTGGCATCTTCTTCTTCATTTTCTTCTCCTTTTTATTTCATTATTATTTTCAAATAGATAAAATTGATACGAGCTGTTACATCTATAAATCAATGTAAATTAAGATGACTTTTACCATGTTTCACAAAGACTATATTTACCATGTCCGGATTGTGATTGACACTTTAGACGCGTAAGGCCTACCGCTTTAATTGACGTAGGACCCTGCCGGTATTCTAGACGTCGGCTAAAAATGATTAAAATTACACACCACCGGACCAAATCATGCTTATCCTAATGGTCTTCTTTCTTAAGTAACAAGAAATCCATGAATTGGGACAATTGGCTAGTCCAGGTTCAACACAATTAATCCATTTTGCAATTTTGGGGACTTGCTTAGACTTTTTTAGGTCCCCATGTGAAGTGATTTCATAAGAATTCCTGAGAATTGTCTGGGTCTTGATTCATTCAGCTTTTGATTTTACGAAGGTAATTAAAACGAGTGAAGCTGTCGGCGCTTTTCCAAACGCCAAGTTGCATTTCGTGGGGGGAAAGAGAAAGAAGACAGTAGGGGAAGCGGCCCCGAAGGGGCGGGGTGGGGCGGCAGGAAACGTGTGCTGAAAGTCTGGATAATTTCATGGACCAGTCAATGCGAAATAGACATAAAAAAAATTCTTATTTCTAGGATAATTTCTTTTTCTAGGTCGCGCGGACCATGCGATGAAAATAAAATTCTTTATGTTGTGCCTTCCACACGTGACTAAAAAAAAAAAAAAATCTTCGATAGAGAGGGGGTTGAACTGTGCTTATGAATATAAAGACCTCCCATTAAAAAATATTATTAGAGATAATATTAGACGTTAGAGATATTATTTGATAATTTATTATTTTTTTGAATAACTAATTTCTTTATTAAATTAGAATATTTCTTGTTCTATACATAAGGTTCAGAGGATAATTGCACAATAAGTCGTACAGAATTTAATCGAATATTTTTAACATTTTGAGTGAACGAATGTAGCTGTAAATCTTTTAATAGATTACAACTTGTGCTCAAATAGAGTATGAGGAGGTTGGCTTGTTGGAAATTTCCCAACTTCATAGGACCTTCGTTCAATTTTATATTTTGCCGTTCAAGTTAACATTAATGTCACATCATGTGTGTGGATCCTTATCCAATCTTATTCCCATTCAATACTCTCATATTGGTCATCAATTATCCAATTTGCATGTGAAACGGAGATTTCAAGACTCTTGTACTCATTGCATATACAAGGAATTTCACTGGAAACTAATGTACATATCGTCTCCTCCATATAACACAACAGCTTAAACTCTTGGTATGCCTATCCATCCTTTTATTCACAATATGGCGAAAGATGCTCGAATTGGAACTTGCATTTTGAATTTGCCACCTTTTTCACTGAAAGCATTTTAAAGTTCCTTTATACTAGTTGCTCAAGTAATTAGTTTGAGAAGCCACAACTGCAATAATTATACCAGGGAAATTTATGGAAGTAAGGGTGTTTTTGTTTTGCAAAAAATTTCATGATAAAGAAAAATGTTTTCCAAGTTATTGAATCTACTTTCCCAACTTTAAGCATGTATATTTTCTTTGACCGTAATTGGTTTTCCGTTGACTGATCATTTTCAGTGAGCTAAATGTGTGAAAGTCCAGAATACTGATTCGCAGAAAATTCTCTCACTCAAACAAACACACTTTAGGAACACAAACTATATTTAAACACCTACTATGGATTAACCCAAGTAAGGGGATCCTCACAATTTTTGCTTAAAAATTAATGGTCATGGGTTCGATTCCTATGACCGGGGGCACTCAAATATAAGTGAGAGACTATGGTGGCAGATTACTATGCTATTTTCCTATCATATAACCGGTTAAATACCGTCGTGCCTGAGTTATCATAACATATGGGGATAATATGTACATATTTAAAAATTCCGGACAAAAGGGAACCGTGTGGAAGCGGCTAGTTTGGGGTTGCAACAATAAATCGAGTTTGTGATCGTGGATTGAGACAAGGAGATGTCCGTGTGGATGAGAACAAATCGGCCAACAAGGCCAGAATTTCTTACAAATTTCTGAAGTTGACTGACTTCAACCTTGACTTTAAGAAATTATAGTAGGCATATCCTTTAATCATACATATAATTTATACACGGTTTTGTCCATCCTCATCTGAGCACTCATCCAAACCAATTTTATAAAGAAAATAAGTTAGTCTTCCTCGAAATAAATAGCTGTCTTATTTTCTTCCTAATTCCTTTAAAAAGTATAAATAGCTCGATTTTATTCTAGCAAAAACATTTTTTGTCTCATAAATAAGCATCAACTTTAACACGGGTCCCAATTATGAGCTTTTTTTAATTTTTTTTTTTTTTTGGGTTTTATGAAGGAGGATTTAATTTTAGCTCAAATCCTAATTTTATCTCAAACTTCTGTCTTATATTTAAAAAAAAAAAACCACTTTCAGGCGAGACCCAAGATTGACACATGTCAAATTTTTGTTCAATGACGCCGTTAAGGTTGGACGTGTGATTCCACATATACTCAACGACTCACGTTTGTGTGGACATGGAAGGGTCGTACACAATTCATCGTACACAATTCAAGAGATTCCTTAAATCCGGATGCTGCCGATCGTGAGTTCAAGGATCCGTTGAGAAAAAACTTGGTTCCATACTCTTCAGATTTCAACGACGACTTTGATAATGATCACGTGTGAAAAGACACATCGTATTTTTAACGGCACCACGTGACGGGTCAGATTTAAGTATCGACTTAAATTCAGTACTATCTATGAGACAAAAAAAAAAAAAAAAAAAAAAAAAATTGGAGCTAGAATTGAAATCCAAGCTAAAACTGGTGTGTTCAAGAGACAAAAGAAAAGTCTATAACCCGAGCTAAGGTTAGCGCTTTTAAAAGGAACGTGGATTCTTTTTGCCAAACCCTTGAAATAGCTAAGTAATTAATGTAATGTTGAAAAATCAAGGCGCCATCGTTCATGCACCAAACAATACAAACGCCCTTTCCTGAAACAACCGGAAGAGGCGGTCAACGAAAGAAAGGAAAGAAAGTATCCAGAAATGAGACAAAGGAAGTGTAGTTTCATCTCAACTTTCCCGTACTATAGAGTCGTACACATTATTTGTATCATCTGGACACAGCGTGGGCGGACCGTGTGCACATGTCGATGTCATCGAGAAGTCTAGAATTGTAGGAGCAGTTGGGACAACTTTATCAGCACTCAACGTCAGAAAAGTTTCTCTGCAAGTTCGTTCGAATTTTCAATGACTGAATTTGGGGAATCATAGACCTAAAGGATAAGGATCGATGGAATTGACCAAGAAAGTCCCCCTTTTATATTGAAGATGAGATTATGCCTTCAACCAAGTGGCCCAACCTCTTGTTATTGCTTAATTAATTTGCCTTCTTGATTATATTACCGAGTCTCCAAATCATCTAGCTTGGTCAATTCTTAGGGATTGATACAAATTGTCACGTTTGCGTACATCGCTTGTAGACTAACTGGTTGGGAGCAATGGAGTCTACTGTTTCCTCATTGAATGTTGATTGTTCAATGGACCCATTGATATTATTTGATTTTGCCCAATAAATACCTTGACTTAAAAACATCTGGAGTTTTCACCAAGATCACTTTACATCCTCTATTTTCAAAACCCAATGTGTGCACATTCATCTCTTCTTTTAATTTAGGCGTGGAATTGTATTTCAAAATGAATAACCATGTGAGTTTATTTACAAAACCGCCACTTTCTTCCCCTAAATTATCCTTGCCATACACTTTTCAAAACCCAATGTTTGCACGTTCACTTTTTTTTTTTTCTCAATTTAGGCGTCGGGCTGTATTTCAAAATAAGCAACCATGTGAGTTTATCTACAAAATTATCACTTTCTTCACAAAATTACCCTTGTCATACACTTTTCTATGCCTAACCACCATGAAATCCAAATCCTAGCTCTGCTTCCCCCCTGGCTTGCCCCAACCGAGGTCAAGGAAGGCCACAACGATCTTAGATCAAGGTCATCGTGGCTTCTACAACCTAGATTGAGGCAGCCAAGCTCTCACGATCTCAGATCAAGTTATGGAAGCCATGGACAACCTCAACTCAAGAGGTTGCCTATGGTGGCCTACGACCTCAAATTGAGGTCACAACTCTGGCGACTTTGATCTAAGCTTGTCGACAACGACAACAACCTCATCATGTTTGTTTGAGCTCGCATGTAGCAAACACTTGAACACACACAGAGTTGAGAGACTGGCAGCGGTAAAGAAGGTGCGTGTGATAGGAATGACGCTGGAGGAATCGAAATTTTCTAGCAGTGGGTAATTTAATCTTAAAAGTCACGAGATTTTGCTCAAGAATGCAAAATTTGTAATTTTGAAAGTAAAGATTAAGTGCTAAAATTAGAAAATTAAAAAAAAAAAAAAGGCTTGTATGTATTTTTCCTTTCGATTTCCTCTAAAAACATGTTCGATGATGAATGACCATCCTACGTCACTTCCAACTCATCATCCACGTTCAAAAGCTAGGTGCAGATCAACCTCCCCCCGTGGGATCAGGGGGTCCATGTTATGCGACGTCATGGGACCGGCACGTTCCGTCATCATCATTCGTCAGCATGGATGACGTCATCGCGTGACGCATCTCTATGTCTCCTTTAGCTATGAGAATCTGTCCTCACCTTGTATCATGACTGCCCGCACTTCCCAAAGTGCTCCGTCATAGCGTGGAACACGATTGATTGCGCATTAGCACACGTCAATAGCTATTTCAATTAAGTGGGCTAACCCCACCAAAAAAAAAAAAAATCCTGAATCTTTTCTTGTGTTTCACGAGTCCACTAAACTTTTTTTTTTTTGTTGCATTAACATTTTAAATTCACACAAATGATCCAAAAATGCTTTCGGCCACAGTTTTATTCATAAGATCCGTTAGATCGTTTCACTATAACAAGTTTGACGATATCACTCAAGAACCGTCATTTCTGACAATAATTAGAGATTAGTGCGCGCCAACTGGCTACTATAAATTAGCCTCTCTATCGCAATAGGCAACTAACTCTAGCTATCATTGGATCGATTGTCAAATTAAAATTGTCGTTGGAGTTCTAAATGATTCAAAAATGCTTTCCGCCACAGTTCTATTCATAAGAGCTGTTAGATCATTTTATTATAACAAGTTTGACGATATAACTCAAATGACCATCATTTCTGACAATAATTAGAGATTAGTGCGTGCCAACTAGCTACTATAGATTAGCCTCTCTATCGCAATAGGCAGCTAACTCTAGCTGTCATTGGATTGATTGTCAAATTAAAATTGTCATTGGAGTTCTAAGTTCTCGATGACAAAGGACATGTAAAGTAATAGGTAATAGACTCATTTCTAGAGAATGTCGCTCGGAATTCTTCTTTATGAAGGCCTCACTTGTGCGATTTAAGTTGGGTAATGTATAAACTCATTCTTGTTTGGGTAATCACCCACTTTTCTTCTATGCATAATGATCATTTGGTCTTGCTTTTCATAAGCGCCTATTGCCAAGATTGTCATAACAATTCCTCAGCACAATTAAAATTAGGGACACTAATTGCTAACTTATAATTTTACATTCGATGGTTATCATAAGATCTGGAAAATGATACCACTAAACAAAATTTAACAAATAAAACTTGTAATGTTATCTTAAAATATGCTGTGTGTACATGCAAAATGCATGCTCCATTGCTTTCTTTACTTTTTCTTCTAAACAAAATGCTTTTTCAAAAAGAACACTCAGAGTTGACAAGAGCTTATCATTATTTGGTAATTGGTCATTAAAAATGGAAAGTATCAAAAAAATTCTAATTCTATTGTACCAATATCAATTTAGTTCTAAAATTTTCAATTGAATTGATTTAGTCATAAAAATTCAAATCTATCCAACTAAGTTTGGGCGAAAATTGCTGATATAGATGTTGATCGTCATATATGGCATGACTAAAGTTGACGTGAATAAAATTTACAATTTTTATTATTTTCTTAATTTTTTTCTTATTTTTGCTTTTCATTTTTTTTTTCATCGTCCCTGGACAATGGGCGAGGATTGTGGCCCTTGTCCAGGCCACCACTCGCAGCAGTCAAATCTAGAAAGGGCTCAACCCTCATAACTAGGCGACCCCTCACTCACAGCTGGCAAGGGTCGTGGTGACCTTTGTTGGCCATAATAAATAAATAAATAAGAGAAAAAATAATTAAAATATTAAAATATTAAAAAATTTGTTCACATTAGAGCCAATCGTGCAAATGAGAATACATTGCATGCGGTCCTCAAAATGCCCTGATTTTTCATCAGTCCTCGAACTCCTCGTGTTTTTCTCAACTTTTGTTGCGGATTATTACAACGGGCAAATAAAAACAGAGGCAAGTTAGGATCACCATTTATCAAAATGGTTGACCAATGACCGACTGTCGGGGTACTGCCAAATGATCTGTGGCTAGACAGAATTGACGGTGATTTGATCTGTGAAATTGATGAATTGCACCAGGTCAATCCAAGAATTTGCCGGCCATTTGTCCGTGGTCACGTGGAATCCACACGTACTCGTCTTCGGTGGAAATTAGGGTCATGACAGCAAATTGCCTGAACCGCATGCATCACGGCGGTGACGCATTAGCTATTGCATCAACATCTTAACCTACTCTACTTTTGCAAATTTTCTTTTCCCTGTCGTACAGGCATCTTCCTTGACTTTCGTGCACACCCCATCTCGTGTCTCCTTGTGGGGGCCAACCACGAACGATAGGGCCATTTGTAAGTCTTGATCCGAGTCATATGTTAATTTCAAGAAAGGATCAAGAACCATGTGGAAGTTAGAGGGTAACGAGAAGATTTCAGAGTGGATTTAAGGTCGTCTCCTCTACGAAATAGCTAGTCTCCTCGAAATGATGTGCCAACCTTCATTGGCAATACAATTCAAACGTCGTTTCTTAAATAATTATGAGAAGTTATTAGCAAATAAAGAAATATATTTGGAAGAAAATACTCATAAATAACACGAAAGAATAGTCATTTCACCTAGACTTTTTCGGAATGTAGATCATGACATTAACGTGTGCATTTGTCAATGTTATAGAGAAGTTAGAATTGTGGAAGATGGGTGAGTTAGAAAGCTAACATCCTAAAAGTTTCTCCGCATGTTTAGACCAAGTATAAATTACTAAATTTGGGAAACTAAAGACCAAGAAAGTCTACTTTTTGCATTGAGTATAAGATTTATGCTTTCAATTAATTGGGCCAACTTTTAATATACGAAGTCTCTGAAACATTTGGCTTGGCTAATTTTTAGCAATGTGTACAAATTGTCAAGTTCACATACATAAGGTAAGGTTTCCCTTGTATAATGGTTGGTGTGGTCCCTGAGATTACTTAAAGTATGGGCAACAACATAATTTGATACATCCACATGATGTGCTTAATCACTTGATGAATTCACTAATAATTACCTAGTTTTGCCCAACTGGTACTCCAAATTCATTATTCTTTGCAAAATTTTAAAAAACATATTGAGCTGTCAGTCAATATCACTTTACATCCTTTATTTTCAAAGCCAAAAGCTTGTACCTTCACTCCTTTTTTTTTAATATTTTATTTAGGCGCCTGATTGTGTTTGAAATTGAATAACCTTTGAGTTTATTTACTAAATTACCACACTTTCTTCCCAAAATTACTCTTATCACTTTTCTATGCCTAACCACCATGAAATCCAAAATCAACTCTCCAAAATCCTGGGTCACTCTCTCTCTCTCTCTCTCTCTCTCTCTCTCTCTCTCTCTCTCTCCCCCCCTCCGCGGAAGGCCAAGGAAGGCCACAATGATCTCGAATCGAGGTCGTCATGACGTTTGCAAGCTATATCTAAGGCGGTCGAGCTCTCATGACCTCAAATTCAAGTCATGGAAGCCATGGACAACCCCAACTCAATAGGTCATCTATTGTGGCCATTGACTTCAAATTGAGGTCACAACTATGGCAACTTTGATATGAATTTGTCCACACCCCTGACGACCTCATATTTGCGCTTTATTTGGCTTTCATGTAAAATGGGGTGTTGCTTTTCTAGAAGCTTCATATGCTCTTTACACGCATGTGGTTTACCTCCATGATCAACTCTAGCTTTTACACACATATGGTTTACCTCTACCAACCAGCTTAAGCTTTTGAGTCAGATTTTCAATATTAATCCAAAATGTCATAAATAAAGATTGTAAAATGGTAAAATTGGAAAATATGAAAAGGCTTTGATGTATTATCGTCCATTTTTTTCCTTAGGTAGTATCTTTGATGAAATATTAACATTTTTGTCTATAGGGTTATATATGCTCTTTATATATGTATGGTCTATCTCCACCGCTCAAGATTTGACTGGACTTTCAAATAATATAAACCTAAAATATCAAAAATAAAGATTGACAAATGGTGAAATTTGAAAATATGAAAATGTTTTGATATATTTTCCATTTTTTCCCTTTGCTAACATTTTTGATGAGGTATTAACTTCTTTGTTTATGAGGTTTTTATGCTCTTTACACACATGTGATTTACCTCCACTAATCAACTCAAGTTTTTGGTTGGGATTTTTTACAAGTATCAATATAAACAATAAAAAATATAAAAAGTTATGAAAAGGTTTTGATTTAATTTCCAGTTTTTTCCTTAGGTAACGTCATTATTGATGAGGCATGACAATCCCATGACATCTACAACTCATGATCCACGTTCGAAGACCAGTGTAGATCAATCTCTCGTGGGACTGGGGAGTCCACGTCATGCCACATTCTGGGACGTCCATCATCATTCTGTGCAAGGATGACGTAATCATTACTTTTAACATCTTTTGGTCTTCTTAGCCATGACAATCTGTTCTCACTTTGCACATAATTGCTGCACAATCATCCAAAAAGTCCTGAATTTATTATAGAGTGAGTAATTCAATCTTAAAACTCTTGCTAATTTAATTTTAAATTTTTTGACAATTTATCAATTTAATTTTAAATCTTTTGATGATTTGTCAATTTAATTCTTAACATTTTCATGGTTTGCTAACGTAGTCCTTCTCGTATATTATTAGATCTTCAAAAGGTTTAGAACTAAGTTGATATAATTGAAAGTTGAGGACAAAATTGACAAATTATCAAATGATTTAAGACTGAATTGACCGTTATACTATTAGGTTTATGACTCGTTGGCCAATTATGTCCATGATTGCTTGTACATTTTATATGGTCAAATATGATTGCTTGTACTTAAAGTAGTTGTATTATGTGAAACACGATTGTGCAGCTGCACACATTAGTGAATGCTAGTTTCAGATCCGTGATCAAGAAATTTGAACCTACCTACCAAAGTGGATTACAAATTTTTGAAATTAAGAATCAAGCTGATTCCCTTAGGATCTGACCTGAAACTTAATGGGCTTGGTCAATCAGAGATAGGACCTACCTTTAAGTAATATATCTATTATTTTCGGAAAAAAAAATATAATGGGAACAATTTTCCAATATAGTGGTTATGAAATTGATGGATTTTTCTAACCTTCTTGACTCGAAATCCATCTCCAACATATCTATCATTTTTCGAAACAAATTAAAAAAGAGAGCTAAAACTAGTTTTAGGCCAATTCTCGAGTACTTCTCAGATAGAACCAATGATTCACTACATAAAACTGTAAACTAAAACGGTAAGGCCGGCTCAATTTCGATAACTAGATTCAACCAATCCCAATTGCTCACCCTCACAACACGTCAATCACTATTTAACTTTGAAAACAATTGGCTATTCGGCCATATGTGTTTTTTGGAGGGAGTATTACAAGCATACCTAACTTTTGATCAATGATTTTTCTTTCCAAAATTTCAATTTCAATCTTCACTTAACTTGTGGTTTCATACCTTGAGACCACCGTTGATTAACCATTATCTTTGCAAGACTTCGTAAGACCACTATCAACTATTCTAAAAATCTAACCTTTTAAATGAAGGTTTTGATAAAATGATTAAGATATTGATGTATTTTTCTAACCTTCTTGACTCGAAACCCATCTCCTACATATCTATCATTTTTTTAAACAAATAAAAGAAAACTAAAAATTAGTTCCACGCCAGTCCTCAAGTAGAACCAACAATTCACGATATAAAACAGTGAACCAAAATGATCAAGGTCTTGCTCAGTTTAGTAACTAGATTCAACCAGTCCTAATTGCTCACCCTTACCACACTCAATCACTTTTTATGTCACGCCCCACCCCACCTCTAGTACGAGAACATGACCTTGCGGGTTAGCATCGACATCCCAAGCACATCAATCGTCCCAAAAATATTTTATCTTGATTAAGCACATGTGGAAGCGAATTAAAAATAGTCCCCGTACACAAACACACATGGAAGTCGGGCAATATGTATACAAGCCAACCAAATGAAAGCAACATGTAATCATATATACATATTAAAAGTTGTTATGATTACATGCCCATCTTAATCCCGAGCTACTTATCTTCATTACCACACATCGACGATCAAAAAGACTGGGATAGCCTAGCTCCTCTATCGAGCGTCCTCCAAAAACGGCCCCTATTCTAAGCTCATTCCCTTACGGTGTTCCCATGGGATCCACAAGAAGGATGAAGCCATGAATGGGACCGATAATGTCCCCGTAAAAAATGAGGCACCAAGCTTTGTACACATGAGAACCAAGGTGTCGACCTCTTCTTGAACCCATACAATTGTAGTATATTTCCGGTAGATAATGTCTCCTTCTAAATCTACTATGTCCATCACGACGGTAGCCATATCGATTGGAAGCCCAGGACGGACGAATGGTGGGGCCGGTTCAGCTATCACACATCTGAAATGGTGAAAACAACCAAAGTGAGTCGATGACTCAGTATGTAGAATTCCTTAATTCTCTCATAGGAGGACGTCTCGCCGTCGATCCTCAAATACACAATCACCATCCACTTGTCAATGGCAAATCAATAGCAAGGTCCATGCCTTGCTTTGCTTATATATATGAAAGACTCCCAATCATTTATGTGCTTTCAAGTATCAAAGACAATGAGTTAATGCATAAGAACAAGCTTTCTAAAGATCCGTGTCTTACGATCATTTCGGTCACTAAGAGAAATGCGTGCATCACATAAGACTCGCTCAAGCACTAAGTGACCTGATGCAATATATGCTCAAATTAATGTAAAGACTCAATAGCCCATATCAAAACAAACCCAACTTTTGCAAGCATCAATTCAAGCATCATACATGCATCAATCATGGACCACACGTGGATTTCTAGTTTATTTCAGTCAGTACAGTTAGTTGAAATCCATCGACTCTTCTAGTGTCAATCAGGCATCGATTCCCCTTGGCACTTGGCATCGTCCCGATCTTGTTATCAAGATGGCATCCAGGGTGATCCCTAGGCATTGGCCTCACTCGGGCTGGCATCATCCACGATCTCTAGATCGAGATGGCATCCGGGGCTTTACCCTAGGCAATGACTCGGCATACGCCAGCATTGGCAGTAAAAGTCCATTGTGTGTTCATACATTCAAACACCAATCAATTCATTTTTATCTTGATTCATTAGTTGGATCAAAGGCCTAAAGGCGTGCCAAGTAAGGTGAATCAATGAATGACCTTTGTGCCTTACTAACTAAATTCATGCCAGATACGATTCAGGCTCGTGGTCCTAACTTGGAACTGTTTGCTCCAAATTCGGCATCAACTCGTGACTTGTTTCGAATAACAACACGCCTCAATGTTATCTCAAGATTAAGTGTGGGTCATGCTTCCACCTTGGCACACATCCATAGTCGCCAAGACCTTTCCTCAACATCCATGTATGCTCGACATCCATGCAAGACCATGATTCACTTGATGCAAAGATAAGTAATTAAAAGCACACAACAAGCACAACATACAAGCAAACACAAGCAAAGGATAACAAGATCCTAAATCGATGCACATAATACATCACCCTATCAAAGAGTTAGGAAAGTCCACTTACTACTTTTTGGACCTGGCTCCAAGATGCTCCTTTAGTGACCAGTTGGCGCCTAAGGCAACTTGGTAAGGGAGGTGTGAAAGAGATGAGAGAAAGGGAGAGGAAAGGAGAGAATGGCTAACCCTTAAACTGTGAGGATGCCTTCTCCTATTTATAGGCCTCCTCCACCTCATTTATTGGTGCAAACTCATAATTAAACCTAAGAGCTGAGTTAGCCTATCTAGCCTCCTTAGTTGGCACCTATATATCTTGATGTTCACTTGTGATTGGTCCACCTCTTGGCTTGTTCTCCAAGGCTTATTTAGGTTCATTATTGCCTAATGTGCCTAGGGGACACCTAAGCCCTTTTTATATACCAAATGTCCTCTTTCAATTGGTTGGCTCTTGTCTTGTTCATCAAGACTATAATCTAGGCCATCATGCCCTAAGATTCACCTAAGATTCTAGAGAACACCTAAGTTGATGATTCATCAAAGTCATTAATGAACTAATGTCTAAAGCCCTTAAATGAGTGCCTAGATATTTTTGCCAAGCTAGTTGGGAAGCAAGTTTTCTCTCCCCCTTGCAATTGACATGTGGCATATAATGGACAAGGATAGACATGGTCAAAGGTCATGAAAGATTCTAAAACCCCAATTGCTTCTTGACATTTGTCCAATGATTCATCTCCGCATTAATTGATTTGTGTCTAAATCTTATCCAAGGTAATTATGAGACTAACATAAGGTGTCGCCTAATTGGAGAAGTCGTTCATATTTGTACACAATTGACGATTCTATGAGAATTGAGGTTTGTGCTAAAAATTCACTAACTTTTCCCAAATGAGTACAACTAAATCGGTAGCATTCTTGAACTTGTTCGTGACCGTTTTCGATTTTGATTGGTCCGTTGAATGTCTTAAAAACGACATTCGCGGACCGGGTCCAAAGCTAAACATGCCATGCCTTGGTCTATCTAAGGTTTATGCCATGGGTCCCATAGATCAACCATTAGTTGTCACTTGGTCATGTGGATTTGATCTATCCACAATCGATTTGCTACCAAATAGGATTGACTCATGGATCGTTCATAGTTGGGATAGATTCCATGCAGAATCACCCGCTACCAGTGCACCATTCACACAGAACTGATCCATGATCATCCTTCGTGTTCATGATAGTGTGGGATTAATCCACAACTAAACCCCGTGATCAAAAGGTCGATTCATGTCCAATGCATGAATTCAACATCCACGTATTAGTTAAAAAGACATCACGATAGAAGCCAAGTTAGGACTTACCGACCTGCATACCCTATTCTCATGGCTTGAAATCGAGGATGTTACATTTTAACTATGAAAATGATTGGCTATTTGGCCATATATGCTTTTTGGGGGAGTAATACAAGCATACTTAACTTTCAACTTAATGATTTTTTCTTTCCAAAATTTCAATTTTGATTTTCACTTAACTTGTGGGTTTAGACCCTAACATCGGCGTTGATTGATCATTATCTTTGTGAGATTTTATAGAATCATTATCAATTGTTCTAAAAACTTAAAATTTTAGATAAATGAGTAATATAATTTAAATATTATATCAATCTCCCTTATGCTTAGTCTAGTCTTTTTTAGTATTATTATTATGCGTGAACGTATTTAAATGGGAAGGTAAATGGGGTTTGCAAAGATTTGGACTCATTATCTCTTGTCCTTATTCCATGTGAAATTTTATGGAGAACCATTGACAACTGTTTTAAAAGCTTAATTTATTAAATAAAAACATTGTTTGATATTTAGATACTGTATTAATCCCCACCATCCCTGTCGATAGCTACTATTGTGACCAACCACTATTAGTTGTAGCCTGTCATTATTTCAACCTGTGGTACCCTAGCCACTGTTGACCACCGTTTCTTACAATAATCAAGGATAGGTGCCGCCATTCGACAGATTACCAATTACTTTCAAAGCTAGCTACGATAGATGGGGAATCCAATCGGTCCATAAACCTATTACATGAATATCGATTTAGTTTTAAACTTTTCGATTTTATCAATTTAGTACTATATAAATTTTAGTAAATAGAATTTACAACATTATATCAAAATAAGTTGTATGCACGTACATGGCGCATGCGTGAGAACCGGTGCTTTTTTCAATGTGAACAGATTTTTCATCTAAAAGATGTCTTTTCAATTAGAACACTAAAAATGCTGCGATTCTCTTCATCCCTCGAGCTTTTTTTATTTCAGTTTCAACCTTTGCGGCGGATTATTACAACGGGCAAAGAGAAACAGAAGCAACTTAGCATCACCATTATAAAACTAATTGACCAATGACTGACTGTGATGATGCTGCCTACTGATCTGTAATTAGACAGGCATAAAGGCGGTCTGATCTTGAAGGACTTGATGAATTCCACCAAGTCAATCCAAGAATTCCTCAGCCATTTTTCTGGAGCCATGTGGAGTCCACACGTACTCATCTTCAAGTGGAAAATTAGGGCATGACAGCAAGTAGCTGAACCGCGTGCATCGCGCGGTGACGCATCAGCTGTCGCATCAACATCTTAACCTACTCTACTTTTGCAATTTTCTTCTCCTTGTCGTACAGGCATCTTCCTTGACTTTTGAGCACGGCTCATCTCGCGTCTGCTTGTGGGGCCAACCACGACCATCGGTTCCCCTTGATCCGAGTAAAGATACATATGTTAATTTCCAGAAAAGATCAAGAACCGTTTGGAAGTTAAAGAGTAACAAGAAAATTCCGTAGTGGAAAAAAGTTAGTCTCCTAAAAAAATGGTGCCGCCTTTCGTTTGCCATACACTTCAAACATAGTTTCTTGAATAATCATGACCAGTGATCAACCGAAGAAAAAAATATCTTCAAAAGAAAACATCTAGACATGAGATGAAGTAATAATAATTTCATCTTGACTTTTCCATATAGTAGAGTCGTGCATGTTTGTCTTATTTGATCACTTCGTGTGCAAAGCGAGTGCACGTGTCAATGTTATCGAGGAGTTGGAATTATAGAAGAAGGGGTTAGAAAAGTTCACGGCACTTCACATCGTAAAAGTTTCTCCGCTCGTTCGGTCGAATTTTAAATTACTAAATTTGGGAATTTAAAGAACTAAAGGATAAGGATCAGTGTGGACTTGACCAAGAAAGTCTGTCTTTTATATCAAGGGTAAATTAAGTGGCCCAAGACTTTTTGTTATTGCTTGTATATTTTTCCCAATTTATGAAGTCCCCGAATCATTCGCCTCGGCTAACTCATAGGGATGTGCGCAAACCGTCACGTCCACGTATCCCAAGTAAAAAATTGGCTGGCATAGCAACAATAGAATTTGATATGTCCACGCCAAATACTTAATTACCGGATCACCCCCTTGATAGTTATCTGGTTTTACCCAAAAAGTACTCCCCTTCATTCTTCTTAGGAAAATTTTAAAAACATATGGAATTTTCAGCCAATATCACATAGCATTCCTCTATTTTCAAAACCAAAAGTTTGCACCTTCATTTTTTTTTTTTTTTTTAGTTCAAATTGAATTTAAAAAATGAGTAGCCATGTGAGTTTATCTATTGAATTGTCACTTTCTTCATAAAATTACCTTTTTCTATGCCTAATCACCATAAAATTCAATATCGACTCTCCGAAATTCTAGCTTAAACATAGCTATATCTTTGCTCATAGTCATCTCTCTCTCTCTCTCTCTATCTCTCTCTCTCTAGGCCGACATGATCTCAAAAGAAGTTGTAAAATTGGAAAAAAAATAAGAAGGCTTTTATGTAATTTGCCCTTTCTTTTCCCTTGGGTAACATGTTTGCTAAGAATGTGACTATTCCACCTGAATTCCAACTTATCATCCACGTTCAAAAGCGACCGTAGATCAAGCTCTCATGAGGATTGAGGGGTCCACGCCGTCGTTTGACGTCATAAGACACCTGTGATCATACGTCAGCACAGATGACGTCATCCTGACACCACCCGTCTTTTCGCCTTCTTGACTACAAGGGAATTTGTCCTCACATTGGATTGTGATTGCTCGTGCTTGTCGATGTCGTGCTATTTCGTGAAGCACGATTTTGCGTTTCCACACGTAGCGGCTCTTGAATTCAATAATGATTGGCTAAATGTATGCTTTTCGGTGGGGGGAAACAAGGCATACTTGGCTTTCGACCAAAGATCTTGAGCTCTAGGATTTCAATTTTGGAATTCACTCAACTTTTAGTTTCAATGTGACAACATTATGCCCCACCAGTCCTCATCCCACGGCTACTCACCACCATCAGTTGTCGGTTGTCATTGTTTGCCACCTCCGGTACCCATGTTCTCACCAACCGCCGCAATCAGGACAAGTGCCACCACTCCTAGGACCGCTCAATTTTTATTTATTTTATTTTTTTTAATGCCAACTACTATAGACCAACCTCTTTCAGGGGAGGTAGCTAACTCTTACTGTCAACGATCTAGGTTACTCGATAATAAAGAACTTGTGAAGTAGTAGGCAATAAACCCATTTCTAGCGTTGAGAATGTGAAACAGAAACTCGATATTTTCGTATAGGAAAATCGTCAAGAGAGATCTAAGTCTGAACTCAATTCGAGCCTGTTAATATATTTAGTTAGACCGACCGAAAAATATGTCTAGTTAGACCTAACTTCATTTAAAAATTTGAATCAATGAGTTATTAGTCATTAATAATGTATTAACTACTTCTTATCATATTAATTGTTAGGTTTTGGACTTTTTGGACATAATCCGCACGTGCATCTTAACAATCTATTCCATCACACATGAGCTGAATATTAGATCCGATCCCCTTAATTTAGCTATCTTTCTTTTGACATCAATATGTCTCAACCCGAATCTCCATTCATCTCCGACCAATGCAAAACACACCTTTCACTCGTCATCTTCTCCTGGATCGAACCCCGATGGTAAACCAAACTTGACAATTGCAAAAATCAGTGAGGTTTTGTGCTGAGTCCAAGATATCGATTCAATTTGGGGACCCGTATAGCTATTTTTAGCTAACCAAACGCCTTTTCAATGGCAAAATTGTATCCAACCAAAAAAAAAAAGTGACCACAGTGTATTGTAAGTTGAAAGGTGGCTACTGACTATTCCATTAGTGGTCATAAAAAACTAGGGATTCATTCCGACGCCCATCATCAATTCTCCTGAAATCTTTAGACTAAATGTTGCCCCTCATCTGCGCATGCAAATTAGAATACACTGCACGCGGTCCTCAAAATCCCGTGATTTTTCTTCAGTCCTCGAACTTTTTTTCTATCTTTTTTTTCAACTTTGGCTGCGGGATTGTTGCGACCGGCAAAGAAAAACAGAAGCAAGGCAGGATCACCATTTTATGAAAATGACCGACGGATGACTTACCGTTGGGATACCGCCAGATGATCCGTAGTTAGACAGAATTAAAGGTGATCTGATTTGTGAAGGACTTTATGAATTCCTCCAAAGTCAATCCAAGAATTTCCCGGGCTCTTTCTGCGATCCCGTTTGAGGAGTCCCCACGTGCCGAAAAGTTGGAAAGTTCAGGGTTCGCCGTATGAAAACGATGAGCCGGAAAGAAAATTGTCTAAAAAGTACTAAACTTATTACATTTTTGTTCATTCAAACTTAAACTTTAAATAGACAAATTAATTTCTGAACTTTTTCATAATTTCTTAATCGTGAGCCCATTCCTGGCCAGTTCATTTGGAAAATCATTGATATGGACAAATTTTCTTTAAACTTTTTAAAATTTTCTTTTTTCATTAGTTTTTTAATCCTAATAAATATTTAGAAAAATATAATAAATTTATGACTTTTTGAATAATTTTGTCCTGAGACATGCATCACGATTGGTGACACTTGAAGATGTTACATCGCCCGATTTTTATTTTTTATTTTTTTTGTCGAACACATCACCATCCTAACCTAACATGCTTTTGTCCTTTTCCTCTTTCCATCGGTGTGCGCATCTTCTTGACTTTTGGGCATCATAATTCACATCGCGTTTGCTTGTGTGGGGGGCTCAGCCCCAAGCAAAAGCGCCATCGCCAAAGTCTAGATGGAGTCAAGAAATAACCATTATGTGTGGCAAGAAAAGAGCCGTCGCCAAGTCTCGATCGAGTCAAGATTTTACATTATTTGGGCAAAGGAACGGACTCTCTGTTTTTTTTTCTCCTCTTTTCTGCCCCACTCGACCCATCATGCCTGTAAAGTTCATTTAAAACATAAATCAAAATATCCCTTGAAGTCAAGCCCGCTCCCTTTTCCCCTCTCCTTTTTTTCTTGCAGAAATTATGGCCACACGGGGTCCCAATCCAACCCGCAGAACAAGCCAGCGAGGCCGTCCATCCTCGTTCTTTTATTCAAAACGTCAAGAAAGGATCGAGAACTGCGTAGACGTTGAGGTTTGAGAAGGGGAAAAATCAGTTTTAGGTCCCGAAAATCACGAGACGTTACTCTCAAAAAGTAGATGAATGCGCCGGAGATGCATGCCATATGTGGCTGATCTGCCGATGGAGGACGATTTGCGTTCGTTTCTAGGATAGCTCGTGCCGTTCTTTTCGGGAGTCTTTAGTCGAACAAGGCACATGAACATTTACGCACGCTCCAAATATGTTATATGCACAACAATATATTTTCTAATCTTTACTAGGTTAAGTAAAGAAGCATATATTATAGAGAAATGGAGCGGGGACTAAGAAATATTCATGATTAATAATACTAAAAATCCCAAACCGATATGCTCATGACACACTTATTCTAAATTAATTTTCATCTCATAAAAGTCCTAAATCAATTCCATTGATCTAGATATCTACCCCTCCATTAGCATTTCATCCAACTTCCCTTTAAAACGCATATGTTTTATCACATGTGACAGAGAATTGTTAGATAGATTTGACGGAACGAAAGACAAATCCAACGTGGAAAATCTACGTGGGTTGACAAATATGCATATTAACCGGCTATTAGACGGAATGCTAATGAGTTGAAGTACTAATTTGTGATATTTCGCGAGACGAAAATTAGTCCGAAGTAAGTGGGTCACGGGTTTCGTCTTGTGATCATGAACGGTATTAACCATATTATCCATTCTTGGGCTTGAAACATCGAAATTTCAAGAAGGAAAACTCATCCGGGCCCAAACAAATCCTCCTTCGTACTTTTCGAAGTTCGTATTGGGCCCTGCCTCGTGCCAAATTGGGCCGATGGGCTGCCCTGGCGAAACGCTGCCGTTCCACATCCGCCTTCTTCATTCAGCATAGCGAAACGCAGGTCGTCGTCGTCGTCCTCCTCCTCCTCCTCCTCGACTCCATTGCTGGCAAAGTTTCGATTTTTCGCATCCGACAACGCTCGGCAGCCGCACGAGCTCCCGCGCCGCCGGAGATCCAAAGCCCTCTCGTGTTTCGTGGGAAGTGGGGGGAAGTGGGGGGAAGCAATGGACGACGAGGAGATAGCGAAGCTCGTGACGGAGTACCTGAAGAAGAAGGGTTTCGCGCAGGCCGAGCAAGCTTTCCAGGAAGAGCTCCAGCAGCGGCAGCAGCACCAGCAGCCGCACCAGCCGCACCAGCCGCCCGCGTCGAGGAAGGCCGCCGACCGCGGCGGCAGTTCGCTCGCCGACCCCGAGATTGCCAAGCTCGTCCTCTCCTTCGTCGAGTAATGCTCATTTCTGTTTTCGCGGTAGCCTCTTTCTTTCGTGCCGTTTGTGGGTTTTTGTGTATGCGCGTTGGAGGCGCGAAAGGTAGCACCTTTGCCGCGTTTCTGCTCCCGAATTTGTCGGGTCCCGTGAGGATTGCGTCTGGGTCTGGGGCTTGTTCGATGTAATTATCGGATGGGTTGCTGGTGTTTACTTCTTTTTTGTCTTTTCCATTCGATTTGAGCAGCATTTTTTGGTGTTCTGTTAGTGTTTAGGAGCTCGAACTCTGTTGAAATGGGGGGAAAAACGTATTTTGCTTGCGCCCGGGAAGTTGCCATTAGTGGTACGAGCCAATTCGTGCAGAGAATCGTGTGATAGGACTTGACAATGCATGAACATGCGAAAGACGTAGGACCTAAGGACAAGAAGAAGAAATTTTTAAACTTTGTGCAGATTGAAAAGGATTGAATAAGCGGCTAAGTCGAATTAGGATAACAACTAGGATGCCCGTCTTGGTGAAGCTCATCTATACTCTCTCTCTCATTGTAGTACCTGACCAAAAAAACAAGAAACTTTTAAACTTTGTGCAGATTGAAAAAGGTTGAATAAGTGGCTAAGTCGAATCAGGATAACAACCATGGATGCCCGTCTTGGTGAAGCTCATTTATACTTCTCTCTTTCTCATAGTAGTTGCCAACCAAAAAAGAAAATCGAATTCAAGATACACACCTAGCACTGTGTGTGTTTTTAGATAGATACTGACTTGACCGTTTGCCTTTTCTGAGGATGCTTAATTTTTCACCATGACATGATGAAGGGTTCATCAGGATTCGTAGTTAGCTGCTTCTTTTGCTTATTCTTACTGCTTACAAGTTGACGACTGTGAAATGGAATATATGTACAGTTGAAGCAAGAATTTGTAGAATCATAGGAGGTGAGGCATTCTATCTCATAAGTCCATACTCTCCAAGTTTCCACTAATTATAGATGTTCTTTTCTTAGTAGGTCTGAAAGTAGTCCAGTGCGATACCATGATGGATATAGCAAACTAAGGACATGGGCGCACAGCTCACTTGATTTGTACAAGGTCATATCTTTTCTGAGTATCTTTTATTTAAGCTTCTCTTATCTTTCTTTTTGTTAATATATATTGTCAAATTGTGCAGCATGAGTTGCTGCGTGTGCTTTATCCAGTATTTATTCATTGCTTTATGGATTTGGTTGCGCAAGGACATATTCAAGAAGGTAGGTTCTCTCCTATTGTTCCTCATTGTTGGCTCTTTATACGAAAAGTTGCATGATTTCCCTCCTCCTCCTCCTCCTCCTCCCTCACTCATCATATATCTATAAATTGGTACTTTTTCTTCTTTCCACTGTGCAATGGGGTTCTTAGGCTTCGTGTCTGCCTCTTTAGTCTCATCATCCAACTGCATTTTACATTCCACTGTTGATGTCTCCAGCTCGAACCTTTTTCAATAGCTTCCGCGAGGACCATACAATGATGCATTCTGCAGACCTTCTAAAATTGGAAGGAGTCCTTTGCCCATCTCATTTGGAGGTTGTTACAGATTTAGAAAACTCATCTCATATCAGTCTTTATATGATATTAGTCACTAAGAGATACTCTTTATCTCTCATAGGAGATGGAATTTGCCCATTATCTTAGGCACACAAAAGCTAAGATCAAGATATGTCAGGTAATTCATTGTCCATACTCCCCATAATTTATTGTGAAAGTTGAAAGGTGCAAAATGGAAGAAATTGCTCGATCTGTTGATATCTTATGAATCTTAAAGATGAATTGTAGCATAGAAATGGTGGATATTACACTAAAAAGTTGATTTTGAAGCCTACTTTAGATTTTTATGGATGTTCATAAAATATATTTGTCGGATATAGTTGAGAAGATTATGGTTGCTGGTACATTTGTGCTTGAGATTGGTTGCTCAATAATTTTATTCATCTAAGCAGAAGTCATAGGCTGAGTATTTCCTGAAGGCCTCTACAATGGAAAATTAAATGCTTTATTTATTTGAGAGTAGCCTAGGTTGGCAATGTCATATATATGTTTTTGTCATATGTACTGTTCTGTAAAGACCAGTTGAAATGCTTCTTGAAGTGAAACATTTATTTGGTCCTTTGCTCAACTGATGCATTATAAGTACAAATTATTTGCAAAGAGAAGGATATGACCGGACCTGGTTTGCTGAACCCTGAGTGCTTGTTTCATCGGTGAAGCTGATACATTTATGTCTGATTTCTCAGTACTCCTATGACCTTCTACTTCAATATCTTCACAAGACGCAGTCCATGACGATGCTTGGAATTATTAATGAGCGTATAAACTTTCAAGGTAAACTCCAAACTGTTGAACACATTGAGCATTCGTATTTTCTCTGAGATGTAATGTAATGACTCTTTTGTACATCTGTTCCAAACATTTGCAGTTACCCCTGGACAGCCCATGTCCATTTCCGAGGATGTTGGAGTAGAAACGATCTTTTCCATCGAGGATGATGCTAATCAAGCAAGTCACAAAGAGATACAGTGGGGGGTCAGTTAATAATGCATTTTAGTTGTTTGCCCATCGCTATACTTTGTTTTTGTGCTGTCTTTGTGCAATATTACTCAACTTTATCTGTTCTGATTATCAACAGAAGTTGGCATTGGCTGCAATTTATCATTTTGCTTGTCATCCATCAGATATCACCTCTGGTCAACTGTCTTCAACTCTTAACAAGAAAATTATCACAAATATAATCAACAAGAAAAGTAATTTTAATCGTTGATCAGAGTAAGTCCTTTTATTGGTCTTAAGAAAGCCCCTAAGGTTATTGTGTCTTGAATGTAGTTGCTTGAAGATTCCTTGGAAGATCGCCTGGAGAAGGCTGGAAATCCACTTTTAGAATCTGAGAAGGCTGATGGAGAAACCAAAGAGGGAGACTCAGAGGATGTTAAGGTATCCATCTTCTGTTATTTTTGCTTCATGTTTGTGTGGATATGTGGAACATTTCATCTGATTTCATGCTTTAAACTACAAGAACACACATTTAGGTGTTAGCAGCCAAATTTTGAACTATTCTTGTACATGGTACTAATGTGCTTTTACGATTCAGAAAAGGTCAGGAGAAGGGGGAAAGCAAAGTACGTCGGTCAAAAAGTCGAAAAAGGACAAGGGTACAGGTGCAGTTGGGAAAAATACGCGCCCAGAGCCTAATGTTGTACCTGTGGCGCCACGAGTCAAACCAGAGCTTGCTTTGCCAGTAATGTACTTTCCAAATCCCCTTATTTCTCATTATCTAGCTGGATTGATGTGTCTATCATCAAGTCACTGAATTCCTGGGGTGTCTAATTTTAGAGATATATTCTGCTACATAGTGGTCCTGTTAAATAGATGATACAAGTAAGTCTGGTCTTGATCAATCAAAGAAGAAAAGCAAACCAAGAAATAGAAAGAAGAAGAGAGCTTGAGAAAGAAATGCAAGGATTGCTTATGTATTAAAATCTTGGACTGGAGAGCTGGTCAAGTTTTCTGTTTCCATCAAGACACCAAGCATTTCCACGAATTGTGGGAGGAAATAGTACCCGCCAACAAGTACTGTTTAAGTATGTGCATTATGATGGAGGAGAAACTGTAAATAGCAGCATGTGATGGTTTTTCGCACTTATTCATAATGGACTTCACATGATGCCTTTTTTTGAGGACATGAGCTAAAGAGTGGAACTTGGGGATTAAAACCAAAGTCGTCTGCCTGATGCTGATACTCCTTCCTTCTGTTTGCCATTGATTATTCTTTTTACTTCTTCAGGTCAACAGAGGTCGAACAATCTATACTTATGCTGATACTCCTTTCTTCTGTTTGCCATTGATTATTCTTTTTACTTCTTCAGTTCAGCAGAGGTTGAACAATCTATACTTGAAGACTTGAGAAACCGGGTGCAGTTAGGTAGTTCAGCACTGCCGTCTGTCAGCTTTTACACATTTGTCAATACACATAATAGGTATGTGCATGGCTATGTTAGCTTAGTCCCTCCAAATTGAGAGTGTACTGTCTTCATGTGCTCTTGTCTTCATGTGCTCTCACATGTTCGACCATGCTGAATGTTTCAGCTTAAATTGTTCATCAATATCCCAAGATGGGTCTTTGGTCGCTGGTGGATTTTCAGACTCATCGTTGAAGGTTGTTCCTAATTCCTTAATGCCAAAGATAGCAAGCTGTTACTTCTCATCCTAATTTTGCTGGCATATAATTGTGCTTTCATAGGTTTGGGACATGGCAAAGCTTGGGCAGCAGTCTGGTACTTGTGAGTTGGTGTAAACATTTTCAGTTTTCTGGTTCTCTGGCGACGTGGTGAGGGTACTAAAGAGTGCCAGTATCAGCTATTTTGCAGGGTGAAAATGATACTGCTAATGGTGATCAGGGAGTGGGGACAAATGGTGGGAGGAGATCTTACACCCTGTTCCAGGGTCATTCAGGCCCTATCCATTCTGCCACTTTTAGTCCTTTGGGTGATTTTATTCTCACCTCATCAGCTGACTCCACAAGTATGCTGTCCTCATATACGCATCCAGCTTTCTATTATTCAGCCCTTTCCTGGTTAATGATTTTTGGAGACTTCTAATTGGTGCATTTTTTGGTATTGCAGTCCGGTTATGGAGCACAAAACTAAATGCTAATCTTGTGTGTTACAAGGGCCACAACTACCCTGTATGGGATGTTCAGGCAAGGCATCTTGGTTCCACATATTCCTTAAGCTAACTCCTGAAATTTGTTCCATCTCATGCTGATAGAGGTTACGCTACTGTGTACTGTTTATGCTCTATTTCATGTCAAAAAGCAAAATAGATCTGATTCTTTTCTGTCCTCTTCTGTTTCAGTTTAGTCCAGCAGGGCATTACTTTGCCAGCTCTTCACATGACAGAACAGCAAGACTATGGTCTGTGGACAGAATTCAGCCCTTGAGGATAATGGCAGGACACTTGTCTGATGTTGATGTGAGTAGGCTTTTATGGTAGTCTCAGTTCACCTATTTGAATGTGGTCACTGTGGTCATTCAGCGTTCTTGGTACAAACTGGTGTGTGACCATAAATTTGGGCATTTTTTTAGCTACATATAAAGCACGATTCTGTCGACAGACAAATCAGATGAATCAACATAAAAACAAGAATTTCTTCGAATCCATTGATTCTGTTTAGCTGCGTTCTAAGCATGGATGAGAATAGCTGCTATTTAGAGTCAGGTCCCGCTCTCCTACATTTTGCTAATAAGTTTATTAAACTATTAGATCTTTTAAGCAATAGATGCATAGTAAATTGATGGATTAGCATTGTCTAGGAGTAATCGGTGTCATTCCCCATAAAAAGTCCACCTATCCAATATTTTATGTAGGTCCTCATCCTTGTTCCATGCTTCTGTAACAAATGAAAAACAGAAATAGCCTTTTTATCTTCATTCAGTGTCAGACTAGGTGCAGTGTTTCTGTCCTTAAGATAGGAGACCTGGGGAATGATCTATAAAAGGTATTTTGATAATGTTAAGTGAATTACATTATTAAGATTGAAGACTTGTGTGAAGTTTAATGGTGCTGAGACATAATCATGTTTCTAATTATGGGAACATTTACATGCTCACAGTAATTGGTGCTTTTAAAGATGTTACATAATGCAAATTATTGTTTCAGTGTGTTCAATGGCATCCCAACTGCAACTACATTGTCACTGGTTCTTCTGATAAAACGGTTCGACTGTGGGATGTAGCAAGTGGAGAATGCGTACGCATTTTTATTGGCCACAGGAGTATGATTCTGTCTTTAGCTATGTCGCCAGATGGTCGTTACATGGCTTCTGGAGATGAAGATGGCACAATCATGATGTGGGACCTTTCCAGTGGGCGATGCATTATGCCTTTAATGGGTCACACATCTTGTGTCTGGACCCTGGCCTACAGGTGCTTATTTACATCTTGAAAATTTACCATCTTGCAATCCTCTTTATTAGGTGGCAGCTGCTTAACATCGGGGTTATGAAATGTAGTGGTGAAGGTACTCTTCTTGCGTCTGGTTCTGCTGATTGCACATTAAAACTATGGGACGTCGCTACAAGCGCAAAAGTTCCCAGAACTGAAGAAAAGTAAGTTCAATTTATTGACTTTAAATGTTGTTTCTGTTTCGTGGGAGATGGTCTATTATGATTTGAAGTACATATTAAAATATTGGAGAAAATTTTGTAGCAACTTTTGTTTGAAAGGGTAATTAGAGCAACTAAAAGCCCTAATATATCTGACTGAGGATCAGTTTTCAGTCTAAAGCATTTTAGCAAACTTTCCTGATAGCCCCACATATCATGAATCGACACTACACAGTCTGGATGAGACTTGTGGTCCAAAGTAAATGGCTGTTTGTCTATCAGAGAAACTAGATGCTAAGTAAAGGCCTTCTGAAATTGGGCTATCACTCGAGTTTAATTGCAGCTTAACTTTGAAACTATGGAAGACTCATGCACACATGCACAATTCATTTTTTGTGTGGATTTGATTGATGAAGTTGATTAACCTGCATCAACAGAAGCGGAAGCACAAGCAGACTAAGATTGCTGAAAACTTTGCCCACCAAGTCTACTCCGGTGTACACATTGCAGGTAAATTTGCTTGGATTTGCTCAATCAACTATTTTCCTGTTTTAAAACTTGAAACATTTGAGCCTTACTCAAATCTGCTGACGTTCCACATCCTTGGACCAGTTTTCTCGTAGAAATTTACTCTTCGCCGCTGGCGCTTTGTCAAAGGTGTGAGTTGTGATCAAGCAGAAAGCCTCATCAGATCTTCATCGCCCATGAGCTTCCAACGCTCGACTGACTTCTGCTTGCAGAGTTTGGGAGTTGACATCCAAGGACTTTCTTTGCCATTATCCAAGGACTTCAATGCTGTCCTTCTGTGGACCATCAACTGTATGTTTGATGTGTGTGGCAGGCTAATCTTTAACAGATTTACAGATGGACTAAGGCAAAAAAAAACAATGTGTAGATAGACAAATCGTGATGTTGAGAATGCAAATTTGTTGTTAATTATGTGTCCACCCAATGATTACTGAGAAAAACCAAGCGGCTGATTTTATAATCCAGTGGCCCTACGATTGTCTTTCTGCCCTTAACGCTGGAAGGAAAACTGCTGTTTTGACGCCACACAAACTCTTCCATAGTTAGTGCGGCCGAAGAATGTGAATGTTGTCAATGTTCAGATGAGCGAGAATGTGGTGACGAAAGGTAGAGAAAAGGATATGGTAGGGGGAATCTTGTCTGTTGATTGGTTAGTAAATTCCCATGTTCCCTTGATCTCTGATTACTTCTTGCGCATCTCATGGGATTCACAGCTTTAAGCAATATATTGACTGGAAGATACCGCTGTAGTCAAAAGTTAGGAATTGCAGATTCAGAAGTTTAAGGCACCCTGAACATATTTTGAAGCGCCATATCTGTGATGATGCAAGTGTAAATGCTCCGGAAAATAAACGCTAGTACTGCCTTCGCTAACTAACTACAACGTCTTGTTCTGAGGCATGATGACCCAATTGCTAAATTGGCTGTGCATGGTCTGGACCAACCTGCACGATATCGGTCCTTAATTTTTGGGATCGTGGATCCGAGGACTAGACCAATCCCAATGTTGTTTCATGGTCAATTTGGGACCAGTCGATTATTTTTTTATTTCATTTTTTGTATTCCTTAAAATGATGTATTATTTAGAATCACATGTCCATCAACAAAACAACATTACACAACCAAATTATGAATAACAATACATATCAAACATAAATCTAAGTACCAACAAAAATCTCCATTTGTGATTGTTGAGTTAGAGGTGAGCAATTTCACTAGCTAAATTACACTCCCGAAGCGAGTGAGGCCGGCAAAGAAAGGCAAGCAAATAGAATGACGTGAGCGAAGAGGATTTTTATATATCTATATGTGTGTGTATATAATATTGAATTTGGTTGGGTTTCTACTTTTTAATTTACACAATAGAACACGGAGCCGCTAGAGTTTAAAATAGACAAAAATAATATAATATATAATATATTATATACAATATATTATATGTTGCAGGTTGGACTAATCCTAAAGTTTCAAGACTGATGACCAATTCGTACATTACAGGATTTAGGCGTCTCAAGACCAAGAACCAAACTAGGATTAACTGGGTGGCGCTAAAGTTTAAAATAGATAAAAATAATATAATATATAATATATGACATATACAATATATATTATATAATTCGGGTTGAACTAATCCTAAAGTTTCAAGACCGATGATCAATCCGTACATTGCAGGATCTAGGCGTCCCAGGATCAAGAACCAAATCAGGACCGACTGGGTTGGACATGAGTTGGACAGGCCCAGGGTTGGTCAAACTGATGCTCACCCCTAGTCCTTAAGTGCCATTTTGATTCTCCCGAAGTTGTTCCACATTTCCATATTGTGAGGCCCACTGAATCTGCCTTTCTCTTCTTCTTTTTTTTTTTTTTAGTCAGTCCTATTAGCATGAAGAAGGTCGTCATAGGCAAAATGGAGGCATAAAACTCCCGTTCAACCAGGAATGTTGAAGACTACTATTTTTCTTCTCTTAATACAATCCCCAAAATTATTAGAGAAGACCACATGAACTGACTGGATAATGACAGATTGAAAACCTTATTACCTACAGCAAGATCATTGGAATTTGTTCTCAGCACGACATTAATTACCATATGTAGCTTGGCCCCTATTTATCAAGAACTCGAAAGATGCGAGCGAGCCCTTTGCGGGTGAATTGAGGTAAAGTTAGCTATGGTGATTAATTTACTTATAGAATGACCGAACGTTATTGAATCTCCAACTTCATCTTCAATACTTAGTAGCCTTGATAAGACCAAACATTCCTCACATCTTACATCAGTCTTTGACGGTTGCTTTTGCAGTATGGTTTCAGTTCGCTGTCCAGGCCTCTTTTTTTCTTTTGCGAGCGGCTGAGCACCTGTTGTAGACTTCAATCTTCCTTACCATTGAGTGAGGACTTAGACCCCACTCTAAGAAGAAGAGCATCTGATACCAGACGATTATCAGATTACAGCAAGATCATTGGAATTTGTTCTCAGCACAACATTTATCGCCATTTGTGCGACGCTGAAAAATTGCCGTTCCCGTCTTCCATCGTCAGTCGCTTTGCCAGAACTCCACGTTTGCAAGTGAGTGCGAAGAAGACTCCAAGAATATGCATACACCACTGCCTTTGATCAACTTGCCATTGGTGGGCCTCTCCAGCTAAAAGGAATCCTCTTGTGCTCCAGCAATAAGCAGCATTAAGAAAAAAACATGGTCCCAACATAGAACAACCGGAGCAAGAGACTCCAGAGTAGTAACGTTCATCACGTTCTGTGCTATTATCAAATTATGGAATCACTAACTTTTACATACAATAGTTGCATTGCTTCATATATCCTTTGATAAACATCTTCTCTTTGTTTCCCAAGTACCATTAGCACGAGGGTTTCATCCATTTCATGGAGATCACTATCAGTAACAAGACAAAAGATTGAATCTCCTGTAGGCAGTGTTATCCAATAGCTGATATATATGTCAGCTCCACCCAAGCGAAATTAAAAGCTAAACTTACTGCGGTCACTGGACTCAAAACACAACCATTTGTTCTCCAAATGATAAGTCCTCTTTCCCCTTCTCACTAGCAAAGTTCTCAAATAAATCTTCATTATTCCTGAGAAAGAGATAGCCTCCAATGTTCATGGACTCATTGCTTGCTTGAAATGCAAGATGACTCCCAGTTCAGAAGCCTATTGTACTCTCTTCACAACCTATCCCACAATTAAGTGTCTTCTAGGCTGTCTTTTTGTGGTGTTGAAACCAGACTAATTAGTGTTGCCTCCTATACATACTGGAATATAGGTGAAGTGGACATGCATCAAAAGAAATATGCGAAATAAAAGAGCTCCTTAAATTATCATCACAAGATGCTCAATAATCCAGCAGAGATACAGGTGAACTATTTCTAAAACCTAGCAAGACCTTCCGTCAAGCTGAATAATGAATATGAACCAATTCGGACCATGATTTCAAACTTTTGTTGAGCAGCAGACTCTCTCTAGTCCCCTTCAGTGGCTTACCCGACGAAATTAGAAGGTTGAATCCTGACAAAGTAAAAGTTATCTTGACTGTGAGGACCTTTACATAGTCATGTGTCACTGGACAAGATACAAGAATGCCAGCACCTGCTTATCATAATGTAACATATTAAATTTTACTTGCTGATGCCTTTGAAACCCCCCAACAACCATCAATGCATACAGAGTACTAACCAATCAATCATTCACAGTTATTGCGAAAAATTTTAAGGAGAGAAAAAGTCATGGCTGTGATCACTGGCCTTCACAGATGGTACAATGCAAAAAGTCCATGAGAATGAGTTCATCCTATGCCCATTATCAATATTTGATTACCATTAGCAGAGCTTATAGTGCAACATGCATACCCTCACATATCTATTCCACTGGATATAAGATGATCTTTATAAACTCCTGTGAATGTCTCTAATTTGGATAAAATGGCTCAGGAAATTAAGATTTCCATCCTTAGTAACAGAAGAAGATAAGTATTAGTCCCTCTATTTGCCTCATCAGTCAAATTCTTATGCACTTTTGCGTCGCTGTACACAACTAGCACTGCTTACCATCTTCAACCACTAGATGGATACGCATCAACCAGCACTTAGCACAACCATACAGGATGAACAAATAGCCAGTCTATATATTTGAGCACTCAACATCCGGAAAGGGAAAGCGATACTAGTCAATCAATTTCCACCCAAAATTCTGCTCCAGTTGATACTAATGTCCCGCATCAGATTCATATTTGTACTAGCATTGTGCTGATCGTAATCTCCAATCATCCATAACGAGCTTCAAATTGAGCATATAAAGCCAAAAATCTAAAACATAAGAGAGAGAGAGAGAGAGAGAGAGAGAGAATGTGTGCCACCAATCCCAAGTTAATCTTACATGCAGCACGCCACTGATAATCTTCAAGCATGAGTCCCTAGATATCCTTGTTAGAGAATTATAGATATTGGTTATGATGAATATGATGAGGTTATGCACATCTCTCAAGTCTGAACAAAACTACATTCTCTCTCTCTCTCTCTCTTATGCACATCTCTCAAGTCTGAACAAAACTACATTGCTCTCTCTCTCCCTCTCTCTCGCTCCCTCCCTCCCTCTCTCTCTATTGATAACCTATTCAGTATCTAATAAACTGGTAAGCCTACTTGCTTTTGCTATTTGTTCCAAATCAAATGCCATTTCCAAATTATAGTCCACTTGGGTGGCTTTATGGGGTTTGGAGAAAATGTCAAATATACACTGGTCTTGTTGAAGACTTTCTTGGGGGATTGAAGCCTCGGTTAGTGAATTCTATTACACTTGTGTTCTATATCTTTAACCTAGGCTGTAAATTTCGACACTTATCGTGTGAAATTCTCGGTTATACCTTGAAGAATGGGGATATACCAATTTCCAGCCAATGATCAAGTGTTGCAATTAGTGGGCGTGGGTACATTAGAATTTTATGCAGAAGGGGAATTGATAGTTACTACTGATGTTGAATTAATAGATGAATTTGAGGTTGAAGCTGAATCACTAGATGAAGCTGGGGTTGAATTAGAGGTCGGGATCTGGGCTGAAGTGGGATATGAATGTATACTTGGGATTGACTAAGGAGATGAAAGTAGGACTGAAATGGGTGGAGGGGCTGGGCTTCAGCTTGAATATGGAGGTGCTAGCTAGCATGAAGTTGAAGTTGAGGTGGGGGCTTAAGTAGGAGATAAATATGTACTTGGAAATTAAGTTAAAAGATGAAGTTAGGGCTAAAGTGGGACTGGAGATGGGGCTGGGCTTGAAGCCAGCCATTCAAGCCCAGCCAGAAGATAGTGAGGTGGATGATGGTGAGAGTGATGAGAATTATACTGGTAATGAAATTGATGCGAGGACTATGATGGAGGATGGTGAGAGACTTGACTATAGTGGTAGTGAAAATGATGATCCAAACTATGAACCTCAAAATGCATAAACCAGGAGCAATGATGAACACATTCTATCCGATGATGAAGACTTCTTTCAAGCAAGGGAAATGAGAAAAGAGCTCAGGATACCCAAGGGATGCTGCATTAGCTACTAATGCAGGAGAAATTGACGTGAATGAGGATGAAAAAGATAAGAAAATGGAAGCAGATGAAGATCTCAGTCCTCCTACCTCTGGAGATGAGGAAGTACGTGAGCAAAGAAGACCTAAATCTATTAGATATGACCCTAAATGTGACCATAAAAAGATACAGTTTCAGCTAAGCATGAGATTTCTCTCATACTTGATTTAAGAGAGCAATGTGAAAATAAGTAATCACCAAAGTTATAGATTGGTAGAAGAGTGAATTCAAAAAGACGGATGTCATGATTGTGAGTGATGTGCACGGACACTTTATAATGGTAGGATAAGACATTGAAAAGTTTTGTTATCAAGAGGGTTGGAAAAGAACACACTTGCCCTAGAAGCACGAGAAACACAAATGTATTTCACATGTGGCTCACAGAAGAGCTCCAAACTAAAGTGAGAGCGATTGCCAGAGCTACTCAGATTAGTGGGAGTATTTGCCAAGCAACATAAGTTGTTGACATCTTGTAAATCTCAATTAGAGAACCAAGCCAAAATATGATAAAATTGTGCTGTAACCAATAGATATAGGGATATATCCATGACAAACGAGACATGCAAATGCTCTTGGCTGAGAAAAGAGATACGAGAGCTATGAGGTTTCAATGAGCCAAAACATCTTCATTTTTGGCTGTACTCATGAATCAATTCTCGAACTATCTGGGTCTCCCTATTCTCTTCTTGTGTACGTGAGAAATAGTAGTACCATTGGGACATTTTTGTTCTTTTCCAACAAGGTATGGTTGTCACGTCTGTCACCATCTTGAGTGAAATGAATTATTATATGCATGCTTTGTGCCCCTGGATTAGTGAGAAAATCACCTTACCCAACAAATGTAATGCTACCCAAGGAATCCATAACCCCAAAAAGTGATGATTCTCAATAGAAAAAAATATATAAGCTCTATACTCCACACCAACAAAATATATGCACCCTGTAAAGCATGTTAAGCCAATAGCTGAAGTGAAAAAATCTATGGCCATTACCTGTCTCTACCAGGACATTATCCAAATACCCAATTGATCAAGCTAGAAATCAGTAAAAGAAAGAGCTCTTCTTGAAAGATACATTTAAAGAAACGTAGCATGCCTAGATTCCAGAGCAGAGAAACGAGATAGGATTTGTTCTCCAGAAAGTAGTACTTTCTGTCAATCTGTTCATAAACAGCAGTTTTTATATTCATCAGGAACCTCTGATAACATCTGAATATCATCTCCACGTTAGAAGGGAACCCCGATTTTTATGATTGGGCAAGCAAAATATAAATATGTTTATACTCTTCCTTTTATATGATTTTTTTTTTTTTTGGGTAAAAGGTAAGAAGTATATAGACTTTTGCAAGAAAAGCTATACAGCTGTAGAGCAAGGGGGCCCCGGCACCAGCTCACACTCAGAAAGACAGGAAGTCCAAATGAGTGGAAGGGGGCCAGGGGGGGATAAAAGGGGAGGGAAGAGCTTGGAGAGAGATACAATGCAAATAAAAACAGTAGCATAAGAAGGCCAAAACAGCGGCCAACAAAGGAGACGAGGGGGAAGAGCACACAACACTGTGGCCCGCACAAGGAAAAGACACAAAGAGGGGAGGATATGATGTTTTAGGTTTCTTGTGACAATAAAACACCATGTATGCATAGGAGTTTCAAGTTTTCTTCTAATCTCAACCACCCAAAAAGAGCAAATTTGCAATCTCAACAGATCGCAATATCTCCACAAAGCACTCATCAATTGATCTGTCGGAGAGATTAAAAAGTTCTCAATAAATCAAAGGGTTGTCTTAGAGCAAAACTGCTAAGCAAGTGGAAACTGCAGCACCGATATCATAGAGATTAAAGGACCAAGTACAGAGATAGTTTTATAGACCAATGTACATGTAGACTGCTAAGCAAGTGGAAACTGCAGCACCAAAATGATAGAGAGATTAAAGGACTAAGTACAGAGACAGGGTTTGTAGGAAAAAGTTCAATAACAGATAAATCAAAACAACATTTCATGGTTTAGAAAGCACAATCCATGAGTGCAATTTATGGGTGCAATTTGCATTAACCAAGGGTCTATGTTGTGAAATCACATACACCCGTTATGGTAACAATGAAAAAAAAAATCCTTGAAGAAAAAACTTCACACCTAGAGGGAAAACTTCAGATGTTTGCCTAAAAATTGTTACTCGTGATGATACTAAAAATGAAGACGTTTTGAATCATAATGATGCTCATCACAACTCTAATGAATCGAGAGGGGGAAAGTATATTAGAAGTGCCAAAAGTTTTGTACAGCGCTCACTTTGGTATCAAAAGTTTTCGTCGAATCACTTAAGTGCCAAATCGGAAAAAAAAATGATCATTTTGGTGCCACCGGCGAAATATTCCAGCCAAATTAATTACGTGGCTTTTATATTTAAAAAAAAAGTTGTGGCTTTTAAACGATGTCGTTTTCCATCCTCCTTAAGAGACGAAGTCGTTTTGCCGTCATACGTGGACAGCCTCACAAAAACGACATTATACAGCTTATATGGGGATTGAAATTAGGGTTTCCTTGTCGTTCGCCCGCCGTCACTCGGCCACCGTCGCTTGGCCACCATCATAATTGCTCAACCAGGTGAGCGAGGAGAGGATGAGGTTGTTGCTCAAGCAAGAAGTGGCAGGAAGAATAGGAGGGAGGACGAAGGAGGAGGAAAAAGGGGGGTCGAAGGTGCCACTGCTGGTGTCGCTAATAGTGTCGCTACTAGTGTTATTTTTTTCAAGGAAGAAGACAAGGAGGAAGTCCATGCCTTCTCTCTCTCTCTCTCTCTCTCTCTCTCTCTCTCTCTCAATTTAGAGCCATGTCAGCTTCAAAAATTAATAAAAAAGTGTTACGTCGGATTTCCAGCCAATTAAATTGACATTGGCACTGAAATGATCGTTTTTCAAATTTATTAGAAATTAAATGATCCAAAATAAACTTTTAACACTAAAGTAAGTACCGTACACAACTTTTGGCACTTCTAGTGTACTTACCCATTGAGAGGAAATCCTAGCTTGATGAAGTCGTTATCCTAATTTGGGAGCATATAGGAGGACCTAGCATCGTGAGATCTTCGTGATCAACAAAGACAACATGCACCTACACAACATCAATGAAAATGCCATCAGCATGTTAACTTGATCAAGGTAAAGTAAATAATATCATTACTTGTATATGTAGAGACTAAAAGTGAACGCCACCTCAATCTCCTTGTTATTCATACTGCAACTAACCAAAATAAAGGAATTTGTCATTATAACCTTGCTCCTCAATATTTCCTCAAAAATGCAATTGACTGATCTATTGCTACCACCAACCAGACAGCAATTCAGTCAACATAAAAAAATAGTCAATACCCAAAGAGGAAATGGAGGCATTAATCAGGCCTGGACAAACAGACAAAATGTGTAATACTGCACCTAGAAATCACACATTTCTCAAAGGCATAAGCCATGAATTCTTGAATCAAACATAATCTGTGACAAAAGTTGTATGGCCACGTCCCTGGTTTAAAGTTCAGGAGACATGCAGCAGAATCACAGGTTTGCATCAATAGCAAGAAAAAAAACATGATCCTGTCCCTTAAACCTACTTTGAAGACAAAAAATCCTATCTTCTAAAACATCAGATAAATTGCTGATTCTCAAATTGACACTGCCTTATAATGGTGAGAAGACCAAATGCACATTAATCTCAGTGGAGCCGCTAATATGTACCAGATTTGACCTTGAAACTTTGCATCACCAGTTCAGTTATCAATTATTATATTTCCAGATCCTGATACCTCTATTCTTAGTTTGATTATCACTCAACAATAGTTTAGATGACTCGGTGCATTGCAATAAGAAAGCTCAGTAGCAAATTCCTATTTTGATACAAATCCGATGCATCAATTGCTATGTTATCCTTCAAAGTAGTATCTCAAAGTGCAATTGGTATAGATTTGATATAGTGTAGAGCATCAAATAGTATTAGCATGATCATAACAAGGGGTAAGACAATTTTTAGATGCAAGAGACTGTCTACTTTACTAAAACTTGCTTGCAGCAAAACATTTGCTTATTACCCCTAAAGTAGCATGACAAAGAACATCAATTGCAACAATTTCTTTGTCAGACACCAAGAATGGATGATTGAACTTCAAAATCATAGAGAAAAAAAAATTAATCAACTCGCACATTCTGGTAGCCCATCTCTCTATTAGCTAAGAAAGGCTGAGCTCCCAGAATGTCTAGAACGCCCTCAGACATTTCTAATAGCCCCTACTACTAACTATCCTGTCAAGTAACACTCTGATGATTCCCCGAAGATATAAACCTTAAACTAGATTGATTCGCCATTACCTCAACAATCAGAATCTCTAGATAGGCATTTCAGGATCATGTACATCTCCTACTGAGAAAAGCTAGCATATTAAAGGAGCAATTTCCTTGCAAAACCAATAAAAGACGTATATGTACCAGTCAATAGCATTGGTTTAATTACTAAAGAGGACAGGTTATTATTTATAGGACATGGGTAATCCTTCTTTGATTACATATGTTTCAAAGTGACAAGATTTGTCACCTTATTGAAAAAAAGGTTAGTCTAAGAACGACACACATTACAACATAATAGTTTCAAGATGACATTCACATATAAAAAAAATAAAAAAGTAATGTTGTATTGTATTATTTCTCAGCAAACTCTCTGAATGTTGCTGCACTCTAGACAGTCATCACTGGTGATTGTGGAATCATTTTCCGTAGGGAATGAATCAATGAGAACAATGTTGACCAGAATTTTATCCCAAAACTAAAAATGAAAAAGGCACAACAATGAATTTTATCTGCTCGTTATCAACACTTATGCACATACTTTAACCTAAAAGAAATGGAAGATCGTCTTAATGTTTTCAGCCATAAATAATAGCAAGGGCCTAATACTGTATTACCTAAGACGGTTTCAATCCCCTTAGATTGTCCATACCTACAATTTTCAAGACAAACTATATGAGACATAACCGAGCTTAAAAACTAATCATATTTGAATGCCAAGGCACCACAACACTAACTTCCGGACCACATTTGGCCATACTTTCGAGCATGTAATGATCCAACAAATAGCTCTTGAGCACATAACGATCCAACAACAAATAGCTCTCAAGCACGTAATGATCCATACCTACAATTTTGAAGACAAACTATATAAGACATAACCAAGCTTAAAAACTAATCATATTTGAATACCATGGCACCACAACACTCTAGTTTCCAAACCTTGTTTGGCCATACTTCTGAGCACGTAACTATCCAACAAATAGCTCTCCTCATTTTTTCCCTTTGTAGCATTGTATAGGCCAAGTTGCAACCAAATTGAAGGTGCAGAATACCTTCCTAGTGAATGACAGAACAATTTAAGATTGGAAGGCCTTTATAGAAGCATGACTTGAACTTAGACAAGTAGCAGGGAATTTGAATCAATCATATCCACAAAATTGAGCAAAAGAAAAATATTTTAAATATTAATTATTGCTTTAAGGAAAAATTTGACGAATTTGACATATCCAAGGGTATATGCCACCTTTTTCTTTATTTGCTATAGTATATACCACCTTTTGAGAGAGGAAAATGACTGCAGATTTTGAAATGGATACCAATGCACAGAATTTGGATTTCAATTCATTTTAATGGAGACAAGTTCCTCCTTATGATTGATATCCTCCAACAAATTATTCAAATCAAGAGATACACAAAATCATATATAATTTCATGAGGAGATTTTATAAGATTGCTTGTTTAAAAGAAGAGTGCAAGGAAAAACTCAATCTTAGAGAGCATTGAAACAATTTCTACAAGAAGGAAGAGGTTTTCCATCTTTTCTTTTCAAATAAATTGTTGCCGAATACTATCACAAGTTAAATTGCCAACATGCACCTACACAACATCAATGAAAATGCCATCGGCATGTTAACTCAATCAAGGTAAACTAAATAATATCATTCCTTGTATGTGTCTAGATGAGAATGCTACCCAAGTATCCTTGTTATTCATACTGCAATTAACCAAGATAAAGGAATTTGTCATTATAAGGTTGCTCCTCAATATTTCCTTAAAAGTGCAATTGACTGGTCTACTGCTACCACGACAGCAATTCAGTCAACACAAAAACTAGTCAATAATACCCAGAGAACAAACGGAGGCATTAATCAGATCCAGATAAACAAACAAAACCTGTAATACTGCACCTAGAAATCACACATTCCTCAAAGGCATAAGCCATGAATTTCTTAAATCAAACATATTCTGTGATAAAGTTTGTATGGCTGCGTCCCTGGTTAAAGTTCAGGAGACATGCAGTAGAATCATGAGTTTGCATCAATAGTAAGTACAAAAACATGATCCTGTCCCTAAAACCTACTTCAAAGACAGAAAATCCTAACTTCTAAAACATCAGATACATTGCTGATTCTTAAACTGGCACTGCCTTATAATGGTGAGAAGATCAAATACACATTTAACTCAGTGGAGACAGTAATATGTATCAGATTTCACCTTGAAACTTTGAATCATCAGTTCAGTTATCAATTATTATATTTCCACATCCTAATACGTTTATTCTTAATTTGATTATCACTCAATAATAGTTTAAATGGCTTGGTGCATTGCAACAAGAAAGCTCAATAGCAAATTCCAATTCCAAAACAAATCGGATGCATCAATTGCTATGTCATCCTTCAAGGATAGGACCTCAAAGTGCAATTGGTATAGATTTGAAATAGTCTATAGCATCAGATAGTATTGGCATGGGCATAACAAGGGATGAGACAATTTTTAGATGCAAGAGACTGTCTACTATACTAAATATTGCTTGCAGCAAAACATTTGCTTATTACCCATAATGTAGCACGACAAAGAACATCAATTGCAACAGTTTTCTTTGTCAGACACCAAGGATGGATGATTGAAATTCAAAATCATAGGGGGAAAAATTACCATCCGCACATTCTTGTAGCCCATCTCTCTATCAGCTAAGAAAGACTGAGCTCCCAGAATGTCTAGAACGCTTTCAGACATTTTTATTAGCCCCTACTACTAACTATGCTGTCAAGTAACACTCTGACAACTATCCAAAGAAATAACCCTTGAACCAGATCGATTCGCCATTACCTCAGCTATCACAATCTCTAGACAGGCATTTCAGGATCATGTACATCTCCTACTGAGAGAAGCTAGCATATTAAAGGAGCAATTTCCTTGCAAAACCAATAGCATTGGTTTAATTACTAAAGAGGACTGGTTATTATCTATAGTGACGTGTGTAATCCTTCTTTGATTAGATATGTTTCAAAGTGACAAGATTTGTCACCTTATTGGAAAAAGGTTAGTCTAAGAACGACACGCATTAATACATAATAGTTTCAAGATGACATTCACATATAAAAGAGTTCAAAAATTAATGTTGTATTGTATTATTTCTCAGCAACCTCTCTGAAGGTTGCTGCATTCTAGACAGTCATCACTGGTAATTGTGGAATCATTTTCCGTGGGAACTGAATTAATGCGAACAATGTTGACCAGAATTTTATCCCAAAACTAAAAAAAATAAAAAAATAAAAAGGCACAGTAATGACCTTTATTTGCTCGTTATTGACACTTATGCACATACTTTAGCCTAAAAGAAAGAAAAGATCGTCTTAATGTTTTCAGCAATAAATAATAGCAAGGGCCTAATATTGTATCACCCAAGACAGTTCCAATCCCCCTAGGTTGTCCATACCGACAATTTTCGAGACAAACTATATAAGGCATATCCGAGCATAAAAACTAATCATATTTGAATACCACTGGACCACAACACTCTTAACTTCCAGACCACATTTTGCCATACTTTTGAGCACGTAACGATCCAACAAATAGCTCTCCTCCATTTTTTCCCTTTACAGCATTATATAGGCCAAGTTGCAACCGACTCGAAGGTGCAGAATTCCTTTTTAGTGAATGACAGAACAATTTAAGACTGGAAGGCCTTTATAGAAGTATGACTTTAACTCTGACAAGTAGCAGGTAATTTAAATCAATCATATCCACAAAATTGAGCAAAAGAAAAATATTTTAAAAATTGATTATTAAGGAGAAATTTGACGAATTTGACATATCCAAGGGTATATGCCACCTTTTTCTTTATTGGCCTAAGTATATACCACCTTTCAAGAGAGGAAAATGACTGCAGATTTTGAAATGGATAGCAATGCACAGAATTTGGATTTCAATTCATTTTAAGGGAGACAAGTTCCTCCTTATAATTGATATCCTCCAACAAATTATTCAAATCATGAGATATTCACACAGAATCATATATAAATTCATGAGGAGATGTTATAAGATTGCTTGCTTAAAAGAAGAGTGCGAGAAAAAACTCAACCTTAGAGAGCATTGAAACAATTTCTACAATAAGGAAGGGGTTTTCCATCTTTCCTTTTCAAATAAATTGTTGCCAAATACTATCGCATGTTAAATTGCCATTCTCTCTTTGTCCAACTCAAATTGTGAAAGCATTGACATGCAAAATTCATGGATAAATAAGCAGCTGACTAGTCTAGCCAAATGCAGAACATGAGAGTTGATTGGAAGAAAAGGAAGAAAGCATTCTTAGTGTTAAGTAGTGCGAAACATATAATTTCAGTCTTCAATTTCTGAAATATTAAAAGTTGAAGAGCTTGAGCTGAACGAATATCTATGACAAGTTACTGAAGAATTCACCTGGAATAGAAGATTACCGACTTAGAGATATCAATCGGGTAAGATCCATCTGAAACTTGTCATCCACTTCCCAGGAACTCTCACTTCAAACCATTGGCTTCATGACTGTTCATTATCGAAAGCATACTTGGCAATTCAAGAGTGTTTAGAGTAGTTCGAGGTATTGCCAGAGGAACTAAGAAGCTTTAACCTCCATGATCATCAACTGCAACTATCTGTAAGCAACTTGAAGGAGAAGATAAACACAGTAGCAATACAATCTCAGCATCATCATACTAGAAGATCTCCCAACGTTCTTTCTTTTGTCTTTTTTCTTTTGGGTCACAAGAGCACAATAAGAAGAAGATCGTCCATATAACAGTAGAGCAGGCAACCCTAACATAACAAGATTAAACAGAACCAAAGATCATCCCATAAAATATAACCATAACCTTGACAAGCAGAAGCAAACGCATACAGACAAATCTGGTCAGATCCAGGTGAAACAAGCTCCAATCAGAACCGTTTCTGCAACACAAGATCGCATGCGCATAAATTGCAAAAAGAGAACTTGAGAAGAGAAGAAGAGACAGGTTTTTTAGTGAGGACCATACTAAAAGGCTAAGCAAAGCTAGAGAGAGCGTGAGATAGCAAGCAAAGTTTGCCGCTAAATCCGCACATTTATCAGGCTTACCTTCTTGCAGGTGTCGTAAAAGGTCACGCTCTCTCTCTCTCTTGGGAAGTAATCTGCTGCTGCTAGTTGCTGAACGTGTATAACAATTACTATTCCAAACATAACTCGAAGCAACAGAAAACCGAAAATTCAAGAAGGAAAAAAACATCCGAGAGAGAGAGAGAGAGAGAATGCCAAATTTTCGGGGATGGAAGCTGACAAGAAGAGAAGTGAGCACGCAAAAGCAAAGGTATAAGCATATATACAATCCCCTCTGTGTGCTCACTCTCTTCTGTCAATTTCTGTCCCTGACCATGACAAATTCCCATCGGAAGAAAAGAAGAAGACAGAAAAACGCTGCCTTGCCAAAAAAGGAAACAGACATGAAATGAGGAAGTACCAAACCATCTATTCAGATCCAAGGACACTGTAAACCCACCATTTTAGGAAAGTTACCATATCAAGATCCAGTACCGCTCTTTTGCCTTAGCCAAAAAAATCGAAAACTTGACGAATTTGTAGGGGTCAAACACCCCCAGAAAAGCGAAACCCACCAACCCAAATGCAAAGAACAAGGGAAAAATGAAGAGAAAATGAGCGAAAAAAAGAGAAACCCTCTCTTCTTCTCCGTTCTCTCTTTCTCCGACGAGAGAAACACGGTAGAATCTACCCTCCATGCAAAGCGGTACATGTGTCGGTGACACGTGACGGGTGTCCCTGACTCGTCAATGACAAAATCCAACAGTGCCGTCGGCGAGCGATCTGAGCGAACCCGATTCAGGAAAAAAAAAAAAGAAAGAAAGGGAAAAAAGAGAGCAGGGAGAGAAGCAGCAAAATACAAAAGAAAAAAAAAAGAGAAACATCTGGCTAGAGCACAGAGAGAGGAGAGAGAGAAGAGAGAGAGAGGGATTAGATTAGATATGATGGTGTGGTGAGGAGGTCCTGATCGTGGACTGATCGTATTTAAAGTGCGGCTTTGTGGGTTGGGGAGATGATGGATGACGCAGTCTAAGGGGGGCGCAACTCCAAAGACAACAACCCTCCTTTTCTTTCTCGAGAAAGCGAGCATTGAAAGCCCAAAGGGTTCCATCTGTTCCAGAGAGAGAGAGAGAGAGAGAGAGAGAGAGAGAGTATGCGCGTCGGCGATTTACTGGTGGAGGAGATTGAACGGGGGAAGTACGTGTGGCTTTCATGGGCCATGTCTGGCCGGGGGGCTGATCTTGGCCGTCGGTTGGGAGACGGGGGAGACGGGCTCCGAGCCGTAGGATGGGATCGGGGGGGTTGTGGGGGTTGTCGGGTGGGGCCGTGCGAGTGAGTGCGTCCGGACGGGGTTTGTGTGTCGTGTTGGGAATTGGGCGAATTTGATTGGGCGTGCGCCACTTGGGGAGACAGCTCTGTGGTCTCTTCTGGTCTCTGCGGGTGTGACTACATTGTTCTTTGTCTGCGCCCTTCCTCCTCCTCCTCCTCCTCCTCCTCTCCCACTCCTCTTGTCAATCAAATATTTCCCTCCCCACATCGTCGATCGTCGATCCATGACAAGAATTCTATACCTAAAGATGGAACATCTATAGGAGAAAAGACGGACATCTATAGGAGAAAAAATGGAGACATTGAAATTCTAACTCTTCATCATATGCTCGACTCAAAAGCCTTATCCTTAGCTCATGAGAAATTTCATCCAATTCCTCAATGAAAAAGAGATGAGCGTGTAGGGTTTTTATACTTGAATGTGTGATGTTATGTTCGGTGGGACCCTTTGTTATGGATTGGTGAGGCCGGATACAATCAGTACCATCCTCATTAACACCCTAACCTTTTTTCTTGTAAGTCGATGATATGTTCATGGGATTATAATATTTCCTCCTATTAAAATAAGAAGAAGAACGAAAAGTCATTACTCCACTAGGAATATTATTGTCATTGTCGCCAAAGAACTCTTGATTATGTAAATTATAGAAAAGTATAGGTTTCCCTTAAGTTATGGTTCCATTGTCCCAAATTTGTCAAGTAGTAGATTTTGTAAAAATCATTACATTGACATAGCATTGATTGTATTTGAAATTATGTAAATTTGTAAGTTTTACACATATTGAGTGTAGCAGTCAATACACTAATTGCTCCCAATAGAAACACCTTAATAGATATTGGCAATCACATTCCATAAATCAGTTGCTATGCATAAGAAATTAGTTCGATAAACTTCTTAACGAAGTCCCCACTACTAAGATAGATAAGAATATGCAAAAGAAAGTCGTATAATTTTTATGTGTTTCATAATGAATATTATATGAGGTATTAAGACGCTCTCTAGTATGGCTATGTTAGGTGAAAAAGATATTGCAATATCAATTATAATCAAATATAATCAATTAAAAAGATATCACAATAAGTGGAGATATGTTAAAATAAGGGAAATATGGAGAATCTTCTAATGAGCTCCAATAAACATAAGGAAGAGTGGAATAGGACCCATTATATTCAAGAGCTAATTGTACTTAATGCAAGGAAGGTCACAATAAATTTTTTTTTTTGTATTTTTATTTATATTTGTGACGAAATAAATGGAATGTAATTATTATAAATCTAGAGAATGCATTTTTCTTTATCTGATGAAAGCCTCCAAAAAGAAAGTGTCCCTTTTGCTTTTTAGTGGGCATAATGTTAATAAGGGTAGGGCAGTGACCACGGAAGTGATGGATGTTGGTGGAGGCGTTGGGGCATTTGTAAATATGATATGAAGAATAAATTTTTAGATTGGGCAAAAAACACAATAAACATTCCATTTCAAACAAGTAGTAACGCAAAATTCACTAATATATATATATATATATATATATTCTCTCCAGAACAATTGATTGAAATGTTAAAAATGAGTCTTGACCATAGCTCCAAGTTTTGCAAAAAAATAAATTATTTGAAAGATATGTGCCTAAAAATGATCACCTATATTACTTAGAGAATGAAAAATAATTACATCATTTACGAAAATATTTAGACATAAATCATTGTCAATAAGGAAGATATTTTTTCATTAACTAATTATTTCAAGAGATATAAAAAATCATTTTCAAAGAAATATTTTTTAAATTATTCATTTCCCGAAACAAATATAGCCTCTATCCAGCAATATTTCATAACACAATTTCCTCTGTAAGTTGGCCCTTACGCGTGAAAACCACATCCGCGGGATAGCTGGAGACTAGTAGCAGATCATATCTTGATCAGCTTCGAAGGGGTAGAAATTTAGAAAGATGTTCCATTCAGACATTTTCCTATGATGCTGGCTTACATAATCACTCCTTCATTCAATATAGGCAAAGGGATCTATGGCCAAAATAAGTGTTCACCTTGTGTAACTTTTGCTCTAATACAATGGGAATCGATATGTTTTAAATGTTTAAACCATTCCCCTTTCTTTGCAGGAGGAGGCATGATACATATCTAAGTACATGTGATAGTCGAGAAACTATTTTCTTTCTCTTTATGCTCCTGCATAACTCTTTAAAATAGTGTTAAATTCGTTAGAGGTAAACATTTTCATTGACTCTAGACTATTAGGAGGGAAAAGAAAGGGACTCGAAGGGATCGTTCGACCATGGAGAAAGAGAATTTCCAAGGGATTATTCGACTATAGAGAGAATTCTCACTTGGGGTGAGAATTTTACCTACTAAATAATTTGTGCATATTTTTTGGAGCCATATGGAATATGGTATTTGGTAAATATCTAATAAATGCGCATATGAAAAGTGAGCCTGTCATACTCAGTGAAAATTAATCGACTTCCCTGATAGACACGGTCTCAAATGTCTATTGCATATGAGAAGAGATCGACATAATTCATCGATATTGGACGGAACATACAAACGATTAAGGGATCGTCCCACGAGAAGATATACTTATCTTCTCGCTCGAGATGAGAGTTTTAGTTACAAAATGATTCTTGCATATATTTCGGAGTCACGTGAAGTATGCTACTTTGGTGAATGCCCAATTAAAGTGCACAATGCGTGTGAACGCCACACTCGGTGAAAATTAATGATTTCGATCGACAAATCCTGATTAATTGCAATGTTATCGAATTTTTTTATTTTGTATTTTTACTTTTGCGTTGATTTCGAGGTCATCTTGAACATGGGATCTGGACCCCCAAAGGAAGATTAATAAACTATTTAGGTAAAATCTTTGGAGAGTGGATCTTCTTTTACTCTTCGGTGCATGCATGTATCATAACAAAAGCAGCGGCGGGAGTGTGCGGGGACCAAAGGCGACTCCATTCCTGTCCTGTTCCCATTTCAAATATACTAGTAGATGAAGCACGTGCGTTCCACGTGATTTGTCCGTATTCCAATGAAAATCCACTTATTAAATTAAAAAGTGTTGGAAATAAAATTTAAAATTATTTTTTTTACATATAGTTCCGTGTTGCAAACTCATGAGCAAAACAATCGATATTTTAAAAAGAAAAAGAAAAGTAAAGAAGATGAAAAAGGTAAAAGTGGCCGCGAAAAAAATGCCCCTGATCATGGCTTGAAAAGTGGTGTGTAAGATGTACATGCTGCCCCGCTGGTGAAGAGTTAAGATTAAATTATTCAATTTAAAAACCTTATTTGAGACAATATTCACTCTGAACTTTCTTATGAGAAACAACCTCATTTAAGTCCTTATTTGCAATTTTTCCCATACTTTCTTCTAGTGTCGTTAAATAATGTGATGTATGCCTGAGTATTGTTGTCCTCAACAACCAAGTTTAGCATGTACCTTTATTTAAAATAAAAATAAATAAATTATGTTAGATTTGGATAACTCGATATTTTAATCTTTTGTTAAAAAAAAAAAAAGACTCATAATGCTTGAAAGAACATATATTTTGACTTTTTAACATATAATTTTAATGAAAATGAAACTTACAATACCCAATAATGAATAGAGTATAATTTATATCTTGAAATGTTTCATTTATATTTAATTTTTACAGTTCCGTTTGGTACTCACATCAAGCATATTGAAGAATGAGAAATAAAGCACTGTAAATGAATCATATTAAAATAGACATGGCTTTAATACATATAATATTAAAATAATTGTTAGGACGACGGCGTAAATATTGGAAAGTGCATTTGAAATAAGTTATGTCAATTTAATCTCCTTGGTAATAAATTCACAAAGTTATCTCTGCTATTTTTCAAGAAATATTTTGTGATTTTGCTTCAAAAAATTTAGCCATAATGTTTTGTGTTATGCCCTATATTGAAAAAAAAAATCAGCTAAATAAAGTAAAGGATATTGTAGTAATCTTTATATTCTCTCAGTTTCTCCATTCTCTTGCTATCTCCATAACTTTGATGTTCTCTCCATCAACTAATGATGTATTACTCCACTTTCCCCACTCTGTCTAAATCACCCATTTCTTTGGAAACGTCTATAGTGAAATGATATATTGAAAAAGAACTTAAAACATGTTCTTGTATATAAAATTATTAATGGAATGATTGTGATTGTGGATTACATTCAACATAATATTATATCTCTATTATTTTTATAACTAAACTATAAATATTGAATATTGATACAGAAAATTATTATCCTCAAGAATAAAGACATCATTTTAAGGAACTTGATCTTTATTTATTTGATATTTCATATCTTTTTTCACTATTTACATCAAGCATATTGAAAACAAGAAATAAATCGAGACAATTGTAAATGACTTATCTTAAAATACTAAATCAAATAAGTCATAATTCATTGTTTTAGTTGTTTCTGTACATAATGACCAAATTAAAAATAGGTCATAAGACAACATCAATATTAAAATTAAACTTAAAATAAATTATCAATCTGACCTCTTCTTTAATACACCAATTAAATTATCTTACTATGTTTGGGAATTTTGGCCATAAAAATCCTCGCCATGCTCTTTGCTAAAATAACAAAAAAGAAATCACTTTTATGAATTGAAGGATATTCAGTTGATTTCATTTTCTGTCTTTCTCGGGTCTTCGACTATCTCCATTACTTTCCTTTCGTCTTCATCAGCTACCGATACAATCCCCTACTTTCTCCATCACTATCTAAACCATCCAATATATATATATATATCCTTTTTTTTGTGTGCATATATACTGAAAAAGATACATCATAAAAGAAAATACCTTATCGTATAGTATTTCTTTAATATTACCTATAACAACCTACTTTATTATGTAATTGGGTAAATGTATTTATTAGTTATCTTTTCTTTTAAGTTCATTAAAATGGAATAATACAGGAATCTCGAGATTCCTCCCAAAGGATTCTGTTTTGCAATTAATCTACACAGCGAATAAAACCTGAGCAGATTTGCAAAATACTATTTTGCAAAAGGGGAAGATTCTTACCATTCCCTATAGAATTTATATATAGTAGGCAATAGATATGCTTATTATATATTTATAATTCAGTTCGGTTTATTAGTATTTAGACAATAGATATGATAACAATAGAATTCAAATTTAATTAGGTGTATTAGTACTATTGTACGATGGTTTTTGCTTGCATTAGTGAAATCGTATGAAGCACTCAAAGGTCAATTTTAGTTTGCCTTATAGATGATTTTGGCATTAAGGAGATTTAGCTACAATACAATGAAGGTTTGAACTTGTAAATAACACTTTTTAATCAACAATTCTACTGTAAGGAACTTCAGTGACATTCCAAGCACTTCCTCAATGGAAATGCCGCCTTTTAAGTCAAAAGAATCAAAGATGCCAAGAGTGAACGAATTAGGCCTCAAGGGTCACAAAGAGCCAGCCTCTATTTTGACCAACTCATCAAGTTGAGCCAAATTCCATTTGAATTCTGTACAAAAGTAGCAACTTTAGAATATGGAGAGAAGAGAGAGCAGTAGCATGGACTCTTCCATGAGAGAAACTTTCCAACAAAGGACTCAAGGGATGTCTACCGTCAATTCACAATTGGTAGCTTTTCCATCATGGGTGATGCTTCGCGAAAGTAGTTTTCATGTGATGTCGATATCAACTCGAAATTTCTAACCTTTTCTTCCAAACAAAGATGGAATTTGTAAAGACAGAAATAGACTGAAAAAACTTTCTCGTCTTTCTCGTCTTCATTTTTATAATTGAGTCCATGCTTTCATGCCGACATTCATAGGTACTCGAGGACAAAATTCTGAATAATCGACGAATTTTCATAAGGTATACCATAAGCATAATAACTTTTTCATTCAAATGAAAAACTGTCATCTACTAATGAAATGAATTCATTTACCAAATTTAAAACTGTATATGTGTCAACATCTAAACCCTACTTGTATGATGAGTACTCAAAATCAAATTAACTTCTAGCCTCTATACCTTAGGCTCAAACTCAAACTGATAGCTAGTGTCCTCGCGATTGAATAAGATCTAGCTAAGATAAGTAAGTGTCAAACACCCCTCCCTTCCCCCTCCCCATGTATATAGCATGTAAGATAGCACCAAAGATCGTTAGATAAGGTGGACATCGAATTGTCTGGATCTATACGAATTAAATGGACTTGCTAGAGAAGGTGAGGTTTCATTCAATAATATTATCATAAGAACAAAAGATTAGGTTCCATGCAACAATTATCATTACAATTAATCTGTTTAAAAACATCTGTCCTTTGCTTCTTTGGTTGAATTGAACAAACATCCCGTACTAGGACCATTAATGTAATTTCAGCAAGTTCTACATGGAACTATTCTGTATATTCGAATCATTTGATCGTCAATTGAGATTCTCAAATTCTAATTTTCATTATGATTATTAGGTATATTCCATCGTTCAATTTTAGAAGATGGGTAAATACATATAAGATGAATATATCTTCAATCACTGTGCAAATTGATAAATGAGAATGAGCACACTGGGAAGGTTTGGACTCCTGGGGACTAGAGACCACGCCCTCAAAAGACCTCAAAATCCTCATCCATCCATTTTAGGTCCCCAAAATCAACAAAAGCCATGGACCACTTATTTAATTATTTATTTATATGCCCGATTAGATAACTTGTACTCCATAGATTTGGGCATGCACTGCAGTGAAAGGCAAAGGTTGGCAATCCCCTTGGGAAAATGAACAAGAATGAGAGAGAGGAGAGAGAGAGAGAGAGAGAGAGAGAGAGATTTATCTTATTTTTGTAAAGATTTATACTCCCCAAAAGTCATTTGCACCCTATCTTAAGAATTAGTATATGTTTTTTGTGTGGCTCTTGTTAAAAAATATTTAGTTTAACCAAGACTTCGTTATACGCATGCAAAGGTTCCTTGGCAACTTTTGGTCATCCTCATGCGAAATCCAATATGATTATTAGGGCAAACTTCGATGCTCCAAGGAGGAATCGATAGTGTTTCATGCGAAAAAACAAAAAGATAAAGAGCAAAACAAAAGAGGACAGAAGGCCAATTATTATTCTATAATGAAGTTGCACGCGAGAACATCGGGGTTGTGCACCTATGGATCTCACCTGTGTGCCCTATGGGAGTGTTGCGTGGTCCATCATCCCACTTAAAATTATTTTATTAAATTTTATTAATGAGTGTCCCGAGATATTAGCTAAGTAGCCGATTAAGAAAACGACTCGATTTTTAATGCACCGCCTAATCTTGATTTGCATAATTAGTCCTTTGAAAATCGAATTATTCCAAATCAGGAATACTTAAAAAAATGCCCACGGGGCACTCCTTCATAGGAGGACCCGTATTTTATTTAATTACTTTTTATAATGAGAAGTCGTTTCGCACGACTTTTATCCATGTGGGCAAACCATCATAAGCAGCAATTCTAAAACTTAACCTCCATGTACTAGGATGAATCATACGGGTAACATGATCGGGTGTGTACCAAAACCGATAGTACGACTAACACGTAATAAAACCCTTTTCCTTGCTAAGTTTATGAAAACTTCATCGGCATATTCAAAATGAAAATATGTAATTTTTCAGAGCATTGATCACACACCAAACAAAAGAACTACATATCAAAAATGCTAATTAATGCTTTCCATGTTTATTGAATAAAGGTCTCGGGCGGACCCTTGCCAATAAAATAAAAAGTATTCTCTCTTAAAAACCCTTGAGATCAACTGCTTATTCAGAGCATAACCCCGCTATTTGCGCCGTATTAGGGTCCTAAAATATGTCATCTTTTCGAACAAGCAAAAGCCACTACTTTTGTTCTTCATCAAAAAGCCGAGAATATGGTAAGTGGAATGTCGAAGGCACGCGAGAGAGAGAGAGAGAGATCTACGCTTTAATGTCGTCGTCGTCCTCCTCCTCCTCCATCTCTCGTTGTCATAGAGGCCTAGCTAGCTAGACCTAGTCTGACTTCGTGCTCTCAAATACCGCAAAAGGTTTCGTCGTTTTACAAGAATCGATTCTCAGGCAGGGCGCTGGCTTTTTCATAACGGCCAACCACTGCCCGCAACTCAAGAATATATTTGACGTCAACGAAGACCCCCCCACTTCGCTTTTTTGACCCTCCTTCCTCCTCTGCAATGGAATGAGATCGAATTTGAGGAACCACTTTCGACTTTCCAAGCGTGGGCTAAATTCTCGCGCTTTAAGCTGATCGAATTTTGTTATCATGTACTTATTCATTGGCATAAAAATAAGGAAAAAGAAAGAGCTAAGGCAACGGAATAGATGTAGGTTTTGTCATAAACTATTTATTATATGATTCGCTCCGTCATTTTCGATACATAAAGTGATATGACAGTTAATATATTTTGTTATCTCGAATATTAAAAGTGACAAAATGAGGTTGTCTTGTGAAAATGTGACAAGTGTAGATTCAAATTATTAGATTTTTTATCGTTAATTATTTAGGTTTAAATATTGAATAATATTGAATCAAATGTACATATCACTAATTAAATTTTGAAAACTGATGCTCAATGGTGCAGCGGCAATGGCTAGGGTGGCCACAATCGTGACCCTAGATTCAATCGTGGCCGCGACAGCCTCAGGTCGAGTCACTGCCTTAGATCAGCTTGTAGTCATAGCTAGCCATGGCTCTAGATGCCTGAGGTGGTGCCCCCGATTAAATTTGGTCAGGGTTGTGGCCGCCACCCTCAGATTAGGTCAAGGCCAACCCTCAGGTCTCGTCATGGTCACTGTTATTGTCGTGACCCCCAATTCAAAATCGATCATAGCGACTATTGCGATCATGAGAAATAAAGAGGGGCGACTGTCAAGGGGTAGTGGCTACGACGAGCGTGAGGATGTTAATGGTGGCGACCATAGGTGGGGGGGAAGGGGTAAGGAACACGTGTGTACGAAAGAGAGAGAGTCGACGAAGCTATATTCTACAATCAATCAAACTGTATCTAATATTACATTAGCAATATATTCAATCATATAGAATCTTTACATTTCTCTGATGATATCATATGTATCATAGTAAAAACAAATATTCAATTTCTGTTTGCAACATATGTGTTTTTCCTAACAATAGTTTGTGATGACAAGTGCACAATTCCTTACTATTTATATTTCTTAGATATTACAAATTTGACGCTGGTTATTGTCCTGTCTAAAGAAAGTTTTTATCGTTAATCCAACATGTGAGAATTTATAAGGCCACCACCAACTATTTCAAAAGCTTATGCCGTTAGATATATGCATAATTTATTATTTAAATATTTCAACACTTCCTCTCACACTTAGTATGGTCTTTTTGTCTAGTACTAAGTATGAAAATATTTAATTGGGGGGGCAATGGAACCTAGAAAAATTCAAACTCGGAATATTCAATTCTAATACCATGTGAGATTTTATGATATCATCGTCTGCAGTTCAAAAAGCTTAATGCTATTAGGCAAATGTGTGATTTATTATTTAAATATTTTAATACAACCAAAGGCAACAAGAAAAATTCAATTATCTCGCCTTAGTTATAAATCAATGACGACAAAAATGAATAATCAGTCGCCTTAATTGCAATCCATAGTAACGGAACTTTTCCTTGTCATCTTAAGGTACACTTTGTGAGATTTTATGATATCATCGTCTGCAGCTTCAAAAGCTTAATGCTATTAGGCAAATGTGTGATTTATTATTTAAATATTTTAATACAACCAAAGGCAACAAGAAAAATTCAATTATCTCGCCTTAGTTATAAATCAATGACGACAAAAATGAATAATCAGTCGCCTTAATTGCAATCCATAGTAACGGAACTTTTCCTTGTCATCTTAAGGTACACTAAAGGTGAGAAACGATCATGTTTGTCACGTTAGGGCCAACCAAAGGCATCAGATTCGTAAGTATTTCGTTTTAGGGTCAGCCAAAGGCTACCAAATACTATATTTTTCACCTTAGATCATACCTAAAGGCAACCAAATACTGATTTTGTCACCTTGGGTCATACCCTAAGGCAAACAAAGAAGTTGTATTTGTCGCTTTAGATTCGATATTTCCCTTTCTCAATGGTGACAAAATTTTAATTTAATTGCTTAGGGCCTAAATTTAAGGAGACAAAATCATGATTTAGATTTTGTTGCTTTAGATTTGATCTAGGGCAACAAAAACGTGATTCTGCAGCCGTAGACTCAAAAGTGTTCCCCGAATTCAATCGAATCGATGGCAAGAAAGAATACGAATTTCTTCGTTTAGCTTTAAGACAACGAAACACTTATTTTGTTGCCTTAAGATATAACCAATGGCGACTGGCCGACCACAAGGCAACAAAAAATTTGGATTTGCAATCGTACCTCAGGCGACAAAATCTTTCTCTGTGTTGATTAGCGGACGACAACCATGTCATCATTCCAAGTAAAGCATTCAGATCAAGCACTAAGGCTCCGATTCTTCGCTTGAAATAGTTAGTAGTCATTGGAAAAAAGAAATACTGTCGGTAATGATTTATGCTTAAAAATTTTCGCGGATAAATAAAATATTTTCCATTCATTTACTTTGTAAGCGACACAAGTAGTTATTCAAAATTCCATTTATTTTGTGGAAAATAAAATATTTCGAACCATTTACTAAAAATGATTGCTTGAAATAATTAATCGATGAATTTTTTTTTAATTACCGACAACAGTTTATGTCTGAATATTTTCGTGTATGATAAAGAAAAAATTATTCATTCGTTTTTGTAAGCGAAGCAAGTAACCATTTTTTGGAAAATATTTATATACTTATTAATATTCAGCAAAATAAATGAAGTGAAGGGAAATGATTTCTGAATTATTCAATTTTCACTGAACAAGCGCATCCTAAGCATCAATACATCCTTTCATTTGAGACAAGAAAGCGAACTCAGAGCACACGTCACTTGATTGCTGGCACGAAAATTCCCATGAGACGACGGACATCCTTTGAAACTTTTGGATAAATCTCTCCATTAGGGCTTACGCCCGCCCAGATGCTTCTTGGGGAAGTCTCCCTTGATGGCCGCCCCGGATCGCCCACTCGGATCACTTTCGCATCATTGCAGCATATTGGACATATCCACTCATCGAGCGTTGCTGGAATAGGCTCGATTCGTCTTCAAGATACGGTGCAAGATGCGTTTAGACTGCTTTAGGGTTCTCTCTCTCTCTCTCTCTCTCTCTCTCTAGGTTTTGTTCTCCGTGAGTGTACAGAGTTTAGAGAGTTCTTTATGGTGAGTAAATCATGCGATTTTTCCTTGCACAACGAGGCACGTGCCAACATAACATGGTGGAAACTGGAAAGTTTACATTTCAATGTGATTGCACGAGGTGGTTAAACACAAAAGAACTCTCTCCATGATGGTGACAAAGCTTTCCTTATATCACCATGATAATGGACAATCTATGAAAATCTTGGCGTATTGTGTGTCATTAGAAATATGGGAGAAATGTCCCAAATGTCCTAAATTTATTGTACGGCCATCATTTCAATCCTAAACCTTTTGATGATTTTCAAATATAGTCCTTCCGGTCGATTTTGGCCAAAAGTTACTTATGTGGATGATTATTACAAAATTTCTTGAAGAATTTCTGCAATTTTTTTTTCCTTTTCTCTATTTTCTTTCTTTTCTTGTGTTTCCTATTTCCCTCCGCCAATCGTTGTCCATAGAAGAGGCCCCAGCAGCCAGTGGTACTGGAGAGTCAGTAAAGAAAAAGGAAGAAAGAAAGAATTTTCAAAATATTTTGAAAAAACTACAAATATTGTCCTCATCAGCAATTTTCAACCAAAAAAAAAAAAAAAAATAGTTGAGAGAATTATATTAAAAAATCGTCAAAAATTTTAGAATTGAATCGTCAAAAATTTTAATCAATTAGTCAAAAAGAAAATTTTATTATTAAAATGGCAATCGTACAATGAACTTAAGACCGAATAATTTCCCGTACATTTATTAGGCAAGATTACCCTCACCAGCGATGACATGATATCTACAAGACAGTATCATTTTCAAGATAGGCCGACAACGCATTAATCGGATAAGAGTGGTAAGATCACATGTTGGTGGGCGTGGCATAAATTTCAAGCATTCATATCTAATGGACGGAAAGCGTACAGTCTGCAAAATTCCAAGAAGATATCCTGGAATGATAGCGCCAATTGCGAATTTTGCTAGAAGACAAAAGCAGCGTCGACGTCGGTTTTATCTATCAAATCTCTGAAGTCTAATGCTTACCTCTCCTTTAGGTTACAAGGGATCTGCACTTTTGCAGTAACATTTGACCTGGGCTAAGTACACGGATAATGACCCTGAAAATGATGTAAAATCTACAGAGAACAAAACGATAAAACAAAAAGGGGGAGGAAAATTCTTAAATTATTTAAAAGCGGGGCGTGTCCAATTAGTTTGCAGAGCTCCTTAATAAAAACGAATAACAACAGACAAAAGCTCAACCACTGTCCTCAGAGAACCACCCTAGTGGGAAGCAAAGTGGATGTTGCTGTAGTAAAATAATACGCCAAAAGCCACTAGACACTCATCAATCAACGGAAGTGAAAAAAACACAAAAAGTAGGGTTTTGAAATTTTTTTTTTTTTTCGTCCATTAAACCTGGGGTTTAGAGAATTGGAGCACCACCGTTGATGTTGGGCTCTGGAAAGGAAAAGACAAGGTCTGTTTTATTGCGGTCCAAAGTGGCTTATCTCATGGACACAATCATGAATACCCAAAAAAAGAAAAGGCACAACATTTATTTGGATGGGTTCGTGATGCTTCTAGCTATGGCATTCACTGGACCATTCATTTATGGCAGATAGTGTGATAAAGAGTCTAAGGAAGGTGCTCGTTTTGATGCGGCCAGTGCAACTTGTGTGTTGTCGTTTTGACTTTTTGGATGGCTGCTCCATGAATGGGCCAAAAGGCGGGCAGGAGAACCGAACAAACGATAAGACAATTCTAATTATGGAGCTAATTCATGATTTAGTTTTGGCCATATATACAACACAAATATGACGGCTATGAGGAGATGGGACCTGATTAGGGCGTGAAAATTTCTAACGCGATAGGATAACATGACTCAAACAAGACATGACATTTGCATTGTTTAGATTAGGTCAATCGTGTTCGGATGAATTTCATGTCAATCCCTAAGGCGTGATTAGTAATCATGTCATATTTGTTCCAATCTACTGAACACGGAATTCACATGTATAATTCATTTAAATTAATGAGTTAATGTTGACATGATATGTATGTGACCTGTTTGGACACAATTAGTCAAAGACTATTTTTCATGTTATTCACTAATGAAATTTAAATTGATAATTTTCCGTTGATTATGAGCATGTTGTTCAAACTAATTCATCATATTTCATTGACGGATACTTCATGAAAAAACGAAGATATTTCATGCCAAGTTCATGTCAAGCAATTGATTTCGTGTCATAGCAAGTCATGCAACCGTGTTGACCCACTAACTTGTTATTCAATTATGTCGTGATGTCGACCTGTTAGTTTTTGGACGGTATTCGTGTCACATAGATCGACACGATTAACTAATCATGCGATGCTTCAATTGACCTGTGTCATAGTATAATCTTATGAGAATACAACATGAACACAATCTGCATATGCGAATCGCCACACCAGGATGTAACCCGTGGTCCTTTCCCCATCTCTTTGTACCGTCTCGCGCAGCTTTGTATGGGCATTCTCTGTCATGTACACTGATTAGTCATAACATTCCCGCTGCATAATTCTTTTTTCACTAAGGAATGAGCTCGGGTTACCAAGTTCCTGGTCAAACCAAATCCAGAGGGTTTATAGAGAAGTTTCCGGATCGAAAAAGAGGCTCGGAAAGTGTCATCTCAAATCTGTCCCGCTACCATTTCTAATTCCACCTCCTCTCGCTCTCTCCCGCCTCAATGTTTCCAGTTCACAGCAGCCGGCGTCCTTTCTTTTTAATATGATGTCAACTTTCACATGACGTGCATCCAACGGTAACGCTGGATAAAGAGACGGGAGGTGGGTTTGAGAGGCGGATTCAGGCCCGTTTCCTGATTTCACCTGTCGAATTTCACCTGACTTTCGACGACTACTTGCCAAAAGTTCAAGTATCTGATCTCCCTGCTTAACTTTTAAGTATCAACTAATGGGCCTGTGGTTGAAATTCTAGACTTCCATTGCTTTGCTATTAAGATTTTTCATGCTTACGGCGTCGACTTGAAAGCTTTAAGCTTTAGAATTGGTCTGGTCTTAGTCTCATAGTTCAACATTTCCCATTCTTCTTTCCCCTTTATGAAAGCAAGATTTGACTTGGGCGTTCTACTCCAGCAGCCTTCTTATCCTGTTTCTCACTGAATAGTGACTTTGATTATGGGCTTTTTTGAGTTCAAGAGTCTGAAAAGAAAGCCGAAAGATTCAAGACGCCACTCCCACAGGACGATCCGTGCCAAGTTGAAAGACCAACTCGACTCTCGAATGTTCATTGTCTGATAGAATTCTTTGTCGCTTTTTCTTGTTTGAACATGTCTTCAATAGATTTGGAAAAAGTAAAAAGTTGTGCGAGTCACCCGCCAGTCATGGTATGAACGCCTACGCGCCGCCGAACTGAATTGACCAATGTCCAGAGACAAGAATTTAACCACGACTTGGCTATGCTGAAAAAAAGGGCGCAAAAAGACACAAGATCGGAATGGGTAGGGTTTAAACCTGGAGATTATTGCCAGGTACACAGTTCAGAACACAAATGGACAAGTGGTTTTAGCCACTACAGCTTCAAAGCACAATTCAAGCAACAATGTGGCAACGTTTGCATTTCAAGCCAATGTCAAAAAAAACTGACATGAATAATTTTGCCACCTATTTGGCTACCAAAAGGTAATGGCAAAAGTATGCCGACTTGATAACGCTATACCTAATGGTCTTTTCTTATGACCAGAAGGCAAAGCAGGTGACATCAAATCACTCAACTCGGTCATCAAAATAATTGGTCACCACACAACCACTTTCAATCTTAAGAACATGTTCGCCTAAGTCGGCCAATGTACAGTGATGTGCGCAGGTGGGTGGAAAAGAACTTCATGAAAGACAGGCAGATTGAACATGAAGATATTCTAACATTAACATTCTGAATCTTTACAACTATCGCCAACATTCTGCTAATGTTTGGACAAAGCAACCTAGCACAAGTTAATGTTGATCTTCTACATCTTTACAATGAAACACCAAGAATACAGAAGACTAAATAAGGCCGACGACCACTATGGACTACACTATCAGTAAATATAACCATGCCATGGTGCGGACCATGTATTCAGCATTGAGGCGAATCTCTACCAAATGCATTTTTCTTCTTTTGGGCTGCGGAGGCAGATGTTGCCTCTCCACTACACACTAAGTGAAGGATGAAAAGATAGAAAAGAGCACGGACAGCTTAAAAAATAAAACATTCTTTGGTAGCTGCTAAGGATTAAGCACCTCTTTGTCGCTTTTTCCCTGACTTTGACCCACTTCCCGGTACTTTCGATGGGACCAACCTCTCTTCATTGGTTTCGGTTTCTGCAGAATCCACCGAGTCATTGTCCATAATTCTCTCTTTTGCCTTCAGTAAACCAGACTTTAGCTTGTCAGATCCATTAGACTTCAACTTCTCAGGCTTTCCGCTACTTTTGAGGTCACTGCCTTTAGAAGCAATCTTTGAGCCTTTCTTAGATTTTGTGGTCACAGAGGATTCTTCCCCAGACTTTGACGCAACATGAGGCGTGCTAGGGTCTTCATCCTTGGGTTTGCCAGTCTTAGTCATCTTATTCAAAGCAACACTGCCAGATTTAGAACCATTTTCACTGGTGCGATCCTTAGATTTACCAATACCGTCTTTCTCGAACTTGCCATCAGATTTATTTCCTCCCCTAAATTTTTTGCCAGATTTTGCAGAACCAGCATTGGATTTGCTAGAGGAAGCATTGCCCCTGGCAATTAAAAATCCAAAATTCATTAGAAGTAGTATTACGACAGAAAGAGCTCAGACAAAGATATACTCACTTTTTCGCTGAAGTTTCTGTCTTCCCTTCCTTCATTTTTGCCCTCTTCTTAAGAGGCCTAGTCATAATTGTCAAAACAAACAAGAGAAATTAGAGACGACCTCACTAGATATCTCAAGAAATCGGCAGTAAGACGAATAGATGTGACAAAATACACATTTGTGAACTTTTTAGATTGCAAATGAAGCATGTTATAGAATATCTAAATTTGCTTTGCTTGTAAACCAATGATTCAACACAATAAAGTCCAAAAAAAACACATACAATTCTGGAGAAGCATCAGGACTTCTGCTATCACCTTCTTGCCCCTGTTGACCAAAAAAAAACCATCATGTCAAATCCAGATGAAGATATTCACGATGAGATATAACCACACAGGCAAATTGCAGACCCGATACGATACAGAGTTGCCTTCAACAAGCTCCCACTTTTGCTTTTTGAGATTCAATATCTCTTGATCACCATCAGTATACAAAACCTGTCATACAGAGAAATCTGTAACATTTCAAGCAGACAAAGACTCTCCATATGTGAAAGAAGTGAACAGGCAAGAGGCACATTGAAACAAACAGAGGAAATAGAACTCAACATCCTTCACATGTCTCACCTTATGTCTCTTTCTAATAGGGTCAAAAGAATCCACAACACCTTTGTAGAATCTGAAACATTTCCACCAAATAAAAATGAGAAAAAAGTGTTACTCATATCATAGCTACGCAGAAAACTTTCATATATTTCTGTCTCTCTCAAGAAAGAATAAATTAAGAGATCTGGTCTTACGCTCGATCTTGAGGCCACCACACTTTGATTTTTGAACCAACCAGGTCCTCGCCATATTCTTTAGCATCAGATGCCTGATGATCAACCAGTAGACATCTAATTTTAAAAGGTAAGAAACTAGTTCCAAGGATTAGGCTGAAGGCACTACAGCAAATGATAGGATTGTGACCAAAATTTTAAGTCACAGTCCTACAGTTTAATCATAAAAACAGAAGATGCATGCATTGTCATCTCCATCTCTGTATTTGTTTCTGAATGTACCACATAGAACTAATAGAAAAACAATTGACAATCAATACCAAGAGGTGAAAATAGGCTAGGGTGAGGAATTACATTCTCCAAAAGCAATTAATGCATCTCCAAACATCCAAATCAAAAACTTAGGATGAGAACTTTCAAGAAGATGCAAAGAAAATCAAGATAAAATACACACGAGAACCCCCACACCTCTTTTCCTGGAGTATGCTTCCTCTTTGAACTTTCCTTGGGAGTCTCATGGGATTTTTCATCACCTCCGCCAGCTTTCGTGGCAGACTTTGGTGAAGCAGCAGCTTCCTACACAATGTCAAACCAACTTCACCATTTTTTAAATAGAGAATACCGAGCACAACAAGAAACAGAGAGAATATTCTAGTTGAAAAAAAAGTTTGCTGTTATCACTTACAGTGGATTTTCTTAAATCCTTTTCAGAGGCCACTTTTACTCTTGCAACCCCTTTCTTATCCCCTGAACGCTTTGTGGAAGATCCATCCTCAATATCGGTGCCCACAGAAACCTTCCTAGAAGAATTCTTTAGTGATTTTGCCTCTACATCACTCGTAGCAGCATTTTCCTTCCGTGATATTTTTAGGGTAATTCCAGTTTTAACATCCTCAGATGATCCCAGGGATGTATTTCTTCCTGTGCTCATATGTGGTTTTACTTCCTTATCACTAGTTGCTTCATTTTTAGATATGTCAGCAGCAGGACCCGTGACTTCCTTAGCTAATTCTTGTTTCTTCCGCCGTCCACCTTTTCTGGGACGACTCTCATCAGGTTGACCTTCATTTTGGGATAGGGAAGCAACACTCATGGATTCGTCTCCAGCAGGTTTTGGTGAAGAAGGGTTAGCGGCAGTTTCCTTTTCATTTTCTGAAGGCGAATATTCCACTGGTGAATTGTCGTGGGGCGAGTCAGGAATTGTTTGGGAACCGTCAGGAGTTGCATTTGATCTTGTACCTGAAACAGGTTTCCTTCCTCTTCCCTTCTTCTTTTTTCCCAGCTTGCTTTCCTTCTTAGCTACATTTGCACTATTCAACTTGACTATGTTGTCATTGCTTAATGCTTTAGTGACTTTAGGCGGACTACCATGAGGAGCATCCTCCGGCTTTCTATTGGAGACACAGTCCAATTCTGCCTTTTGTGTGGCACCATTACTGATCACTGATTTTGGAGATCTTGCAGCAGCAGGACTGTCTTGATGAGAAGCTTTTTCTTTATTCACCTAATCATGTATAGGTTCAAAAGATGCTCATAATTTATTTTCTTTCGCAGTTTAGCTGGATATACTGAAACAGCAGAAAATGACACTCAATAACATAACAAAGTTGGCATTCATCAATCTTTCCCTCCCTCCCTCCACAGACACCATTAAACACCAGATTAGACAAATTTCACCCACCAAACTCAACCTTAGGATAGGCATTTTCAACCTACTATCATAAGATAATGAAAAACCATGGGATAAAAATTGCACTAATGCTCCTCCGCAAACAGCTTCTAGATGGTACATACTTAGATACAATAAGTCCAATCAATCAGGAACTCCTATCCCAGGACATAATGTACAGAGAATATGCACTGTTTATACTTTACGTTCAAGTACTATTAGCAATAGTCATAAATACAAAGAATTAGATTCGGAGTTGATATATAATAGAGATAAGAGGGCGAGTGACCTGGGGCAAACCTTATGTTCACTTGCAGTGTGGTTGTTATTCTCTTCAACTGCAGCACTTGCCTCTTGATATATTGAAGTAATTACATTAGTGTATTCATCTATAGAAGTTCCAAGGGCTTTCAATGCCTGGCAAAGGTAAGGCTGCAGCTTGGATGCACAGTTCTTTAGTACCGTCTCTCCCAATTTCCTAGCAATAGGTAGAACTTCCTGAAAGAAAGGGAAAAAAAAACAAATACAGAATCAGATGAAGAGGAAAAACAATATGCATAGCATTCTCTATATTAGGGACAATCAACCTTGTTATCACTCTTTACGCTATCTAAGACAGGCGAGAGCAGTTCTGGAGAAACATCTTCACTTTCATCGATGATGAGGGTCATGATTGTTTCCATTGATTGGAAGATATGTTCCGGGTGGTGGTCCCTGACAATTGTCCATCAGAAACCATTAACGCAAACTACATAAAAACACATGCATAGCATCATACGCTGAAGAAAACTGCATTTAGCTTCACAATGTCTGCAAATTCAAAAATAAATGAACTCCATAGTTGCAAGTACTTTCACATTGATAACAAGTCATTCAGAATTCTCATTATCTATAGAAACGTGCTCACATTGATGCGTGAAGTCACAAAGAGAGACCCTAAAAAATGACCAATTCAAACTAGAAAAAGCAAAAACACTGCACATCTCTAGGTAGGTCAGAAACATTGTGACCGTCAGTTTAAAAGGTCAAATCATAAAATGTAAATGCAAATCTCCACCATTATTTTCAACTAAAAGGTATTTTAAAATTAGCAGTGAACAAAAAGGGGTATTCCCATTGTCGTTCTTACTTTCTTGATAAGACAAATGAAAAGAATGACTTCATCGAGAACGGAGAAGGAAGCTTAAAGATAGGAAAAGCAGCCACTATTGTTCCTAAGCTTTTGTTGGACAAAACCCCTTTCTCGAACTATCCAAAACGACAAAAGAACACTATAATTCCCCCCTCCCCCAAAAAAAAATCACATGCATAATGATCTAATAGGGAGCACCAGAATCAATCCAAGTCTTTAGATGTCATTCACATAATGGCATGTCTAGAAGTGTCATTTTCTTAAAATAAGAGCTCCCTCCCACCCCACCCCCCAACCCACCCAAAAAAAAAAAAAACAATATCATTCTGCAACTACATCTTGCACCAAAGAAGCACGTACGCGATATCAACAACAATATCACTCTGCAACTAACTTATCTGATAATGAAAATTTCAAAAACCGATAGGAAGAACAACAACCAGCTTTAAAAGTAACATTTCAATGAATAAGAAAAATAAATGAGTATTCCTTGTCAAGAAAATCAATCAACTGAGTATTGATTATACCTTATTGAGTTAAGAAGATGCTGGAACATTTCAACAACCATAGCATCACATTCGAGATCCAACATCACAACACATGATCTGACTTTGGCAACGGTTTCAAGGATTGAGGCTCTCCTTGTGTAAGATCTGCTAGACTTGTCATACAAATTCTCAAAAGAGGATACAATCAACTGAAAAACTTCCTGCATAAGAGCATTGTGCAAAAGGTGAAACCATCATAAACACAGAGGAAGTATAATAGATTGTACTAGAATTCACGATTGAAGAAGCCCATAACATAAATTCAACAGGTTCAAGCTACCACCTTCATTAGATCATCATCATAGGGAGCTTCAGGAGCAGTAATTCTGGTAATTTCACTGATGCATGAGGCAATTGCAACTCTAACATCAGCATCAGAATGCCTAAAAAGCTGATCAGCTACTAATGCCTTCAGGGATGGAGAAAGAGCATCTTGCATAGATGTGGTTGGCGATTGTTCCACTCTTGATAAACAATTTTCAAGCTCCTAAATTCATTAAGGAGACAAACAAAGTTAACAACAATTTTAGAGATATTCATAGAGAAAATACTTGGGAAGTTCAAGATCCCAAAGCATTGATAATGCAGTCATCAATTTCAATGAAAATGCTAGTTCTTGACATGCTAAATGAATTAACTAAATTCACAGGGAATTATCATGGGTATTTTAATGGACCTAAACTTTCTCCAATATATCCATACTTATGCTAGAGAATTTCTGCTTAAGAAATAATTCTTGCCCTGCGCCGATTAGTAGCATTTTTGGTGCATTTGTGATATTGGTATACAGGAGATCAAAACATTCAAACTCAATTTGACTATAGATGGCTGTGAACAATGGTCACAGAAACTGCTTATTGAGGGGAAATGTCATGCTTTGAAACCAATCTTTGATTTTTCCCAATTTTCTTCACATACAACCATAAGGCAGTAAACTCCCATATTGTGACAATAAGCAGTATGGGCTTCCATTTTTGACATGTTACTTTCTGGTTCATCCAATAACAAAGTAGTTATGCACCACCACTTCTAGATCAAGCATTGATGCTAAGAAGCAAGCATTCATTAAGCCTTATAGGAGAATGCTTCTTATTTAAAGTAGAAAGATCTCTCCACTCTAGATTCCAACATCCACGCATCACTGACAACGCAAACTCCTTTCAACATTATCAAAGCAGTAAGCATTTCTAAGGACTACATGCCACTAAATTCGACACAAGTCACACATGTTATAGTGTCTCACAACACCCATTACTTCTTGACTGATTCAAACTATTCTGTTATAATGCATTTGCAGTCTAGAGGAAAATGTATATGTATTTTGGACATTGATTAGAGCAGAACAGACGTGTGCATTCTCATATTGCACAAATCACCTGATCAAAGAAAAATATGCTGATCCCAACAAAGAAATTCGTAACAATAGCTACCCGACAATAATGTAATGAACACAGACTGCGAGCCATAAAGACAGCTCATTTTCTGTTATACTCATAATTTTGGACACTCAACGCTTCATGAGAGTTTCAACATCAATGCAGATTTAACCAATGCCTGACAAATTTTTGTACCCTCACTTTTGAATCCCAAAGTATCAATTGGATATTTCTTTAAGTCATGATCCCTAAACCTTAGCCGCACACGGCAATGTATTGGTTTAAGAGAAAATCAGCGTTCTCAATCATTTCCAGTTATAACTAAACAACATAACAAAGTGAATTTTTGCATTCCAGATCTGAACTAAAGATCGACCATCCCCAGTTTCTATCTACAATGAATGAAAAGCAATGACTGATGGTCCGAGGAAGAAGTTCACAAACTTCAATTTCAGATATGACGCAAATGACAAATTTTAAATGAGCAAGCATCTGCAACTCAAATCCTGAGAAGCAAATAAATGCAATTGACAGGCTGAGGATATCCCAGTTCCCTCCTCCGTACAAAGTCATCTCATACAGAACCGACCTCCATATCTTGTGCCTTCAACCATCAGTATTAAGACGAAATCCTCGCTAAACACGACTCTGATGCTGATTATAGCCTCGGAAGCACCAATATCCATTCAGCAGAACCAATGCACTTAAAACAAATTCGAATCCCATTAAACCAATTATTCCACAAGTTACCACCTTCCACTCCCGACATACGTCCTCCGATGCACAAGCTCTGATCTTTTTTTCCTAATGCACGCAGATACACAGGTTTTACGCTGGAATTCTCAAGCGACGAGCGACCAATCGCATAAAAATGAAAACCCTCTCTACTCGATCAACTGGAGAACTGCGAAGCTCTCTCGTCAAGGAAGCAATTTACGATCGACACAACGGGATGCCACTTCCACTTAGCATGACCGAAACAGAGTACCGAACCCATGAAATTTGAACGTACGATGAGAGGCATGCAAAGAACTCAACCCAATCTCAAAACCCAGATAGGAAAACAGACAACCCACGAAATTGTCACACACCCCTCGCCGCAGACAACCGAAAAAACGGAACTTTTCCCCTGAAAAAGAAACAAAAAGACGAAACCAAACAAAGAAGAATTCACTCGCCTCGAGAAGCGGCATGAGTTCGTCAACCGAAGACGGGGGCTCCAGGAGCTTAGTCCCCGCACTCGCGAGCTGCTCCTCCAGCTCCTTATCCGACATCTCGCCCCGCGGCTCCGTATCCCCCAGATCTCGCAAAAGCCTCACTCACCCGCCTCGAACCCACCACTCAGCATGGGAAGGAGGAGCAGCACGAGGCAAAAAGGCAGCAAATTTCACCAGGAAGAGCGGAGGGCAGGGAGGAGGGACTAGGGTTCTTGTTCTTGTTCTTCCTCGAGAGAAAAAGGGTGGACTTCCACGGACTGGGAAAACGGGCAGACGACAGAATCAACTGAGGAGGACTAAGAAGCTATAAAGGGTACATGGGAAGCGAAGCAGGGGAGGAGGAAGAGGATGAAGAGGAGTGATTAGGATGTCGGGTGTCTGCTCCACGACCACCAGCGCGGCCCCCTTTCGATTTTCTCGGAGGTTTTTTGGTTTTTTCTTGCTTTAGATTTCGCCTTTTGAAAGGGAGAAGCGAGAATCCGGTGGGGGAGCGAATGGGGGACGGACTTGGCGGGGATTTATGGAATGGAGTTGAATCTGGAGGCTCACACCCGCCCCATTTCAAAATTTAACGTGAGGGAACGAAAGACTTCTCTCCCCCTCCTCCAACGCTCCTCTCGTCATGCGAGGTGGGGCTATGTGGCAAAGGGCTTTGCCCCCTCGTTCATGCCACCCATGTCGCCATCCCGACCTCCTTCGTTATGATACATCGAAATATAAAAGAATTTCCTTATTTTCGTTCGTAACCGTCGAATTACCAATGAATAGATCTCGACCGTTACGTGAAAGTTTTCCAAAGTTTTTACATGCTATGATGGAGAATAGCCATCGATGATAATGTGGTGACGTAGCATTCACGTCATCTCATTACATATGTTATTTGATAGGAAATGGAAAGAAGTTAAAAGACTTGCCAAGATCGGTCTATGAAATGTATTGATTCAATGAATGATGCGTTATGGTGTCATTGGTTATTGAATATGACTCGCTTGTTTTAAAAGGTCCACTTACGTGTCCAAGTCATTTAATATGTTAATTTTGTAAAGTGCTGGCATTGCCTTTTTAAAAGGTCACGGAGATTAATATGTTCAACAAAGCACGGATTTGTGGATATCTTTGCTTAATGTTTGCTCACCCAACAACCCCAATTAAATGTTTATACATAAGAGGTTGTGTTAGATATGGCTAGTAGCTATCCACCAAAATTCTCAAATTGGTTTTGTCGTGTCATGCTTATCCAAAACTATTTTTCATATCATAATAAAAATCTTCAAATCAGTACATACGTGTTGCATTCACATCAAACTTATTTTCATGTCATAAAAAATTCCAAATTGGTATACTCACAACACATTTATGCAAAGCAAATTTTTGTAACTTAAAAAATCGCAAATTGGTAAATTAACTCTCCATTAATTTTCATCTAATATCTTTCTAAAAATACTAGTCCATTTTCTTCGTATTTAGCTTCACTAGTATATGTCATTTAGGAGACCCATTTATATTGGACTTCCGTGCTAGATTCATGTCTCCAAACAATCATGCAAGTTGTTTGCCATTTGTGTGTTTTCATGTGAGTGATATTATAGGGATAGCAGACCAAAGCTTAATGGAGGATAGATTTGTTATCAATGTACCGGTTTAAAATTGTAGGATACAAAAATTTATTTCACATCACTGGTCAATCACTCAAATTGTTTGCTATATGTGTTTCCTCATACAAAACTTAATTGATGGTTTATCACCGATCGATTTAAAACTTTTTTGAGATATGGAAATTAATTTCACATCACTAGCCAATCACACACATTATTTGCTGCATGTATTTCCTTGTATGTAATATGCAAGCTAATTAATAATAGATTTGTCACATGTGTATCTAGTCAAAATTCTATAGGATATCTTCACGTGACTAGCCAATCATGGGAATTGCTTGTCACATGAAGACATTAATTAGAGACTAATAGATGATAGATCTATCATTAATATTCCAATTTGAGATTTTTTGGGATACAAAAATTTATTTGGAATACACGTGGCACGGTGAACTAGTTCAACACGAAATTATATGAAATAAATACAATACAAGTATAGTAAGTTAGAATTATTTATTGTATTAACCCATCATCCAAGTTTCCCTTGTTTCGCAAATAATGAATGATTTAGAAATTATTTTCACATTATTTTTATTACTAACACCAATTAGTGTCTAAGAACCTGCATAAACAATAAAATAAAATAAAAAATATTAAGCGATCAGTTCCCTCATTTTCCCCCAAAATAAACGGAGCTCCCGATTGGGCCCAATTTTCCTGGAAAATCATAGCAAAGAGCAGACGACCCGTCATTTTGACCAAGAAGACTCGAATCCCAGGGAGCAACATAACTCCCTCCTCTGGCATCCCTCCACGTCATCCACCCCCCCACGCGTACGCCTCCCATTGGCTCTCCCAACGTCACCACCTCCTCTCTCTCCCCCTGCCATCCTCCTCTTCAATCCTCCCCGCTCTGCATTCTCCGCACCGCCAGAAAATCCCCCACGCCATTCCCGATCGCCGCTCCAAACCCTAACAACCTCCGGCCCTCGAAATCGCCGCCGGAGCCTCCCCCCGCCGCCGGCCGTTTCGCTCTGGGATCGAACCGTGGCTCCTCCGGGTGCTCCGACAGCCTCCCGCAGAAGACCCAACCCCCAGTCTTCTCCCGCCGCCCCGCCGCCGCCGTCGTCGTCGTCGTCGTCGGCCGCCGCGACTCCGACCAGGATCATCTACCGGGAGTCCAGGCAGAAGGCGGGCTTCCCGTTTTGGCAGCAGAACTGGTTCATCGTCCTGCTGTTCGTGATGGCGATCGGGTTCTTCGGCCTCGCCCTGTTCCTCTTCCTCGGGCTCGACTTCGACGAGGCCTCGCCCGCCCCTACCTACGCCGCTACGTCGGACGGCGTCGAGGTAATGATTCCCCCCCTTTGATCGTCGATTGGTGGGAGGCGCTGCGCGACCGGCCGTTTTTTTCTCGTTTCTGGTATTTGGGGGATTCGATTGAAGTGAAAGTTTAGATCTTGATATGTTCGAGAAATGTGAAATAGTTCGTTCTGTCGGGATTTTGACTGCTATACTTCAATGACGATTCGTATTAACTCCTATGTTATTCGCGTCCTGTCGAAGGTGCGACAGGATCGAAATTGCTCGAGAAATGTAGAGGAACAGGCATAGATTAAAGGGGATACATTGACTTTTATCTGGTTAGTTTCCTGATGGGGGTAGTTCTAGCTTTCTGTGGTGGTTGAAATAATTTTCTTGTTTTGGATCTTAATCACGGGAAGTTTTCTATTTTCTTTTTTCCATTCCATGATCGGAGAGGAGAGAAACCAGCAAGTAAAGTGTTACGCTGATGCTTATTTTGTTGGTTTTCAAATGGGTGGATTAGGCTATAGGGAGAGGCTGACTGGGGATCCAAATTTTTGTGGAATCAACTTTGTTTTGGATTTGGTTTGCTGATCCTAAGTGTTTGGCAGATAACATATGGGACGGTTCTCAAGCTAATGCACGAGAAGACGAAATTCCGGCTTCACTCCCATGATGTACCTTATGGTTCCGGCAGTGGGCAACAGTCTGTCACTGGGTTTTCTGGTGCTGATGATGCCAACAGCTACTGGGTAGACCAATCTTTCTGTTTGTTTGACAGTTGATTATGTTCTTTCGCACGCGTAATTTGAGTGATGTCATGATCCATCCCTTATGCAGATTGTTAGGCCTCAGCCAGGTACCTCAGCTAAACAAGGAAATCGAATCAAAAGTGGGACCATCATTAAGTTGCAACACATGAGGACTAGAAAGTGGTTGCACAGCCACTTGCATGCATCTCCAATAACGGGGAACCTAGAGGTCAGTGCTTATTTTTGCCCTTGAAGAAGCTCTCTAGATTCCTGTTAAAAAATAAAATAAAATAAAATAAAAAGGAGCAGCTTGCTGTTTATGGCATCGTTCTATCTTGTGTTCTTATTCAAGTGAAGTTTTCTCCTGCAAATCTTATTCACGCTTTAGAATGTGCTGAGCCTTGCATGGTAGCTAAGGGAACTAGCTTGAAGGGGCTTTTTTGCTTAGGTATATAGAGAATGAGGATACTGTGTTATTTTCTTTCAACAACCTTCTGGTGGTCCTTCTAGTTTGATGATAAGTGCTGTTCAATTCTTTGAAGGTCGTATTCAAGTTGTCTAAGGGACTTAATTACAATTTATCTCTAGGAATGTTCATTAAGAAAGTAGTATTGTTAGCAAGAGTTTTGCTCAAAGTTATTCATGATCTGTCTGAACCTTGGCCATAATTTGGACGAACAGCAGTTTAAATAAATAAGGCTACATTTCATTTTCTTTGTGCTCACCTTTTACTGGTTTTTATATTTCGGAGAATTTTTTTTGATGAAAAGTAGATCACACTGTTTGTGCTTTTATTTTGCCAATTATAACTGACCATGTGGAGTTAGTTCATGTACCCTGACACGGTGAAACTGGTGGTCATGGGGTTTCTTTTAATGAGAAGTTTCCTGGTTGGTGTAGGTCAGTTGCTTTGGAGGAGATACTGAATCTGATACTGGAGATTTTTGGAGGTAGGACCAAGTAGGAATACTTGGTTTTTCTATGGCCTTACTTCATCATGTGCTTAGGATTTTTAAATGACGGACATGTTCTGCAGGCTTATGATTGAAGGTTCTGGGAAAACTTGGAGGCAAGAACAGAGGATTCGACTCCAACATGTGGATACTGGTGGCTTTTTACACAGTCATGACAAGAAATACCAGCGTATTGCTGGGGGCCAGCAGGAGGTAAGAGCAGAACTGCATTTTTTTCCCTTATTTCATATTCTTCCATGTTGCATGATGGAAACCGAGACATCTCACAACATATCGAATGGGACACAGAAATACTTAATATAAAAGAATGATTCAAGTGTGCTGCTTTCCTGGCTTGTAGGTCGATATTACTTGTCTCAATAGAAGTATTGTATAGTCACATGTCTTTCAAAAGTTCAACCTATTCACAAATGTATTCACCCCTGCTGCATGCTTGCTTGAGATGGACATATTGACTGTTTGGAAGTTTACTTTCATATGGGATGCTCTCTTTCTATAAAACGATCATGAGCATCATCGGTTCCTTTATGCAGGTATGCGGTGTCCGAGAAAAGCGGCCTGACAACATTTGGTTGGCAGCAGAAGGTGTTTATCTTCCGATTGCAGAAAGCAAATAGACCACTGCCTTCAAGTCGACGCATATTGTAGGACTCTCACTTTAGTCATGCGTTGACATCTTAGGAATAGGTGGAACGGCTTAGACTTGTGCCGGTACCCTGGCCGGTGCCTTCCTTCTATACTAGTAATTGTAGAGACTTGAGCTCCTTAAATGAAGAACTTCTCGGTGTATACTTGAATTACCACTATCATCGATTTTGGTCAATGCATGTAATCCTTGTTTGTCATGGCTCATATTTTCGCTCTATAAGCAAATAGGAGAGAAGATGTGGTGCCTGGTGTTTGTGTTTGTGTTTGGCGACAGGCAACAAACTAATGGCAGGCCATGGGCCATTTTGGGCCTTCATTATTTCACTCAACTGGACCTCTGTTGTTCATGAGGGGACGTAGAAGAAGTCTAAAACGCTGTACGAGGATGCCAATTTTCTCAGTAACTTTTTCTTGGGTCTTTGAAATCCATACCGACTCCGTCCTAATTAACCAAAATCTTAAATGATTCTATAACTCAGCCTAAGCTTGATCTCGGCCTGCTTCCTTTGCCAGAAAAAAATTACTGAAACAGAATTTTTATGGCTATATTTGATGGTCATGATAAAGTAAATTTAATCTTATTTGGTGTTTAGTTTCTGTGCAAAATTGGATCAAGCGGGATAAAGGAAGGCTATGCCTGACTGAAAAAAAATCCATGTGGTTGTTAGTATAAAAGTGAGGGAAAATTCCAAATAATGATCCAAAGTGAAACTATTTTTTTTAAATAAGAACCAAAAGTGAAATTTGTGTTATATAAGGACCCGAAGTGAACCAATTATTTTAAATAAAGACCCGGAGTGAATTTTGTGTTAAATAAGGATCCGGAGTGATCAAGTTAATTTCTATTGAGGACCTTAGCTCATCGGCAAACATTTTCCGGCGATTACAATAGGAACAATTTTGTCAGAAATTTGTAATTGGAAAAAAAGGAAAAATTGCAGCAATATACTAAAGAGCACAGAGATGCTGCCCTCATGCGGGAAGTTAGGAAGCTTTTGAAGAAGAATAACTTGCCATCGCAACCCAGCACGATCGATATTGTCTTTAGTCTTCAGGTTCACTTCCATGCTGTTTATCCTGTTTTCATGTTGTTTATCCTGAGAAGGAGTTATCATGTGGTGAGCCATTATTGCACTTAATTGTGTGAAATTTAATGCATGGTTATCGAGCAATTTATCCAATTTATTAGTGTCCTTTATATATGATTTAATCAACTTGTTTTTATATTAATCATTGTCTGCATTGCTACTCAAATCTAATAGTTTACTCATGTTATTTGATATCTTTTTTTTATGGAAAAATTTTGCAGCATTTGTAACGATACAGACCATTGGGGGTTGCTCACAAAGTATTGGAAGAGATTTGTCAAGGTGGCGTGAAATTGCGTGAAGCTGCATTTGACCTCCAGATGGAGTTTGCTGCAAAAGTAGGAGAGAAACACTGTCTCCCTTTGATGCTCTCATTCTCAATTTTTGATTTCCATTTCTTCCCACGAGTAGTTTTCAGGTCCCGCCACTTACTACAAAAGATGGGATGTGCTTGAATATTTTCTTCTTTGGCCATTTTTTCCTTTCTAGAGATTTATGCGATAGACAGGTATGAAATCTTATATGAAAGGTAATCTAGTATCCTGCAGCTTATTGAAGGTATCCTTCTTCCGAAAATGAAACGAAAAAGAAAAGAAAAAGAGAACCTGTTGGAACCCGTCAAAGGGTAGGTTCAGGGTCTAGTTGTAGGTTCTGACGGTAGGTTCAGGTTCCAAAGTTCCATAGGTTCCAGGTTCGTAAGGAACCGGGACCGCTTAGGGCTCGGGAGGTGGCCACAAAGAGACTAAAAAGTCTCCCTTTTCTTCACCTAGTCCCGGTGGACACGACCGCCTGCAAATATCAGTTTCAATCATCAAATCGACAAGAAGAGAGACGACGTAACCCGTCATTGAGAGGCCCCACCACAAAGCATCACCTTGATTTTCTGGGAGCTCGATTTTCGGGGAGTTCTTTCTAGGAGTTGGAGAACGCTGCAGCCATATCACAAATTAGTTAATAATTTTTAAGTTGACTTTGGAGTCGTAATCTTCTATCGATGAAATTCTCGATTAGTTTCCGATTAGTTTCCGAATTTTAATGAATATGGATAATATTTCTTTTGATATGATTTCTTTGCTTGATTTTGCTCAAAGAAAACCCATATATATTTGTTTGGGCTCTTGTATTCCATGTCAAATTATGTATTTTATTTATTCCGAATTAATCAAAAAAATTGTTTTAGGATGAATTAGGTTGCATTTCTTAGAAAAGATTTGGGCAATTTTTATTTCGAATTTTATAAAAAGGAAAAAGTAAACATAAAAAATGTCATGCCATCTAGGTCCTCCCACGTCATTTAGTCATTTAGGATTTGATCTGAGGATTGAAAAGTAGCATATTAGAATTTAACACTTTCTCGTTAGTAGATTAGATTATATAATTAATTTGGTATGGCTATCGTATTAAATTCTCACAGTGCATGCAAATTAGCTTCCAATAAGTGAAAATCCAACAAATGAAAGATTGCGAAATCATGTACACAATGATTTTCTAGCTAAGTAGAGATTGATTGCTTTAAGATAAGTATTTGTTAACAATTTATTTAAAGTATAGGTAATGGTTGGCCACATGCATCAAAAAAATTATTTTAGATAAAAGAGAAAAGGTACCACATTTACCGCGAGGACTGGTTTAAAATCATTCAAAATGAATGCAAGGTAGCTTTAAAACATTTTTTTTTTAGATAAAAAGGGACATAGTTAAATCCTAGTCTAATCATTTTTTTTTTGAGATAAAAGAGAAAAACCTATTGAAGAAAGGTATTTTTGAGACTAAGGTGCCCGAAGAATTGTTTGATACCATATCTTCGACCTTTTTAAGAGGCTGGAAATGGACGGCGAACTATGAATACGCTCCTCGTGGCAGAATTTGGGTTGGCTGGGACCCAAGTGTAGTTGAGTTTGTTCCTATTTCTTCAAATAAGCAAGCTGTTCATGGTTTTCTTTCTTCTACTTCTTCTAACACGAGTTGTTGTATTTCTGCGATCTATGCTGATCACACGTTTGTCAAACGTAGGCCCCTTTGGGATGATCTAATCCATTACAATGAAGTCTTCCAGGACTCGCCTTGGATTGTAGCTGGCGACTTTAACGCCATTAAGGACCCATCGGATAGGGTGGGGGGTTCGAACGCTTGGATTCCATCTTTTGACGAGTTTCGTTTATGTTTAGCTCAAACCGAGTTGGTGGACCTTCGATACATTGGCCTACGTTTTACCTGGTCTACTTCCTCTGGTGCTGCAAGGAAAATGCGCAAGATTGATCGGGTCCTTATTAACAATATGTGGAACCATCGGTTCTCCTTCTCTCAAGCCTCTTTTCTCAATCCGGGTATATCTGATCACTCTCCTATGATTGTTAGAGTGCTTGATCCGGTGTTGAGAAGGAAGCCGTTTAAATATTTTCATTTTTGGTCCGAACACCCGGATTACCCATATTGCATCAATCAAGCTTGGAATATGCCAGTCTTCGGAGTGCCGATGTTCCGCCTCGTTTCCAAGCTGAAATTGGTTAAAGCTCGCCTCATATTACTCAACAAAGAGTCTTTCTCCGACATTTCGATGAAGACGGCTGAAGCTAGAGAAGCCCTTCGCATCACTCAGGTTGGGCTTCATGATGATCCTTCTAATTCATCTCTTGCTGACTTGGAAAAAAACCAGCGACGTGCCTTTGTCCAACTGCGGGCCCATGAGGAGTCTTTTTACCGCCAAAAGTCTCGTGTGACTTGGCTGAAAGAGGGTGATCGGAACACTAGATTCTTCCACAATTCGGTTAAGAACAGACAGACTAGAAACCACATCCTCTCGGTTATGGATTCATCTGGTGTTCTCATAGATGATCCAGCCCTTGTGCCTCAAGTGTTTGTGTCCTACTTCTCAAAGTTGCTCTCACCTCAGGCGTGCCTCTCAAAACCGTCTCTTCATGAGATGAAGGAGCTCATCCATCAGCCTCTCTCGGATATTCAATGCAGCTCCATATCTTGCCCGGTCACAGATTCGGAGATCAAGGATACTCTCTTCTCTTTAGCAAGAGGAAAAGCTCCGGGTCCTGATGGCTTTTCGGTTGAATTTTACAAGACTAACTGGGATCTTGTCGGGCCATTGGTTATTGAAGCTGTTCAGGATTTCTTTGCTTCGGGCTTCCTCCTAAAAGAGGTAAACAGTACTATCCTTACGTTGATTCCCAAAGTTCAGAATGCTACTGCAGTCACAGACTTTAGACCTATCGCATGTTGTAATACCATCTACAAGGTTATTACAAAAATTCTAGCTAATCGTGTGGCTACTGTTTTGAATGTTTTGGTTGGATCATCTCAAAATGCATTTGTTAAAGGAAGGAGAATTAGAGATAACATTCTTCTTGTTCAGGAATTGTTCTCTGGTTTTCACTTAGATCCTTACCTTCCGAAATGTGCTATTAAGGTAGACTTTCAAAAGGCGTATGATACTGTAGACTGGGATTTTTTGGAACTCACTCTGCAAGCTTTCAGATTCCCGGAATGGATCATCCATTTGATAATGGTGTGTGTGAGAACACCCAAGTTTTCAGTTTCTATTAATGGCGAACTTCATGGCTTCTTTTCCGGAGGTCGAGGCCTTCGCCAAGGGGACCCTTTGTCGCCGTACCTCTTTACCCTTGTTATGGATGTGTTCTCAGGGATTTTAAATGCCCGTACTTCGATGAAAGGCTTCAAATACTTTTGGAGGTGCAAGAAGGTAAAGTTGACCCATCTTTTCTTTGCCGACGATGTTTTTCTCTTTTGTCAAGCGATTGGGTTTCCGCCACGATCCTCAAGAGAAGTCTTGATAAATTCTCATCTTGGAGTGGATCGATTCCGAACAAAAACAAGAGCGAGGTGTTTCTCTCGGGAGGCCCCGTTTCCATCGAGAGAATATTCGGCTTGCATTTGGCTTTCGGGAAGGTCGACTCCCATCCGGTATTTAGGGGTGCCCATCATTACTTCAAGACTTGGGAAAGCTGATTGTGCTTCGTTGATTGATCGTATTACCGCAAGAATTCAATCGTGGGCTCACCGTTTTTTATCCTTTGCTGGAAGACTCCAACTTATAAGGTCGGTGCTGCATTCTATCCAAGCCTTTTGGGCTAGTGTATTCTCTCTGCCTATCTCTGTTCTTGATAGAATTGAACAACTGCTAAGACAGTTTCTGTGGAAGGGCACCTCGCTTGGCCGAGGCGGTGCCAAAGTATCTTGGGATGACATTTGCCTCCCAAAAAATGAAGGTGGCTTAGGTATTCGGAAATTGAGAGACTGCAATACTTTGCTTCCTTGCTTAAGTACATCTGGTTTCTCTTCACCGATAGAGAATCTCTCTCGGTGTCGTTGGATCCATTCTTATTTTTTAAAGAATGACAACTTTTGGAACTCCTCCACACCCACTACGTGTTCATGGGCGTGGAAAAAATCCTTCAACTTCGAAGACACTTTAGGCTCTCTTTCTTTTGGAAGATTGGCCATGGTTCCTCTGTTTCCTTATGGCACGACAATTGGCTGGAGTGTGGCCCGCTTCTCTTACTTATCCCGCCGGACCTTGTGGAGAGCTGTCGCCTCCCAAGCTATTCTGTAGTGGCGGACCTTTATTCTCCCGTGGGTGCTTCTTTGAGAGAATCCCTCGCAAATATGGGAATTACTATACCCATTCTTTCTACCGATTCTCGACCGCTTCACCGGGCAAGAAGATCCATCGGGTTCGTTTTCGTTGCCTCTCGCTTGGAAATACATCGGGGTTAAAAAGAATCGAGTGTCCTGGGCTCCTCTTATTTGGGACAATGACCTTGCACCCATTTCAATTTCATTTGTGGTTGCTCGCAAAAAATAGGCTGCCAACTCAGACTCTCCTTCTCTCTTATGGGAGGATTGAGTTCTCTGTTTGTGCTTTTTGCTGCTCCGTTCCGGACTCCGTGGACCATTTGTTCTTTCAATGCACAACGTCTGCGACTCTTGCGTTCTTTTGGGCTTCTAGATGTAATTTACCTTGGAAGAACGAGTTTGGAAGGACAACCTCTCTTGGGCTCTCAAATTCCTATCCAAAGAAAGATTTTTTTCACGGTATTGCCCGTTTCTCTTTTGGGGCTTTATGCCATTTCATTTGGAAAAAAAGGAATTCTATCATCTTTCGAGGTGACTCTTTGGAAATTCCGGCCATGAAGAATCACTTGATCAAGGTTGTGAAGGATAAGGCTCTTTTGTTCTCTAATGTCCCGCCTACTCCAAGAAACAAGCGACTCCAGAGAAGTTGGGGGTTCGATCCATCCATCTTCAGCTCAGCGACCTCTTCCTAGCTCTCCTCCATCTCTTCAATCTTTGGAGGGGTGCCGAGTAGTTCAGCCGAGTAGTTGCTGCTTTGTTTCCTTCTCTTTGTATCTTTTTGTTTCGGCACCCTCACACTCTCCCTGCCCCCACAGCTAAAGTGTGAGTTACGGTGCCGAATTCTTGTTCATTTCTCTAAAGTTTAATATATATTCTTACCTATTACCAAAAAAAAAAAAAAAAAAACCTATTGAAGAAAGGGCTGGGGGACAAATGTAGTGTATTCTCGTGAATAATTCAAAATTAAAGTGCCAATTGGTAAATTGGTATGAATTGGGCAAAATTGGAGCTAAGTCTAGTTATTTGAGTAAGAGAGTGGGTGTTATTTCTATACCAAATTCTATACGAAATGAATTAAGATGCTTATTTTATTCTTTTATGGGCAATCCTAGGATACTTTTGAACTAGTGATTTTATTATTTGCCAAAATATAAAGAAATAAAAATAAAACTAAATTGCTGACACTCAAGTCGTAATGAAATTAGCTAGAAATTCTCGTCTCCCATTTATGGCTGGCTTGAAGAAGGGCGGAAGAAAGAGCAACCATCGGACGACTTGGTTGGAAATGAGCAATTTGGTTGGAAATGAGCAAGCTGTCCTTGCCACTTGCCACTTGCCATAGCGTGTGGAGAGAGAAAAGGAGATACGGAAGTACGGAAGTGGAAGGCAAGGATCCACGTGGCGGCGCCCCAGACTTGCTAGCCAGCCTGGAGATCTTAAGAAGAAGCCATCCGCGCGGCCACGTGTCAACAGTAGAGTTCCCTCCGTCGAGCTCGATCTCCTCCCTTCTCTCGCCTCCTGGTCTCCTCTCTCCTCTTCAACTCGCACAGAGCCTCTCTGCCTCTCTTCCTCCTCCGACGCTCTCCTCTCTCTCTCTCTCTCTCTCTTTCTCTCTCTCTCTGCACTCTTCCCCGTTAGCAGAGTTCCCTTCCCTCCAACCGTGTCTCCTCTTGCCTCTCCGTCTCCTCCGTTCTCTCGCCTCTCGGTCTCCTCTCTCCTCTTCAACTCACCTCGCTCCCTCCTCTGACGCTCTCCCTTCTCTCTCCCTCTCTCTCTCTCTCTCTGTGCACTCTTCCCGACAAGCTCATGCTTCACAAATAGCGCTCCCTCCCTACTCTCCACTTGTTGGGGCTATTCTTGCAGACCCGTCTTGGTCCATATGTCTTGCAGCCTTGGCTACGGATTTATAATGTCCATGATGTGCATTTCTGGTTTGATTGGTGTAGGACAACTCGGGTTCTTGTGGGTTTAGATTTAACTACTTGTACAATCGGCCTACATCCATAAGGTCGTTAAATGAATGAACTCCCGAAGAAATTGCTTATTTATGTCACATTTTCATGAATTTATGAATTTATTACGACCTTAGATGAATTTTATTACCAGATTTAAAGTTTTAATTTATCATGTCAATATTGCATATTCATTTCTTGTCCTTTACCTATAATTAATTTGTTGAGAAAAGTAACTCATAACTCATAAGCTGAAAAAAAAAAAAAAAAAAAGCAACATTACATCACCTCTTGTTTGCTCTTGATAGCAAGATCCACTCACTAAGAACTTAACATTAAGCTGTTAAGGGGAAGAAGTGTCAACCCTAAAGGGCTAGGATTATTCCGATTAATTTTTTTTACCCCTTAGCTAAGATTGAATGAATTTTCTAATACAGATTGACAAGAGATCTTGGAGCTTGTGATTTTGGAAGTAGCATGGTGGTAAAAAATGCTTTTGGGCTGCACTGAGATTGGGCCACTGAGGAGTAAGCAATGATCTTCTTATGTCCCTTACCTTACCTTTGTCGCCCATCTCAGCGTCAGCTCAAAACATGTTCATCATGTGGCCGAGCGAAGCGCACCTGTGTGAAGCAGCCTAGCATCACTTTAGATATTTTTATTAGATTTTCTTTTTATTAATTATATTAAATATAATTAAAGGGGAACTACTAACTAGTTGCTCCAATGAAGGAACTTTCTTTTTTCATTATGCACGCAGAGGGTTAATCTTTGTTTTTGCCGCTAGATCCCCCTTCGTAGAACAGAACTTGAAAGTGTTCCTGGCCTCGACTTCTTTTAAGGATTCCGCTCCGGTCCTTGTGTGAGCAGCGACTTCTTGAACATGACTAGTATGTCTAGATCTGAGAATTTGAAAATGACGAGAATAGTTCACTATTATGGTTCACTTTAAAAGAAACTAAATCCGGGCAGGAGGTGAACTCCTCCAACCTAAGCTAGCTTTAGATCTTTAGATTTTGAGCTGAGCAATGTTTATTACATGAGTTCCCTTTTGCTTTTGCTTTCTCTATTAACACAGTATTAACACAGTTAGGCCTTGATTTTAACTTTATGATTTAATATTTCTACTTCACAGGATAGAATATGATATACGATATGGATATGGATATGGATGGTCAAAGGAATTATCGTAAACACACCCGTCAAGGTCTTCCTCAAGGTCTTCCTCAGCCGCAATACCATGTCCCCCATCTCCCCCTCCCTACTACCTTCCCTCCTCCAACTTTTGCTCAGCCGAACCTCTCACCACCACTACCTTATATTCTACATTTTCATCATCCTCCTATTCTTCTAATAATTTATCACAACTCCCATGTACCTTTTGAGGCTCCAGGCCATGGAGGCCATGGAAACTAGTTGCGGTCACAGCACAGGTCGAGGTCGAGTGGTCTCGAGTTTCCAACTCTCTCACTTCCCCTTATTGGTCCCGGTCCATCTAAGGGACAATTTTTTCAAGCTCACAAGGTCAATTCACACCCTAGGCAACAACCTAGTTCTTCTATCTAATGTCCTGCACTTACAATGAGAAATGAGTGGAAAATGGAGACGAAAAGGAATAATAAGGAGACCAAAAGGAACAGAAGAGAGGCCAAAGCTGAGAAGAGATACTACCCGCTCCAGCGTCAAAAGGAAAATGCAAAAGAGAAGAGGAGACTGAGGAATAGGAAGAAAAGAGCGGCCCAAGCTCAAGCTCGAGGTAAGTATCCTGACTCTAAGCATCCCGACTCTGATAAGAATATTTGAATGTGCAAATTAGGGACATATTGTCAAAGAGGAGTAGTGTCAAACCTTTCGAAAACTTAGTGAGATTGCATCTTGGCTGCTCAATATGAAACTTATGCAAGGCATGTCTGCAGATGGGTTTGCTAATGCTGGAAACCGCGTATGTGACCTGAACTTACTACCCTCCTCCCCTGAAGATGCAACTAAAAATGCAACTGAAAATGCAAATGTGACGTCAATGTTGAAAGGTCCTATTGATTTCGCCCTAATTACCCCAGAAAAGGTTCTCCAGGCAGAAAAGGTTCTCCAGGCAGAAAAGAAAGTTACTTCTCAAATGGGCAACACATGTGCTTATGAAAGGATTGAGCATGACCTGGCCAAGGTGGATAGATATGCCATCGAGAGGCTTAGACTTGAGATGGATATATGATATGGATATGGATATGGATGGTCAAAGAAATTATTGTAAACACACCCGTCAAGGTTTTCCTCAGCCGCAATACCATCTCCCCCATCTCCCCCTTCCCACTGTCTTCCCTCCTCCAACTTTTGCTCAGCTGAACCTCTCACCACCACCACCTTATATTCTACCTTTTCACCCTCCTCCTATTCTTCTAATAATTTATCACAACTCTCATGTACCTTTTGAGGCTCCAGGTCATGGAAGCCATGGCAACTGGTCGCGGTCACAGCACAGGTCGAGGTCGAGTGGTCTCGAGTTTCCAACTCCCTCACTTCTCCTTATTGGTCTAGGTCCATCTAAGGGACAATTTTTTCAAGCTCACAGGGTCAATTCACACCCTAGGCAACAACCTAGTTCTTCTGTTAAATGTCCTCCACTTACAATGAGAAATGAGTGGAAAATGGAGACGAAAATGAACAATAAGGAGACCAAAAGGAACAGACGAGAGGCCAAAGCTGAGAAAAGATATTAGCCGCTCCAACGCCAAAAAGAAAAGGTAAAAGAGAAGAGGAGACTGAGGAATAGGAAGAAAAGAGCGGCCCAAGCTCAAGCTCGAGGTAAGCATCCCAACTCTAAGCATCCTGACTCTGATAAGAATATTTGAATGTGCAAATTAGGGACATATTGTCAAAGAGTAGTGTCAAACCTTCCCAAAACTTAGTAAGATTGTATCTTGGCTGCTTAATATGAAACTTATGCAAGGCATGTCATGCAGATGGGTTTGCCAATGCTGGAAACCGCTTATGTAACCTGAACTTGCTACGCTCCTCCCCTGAAGATGCAACTGAAAATGCAACTGAAAATGCAAATGCAATATCAATGTTGAAAGGTCCTCTTGATTTCGCCCCAATTACCCCAAAAAAGGTTCTTAGGGTAGAAAAGAAAGTTGCTTTTCAAATGGGCAACACATGTACTTATGAAAGGATTGAGCATGACCTGGCAAAGGTGGATAGATATGCCACCGAGAGGCTTAGACCTGAGATGGATATACAATATGGATATGAATATGGATATGGATGATCAAATGAATTATCATAAACACACCCATCAAGGTCTTCCTCAACGTCTTCCTCAACCGTGATACCATCTCAACCATCTCCCCCTCTCCACTGCCTTCCCTCCTCTAACTTTTGCTCAGCCGAACCTCTCACCACCACCACCACCACCACCTTATATTTCTATCTTTTCACCCTTCTCCTATTCCTCTAATAATTTATCACAACTCCCATGTACCTTTTGAGGCTCTAGGCCATGAAGGCCATGGAAACTGGTCGCGATCATAGCACAGGTCGAGGTCAAGTGGTCTCAAGTTTCCAACTCCCTCACTTCCCCTTATTGGTCCAGGTCCATCTAAGGGACAATTTTTTCAAGCTCACAGGGTCAATTCACACCCTAAGCAGCAGCCTAGTTCTTTTGTCCAATGTCCTCCACTTGCAATGAGAAAGGAGTGGAAAATAGAGACGAAAATGAACAATAAGGAGACCAAAAGGAACAGACGAGAGGCCAAAACTGAGAAGAGATACTACTCGCCCCAGCGCCAAAAAAAAAAAGGCAAAAGAGAAGAGGAGGCTGAGGAATAGGAAGAAAAGAGTGGCCCGGGCTCAAGCCTGAGGTAAGCATCCTAACTCTGATAAGAATATTTGAATGTACAAATTAGAGATATATTATCAAAGAGAAGTAGTGTCAAACATTCCCAAAACTTAGTGAAATTGCATCTTGGCTACTCAATATGAAACTTATGCAAGGCATGTCATGCAGATGGGTTTGCCAATGTTGGAAGCCGCGTATGTGACCCGAACTTGCTACCCTCCTCTCCTAAAGATGCAAATGTGACGTCAATGTTGAAAGGTCCTCTAGATTTCGCCCCAATTACCCCAGAAAAGGTTCTTATGGCAGAAAAGAAAGTTGCTTCTCAAATGGGCAACACATGTGCTTATGAAAGGATTGAGCATGACCTGGCCGAGGTGGACAGATATTTCACTGAGAGGCTTAGACTTGAGATGGATATACGATATGGATATGGATATGGATATGGATGGTCAAATGAATTATTGTAAACACACCTATCAAGGTCTTCCTCAATGTCTTCCTCAATGTTTTCCTCAGCCGCAATACCATCTCAACCATCTCCCCCTCCTCACTACCTTCCCTCCTCAATTTTTTTCAGCCAAACCTCTCACCACCACCAACACCATCACCACCTTATATTCTACCTTTTCACCCTCCTCCTATTCCTCTAATAATTTATCACAGCTCCCATGTACCTTTTGAGGCTTCAGGCCATGGAGGTCATGGAAACTAGTCGCGGTCACAGCACAAGTCGAGGTCGAGTGGTCTCGAGTTTCCAACTCCCTCACTTCCCCTTATTGGTCCAGGTCCATCTAATGGACAATTTTTTCAAGCTCACAGGGTCAATTCACACCCTAGGCAGTAACCTAGTTCTTCTGTCCAATGTCCTCTACGTGCAATGAGAAATGAGTGGAAAATGAAGACGAAAAGGAACAATAAGGAGACCAAAAGGAATAGACGAAAGGCCAAAGCTGAAAAGAGATACTACCCGCTCCAGCACCAAAAGGAAAAGGCAAAAGAGAAGATGAGGCTGAGGAATAGGAAGAAAAGAGCGGCCCAAGCTCAAGCCCGAGGTAAGCATCCTAACTCTAAGTATCCTGACTCTGATAAGCATATTTGAATGTGTAAATTAGGGACATATTGTCAAAAAGTAGTAGTGTCAAACTTTCCGAAAACTTAGTGAGATTGCATTTTGGCTGCTTAATATAAAACTTATGCAAGGCATGTCATGCAGATGGGTTTGTCAATGCTAGAAGTCGCGTATGTGACCTGAACTTGCTACCCTCCTCCCCTGAAGATGCAACTGAAGATGTAGATGCGACATCAATGTTGAAAGGTCCTCTTGATTTCGCCCAAATTACCCTAGAAAAGGTTTTCAGGGCAGAAAAGAAAGTTGCTTCTTAAATGGGCAACACATGTGCTTATGAAAGGATTGAGCATGACTTGGCCGAGGTGGACAGATATGCCACCGAGAGACTTAGACCTGAGATGTGTGCACAAGGTAAAGAGCTCCAAGAGCCTGTGATGGGGTTGCCATCTTCAGCTGTTTCCACATCGATGGAGAATCATGACTCTCAGAAAGGAGACCTCCAGATTAGGAGCTTGAACAAAAAACACCGGCTAAAAGTGGTGAAAGAGGGAAACTTGAAAAGGACTTCCAGGTCTACAACTTCAAAGCCTTCTAATGGAGGGAAGCCCCCAGTTAAGAGAAAATATGTGAGGAGAAAAAGAGTTGAGATCCCCTCAGCTTTATCAAGAGAAGGGGTTGAGGACTCCTCGGTGGATCTAAAAGTTTACTGACTGCCCAAAAAGTCCTGCAGGAAGGGCTTGAACTTGGACATCCAAGACATCGAAGAAGAACAATCCGTACTCTCTCTCTCTCTCTCTCTCTCTCTCTCTCTCGTTACTTTGGCCAATGCATTGCAGTTGCCTGGACTATCTATCACGCACAATAACCAAAGCCCTTTCGACATATTGTCAGATTCAAGTACCTAAGCGAAAAGTGACCAAGCCTTTCGGTTTTGCTGGTCCAACCGTGTTGAGAGACCCTTGTTGAGAGACTCTAATGTATAAATTAATCAAATTCTTCTTTCCTCACAGGGACTCAAATAAAGTTATTGTGGAGATAGATGGCCTCTGTAAATGTGATCAAACAATGGGAGCACCTAGATATCAATAGAGAAACTGATGTAAGTCAAAATGCACATGATGCACTTGTTCTCTATAAGAGGGATGGAAGCATTGTGCCTGTCAATAATTCATTTAGTCCAATGAAGAAGCTAGTGTCTGTCGACAATTCATTTGGTCCAATGAAGAAGTCAAGCCCATAGCCAAAAGTTGACTTTGATGAAGAAACCAGCCGAATGTGCTAGCTTCTTTCTAGTGAAGGTATTGGTGGAACAGATGAAGAAAATGCAAGATGTTGGGAGGAAGAAGGGAGAGTCTTCCAAGGGCATGTAGACTTATTTGTTGCTGCTATACATCTTGTACAAGGTATGTTATCTATAGTCAAAGGCTCCATGCCACTCCTAAAACCAAAACCAATCCGCAACCACTCTAATCCACCTACTACCAAATTAAGATAAACTGATTAAGTTTTTCCTGATCACGGCCAACTAATCTATTTCCCCAACTGCCTCTTGAGAGAGAGACAAAGAGAACACTATACTATTCACGTCAGAGCAAGCTTGTAATCCATGCTGGCTCCCCTCATTGCATGCTAACCTAGGTAATGCCATCAACATAGACAAGGACTATGACTTGCTAAACTGCAAAAGCACCAAGAGATAGCTTTAATGACCTTTAACTGACGACAATACATTTCCCATCATTTGCTAAGTGACATTAAGTGGGAGAATTGAGAGGATATTCGGGAAATTGTAAAACCTTTTATAAAGCTGTTAAAGCAGGAGTGCTGATTGTAAAAATCACAGGTAGAAATACAGACTGTATCCATGGTAAAAAGATTCCTTAAAGGCAATTGTAAAAATAATTCACTAAATCCATACAAAATTCAAAGTGCCAATACTATAAAACATGCATTCAAGAACTTCACTACACTTATGTGACAGGTCTCAGCATTACTTATCCACTTCACCAACTGCTTAAAAAGATAACCCCATGAATTTCTGTAAGTGACAGACACTTTTCTCCATAGAAAGGATCAATGGTTGATTTAGTTGTAGGAGTTTTTCTAACTTAAAATGTAGCAGACCATCAGTCTAGGTAAATTGGCCTTTCTGATACAGTATTCTAGAGATCTTCCTATCTTTCATTGAAAAGGATCATTTATTTCCATTTTCTTGCTTTTGCAGTTCGGCATTCATGTCACTGGTATCGCGATTTCCCCAAAATCCAATCCCTGAAATGTGCTATGATGAAGGAACTGCAATAATTATCAATGAACCAGACACACACATCTTGGAGCTCGGATACCCCTTGAGTGAAAACAGTCCAAATGATACTGTGTGTGGACAGAGCTGGATCACCAACAATGAATATGAGAATAATGAAACCAATGAGGTTGTTAACAATAATAATTCTGTGGGAAGTAAAGCTTGTTGCATTATCAAAGATGAAGCAACAATAAGGATTTCTATAACAGACAGTAGGATGACAGAGATTTGTGAAAAATTGGGCGATCATTCAATCAAGAATAATCAACCATGCAACAGCTGTAGAGGAGGTGAAAACTCTGAAGACAGGCTTGGGGACGGTGAGATTGTACCTCAAGCAGCGTGTCAAGGGGAAACCAGCAAAATACAGACAGGTGTGTACTTCTTAGAACTTTCAGGGGAAAAAGAAAGCACGGGCACAAGGGACATTTCAAAAGACCCTGATCAAGAATCCTTAGATACACACCCTACTAAGCATGGTCTTTCGCTGACTGATGACTCAAACAAGATGAATATAACAAATTCGAAAGGGAAGAGTAGAGGTGCTAGTAAGGGTGTTGGTAAGGAGAAAAACGAATATTTTGACTAGGATAGCTTAAGAAGGCATGCAGAATCCAATGGAAAGAAAAGAGTACGGATGTCAAACATAATGGACTCTGCCGACTAGGAAGCTGTCAGACATGCAGATGTTAAGGAAATTGCTGATGCCATCAAGGAACGAGGAATGAATAAGGTACTTGCCGAAAGAATCAAGGTAATTCACAACCCACCAGTGAAATTACCATTAGTTCCATGAAGAGGCTTCATATAATATCACGAGCTGCAAGTGTAGGATTTCCTAATCGGCTTGTGGGTGAACATGGAAGTGTTGATCTAGAATGTCTCAGGGATGTCCCGCTTGACAAAGCAAAGTATGGTCTAAAACACTTGTGATTTCATTTGCAAGTTATGGCAGAATGCGTAATTTACGAGTGTGGTTATATAGAAGTCAAATGCTTATATCTTTTTTTCACTCAAAAGTAAGTTTCATGCGTTATGCCCAATAATTGCTATTATAGAGTATTCTGAGGTAAGGCAATGTGAATTCACCAATCAGTATATAGATAGTATATAGATGGAACTGTCCTTGATTCTCAGGTTCTCACGTCTGACTTGGGTTTTGTAGAGAGTATCTGCCAAGCATTAGAGGCTTGGGGCGGAAGAGTGTGGAGGGGGTGTAACTTTTGACACTCCACCACCAAGCTTTCCCTGTAAGTCGAAGACATAACTAGATACATCCTCATTATTTTGATAGATATTGTTAGCTAGCTGCCATTGTGACAAGTGGACACAAATGTCGCCAGGGTAGCTGTGAGGCTTGGATGGGTACCACTACAACCATTGTTGAAGTCACTAGGGGTGAGCGGTTCCCGGTTCCGGTTCGGTTCCGTTTAGAACTTGGAACCTACCATCGGGTACAGGTTCCTCAATTTTTGGAACCTGGAATCTACCCGTCAAAATCAAGAACCTGGAACCTACCTTGTCACAGGTTTCGAGGTCGGTTCCAGATTCCAACAGGTTCTTTTTTTTTTTTGTTTCATTTTCGTCGTGAGCGCAAATATCCGAAAGCCGAAATAATTCAATAGTTGGCCCTCCATTTTCAGTACCTGCCAATACACAGCAATGTAAATCTTTTACATTTAGACGATCAATTCTACTTCCAATTTGCTCCACACTCTAATACAAAATCAAAGAGATTCCTCAGAAGGGGAAAAGGTAGATTCTAAGTGTGATATGACAATGACACATATAGGTTGGCCAGAAAAAAAAAGATAAGCAACACACACATGCCTATTAGAGAAAATCTATATCCTCATTTCTATCAAGACTCCTTGAGTAAAATTGTCTCGTGGCTAATTCTTAAGGTACAAGCCAGAGAAATCCTAAGACAGAAAAATGCACAAGAGCCTATGTTTACAAACAAGAAAAACCGTCCGAAAGCAATAACAAATTTGATCTCGGCAACAAGAATGAATATGCATGACAGCAAAGACCAGCGAAGGCTAACATGAAAAATCCATTTACCTCTTCCCAGAGACATATACTACTGGAGCCGATCTCCCAAGATCATGCCCTTCAGCAATCATTGCAGCCATCTTCCAGTATTAATATATGAGATGGACAAGGTAGGTCACAATGGTTAGATGGGGAGGTAGATATATACATAACTTAAAATATTTTATGAATTTCTATTGTATCATCTAAGTACATTACCTGCAGCAACAGGGTACTCTTGCCAACACCAGGATCACCTCCCACCAAAATTAAGGAACCTTTAGAGCCACAATGCAGCAGAATCAATAGCTTTGATAAAATTAAAATCTTCAAACTTCCATACATCTCAAGTGAAAGTTCAAGTAATGCAAAGAGATTCGTGCGGACCATACAAAAAAAAGTAGGTTGAACTGGCACAAGACCACCGCCTAGCACTCTCGAAACCTCCTCTCCAAAGGGTCCATACCTAAACATCAAGCACAGATCATTTACTTTAAGGAATTAGGGCGACATGCCATCCGATTCATCGAGCCGCGAGTGAGGTTCGCGAAGCCCGGCCACCGGCACTTCGCCATCGAATCGTTCGTGGCCAGATCGATCTTCGAGGGAGGTCCTGCGATGGCGAGCACGCGGCGATGGCGACAGCGGCAAAGACACGAGTCTCATGGCACCAACGGCGGCACGGATGGCGCGGCGAAGATGGCGGCGGTCGCGGCTCAACCCACGGCCAAGGGGGGAAGAGCTCGGTTCTGGCAGAGGCGGTGGCGGTTCGAAGCAACGACGGCTCGGACGGCGGAGCGAGCGGCAGCAAGAGGTGGTGATGGTGGCTTGGGGACGGCGGCGGCGACTCACGGCGGCGAGGGGTAACGCAGATGGCGCGACAGCTCGTCGGGCTCAACGGCGAGACGGCTCGTCGGACGAGCGGTGGGTGGTGGTGGTTCGGTGGCCAAGAGATGGTGGTGAGTAAGGCGTGGGGTGGCGGTGTGGTGGTGGATGAAGCAGCAGCCAGCAAGATGAAGAAGAAGAAGACGAAGAAGAAGAAGAAGAAGGGGTGGGGTTTCGGCCGAGAGAGGGGGAAAGAGGAGAGAGAGAGAGAAGAAAAGAAAAAGTTGGGGGCGGGAAGTGACGTGAGGAGTGAAAAGTGGAGAAAAGAAAGAGAGAGAGAGAAAGAGGAAGGGGGAAGAATCGCAGAGGCGGGAAATCGGGGAAGCTAGGTTTTTTTTTTAGAATTATGACCGGAACCGGGAACGCCGGTTCCTAGAAAAATGGAACCGAGAACCGGAACCGGTGTCTTTGGAACCGGGAACCGAACCTAACCCTTCGGTTCGGTTCCCCGGTTCTCGGTTCTACCCGGGAACCGTGCTCACCCCTAGAAGTCACTTCAGTTTCATCTGTTGGAACTGTAAGTATCATTGAGGCACCTATTGACTGATCCAGCAAACTAATCTTTGGGTTTGTGTAGCTAGTCTGTCTTAAATCTTATTCAACAACATTTATGGCCATGATTGTGCAAGTTGGAACTTTGGAATTGGAAGTATTATCCAGCCACTGATTCGTCAAACTAATCTTTGGGTTTGTACAGCTATCCTAACATAGATTCTATACAACAATATCTATGGCCAAGATTGTGCAAGCTCGATTATGGAACATTGTAAGAATGCTATCCTCTAATTTAGTGCCGAGTACCTCTAGATTGAATTTATAACAATCAGTTAAGTAACGAAATCTTTGCATGCAGGTATGAGCTGCATTACCAGATGATAATATTTGGAAAGGTGTGATATTATTCAGTTCCAGATGTTCTCCCCACCTCCCCCTTGGTACAGTACTCATGGTTGTTGAGAGTGATCAACATTGTGAGATTAATGCAAGTTTTCTGTACGAAAAAGAGACCAAATTGCAATGTTTGTCCTATGAGAGGAGAATGCAGACACTTTGCAAGTGCTTGTGCAAGCTATCATGGTCTCCTACAATTTATGTTGGTGTACCGTGAACACAACCACATTAAAGTTCCACCCAAGCAAGACCACTACTTCCAAAACAAGAATTTTAAATGCATAACAATAAAAGCTGAAAAGTATGGCCTAGAAAACAGTACCAGTAATAGTTGCACCTACTTAGTTGGTCTGTAAGGAAGATAGTAAATCTCGAAAATGCAACTTGGACATTCTACATCCAATTCTAATTAGTTGATGATAAATTATTTTTTTCTTTTCATTGTGATAGTGATACTTCAATAGCAATAGGTAGTGTGAATATCATTATTGCAATAACACCAGACAAGAACACATGTTTTTCCATGAATTCAACACTCATATTTTGTGTAGTGCAAGGCTTGCCCTACCCAAGCTAGAGGAGAAGAGCAAAGCGAATGCAATGAGAAGAAACATAGCCAGGCAAAACATAGGCGAGGCATGGCCTCTGTCTTTACCACTGTCTTTATCACTGGCAAAGCAGAACTTAGAAGAGCAGCAACAAGAAGCAAAACTAGGAGCAAGTAACTGTCAACCTATTGTGGAGGAACCTACGACCCCACAACCAGAACTAGATTACACTCTGATACCAGAAATTGACATGGAGGATATGTTTTCGGATTATTCCAATGAAATTCCTACAATCAAACTTAACATGAAAGAGTTCACTCAGGAGAAGCAAATGCAGCACAACATGGACCTTCAAGAGCATGACATGTCAAAAGCTTTAGTTGTTTTAACCCCAGAAGTTGCCTCCATTCCTGTGCTTAGGCTTAAAATTGAGATGCGGCTACGGACGGAGCACCTAGCATAAGTCTAACCTTCTTGACCACTCAAGTTACTCACATATGATTGTCATTCTTTGGAATGTAATAATACTTTTGCTGGTGGTAAGACATTTTAGCAGACATTGATTCTTGCATTTTCTATTTATGCCCTATAATCTTTCCAATTAATTGAACTTATTTCAAATAATTGTTGGAATTAATTAAGTTTAGGTTATTCATTTAGATGTTTACGTTTTCTTCTTTCTTCTCCCCCGCTGCTCCTCAACCAAATTGTTGCTCGGTCATTGTCGCAACTCGATTCTTGTCGCTCCTCACCTTGCTCGACCGGCGGAGAATATGGGTCTTCGCAAACAAATAAAGAAGCATTTGGTTTTCTTCTTGTTTTTGAATTCGTGCCTCAATCAACGGAGAATTTGGGTCTTCGACTTTACGGAGGATGGGTACAAGGAATGGGGAGAACTTTGGTTTTTGACTTTGCAGAGGATGGGTACAAGGAATGGGGAGACTGTAGAAAACCTAGGGTTTTTTTATGTTTTAGGATTTGTTAATTTTCCCTATATTTTTTTTTGACAAAATTACCCAAATTCCGATCGTTGAAAATGTCACATTATGGCTTACCAACAAGCTCAAGTTCTTCTTTGGAATTGATTCAACCACTTTGGGTCATTATTTGAGACAATTGGTCCACTTTAGGTCTTTATTCGACACAAAATTCATTTCGGGTCCTTATTTGAGAAAATTAGTCAATTTCGAGTCCTTATTTGGAATTTTCTCTAAAAATGAGGTTGTTAAGATAAAAGTGAGTAAGATTTCTAACATTCATGGTATATTTTGGGTGCGTTTGGAAACTACTTTGGAAAGGGCTTTGGACACCTAAAGTCCTTTGGGCCAAGTATAGGGGTGTTTGGCAAAAAAAATTTAACCCCCATTTAGAGAATGCCAGCTTTGTGAAGCTGAAAGCCTAAGGCATGTGAGGACTTGCCTTGGGCTTTCGGCTTTTTCGGCATTGCCATGCGGGTACTGTTCATATATATATATATATATATATATATTTTTTTTTTTCTCGAAATTGTCCTAACGAACTTTTTGTTTTTCCATTTTTTGCCCTTGTGAGGAGACACTATTCATCTTCTCTGTCTTCTCCGTTGAGGGTGGCCGGCGTGGTCGCGACAACCTAGGCGATTGTCGTCGGAGAGTTGGGCAACCTCCACGAGTTGTGGTGTTGCTGGCGATCGTCATCTGCCGCACCGCGACCTCCGCACGGAGCTTGCCAGGGCCGCGTGACCCATTTGGTCGCAGGTCTGGTTGCGACCAGATCTGGTGCCAGAGGCTCGAGCGGTGACCAGATTTGGGTCGTGCAACCCCACTGCGACTCAAATCCAAGGCGGCAAGGTCCTTCCGCGACCTCAACGCCCCGGATCTAGGTTGCTGGAGGTTGAGGCGGCGTCACGCGACACGTGCGACCTTGCCGCCCCAGATCTGGGGTCGCCGGAGGTCAAGGTGGCGTCACGCAACGCACGCGACCTCACCACCCCAGATCCAGGGTCGTCGGAGGTTGCCGGCCGTCGCCCCTTGTCGGTCAATTTTTTTTTAATTTTTCTTTTGAATTTTTTTTTACCACAAAAATCCTTTGTAAATGTGATTCCCCAAACACCATTTTACTCAAAGTACTTCACAAAGGACTTTCAAAGTACAATTTACAAAACACAGTTTGCATTTTGGAAAACACCTTAGTCTTTGCATTTTCCTAAAGATTTTCTCCAAAAGTCTTCCCAAACGCACCCTTTGACTACCATGCGAGGATCATTGCCGCAACAGTAAACTGTCGTCGCCTCCACCACCTTCGTTTGTCATCGCCACCAACTTATTTTCATTACTGGCCAATCGATTATGTTTCCCAACCGAAGCTTCTTGATTAACATCTCCACCTTCGCTCATATTTGGTGCGATGGTGAAGCTTCAATTCATCGCCTCTTCTCATTAATAACTTGAGCATTCTCTCTATTACATATGTACTTCACTTGCAATGGAAAATTTCACCTTTTTCGCAGTCTCTCACTCACTTGCGAATTGTCCTCGTGGAAATAGAAAAAGATCAAGACACGCACTCCGTCTTCTGCTTCGATCATCAACGGAAGTATGATGCATTTGTGAGCTTCAGAGGCAAGGAGATAGCAACGGAAGGCATGGTGAGGCAATGGCACAGCAAGGTGAGGTAATGTCATTGGCGGCTTGCCATAGTGGCGGAAGGCAACGTGGGGTTGTTGACAATAGCAGAAAGGTGGAGGGTTGAGAGAGAAGAAATCCCATTGTATTCATGTTATATTCGGACATTTATAAAATCCTATGTAAGATTAGAAGTTCCATTATTAACTTATCCAATCTTATTCTAACCAACAAAAAAAATTTCGGACGGCCAAATGCGGGAAATCCGTCTTTCCGCGACGGAGGTGATATATGCTTGAAGATTGCTTTTGATCCGTGACTTGGCACTCTCCAAAAACAAACACTGGTCTCTTTCATATTCAAGAGGAAGTTTCGTTGCAAGCTTACAAACAGAAACAGGATTCGTGAAACACAATTGGACACATCTGCCATGAGACTTCTCGTCAGCCTTCCACTCTCGAGAACAGGACCACAATGTCACTGAACTATCTATCGACACTTTAAATTTAGGTCACTTTCGTAAACCTCTATGATCATGTGTCCGCATCAATGATATTCCTTTGTAATTCTCTCTTTTTTGTTTCCAGTTGAGTAAAAGTGATTGTTGCGAAGCCAATGAAAACTGCATAATTGGCACGGCTCCAAAACAGTAAGGTGGAAAAAAAGAGTGAACAAATCGAGATATATGGTAATGGCATGATGACTCGCTAATGGAATCGCGGGTGCTGCTGAGCTTCTCATTAAAGTACAAAAACGTGCAACAATGATTACTAACTGAGGTTTGTGGAAAGCATGTATAAATATACATCTCTAATTTCAAAAGCAAGTTGGTTCTGGATTTTCAATTGGTGCATCAGATGACTTCACGATCTCAGTGAGACATCAGCTGAAAGAAACAACGAGGACCAAAGATACCCAGCAACAGAAGGTCAAGCATTGTACTTGTCTTTCAACCTGAGTGTCGGTGGAGACATCACGCGAAGCAAGACCTGACTAACTTAGAGATTGGAAGGATTTGGCACGACGCTAATCTAATCGACCCCGGTCCGAAACAACAACAGAGAACAAAACGGAAAGAGAGCTTGCGTATAGCATGAATAGGAGGCCAAAACAGGCCCTCATAATTCGAATCAACTTTGACCAAATAATAGATACAAACAATTATCTTTTTTTCAAACGTCTATGATTAAAGGAAAGTTTACAGCGTCAGGGCTAAGGCTGTCTCTCTGTACTGCTTCTGAGGCACATTAGTTTGTGATGATCCTCATGATAAATTTTGATCAAATGCGTGAACGCCCGCCCAGCTGTTCTAATTGCCAACTTCCTAATGATTTCCCCAACTACAATCATGGCAAATTGCTGACCTACCAGCATTCTTCCAAAGCTGGAAAATTACTCCACCAGCGAAAACAACATTGCAAGAAGATAATTCTGGTGAGAGGAGCAGGCTTTGTGACTGTAATTGGAATAGACATTTGGATTTGGGAGGAGGGCCTCAGGGCCATTGGTGAACATGCCCGGGCTACGTGTTGTTTTAACGAACTAATATAGCTTTCCCTTAAACTGGCTGCACCAAATATGAGCGACACTGGAAAGTGAGTGAAGCTCGTAGATGATGTACTTGAAGCTCATGGACGACTTAAACATTGTAGACGATGAACCTAGGAAAGAAGAGCCAACGGTAAACGGCGAATGGTAGACTGAAGCTTGTGAGGAGCGGGCGAGGATCAGGTGAGCGGCAAAGACTAAACCGGTGCGGCTGAGGATCAGGGGAGCAGCGTGGATTGGGAGTGGCCAGCTGAGGATCAACTGAGAGCATAGGAGAGAGGAAGGAAGAAAACGTGAAAAATTGAAAATCATTTGGGATTTTCTTCAATCTTTTATCCAATTGCAAATTTTAACGAAACTACCCCTGTTCAAGTCGCTAGAAATGTTTACCGGTGAATATTTAGCCGTCTGGTAAGCCTAGACCCTTATTTGAGACTCACTTAGCCTTTTCGGGCCTTTCTTTGAAACAAAATCCACTCTAAGCCTTCAATTGAGAAAATGGTCATACTTCATGCCCTTAATTGGAATTTTACCTGATTGAGCAATACGGATTACATGCAATTGGATAAAAAAAATTACAAATTTTGACTAAATTACCCCTGGTCAAATTGCCGGCCATCCGTTTGGGATTTTCCCGTTCAAATTATCATGGCTCATATTTTTCGCTCTGTAAGCAAATAGGAGGGAAGATATGGTGCATTGTTCTTGTGTTTGGCGACAGGCAATAAGTAATGGCAGCCGGCCATGGGCCATTTTGGGCCTTCATTATTTCACTCAACTGTACATTTGTTGTTCACTAAAGGAACGTAGGAGAAGTGTAAAACGCTGCTTGGAAACGCTCTAATAAGGCCGAGACAAGCTTGTCATCGTTTGGGTTTTGACACTTTCCGCGGTACGAGGATGCCGTCTCGGGAACTCTTTCTTGGGTCTTCGAAATCCATACCACCTGCGTCCTAATTAATCAAATTTTAGATGATTCTATAGCTCAGTCTAAGCTTGATCTCCGCCTACTTCCTTCACGGGAAAAAAAATTACGGAAACAGTCTTTAATATTATTTTGATGGTTAGGATAAAATAAATTTTATTATATTTAGTGTTTGGTTACTGTCCAAGACAAGATAAGGCTGGATAAATGAAAGATATATATCGGATTAAAAAAATCCTATGTGGGGTGGGATGAAAGTGAGTAAGATTTCTTATGTCCATGGTATATGTCTGCCACCCTACGGGACCATCACCACAACAGTTAAATTGTCGTCGCCTTTGACCACGGCTGGTTGTTATCACTGTCCAACTAATCTTCATTGTTTGCCAATTGATCATGCTCCCCGACCGGAGTTTCTTGATTAACATCTCCACCTTCGCCCATGTTTGGTGCAATGGTTAATTCATCATCCCTTCTCAACAATAACTTGAGTTTTCTCTGTGTTACCCACGCACTTCGCCTGCAATGAAAAATTTCCACCTTTCTCGCAATCTTTCACTCACAAATTATCGTCACGGAAATCGAAAAAATCGAGACACCCACTCTGTCTTCTACTTTGATTCATCAATGGAAGTACGATGCATTCATGAGCTTTAGAGGCGAGGAGATAGCGATGAAAGGCAACAGCAATGGCAACGGCAATGTGTGGTTGATAAGGTGTTGGGGTGGGGGGTGGAATTCCCTTTGTAGCCATGGTATATTTGGATATTTACCAAACAATATGTACAATTCCCATTATTATCTTATTTTACCCCACAGAAGAGTTCGGATATGACCACATGCAGCACGAGGGAAATCCGTCCTTTCTTGAAAGCCTTGTGGTGATGGAGGTGATGTATGCCAGAAGATTCCTTTTGGTACATGACTTGGCACTCTCCGAAAGAAACACCGGTCTCTTTCGTACTTAAGAGGAAGTTACTCGTTGCAAACTCACAAAGAGAAACAGGATTCGCGAAATACAATTGGACACATCTGCCATGGGACTTCTCCTCAGCCTTCAACTCTCGAAAACAGGACCACATCTGTAAACACTTAAATTTAGGTCCCTTTCATACACACCTCTACGATCATGAGTCCGCATCAACGATCTTCCCTTGTAATTCTCTCTTGTTTGTTTCCAGTTGAGTAAAAGTGACTGTTGCGAAGCCAATGACAACTGCATAATTGGCACGGCTCCAAAACAGTAAGGTGAAAAAAAGAGTGAACAGATGGAGATGTATAGTATGGAATGATGACTCGCTAGTGGAATCGTGGGTGTCACAGAGCTTCTCGTGAAGGTGCAAAAACATATTGTCCACTTCCTATAATCTGGCCTGAACCTTGGAGTTGGCTCTATAGAATCGGCAACGATAGCTGCATGGAGTATAATAGAATTCCTCGGCACGGTCAATTGGGAAGTCTTGCCGAGGATGACTCCCAACAAATTCTTGCGAGATCTGGGGAAGCGTGTAAAGAGTCGTATCTATATAATTGCCCCTAAGAAGGGGCTATCCCGCAAAATAACCAAAGGAAAACGATAGGCGAAGGTCGGCGTTTTGCTTTGGCTTTGGGAGGTGTTCCCTTTCTAAATTATGAGTGCTAGGTTAGGTTGCCACCTAGGTCTTGTCTCGATCGGGGTTGACATACTCATTCGAGATTATGATGCTCGCGAATAGATTTGATGCAAACGGGCAACGTTGATTACTAACTGAGGTTTGTGGAATGTTATATATATAAAATATACATCTCTTTGAAAAGCGAGTTGCTCTTGGATTTTCCATTGGTGCATCAGATGACTTCACCAGCGCAATGAGATATCAGTTGAAAGAAACAACGAGGACCCAAGAAAGGCCAGCAACAGAAGGTCAAGCATCATACTTGTCGTTCAACCGAGTGTTGGTGAGACATCATGTGAAGCAAGACCTACCAAGAAATTGGAAGGATTTGGCATGACGCTAAACTAACCGACCCCGTTCCGAAAAAACAACCGAGATCAAAACGGAGTTGCGAAGCAGAAAGAGAGCTTGTGCATGGCACGAATAGGCCAGAGCAGGCCCTCATAATTTGAATCAACTTTGACCAAATAATAGATCCAATTATATTTTCAAATGTCCATGATTACCGGCAAGTTTACCGCATCAGGGCTAAAGCTGTCTCTCTGTGCTGCTTCTGAGGCACATTAAATTAGCCTTGTCTACTGCAGAGACGAGTCTTGCTAGAGTCCAGACATCTCAGAAGCCACCATTTAATGCCTCTCTCTCTTCGTAGCATCTTCTGCAGGAGGAAAGACGGAGTGACTGCATGCAACGGGCAATGTGTAGTCTTCGTCCATCATTTAGGATTCATAATGGAATCCGAAGGTGGGTTCAGGTGCTAGGGGTGCGTTTGTTTGCACCGTATTTCTGTTCCCAGGAACAAAAATTTCTGTTTTTTTGTTCCAAAACAAAAAACAAAAACGCGTTTGCGTGCATTTACATTCCTTTTTTTGTTCTTTTTGTTCCCGTTAAAGGGAACAAAAAAAGAAAATGTAAAAAAGAAAAAAAAAAAGTTGTTTTGTTTTTAACAAAATCTAAAACACTTCTCTTTTTATTTTTTTTTTTTCTTCTTTTTTTTTTTTGCCGGTCGCCGCCCTTGGCCATGGCCGCCGACCGCCGGCGGCCGACGAGGGGCGGCGGCCTCGCCCGGCCACGGCGAGGCTCGCCGGCCCCCCGGCGAGGCCGAGCCCGGTGGTGGCCGGCGAGGCTCGGCCTTGCCGGATCCGGGCGAGCTCGAGCTCGCCCGGCCCGGCGTGAGGTCGGGCAAGCTCGATCTCGCCCAGTCCGGCGAGGCCGAGCTCGCCCAGGCGGCCGGCGAGGCTCGGCCTCGCCCGGCCACCGCCAGCCGACCCGGTGGTGGCCGGGCGAGGCCGAGCCTCGCCGGCCGCCGGGCGAGCTCGGCCCTCGCCGGATCCGGGCCCGGCCAGGCGTGAGGTCGGGTGAGCTCGATCTCGCCCGAGATCCGACGAGGCCGAGCTCGCCCGGCGGCGGCGAGGCTCGGCCTCGCCGGCCACCGCCCGGTCGGCGTCGCCCGGCGGTGGCCCGTGACGCCGAGCCTCGCCGGCCGTTGGGCGAGCTCGGCCTCGCCCGGCCACGGCCGGGCTCGGCCTCGCCGGGCGGCGAGCCTCGCCGTGGCCGGGCGAGGCCGCCGCCCCCTCGTCGGCCGTTCGCCCGGCCTCGGCCGGTCGCCGCCATGGCGAGGCCGGCGACCCCAAAGAAGAAAAAAAAGAAAAAAAGGAAAAATAAATAAGAAAAATAAGAAAGAAAATAGAAAAATAAAATAAAAACATTAAAAAATTAAAAGAAATAAAAAAATTATACAAATTTACCAAACGTGTTTTATTCTTTTTATATTTCTAATGCATTTACCAAACGTTTTTTTTGTTCAAAAATTCGCTCCCCAAATGTAAACACTTTTTTCTATTTCGTTCCCAAAACAATTTTTAAACGAAACGTTACCAAACGCACCCTAGATCTCTACGCTGAAAAGGTAACCCATGATGGGAAAAGGGTTTCCGGCTCAACTCGTGCTGAGGCTCATTTTCGTTCCTAAGAGATTTCCCTCGACAAGTCCTGTCGGCAGTTGACGAGACCACAGCAACCCCCTACAATCTCGTTCAATCTTAAGGAAGAAAGCAGGGGCCCCACCTGAGGAACGGAGGGTCTCCGTCGGTGAGGTTGACAAATCACATGCACCACCACCGTGCGATGGAATTGCAGCGTAGGGCCCCTTGCGGCATGATTGATGCAAGGACGACGACCATTTGATTTTCTCTTGCAAGTTCATTACAGATCGATGGGATTTTTATTACATGCCTTGCCTCTTTTTTCTTAGCTTAGCTAGCTTCATGGCCCTCTTCTCTTACGACTTTCTGTGCTTGATCTTTCCGTGGACAAACGCAGAATTGCGGGCCCCGAGATCTTACAGCGTGGGAAACCGTGTTTTACTGAACAGAAATGGGATTTTAATCCGCATGGCAGCTTTCTCAAATTGACGTGAACGGGGCGAATATATGCTTATGCTTTTGCATCCACATGCTTAAAGATTGGAGTTTGCAGATAACTTTTCGTCGGGCATCTAGACAACTTAGCCATTGTTAAAGATGTCTTCTTTCCAAAGATCACCTAAATTACAGAGTTTTTTAAGACACCACCAACCTCTGGCCCGGTAGCTTCCTCGGTGCATGCATCAGATACCACACACAGCGACACTCCAGAATTCATCGTCCTTGCTACAGATCTCAACGGGTCCTTAGAGTCTTCTCTCAACCTCACATTTGAATGTGGTCTATATGGTCCAGAAAGAAAATTCTGGAAGGGCTGCCAACATTTATTATAGCTAAATCTACCAACTCATAAGGACTGAAAGAGACGGGGGAGTATCCCAGAATAACCTGAAGAGGACCAGCAAATGCCATAAAGCAGAACCTACCAACTTTAAATGTCAAAGAATGAGAGAGTTATCGACCAGCTCGCGTACGCATCCTATTATGCTGGCTCTATGTGAGAGTCCGGCGCCATGAATTGCAAAGCGCTAACGAACTCTTGTATCGGTCATAAATTTTTCCCAGCATTTTCCCATCTCTACTCAATGCTATGATCTAGTTGTCGATTTCTTCGAAGTTTAGTTGCTCGATTATACTGCCCCCGACATGGATGAGGGTTTTGAGCCAGCTTATGTATATATAAATGATATTATTAGCTGGTGCGTGAAAGTGGAATTGTTGGTGAAGCCCTCAGGGGCATCCACTGGAGGAAACAAACAACACCACTGAAAGTTGCAGCAGCAGAACAAAATATATACAGAAAACTGAGATCACATCAAGTAATGATGCCGGTAACCCCTAAATTTAAAAAACAATAACATGATGATGGCTATGACCTAAAAACCATATATATATATACCTTGAGGACGTTATTTTAATATCAACAAGCTCTCAGATTCATCTCCTCCCGCAACCGACGCGAGAATGGTGATTCATTTTCTACAGATCTGCAGTCCGTAAATAGAAAATTCATCAGAAGACAAGGTCAATCAATGCATTGGCTAGGCACAGGTCAGTTAATTAAAGAGCCGCGTTAAATTAATCAAGAAAAGAGGGCTAGGTTGGTCCACGACCCCTCAGATGACCACAAAAAGAAAATTAAAGTCCACCCTGTTAAGCGCTAATTAGATTCCATATGAAATCTTTTGCAGAGTTCAGACCCACATTTGAAAAAAGCAACAACAAAGGAATAGATTCCCATGTAAGATTAAAGCAGTGAATAGTCTCCATTCCAGACAGAAAAAAATGACCGACACCCCTTCCAACACGAGTGAAGCCAATAAATATTATATAGAAACAGAGCCCCATGAGACTGTTGACAATGACACCCCCACCCCCCTGATTGTTGGATGTGGCGATCCTAATTCCTTATGGACAAAAAAGCACCACTGGACTTCCTATATTTACATTCATACCACTGACCAAGAACCAACCCTAGGAACAACAGATCTTTATCTAGCTGATGGCTGTATGAGCCAGATTTGCCAAAAAAAATTTCAACCCGGGTAGATCTGAAAGAAAAAGGTTGTAACTTTGGGCACTTCTTCCCTTCATTCAAATTGAATCGATTCAGAAGAATATTGGACTAAAGTGAAAGTAGGCAAAGCAAAGACGCGTTGTGAGCCCAGCTTTTTTCGCAGTATAGGAAATTTAGGCAGCGATAAAGACAAAGTAAATTGGACTAACTTCTAAATAACCTTGTGAGGCATCAGTTCTCAAAATGGCAAGCTCTTTGAAGTAGAGCTTGAAGTGAGGGTCTTGAGATGATCCGAAGGAACGAAATCTTGAGGCAAATTAGCTCTCTTAACGATCCTCCTCATGTTGCTCTGCAAGCTCTGCTGGACCAATTGCTTCACCGCTTTCTTCTCCTCGCTCATCATGTCCTCATCCTCCATAGACTCCTTCGTACCTCCATTAACACTCAGTGCAGTCGATGAAGCCCCGCATATAGGAGCAGATACTGCTGCACTCATGCTACTGCCGCCATAGCTCTCTGATATCTGCTTCCCTTTATCCACTCTCAAACACTCCAGTATCCTCGAAGCTCTCTTCTGCGCCAATGTACTGCCAAGAAGCGTCAATTCGAGCAATGCCGATACAATTCCAGCCTCGATCATTGCCTGCCTATCATTATAAGCTTTGTGAGCCATCACCATCAAAATGTATGATGCTTTCTCTTGGCAATCCGGCGAGTCTGTCCAGTTTATAATGTCAACCAGTATAGGGAATGCATCTTTAACTCTGCTGATCGCCTTTCTGCCTTCAGGGGTAGATACGATGTTGCTGAGTATAGACAATATCCGTTCACTGATTTCCATGTCTCCCAAGGCATTCATAAGAAAGGGGACCAAATCAGTTTCGATTATTATGCAGACATTGGAGGGAAGGATGGAAAGGTTGTAGAGAGCTCTGAGAGCATCTTGCTTTGCTTGGGGGCTACTCTTGCGGTCAACATCTCTAAGGGTATTCACCAAAAAGGGGATTGCACCTGACAATCCGATGATGGGCTTGTTCGAATCTAAAGCACTCAAGCCAAGGAAATTCGCCACTATAGCTTCTGAGATCAACGGGTCTATGGTCTCCTCAGGAGACTCAATAAGCTTCAACATCTTATGAACAGCCCCTGCTTTGACAATGGCCGCCTTATTCCTACAAGTGAGTCCAAAAGACATGAGATAGGTGAGCTCACAGTCACAAACCAGTAGCTACTGGACAAATCCAAAATGCACTGAAAAACACACATTATTGCTCGAAAAGTGACAAAAACTATAGCATGAGCGATAATTAAATTTAAAAAGAAAAAAACAAGATAGCGCATTCTCTCAAATGCGGCATAATGAAACTACATGAAGATGACATATGAGAACAGGGAAAATGACTTGTCAAAACACCTTCCAAAACATGGCATATCAAAATCATTAAAAAAATGCACATTTCGCAGATGAATAATTGATGACACCATAGAAGACAGAAACTAAACAGAGAGCCACAACCTGCATGCGGAAATAGATTAAATTCAAAAGCACATGACAGACAACATCATGGGTAGTCAAGGTAAGAAGAATTATTCGATGGCGACGCTCGAAACAGAGCGCAAAGAAAGATTGAAATGTGAAACCAAAACACATCTAGATCGTCAAGGTGAGAACTCCGCCAAAAAGCAGAGGCTGAACTGGAAGCACGAAAAATGAAGCAGAGAAATTTTTCAGAAGAAAAGAACAAGATGGACACAACAAGACACATGCAAAAGGCGAAAAAGACGACAATTTTTTCCCCTGTTAATGGCAGAACAAGGTGCCGAAACCGATCGAATGCAGAAATCAGAGAAGAACGATCCGAACCCACTCCGAAAATCCCAAGAACTCACATGTCATTGCCAATGCCGAGGTTGAGCAGAGCGTAGAGCGACGCAATCTGCGAATCGAGATCCGAAGAATCGAGCATCCCCACCAACGGCGGGATCGCCCCCAGCATCGCGAGCGTCGTCCTCGCCTCGGAGTCCTCCTTCGCGAGCAGCCTCACGTTGCGCGCGCCCTCCCTCCTCTTCTCCTCCCGGTCCGCCGCCTCCCCTGCCTCCCCTTCCTCCACCTCCGCGTCCTGCAACTCCCTCACCACCCGCTTCAGCTTCTCCAGGGCCTCCACCTTCTTCCGCGTCTCCACGTGGGTCTCCTGCTGCTCGTGGATCTCCGCCAGCTGGAGCAGGTCGCTGAGCTTCTCCGACTTGGACACGAACGTCGCCAGCGTCTTGGGCCCCCGCGCCGGCGCCGGCGGCGGGGGCGGCGGCAGGGTACCCGGGTCGGGGTCCGGCCGCGGGGGGGCCTCGGGGGTCTTGCGGTGACGGCGGCGTTGGGAGGAGGAGAAGGAGCCGCCGCCGCCGCCGCAGCGGAAGGCGTCGAGGATGCGGCGGCGGACGGCGGAGCCGGAGAACGAGGGCCAGAGGCGGACGGTGCCGGTGGCGGCGGCGGAGGAGCGGTTGAGGAGGAGGGAGCCGATGTCGTTGCCCTGCCGGCAGGTTCCGGCCATCTTGCTGCGGGGTGGCAGCGACCCAGATCAGCGGGGGAGCTTTACAGTTCACGGCGGCGGGGAGGAATGCGCGTCGTGCTCGACATGTGGGGAGATGGGTTCGTCGATTCTGTATCAAAGTTGGGAACTTTGGAGGGAGGAGAGGGGAAGGGGAAGGGGGAGCGCCTCGCTCGCTGCGCTCTGCTCAGTGCTCGAGAAGGAGAGAGAGAGAGAGAGAGAGAGAGAGAGAGAGGCTTTTCTGCTTCTGCTTCTTCTTCTTCTGCTGCTGCTGCTTCGTCTTCGTTTTGTGCGTGGATTTTATACAGGTGTCAAAACGTGCAGAGAAAGTAGAGAGAGAGAGAGAGAGAGAGGGGCACTTGGGAGTGACTTTTTTAGAGATTTGTACATATTATCTGGGGAAAAATTATTATTGTTTTTCTAATGATAAAATCGATTTTGTTTTGGGTTTTTTTTTTGTGGTGATTTTTTTTCTAATGATAAATTTGATTTTTTTTAATTATTTGGAGTGTGGAATTTTGGGGGTGATTTTTGGCATTTATCTAATTTTGAGAACGTTTCAAACGAGCCCTTCTCTCGCTCTCTCTTCTCTCGCGCAGAGGAGGAAAATTCTGATTTCGGTCCTCTTCCTCTTTGCTAGAAGATTTCTCATTTCATCTTGAATAAGGGCATATTCTATACGTGTATGTATATAATAAGCCGAAATTTTCATTTTTCCTTTTTTTTTTTTTCGTTTAACTTTTCTCATATCTTTAAGTTAGGGATAGCTATTTAGATGGAGAACATGTGTAAAAAGGTGTATAGAAGTCGACATGTTTATAACAAACTTTTAAACGGTCCTTTCTTTTTATCATTCTTAATTGCTTGAAATAATCTCGGTATATAGTAGTGAACCGACCTTTCTTTTTTGCACAAATATGGAACTTTTTAATACACTTGGCATATGCATGCTTTCATAACCCATAATTTTTATATGAATAAGTAGAGAGATTTGAGATCTATAGTCTCCTTATTAGTAATGTGGGATTCATGCAGTTATTATGTATATCCATCAATCTATTCATGCTATAAAAAAGGATATTTTAGTGGATATAGCTAAATTATTCTTCTAATCCATGCTATAAAAAAGGATATATATCCATGAATTATTCTTCTAAATTATTCATGCTATTTTGTTTTCGGTCAAGGGAGATGGCGCATTAATAGTCTTCAATTTAAGTGAAATAACCTGCCATTATAAGGAAATTTTGGATCTTTCTTAGCGGACAAAACCAAGCAAGAAAGTTATTTGCCAAAATACATCTGATTTTTTTCTTTGGTTGGAAAACACATCCAATTTGACCTGACATGGAGTGCATCATTTGTTAAGGATGACGACACATGGCTCCTTCAAATTCAAAATATTTTAAATTAGTTAATACTTTTATTATTTAGTTATTATTGTAATAGACTAATTCAAAATATTTGAATTAGTCCATTCTTATCTCATGTAATTGTTACCATAGTTATTACTATAATGGATTGATTTAAAATTCAAAATATTTTGAAATTCCATGTAATTATTCTAACAACTAGTAGATAAACTCTATAAATACAAGGCTGTCTTAGAGTTAAAGGATAAGCAAAACTCATACTCAAATTTAGAGTTTATTTTTACATGTTATCAAATTGACAAACGTCACAGCAGAAGTGGTATGGCTATAATCACTGTTATAGGAATTGGACATCTCTCAATTAAAAGCCCCCATCCATTAGTGCAGCAATTTAGGGATAAAAGTATCTTATGGTGAATCCATTTTTTCATGCTAGACCAAAGCATATTGATGTAGACTTTCACTTTGTCAGTCATTTAGTGTCACAATGCAAACTCGAGGTTTGCTTCATATTTACATGTGACCAAATTGCAAACATCTTCACCAAGTTCTCTCAGACGGTGTAGACATGATATGCTCAAATCCAAGTTGAAGATCATCTAGAAGACCACCTTCAACTTGTAGGAGCTTGTTAAGGATAGCAATGCATGACTCATTCAAATTCAAAATATTTTGGATTAATTAATGTTTTAATCTTCTAGTTATTAATGTAGTTATTATTGTAATAGACTAATTCAAAATATTTGAAATTATTCCATTTTTATCTAATGTAATTATCACCGTAGTTATTATTGAAACAGAATAATTCAAAATTCAAAATTCAAAATATTTTCAAATTAGTCCAAGTAATTGTTGTAACAACCAGTAGATAGACTCTATAAATACAAATGCTATTACAGAGTTAAAGGATAAGCAAAACTTATGCTCAAACTCAATGTCTATTTTTACACCATTTATCCTTCCATATTCATATTTTGGAAAAAATAAGTGGAGTCAACCCAAAAACACAAGACAAAAGATAAATAATAAGATATTATTTACGGGTGTGCGGATACTTATTAGAAAGAGCTCGTTAAGAAAATTTCACAGCTTCTAGTACAACAACAATTATCAGCCATGAAAATTGATTTATTTTAGGATAAAGATGTTTATTTATCAACCCATCCCACCTTAGATTAAATAAATCTCTATCAATATCTTTGTGGGCTTATCGGTATGGTTCATATAATAAAGAAAGAACCAGAAGCCACATGCTTACGAAAAGAGCCTCAGCTTCTCTCGGCGGTGGCAGTGGAGTCCTGCTACATTTACCCGTGCATGGAAATTCGTGCCCGAGCTATTTTCTGGTGCGGGGTACGGCGCACGACAAGGCGTGGGAACGCGTCACTTTCCTCCTCACACCCCTTCTTCTTTTTTAATCATCCGGTGAAGGCCAGCTGGAAGAGTCGTGAGATATGTGCGGGCCCGAGTGAGAAACTTCCCGGCGGGACCCGCGCGTGGGCCGACGGCCGGCTCCTGATTAGCCGGTGCACGTTAATTACGGTGCAGGAGGGAGCAGGGGAAGATGGGGCGCCGAGGCATGGAGTAAATGGAAGGGGGGAGAGCAGGGAGGAGCAGCAGTGGTGGGCACGTGCGTACGGTGCAGGCGCAGGTGCATTTGCTGCTCTGGCTTGTTTACTGGTCTGGGCTTCGGTTCTTGGTGGAATCACGGTCGAGCCACTGGTGTCTTGATCTGATCACCGGCTTCGATCCTGTCGTTTTGTCCATGCGTTCGTGGAGTTTTAGCAGCTGGTGCTTGGGATCTGCAGCGGATCTGCAGCTGTTTCTGTTTTGATCAGCTCGAATGGTTTGAGGAAGAAGTTATGATATGATTTTGAGTCAATGTCGTTCACAGCCAAATGAAAAAAAGTGGTCCTTCTGGTGGGATCTGATATTAATCCCCACCTTTTAGTTTGGTAGAAGAATGCCAAAAGAGAAAAAGAATAAAAATTCATTGGGTATTTATGTAGGTGCGAATCTCAGTACCCTTTAACACATATACTCAAAATCATTTTCATATCCCCAAAGATTCCAAATTAATACTCATCCCAAAGTCAATTCTTATCTCACAAAAAAAACCCGAAAATCAATATTGCCAACTTGAATTCTCTCTTCATTAAAACGCACATGTATTGACACGCATGGATTTTATAGGTTGGATTTGTCTTGCAATCATCTTGACACTTAATTCATTTAGATGGAATTTTAACATAGGGATAAATTTGGGTTAATAGTACTAGTATGAAATTTTCTTGTGAGATGAAAACCGGGTTGGGATAAATTTGTAAATGGATAACTCATTATGTAAGAGACAAATTTGCACAAAATATGTGTCGTAAGCTTATCGATTTGGGGCTTTTAATGCGATTGACGCGAATTCGTATTCCTTCCCACATGCAATGTGTGAAAGGACGGGAGTTTTGGAGTGCCTCCAAATTCTGCTATGATTCATGGTATCGAAGCCAACAAAAAAGAAGCTAGACATACTCATTGTATTCAGCCAAAAGAGCCTTGGACCACCGATATGTGAAGGCACGTCCCAAGCAACATGGGGAAGTATTAGAGTACAACTGTACTAGGAGCACGGTAAACATTGATGTCGTTGGCTTGTTGGGATACCATCTTCACCAATAGGAACTGTGTTGAAATACACGGACATCGCTGACACGATCCACATGGGCTGATATTATAAAAAAGAGTTTTTTTTTGGTAAAATAAGAATTAATACCACAAAAAACCAAAAATTGATATATCCATGATAAATTTACTCTACTTAATTTTTATTAAATTTTACCGTTAAATTACTGAATCAAATATCATACGATAGTTAATAAATAAACTAATATACCCTCAATTTATTATAGATAAATTAATTTATGATTTTTCATGATATTAATTAATTTAATAAATCTTACGAAGAACAAATTTATTATAAATGTCTTCAATTTAATATTTTTAGTGGTTAAAAATTTATTTAAGATAAATATATCACACGTTTACTATTTTAGAATTTTTGGCATTTAAAAAATTAATTTAAAGTAAATTTATTACGAGTATATTGATTTTTAACGATATTAACCGTACAAAAAATGCCAATTCCTCAATTGATGGTGTTCGGCTCCTAACGCTTATTCTAGCTTGAATAATCCCAAATGCCAGTTATATGAGCAATTCATTCTCTATGTTTGAAAACATAGCCTTGGAGAGAATCCTGAGTCACTTTCTGACCTCGACGGTTCCACTGGCATTAAGGGCGGATTCGTAATACGACCCATGAGAGAGAGTTCCTCGCATCCGTTCGGCTAAGAGCGTGATGTGTTGAAGCAGTTTCTGTTCCTGGATTGCGACAGGCTAACCGACGGGGAGATCGAATCCTTAAAAAGAAATGCAATGATTCTAGCGACGTCGCGTCATATGAAGTGCAGAGAATAACAACACGGGAATGGACCCCGGTCATCATGCTGCAATTGCTCCCGCAAATGTAGCAAAATTGCCAGTCCTTAAAAGAGTGACGGAGATACCGTTCTGTGCAGATGATGGATCTGGACATTTGACAGCAACCGATTTCCGGTTCGACGCGAATCCCGCGAAGTAACAGTCTCCCACGGTTGTTGGAAAAGCTTTTCTCAGATTCTCTAGCTAGTGTAGTAAAGCCGTGTGGGCAAGGAACAGCAATCATAAGAGTCACCCTCTAACCTTTTACTCTGGAATCAGCAAGCTCATGCCAGTTTAGCAAAAAAATTCACTGAAAGTTCAAAGAAACATTTAACTTCGACATGGAAACCGGCCGATCAATAGGGTGGAACTCGCGCGGCATGGGACATTATGTACAGCTACCTTATCTCCAGACAAACCAGCTCAAGGTCAGCAGTTGGTTGTAACTATCTCCGACTCGTTGTACACTCGAAGCTAACTTGAACACTTGACCATCAAGACCAAAAACTCATTACTTACCAGAACGATGCAGGGCAGCATATGTACAAGCAGCACGAGATGCGAGTTACTCAATGTTAATCATTGGCAACCATTGCATCCATTGGGCTGCTCTCCAACCTCTTGATGCACAACCTTTTCTGTGGGGGAAGGTCCTTGGCTGAAGGCGACATAACAGCATCGACAATCACCGAGTCATCCTCCTTGAAATCTCCTCTCAATATACCCATAGCGATTTCGTTCTCAACCAACTGTTGGATCACCCTCTTCACAGGCCTGGCGCCAAAATTTGGATCGAAGCCCAATGTCCCAAGAAGCTCAATGGCTTCCTCAGTGTAGTGAAGGTCAATTTTCCTCTGTTTTAGCCGTTCTTTCAACCGGTGCATCTGCATCAGGTGGAAATCGGACCATCATTATGTTTGCTACAAAACTCATGTGGATGTGCTAGGTGCGTTTTGACACAACATAAGAATTGTGTCGGATGTGTTACTCAGAAAGGTGCATTCTTAGCAAACATACAGGAACTAAAAGGCTCTAGGCATCCCGAAATGTAAACAATAACAATACGGCTTAACAAAATTGATCATTTGGAGATTTAAAAGCATTGCAATATAATTCCTTTTCCCACAAACAAAAACTTCTAAATCATAAAAGTAACCAGAAATAAAGATTTATCTTTTGCAATATATTGGACTTTTGCATTACAAAACAATAGTTATCAACATGTAAACCATAAGAAATCAAGTTACTTAAACTGCAGTAAGAGAATCCACAGAAGCTTTATGCGAGCGCATTGGTAACCTATGTGGTTGCACCATTGCTGCCCCTATTTCGGCATTTCATTCTCTATTTGGCCCTTTGTTAGCACCAGTTAATGATAAAAGGTTATGATAAAAACTTTTATGCGAGAAAGTGTAATGTCATGATAAAAGGTTGAAAAACAAAAAGCTAGTTCTGCCTTTTCAATTTACCCCACGAGAAAAGATTTGACGCAATATTGCGGCTTGCATATGCATCTATTGGTAGTCTTTTTTGTGATTGAGCTTACACAATGCAACACCTCCAAGGAGAAAATAAAAGTGAGCTCAAGATTAGTTACCTGGAGCTTCACAATTTTGCCAATTTCCTTGGAGTCCAGTGGCTGGAATACAATGTACTCATCAATTCGATTCATAAACTCTGGGCGGAATGTTTGTCTGGCCAACTCAACAACTTGTCTTTTCATAATGTCATAAATTACTTCCTTAGTGTCCGTTGTATTGCGGAGAGTTTCAAGTATAAAGTGAGAACCAATATTAGAAGTCATTATCACGACACAGTTTGTAAAACTGACGGTCCTTCCCTGGGAATCAGTTATTCTTCCATCATCCAACAGCTGCAACAAAATGTTGAACACTTCGTGATGTGCCTTCTCAATCTCATCAAAGAGCACAACTGAATAAGGTCTTCGGCGAACCACTTCAGTCAGCTGCCCACCTTCTTCATATCCCACATAACCGGGAGGCGCACCCACTAAACGTGAAACTGCATGTTTCTCCATATACTCGCTCATATCTATTCTAACAAGAGCGTTTTCTGTGTTGAAGAGAAATCCAGCTAAAGCCTTAGCAAGCTCGGTTTTGCCAACACCAGTAGGGCCCATAAACATAAAACTTGCTATCGGTCGGTTTGGATCAGATAATCCAGCCCTCGAACGACGGATTGCATCAGCTACTGATTTGACTGCCATATCTTGACCAACCACCCTCTTGTGGAGAACCTCCTCCAGCATTACGAGTTTTTCCTTCTCAGATTGTTGAAGGTTTGACAAGGGAATGCCAGTCCATTTGCTGACAATTTCAGCAATGTCAAGATCAGTGACCTCTTCTCGTAACAAAGATTTTCCTGATTTCCTGAATTCTGCAAGATTCTTTTCAGCCTCTTCTAACTGGCGCTGAAGGGAAATGAGTGTTCCATATTTGAGCTCAGCAGCACGGTTTAAGTTGTATTCACGCTCGGCAGCTTCCATCTCCAGGTTAACTCTATCAATCTGTTTAGATAACGGATGGAGAGAAAGTTCAAATAAGGTAAAATATGCAAAAGGAAGAATCATCAAAGAGAATTATATAGGGGTAGAAGAGTGACCTCCTCTTTAATTGATCGAATCCGAGTCATAAGAGCCTTTTCACTTTCCCACTGCTCCGTCAGTTCTTTTTGCTTCTGTTTAAGCGAATTTAAGTCATTTTCCAACTTATGCAGCCTTTCTTTAGATGCTTTATCTGTGTCATTTTTCAGAGATAACTTCTCCATCTCTAACTTAAGCACAGCTCTGTCTATCTCATCCAATTCAGTAGGCTTAGATGTAATCTCCATTTTCAGCTTTGCCGCGGCTTCATCAACTAGATCAATGGCTGAAGGAGAAACAACATAACCATATATGATTACACAACAGAAGGAGCAGGAAAGATGTGTGTCTATTGAGGTAAAGTGGAGGAGCATTCAAGACAAGACGTTGGAATAAATTACATCTTCTCTTTATACACTTAAGATTGTTCTATCACGATGGTCATATTTCTCAAAGTATGCGAGATGGAGTTATCCAAAACAGTGGCATAACAACATTGTACTCTTAAGAGAGTATATAGATAATGAAGAAAATAATAGAGAAAAAGTATTAAGCAAAAGAAGGAGAAGAAGAAAATAGGAGATAAATCAAAGTAATAGCTGACAGAAAATACTATACTGCATAGCAACTGTATATTTGAAATTGCAATGCAAAATTTTATTTTTAGTTAGGCGCCCCAGCAAAAGAAAAAAGATACTGTGCAGTTAGAGTCTTTGCGCATTATTGCTGGGATTTAATTCGTCATTCTCAACAACAGGAACATTAATTATCATTTGAAAAATTTTACAGGTATATGTCATTATCAATTGAGGGGAGTCAGTTAGTTGTTCATGTGCATGGGAAATAGCAAGAGTCATAAGCACAGAAATACAATCCAACACTGATAAAATTCATAGATTACCTTTGTCAGGCAGAAAGCGTTCAGTAATATAACGATCTGAAAGGACAGCAGCTGAAACAAGGGCACTGTCTGATATTTTAACGCCGTGGTGTAGTTCATACCGCTCACGCAATCCGCGAAGAATGGAAATTGTGTCCTCAACAGATGGCTGCCCACAAAACACTTGCTGAAACCTACGCTCTAGAGCAGCATCCTTCTCAAGGTACTTCCTGTACTCGTTCAGTGTTGTTGCACCTATGCAACGTAGCTCACCACGACCTAACATTGGTTTCAACAAGTTCCCTGCATCCATTGCACCACTTGCCGCTCCTACATACAAAACACAAGCAGTAGTTTTCAATAAACAGCTTGCATTTGGCATGTGGGAATAAACAGAAGAAAAGCAGCACATAGGAATCTGAATAAAACCATCACATGAAAAACAAAAGCAAAATGAAAACATGAAAAAAATTAGATTATACTAGAATTTGCATGATTACAAAGTTCAAAAACATGACATAGGAATAAATGACTTTTTCATGCATGTCGAAAAATTGTTTTACATAGTCCCCAATAACAATGATAGAGACAGAACCAGGAAAAAATAGCAAGAAGGATACACACCTGCACCTACAACAGTGTGGATCTCATCAATGAACAATATAATCTGCCCATTTGAGGCTGTTACTTCCTTCAAGACAGCTTTCAGTCGTTCCTCAAAATCTCCACGGAACTTAGCGCCTGCAACTAGTGCTCCCATATCCAAGGAAATCAACTGCATAGGTCGAGATCAAGCAGACATCCTTTTAGCAGAAAGCTCCCCGAAAAATCACATTATGATCTAACCAACTTATCTTGGTCAAACAGCCAAGAATTACAACCTTTCTGTTCAACAGTGGCTCCGGTACATCCCCACGGACTATACGTTGAGCCAACCTGTTAAGAGTGAGAATTAGGCCAAAGAAATTACCATACAATCCATAAAGTTGCAACATTCACACTAGGAACCATGTCCTCACTCCCAAAATGACGGTAACACGTACATAGTTTAAGCATGGCTCCTCTCAGAATACTCTCCACTACAAAGCAAAAGTTACTGATAGCTAAAAGGATGGAACCAGCACACTGAATGAGTGCCACCAGCACTCTTTTGAACTAGTTTAGCTCTAGATTTAAATCTGTAGAAAAACCTATAGAGCCCGGCACAGCACTACTGATTTGTTGAATCCAATAGAGTGTTTCCCTTGAGAATAACTGCAGCACCACTGCACCTTATCAGGAAGGTCAATTATATCTTCACAAACAAAGTCTCCTACATTATGACATCATCATAAAAGAAAGGAAGCAAGTTTTTCGTCCATCAGAAAAGTGATTTGCATGAGTAATTTGATCCTAATAACTAAGACAGAACTAAAAAAGGTTAAAAACATTGAACTATTCATATGACACTAAATAACAGCAATGTTACACTGGGAGCTCCATGAATGATTCTTCATGATGCATGCTGGCTGCACACACCAAAAATATAGGCAAAAGAGAAGAACAAGTCTAACAACGCATCAGGGACTAATATACTAAGCTTAAGAAAATAAGACTGAAATGAGAAACCTACCCTTCAGCAATTGCGGTTTTCCCCACACCTGGCTCACCAATAATTACTGGATTATTCTTGGTTCTCCTACATAATATTTGAATGCAACGCCGGATCTCATCATCACGACCGATAACAGGATCAAGCTTGCCCCGCCGAGCCATTTCTGTCAAGTCATTGCCATATTTCTCAAGTGCTTGGTATTTTCCTTCCGGGTCTGTTTGTAGGAGACCAAAGTAATGTTATGACTGATGCAATAGTAGTCAAAGAAGCAAAGGAAATAGACCAGGAATCAACAATAGAAGGTCTTCATGCTTTGGGAGGACAATAACAGATTATGTGCTACAACATGCACATTAGAGGGAATACTTAGCAAGCTGAGAAACATCGTGAAAGGTTCGAGATAAAGCTGAGAAGTACAGTGCAACATTTGACATAAAGTTTTAGAAGCTTCAGTTAAGCATGAAAATATCTTCATCTCCTTGAGCAAATATCCTGAACACTTGAGATTCTGAAAGCATATCTTTTTCTGATAGTTGAATATCATCTATAGTTTCAACGTGATTATTCCCTCAAAACAGATGGTTCTTGGCAGGATGAAGAACTGTTCCATGGCAGCTTCCAGCAGCACTGCTTCTCATCCCACAACTGACAAGCAAACTCTTACTGTCCCTATGGATTTCTAATAGACAGAGTAACAAGCAAAGTCCATCAGGAAAGCAGAAGCCCATCCCAACAACAACCCAGATGTACTTAGTTCAACAGCAAGTGGAGGCTATGCAGAGTTCATTGATTAATTAAGTTTCATGAAGACAATGGCTAGCCTGTCTATGGGGAATCAATGTCACAAATATTGTTAGCCTGTTCAAATCCTAACAATTGCAGGAACCTCTGAGAAAACATGGGAAGCAATGTTTTATATGGACTGATTTCTTCCAAAAGTATCATGTGATTCACAAAAAAAATCGTTGAAGTTGTATAACAATAGGATTTACTTTGATCTGTTACTCTTTGATTTCCACGAACAGCTTGAATGGCCTCCCTCAAATCCTTCTCACTGACCTGGAGATTTTGAAATAATTGCTGCCCAAACCTCTTATCAGAATAAAAGGCCAGTAAAAGATGCTCCACAGAAACAAAATCATCTCCCATTTCTTTCTTGTACCTCCGAGCATTGTCCAAAAGGGAGGCAAGATGTGAGCCCATTATAGGGCCACTAGTATCGCCCACAACCTGGTGCAAGATCACAGATTGTTACCAAACCCCAAATAACCTCTGGAGAAAGACAAAATTGAATTGAAAAACAAACATATAACTGAATACATGCCTTTGGTTGTTGGGATATGAAATTGTCCACAGCCTGCAAAACTGATGTGTTGTCAAGACCAGCTTTAGTGAGTATTCTCCTGCCTAAACCATCCTTTTGCTCCAAAAGAGCTTTCATTAGATGCTCAGTTTCCACCACTTGTTGTTTGCAAACTCTAGCTGCATCAACAGCGCCAACAATGCCCTCCCAGGCCATCTCAGTGAAATCTGATGGATTTGTCTGTGTCAAACAAAGTCAGACTTCAAGTACATCCATTAGAAAAAACATAACAAACGAAACAGGCAGACTTCTCTTCCAGAATTTCCGACTAAAGGATGATGAGTAAAAAATTGTCAGGTCAATCCTGCTATATTAAACACAAAGGTCCAGTAAATTCAACAGGATTAAGAGAGAATTCTTCAATATGAGACACTTACTCGGTTGGTAAGTAACCTTTGAATGTTTATCACATTAAACTCCAGTCCACCATATCTTGAACTTTGAAGGAAATCGAAAGCAAAACATGCCAAGTACAGATTCATCATCAAAACACGAAAAAATTAAACAGCCAGCTTTATACTTTGTATGTTGAAAATCAAACACTTAGTTTTGACTCAAGGAACTGTGTTAACTTGTAAAATCAAGGAACCGTTGCCTCCCCTGCTAAGAAAAAGTAATAGCTACTCAAGTGTTAGGCGGACCTTCATAAGCAAAAGCTCACGGAAGATGGGGAAGTTGAATGCAGAATTTTGGTAAATTTGCAGCTCATAATTCTCCAAATTATACCATAAAAAACCATCAAACGATATTTTTAATTTAACATTCATTGCGAATACAGCCAAAAGTAACGCACTTTAGTGATACCGGAGAAAAGTTTATTTCGTTAAGCTTATGATGTCTGCATCGAACGCCCCACACATCTCTATTCTATATCTGCAGAACCTCGAAAGATCATTCCTAGAGGCGACAGTAGCCACAACATAGCACAAAAAGCACCAAACTTAAGTCCCAAAAGCTTCAGCAACACCAAAAGAAGACAACGGACAAATTGCATTAAACTCTAACAGCAAAACCTCAAATAAAATGGAAATGTCATAGGCTCCTAGCATCAAGCCGACACTGAGCGACAAAAACACTTCAAGATCAAACCTTTCGATAATATCACAAAATACCCGCATTCAAATAATGAAATTCGATCGAATTCCAACCTGAGACGCGCTCGCGGCGGTCGAGTAAGTCCGAGAGGGAAGGCCAGAGCCCCGCGAACCGAAGCCGACGACGCCGCGGAGCTCGACGGCCCCGGCGGAAACCGAGGAAGCGAGGACATTAGCCCCGCGAAGCGGTGGGCCGGTCAGCGGGTGAACGGAGTTCCGGAAACCGGGAGTGGAGCCGGAGAGCGAGCGAGAGCGGGAGAGGGCACGGGCGGCTCCGGCGGCGGCGGAGGAGGAGCGTTTGGGAGGCGCCGAGGCCGCGTTTATGGCGGCGAAGGCGGTCTTGGTGAGCTTGGAGGTGGTTCTCCTCGTGGCCATGGAAGGAGCGCGGTAAGGGTTCTGAACTGGGTAAGTGAAGATGAAGAAGATGAAATTTTTGAAGGAGGAGAAGAAGGGAGGAAGAGGGGGGGTGGCGATTCGGTGATGCTTGGGGAGGGGGCAAGAGGTGGAAGGTTGTGGAAGGAAGTGGCAGCTTCTTCTGCTTCCGCCTTTTCTTTTTTTTTTTTCCTTATTTTTTTTCCTTCCCTTAATTTTTCCGAACGCAGTTTCGGATTTTACGAATTTCCACGTCGGCATGCGCCGGGCCCATTGGTCTTGCCACGTCAGAGGCGTGATTGCTAGATTGGGCTCATGGGCTCCCATAGGCACCGACCTGGGCACCACCTCTTAAAATCCTTTTGGAGTTAGGGAACTGGGTAGCGAAGAAGAAGATGAAATTTTGAAAGAGAAGAAGAAGGGAGGAAGAGTGGGGTGGCATTTCGGTGATGCCTGGGGAGAAGTGGGCGGGGGAGGAAGAAGGTTGTCTGGAAGTATATGGAAGTTTTCCTATGCTTTTACCTTCTTTTTTTTAAACACTTCCCGTTCATTTCTCTGGACACTGCTTCGCATTTGCATGAGGATGAGGAGCCCTATGCTTTTATCCTTCTTTTCTTTAAACACTTCCCGTTCATTTCTCTGGACACTCTTTCGCATTTCACGTGCATGAGGATGAGGAGCCCTATTATAAAAACGACCTTCCTTGCTTCACCTCCCCCAAGCTTCCCTGGTTCACCTTCCTTCCCACCACCACCACCCCGAGAGCAACTCCGCCCGTTGTTCGCCAATGTCCTCCTCCTCTGCAACCGCCCACCGCACCCTCCGCCCCCGCGCCAAGGTGGTCGTCATCATGGGTGCCACCGGGTGCGGCAAGTCCAGCCTCTCCATGTACCTCGCCTCCCGCTTCCCTTGCGAGGTCATCAACGCCGACAAGATGCAACTCTACCGGGGCCTCGACATCACCACCAACAAGATCCCCCCGGCCGAGCGCCACGGCGTCCCCCACCACCTCCTCAGCTCCTTCGACCCGAACGATGGCGAGATGACCCCGTCGCGGTTCCGCTCCATCGGCCACGCAGCCATCTCCGGCATCTCCTCCCGCGGGAAGCTCCCCCTCCTCGTCGGCGGTTCCAACTCCTTCATCCACGCTCTCCTGGTGGAGTCGTTCGACCCCGCGGCAGACCCGTTCGGCCGCCTTGGCTCGCAGGCGAGCCCCGAGCTGAGGTACGACTGCTGCTTTCTGTGGGTCGACGTGTCGCCGCTCGTGCTGGAGGAGTACCAGTCGAAGCGCGTGGACGAAATGCTCGACATGGGCGCGTTCGATGAGCTCGCCGGATACTACGACCTGCGCCGGACCAACCCGGGGGGTTGGACCTGCCTGAGGAAGGCCATAGGTGTGCCCGAGTTCGACCGTTATTTTATGACCTACCCGCCGCCGTGGGGGGTTGGCCCGGGGGACGGGTGGCGGCGGGACGATGCGGGGATGCGGGAAGACGATCCGGGGCGGGAGGGTGCATACAAGGAGGCGGTGCGAAAGATAAAGAAGAACGCGGTGGAGCTGGCGAAGTGGCAGATCATGAAGATCGAGCGGCTGAGAGGGTGCGGGTGGGAGCTGCATAGGCTGGACGCGACGGAGGCGGTCCGGCTGGCGATGGCGGCCACGGAGGAGGGTGGCGGCCGGTGCCGGGACGTTTGGGAGAGTGAGGTCGTGGAGCCCAGCGTGAAATTTGTGGAGCGTTTCTTGTGGTAGAAGCAGGTGGCGTGCTATCGTTCTTGATTTTTTTCACTGCCCTATGTTACGTATTTTATTAATTATATTTAAGCATATATAGATGTACAGCCTTAAAATTAAATGATTCGTTCGATCGAGAGCGTTTTTAAGGAATCCCGGGGGGGGCGCTTTCGTTGACAAAATCCCCGTTGACTTCCGTCTCCATCCCAAGATTTGTTGGTAAATTGTTTTTGAGGTATTTGTCAAATAATCTAATAAAAAATACCTATGATTTTCGATACGTCTCTCGTGGTGTGCTTGATCAATATTTGGAGGACTGAATTATTCTTTTATCACGTTTGATATAAGCATTTCAAGGGCACTGGTTAATCGATGTTTCGTTGTTGATACCACAAGACTAGTGCAATTCCAACACTCATTACAAGTTAGGCCTATTGGAGTTCCTGTCTAATTACTATTTAGGTTTTCGGACGTGGTGCGTGGTGTTAGATTTAGCGCGTTTCGCGGTAAATGCACGAGAAAATGCACTGCCCCTATCTCTGAACTCAGTGCTTTATGGATATCTTGCTGGCCTCGGAACGGACGTGTTTGCCCTCATCGATCCCAACTTTCAATTCAATGGGCTTCATGTCATTATCAAATAAATTTTTATTTTTAAAATAAAAATTTTATATCATTATCGAATACATATTTTTATTTAGAAACTCATCTAAGAATATAAATAATTTCTTTTATTTTTATTCCATAAATTAATTTCTAGTTAGGATGATTATCATTCATGTCCTATCAACTCGATGTTAATGCCAAACATTAGAGATTTCGAGCAAGCTTTTGAGGGAGATAACGGAAACGTCCAATTTCCTCCTTCTAATTTTAAAACAATTGTCTTAATTAAGAAAAGTAAATGTTAAACCGCGAATATTAGTAAAATAATTCCCAAGATACGCCGGAAAAGAACATTTGAGATTGTCCGCGTGTTTGCACTAAGTTTTTTGTAATCTCGAAAGGCGCAACTTTAATCTGGCCGTTAATCGAAAAATTAGTTGACCGAGGATGCGTCCACTCCGCCATCCTGCCTCTGTTTTGTATGCACCTTAATTTAAGTGATCAATAAGGTATTAACTATTAAAGAGAGTCATGTGCTATTTAATTTGGAAGAAAAGAAATAGCATCATTTTCCAGAGTGAAATGCTTGAGGTTTTGGCTTTGAAGAATCAACTTGTCAAAGTTGTTAAAGATAAAGTGTTGACCTTTAGCAACGTGTCGGACAACTTTTGTAATAGGCGTCTTCAACGAGGGTGGGGCTTTGACTCTTCTATTTTTGTTGGCGGGCCTGCCCATTCTCCTTAGTGGTGCTTCTTTTGCTAGGGTTGGTCAGTTGGTGCTGTTCCTTATGGGTTTGCGGCCCCGTTGTTGTGTTGTGTTACCTTGCTGACAGTTGTTTTTTTTTTTTTTGCTTGGTGGTGATTTTCTTTTGTTTGCCGGTTTGTTTCGGCTTCCTTGTTTTCTGTCGTTTTTGTTTTTTTTACATCGGCTCCCTTTCACTCTCTTTGCTCATGCATCATGAGTGAAAGTTTGTGGCGCCGGTTTTTGTATAATTGGCTTTTGCTCTATATATTTTTACCTTACCAAAAAAAAACAAAAAAAAACTATTAAAGAGAGTCACGGTTGCGCCGCCTATCTGGAATCTTAATGGGGGATGATCAAGCCTTTTTGATTAAGCCCTAATTATTAGGAGATCAAGCGCTCTTTTCTTCTTCTTTTATGGGAGGAAAAGACGAGTGGATGCAATGGTTGTTCCCCTGTCCCTTGGCTGTTCCGTGCATTTGAGGCTCACAGGAATGGTGTTTATTCGGAAGAGACTTTGTCCTTTTTGCCTAAATTTGACAAGATTTTGTGTGGCTATTATACACGACCCACCTTCATCATTATTGATTAGGTGACTAAGGTTTCAAAAATCGACGAGTACTTAAATTACTGGCGATAGATGGAACACCCAGTAATATGAATAGTATATGTAACTTGCTCTTGCAATGTCAAAGCTAGTGGGAATGGAGCCCACCGCCAAGTTTATCTGCTTTTAGAGCATTGAAAATGGTGTTTTGGAGACGATAGCGTTCTCGTCCGATCCCCACTTTTCCATCATGCTGATTCCCTTGTCCTCTTTAGGAAAAAGGACGGGGCGAGGGATCCACATTTGATAATGTCAGTAAAAGAGCTTGAGACCGACTGTTGGAATACTCGATTTGTGCGACAGCTATCGTTTACTCTTGAAGTTGTCGCCTCGTTACCTAATGCGAGCAAGAGTAAAATCGGAGGAGCGATCCTTGTGCCCAGCATTTGAGTAGAATAACGCCGCTGGTCGGGGAAAGCGATCAGAGGATTCGGAGTTTTGATCAAGGGAGCTCCAAACGTAGCATCAAGGGAGCCATCAATTCACACGATGAATCTGGCTAAAAGGTCCATTAATTCGTGTTTGATCCTTTGCGTTTCCCCTTATCAAGAAAAACAACAATCAGTGGCTACCGACTAAGCTTCGTGGCCTAAATGGTGAAGGATCGGAAGGAATGGAGATGGGACGGTGGGGGCGTTCAAACTTCAAATTTGTAGGCCTATGAAACTAGGATGCTTTTTAATTAATCGCCACTCGGTTTCGGTCTCCAGTGTCTAGAACCCAACCCATACATACCCAGTTCGTAAATGCCTATAGAGAAGAAAAAAGAAAGAATCTGACTCCTTCAATTGGAAAATGAATCATTTAAAACTCATTTTTCGAAAAAATAATTGAAAGAAATGCCAGGCAAATAGTATTGTTTTTTGAAATTTGTTGACAAATTGATATAGTAATTGATAAATGGATGCTTGATGACGTCTCATTTGCCTGCACATAGATTTGGTATTTATAATTCATTTTGCTCATCAAAAAATAGTTCCAATAAGTCAAAGCATTATTGAAGACTCATTGCTCAATCCAGCTGAAAAGCATACATACATACATGAACGTAAATCATCCAAGTGTCTTTATCTCTGAAAAGATGTGGTTGGAATTAGATACCGCTCGATCCCTTAATTAAGAAAAAGAGATTCTTAATATGCAAAATTGGATATATACAAAAGTACATCCTAATTAAATTTTTGTATATAATCTAAATGCACGAGCATGGAAACTCAGCTATTTAGAGATTCATTGAACATATAACAAGTTTTATAAATTTGTTAAATTTAAACTTTTGAGTTGTGCAGGTGACCTTTAACCAAAAGCAGTATGAATGGTTATTAAAGCTTTGATGAAGGGGCTTCCCACATGGTCCAAAACTGATATATTTTTTTTTTTTTTGGCCCCCTTAAAGAGACGTGAAGGATTGTAGTATCTCATATGCACGCCCATTTATGCAAATGTTCTCTCAAAGTTGACTGTGTCGAGTGTTAACGCGTTTGCTTTGTGAATCATCATTCTCACCTCCTATACCCTTATCTTGTCCCCTCGACATTTTCGTTCCGTACATGTATCTCAATCGTAGAAAGAGGAGAGAAGAAAGGAGGGAGAACGGGGATTGTGCCTTCGTGCCTTTTGACTATGCAAAATAATGGGCAGAAACTTTCGCGAAGGGAACTACCGAGGGGAGAAGAGGCTCCGTGAGCTTGAGCGTATGAAGCAGGAAAATTTTCAATGATGTTGACAGTCACCGACCCCGCGAGTATATCGGAAGATGCGCGACGGGGACCACGACAATTTTGGCAACTTCAATGTTGAGTCTTGCCAAATTATCGGACCTTTAACGAGATTGCCCCCCCGTAATATTCCGAATGCGCTTCTCACGAAAATCCTTGGGACAGCGGGGTCTCTAGATTTGATCGTGTGTGGGACTTAACCCTTACCAGCGCATCAATTCAATCACACCTTACCAGCAGGGGCATGCTTCTCAGGGCGAAAAGACGCAGAAAAACAAGTGCACTTTTTTCTTATCTGCTCGGGGTAACCCTCGGGTTTGAGAGCAGTACATGTGGACCGGTGTCTATACAATCCTAGGTTCTTTGTTTTGAGGTTTTGGTCGTTCCTCACTTTTTCCTACTACCTTTTGAGGTTTCGCTGAGGGTACTTTAGGTTATATGGGTCTTTCAATCTCGATTGAAAACTCAATTGATACAAGGTATTGAAAGAGAAATATGATGTGGTTGATATACCATTATCTTCCCCGCCTTCTACTTAAAAGAAATAAAATAAATGAAGTATGACTTTGTCTATCAATCAAAGACATAGAAAGATGTTCTTTCCAAAAAAGATTTTCCCTAAAAAAAAAAAAAGATTTTCCCTTTTTATAAGTATGTTATATTAGCTTACCAAGAATGAACGGTACAAACTGAACAAATTTACTGATTGGGAAAAGCACCGATTTGGAATATTCACCCGATTTTTCACCGGGCATCTCGATTCACAAACTTAGATTGATTCATGAAAATGGAAGTTCCGTGTCGTAGCAAAACAAAAACCCTAGGTCGATCGCTTCCCTTCCGTTTTTCCCTCATCACGGGCCAAAATTCTATCATTTGTGCGTCGGTTTTGCCTCCTTTCCTTCCTCCTTTCCTTCCTCCCTTCCTCCATTCATCCATTCATCCATTCATCTCATTTTCTCCGTCAAACCCACAAACCAGATTCTCCTCTCTGCTTGCACGCGCCGCTCTGACAAAATCCCAAAAGATTCGAAAGCTGCAAGTTGCTGACTTCTCTCTCGAATCTCCTTCTCCCACGATCTCAAGGAATGCGGCGACGCCGTCCCCGTCGAAGAAGATGACCGCAGTCGACGCGAGAGGCTCGACCGGTCGCTGATGGACTCCGACTCCGACTTCTGCGTCGGCGGGTCGAGTTTCGTCCTCCAGCTCTCCTCAGCCGACGAGCTCTTCTCCGACGGCAAGATCCTCCCCGACGAGATCAGGAGGGACAGAGTGGTAACTGCCGACCACAGTGATTGTCTGCCGAATACATTGGTCTCATCCTCCTCCTCCATCTGGGACTCCGATTTCTAGTGCTGCGTTCACGGAGAAGAGGAGTCTGAAGGAGCTCCTCTTCGGACAGCTTCGACGACGACGACGAAGGGGATGAGAAGCCGCTGCCCAAGCCATTCTGGCAGTTCAAGTGCACTTAATTGTGACGTTGCCAAGAGCAGAGAACTGATTCGGTCGCTGCAGTTCCTCTCGCGGAGCAACTCGACCGGTTCAGCTCCAAATCCAAAGGACAAATTCGCCTCCAAGGACAACCCGAGGCAGAATTTGCAGAAACAGCCCTCTATATCAAGTCAAAGATGGTCGTCGGAGTCATATCAATCCTCATTCGGCATGCCATCTTCGTACGGCCTGTCGCAATCGGAGAAGCCCCCGACGACGAACAAACGATACAGACCCAGGGTGAGGGTCAATCCTGAATTGAATTTTCAGCCCCACATCAAACGATCAGGACGGTGAGCTTGTTCGGGCTCGGCTCGCTTTTCTGTAATGGCAAGGTCAGAAAGAAGAAGAAACGAGTCATCCTGATTAATCTTCTTTGTTAATTTGCATTAGAACAGAGAGAAAAAAAGAAGAAGAAGAAGAAATGAGCTTTTTGAATGCTTCTGGTTTTGGTGCACATGCCTAGATAGATTTTTGTGGTGGTAGATATGGGGGACCTGATGGAATTAGCATGGGATAAGGTTCTCAAAAAGAATTCCTGGAAAATATAATGTACGGAATGCATGTTTAAAGATCAGGTTTCGTTTTCTAATAGTGGGCCCTATAAGCCTCTGGCCAGCGTTGCATTAGCATCAGTTAAGATAATCATCTTGTTGTCTATCCAGTCGAAAGTCGTATGCTGTTGTCAGTATTCTAAATTCATCTTGTTTTGGGGACTTTCTATAATATCTCGGACTTCTAAGCGACGTGAAAAATAGATAGAATTTGCATAATAGTGGCAAAAATATAATGAGCCAAAAGAATTTGCATAATTGCATCGTACTCTTTGAGTTTTTTTTGTGTGAAAATGTTTTTTTTAGGGGATGCAGAGAAAGCAAAGGAGTACTTAGCCAAAATGAGTGATGAGCAAACAGACGGTGACGGTGTGGTTTTATCCCTCGTGCTCAAAGCTACATCCATCAGGCTGTTCAATATGCTCCTAATGACTGGTAATATGTAATGCCAAATCTGTATGTTCGAAGTTCCATATCGGCAAATATTGCAATGATCCCGAGCATTGTTTTCAGAACATTCGCGCTATGTTGTCTCAAATGGTATGGATGCATCTTTTGGTTATCCGACTGCAATTATGTTCTTGCTTCATGTCCTCACGATCACGATCATGATCACAATCATGAGGCAAAGGAAGAATTGCGGTTTAACACTAGTCAAACTTGTGTATCTAATTACTCAACTGACCACCCTTGTACTAATTGTAATCTTTGAGGACACACCCTACTGAAAAAGATTCCTAATTTATTAAGATTAATTGCTTGTCCTGAAGCAAAATAGTATTGATGTAACACTGCAGTTAAATTCTGGCACTCTTGGACTTGCCATCAAGGAAGAAGATCTAATCATCTGCAAAAAATAAATGAGATGGTGTGGGACAAAATCTGTTCAGTTTAATGCTCTTCAAGCTACCATCATCTACTGCCTTCTTCGATAGGGAGGATAGGCAATTTCCTACAATAATAAATAGGTAGGGAGATAGGGGATCGTTTTGTCTAATTCCTCTAGATGGTTGAAAAATGGGAAGTGGCTCACCGTTGACTTTCACACTAAAAGACACTGTGGTAACACACTGCATTACCCAATATTGCCACCTCTCGTTGAAATCCATCTTAATCATACATGCCTCTAAGAAGTCCCACTCGACTTGATCATAGGCTTTATGAATATCAAGCTTCAAAACTACATGAAATTTTCTAATCCTTGTTCGCACTCTTAGCTGATGAAGAACCTCCTGTACTATCAAGATGTTATCTTGAATTTGTCGCCCACTAACAAAAGCACTTTGTTCCTAGGCTATCACATTTGGCAACCACTGTTTCAGCCTATTTGCTAACTCCTTAGAGAAGATTTTATACACAAAGTTCTAAGGCTGATAGGACGGAATTGCTCTAACCTTTCAGGGTTGGAGACCTTTGGTATGAGGGAAATGTATGTTTTGTTCAGTTCTGGGTTCATAGTTCTAGATATAAAGAAATTCCTTACCGCATCATATACATCCTCCTTTACATCTTCCCAATCGTGCTGATAAAATAATCCATTTAAGCCATCTAGTCCGGGGGCTTTCGTTGCCCCCAATTGGAAAGCAGTAGCTTTCACTTCTTTCATTGAGACCTCAGCTGTGAGTTTTTGATCTATTTCCTCTTGGACAACCCTTGGGCATTGGTTTAGTACAGGGTAAAAATTTCTTTGACCAATAGAGGTATACAGATTCTTAAAAAAACTCCATGGACAGCCTTTTGACTCTGGTCCCTATGCCACACACCATTAGCATCTTTCAACATAGAAATATGATTCTGTTGTCTCCTTTGAATGGTTGTTTTTGTATTCTTATCCCCCATTTCAACCAACTTATTCTAGCTCTCATTCCCAAGTACATATCTTCTTGAATCCATAAATTTTCAATCTCCCTTTTTAGTCACTGAATTCTATCTCTGTTAAACTCTTCTCTGGTATCGTTTTTATCTTGAATTTCTTGTTTGAGCATTTTGATTTTACTTTGTCCATTGGAGAATTTTCGTTTACTCCACTTAGCCAAACGGCAATTTTTTCTACAACGTATCATCCTTCCTCTCAGAAGAATGCCAAACATTTTTCACAATGGATCTACTTTCTTTTTCCTCTAACAAAAAAAATTCAAACTCAAACTCCTTTTTACTTTTCACTGGAGGAGGGAATAGAGTTAATAGTAAGGGGCTATGATCATATTCAATGGTAGGAAGTGCATAGGCTTCAGCTTCTGGAAATTTCAGTCTCCACTCAATATTAGCCACTACACTATCTAGCCTCTTCTTCACATAATTCTCCCATTCTCTATTGTTTGCCCATGTATAAGCATAGCCCTTACATTCGATATCCATCAATGCACATTCATTCAAGCAGTCCCGAAATGCATTTAAGCGATAGTGGTCAGCCAAACGTTTCCCCACTTTCTCCCAATGATATAATATTTCATTAAAATCACGCAAACAAATCCAAGGAAGTGAATTCTGAGAGCTAATCCTTTTAATTCGCATTTTATCTCCCATTACTGAGCCTTCACTGATTAGGTTGATGCTTTCTTTGGAAGCAGAAACCACATGTAATAGAGTAGTATCATCCCACAAAATAGCCAACCCACTAGCAATTCCTACTGGATTCACCACAAAGTAATGCTGGAAGTTTAACCGTTTTCTCAGTCTTTGTATCATGGGTTTTCGGTTCTTGGTTTCCATTAAGAAAACCACGTTGGGCCTTTCTTGAGCTAGAAAGGCTCTTAAGTTTTGGACTATCAAGAGTGTGCCCAATCCCTGACAATTCCAACATAATATCTTCATTTGTAACCCAATGGCTAATTGGGGCTAGCTATCCAAACCCATTCCTTCACATCTTTCACCATTTTATTCTAGATTCCGACAGATTGTAGCCAAACAAATTTCATTCTCCTCGTAACCTTCCATTTTTTTACTTTTGTGTCAGGCTAACAAGTGACACCCTCTCAGACCCAAGCTAGCTTAGTTAATTGCATTCTGAAGAAAGAAACAATTGAAGAAAAATTGCGGCTCACAGAGTGCTTCAACTAGATCGCATCTCTTGTCAGGGTTTATAGGTGTGGAAATTTTGTCTGTGTTTCCGTGGAACTGTAGCTCCATTTCAATAGAGCAAATAAACTGGATCATTCTTGGGCCAGCAAGGATCTATGGACCAAAGGGGGTTTTTAGGGTTTATGGGAAATGAAATTTTGTGTTTGATTTTCCATGAAACAGCAGCTCGCCCACAGTAGAAAAGATAAAAAGGAACATTTTTAGGTCAAGGGTGTGGAAAAAAGTAAAGGAGATTAGGGTTTAAGGAGGTTGAGGGGTAAAAAAGAAGACAATCACAGCGAAGGATAGGAAAAACCTCTTCCATTAAAGAAAGAATTAGGGTTTATGGAGGTTGAGGGGTAAAAGAGAAGACTATCACAGCGATGGATAGGAAAAACCTCTTCCATTGAAGAGAGAAAGCTCCGATGCTGGAGAGAAAGCTCCGATGCTTTAGAGGATTATTGAAATGTACAAAATCTCAATATTTTCTTTGTAAGTAGGTGGGACAAGGTTCCTAGACCTTTCAGCAAAAGTGCAGTTGAGATCTAAACACATCCATAAAATGCAAAACATATCCATAAAGTGCAACTGAGTATTTTAGCTACCTCTATCTATTTAGAATGACAGAACAATTTTACAAGTTTTTCTAAATAATTTCGAGAATATTTGGCTCAAATGCTGCGCTCAGTTGGAGCCATGTTAGCTGAACGGTCTAGAAACTAAAGAGAAAAGCTAGAGACGCAGAGAGGAAGGAGGGGGGGTGTCGCCTATGGGGTGTTGCCTTAACTCATCCAAAAGCCTCGCCATGAGTCGATGAGAGCATGCAATCGGCCTGGGGTTTTTGTTTTGCTATGAATGGAACTTCGATGTTCATAAATCAAACCTAATTTTGTGAATCGAGATGCTTGGTGAAAAATCAGGTGAATATTCAAAATTGGCACTTTCCTTAGTCAGTAAATTTGTTCAATTTGTACAATTCATTCTTGGTGAGCTAATCTAACATGTTAGAAGATATGCGATATTCCTTTGGGAGATTTGGATTTGGATTTGATTTGATTATGTATAAAGATTAGATTTAGATCTAGATTGATACATAGAATTCTTTATTTCCATTAATAGTACAAACCTAGCTCTATATCTTTAGGATCTGTATAGTTTATAGACATATTGAGAAAATACAGAAAATCTTCATTCCTCCCATCTTCACCTTCGGTTTCTTTCATGGTATCAGAGCCTCCAGGCTTCTAATTTGCTTTCGCCTTGTTCTTCTGTCGGAAAGATCTTCAACCTACAGGAAAGAGGTTGTATTCGGCATTAGAATTAGTACTCGAAAGGAATTTTTTCTTAACTTACCATGGCCTCCTTGCAAACCAGTGTCTCTGCCTCCGGCAACTCACCAACTGGAGAAACAATGCCTCAAGATTCACAGGCTGAACACCACCCTGCGACACTTCCAGTCTCAAATCAGTAGCATAGTGGCGACCCACACAGACTCAGCTCAATGTGGGGCAACCCTTGGCGGGCCAACCATACCAGTGGATTCCATATCCACTCTATTTTGGGCCAAGCCCAAATTCATCATCGTCCGCATATGTGGGCCACCAGAGCTACGTCCAAGCTGATGGGGGCTTGCCAACCACGAATGGGGCAAGCCCAGCCATCGAATCGGAGCAGTTGAGCGGGTCGGGAGAGCCGGGTATGGGAACAAATTCCTACCTGGGGTTTTATCATGCGGGTTATCCAATTGGGACGAGCGAATTGGGTCAAGGAATGAATACCTCGCGCCCAGCTTTCTACCGTTTCCAGCGGCGGCACTCGCTGGACGACCAAAACCCGGTGATCCATTGTTCGTTTCCACCGCCGACGGGCCAAAATTGAGGCTCATCAGCCAGCAATTGATCGGGCCAGAAAACTATACAGGATGGTCACAGGAATTCCGGCGCGCCCTAGCAACCAAAGACAAAGAAGGTTTCCTCAACGGAACCATTCCAGTTCCCGTGGATGAACGCCTAGCCTGACTTTGGAGGAAGAGCAACCGCTTGGTCCGAACTTGGATCGGCAATTACGTCTCCTCAGAAGTTGCAGTCGGACTCCCACCAACGGAAGATGCAAAAGACATGTGGGAGAATATCAAGGAAATGTATGGGAAGCTGGACTAGGCAAAATTTTTTACCCTAATGCAGGAGCTCAGTGAATTGAAGCAAGGAAATATGACGGCCACAACCGTTTTCAACAGGCTCTCGTAATTGTGGAACAACCTCGAAGCAGACGAGGAGAAGCTCGAGGGACCGAAGTCCACACTCAAACAATACAGATCCATCAAAGACAGGAAGAAAGCTACACGCTTTCTCCTCATTTTGAACAAAACATACCTTGGATTTCACTCACAGATCCTCGCCATGGATCCCATGCCGCCGATTTGGTGGATTTTTCAATCGGCCATATAGGAGGAGAGTCAGCGACACATGACACCGGACCACACCAGGAGTAGCGAGAGCATCGCACTCACAGCCCGCGGAGATCGGTGAGATGCGGCCACCAGGACCCAAATCCTAAATCGAGAGAGAGAGAGAGGGCAAGCCAAATTAGGGTTCACGGAGGAGGAGCTGAGGCTCTTTAAAACAGATCGGATGGACAGCTAGGATGGGGTGTGAGGATCAGACGGCTCGCAAGCCTTCGATCTTTCGGTTGGATCCAACGGCGGACAGGAGCCCGCGATTAAAGGATAGGATGGTCAGATCTTTGCTGCGATTAAAGGGATGGACGATCAGATGCTTGCCACATCATCAAGGAATTTCGAAAGGAATTTTAAAGGCAAGAGTAAATTATTTTGTAATTATTGCAAACGTACTAATCACTTAATTGACAATTGCTGGAAATTGAATGGAAAGCCCGGTGAAAAGGAAAAAAGGTTTCAACAGCTTACCAAGTTACTGGATCGACCGATAAAAATACTAACCAGCCTATCTCATATAGTCAGTATCATCGACTGATGGAGGCACTTCAAAAAATGGATACCACAAACAAAGAAGCGAGTTTCTCAGGTATTACCCATTGCTTGATTAATTCAATATCCAGAAAGGCATGGATAATTGATTCAGGGGCAAGCGACCATATTATATGTGACAGGGGATTTTTCTCAAGTTTAAATGACAGATTGAATTTCCCTATTTCTGTGCAATTGCCCAATGGAGACATTACTCACGTCAATGAAACAAGGACAGTCAATCTCAGTTCACAGATTACTCTTAGAAATGTTCTCTATGTCCCAGAATTCCAATTTAATCTGATCTTTGTGTCAAAAGCTTGTCAAGAAAATTCATGCCGGGTCATTTTCAATGCTGACATGTGTTTCTTTCAGGACCCTTCGACTGGGAAACTGATGGGCTTGGGTAGTCTCTCTGAAGGCCTTTTTTTCTGGAATAGTTTCTCAAGTAATTTCAATTTTCTTGCAATTCTTTGAATAAGTCATCATTGTGTAACTTGACTACCAATGATAGAAATTCCATTATGCATTTGAGATTGGGTCACAGTGCCTCCTTTCCATGTCCACAATGTCCTATATGTCCTCTTGCTAAACAATCTCGTGCGCCTTTTCCATCTAGTAACTCCTGGACTAGTGAGATTTTTTCCTTGATTCATGTGGATATATGGGGACCTTACCACACACTAAATCATGATGGGTCTTGATATTTTCTCACTATAGTAGATGATTATTATCGTGCGACTTGGATTTTCTTGATGTAGTCTAAGAATCAGACTTATTCTCATTTGAAAAGTTTTCTCTCACTATCAAAGAATCAGTTCGGCAAATCCATTTAGCGGATCCATACTGATAATGGAAGAGAATTCTTCAGCCATGATCGCTCTTTACTATTTACTACAATGGCATACAACATGAGAGCTCCTGGGTCTATTTGCCACAACAAAATGGCGTTGTAGAACGGAAACATCGTCATCGATTGGAAGTCGCACGAGCCTTGAAGTTCCAAGCCTCAGTTCCAGACGATTATTGGGGAGATTGTGTGGTCACAGCTGCTTACTTAATTAACCGTATACCGACTCGGATACTTAAAGGGAAAACTCCATTTGAGTTATTATTTCGGAAGAAACTAGAGCTCCAGCATCTCAAGGTCTTCGGATGTCTCTGTTTTGTTGCAATAGTGGGACCTAGAGACAAACTAAGTCCACGTGCTCGGCGATGCATTTTCATGGGATATCCCAATTTGCAGAAAGGGTATCGGGTTCTTGACATTTCCATAAGGGAATTTCTGGTAAGTCTTGATGTCATCTTTCATGAAGACATTTTCCCTTTTTTTTTTGAGCAGACCACTCTAGATGCAAATACAGGGATGACAACCTCTCCCCATGGTATCTTATCTGATGAAGCAATGCCTCAAGGTCCTACCTATATACCAATAGCAAAATTGCAGCACATTCCTCCCACTAATTCATTTCTTCCAGCATCAACATCAACACCCGCTGAGAGGACCAACTGCTCATAAGAAATTTTGGAACCAAGACTCGAAGATCCTAATGATACTGAGGAAAGTCAGCACATTGAGTCGCCATCTACCAATGAGACACATACGGACATCACTCATCCACAGTGTTCCGGTCGCACCACACGACCCCCACCTGGACTAAAGACTATATCTATGCAACTCACCACTCTCCAGGTACTCAGTATCCAGTCTCATCATATGTTTCCTTTCATAGATTATCACAGGAACATAGATGTTGTATTAGTTGCCTATCAGAAGAACATGAGCCATCTGGTTATGATGAGGCATCTATTGACCCAAAATGGCAACAAGCCATGAAGGCAGAACTTCAGGCACTGATTGACAACAAAACATGGGATCTTGTCCCACTCCCATCTGATCACAAGCCAATTGGCTGCAAGTGGGTCTACAAGATAAAGTATCGTGCTGATGGTTCCATTGAACGATACAAGGCACGGTTGGTTGCAAAAGGATTCACACAAAAGGAAGGTTTTGACTACCACGAGACATTTTCTTCGGTTGCTACCGATGTCACAGTTCGTTCTTTTTTTATTGTTGCTGCTATTAACGATTGGAGTCTACATCAAATGGATGTGCACAATGCTTTCTTGCACGACGATCTTAATGAAAAAATTTATATGAATATTCCTCAAGGCTTACGGAGACAGGGGGAGAATAGAGTATGTCGTCTCCGTAAATCTCTTTACGGATTGAAGCAAGCATCCAGACAATGGTACGCCAAGTTTGCAAATGCTCTTACAACAACAGGCTTCCAATAGTCTAAACATGACTATGCTTTATTCACACGGACTAAAGGTATGTCATCCGTTTATTTGATGATATATGTTGATGACATACTTGTTATGGGAAATGATAAGGCTGCCATAGACAATTTCAAGAATTATTTACATGCTACCTTTCACATTAAAGACTTAGGAGCGCCTAAACATTTCATTGCTTGATCTGATCAAGGGATTTTCCTTAGTCAGCGGAAATTTATCTTAGAAATCATATTAGAAGCAGGCTTATCGGAATGCAGACCTGCTGTGATTCCTATTGAGCAGAACATTAAGTTGACTACTACAGAATATGATAGCGGTACATCACAAAACGATGATCCCATACTCAAAGATCCATCAGGGTGTCAAAGGCTTGTCGGGAAGCTCATATACCTGACCATGACTAGACCTGATATCTCTTATGCATTACAAACACTTAGTCAGTTCATGCACAGTCCAAAGCAATCTCATTTGGAAGCTGCATTGAAAGTTGTGAAGTGTTTGAAAAATTGTCCAGGACTGGGAATTCTTTTATCCAAACGATGTGACATGAAGATGAAGGCATACTGTGACGCTGATTATGCTACATGCCTCACTAGCCGAATATCAGTCACTGGATATTGCATCAAATTAGGAGATTCACTCCTCTCATGGAAGACCAAGAAGCAGTCTACTATATCTTTGTCTTCGGCTGAAGCAGAGTATCGAGCCATGGCGAAAATCACTTGTCAGGTAGTATGGATATGAGGGTTGCTTAAGGACCTCAGAATACAAGTATAGGGACCGACAAAATTATATTGCGACAATGATGCGACTCTCAAATGTGCACGAGAGGACTAAGCACATAGAAGTAGACTGTCATTTTACATGAGACAAGATTCAAGAAGGGGTAATCGAACAGAAGGAATTGGGACAGCAGAGCAGCCAGCGGACATCTTCACCAAACCCCTATGTCAACGACAGCACGCATATCTATTGAGCAAGCTAGGCATCTTGGACATTTACAAGCCACCAGCTTGAGGGGGAGTGTTAGAAGATATGCGATATTCCTTTGGGAGATTTGGATTTGATTTGATTTGATTATGTATATATCAATTAAAGATTAGATTTAGATCTAGATTGATACATAGAATTCTTTATTTCCATTAATTGTACAAACCTAGCTCTATATCTTTAGGATCTGTACAATTTACAGACATATTGAGGAAATACAGAAAATCTTCATTCCTCCCATCTTCACCTTCGGTTTCTTTCATAACATACTTATAAAAAGGGAAAATCTTCTTTGAAAGAACGTCTTTCTATCTCTTAGATTGATAGACTAAATCATACTATTTTTTATTTTTATTTTTTTGTATGTAGAAGGTGGGGAAGAGAATGGTATATCAACTACATCATCTCTTTTTCAATACCTTGTATCAGTTGAGTTTTCAATCGAGATTGAGAGACCTATATAACCAAAGTACCCTCAGCAAAACCTCAAAAGGTAGTAAGAAAAAGTGAGGAACAACCAAAACCTCAAAACAAAGATAGTAGGATTGTATAGACACTGGTCCATATTTAGTGTTCTCAAACCGGAGGGTTATCCCGAGCGGATAAGAAAAAAGCGCACTTGTTTTTCTCTTCTTTTTTCGCCCTGAGAAGCATGCTGCTGCTGGTGAGGCGTGCTTGAATTGACGCATTGATAAGGGTTAATCCCCACACATGATCAAATCTAGAGACCCCGCTGTCACAAGGATTTTCGTGAAAAGGGCATTCGGAATATTACAGGGGGCAATCATGTTAGAGGTCCGATGATTCGGCAAGAGACTCAACGTTGAAGTTGCCAAAAGTTGTCGTGGTCCCTGTCACGATCTTTTCAGATCTATTCGCGGGGATGGTGACTGTCAACATTTCTGCTTAATACACTCAAGCTCACGAAGCTTCTTCTCCCCTCGGTAGCTCCCTTCGCGAGAGTTTCTCCCCATTATTTTGCATAGTCAAGGCCCGATCCCCGTTCCCCTCCCTTTCTTCTCTCTTCTTTCTACGATTGCGATACATGTATGGAACGAAAATGTCGAGGGGATAAGATAAGGGGATATGAGGTGAGGATGGTGATTCATAAAGCAAATGCGTTAACGCTTGACACGGTAAACTTTGAGAGAACATTTGCGTAAATGGGCGTGCAAATAAGATAGTACAATCCTTCACGTCTCTTTAAGGGGGCCAAAAAAAGAAAAAAAGAAGACTTTTGTTTTGCAATAAGTAGATAAACAAGTCCTTCCTAAAAATAGTTTCGTCTATAGTGTCCCGACTTTTCGTGAGGGAAATAGCACTGATTTGGAGAAAAAAGGGCATAAGTAATATCTAAAAAGAAAGAATGTCTTAGCTCCAAGGTGGACCCAATTAAATAGCTCTTTCCTTGGTCTTGCGAGATAACTATGATGATTAGCTATTACGAAATCAAAGATCGCATAATATGTTAACTTCAAGAGTACATGTAACTATGCTAGTAGCAAAATTAACTTGCAATAATTCATCTTTTAGGGGTCAGAAACAAGGCAGTCTCTGGAGTCAAACATGACTCTATACATAGAATTAATCCCTATAAAAGAGGCGTATATTTGTCAGCATAACCTTTATATTTCATATCTATTCAGCTGATTCTGGTTAGAATACTGAATTTGGGCGACGTTAACTCCTAAATTTTCCATTACATTTCTCCAACTTTTCCCTGTTTTTCAAACCTTAATTCTTTCGATGCTGACAGACATTAGCAAACTCAAGTTAGAAAAGTTCAGCATTTCTCCCCACTCCCCCCACATAACTCGATGCTCCTCCATCTCTCTGATTCATGTCGATATGCATGTGTGCGGGCGTGTATGCATGAACAACCGATCGATTGCTACTAAATCACTGCTGATGTAACAATCCGATCTGACGAGGGCGAGAGTGATTGCAGGTCCAGAGAGGACTCCTGATTCTGATGGAGTTGTGGAGTCTAATAAAGGAAAATAATGTTTAAGCGTAGAAACAATTTATTTTAGGCAGTCACCCATCCTGTAATGTTAAAGCATATAATAGGGATTTTATTATTACTAATGGCATACATGTAATTTCCATATTAATTATGTATGCCCTAGACTCCTGCTTTATATAGGGCAATATCTTTTATAATTGTAACGTTGAAACTTGTAAGCCTAGAGCTTGTAACATGATACTGATAGTAAGATTGCCTAGTGCGGCACCGTGGTTTTTCCCTTTTCTTGATTTTGGGAAGGGTTTTCCACGTTATTGTCCTGAGCTATAATACCTTTACCTTTACCAAAAAAAAAAAAAAAAATTATTTTAGGCGTTCACCCATCCTAATGTTAAAGTAGACAACAAGGATTTTAGTGTTGCTAATGGCATACATGTAATTTCTATATTAATTATACATGCCCTAGACTCCTCCTATATATAGGGCAATATCTTTTATAGTTGTAACACTGAAACTTATAATCCTAGAGCTTGTAACACTAATACCAATAATGGAAAGATTGTGATTTTTTCCTTTCCTTGATTTTGAGAAGGGTTTTTCACGTAAAAAATTCTAGCTTGTTTTCTTTATTTTTTCTCTTCATATATTTGCATTCCTAATAGGTTCTAGGATGCGATGGGGGCAAGAATGAAGCGAATTCCACATCGCCTTAGTATGATGAGTTGAAGTGTCAAATATGTGATGTCACTTGTTCAAACTTGTAACAAAGTCCTTTCTGACCAAAATCCAAAAGAACAAAATTGTGCAAGCTTTGGTTCAAAACGGACAATATTGTTAACGAGCGAGATCTGGGCTTAACAACCGAGATGCATCAAAGCGACTGCCATCATTAACGATTCGATTTGATGCATTGGATGTGCCGACGGTTGGGGAGCTGAAAAGGGCAATTGCGGGGGAAGACCACATCGGTTGAAATTCAGATTCATGGAGAATAATTAATTAGGTCATGATTAAAGGTCGGAAAGCAGCTAGAAATCGGCCACCTGATTGGCCGATGATGTCGCCCAAGGGCCGAAGTAGCCCTTTCTTTCCAAAGGGGGAGTTCAGATGGTGGAGTTTGTGTACGATTTATAGTAAAATATTGCAAGCGGCAATGATGCAGAAGATCTGCTTTGGACAAATAGAGGATATCTTAGAAGCCCCTTTATTCAAAGCTTTATTAATGATACAAAGTGCATCTTAAGAAGCTCTCTCTTTTTCTTAATTAAGGGATCATGCGGTATCTAATTCCATCCACATCTTTCTTTCCAGAGATAAAGACTTTTGGATGATTTACATTTTTGTATGTATGTATACTTTTCAATTGAAATGAGCAATTAGTCTTCAATAATGCTTTGACTATTGGAACGATCTTTTAATGAGCAAAGTGATTTATAAATACCAAATCTATATGCTGGCGAATGAGATATCATCAAGCATCCATTTATAAGTTATTATATCAAGGACGGTACCGTCACTTCCAACAAGTAACGATGCAATATGGGCTAGTCATTTTGTTCTGAATATAATGGGCAACCGGATCACATATTTGCTTTAGAAGATAATTTATTTTGCATCCATTTAATATTTAAAGAAACAAATCTACTGATATTCGGGAAAAAAAAGTTATTGACTGTCAAATGTTTTGCCGGAGATGCGGTTTCGGCGAATATGAGAATCTTGAGGCGGTGGATGCCGGTCAGGAAAGCAGGGAAGCCGTCACAGAAGGCATTGCCGTTTAGGTAGAGAGGGGCTTGAGGTTGACAAGGTGATAGAGGTCAGGGACTTTGTTGGATATGGAGCTGTTCTTGAGGTTGATGACACAAAGCTGGTCAGCCGGTTCAGGGTCTTCCCGTCCAACGTGCCGTGCCAGTTCAAGGACTCAAGGATGAGCTTGGGAGCCGGCCGTTCGTGAAGAAGGCCTTCATTTTGATGTGGCGAGAGAAGACCCACCAATTTGGCTCATTTTCAGAGAATCTATGTCTGTGCTTTCTCCCTCTCCTTTTGGACTGAATTGCTAAACAAGAAGGCGTGAAAAAGCAAAGGAGATGATGGGAGGAGGGGCAATAAAGAAAGTGGATCTACTCACACTGTAGAAGGGCCGGCTTGGCTTCTACTGCTTATTACCCACCGATTACTCACAGCCACACATGGGGAAAATTGAAAAAAAAAAGACAAACCCTAGAAGTTGCAGTTGCAAAGACACTGTTTAAGGGGGGAGAGAGAGCTCCAATGGAAACCCAAAAAGAGAGAGATGCTTTGAACCTAGAAAAGATATGCGGTTCCCAAGGACATTAAATGTCAGACCCCAAAAAAGACATCATCAAATGGGAAGTGATGATGTTAAGGAGGAAAGGAGGGTTTGCTTATTTTTCCTTCGTAGTCTTTTCTTCATCTGAGAAGGAAAGGCTAAATACATTGCGGAGGAGAGAGAGAGAGGAGGCAGGGGTCGCATCCAGACTAAGAGAGAAACGGAAGAAGGCGAGGGATAGGACGAAGGGAGGAAGGTTTCCCCCCCCTGATTTCTCCGAACACTGACTCGGATTTGCGCATTTTCACGTGCACGCGCTGCGCCACCTCCTGGGTCTTGCCACGTCTCGCTGCACCAGCATCTTTAGAGAAGCGGATATTCATCTCCTTTCGCTAAACACTGTCCCTCCCCCAAGCTTAAATCCTGTTCTCCTTCCCTCCTCTCTTCACTCCCCACAACAACCACCACCTCCCCAACAGCTCCTTCCACCACAAGCCCACCCGGTGTTCCCCAATGGCCTCCTCCTCCGCGGCCGCCCACCGCCGCCTCCACCGCCACGCTAAGGTGGTCGCAATCATGGGCGCCACCGGGTGTGGCAAGTCCCGCCTCTCCATGGACCTCGCCTCCCTCTTCTCTTCCGAGGTCATCAACTCCGACAAAATGCAAGTCTACTGGGGCCTCGACCTCACCACCAACAAGATCAGCCGAGCCGATCGCTACCGCGTCCCCCACCACCTCCTCGGATCCTTCGACCCGGACGACGGCGAGATGACCCCGTCGCAGTTCCGCTCCCTCGGCCACGCCGCCATCTCCGGCGTTGCCACCCGAGGGAAAATGCCCCTCCTCGTCGGCGGTTCCAACTCCTTCATCCATGCACTCCTGGTGGAGCGGTTCGACCCGGATGCAGACGTGCTCGGCTGGATCGGCTCGCCGGCGAGCCCCGAGCTGAGGTACGACTGTTGCTTTCTGTGGGTCGACGTGTCGCTGCCCGTCTTGCAGGAGTACCAGTCGAAGCGCGTTGACGAATTGATCAACATGGGCACGTTCGATGAGCTCGCTGGATACTACGACCTGCGCCGGACCAACCCGGGGGGTTGGACCGGGCTGAGGAAGGCCATAGGCGTGCCCGAGTTCGACCGTTATTTCATGAAGTACCCGCCGCCGAGGGGGTTTGGGCCGGGGGACGCGTGGTGGGAGGAGGATGCGAGGGAGCGGGACAACGATCCGGTGCGGGAGGGTGCATACCAGGAGGCGGTAAGGGAGATAAAGAAGAACGTGGGCCAGCTGATAAGGCGGCAGATTGAGAAGATCCAGAAGCTGAGCAGGAGCGGGTGGGAGCTGCATAGGCTGGACGGGACGGAGGCGGTCCGTCTGGCGATGGCGGCCGAGGAGAAGGGCTGCGGCAGGTCGCAGGACGTTTGGGAGAGGCAGGTCGTGGGGCCGAGCAAGGAGATTGTGAGTCAGTTCTTGCAAGAGAATTAGGTGGAGGGGCCAAGCGTGGAACGGCTCGATCGATTTGGGTTCGTGTCGCTCCGGGCGAATTTTGGGTGGGGTATTTGGTTTCCGTCAGTACTACTCGGGGGTTGCAATTTGGATATGGTGTTAATAATGGAAGAAGCTCATTTCGGTAATATGCTTCTTCTAGCTCATTTCGGTAACGATGATGCTTCTTCTTGTTACGTGCATCATGAATTGCAAGAAAATTGCAGCACTGAACACTACCTAGAGTTTTGATAACCTAGAGTCTATCATTTCCAGATGTGCTTTTGGATGCTATCTAGATGAAACACGACAGATTAGGTGATTTTTAGCGATGATATCGGCAGAGAAGTGTTTGTATGTCCATGCATTTGCTGATTATCCTACATAATCGCTTAACATGTGTATCCAAAGAAGTCAAGCATCATCATTACGGACTTGATAAAAGCTACTTATGGAAATGAGTTCCTAACAATGATGCTCGATGAAAGCACTGTAATGATGATGCTCGATGAAAGCTACTTATGGAAATGGGTTCCTAACGATGATGCTCGATGAAAGCACCGTGATGATGCTCGATGGTAATGAGTTCCCAATGATGATGCTCGATGGAAGTACCGTAATGATGATGCTTGACAAAAGCTACTTACGGACAAAAGCTACCTACGGACAAAAAGCTACCTACGGAAATGAGTTCGTGATGATGATACTCGATGAGAGCACCGTAATGATGATGCTTCCTAAAAACTACTCACGGAAATGAGTTGGACGTTAATAATGGACGTGAGTCATGAATAGACCCTTATTAATAATGGAAGAAGCTCATTTTGGATTAGCATGTCGCAACCTTATCCTCGCAATGCACCACATAAGGATTTAGTCAATGAATTATTAAGCCCAATTCTAATTCGGATTCTCCTAAGCCTATACTAATTTTCAACTTATAGTTCATGTTCTAAATAGACTAATCATTTTTAATATAGAATTGTCACTAATTAATTTATAATAGGTCGATGAGATATTCAAATAAGATAATGAAAGAATTATTTTACTTATACGAACAAAATGTTTTTGGTTCGTGGACTTGATTGTATTAGATTTCTTTAGTGTCCTTTCGATAACGTTCTTCTTATGAAAAAAATATTTAATGGGCAGTTTAAATTCATTTTATTATTCCTTAATGTGTGAAATGAATATACGGATACATAAATCATCAATTTAATATCTAATAAAATAATAAATAAATTTGTTGCACTGGCGATCGCCTAACCCTTTTTAAACGGGCAAGGCGTCGCCGCATTCCTTGAGATGGTGGGAGAAGGAGATTCGAGGGGCGAGCAGACTGGAGCTGGATGTCCCCGAGCAAACGTCGATCGCCATCGCCGGACCAGTATCGCGTGGCGCGGATCAACCGGTCGAAAATTTTCCTGTCTTATTACTGTCCCCTGATAAGGGTTGCCTAAGGTTTTGACATGTGTCAACTGGGGCCCACAGTCCTCTCTCTTTCCCAGATTTTCTTTTTTTTATCTCCTCTCGAGATAAAATGAAAATGCCTTTCGACGTGGCGGTTTCCCCCTTCTCCCCTTTTAATTTTTCCTCCTTTTTTTGACCGTAATTAATTTTTTTTTGGTCGAAACCGTAATTAATTTATTAATTTATTCTTAATCAAATTCCCCCCTTCTTTTCTTTTTTTTTTGATCTCAAACTCCCCCCTTCTTTAAATATCCACTTTTAACTTGAATTACAATGGAGCCCCAAAAAAACTGGAATTACAATGATAACAATAATGAGAGCAAGTCCGTTGAGGCTTGAACAGTTTTTAGTACAAAAGAAAAGAGAGAGGAAAAACCAAAATATGTATATATTAAAAGAAGAGTAATGCTAGGCTTTAGAGTTGATTTATAAAATAGATTTACTAAGTGATGTGTACAGTACGTTATGTGTGTGTGTGTGTGTTTTTTTTTTTTTTTTTTTCTAACAAGCGGGTTCTAATCATGAATTAAGAACAGCCCGGTGTATAGCAATTTTGAAAGCCAGACAGATGAGTCAAGCGATTTTCATGTAAGAAGGATCTCACCACGACTCTTCTTGAATTTTTTATATGAGAACGCCAGGAGATTCATTCTCTGCTTTTTAAGAGCTCGTTCGAATTAAGACGTGTCTCATTGGGTCAACTAATTGCTATTATGGATAGGTGTCTTAATTTCCATACTACTTTTGTCAAGAAAATATCTACCATTTTTCTTTTCAGGCTTTTACAGATGGATTTTTTAAATTATGTGCATCTATCACAAAGGGAAAGAGGTAACTACACGAGTTCAAACTCAAACTTCAACTTGTTGCTCAATTAGAAATAACTTCAGCATCAATTAATTTTTTTCTCATTTTTATTTTCAATGGAGTGGTTGAGAATGAAATGAAATTTGTGCTTATTCCATATCCTTATTTAAATAGACAAATGGTTTCATGGGAAAGTTTATAGGAGTGGAATTGCCATTTTACTATCGATGTTCTCACTTCAATTGGGTCTATTTGCATCACGTTTTTTTTTTTTTTGTACATCATATCTCCGTTTGCCACTTTCATTGATTTGGCCTCATTCATCCATGGTTATGTCTTTTAAATGCGCCACTAAACACGAGGTGGAAAAGAGGTGGAAAAGTGATCGAAAAGGTATTAAAGAGATAATCACGGTTGCGCCACCTTTGTGAAAATATGCAAGTCGCCGTACTCTCCGGCAGGCCATCGTCCGCGGATTGGACACTTATAAGTTGTCACATCTAGCGACTGGGTTCCATTTAATGGGGGATGATTAAGCCTTTTTGATTAAGCCCTAATTAATTAGGAGATCAAGCGTTCTTTTCTTCTTCTTTTATGGGAGGAAACGACATGAGTGGATGCGATGGTTGTCCTCCTGTCCTTTGTGCGTTCCGTGCATTTGAGGCTCACAGGGGTGGTCTTTATTTGGCAGAGACTTTCCGTTTTGCCTAAATTTGACAAGATTTTTCATGGCTATCATACACGACCCACCTTCGTCGTTATCGATTAGGTGATTAAGGTTTGAAAAATCGACAAGTACTTAAATTACTGGCGATAGATGGAACACGCAGTAATTTGAATAGTATACATAACTTGCTCTTGCTACTTCTCTTGTTGCACGAGCGGGATGATGATTCTACGGAGGTGCTGCAAAATGAAGGTCAAAGCTTCAAAAGTATTCACGGTCCTAGTCCGACGAAAGACGCAAAGACAAGTAACATAAGAATAATAAAGTGGGAGGAGAGCCCACCCCAAGTTTTGCCTGCTTGTAGGGCATTGAAAATGGTGTTTTGGAGACGAGAACGTTCTCGTCCGATCCCCACTTTCCATCGTACCGATTCCCTTTTCCTCTTTAGGAAAAAGGGCTGGATGAGCGATCCACATCGATAATATCAGTAAAAGAGCTCGAGACCCACGGTTGGAATACTCGATTTGTGCTACAGCTATCGTTTACTCTTGAAGCGAGTCGGTTGTCGCCTCATTACCTAATCCGAGCAAGAGTAAAGTCCGTGGGGCGATCCTTTCGAGTCGAATAACGCCGCCGGAGCTCCAAACGTAGCAAGCAAGTCTCTTTGACCAAAATCTGGCTAAAAAGTCCATCACTTCCTCTTCCTAAATCAGCTTTCGAAAGATAGTGTTTCATCCTATGCGTTCCCATTTATCAAGAAAAACGGTAATCAGTGGCTACCGACTAGGCTACGTGGCCTAAACGGTGAAGGCTCGGTAGGGATGGAGATGGGACGGTGGGGGCGTTCAAACTTGTGGACCCACGAAAGAAAGAACCCAACCCATACATACCCAGTTTGTAAATGCCTATAGAGAAGAAGAAAGAAAGAATCTGACTCCTTCAATTGGAAAATGAATCATTTAAAAATCATTTTTCAAAAAATTAATTGAAAGAAATGCCGGCCAAATAAGATTGTTTTTTGAAATTCGTTGACAAATTGATATAATAACTTACAAATGGATGCTTGATGATGTCTCATTTGCCTGCATATAGATTTGGTATTTATAATTCACTTTGCTCATAAAAAAATAGTTCCAATAAGTCAAAGCATTATTGAAGACTCATTGCTCAATTCAACTGAAAAGCATACATACATACATGAATGTAAATCTTCCAAAAGTCTTTATCTCCGAAAAGATGTGGTTGGAATTAGATACCACCTGATCCCTTAATTAAGAAAAAGAGAGATTCTTTTTTTTTTTTTTTTGTTAATCCTACTCTAATTCTACTCTAACACTCACTCTCGGACTTTTGCCATTGCCTCATTGCGGGACGTGGGAGCCGAATCTCACTCTTGAAATGAAATCGTCCCCACCCCAATTTCCCCTGAGAAGGTGGGGATTTGAATCCCCAACCTCCCCTTTCCAAGTTGGAAGGGTGGCCATTGGGGCGAACCCCCGCCGGTTGAAAAAAAAAAAAAAAAAAAAAAAAAAAAGAGATTCATGAGATGCAAAATTGGATATTTACAAATGTACATTTTAATTAATTTTTTTATATATAATCTAAAGGCATAAGCGTGGAAACTCAAGTATTTATGGCATGTTTGGTAATACTCCCGAGAACAACTTATTTTATTTTTTTGTTCATGTGAGTAAAAAAAGAATAGAAATCTGTTTGGTAAACTTTTTGTTCCAAGAATAATCAATTTTTTTTTTTTTTTTGTTTCCAGGAATAGATTTAGAATAGAATCAAGAAATAGAAACAAGTTATTTCTTATTCCCTAAACAATTCTTAGAATCAATTATATTTTTTTTCTTTTTCTTCTCTTTTATTCTCTTTCCTTTTCTTCTTCTTCTTCCTCCTTTTGGCTGGCGACCTCGTCGGAGCTTCACCAACCCGCGAGGACGTCGGGCCATGGTGAGGCTGATCTCGCACCGTTTGGGTGAGGTCGAGCCTTGCCTAGATCTGGGGAGGCTGAGGCTTGCCAGACCTCACCTAATTTGTCGCCGGCCATGGCGGCTATCAAGAAGGAGGAAGAAGACGAGAAAAAAAAAAAGAAAGAAATAGAAAAATAAGAAAAATATAATAAAAGTATTAAAAAATTAGATACATGCAAGAATTTAATTAATGACGAGGATCTAAGAGTTACAACTATGAAAACTAAAGTGCACTATAAGAAACGTAAAGATAAAAGGAATAAAATGTTGATTGATTCTTTTGCAGGGAGAGGCTTCTTGCTGGATAACTAGTGGTATTTACAGAGAAATTTGGTAATTGCTAAACAGTCATTCCTCTTCTAGTAACCACTTAAAGCCTTATGCACGTTCCCTTTTTCTTTGCGATTACCTTGCTTGTTTCCTTTGCAACGGTCTGGATTGTGTCTTGATGCTCCCTAATTTATCGACAATGGTTTCATGGCTGGGTCTTTGGACGTAACCGCTCCTGAACCATGTATACCTTTGGTGCTTTCCTAAATATTTCAAATGTTATCGTCCAAAACTTATTGTCGGCATCACTTGAATAGTCATCAAATATCTGTCATCGTATGGTTATATTCATGTGACTTTGCCTGACTTCATTATATCTTCCATTTCCGTATGCTTACCTTTGAGCGTCGACAATATCTGAAAGGATCGCGACAGAGGACAATGACAATTTTGACAATTTTAAAGCTGAACGTCTTGCCTAATTCTCGAACCTTTCAAACGATTGCTACCGGTAATATTCGCAATGCCCTTTTGACGAAAATCCATGTGAGAGTGGGGTCAGTCTGAAAAACTCTTTATTAATGCGTCAATTCAGGCATGCCGCACCAGCGATGGCATGCTTCGCGGGCGAAAAGAAAAAGAGAAAAACAAGTGCACTTTTTCTTATCCGCTCAGGGTAACCCTCGGGCTTGAGAGCAGTAAATATGAACCGATGTCTATGCAATCCTATGTTCTTTGTTCCTCAGTTTTTCCCACTACATTTTGAGGTCTTGCTGAGTTACTTTACATTATATAGGTCTCTCGATCTCGATTGAAAACTCGGTTGATACAAAGTATTCTTCCCCGCCTTCTACATACAAAAAAAGAAAAAGAAAAATAGTTTAAGTTAGCCTATCAATCTTAAAGATAAAAAAGATGATTTTTTCGATTTTTTCCCCTCTTTTTAAATACGTTATATTAGCTCACCAAGAATGAATGGTACAAATTGAACAAATTTGCCAATCGGGGAAAGTACCAATTTGGAATATTCACCTTATTTTTAACCAGGCATTTCGATTCACAAAATTAGGTGAATTCATGAACATTGGAAGTTCCATGTCACGGCAAAACAAAAACCCTAAGTCCAGCGCGTCCTTCCCCTTTTTCCCTCGTCACGGGCCAAAAATCTATCATTTGTGCGTTGGTTTTGCCTCCCTTCATCGATTCATCTCATCTTCTCCATCAAACCCATAATCCAGATTCTCTGCTTTCTGCTTGCACGCGCCGCTCAGACAAAATCCGAAAAGCTTCGAAAGCTGCAGTTGCCGACTTCTCTCTCGCCGCTCCTTTCGACTCCCCGAACCCCACCTCCTTTCTCAAATCCTCGTGGCGCTTCTCCACCCACGTACCGAAAAGATGCGACGGGAGGCTCCGTTCGCCTTCTGAGAGGAAAGAGCTCGGGATACTCTCTTTGACTCTGCCTTTGCTCTGTTCTTCCGCGCCGCGCGATACCCCCGATCCGGCAATGGCGATCGACGTTTGCTCGGAGATATCCAGCCCCGGTCTACTCAGCTCTCGAATCTCCTTCTCCCACGATCTCAAGGAATGCGGCGACGACGCGCTTGTCGAAGAAGATGACCGCAGTCGACGCGAGAGGCTCGACCGGTTGCTGATGGACTCCGACTCCGACTTCTGCGTCGGCCAGCTCTCCCCAGCCGACGACCTCTTCTCCGACCGCAAGGTCCTCCCTGACGAGATCAGGAGGGACGGAGTGGTAACTGCCGACCACAGTAATTGTCTCCCGAATACCTTGGTCTCATCCTCCTCCTCCATCTGGGACTCCGATTTCTAGTGCTGCGTTCACGGAGAAGAGGAGTCTGAAGGAGTTCCTCTCGGACAGCTTTGACGACGACGATGAAGGGGATGAGAAGCCGCTGCCCAAGCCATCCTGGCAGTTCAAGTGCACTTAATTGTGACGTCGCCAAGAGCAGAGGACTGATTCAGTCGCTGCAGTTCCTCTCGCGGAGCAACTCGACCGGTTCAGTTCCAAATCCAAAGGACAAATTCGCCTCCAAGGACAACCCAAGGCAGAATATGCAGAAACAGCCCTCTACATCAAGTCAAAGATGGTCGTCGGAGTCATATCAATCCTCCTTCGGCATGCCATCTTCGTACGGCCTGTCGCAATCGCAGAAGCCCCCGACGACGAACAAACGATACAGACCCAGCGTGAGGGTCAATCCTGAAATGAATTTTCAGCCCCACATCAAACGATCAGGACGGTGAGCTTGTTCGGGCTCGGTTCGCTTTTCTGTAATGGCAAAGATCAGAAAGAAGAAGAAACGAGTCATCCTGATTATTCTGCTTTGTTAATTTGCATTAGCACAGAGAGAAAAAAAGAAGAAATGAGCTTTTTGAATGCTTCTTGTTTTGGTGCCCATGTCTAGATAGATTTTGTGGTGGTAGATGTGGGGGACCTGATGGAATTAGCATGGGATAAGGTTCTCGAAAATAATTCCAGGAACATATAATGTACGGAATGCATGTTTAAAGATCAGGTTTCGTTTTCTAATAGTGGGCCCTATAAGCCTCTGACCAGCGTTGCATTAGCATCAGGTAAGATAATCATCCTGTTGTCTATCCAGCCGAAAGTCGTATGCTGGTGTCAGTATTCTAAATTCATCTTGTTTTGGGGACTCGGACTTTTAAGCGACGTGAAAAATAGATAGAATTTGCATAATAGTGGCAAAAATATAATGAGCCAAAGAAATTCGCATATTTGCATCGTACTCTTGTGAGTTTTTTTGTGCAAAATGTTTTTTTTTTAAGGTTCAGGGGATGCAGAGAAAGCAAAGGATTACTTAGCCAAGAGGAGTGATGAGCAAACAGATGGTGACGGTGTGGTTTTATCCCTCGTGCTCAAAGCTACATCCATCAGGCTATTCAATATGCTCCTAATGACTGGTAATATGTAATGCCAAATCTGTATGTTCAAAGTTCATATCAACAAATATTGCAATGATCTCGAGCATTGTTCTCAGAACATTTGCACTATGTCGTCTCAAATGCTATGGATGCATCTTTTGGTTTTTCGATTGCTGTTATGTTCTTGCTTCATGTCCTCACGATCACGATCATGTTCATGAGGCAGACGAAGAACTAGGGTTTAACACTAGTCAAACTTGTGTATCTAATTGCTCAACCGACCACCCTTGTACTAACTGTAATCTTACAACTGCTTAAAGCACCACTTTAACTCTTCTACTTAGTTTCAAACCATCCGTTGAATTTTATGACGAAAGATTTAAGCACAGTAGTAGTGATGGCCACTCTTTTGTACCTATGAAAATCATGTACATAAATGGATTAATACGACGAACTTTCAAAAGCTAAATGAGGATTGATAGTTTAGATGTTGTCTCAATATATTGTTTTGTCCTTATTTCTTCATTTGCCAAATATCATAGTGTAGACAAAGTACTCTATCAGATCTCGTATATCATCTCTATTGATCACAATTAGAGACTTAACAAGTGAGCTTATTGAACATTAAGTACGCATTATGTTTATGTTTTCTAATTTTCATAGTAATATTTATTTTAACATACGATCATAAGATTGAATGTGATTAATTTAAATTTAGTTGCGGTCTTAAAGCTTTAGGATGATTATAATGCAACTAACTATGACTGAATTAGGTTTTGTGGCCGATTTAATATCTTATTACAAGTACATTTTGTCCCCAACACTATCGGTCAGCTAAAATTGGATCTTAATTAGAATTAGTCTGCTCAACTATATATTAAATAAGACCTAGCCGACCTAATCTCAGGAATGAGTAACAAAGTCTATGTCAACATGACCAACTCATACATCCGGTAGCCATTCAGTTGGTGAAAAGCATAGGCAGATTTTGATAAATTGAAGTGTTGGGAATTGGGATGGATATGAACAACGACCAAATTTGCTAGGTTTCATTTTGAACTTACAATTAAATTGATAGGAAACAACTTGCATTGGCCAAGTGGTAATATATTGCTTTTTAATAATTTCTCTGGGTTTGGTGTGTATTTCATAATACTCTGTTGGAAGACGGGCTTAATATTATCTAAAATGTGAATACTAGAAAATGGTGCCAAGTATCGAAAATTAGCTAATGGTTGTGGCTTCAGGCAAATAGGAGAACCTTTTCCACAGTACGTTACCTCAAGGATGTTATTGATTCACTTCTCGGAAAGGTATCCACTTAACATCATGCGGCATGTGTGCACATGTACTCTTATCTATGAAATATGCTCATCTTGTCTTTGTTGATACCTAAATTTTAGCTATCTATTTAGGTTTAATTGTATAGAAAATTGGGGATTAATTTTTATCTCCTAAAAAATCATTTAAATTGCATAGCATACAAGCTTTAGGAGTATCTGCATTGAGTAATAGAATTCATTAAAATTATTATTATTTTATTTGTTAGAAGAAAAGAGGAGACGGCGCCAGACCGGGCCAGGTCAACCCGGACCCCTATCTCTTTTCCGGCTCGGCCTGGCCCAACTCTTTTCTCTCTTTTCTTTTCCTCAACGCAGGCCAGCCCATCATCCTTTTTTCCCAGGCCCGGCCCACGTGTTGGTGTGCTTAAGGAAGAGCGACAAAGGCAGAGCAGGAGGAAAGCAGGTGGCGGCGTGATCCGCGGGGGTCAGGCCGACCTGTAAGCTGGCAATGGCAGACGCCATGCGCGCTTGCCGGTTTCTTTTAAAAGCGAGAGAGGGAGCGCGAGTGAAAGAGGAGGCTCACTCACTGGAGACAGAGAGAGAGAGCGGAGAGAGAAACAGAGAGTAAGAAATTTTTTGTCCGCTCGCTTGAACCACCCTCGACCTTCGTGGGAAGCCAACTAGCCCATCGCCGTTCATCACTGCAAACTCCCGAAGCAGGTAACCCCGGAAAGGTCCTGCCCTTCCTTGCTTACTGAGTTTGAGAACGTCAAACCGAACCGACGAGATTTTGGGCAAACCGTACAAAACCCAAACTGATTTGTTGCCACTAATGTCGATTTAGTGCTCAATATACTGGGTTTAAGCCACGAACGACGTTAAATCTGAATCTGAAAGTGGTATGTCGAATTGCACATCAACTTTTTGACAAAATGCTTGAATGAAGCCCCGAATTGGAGTTCATAAAATTGATGCTTAAAATCTTTGTGTTGCGCTCGATTTGTTCTAATATCATTGCATTATTATGTTGGAAGATATGCATTAGGTGGATCCCGAAGATATACTTAGAAGGAATCTCGGTCGATTATATTTGTATAAATTAGTTAGGAATTGATGTCAATCGTTTGTACAATTTTTTTATTCCCTTTATTCATCATCCTTGTATTATAATTACAGGACATTGTACATTGAATCAATACAATGAAAAACACAATTCCTACAGAATTCTCTTGATCTTCTCTCGATACCTCATCTCCTTTCATGGTATCAGAGCTTCGGCTTCTGATTCTTTTCCTCGCTTCCGCTCCTGGTTGCCTGTCAAAGGAAATCTGAAATAACTCAACAGATCTACCTTTTGCAATAGGAACCACTCTCGAAAAGAAGAAAAGAGCTTCTGTTTTTTTTTATCCTTACATTCAGCCTCTGTTTTCTTACCTCCGTAACTTCCATGGCCGATAACCAGTCCACCCCAGATGCTTCACCACCATTGCAGATCCAAGATTCTCCTGCAGAAACACAACAACAAGCACTCCAAAATCAACCGGTTCAATGGAGACCCACACAGGCTCAGTTCGGTCTGGGGCAACCCTTTGCGGGCCAACCGTTCCAGTGGATACCTTATCCATGGTATCTCGGGCCAAGCCCGAATACATCATCGCCTGCTTATGTGGGCCACCAAGGAGCCCACGTCCAGTCCGAGGGAAGTCCACCAACCGTGAATGGGGCAAACTCGAACCTCGGAGCGGAGCAGGTAATCGGGTCTGGAAGCGGGTCTGGAGAACCGGGTATGGGAACGAATCCCTACCCGGGAGTTTCAAATGCGGGTTACCAATTCGGCTCAAACGAATCGGGTCAGGGGACGAATCCCTACCCGAATATTGCGCCCGGATTCATGCCATTCCCCGTCGCTGCCGTCACCGGGCGACCAGAGCCTGGTGACCCCCTGCATGTCTCGACGGCCGACGGCCCCGAATTGAAACTAATCAACTTACAGTTAACCGGACCGGAGAATTACCACAGGTGGGCCCGAGACTTCCGGCGCGCCCTCGTAACGAAGGACAAGGATGGATTCCTCGACGGGGCGGTTCCGATTCCTGCCGATGAACGCCTGGCTCGATTTTGGAGAAAGTGCAACCAGCTCGTAAGGACATGGATCGGCAACTGCATCTCTCCAGAAGTCGCCGTCGGCCTACCACCAACAGAAGACTCGAAAACCATATGGGAAAACATCAAACAGATGTACGGAAAGTTAGATCGGGCACGTTTTTTTTTCCCTTTTGCAGGAACTCAGCGATTTAAAGCAAGGGAACATGACCGTGACGGCCTGTTATAATAAATTATCGTCCCTATGGAACGATCTCGAAGCCGCGGAAGAAAGGCTTGAAGGACCGGAGGAGACTCTTGCACAATATCGCTCCATGAAGGAAAGGGAAAAGGCAACCCGATTCCTCCTTATACTCAATGACTCGTACCTAAGTTTTCGGTCCCAGATCTTAGCCATGGAGCCAGCACCACCACTCGGGCGAATCTTCCAACTCGCAGTCCAGGAAGAGAGTCGAGACTCGCATCCTCGGGCCGACGAAGGGAGCGGGAAGTTTTGCTCTCGCGAGTAGAGGAGAACGGCGAGATCCGCCGCGGGATCCAGGAGCAAAAACCCTAGCGCACGAAAAAGGGGGGATGCAAGAGGCGCTAGGGTTCCGGATTGATGAGGGACGCGCCCTTAAAAATGAAGGGATGGGCGGTCCAGATCATCCGCGACGATCTGACGGCCAGAAAAACCTGATCCGCTTCGCTGGATCGGACGGTGGAGATGAGGCGAGCGGGAAAGGATCCGACGGTGGGATTTTTTCGGCATATGCGAAAAACTTCTCTAAAGGCAAAGGAAAACTTTATTGCGAATTTTGTCGTCGCCCACACCATACAATTGAGAATTGTTGGAAGTTACACGGCAAACCTGGAGAAAAGGGGAGAAAAAGGGAATTTTCTGCAGCCAATCAAGTTAGTGGGTCCAATGTTGATAAATTTATTACATATGAGCAATATCAACATCTGATGCAGGCCATGCACAAATTGGACACCACCAACAAAGGGGGGAATTTTTCAGGTATCTCTCGCTGCTTAGTCAATAATATCTCAAGAAATAACTGGATAATTGACTCTGGAGCCAGTGATCACATAGTTTGTGAGAAGGCATTTTTTTCAGAAATAAATTCAAAATTGGATTTTCCCATATCTGTGCAATTACCCAATGGCACCATTACTTATGTTGCAATTACGGGAAAGTCCAACTTAGTCCTCAAATCACTCTCACAAATGTGCTTTATGTCCCAATTTCGATTCAATCTTGTCTCTCGTCTCCAAAGCCTGTAAAGAAAATTCCTGTCGTATACTGTTTGATTCTAACAATTGCTTCTTTCAGGCCCTTTCGACTGGCAAAGTGATGGGCATTGGTAGTCTCTCTGAAGGACTGTTCCTTTGGAAAAATTTCCCAAGTAATCTTGATTTGTCATCTATATTTCTAAATAAGATGTCATTGTGTAATGCAACTACAAATGATAAAGAATTCCTTATGCATTCAAGATTGGGCCATAGTACTTTCTTTCCTTACTCTAAATGTCAAATATGCCCCCTTGCAAAACAGTCTCGTTCTCCTTTTCCCTCTAGTCAAAATCGTGCACTTGATATTTTTTCACTAATCCATGTTGATATCTGGGGTCCCTACCATACACAGAATCATGATGGGTCACGATATTTCTTAACAATTGTGGACGATTATTCTCGTGCCACATGGGTTTTCTTGATGCAGTCCAAGGGGCAAGTTCTCTCAAATATGAGAAACTTTATTACCTTGTCCAAAAATCAGTTTGGAAAATCTATTCAGCGCATAAGGACAGATAATGGGAAAGAATTCTTCAGCCATGATTGCAATTCCCTCCTTTCATCCAATGGGATCCTCCATGAAAGTTCTTGTGTATATACCCCGCAACAGAATGGGGTAGTGGAGCGCAAACACCGTCATCTCCTAGAAGTTGGAAGAGCATTAAAATTTCAAGCGTCCATTCCGTAAGAATATTGGGGTGAATGTATTCGACATTGCAGTATATCTCATTAATCGCATGCCCACACGAGTACTCAATGGAAAAACTCCATTTGAGTTGCTTTTCAAGAAGCAACCAGAAACACAACACCTACGAATTTTTGGGTGTCTGTGTTATGCAACCGTCTTGTCGCACCGCGATAAAATGGGCCCACGGGCCAGGCGTTGCATCTTCATGGGATACCCAAATTTGCAGAAATGATATCGTGTTCTGGATCAGACAACTGGGGAATTCTTTATAAGCAGAGATGTCCATTTTCATGAAGAAATTTTTCCATTCCGTAATCCCTCGAAGGAAACATCGAGATCTCCGAACATCCAACTCATTCCATAGAAGATTCAAATGATAATGGATTTATCCCGACCAGACCTCCGGTCATGATCCACCATCCATATGGGAATCCCACATCAGATGATGCTGCAGATCCAGTCCATGAGAATACATCACCAACTGAAGAAGAAGAAGTTGTGATTGAAGACATATCACCTCCATGTGCTGTCCCAACACCAATAGGTGCTCAAGAATCTTCATCACCTGCTCCACTGCAAGTGGATTATCCTCGACGGTCTGGACGTTCTGTACGTCCGCCAGCCTGGACAAAGGATTATGTATGCGCTACTCTCAACTCACCAGGTATTCATTATCCACTATCATCTTATGTTTCTTTTGATAGACTTTCGCCAGAACATAGATGTTGTGTTAGTCGGATATCAGAGGACAACGAACCATCCAGTTATGACCAAGCAGTTACTGATATTAAGTGGCAAGAAGCTATGGAAGCCGAATTAAAGGCTTTAATTGCAAATAAGACCTGGGATTTTGTTGCACTGCCCTCAAACCGAAAGCCGATTGGATGCAAATGGGTTTACAAAATCAAATACAAAGCTGATGGTTCCATAGAGCGCTACAAAGCTCGGTTGGTGGCTAAGGGATTTACTCAACGGCAAGGTTTCGATTACCATGAGACCTTTTCACCAGTAGCCAAGGATGTAACTGTAAGATCATTTCTCTCTGTTGCTGCTATCCATGATTGGCATTTACATCAAATGGACGTGAATAATGCTTTTCTTCATGGAGACTTAGATGAGGAGATATACATGGAAATTCCTCAAGGTTTACGGAGACAGGGGGAGAATAGAGTATGTCGTCTCCGCAAATCCCTCTATGGTCTCAAGCGAGGCTTCCGGGCGGTGGTATGCAAAATTTGCCGATGCCCTTATATCTACGATTCAATCAATCCGGACATGATTATGCCTTATTCACATGGAATCAAGGTATGTCATCAATCTACTTGCTGATTTATGTAGATGATATCCTTATCATGGGCAATGATGAAAGTGCAATAAAAGGATTCAAAAGGTACTTGCATTCTACTTTTCATATCAAGGATCTGGGAGCACCAAAATATTTCCTTGGTATTGAAATTGCTCGGTCTGATCAGGGGATTTCTCTTAGTCAACGGAAATTTGTATTAGAAATCATTTCTGAAGCAGGTTTATCCGGATGCAAACCCTCAGTCATTCCAATTGAGCAAAACACAAAATTGACTACCAAGGGCTATGATGAAGGGATATCAGAGAATCATGATCCTGTTCTTAAGGATCCTTCAATTTACCAAAGACTTGTTGGGAAACTCATATACCTGACAATGACTAGACCGGATATCTCATATGCAGTACAAACCCTCGCCGGTTTATGCGAGTCCAAAATTGTCTCATATGAATGCTTTGCCTTAAAAGTTGTGAAATACTTGAAAGGCTGTCCAGGGGCTTGGGATTCTCTTATCCAGGAAGTGCAATATGGAAATGTCAGCATATTGTGATGCAGACTATGCGACTTGTCCTATGAGCCGAAGATCCATCACAGGTTTTTGCATTAAGCTTGGAGAATCACTTCTTGCTTGGAAGACCAAGAAGCAAGCGACCGTATCCTTATCTTCAGTGAAGCCGAATATCGAGCTATGGCAAAGACTACTTGTCGATCGTATGGATAAGAGGACTACTTCGAGATCCGGGAGTCAAATTGAAGGGTCCGACAAAATTGTTTTGCGACAATGATGCGGCACTCAAACTTGCGGCGAATCCCATAGTTCACGAGAGAACAAAGCATATAGAAGTTGATTGTCACTTTACTCGTGAGAAAATTCAACAAGGGATAGTTGAAACAAGAGGAATTGGAACGGTAGAACAGCCTGCCGACATCTTTACCAAACCCCTAAGTCAGAGACAACATGCATATCTATTAAGCAAGCTTGGCGTCTTGGATATCTACCACCAAGCTTGAGGAGGGGAGTGTTGGAAGATATGCATTAGGTGGATCCCGAAGATATACTTAGAAGGAATCTCGGTCGATTATATTTGTATAAATTAGTTAGGAATTGATGTCAATCGTTTGTACAATTTTTTTATTCCCTTTATTCATCATCCTTGTATTATAATTACAGGACATTGTACATTGAATCAATACAATGAAAAACACAATTCCTACAGAATTCTCTTGATCTTCTCTCGATACCTCATCTCCTTTCATATTACTGAATCTGGGTTTCTCTTTGATTTTGTGACATATCATTTGATGCACGGGTCGGTCGTGAATAACGTCTTCACGCCGGAAAATCCACAGCCCTCGCCGGAGAAGTCCGCGGTTAGAAGCCGCCATAGTCGGTCTTACTTTTGTCTCGGTGTCCATATACATGTTTGGTTTGTTGGGAGGGATTTCGTTTTGCAATCGGCAACATTAGGTGTTAACATCGAGTCGATTAGAGTCCTGGCATGAGTTAGTTCAATGAAGTTTCAGTATTGAGTTCGTCGAAGAAAAAGCCTTGGCGAAGAAGATCTCGTCGTGCGGGACCGCCAAAGAAGAAGACGACGCAGAGCAAAAGAAAAGGGCAAAAAGAAAATAAAAAGAATAAAAAAAGAGATTAAAAAAATCAGAGGAGAACCAAAAATTAGGATCGAGTGGCCACGTCAGGGAGTTGTGGGTAAAGAATAGAATGGGCCTTTTGGGAGCGCATGGGCTAGATGATTTTTTTTTATAGAAGATGGGCTTGAGATAGTTTTTCTTGCGAGGGATATGGGCTTGTTACAGTTCTAGTCGAGCTGGGCTTTATTTAGTTTGAATACACTGGGGCTTGGATTGTTGTAGTGGCTAACCCATCAAATTCAGGTCAGGCCATACTCGGACTGGGCCCTGGGGCAGGTCAGATTTCGGACCCAACCTGGGCCGATAAGGTCCGAGTCAGACAACAATCAGACCGGTTTCTCTGACCCTAGCCGAGTCCCATGTTCCAGAATTAAAAATTCAAAAATTAATAAAAAATATATAAATCATCAAAATAATTAAAAATTCGAAAATGTAAAAAAAGTAAATATAAAAAATTATAAAATGCTTAAAATAGGTATTCATGAAATTTTTAAGTTTTAGCATTAGATTTAGTTTAGTTTCATTTAATTAATATACATGTAGCATAGTCCTCGTGGAGTATCATTTTGAAAGAAATTAAACTTGATTTGAATATAGCCCATGGGGATTATGTCATAGGGCTTATAACGTGGCCATGTATGTTCTTTGCTTGGCTTGTATTAGGTTTTCTTTTTGACATTTACTTTAAAAGTCATTTCAATACTTGAGTGCTTGTTTAACGTACTGTTTTTCAATAAATTGGTTGCTTATCGCTTTCTTAGAATAGGTTAGGATTAATTTAGACTTTGAGGAAAATGAACCCTACAAAAACATTTGCATGATCATTTAGCAACTTTGATGCCTTTAGGACTATAATTGGCAATTAAGACCGTGTAACCACTTAAGTAATGACCTTCTAAATTAGAGGTATCAAAAGAGTGCTAATAGACATTGGCGTAATCAATTTCTTGACTCTAAAATTTTGGTTGCGTAGGAATTGAGACGATACTCCAGTGTTTCGATTGATTTCTAATCAACCTCAATAGGCTAATGACGACTCTTAGAAATATATATATATATATATATATATATATATATTTTTCGATCCTACTTTATTCCTACTCTACACTCACTCTCAGACTTTTGCCCTGCCTTTTGCAGGGCGTGGAACTCTTAGAAATATTTAGGTTGTTAAGAATTTAAAAAGAAAAAAAAAATGAAAAAAAAAATGAAATCCAACATCGTCGTGAATATGAGCTTGAGAGGGCCCGCCCTTAATCAAGGGCTGTTGGCTTGAATTAGGCAATACCCTTAATCTATTTATTTTCCCTTCCGAACATAAAGGGTAGGTCACGATAGTCTTTTTTTTGGCCAAGAAGAATCCGACTCTTCTTTTTGTATATTATGCCCTTATCAGATACTTCGCAAGTAATTGAACGATTCTCTTTTAATACTACTACATAAGCTATTCACCACACGATAATAATATCGGCTGCAACTTGGTCATGTATAGGTCTAGATGATCGCCAGAATCTTTCTACCGTAGCTGAAACAGCTTTTTACATCTTGTTAGCAAGTTTTCTAACAATATTGCCATCAAAAATTTTGATTGAAGGTTTTAGAGATTAATGATCCCAAAGCCTAGACTTTTCTTACACTCTAAGGGTCCCAGGCCTCGCCTCGATGGACGAGGGACCTAGGCCCTAGCGTCGGGTATCCAGGCACAAGTGCCGAGGTCCTGTGCCCGGCCTCGATGGACAAGGCTCCTCTCTGTTTCTATCCGCGTCCTTGTCTTCACCTTGAGAAGTTATAGTCGATCTTCCTTCGCTGAACCCTCCCACTCTCTCTTTACATAAAGCTTCTCTTCTTTGGGTGAATACAGCTGATAACGGACAAATTGCATTAAACTCTAACAGCAAAACCTCAAATAAAATGGAAATGTCATGGGCTCCTAGGATCAAGCCGACGCTGAGCGACAAAAACACTTCAAGATCACACCTTTCAATTATATCAAAAAATACCCACATTCACATAATGAAATTCGATCGAATTCCAACCTGAGACGCGCTCGCGGCGGTCGAGTAAGCTCAAGAGGGAAGGCCAGAGCCCCGCGAACCGAAGCCGACGACACCGCGGAGCTCGATGGCCCCGGCGGATACCAAGGTGAGGACATTAGCCTCACGAAGTGGTGGGGTGAACGGAGTTCCCGAAACCGGGAGTGGAGCCGGAGAGCGAGCGAGAGCGGTAGAGGACAGAGGCAGCTCCGGCGGCGGCGGCGGAGGAGGAACATTTGGGAGGCGCCGAGGCCGCGTTTATGGCGGCGAAGGCAGTCTTGGTGAGCTTGGAGGTGGTTCTCCTCATGGCCATGGAAGGAGCGCAGGAGGTTTCTGAACTGCTATAAAAATCTAAATTATAATTATTTTTATTTTTTTATTTTTCTTTTTCTTTACTCTTTCCTCTCTCTCTTTTTTTTTTTTTTTCTTTTTATTCTTCCTCCTTCCTTAACGAGTGGCCAACACAGTAACAACCGTGATCAACCAAGTAAGGCTCAAGCTTACTAGCCTCAGGTGAGCTTGAGGTCATCAATGAGTGGCGAGGTGCAAGCCTCACCAACTTTTTTCTAGCGAGGTTCAAGCTCACCAAATCTGACGAGAGTCAAGCTGGTTGGCATCGAGTGAGCCTCAAACTTGTCGATTTGGTGAGCTTGGCATCTGGTGAGCTATGGCCGACCACGGTCAGCTGAAGAAGAATAAGAAAAAGAAAAAAATAATAATTAAACATTATTTTTAAAAAATAAAATAAAAATATTAAAATTTTGATTTTTTTTAATTTATAAAAATTTTCCATTAATTTATATTGCATGAAAGTGTTTTAGCAATATTTTTTTTTTTTTTTTTTTGGTATTGCATCATGCAATACAAAAGAATGATTTTTCACATATAAACAAATATTATTTTCATGTCAAAACTTATGAAATTTTTTTTTTATCAAGAATTCTTCAAAAGTATTTGAATTTAAAGGTTTCTCTCATTTTTTTATTTTTACTAATTGGTTGACAATGTCAACCAAAGGAAAGAAAGATAAAATAAAAAAGAAAAGGGAAAAAAGGAAGAAAAGTTGAAGAAGAAAGGGCCAAAAATCTGATCGCGGGAGAGAGAGCGGTGGGAGAGGTGGGGCCCAGGAGGGGGCGGAAGCTTCCGACGCGCGGTGGAACCGGTCGACACGTGTCGCCCGGTGAATGAGATGAGATTTGGACACGCTGGCCTCTCTCTCCTATCCAGTAGTATTTCCTCCTTCGGCCTTCGGGGCCTTCGGGGCTTGCCGGGGATGTGCTGTCGAAGGTAAGTATACAGCTGTAGGGAAATCGCCACCTTCTCCTGATGCTATAATGAGGAAAGCCGCATTTGGGGGAGATGTTTCCGGCTCGGACAATACCGCCACCAGCTGTTTTCGCTTTCCCCCATGTTACGTGAACTAAGCCTATAGATTGCCGACGCGTGGCATACGAATCCGTATAGGCAATTTTGGGTGGGGGAGTCGGGCAGCGGGTCTCTTCTTCTTTTTCTGTTTTTATTTTTTATTTTGACAACATGCATAGGGCGTTAAAGACAATATAAGATATGAAAGAGAGAACTTGAAAATAGCCATTTTCTTTCTTTTTGTTCCTTGTCTAATCTTTTGTGATTTGCACATTGTTCCCTTCTTCCTAGCTGCATTATTCTTTGACAATTTACGTGCCATATGTGGACATTATGTAAAGTTTTAGGGCATGTAGCAGTAATGAAAACAGAGAAAAAGATTGAAAGGAGTGGAAAAAAATGCGAAGAAAAATGAAAGCGACAAAGATGACAAAATAGAAGGTTAATATAGATTATATATAATATACATATATAGTGAAAAAATGTTGAACCCTAACGCTATTATTCGGATTGATAAGTCCATGATGTGAAACCCTAAACTTGTGGTTTCCTTTCCTGCACAAGAAATGAGATTAAAAGGGCATAGTGATAGCACCACTCCACTTATGAACGTTGTTTGCATAGTTAACATTCCCTACCATATCATTTAAAATACATAATATTCATTTATTTTGTCTACATATCTTCCTAAATAATAGTTTGAAGAAAACCCAGTGGCAATGTGTTGACACCTAAATTTTGACGGCCCATTTAGTCATTTATCGCATTAAGAAATTAGGGATTAATTTTAAACCCTAAAAAAATAATAGTTAATTAATTAATAGCATTTAGTTGTAGGTGCATTTTATTTTAATTTGCATTTTATCTATTGGATCGGTGTGGATGGATTCAAATTAGTTGAAAATTATTTCGTGGATAATTGAGATTTGATGCGATATTACGGTGGTTTTTGACATTTAAAAATCATATTGCAATCTTCTTATCTTTAGTTTATTGGTAGTAAAATCATTGGGAATATTAAGGAGGATAAGGAATAATCTAAAATATTTTGTTGCGGATAGAGATTTCGAAAGATTTTAGATTTGGATAATAGAGCTTTATCTTGAGTGAATTATTTGGAAAATCTTTACAAAAATTTTTAGATTATCTTCAATCGTTGAGTTGGTATATGAAATCTGGGTTGGTAGAACAGATTGATTTGTTCTTGCTTTATAAAAGGGGTGGCTTTTCGAGGGATCTCCAGGGGGAAAAAGAAAAAAAAAAAAAAAGCAAAAAGTGAAAGAGGGAAGCCATCCGTGGAGGTCTCGAGAGAAGAGGAGAAACACAAAAAAAAAGAAGAAAAGTCAAAGGGAAAAGAGAAAGCAGAGGGAAAGTGACGTGAGAGAGACAGGTGAGAGAGAGAGAGAGAAAAGAAAAGGGGAGAGGAGAAAGTACGAAGGGGCAGAGGGGACTACTGTTCATCGTCTCCCTCGCCGCTCACCCTCGTTTTGAAGCGTCCGTCCGCGAACACCGCCTCACCGCGCACGCCGACGCCGCCTGGGGCTCGAAGCCAGTCCCGTCCGCTGCAACCGCCGCGCCGCCCCGAGTCCTCGATGGTGAAAAAGAAAATTGATGGCAATGCTAAGATGATCATCAACTCTCACCTTTTACACACATTTTGAGCCTAATGATCCTTTCATTTCTCAACCCATGAACCCAACCTACGTTACGTCCCTTACAAAGTCTCTTTAGATTAGGGCATTTCAATTAACGTAGGAGTTCATATGTTTATAAGCATCGCTCGAAGAAGTGCGAGCAAGATTATTTCTTTTTCATTTTGCAGGGTTCTTGACTTGTAAACCCGGAGTTGATTACAAGACAGTTCTTTCAATAGCTTTGACTCAAAGAGTCCTTTTGTTAAGCCATTGACCAAGCCCTCATTACGGTCCCTATTAAAGACCTTTCAGATTGGTAAGATCGTACCGCTTGCGAGAATACTCGGACCCATGTCGATATGATGGAATTGAGTGATTCGCAAAAAAATAGACATTCTAAATGAGAGTGAGTGAAAGTCCTTTCTAACCGAAAGTCTCTCATTTAGTATTTTTAAGAAATCCATGTCGTGAGTGAAAATTGTCTTGAACGATAATTCTCTCTAGTGGAAATTTGGGTGATGCAAAAGTCATTATGCATGAACCTTCATTGAATTGATAAAAGCTTTAGTAGATTTTGAAGTATGCATTCCAGAATAGCCTTAATTGCTTATTTCATTGGTAAATACATTTTTGCTCTAATCATGTCTGACATATAATGTTTTCTCAAATACCCAAGAGCTCTTGATATTCAGGTTCCTTTCAAAATGCGTCATGATATTAAGAGACGAGAAACCATCATGAACATTCAAGGTGCATCCTTGATGTTCCAAAATTTATTTCTACTAGGAGGTGAAAGGTCTCCACAGGATATCTAAGTTCCAGAAGACATATCCCAAAGAATCAGAGATATCATCAGGTAAGTATATCTCTACCCATTCTTCACACTTGACTCGGTCAAGTTGTCCTTTTAAATTGACCTGGCGTGCTTTTGTAGCCCAGAGTCCCTTTATATTGACTTGGCGTGCTTTCGTAGCCCAAGGCCCATCTTTATTGACTCGGCGTGTTTTTGTAACCCGATGTCCCTTTATATTGACCTAGCGTGCTTTCGTAGCCCAGAGTCCCTCTTTATCGACTCGGCGTACTTTTGTAACCCGATGTCCCTTTATATTGACCTGGCGTGCTTTCATAGCCCAGAGTCCCTCTTTATTGAACCGGCGTGCTTTCGTAGCCCGGTGTCATTTATATTGACCTGGCGTGCTTTCGTAGCCCAGGGCCCATCTTTATCGACTCGGCGTGCTTTCGTAGCCCGATGTCCATTTATATTGACTCGGTGTGCTTTCGTAGCCCACGGCCCCCTTTCATCCACTCGGCGTGCTTTTGTAGCCTGATGTTCCCTATAATTGACCTGGCGTGTTTTCGTAGCCCAGAGTCCATTTTACCGAACCGGTGTGCTTCCATAGCCCGGATTTCTTTTATCGACCTGGCGTGCTTTTTGTAGCCCAGAGTCCCTTTTAACTGACACTCAATTGAGCTGTCCCCCAAAGATTTTTCTCCAGATTCAGTTTGATTAAGGCGACCGAAGGAAGGTTCGGGTCCTAGTCAGATAATCTATGCTGCAACGTTAGGCGATCGAAGAAAGGTTTGGATCCTAGCCAAGCAAAACCTCAGTTTAGGCGACCGTAGAAAGGTACGGGTCCTAGACAACCTTATTGCTCTAACAGGCGACCGTAGAAAGGTACGGGTCCTGGAAAATAATTCCTTATTCAGGCGACCGTAGATAGATACGGGTCTTGGAAAGTGAATTCCCGTTTAGGCGACCGTAGAATGGTACGGGTCCTAGACACACCAAACACTACCCTACTAGGCGACCGTAGAATGGTACGGGTCCTAGGAATGTAGTTTCCTTATAAAACCTTGCTGCCCTACCAGGCGACCGTAGAAAGGTACGGGTCCTAGGAAAGTAGTCTCTTCGTTACTATTTTAGGCGACCGTAGAAAGGTACGGGTCCTGAATATGTAACGCCGACTATCTTGAATCACTCTACCCTCCTTGATGATAAGATATTCCAGGTAGGTTCCTTTACCGTTTGCATACAAGTTGCATTCCAAAATTTTGATATCTCAGTCTGGATCTAGATGTCTCAATTCTCTTTGTTGAACATTTCACTCTGGATGTGAATGTTCTTCGATCTTCCTCGTTATACCTTAGTTTGGATCTAGGTATCTCGAAAAATCTTGACATCCTAGTCTGGATTTGGATGTCTCAATCTATTGCCTGTTACGCTTTTCAAGAAACCTAAGTAAGAGTTAGGTACTTGTAGAGTAAATAGGGATTTATCATGTACCTCAAGATGCTTTACCGCATTGACTGATAAGTAATGGTAGGTATGTTCTTTCCTTCGACTTCATGCATTTGCATTAGCATTTCCATGCACCATATGAATTGCATTTTTAAAAAAAAATGGGATACATTTCTCGACAAAAAAATCATTCAGCACATATGCATAGTCAAAATTTAGGTCTCAATTTGTCTTTGAAGGCAACCTCTTCAAGCTCACCTTCAAAGAGGGGCAGCTGTTGACACCTAAATTTTGACGGCCCATTTAATCATTTATCGCATTAAGAAATTAGGGATTAATTTTAACCCCTAAAAAAATAATAGATAATTAATTAATAGCATTTAGTTGTAGGTGCATTTTATTTTAATTTTCATTTTATCTATTGGATCGGTGCGGATGGATTCAAATTAGTTGAAAATTATTTCGTGGATAATTGAGATTTGATGCGATATTACGGTGGTTTTTGACATTTAAAAAATCATATTGCAATCTTATCTTTAGTTTATTGGTAGTAAAATCGTTGGGGATATTAAGGAGGATAAGGAATAATCTAAAATATTTTGTTGCGGATAGAGATTTCGAAAGATTTTAGATTTGGATAATAGAGCTTTATCTTGAGTGAATTATCTGGAAAATCTTTACAAAAAATTTTAGATTATCTTCAATCATTGAGTCGGTATATGAAATCTTGGTTGGTAGAACAGATTGATTTGTTCTTGCTTTATAAAAGGGGTGGCTTTTCGAGGGATCTCTAGGGGAAAAAGGGAAAAAAAAAAAAAAAAGCAAAAAGTGAAAGAGGGAAGATCTCTAGGGGGAAAAAGGAAAAAAAAACAAAAGCAAAAAATGAAAGAGGGAAGCCATCCGTGGAGGTCTCGAGAGAAGAGGAGAAACACAAAAAAAAGAAGAAAAAGTCCAAGGGAAAAGAGAAAGCAGAGGGAAAGTGACGTGAGAGAGACAGGTGAGAGAGAGAGAGAAAAGAAAGGGGAGAGGAGAAAGTATGAAGGGGCAGAGGGGACTACTGTTCATCGTCTCCCTCGCTGCTCACCCTCGTTTTGAAGCGTTCGTCCACGAACACCGCCTCACCGCGCACGCCGACGCCGCCTGGAGCTCGAAGCCAGTCCCGTCCGCTGCAACCGCCGCGCCGCCCCGAGTCCTCGACGCCTGAGTCTTCCTCCGCCCGAGCCCACCGTGTCGTGCCGAGCCCTACCCCTGCACTGCTCGCGTTTATTTCGCCCGAGCGCTCGCCGACAGCTTGCACTGCTGCGACGCCGTTGCTGCCCCTGATCTGACCACGATCTGCGCTGCCCGAGCGACAACCGCACCCCTCGCTGAAGCCCGCGATCTCGCCAGCCACCGTCTCCTGCAGCTCCGCCCGAACGATGACGCCGTTGCAGCCCGAGCCAATCCAAGACCCACCTGCTGCTCGTGACGCTCACCCTTGCTGCCGACGCCTCTACCCGCCGATTGCTACGCACCGCTTCGACTGCAGACTCCGGATCGTCCCCACTCTCAGCCCGACGCCGATCCTCTGCTTGAGCCCGAGCCCGAGTGAGGCTGCCTGCTGCTGCTCCTCGCGACGCCACCGCTCGCCGCCGATCAGTCCGTTGCTGGTCTTCGCCGGAGCTCTGAACGCCGACGACCCAACCTCCGGTGATCCACCGAAGCCACTCAATCGTAGGTGAAGAAAGCAGGAAAAGAAAAAAAAAAAAAGAAAAGGAAAGGGAAATTAGGTAGTTTTACTTTCTTTTTCTATTTACTTTATTTTATTTATTTCTTTTAAGTTTAGGAGTGATCTTTATTTCATGGATTTTTGTAGGCATTATCCACAGGGTCTTCCCTAAAATTATTGTAATTACTAATTTGATCCGTAAGATGTCGGATCATTTTTTTAATTATATTAATTTTTGGGGGTTTGTTGATAGTGTTTTAAGTGCTGAATCAATGTAATTATTAATTTGATCTGTAAGAATTCGAATCAGATTTTTAGTTATTTTGAACTCTTTGTCATGATAATTAGGGTTAGGATAATCGTTAATTTGACCTGTGAGACAGCAGGTTATTTTTTCGATTATTTTGATCCTTTATTTGATTGGATGCCTTGATTAGTTTAGATTTAATGTTTAATTGGTAATTGCATTGTTTTGAAAAACCACTAAAAAATCTAAAAAATATTTGAATTATGATTCAGTTTGTTTTGGAATATTTCTTGTTATCTTGCATATCTAGGATAGGGATTTCAGTTCAAAAATATAAAAACTAAAAAACTAAAAAATGCATTCATTTAGGATTTTAGTTTCTGTTTAATTTAAATTGCATGTTTAATTACATGGCAATTTTAAACTTTGAATTTTTAATAAAAAATAAAAAAATAAAAAAATCATGCATATGTCATGTAGAATTAGGGCATGCCCCGCACGTCATTGCATATTAGATAGATTGCATGTTAGATTAAGATAGTGTCTTAGTTTAAATTAGGATTTAATGTGACTTAATCCTTAGTTTAAACTAGATAAAATTTTAATCTAACTAGATCATTTTTGCATTTTTAAAAAAATAGAAATATCAAATGCACGTCATTTAGTTTTTATTAGAACTTCCTCGTCATTAGACTAAGTCATTTAATAAATGTCGCATGACATATAACTCGCATACTAAATTATATGCTACATGTCATTTTAGTTTAAATAATTTTGTATGTCATTGCATTGCATTGCATGTCATTAAAATTAGGTCATTTAGATTGCATTTAATTATTGCATTTCTTCATGTCATATAATTTAGGTCGCGCCGCCTTGTCATATTAGATTATTAACATGCATCGCATGATTGTCATTAAGAAAAGCGAAAACAAAAATTAAAATTGCGTGTTAATTAGAAATCATATCTAGGATGGTTGATGTGAATTCTGATATAATAATGCAGATGCTTTTGTTGCTTTGAAGTATGTTTTGCATTATTTAATTGCTTTTTTGAGTGTTAAATTGGTGGTATGTGCACATGTATGATCACCTCACATATTAGGAAATTAAATTAAAATCAATTCAATTGCCAAACATTTTTTTGAAAATGAAATAGAGAGGTACCGAAAGGGCACTAGGATAGTCTGGTGTAATCAAGTCCCCGAACTCATAAATCTCTGGTTCGTAGGAGTAAAGTAAATATCCGTTACTTTACTTGGGTTTCTAATCGACTCACCAAAAATAGATTAGTGGCGACTCTTGATTGAAAATCATTTGCATGTTAAGAATTCAGACCTAAGTCGCGCATTGGTATGGGCTTGGGAGAGCTCGAGCTAAGACTTAGTAATCCATTAACCTAGTTTTAGGTGGTGAACCCGAAAAATTGGGTCGCAACACAATGGATGCTGACATGCTTCGCTTTGGCTTAGTGAATCTATGTTCCTTAAATTTTCTGCAATTTATTTACTATTTTGATAATTGATCGTTATTTTTCTGATTATGCACTTGTATGATTACCATTTAGATGTAAGCAATATAAGATAAAAGGGATATTGCATGCAAAGCATTTTGCAAATAATTTTATGAAAGTGAAAGAGTCTCTATGGTCTAAACAAGCCAGTTGGAAGTTGGATTCTAATTGAATGAAGTATTATCAATAAAGGAAAAAAGGGAAAGAAATAAATTAGCCATTCAAATAAATATCAATAATACATAATATCTCAAAAAAAAAAAAATTAATACACAACTTTCTTTTTATACACCGTTAGCATGCTTCCATCTTTATCCTTACCCGATGTTATCTACCTTCATAATGAATAATGATTCGAAATTTTCCTATTGAAAACAAAAGATTTCGAAGAGGTGATATTTATATTATGAACTACGGAAATTCATAGCATATAACTCATAAGCATAAAATCTTTTTTGAGCTTTGTCCAACAGGTGGATTAGTTTTTAAAACTCACGTTAGATAATACTTTTTTACACAAGTTATTCATTATCGTAAGAAGTTTCACAATTTACGCAACATAAGGTCTGAAATAATATTACAAGGTGCGAAGTGCAATTCTTGAGAATTATTTTACTGATCTTCGCAGTTCAATATTTATTTTTCTTAATCAATACAATTATTTTTAAGATTAGAAGGAAGAAATTACACGTTTCCTGTTATAATCCCTCAAAAGCTCGCTCAAAATCTCTCTCTCGCTCTCTTCGCTGTCTGTCCACCCAGAGAGAGAGAGAGGAGAGAGATTGAAATCTCCTAATAATCTCTACATTCTCCTTCTACCTTAGTCGAGTACAGCTCAGGCTTTCTTTTTCTTTTTCTTTTTCCCCTTTTTTTAACTACCAAAGAAGAGAAATCCCGTTCTCTCACACGAAACGTCCAGCTAGTTGTTCGAGCAAAAAGGCCGTCTCACGTCCGTGGGACCTCCCGGCATCTATCCAACAATCATCATCACATCATTCCACCAATCATCTCCTCCAATTCATTATGCCTTTATAAACATAGACGAAAGGACAGATCTTTGGTCAAACGAGGAAAGTGCAGGTGGTGGGTGGCTGAAGCTTCGAGAAATTGGAAAGTGGTGATATTCATTCTGAAGTGGAAGGAACAGTGTATGGGAATAGATATGAGCAGGTGTTTAAAATATTCAATAAGAGAAAATAGGTGGGAGATCCGCCTTGGAGTGAACGACTTGCCTATGGCACATCTCCCTAATTAGACTCACCTTGAAAGAAAAGTTTGGATGAGAATTGGGGGTCTTACGAGGAAAAAGTAAAACCCTCGGGGGCTTAATGAAAAACAGCTATGTCAACTAGCTTGGTGAGGCTATATAATTAACCCTACCCAGCATCCATCTGTCAGGGCTAGTGCTGCAAAGCACCTATTGTCTTGCCTGTCTTGCAGCAATCCCCGTAATCGGATGGCATGACGGTACCCCTGGTTATAAGGATTGCCTTCGAAAGGAAAAGATTGTGGGATATTGATTTCTCGATTAGAAGAGAAAGTCGAGAGCTCCACCAGTGGTCCGGCTTCCTTTAATCGTAATATTACAATTCTTTTGTATTTGTTTTGGTCAAATGATCCTTTGGCCTCTGCATGCATTAAATAAATTACAATGTTCCAAAATATATACAAAAAAGAAAAAAGAAAAAGAAAGATGAGAGATGCCGCAATAGAGAACAATCATTAGGGGCAAAAGAGTAATTTGGAAAGATAGAGAAGAATTACAATATTACCATTGACAAAATCATGTTCTTGGCACTCGCAAATAGAAAAAAGGAGGAAGGGTTAACGACTTAGGGAGTTTTGCATAAAGGGTGAAATTTTGGGAGTACATGTGTACCGCTCTCAATTTTCATGTGAAATTAATGTAATTTTTTTTTATCAAAACCGCTCCCTAATTCCTACAACCACAAGATATTAAACATATGTTGTACATTTTATGTACTTTCATAGTTAAAGTCCTATTCAACGACTAAGTGCAAATCTAAAAACATCATACACGGAAGGCGTGCATCAATTAGACTAGTATAGTTGCTTTTATTTAAAAACCCCATCCTCTAACCTCTTCTTCGTATTATATTGTTTATAGATAATAACAAACTTAGATAACAAAATTCACTGGAATAATTTCACGGGATTATAAAATTACTTTACTATGGAATTATTTTATTGCCAAAATTCGCTTTGATCTTGCTTTATGAAACCCTATTCATATAGGTGCACCCACAGCAAGTTGAGAACAACTTACAACCTATCACAAACTAAATTTTGCATGGATTTCATGCAATTAATTGGTTTCCACACAATGAAGTGCAACCTAACATTGCTTTATCTAATTACGGAGAAGGCATGAATGGATAGGGTAATTAGGATAAAAAATGTATGGAAAAATAACAAAAAGAATAAGCATTATAATCCATGTTACATCTAATCAGCTATGGGAGGAAAGATTAATAAACATTATACTCTTATGATAGAAAGTCACCTGCTTTCTGCTGCTGATTGCAACTTTGAGTGCCAACTTGGCCCTCTTTGCCTTCTCTCGGCGCTCGTCATCCCTAGGCTTAATCGATGGGACGACATCCTTGCCTTTCTCTCCTTGCCGGCGTTGCAGCAGCGACATCCCCTGGTGTAGGATCGCCAAAGCATCATTGCTAATTCTTGCTCTACGCGGTGCGGTGCCGTCATCACACTTTAACCTTCGTGCCTAGGCTGCACCCGGGGATTCTCTTTCGAAGATTGAAAGACGCCTGTCGACTCCTTCCGTAGCACCACGGCAAGTTCTTGTGCCCATCATCTAGTCGTGATGCCCACCAATTCTCTCGACGAAGCTTTGGCACCTCACCTTGTGTGCCCAGTATTTTCGTTGATCATTGCCGATCATCACCCTCGTCGCACTGACCAATCGCTAGCCCTCTCTACATCACGCTAAACACCGGCACTCGGTAAGTCGAGGTAAGTGTAATCTTGTAGTTTAGTTTTGACAATATAGTTTGTTTTGATGCATGTTATTTAGTCTAATGACTTAGGTTTTCATGATTCGATTATTTCCCTGCATTAACTAAGGCGTATTGGGCCTCTGAACCCTTAGACACTAAGGTCGGATCCTAATACACATAGTTCAATATTAATACATAGTTCATAAGATCACATTATAGTCCTAGGATTTAATTTGCTATTTTCATAGAATAAAAAAAATAGCACTTCATATTGATCTGTCTCATAGGATTAGTTCATGGTTAGTCTTAGAATAGAAAATGAGCCTAAAACAGAAAATACATGCACATTTAATAGGCTATGGAGGGCATTTGTCTTTCTGTTAAGGAAAAGAACAAAAATGCATCAGAAAGTCTCATGTAGATTGCTTAGTTAACATTCCATAACATATCATTTAAAATTCATCATGCACGATCATGCACAACATTCATTCATTTTGTCTACATATCTTCCTTACTAATAGTTTGAAGAAAATCCAATGGTGATGGATAGTGACATGCTTTGTTTTGGCTTAGTGAATCCACGTTCCTTAAATTTTCTGCAGTCTATTCACTACTTTGATTATTGGATGTTATTTTTCTAATTGTGTGCTCGTATGATTACCATTCATAAGTTAGTGATACTGGACAAAATGGATAAAAACCGCTTGCAAAGAATTTTCAAAATAATTTTATGAAGGTGAAAGAGTCTTTGTAGTCAAAACAAGACATTTTGGAAGTTGGATTCTACTTGAACAAAGTATTATCGATAGAGAAAAAAAAAAAAAGGGAAAAGAAATAAAATAGCAATTAAAAAAATCAATAATACATAATTTCTTTTTAAAAAAATAACTTTCTTTTTATACGCGGTTAGCATATTTCCATTTTTATTCTTATCTAATGTCATCTACCTTCATAACATATAATGATTAAAAAATTTCCCATTGAAAATTATAGAAGATTTCGAAGAGATGATATTTATATTGGAAGTATGGAAATTTGTAGGATGTAAGTTGTAAGCATAAAATCTTTTATTCTCTAGGTGGGTTAGTTTTTAAACTTCACATTTGATAATACTTTTTTACATGAGTTATTTATTATCGTAAGAAATAATCGACAATTTAAGCAACATAAGGTCCAAAATATAGTTACAGGGTGCGAAGCGCAAATCTTGGGAATTATTGTTTTACTGAAATTCCCAGTTTAATATTTACTTTTCCCTTAGTTAAGACAATTGTTTTTTATAATCAGAAGGAGGAAATTAGACGTTGCGTGATACAATCCACTCGAAAGCCCGCTTCAAGTCTCTCTCTCCATCTCTTCCCTTGTAGGATAAGGAAACAGCTCATCTTTTTCTTTTTTTTTTTCTCTTACTACAAAAGAAGAAGAGCATCGCCCTCCGTTCTTATATTTCTGAAACGCCTTAGCCCTAAAACCCATCACCCTTACCTCCTTCCCTTTCCATCGTCTCTTCACTCCCCACCAACTACCACTACCACGACCCCGCCCGTCGTTCCCCGATGGTCTCCTCCTCCTCGTTAGCCGCCCACGGCCGCCCCAAGGTGGTCGTCATCATGGGCGCCACCGGGTGCGGCAAGTCCCGCCTCTCCATCGACCTCGCCTCCCACTTCCGTTCCGCCGAGGTCATCAACTCGGACAAGATGCAAGTCTACCGGGGCCTCGACGTCACCACCAACAAGATCCCCCGGGCCGACCGCCGCGGCGTCCGCCATCACCTCCTCGGCTCCGTCGACCCGAATAACGGCGAGATGACCCCGTCGCAGTTCCGCTCCATCGGCCACAACGCCATCTCTGGCATCGCCTCCCGCGGGAATCTCACCATCCTCGTCGGCGGTTCCAACTCCTTCATCCACGCTCTCCTGGCGGATCGGTTCGACCCGGAGGCAGAAGCGAGTCCCGAGCTGAGGTATGACTGTTGCATTCTGTGGGTCCACGTGTCGCCGCCCGTCCTGCAGAAGGGCCTGCCGAAGCGCGTGGATGGAATGCTCCGCATGGGCGCTTTCGATGAGCTCGCGGGGTACTACGACCTGCGCCGGACCGACCCGGGGGCTCGGGCCGCGCTGAGGAAGGCCATAGGCGTGCGCGAGTTCGACCGATATTTCGAGCAGTACCCGCCGCCGAGGGTGGTCGGCCCGGCGGCGGCGTGGGGGCGGGAGGATGCGAGGGAGCGGCAGAACGATCCGGTGCGGGAGAGTGCATACCAGGAGGCGCTACGCGAGATAATAAAGAATGCGGACCATCTGATAGAAGGGCAGGTTCAGAAGATCCTGCAGCTGAGCGAAAGCGGGTGGGATCTGCATAGCCTGGACGCGACGGAGGCGATCCGGCTGGCGACGGCGCCCGCGGAGGAGGACGTTTGGAAGAGTCAGGTGTTGGAGCCGAGCGTGAAGATTGTGAATCAGTTCTTGCACGAGAAGTAGGTGGCGTGTTCTCGTTCTTGATTTTTCTCTCTATCGTATGTTTACGTGTTTTGGGTTTGGGGGAGGTCAAAAACACACTGAATTTCTGTCAGGATCACTCGGGTCGGCTGCTTTTTTTTTTTTTTTTTTTTTTTTGTGAGCGGGGGGTGGGGGCCACCACCGTCACATGTTATCGTCTTGCCTATGGACCCTTCGATGGGACTTGGTGTTAGCTGTAGCTATTGCCCCTCACCTCAACCCCCTCTTCAAGTTTCGAGCGCTCGTGCAGGAGCTGCGCTCATGCATGCGAAGAAGAAAAGGAAGATGACGATGATGAAGAATAAAGAAACATGATCCGTTTTTAAAAAATAAATTTTGGTGCAGAGGAGGAAGGCGGGTTTTGTTTTTGTTAATATTATTTGGACATGACAGTGCCGACACCTGCTCCCCGCCGCCGCCACTTGTTCAGGACCCACCTCCTAATCAAGACTTTATTATGAGCCACATGGGGTTCGAGCAACCGAGAGGCGAGTGTCCGAAACGAACCCACGAATCTTGTCTCGTACGTGGAAATTTTCAAAATTCATTACATGCGATCCGAAGTCCCCTGACAAGAAGAAGGCGAAATAAGTCTCTTCGAATTTTATACCATTTCCGGACTTTTCGGCAATGCCCCAAATAGGAGAAAAAAAGAAGGAGAAGAAGAGACCCGCTGCCCGACTCCACATGCCAGAAACCACACCCAAAATTGGCCGACCCGACCCGTGTCGAACCCAAATAGATCAAGCCAGTCCCCTCTGGAGAGAGAGAGAAACCGGTGTTTTTGACCGCTTTAGAAATACGCAACAAACAGGAGAGAGAAAAAATCAAGAACGAAGTGAAAGCAAACTTTCGAAGTCAAACCTACTAATCTAGGTGTTCAACTACACTCTTTAGTATTTTTATTAGTGGAAGAACGGAAAAAGGCCAAAAAGAAAAAAAGAAGAGAGAGAAAGAGCCCTAGGGTGAGAGGCTCTGTGCTATCCTTCTATTCTTTCTCTGTCGGGAAAACAAAGATAGACAGAAAATTAGGGAGCTTCACAATAATAAAGATAAGACACTACGTCGGAATTTCGATTTTGGCTACTACTAGGTAGACATGTTTAATAACCCCATAACTAGAGTGAGTGAAGAAGAGTGAAATGCTCACAACTAAGTCAACATGCCTAACGGTGCTATTTTCTTACAGGTTGACTTAGTTCCCACGCTGCCTGACTCCATATGTCAGAAACCACTCCCAAAATTGGCCGACGTGACCGGTGTTGAACCCAAATCGATCAAGCCAGTCCCCTCTGGAGAGAGAGAGAAACCGGTGTTTTTGACCGCTTTAGAAATACGCAACAAACAGGAGAGAGAAAAAATCAAGAACGAAGTGAAATCAAACTTTCGAAGTCAAACCTACTAATCTTGGTGTTCGACTACACTCTTTAGTATTTTTATTAGTGGAAGAACGGAAAAAGGCCAAAAACAAAAAGCGAGCGAGAGAGAGAGAGAGAGAGAGACGTGGGTGTGAAGAGAGGGATTAGCCCTTATTTTACAGTATGGAAATAGGGGCGCGGCGGGGCAGAGGGGAGGGATTAGTGATGAGATTCATGGTTGGGTTTTTGACATTTTCCGTTTTGTTCCCCCACTTGGTTCGTCTCGTTACATGCGAGGATAACATCGAAAGTTGGTTTCCGCCTATGTTTGACAAGTTCTTGCGGGGCGTGGTGGGGTTTGACAGATGGATTTTTTAAATTATACACATCTTTCGCCAAGGGAAAGGGATAATTACACGAGTTCAAACTCAAGTTCGACTTGTTGCTCAATTAGAAATAACTTCAACATCAATTATTTTTTTTTTCATCTTTTTTTCAATGGAGTGGATGAGAATGGAATTAAATTTGTGCTTATTCCATATCCTCATTTAAATAGACTAATAAGGGTTTCAAGTGAAAGTTTATAGGAGTGGGATTGTCCATTTTACTATCAATGTTATCACTTTTCCATTGGGTCTATTTGCATCACATATTTTTTTTCGTACCTCATATTTTTGTTCGCCCCTTTCATTGATTTGGTACTCATTCGTCCATGATTATGTCTTTTGAATGTGCCACTAACGCGAGGTGGAAAAGAGATGGCGAACATAATAAATTACTTTTGGGAATGAGCCAATCTGGATTCATTTAGCATATTAACTCATGCATTATATTGAGAATGAGCACAAATTTATCTCCGATTTTCAATGCGGGATACTTCACCTTCCAACTTGATACTCAATTGAATATCTTGTCAAACGCTATCAAAAGTAGAGCTCATATGCAGTATATTTTCCTTTATTTTGGAAATAGAAACAAAAAAAATTAGCTTTATATATAGTTTGTCGCTAAAATACTCTTCAGTCAAATGTGGAGAGAGATAGATACAAGATTCTATTATAGTATCAATGTCCCCTCTCTTAATCAATTCCTAATTATATTGCGCATGTCTCCGAACACAAATCAAGCACAGAATTAGTGGCCACTCGACGTGGCTTTATCACATGATTAGACAGCTTAATCATACACCAGAAGAGAACATTTGACATTGTCTGCATGTTAACACTGAGTTTTATGGGGAAGAGTTTTGTGTAATCTTGAAAGACGCAATTTTAATCTGGTCATTAATCGAAAAATTAGTTGGCCGAGGATGCGTCAACCCCGCCATTCCCGCCTTTGTTTTATATGCACCTTAATTTAAGTGATCAAGAAGGTGTTAAAGAGAGAATCACGGTTCCGCCGCCTTTCTGAAAATGTGCAAGTTGCCGTACTCTCCCGCAGGCCATCCTCCATGGATTGGAAATTTGTAAGTAGTCACGTCTAGCGAGTGCGTTCTATCTTAATGGGGATGATTAAGCCTTCTTTATTAAGCCCTAATTAATTAGGAGATTAAGCGCTCTTTTCTTCTTCATTTATGGGGGAACAAGACATGAGTGGATGCGATGCTTGTCCTTTGTATTTTGTGTTGGTAGTTTGTTTGTAAAACAAATTGAGAGATGCATTAACCCACATCGAAAAGATACGAGTTCGTACATAGATGAGATTTGACATTAATCAATAATCATTGTTTTTTATTTATTAAAATTTGGATTTATTATTTTATAAAAATTAATTATAATGTTTCGTTGAAACTGTGTGACTACTGACAAAAAAGTTACAATTATTTTACTTAGAAATTTTCCTATCTTTTCAATGTAACCTTTGAAGATGTCATTTTGCAACATTTTTCGAAAGATTACCTCTGTTCATTAAGATTGAGATAAGTATGTTAGTTTTGGAATAAATATAAATCAAGTCTTTTCGAATTTTCTTTTCTATTCCAATTGTTTTTCCTAAGAGACTTCATAGAAATATTAGAATTGCTATTTAGTATTTTCAATTGAGACTTTTGTTATATTCTAGAGCAAATTTGCCGGTGACAATTAGTAACGTTGTGAGGCAAATAATTTTTTAAAAAAAGTGATATCACGCCTCAAAATCTATTTCATTGTTCAACCTTATTCGTTGGTCATATTTACCAGGCACTTTGTGTGTTCAGTGCATTTGTGCCTCATGGTTGTGGTGTTTATTTGGAAGAGACTTTAAGTTTTTTTTTTTTGGTAAGAAAGAGACTTTAAGTTTTATGCCTATATTTGACAAGATTTTGCATGGTTATTATACACAACCCACCTCCGTCGTTATCAATTAGGTGATTATGGTTTGAAAAATCAACGAGTATTTAAATCGATGGCGATAGATGGAAAACTATGAATAATATATGTAACTTGCTCGTTACTTCTCTTGTTGCACGAGCGGGTTGATGCTTTTATGGAGGTGGTACAAAAAGAAAGTCAAAGCTTCCAAAGTATTCAAAGTCCTTGTCGGACGAAGGATGCGAAGACAAGTAACATAAGAATATTAAAATGGGAGAGAGCCCATCTACCAAGTTTACCTGCTTTTAGAGCATTGAAAATGGTGTTATGGAGATGAGAATGTTCTCGTCCGATCCCCCACTGCCCATCATATCGATTCCCTTTTTCTATTTAGGAGAAGGGCGGGGCGATTTAGAGTTTTGATCGAGGGAGCTCCAAACGTAGCATGCAAGCAAGTTACTATGACCATTAGGAGCCATCAATTCACGCGAAGAATCTGGCCAAAAAGTCTACTTACTGCTCTTCCGAAATCAGCTTTCGAAGGATGGTGTTTGATCCCATACGTTCCCAAATATCAAGAAAAACGATCATCAGTGGCTACCGACTAAGCCATGTGGCGTAAATGGTGAGGCTTGGTGAGGCTCGGAAGGGATGGAGATGGGACAGTGGGGGTGTTCAAACTTGTTGACCTAAGAAAGTAGGATGCCTTTTTACTAATCATCACTTAGTTTCGGTCGCCAGTTTCCAGAAACCAACCCATACCCAGTTTGAGGGGGCTTACATAATAAAATTTTTAGAAGAGAAATCAATTTATAGTCTTAAATGAGTTTTTAAGAAAAGAAACGAATTTGATAATAATTTAAAATTTTTATTTTTAAAATACAATTCATTTAATAATAGACTAAAATTTTTATTTCTAGGGATGATAATAACTGGTGTCCGAAGGCTGACGACTGGCGATGGGCGAATGGAGTCCAATGGCTTAGCGTTCGATGGCAAGTGATCGATGACTAGCGACGGGCGGCTGTAGTTTGACGTTCGACGGCAGGTGGCCTGAGTCCGGCGTTTGGCATCCACCGACGGGTGGGTGGCCGGCATTCGATGTCCAAAGGTGAGTGGTAGCGGGTGGTCGACGATGGGTGTTTGGCATCTCATGGGCCGTGGGTGCGCGACAGGGCGATTAATGAGAATAATAAGAAGAGTTTTAATTTCTTACTTTTGTTCCGAAATAGAAAAGTTAAAAATTTTAGTTTCTAATTTCTCGCTTCAAATTTATTTTTGAAATATAAATGAAATTGCATTACCAAATAGATTTCCATTCCAAACCAGGTTTCAGGGAACAAAAAAAAGAGAAATAAGGAAACATAAATTTTGTTATGTGTGCCCTAAATGCCTATAGAGAAGAAAAAGAAAGAATCTCACTTCTTCAATTGGAAATTAAATAATTTGAAAATCAATTTTTTTGAAAAATTAATCGCTTATATCACTTATAAAAATAGATGAATGATAAAAAATTTCATCGTACTCGAAAATATTTAAGATAATGAAAATATTTTTTTATTAATTAATTATTTTAGATAGTATAAATGATCATTTTTAGGAAAAATTTTCTCATCGTCCATTTTCTAGCAAAACAAACAGAGCCTAAAATTTATGATCATATACGATTTTGTCCAATATCAAGACTCAAAATGTGATTATCAATCAATTGACTTAATAATTTCTAATACTCTACCAAGTTCATTCAAAGAAATTAAGGTCGAGCACCTTGATTTCAACGGGTTATGACTTTTGATTTGGGAAGGGTTAGGGAGCTCGTACGCGTACTTTAAAATGTTCATTCGCAGCTCAACACGTTGGTTCCTCCTTGAAGAGGCAGAAAGCCACGTTTTTGTTTTTTTAGTCGGAAGAGGCCGATAGCCAGTTTAAATTCTAAAAAAAATTCTCACTTTCTTTGGTTTTTCGAATTCGACTCCCCAGCCACACGTCCATAGCCCATTTTCATGTTAAGTTACTAATTTACGGCTTCATTATATTCAAGATATGAATAAATTATATTTCTAATTTTTTTTTTTTTAATATTTCAACTTTTGCATATATTTTTGGGCAAGTCCGAGCCTTTTGAACTCCTCAATCCCGAGCCTAGGAACCGATCAAGCCCAAACCTAACGGTCAGACAAGCTCGAAAGTTCAAATCTAAGAGTAAAAAATCCGACTGAACTCATTTGGACTTATTCAGGATCCTAGGTCTTTCTACGTACTCCTAATTAAAAATAAAAGTTAGAACTAGCAAGGATATTGCACATGGGTGACGGTCCCTGGCAACTGGCATGTATGGATGTGCTTTTGATGTCTTGACAAATCTTAATGGCTGATAAAAACTGCACTAAAAAAATGAATGGGTGAGATTTATTTAGGCACCAAGAAGATCAACGTCCCTTGCGTGTATAGCTGACCAAACCGAGAGTGCTCGAAATCTAGATCTCCGGAAGAAAAATGAAGAATTGGTTGAAGAGGGTAGAACTAAAGAACCATCCAATGATGCATGTGGGAATGAGAACAACTAAAAAATAGGGCTTCACATTTATAAAAGCTACAAATCGGGGAATGGATGTTTTATTACAAAACAAAATTCTCTTTTTTTCCCCAAAGATCATATTGCGTTTCTTTTACGAACCAAACTTTGACCGAACATAAGTTTTTTGTCCCATATATGATTGATTGATTTTTATGTCCATAAAAATATTAAAATATTCCCAAGATCTTTCCAAAAATGCAGTATGATCTTTGCAAGAAAATGTTAGGATCATGGATTTTTTTAAACGAGCCTGTCTGCGCTGCGAAAGATTTGTTTACCTACTTATTACAGAACGATTTTTTTTTTCTTTTTTGGCCCCTTAAAGAGACGTGAAGGATTGTACTACCCATTTACGCAAATGTTCTCTCAAAATTTATTGTGTCAAGCGTTAAGGCCTTTGCTTGATCAAACGCCATTCTCACCTCCTATCCCCTTATCGTATCCTGTCGACTTTTTGTTTCCATACACGTATCTCGATCGTAGAAAGAGGAGAGAAGAAAGGAAGGTGAACGGAGGAAGAAAAAGGCTTGTCAGCTTGAGGGTAATAAAGCAGGAAAATTTTCAATGATGTTGACAGTCACTGTCCCCGCGGATAGAGCTGAAAAGATCGCGACAGGGACCATGACAATTTTGGCAACTTTAACGTTGAATTTCTTGCCGAGTTCTCGAACCTTTCCAAATTATAGTCCCTTTAATATTCCGAATGCCCGTTTGACGAAAATCCATGTGAGGGCGGGGCCTCTAGATTTGGGCTTCAAGTCTAAAAAGCCCTTATTAGTGCGTCTTTATTAATGTATCAATTCAATCATCAGAGTTTGTCCTAGCAGCGACCTGAAGGGAGAGGTAAGGGGTTTGAATTCTTACCTTTTCGGGGTTGGGATGAAGATAATTTAGATTTAGGTGTGGGTTTCGATTCCTCCGTCCTGCAAGGTGGCCGGACAAAAGTTAGAGTTAAGTTTTTTTTTTTTGGTCGAAGGGAATAAGAATAGAGTATGATCGGCAAAAAAAAAAGTGCCAATTTAAGCATGCCGTACCAACAATAGCATGCTTCTCTAGCGAAAAGAAGTTATACTTTTTCTTATCTGTATGGGATGACATCAGTTTTTTTTTTTTTTTTTTTTTTTGGTTAATACCATCAAAAACCTTAAACTGATACATTTGCAACAAATTTATCTCAAATTATTATTTTTTTACCACAAAAAACTCAAAATAGATACATTTTTGACAAATATATCATAAACTGGTATACTTGTGACAAATTTACCCTATATTAGTTTCCATTAAATTTTACCGTCAAATTGCTAAGTTGGATGATATATAACAATTAACTGGGATATCAGTTTGTGAATTTACTTCTTGTTTGTCATAGTTGTACCGGTTTTGTGATTTTACGTAGTATTAATCAAATTTAACGAAATATATATTTATCACAAATGTACAAATTTTGGGTTTTTGATAATCAAAAAATTAATTTGGGGACAAATTTGTCACAAATGTTTGAGGTTTTTTTTTTTGTGGTTATTTGGGGTAAATTTATTATAAGTGTATCAGTTTGGGGCTTTTCATAGTCAAAAAATTAGTTTGAGATAAATTTATTATAAGTATACGAGTTTGGGGTTTTTCATAGTCAAAAAATTAGTTTGAGATAAATTTATTATAAGTATACGAGTCTGGGGTTTTCGTGGTTAAAAAATTAGTTTGGAGTAAATTTTTTACAAATGTACCAATTTGAGGTTTTTCGTGATATAAACCCTTTTTTTACCACCCCTCAAGGTGGCGTCGTTGGAGCGAGCGCTCTTCCTCTTGCAAAAGGTCGAGCATTCGAATCCCGGGCGTCGCTAGAGGCCTTGCCCGGGGGCACATGGTGGTGGTTTCCACTTGCCCTCCCCAGGGTTTACCCGCCGCTAACGGTGTACGGGGTTCCTTGGGTCACCAAAACCCACCCCCCCCTTTTTTGGGTCTAGAAATGCAAAGTTTTATTTCTTTGAACTCAGGAAACAAAGCGTGAGCAGTAAATATGGACCGATGTCTATACTACATTTTACGTTATATAGGTCTCTCAAATCTCGATTGAAAACTCGGTGGATACAAGTTATTGGTTGAATCCAAAGCCAAGCCTAGTCCATCTTCATTTTCTTTCTCTATATGACTCACGTTACAACAGGAGGGGAAGATAGACAAAAAGAGAGAGAGGAAAGCTCATGGAAGAAAAAGGAAGAAGGGGAATATTTTGGTGTGCTCACGATTCGGACGACTCATCAAGCCAAATCAACACCGTTTTGCAACGTCGGTGAGTGATCAAAACCTCTAAACGTTTGTTTGAAGGAATTGTTGAAATTAGGGCTTGAAATTCGAGTTTAGGTAAATCCTAACTCACTACGTTTGATTGGGGAGTTTTCGGGCGGCATATGTGTAAAAATGATAGTGTAGGATGTTGTGAAGTTATAGCATTTTACGAATATGAATTTGAATTTACGGTTTGCCTAGAATGAAATTTTCAAGTCGTCACACATGTCGATCAAGTTCCGAACAATAACATTTGAGCTGAATTTTAAGCGTTTTTGATGAGGTTTTGGGAAGGTCAAGTGGGGGTTCTTGTAATATATCAAAGAGGCTTTCTTTGTATTGTCCACCCCTCCTGCGGCAAACGTGAGTCATATAGAGAAAGAAAATGAAGATGGGCTGGGTTGGCTTTGGGTTTAACCAATAATATATTGGGCTGGATTTATGCCCCATATATTACATTCTTAGAAGCCCCCAACAACGACCAAGAAAAGATATGGGCCTGGCGTGAGGGTGTCAACCCCGTATTAAATTTTCAGCCCTACATCACGATCAAGACGGCGGGCTTGCTCAGGCTCGGCTCGCTTTTCTGTAATGGCAAAGGTTGGAAAGAAGAAGAAATGAGCTTTTTAAATGGCTTCTGGTTTTGGTGCACATGTTTAGATGAGATCTCGTGGTGGTAGTGTGTGGGGCTTGATGGAATTAGCATGTGATAAGGTTCTCGAAAAGAATTCCAGGAAAATATAATTTACGCGTCTCTACTACGGACGCAAGTTTAAACATCAGGTTTTATTTTCTGACAGCGGGCCCGTAAGCCTTTACTCAGCATTGCATTAGCATAAGGTAAGATGATCATCTTGTCGTCCATCCAGCCGAAAATCGTATGCTGTTGTCAGCATAACTTCTGAATTCATCTTGTTTTGTGCACTTTCTAAACTATCTTGGACTTCTAAGCGGCATGTGAAAAATAGGTAGAATTTGCATAGTAGCAAAAATATAATGAGCCAAAAGAGTTTGCATAATTGCATCGTATTCTTTGCCAAAAGGACTGATGAGCCAACATATGGTGATGGTCTGGTTTTATCCATGGGGCTCAAAGCTGCATCCATTGGTTGTTCAATCTGCTCTTAAATATATGAGGAACCACAGGAGAATCGCCACCTTCTCCTGATGCTACATGAGGAAAGCCACATTTCGGGGAGATGTTTCCGGCTCGGACAATACCGCCACCAGCGGTTTTCGCTTTCCCCCATGTTACGTGAACCAAGCCTATAGATCGCCGACGCGTGGCATACGAATCCGTATGGGCAATTTTTGGTGGGGGAGTCGGGCATCGGGTCTCTTCTTCTTTTTTTTTTTTTTTTTTTTTTTAACAACATGCCTACAAGATATGAAAGAGAGAACTTGAAAATAGCCATTTTCTTTCTTTTTGTTCCTTGTCTAATCTTTTGTGATTTGCACATTGTTCCCTTCTTCCTAGGTGCATTATTCTTTGACAATTCAACGTGCCATATATGGAGTTTTAGGGCATATAGCAGTAATGAAAAGAGAGAAAAAGATTGAAAGGAGTGGAAAGAAATGCGAAGAAAAGTGAAAGCGACAAAGATGACAAAATAGAAGGTTATAATAGAGATTATATATATAATATACATATATAGTGAAAAATTGTTGAACCCTAACGCTATTATTCGGATTGATAAATCCCTGATGTGAAACCCTAAACTTGTGGTTTCCTTTCCTGCACGACAAATGAGATTGGGAGGGCGTCATGATAGCACCACTCCGCTTATGAATGTTGTCTGCATAGTTAACATTCCCTACCATATCATTTTAAATTCATAATATTCATTCATTTTGTCTACATATCTTCCTAAATAATAGTTTGAAGAAAACCCAGTGATGATGGATGCTAACATGCTTCGCTTTGGCTTAGTGAATCTATGTTCCTTAAATTTTCTGTAATTTATTTACTATTTTGATTATTGGTCATTATTTTTCTGGTTGTGTACTTGTATGATCACCATTCATATAAGCAGTATAAGATAAAAGGGATAAATACTGCATGCAAAGCATTTTCAAAATAATTTTATGAAGGTGAAAGAGTCTCCGTGGTCTAAACATGGCAATTGGAAGTTGGATTCTAATTGAACGAAGTATTATCAATAAAGGAAAAAAGGAAAAGAAATAAAATAGCCATTCAAATAAATATCAATAATACATTATTTCTCGAAAAAAATTAATACACAACTTTCTTTTTATACACCGGTTAGCATGCTTCCATCTTTATCCTTATCTGACGTTATCTACCTTCATAATGAATAATGATTCAAAATTTTCCTATTGAAAACAAAAGATTTCGAAGAGGTGATATTTATATTATGAAGTATGGAAATTCATAGCGTATAACTCATAAGCATAAAATCTTTTTTAGCTTTGTTCAACAGGTGGATTAGTTTTTAAAATTCACGTTAGATTATTCCTTTTTACACAAGTTATTCATTATTGTAAGAAGTAATTCACAATTTATGCAACACAAGGTCCGAAGTAAAATTACAAGGTGCGAAGCGCAATTTGTGGGAATTATTTTACTATTTATTTTTCTTAATCTAGACAATTATTTTTAAAATTAGAAGGAAGAAATTACACGTTTCCTGTTATAATCCCTCAGAAGCTCGCTCAAAATCTCTCTCCCTCTCTTCGCTGTCTGTCCACCCACAGAGAGAGAGAGAGAGAGAGAGAGAGAGAGAGAGAGAGAGAGAGAGAGAGAGAGAGAGAGAGAGAGAGAGAGAGAGAGATTCAACTCTCCTAATAATCTCTACATTCTCCTTCTACCTTAGTCGAGTACAGCTCAGGCTTTCTTTTTCTTTTTTTTCCCCTTTTTTTTAACCACCTAAGAAGAGAAATCCCATTCTCTCACACGAAACGTCCAGCCAGTTGTTCGTTCTCTACGGGGCTTGCCAGCATTGAGCGGTGTCGCGACCTTCCCGAATTTTTTGAAGGTGAATTACCTGAAGAAGGCTAATGGATTACTAAGTCCGAATACTTGGCACGGACCCTCCCAAGTCCTACCAATCGCGACTTGATAGAAATTAATTCATTTAAACATGCAATTTCAATTTGGAGCCGCCACTAACCAATTAGGGCTGGTTAGAAACCCAAGTAAAGTATGGGAGAATACTTTACTATTGTGAACCAGAGATTCAATAAGTTCGGGGACATGGTTACGCTAGATTAGTCTAACGCCATTTTGGTACCTTTTATTTTAATTTAAAAAAATATTTTGCAGGCAATGTTGATTAATTTAAACCTAAGTTACTAACATGCAAATGGTGGTCATGCGAGTGCGCAATCAATAAAATAACATTCAAATAAAAATGCTAATAAAATTGCATGTCCTAAACATGATTTCTAAATGATATAACACCTAATTTTTTTTTTTTTAAATGTTAATTATATGCAATCTTAATCTAAATTTAATATGCATGGATTTTATTTTAATGATATGTGAGATGCAATTCATATGGTATGACTTAAACTTATCACTACATGTATGCAATCTAATTTATATAATCCTAAATATGCATATGCTACGTGATATGGGATGAATGACATGGTATTTCTACATGCATGCTCTTTCATGATTTTTTTTGTGATGATTCATTTTTTAAATGTATGCAACCTACACTAAATAATGATGACATGAAATGAGATTAATTATGAATTAACCTATTAACTAATTAGACTAAACTAAAATGAATGATATTCTAATTTATTTTAGGAATCAATTTTACTTAAACTATATCTTATCTTAAAAGCTATATAAAAAATCAAGACATGTCAACATTATTTAAAATTAGTCCTAGCAAAAATCTCCCATCTAAAAGTATAATCTAAAACTTATAATCCTATAAATGCAATTCTAATTTACTAACCCTAAAAATACAGTCCTAATTTACTAAACCTAAATGCTCTAATGCAATATTTAGATTTTTATGTACTTTTTGATTTTTTTTTTAATCTTTCCAAATAAGTAATTATTTTAAAAGAATGATGATAAGAATTAAAATAACCGAAAAAATAATCCGTTGTCTCACGGATTAAATTAACAATTATTTTAACTCTATAATAATTTAACGATTGAAATACTAGCAAAATTCCTAAAAATTAAAGTAATTAAAAAATGACTCGACGTCTTACGAGGTCAAATTAATAATTACCTTAATTTGGGATAAAACTCCTAATGTCTACAAGGTCTAAAAATACTGACATACAATACTACAACTTAAAAAAAAAAGCTAACATAACATGAAATAAGTAAAATAAAAAATAAAAATATATTACTTAATTTCCTTTTCTTTTTTCTTTTGTTTTTTCCTTTTTTTTTCTTCCCAAGCATGGCTTGTGCTCGTGTGGCTGGTCACCGGTTCCAGTGAAGGGCGGCAACTGTAATGGTGGCGTCACCATCGATCGGAGGTTGCGGAGGTGCGGAGCTTCGGCGAGGTCCGGCAATTCGGAGGATGGCTCGATGACCGGCGGGTGGAGGGCGGTGGAGGCGCAAGATCGGGCACGGCGGCGGCAATCGTCGGAGGAACAAAGAACTGCAAGCGTCTCTGGTGGCTCGGAGCAGCACGAGCACGCAGATAAGGCAGGGGTGCGGCTTTAGCAGGCGTCGGGTCAAGGGCGGACCTGCAGAAACAGAAGCTTCGTCGCGGCTGGGAGGTGAATCGGCGGACAGGGAGCGTCCGTGAGGAAGGCGCGGCGAGGCTCGGCGTTGTGGTGGTGTGGGTCGTCGGGGCTCGCGGATAGAAACCGGCGGTTACGCCGACGAGCGGAAGGTGTTGCGGGCGGCTGGTGGTGTCTCGATGAGGGTGGCCGGTGGTGCGATGGCCCGGCTGCTGTTGCGAGGAAGAAGACAGTGAACAGTAGCTGTCTTTTCACCTCTATTTTGCTTTTTGCTTTTCTCTTTTCCTCAACTTTCTTTTCTTGCTCCTCTACGGACGGCTTCTTCTCTCCCTTCCTTTTTCTTCTTTTTCTTCAGTTTTCTCTCTCACCTACACTCTCTCTCACTTGCCTCTCTCACTCACTACCGAAAACCTCCCCCATTTACTTTCTGCCACTGTACTTCTTTCTCTTTTTCTCTTCAATTTGCTATTTTTTCTTCGACCAATACGAAGAGAAGCGCCCCCCTCTCGATTCCGAAGCCTCGCATTTTATAGTGAAAGCACTCAAGGTTGTTGAAGATTTGCAAATATTCACTCAACCATCCAACAGTAAAAAGACTCCAAAATCACACAATCGAAATTTTTTAAATTTTGAAAGGAAGATATGTGTTCAACAAGAAAAACGCTTCATTATTCAATTTCTTTCGAAATCTCCCTCCACGAACCCAAATGTTTTATTTTATTTATTATCCTCCATTTTATTTTAAAAAATAAAAAAAATCCTAAATTAGGTGCCAACAACAAGCGGATTCATGCAAAAAGGCCGTCTCACGTCCGTGGGACCTCCCAGCATCTATCCAATCATCCTCATCACATCATTCCACCAATCATCTCCTCCAATTCATTACGCCTCCCTTAACATCGACGAAAGGACAGATCTTTGGTCAAACAAAGAAAGTACAGGTGGTGGGTGGCTGAAGCTTTGAGAAATTGGAAAGTGGTGATACTCATTATGTAGTGGAAGGAACAGTATTTGAAAATAGATATGAGGGTATCCTTAAGAGGTTCAATAATAAAAAAAAAATGAGAGACCCGCCTTAAAGTGAGAGACCTATTTCTACTGCATCTCCGTAATTAGACTCACCTCGGAAGAAAACTTTGGGTTAGAATTGGGGGTCTTATGAGGGAAAAGTAAAACCCTTGGGAAATTAATGAGAGAATGCTAAGTTAACTGGCTTGGTCAGGCTGTCTAAATAAGCCTACCTAGCATCCATTCGTCAAGGTTGGTGCTGCAAAGCACCTATCGTCTTGCCTGCCTTACGACAATCCTTATAATTGGATGGCATGACAGTACCCTTGGTTATAAGGATTGCCTTCGAATGGAAATGATCGTGGGATATTGATTTCTCAATCGGGAGAGAAAGTCGAGAACTCCACCGATGGCCTGGCTTTCTTTAACTATAATGTTACAATTCTTTTGTATTTGTTTTAGTCAAATGATCCTTCGGCCTCTGCATGCGTTACATAAATTACAATGTTCCAAAATATATATAAAAAAAAAGAAAAAAAAAAGAAAAAGAGATGCCGCAATAGAGAACAATCATTAGGGGCAAAAGAGTAATTTGGAAAGATAGACAAGAATTACAATATTACCATTGACAAAATCATGTGCTTGGCACTTGCAAATAGAAAAAAGGAGGAAGGGTTAACGACTTAGGGAGTTTTGCAAAAAGGGTGAAATTTTGGGAGTACATGTGTACCGCTCTAAATTTTCATGGGAAATTAATGTAATTTTTTTCCTCAAAACCGCTCCCAAATTCCTACAACCTCGAGATATTAAACATATGTTGTAGATTTTATGTACTTTCATAGTTAAAGTCCTATTCAATGACTAAGTGCAAATCTAAAAACATCATATACGGAAGGCATGCATCAATTAGATTAGTATAGTCGCTTTTATTTAAAAACCCCGTCCTCTAACCTCTTCTTCGTATTACATTGTTTCTAGATTGTTTCTAGATAATAACAAACTTAGATAACAAAATTCACTGGAATTATATCACGGGATTATAAAATTACTTTACTATGGAATTATTTTATTGCCAAAATTCGCTTTGATCTTGCTTTATGAAACCCTATTCATATAGATACACCCACAGCAAGTTGAGAACAACTTACAACCTATCACCCAAACTAAATTTTGCATGGATTTCGTGCAATTAATTGGTGCTCCACACAATGAAGAGCAACCAAAGATTGCTTTATCTAATTACGGAGAAGGCGTGAATGGATAGGGTAATTGGTAATTAGGAAAAAAATATATAAAAATAACAAAAAGAATAAGCATTATAATCCATGTTACATCTAATCAGCTATGGATGGAAAGATTAATAAACATTATACTCTTACGATAGAAAGTTACCTGCTTTCTGCTGCTGATTGCAACTTTGAGTGCCAACTTGGTCCTCTTTGCCTTCTCTCGGCGCTCGTCATCCCTAGGCTTAATCGACGGGACGACATCCTTGCCTTTCTCTACTTGCCGGAGTTGCAGCAGCTACATCCCCTGGTGTAGGATCGCCAAAGCATCATTGCTAATTCTTGCTCTACGCGTTGCGGTGCCGTCATCACACTTTAACCTTCGTGCCTAGGCTGCACCCGGGGATTCTCCTTCGAAGATTGAAAGACGCCTGTCGACTCCTTCCGTAGCACCACCGTAAGTTCCCGTGCCCATCATCTAGCCGTGAGGCCCACCAGTTCTCTCGACGAAGCTTCGGTACCTCACCCTGCGCACCCAATAGTGTCGTTGATCGTTGTTGATCATTGCCGATCATCACCGTCGTCGGCACTGGCCAATCGCTGGCCCTCTCTGTATTACACTAAACGCCAGCACTCAGTGAGTCAGTAGTGCTGGTAAGTTGAGGAAAGTGTAATCTTGCAGTTTAGTTTTGACAATATAGTTTGTTTTGATGCATGTTATTTAGTCGAAAGACTTAGGTTTTCGTGATTCGATTATTTCCCGGCATTAACTAAGGTGTATTGGGCCTCTGAACATATAGACACTAAGGTTGGATCTTAATATCGTCTCCCTTGACTTGTTATGGTTGAGTATGTGATTAATTCATACGTCATCATTGCATGTCACTATCTCAAGCATATTTAGAGTTTAGGAAATGTTCATGTAATGCACGTCATGTAGAAAATTATATATTCTTAGGTTTTTTAACATTCATATCACATAGAAAATATTAACTATTGATTGCATTGTATGCATCATTTGCATTCCATATAGTTCAATATTAATACATAGTTCATAAGATCACATTATAGTCCTAGGATTTAATTTGCTATTTTCATAGAATAAAAATAGCACTTCATATTGATTTGTCTCGTAGGATTAGTTCATGGTTAGTCTTAGAATAGAAAATGCGTCTAAAATAGGAAATGCATGCACATTTAATAGGCTACAGAGGGCATTTGTCTTTCTGTTAAGAAAAAGAACAAAAATACAGTAGAAACTCTTGTAGATTGCATAGTTAATATTCCCTAACATATCATTTAAAATTCATCATGCACGATCATGCATAACATTCATTCATTTTGTCTGCATATCTTCCTAACTAATAGTTTGAAGAAAATCCAGCGGTGATGGATAGTGACATGCTTTGTTTTGGCTTAGTGAATCCAAGTTCCTTAAATTTTTTGCAATCTATTCACTACTTTGATTATTGGATGTTATTTTTTTGATTGTGTGCTCATATGATTACCACTCATATGTTAGTGGTATAAGATAAAACGGATAAAAGACTGCCTACAAAGCATTTTCAAAATAATTTTATGAAGGTGAGAAGAGTCTTCGTAGTCTAAACAAGACAGTTTGGAAGTTGGATTCTACTTGAACGAAATCAGACGTTTCGTGTATCTCTCTCTCTCTCTCTCTCTCTCTCTCTCTCTCTCTCTCTCTCTCTCTCTCTCTCTCTCTTTCTTCGCCATCTGTCCACCCAGAGAGAAACAGAGAGGAGAGACGTTCAACTCGCTTCTTTTTTTTTTTTGGTCAATATTCAACTCGCTTCTTGAAAGGCCTGTAGGAGAAGGGAAAAGCTAACTTTTGTTTTTAAAAATATTTACTTCCGAAGAGGAGAATCGCCCCGTATTCTGCATGAAACGCCTCCTTGTCATCCCTAAAACCCACCACCCTCTCCCTTCGCCCCATAGCTTCAAAACCCTCACCTCCTTCCTTTTCCATCGTCTCTTCACTCCCCACCAAAAACCACCACCAATAGCCCGCCCGTCGTTCCCCGATGCCCTCCTCCTCCTCCTCCTCCGCAGCCGCCCATGGCCACCCCAAGGTGGTCGTCATCATGGGCGCCACCGGGTGCGGCAAGTCCCGCCTCTCCATCGACCTCGCCTCCCACTTCCCTTCCGAGGTCATCAACTCTGACAAGATGCAACTCTACCGGGGCCTCGACATCACCACCAACAAGATCGCCCGGCCGATCGCGCATTGCGTCCGCCACCACCTCCTCGGCTCCCTCGACCCTGACGACGGCGAGATGACCCCGTCGCAGTTCCGCTCCCTTTGTGAAGACGCCATCTCCGACATCGCCTCCCGCGGGAATCTTATCATCCTCGTCGGCGGTTCCAACTCCTTCATTCACGCTCTCTGGCGGATCGGTTTGACCGGAGGCGGACGTGTTCGGCGGGCTCGGCCCGCCGGTGAGACACGAGCCGAGGTACGACCGTTGCTTTTACGTGCGTCGACGTGCTCACGCCTATCTTTGAAGAAGGACTGCGCCGAAGCGCGTGGACGGAATGCTCGCATGGGCGCTTTCGAAGAGCTCGCCGATACTACGACCCGCACCGGACCGAGCCGGGGTTGGGCCGGGCTGAGGAAGGCCATAGGCGTGTCCGAGCTCAACCGATATTTTGAGAAGTACCCGCCGCCGGGGGGGTCGGCCCGGGGGACGCGTGGGGGCGGAAGGATGCGAGGAACCGGGACAACGATCCGGTGCGAGAGGGTGCATACCAGGAGGCGCTAAGCGAGATAAAGAAGAACGCGGGCCCGATGATGCGGCGATTAAGAAGATCCAGCGGGCGAGCGGGAGCGGGTGGGGCTGCCGCATAGGCCGGACGCGATGGAGGCGGTCCGGCTGGCGATGGCCCCCGAGGAGGAGGGCGGCGGCGGCCGCAGGTCGCGGGACGTTTGGGAGAGGGAGGTCGTGGGGCCGAGCGTGGACCGCCGCGAGAGAAAATATTGGGTGGGTTTAACACTCCACGTAGGCGAAATGTATCACCATACAAAAGTCGACACGTGGCAAATTTGGGCCCCCCTTGTCAGCGCCCTGTCTCTTCGTTAACTCCGTCTCTCTCCCATTTACTCTCTCTCCTCCCCTCCGTTTACTTCAACTCTCTCCCCCTTCTCTCTTACTTCTCTTTTTTGAGAAAATTTCCCTCGTTAGTCGACACACGCAAGGGAAAAGACAAGAAAAGCGAGAGAGAGAGAGAGAGAGAGAGAGAGAGAGAGAGAGAGAGAGAGAGAGAGAGGTGGGAAAGAAGAAAAGAAAGCGAGGGAGGAAGTCTTCTTCTTCGCCCATCTTCGACCGAGTATCCCCCATTCCCGACGCCGCTGCTTCCCACCGCCTCGACAAGCCGCTCCTGACGCCGTTGTTTTTCCCGGCACGCCACCGCCGCTGCTGCCCCGAGCGCCACGACACCCCTTGCCCGCCACTGCGGATGTGACCTCGTCCTCGTCCTCTTCGCCATCGTCTGCGGGTTCCTCGGCAGATCCAACAACGGCGGGGACGGGGGTCGGCGGGGTCGTACCAGACGTTGGACTCTCGGAAGTCGTCGTCGTCGAATCCGGGGACGCCGTACAAGTGGCACGACAGCTACGACCGTCGGAACTCCGAGGGGAGCGAATATGGGTTCTCTAGCGGTTCGTCGGCCGGATGAGAACCAGCAGCTTGTACCGGATCGAGGGCGCGGTACTCGCCGTGGGATTACGGCGAAGGGCGGCGGAGACTCTACGACGATACCCATCTTGTCGCGGGTTGGGGCTTCGGGACGGAACCGGTCTATTCCATGAGAAGAAGGAACGGAGAAGTAGAAGATGAAGAAGAGAAGAAGTTTGAGACCAAGCGTGTGGTCGCCGAAGATAGTGGTGATCGTAATGCTTTGCGCCGAGGAAATGGAAGTTCCGATCACGCCTCCGCCGCGAGCGCGGGCAACTGGAAATGATCGGAAGCCGAGGAGGAGGTATGAGACTGTTGCTCACACGGCTAAGGATGAGGTTAAAAAACCGCCGGCCGGTGCCGCCGCGCCTCCGCCACCTCCGCCGCCGCCAAAGCCCATGTGTTACCCCGATGGAGGAAAGAAAAGAGAAGTGGAGAGAGAAGAGGGGGAGAGAGAGCTGTGGGCGAAACGGAGGGGAGGAGAGAGAGTAAGTGGGAGAGAGACGGAGTTAACGGAGAGACGGGGGCCGACGGGGGGCCCAAATTCGCCACGTGTCGACTTTTGTATGGTGATACATTTTCGCCTACGTGGAGTGTTAAACCCACCCAATATTTTCTCCCGGCGCGATCTATTTGGGTTCGTGTCAGTTGATGACACGTGTCTCGCGGTCGAATTTTGGGTGAGGGATTTGGTTTGTCCGTAGCACTGTTGTGCCCGGCAGCGGCCTATTCTTCTCCTCTTTACTTTTTTTGCCTTATCCTTTTTGGGGCATTGTCCTTAAATAATGCTTTGACATCCCTCGACTGCAAACGAAGAATGTAAATTTTTCTTTTTACTCTTTTTTTTTTTTTTTGTATATCTCGGCTGGCAAAGGGAAGGAAATTTAAAAACCGAGCAGGGGGGTGGGCGCCACCACCGTAACCTGCTACTTTCGTGCCTATGGACCCTTTGATGGGACTTGGTGCTAGCTGTAGCTATTGCCCCTCACCTCAACCCCCTCTTCAGGTTCGAGCGCTCTTGCACGAGCGATTGCAAGAGCTTCGCTCATGCATGCGAAGAAGAAGAGGAAGACGACGATGGCGAAGAATAAAGAAACATGAATTGTTTTTAAAAAGAATTTTTGTTAATATAATTCAGACATGACAGTGCCGACACCTCCTCGCCGTCACTTGTTCAGGACCCACGTCCTCCATAATCAAGACTTTAATATGAGCCACATGGGATTTGAGCAACCGAGAGGCGAGTGCCCGAAACGAACCCACGAATCTTGTCTCGTACGTGGAAGTTTTCAAAATTTATTACATGTGATCCGAACAAGAAGAAGGCGAAATAAATATCCTTGAATTTTATACCATCTCCGGCCTTTTCGATGCCCCAAAAGGAGAAAGAAGAAGAAGAAGAAGAAGTAGAAGAAGAGGAGGAGGAGGAGGAGGAGGCCCGCTGCCCGACTTCACATCCAAATTGCACACTGTTGCGACCTCTTTTTTTTCGGCGCTCGCAGTCGGGTGCGAGCGCCTAAGGAGGCTAATGGCTCGGCTGAAATTGGTTAAGCCCGGACTCTCCCAAGTCCACCAATTCACGACTTAATGGTTCAAGTTTTTTAACCTGTAAATCAATTTTTAAAATGGAGTCGCCACTAATCGATTTGGGGTGGGTCGATTAGAAACCCAAGTGAAGTATCGGGAGAAATACCCACTCTGCGCAACCTGAGAAATTAGGATCGGGGACTTGATTACACTAGTTAATCACTAATGCCCTTTCGGTACCTAATCTTTTTTAAACCCCGAGGTTTTTGGATGTTCGAGGGATTTTCCATGCATTTTGGGAGGAAAAACATTTTCTTGGGTCATTTTCTAATTTTTGGACACAAAAGGGATTTTTTGGGTTTTTTTTGGTATCTTTTTTGGAAAAATACAAGTCTTTTTGGCTTATTCTGAATTTTTTTGGCTTTTTCATGAATTTTTGGCTTTTTTTTTTTGGATTTTTGGCATTTTTTGGAAAATATGAAATATTTTTGATTTTTTTGATTTTTCGGAAAATAAAATATTTTTTAAATATTTTTAAATATTTTTGGAAAATAAATTATTTTTTGATTTTTTAATTAAAATATTAAATTTATTATTATAATAATATAAAAACGAATCGGGTCGGGTTCCCGGGTTAGGACCAACCCGTTCGCGATCCGCTCGCGGACGGGCTGCGCAATGCGGGCCCGACTCGAATTTTTTTGGCTGCTTTTCTTTTTAAATGTAAAAGCCCAAGCCCATTTTGACCGATTTCATAAAAAAATCCTAGCCCAACAGCTACCCGGCCCACGCGAACAAAAACAAACCAGGCGGAAACCCTACCCGGCCGTCAACCCAGATCCGCCCGACTTCGACCCGCCTTCCCCTTTGCCGACCCGGATTGCAGCCGCGACCCAACTTCAACGGAACCCTACCCGGCCGCGACCCACGCCCGACATTCGGTCCGGCTTCTCCTTCACGATTCGGCTTTCTGGAGCCCTCGGGTTCGTCGTCGCCTGCGGCGGAGGCGGCCGAGCTTGTCTCGATCTAAGCTCGGGCCTCCGCCGCACCGCCTTGGGTTCCGCCCGGTCGGCTATCGTGGCCGATTACGCCGTCCATCGCCGTCCGTCGCCGCCGGGTGCGCAGATTCAACCGTGGTACTCGTGTGGGGGATTTTCGTCGAACGCCTGGAGGACTCCGGCTGATAGGGGCGGGATTGAGCCCATTCGGGGTTGGAATCGTGATGGGGTTCCGAGCGGACGAACGGCGGAGACCAGGGAGGGAGACGACGGATTGTCGGGGCCAGAACTTGCGTGAAGCCAGCGGCCACGAATCCCGGTCGGACGAACCCGGAACAGGACCCGAAGAAGAACGAACCCTAGCTTACCGAGATCTAGGTGATGACGCGAGCGCGAGGCGTCGGCCGGGAGCGCAGCGGGACGCCGGGCCAGGCGTCCGGTACTGCGCACGGCGAGAAAGCCCTCGTTGACAGCCTCCTTCTTTCTCCGAAACCCTAGATCTCAGCCTCGACTTCCTTCTTCACCCTCAGATCTAGCCCTCTCTCTCTCTCGCTCACTCTTCAATCTTCGGCCAGATCCGAGCCTCCACCGGCCGAATCTGACTTCCTTGGACTCGCTCGCCGGCGGCCTCCCCCGAAGTCTCTCAGTGGGAGGTCGGCCAAGCTCGCGACCCAATCCTCCGCCCTCTTGGCTTGCTCTTCGACTTCCCCCTTGAAGTCTCTCAAAGGGAAGATCTCGGAGTTCGCCGTGGTTTGGCCTTCCCCCCGACACCCTATTTATAGGCGCGGGGGTGCCGGTCGGCGGAGGCTAGGCCGGCGGTCCTTGGTGTGGCAACCGGCCTTCCTTCGTCGGCCGAACCGGCATCAGTTCCTCCCCCTCCACGAAGGTTCGCTCGCCATCAATGCCGCGTCCTCTCAGCCACCGGCCTATGCTCCTCTCTCTGCCCTAGCTTGTTCTTCGCGCGTGAGTTGCAGAGGCGTAGGGGGAAGAAGGAAGAAGGAAGAAGAAGAAGAAAGGGGGCCGGGCTTTTGGGGGAAAAACGGCCGGGCCTTGGGCTGCGTGGAAAAGAGGGGTTGGGCCGGCTTTTGTGTTTTCTTGTGTTTTTACTATTTTTTTGTTTTGTTGTTTTTCTTGTTTTGTTGTTTTTGTTATTTATTATTATCCGAAGAAGACAAAATAATAAAAAGCTTTATTAATAAAAAAAAACATAATAAAAATTGAGGTGTCAACAGCTGCCCCTCTTTGAAGGTGAGCTCGCAGAGGTTGCATTCAAAGACAGACTAATGCCTCAATTTTATCCGTGCATGCGTAGCAGATTATATTTTATTTGGGACCTATTATTCTATGCGGAAAAAGAGCAATATAACTTTACATATACTAAGACAGATAAGAAGATACCTGTAGTTACTTACCGGGAGTGAGTGAGATAGGGTGTGAACCCCGAGTTTGGCAAGTATCAAGGCGTCATCTTACCTGTTGATATGAGGAGGTTGCTTTTCTAGGACCCGAACCTTTCTTCGGTCGCCTGTTAGGGCAATAAGTTGGTTTGTCTAGGACCCGAACCTTTCTTCGGTCGCCTTGACAGGAGATGCGCCAACCTTTCTCAGGGCATCACTTGTGAGTGCCTGATCTGTATCGAGGACACCAGTTGGTACCCGACCTTTCTCGAGAGATGCACCGACCTTTCTCAGGGCATCATATTTGTTGGGGTGTCTGACTTCTGTCAAAGACACTGGTTGGAACCCGACCTTTCTCGGGAGGATGCACCGACCTTTCTCAGGGCATCGATTTGTGGGGTGTCTGACTTTTGTTGAAGACACCAGCTGGAACCCGACCTTTCTCGGGAGGATGCACCGACCTTTCTCAGGGCATCGATTTGTGGGGTGTCTGACTTCTGTCGAAGGCACCAGTTGAAACCCGACCTTTCTCGGGAGGATGCACCGACCTTTCTCAGGGCATCGATTTGTGGGGGTGCCTGGACATTCACAAGCATTGAAAGAGTACCTGTATATTCACAAGTACTAACCTGGAGGATATTTGGGCATTTGCAGGCGTCGAAGGGGTACTTGGATGATCGCAAGTATAAACTCTTGGAGGGTGCCTGGATTTTCGTAGACGTTGAAGGAGTGCCTGATTGCTTGCAGGTGTCGAAAGAGTACTTGGATAATTACAAATACAAACTCTTGAAGGATACCTGGCGTTCGCAGGTATCGAAGGAGTACCTGGGATATTCATGAAGGTCCCTCACCTTTTGATAATTGCGAATATCGAGGACGTACCTCGCATATTCGTGAAGGTCTCCCACCTCCTGGCGATTGGGGAATATCGAGGGCGTACCTAAGATATTCGTGAAGGTCTCTCACCTCTTGGTAATAAGAATATCGAGGGCGTACCTGAGATATTCGTGAAGGTCTCTCACCTCCTAATAATTGGGAATATCGAGGACGTGCCCCGAGATATTCGTGAAGGTCTCTCACCTCCTGGTAATTGGGAATATCGAGGACGTGCCCCGAATATTCGTGAAGGTCTCTCACCTCCTGGTGGTTGGGAATATTGATGACGTACCTGAGATATTCGTGAAGGTCTCTCACCTCCCGGTAGTTGGGAATATCAGGGACGTGCACAGGATATTCATGAAGGTCTCTCACCTTCTGGTAGTGGGAATATCGAGGACGTACCTGGGATATTCATGAAGGTCTCTCACCTTCTGGTAGTGGGAATATCGAGGACGTACCTCGCATATTCGTGAAGGTCTCTCACCTCCTGGTAGTGGGAATATCGAGGACGTACCTCGCATATTCGTGAAGGTTTCTCACCTCCTGGTAATTGAGAATATTGAGGACATGCCCCGAATATTCGTGAAGGTCTCTCACCTCCTGGTAATTGGGAATATCGAGGGCGTACCGAGATATTCGTGAAGGTCTCTCATCTCCTGGTAAAGGGAATATCGAGGATGTACCTCGCATATTCGTGAAGGTGTCTCACCTCCTGGTAGTGGGAATATCGAGGACGTACCTCGCATATTCGTGAAGGTCTCTCACCTCCTGGTAATTGGGAATATCGAGGACGTGCCCCAAATATTCGTGAAGGTCTCTCACCTCCTAGTAATTGGGAATATCGAGGGCGTACTTGAGATATTCGTGAAGGTCTCTCACCTCCTGGTAAAGAGAATATCGAGGACGTACCTCGCATATTCTTGAAGGTCTCTCACCTCCTGGTAATTGGGAATATCGAGGGCGTACCTGAGATATTCGTGAAGGTCTCTCACCTCCTGGTAAAGGGAATATCGAGGACGTACCTCGCATATTCGTGAAGGTCTCTCACCTCCTGGTAGTGGGAATATCGAGGACGTACCTCGCATATTCGTGAAGGTCTCTTACCTCCTGGTAATTGGGAATATCGAGGACGTGCCCCGAATATTCGTGAAGGTCTCTCACCTCCTGGTAATTGGGAATATCGAGGGCGTACCTGAGATATTCGTGAAGGTCTCTCACCTCCTGGTAATGGGAATATCGAGGACGTACCTCGCATATTCGTGAAGGTCTCTCACCTCCTAGTAGTGGGAATATCGAGGACGTACCTCGCATATTCGTGAAGGTCTCTCACCTCCTGGTAATTGGGAATATCGAGGACGTGCCCCGAATATTCGTGAAGGTCTCTCACCTCCTGGTAATTGGGAATATCGAGGGCGTACCTGAGATATTCGTGAAGGTCTCTCACCTCCTGGTAAAGGGAATATCGAGGACGTACCTCGCATATTCGTGAAGGTCTCTCACCTCCTGGTAGTGGGAATATCGAGGACGTACCTCGCATATTCGTGAAGGTCTCTCACCTCCTGGTAATTGGGAATATCGAGGACGTGCCCCGAATATTCGTGAAGGTCTCTCACCTCCCAGTAATTGGGAATATCGAGGGCGTACCGAGATATTCGTGAAGGTCTCTCACCTCTTGGTAAAGGGAATATCGAGGACATACCTCGAATATTCGTGAAGGTCTCTCACCTCCTGGTAGTGGGAATATCGAGGACGTACCTCGCATATTCGTGAAGGTCTCTCACCTCCTGGTAATTTGGAATATCGAGGACGTACCTGAGATATTCGTGAAGGTCTCTCACCTCCTGGTAATTGGGAATATCGAGGACGTACCTTGGATATTCATGAAGGTCTCTCACCTCCTGGTAAATGGAAATATCGAGGGCATGCCCCGCATATTCGTGAAGGTCTCTCACCTCCTGGTAATTGGGAATATCGAGGACGTGCCCCGAATATTCGTGAAGGTCTCTCACCTCCTGGTAAAGAGAATTTGAATATAGCACGAGGCTTACCTGGATTTTCACAGGCACTTAAAAGGGGTGGGACACCTGGATAGCCACAGGTGTACAAAGTACTGGAATACTTGGATGAGCACAAGTATTTAACAATATGATCTGGGACCACTCAGGCTGGTCCAAGTGCTAGAAAACATACCTGGACGGTGGTGCCAAGCAAAGCAATGGAATGCTTGAACAGCTGCTATATTATTTGGGGACAACTTGAGCAGGTTGAGTGTCATGAAAAGGAAGTACCTGGACAACGGTGGGTACTTGACGATATGGGGATACCTAAATAGTAGTAGGTATTTAACAATAAAGGGGATACTTGGTCAATTACAAGCATTAATACTCTAAGGACAACTCGAACAGGTCAAGTGTCAAGAAAAGGGAGTATCCGAACAGTGGCCGGTACTCAAAGACAAGAGGGACATCTAGACAGCAGCAGGTTTTCAACGATAAACGGATACTTGGTCAGTCACAAGTATCAATACTCTGGGGACAACTCGAATAGGTCGAGTGTTAGGAAAATGGAGTATCCGAACAATGGCCGGTACTCAAAGCCAAGAGGGATACCTAGACAAAGAAAGGGTATTCAACAATAAAGGGATACTTGGTCACCATGAGTATCCGAATTTTGAAGACAGTTTGAATAGGTTAAGAATCAACAGGGGGAGCATTTAAGTGGCGGCAGGCACCCGAAAGTAGGGGGATGCCTTGACAGTCGCAAATATTCAATGATAAATGGATACTTGGTTAGTCACAAGTATCAATACTCTAAAGACAACTCGAACATGTCGAGTGTTAAGAAAAGAGTACCTAAACAGTGGTAGGTACTTTAAGACAAATGGGGATTAGGATGTGCTTACCTGGCAATATCTCTGATCTCTGAGAGTATGTCTGCTATTTGCACAATATGCACACATGATTGTATATGCTGTAAATTCATGACTTTAAATGAGATTCATACATGATAATTTTGTCAGTTTTGCATCATTCGAATTCCACTTGGGAAGATTTTGAAAGACAACATTTATTATGAATATAGATGCTTTGAGCATGTCAGATGAGGGACTTTCAGTCTGAAAGGACTTTTCACTCACTCTCATGGAGAAGGCTATCCTGACCATTGATGCAGGATTTATAAGGACCACACTATCTCACTGTCATCATGTCAACAGAGGTCCGAGTATTCTCGTAAACAATACGACTTTACCAATGTGAGAGGTCTTTGTTGAAACTGTGACGAAGATTTGGTCAATGGCTCATCAAATGGGACCGTCAAGGTCAAGGCTTATGAAGTGCCGCACGATCATCTCCGGGTTTGCAAGTCAAGAATTCTGCGAAAAGAGATAGAGTAATCTTTGCTCGTACTTCTTCGAGCGATGCCACATGAAATCCTACGTTAATTGAATTGCCCCTAGTCTGAAGAGACTTTTACAATGGGAATGTGACGTAGTCTTGGCTCACATGCAAGAGGGTGAGAGCTGGTGATTGCCTTGGCATTTGTCACCGGTCTTTCTTCTCACGGTCCGATGTAGGTTCTATGGACCACAACAACAATTTCTCTTGGGAATACAAATGACTGTGTTTTTGTTTGGGGGCATCGGTCTTGCTTTTACCAGGCACACTGCTTTTTCATGCCCTTATTTCTCATCTCAATTTTTCATTCATGGGCATTGACCTTGCTTTTACTAGGTACACTGCTTTTTATGCCCTAGTTTTTGTCTTTGTTGCTTGAGGAACTGATCTTGACAAGTTCAAGCAAATGCCTTTGTTAGACTATGGAGTCTTCATCTTTTGTTGACACTTTTGATTATGCTGCTCAAACGACAATGGCTTCTGCTTTGCCTCCATGTGAGGGTGAATTTACAGACTCAATTGAGTTGTACAATGGATACAAGTGTGTAAATAAAGAATTGCTCTTCACGACTCTAGGGCACTTAAATTAACGCGAGTGTTCATATGCAATAAAAACACTCGAAGATTGATGCAAGTGCGAGCAAGAAAATTTCTATCTCTCTTCTCACCTTGTGATGCTGCTTCGCTTTTGACTTGCCCCAGTGTGGGGTGTTTTTTTTTTTTTTTTTGTCGGGAGTATAGTAGAAATTTGTCAGTGTATGGGGCTCGAAGTGAGCGATGGAGTGCCTCTCACTGCTTTGATCATCGTACTATCTGCGAGAGAACTCTTTACCCTGTAGTCATGGAATTTTCTGCACTCATCTCACAAATGTATAGATGGGGGATTGTGTGTAGGATATGGCTTGCCTGTCATCATTCCGACACGCCTCATCCAACATGCTCAATCGATCTTGTATTCTTCAATCAGCTGTCTATTCTAATAATTCTCAATGGAATCAATGATTTAGACAGACAAAATCATCATGTAGAATTCACCTAGAAAAATGCATGCAGTGTATGATGTGATGGAATTTGTACTCTCAAAATAAATGAATGGCTTTTTACTCAAGAAAAACTTTATTGACAGCTTTAGGGGTTAACAAAATGGTGTTTCCAAATATATTAAATCTTGGATATCAAAAGGGCTATTTACAAAGGGTGTTGATGGCTGCCCCTATTGACTAGGGATATGACACATGAATGATCAGCCAAAGATTGAGAATCTGATCATTGATTTGACGGGTCTTTCTTCTTTTGCCCCTGCTTAAGAGAAGATGTACAAGTAGATCAATTGGTCTGGCCAAAATCAAATGTGAGTTAAGGCCTGAAGATTTTCTGTTGTTTGCTTTGGCGATTACTCAGGACGCCATTTCGTTTAGGAGAGTTTGTCATGCCTCTCATTGATTTGTTGTCCTTGTTTCTGACAGTCAAGTGATTCTGCAACAAACAAGAGGGAATATGTTAGTCATGAACTCTTTCAAGAGTCGAATAATTGGAATCGATACAACTTTACCCTTCACTGGTTTGCAGATGATTGAGTGAACTTGAAGTGAGAGGGGGACACGAAGTCCTATGTCCCTTGCTTCGTTGGGTTAAATATTGGCTCCTGGACGACACGTCATTTTACACGAAATTAGGTGAATTCGTGGGTCATTTCCACGTACTAGCTCGGCCAATGTTGATTTGCCAAACCTAACCATCAAGTTTGGCTCTTGAATTCCGATGCTTCCTGTCAATAGGGAAAATATGTCAAAAGCAGGTTCGAGTAGTGGGAGTATTGGAAACGATACCGAATTACCCTTCTCCAGAGTTTGTATATGCTAGCTCTTAAAGATATTTGAATGTCAATGATGGCCCTTTCATCTTGGCATAGTTCAATGTTTCCTTCAGTTGGCCCTCCTCATTGGTGACCATGTATGCATGATTGATGGTTGTTGATTCATCTTTAATGCCTTCCTTCTGTGGAATTTTCTTCTATCTTTGACTATAGCATCATCAGCAGCATTGAGCAAAGTCATGTACCTCAAGCTTCTATGGAATTTTAGATCAAAATCTCAAGCTTTGTGATGGCAACTACTCCTTGGAAGGACATGTGTCTGGAGTACGAAGTGAGATTTCTAGGCCCTAAGTCACAATTTGAGATAAGGGGTTAGAGACTGCCTCAACTGACTAGATTTTCTCCCTGTTGACAGTAGCCAATTCGAGAGGAGAAATTCATTTTTTGTGCTTCTTAGCTTGTCAAAGTTGGAACTGTAACATCTAGCTGTTTGGGCGTGTCGTGCGACAAGATAGTCCTTTGGCTCAGGATGGAGCTGGGCAGGAGTGAGGCATGTCGTGGATGCTTCAATCTCAACTCTATGCCTGTGCCTATTACGTTTCATCTTTTGTATCCTGTAAATAGAAGAGAGAGGACATCATTTCCAAATTATATTCAGAGGATAAGACTTACCCTCTTTTGGTGTAGGATGATTCTTTCTATTTGCCCTTGTTTTCTTGGCAGGGTGTCTTTGAACTTGGTGAGTTCACCTGATGCGCTTGCTTCAAATGCCCCACATCACACTAAGTCAAAGGGGATGGGAATGCTCTTCTGAGACATGAAGTGAATGAGTCAGAAAGACAAACATGGTTAAATTTATCATCTTGTTTTAATAAGAGCTTTTGGGTGATGAAACATTTTTTATTTTCAAAATATGTTTTTGGGGGAGAAAAAGCATGAGGAGGCCCAGCCCTTAGTATTCTCCTTGGATGATATTTTCTTTTCATGGTTGGATAACATCACTGGGCTGGTTTGGAGTACCGCCTCATGCTCTTAAAACAAAACATTAGAACCATACAATAGAGTACTTGGAATACAACAGTAGCACACCAGACAAGATAAGAAATATGAAATTACAAAAACGAGTAAAACCCATGAAAATTCCTGTGTAAAGGAGTGCTTTTGATAGTGCTGGTCTTGAAGCTAAGCGTGCTTGAATTTCTCGCCTTCAGTAGACTCGAAGTATTCACATGCGATGACTACCTCGCTGAAGTTATGGAAGTGTAACCCATGCAGCCAACAGCGATACTTGCAGGACAAAGCTTCTATGAACTGCTTCATTAACTCCTCTTCAGCCAGTTGAGGGCAGGTTTGCATCATGAAAGCTCTCCACCTCCCTGCGTATGCTTGGAAATCCTCCGTTGGTCTTCTTGCGAAGTGAGCTAAACTTTCACAAGGCAATTCAATTCCAATCTGGTTTTGGTACTGATGCAAGAATGTGGAAGTCAGCTCATTCCAATCTTTTAAGAGATAAATATTTGCCGCGATGAACCATTGCAACGCAGATCCTGTAAGAGTTTCTTGGAATGCCTGAGTTGTGAATGACATCGGGCCATAGTACCGACTCATTTTTGCATGGAGATATTGCAAGTGGGCCACAGGACAAGTTGTGCCGTTATACTTGCGAGATCGGGTATCCACATTTCTATGGGGGTCATGATCTTACGAGGGCAAGATGAGCCGGGCATGTCTTGGCTAGGCCACTGGTTTTCCCACTGCATATCTGTTGTAGTGGTAAATTTTTCTGTTTCAGGGAAGTTGGATTCTGCCGAGATTACTCCGTTGCTTTCTTCTGGGTCAGGATTCCCGAATGAGGATGAAGCATTGAAGCTATCCTCATGGTCAGAGGATGAGCTTAGTACTTCGTTAGGATCATAGTGGATAAAGACGTATGCTTCTTCTTCTGACGGGCCTTCATCTCCGGATGAGAGTAGGAAACAGTTATACGATGAATCGTCGCCATTGTTGAAATAACGCTTGGAAGTCTTTGGGATTGTATTCTAGGGCCGGGAAGTCTTCAGGATTGTACTCTAGAGGATGGTGGCCCTCAAAGTTGTATTCTTGGGAATGTTCAAAGCTTTGGTGCGATGGCTCGTCGGTAGATGCTGAATCTATCTGCTTGGACTTTCTTTTCTTGCCTCCCGGTCCAGACCTTTTGAGTAAGGCCCTTCGTTTTGCCAACTCGATCCTATCTAGGGAAGTGGGAGATATTAGAGTGTCGCTCTCTGATTCACTTTCTAGGTTGATAGGGGTTGGTATTCTTTGGACCCTAGCTCTTGGAGTAAGCTTGGGGAGTCGTCCAGTCGTGCTGCGGTCTTGAACATGCTCTGTGTCCTTGATCTCATACAAAGGCTCATTGCCTTTCCTAGTGGGAAATTTTCCAATAACAAGATGTTGCTCAGCTGCCTATTTATCATGCAAGGTTTCATTGACATGCTCTTCTCCTATCTCAGCGACTAATAACTCCTCGTGCTCCGCGATCATTGGCTCTTCGTAGGGCAAGGTGATGTCAGGGGTGATGTCAATGTCGTATTCTTGGTGAAAAACATGAATTAGTTCCCTCCAGGTTTTAAGGGGACTAATCTTCCTGACAATGTACCATCGCAAGGCAGGGCCAGTCAAGCTCGATTGATACGATTGAATCATCTTTCGAACCAGGTAGGCCTGTAAGTATGTCTCTGGGCGTGAGGTATCAGCATACCTTTCGCATTCAGGTGTTTTGAGTTTCTCAAGGATCTCAATGCCTGCGTAATTGGACAGGTCCAGGGGATTCTGCTCCTGCAGCTGGCTTAACCTTTTCATGATCCTTTCAAACTGTCTATGGTACTGGCTATTTTCTGGCAAATTTGCAGGTGTCATGACGGTGCTTAAGGCAGCTACAGAGTTGGGTTCGACTTGAGTGGATCTCATTTGTCTTGAGAGTTGTTGAAGGACAATGGACATCTGTCCTACGCCGTCTTCAATATTAATGAGGCGATTTTGTACATCATTCTGATCAACCCCTATTAGATGAGGCCATTCACGGACAAGTGGTGGCCAACGATCCATAATTACCTGCCGTTGTGAAAATAATGAATGAGCACGAGAGTAAATAAAAATTGACCCATGGCAATGGTCTAACTGCTTTTTCATTCATCAAAAGAGGATTTTATAGACCGCAGACTTCTAACATCTAGAACTTGAAATTGAAATGACAGAATAAAATACTAGATATTAAACAAAAGTCCCTAAACAATGGGACAAAACTTTCACACTATTAACACTAAGGAGCACATGATTGCCAATTTATATGCGACAGGGAGTCTTGCGCTTGCGCAAATGCTTGCTTTCTTGGACCGGCTCTGAGGTGTGCATCCAGTCCATTCCCAAATCCCTCACCATGAGCTCTGCTTGCTCGTGCTGGCTGCTCTTACTGATTGAGTGAGGGGCTGATGGCTTCCATTTTGTCGGGATACGATGGTTAAGGATGTAGGACATGGAGGCGTGGTGGGCTTTTTCTTCTCCCTCAAGCCCTTCAGATACCACAATCCTTTTGCGATGGCACTTGTCCCAGGTTTCTTGAGTGGTAGAAACTTCGAATGCGTAGTCACGACTTGTATTGAAAAGAATTGAAGAGATCTTCCTGATGGAAGACGATGGGATCTCCTGAAGGGCTCCATATTGTCGTGCCACCCGATAAGGGTGATAGAGAGTGGCGCCGGTGTGGCCAAGCAATGGAATTGGGAGATCACGCTTATAAGCGAAGCGAGCTCTTTTTTCATGGAACCAATCAGCACACCATTGGAATGCCTCAGGAGCTGGGTCTCTTAGGAAGTTTACCCAATTTAAACAGCTTTGATTGGGAATATACGGTCCTAAAACCATAAATTTTTGTAATGAATTTTCAAAAGCATTTGTTTCAGACGATCGCATGAAGTCTCGAAATTCGCTTAGGTGAGAAAAGAACCAGACTTGTAAAATTTCAGGAGAGGTTCGCATGATTTTCTCTGAGTTGTCTTTAAAGCGATTAAAGGACAAGAATGTTTCAGTTAAGATCATGTTGACATAATTCCCTCCTCTTAAGATCTGATCAACTATCCATGATATCTTGGGAGTTATGGCATTTCTTTGATGGGGGAAGATGATGAGCCCGAAAAAGGCCAGAAGGAAAATCTCACTTTTCTGGGTCATAGGCTGATTTTGGAAACATGCATTCATAAATTCCAGTGGGTAGGTTTTATGGTTATCTTCAAGAATTTGTATCATAGTATGGATTTCAGTTCTTAAAAGCCGTGCTAACACACGTATTGGGATGATGCCTGTCGATGGCTTGACAAGCTTTTTCTCAAGAGGCATTCCAGTGATGATGCTGTATTCTTCCAGGGTTGGGGTTAGCTCAAACCTACCGAATATAAAAGTAACCGTCTTCGGGCACCAGAAATGTGCCATGGCTTGTATGACTTCAGGGCGAACAGTGATTTGGATCAACGATAGGAGATGACCGACTTTGGCCTTCACACGCTCTTGGGCAAACTGATCTAATTGACCCCACCATCTGAGGAGCTCCGCCTTGGGAGCAGGAATGAATTGGATATCGTCTTTCCCCATCGCATATAAACTGAGACTTGAAAAGTTTATCCTACATTGCCATGAGCCAAATAAAAAGACTGAGTAAAAGTAAAGAAATCACTTTGCTTTTAAAGAAAAATGGCAAGCACAAAGACATGCGCATGGGACGTGCGGCCCGATTTCTAACTCAAAAGGCTTGATGAAATTAAAAAAGTATCCGCCCATCGCAGTCTCGCGTTAGCGGCATACCCCCTTAACCTCGGCTAAGAAATTCGGGGAAAAGAAAGGCAACCTCTACATCGCAGTCTCGCGTTCGAGGTCGTATCTTTTTTAACACCATCCTAAAAATCCTATGGCGGCCCAGGTCCGGCAGCCGGGTTGTGTGTGCCATGTGTAGTGCTAAAACAGTAAATCATGCACAATAATATATAATCACAAAACAATATATTTTAAACAAAAATAAATTTCTAAACTACTGACCTGCATAAAGAAAAAATAAAAACAAGTCAGTAAAGAATTTAAACAAGACAAAAATGGCCTAAGTCCTCACAAAAATCCCCAACGGAGTCGCCAAGCTGTCGCGACCTCTTTTTTTTCGGCGCCCGCAGTCGGGTGCGAGCGCCTAAGGAGGCTAATAGCTCGGCTGAAATTGGTTAAGCCCGGACTCTCCTAAGTCCACCAATTCACGACTTAATGGTTCAAGTTTTTTAACCTGTAAATCAATTTTTAAAATGGAGTCGCCACTAATCGATTTGGGGTGGGTCGATTAGAAACCCAAGTGAAGTATCGGGAGAAATACCCACTCTGCGCAAACTGAGAAATTAGGATCGGGGACTTGATTACACTAGTTAATTACTAATGCCCTTTCGGTACCTAATCTTGTTTAAACCCCGAGGTTTTTGGATGTTCGAGGGATTTTTCATGCATTTTGGGAGGAAAAACATTTTCTTGAGTCATTTTCTAATTTTTGGACACAAAAGGGATTTTTGGGTTTTTTTGGTATCTTTTTTGGAAAAGTACAAGTCTTTTTTGGCTTATTCTGAATTTTTTTGGCTTTTTTTTTTATGAATTTTTGGCTTTTTTTTTTTTTGGATTTTTGGCATTTTTTGGAAAATATGAAATATTTTTGATTTTTTTGATTTTTCGGAAAATAAAATATTTTTGGAAAATAAAATATTTTTTGATTTTTTAATTAAAATATTATATTTATTATTATAATAATATAAAAACGAATCGGGTCGAGTTCCGGGTTGGGACCGACCCGGTTCGCGATCCGCTTCGCGGACGCGGGCCCGACTCGAATTTTTTTGGCTGCTTTTCTTTTTAAATGTAAAAGCCCAAGCCCATTTTGACCTGATTTCATAAAAAAAATCCTAGCCCAACAGCTACCCGGCCCACGCGAACAAAAACAAACCAGGCGAAAACCCTACCCGGCTGTCAACCCGGATCCGTCCGACTTCGACCCGCCTTCCCTTTGCCGACCCGGATTGCAGCCGCGACCCGACTCCGCGACCCGACTCCGCGACCCGACTTCAACGGAACCCTACCCGGCCGTGACCCACGCTCGACATTCGGTCCGGCTTCTACTTCGCGATTCGGCTTTCTGGAGCCCTCGGGTTCGTCGTCGCCTGCGGCGGAGGCGGCCGAGCTTGTCTCGATCTAAGCTCGGGCCTCCGCCGGCACCGCCTTTGGGTTCCGCCCAGTCGGCTATCGTGGCCGATTACGCCGTCCATCGCCGTCCGTCGCCGCTGGTCTGCAGATTCAACCGTGGTACTCGTGTGGGGGATTTTCGTCGAACGCCTGGAGGACTCCGGCTGATAGGGGCGGGATTGAGCCCATTCGGGGTTGGAATCGTGACGGGGTTCCGAGCGGATGAACGGCGGAGACCAGGGAGGGAGACGACGGATGGTCGGGGCCGGAACTTGCGTGAAGCTAGCGGCCACGAATCCCGGCCGGACGAACCCAGAACAGACCCAGAAGAAGAACGAACCCTAGCTTACCAGATCTAGGTGATGACGCGAGCAGCAGGCGTCGCTGGAGCAGCGGGGACGTCGGGCCAGGCGTCCGGTACTGCGCACGGCGAGAAAGCCCTCGTTGACAGCCTCCTTCTTTCTTCGAAACCCTAGATCTCAGCCTCGACTTCCTTCTTCACCCTCAGATCTAGCCCTCTCTCTCTCTCCCTCACTCTTCAATCTTCGGCCAGATCCGAGCCTCCACCGGCCGGATCTGACTTCCTTGGACTCGCTCGCCGGTGGCCTCCCCCGAAGTCTCTCAGTGGGAGGTCGGCCAAGCTCGCGACCCAATCCTCCGCCCTCCTGGCTTGCTCTTCGACTTCCCCCTTGAAGTCTCTCAAAGGGAAGATCTCGGAGTTCGCCGTGGTTTGGCCTTCCCCCGACACCCTATTTATAGGCGCGGGGTGCCGGGCCGGAGGCTAGGCCGGCGGTCCTTGGTGTGGCAACCGGCCTTCCTTCGCCGGCCGAACCGGCATCAGTTCCTCCCCCTCCACGAAGGCTCGCTTGCCATCAATGCCGCGTCCTCTCAGCCACCGGCCTATGCTCCTCTCTCTGCCCTAGCTTGTTCTTCGCGCATGAGTTGCAGAGGTGTAGGGGGAAGAAGGAAGAAGGAAGAAGAAGAAGAAAGGGGGCTGGGCTTTTGGGGGAAAAACGGCTGGGCCTTGGGCCTGTGTGGAAAAGAGGGGGTTGGGCTGGCTTTTGTGTTTTCTTGTGTTTTTACTATTTTTTTGTTTTGTTGTTTTTTCTTGTTTTGTTGTTTTTGTTATTTATTATTATCCGAAGAAGACAAAATAATAAAAAGCTTAATTAATAAAACAAACATAATAAAAATTGAGGTGTTAACACACACCCCGAGTGCTACTGCCAGAAACCAAATGGCGCACCCAAAATTCACCGACGCGATCCGTGTATAACCCAAATCGATCGAGCCAGTCCCCTCTGGAGAGAGAGAGAGAGAGAGAGAGAGAGAGAGAGAGAGAGAGAGAGAGAGCAGTGTTTTGATCGCTTTAAAAATACGTAACAAACAGGAGAGAGCAAAATCAAGACCGAAGTGAAAGCAAACTTTCGTAGTCAAACCTACTAACCCAAGCATTCGACTAGCCTCTCTATTACTTTTATTAGTGGAAAGAAGGGAAAAACGCCAAAAAGGACAAAAATGAGAGGAGGAGGAGGATTTTTTTGGGGGGGGGAACCGAAGGAAAACCAAAGTTTTAATCACCATCGGTATGGATTAGTCAAATGATCGTACCTGGTCCAAAGGGGAGGCGCGGAAGCGTGAGAGAGGGGGGGGTGGGAACCGAAGGAAAACCAAAGTTTTAATCACCATCGGTATGGATTAGTCAAATGATCGTACCTGGTCCAAAGGGGAGGCGCGGAAGCGTGAGAGAGAGAGAGAGAGAGAGAGAGAGAGACGTGGGTGTGAAGAGAGCACGAGAGGGATTTGCCCAAATCCCGATGCTCCAATGGAATTTGTGGCTTCCTTCTCATTTTCCTTCCATCTATGCCAACATTTGTTTAAAGTAATATTTATGTTGGGTTTTTGACTTTTCCTTAATCCCTACCCCCTCAAAAAAAAAAAAAAAAAAAAAAACTGTGGCTTCGTTTAGTTACTTGGGAGGATAACTACGAAAGTTTTTTTTTTTTTTTTTTTTGGTGATAAACAGCGAAAGTTGTTTCGCCTAGGTTTTGGGGGGGCATGGTGGGGTTATATTAAAAAAGAAGAATACATTTTCGCCTCCTTGCATTCGCCCTCCTCCCGCACCTGGTCATCGTCCCGCTTCATCCAATCCTCCCGCCGCCGCGCATCCCTCGGGCCAACACTCCTCGGTGGCGGGTACCTCTGGCATTTTGTCGGAGTTGATGACCTCAGAAGGGAAGAGGGAGGCGAGGTGGATGGAGAGGCAGGACTTGCCGCACCCATTGGCGGCGCACAATGACGACCACCTTGGCACGGCGGTGGGTGGCTGCGGACGAGGTGGCCGTCGGGGAACATTGGGTTGTGATAGGTTTATGGAGAGTGTATGAGCGAGGGGCGCATACGCATGTCCTCAGGCATTCACTTCTTTTATATTTGATGCTCCACCTTGGCCTCGATTATAATTAATTTATTCTTCATCAACCTTCCCCTTTTTTAAAATTCCCGTTTTAACTTTTGAATTATAATAATAACAATAAGGAGAGCAAGTCCATGGGGGCTTGAACGGTTTTTAGTACAAAGGAAAAGAGAGGAAAAACCAAAATCAACACACACACACACACACACACACACACATATTATAAAAGAAGAGTAATGCTAGGCTGTAGAGTTTATTTGTAAAATAGATTTACTTTTCGAGCTGGATGGATATTTTTAATTATGCTCATCTTTCGCCAGGGAAAAGAGGTATTTACAAGAGTTCAAACTCAAACTTCGATGTGTTGCTCAATTAGAAATAACTTCAACATCAATTAATTTTTCCTGATCTTGATAATTATGGAATGACTATATTGAACATTTTCATACAATTCAGGGATTTGATAGAATATGTACTAAAATTTTATGGACTACATTGAATAAATTAAAAGTTCGGGAATCACGTTGCACGTTGAATTAAAATTCATGGACCATATTGAACAAATTAAAAGTTTAGAGACTGAATCGCACATTGAGCTAAAGTTAAGAAACCATTTGTGTCATTATCCCTTTCAATCATCATCATCACCACCATCCTTCCACTATTCATCTCCTCCAATTCATTAAGCCTCCATAATATAGACGAAAGGACAGATCTTTCGTCAAACAAGGAAAGTCCAAGCGGCCGGTGGCTGAAGCTCTGAGAAATTGGAAAGTGGTGATATTCATTGTGGAAGGGAAAGAACAAATCTGTGGGGGAAAACGAAAGGAAAAGATCGTGGGATGCAGATTTCTCAATCGGAAGAGCAAGCCGAGAGCCCCACCGGTGGTTTGACTTCCTTTTAACCGTAATGTCACAATTCTTCTGCATTTGTTTCAGTCAAATGATCCTTCGGACTCTGCTTGCGTTAAAATAAATTACAATGTTCCAAAGTATATACAAAAAAAAAAAAAAAAAAAAAAAAAAAAAAAAAAAAAAAGAGGGAGATGCCGTGATAGAGAACAATCATTAGTGGCCACAGAGTAATTTGAAAAAAAATTGAGAAGAATTACAATCTTACCATTGATAAAATCACATACTGGGGCACTCACAAACGGAAAAAAGGACGTAGGGTTAACGATTCAGGGAGTTTTGCATAAAGGGTGCAATTTTGGGAGTAAAAAATGTGTACCGCACTAAATTTTCATGGGAAATTAATGTAATTTTTTTTCCTCAAAGCTACTCCCTAAGCCTACAACCATGAGATATGAAATATATGTTGTAGATTTTATGTACTCTAAGGCTGCGTTTGGCAGTTAGAATAAAATTCGGAATATGATAAAATTTATCTTATTTTGTATTTGGTGCCTGCCCAAGACAGAATAAAGTCGGATATGAAAATGACATAGGCCAAATAAAATTATTTTATGAAAGATGTGGGATATAGGCAAATATGATTTATAACATTTATAATAGAAAAGTTATTTTTCTCGAATAACAAACTTGTTAAATTAACAAATTCGAAATTATATTTCAATATATATAATAGTTAAAATCTAATATAAGAAATTCAAAATATCAAAAAATAAAATTTAGTTTTCTCATTTAATCTTAGTTTTATTTATATATTCGATTTTAATTCTATCTTATGATATAAATTCAATATATAAATATAATTATATTTATATATATTTTTACATATTTTAGGTATCTTTCTATTTTGGGTATATTAGTATAGTTTTCTATTTAATAAAATTTTAGTAGAGAATGATGGAAGGGGAAAAAATAAATAAAATAAGAAAATAAAGGTAAAGTAGGCAATAGTTTCGCAAGAGATTTTATCATCTACGTTTGTGAATTTTTACGTTCATTTACATCGCTATGCCGTTTATACCAAAAAATATATATGATATGATATGAATGTATCTGACTTTATTGCTGCAATTCACCAAACAATAAATACGATATAGCAAATTATTTGGATTTCTTATCATATCTAATCTAGTTTCATTCTGATGAGAAATCCGGTCTTATAATTAAAGTCCTATTCAATGGCTAAGTGCAAATCTAAAAACACCATACATGAAAGGCGTGCGTCAACTAGATACCAAAATTCACTGGAATAATTTCACGGGATTATAAGATTACTTTACTACGGAATTATTTTATTGCCAAAATTCCCTTTGATCTTGCTTTATGAAACCCTATTAATATAGGTACACCCACGGCAAGTTGAAAACAACTTACAAACCAATCACAAACTAGATTTACATGGATTTCATGCAATCGATTGGATTTCCACACAGTGAAGAGAAACATAAGATTGCTTTTATCTAATTACGGAGAAGGCACGAATGGATAGGGTAATTTGGAAGAAAATGTATAGAAAAATAACAAAATGAATAAGAATTATAATCCATTCTACATCTAACTAGCTATGGAAGGAAAGATTAGTAAATATTATACTCTTATGATAGAAAGTTACCTGCTGCCTTCTGAAGATTGCAACTTTGAGTGCCAATTGGTCCTCTTTGCCTTCTCTCGGTGCCCGTCATCCCTAGGCTTCGTCGATGGGACGACATCCTTGCCTTCTCTCCTTGCCGGAGTTGCAGCAGCGACATCCCCTGGTGTAGGATCTCCTAAGCATCGTTGCTAATTCTTGCTCTACCCGTCGCCGTGCCGTCATCACACTTTGGCCTTCGCGCCTAGGGTGCACTCAGGAATTCTCCTTCGAAGTTCGAAAGACGCCCGTTGACTCCTTCGTAGCACCATGGCAAGTTCCCGTGCCCATCATCTAGCCGTGACGCCCACCAGTTCTCTCGACGAAGCTTGGCACCTCACCTTGCGCACCCAATAGTTTCGTTGATCATTGCCGATCATCACCCTCGTTGGCGCTGACCAATCGCCGGCCCTCTTTGTGTCACGCTAAAAGCCAGCACACGGTAAGTCGAGGTAAGTGTAATCCTGTAGTTTAGTTTTGACAACACATAGTTTGTTTTGATGCATGTTATTTAGTCGAAAGACTTAGGTTTTCATGGTTCGATTATTTCCCTGCATTAACTAAGGCGTATTGGGCCTCCGAACCTTTAGACTCTAAGGTCGGATCCTAATATCATTTTGCTTGACTTGTTATGGTTGAGTATATGATTAATTCGTACGTCGTAATTGCACGTTACCATCTCAAGTATATTTAGAGTTTAAGGAATGTTCATGTAATTCATGTCATTTAGAAATTTATATATTCTTAGGTTTTTTAATAATCATGTCATATAGAAAAATATTAACCATTAATTGCATTACATGTATCTTCCGCATTACACATAGTTCAATATCAATACGTAGTCCGTAAGATCACATTATAGTCCAAGGATTAAATTTGCTGTTTTCATAAAATAAAAAAATAAAAAAAAAACACTAACACTTCATATTGATTCTCATAGGATTAGTTCGTGATTAGTCTTAGAATAGAAAATGCACCTAAAATAAGAAATGCATGCACATTTAATAGACTTTATGGGCATTTGTCTTTTTGTCAAGAAAAAGAACATAAATACAGTAGAAAGTCTCTTGTAGATTGCATAGTTAACATTCCAAACATGTAATTTGGAATGCATAACATTCATACATTTTGTTTGCATATCTTTATCCTATTTCGACATCATCTACCTTCATAATAGATACTGATTTGATATTCATAATACATTTTGATTTGATATTCATATAATGAAGTATGTAACTTATAAGCATATATAATCATTCTTTAGTTTTGTTCTCTAGGTGGGTTAGTTTTTATTATTCACGTTGGATAATCCTTTTTTACACGAATTATTATTATTGTAAGAAATAATTGACAATTTTAAGCAAGATAAGGTCTGAAATAAAATTACAAGGTCGGAAGGTCAAATCTTGGGAATTATTATACTGATATCCGCAGGTTAATATTATATTTTTCCCTTAATTAAGGCAATAGTTTTTTTTTTTAAAATCAGAAGGAAGAAATCAGACGTTTCGTGTACTCTCTCTCTCTCTTTCTTCGCCATCTGTCCACCCAGAGAGAAACAGAGAGGAGAGACGTTCAACTCCCTTCTTGAAAGGCCTGTAGGAGAAGGGAAAAGCTAACTTTTTTTTAAAAATATTTACTGCCGAAGAGGAGGATCGCCCCGTATTCTGCATGAAACGCCTCCTTGTTATCCCTAAAACCCACCACCCTCTCCCTTCGCCCCATAGCTTCAAAACCCTCACCATCTTCCTTTTCCATCGTCTCTTCATTCCCCGCCAAAAACCGCCACCACTAGCCCGCCCGTCGTTTCCCGATGGCCTCCTCCTCCTCCTCCGCAGCCGCCCACGGCCGCCCCAAGGTGGTCGTCATCATGGGCGCCACCGGTTGCGGCAAGTCCCGCCTCTCCATCAACCTCGCCTCCCACTTCCCTTCCGAGGTCATCAACTCTGACAAGATGCAACTCTACCGGGGCCTCGACATCACCACCAACAAGGTCGCCCCGGCCGACCGCCGCGGCGTCCGCCACCACCTCCTCGGCTCCCTCAACCCGGACGACGGCGAGATGACCCCGTCGCAGTTCCGCTCCCTTGGTGAAGACGCCATCTCCGACATCGCCTCCCGCGGGAATCTTATCATCCTCGTCGGCGGTTCCAACTCCTTCATTCACGCTCTCCTGGCGGATCGGTTTGACCCGGAGGCAGACGTGTTCGGCGGGCTCGGCCCGCCGGTGAGACACGAGCTGAGGTACGACTGTTGCTTTCTGTGCGTCGACGTGCTACTGCCTATGCTGAAGAAGGACCTGCCGAAGCGCGTGGACGGAATGCTCTGCATGGGCGCTTTCGAAGAGCTCGCCAGATACTACGACCTGCACCGGACCGAGCCGGGGGGTTGGGCCGGGCTGAGGAAGGCCATAGGCGTGCCCGAGCTCGACCGATATTTTGAGAAGTACCCGCCGCCGAGGGGGGTCGGCCCGGGGGACGCGTGGGGGCGGAAGGATGCGAGGAACCGGGACAACGATCCGGTGCGGGAGAGTGCATACCAGGAGGCGCTAAGCGAGATAAAGAAGAACGCGGGCCAGCTGATGATGCGGCAGATTAAGAAGATCCAGCAGCTGAGCGGGAGCGGGTGGGAGCTGCATAGGCTGGACGCGACGGAGGCGGTCCAGCTGGCGATGGCCCCCAAGGAGGAGGGCGGCGGCGGCCGCAGGTCGCGGGACGTTTGGGAGAGGGAGGTCGTGGGGCGGAGCGTGGAGATTGTGAATCAGTTCTTGCAAGAGAAGTAGGTGCCGTCTTCTCGTTCTTGGTTTTACTCTCTATCGTACGTTACGTGTTTTGGGCGAGGTCTAATATTTTCTCCAATAACACGAGAGAATTTTTGTCAGTAGCACTCGGGGTGTGCAATTTTTGACGTGGAGCCCTGGAGCCGGCAGCGGGTCTCTTCTTCTCCTTTTTAGTTTTTTCCTTTTTAGGGCATTGTACAGTAATTAATGCTTCGATATCCCTCCACTTGCAAATGAAGTACGTAAATTTTTCTGCTTTTGTATGTTTCGGTTGGCACAAAAGGTTTGTCATTTCCATTTCCTCGCTTTAAGAGTTTTTTTTGGTCAGTCCTATTCTATTTTTACTTTGACTCTCACTCTCGGACTTTTGTCCCGCCTCTTTACAGGGTGTGAAAATCGAAAATCACTTCTGAAACTAATTCGTTTTCATCCCCAATCCCTATTGAGAATGTGGTGATTCAAACCCCTCATCTCTTCTGTCCATATTAAAAAGGGTGGCTACTGGGACAAACTCTAACGATTCGCTTTAAAAACTTAAGGAAAGGAAATTTTAAAACCAAGGGGAAGGTGGCAGCCACCACCGTCACCTGGTACCGTCGTGCCAATAAACCCTTTGATGGGACTTGGTGCTAGCTGTAGCTACTGCCCCTCACCTCAACCCCTCTTCAGGTTCGAGAGCCCTTGCATGAGCGATCGCAGGAGCTTCGCGGAAGACGATGACGAGGAAGAATAAAGAAACATGAATCGTTTTTAAAAAGGAAATTTTTTAATATTATTTGGACATGACAGTGCTGACACCTGCTCGCCGCCGCCACTTGTTCATGACCCACGTCCTAATCAAGACTTTAATATGCGCCACATGGGATTTGAGCAACCGAAAGGCGAGTGTCCGAAACGAACCCACGAATCTTGTCTCGCACGTGGAAATTTTCAAAATTCATTGCATGTGATCCGAACAAGAAGAAGGCGAGATAACTCTCCTTGAATTTTATACCATTTCCGGCCTTCTCGGCAATGCCCCGAAAGGAGAAAAGAAGAAGAAGAAGAGGCCCGCTGCCCGACTCCAAATCCAATTTGTACACCATGAGTGCTACCGCCAGAAACCAAATCGCCAACCCAAAATTCGCCGACGCAACCCACGTCGAACCCAAATCGACCGAGCCAGTCCCCTCTGGAGAGAGAGAGAGAGAGACCAGTGTTTTTGACCGCTTTGAAACATACGTAACAAAGTGGAGAGAGCAAAGTCAAAAACGAAGTGAAAACAAACTTTCGTAGTCAAACCTACCAACCCAGGCATTCGACTACCCTCTATTATTTTTATTAGTGGAAAGAAGGGAAAAAGGCCGACAAGGAAAAAACAGGAGAGAGAAGGGGGGGAGAGGGAGGGAGGGAACCGAAGGAAAACCTAAGTTTTAATCACCATCGGTATGGATAAGTCAAATGACGTACCTGGTCCAAGGGGAGGCGCTGAAACTTGAGAGAGAGAGAGAGAGAGAGAGAGAGAGAGAGAGAGAGGAAACAGGAGAGAGAAGGGGGGTGGGGAGAGGGAGGGAGGGAACTGAAGGAAAACCTAAGTTTTAATCACCATCGGTATGGATAAGTCAAATGACGTACCTGGTCCAAGGGGGAGGCGCTGAAACTTGAAAGAGAGAGAGAGAGAGAGAGAGAGAGAGAGAGAGAGAGAGAGAGAGAGAGAGAGAGAGAGAGAGAGAGAGAGAGAGAGACGTGGCTTCCTTTTCATTTTTCTTCCATGTATGCCAATATTAGAGGTGTGCATGGTCTGGGCAGAAGGTTTTTAATCTAAAACTGGGAACCACCCGCTAGGGACCGATTCTGAAAAATTAAAATCGGAATTCACCCGTTTGTTGCATAGATCCACCCGGGAACCGAACTGCCAGTTCGGTTCGGTTCCCAGGTGGATCCATGGAATCGGTCTTACAAGAATAATAATATCACTTTTTAAATCCCATCATGAGAATTCTTTATCGAGTAATATACTAGAAACAAAAAGCTACAATAACTAAAAATCAAAACATAATGTTGAAAGTGAAAGAAGGTAAAACTAATTATAAGTCAAGCCACAACAGTTATCAAATTGATCAAATGAACTCCATACCATCTCAACGGTACAAGTCCAAAAAATCATGCCAAATCAAATTTAAGTACGTGGAACAAACTCATAAAGTAGAGTAAATTAAACAAGTTTAAACTTTACAACGACGCAACAATTGCAACAAGATTCGCCTAAAAAAAAAAAAAAAACAATCGCAACAAGATTCGCCTAAAAGTTCATGACTTATAAAGCTTGTGAATCCCAAGTTTTGAGCTCTTAAATTCCAAGTTCCAATCTCCTGAAAGTAAAACAATAATAAATATATGATTGCTCAACATTAGTAAAAATTGAACTCAAACAATTATTAAAAATCTCACCATATATATTCCTCCCACTTCAACTTGTAAACTCTATGGACCGTTAATCTCCATGTTAACATGATTCATATCTAACAAAAAGAAAATATTAAATAAAGTATTTAGTTATTAGATAATAGATATACAAAAGAATTAAATAATGAAGTGATATGGACTTACCAAATTCAAACTTTTCCGCATTCTCGATATACTCTTCAACATTAATCGGTTCAAGAATCGCTCTCAACCAATCTTGAGTGCAAATCAAAGCTTCAATAACTCTAGGAGTCAGAACTCCGAAAACCATCAAGCATATGACTAGAAGTACTTAAAGTTGATTCTAAAGCAATGGTAGTAACGGGAATAGACAAAATATCTTGAGCCATCAAAGATAAAATTTTAAACTTTTGGCCAGCAACACTCCACCAATTCAAAATGTCAAGATCACGACCATCTTCAAGTTCATCTTTAAGATATTGATCGAGCTCAGATAAGTTGCCATCGGACTTTTTCTTCTTCTTATTAAGAAAGTCATCATACAAAGGCTTTTGCATATAGAAATTTAAGTTGCAATCGTCCTCTTCATTCCCCTCATTGAAATAAGAATTGCAGCTACTATCAATATTAGTAGAACTTACCAATTCGCCATCCAAAATTTTGTCTCTAGGAATGTGAAAAGATTTCTTATAAAATTTAAACATACGTTCCAAGGCAAACTTCACCTTATCAAACATTTCATCAACTTTTGCAGCATCATCATAAATGAGTTTACAATAATACCTCACATAATTCAGCTTCTTTCTAGGCTCCAATGTTATTGCAATCAATACCATTATATTTACTTTTTTGAAACTCTCATAATATTTGTCAAACTTATCTTTCATTTTCATGCCCATAACTCTCACCCTATGATCAAAAGCATTCGTCGCTTCTCACAAATAATTATACAAAGAAGCTATCCCCATGAAATAATCATTTGAAGTGATATACAAAGTTCCGGATATCTTCTTGGTGGTATCATAAAACTTATTCAAAAAATTAAAAAGAACAATAACATTTTCCCAATCAACACTACTTGGAGTATCAGAATTAAGCTCAACTAAGAAAGAAACATCATCTTCTTTCATCCTTTCAAAAGCTTTTCTTAGCTTTATAACACTCTTTAGCATTAGGTAAGTGGAATTTCACATAGTTGAGACATCAAGATAAATTGAACATTTATAAGCAATCCTTGTACTTTCGATGCAATCTCGAAATGTCTTAACTCTCATAAGAGAACTCCTCACATACTTAACCACGTTTCGAATATGTGCAATGGAATCACGTAGTTCGGCCAAGCCATCATTCACAATCAAGTTTAATATATAAGCCGTGCACCTCATGTATCAATAGTCTCTCTCTTGAAAAATTTTCTTTCAAATAATCAATGGCCACATCATTTGAACTAGTATTATCCATTGTGATTGTAAACACTTTTTTCTCTATTCCACACTCATATATGTATTTCTCAACTACTTTTCCAATATCCTTGCTATTGTAACTAGCTATCACCACAAAATTGATGATCTTTTGTGCAATTTCCAATTTTCATCAATAAAATATGCATTAAGACATAGATAGTTCAAATTCTGAATGGAACTTCATGTATCAGTCATGAGTGCAATCCTAGAATTAAGTTTACGGAAAGCAGCTTTGAAATTTCTTTTTTCACAAAAATACAATTTCATGCAATCTCTAGCCACTGTAAATTGTGACATATGCGTGAAGAGAGATTGTAATTGATTTACATATTCACGAAATCCAACACGTTCAGCAATTGAAAATGGTTGTTTATCAATTATAATCATCCGAATAAGCATTTGCCTACATTTCTCTTGATGAAACTTCCATGTTGTTAAAATTCCACCACTCCCAGTACTACTAGTAGTATCTCCTCCTATTATTTGAGTTCCATCTACTCTTTGTGATACAAATAATTTTTTCCTTTTATCCATATTGCGAGGATACTTATTGCACTTTCTTAAGTGTTTCAACATATTTGAAGTACCATTATCAACGTGGTATGAATACTTGGATCCGCAATAATTGAAAAATACATTAACTTTCCCATTTGTGTGAGTTGTTCCTTTTCAAAAATGAAGCTAAGCTGCTGATTCACTTACTAGGAAGAGGACATGGACAAGAATCGGAAACCTTATTTGTTTTGAATGCTTTTTCAAAGTTTTCACCTCTTTCATGTTCTTGTGATGTCGATTCCACTATTGGCGTTATCGCATTATAGGATTCCTCTACTTCCATCAACATGTTAATGAATCACCTGCTCAAATCAAGCAACGCGTCGTCAACACTTAAACACTTCTCATGAAGCTAAATCATATTTTACTTACAATAGAAAATAGATATAAAATGATACAATAAGGATCTCAATAAATAGTCAAACTTCCTAAAGAACAAAAGAGAAAGAACAACTATCCAAATTCATAGCTCTAGTCAACTTCCTTTTTTCCTTTGCATTCTATTGCACAGGAACCTTCTCTATAGCCCAGAGCCCAAAGTGAACATGACTAAAGCCTTATCTTTCTTAATGAGCTTTTTCAGAGGAAAGCAAGAGCCTCTTAGCATCATTCTTTAGCTATCCAAATTTATCTTTGAATCTGAATCTTCTTTTGTATCCTAATTTATCGTAGAATCTCAAACTTATGCAAACTGAATATTTAGGTTATGTATCATCAACTCTGTTAGATGAATTATATTCTTCTATAAGTAATATATGTAGTTGGTAAAAGAGTAAATGTTCTACTGCAATAGCAATATATGAAAAATAGAGACAAAAAGAACAAGCTAAAACTTAAAAGAACCAGTACTGAGTGAGGAGAGTCAACTACATTCAATACATAACACCTATTACCGTGACATTGCTATCCTTTCCCCCTTTGAGTGATATATAAGAAGCTTTAAAATATATTCTTAGCCATGACTCATCGAGCGAACTAAACATATATTGCATGATATATGCAAGGTATCTTAAGTTATAACATGTAAGACAACTTTGATGCACAAAGAAGCACGGCATTTAAGATACGGATTAAAAATAATGTATTCGATATTAAATTTGCCCTACTCGACCGAAATCTTCCTTACCTGATTCAACTTTTTTGCCAACTGAGGAACACCACAACGATCAACAAGGCCATTGTATACCTGCATAGGATACCAAGAAATGTATAAAAATGAAGCTCAAAATCTCCAACAAATACATAATTCTTGATAGGCAGGAGTGCACATATTCATACCAAACATCATCACGGATTCAACCCCAACAACATCACGCAAGTACGCAACCACACAAAAAATAGCACTGATTCTCAACCCGCGCAATCACGACAAAAGTAAGCTCATGTCGCTTTGTTGAGACTCCCAAGAATACTACTCGAATTCGACTTCAATCTCAATCAAAACAAATTTGTATAGAGAGAGACAGAGATAGAGATAGAGAGAGAAGGTACGTGTAGGTGCTGACGAGAGGGGCGAGGAGGAGGGTGACGCTGACCCAGTTCTCGGAGATCTTGTAGTGGATCTTGTTGGGCAGATCCTTCCACACAAATCTGTTTCTAACTTGCTGTCAAAGGTGACGGTGCCAGAAAATCGACACTGGAGGGCCGAATAGGGAGACAACAAAAGAATTGGATAGACTGACCTGCTGTTGTCGAGGGAGATGGTGATTTTCTGGAGTGCCAAATAGAGAAAGAGACGGATAGACGGACGGTTGCTGTCAAGGGCGACGACGATTTTTCGGAGGGCCGAATAAAGAAAGGGATGGACGGACCTACTGCTATCCTTGTGACCCCTAGACCTATTCTTCTTCTCCTCCTCCTACAACCTTGCTTCTTCACGTGCTGGCCTTTTGAGTTTTGCCCACTAATTGCTCGGCATTTTGTCAAGGTTCGCTTTAGACTTTTTAACTTTTGGACATCTCCATTTACTCAGTGTTTTGTCAAGGGGGTTCGTGCACTGCTTGCCTTTTGATGTTGGTAACCTTTTCCGAGAAGAGTAAAGCGAGGGATAGGATGGAAGGCCTTATGTTTGCCGCTAAGGAGGATGAGTGAGGATGCATGCATAGCTCCTTGTTAATTAGTAATTTCAAATTTTATTTTAATATTAAAAATTAATTGGTCTGGTCCGGGTGGGTGGGTGGGCGGATCCACCCATGGAACAGAAACCGGACCAATTCCCTCAAGAACCATCGGTTCCGGCGATCTGGCGGATCCCGGTTCTTTTGCACACCCCTAGCCGTATATGTTTGAAGTAATATTCAAGCTGGGTTTTTGACTTTTTCCTTAATCCCTCCCCCCTAAAAAAAAAAAAAAAAAAAATTGGGGGTTCGTTTAATTACCAAAGGATAACTACAAAAGTTTTTTTTTTTTTTTTTTTTGGTGATAAACAAAGTGAAAGTTGTTTCGCCTAGGTTTTGGGGGTATGGTGGGGTTATATTAAAAAAGAAGAATACATTTTCACCTCTTTGTATGCACCCTCCTCTCGCACCTGATCATCGTCCCGCTTCCTCCCATCCTCTCGCCGCCACACATCCGTCGGGCAAACCCACCTTGGTGGCCGGTACCTCTTGCATTTTGTCCGAGTTGATGACCTCGGAAAGGGAAGAGGGAGGTGAGGTCGATGGGGAGGCAGGACTTTGTTAAGAATCATCTTGTGGAAGTATAGTTTGCACAAGCACACTCTATTGCTATTGCTGTTTCAACAAAGAAAAGGAATGAAGATGCTGCTATTGCTATTGCTATTTCAACAGAGAAAAAGAATGAAAATGCTATGGCTATAACAAAGACCTGAAGAAGTGAAGTAAGCGACAAGTTGTCAGCTATGTCAGTCATGCGTGCTATGTCAGCTACATGTATACACGGTGTTGCTGATTCGACTAGGAGGAATGAAGTCGGTGGCACAACTTCCTGCTCCACATGTCCAATTATGAGTGGAGCTCTCCTACTGCAGAACCATTATTCCGTTTTGCGCATTTAACAGAATAAGCAACATATTGAGAACTATGATTTGTTTTTACTTTCTTTTCTGTCAGTTCTGTTTTCTTCATTAAGATCATGTAATATAAATAAGAGAATAGAGCAAGCGAGAGGTGTGCTCTCAGATGAATGTTTTCGTTGAATACAGAGAGAAGAAAGTCCAAAACTCTTCGTCTATTCTCATTTTTCTCTCTTCCTTTCATTTTGTTCATCTTCATATGGTATCAGAGCCATTTTGAGAGCACGAAAATGGCAGCAAGAACATAGAAATACCATTTTCTAATACATGTTAATATTTCCAACTTTGTCATGATAAAGCTAGCTGAAGACAACTTCCTTCTTTGGCAAGCATAGTTCCACAGATTCTTGTGAAGTGGAGCTATTTGGCTTCATTAGTGGTGAAATTCCACCATCTACTCAAACATTAAAAGTTGAGGTTGAAGGTCATGAAGTTGAAACTGTGAATCCCGATTATACAGATTGGGTAAGAACTGATCAACTTGAATCATCATGGATTAGTGGAGTCATATCTGAGAACATCCTAAGTTTGATCATTGGAAACTTCGTTTGAGGTATGGCAAACTTTACTTAATTGCTTCACATAGAAATCAATAGCTAGAGGATTTGAAATAAGAGGGAAGTTACAAGCTTGCCAAAAATGAAATCGAGCATTGTTTGTTTACCTCAAGGAATACAAATCAATTTGTGATAAGCTAAATGCGATTGGGAAGCCTGTAGATGAGATAACTAAGATGTTTGGTGTTCTGGAGGGATTAAGATTTGAATATGAGAATTTCAGAGCTACCATGTATTGCTTAAAACCTCAACCAGAATATGATGAAGTAATATCACAACTAGAGAGGTTCAAAACAAGGTTGCTAAGCTACTCCTCAAGCCAGTACAATCCTAATCTAGCCTACTATGGACAAAGAAAATCTGAGGTTCAGCAGAAGGTGGAATTTGACAGAGAACTTGTTCGGCAGAATTTTGGTTCTGGAAGTCAAAAGGGTAGTAACCGTAGGGGACGTAGTTATGGCAGAGGACATGCAATTAACAATAGGAATCATGGTTATGGATATCCTGGAAGAAGTCAGAGTTACAGGCCATATAACTTGAATCAAGATCAAGAGGATCAACTTTTTAAGCAGTTAAATAATTTTTCTAGCTTTAGACAGGGATTTCGACCATATGCAAGTTCTTCCCAAAGGTATCAAGATACCAAATCATATTTCTCTCCAAACTTAACATTCAACAAACACTTGCAGGATGAGAAAACAACAAATAATGTTTGTTTGAAGTGTCAAATTTGTAAACGTCCAGGACATGATGCACTTCGTTACTAGTATCGATTCGACAACTCATACTAGGTTGAGAATTTCCAACAGCTTTAGCAGCAGTGCATCTTGAGGATCCACAAGGTAGTGAATGGTATCTAGACACTGCGTGACAGCTCACATCACTGCAATTTTGAGTATTCTCCATAACTTCTCTAAGTACAATGGGACTGATATAGTTATGATAAGAAATGGTTCATGCCTATCCATTGCTTATATTGGTGATGCGTTGTTACATACTGAAAACAATTCATTACCTCTAAATGATGTGCTGATCGTTCCTAAAATCAAGAAAAAACTTCTCTCAGTTTCAAAGCTAACAGATGATTATCCCCATTCATTTGCTTTTGATAAAAATTGGGTTTATATAAAGGACAATTGCACTAATACAACAGTGATGCTCGGAAGGAAAGTTAGAGGACTCTACCGAGTGGATCCACAAACCATAAAAGCCTTCTTCACTCAAAGACATAAAGTTGTAGGAGAAGATATGTGGCACCAGCGGTTAGCTTACACCAACTTAAAAACGTTGAAGTATCTACATAATCGGCACTTGATTCACTGCAATACAAGAACTCAAACTATGTGTAGAAGCTGTCAAGTTGCAAAGAGTTCTGCATTACCATTTCCCTTATCATAATCTGCATCTATTATTCCTTTAGAAAAGATACCTTGTGATATTTAGGGTCCTTCACCAGTTAATTCCTTTCAGAATTTCAAATACTATGTCATCTTTGTGGACAACTTTTCCCGTTATAGTTAGATTTATCCAATGAAATTGAAGTCAGACTTTTATGACATCTTTGTCATGTTTCAAAAATAAGTAGAGAATCAATTTGATCAAAGAATCAAAATTTTTCAATGTGATGGTAGAGGAGAATTAACTAGTAACAAGTTTTAGAATCACTTACAGAATTGTGGCATCAAACAATATGTTTCTTGTCCTTATACACCATAACATAATGGGAACTCTAAAAGGAAACATCGCCATGTGGTTAAATTGGGCCTAGCTATGCTTTATCATGCTAGAGTTCCATTAAAATACTGGGTGGATGCTTTCATGACAGTTAACTACATTGTCAATATACTTCCCACACCAAAGTTACAAATGCACTCATCTTATAGCAAAATTTATCAACAAAAGCCAAGCTATGAACATCTAAGAGTCTTTGGATGTGCATGTTACCCCTATCTCAGACCATATGCACAACATAAATTTGATCTACGATCACTCACGTGTGTATTTCTAGGATATAGTAAATGCCATAAAGGATATCGTTGTCTTGTGCCTACTGATAGTCGTATATATATTAGTTGACATGTGATGTTCGATGAAAGATTCTTTCCATTCACTAAGAAACTAACAATAGAGTACAATTAGTATATTGCTCTGTATCAACAATGGGTAGAAGAAGTTAATCTTCTAGACTTCACAAGTGCAAAACAAGTGAGATATCACTCAAATGGGCATATAGGACATTTATAGGATAGTGGAGTCTTGGAAGCTGGTCTCTTCAATACATCACATCTAGCTGTAATGCCACAAAATTCATCTCTCTTACAGTTGCAGTCTAATTTAGTCTCTGAAGAACAAGTAGATCTTACTCACACAACCGAAATACTAGCTGAAATCATTATTGATCAAGCACAGCAAAATCCTCCACCTGACTCACAAGGTACATTCTCCGTCCACCCTATGCAAACTCGACTAAAATTTGGGATTGTAAAGCCAAATCCCAGATATGCATGTTTGGCTAAATATAAAGTTCCTCTTGAACCATGATCAGTTAAATCAACCTTGGCAAATGAAGGCTGGTGTAAAGCAATGCGAGATGAAATTGATGGTCTGAATGAAAATCAGACATGGATATTAGTTCCCTGAACTAATCAAATGAATGTCATAGGCTGTAAATGGGTATTTAAAACTAAGCTAGCACATGATGGGGTCTTGATAGATTGAAGGCTCGGTTAGTGGCTAAGGGGTTTCACCAAGAAGAGGGAGTTGATTTTACAGAAACATTAGTGCTCTCCGTGGCAATGATGAAGCACTGGCCAATACATCAACTTGATGTTAAAAATGCATTCTTACATGGAACATTAAATGAGACAATATATATGGAGCAGCCACTTGGTTTTACACATCCTAAAAAATCTCAATATGTTTGTCTTCTCAAGAAGTCTTTATATGGCCTTCGTCAAGCGCCGTGTGCTTGGTTTGACAAGTTTAGCAACTTTCTTCTTGAAACAAGTTTCTTCTGTAGCACAACTGATCATTCACTCTTTGTGCTTCACGATGGACCAAATACAATGCTTCTACTGCTCTATGTAGATGACATTGTATTGATTGGAAGCTCAGATCAACTACTAACTAAACTAATCAAGTCACTAAGTCTTCACTTCCACATGAGAGATCTTGGGTGCCTCCACTATTTCTTAGGTATTGAAGCCAAATGCACCTCTCAAGATTTTTTTCTATGTTAAACCAAGTATGCTCTTGATCTTACCAGAGCCAACATGAAAGAATGTAAACCTATCTCAACTCCTCTGTCACTTAGATCAGTCACCATGACAAACGATGAGATACTACTTGCCAATCCACTTGATGACAAAAGTCTAGTTGGTGGTCTCCAATATCTAACAATAACTCATCCCGATCTTGCTTATGCAACAAACCTACTATGTCAGAAAATGCAGCAGCTAATAGTTAAAGATTTTCATAGGTTGAAAAGGATTCTTCGCTATGTTAAAGGAACTGTTCATCTTGGTATTTTTATTCACTCTAACAGTTCATTGATCTTATATGGATTTTCTGATGCTGAGTGGGCTGGTTGTGTTGACACCAGACACTCAACTACTGGTTTCTGCACTTTTCTTGGTTCTATTCTCATTTTATGGTCAGCTAAGAGACAACCTACCGTGTCTCGTTCTTCCATAGAAGCTGAATATCGAGCACTTGCACCTACAACTATTGATCTTACGTAGATTAGCTTTGTTCTTTGTGACATTGGTCTATGTCTCTCCTCACCAACACTATCAGTCTGTCATTTCTCTTATTGCCAATCATATCCTACATGCTTGCACCAATCATATCGAAGTGGACTTTCACTTTGTTTGGGAAAAAGTTTCCTCAGGCTCTCTAAGTGTTCGTTATGTTCCCAGCACTCATCAGTTTGCTGATATTTTTACCAAGTCATTATCACGTTTGGCTCACTCTACTATTAGAACCAAATTGGGTATGGGTTGTCGACCCCTTCCCAATTTGCGGGGGGATGCTAAGAATCATCTTGTGGAAGCAGAGTTTGCACAAGCACACTTAGTTGTTGTTGTTTCAACAAAGAAAAGGAATAAAGATGTTGTTGCTGTTATTGTTTCAACAAAGAAAATGAATGAAAATGCTGCGGCTATAACAAAGAGCAGATGAAGTGAAGTAAGCGACGAGTTGTCGGCTATGTCAGCCACGCGTGTTATGTCAGCTACATGTATACATGGTGTTGTTGATTTGACTAGGAGGAATGAAGTCGATGGCGCAACTTCTAGCTCCACATGTCCAATTATGAGTGGAGCTCTCCTACTGCAGAACCGTTATTCTGTTTTGCACATTTAACAGAATGAGCAACAGATTGAGAACTATGATTTGTTTTTACTTTCTTTTATGTTAGTTCTATTTTCTTCGTTAAGATCATGTAATATAAATAAGAGAACAGAGCAAGCGAGAGGTGTGCTCTCAGATGAATATTTTCTTTGAATACAGAGAGAAGAAAGTCCAAAACTCTTCATCTATTCTCATCTTTCTCTCTTCCTTTCATTCTGTTCATCTTCATAGACTCACCGCACCTGGTGGCGGCCCATGATGACGGCCACCTTGGCACAGCGGTGGGCTGCTGCGGACGAGGAGGCCATTGGGGAACATCGGGTTGTGATGGGGCTAGGGAGAGTGTATGACCGAGGGGCGCATACGCAAGTCCTCAGGCATTCGCTTCTTCATGTTCCACCAGCCCTCGATTATTATTAATTTGTTCTTAATCAACCTTCCCCCATTTATTAAAATTCCCTTTTTAACTTTTGAATTATAATAATAACAATAAGGAGAGCAAGTCCCTCGAGGCTTGAACGGTTTTTAGTACAAAAGAAAAGAGAGAGGAAAAACCAAAAACAACGCGCGCGCGCATATATATTATTAAAAGAAGAGTAATGCTAGGCTGTAGAGTTGATTTGTAAAATAGATTTACTTTCCGGACTTTTACGGATGGATTTTTTTATTATGCCCATCTTTCGCAAGCGAAAAGAGGTATTTACACGAGTTCAGACTCAAACTTTGACTTGTTGCTCAATTAGTAATAACTTCAACATCAATTAATTATTCATGATCTTGAATAATTATGAAAGGATTACATTGAACATTTTTATACAATTCAGATACTAAATTGAACATGTATCAAAATTTTAGAGACTATATTTAGTTCGGAGATCGTATTGCACATCGGGTTAAAATTTAGGCGCCACAGTGAACAAATTAAAAGTTCATGGGCCAAATTACATATTGAGTCAAAATTAAGGAACTATTTGTGTCATTATCCATTTCAATCATCATCATCACCATCCTTCCACTAATCATCTCCTCCAATTCATTAAGCCTCCATAACATAGACGAAAGGGCAAATCTTTGATCAAACAAAGAAAGTCCAAGCGGTCGGTGGCTGAAGCTCTGAGAAATTGGAAAGTGGTGATATTCATTGTGGAAGGGAAAGAACAAATCTGTGGGGGGAAAACGAAAGGAAAAGATAGTGAGATGCAGATTTCTCAATCGGAAGAGGAAGCCGAGAGCCCCACCGGTGGTCTGACTTCCTTTTAACCGTAATGTCACAATTCTTCTGCATTTGTTTTTGTCAAATGATCCTTCGGCCTTTGCATGTGTTAAAATAAATTACAATGTTCCAAAATATATACCAAAAAAAAAAAAAAAAAAAAAAAAAAAAAACGGAGAGATGCTGTGATAGAGAACAATCATTAGTGGCAAAAGAGTAATTTGAAAAAAAAATTGAGAAGAATTACAATCTCACCATTGATAATCAATGTTGGGGCACTCACAAATGGAAAAAAGGACGAAGGTTTAACGACTCAAGGAGTTTTGCGTAAAGGGTGAAATTTTGGGAGTAAAAAATGTGTACCACTCTAAATTTTCACAGGATATTAATGTAATTTTTATCCTCAAAGCCGCTCTCTAAGCCTACAACCATGAGATATCAAACATACGTTGTAGATTTTGTGTAGTCTTTAGTTTGCATTTGGCAGTTAAAATAAAATTTGGGATATGATAAAGTTTATTCTATCCTGCATTTGGTGCTTGTTCAAGATAGGATAAAGTCAAATATAAAAATGATATAAGCCAAATGAAATTATTTCATGGAAGAGGTGGGATGTAAGCCGATAGGATTTCTAACATTTATAATATGAAAGTTATTTTCCTTGAATAAAAAACTTATTATATTGACAAATTTGAAATTATATTTCAATATGAATAATAGTTAAAATCTAATATAAGAAATTCAAAATATCAAAAATTAAAATTTATTTTTTAAATTTAATCTTAGTTATATATATATATACACACACACATTCAACTTTAATTCTATCTTATAATATAAATTCAATATATAAATAGAGATTTATATTTATATTTATATATTTTTACATATTTTAGGTATCTTTGTTTTTTGGGTATATTAGTACAGTTTGTTATTTAATAAAATTTTATTAGAGAATGATGGAAGGGAAAAAAAAAGAAATAGAAAGAGAATAATTAAAAAAAAAAAAGAGGAAAAATAAATAAAATAAGCAAATAAAAGTAAATTAGGCAATAGTTTTGCAAGAGATTTTATCATCTACGTTTGTGAATTTTTAGGTTCATTTGTACCAATATATCGTTTATACCAAAATAATATATATCATATGATGTTAATATATATGATTTTATTACTATAATTCATCAAACAGTAGATACGATATAGAAAAATTCTTGAATTGCATATCTTATCCTATCCAGTCATACTCTGATTAAAAATCTGAACGGCCAAACATAACCCTATAATTAAAGTCCTACTCAATGGCTAAGTGCAAATGTAAAAACACCATACATGAAAGGCGTGTGCCAATTAGATTAGCATAGTTGTTTTATTTAAAAACCCCGTCCTCTTACCTCTTCTTCGGATTATATTGTTTATAGATAATAACAAACTTAGACACCAAAATTCACTGTAATAATTTCACGGGATTATAAGATTACTTTACTACGAGATTATTTTATTGCCAAAATTTCCTTTGATCTTGCTTTATGAAACCCCATTAATATAGGTACACACGCAGCAAGTTGAAAACAACTTCCAAACCTACCGCAAACTTTTACATGGATTTCGTGCAATTGATTGTATTTCCCCACAATGAAGAGAAACATAAGATTGCTTTATCTAATTACGGAGAAGGCACGAATGGATAGGGCAATTAGGAAGAAAATGTATAGAAAAATAACAAAATAAATAAGCATCATAATCCATGTTACTAATTAGCTATGGAAGGAAAGATGAATAAATACTATACTATTATGATAGAAAGTTACCTGTTGTCTGCTGAAGATTGCAACTTTGAGTGCCAACTTGGTCCTCGTTGCCTTCTTTCGGTGCCCGTCATCCCTAGGCTTCATCGACGGGACGACATCCTTGCCTTCTCTCCTTGCCGGAGTTGCAGCAGCGACATCCCCTGTTGTAGGATCGCCTAAGCATCGTTGCTAATTCTTGCTCTACGCGTCGCGGTGCCGTCATCACACTGTAACCTTCGCGCCTAGGCTGCACTCGGGGATTCTCATTTGAAGATTGAAAGACGCCTGTCGACTCCTTCCGTAGCACCACGGCAAGTTCCCGTGCCCATCACCTAGCCGTGACGCCCACCAATTGTGTCGACGAAGCTTTGGCACCTCACCTTGCGTGCCCAATAGTTTCGTTGATCATTGCTGATCATCACCCTCGTTGGCACTGACCAATCGCCGGCCCTCTTTGTATCACGCTAAAAGCCAGCACTCGGAAAGTCGAGGTAAGTGTAATCTTGTAGTTTAGTTTTGACAATATAGTTTGTTTTGATGCATGTTATTTAGTCGAAAGACTTAGGTTTTTATGGTTCGATTATTTCCCTGCATTAACTAGGGCGTATTCCTCTGAACCTTTAGACACTAAGGTCGGATCCTAATATCGTCTCGCTTGACTTGTTATGGTGGAGTATGTGATTAATTCGTACATCATCATTGCACGTTACCATCTCAAGCATATTTAGAGTTTAAGGAATGTTCATGTAATGCATGTCATTTAGAATTTATATATTCTTAGGTTTTTTAATAATCATGTCATATAGAAAAATATTAACTATTAATTGTATTACATGCATCTTCCGCATTGCACATAGTTCAATATCAATACGTAGTCCGTAAGATCACATTATAGTCCTAGGATTTAAATTTGCTGTTTTCATAAAATAAAAGAAAAAATAAAAATAACACTTCATATTGATTCTCATAGGATTAGTTCGTGATTAGTCTTAGAATAGAAAATGCACCTAAAATAAGAAATGCATGCACATTTAATAGACTTGAGGGGCATTTGTCTTTTTGTCAAGAAAAAAGAACATAAATACTAGGGTTGAGCACGGTTCCCGGTTCTACCCGGGAACCGGAGAACCGCACCGGAGGATCCAGTTCGGTTCTCGGTTCTTGAGTAGTCGGTTCCGGTTCTTGGTTCCATTTTTCGCGGAACCGGCGGTTCCGGTTCCGGTTCCGGTTCCAGATCACCAGGAATCGGAACCGGAACCGAACCGAGACCGGGAGTACCCTTCAGAAACCTGATTTTTCTTCTCTTCTCCACTTTCCCTTCTTTCTATTTCCTTTGCATCACTCAACCCTAATTTTTCTTCTCTTCTTTGCTGTCCCTTCTTCCTATTTCCTCTACAACGCTCCACCCCCGAGTCACCGATGACCCCACACTGGTCGATGGCGTTTAGGTCGAAATCCATGGCCCTGCACATCGCGGGAGTCTCGGGCTCTTTGGGTTCGGGGCGCGGCGGTTCTTGGTTTTTTTTTTTTTGTGTCACTTCCTTCGCTCTGGGGTGGCGGACGGAGCGATTGCGAATGCGGGGGCGGAGAGAAGGGAAAGGGGAGCGAGACGAAGCGGAGGAAGGGTGGTGGGTGGGTGGGTGCTGACATGGTTGCCGGTTTCGGATTTGCAAAGTGAGGAAGTTCATTAAAGAGAGAACTGCCAAAAGGGATGAGGGAGGAGGGTGGCGATGATGATGATGATGAGGACGGCGAGGAGGAGGAGGAGGAGGAGGAGAGGAGGAGCGAGCTGCTCTTGAGTTGGATTGCCATATGGGGGAGGGCCTCAACGTGGCGCGAGACGGGAGGAAGAGGGGAGAGAGAAGGAAGATGACCGTTTCTCTTCTTCGCCTCGCCTGGTTTGACGAGCTGCGACTGTTTCTGCCATTGCTCGGTTTGACAATGCTGCCGGCTCTCGCCGTCGCGCATGCTGCATCCCAACAACGAGCTACTGGGGGGCCGTGACGCTACTGTTGTTCCACTGTCGGCCGTCCTCAACCTCGCCTACTTCTCCGATCTATCCCTACTTCCCGATCAAGTCCTCCTCGACCTCTTCTTCGTAAGCTCTCTCTCTGTGTCTGTTTTGTGGGTATCTTTATCTGGGTTTTCTTTGTTTTGTCTGATTTTCGTATCTACAGGTAGAAAGGTCGGAGCTTGAGCCGAGCTCAAGTGGTCGATGGTTTTCATAGACCAGTCGATAGTTTTGGGGATGTGGTCAAATCAGTGTTGAACAGGTGTGGGCGCCGATGTGCACAAAAGATTAACTCAGTACAGAGAATTAGCAAAATAAGGAGCTGTCAACACATAAAAACCAATTCGATGCATAATCTGAGAAGGATGTAAAAGTTCTGCTAGGTTTTTGGTTTCGAATGTCTAACAAGGTCCCATTCCTCCATTGACAGGGCACAAAGAAAACCAACTCCTTCGTCGAAGGTACGTCAACGCAAGCCCCCACAATGCATGATGGAGTAGGGCAAGATCTTGCAATGTTTGATGGAGCAGCAGCAACATTCTTACGTTGCTTAACAATGAGTACTCATTGTTAAGCAAACTAACATGGTAAAGTTTTTGGCTACTGGTTATGAAAATTCTTGTGCAAATAAAAGATATCTAACTTGCTGTTGGCCTGGTTGCTTCTGCTTGTTATGCTATTTAGTATACTTCAGTTTGTGAATTCATGTGTCTTCTGCCTATCCTACATCTCCATTGGGGATTGTTAGTCCAAACCATTAAATTTTGAGATGCTTTGCTGTCGAAATACTTCATATAATCAATAACTTTAATGAGCACTTATTTATGTATCACATTCTGGTTTGATCAACTCTGCAATATAGGAATCAAATAGGGAGGTTGATCCAAATTTAAGTTCTGCCTTTTTCCTTTGGGTTTAGCAAATGGTAATGTGGATTTTAAATTCCATAGGAGTTTTGTCTTTTTCCTTTTTCGTTATAGTTCAAATCTTAAAAAGAAAAAAAAAAAAAAGAACCTATTGGAACTTGGAACCGACCCTGGAACCTGTGATAGGGTAGGTTCCAGGTTCTTGGTTCTGACGGGTAGGTTCTAGGTTCCAAAAAATGAAGAACCTGTACCCGAGGGTAGGTTCCAGGTTCCGAACGGAACCGAACCGGAACCTGGAACCGCTCACCCCTAATAAATACAGTATTACTTTACCAAAAAAAAAAGAACATAAATACAGTAGAAAGTCTCTTGTAGATTGCATAGTTAACATTCCATAACATGTAATTTGAAATGCATAACATTCATACATTTTGTTTGCATATCTTTATCCTATTCCGACATCATCTACCTTCATAATAGATAATGATTTGATATTTATATTATGGAGTACGGAAATTCGTGAAGTGTAACTTATAAGCATGTAGTCATTCTTTTGTTTTGTTCCCTAGGTGGGTTAGTTTTTAAGATTCATGTTCGATAATCCTTTTTTACACGAGTTATTATTATTGTAAGAAATAATTGACAATTTAAGCAAGATAAGGTCTGAAATAAAATTACAAGGTGGGAAGGTCAAATCTTGGGAATTATTTTACTGATATCCGCAATTTAATATTATATTTTGCCTTAATTAAGGCAATAGTTTTTTTAAAATCAGAAGGAAGAAATCAGACGTTTCGTGTACTCTCTCTCTCTCTCTCTTTCTTCGCCATCTGTCCACCTAGAGAGAAACAGAGAGGAGAGACGTTCAACTCGCTTCTTGAAAGGCCTGTAGGAGAAGGGAAAAGCTAACTTTTTTTTTTTAAAATATTTACTACCGAAGAGGAGGATCGCCCCGTATTCTGCATGAAACGCCTCCTTGTTATCCCTAAAACCCATCACCCTCTCCCTTCGCCCCATAGCTTCGAAACCCCCACCTCCTTCCTTTTCCATCGTCTCTTCAATCCCCACCAAAAACCACCACCACTAGCCCGCCCGTTGTTTCCCGATGGCCTCCTCCTCCTCCTCCGCAGCCGCCCACGGCCGCCCCAAGGTGGTAGTCATCATGGGTGCCACCAGGTGCGGCAAGTCCCGCCTCTCCATCGACCTCGCCTCCCACTTCCCTTCCGAGGTCATCAACTCTGACAAGATGCAACTCTACCGGGGCCTCGACATCACCACCAACAAGGTCGCCCCAGCCGACCGCCGCGGCGCCCGCCACCACCTCCTCGGCTCCCTCGACCCGGACGACGGCGAGGTGACCCCGTCGCAGTTCCGCTCCCTAGGCGAAGAAGTCATCTCCGACATCGCCTCCCGCGGGAATCTTATCATCCTCGTCGGCGGTTCCAACTCCTTCATCAACACTCTCCTGGCGGATCGGTTCGACCCAGAGGCAGACGTGTTCGGCGGGCTCGGCCTGCTGGTGAGACACGAGCTGAGGTATGACTGTTGCTTTCTGTGCGTCGACATGCTACTGCCCATGCTGAAGAAGGACCTGCCGAAGCGCGTGGACGGAATGCTCCGCATGGGCGCTTTCGATGAGCTCGCCGGATACTACGACCTTCGCCGGACCGACCCGGGGGGTTAGGCCGAGCTGAGGAAGGCCATAGGCGTGCTCGAGCTCGATCGATATTTTGAGAAGTACCCGCCGCCGAGGGGGGTCGGCCCGGGGGACACGTGGGGGCGGAAGGATGCGAGGAGCCGGGACAACGATCCGGTGCGGGAGGGTGCATACCGGGGCGCTAAGCGAGATAAAGAAGAACGCGGGCCGGTGATGATGCGGCAAATTAAGAAGATCCAAGCGGGCGAGCGGGAGCGGGTGGGAGCTGCATAGGCTGGACGCGACGGAGGCAGTCCGGCTGGTGATGGCCCCTGTCGCGACCTCTTTTTTTTTTTGGCGCCCGTAATCGGATACGGGCGCCTAAGGAGGCTAATGGCTCGGCTGAAATTGATTAAGCCCGGACTCTCCCAAGTCCACCAATTCACGAAATAATGGTTCAAGTTTTTAATCTATAAATCAATTTTTAAAATGGAGTCGCCACTAATCGATTTGGGATGGGTCGATTAGGAACCCAAGCGAAGTATCGGGAGAAATACTCGCTCCTGCGCAACCAGAGAAATTAGGATCGGGGACTTGATTACACTAGTTAATCACTAATGCCCTTTCGGTACCTAATCTTATTTAAACCCCGAGGCTTTTTGGATGTTCGATGGACTTTCCATGCATTTTTTGGGAGGAAAAACATTTTTGAGTCTTTTTCTAATTTTTTTTTTTTGACGAAAAAGGGATTTTTGGTATTTTTGGAAAAATACAAGTCTTTTTGGCTTTTTCTGAATTTTTTTGGCTTTTTCATGAAATTTTGACTTTTTTGGATTTTTGGCATTTTTGGAAAATATGGAATATTTTTGATTTTTTTGATTTTTCGGAAAATAAAATATTTTTATCATTTTTTAATATTTTTCGATTTTTGGAAATTAAAAAAAATTAATATTTTTTGAAAATAAATTATTTTTGGTTTTTTTAAATAAATTATTTATTTATTTATTTAAAATAAAACCTAAAAAAAGCCGACCGGGTCGGATCCGCGGGTTGGGTCCGACCCAAAGCCGGCGACCCGCCCGTTGCGGGCCCGACTCGGATTTTTTGTCTCTTTTTATTATTATTATTTTTTTTTTTTTTTAAAACGGCGTCGTGGCCGGGCGTTCGGGGACATTCGGCCCGACTCGACAACCCGCCCGATAGCCCGCCGCGACGACTCCCCTCGAACCCTACTCGGATCCGAGACCCGGATCGCGACCCGACTCCTGCCGCCCCCGAATCTCGCGAAACCCTACCCGGTTCCGAGACCCGGATCCGACTCGACGACTCGGAAAATTGCAAACCCTAGGGTTTGCGAATCCGCGGCGCCGAGGGGGAAAGGCTGAGGTGCGCGGTGGCGACGGCGGCGACAGTGGCAACGACGGCTACGGTGGCTATGGCGATGGCGAAGACAGCGGCTGGCCACTCAATTGGATCGGCGACGGGGCTCGTGGCGCGGCAGTAGGAGACGTGACGAAGACCTTGATTTACTGAGGTCGAGAGCCGGAGATGGAGGGGTTTCGAGAGAGGGGGTGACAACGGCTACGCAACCGGAGGTGGCGGATACTTGGTGGCGGTGAATGGTGGTGGTGACGACGACGGGGGCGGCGCACGGCGGCTTCTTGACTCTCGGATCCGGTGTGGCGTCGGCGAATCGGTCACGGCAACCGCTTCGGGGGGGAACAACGGCGAAGAACTCCGGATCTGTGGCGTAGATCTCGGCCGGAGCTTCCTCAGCCTCGATTCTCTCTCACTCAGGCCAGATCCAAGCCTCCATTGGCCAAATCTGACCTTCTCGAAGTCTCTCACCGCCGGCCTTCCTTGAAGTCTCTCGGTGGAGGGCGGGCTAAGCTCGCAACTTCGAGTTCTCTCCTGCGCTCGCCCTTCAATCTTTCTCGTTGTCTCTCAGTGAAAGATCTCCGAACTTGCCACCCCCCTCGACGGAGCTTGTGGCCTGCTATTTATAGGTGAGGGGGGCGGCCGGTCGACGAAGCTTCGACCGCCGGTCTTCGCGTACCGAACGGCCTCCGCTGGCCAAACCGGCGTCCCATCCAGGCTTATCCAGCAAAGCGTGCTTGGCATTGAAGGCAGCCATTAATGGTGCTCGAGATCTGTCATCTCCGGCCGACGTCGGCCTACCCTCCTTAGTCGTAGGCTGTCTTCGAGCGCGTGAGTTGCAAAGGCGTAGGGGGGAAGAAGGGAGAAGAAGGAAGAAGAAGAGGAGAAGGGGGCTGGGTTTTGGGGGAAAAGGCTGGGCCTGGGCCTGCATGGAAAAGAAGAAGAGGAGGAGGCTGGGTGCGAAGGCCCAGCCCCAATGGGCTGCTTCTTTTTTGTTTTTCTTGTTTTTATTGATTTTTGTTGTTTTTTGTTATTTGTTTGTTTATTATCCAAAAAAGGAAAAACAAAGATTAAAAGAAAATAAAGCCTAATTAATAACCTAAATCAAAATTTAGGTGTCAACAGCCCCTGAGGAGGAGGGCGGTGGCGGCCGCAGGTCGCGGGACGTTTGGGAGAGTGAGGTCGTGGGGCGGAGCGTGGAGATTGTGAATCAGTTCTTGCAGGAGAAGTAGGCGCCGTCTTCTCGTTCTTGGTTTTACTCTCTATTGTATGTTACGTGTTTTGGGCGAGGTCTAATATTTTCTCCAATAACACGAGAGAATTTTTGTCAGTAGCACTCGGGGTGTGCAATTTTGACGTGGAGCCCTCGAGCCGGCCGCGGGTCTCTTCTTCTCCTCCTTTGTTTTTTTCCTTTTTAGGGCATTGTACGGTAATTAATGCTTCGATATCCCTCCACTTGCAAACGATGTAAATTTTTCCGTTTTTGTATATTTCGGCTGGCAAAGGGAAGGAAATTTTAAAACCAAGGGATAGGTGGGGGCCACCACCGTCACCTGTTACCGTCGTGCCAATGAACCCTTTGATGGGACTTGGTGCTAGCAATTGCCCCTCAGCCCCCTCTTTAGGTTCGAGCGCTCCTGCGACTTGCAAGAACGCTCGCTCCGCATCATCGACGAGGAAAGATCTGGCGGTATAAAGCAAAGCGAGTCGCTTCAAACACTTTCGGTGTCGCTTATGAAGAAGGTCAATAGATCATTAGCTCGCGGCTGGCTACCAAAGGGGCTCGCCATCACCCGATACGCTACTTTGTTTATAAGAAGAAGAAGACGAAGATGAAGAATAAAGAAGCAGCAATAATTTTTTTAAAAAAAATTTTGTTGCGGAGGGGGAAGGGTGGGCTTGTTTTTGTTACTATATTCGGACATGACAGTGCCGACACCTGTTCGCGCCACTTGTTCATGACTCTCATCCTAATCAAGACGTAAATAAGGGTCTTAGTTCAGTGAATTGTGAGCCACATGGCTTTTGAGCAACCGAGGGGCGAGTGTCCTAAACGAACCCACGAATCTTGTCGCGTGGATATTCGCAAATTTGGCTCTTAAGCAACCGAGGGGCGAGCGTCCTAAACGAACCCACGAATCTTGTCTCGTACGTGGAAATTCTCAAATTCATTACATGCGAAATAACTCTCCTTGAATTTGAAGAAGAAGAAAGCCAGAAACCAAATGCCCCACCCAAAATTGGCCGACCTGACCGCGGTCGAACCCAATTCGATCGAGCCAGTCCCCCTGGAGAGATGGAAATCGGTGTTTTTGACCTCCCCCAAAATACGTAAAAAACAAGAGAGAAAAATCAAGAACGAAATGAAATTAAACTTTCGAAGTCAAACCTACTAATCTAGGTGTTCGACTACCCTCTTTAGTATTTTTATTAGTCGAAGAAAGGACAAAGGCCAAAAAGAAAAAAAGAAGAGAGAGAGAGAGAGAGAGAGAGAGCCGAAGGGAAACCCAAGTTTTAATTACCATCGGGATACATGACGTCCCTTATCTGGGGTCTCCAACATGCGCGATGAATCTCCCCTCTCTCTCTCCGCCAACCCCCCGCGTGAAAGGAAGGTGCAGCGGATGGAGACAAAAATGAATAAATGGATAATCCTATGACTTCAATTAATTATAAAGAAATCAATTAATTATAAGGGGATTAGTGACAAGAGCTCCCTCTCTGTCTCTCTCTCATTGCCCAAATTCTGATGCTCCCATGGAATTTGTGGCTTCCTTTTCATTTTCCTTCCATGTATGCCAGTGCATATTTAAAGTATTGTTCATGCTGGGTCTTTGACTTTTTCCTTCCCCCGCGCCCCGGCCGTTTCGTTAGTTGGGAGGCTAACCACGAAAGTTTTTTTTTTTTTTGGTAAACAACGATAGTTGTTTCGCCTCCTTTGTATGCGTCCTCCTCCCGCACCTGATCATCGTCCCGCTTCCTCCCATCCTCCCGCAGGCGCACATCCCCTCGGGCCAACCCTCCTCGGCAGCGGGTGCCTCTTGCATTTTGTCGGAGTTGATGACCTCGGAAAGGGAAGGGGGAGGTGAGGTCGATGGGAGGCGGGACTCGCTGCACCCGGTGGCAGCCTATGATGATGGCCACCTTGGCACGGCGGTGGGCGGCCGCGGATGAGGAGGCCATTGGGGAACTCCCGGTTGTGATGGGTTTAGGGAGAGTGTATGAGCGAGGGGCGCACACGCATGTCCTCAGGCATTCGTTTCTTTTATGTTTGATGTTCCACCCTGCCCCCGATTATTATTAATTTATTCTTAATCAACCTTCCCTCCTTTTCCAAATTCCCCTTGTAACTTTTGAATTATAATAACGATAAGGAGAGCAAGTCCCTCGAGGCTTGAACGGTTTTTAGGTACAAAAGAAAAGAGAGAGGAAAAACAAAAAAACGATATATATATATATTAAAAGAAGAGTATTGCTAGGCTTTAGAGTTGATTTGTAAAATAGATTTACATTTCGGGCTTTTACAGATGGATTTTTTAATTATGCGCATCTTTCGCAAAGGGAAAGAGGAATTTATATGAGTTCAGACTCAAACTTGGACTTGTTGCTCAATTAGAAATAACTTTGACATTAATTAATGGTTTTTTTTAGTTTTATTTTTAATGGAGTGGATGAAAATGCAATTAAATTTGTGCTTATTCCATTCCTCATTTAAATAGACTAATAAGGGTCTCATGGGAAAGTTTATAGGAGTGGAATTGTCCATTTTACTATCAATGTTATCACTTTTCCATTGAGGTCTATTTGCATCACATAGTTTTTTTTGTACCTCATATTTTCGTTTGCCTCTTTCATTGATTTGGTACTCATTCGCCACGGTTATATCTTTTGAATGTGCCGCTAACGCAAGGTGGAAAAGAGATGGCAAACATAATAAATTACTTTTAGGAATGAGCAAATCCGGATTCATTTAGCATATCAGCTCATACACAAAATCGAGAATCACCAGAAATTTATCTCCCATTTTCAATGCGGGATATTTCACCTTCCAACTCGATACTCAATTGAATATCTTGTCAAATGCTACCGAAAGTAGAGCTCATATGCAGTATATTTGCCTTTCCTTTTGATATAAAAAAGAAAAAAATTAGCTTTATGTGTAGTCTGTCGCTAAAATGCTCTTCAGTCAAATGCCAAGCGAGATACAAGATTGAAGATTCTATTATAGCTCTGATGTCCCCTCTCTTAATCAATTCCTAATTATATTGCGGTATGTCTCCGAACACAGATTAAGCATGGAATTAGTGGCCACTCGCGGTGGCTTTATCGCATGATTAGACAGCTTAATCATACGCCAGAAAAGAACATTTGAGATTGTCCGCATGTTAACACTGAGTTTTATGGGGAAGAGTTTTGTGTAATCTCGAAAGCCCGACTTTAATCTGGTCATTAATCGGAAAATTAGTTCGTCGAGGGTTCGTCATCCCCGCCGTTCCTGCCTTTGTTTTATATGCACCTTAATTTAAGTGATCAAGAAGGTGATTAAGCCCTAATTAATTAGGAGATTAAGCACTCTTTCCTTCTTTTTTTTTTTTTTTTTTTTTTTTTTTTACTAAGGGAAAAAGACATGAGTGGATGCGATAGTTGTCCCTTTGTACCTTGTGTTGGTAGTTTGTTTGTAAAATAAATTAAGAAATGCCTTGTCCCACATCCAAAAGATTTGAGTACGCACGTGGACGAGATTTAGTACTAATCAACAATTATTATTTTTTATTTGTTAAAATTCGGATTCATAATTTTATAAAAATTAAATATAGTGTCTTGTTGAAATAGTGTGACTGTTCACATAAAATTTATGATTATTTTTATTTATTAATTATTTAATTTTGAAATTTTCCCATTTTTTCAATGTAACCTTTGAAGATGTCACTTTGCAATATTTTCCAAAAGGTTGCCTTTATTCATTAAAACTAAGATAAGTACGTTGGTTGTGGAAAAAAAATGTGAATAAATTCTTTTTGAGTTTTCTTTCCAAAAATTATAGTCATCTTTTCCAATTGTTTCTCTTAAGAGGTTATGTAGAAATACTAGAATTGCTATTTAATAGTCTTAATCGAGATTTTGTTATATCATAAAGGAAATTTGCTAATAACCATTAGCAACGTTGTGCAGAAAAAATTCCTTAAAAAAAAAGTGATATTACTCATCAAAATTTGAATTTCATTGTTCAACTCTATTTGTTCGTCATATTTCCCTAGCACTTTGTGTGTTCAGTGCATTTGAGGCTTATGGGGGTGGTGTTTATTTGGGAGACTTTATGCTTTTTGCCTAAATTTGGCAAGCTTGTGCGTGATTATAAAACACAACCCACCTCCATCGTTATTGATTAGGTGATTAAGGTTTGAAAAATTGACGAGTATTTAAATGGATGGCGATTAGATGGAACAGTATGAATAGTATATGTAACTTGCTCTTGTGACTTCTCTTGTTGCACGAGCGGGGTGATGCTTTTATGGAGGTGGCGCATAAAGATGTCAGAGCTTCAAAAGTTTCGCAGCCCTAGTCCAATGAAGGACGCGAAGACAAGTAACATAAGAATATTAAAGTGGGAGAGAGCCCACCTACAAAGTTTACCTGCTTCTTTTTGTTTTTTGGTCGGAAAAAGTTTACCTGCTTTTAGAGCATTGAAAATGGCGTTTCGGAGATGAGAATGTTCTCGTCCGATCCCCACTTTCCAGCATATCGATTCCCTTTGTCTCTTTAGGAGAAGGGCGGTACGATTCAGGGTTTTGATCAAGGAAGCCCCAAACTTAGCATGCAAGCAAGTCACTTTGACCATTAGGAGCGATCAATTTACACGATAAATCTGGCCAGAAAGTCCATTAACTCCTCCTAAATCAGCTTTCGAAGGATTGTGTTTGATCCTATAAGTTCCCAATTATCAAGAAAAACGATTATCAGTGGTCACCGACGAAGCCATGTGGCCTAATGGTTAAGGCTCGGAAGGGATGGGGATGGGACAGTGGTGGTGTTCAAACTTGTTGACCTAAGAAACTAGGATGCTTTTGAACTGATCATCGCTTTGTTTCTATCCCCAGTTTTCTAGAACCCAACCCATACCCAGTTTGGAAATGTCTAAATAGAAGAAAAAGAAAGAATTTGATTCCTTCAATTGGAAGATAAATCATTTGGAAATTATTTTTCGAAAATTTAATCACTTGTATCATTTGCATAAATAGATAAATGAATTTTTTTCATCATACCGAAAATATTTAGAGATATATTATTGTCAATAATGGAAATTTTTTCCATTGGCTAATCATTTCAAGCGATAAAAATGATCATTTTTAGGAAAATATTTTCTAAATCGTTTATTTTTTGCGAAACAAGTAGAGCATAAGATTTAGGATGATATATCATTCTGTCCAATATCAAGACTCAAAATGTGATTATCAATCAATTGATGTAATAATTTCTAATACCCCACCACTTCCATTCAAAGAAATCAAGGTCGAGCACCTTGATTTCAACGGGTTGTAACTTTTGATTTGGGAAGAGTTATGGAGCTTGTAAGCATGCTATGAAATGTTCATTCACAACTCAACACGGTGGTTCCATCTTTAAGAGGTAGAAAGCCACATTTTTTTTAAGCCGGAAGAGGCCGATAGCCAGTTTAAATTCTAAAAAAATTCTTGCTTTTTTCATTTTTCAAATTCGACTCCCCAGCCACACATGTCCATAGCCCATTTTCATGTTAAGTTACAATTTACGGCTTCATTATATCTAAGATATAAATTACTTATAATTCTAATTCTTAGGGTTTTTAATTTAATATTTCAACTTTTGGATATATTTTTAGGTGAGTCCGAGCTTTTGAACTCCTCAATCCCACGCCTGGGAACCGATCAAGCCCAGACCTAATGGTGAGACCGGATTGAAAATTCAGATTTGGAGTGAAAAATCCGTTTGGATTCATCTGGGCGATTTAAGATATTAGGTCTTTCTGAATACCCTTAATTAAAAGTAAAAGTTATAACTAGCGGGGATGTTATGAACCTGCACATGGGTAAAGGTCCCCGGCATGTATGGATGTCTTTATGATGTCTTGATAAATCTCAATGGTTGATAAAAACTGCACTAAAAAAATTAATGAGTGAGATTTATTGAGGCACCAAGAAGATCCATGTCCTTTGCATGTGTAGCCAACCAGACAGAGAGCGCTTGAAATCTAGATCTCCGGAAGAAAAATGTAGAATTGTTGGAAAAGGGTAGAACCGAAGAACCATCCAAAGATGCATGTGGGAATAAGAACAACTAGAGACCAAGAGGGCTTCACAACTGCAAAAGCTACAAATCGGGGAATGGATGTCTTATTGACAAACGATATTCTTCTTTTGTTTTTTACAAAGATCATATTGCATTTCTTTTTATGAACCAAACTTTGACCGAACGTAAATTTTCTGTCCCATATATGATTGATTTGATTTTTGGGTCCATAGAAATCTCCCCAAGAACTTCCGAAAAATGCAATATGATCTTTGGAAAAAGCGTTAGGATCATGGATTTTTGAATACGAGCCTGTCTGCCCTGGCTGTGAAGGACTTTTTTTTTATCTAATTATTACCTAACAAAATTCTTTTTTTTTTCTTTTTTTGGTCCCTTAAAGAGACGTGATGGATTGTACTATTTCATTTGCTCACCCATTTACGCAAATGTTCTCTCAAAATTTGCTGTGTCAAGCGTTAAGGCGTTTGCTTTGTGCTCCTATACCCTTATCTGATCCCGTCGACATTTTCGTTCCTTACATGTATCCCAATCGTAGAAAGAGGAGAAGAAATAAAGTAGAACAGGGATCGTGCCTTGACTATGGAAAATAATGGAGAGAAACTCTGGCCGAACTACCGAGGAAGAAGAAGCCTCGTCAGCTTCAGAGGAATAAAGCTGGAACTGGAAAATTTTCAATGATGTTGGCAGTCACCATCCCCGCGAATAGATCTGAAAAGATCGCCACTGGGACTAGATAATTTTGGCAACTTTAAAGTTGAATCTCTTGCGGAATTCTCCAACCTTCCAAAGGAATGTGCCCCTTTAATATTCCGATTGCCTTTTTGACGAAAATCCATATAAGGGCGGGGTCTCCAGATTTGATCGCGTGTGGGGCTTACGGTCCGAAAAAGCCCTTATCAATGCGTCAATTCAAGCACATCGCACCAGCAGTAGCATGCTTTCGAGCGAAAAGAAATAGAGAAAAACACTTGCACTTTTTCTTATCTGCTCGGGAAAATCCTTGTGTTTTATTTTTTTTTGGGTCTAGAAATGCAACGTTTTATTTCTCTGAACTCCAGAAACAAAGCCCGTGGCAGTAAATATGGACCGATGTCTATACAATCCCATGTTCTTTGTTCCTCGCTTTTTCCTACTACATTTTGAGGTTTCGCTGAGGTACTTTAGATTATGTAAGTCTCCCAAATCTGGATTGAAAACTCGGTTGATACAAAGTATTGAAAAAGAGATGATGTAGTTGATATACTATTCTCTTCCCCGCCTTCTACATACAAAGAAAATATTTTTTTATAAGAATCTATCAATCTAAGAGATACATAGATGTTTTTTCAAATTTTTTTCCTTTTTTTTTTAATATGTTATATTAGCTCACCAAGAATGAATGCTACAAATTAAACGAATTTACTGATCGGGAAAAGTACTCGTAAAAATGAGATTTTTTAAAAGTCAAACGTCAAAGGTGGACCCAAGAAAAGAAAAAAGAAAAACAAAAGAAAGGTTGACAAGTCAACAAATGGGGAAAAGGGGGACGGTCGGCGTCCTCCCTAATTTGAGAGCTTGAGCAGAAAGATAAAGAAGACGACGAAAAGGAAAGAGGGCTTTGCATGTTTGCGTCACATGGACCTTATCGAGCCAATTTGACTTCATATCGCAACACCACCAAATACTCGTGCCTCTCATTCGTCCAATCGGGGTAGTTTTTGGGTTTAGACCTCAAATTCAAAGTTCAATGAAAATCGAGCCGTGAAGTCCACTTCTTGAGTTTTGGAGCTTTAGCATTTCATGGAAAATGGTGGTTTATGACATCATAGAGTCAAAGGGTTTGTCAAGAGTCGTTTTTTAACAGTGGTTTGGTCAAAGCAAAATTTTAGAAATTTGCGTTTGAGTTCCACATTGCATTTAGATTTGATGATCGCTTTGGGTGTGCGATTTGTTGGTGCGTAGAAGTTGATCTGCTAACATTTAAGTTTAGTTTAGTTGGTTGGTTATTGAGGTAGCATTTTGCTTAATTTTGATGTTGTTTCTTGCTTATTTGATAGAATTGCGAGTTCAACGATTCAAGTAACTTTTGTTATTTGATCATGGGCATTCCCAAGTGAGTAGTATATTCTCTTTTATGAATTTGTAAACTTATATTTTGAAAATGAAAAATATGAGGAATATTATATGCACATTATGAATTGGCTAAAAGGAAAAAGTAATGTTCATAGCATATTTGATGCATTACTTAGGATCGGGCATTTATTACTTTTTCTTCATTTGAGAATGGTTTGAGAAACATTTTACGGAAAGTGTTGTGAAAGTTCAAATGAGTGTATTACGCCAAGAACTGATTTTTGAAATGGATTCTTTGATGATTTGGGAAGCGTTTAATGAAAGATGTTTCGAAATTTTACTAATCTATGAAATGAATTCCAAAAATGTGAGAGAAATGTATTGTGACATATATATATGTATGTATATATTCTATATGATGAATGTAGTCGGGAAAGATAGCATATTTTGGATTTGCGAAACCTTTTTGTGAAAGAGTTATGTTGACTTTGAGTATGGTTTATAAAAGGTGATTTGATTCGATATGTGAAACATATTTATGAGGGATTTTGGATTGGTTTTGTGGCAAAAATTGATTTGTGAAACCAATTGTGATATAGATTAGTCAAATAGTAAGTGCTACAAGATAATAAAACCGTGTGAGAGCCACCTCTGGGGTCTTACAGTCAAGGACTATGTCACATGATAATCTAATTTTTTGAAGACCGCCTCTAGAGCCTTGTACTATTGATATGTGCTAGACTAAGTGCTACATGATATGCCTTGTCATGGGAACCACCTCAAGGGTCTTGAGATGTGATGTGGTACAAGTTTAGACAATAGAATAGACCATTGATATGGTTTTTGATAGAAATTAACCAATGTATTTGACCATTAATATTTGAATTGTATAGGACTTATTGAAATAAAACAACTCATATATGATTTGATATGTAATACTTACTAAGTTGTGGTTGCTCATCTCTTTTTTTCTTTTTCCCAATCTTTTTAGGTCATTCAATTAGTGACTAATAGAGCAATAGCGATATCAGTGAGGACTTTTGGGAGTTGGATTCTAGCGGTTAAAGGCTACGTTCTTTGATTGAAAGGACAAGTATGTCATCCCCCTTTTATGCAGGATTTGTGATGTGACATCTTTTAATATCAAAGTTGGACCTCCTCTAGTATGTGTATGGTTCGGGGACAAACTATGCGGAAGTTGGTGGGCCTATAATGACCTGATTCAACGAGAGTGAGGAGTGGTCGTCGGGGCCAAAGAGGGTCTAGACAAGGAGTGGCTCCTAACAAGCTTCTAGAATGATAAATGGAGTAAAAATGAATCGATTGTGATCGAACATAGGGAGAGCAGTTTTGGAATATTTATGTGAAAATGAGAATTAACTCATGGAGGTGCCTTATAACATAACGGCTGTTGACACTCGAATTTTTGTTGACCATTTAGGCCTTTGTCCATTTTGTGAAAAAAAGAAGGTAAAAGCCGAAAAAAAAGGAAATAGACATAAAAAATAATAAATAAATAAACAAATAAAATACGTAGGGTGGGCCCATGTCACATAGCCCACGTTTCCTTTAACACAATCTTCGACCTATCAAGAAGCCCACTAGGCTCACCTTCATTTCCTTCTTAAGCCCAAAAAGAATAGAGAAAGAAAGGGGCCTAGCCCAGCTATTTTTTCCTCCTTCGCGCACGCTACTCGCTTTCCATCCACGTTTGCGACCGTGATGCAGCAAAGGTAATCGAAAAATAGCAAAGCAGCATCAGTGAGGCAAGGAAAGCACGATTGAGTGAGGAGCAAATCCAGGGCTTTTTGGAAGGATCGTGAACTGGCCCTTTGAAGTGAGGGGAGGAACGAAAAAAAAAAAATTCTCCAAAAAAAATCGGTCGAGATCTCAGTGGAAAAGAGAGAAAATAGAGAGATATACTTCGCCGGAGAGAGAGGGGCCGAGGGTTATATCTTGCTTTTAGGGTGAGGATCGATCGTGTCATGAGGAAGATAAGGCCGGGGTGGGAACACATCACCATCCATTGTAGTTTTTGTCTTCTCCATCAATGTTGACGTCCGGCAGTGTAAGTCTCATCCATGGCACTTTATTTTCCCCTGTTTTTTGGAAGTTAAGTGTGCATTGTTTAAATGAGGAGATCGTAGTGTTTCTGTTACAAAACAAAGCTTATTTTTTTATGGATGTTACTCATCGAGAGTCGTATGTACCGTGTCCAGATGAAGCATTGCGTTAAAGTCAACATTAGAACATGTTTTCTATATTGCACGCGAACTGTTTGATAGAGTGCCTGAATGAAAAATTGATTCGAACTTTGTAAATTTAGTCTTCGAAACGTCTCATCATTAATTTATGCCGATATAGTTGAATCACGACTGAATCAATGTCTTTATCGTGTTTTCTATGGCATTTGCATCCCGTGTTGGCCGTAGACAACACCTAATGTGACACGAACGTAACATATCGTTTAAAAAACCGAGAGTTTCAACACGTTGGACACATTATATATTAAATGTATATTTTTATATATACATATTAAATTATCATTTTTATGATTATTTCAATCAAATTAATTTGATTCAAATTCATAAATAAATAAATAATAAAAAAAGTCTAAAATGAATTTACACTAAAAATATTAATCTACCATTTATTAATATAACTTTTTATTTTAATTTAACAAGTTCAACTCCATTCCAATAATCCATAAAATGTGGAGAAGGAAAATGAGCAATTCATATTCTGAATTCATGTGTCATACGTATCGGAAAAAAAGAGAAAAAAAACTTGGGGTATGAATTTTGTATCATGGGAGTGAGAGTCAAAAGAGAATAGAAGATTAAGTTTTTCTTCTTTTTTATTTATTATTTTTATTATTTTTTCATATATATGCATTTTTACTCTTCATTTATTGAAAATTTTTAAAATTGATCTCACGCATCAGAATTGGAAACTTGTATATTGGAAGTCCAACTTGAGTGTCGGAGAGTATGAAAAAAGTTGACCATGTGTTAGATTTTTTAATACGTGTTGATCAAGTGTCAAAGAGTGTCTGAAAGTATCAGAGAGTGTTGAACACATGTCGAAGTGTCCGACACAACACAAAGATTCTCAGAGAATGTTGGTGCTTCTTAGGATAACAACTACGCTGGAATGTCTCCTCCTCACCACGATTCCACGGTGAAAGGCCGTCACTGTTAGCTCTCTATGTCCTTTTCTCCGTTTTCTGTGTGTATTCATCTCATCACTTGAGAGACTTAATTGTTAATGATGTTTTGGCTAGAAAAAGGCGGTCGCTCTAGAATGAGTTTGTCTCGTTTGTCACTAGTAATAAACTAGCGGTGGCTAATATGGTGGTCCAATGTTAGTCGAAGTAGATGGCCAAATGATAGTGGTGGCTAGACCCGTTAAATGGGTGGAATGAGTCGAGTCACAAATTGTCTGACCCAAATCGACCCATTTAACCCGTTTATGATCCATTTATTGCAATGCAAAATTTTTTACCCATATCTGACTTGACCCATATTCGATTTATACTCAACCTATTTAACTAAACTTAAGAAGGCTTATTATATATATAATATTATTTTTTAAAAATGGTATTGCTAAAATAGTTTTATACAAAAAAATTTAATAGACAATTTTTATAATTTTTTAAATAATTATTTTAAAAATCGAATTTTAATTATTTTTATTTTTTAAAAAATTAAAATTAAAATTATTTTTTAATATACTTTTTTTTTTTTTCTTCTTCTTTTTGGTTGGCGGTTGGCAATAGGTGAGCCTCAAGCTTGCTTGGATCGCCGATGATTTGGCGAGCTCGAGCTTACCCCCTCGCCGGATTTGGCGAGGCTCGAGCCTTGGTGAACATCGGTGAGGTCTCCGCCTCGCTAGATTTGGTGAGCTCGAGTCTTGCCGGTGTTGGGTGAGGCTCGAGCCTTGCCCAATGCGACGAGGGGCGAGCTCGAGCTCGCTCGACGCCAGCCATCGCCATGCCGACCACCGAACGAAGAAGAAAGGAAAAAGAAAAAAAAAAAAAAAAAAAAGGAAAGAAAATTAAAATTAAAATATAATTATAATTTCGATTTTTATAAAAAATATTTTTGTAAAGTTAAAGAGGGAAGAGAGAAATTGTGAGGTTTTGATTGAAAATGGGTTCTAAATCCAACCCATTTAAGACCCACCTATCAAAGTCTTTAATTGTTAAATCCATTTAACTATTTTTTGTAAAAAAATAAGTGACCCATATATGACATCTTTATAATTTAAATGGGTCATATATGGGTCTAAGACCCATTTTGCCACCTCTAGTGGTGGCCCGTCATGGCATCGGTGATGACTCATTGGAGAATGGTGTTAGTTCGGTGAAGGGCATTACCGGGAGGAAAAAGAAAGTGGTGTAGGGAAAAGAATTAAAAAGAAATAACAAAGAGAAAATAAATTAGAAAATAGAAAATGAAAAGAGAAATGAAAAGGTGGTCAGCTATACTCTTGACTGGGTCAAATTTGGGTAATCAAGCTAGGTTGCGTCAGATTATGAAATGGGCTGGAGGCTGAGCCATGGGTTGGGCTGAGAATATGAATAGAAATGGTTGCGAGCGAGCTAAAAATTTCGTGGATTGATTTGGTTAATTCGGAATGGGCTATAGGATTAGTTCGAATTTAAACCCAACCTGGACTGATAGGGTTTGGTCAGTGAGTTGGAGTGGCCAAAGGACAAAATTTAAAAATCATTCAAAATTTAGAAAATTCTAAAAATTCATAAAATTTTGAAAAATTCTTAAAATACATAAAAATGAAAAAAATAAAAATAATAAAGATAATAAAATAATAAAAAATTAGAAAATTTCAAAAATTCTTTAAAAAATCTGAAAATACATGAAAATCCAGAAAATTAGAAATCTTTGTAAAAAGTTTTAAAAAAAAACCTCTTCGAATCATTTTTGTCCTAAAAGTGGAAAATCCTTAAAAAATTGAAACCCAAAATTAAATAAGCCTTTAGGGCTTTACAATAGAGATTTTTGGATGCCATTTTCTTTTAAAGACAATATTATGTTGCTTGTGTGTTTTAACTTTGATTATACTTGGTTGCGCACATTAACATCTTGAGTGTTATTTTCATTTTTTTTAATTGTCAGGATGAACCCTAAAAGTTTTCAATAGGTTGTCCTAGCGTTTTACTTATTATTAATCAAGTTTAGGTACTAAAAGGACAATTAGTTCTAGCACTAATGTAATCAAGTCCCCATTCTCAAGATCTTTGGTTGCACGAAAAGATGAGATATTCTTCTATATTTCAATTGGTTTCTAGTTACCTAAATAGGCTAGTGACGACTTTTTATGTGGAAATTCACATATGATTAATTGAATAAAAATAAAATATCCAATGTCATGTGAGAAATGGAGCCGAGAAAGCTCACGTTTGTGATTGATGAGTCATTTGAGGTGTTAGCAAATGATGGTTCATTCGAGATCATCATAAATGAACCATCATTTGCATGAACCATTTGACCCATCTCATAACCAAGTACCTTTAAACCCTAGGTTGATTTATGAACATCGAAGTTCCATGTCTTAGAAAAACAAAAACCCTAGTTCGGTTGCTTCCTTTCCCTTTGTCCTTCATCACGGGCCAAAAATCTATCATTTGTGTTGGTTTTGCCTCCTTTCCTACCTCCCTTCCTTCCCCCCTTCCTTCCCCCCTTCATCCATTCATCGATTCATCTCATCTACTCCATCACACCCATAATCCAGATTATCATCTCTACTTGCACGCGCCGCTCAGTCAAAATCCCAAAAGCTTCAAAAGCTACAAGTTGCTGACTTCGCTCTCACCGTTCCTTTGGACTCCTCGAATCCCACATCCTCTTTCTGATGCGGGAGCATCCAACGTAGCTCCATGGACCAACTCAGAACCATCGATGCTTGAATCACTCAACCCATCACGCATCACTTTCAAACCCTCTTCGCGCTTCTCCATGCACCTACCGAGAAGATGCGACAGGCTTCGTTCGCCTTTTAAGAGGAAAGAGCTTGCAATGCTCTCTTGACTTTGCTTTTCCTCTGTTACTCCACACCGCGCGATACCTTGGTCTGACAGTGGCCATCGATGTTTGGTCGGAGATATCCAGCCCTAGTTTGCTTAGCCCTCAAATCTCCTTCTCCCACGATCTCAAGGAATACAGTGACGTTGTGCCCGTCGAAGAAGATGACTGCGGTCAAGGTGAGACACTCGATCGATTGCGGCTGGACTCTGATTTCGACATCTATGTCGGCACATCGAGTTTTGTCCTCAAGCTCTCCTCAGTTGATGAACTCCTCCGATGGCAAAATCCTCCTCACCGAGATCAAGAGGGTGTTGGCTAAAATTAGTCGTTGTGTTTTTTAGTTTGAATTAGTCAAAGTTGTTTAGTTTGTTAGGATTTTGTTGGGCAGAAGAACAACCCAAGTGTCAAAATTTGGCACGGAGAGACACTTAAGTGCCAAAACTTCGGAAATGTACACTTAGGGCCTGTTTGGCAACGTGCCAAACAGTGTTTGATTCTGATTTTTGTTCCCGAATCAATTTGGGACGAGAATCGCATTTGGTAAAATTTTTGTTATCGGGAACAAATTTGTTCCCGGAAACAGATTGGGAAGAGAATTGAGAATAAAAAAAAATATGATTCTTCGTTCGAGAATCAAAAAAAGAATCAAAACAGTGAAACTCTCATTCTTCCCTTCTGTCATCCCGCGATTGTTATCTGCCACCGCCCGCCACCGTTCGTCGCTGCCGATCGTTGGCTGCCGCCGCCGTCTACCGCCGGTCGTCAGTCCGGCGAACTCGCCAGGCCAGGGCGAGGTCCGGCGAGCTCGCTGGAGTCAAGCCCAACCATCGGCGAGGCCCAACCCCACCGGTGGTCAGGTTGGCCTCGCCGAGGTTGGGCGAGGTCGGCTTGGCCACAGGCGAGGCTTGGCCGATGAGGGCCGACCTCGGCGAGGGCCGACGACGCTCCGTGAGCATTGCCGGCCCTCGTCTGGCCGATCGCCGATCCGGCGATCGGCCACATGAAGAAGAAGAAGAATAGGAAAAAAGGGAAAAAAAGAAAAAAAAAAGGAAAAAGAAAAGAAAAAAAGGAAAAAAAGTAAAACAATTATTTAAAAATCAAAAGAAATTAATTTGGAACAAAATCAATTAGTACGGGATCAAACACAATTCTATTCAAGAATAAAAAATTTGGACATTACCAAATGCGGTTTTTTACTCAGAATCAGTTCCCGAGAACAGAATAAAAAATAATCATTTCTAGTCAGAATCAGCTCCCAGGAATAGAATCGTTACCAAACGCACCCTTAAGTGCTAGTTTTGGAGTAAAGTGGAACATTTAAGTGCCACTTTGGCTAAAATCCGGTCAAATTGCTGACGTGACAATTTTCCAGTGAGTTGGGTGCAAAATGGCATTGTTTTGCTTGCGACGTGGCAAGAGAATGCAAAAACGACGTTGTTTTGTGTTTGATGTGTAAATAATTAATATAAAAATTAATTAAATTAAATTTAAACTTAATTTTATTTAAAATATTCTAAAAAATAAAAAACTTAAACTTAAAAAACCTAAAAAATTAAAAAATTAAAATTGAAAACCTAAAAAATAAAAAAAAAAAACATTACAATTGAAAAACCTAAAAAATAAAAAAAAAAAATTAAAATTGAAAAACCTAAAAATAAAACAATTATAATTAAAAAACCTAAAAAATAAAAAACTTAAAGTTAAAAAATTAAAAAAAAAGATTAAAAAATTAAAATACAAAAACCTAAAAAATAAAAATAATTAAAATAAAAACAAAAAAAAAAAACATAATTAAAAAGCCTAAAAAATTAAAAAAAAAACTTATAATTAAAAAACCTAAAATTTAAAACCCTAAAATTAAAAAAAAAAAATGAAAAAAAAATGGCTCTTCCTAGCAGCAGCGGGGAGGTGGCGGTGGCGAGGGCTCAACCCTCAATCACCCCTTCTGCTCCCCACCATTTTTTTAAAAATAATTTTAGGTTTTTTAGTTTTTAGGTTTTTTAATGGTTTTTTAATTATAAGTTTTTTTTAGGTTTTTTAATTATAAGTTTTTTATTTCTTCGATTATTTAATTTTATTTTTTTTAATTTTTTAGATTTTTTAATTTTAATTTTTTAATTTTTTAGGTTTTTTAATTATATATATTTTTTATTTTTTAGGTTTTAGAATATTATAAATAAAATTGAGTTTAAGTTTTATTTAATTAATTTGTATATTACTTATTTACGCATTAGACACAAAACAACGTTGTTTTTGCATTTTCTCGCCACATCAACAAGCAAAACGATGCCGTTTTGCATCCAACTCGTCGGAAAATTGTCACGTTAGCAATTTGACCGGATTTTAGCTGGAATGGCATTTAAGCGTTCCACTTTACTCCGAAACTAGCACTTAAGTGTATATTTCCGTTTTGGCACTTAAGGGGGCGCATGGCAACGCTTCTTGGGCTGGGAAGAGTTTTTTTTTTTTTTTTTTCTTTCCGAAATAGTTTTTTTTTTTCTATTCCGGTGAACAATTTTTAACTAAAAGAACCCGTTTGGTGACTACACAAAATTTCTACTCTTGGAATAGAAAATGAACGAAAAATGCGTTTGGTAATGCAACAGTTTCTTTTTTGTATTTATTCGTTTTTTATTCTTGTTCATGAATCGTCAACCGCCAACCGCCATTGCCCGCCCCTAACAGGCAGGCGGCGGGCGGTCGGCGACGGGTGGTGACAATGGCAGGCGGCAGCTGGCAACGAGTGGTGGTGGCGAGCGGCGGCGACGGGCAGTGGTGGCTAGCAACCGACGGTCGTCGGCGGTTGATGGGTGGCGACGATGGCCGGTTGGCGGCAGGTGGTGGGTGGCGGTCGTGTGGCGACGGCAGGGCGGCCGGCAACGGGCGGCGGCGACGGCGGGCTGCAGGTAGTGGCGAGCGGTGGCCGACGGCAGGTGGCGGCGGCAGAGGCGGCGATTAGCGACCGGCGGCGAGTAGTAGCGGCGTGGGCGGGCGATTGAAGGTGGCCGTGGCAAGAGAGAAGAATAAAAGAAAATAAAAATTTTCCTTATTTCTAGAAATTGTTTCCAGAACAAGTAATTGTTTTTTGTTTCTCGTTTCTGCTCCAAATCTATTTCTAGGCTAACTTTCTATTCCTCGGAATAGAAAAACAACTTTGCGTTACCAAACAGGTTTCTGTTTTTTTTTTTTTTTTTTGTTCCGGGGAACAAAAGAATAGAAATTAGGAGAAACGGAAATGTTACCATGCGCAGCCTAAGTGTCCTTTCGTGCCAAGTTTTGGCACTCCAAGTATCCCAAACTCAAGGAATACAGTGACATTGTGCCCTTCGAAGAAGATGACTGCGGTCGAGGTGAGACACTCAATCGATTGCTGCTGGACATTTGTGTCGGCATCTCAAGTTTTGTCCTCAAGCTCTCCTCAGTTGATGAACTCCTCCGATGGCAAAATCCTCCTCACCGAGATCACGAGGGTGTTGGCTAGAATTAGTCATTGTGTTTTTTAGTTTAAATTAGTCAAAGTTGTTTAGTTTGTTAGGATTTTGTTGTTATGGTCCTAGATTTTAGGGGTTGGCTTTTATTTGTTGCTATTTTACAATTATTTGTTGATATTGGTGGCCTTTTTAACGGGTCTTGTGCATAATGGATGAAGTAGTTTAGTATCTTCCCCTGAACGTCTCTTTCTTTTCAACGCTTGAGAGCCATTTTCGTATCAGTGGTATTAGAGCCGGCTTATGGAGACTGTTGAGATTCCAAACACGAAGGAAAAGTGAGCCATGAAAGATTGAGAACAAAAAAGAAAGAGAGTCCATGAGAATATGACAGTAGCTCTATTCCATTTTACTCTTGTAGTGGTAGTTGAAGTCAATGGCCTTTGTGCAACCGACTATCCCGCATTTTGATTGTCACTGATCATTGGAGCATGTTGATGAAAAATTTCCTCAAGTCCAAAGAGTATTGACAAGTAGTTACTTCTGGAGTTGTAGAAGTAGAGGAGGGAGTTATGTTGTTGGCAACACAAAAAAGCTGATCTGGATGCATTAAAGTCGAAAGATCTCGAGGCTAAAAGTTATTTGTTCCAAGCTATTGATAGATCGATCTTGGAAACAATTCTTTGCAAGGATACCTCCAAGCAAATTTGGGACTCCATGAAGAAAAAATATTAAGGATCAATGAGAAGAAAGAGGCAATAGCTTGAAGCACTTCGTTCATTGTTCGAAATGCCACGGATGAAATTGGGAGAGTCAGGTCATAAACTATCTTTCCTAGACTATGGCAATCGTCAATAAGATGCGAATCCATGGCAACAAGACAATGGATGTTACTATAATTGAGAAAATTCTTCGATCTTTGACATTAAAATTTAGTTTTGTTGTCTAATCCATAGAGGAAGCCAAGGAAATTGAAGAACTTTGAATTGATGAATTGCAGGGTTCTTTATTGGTTCATGAAAGAAAATTCCAACAACAAGAGATGGAGGAGCAAGCATTGAAGGCTTCAACTAAAAACCTCTTTCCATCGTCATCTAAAGCAAATAAAGAAAGATGGTGTAGTGAGCGTGGAAGAGGCAAAGGTAGAGGAAACAATGATCACAGTAGCTCAAATAAAAAATCTGATAATAATTAATATGATGATTCTCAATGCAAAGGAAGAGGCCGTGGAGGTCGGCATTTAATTGATTATAAATCAAAGTCAGCGACAAATCCAATGTAGAGCATTTCAAATGTCAAAGGAGTGCTGGATACTTGGAGTGCCAAAACTTGGCACGGAGGGATACTTAAATGTCAAAAGTTAGGAAAGTGACACTTAGGGCCTGTTTGTTAATGTTCTTGTTTCTATTTATGAACAAAATTTCTGTTTTTTTGTTCCATAGAACAAAAAAAGAACAGAAACGCGTTTGTTTGCGTTTTTGTTCCAAATATATTTTTTTGTTCCCAGGAATACATTTGGAACATAAATAATAAACAAGAAAAACACGTTTCTCGTTTCTGAAACAATTTTTAAGAACAAATTTTCCCTCTCCTCTCTTTTTCTTCTCTTTTTTTTTTCTTCTTTTCTTTTTCTTTTTTCTTTGGCTGGTTGCCGGCCTCGGCCATGGTCGGCAACCGGCCGTCAAGGGCTGGCGACCTCGTCGGAGCGTCGCCGGCCCCTAGCGAGGCTCGGCCTCGCCTTGGCTGGGCGAGCTCGGGCTCGCCCATATCCGGCAAGCTTGAGCTCACCTAGCCACCGGCGGCTCGCCGGCTTGGTGGTGGCTTGGTGAGGCCAAGCCTCGCCGGCGCGGGGCAAGGCTGGGCAAGCTCGGGCTCGCCTAGCCAAGGCGAGGTCGAGCCTCGCCCAACCACGACAAGGCTTGGCCTCGACGAGGGCCGGCGAGCCTCACCATGGTGGGCGAGGCCACCGGCCCTTATCGGCCATGGTTGAGGCCGGTGACCGGCCAAAAGAAGAAAAAAAAAAAAAAAAAAAAAAGAAAAAAAAAGAAAAAGAAAAGAAAAATATTAAAAAATTAAAAGAAACAAAAAAAGAACATAAATTTACCAAACGTGTTTTTGTTCATTTTTTATTCCTGGAACAAGTTTATCAAATGTGTTTTTTTATTCAAAAATTGTTCCCCGAAATAGAAACACTTTTTTCTTCGGAACAGAAACATTTTTTTTCTATTTCTGTTCCCTAGAACAACTTTTAAACATAAATGTTACCAAACGAGTCCTTAAGTACCAAAATCATAGCAAAATAGATCACTTAAGTGCTAATTCGGCCAAAATGCGACGTGGCGATTTTCTAGCGAGTTAAGTGCAAAACGAGTCATTTTGCACGCCGACGTGACAAGAAAATGCAAAAATGACATCGTTTTGTCTTTGACGTGGTAAATAATTAATATAAAAATTAATGAGATTAAATTTAAAAATAATTTTATTTAAAAATTTTATAAAAAAAAAATAAAAATAATTTTTTTTTTATAAAAAAAACAAGGAGAGAGAGGAGTCACGTGGCCGAGGGCTGACCGTTGCCACTGCCGCCTCCCTATCATTGCCTAGAAGGGCCGGCGACGGTGGGGGCAGCGTTGGCTGATGTCTCTAGGCCCTAGTGAGGGGCCGACAACTCTGACCGACCGGTGGCGAGGGCCTGCGAGCCCTTGCCAGAGATGGGGGAGGGCCACGACCCTCACCACCTCCCCGCCATTACCGAGAAGGGCCGACGACAGTGGAGGGATCGTCGGCAAGGGTCGCCAGCCCCTGGCCTGTAAGCCCTCACCTCGATTTGGGGTGAGGGTCCATGGTTGGATTGGCGGTCCTCACCTGGTTTGGCCAAGGGCCGCTGATCACTGAGGTGACTCCCCGGTGGGTGGTGGTCCTTGGCTCAGCCGAGCGACGGCCGCTAACCCTTGCTCAGATTCGACGAGGGTTCACGGGCCGATTGGCTAGGGGTCGGCGATCTCGGCCGACCCTCCCCCCTTCGTCATGGGCCTTGGCGTCAGCCGCAAGGGCTCAACCCTCAATGGCCTCCCTCCCCCTTTTCTGATTTTTTAAAATATTTGTAATTGTATTTTTAAGTGTTTTAAATAAATTTAGTTTTAAATTTAATTTTATTAATTTTTATATTAATTTTTTACCATGTCGGCACCAAAACGAAGTCGTTTTTGCATTGTCTAGCTATGTCAGTGTGTAGAACAACGCCGTTTTGCACTTATTTCGCTAGAAAATCGCCATGTCAACATTTTGGCTGGATTGGTACTGAAGTGATCCATTTTGACACTTAAGTGTCACTTTCTTCACTTCTGACACTTAAGTGTCCCTCCGTGGTAAGTTTTGGCACTTGGGGCGTACTTCTTCCAAACTACTGGTGTCAAATGAGTGTACAAGACAAAGTTGAAAGCAAATGGCGAAGTTGACAAGTACAAGGCACGCTTAGAAGCTAAAGGTTATAAGCAAGAGTTTGGTGTAGATCCTAAAGAAGTCTTTACACTTGTTGCATGGCATGATACAATCAAATTGGTGATTATATTAATAAATCAAATTCATGGCCTATCTTCCAATTACATGTGAAATTAACATTTGTGCATGGTGACCTCCAAAAACATTTATTTGTTGATCAACCTACTGGATATGTGAAGCCTAGTGGTGAACATAAAGTCTATAAACTAAAAAAGGCTTGATATGGGTTAAAACAAACTCCACGGGCTTGGTATAGTCTCATTGATGCTTATTTTTTGAAGGAAGGTTTTAAAAAATGTCCATATGAGCATCCAATTTTTAATAAAATAGGTGACGGAGGAAAGTTGTTTATTGTGTGCTTATATGTCGATGATGTTATTTTTAATGGAAATGATCATGCCATGTTTGACAAGTTTAAGAATTCTATGATGGTTGAATTTAAGATGATTGATCTTGGGATGATGCATTATTTTTTAGGTATTGAAGCGACTCAATCAGTAGCAGGGGTTTTTATTTCTGAAAAAAAATATGTTCAAGAGATTTTAGACAGATTTCTGATGAAGAATTGCAATTTTGTGAGTACACCAACTAAATTTGGTTTGAAGCTTTTGAAAGATCTTGAATCTTGAAGGAAGAAAGTTGGACAACACTCTCTACAAGCAAATTGTGGATAGCTTGATGTACTTCACCACAACACGGCCTAGTACAATGTCTGATGTGAGTCTCATTAGTAGGTATATGGAATGCACAAGAGAGATGCATCTTAATGCAGCAAAAAGAATTGTTTGTTACTTGCAAGGTACTGCTACTTATGGAGTGCTTTATAAGTAGGAAGAAAAGTCGGATCTGTTTGGCTTTATAGATAGTGATTATAATGGAGATCTAAATGATAGAAGAAGCACTTCAAGATATGTTTTTATGCTAGGTTTAGAAGCTGTTTCATGATCCTCAAAGAAACAACCAATCGTTACTTCATCGACGACTGAGGTTGAGTTTGTAGCTACAACTTCGTGTGCCTGTCAAGCTATTTGGCTAAGAAAAATTCTTGGAAAACTTCAGTTTAAGCAATAAGGAGCAACTTCAATTTATTGTGATAACATTTTAGCCATTAAACTCTCCAAAAAAACCTGTTCTACATGGTAGAAGCAAATACATAGATGTGAAGTGTCACTTCTTGAGATCTTACGATGGACGAAGCAATCGATCTTATTTTCAGCAGAAGTGAAGACCAAGTTACAGACATACTAAATCCCTCAATTTGCCTATGTTTATGTTCAGATCAAAAAAAAAAAAAAAAATTGCCTATGTTTATGAAGCTAAGAGTATTGCTTGGTGTTTGCTCAATGGATAATCCAACTTAAGGGAAGGTATCTATCATTTTTTAAACTGATTGTCTATAGCATCATTTAAGGGAGGGAATGTTGGCTAGAATTAGTCACTGTATTTTTTTGTTTGACCGAGCCAAAATTGTTTAGTTTGTTAGGATTCTGTCATTATAATCCTAGATTTTAGGGATTGGTTTTCTTTGTTGCTATTTTATAGTTACTTGTTGATATCGGTGGCCTTTTGCGAAGTAACTCGACTGGTTTGATTCTAATTCCAAAGGACAAATTCGCCTCCCAGGACAACACGAGGCATAATATGTAGAAACAACCTTCTATATCAAGTCAAAGATTGTTGTTGTAGTCATATCAATCCTCCTTCTGCATGCCATATTTGTAGGACCTCGTCGCAATCGTAGAAGCCCCCAACGATGATGAAACAATATGGCCTGACATGAGGGTTAATCTCGTATTGAATTTTTAGCACCACATCAAACGGTTAGGACGGAGAGCTTGTTCGGGTTTGGCTTGTTGTTCTGTAATGGCAAGGTAAGGAACAAGAAGAAATAAGTCATCCTGATTAATCTTTTTTGTTAATTTACATCAACACGGAGAGAAAAAGAAGAAATATTGCAATGATCCCTGAGCATTGTTCTCAAAATATCCGCACTCTGTCGTCTTGAATACTATGGATGCATCTTTTGGTTTTCCAACTGCAATTACGTTCTTGCTTCTTGTCCTCATGATAACGATCTTGAGGCAAAGGAAGAATAGGGGTTTAACACTAGTCAAACTTGTGTATCTAATTGCTCAATGCATTAACCCTAAATCCTACAACTGCTAAAGAGTCACTATTCTTCTAATTAGTTTCAAACCTCAGTCAAATTTTAGAACGGAAGCCTCAAGCACAGTAGCGACAACCAGTCTCTTGTCACTAGACGCCATCTTTAGTAGGAAATCACTGACACTTTTTATTTAGACGTTACAGTGAAGAAGAAAATTTTGAAAAGTATAAACTTTCCTAAGCATATATGACCATTGATCTTTTCCATTACTATTTTATAATTTTTGCGCTTTTCTCAGAATTATTTACTTAAAATTTGTTGATGAGGCTTAATACATATATACAAATTGACAAGCGATAAGACTAAAAAGAATATATTTTTTAAGTATGGTAGAAAATTTTAGAGGTGAATATGAAATCATGTACATAAGTGGACTAATACGATGAATTTTCTAAAGCTAAATGAGTATTGATAATTTATATGTTGTCTCAACATATTGTTTTGTCCTTATTTCTTCATTTATCAAATATCATAGTGCAGACAAAGTACTCTATTAGATCTTGTATATCATTGCTATCGATCACAATTATAGAGTTTTTTTTTTTTTTTTTTTTTTTGCTAAGTACAATTATAGAGTTAACTAGTGAGCTCATCGAACATTAAGTACACAATATGTCTATGTTTTCCAGTTTTCTTAATGATATTTATTTTAATATACAATCATAAGTTTGAATGTGATTAATTTAAATTAGTTGAGGTCTTAAAGCTTTAGGATGATTAAAATGCAACTAACTATAACTGAATTAAGTTTTGTGGCTAATTCAAAAAGTTTATTCCAAGTACGTTTTGTCCCCAACACTACTAGTTGACTGACTTCTTATTTCAGCTAGCTAAAATTGGATCTTACTTAGATTTGGTCAGCTCGGCTATATATTGAATAAGACCCAGCCGACCTAATCTCAAGAATGAGTAACAAAGTCTATGTCAGTATGACCAGCTCATACATTAGGTAGCCATTTAGTTGGTGAAAAGCATAGGCATCTGCTTTTCCACTAAAATGGTGGGGCAGGTTCATGGAGGCTAGAATCTAATTGAGAACAAGCATCATTTTAATAAATTGAAGTGTTGGGAATTGGGATGGATATGAACAACGACCAAATTTGCCGAGTTTCATTTTGAACTTACGCTTAAATTGATAGGAAACAACTTGTATTGGCCAAGTGTACTATATGGCCTTTTAATAATTTCTCTGGTTTTGGTGGGTATGCCATAATGCTCTGTTGGAAGGCGGGCTTAATATTATCTGAAATGTGAATACCAGAAAACAACACCGATTATGGAAAATTAGCCAAAAGTTATGGCTTCATGCAAATCCAAGAATCTCTTCCAGAATATGTTACCAATGTTATTGATTCACTTCCTAGAAAGGAATCCACTTAATGGCCTATGGCATGTGCACACATGTACTCTTATCCATGAGCCCTATTTGGTTCAGCATTTCAAATGGACTTTGGGATTTCAAAGTCCCTTGGCCAAATGTAAATAACGTTTGATTCATTTGGGTTGCTTGACCCTGGTGACTGCCGCTCGAGCGTCACAATCACCTAGTGACTATCGCGTAGGGTCACGTAACCTAAGCAACGCCTAGGGTCGTGCAACTTCAGGTGTTGACTGTCACTTGGGTCTCGCAACCTCGAGCGACACTTAGGTTGGTGTGACCCAGGCGACCCATCATCCTATTTCCTAGACATGGCCCGCGTGTCGGTTTGTTTTCCCTTTACACCGCTTACGCCTTCTGCAAAAAGAAGAGTGACAGAGGCAGAGCAGGAGGGGAGCAAGTGGTGGCGTGAGCCGTGAGGGTAAGAAATTTTCTATTCGCTCGCTTGAATCACCCTCGACCTTCGTCGGAAGCGAACTTGCTCGTCGTTATCGTTCATCGTTGAAAACTCTCAAATCAGGTAACCTCATAAAGGTCCCGCCTCTTCCTTATTGAGTTTGAGAACGTCAAACCGAACCAATGAGATTTTGGGCAAACCGTACAAAACCCAAACAGATTTGTTGCAAGAATGTCGATATAGAGCTTAATATGCTGGGTTTAAGACGTGAACGACGTTAAATCTGAATTTGGAGGTGGTATTCTGAATTGCACATCAATTGTTTGACAAAAAGCTTAAATGAAGCACCGAATTCGACTGCATAAAATCGATGCTTAAAATCTTTGTTTTGCACTCGGTTTATTCTAATATTGTTGCATTATCACTGAATCTGGGTTTCCCTTTGATTTTGTGACATATTGTTTGATGCACAAGTTGGCCGTGGACGAATGTTTTCTCGCCGGAAAATTATAGTGTTGAGTGAAAAGGCCTTGGTGAAGATCTCGTCGGGGGAGACCGCCCAAAGAAGAAGACAACGTAGAGGAAAAGAAAAGAGAGAAAATAATATAAAAAAATTTTAAAAAATCAGAAGGGAAACAAAATTTCGGATCAAGTGGCCAGGTCAGGGTGTTGTGGGTAAAGAATAGAATGGGTCTTTTTTGAGCGTGTGGGCTCCAGGGGTATTCCACCTTAGCCTTTATTAAAGTCAACCATAGTTAAAACACACTGATGCCATCATCAATCAATTGAAGAAAGAAAAGGGGACGAACAGTGTTAATCCTAGGGACTACCATTGGAGCAGTTTCCATATTCTTAATAAGCACATTTGGGATTTTTATTTCAAGTAAGGTGAGAAGAAATGATGTCGAGGATGATGATTCGGACTTACCAAGGCTTCAGATAACTAGATTCCCAAATGAGGACTTGAAGGTCATGACAGGAGATTTCAACATCAAGCTTGGGGAAGGAGGATTTGGCTCGGTGTTTCTAGGAACTTTACCCAGCAGCATAAGGATTACAGTCAATTGCCTTGATGGTTTTGGTCAAATAAGGGTGTGCATGGCAACATTTATATTCCGGAGAACTATTTCTAAGTAAAATAAGGTATTTGGTAATTATACAAAATTTATATTCTTGGAATAGAAAAAGAATAGAATGAGTTTGTAAAAATTTATAAATTTTTCTATTTATTTGTTTTTTTAATTACTCACAGATCATTGACTATCACCAGCCACACGATCGTTGCACTATCATTGCATGCTCGTCGTACGATCGTCGCACGATCATTGCATGATTGTCGCATGACCGCCGCACGATCGCTGCACGACCATCGATCATCGCTGCTAATCGCCGTCACGGGATTGCTGCCTACAACCCACTCGCCGCCGGAGGGGGCGGTGGCCGATGAGCCGTGGGCGTTGGTCTTCCAGTTGTGGTCGGCAATGACGGTTGGCGGTAGTGCGGCGGCAGGCGGCAAACGTGTGGCGGTCGACGACGGCAGGCTACAGGCGAACGGTGGCAGCCGTTGGCCAATGGGCTGTGGGCGGTGGCTGGTGGGCTATAAGTGGCAGCAACCGTCGCTAGTGATCAGCTGCCAACGGTGGCCGTGGGTGGCAGGAGGTGGTCGATGGTTGGTCGGCCGCCGGTGGTTGTAACAAGGAAGAAGAACAAAAGAAAAATAGAAAAAAAAAACTTATTTCTAGAAATCTACTTTTTTTTTTTTGTTTCTTGTTTCTGTTCGAAATTTATTTCTCAGCCACTTTTTCTATTCCGGGGAATAGAAAAATAAGTTGGTGTTACCAAACAGATTTATGTTCTTTTTCTGTTTCGGAGAACAAAAGAACATAAGACGTGAGAAATAAAAACGTTACCGTGCAAGCCCTAAAGAAGTCTTTCTTGATCAAGGCCGGAACCATTGGCATTATCCATCATGTCAATCTAGTGAGACTACTTGGATTTTGTGCTGAAAAATCACATATGCTTTTAGTTTATGAGTGCATGTGCAATGGTTCTCTTGATAAGTGGATCTTCCATAATGATCAAGAGTTTGACCTCTGTTGGCAAGTGAGGAGAAAGATTATCGTCGACATTGCCAAAGGACTAGCCTAACTCCATGAGGAATGCCATCAAAAAATAATTCACCTTGACATCAAACCCCAACATATACTTGTGGATGAACATTTCGATGCAAAGCTTGCTGATTTTGGGTTGTCGAAGCTAATTGATAAGGACCAAAGCCATGTCATGACGACCATGTGAGGAACACCTGGTTACCTTGCTCCGAGAATGGTTGAGTTGTGTTATCAAGGAAAAGGTAGATGTGTATAGTTTTGGCATTGTGATGTTAGAAATCCTATGTGGGAGGAAAAATGTGGACCACTCTTTGCCGAGTGATGAAGTGCATATGCTGACCCTTTTCAAGTGCAAAGCAGAACAAGAACAACTATTGGACATGATTGATAAGTCCACCGGTGACAAGAAGTTGTCAAGATGATGAAAATCGCAGCACGGTGTTTTCAAGATGATAGTAGCAAGATGGAACTATTTCGTAACCAAACCAATTTCTCTGGTGGAGACTGCTATTTATTATTAGATTCATTTTCCCTTGTAGACGAGCAGTCCAGGGAGTATTCCACCTTAGCCTTTATCAAAGTCAACCATAGTTGAAACACACTGATGCCATCATCAATCTTTTGAAGAAAGCAAAATGGGATGAACAGTGTTAATCCTAGGGACTACCGTTGGAGAAGTTTCGATGTTGTTAATAAGCACATTTGGGATTTCTATTTCAAGTAAGGTGAGAAGAACTGATGTCGAGGATGATGATCCGGACTTACCAAGGCTTCAGCTAACTAGATTCCCTTATGAGAACTTGAAGGCCATGACAGGAGAATTCAACATCAAGCTTGGGGAAGGAGGATTTCGCTCGGTATTTCTAGGAACTTTACCTAACGGCATAAGGATTGCAGTCAAGTGCCTTGATGGTTTTGGTCAAATAGGGGTGTGCATGGCAACGTTTCTATTCCGGGGAACTATTTCTACTCCGAGAGCAATTTCTATGCAAAATAAGGTATTTGATAATTATACAAAATTTATATTCTTGGAATAGAAAAAGAATAATTGTAAAAATTTATAAATTTTTGTATTTATTTGTATTTTTAATTACTCATAGACTCGCCGATTGTCGGTCGGCGCTCGATCGCTGCAGGACTGTTTCACGATCGTTGCACGACTGTTGCACAATAGTTGCACGATCGTTGCACGATTACCGCACGATCGCCGCACGACTATCACATGACCGCTACATGATCGCTACACGATCACGGCACGACCACCTATCGTCGCTACGAATCGCTGGTGGAGGATTGCTGCCAACAGCCCACTCGCCACCGGAGGGGGCGGTGGCCGGTGAGCTGTGAGTGGTGGTCTTGCGGTTGTGATCGGCAACGGCAGTTGGCGGTTGTGCGGCGGTAGGGGGCAATCATGCGGCGGTTGGCGTCGGCAGGCAACGGGTGAACGGTGTGAGCCGTCGTCCGATATGCTGTGGGCGGCGGCCGGTGGGCTATAGGTGGCGGCAACCATCGCTAGCGATCGGCTACCGACAGTGGCCGTGGGCGATAGGAGGTGGTCAAGGGTTCGCAAGCGGCCAGCGGCGGCCGTAATAAGGAAGAAGAACAAACGAAAAATAGAAAAAAAAATCTTGTTTCTAGAAATCTACTTTTTTTTTTTTCCTTTCTTGTTTCTGTTCGAAATTTATTCCTCATCCACTTGTCTATTTCGGGGAATAGAAAACTAAGTTGGTGTTACCAAACAGATTTATGTTCTTCTTTTTTTGTTCCGGAGAACAAAAGAACAGAGATCGCGAGAAATAAAAACGTTACCGTGCAAACCTTATAGAAGTCTTTCTAGGTGAAGGCCGGAACCATTGGCACTATCCATCGTGTCAATCTAGTGGGACTACTTGGATTTTGTGCTGAAAAATCACATAGGCTTTTAGTTTATGAGTACATGTGCAATGGTTCTGTTGATAAGTGGATCTTCCATAATGATCAAGAGTTTGACCTCTGTTGGCAAGTGAGGAGAAAGATTATCGTCGACATTGCCAAAGGACTAGCCTAACTCCATGAGGAATGCCATCAAAAAATAATTCACCTTGACATCAAACCCCAACATATACTTGTGGATGAGCATTTCGATGCAAAGCTTGCTGATTTTGGGTTGTCGAAGCTAATTGATAAGGACCAAAGCCATGTCATGACGACCATGTGAGGAACACCTGGTTACCTTGCTCCAGAATGGCTGAGTTGTGTTATCAAGGAAAAGGTAGATGTGTATAGTTTTGGCATTGCGATGTTAGAAATCCTATGTGGGAGGAAAAATGTGGACCACTCTTTGCCGAGTGATGAAGTGCATATGCTGACCCTTTTCAAGTGCAAAGCGAGAACAAGAACAACTATTGGACATGATTGATAAGTCCACCGGTGACAAGAAGTTGTCAAGATGATGAAAATCGCAGCACGGTGTTTTCAAGATGATAGTAGCAAGATGGAACTATTTCGTAACCAAACCAATTTCTCGTGGAGACTGCTATTTATTATTAGATTCATTTTCCCTTGTAGACGAGCAGTCCAGGGAGTATTCCACCTTAGCCTTTATCAAAGTCAACCATAGTTGAAACACACTGATGCCATCATCAATCTTTTGAAGAAAGCAAAATGGGATGAACAGTGTTAATCCTAGGGACTACCGTTGGAGCAATTTCGATGTTGTTAATAAGCACATTTGGGATTTTTATTTCAAGTAAGGTGAGAAGAAATGATGTCGAGGATAATTATCCGGACTTACCAAGGCTTCAGCTAACTAGATTCCCTTACGAGAACTTGAAGGCCATGACAGGAGATTTCAACATCAGGCTTGGGGAAGGAGGATTTGGCTCGGTGTTTCTAGGAACTTTACCTAACGGCATAAGGATTGGAGTCAAGTGCCTTGATGGTTTTGGTCAAATAGGGGTGTGCATGGCAACGTTTCTATTCCGGGGAACTATTTCTACTCGGAGAACAATTTCTATGTAAAATAAGGTATTTGATAATTATACAAAATTTATATTTTTGGAATAGAAAAAGAATAATTGTAAAAATTTTAAATTTTTGTATTTATTTGTATTTTTAATTACTCATAGACCGCCGACTGCCGCTCGGCGCACGATCGCCGCACGACTATCGCACGACCGTTGCATGATCGCTACACGATCGCCGCACGACCACCTATCGTCGCTGCTAATCGCCGATGCAGGATTGCCGCCAACAGCCCACTTGCCACCGGAGGAGGCGGTGGTCGGTGAGCTGTGAGTGGTAGTCTTGCGGTTGTGGTCGGAAACGGAGGTTAGCAGTTGTACGGCGGCCGGCGGCAATCATGCAGCGGTCGACGACGGCAGGGTACCAGTGAACGATGGCAGCCGTCGGCCAATATGCTGTGGGCGGCGACCAGTGGGCTATTGGTGGCAGCAACTGTCGCTAGCGATTGGCTATCGACAGTGGCCGTGGGCGGCAGGAGGTGGTCAATGGTTCGCAAGCGGCCAGCGGTGGCCATAATAAGGAAGAAGAACAAAAGAAAAATAGAAAAAAAAAACTTGTTTCTAGAAATCTACTTTTTTTTTTTTTTCCTTTCTTGTTTCTTTTCAAAATTTATTCCTCAGCCACTTTTCTATTTCGGGGAATAGAAAATTAAGTTGGTGTTACCAAATAGATTTGTGTTCTTTTATTGTTCCGGAGAACAAAAGAACAAAGATCGCGAGAAATAAAAACGTTACCGTGTAGGCCTTATAGAAGTCTTTCTTGGTGAAGGCCGGAACCATTGGCACTATCCATCGTGTCAATCTAGTGGGACTACTTGGATTTTGTGCTGAAAAATCACAGAGGCTTTTAGTTTATGAGTACATGTGCAATGGTTCTCTTGATAAGTGGATCTTCCATAATGATCAAGAGTTTGACCTCTGTTGGCAAGTGAGGAGAAAGATTATCCTCGACATTGCCAAAGGACTAGCTTAACTCCATGAGGAATGCCATCAAAAAATAATTCACCTTGACATCAAACCCCAACATATACTTGTGGATGAACATTTCGATGCAAAGCTTGCTGATTTTGGGTTGTCGAAGCTAATTGATAAGGACCAAAGCCATGTCATGACGACCATGTGAGGAACACCTGGTTACCTTGCTCCAGAATGATTGAGTTGTGTTATCAAGGAAAAGGTAGATGTGTATAGTTTTGGCATTGTGATGTTAGAAATCCTATGTGGGAGGAAAAATGTGGACCACTCTTTGCCGAGTGATGAAGTGCATATGCTGACCCTTTTCAAGTGCAAAGCGAGAACAAGAACAACTATTGGACATGATTGATAAGTCCACCGGTGATAAGAAGTTGTCAAGATGATGAAAATCGCAGCACGGTGTTTTCAAGATGATAGTAGCAAGATGGAACTATTTCGTAACCAAACCAATTTCTCTAGTGGAGACTGCTATTTATTATTAGATTCATTTTCCCTTGTAGACGAGCAGTCCAGGGAGTATTCCACCTTAGCCTTTATCAAAGTCAACCATAGTTGAAACACACTGATGCCATCATCAATCTTTTGAAGAAAGCAAAATGGGAAGAACAATGTTAATCCTAGGGACTACCGTTGGAGCAGTTTCGATGTTGTTAATAAGCACATTTGGGATTTCTATTTCAAGTAAGGTGAGAAGAAATGATGTCGAGGATGATGATCCGGACTTACCAAGGCTTCAACTAACTAGATTCCCTTATGAGAACTTGAAGGCCATGACAGGAGATTTCAACATCAAGCTTGGGGAAGGAGGATTTGGCTCGGTGTTTCTAGGAGCTTTACCTAACGGCATAAGGATTGCAGTCAAATGCCTTGATGGTTTTGGCCAAATAGGGGTGTGCATGGCAACGTTTCTATTCCGGGGAACTATTTGTACTCCGAGAACAATTTCTATGTAAAATAAGGTATTTGATAATTATACAAAATTATATTTTTGGAATAGAAAAAGAATAATTGTAAAAATTTATAAATTTTTGTATTTATTTATTCTTTTAATTACTCACTGATCGCCGATCGCCGGTCGGCGCTCGATCGCTTCTGAGATCGTTTCACGATCGTTGCACGACTGTTGCACGATAGTTGCACGATCGTTGCACGATTACCGCACGATCACCGCACGACTATCGCATGACCGCTACATGATCGCTACACGATCTCGGCACGACCACCTATCGTCGCTGCGAATCGCCGGTGCAGGATTGCTGCCAACAGCCCACTCGCCACCGGAGGGGGTGGTGGCCGGTGAGCGGTGAGTGGTGGTTTTACGGTTGTGGTCGGCAACGGCGGTCGGCGATTGTACAGCGGTAGGCGGCAATCATGTGGCGGTCGGTGACGGCAGGCTACGAGCGAACGATGGCAGCTGTCAAAGGATATGCTGTGGGCAGCAACTGGTGGGCTATAGGTGGCGGCAACCGTCGCTAGCGATTGGCTATCGACAGTGGCCGTGGGCGGCAGGAGGTGGTCAATGGTTCGCAAGCAGCCAGCGGTGGTCGTAATAAGGAAGAAGAACAAAAGAAAAATAGAAAAAAAAAAACTTGTTTCTATAAATCTACTTTTTTTTTTCCTTTCTTGTTTCTGTTCGAAATTTATTCCTTAGCCACTTTTCTAAACTAAGTTGGCGTTGCCAAATAAATTTATGTTCTTTTTTTTGTTCCGGAGAGGAAAAGAACAGAGATCGCGAGAAATAAAAACGTTACCGTGTAGGCCTTATAGAAGTCTTTCTTGGTGAAGGCCGGAACCATTGGCACTATCCATCCTGTCAATCTAGTGGGACTACTTGGATTTTGTGCTGAAAAATCACATAGGCTTTTAGTTTATGAGTACATGTGCAATGGTTCTCTTGATAGGTGGAACTTCCATAATGATCAAGAGTTTGACCTCTGTTGGCAAGTGAGAAGAAAGATTATCGTTGACATTGCCAACGGACTAGCCCAACTACATGAGTAATGCCACCAAAAAATAATTCACCTGGACATCAAACCCCAACATATACTTGTTGATGAACATTTCGAAGCAAAGCTTGCTGATTTTGGGTTGTCGAAGCTAATTGATAAGGACCAAAGCCATGTCATGACGACCATGCGAGGAACACCTGGTTACCTTGCTCTAGAATGGCTGAGTTGTGTTATCAAGGAACAGGTAGATGTGTACAGTTTTGGTATTGTGATGTTAGAAATCCTATGTGGGAGGAAAAATGTGGACCACTCTTTGCCGAGTGATGAAGTGCATATGCTGACCCTTTTCAAGTGCAAAGCAGAACAAGAACAACTATTGGACATGATTGATAAGTCCACCGGTGACAAGAAGTTGTCAAGATGATGAAAATGGTAGCACGGTGTTTTCAAGATGATAGTAGCAAGATGGAACTATTTCGTAACCAAACCAATTTCTCTGGTGGAGACTGCTATTTATTATTAGATTAATTTTCCCTTGTAGACGAGCAGTCTAGGGAGTATTTCACCTTAGCCTTTATCACGATTGTTGCACGACTGTTGCACGATAGTTGCACGATCGTTGCACAATTACCGCACGATTGCCGCACGACTATCGCACGACCGCTGCATGATTGCTACACGATCGCCGCACGACCACCTATCATCGCTGCCAATCGCCGGTGCAGGATTGCTGCCAACAGCCCACTCGCCACCGGAGGGGGCGGTGGCCGGTGAGCTGTGAGTGGTGGTCTTGCGGTTGTGGTCGGCAACGGCGGTCGGCGGTTGTGCGGCGGTAGGCGGCAATCATGCGGTGGTCGGCGACGGCAAGCTACGGGCGAACGGTGGTAGCGATCGTCCGATATGTTGTGGGCGACGACCGGTGGGCGATAGGTGGCGGCAACCATCGCTAGCGATTGGCTACCGACAGTGGCCGTGGGTGGCAGGAGGTGGTTGACGGTTCGCAAGCGGCCAGCGGTGGCCGTAATATGGAAGAAGAACATAAGAAAAATAGAAAAAAAAAAACTTGTTTCTAGAAATCTACTTTTTCTTTTCCTTTCTTGTTTCTGTTCAAAATTTATTCCTCAGCCAGTTGTCTATTTCGGGGAATATAAAACTAAGTTGGCGTTACCAAACAGATTTATGTTCTTTTTTTGTTCCGGAGAACAAAAGAACAGAGATCGCGAGAAATAAAAACGTTACCGTGCAGGCCTTATAGAAGTCTTTCTTGGTGAAGGCCGGAACCATTGGCACTATCCATCATGTCAATCTAGTGGGACTACTTGGATTTTGTGTTGAAAAATTACATAGGCTTTTAGTTTATGAGTACATGTGCAATGGTTCTCTTGATAAGTGGATCTTCCGTAATGATCAAGAGTTTGACCTCTGTTGGCAAGTGAGGATAAAGATTATCCTCGACATTGCCAAAGGACTAGCCTAACTCCATGAGGAATGACACCAAAAAATAATTCACTTGGACATCAAACCCCAACATATACTTGTTGATGAACATTTTTGATGCAAAGCTTGCTGATTTTGGGTTGTCGAAGCTAATTGATGAGGACCAAAGCCATGTCATGACGATCATGCGAGGAACACCTAGTTACCTTGCTCCAGAATGGCTGAGTTGTGTTATCAAGGAAAAGGTAGATGTGTATAGTTTGGCATTGTGATGTTAGAAATCCTATGTGGGAGGAAAAATGTGGACCACTCTTTGCCGAGTGATAAAGTGCATATGCTGACCCTTTTCAAGTGCAAAGCAGAACAAGAACAACTATTGGACATGATTGATAAGTCCACCGGTGACAAGAAGTTGTCAAGATGATGAAAATCGCAGCACGGTGTTTTCAAGATGATAGTAGCAAGATGGAACTATTTCGTAACCAAACCAATTTCTCTGTGGAGACTGCTATTTATTATTAGATTCATTTTCCCTTGTAGACGAGCAGTCCGGGGAGTATTCCACCTTAGCCTTTATCAAAGTCAACCATAGTTGAAACACACACGATGCCATCATCAATCTTTTGAAGAAAGCAAAATGGGATGAACAAAGTGTTAATCCTAGGGACTACTGTTGGAGCAGTTTCGATGTTGTTAATAAGCACATTTGGGATTTTTATTCAAGTAAGGTGAGAAGAAATGATGTCAAGGATAATTATCCGGACTTACTAAGGCTTCAGCTAACTAGATTCCCTTATGAGAACTTGAAGGCCATGACAGGAGATTTCAACATCAAGCTTGGGGAAGGAGGATTTGGCTCGGTGTTTCTAGGAACTTTACCTAACGGCATAAGGATTGGAGTCAAGTGCCTTGATGGTTTTGGTCAAATAGTGGTGTGCATGGCAACGTTTCTTTTCCGGGGAACTATTTCTACTCGGAGAACAATTTCTAGTAAAATAAGGTATTTGATAATTATACAAAATTTATATTTTTGGAATAGAAAAAGAATAATTGTAAAAATTTATAAATTTTTGTATTGATTTGTATTTTTAATTTCTCATAGACCGCCGACTGCCGCTCGGCACTCGATCGCTGCACGACTGTTTCACGATCGCTGCACGACTGTTTCACGATTGTTGCACGACTGTTGCACGATAGTTGCACGATCGTTGCACGATTACCGCATGATCGCCGCACGGCTATCACATGACCGCTACATGATCGCTACAAGATCGCGGCACGACCACCTATCGTCGCCGCCAATCGTCGGTGCGGATTGCGGCCAACGGCCCCACTCGCCACCGGAGGGGGTGGTGGCCGGTGAGCTGTGAGTGGTGGTCTTACGGTTGTGGTCGGCAATGGCGGTCGGCGGCCGTACGGCGGTAGGCGGCAATCATGCGGCGGTCGGCGACTGTAGGCTACGAACGAACGATGGCAGCTGTCGGCCGATATGCTGTGGGCGGCGACCGGTGGGCTATAGGTGGCGGCAATCGTCGCTAGCGATTGGCTATGGACAATGGCCATGGGCGGCAAGAGGTGGTCAATGGTTCACAAGCGGCCAGCGGTGGCCGTAATAAGGAAGAAGAACAAAAGAAAAATAGAAAAAAAAAAACTTGTTTCTATAAATCTACTTTTTTTTTCCTTTCTTGTTTCTGTTCGAAATGTATTCCTCAGCCACTTTTCTATTTCGGGGAATAGAAAACCTCGTTGGCGTTACCAAATAGATTTATGTTCTTTTTTAGTTCCGGAGTACAAAAGAGCAGAAATCGCAAGAAATAAAAATGTTACCGTGTAGGCCCTAAAGAAGTCTTTCTTGTTCAAGGCCGGAACCATTGGCACTATCCATCATGTCAATCAATGGGACTACTTGGATTTTGTGCTGAAAAATCACATAGGCTTTTAGTTTATGAGTACATGTGCAATGGTTCTCTTGATAGGTGGATCTTCCATAATGATCAAGAGTTTGACCTCTGTTGGCAAGTGAGGAGAAAGATTATCGTCGACATTGCCAAAGGACTAGCCCAACTACATGCGGAATGCCACCAAAAAATAATTCACTTGGACATCAAACCCCAACATATACTTGTTGATGAACATTTCGAAGCAAAGCCTGCTGATTTTGGGTTGTCGAAGCTAATTGATAAGGACCAAAGCCATGTCATGACGACCATGCGAGGAACACCTGGTTACCTTGCTCCAGAATGGCTAAGTTGAGTTATCAATGAAAAGGTAGATGTGTATAGTTCTGGCATTGTGATGTTAGAAATCCTATGTGGGAGGAAAAATCTGGACCACTCTTTGCCGAGTGATGAAGTGCATATGCTGACCCTTTTCAAGTGTAAAGCAAAACAATAACAACTATTGGACATGATTGATAAGTCCATTGGTTATAAGAAGTTGTCAAGATGATGAAAATCGCAGCACGGTGTTTTGAAGATGATAGTAGCAAGATGGTACTATTTCGTAATCAAACCATTTTCTCTAGTGGAGACTGTTATTTATTATCAGATTCATTTTCCCTTGTAGACGAGCATTCTAGGGAGGATTCCACCTTAGCCTTTATCAAAGTCAACCATAGGTGAAACACACTGATGCCATCATCAATCTTTTGAAGAAAGGAAAAGGGGATGAATAGTTTTAATGCTAGGGACTGCCATTGGAGCAGTTTCGATGTTGTTAATAAGCACATTTGAGATTTTTATTTCAAGTAAGATGAAAATAAATGATGTTGAGGATGATGATTTGAACTTACCAAGGCTTCAGATATCTAGATTCCCTTTTGAGGACTTGAAGGGCATGACGGGAGATTTCAACATCAAGCTTGGGGAAGGAGGATTTGGCTTGGTGTTTCTAGGAACTTTACCCAGCGGCATAAGGATTGCAGTCAAGTGCCTTGATGGTTTTGGTCAAATAAGGGATTGCATGATAACGTTTCTATTTCGGGGAACTAATTCTACTCCGAGAACAATTTCTAAGTAAAATAAGGTATTTGGTAATTATACAAAATTTATATTCTTGGAATAGAAAAAGATTACAATGCGTTTGGTAAAAATTTATAAATTTTTGTATTTATTTGTTTTTTAAATTACTCACGGACCGCCGACTACCGCTCGGTGCATGATTGCCGCACGACTGTTGCACGATCGTTGCACTACTGTTGAACGATTGCCGCACGATCACCGCACGACCACCTATCGTCGCCGCCAATCACCGTCGCAGGATTGCCACTTTCAACCTACTTGCCGCCAGAGGGGGCGGTGGTCGATGAACTGTGGGTGGTGGTCTTACAGTTGTGGACGGCAACGACAGTTGGCGGTTGTGCGGTGGCAGGCGGCAATCGTGCGGTGGTCGGCGATGGCAGGCTATGGGCGGACAGTGGCAGTTGACGGCCGATTGGCTGTGGGCAGCGGCCGGTGGGCTACAGGTAGCAGCAATTGTTGGCTACCGACGGTGGCCGTGGGTGGCAGGAGGTGGCCGATAGTTGGCAGACGGCCAGCGGTGGTTGCAACAACGAAGAAGAACAAAAGAAAATTAGAAAAAAACAACTTATTTCAAGAATTTTTTTTTATTTCTTTTTTCTGTTCCAAATTTATTCCTCAGCCACATTTCTATTATGGAGAATAGAAAAATAAGTTACCGTTACTAAATAGATTTATGTTCCTTTTTTGTTCCGGAGAACAAAAGAATAAAAATCACGAGAAATAAAAGCGTTACCAAGCAGTCCCTAAAGAAGTCTTTCTTGGTCAAGGCCGGAACCATAAGCACTATCCATCATGTCAATCTAGTGAGATTACTTGGATTTTGTGCTGAAAAATCACATAGGCTTGTAGGAGAAAATATTCAGTGGTTAGTAACCACCACGTCATCGGCTGACGCGGCGTGCATATTCCATTGAGAAATCGACATATGTCTGTAAGCTGGAATATGTAGAAATTGAAAAATAAAATCGGAAGGGCTCGGACGCTCTTTTCTCTTTCATCTGGCAAACCACTGACACAAGGATTAATAAATGCCTATCTCCGCTCAAGCCCTCTCTCTCATCTTTTCAATTTTTCGATTACCCGCGCGCTCTCTCTCCCCTCTTTTCTTTCTCTCTCGTCTTTTCAATTTTTCAAGTGATAGGCTCTTCACCTGCTCTCTCTCTCTCTCTCTCTCTCTCTCTCTCTCTCTCTCTCTCTCTCTCTCTCTCTCTCTCTCTCTCTCTCTCTCTCTCTCTCTCTCTCTCTCTCTCTCTCTCTCTCTCTCCTTTTTGGAGAAAATATTCGCTTGTTTCTCACTGCATCAACAAGAAGACGGTATTTTTCTTCCTCCATCTTCTCCAGAAAATAGAATGTTGGAGCGATTTTCATCAACGCGGATCAAGCAACAAGCGTAACCTCGGACGATCAGAAAAGAGGGGAGAGAGAGCGCGCGGGTAATCGAAAAATTGAAAAGATGAGAGAGAGGGCTTGAGCGGAGACAGGCATTTATTAATCCTTGTGTCAGTGGTTTGCCAGATGAAAGAGAAAAGAGCGTCCGAGCCCTTCCAATTTTTATTTTTCAATTTCTACATATTCCAGCTCATGGACAGATGTCGATTTCTCGATGGAATATGCACGCCGCATCAGCTGATGACGTGGTGATTACTAACCACCGAATATTTTCTTGGCTTGTAGTTTATGAGTACATGTGCAATGGTTCTCTTGATAAGTGGATCTTCCATAATGATCAAGAGTTTGACCTCTGTTGGCAAGTGAGGAGAAAGATTATTGTCGACATTGCCAAAGGACTAGCCAAACTCCATGAGGAATGCCATCAAAAAATAATTCACTTGGACATCAAACCCCAACATATACTTGTGGAAGAACATTTCGATGCAAAGCTTGCTAATTTTGGGTTGTCGAAGCTAATTGATAAGGACCAAAGCCATGTCATGATGACCATGCAAGGAACACCTGGTTATCTTGCTCCAGAATGGCTGAGTTGTGTTATCAAGGAAAAGGTAGACGTGTATAGTTTTGGCATTGCGATGTTAGAAATCCTATGTGGGAGGAAAAATGTGGACCACTCTTTGCCGAGTGATGAAGTGCATATGCTGACCCTTTTCAAGTGCAAAGCAGAACAAGAATAACTACTGGACATGGTTGATAAGTCCACTGGTGAATAGATGTTGTCAAGATGATGAAATCACAGCACGGTGCTTTCAAGATGATAGTAGCAAGATGACACTATTTCGTAATCAAACCAATTTCTCTGGTGGAGACTGTTATTTATTATCAGATTCATTTTCCCTTGTAGACGAGTAGTCCGGGGAGTATTTAACCTTAGCCTTTATCAAAGTCAACCATAGTTAAAACACACTAATGCCATCGTCAATCTTTTGAAGAAAGCAAAAGGGGATGAACAGTGTTAATCCTAGGGACTACCGTTGGAGCAGTTTCGATGTGCTTAATAAGCACATTTGGGATTTTTTTTTTTTTCAAGTAAGGTGAGAAAAAATGATGCCGAGGATGATGATCCGGACTTACCAAGGCTTCGGATAACTAGATTCCCTTATGAGGACTTGAAGGGCATGACAGGAGATTTCAACATCGAGTTTGGGGAAGGAGGATTTGGCTCGGTGTTTCTAGGAACATTACCCACGGGCATAAGGATTGCAGTCAAGTGCCTTGATGGTTTTGGTCAAATAGGGGTGTGCATGGCAACATTTCTATTCCAGGGAACTATTTCTACTCCGGGAACACTTTCTAAGTGAAATAAGGTATTTGGTAATTATACAAAATTTATATTCTTTGAATAAAAAAAGAATAGAATGCATTTGGTAGAAATTTATAAATTTTTGTATTTATTTGTTTTTTCTAATTATTCACGGACCACCGATCGCCGCCGACCGTGCGATCGTCGCACGACTTTCACATGATCATCGCATGGTCACCACACGACTGTCGCACGACCGTTGCACGATCGCCGCATGACCACTGGTTGCTGCCGCCAATTGCCGTCGCAAGATTTCCGCCCACGGCCCACTTGCCGCTGGAGGGGGCAGTAGCCAATGATCTGTGGGCGGTGGTCTTGCGGTGGTGGTTGGCAAAGTGACGATCGGGCGGTTGTGCGGCGGCGGCAAGTGCTAGCCGTGTGGGGGCACAAGAACAACAGCCGCATGCGGACAAAGTGGCGATCATCGGCGAATGGGCTGTTGGCGGTGGCTGGTGGGCTATAGGCGGCGACAACCGTTGCCGGCCGGTCCGCTACCGACGGTGGCCGTGAGTGGCAGGAGGTGGCCGATGGTTGGCAAGCGGCCGGCGGTTGCCACAACAAGGAAGAACAAAAGAAAAATAGAAAAAAAAAATTATTTCTAGAAATTTACTTTTTTTTTTTTTTTTTCATTTCTTGTTTCTGTTCCAAATTTATTCCTTAGCCACTTTTCTATTCCGGGAATAGAAAAATAAGTTGGCATTAGGAAATAGATTTATCTTCTTCTTTTTTTTTTTTTTTTTTGGAGTACAAAAGAGCAGAAATCGCAAGAAATAAAAATGTTACCATGCAGGCCCTAAAGAAGTCTTTCTTGTTCAAGGCCGGAACCATTGGCACTATCCATCATGTCAATCAGCGGGACTACTTGGATTTTGTGCTGAAAAATCACATAGGCTTTTAGTTTATGAGTACATGTGCAATGGTTCTCTTGATAGGTGGATCTTCCATAATGATCAAGAGTTTGACCTCTGTTGGCAAGTGAGGAGAAAGATTATCGTCGACATTGCCAAAGGACTAGCCCAACTACATGCGGAATGCCACCAAAAAATAATTCACTTGGACATCAAACCCCAACATATACTTGTTGATGAACATTTCAAGCAAAGCCTGCGATTTTGGGTTGTCGAAGCTAATTGATAAGGACCAAAGCCATGTCATGACGACCATGCGAGGAACACCTGGTTACCTTGCTCCAGAATGGCTAAGTTGAGTTATCAATGAAAAGGTAGATGTGTATAGTTCTGGCATTGTGATGTTAGAAATCCTATGTGGGAGGAAAAATCTGGACCACTCTTTGTTGAGTGATGAAGTGCATATGCTGACCCTTTTCAAGTGTAAAGCAAAACAATAACAACTATTGGACATGATTGATAAGTCCATTGGTTATAAGAAGTTGTCAAGATGATGAAAATCGCAGCACGGTGTTTTGAAGATGATAGTAGCAAGATGGCACTATTTCGTAATCAAACCATTTTCTCTAGTGGAGACTGTTATTTATTATCAGATTCATTTTCCCTTGTAGACGAGCATTCTAGGGAGGATTCCACCTTAGCCTTTATCAAAGTCAACCATAGGTGAAACACACTGATGCCATCATCAATCTTTTGAAGAAAGGAAAAGGGGATGAATAGTTTTAATGCTAGGGACCACCAACTGCCATCCGCCGCACGATCACCGCACGATCACTGCACGAATGTCGCACGATTTTCGCACAACCACCGATCGTCACCGCCAATTGCCATCGCAGGATTGTCGCCCACCGCCCACTCGTCGTCGGAAGGGGTGGTGGCCGGTGAGCTGTGGGCGGTGGTCTTGCGGTGGTGGTTGGCAAAGAATCGCCGGCGGTTGTGCAACGGTAGGCGGGAATCGTTCAGCCATCGGCGATGGCAAGCTGTGGGCGGACAGTGGCAGTCGTCGGCCGATGTGCTATGGGCGACAGCTAGTGGGCTATAAGCGACGACAACCGTTGCCAGCGGTCGGCTGCCAACAATGGCCGTGGGCGGCAGGAGGTGGCGGATTGTTGGCAAGCGGCCGGTGGTGGCCGCAACAAGGAAGTAGAATAAAAAAAAAATTGAAAAAAAAAACTTATTTCTAGAAATCTACTTTATTTTTTATTTCTTGTTTCTGTTCCAAATTTTTTCCTCAGCTACTTTTCTATTCCAGGAAATAGAAAAATAAGTTGGCATTACCAAACAAGATATGTTCTTCTTTTGTTCCTGAGAACAAAAGAACAGCAATCGCGAGAAATAAAAATGTTATCATGCAGGCCCTAAAGAAGTCTTTCTTGGTTGAGGCCGGAACCATTGGCACTATCCATCATGTCAATCTAGTGAGACTACTTGGATTTTGTGCTGAAAAATCAAATAGGCTTTTAGTTTATGAGTATATGTGCAATGGTTCTCTTGATAAGTGGATCTTCCATAATGATCAAGAGTTTGACCTCTATTGGCAAGTGAGGAGAAAGATTATCGTCGACATTGCCAAAGGACTAACCTAACTCCATGAGGAATGCCATAAAAAAAAAATTCACTTGGACATCAAACCCCAACATATACTTGTCGATGAACATTTAATGCAAAGCTTGTTGATTTTGCGTTGTTGAAGCTAATTGATAAGGACCAAAGCCATGTCATGATGACCATGCGAGGAACACCTGGTTACCTTGCTTCACAATGGCTGAGTTCTGTTATCATGAAAAAGGTAGATGTGTACAGTTTTGGCATTGTGATGTTAGAAATCCTACGTGGGAAGAAAAATGTGGACCACTCTTTGCCGAGTGATGAAGTGCACATGCTGACCCTTTTTAAGTGCAAAGTAGAACAAGAACAACTATTGGACATGGTTGATATGTCCACTGGTGACAAGAAGTTGTCAAGATGATGAAAATTGGAGCACGGTGTTTTCAAGATGATAGTAGCAAGATGGCACTATTTCGTAATCAAACCAATTTCTCTAGTGGAGACTGCTATTTATTATCAGATTCATTTTCCCTTGTAGACGAGCAATCCAGGGAGTATTCCACCTTAGCCTTTATCAAAGTCAACCCTAGTTACACTACCGGCCGTGGTGGCTCCGCTGGGTAGGCTTCAAACCTTTGAGGGAAAGTAAGGAGTTCGAAGCCCCTGCAACACAAGTTGCATGGAGGCTGGCGGACTATTAGGTGACTTACGCATAGCGCTGGGGTGGTGGGTCCCTCGCTAGCGACACCTAGGGGTTTACGTGGCGGCTGTCGGCCAAAGTGGTTCCTATAGCACAAAAAAAAAAAAAAAAAGTCAACCATAGTTACCACCGCCGCAGCGGAGCTGGCTTAGGCTCTCTCCCCCTCACGAAGGGGAGGAGTTCGAATTCCAGAGGCGTCGTTAGGGATTCTTATCTAGAGTATTGTGGTAGTGGATCCTATAGTAGCTCCCTCAGGATTTGCTCTCCGGTCGTCGGTTTACAGGGTTCCCTGGGTTACAAAAAAAGAAAAAAGTCAACCATAGTTGAAACACATTGATGCCATCATCAATCTTTTGAAGAAAGAAAAGGGGACGAACAGTGTTAGATGATTTTTGATCTTGAGATAGTTTCTTGTGAGGGATATGGGCTTGTTACAGTTCCAGTCGAGTTGGGCTTTATTTAGTTTGAATAGATTCAGCTTGAAATGTTGTAGAGGCTAACCCATTAAATTTAGGTTTGGCCATACTTGGATTGGGCCTTAGGGCCGATCCAATTTCAAACCAAACCTAGATCGACAGGGTCCAAGTCAGACCAACAATCGGACTGGGTTCTCTGACCCGACCCGACCCGAGTCCCATATTCCATAGTTAAAAATTCAAAAATTAATAAAAAATTAAAAATTCCAAAATGGAAAAAAATAAATAAAATGCTTGGAAATAGGTCTTCATAATTTTTTTTAGCATTAGATTTAGTTTAGTTTCATTTAATTAGTATAGAAGTAGATTAGTCCTAGGGGAGTATCATTTTAAAAGAAATTAAACTTGATTTGAACCTAGCTCATGGGAATCATGTCTTGGGCCTTATAACGTGACCATGTATGTTCTTTGCTTGATTTGTATAGAGTTTTCTTTTTCGCGTTTACTTTAAAAGTCATTTCAATATTTGGATGTTTATTTACCGTACTGTCTTTGCATAAATTGATTGTTTATTGGTTTCTTAAAATAGGTTAGGACTAGTTTAGACTTTGATGAAAATGAACCTTACAAAAACATTTGTATGATCATGGAGCAAAATTGATGCCTTTAGGACTATAATTGGCAATCAAGACCATGTGACCACTTACGTAGAGACATTCCAAATTAGAGATACTGAAAGGGCACTAATAGACATTAACGTAACTAAGTGCCTGACTCTAGAATATTTAGTTGTGTAAGAATCGAGACAACACTCTTGTATCTCGATTGGTTGCTAGTCGATTCAAATAAGCTTGTGGCGACTCTTATAAGTATTTAGGTTGTTAAGAACTAAAAAAAGAATCCAATGTCACGTGAGGCATGGGTTTGGGAGAACCCGTGCTTAATCAAGGGCTATTTGTCCAAATTAGATAATACCCCTAAACCTATTTTTTTTCCCCTCCAGATGAAAAGGGTAGGTCTCGGCAGTCTTTTTTTTTTTTACCAAGAAGAATCCAACTGTTATTATGTATATTATGCTCCTATTGAATACTTCTCAAATAATTGAACGATTCTCTTTTAATACTACTACATAAGCTATTCACCACACGATAATAATATCAGCTGCAACTTGGTCATGTTTAGGTCTAGATGATTACCAGAATCTTTCTACAGTAGCTGAAACAGCCTTTGACAGCTCATTAGCAAGTTTTCTAACAATATTGCCCTCAAAATTTTGATAAAAGGTTTTTGATATTGATATATGAAAGCCTAGACTTTTGTACCAAAATATTCAACTAATGTTGTCTTCCATGTAATTTAAGTAATATTCGGTAGGAATGGAAAAATTTACCTAAACAACATAGATTGCCATACGACGCATATGAATGATGTCAATGGGAAAGCACATTCTCTTACTAAAAAAATAATACAGAGAAATAAAGAATACTAAAAATTTATTGCTAAAAATAAGGCAAGATATAAAATAACATAACACTAAGCGAATTCTCTACTAAGACATAACAAACCCAATAATTCCATTGTCCGATTTGCATCTTTTAGATACAATAAAATAAATTTTTTTTAAACAGTTTTTGAACTTCTAGATCGATTCTTTATGGGTTTGATATAGAAAAAAATAGATCTTGTTAGAGAAAAAAGTACACCTCAAGAGGTAAAACTTGACACGGATGGACATATAAGTGTTGAATTTCCAAAAGGTACAGTTAGCTATAACTTTTTTTTGAAAATTGGACATTTAAATATCAATTTTGGGAAAACTTATTGGAAATCTGATGTAGCGTTATTTATTTAATAAAATTGGCCTATGTGGCTTGTTGGAATGTCCACTCAGTGTCTTTGTTCTAAAACGACGTTATTTTGCCCTAAATTTTATTTTTAATATAAATATTAATTAAATTAAATTTTAAAAACTAAATAAAAAAGTGGAAATCAGATCTGGGGTCGTGGAGGCCCTCACCACCACCGCCCCACCCTCATTGGCTCCAATTCCCACTTTTTGAAAAAAAAAAAATTAGTTTTAAAATTTTAATTTAATTAATATTTATATTTAAAATAAAATTTGGACCAAAATAACGTTGTTTTTGGTTTATATAACTATGTTAGTGCCACGTGGGTTATTTTTATCTAAAATAATTGCCATGTCAGTGAAAATAGTTGCTGGAAAATATCATGTTAGGAGTTCGGCCAGAAATTTTCGTCGTTGGCATTTAAGTGTTTATTCTTTTCTTTAATTTTGGCATTTAAGTGTGCTTTTTAGAAGTTTTGGTACTTGTGTATTTAGCTATGCCAGATTTTGGTAACTGGGGTTTTTGACACTCATTTGAGCTTTTTCCTATTTTAGTCCATTTCACATGTAGAAAATAGAGGACACGGTATATGTGGGCAATAAAAAAGAATTAACAAATCCTGTGCACACATTTGAAGGAAGATAAAAGGTTTTGAATTTTACAATTTACAGATGAGGAAGCATCTTTTATAAAGTTTAAGATTTCATTCTTATCATGGCAAATTACATCTTTGACCATCGAATACCAGATAACATTGCAATTTATATTAAGTAAATTGACATGGAATTTGATTGATTTTGTTTTTTTTTTGGAGTTAGAGCTTGAAACTATACATGAATTAAAAGTATCTCTATTTGTAAATGATTTTTTCCCTATAGATCTGCAAGGTATATGTACAAATTCTTTGGGTGGGGGGCGATCACTCCGGCTTGCCTCTCCTCCTTCGTGGCTGGTTTGTGTTTAATTTACAATATTCTTGGACTTGGTATGTTTTTATTCCATCTTTAATCTTTCTAACTCGATATTTTGTATCAAATATGATAGCCAAGGTGAAATCATTAGATCAATCATCGATGATGTTTGATCTAGCTAAATGAAAGAGACATACATCTACCTAATCATTTAGTAGGAATTCGGCATGATTTTGAAGAAGTCATGAGCCTATTAGATGAAGGTTCCCCTGATGTATGTTATCTAATAATCCACGGTATGGGAGATATCGGGAAAACAACTCTTGCAATGGTTGTCTTTAATCAAATTGCTAGTCGGTTTCATGGGTATAGTTTCCTTTCTGACGTTTGAGAAGCTTCACAGGGTGGATGTCGTTCAATTGGAAAAAAATTATTGTCAGAAATTCTCAACATTAAATGAGTGGAAATTTCTGATTGCATGCAGGGATTAATCAAACTTGAAGAAGATTCCATGACAAGAAAGTCCTCATCTTGATGACCTAGATAAGCAGGAGCAACTCATGAAATTGTAGATTGAGAGTTGTGGACTTGATTACACTAATTATCTTACTAATGTCATTTCAGTATTGTAACTTGATTGTTTATCAACAAAGTGACCAATGCAGTCTTCCACTTCCATACATGGGTACACAATCAGAAAATTAAACAACCACAATCAATTCGATAAGGGTAAAGTACAAGAAAATAAACATGAAAAATTCAATATTGAACAAAAAATGTACTTGGCCTTGTTATTGAGCCTCAAGATAGCAATCCATAGGAGCCATATAATCCGAATTCTAGTTTGCTACCGAAGAAGAGACGCTTATTAGAAAATTCTCTAGTGATATTAAAGGCTTAAAAAATTCTTCTTAAAGGTAAACCTAATATAAACTCTACAGTTTTTAAATCTTTTTTTATTTTTATATGATTTTTTAATACTTTTAATGCTTTTTTTCTAAGGAGAAATAAAAATCAAGAAAAAGGCAACATCCTAAACTATATGAATATTTTGACAAAAAAAAAAAAAAGACTATTTGAATATGATCTAAATGAAACTCAACCAATGATAATCCTAAATCCTAACTATCTAATTGAGACCTCTATTTTCTAATCCTTATTATTTTCTTTTTCTTTTTCAATTTATTTAATTGATTACTAGTATTATTTTATTTCTCTCCAGCACCCAAACACATGATGCACAATCAGATTTTCATCTTGGCTTTCTGTATATCTTTTCTTTTGTTCTTTGGTCCATTGTCACCAGAACAAGTATTCCCGCAGATTTCTCTTTCTTTTACGCGCTCAATCGTGCTTCCTTCTCTCTTTTATATTGAACACCTCCAGGGAGAGAAACTTATGACATTCATTTCCAGAAAACAAACTCTTGCTTAATCTCAACTTTCTATCCCCTTTCGTTCATTCATTCCTAGTAGACAAGAACCCTCGATTCCATTAACATGTTTCAATGGTTCACTCAGTTATAAAACGCCAACTCATAGCAGATTTGCTTGCCATATATATTGATCCATATAGAGAAAGTTACAAAGTGAACTAGAGTTGAACACAAGATGCATAGATGAAATGAGACTAAAACAAAGCAAGCTTGATCTATGGAAATCTCATGGTTGAATGAAAAATAGTCCAAACTATAATAAAGCAGTGATACCGCATGGATTACGAATACATATCAATGATTAACAACAATAGTTAAGTTGGAAAGTTCAACCTATTGTCAGCAAGTGCAAGGAAAAAATGCAGGCCTTTTCAAATGTTCAAATAGCCCATTGTTCAAGACAGGCCAATTTTGTTGTAGACTGGGTGGCTAAAGCCCACAGAAACAATTACTTATCTCTGAATTGGATCTTATCCCCTCCACAAACTTTGTTGAACCTCTTATGTAATAATGCCCATTTATCGGGCCTCTCATCTTTGATTACTTAATGAAATGTTTCCGTTTATGACAAAAAAAAAAAAAGAACTCTTTCTCTTGACCAATCACACATGCAAGTTTTGCAGATTCATCAGAGAGGCTTTTTGGACAAAAATCACGAATCTCACAACCAATGCAAGCGATTCTGAAATACTGATAATTCGATTTCAATTTGTTCTCAATAACGTGACAATTCCAGGTTTTATTTCATATTAGTAAACTGTAACAATTCAATGAGCGTCGATGAGCCAGAATCTGATGAACAGAGAGGATGAAGGAGGCTACAATGAAAATGAACTTGATCCAAAAAAGAGTGGGACGCGAAGGAGGATAATTGGTGTGTGGGTGCGTCCAGAGAGCGAAAGGAGCGAAGTCTAATCGGCCTGATCTGCTGGGCTCGATTGAATTAAACCGGATTGCGAGCAGCAGGGACTTCGGTGATGGGCCCAACTAGTCCAAATCGGGACTCTATTTTTTTTTTTTTATGTACTTGTCTATTTCTTTATTTATTGTATCATACATTTCCTTTGGTCTTCTTACTATTATTTTGTTGTTATTTTCTTACTGTTTCCAACTTTGGGCTTCACTTTTATGGGCTGCATGAAAGAGTGAAGTCTGATGGGCCTGATATGCTGGGCTCAATTGAATTAAACCGGATTGCAAGGGCAAGGACTTACGTGATGGGCCGGATTGCAAGGGCCAGGAATTAAGTGATGGGCCTGAGATGCTGCGCTAAAAAGATATACATGTTAAGAACCCAGTTGCACAAAAAACAAAATTAAGGGATCTGAACGTTTTGCAATAATTTAGGGACTCGACTCCCTTTTGTCCCAAGAAGACAAAGAAAAGAGTTTTGATTGGCCATTATGGTCATCTGAGGAGTCCTTCCAAAACTTGTTAAAAAGTCTTGGCACCTTTAACAGTGTCCACTTGTGAATGCAGAACCTTAGGTGGGAAATAGACAGTTATGTTTGATTTTAATGTGAGCCCGACAAATTCTAACAACTGATTGGGCAGTTGATCATTCAGATCTTTCAATTCATAGACGTGAATCTTGGACCTATGAATGGGGGTTTGATCATGTACCAAGGGGATTTTCCCGCTATCTTAAAAAGTAAATTTACCAAGAAAAATGGGTTGAGTTTGTGACTTTATGTGTTAGAATCTAAGAAGGTGGGACCTCGGTTCATTTCCCGGAAATGCAACCCCCAACGTTTGAGGTAAGCCAAAAAGAAAAAAAAAAGAATTGGACGTGTCAAATGGGACAGTGATTATGGTAAGATTCGCATCCATCGTTGCTTTTGCGGAAGAAGAAGACGAATTGGGAATAAAATACGCGCGATTCACTAAGGGCGGGCTAAAAAGTTGCCAATTGCCCATTTAAAATGAATACTTGTCAAGTCCATCATCAACATAAAACATATTCTTTTCATTTGCATATTTGAATAGGTAGTAGATGAATGAATTCGGTAACGCAACTAAATCTAAATAGAATGTCACATATTCAATGATGAATGTATAAAAAATTCATTACATGGACATTGAAGATAAAAACAGAAATTACCACCGAAAATATTAACTATACCCACCATGGTAATATATTCTTATTTTCTTATGTCACAAAAATCCCAAACATTTGCCATTTTCTCAAAAGATATACCCTCTACCATAGTTTCGTCCAAGATGGCCGTTAAAAAACACATGCGGTGGCTTACATGGATAATGATAGGCAAATGGAATTGATGTGGATCCAACGTGGCTTTAGAAAAACCAAAATGATGTCATTTCAATTTTTTTTTTTTTTTTTTTTTTTTTTGCCTTCTTACCATTATATTACTTTTTATTTTTCTTACTATTTTACAAAAATGAAGGTTTGATTTGCAGGCACTTGCCATTTTCCCAACGTTCCTCTTTATTCAATTTCATTTTCAATCTAATTTAAATAGTTTTTATATTAAAAAATTACATTTAGATTAAAATGATATTGTTTTAGTGTTATTTTCCATGTTTTAGTCATGTCAATGAAATGTATGAGAGATAAAGTAATAAAAAAAGACATGTTATATCTTCTATTAGCTAAGTTGGATGGAGTTAATAAAAGAATTTGATTGCACAAATTTGAAAAGTTTTAATACTTGATTGCATTTTTTGTATGTTTTAATACTCAATTGCACTTTTATGACAATTTTTAAGACTTTTAATGTATACATCCCATTTTTTTTTCTTCTTACTAATATATTATTTTCATTTTTCTTATTGTTTTACAAAAATGGAGGTTCGGTTTGTTGGCTAACATTTTGGTGTCAACAATGTATTTTGAGAGGCCCAAGTTTAGGTTTCTTAAGTATGAAATGAACTAAGCTCAAACTTGGTAAAAAAGAGAGAAAAAGACAACACGGGTAGAGCTCTATTAGCAGATCCCAAGAATGGTTAAATGGGGGAAAAGAAGAGGAACTTGCTTCGTGTTTTCGACCTTGACTCAGCAAAAGTCCCACGCGCGCACTTCACCAACCGAGGACCTTGAAAAAGCCAAGTCAACTTTTGATTAAGACAAGCCGAGGAAAGGAGATTCATGTGTTATACTTGTCCATAAACATTGGTTTTTGGTCGTCTCTCGGCCAAGCTTTCACTTCTGGTGAAATTGCTAGGACAATGACATGCTAACAACAACTTGGCGATATCTAATCACTGACAGTTTCATGCATAAGACATAGCGTGGACTGCGAATCTTTTTTTTTTTTTTGTTGATAAAATTAAGAATTTATATACCAAAAAAAATTATAGGTGGACCAAGCCGTAAGCACCACGAAACATATCATGTCTCAACCAACAATACTAATGTGTAGTATTTTAATATCTACACATAACAATTTGAATCTGACATTTCTTATAATTGACTAACGGTAAGTAATTTTGATAGAGTTATCAAGATTTCTTATTCCTAGCTATCCAAACATGAAACAACTAAGTATTAATTTCAAGCCAGCTCAAAAAAAGAAGAGGAAGAGGATATGAACTCCTTTTTCGAGCAATGAATTTGTCCATTGGACTTCCTTCGAAAAGCTGAAACTGAAAAAAAAGTAGTCCCTAGATTTTTTAACAGCATGACAAAGTACACAGATATTCAACATTCGATCCTTGGCGGAAAACATCTTACGAATTATCACTCAAAACAGTAAACTATGCTAGCGAATATTTGGACAAAAACCAATTAATCTCGCGCAGTGGGAAAAAGTCATAAAGCAGGTGAAAATCAAACTCAATTTCCTTAATTATTTCAGCAATAATTATTTTCAGAATACTATATTAATTTGACAGCAAGCTCGTTAAGATAATCAAGGGTGACAATCTATCTGTCAAGATCGAAAGGCAATGATGTGTATGAATGATTTTTAATTTTGATGGCCACAATACATCGTAGCATTGACCAAACAATCATATGCAAAAGAGTAAGTTAAGGGAAATCGCTATTCGTCTATTCATCATCTATGATGTTAATTTGAAGAAAAATCCTTTCATCCATTTTCAAAAACGAAGATATCATCAAATTAATATAGTATTGACGGAATGGGCCCTAAGAGAATATTATCTCCTCGCGTTATAGGCAGGATGAGCACCGCATAAATGTTTCCGCTAAAAGCTTGGAACATGTCCGAACAAACACACTGGTAATTCATATTAAGTTATTAACCAAACCTACTTTTGATTTTTCCTGTTATTTTGGAGAATCGAGATTCTCTCTCTTTTTGCAATCCAACTTGACTTGAACCCCACTGATGTTTACATTTTCTGGTCGACAATATATTTTTATTTGTTAGGCGTTCAACAAGCCACTGATGTTTATACTTGAGCTGATAATCGATCGAAAAACCAATGAGTATTTTCCACGGTAAGGAAGTATTTCTCATGGTCTTTGGATGATCTTCTGTCTACTTGTTCCTCCAATTTTAGATTGAGTTTTTCATTAGAGGTCATGCAACGTGCACCGATGATGAGAGTTCATTTGTATAACTTGAAAATTGAAAAAGAATAAGGAAAAAATGGTGGTCGCAAATAACTTATGCGGTGAAACATCTCATGCCTCGACCATCTATCTAACATATAGTATTTTCGAAAGTTAATTTTTTTTTTCTTTTAATATCTGCCCATGATAATCTGAATGTGACATCCTTTATGATTATCTCCCAAGACAATATACTATCCTAGCAAATGGTTGGACAAAACCTAATCTTGTGCCATGTGAGCAAGTCATAAAGCTTCCATACGCAAAAGTGAAAATCAAATTCAATCGCTTTGGTAAATTAAGCCGTAATACTTTTTTGGAACACTGTAGCAATCATAATAATTTGTTGGACAACAACTCGTTAAGATAATAAAGGCTGAAAACCTGTTATTGAGATCGTAGGTGACAAAGTCTACGTCGTACATTTTTACCAAAAAAAAAAAAAAGGTTCACATCGTACATGATGATGTCAATTTTAAGAGAGAATATCTCGTTCTTTTTCAAAGGTGAAGTTATCATGAAATTAATATATTAAAAGAATGTTATTGCCTGACAACATCGATAAGCGATGGTCCCCGCTCAAAGCTAAAAGCATGGAAATTTCCAAACAAACCCACTAGATAATTCATAGTAATTACCAAACCCACTTTTGTTTTTTTCCTCTTATTTTACTCGAACGGTCAATGTTTCTATCTGTACTCGTTCGCCTTCTAGATCTGATTTAGGGAAGTTCAGAATCTTTTTTTTTCCTACACTCCAACTTGACTCGGACCTGCTCATGTTTACGTTTCCTGGTCAATGATCGCACGACTGATTAATCATATATATATATAATATTCGTTCAACAAGCTCCTGATGTTCATATATTGAGCTAATAATCAATAGAAAAAACCAATGAGTATTTTCCTTTGTAAGGAAATTTTTCTCATCGTCTTTGGCTGATCTCTTGCAAGCTTTCTTTCTGTCGTAGTTGTTCCTCCAATTTTAGATCGAGTTTTTCATTAGAAAGCAGACTACGTGCACGGACGACGAACGTAAGTTTGAATAGCTTGAAAGTTGGAAAAGATAAAATAAAAGATGGCGGCCGACATATGATATAAGCGGGACATATATCGCAAAGAATTATCCACGAAGTATAGATAAATAAAAATAGTAATGCATGCGATGATGCATGCGCTCATAAACATGTTCACAGTTGAGTTGATCATGTGTCATCCAAAATGTTTATATCAATGAATTGGTGTTATCATATTATGTGGCATGGCTTACAAGTTACGAGTTACAACTCTGTATATACTGACTTCAGTATCTTTTGCTTGGCCCTTTTTCCCTTGTATGCACTATGCCTATTTCAGTAAACAAAACAATCGTTCCCTGAGATTTCCTAAACGGATATTGAATGTGGTAGGTAGTTTTATATGCACATCTAAATATGGGGACAGTCTCAATCATCTAATTCTGGTGTCACTTATTGAATTGGAAAAGCTGTGATACTACTTGTTGAGTGGAGCATTTATCAGCACAAAAGCGAAGAAGTTTAATTTTATTTCTCAAGAAAACAAGGTATTCACACACCAATTCTCTTATTTCTCACCCATCAAACTCACGATGCGCACACATCTAATTCACTAATTTTCTTACAAACGTAGCATGCTCGCAAGAGCTTTTCTCTTGCTCACTCAGGTCACATCAACACAAGCACCATACGCACTCTCTCCTTTTGCAAGTTCAAGATAACTCACTTCTTCGAGCTTCGTCGAAATCTAATAGATACAGACTCCATCTTTACTAGTTTGGGGCCACATATAACTTCACATCAAGGTAACTTGCCAGGGAGGTTCAAGAGCAACTTCTTATGGGCAGAGTTAGTTCTAAAATATTCATTCAGCTTCTTTGAGAGTTAGAGACTGTTGGGGAGCATCAAAGTGAAAAATTCACTAAGAACTAAACTTAATCCAGAATCAATATCTTCCCAAAACTAAACTGATCAAAATCAACTTAATACCAATAATAATCAACAATATATAATGCTGAAATGACAAGGAGATAAAGCCAATAACAATACATGAATTTAATGTGGAAACATAATGAGGAAAAAATCATGGACCACGCCAAAACTTCCAATAATTACCAAGAATAGTAGGATATATAAAGTGCTTTTCTCTATTCACACACTAGAAGTTCAACACCAACAATACAATCGTATTTCCTCACAACAAAGGTGGGGAATTAATATAAACGGAACAAGAAAACTCTTGGAGAATTTAGACTAGGTTCTTAGTGAACAAAATGATCAACTCATAGCCTTTGGTCTCATGAACAACATACACAAATTTGAGCTAATTCCGTTAACGTTTGGACTTTGAATCACGACGACAAAATAGCAGCCCTCTTTTTCCCCTTCTCCACGCACACTCTCGGATAACTCTGTCTCACTCCGTTTCTCTCTTTTCTTGCTTTCGGGCACCCCACACAAAGCCTTCCTTTCTTTCTTTTGGACTTTTTTTTATTTTTTTTTATTTTTTTTATTTTTTGTTTTAACTATGTGTGAGTTGGGCACCACATAGGTAGACACAGCCAACAAATTTCCCTCTTTGCCTCATTTGGAAAGTTCCACCATGCTTGGTCTGTTTCTATAAGAGTTAAGTTTCACCATAAGCAACGCTTTGTTCATCATAAAAAAGCAAAAATTAAGTTTTTACTTTTTTGCCAATAACTGACATGTTTCTTTATATATTAAAAAAAGTAGTGAAAATTATATTTAGATATACTTGTCAATATTGGACTAATGTAAAATTTTGAGGTCCTAAGATTGAAATATAAAGTGTGCATTGGAAAATTAAAAAAATAAATAAAAAATCAATCTCCAATTAGTTGACCGAAAAAATAGTATTCAATATCCAATCACATTACTTAATGTTAGTCTTTTGCTGTAAAGAAAAACCAATCCTTTCTTTGTCTTCTAGTTCTTGTACTTTTTTTTTTGGTTAAGTCACAATTAGATATGTCAAAATGAGTCATAAATCCATTTATTAATCTATATGATGGGCCGTGTTGTTTTATGGTTCAATTATGAGTAAAAGAGTTATAAATGGATTTATACTTAATATAAGTGTTTTTTGAACGCCAAGCATAATATAAGTGCTAAGTGGGTCATAAATGAGTTTATGATTAATTTAGACAAGCTCACTTTTTTCACTTTCACTCGATCTCACGCTTACTTATTCTATGTTCTGACTTCGGTTTGGTATGAGTTTTCCTACATTAACTTACATATGAAAATATTTTAGCAACATGGATTGGGTCAGATATGAGTTAACTTGCACTACAAATAAATGAGTCATAAACGAATTAATGTGTCAATTTAGGTTGAACCATTTATGATCCGACCTATCCATTTAATAGGTTTAGTCACAATGAAAAGCATGAACGGGTCCGAAGGGAAAAAAACCAAACCATTTACCATTTACTTAATCAAGCCAAAGTCCTTCTAATACCGTTAAAACTTGGAAAAATCTGTAGAAATTTCAATTTTGTCCCTTTCCCTTTTTTATTTTATTTTATTGTTTTGTGAGTCCTCTTCAACTACCTGTTGTTTAATTACACCAAGTGTTGGACCACGAGCGTCCCACGTCACTTGGTGATACTGGGCTTCACAAATTTTCCACCAGGAGGACTTTGCCCTTGACCTGTACTGTTGACCCCTCTCCGCTCTGCGTCTCCAAGGTGGCAACTTCGTTTCCGAGAAACTCACCTTCAACGTCCCTGCATTTGCTTTGCCCTTCTTCTCTGCACCTGGAGAAGTTAAAGTCGATCTTCCTCCACTAAACCCTCCCAATCTAGCTCTTTTTGCAGAAGCATGGTGGTTCTCTTCTTTGAGGGAATACGGCTGAGAGGATTTACCCACAGATGGAATATGGAGTTCTTGATCTATTCGTCATCCTCGTTTCGGCTGTACTACTACTGTAAGTGCTCTTTTAGGCATTTGTCGATTGATAGAATATTTGTGACATAATTAATGGAGAATGGTTTAGATAAGAAATAATTAATTATGATCAAGCAGGACCTCTTTTCCGACCAAAAAAAGCAGGACCTCTTTAACTTATTATACTATAGGTCAAGTTACCGATTTTATCCTGACATTTCCAAGATTCTGATTGTCCTTCTCACAATTCTGAGTTGATTAAAGAGGAAGCGGAGTGGCTATTATGTTTTCTTTTTCAGTCTCTGTGGCTGCAAAGTCAGACTCAACTCAGACCGTTTATTTAGGCATAAAAAACAAAAATTAAGTTTTTACTTTTTTCGCCAAAAACTGAAATGTTTCCTTAGATATTAAAAAATAGTGAAAATTATATTTAGATATACTTGTCGATATTGGACTATTGTTAAAGTTTGAAGTCCTAAGATTGAAAATATAGAGTGTGCATTGGAAAATTAGAAAAAGAAATAAAAAATCAATCTCCAATTAGTTAACTGAAAAAATAGTATTCAATATCCAATCACATTACTTAATGTTAGTCTTTTGCTGTAAAGAAACACCTATCCTATGTCTTCTAGTTCTTGTACTTTTTTTTTTGGCTAAGTCACAATTAGATATGTCAAAATCAATCATAAATCCATTTATTAACCTATATGATGGGTCGTGTTTTTTTATGGGTCAATTATGAGTAATGAGTTATAATTGGGGTTTATACATAATATAAGTTTTCTTTGAAAGCCAAGCATAATATAAATGCTAAGTAAGTCATAAATGAGTTTATGATTTATTTAGACCAAACTCACTTTTTTCACTTTTACTCGATCTTACGCTCACTTATTTTGTGCTGTTACATCGGTTTGGTATGAATTTTCCTACATTAAGTTAAATATGAAAATATTTTAGCAACATGGGTTGGGTCGAGTATGGGTTAGCTTGTATTGCAAATAAATGAGTCATAAACGAATTAATGTGTTAACTTGGGTTGAACTGTTTATGATCCAACCCATCCATTTAACAGGTTTAGTCACAATGAAAAGTATGAACGGGGTTGAAGGGGAAAAAAAACCAAACCATTTATCATTTACCTAATCAAGCCAATGTCCTTCTAATACCGTTAAAACTTGGAAAAAATCTGTTGAAATTTTCAATTTGGTCCCTTTCCTTTTTGTTTTGTTTTGTTTTGTGAGTCCTTCTTACGTCTTCAACTCCCTGTTGTTTAATCACACCAAGTTTTGGACCACAAGCGTCCCACGTGACTTGGAGGACTTTGCCCTTGGCCTGTACTGTTGACTCCTCTCCGCTATGCGTCTCCAAGGTGGCAACTTCGTTTCCGAGAAACTCACCTGCAACGTCCCATCATTTACTTTGCCCTTCTTCTCTGCACCTGGAGAAGTTATAGTCGATCTTCCTCCACCAAACCCTCCCAATCTAGCTCTTTTCCCAGAAGTGTGGTGGTTCTCTTCTTTGACGGAATACGGCTGAGAGGATTGACCCACAGATGGAATACGGAGCTCTTGATCTATTCGTCATCCTCGTTACGGTTGTACTACTACTGTAAGTGCTCTGACTCGACTCTGTTCGGGCTCTTGCTGACAAGCAATGCACAAAAAGAAAGTGAACTTCGCTCCTGTACATGTTAGATGTAATTCAGCCTGCTCGTTTGATTTACATTCCTATTTTTTAAGTCTCCATCGGGTTAAAAGTTTGTAAATTTTGACAGGGCCCTCAGACAACTCCCGAAATCAGAGAGAAGGAGGGACTCGGAATTAACCTCGATAAACGACCATCCGAGAACCTCGAGAACTGAGGATGCTTCTGAAGAAGAGATAAAGGCGTTAAGGTGGTACTCGGCGTCTACCTCGAGGACGGACGATGAGTCCGGAGAAGAGAAAGAGGCGTTAAGGCGGGACGCAGGGTCAACCTCTAGAAGGGACCATCTGACAACTTCGAAAACGGACAATGCGCTTGGAGTAGAGAACGAGGCGTTGAGGAGGGACTCGGAGTCAACCTTAAGAATGGACAATGTGTCTGGAGAGGAGAACGAGGCATTTAGGAGAGACTTGGAGGCAACCTCAAGAAGGGATGATGTGTCTGGAGAAGGGAACGAGGCGTTCAACGCATCGGGAATAGAGTACGACGTGTTCTTGAGTTTCCGGGGACGAGACACACGCGACAACTTCACCGATTGCCTTTACCATAGATTGAGACTCATTGGACTCCATGTCTTCCTAGACAACGAAGAACTCCGAGTTGGTACAGAGATCGATGGAGAGCTTTCGAAAGCCCTCAACAAATCTCGAATCTACATACCCATCTTCTCTCAAAACTATGCTACCAGTTCGTGGTGTCTTCGTGAGGTTGCGCACATGGAAAAATGCACCTCAAAATCAAATCGAAAGAAAGAGATACTTCCCATCTTCTACGATGTGGACCCTGATGATGTAAAGCTCAACACTGAATTGTACAAAAATGCCATGCCCAAGCACGAGGAGAAATTTGGCGTCGATGAATTGAAGCGGTGGGAGGCTTCTCTTCGAAAGGTTGCACGTCTGAAGGGATGGGATCTGAAACGGAAAAGGTAATTTTCCTTTTCCTTTTTTTTTTTTTTTTTTTTTTTTGTTATCGTTTATAAATCCAATAGTTACACTTCTCATTTGAAGAAACTGTCCCTCAAATTTTTAGGAATCAAAGCAATGCGACATCTTTTTCATTCTAGGAGAAGAAAAGAATAGGGGCAAAAAGGGTCCACTTTGATCCAATTTATGAATGAATTCATATGACCCTTACTTGAATGAATTCTTGTTGAATTCGGTCCGATAGGTCTAGTGAGAGCTGGGAAAAGTACCAAAAAAATCACAAACCCATGTCATTGGTACTAATTTAGTTCTAAACATTTCAATTGGATCAGTTTAATTCTAAACTTTTTCATATTTATACCAAATCGATTCACCCGGCCAAATTTAGTCAACTAGCATTGACATGGACATTGGCCGGCCAACGAATGCTAATGTGGTAATTTTTAATAATTCTTTAAATATTTTTTTCTTTTTCCTTTTCTTTTCTTTTTCCTCTTCTTTTTTTATCTTCTTCCTCCTTGGATTCTTTACAGTGGTGAGGCTCGTCGGCCACTAGGCGAGGGCTGACAAGTTCTCGACGACCGCTGTTGAGTGTCATGGCCCTCACTTAGGGGGTGCATGATAACCAAAATTTCTGTTCCAAAAATAATTTTTCTATTCCGCACTGCTTTTGGAATAAAACACGTTTGATAAACCTACTCGCTTTTTCTATTTCCTAATAGATTTCTATTTCATAAATTGATTTGGAAGAGAAATCGAAATAATTTCTCCCACTAAACCCTAATTTTAGTGAGTCCTCCCTCATCTCCTCTACGTCTCTGCCTCCTCCTCCTCCTCCTTCGCCTCTCCTCATTTTATTAAAAATAAAAATAAATATATTCATTTTATTCATTTAAAAATAAAAATAAATTTATTAAAATAAATAATTTATTTTTATTTATCATTTTATTTTTAGTTTATTAAAAATAAGTTTATTAAATTTATTAAAAATAATTTATTTATGATAAATAAAAATAAATTATTTTTATTTGCCTCGAGTGTTTTGCCAAATAAATTTATTTTTATTTTTATTTTTATTAATTTTAAAATAAATTTATTCATAAATAAAATAAAATAGAATAAATAAAATAAATTTATTTTTAAGGATATTTTTATTTTATTTTTATGATTTATTTTATATTATTTTATATTATTTTATTCTTTATTTTTTTTGTTACTAAATCATTTTTATTTTTTATATTAAAGGTCGTCGGCCGTCGCCGCCGCCGTCCGAAAGGAAGAAATTTTGTGTTGTTATCAAACGAATTTCTATTTTTAGAGTAGAAATTTTGTGTTATTATCAAACAATTATTTTTGCTTAAACTCTTCTAAAATAGAAATAGAAAAATCCGTTTTTATTCCATAAACTATTTCTGGAACAGAATGGTTGTCATCCGCGTCCTTAGTGGCTGGCGAGTTGCTAGAAGCTTGCCGGCCACTATCGGAGAAGAAGGCCAAGAGGAAGAAGAAGAAGAAAAGGAAAATGAAAAGGGAAAAAAAAAAGAAAAGGAAAAAATTCAAAAAAATTCAAAAAAAAAAAAAAAAAAAAAAGAAAATTAAAAGTTGCCATGTCAACGATCATCACCGATTAGCATCGACGTCGCATCGCCTTGCCAAATTTTGCCAGATGAACTAAATTGGTACCAATGTGAAATCGGTCTAATTAAAAGGTTTAAAACTGATTTTTTATCAATGCCATAGGTCTAGGACTTTTCTGGTACTTTTTCCAGTGAGAACTTATCAAATAAAATATGTTCCCTTTTTGCAAAAAATAAAACATGTTTCTTAGATAACAAGAGAACAATTTTACCTATTAAGAATATTTAGACCATATTTGTTAATTGGCTAAATAGTGATTATTTCTATTATTTTATTTCCCAGAACAAAAAAAGAACATAAATGTGTTTGGTAATGTTTTTGTTCTCAGGAATAGATTTGAAATAGAATCAATAAGCAACAAAAAGTTGTTTCTTTGTTCGCGGGAACGACTTAAGAATAAAGCCCAAGCCATTTTCTTTTTTTATTCCTTCTTTTTCTCTTCCTCTTCTTCTTTAATCGGTTACTGGTCACTGCGATGGCTGGATGAGGCTCGACCTCGCAGAAGGTCAGTGAGGCTCCTTTGAGGCCGATGAGGCCGTCGACCATTGCCGTGGCCGACGACCGGCTATAGGAAGAAGAAGAAGAAGAGAATGACACATAATTTTTTTTTTCATAAAATTATTAGAAAATTAATAGAAATGCTATGGCTTAAAGTAATTTGAGGGTTGTACCAAACATATTTATGTTTTTTTTTTTTTTTTTTCTAGAAATAGAAATTTTGTATAGTTACCAAACCCATTTGAACATTAAAAACTCATCTAGGGAAAAGAATCACAAAAAAATATATTTTTGAGTAGAAACTATTCTCGGAATAGAATGGTTGCCAATAGCGCGAACGATAACTATTCTGTTTCAAAAATAGAATTTTTATTTCTATTTTTGGACGAGTTTTTGAGCAAAAATGCGCGTTTGATAATGACACAAAATTTCTCCCTTTTGGGTGATGGTAAAGGACGGCAGTTGGTGACTGGCAACGTTGGCAGGTGGGTAGTGACTAGTAATGAGGGCAAGTGATAAGAAGAATTTTTATTTCTCATTTTTATTCTAAAATTAGAGAAGTGGAAAATTTTTAGTTATCATTTCTATTTGAAACCTATTTTTGGACTTAAAAATTGGTTCTAGAAATAGAAAAATGAAATTGTGTTACCAAATAAATTTCTATTCCAAACCTATTAATGGGAACGGAAAAATAGTTCTGGCAAAAAATAAATTGGTTATTATGCACTCCCCAAATGCACCATTATTGTGCTTCTTTGGATTTTGCTTGAGTCCGCGAACTTTCTTTGTTAATCTCAGGATTTAATTCTTACATCAGCAAAATCTTATAAGTATAGCTCAACAATACAGGTACTTTGGATTATATGTCACTGCATGTTAGTTTGTCGATCGAAGCATTGTGAAAAAAATATTACCTTATCAAGTTTTGCAAATCTTACTCTGTCCATTCCATCAAGATTATCTCCTTCCCATCTATCAGCCCATGCATTATCTAAAGCATCTCTCATACATAAAAAGGCCAAAAGCCATAAAAAAAAAAAATACTAAGTTATGCTCAATATGACACATTTACTTTAAACTTGTTTCTATGACACCAAAAATCTCAAACTTAAATCTATGTGACTCATTTACTCTCTGTCGAAATTCTGTCCATAAAAGCTGTTAAAAATATGTCTACATAGATGCCAAAAAGCAACTAGTGTTGACATAGTGTCAACATGATAACAATGTTGTTTTGGCTGAAAAATTATCGAATAGAACATTGATGGAGGATAGGTGTTTCACATATGTACAAATTTATGATTTTTAGGTCACAAAAAAAAATTTAGAATACATGTGCCACATGCATAATTTGAGATTTTTGATGTCACCAAAAAATAATAATTTATGGCATATGTCATGATAGGTATAAATTCCAACAAGAAAGTATAAATTTATGGCATATGTCACCAAAAAATAATAATTTTGTGACTTTTTCCTTACATCAAATTGACTGATATTCCATAAAATTCCAACATGTGTATTAACTGATTGTGCTGCTTAATTTCCATCCATAGTACGTGAAACGGATGACTTATTTAACCATACGGTCCCTAGATAAACAGGGATCGTCATATCCGCAGGGATTTTATAGCCTTTTCTTTCATGTCATTGACTAAAACAAAATTTTTATTATTTTGCTGCAGCCAAGGAGAACTAATTGACTCGGTTGTTGAAGAGGTATTGTGGAAACTTAATTCTAGAAACGTGGATGTGCCTAAATATTTGATTGAAGATCATCCTCAGATAAAAGCCATAACAGAAAAGTTGGAAATTGATTCTAATGGTGTACATTTCCTTGGTATTCATGGAGGAGGTGGCATTGGTAAAACAGTACTTGCGAGGGTTGTGTTCAATAGATTATCTCATCATTTTGATGGGGTTAGTTTCCTTAAAGAGGTTCGAGAATCATCGAAGCATGGTCTTATAGACTTGCAGAAAAAGTTATTATCAAGTTTTGTTGGCTTTGAGACTGCTAACAAAATTGAAGACATTGAAGATGGGGTGCGTTGGATCAAGAAAGTATGTAATACTAAAAAGGTCCTCATTGTTCTTGATGATCTAGACAAGAAAGAGCAACTCGAAAAGTTAGCCGGAAAATCTGATTGGTTTGGTTCTGGTAGCAGGATCATTATCACTACTAGGGACAAAAGTATCTTGATGACTCAAGTGGAATCATCTAGTGAAGAGGGCCAAAATCAAACGAAAGGAATTTTGGCTTATGAAGTTCATGAGATGGAATATGGTCGAGCACTTCAGTTGTTTTGTAAGCATGCATTCCGAAGAGACTCTCCTGTAAAAGGATATGATCATCTCGCAGAGAAAATAGTTTGTAGAGTGGGTATGCTTCCTTTGGCTATCGAGGTGATAGGTTCATCTCTTTACTGTGAGGGCTTGGTTCTGGAGCAACATCTTGATAAAATAGAGCTATGGGAAGACACGTTGAAGCAATTAGATGAAGGTCCTTACAAGGATGTCCGAGATGCATTAATAATAAGTTATGAACAATTGGAGCCTAAGCACAAAGAAGTATTTCTGGATATTGCTTGCTTTTTCACCAATGCAGACCTAACATATCCAATTATCATGTGGCGTGATTGTAATTACTATCCTCCCCGTGCAATTAGTGCCCTCCTCCTACGGTCCTTGATGAAAATTAGAGATGATAAAACGTTTTGTATGCATGACCAAGTTCGAGATCTAGGAAGGTACATCATTCTTCAAGAATATCCTTGCAAAGAAAATCCTCACAAATTTAGTAGGGTATGGAATCACGAGGATGCCATAAAACTACTAGAGATGAAAGAGGTAAAATGGACATGTACGTCACATAATTTTTATTTGAAAGAAAAACTTATTGAATTTTTTATTTTACTTTATATGTAGCTTTGTTTAACTTCCCATTTGTGTTGTGATTGAGATAGCTCTCTCTCCAACATTTGGGTCAAAAAGGACTGCCAAATTGGTGGAGAGATTTACCAGATAGTTTGCCTATTAAGTTAGCTTTGTTTTCTAGATCAATAGAAAATAGTTTTTTGGAAATTCCGAAGCAACAAAGCGTGGTTTCGCATGTTATCTGAGAAAAGTCAAAAGAAAACTAGTTGTTTGAAAATTCTCTGTTAAATTATTTTCATGCACAATTGCAGAGAAAACAAAAATATCATGGACATTGGAATTGATATGCTAATTATAATTCTTGAAAAGTAGAAAATGGAAAATGGGGAAATGATTTATATTTTCAAATGGAAGCTGAAAATGTCGTTAATGGTGTGAATTTGTTTACGGGCGTTCATATTCTTCCTTTCTTAGCTCTGTGAGCGTTTAAAGTTATATGCACTCAATAATCTTGAATCTCTGTTGGCAGACAAATCGAGATGTACAAGCACTAAGCCTCACTTCCGATGGCTGCAGCCACAACTTTGCAGCTGAAGAGTTAGCTGCTCTACCAAAGTTAAGGTTTCTTCGAGTGAAAGAGTCCAACTTTTTTGGCAACTTCCAAAATGTTCTTCCAGAACTAAGATGGCTTTCTTGGCAAACATGGAAAATAACTTTCCGTGCGAAAAACTTTCACTTTAGTAATTTGGTCGTGCTCGACCTTTCAAATAGCTTTATAAGAGATGACTGGGGTGGATGGAGCCAAATGAAGGTACGACATGCCTAACTCTATATACTTCTATTTGTCATTACCTCATTCATGTTAATTAAGTAAAATATTTATTTTACTCTTTTTATCGTCACCACGTACCACTGACATGACATGATGGTCCAACGCACTCCTTATCTCCTCTGAGTGTATAATATGTTTTGCATGGACGACCATCAATATTTTTTCGTATATCAAAGTAAACAACAATCATGTCCCATTAAAAGTAAGTGCGATTTTCCTTTAACATGCATCTGGTATTATCTGAATGACGTAAAATTTGAGTTAAGTTTAGTAATCCAATAGTTGATTGGAATCAAGTTTGGGATTGGAATAGCCAAGTTGATTATTAATGATAGTGAGCTTGACCTTCAGAGTACTTGACTCAAGCGGCTCCGTAGGCTAGTTAAATATTTATCCGTAGGCTAGTTAATTATTTAAGTAATTTTTTTTGTTATGTTTATAATTGGATTAACGAACTGAAAAGTAAATAAAAATGAAATTACTGTTACTCTTTTATTTTACTTGAGTTAATGAGCGAAGGCTCAAGCTTTACATCGAATGTAGTTTTTAACAACCGTGTCAGATCAAATCTCACGTAAATCTATAGTTCAGTACAAGGTAGACAACAAATCTTGTGGGGCCACAATTATTGAGTTTATTTTATTTTTTTTATCAAAGAAAAATCTCATTCATTGGTCATAATTAAACATGGCAAGAACATAGAAAACTGCTAAGTTAAGCAAATCCCAAAAAGGCTGCAAAATAAAACAAAACCCCAAAAACAAGAGTATGGATTGTGGCTCTAAATAGATTCTCATTTCAAATGACTAGATCTGTTTGAGCATAAAAAACACACCGGCGGCCAATCACCAAAACTGTTAGTAATGGGCACATATCGAGATCTTTCCCTCTAGAAATTTTGACTTACAATGTGCATTTAGGTTCGATGTCCTCAATACCATCATCAACAACCATAATATGTTAAACCACCACAAATCGAGCGCCTCTAAGAACTTCCAGATTTAGATTTAAATCGATAGAGAAATCACTCAAATTTAGATCTACAGCTAAATCAACAGAGAGCTTCCGCCGACTTTTGTATAAATCATATAACAATGGGGAGAATTACCAAAAAAGTCCTAAACCTGTTGTAATTATGCCAATTCAGTCATAAACTTTTTTTTTGGGCCAATTTAGTCCTAAACCTTTTACAATTGTGCCAATTCAATTCATCCGGCCAAAATTGGCCGATCGGTGCTGGCATGGACACCAGCCGGGGACAACTGGCCGACGAACGCTGATGTGGCATTTTTTAATATTTATTTTTATTTTTAAAAATATTTTTTTGAATTTTTGAATTTTTTTTTTCCCATCTTCTCCTTCCTCTGGCTTCTTGTGCTGGCTAGAGGTGAGGGCCAGCCGGCGTCGGTCAGAGGCGAGGCCGATGAGGCTGCCATCGCCAGATCTAGCGAGGCTCAGCCTTGCCCAACCATGGCGAGGTCGAGCCTCGTCGGCCACCAGTGAGGTGGCAAAGGCTCAGCCTCACCCAACGACCCGCAAGGCCGCCGTCGCCGATCCGGCGAGGCTCGGCCTCGCCCGGCCATGGTGAGGTCGAGCCTTGCCGTCCCTAGGCGAGGTTGAGCCTCGCCGACCCCCAACGAGGCTGGCGGGGTCGAACCTTGCTAGTGGCCGGCGGGGGCGAACCTTGCTAGTGGTCGGCGAGGCTGCCATGGCGAGGTCGAGGCTTGCCTTCGCCAATGGTCGGCAAGGCCGACCTCACCGGTCGCCTAGAGGAAGGAGAAGATGGGAAAAAAAGAAAAGAAGAGAAAATTCAAAAATTCAAAAAAAAAAATTAAGAAAAATTCAAAAAATTAAAAAAAAAAAAAATGCCACATCAGCATTTGCAGGCTAGCTATCCCCAGCCAGCGTCCACATTCACATCTCCGATCGATCGGCCAATTTTGGCCGGATGGACTAAATTGGCACAATTGTAAAAGGTTTAGGAATTAATTAGCCAAAAAAAAAAGTTTATGACTAAATTGGCACAATTGCAATAGGTTTATGACTTTTTTGGTAATTCTCCCTATAACAATGTCACGAGCATCTTGCCGACTAGATTGATGACAACGTTCTCACAAAATTTGTAGTTAGAAGCATATTCATTCACTACGACAAATGAAGAAAAATAACAATATATAGTAAAAGACGACGCCAAACGAGACAGAGAAAAAAAGGAAATCAATGCCTAGAAAAGAAAATCGGAGCAAAGTAGGCTTTTAGCTTCATAAATTGAAGTTGAGAAGCTGAGAGCATGCATGAGAAGTTTCTTTCGAAAGGGTTTTCTTAAGAGAGGAAGGGTTTTTTCTTTTCTTTTTTGGAGATGAAGGGCTTACTGAGAGAATTTTTCACCGATATTCAATTTAGTTTATTAACTTAGCTCTATGTGACATTTGAATCCTCTGCGTTTTTGTTCCATGTCACAGGATCTCTACTTGGACCTCCTATTCCTCGAACAAAATCGAAGGCTCTCTCTCACTCTCTCTCTCATAAGAAATAAAACGACGGGAGAGTAAAAACGCTTTCATTGATAATAACAAAAATATCATTCTCATCTTTTATATCGATTTCACTTCGCATCATTTATTTTTTAAATCACCACTTTATGTTGTGAATATTATTAGGCTTTACATTACATTTGACATCGAGAGTGAGAGAGAGTTGAGTTGAAGACACAGAGGGATGTCGACAGTTGTAGCTTCTGCGTGATTTGGGAATTAGAGTTTTTCGTGTTTCTATAGCAAAGATACTTTGGTCTTTCGGTCATGAAGTTTTGTTCTCAGACGGAAGCTGCGGGTATACATGTGACTGCTAACAGGGGCCTAACTCCATAACTCTAATTAGGGATTATTTAAAAAAATATAAAGTATGAGGGATTGCCCTAGATTATCTAATATTGATGACTTATGGATAATTAGGTTATCACTAACACTACCCTATATACTGATGCTTATGACTTATTTTGTTCCTACTTTTTTTCTGCAGATGAATAAATTGAAGGTTCTAGATTTGACGGGATGCTTATTGTTAAAAAGGACACCTGACTTCTCTAACTTTGCGTCTTTGGAGATGCTGATTCTTGCTCAGTGTGTGAGATTAACCACAATTCACAGCTCCATTAGTAAGCTAAAACTCCTAAAAATTTTGAATATCGAAGGATGCAAGTTGCTTCGGGAGTTGCCTGCACAAGTAGGTTCTCTACAATCTTTGACTGAGATTATCATGCCCCAAAACTTTGAACCTTTCAAGCTCCCAGAGACATTTGGCAATCTGGAATCTTTGTCAAGTTTTATATTAGACGGGCACCTTGGAATCAATCAACTTCCAAGCTATATTGGAGGGTTAGTGAAAGTTACACGTTTATCTTTACGTTGGTGTGTGGGGATAAAGAAGCTTCCATGCTCCATTGGAAAAATGAAAATGTTGGATGAGTTGGATTTATCAATGTCAGGAATAGTTGAATTACCAGACTCCATTGAATATCTAAAGAAACTAAGAGTGATTAGAGTAAGCTGTACGGAGATAAAAAAGTTTCCTCATACAATTGGACAAGTGGAGATGCTTGAAGAGTTACATGCCAAGAAATGTTGGGATCTGACAAATGAAAACTTGGAGGAAATTGGCAAGTTATCCAATTTGAGGATATTGGACTTATCATATACTGGTGTATCTAGACTCCCTAAGGTGCTATGTTATCTCTCTTATCTCCAAACACTTGAAATGAGTTCCACTCACCTTCAAGAAGTACCAAATCTTCCCTCAAGTTTGACACACCTTCACTTGCAAGCACGTCACTTCCCATCTATCACTGACCCGATGGAGGAACCTAACCCACCTTGGACAAACTATTTGCCAAAAAAACAATTGATCAATCCACTTCCATCTGGTTTGTCAACCTTGAAATTCAGGGGCATCAAGCTACTGCCACCTCTTTCCAACTTAAGAAATTTGTCAGTTCTGTGTGTCATTGAATATCCTATGCCACACTTCTCTATCTCTCAAGAGCTAATCAATTTGACAGAATTGAAACTAAGTAAATGCGAATTCCTAGCGAAAATACCCGGTTTGTCATTTTTGAAGAATCTGGAGCGCTTGGATTTGAACAGATTAGAAAGTCTAGTTGAGATTCATGGTTTGTCAAAATTGGAGTCCTTGTTGCACTTTCGTATTTCCCATTGTGGTAGGATAAAAAACTTGCCCAACTTATCAAAGTTAGATAAGTTAGAGCACATTGAGGTAGAAGCTTGTCCAAATATAAGAGTTATCGAGGGTGTCAAGGGCTTAGAAAGCTTAGAGTTGGATAATAGTTGTTGCACTGTCCTAGAAAGATTGCTGGATATCTCAAGATCGATGTGGATTTCCCATAGAGTACCTAAGTGCCAGGTGTTCCTGAGTTTTTGTGGACTGCAAACTCCTTATAGCATTGTGGATTTCCTTTACGAGGACCTTGTTCGTAACCAAATTTCGGTTTTCAGGGACTATGAACTAAGCTTTAATGATGGAATTGGTGGGGACCTTCCGTTGGCACTAAATGATTCTGACATCTACATACCTATCTTATCAAAGAACTATGCTTCTAACGGGTGGTGTCTACGTGAACTAACCCACATGGTAGAACGTGCGTCAAAGTCATATGGAAAAAAGAGAATCCTGCCCATTTTTTATGACGTGGGGTTTGAAGATGTTATGCTTTATAGTAATTTGTATAAAAGTGCCCTCGATAAACACAGGAGGAAATTTGGCAATGAAGTGGAAGAATGGGAAAGGGCTCTAAGAGAAGTTGCGGATATGACGGGGTTCCACCTAAAAAGTAACAGGTGATGCTACTGTTTTGATTATTTGCATTTTACCTTCTAAATTATAAGATAATAAGTCGTTCTATTAAACTTTACCACCATAGAATTTTAAAATCACTTAAATGCAGACTTTTGTGCAAAAATTCTCAAGATACTCAAGTAGATTCTCACGCTATGTTTAAAAGAGCTTTTGAGGTGGGTGATGAAATCCGAGGTGAAGAAAAGCGATCCATTGCGTTGGTTAGGAGTTGTGGAAAACAGAGGTCAATGTAGAGATTTGAAAAATGAAAAGGGAAAATTTAAAACTTGGCATTTCTATATTGTAACGATAATTGTATTTCATTGGTTAATTGCTATATTATCATTCACAATTTTGTCATTTTCTATTACTTTTGAGGGTATACTTGGAAAAACGAGAAAGTTTGACTCTCCTCGGTTTCTTTCACACATAAGCAAGGAACAAATCAGTGGGCCCAGCAGTATCCTTTTCACTTCTAAATCACTGTCTTCATTTTCTCTACCAATTCCAAACGATGGTGTTGCTTTCACCACCCCATCATTTCTCCACCTTAATTCTCTCGACTCTGAATCTTTCTTTTCAAACAAAGCGTTATTTTTTGGGATACTACTAAAGAATAGAAAAAGATGGCCCGCAAAAAGAACGAAGAACATTTCGGGGGGAGAAAAAGTGTGAGTGAAATTATTCTAGGAAATTTATTTTTTAAATTTGTTTCAAGATTGGTAAAAATTCATCCAAGTTTACGACCCATATGAGATTAATGAGGTAGTGTTTTACCTCTTTTGGCCATTTTAATTTTCTATTTTATGTTACATAGCTTTCGTGAATTTTTTTTAATAATGTTTGAAATTCAGAACCGATTTTGAATTCACTCCCTAATATAGAGCCACAATAGAAGGAGCTGTAAAATTCCTGCTTCAACTGTCTCCATAACATGTGTTAAAAGATGCTGCAAAAGTGTTAGTCCAGAATAACAACGGCATTTTCTCTTGTTATAACTCATGGAAATTGGAGTCAAAATGAAATTGTCGACACATAAATCTATATTATATTTAGATGGAGTGACTAAGAACTATGTAATTTTAAGTATATATACATTATGAAAACTTACATAACACTGTCCAAGAGTCTGCCATTGAATGATAAATGAAATATAGGGAAGTTTTCATTTTACTCATTGAACTTGGAGATGATGCATATTGGACTATTATCTTATAATACGTTTGTTTTGTGGAGAATAAAAAATCTAAAAGAAATTTTCCTAAAAATAATTGATTATATTGCTTGGAGTAATTAGATAATAACACATATTCATTTCCAACAACAATTCATGCTTAAAAGTTATCATGGACGACAAATACATTTACCATTCATACATTTTTATAAAAGACACAAACGATTATTCTTAGAAAGATATTTTTCAAAATGTGAATATTTCACTTAAGAGATGGACCCATAGAAATTTATATTTTATCCCTCACTTTCCCTTTTGGGTTTTTCCCCCCGGGGGATGATTGTGGTTAATTTTTTTTTTTTTGTTGATCGGAGGGGTGTGGTTAGTTTAAAGTGTAATTTTTTTTTTATTGAATTTTGCATCAAATGCCCCTTGTTTCCTCAGTTCAAATGAAAAATAAAAGTGATACACTCCAAGAAAAATTTCCACCACTAAACTCTGGATTTGTCTAATTTTATCAAGATAAAATATTATATATTTAAAAATTTTAATAGGAAAAAAAATGATAAAGTGGTCTGAATATTGAGGAAAAATCGTCTAATCTAGTTATTACTTATTACAAAGTAAATCTCAACCTTCTTAACAGTCTTCAATTTGGTTCTAACCATTTAAATCCATCAGAAAAATAGTCAACCTTTCGAAATTCTTTCAAACCTATCCTAGGTCCTTCATCACCAATTATGAGAAGGAATATTTCCATTCGATTCTTTCCCGAATTCAAATTAAATCATTGCATAATTCAGGGGAGAGTACTTATGCGCCTTGATATCCACTAATTTTTTTTAGAAGTATTTTTACATTTTAGGTATGAAGCAAAAAAGAAAAATCAGGTTCTCCTATAAAATGTTCCGATAAGTCCAATGAGAACTTACTAGACAAAACCTGTTCACTTCTTTTCGCCAAAATGAAACTTGTTCCCATAGAAAACAACAAAACAATTTTACCTATCAATAATACTCCCAATTTATCTTTGTTTTATCTCAGGATTAAACTCCTATTTGGACACAATCCTATAAATTTAGCTCAATAGTACACGCACTTTGGATTTAATGTGCTGCATGTTTGTTAGTCCATCCAAACATTATGAAATTTTTTTTACCTCATCAAGTTTTCTTAATCATACTCCGTCCAGTCCATCAAGAATGTCTCCTTCACATCGATTGGCTCATGCATTATCAAAAGCATCTCTAATACATCAAATTGAGTGACATTTCCTTTAAGGCCAACGTACGTAACAACAGATTATAACACTTATTTTGCATCCATAGTAATTGAAATGGTTGACTATTTATTTAATCATATGTCTCCAGAAACCCAGCGATCATCATATCCAGAACTTTATATCCTTTTCTTTCATGTCATTGACAAAAACAAAATTTCCTGCTTTCCTGCAGCCATGGAGGACTAATTGAATTGGTTGTTGAAGAGGTTTTGCGTGAGCTTAGAGGCAAACATGTGGATGTCCGTAAACCTTTGGTTGAAAATCATCCTCAGATAAAAAACATAATGGAATTGTTGGATGTTGACTCTGGTGGTGTACGTTTCCTTGGTATTCATGGGGTGGGTGGTAGCGGTAAAACAATACTTGCGAAGGTTGTGTTCGACAATTTATCTTCTCATTTTGATGGCTTTAGTTTCCTCAAGGACATTGAAGCATCATCAAAATCTCATGATGGTCTTTTGAACTTGCAGAAAAAGCTCTTATCAGGTTTTGTCAGTTCTGGGATTACTGACTCTATTAAGGATGTTGATATTGGGATTAAGATGATCAAAAGAGTATTTAGTAGTAAAAAAGTACTTATTGTTCTTGATAATCTAGACAAAAGAGAGCAACTCGAAAAGCTAGCCGGAAGATCTAATTGGTTCGGTTCAGGTAGTAGGATTCTTATCACAACTAGGGACAAAGCAATCCTGATGACTTCAATGTCATCAAGTAAAGAGGTCCTAAATCATCCTGAAGGAATTTTGGCTTATGAAGCTCATGAAATAGAATTTGCTCGAGCACTTCATTTGTTTTATGAGCATACTTTTAGAAGTGACTCTCCAGCAGAAGTTTATGTTACTCTTTCGAAAGATATTGTTCATAAAGGTGCTAATTGTCTTTTGGCTGTTGAGATGATAGGTCCATATCTTTTTCACTATGGAATTGCCTTGCAGCACCCCTTTGATGAAAGAAAGCTATGGGAAAAGACATTGAGGCAGTTAGATGATGCTCCTTTTAAGGATGTCCAAGATGCATTAATGATAAGTTATGAGGGATTGAAGAAAAAGGAAAAAGAAGTATTTCTGGACATTGCTTGCTTTTTCGCCGGCAAGGACAACACATATCCAATTATTATGTGGGATGACTGTAATTACTGTCCTCACAATGCAATTGTTGTCCTCCGCCTACGGTCCTTGATAAAAATTGGTGATGATAATAAGTTTTGGATGCATGACCAAGTTCGAGATCTGGGAAGGCACATCGTCCTTGAAGAGTATCCTCACAAATTGAGTAGGGTCTGGATTTATGAGGATGCTATAGAGCTATTGGATAAAAAAGAGGTAAATGGAAGAATCCGTCACGTAGCTTTTATTTGGAAGGAGAAACACGTTAATTTTTTGCTTTTATTATACAGTTATCTTTGTTTAAATTTTTTGTCTTGTGAGTGAGGTAGCTCTCTCTTAAACATTTTGGTCAAAAGGTCTTGTAAATTGGTGGAGAGAGACAAGACAGATTGCCCTATATTTTGCTTTGTTTCAAGATTCTGTAGGGTAGAAGATAGCTCTCTGGAAATTCTGAAGCAACAAAGAGCCATTTCACGTGCCAACCAAGCAAAGTCAGAAGAAAACTATCTGTATGAAGGATTTCTAAATTACTTTCAAACACAACTGCAGAGAAAAACAAAAAACTATTAAGATTGGAATTGGTAAACTAATTATTTTTCTTGAAAAGCAGAAAATGGGAAATGGAGAAATGATTCACAAGCTATTTGCGAATGGAAGCTGAAAATTTTCGTTCATGGTGTGTTGAGTTTTCTTATGCTTCCTTCTATATATAGCTATGTAAGAGTGTTAAGTGTCACGCACTCAACTAATCTTGAGTCTCTATTTGTAGAGAAATGAAGATGTAAAAGCACTAAGTCTGACATCCGATGGCTGTAGCTGCAACTTTGGACCTGAAGAATTAGCTATCCTACCAAATCTAAGGTTTCTTCAAGTGAAAGGCATTGATTTTTCAGGCAACTTTGAGAATCTTCTTTCGAAACTAAGATGGCTTTCTTGGCAAACAAGGCAAGCAACTTTCCTTGCAAATAACTTTCATTTTAAACATTTGGTTGTGCTCGACCTTTCGGATAGCAATATTGAAGATGGCTGGGGTGGATGGAGCCAAATGAAGGTATGATATGCCTTACTCTGTATGCTTCTTTCTGTCCTTACCTCATTCATGACGAATGAGGCAATGATAGAATCAATATATACTTTACTTCCTTCTATCATTACCTTATACAATTGACATAACGGTTGCATGCATTCCCCATCTCATCAAGTGTACAATATATTTTGCATGAGGAACATTCAATATCTTTTTATCTATCAAAGTAAAACAACATTATGTACCACATAAAAAAAAAAAAAAAAAAAAAAAACGCTTCATGTGGTTTATAACCTTCGTTTTGCAATTCTGATAGTTGCTTAGAATTTGAAAATGGTGTAAATCCAATAGAAGCAAGTGATATTTTGCTTCAATATACGTCATATATGATTTGAATAATGTAAAATTTGACTCGAAGTTTAGTAATACAAAAGTACTTGGGATCAAGCTTGAGATTGGTAACACACAGCTTGAATGGCGTAAATGCTTAAAAGTTTATTTGGAATAGGTAAGTTGAATATTGGAATGAAGGTGAGCTTGACTTCATAATACCTGATTCAAGCGAATCACTAGCCTAGTTTGATAGTTAAGCATTTGTTTCTATTATGGTGGTAATTGCATTAACGAACTGTATAATAATTCAAAATGACTCTACTTTTACTTTCCTGTTTTACTTTAGTTGATGAGCGAAGGGTCGAGCTTTGCATTGCATCTAGTTTGTAACCACGGTGTCAAATCAAATCCTGACTATTACTTTACATTTACACTTGACGTAGAGAGAGTAAGAGAGAATTAATGCGATAATGTTGAAGATTGGGGTCGGAGGTGGTGTGCTGGTGGCCAAATCTAGTTTGGGGCTTGTGGGTGATTTGTGAATTATAGTCTTTTGTGTCTTCGTAGCAAGGATACTTAGTCTTTTGGTTATGGACTGTTGTCCTAAGACGCAAACTGCGGGTTTTGGAAATAAAGGATGTGAAGTGAAGTAAAAAAAATGGTTGGTAATAATTTTAAAAGAACTTAAAGTATGATGGTTATTTCATACATCCCAAAAAGACTTGGGAAATTCAAATTACGCTAGATTATAATGAGGATATTACTAGTATTCCCATTTGTTGTGATGTTTCTCAACTAATTTTTTATCTGCAACTTTTTTAACATTTTTCTTTTTCATGTAGCTGAATAGATTGAAGGTTCTTGATTTGACGAGTTGTCGAGAGTTAAAAAGGACACCTGACTTCTCTAACTTGTTGACTTTGGAGAAGTTAATTCTTGTTTGTTGTGTCAATTTAACCACAATTGACAGCTCCATCGGTAAGCTAACACGCCTAGAAACATTGAATATGGAGGGGTGTAGTTCTCTTGGGGAGTTGCCTGTAGAAATTGGTTCTCTACGATCTTTGAAGAAGATAGTCATGCCGCAAAATTCTCAACCCTTGAAGCTTCCGGAGACATTTGGCAATTTGAAATTTTTGAGGAGTTTAATATTAGATGAGCACCCCAGAATAAGCCAACTTCCAAAGTCTTTTGGAGGATTGGTGAAACTTGCATGCTTATCTTTACGTGGGTGCGTGGGAATAAAGGAGCTTCCATGCTCCATTGGGGAGTTACAGATGTTGGTGGAGTTGAATCTATCAAAGTCGGGAATAGTCATACTACCCAATTCAATTGGAAAGCTAAAGGAACTAAGGGTGATGAGAATAGATTCTACAGCGATAACAAAGCTTCCTCATACTATAGGAGGAGTGAAGATGCTTGAAGAGCTACATGCCAAGGAATGCTGGCATTTGACAGATGAAAACCTGGATGAAATTGGGAAGCTATCCCATTTGAGGATATTGGACTTATCATGCACTTATGTTTGTAGATTGCCTGAGGCAATAGGCCCTCTCCCTCATCTCCAAAAACTTCAATTGGGTTCAATTGAGCTGCTACAAGTGACAGATCTTCCATAAAGTTTGGCATACCTTGAAGTTCAAGTAAGTAATCTACTCCTATTTTATCCCTGACTTCTCAAGCCTCGTCAATTTAGATTATCTGGTATGAAATAGATTAAGTGCTTTGAAAGTGGAGCCTTACTTTACTTGGAGGAATGATCCGCCAAAAATGAAGTTTGGGTGAAAGTGCAACCGATCCATCTACTTCCAAGTCATTTGTCAGCCTTGGAAGTAAAGGGCATTAGTTCACTGCCAAATTTTTCCAACTTAGAAAGTCTGTCAGTTCTACGTCACTAAAATTCCAGTGTCGTGCGTGTCTATCTCTCAAGGCCTAAACTGGAAATAAGTAGACGTGAAGTCCTGGAAGAAACATGTAATCTGTCACTCTTGAAGAGGGTACAACGCTTGGGTCTGAACAGCTTGAACAGGCTAGCTGAGATATCAGTTTGGTCGAACTGGAATCTTTGCAGTACCTCTGTCTTTCCAGAGCCATTTAATAGGAGGATTACCCAACTCATTAAGTTGGATAAGCCACAACATCTTGAGCTACAAGTTTGTCCTAATTTAAGAGCAATTGAGGGAGTCGAAGGCACGGAAAGCTGGAAGTTGGATCATGGTCACACTGTCCTCGAAAAATCGTTGGATGCCTCAAGAATGACCTGGCTTTGCCACAGATTACCTTTCATGTTGTGTTCCAAAGTTCTAGGGACCAGACGTGTCTTAGCATTCCGGATTTCCTTTACGATAGGCCGGTTCATAATGGACTTTCTGATCATAGAGACGAAGATGAATTGAGGTCCGGTGGTGAACCTGTTCAGCGAGCAATCCATGCCTCTGCCACATACACACCCATCTTCAATAAGAACTACGCTTCCAATAACCGGTTTCTCCAGGGACTTGCTCACATGGCATGACATGGCATGATGCATGTCAAAGTCTCGCACGGGGCCCCGGGGGGAGGGAGGAGAAAATATTGGCTGGGTTTTACACTCCACGTCAGCGAGATGTAAGACCACTTAGCGATCGACACGTGGCTCCACGTAGTCAGGGGTATAAATTTTGCGCGCGCCGCTCCTGGGGCCCACCACTGACGCTCTCTCTCCTCTGCGACCTCTGCTCTCCTGTCCACTCGTCCTCTCTCTCCTCTCTCTCTCTCCCCGTTCTCCCCGTTCTCCGTTCCGTTTTGCGAGAGAACAAATGTCACAGGGCTTCTCTCCGAATGCTCTTCCGCTCCTCTACTCTCTCTCCTCCGCTGGTTGCCCACGACGCCTCCTCCGCTGGTTGCCTGCGACTTCGACGTCCTTTCCACCTCCGCCGACGCCTCTGCTCTCCTCTGCTGGTTGCCTACGACGATGCCGCCGACGCCCGACGCCTGACGCCCACCTCCGCCTCCGCCGATGCCTCTGCTCTCTCTCCTCCCCGCGACGCCTCTGCTCTCTCTCCTCCCCGCGACGCCTCCGCCGACGCCCTTTCCACCTCCACCGAAGCCTCAACCGATCGTTCGGTTAGGGACTCTGCTCATATCTCCCAGCGTCCTCGTCAGGTACCGCAGTAGCTTCTCGGTCTTTGATTATCTCTGCTCGTTGTTATTCGGGCAAATCTGTTCTGGCGACTCGAGCGTGAGCTCACGCGCTTCTTCGACCTTGTGGACTTCTTCGCAGTGTCATCTACTGCGTTGCGGGGGTTCAGGCTCTGCTTTTGCTGCCGATTCTCGCCAAGAACACCTACATTTCAGAAAACGCCCTCATGCCAGGTCGATACTCGTTCTTTCTCTATGAATTTAATTGACTGATACCATGGATTAGCGTTTTCGTTACTGTCGTGTTCTTCCTTTTGACCTCCTCCGATGTAAGATGCAGCACTACATTTCTCTCCATCGTGCAATTAGCGAATAGCATACTCTAACTGAGAAGAACGCTCTCTCTCCTCCGTTGGTTGCCCACGACGCCGACGCTGACGCCCACCTCTGCCTCCGCCTCCGCATCTGCCAACGCCGACGCACTCTCTCCTCTGCTGGTTGCCCGCGACACCGACGCCGACGCCCACCTCCGCCTCCGTCGACACGTGTCTCCATCATTTGTTCTAATTTTCGATAGTTCTTTGTTTGACAAAGGATACTGTTGTTGATGCTGGAATATTCGATGGATCATTAGGTGTTATCTCAGCAATATCTGCACTGAAGTTTCTGAATGCCCACGGAAAGTTGGGTAATCTATTGTGGCTTGTCGAGGTATATGAAAATTTTGCTGCTTATTGCTCTTGAAGCTTCATTCGTGCCTTTGGCCATGTACTATTTTGCCTATAGAGTAGCATTCTTGCATCATTATTCAAATGCCCAAAATTGACATTTGCTGGATGCAATGGAAGGTGTGGATTTTTCTTTTTAGTCTTATCCTTTAGGAGTTTATCTGGAATAGGATAGCTAGCACCTGAAATCACAGTTATTGCTAGAAAATTATGTATTTGCAGTTAATTGTGTGGGAGAACCATGTACTTAGAGGTGACAGATTTCAATGATTCAATTCATGTAGGAAATTATGTATGTTTGAGTGGGATTGTCAAAATATTCAGTTCAGAGGTCAAACCAAAATTCTATCTCATGGTGCAAGAGAGATGGATGGTAATCCAGAAGAAGTTCACTCTTCGACTCCATGATTGATTAGACAGACCTTGATTAGATCATTTATTTCCAATAGTCATGCTCTCCTGTTTATAGTTTTGCATTGAATGCAACCAACTATTTATCCAAAGGTCGTCACTGATTTCCTGTATCTGTTGCTACCTCAACAATGATTGGACTGACCATACCTGAAATCTAATCAAGCATCTGCCTTTGTCTTGGAACTTTTTAGGTAATCGCTTTTAGTGATGAAGAGGGAGTTAGATTCCAATCTACCTTCCTAGGCGATCTTCTTTTTCTTTGGAATGTTGCCGCTTCACCTTGCAATTTTCGATAAAAGGTTTCTTGAGTAACTCCCATCTTCTTCTTTTTACCCTTTGTATTCATTATCAATGTAGTTATTCCAATGTTTATGCAAAGTGGTGTAATTGTACAAGAGGCTCTTAAAGAGAACTCCATACAAATCGATGAGGAAAACTTACACAACCTCAAGTATGACCGAGATTCTGTTTGGGGTTATGTTGAGGTATATTCCTTTTCTGCCTTGCTAAACCAGCTGAGTACAGCCATTGTCTAATTTCTCATGTTGTCTATTCCGCTCCTGTAGGTTCACATCGAACAAGGACCTGTACTAGAATGGAGGGGTTTGCCTCTCGGTGTGGTGAAAGGAATAGCTGGACAGACAAGATTGAAGGTATAATGGATGTTTGAAATTAACCATGCACCCTGTTTAATTTGTTAATATTAGAAGATCTTGTTGCGTAAGGGAATCGGTTAACGCCTTGTGAGAGTTTTCTATTTTCTGTTAGAGGTAATTTCTTCACACGATTTTGCTATAGCTAATGGTGTGCATTATATTGGGAATAGGATCACACTTAGCCTTCGTATCATCCATCTAAGTTGCTTAATTTGTCAATATGATGAGAGGCAATAGGCCTTCAACAGTTAACCCTAGGAAAATCTCTTCTTGGGCCATATTCCTATGGATTATTCATATGCCAGAGTGCAATGTCTTATGTTTAGTTATTGAATTTTGTTAGTGACACTTCCAGAAGAATGCATACATTATAGACTCGTGAAGCTCTCTACCTTTTGACAATATTTTGCGGTAACTCGGAGGTTCTTAGGGGCATGCTGGTACGGTTCCAATGTCTATGCGTCGGGACCCTATGTCACCGCAGCTGAACTCATTGTGTTCTTGGAAAGTCTTTGTAAACGTCCTGAAGATTTTCTTTCTTTCGATGGTCACTACAAGGATACGACAGTGCAGTCACTTTCCACTTCACTTGTTTGCACTTTGTTGGAGAGATATCATCGTGGCCAAGTGCAAGTAATGTCATTCCGAGGCCAAGTAAGAAATTGTTCATCTGCCTTCTGGTTATTATAGCAAGACTGTCTAAAGATAGCTCAGAATTCTTGATCCATGTGGAGCGATTTAATTTGCCCGGTGGCAGGTGGTATTCACGGTGGATGTACGTGCAATAGATGATATGGGACGTGAAGCGGTGATCTATGAATTATCTAAATATTGTAAGTTTAGTTTTCTTAGAACTTTTTAATAAATTGGATATTCCATCTTGACAATCACATTTGACAATTTCATAGGAGAAAAAAATCTCATATACTTATGTTTACTAAAGTGCTTTTATAATATAGCTGTCTTCATGTATAATGATGTCTTAAGTCTAACTAAATGCATTATCTAATTGCAGAGCTACGAATATATTAAGTGCTTCACTCTCTCTCTCTCTCTCTCTCTCTCTCTCTCTCTCTCTCTCCAAATGTGCACACATGCACGAAAAGTTTGTTTGAAGCTGGAGATGTTTCACATTTGAGTCAGTTTGGTGCTTGAATGGATATTTGTCAATATTGCCTGAATATATTAATACTCACAATTGGTTACTTCACTTGAGAGGTTCACATATTGCATTTTTCTTACTCTTTTGGTGGCGGTGGTGGTCGGTGTTCTTTTTCTTTTTTTTTCTTAGGGTGGGGGAGGGGGGTCTCGTGGTTTAATAGAGATTTGTACTAATTATTTCATTGTTCTCCTGAAGCTATTTGATATGCGCACCAAGAAAATATTCGTAATGTTCTAGTGAAGATTTATGCATCTGAAGGGATGCTTTGGGAAGTTATTATTAATGAAAGAGATAAAATTGCTACAAGAAAAGATATCAAGAGGGCATTTGGAATGTAGAGACAGTTTAGAATAGGTTGGCATAATGAATCTATTTTATCTAACAACAAAAATGTCAACTTAGTGTATGAAGAATTGGGTTTACAAATTGATGCGTGCCCTTGCTAATTTTATTATGTGGTCACTTATTTCGAGCATCTTGTTCACCCTTTAAATAATCAGGTATTCTGATATGTATTCTTCATCGTGGATGCTTTTACACGGGGTCTCTCTCAGCAATTGTAGAGCATCTCTTCCATCGGATTGATTCTTAAGCTGAAAGGATTTGAAATACATTAACTGCAAATCTCTGGATTCTATTTCGATGCCGCTTGTAACTTTGCGGGAGCTGGAGCATGGATGCTTTTGGTGGAAAAGCTACTTTGTTTATCTAATCATTGTTCATTGAGACTAATATGCTTGAGCATAATTGCAAGGAATATTGGTACCTTTATCCTCTCTGAGTTTTGCTGCTTTTGTCTCAAGTTGTGGAATAAAAGGAAAATTAATTGCGATTGTACATTATCTTGTTGGAGTCTTTTCTTGCGGTCAGCATTTTGTCTTTCTGGACTTCCATGGAAATATTATTTGGAATACTTGGTTGTCTTGTCTCTCTGCTAAGGTAACAATGGTATCTCATATTTGATTAGTTTTGTGTTGGTTAGTTAAGGAAGGTGAGAATAAACTCCGATCTCCAACAGCTCAGTTTCAGTGAGGCTTTATGTTTTGTCTCCTTGTCTATGAGATTCATTTTGCTCTATTGTATATATTTCAGGGCATCCGAGCAGTAACTAGTCCAATGGGGTGTCTACTTATTGTCAAGGTATTTCCTTTACTTTATCCTACCACCTTATAGAGTATTTTGGCATACATGTAAACTTGTGTATACAAGGGAAAAACTATAAATTTGTAAACGGCACTTTCATTGCCATGGAAATTCCGGGAGTTTATGCAGTTCTAGCAGCCGCATAGACCACAAGTAATTATTTCCCTGTGCTATGACATCTGTCCAAAACAAAGATCTAACGAAAAGGATTACAATCTCCCTTTTGCAGAATTATACGGGTGATCGCTTGAACTTTGGATTGGCTGCTGAGCTGGCTAAATCTGAAGGTTACATGGTTGAGGTACTTCCCCTGTAATTACTTCTACATGTGATTGTGATTTTAACATATGCTGGAGACTGGTGTCAAAAGGTTATGCCTTATTGCAGATGGTGATTGTTGGAGATGATTGTGCATTACCTCCCCCTCGAGGCATAGTCAGGAGGAGAGGATTAGTAGGGACTATTCTAGTTCACAAGGTTTGTGGTCTCTTTCTCTCTGAAAGGTTGTGCTTTAAATGTCCCTTTTGGCACTAAACAAGAATCTTTTCCTTCCCCACTTCTCATGGTCCACGCTTGTATCCTTAATTTTGGCCACCATCACTTTTATCTATTTGAGTGACTACGTCAACTTTAAAAACTCTCATATTTTCTTGTTGTAATAGATTTTTAACATAGGAAGCTCCTGTTTTTGGCAAATCAATTTGTAGAAAGTTTTTGAATTTTTAATTAAGAAAGTCGAAGGACATCCCTTTCGATTATTCTTCCGAAGTTTCCATGCATCCGACAATATCTATGGTTCATTGTTGTTGAGAGACTCCACACTTCTTGCCCTACGTTTATGAGTAGTGAAAGTGAAGAATACTGATATGATTCTTTGCTTTCATTTGTCAATATAAGGTCGCTGGAGCTGCAGCCGCAGCTGCACTCTCACTTAAGGATGTTGCAGCAGAGGCGAAGCGTGCATCAGAAATGGTTGGGACGATGGGTGTTGCCTTGTTCAATATCTTTTGTCTGTTAGGTGTTAGTAATGGCTTGCAGGCTTGAATATCAGAGAGATTTATGTTTGCTTGAAGTAGTTGTTCAATGCCTGGCGAAGACTTAAGAGTGTCATTTTTAGTTGATTGGATGGCTCTGCCTTAGGCATTGTTGAGAAATAATCGTGATCGGAATGCAATATTGTGATGCTGAAGGTGATATATTGATTCTGATCTGTTATCGGTTTGTGTGTGCTTTAGGCGTTGGATAAGATTAGATACGAGAGCCTCACGGACAAGAGCAAGCTCGATGCGCAGCTCGAGCTGTTCATTAGGCTAGTGCCGGACAAGGCCAACAAGACCCTTTCGATCATTGACAGCGGCATTGGCATGACTAAAGCAGGTAATGTAATTGGCTGACAGAGATTGATCAATTTTCTTGCTCGCGTCTTTTGGCTATGGCTATGTTCCTACGTGATAACGGTAACTGTTACGCTGAGTTCATTTAAGTTGTGAGATGAATTGGACAGATCTTGTGAACAACCTGGGTACGATTGCGAGGTCGAGGACGAAAGAATTCATGGAGGCATTGTAGGCGGGAGCTAATGAGAGCATGATCGATCAATTTGGTGTCGGTTTCTACTCGCTTATTTGGTGGTGAGAAAGTCATTGTGACTACTAAGCACAATGATGAGCAGTACATCTGGGAGTCCCAGGCCGGTGGTTCCTTCACCGTTACGAGAAATGTGAGAGGGGCGCAACTCGGCAGAGGGACCAATATCACCCTCTTCCTTAAGGAGGAGCAGGTGAGTTCATTTATGGTTGCTTTTATGAATTGGTGGAAAAGATTTACTATGGTTTTGGATGATACATGATGCTAACAGCGTCACGTCTCTGTTTTCCTCAGCTGGAGTACCTGTAAGAAAGAAGGATTAAGGACCTTGTGAAGAAGCACTCCGAGTTCATTAGCTACCCCATCTATCTATGGACTGAGAAGACAACCGAGAAAGAGATCAGTGATGATGAGGACGATGAGCCCGAGAAGGAAGAGGAAGGAGATGTTGAGGACGTCAATGAGAAGGAAGAAAAGAAGTCCAAGAAGAAGAAGATTAAGGACGTTTCTCATGAGTGGCAGCTCATCAACAAAAGCGAAACCCATCTCGGCTATGAAAGCCGAGGAGATCACCAAGGAGGAGTATGCTTCCTTCTACAAGAGCTTGACCAATGATTGGGAAGACCATCTTGCCGTGAAGCACTCCTCTGTTGAGGGGCAGCTTGAATTTAAGGCTATTTTGTTCGTCCCAAAATGTGCTCTGTTCGACCTCTTCGATATTTGCAAGAAGATGAACAACATCAAGCTCTATGTTAGGAGGGTTTTCATTATGGACAACTGCAAGGAGCTCATTCCAGTATCTTGGATTCGTGAAAGGAGTTGTCGATTTTGATGACTTGTCCCTCAACATTTCTCGTGAGATGCTTTTAACGAACAAGATTCTGAAGGTCATCGGGAAAAATCTTGTCAAGAAGTGCATTGAGATGTTCAATGAGATTGCACTGAGAACAAGGAGGACTTAAAAATTTATTTGATGGTTGAAAGTGTTTACTTATTTAGTCAATTTGATGATAATATTTCGTATTTTAATAAATTAATTTTATAAAATGTATCGTGAATATTTATTTGTCAATGATTATGGAGTTTCATATAACAACGTCCACCAATACTTATTTTTCGTTAGAAAGTTTTCATACCAATGTTTACTTAAACAATGCTTATAAGTAGCACCAATATGTGAATTAGTAGTGAAGCTGCAGGGCATGAAAAGATGAGCGGACATTTTTTCCACATTCATATCATATTTGGATCTAATTCTTATCTTTAGTAGTGAACTCAAGTGCAAAGGAGTAGGACATCATGGATTTATCGATCATTCTCCGCAATTTAGTCGTTGATTACTTGATAGTATGATGTCGTAATGATGGACAAATGTCGCATTGAATCATAATCGGGCTTAGAATTTGAGCTTTGACGTACACTCCTAAGTCAAAATGAAGAAGTTAGATTTGAATGTTCAAAAAAATATATTAGTACACAATTATAACGCACACATAAATGCTTGATGGCAAGAGTATTGGCACTATAGGACAAGACAGCGTGCATAACCCATAATGGATCATCAATCAGAGTAGCTGCAAAACCTCCATAGACAGTGTTCATATCCATGACATTTCTTATTTTATCAGTCCCAAGTGCAGGTAGTACTTTCTTGTAGTGCTTTGCCCGCACCTTCCACTTACTATCATCGTGCTTGAAAGCACTCGCGCTTCCTCCTTGTATTTCTGACATGCGCTCAGGTGTGACGTGCAGTCGCTCAGGCCATTTGGGGATGGATTTGAGACTGATATTCTTGAGCTTTGGATCCGAAACAACCACGCAAGGATGGAGCGGAGTATACCAAGCGAGTCCAGCTCAAGGCTGTCATCGCATTTCGGTGGGTAGGCATCGGGTTTCGCAAGGCGATTGTAGCAACCGCTGTTTGAGGTTTTCGCCACATGGCGATGTCATCCTTCTTGTTATACAGCTTGAAGCACATTGGGGTGAGAAGCTTCGCAGCCTCTGTCATAATCGACTTGTTCCCGCACGGTGGTGTTCCATCCACGCCGGCCGGTCTTGGTAGTTGGATTGGTGGTCTGAGAGGACCCGAAACCTCCAGGCCGCGGATTCGCTTGATTTCTAGGAGGTGTAATCCACCTATGACCAATGCACTTTCATAAGTAAGAAAAGAGAGATTTCATACCCGACATCCAATTCTTCCTGGTATTTAGATTCAACACATCAGGAAAAGGAGTTACCAAATTCAGTCCATGGGATAAGGCATCTTGAGCAGTGGGCCATATCGAATGAGTTCAACGGGAAAGGTAGCCATTGCGTAGAGATGATGCCTAGTATTGTTGGAATCCCCCGTTCCAAGGCAAATTGGACTTGAGCTTCATGATTATCTCGAGGGGCAAGAGAAACGGTTAATATCCCATGATCCAACAAATTGCCTCCCCAGCTTGCAACCTGAAACAATTTAAAGATATTGTAGGCATCAACTAAAACTACCACTAGAACTGTAAGTGCCAAATCTATTAAACCACAGAAGCATCTGCACTTCTCAGAAATGCTAATTAAAAAAAGTATCACAATTCTTTTCCCCTTCATGAGTAAGTACAAACTCACCCCACAACCCGTGTTAATGGCTGTTTGAACTGTGCCATCTTTCATACCCGGGATCAGATCTTGCATCAAATCAACATATGCACTCACACCCTTGGGAAACATCGTACCACCACCAGGAAAAAGAAACTTCTCTCCTTGCTTTCTCAGCCAGTTCTGGTTTGATTTCTCCTCGTTGATCCAATCATATGGCACGTTCCTATGACCTGATCCACATATCCATTTTCACTATCGTGTCATGAATTCAGAAATTTCTGTTTTCTAGTATGATTGAGGAAACACAATTACCTGTACCAACATTCGTCCCTGCTCTTTGGCCATCTGATCGGCGGCTTGTACCCTTCTAGTGGCGGGACCAAGCATTCCTTTCTCTCAAAAACCACCGGGCAATGGCGCTCCATGAAAGTCAGGCGATGCATGCCATACTTCCTCCACCTTTGTGCCCAAAAGAAGAAAACCACATATCTTAGATTCGTTCTGGTAGATCAGATCACAACAAACTATTTGGTCTGCTTGTACCTTAGGATCCGTGCAGGGAGTGTAGTCTTGGTAGTCTAAGCTACACTCAGGGAACGAGACAAACTTCATCTGAAGTGGAGCAAAAAGAAACCACAGATAATCAAGGAAAGCAAACTAATTGGACACGCTTCATGTGATTTTATAATTCCTTGAGATGAGAGGCATTCCCCAATTCAGTTGTCGATAATACTTTTATTCATCGATGTTCTCTCTTCAGAATAACTGTTGACTTTCAACAAGAAAAACTCACAATTAAAAGAGAACAGGCAACAAAAGGAAAAGTTAGAACTCGAAAGATCTTCATTGAAATGGACGCCCACCAAAGTATATAGCGTCACATCCACCTGAGTTTTGACTAAAGCAGAACCTAATTAGCAAACCAAGATTCGTAGAAGAAACATAAAGAATGCAGAGTGCGATCGAAGTGATAGTACTCTGTTGCTGAGGGGCAACTAAATCTGAGGATACCACCCAAGAATCAGTAAATTTGTGACGACCCATCTAGTCCTTGCTCAAACAAAATCTAACTGTGATAAGCAATGACTGGTCAACTGAATTTGCGGAGCTAGGATCAAGAAGAGAACAAGAAACGAAGTTTACACCCAAGAACAACCAGATCCTCTGCGAATTACTTTGGAAGAGAACAGAGCAGAGCGAAATGGACGAAGGTGGGGTCAAATGTCAACGGGATCTGCATTACGTGCGACAGAGAAGGAAGAAGAAAAGCAAAGTACCAAAGAAGGAAATGAACAGTTGCAAAATAGAGCAAGAACAAGAACAGGAGTCAGGAAAAGGAGGAGAGACTGTGTTTCAAGAAAGTGCCTCACTCGACTCTGAAGAGAGAGAGAGAGAGAGAGAGAGAGTTTTGTTACTGATCAAAACAGTAAACAAGAAACAGAAAACCAAAAGCTATATATTTCGAATGAGGAAGAGAAGCACGGAGAAAACAGAACACAAACTTGCGTACATCAGTTTTCTCTAAGGAAACTGTCAAGTACAGGACAACTTAAACAAAAACAATAACTGCTTACAAACCACTCACACACGTGCAGCATATAACTGCATCTGAAAGTGCTATTTCACTTCCTAAATTACAAAAATACTAGCTGCATAATATAACCAACTTAGCAAGAAAAATAAACCATAAAAAGAAAACAGAACAAAGGAACATCAGTTGAAAAACCAGCAGCACTGAGACATTATAATCCAACAAACTCCTCCTTGGATCGATTCTTCGCATACTCCAATTTTCTTTCTTAATACTTCAAATCTTCCAACTTGAAGTGGTTTTGTGAACATGTCTGCAAGTTGATCTTTAGATCTGCAATAAACCAGCTTAACTTCACCATTTTGTTGCACCTCACGTAGAAAGAAGAACTTAACCTTGAAATGCTTAGTTTTGCCATGAAAAACTGGATTCTGAGATATTGCTAGAGCAGCTTGATTATCCACATTGATTTTGATACAGCCACTGGAATTTAGCCATAAATCTTTCATTATCTTTTTCAGCCACAAAGCTTGATTTGCAGCTGCAGTAGCAGCTATAAATTCTGCTTCTGTAGTAGATTGAGCTACAATTTCTTGTTTTTTAGAACACCAAGAGAAACAAGCTAATCCAAAACCGAAACAATATCTAGATGTACTCTTCATATCATCCATTGAGCTTGCCCAATCACTATCAGAAAACCTTGTAAATTGAATTCTTGACCCCTCTGAAACTTCACACCAAAGAACAAGGTTCCTTTTAGATACCTCAAGATCCTCTTTGCTGCAATCAAATGAAGCTTACTTGGATCACTCATAAATCTGGATAAAACACTTACAGCAAATAGAATGTCTGGTCTGGTTGCTGTAAGGTACATGAGACACCCTATCAGACTTCTATACATTGAGGCATCCACAGCATCTGTTCCATCAACCTTCTACAACTTCTCTTTAGCTGCCATCGGTGTACTGACACTTCGACAGTCTTCCATCTGAAACTTCTTTAGAATTTCCTTCAAATATTTCCTCTGGCAAATGAAGATTTCATATGGACTTTGCTTAACTTCCGGACCTAAGAAATAAGCCATTTTTCCTAAGTCTGTCATCTCAAAACCTGCAAATAGATCTTGCTTCACCTTCTCTATCAATTCCATATCATTCCCCGTCACTAATAGATCATCTACATAAAGTGACAGAATTACAACACTGTGATTCACCTTCTTGACATAAAGAGTGAACTCACTTAAGCTTTTTACAAAGCCAAAATCCTGTAAATATCGATCTATATTTCCATACCAGGCTCTTGGAGCTTATTTCAGTCCATATAGAGCTTTGCGCAATCTGTATACACTTTCCTCTTGCCCTTTAATACTGAAACCTTCAGGTTGTTCAACAATAATTTCCTCTTCAAGCTCTCAATTTAGGAATGCAGACTTGACATCTAACTGAAAGATAGTCCATCCCTTCTCTGCTGCAATAGCTAACAGAAGCCTTATTGTGTCCATGTAGACATGTAGATAAGATATGTGAATGCCCACGTAGACATGTATAGAAAAATTTATCTAATATAGACAATGTTAGAATGTGACATGGATAAAGAATTAACTAAGATGTATGCCAGAGTAGATGTTTACATTGGAAAATTTTTGTTCATGTCACACAATGGCATCATTGGATGTGTTATGCCAGTTGGATTTGGTTAGGTTTTGTGTTAGAGGGATTTGATTGGAAAATTTATGAAATTCGAAGAACTTGATTCAACAAAGTAAAAGTACAGTAGAGAAAATGTGAAAGTAGAAGATAAGAGGGAGACTGATTTCAAAAAACCAACAGCTAATCCAAAGTTTGCAAATATCAGCACAATGGTGGCAACGGCTGAGAAATTGTGGTCTAACTATATATAATTTGCATCAGCAAAGAATGCCTAACTTGACAAGACAAGTAAGTCTACTTTGTACCACGAGAGCAATGAATGGAATGGTCACATTGCCTACTCACAATTCCACTAATGTGTGGGTCCAATCTCAACGACATCAAAAGCCGAGAAAAGGTCACAAGGTCACATCTCTCTATGAACTTGTCTCTTCATATGCATCAAGAGGGAACAAAATCTTCAAGCCGAACCAATAACTATGAGGAAATATAATCAGTAGTGGATGTTGACACCTAAATTTTGACCACCAAATTAGTTATTTATTGCATAAAAAATTAAAAGTCAACCCCAGCCCCTAAAAAAATTAATTAAATTTCTTATAGATGTTAGGAGCATTCTTCATTCATTAATAGTAAGTCCACATATAATTACATTTTGATTGGGTGTGTGCAAGGAGATTTGAGCTTAATCAAGTTAATTAGACTAAGCCCGCATGAATTAGAAATTCAGCCTAATTCATTTATTTCCTTTGCTCGACTAGACATCAAATGTGCAGCAAAATGGCTTCAGTAAGAATGAAGGAGCAAATATTCATTATTGAGAAATATATTCTGAATATTTTTTTGGGAGAATTGATTGGCCAATTCTTTTCATTATTTGTCACACCCCAAAATTATAAAGAATAGGGATGACACAGCCGTCCTTCCACATGAAGGACGCAGCCTCAGATACAACCAACAACCTGATATCAACTTATATATATTTCAAATCATATATACATATCAAATGGACTAACATATCGGTTGCAACATCAGAGTTTCTATAATCCACCAAAAAGAAATATACAATTAGAACTTAGAACTAGTAAGGAATATGTGCACCACTTCCTTTGACCATACCCAAAAATAGAACTCCCCAAAAAGTTTCCCATCGACAGCGCACTTGCTCTATTCGCCGTTAACCGAGGAACCTGAAAAGATTAAAGGATGAGTGGAATGAGCAACAATATCTTAGTGAGTAGTACATATCTTCTAAGTAGATTGAACAACCACTATGCATGTATACAAAACAATACCAAACTTCATAACGCCAACTTAATATATAAAATACATATCAAATCATATAAAAATTATTTCTTATCATCAAATCTTAATAATAATATGGAAAACTCATTTAAATTACCATCAAAAGTCAAGTATCAATGGTCAAGTCCATTGAATAATTTCCATCAAATATCATATATCAATGGTCCATCCATTGATTAATCTATTGCTCAATATTCTACCATGGTCACAACACAACGCCTTGTGACAAGTCTACCAAGCTTTTCCCCTTGGTAAGGTCTCCACCTACAAAGCCGATGGCTGGGCTCAGAAGAATATCTTAAACCTGGTATGCATACCCCAAAAACCCCTCACTAGGTTCACAGTCATATTGAGCATAAATAACCATCCTCCAATACCAGAAATCCAATCCAGAAATTAATATCGTAAACCAAACAAATAACACTTTGCAACATAGCCCATCATCCATTTCATATCCATTTCTCAAATCATCATAAACATTTCCATAAATCAGTCACAAATCAATTATATATATATTTCTTCACAAACTTTGTATAACACACTTTGCAAACATCCACAATCAACCAAAGAATAACAATTGTTCGATCCGGCTTTTATGCAATAAAAATGCTCTTCTCGATTCAATATATATATATATATGTATGCATACATATGCATACATATGCATAATTTCAAGACATGATTTTACAAAACCAAAAAAGATATAGTACCACTCACCTCGTCGTCTACAACCAAATGACGAACGATACCCATATCGTCGAACTCACAGCCCTATCAAATAACTGAGGAATAATGTTAAAATCTAATAAAACTCTATCTCAACTATGAAACGACTAAATTACGCCTTAACTATAACAAAAGGACTTCTACGCACTAACAAATCGTATAACCAAAGCGATTGTTCAAGCCGTTCGCAACACGAAGTTTAAGCACAAAATTTGATCGCGCCTTAACTTTCTCCTCCGAACTCCGATCCGAACATATTTATAGTCAATAGAGAGATCTTGACACATATTACAAGAATCTCAACTTCACTATCCCAAAATCAAGCCGAAAGGTGACAAAATACAGGCCCCAGATCTGCTGGACTCGTACTGTTTACTGCGCACGGGAAACTTTGAAATTTTGTTTTGGACAAACCACAAGCTCAAATCACGATCCGTAAAATCCCACGGCTCCACAACACCCTAAACTATCATTACTATAAAAATACGTAGCTCAACGACTCCAAAATCTGACTTTGCCGCTCGATTTTCTAGAAATTCCGAATTTGAGCCATAAATTACTTCAGTTGGACAAACGAAGAGCCTAATCTCTTACCGGGTGCTGCATTATGGAGTCGAGTCAGCTTGGTGAGGCATTCATGGCGTGCACGTGCCAAAACCCCTTTCCTTTCTTCTTCTTCTTCTTCTTCTTCTTCTTCTTCTTTTCTTTCTCTCCTTTCTGGTCGAGGGACTCTCAGCTTCTATTTAGCCGAGCCCTCTCCCCTCTGCTTTTTGCTTTATTGACTTTTCAACTTCTTTTTCTTTTTCTTCTTTTGGGGCCCACAAGCCTAATATTACATTATTAAAGATGCACATCATGCTGAAAGTAGGCAAGTTAATTTTTCTTAGTCAAAACTGGAAGTAATTGAACACTATATGAAAGGAAAGAAACAAAAATAGAAAAAAGAAAAAAGGAAGAAAACGGTGAAGAAAGAAAGAAATTCACGGCCCGAGCATGATAGACCAAAGAATAATACACGCATTCACAAGAGGAAAGTGGAATTCGGTCAGCCTGAAAGGAGTTCTCGCTATGTATAAAGAGATGACACTGCAACACGTAGAAGAGAAGGCGAGGGAGGGAGACAAAATGTTCGATAAATTCACGTTCTCAATTAACGAGAAGCGTGGGCAATACATAAAAGAGAACTCAATTTCTTTATGTGCCTCGAAAAGCTAGCCCCTACTAAGTGTGTCTATGTTTTGATGTTAGGATGGGGAGAAAACATGTGGGTTCAACGACATTGGAGATTGATTTACATGTCTCAAAGTCATTACTTGGATTTAAAAGTGGAATATAAAATGCATGTGAAGATATTTAAAAAGTACACTTGTAAGAATGAACAAGGTAGAGACGATATCTGGAGCACTCATGAAAAAATTTGGATTGAACCGACCAAAATATTTTAGATATTTATAGCATAAGTTTCGTCATATTGATGCATTTCGTTAATCAATTATTTGGATCTTGAGGAGAAGCTTCAATTGCGTTCACTTATAGTTCAAGAACTATAGATGGACGTCAATGATTATTGACACATTTTTTAGGGTTGCATATTCCACAATTTTTAAAATTTCCACACCTTCAAAAATATTTCAGAAAATGAATTAAAAATGGGAGGAAGTTAGCAATTCAACATTAAGCATTTAAAACTATTAATTTAAGGAGAGAGACAAAAGTGACTTGAGCTGAAGGGTAAAGATTGGATAATCTTTAAAAATGACGTAGCGTGAGGAAATCTTGTTTGAGAAAATTATTTCGGAAGGAATTAACTTTCAGAGTTACTTTCCTAGACGATAAAGTAATGCGTCCAACAGGCTTTAATAACAAAATCCTATATAATCCCGCGATTGGTATGCTTTTGTCATTGACTCATGTCCATTAGCAGCAGGAGCAATGTGAGTGTCGGTCGTTAGTTTTCTTTTTCTATTCTGTTTATAAAATAAAAGGCAAGCCAAGTCAAGACAAAGCTGGAGGATCTCAACTCTCAATGAAAGAACCCGCATGCACCTTCCTCGTGAGAATCGGTGGAAATCACAGCTGGAGCCCGTGAGTATCGCTCCTTAGTTTTCTTTTCTATTTTTCTTTTCGTAAATATAAAAGTCAATTTACTTTCTTTAACATAAAAGGGAAGTCGTGCTGGATCGCAAGTTCTGATCAAAGCAGCAGGAGAGAGTGTTGCACGTGCTTGCATGTGCGCCCGTGAGTATTTTTGCTCTTTCGGTTCCGCACGCCTTCCGCTAAATGCTGCGGAAACTACGCGTGCAATGATCGTTCTTTCGGCGGCATCCTTTGCAGTGGTTCGATTAGCATGAAGAGTTTTGGACCGTTGGATGACAAGAACTCGGCATTATGTGCTTTGCACCAATAGCCCCGGTCAATCTTTCAATGCTTTAACAATTTTTATCTAAATAATTTGACTAACCAATTCATATATATATATATATATATATTTCCGGATGGAGAGGAAACCCCACCTACATAGACAAATTTCCACCGTATCATCTTAATAATGAAATTTTGATTCATTGACTGTGAATATTTTACCTTCCATGCAAGTAAAAGTTTAGGATCTCATCAATTTCATTCTTTGCTGCTATAGTTCTTGATCCTTCAGAAATTTTGAACGAAAGTTTATCTTTTTCTCTGGACAACATATATGACTTATAAAATTTCCTTTGCTCCGATTACATCTTGGATTCCAACTTTTCTTTTTTTTCAAGGAGGGAATTATCCATGAAGCATGCGCACTAATTTGTAAAAGCACCATTAGGATAGAAAAATAAACTTTATGATGTGAAAAAATTGCATTTCATAATCTTTTTTTATGAGCGGGAGAGGGCACATGCAGCTCCGGTGGCGGCTGCAGAGGAGGAGCATTTGGGAGGCGCTGAGGTCGCGTTTATGGCGGCGAAGGCGGTCTTTGTGAGCTTGGAGGTGCTTCTCCTCGTGGCCATGGAAAGAGCGCGGGAGGTTCCTGAACTGGGTAGTGAAGAAGATGAAATTTTGAAGGTCGAGAAGAAAGAGCGGGGTGGCGATTCGGTGATGCTCGGGGAGTGGGGCAAGACGAAGAAGGTTGTGGAAGGAAAATGGCAGCTTCTTGCTTCCTGTTTCCTTTCCTCCCCCTTAATTTCTCCGAACGCAGTTTCGGATGTTACGAATTTCCATGTCGGCATGCGCCGGGCCACCCGTCTTGCCACGTCAGAGGCGTGATTCCTAAATTGGGCTCTCACGCACGGCACCCCAAACATCATGCGGTAGCTGTTCTTCCATGAGAAAATATTGGGTGGTCCACGACCGCCGTATCAGCGTGGTCCCGGTGGAAGAACGAGAAAATATTGGGTGGTCCGGGACCGCCACGTCAGCATGATCCTGGGTCACTCACGTGGCGCCATGTGTAAGGGGAGGGAACCAAAGAACTTGCCCATGTCCCATCTCTCTGACGTGCTCTCTCCTCTTTCTCTTCTTTGTCTCCCTCTCCTTACACGTGGCGCCGCGTGAGCCATCCCGGACCACGCTGACATGGCAGTCTCAGATCACCCAATATTTTCTCGCTCGCGATCTTGCCCATGCCATCCAGCATTGTCGACTCTCTCTCTCTCTCTCTCTCTCTGTGTGGCACCTTCAAGGTCTGATTTTTAGCACTGCAAGTGCTTCGACTTCCGTTCGAGGTCTTGTTGACAGATAGCGCGCAAGCGAAGAAACTCCTGCTCCTGTACATGTATGATGCAATTCCTGCCTGCTCTCGTTAGATTTCCGTTCCTGTTTTTTAAGTCTCGCTCTGGTTGAAACTCTGCAAATTTTGTCTAGGGCTCCGAGGCAACTCGCGACATCGAAGAGGAGGAGGGACTGGGAGCCGACCTCGGGAGTGGACGATGCGTCTGGAGGAGAGAACGAGGCGTTAAGGAGGGACTCGGATTCGTACTGGAGAACCGACCATCCTGATCCCACGACAGAGTATGAGGTGTTCTTGAGTTTCAGGGGACCAGACACGCGCAACGGCTTCACTGATTGCCTTTACCGTAGGCTGCGGCTCGCTGGAGTCCACGTCTTTCTAGACAATGAAGAACTCCGAGTCGGCAAGGAAATCAGTGGAGAGCTTTTGAAAGCGCTCAACAAGACCCGAATCTACATACCCATCTTCTCCAAGAATTTTGCTACCAGTTCGTGGTGTCTCCGTGAGATTACACACATGGTAGAAGGCACCTCAAAATCACATGGAAAGAAAGAGATACTCCCCATCTTCTTCGAGGTGGACCCAGATGACGTTAAGCTCAAAACGAATTTGTACCAACACGCCATACACAAGCACAAGAAGAAGTTCGGCTATGATGAATTGAAGCGGTGGGAGGCTGCTCTTGTAAAGGCCGCACATCTAAAGGGATGGGATCTTGAAGGGAAACGGTAATTTTCCTCGAACCTTTTGGTTATCCTTAGTAAACGCACCACTTACGCTTCTCATTTGAAGAAACTTTGCCTCTCCATCGTTTTAAGAATTAAAGCAATGCGAAATTTTCTCACTTGAAATTTGCATTAGAAGTCAATGACAGCCAGACCTGACAGAAATGATATCAGATCTGAGAAACCACCAAAGAAATATAATAACGAGTGAAGATATGTATACTCAGCAGTGGGGATTCATTCGAGGAAGAGAAAAGAATAGGGCAAAAAGGGTGCTTTGATCCAATTCATGAGGGAATTCAGACGACTCTTGTTTGAACGAACCTGAATCCAGTCCGATTACCCGTCCGATAGGTCTAGTGAGAACTCGACAAATAAAATCTCTTCACCATTGTTTTTGCCAAAAGTAAAAAGTTGTTTACTTGGAAATTAACTTAACAGTTTCACCTATCAAGAATGTCTGTTGTGCTTCTTTCGGTTTTGCTCGAGACCATGAATTGATCTTGGTTTTATCTCTGGATTCAACTCTATGTCAGCACAATCCTATAAATTTAGCTCAATGATACATGCATCTTGGATTTTATGCGTCTGGATGTTAGTTAGCAGATGCAAGCATTATGAAAAAATATTACCTTCTCAAGTTTTATGAATCTCGTCCATTCCATTCTGAGTATCTGCTTCACATAGATCGGCTCGTGCATTATCTAAAACATCTCCAATACATCAATTGAGTGACATTCCACGAAATGCCAATGTATGTAATCAATTGATTATAACGCCTAATTTCCATAATTAGTAACTCAAATGGTTTACTTATATATCCTTATGGTCCTTAGAGACTCAGAATGTCATATCTAGAAGAAATTTATACCCTTAACTAAAATTCTGCTTTGCTGCAGTCATGGGGAACTAATTGATTTGGTTGTTGAAGAGGTATTGCGTAAGCTTAATACCAAAAACGTGGATGTGCCTGAACATTTGGTTGAAGATCACCATCAGATAAAAGCCATAATAGAGAAGTTGGATGTTGACTCTGATGGTGTACGTTTCCTTGGTATTCATGGAGTGGGCGGCATTGGTAAAACAATACTTGCAAAGATTGTGTTCAACAAATTGTCTTCTCACTTTGACGGTGTTAGTTTCCTTAATGACGTTCGAGCATCATCACAACATGGTCTTATAAACTTGCAGAAAAAGTTAATCTCAAGTTTTGTTGGTTCTATGGTTGCTGACCAAATTAAAGAGATTGGAGATGGGATGAATTGGATCAAGAGAGTATGTAATACTAAGAAAGTCCTCATTGTTCTTGATGATCTAGACAAGACAACGCAACTCGAGAAACTAGCTGGAAAATGTGATTGGTTTGGTTCAGGCAGTAGGATCATCTTCACCACTAGAAATATAGATATCTTGATGACTCGAGTGGAATCTTTAGGCAGTGGGGTCTTAAATCAACCCCAAGGCATTTTTGCTTATGAAGTTCATGAAATGGAAATTGGTCGAGCAATTAAGTTGTTTTGTAAGCATGCATTTAGAAGAGACACTCCTATGGAAGGATATGATCATCTTGCAGAGAAAATTGTCCGTAAAGTGGGTATGCTTCCTTTGGCTATCGAGGTGATAGGTTCATCTCTTTATTGCCAAAGCATTGCCTTGGGGCAACATGTTGACAAAAGAAACCTATGGGAAGACACATCAAAGCAATTAGATAAAGGTCCTTTCAAAGATGTCCGAGATGCACTAATGATTAGTTATGAGGGATTGGAGAATAATCAAAAAGAAATATTTCTCGATATTGCTTGCTTTTTCACCAGTGAGGACCAAACATATCCAGTTATCATGTGGCATGACTGCGATTACCTTCCTCACAGTGCAATTGGTGTCCTCCTCCTACGGTCCTTGATAAAAATTAGAGATGATAACAAGTTTTGGATGCATGACCAAGTTCGAGATCTAGGGAGGCACATTGTCCAGGAAGAATATGCTTACAAATTTAGTAGGGTGTGGATTCATGAGGATGTTGTTAAACTACTAAAGAGAAAAAAGGTAACATGGAAGAGTATGTCACATGATTTTCATTTTGGAAGGAGAAACTTCATGAATCTTTCATTTTATTTTACGGTCAGCGTTGTTTAACCTCCCATTTGTGTTGTGAGTGTGATAGCTCTCTCTCAATCATTTGGTCAAAAGGTCTTGTAAACTGGTGGAGAGAGACTAATATATAACCTAATAATTAGCTTCGTTTTCTAGATTCTATAAAATAGAAAGTAATTTTCTGCAAATTTTGGAAAAACAAAGCGCCGAGCACAGTCAGAAGAAAACTAGCTGTATGAAGAACTTTTAAATTTCTTTCAAACGCCATTAGGGAGAAGAAAATTGGAAATAGAGAAATGTTTCATGATATATCTTCAAATGGAAGCTGAAAATTTCCGTTAATGATGTGAATGAAAACATGTAAGTCTACTTGCCAGGAAAGGCGGGTGCCATGGTAGCTTCCCCATTGGAGAAATTGTTTACCAGTGTTCATATGCATCCTTTCTTTGAAGCTTTGTTAGAGCGCAAAGTGTTGTGCAATCAATTAATCTCGAGTCTCCATTGGCAGAGAAAGCACGATGTGGAAGCTCTAAGCTTGACTTTCAATGGCTGCAGCCACAACCTTGCACCCGAAGAATTAGCTGCTCTACCAAATCTAAGGTTTCTGAGAGTGAAAGGCTCGGAATTTTCCGGCGACTTTCAGAATCTTCTTTCAAATTTAAGGTGGCTTTCTTGGGAAATATTGCATAAGGAATTGTACGTGGAGAATTTTCACTTTGTTAGTTTGGTCGTGCTAGACCTTTCATGGAGCAGTATTGAAAATGATTGGCCTGGGTGGAGCCAAATCAAGGTATGAGATGCCTTATTCTATTTACCTATTGATTGAGATTTACTAAGGCACTAAGAGAAGCGCCAGATGGGTAAAGAATTCGTTTTGCCTTCTTTCTAACTTCATCAATCATTCATGCATTGCATATGTTGATTTTATGCTCTCCTATCATTCATGCATTGCATATGTTGATTTTATGCTCTCCTTATCTCACGTGAGTCTTGGAACAGAAATAAATTTACATGAGGAACATTGAGCATTGACAACAACCGGCTAAATACATTTAAAAAAGGAGGGGGAGCTATAGAATCACATCGTTTTTAACTTTATGTCTCATCCTACGACTTCCAAGTCATCTAAACTGAACAAACTCATTTGTTGATAAAAAGGGAAAAACCATTTGTTGATAAAATTTCTTCTTCAATCATCTCATTATGAACTCCCGTCTCTTCATCTTTCTCGTCTTCAACAAACTTATCAGCAATCTTTTATCATTTTCTTCTTCATCAAGTTGTGCTATTTGCAAATACTGTCAGATTTAATCGAATTATAAAAAATGAGGATAGTTAGGTTAACTTTCCCTCCAGATATACGTCCTAGGATGATTGGTGTGTTTCATTCTTTCTAATTCAAATTCTTTTCCTGCAGATGACAAAAAAACTGAAAGTACTAGATTTAACAGGCTGCACAAAATTGACGAGGACACCTAACTTCTCTAACTTCATGTCTTTAGAGATGTTAATACTTTCTTGGTGTTCTGAGTTGTTCACAATTGACTGCTCCATTGGTAAGCTTGAACTCCTCAGAACTTTGAATATCAAGGGGTGTCGTTCTCTCAGGGAATTGCCGGAAGAACTTGGTTCTCTACATTCTTTGACACAGATTCTCATGCCCCAAAATGATAAACTTTTGAAGCTTCCAGAGAGATTTGGGGATCTCATATCTTTGTCAAGTTTTATATTAGACGAACACCCTAGAATCATCCAACTTCCAACTTCTATTGGAGGGTTGGTGAAACTTAGACACTTATCTTTACGTGGGTGTGTGAGAATAAAGGAGCTTCCATGCTCCGTTGGGGAGTTACAAATGTTGGTTGAGTTGGATGTATCAAGGTCAGGAATATGTGCACTACCCAATTCTATTGGAAAGCTAAAGAAATTGAGGGTGATGAGGATAGATTATACGGATATAACAATGTTTCCTCATACTATTGGAGGAGTGGAGATGCTTGAAGAACTACATGCCATGAAATGCTGGTCCATGACAGAAGAAAACCTGGAGGAAATTGGGAAGCTATCCCATTTGAGGATATTAGACTTATCATATACCGAAGTTGTTAGATTGCCTGAGGCGATAGGTCGTCTCTCTCATCTTGAAAAACTTCTATTGGGTTCGATTAAGCTTCGACAAGTGACAGGTCTTCCATCAAATTTGACATGCCTTAAAGTTCGAATCAGTAACTTCTCTTTTATAGACCTCTCAAACCTCATCAATTTACGTTATCTCAAGTTATATAGGTCAACTTTGCCCTACTCAACTGGGAGCTATGATCTGCAAAAACTGGAAGCAGATTGGATAAGAGAGCAACCGACCAATCTGCTTCCATCTCATTTGTCAGCCTTGAAACTCACGGGCATTGATCCACTGCCACATATTTCAAACTTAGAAAATTTGTCTCTTCTGCATGTCGCTCTGTCTCGAATATCACACCTACCCGTCTCTCAAAGCCTAGTACATTTGACGGAACTGAAGATAAGTAGATGTGAATTCCTTGAGGAAATACCTGGTCTGTCACTCTTGAAGAGGCTCCGGCGGTTGGTTTTGAACAGGTTGGATAGGCTAGTTCAGATTCAAGGTTTGTCAGAAATGGAATCTTTGCAGTACCTCCATCTTTCCAGTTGTGGTTTAATTACAGGATTACCCAACTTATCAAAGTTAAATAAGCTACAACATGTTGAGCTAGAAGGTTGTCCAAATTTAAGAGCAATTGAGGGAGTCGAGGGCTTAGAAAGCTGGAGGTCGGATCATGGTCACGTTGTCCTGGAAAGATTGTTGGATGTCTCAAGAATGACCTGGCTTTGCCACAAAATACCTTCGTACGATGTGTTCCTAAGTTTTTTGAAACGAGACACTGCTCATGACTTTGCAGATGCCCTTTACAATGGGCTGGTTGATTGTGGATTTTCTGTTTGTAGAGACAATAATGAAAAGAGCTTCGATGATGAAATTGATGAACAGATTAAGCGAGCAATTGACGCCTCTCCCATCTACACACCTATCTTCAGCCCGAACTATGCTTCCAATCAGTGGCGTCTCCGTGCACTCACCCACATGGTAAAATGCATGTCAAAGTCAAAGGGCCAAAAAAGAATGCTTCCCATTTTCTGTGACGTTGAGATTCATGATGTTAAGCTTGAAAGCATTTTATACCAAAAAGCCCTAGACAAGCACTGGAAGAATTTCGAGAACGACGATGTGAAGGCATGGGAAGAGGCTCTTAAAGAGACTGCGCGCATCGGGGGATTCCAAGTGAAGAAAGATGAAGGGTAACTTCTTTCCGTTTCCATTAATTATGACAATATATAAGTCTTCAATTGACTTAAACACCATATAGAATTCAAATTACTACAATACTGCCTTTTGCATCCAAATAGCCGTACACTCAATCAGATTCTTAGTCATTAGAAGTAATCTCGTGATCTTTAAGTTAAAAAAGAAGATTATAAAATTTTTAGCACAACTGTTCCAGTAGTGCGAAAGCCAAATCCCAAAAACATGCACGAATATGACCGTGAGACAAAAATTTCCCCACTTTCCAAACGACCCAAAAAAAGTAAGATTTTCTACTTGAAGGAGGAAAATCCACTGTTGAGTCTTTGGTCCATTCAAGTTGATGAATTCACCTGAAATAGTCGATTTGGAACACTTATTTTCTATTTGGGGCAAAAAGAACCTGATTCGAGAATCTTAACTCTTTCAATATAGGGCTGCTCATTTTTCCTTATTCTTCCTCGTTGAAATAGATGAGTCATTGATATAGAAGTCTAAGAAACAAGTCGTCATTGATTACGATGTTGTTTTGCCTTGGTGATTTGGCTGTTGTACATGTCCACGCCATTAGCCACGGCAAATGCGATAATCTACGTCAAATGCGATAATCTTGTATGGACGCAAAACTTGATGGTGGACAAATTCGTCTACTAAGTAATAATTCCTGCACTTTTTCGGTCATTTGAAAAGTGGAGATTTTTTTGTGTCCCGTGGATAGAGGGCTTTTTTTTAAAAAAAAAAAAAAAAATCTATAATTTGTCCCTAGTTTAAATGTAAAGATGAAGAAAATGCTCAAAGAAAGAGGAGCATCTCTTTTCATCATCTGTTAATATAATACTAACAATCATTTTCTTTGGAATATCTAAAATAGCTTCCGAGAATATGCCCTGGTTTCTCAATATTTTGCTTGAAACCCATATTTAATTTTCTTATCTCAGAGTTCAAGGTTTGTTGCCATTGACATGTCATTTCAGACTGGTCCCTGGTTATAAATGTGGTTAACAATAAATTATCTCCTCAATGGTAGGTGATCCAATTTCATCCTTTACCATCTAGAACAGCTATTTCACATTACTTCCTGAATTGTTAGGGCATCTTAATTTCTTCAGACGAGCAATGTCCAATGAAGATATGGCGTAGCTATAGATAAATGGGTGCTAACTTAACCGCTGGAGTCATTAAAATTAGTAAAATTTCATTTACATATTATATTAACAGAAGTAGATCCCTATAGTTTATCATGTCCGGAGGAACTTTGTGGACGAACAGAATCGCGTAGCAGTGCAGCCGCACGTCTTTATCATCTATTTTTGGATTTTGTGTTTTCATTTGCGTAGTGAGTTAACGTTACAATTGTTTGACATATCAAAGCAACAGTGCAGCCGCGCTTCATTTTGACATCTTTTTATTTTCAGTCTATCCAACTAAAATGAACTGCCCTTCACCTGTGCATTACTGCAGGCCCGAAGTAGTTCAGAAGGCTATTGTAGAGGTTTTGAGGGCAAAGAATTTGCTAGGCATCCACTCGTGAAGCCTTCGTTTGGTTCATTATCAAAGACAAAGTATGGATTTGCTTTCTATGTAATACAATTTTGCACAACTGCATTCTATTTTTTTTTTTTTTTTTTTTTTTTTGGAGGATCTAAATCTTTCATTTTGTAACAAAATTGGTGGACGATTCTAGTGCTTTGGTGCATTATTAACAAGGTTAGCATATCTGCATAAGCGAGCATATGGGTGAACTCCCATGCTTTCTTGGAGGGTTAGGGAAGCTTTCGGATTTGTATTTGCAGCGGTGATGGGAGATAGGGGAGATTTCAAACTCTGCTGGAGAGTTGGTTGTGTTGGAAATTTTTTATAATGCGGGCTTACCTTAATTAATTGATTTTCTATTTTAAATAATCGGATTAATGAATATTCTAATACTTGTTAAATGATTGAGTGATCTTATTAAATTGGATTTTGGCATCTATTAATAACGAGTAGGAGAATTACTAAAAAAGTCCTAAACCTATTGCAATTGTGCCAATTCAGTCCTAAACTTTTTTTTTAGCCAATTTAGTCCTAAACCTTTTATAATTTGCATGATTACAAAGTTTAATAATATGATAAATGACTTTTCCATGCATGTTGAAAAATTGTTTTACATAGTCCCTGATAACAATGATAGAGACGGAACCAGGAAAAAAAAAGCAAGAAGGATACACACCTGCACCTACTACAGTGTGGATCTCATCGATGAACAATATAATCTGCCCATTTGAAGCTGTTACTTCCTTCAAGACAGCTTTCAGTCGTTCATCAAAATCTCTATGGAACTTAGCACCCGCAACTAGTGCTCCCATATCCAAGGAAATCAACTGCCTAGGTCGAGATCAAGCAGACATCCTGTTAGCAGAAAGCTCTCTGAAAGATCACATTATGATCTAACCAACTTATCTTGATCAGACAGCCAACAATTACAACCTTTCCGTTCAACAGTGGCTCCAGTACATCCCCGCAGACTATACGTTGAGCCAACCTGTTAAGAGTGAGAATTACGCCAAAGAAATTACCATACAATCCATAAAGTTGCAACATTCACACTAGAAACCATGTCACTAGACATGCTCACTCCCAAAAATGACAGTAACATGGACATAATTTAACAATGGCTACTCTCGGAATACTCTCTACTGCCATGTCACTAGACATGCTCACTCCCAAAAATGACAGTAACATGGACATAATTTAACAATGTCTACTCTTGGAATACTCTCTACTGCAAAGCAAAAGTTACATGACAGCTAAAAAAATGGAACCAGCACACTGACTGAGTACCACCAGCACTCTTTTGAACTAGTTTAGCTCTAGATTTAGATCTGTAGAAGAACCTATAGAGCCCAGCTTAGCACTACTGATTTGCAGAATCCAATAGAGTCTTTCCCTTGAGAATAACACCACTGCACCTTATCAGTTTGAAGGTCAATTAAATCTCCATGAACAAAGTTTCCTACATTATGACATCGTCATAGAAGAAAGGAAGCCAGTTTTTGGTCCATCAGAAAAATGATTTGCACGAGTAATTTGATCCAAATAACTATACCTCAGACAGTACTAAAGTTGAGAAAAGGTTAAAAGCATTGAACTATTTATATGACACTAAATAACAGCAATGTTACACTGGGAGCTCCATGAATGATCCTTCATTACACATGCTGGCAGCACACACAAACAACAAAAGCAAAAGAGAAGAACAAGTCTAACAAAACATCAGGGACTAATATACTAAGCTTAAGAAAATAAGATTGAACTGAGAAACCTACCCTTCAGCCGTTGCAGTTTTCCTCACACCAGGCTCACCAATAATTACTGGATTATTCTTAGTTCTCCTACATAATATTCGAATGCGATGCCGGATCTCATTGTCATGACTGATAACAGGATCAAGCTTGCCCCGCCGAGCATTTTCATCGAGTCATTGCCATATTTCTCAAGAGTTTCATATTTTCCTTCCAGGTCTGTTTATAGGAGACCAAAGAAAATGTTATGATTAATGCATTAGTAGTCAAAGAAGCAAAGGAAATAGACCAGGAATCAACAAAAGAAGGTCTTCATGCTTTGGCAGGACAATAACAAATCACGTGCTACAACATGCATATTAGAAAAAATACTCAGCCAGCTGAGAAACATCGTGAAAGGTCCAAGATAAAGCTGATAAAAACAGTGAAATATTTGAGATAAAGTTTTGGAAGCTTCAGTTAAGTATGGCGATATCCTGACCACTTTGAGATTCTGAAAACATATCTTTTTCTAATAGTTGAATATTATCAGAAGTTTCAACATGATTATTCCCTCAAATCAGATGGTTCTTTGCAGGATGCAGAATTGTTCCATAGAAGCTGCCAGTGGCACTGCTCTCTCATCTTACAACCGAAAAGCAAACTCTCACTGTCCCTATGGACTTCTAATCGACAGAGTAAACAAGCGAAGTCCATCAGGAAAGCAGAAATCCATCCAAACAAAAACCCCCATGTACTTAGTTCAACAGCAAGTGGTGGCTATGTAGAATTCATTGATTAATGAAGTTTTATGAAAACAATGGCTAGCCTCTGTCATGGATAGAGTTAGCCTGTTCAAGTCCTAACATACGGGAACCTCTGAGAAAACATGTGAAGCAATGTTATATAAGGACTGGTGCCTTCCATAGAGTCACGTGATTCAGAAATAAAGTCGTTGCGGCAGTTGAATAAAAAGAGGACGTACGTTGATCTGTTACTCTTTGATTTCCATGAACAGCTCAAATGGCCTCCCTCAAATCCTTCTCACTAAGCTGGAGATTTTGAAATACTTGCTGCCCAAACCTCTTATCAGAATGCAATGCTAGTGAAAGGTGCTCCACAGAAACAAAATCATCCCCCATTTCTTGCTTGTACTTCCGAGCATTTTCCAAAAGGGAGGCAAGACGTGAGCCCATTATAGGGCCACTGGTATCACCCACAACCTGGCGCAATATCACAGATTGTTATTAAACCCCAAATAACCTTTGGAGAAGGACAAAATTGAATTGAAAAACAAACATATAACTGAATACATGCCTTTGGTTGTTGGGATATGAAGTTGTCCACAGTCTGCAGAATTATATGTTCTCAAGACCTGCTTTGGTGTGAATTCTCCCGGCTAAACCATCCTTTAGCTCCAAAAGAGCATTCATGAGATGCTCAATTTCCACCACTTGTTGTTTGCAAACTCGAGCTGCATCAACAGTGCCAACAATGCCCTCCCAAGCCAGACTTCAAGTACTTCTATTAGAAAAAAAACCATAAAAAAATGAAACAGGTCGACTTCTCTTCCAGAAATTCCCAAAAAAAGGATGATGAGGCGAAACTTGCCAGGTCAATCCTGCTATATTAAGCACAAAGATTAAGTAAATTTAACGGAACTGGGACAGAATTCTTCAATATGAGATGCTCACTTGGCTGGTAAGCGTTTATCACACTAAACTCCAGTCCACCATATCTTGAACTTTGAAGGAAATCAAAAGCAAAATATGCCGAGTACAGATTCATCACCAATACACGAAAAAGTTAAACAACCAGCTTTAGACTTTGGATGTTGAAAATCAAACGCTTAGTTTTAACTCAAGGAACTGTGTTAACTTGTAACAAACTTAACGCAAGAAGCACCAAACTTATGTCCCAAAAGCTTCAGCAACACCAGAAGAAGACTGCAGACAAATTGCTCTAAACTCAATTTTCACAAACGAGCACTATTCCCAACTCTAACATAGAAACCTCAAATAAACTGGAAATGACATAAGCCCCTAGCATCAGGCCGACACCGAGCAAAATCACACCTTTCCGTAATATCACAAAACACCCGCATCCACATAATGAATATCGATCGAATTCCAACCTGATAAGCCGGAGGGGATGGGCCAAAGCCCCGCGAACCGAAGCCGACGACGCCGCGGAGCTTGAAGCCCCCGGCGGATACCGAAGGGAGAAAATTAGCTTCGCGAAGCGGTGGACCGGTCAACGGGTCAACGGAGTTCCCGAAACCGGAAGCGGAGCCGGAGAGCGAGCGAGAGCGGGAGAGGGCATAGGCAGCTCCGTAGGCGGCGGAGGACCGTCTCGGAGGCGCCGAGGCCGCGAAGGTATTGGTGAGCTTGGAGGTGGTTCTCCCCGTGGCCATGGAAGGAGCGTGAGAGGTTTCTGAACTGGGTAGTGAAGAAGAAGAAATTTTGAAGGTGGCTGTTCTTCCACCGGGAGGATCTTGCCCTTGCCATCCACCATTGTCGACTCCTCTCTCTCTCTCTCTCTCTCTCTCTCTCTCTCTCTCTCTCTCTCTCTCTCTCTCTCTCTCTCTCTCTCTCTCTCTCTCTCTCTCTGGCACCTTCAAGGTCTGATTTTTAGCGCTGCAAGTGCTTCGACTTCCGTTCGAGATCTTGTTGACAGACAACGCACGAGCGAAGAAACTCCTGCTCCCGAACATGTATGATGCAATTCCAGCCTGCTCTCGTTAGATTTCCATTCCTGTTTTTTTAAGTCTCACTCTGGTTGAAACTCTGTAAAGTTTGTCAAGGGCTCCGAGGCAACTCGCGACGTCGAAGAGGAGGAGGGACTGGGAGCCGACCTCGGGATCGGACGATGCGTCTGGAGGAGAGAACGAGCCGTTAAGGAGGGACTCGGATTCATACCGGAGAACCGACCATCCAGATCCCGCGACAGAGTACGAGGTGTTCTTGAGTTTCAGGGGACCAGACACGCGCGACGGCTTCACTGATTGCCTTTACTGTAGGCTGCGGCTCGCTGGAGTCCATGTCTTCCTAGACAATGAAGAACTCCGAGTCGGCAAGCAAATCGGTGGAGAGCTTTTGAAATCGCTTGACAGGTCCCAAATCTACGTGCCCACCTTCTTCCGAAACTTAGGCCCTGCATGGTTGCACCTTATTTCTGTTCTTTTGTTCGCAACAAAAAAAGGAACAGAAACGCGTTTGTGTGCGTTTATGTTCCTTTTTTTTATTCTTTTTCGTTCCTGCAACAAAAAAAAAATGTAAAAAAAAAACAAAAATTGTTTCTTTTTTCAAACAAAACAAGAAAACACTTCTCTTTTTTATTTTTTTCTTTTCTTCTTTTTTTTTCTTTTTTTTCTTTGGCCGGTCGCCGGCCTTGGCCATGGCCGGCGACCGCCGCGACCCGGCCAACGAGGGCCGGCGGCCTCGCCCGGCCACGGCGAGGCTCGCCGCCCCGGCGAGGCCAAGCTCGGCCGTGGCCGGGCGAGGCTCGGCCTCGCCTTGGCCGGGCGAGCTCGAGCTCGCCCGGATCCGGCGAGGCCGAGCTCGCCCGCCGGCGGCGAGGCTCGCGAGCTCGGCTCGGCCTCGCCGGCCACCGCCCGAGCGACGCCGACTGGCGGTGGTCGGGCGAGGCCGAGCCTCGCCGCCGGCCGGGCGAGCTCGGCCTCGCCGGATCCGGGCGAGCTCGAGCTCGCCCGCCCATGGCGAGGCCGACCTCGCGCCCGGCCTAGGCGAGCTCGATCTCGCCCGGATCCGGCGAGGCCGAGCTCGCCCGGCGGCCGGCGAGCCTCGGCCTCGCGGCGGTGGTGGCCGGCGAGGCCGCGGCTCGCCGGCCGGCCGGGCGAGCTCGGCCTCGCCGGATCAAGGCGAGGCCGACCTCGCGCCGGCCCGGCGAGCTCGATCTCGCCCGGATCCGCCCTCGAGTTCGCCCGGCCGGCGAGGCCGAGCTCGCCCGGCGGCGGCGAGCCTCGGCCTCGCCCGGCGGTGGCCGGCGAGGCCGCGCCTCGCCCGCCGCCGGCGAGCTCGGCCCTCGCCGGCCGGTCGCCGGCCAAGGCCTTGGCCGGCAACCGGCCAAAAGAAGAAAAAAAAAATGAAAAAGAAAAAAAGAAAAAAAGGAAAAATAAGAAAAAAAAAATAGAAAAAATAAAAGAAATAAAAAAATTATCCAAATTTACCAAACATGTTTCGTTTTATTTTTTATTCCCGAACAAGTTTACCAAACGCGTATTTTTGTTCAAAAATTGTTCCCCTAACAAATACTTTTTTCTATTTCTTCCTCGGAACAATTTTTAAACAAACACAACCAAACGCGCCTTAGTTATGACTTCATGGTGTCTCCGTGAGGTCGCACGCATGGTAGAGGGCACCTCAAAATGGGGAGGAGAGAAGGAGATACTCCCGTCTTCTATGATGTGGAACCTGCTGACGTCAAGCTCAGTACCAATTGTACAAAAAGGATATACCCAAGCACAATGAGAAGTTCGGCTCCGATGAATTGAAGTGGTGGGAGGCTGCTCTTGTCAAGGTTGCACGTCTATAGGGATGGGATCTCAAAGGGAAAGGGTAATTTGCCTCAACCTTTTGGCTATCGTTAATAAAAGGCTATAGATGCACTTCTCATTTGAACAAACTCTTGTCTCCATATTTTAAGAATCAAAGCATTGCGATGTGTTTTCATTTGAAATTACATTATAAGTTCATGACAGCAATTCCTAACAGAGTGGGGTAAAAGGGTCCACTTTGATCTAATTTATGAGCGTATTCAGATGACTCTTACTTTGAATGGACTGTACCTGAATCCGGTTCAATTACCTGTCCGATAGGTCTAGGAAGAACTTGGCAAATATAATATGTTCACCATTTACTTAGAAAATAAACTAAACAATATAAAATACCAGAATATCAATTATGCTGTTTTTGATTTTGCTCGAGACCCCGATTTTATTTTTGTTTTTATCTCTGGATTCAAACTCTATGTCAACACAATCCTATAAAATTTAGGTCAATAATACATGCGTTTTGGATTTTATCTCACTACATGTTGGTTAGCACTAGCTGATCCAAGCATTATGAAATAAATATTACCTTCTCTAGTTTTGTGAATCTTAGGGTGTGCATAATAACTCTTCTTGACTGGAGAACAATTTCTTTTCAGAAATAGTTATTTTCTATTTCTATTCCGATGAACAATTTTTTAGTAAAATAAGGTATTTAGTAACTAAACAAGATTTTGTATATTTTGTATTTATTTGTTTTTTATTCTTGCTTACAGATTGCCGACCGTCGCTCGTCATTGTCTACGGCTACCGCCACTGGCAGTCGACAACAGTCGATGGGCTATGGGCTGCCATTGTGCGGCGGCGGTCGGCGGCGGTGGTCGGTGGTCGTGTGGCGGTGGTGGCGACTAGCAATGGGCGGCAGTGGCTGGCGATAGCAAGCGGGCAGCGGCCGATCATCGGCGGCAACGAGTGGGTGGCGATGAATGTGGTGGCGGTGGTTAGTGATAACAAGCGGGTGGCAGTCGGTCGTTAGTGGCAGCGGGTGGGCGGCGGCAACAGGCAGCAGCGGCGACGGCAACAGCCAGCAGCAGCTTCGGGCGATTAGAGGTGACCGCGGCAAGAGAGAGGAACAAAAGAAAAATAAAAAAGAAAATTGGTTTATTTTTATAAATTATTCCTAGGAACAAGAAGCTACCTTTTTTTTTATTTTTTTTATTTCTTGTTTCTATTCCAAATTTGTTCCCAGGAACAAAAAAATAGAGAAATTGTTGCCAGGAACAAAAATTTTATCAAACGGATTTCTGTTCTTTTTTTGTTTCGGGAAATAAAAGAACAGAAATCCTAAGGAACAAAAATGTTATCATGCATACCCTTACTCTGTCCATTCCATTAAGGATATCCCCTTCACTTAGACTGCTCATGCATTATCTAAAGCATCTCCAATACACCAAATTAAGGGTCATTTCTTGAATTTCCAACAGACGTGATCAATTGATTATAACACCTAATTTCCATCCATAGCAACTGAAGGGTCGACTTATTTAACCATATGGTCCCTAGGGACCCAAAGATCATTATATCCGGAAGAAATAAATTCTTGTTTTGCTGCAGTCATGGAGAACTAATTAATTTGGTTGTTGAAGAGGTATTGTGTAAGCTTAATGCCAAAATGGTGGATGTGCCTGAATATTTGGTCGAAGATCATCGTCAAATAAAAGCCATAATAGAGAAGTTGGATGTTGATTCTGATGATGTACGTTTCCTTGGTATTCATGGAGTGGGTGGCAATGGTAAAACAATACTTGCAGGTTGTATTCAACAAATTATCTCCCCACTTTGACGACATTAGTTTCCTCAACAACATTTGAGAATCATCACAACATGGTCTTGTAAACTTGCAAAAAAGTTAATTTCAAGTCTTGTTGGTTCTATGGTTGCTGACCAAATTAAAGACATTGGAGATGGGATGAATTGGATCAAGAGAGTATGTAATACTAAGAAAGTCCTCATTGTTCTTGATGATCTAGACAAGAAAAAACAACTTGAGAAGCTAGCTGGTGTCGCGACCTACCCTCAGGGGGAGGGAATAGGTTTAGGGATATTGCCTAAAAGATGGGCCTATGACCCATAATTAGGTGCGGGCTCTCCCAAGCTCATACCCCGTGTGATGTTGGGATATTCTTAAAAATTTTGCAAAAAAGACTCGCCACTTGCCTATTGGGGTTGGCTAGAACCAAGTGAGGCATGGGAGTGTACCTCACTTCCTGCGCAACCAGAAAATCTAGGATCGAAGACTTGATTAGACTAATTAGCCAATTAGTGTCATTTCAGTACCTAATCTTGTTCATTTTAAAAGAAATGATTTTTGTCAGGTAAGTTGGATTGATTTTATACCTATCCACTAACATGCGAGGTGATCATGCGAGTGCGCAATCATTAAAGTAACAATCATAACTACCAAGATCCTAATTGCAGTAAAATTAAACATGTGCATTTAAACATAATTAGATATGCAAATTAAATATACGATACAATCAAAATACGAGCAAATTAAAGCCTAATTACACTAAAAAGACAAGATATGGCAATTCCTAACCAAACCCCATCATTTTTTTGGATTTTCGAAATTTTTTTTTTTAAATTTTTAAATTTTTAAATTTTTTTAAAGAATAAAAAAAAAAAATTTCGGGCCGGACCCAAGTTCAACCTAGTTGGCACGGGTCGAGTCCAGTCGAAGATCAAACCCAGGTTTGGTCTGGTAGGCCTGGGTGGGCCCGAAGCGTGGGCCCAGCCCAAGAGGTTTCCCCTCCTCTTTTTTTAAAACAAACCGGGCCCACAAACCCATACTAAACCAGCCCAAACTCACAAGCCCAAAAGTCAGGTGGCCCATCTTGACAGGCCCAAACTAATGAAAACCCTACCCAAGAATTGTACTCGGCCCAACTCGTGCGACCCAGATTCTGGAGCCCTCGAGTTCAGTGATCCGCAGCACCGGAGGAGTTGGCTAAGATGTCGATGGCGGCAACGCGGCGGACGACACGACGTGGTGGACGGCGGCTAGGGTTCCGGGTGGCGAAAGTGACGGCGACAAGCGGCTACGGAGACGAGCGGGGGGTGCCATGTCACGGGTCGCAGGCGTCAGCTTTCAGAGGGCAACGGTGACGTGGTGAGGGGGCTCAGATCGCTAGCGTCACAGCAGTGGTGGCGGCGCGACGATAGCTGCAATAACTACAATGTCAAGGGGAACGGTGGCACAACTCGAGGTGGCTGGTTGAATAATAGCGATAGCCAACCTGGGGCCATGGCGGAGATATGATGCAGAGATGGTCAGCGTTAGTCGGCGTCGGTCAGGCGACAGCGGCAACATGGCTCTAAACGTGGTGGCAGGGCTCCGTGGAGACAATGGCGATTGGTAGTGGCAGCAATGGCGGCATGGCTCTGCGATGACGAGCCTTCTTCAACTCCCTCTCAATTTCTCTCCTCTCTCTCTGCCTGCCCCCACTTTAGATCTAGGTTCCAGGGAAGATGGTGGCAAACGGCGTCGATTGGGTAGCTCGTTGGCGACGGTGGTGGTGGCCTAGAGGCTCCTTCTCCTCCGCTTCCTCTGCTGTGCCTCCACTCTCTTCTCTCTCTCTCGATCTCTCTCTCTCTCCTGCCTCCTCTTTGTTCTCCCTCCCTTCTCTTCTCTATTGCTAGTTTGCTTTTTTTGCTCCCTCGCCTGAAGACAAGATTTGAAGAGAAGGAAGGCAGCTGGGTGTGGGCCAAGTCGAAGGAATGAAGGCTGGGTTGAGCCCAGCATGAGGGAGAGAAGAAAAGAAAGAGGGGTAGGCCGGGCCAAGGCTAGATCAGGCCCGACCCAACCCCTTTAAGCATTTTGTAGGTGTTTTTTTTCTTTTCTTTTTATGACAATTTTGTTAACGACTAATTCCTAACTTTTAATGCTATTAAGTTTTAAGTAAAATGACGAAATTTAGGTGTCAGCAGCTGCCCCTCTTTGAATGGGAGTTCGAAGAGATTCCCTTCAAAGACAAGAGACACCTAAATTTTGCCCCTAGACGATGACAATTGGGGCTACGGATGGGAAAATGATATGAAGGGATGAAGTTACTTTGTAAAAGATGTCCCTCGACTAAAATTGGACAATTTTATTGTATGATAACTAGTTCCGATCAGTAGGGAGGTCTCATCATGTAAGAATGAGTTTCGATTAGAAAAATGGTCTCACCGTGTAAAAACGGGTTTTGACTGGAAGAAGGGTTTCACTGTGTACAAACGAGTTTCAACTAGAAGAAATGTCTCATTGTGTAAAAATAGGTTTCGATTGGAAGTGATAGTCTCACCGTGTAAAAACGGGTTTCAACTAAATATGATAGTTTCGCCATGTAAAAGCGGGTTTCGATTGAAAGAAATGTCCTACCGTGTAAAAACGGGTTTTGACTGGATGTGATAGTCATACCGTGTACAAACGGAATGGGTTTCAACTGGAAGAAAGGTCTTACTATGTAAAAATGGGTTTCGACCGGATGTGATAGTCTCACCATGTAAAAATGGGTTTCGATTGGATAATAGTCTTACTGTGTACAAACGGATTTCGACTGGATATGATAGTCTCATTGTGTACAAATGGGTTTCGATTGGAAGAAATGTCTTACCGTGTAAAAATGGGTTTCGATCGAATGTGATAGTTTCACCGTGTAAAAATTGGTTCGATTGGATAATAGTCTCACCGTGTACAAACGGGTTTTGACAGGATGATAGTCTCATTGTGTACAAATGAATTTCGACTGGAAGAAAGATCTTATCGTGTAAAAACGGGTTTCCACCGGATAATAGTCTCACCGTATACAAATGGATTTCGACCAAACAAAAGGTTTCACCGTGTACAAATGGGTTTTGACTGAATAATAGTCTCACTGTATACAAACGGGTTTCGATCGGATGATAGGGTTCACCGTGTACAAACGAGTTTCGACCGAATGATAGTCTCACCGTGTACAAATGAGTTTCGACTGGAAGAAAAGTCTCACCATGTACAAACGGGTTTTGACTGGATAATAGTCTCACTATGTACAAACGGATTTCGACCGGATGATAGTCTCATCGTGTACAACCGGATTTCGACCGGAAGAAAGGTCTCACCTGTACAAACGGGTTTCCATCGGATGATAGTCTCACTATGTACAAACGGGTTTCGACTGGAGGAAAGGTCTCACTGTGTACAAATGGGTTTCGACCGAATGATAGTCTCACCGTGTACAAACGAGTTTCGACTGGAAGTAATGACTCATCGTATACAAACGGGTTTCGATCGGATGATAGTCTCACTATGTACAAACGGATTTCGACTGAAAGAAAGATCTCACTATGGGTTTCGACCAGATGATAGTCTCACCGTGTATAACGGGTTTTGACCGGATGATAGGTCTCACCTTGTATAAACGGGTTTCAATCGGATGATAGTATCACCGTGTACAAACGGATTTCGACCGAATGATAGGTCTCACCGTGTACAAACGGGTTTTGATCAGCTGATAGTCTCACTGTGTACAAATAAGTTTCGACTGGATGATAGTCTCGCAGTGTACAAACAGGTTTCGACCAGAAGAAATATCTCACCGTGTAAAAACGAGTTTCAACTGGATGATAGTGTCACTGTGTACAAACGGGTTTCGACTGGAAGAAATGTCTCATTGTGTACAAATGAGTTTCGACTAGATGTAGACAAGTGTGGTTTAAGGATGACCCACGAACCGTGTGGTTGTGTTTAGGAAAAACCACCAACCCTGTGGTTTTAAGGATAGACACACCAACTTTGTGGTTTAAGGATGACCCACGAACCGTGTGGTTTAGAAAAAGCCACAAACCCCATGGTTTAATGATAGACCTACCAACCTTGTAAATTGCATGGTTTAAGGATGACCATGAACCTTTAGAATTGGCATGGTTTAAGGCTAACCATGAACCTTGTAGATGACATGGTTTGAGGCTGACCATGAACCTTTGGTTTTTAGGGAAGCATCCGCTAACCCCTTGAAAACTACAAGGCTTCACTGAAGAATCCTGTCAAACTCAACTTAAGCAAATGTCATTAGAGACGTCATCAAGAAACATATTTGCAATATTGCAGAATTAATTGAAAAAGCTAATCAAGTTAAGTCCGACTATTTTAGAAGAACATTCAATGTCAATCAGTATCATGTGGCGCAAAACTGTCGTCTTGCTTAGGGATATATCATCAATCATCAAATTCTCTGGGGGTCAAGTTCTTATCAGAACAGCTACGACTTGTGAAAAAGGCTCATTAAGCATGCCAAACTAGAGCTTCTCAGTCAGAAATGGTTTCTCACACACTATTGATAAAATGGCTACTTGATCACATCTATTCGCATGGGAAGTAACTGATTGTTGAGGGTATCTCACATAACCTATGTCAAAGGCTTTTAGAAACATTCGCGATGATCGCAATATGATCGATCAAAAAGGTCTTTTGAAAGGACCGCAATATAGGCTCGATTAGGGCTTACACAAAGGAATTATTGCTTTGAGGCCAATAAATGAATATTTGTCGCTATATTCATCGGGTTTACAAGTCGAGAACTTGGAAGATTAGACAAGATAGAATTACCTCCACTCCTTCAAGTAGTAGCTTCTTTATGATATTCTCATTTTCACCCAAACCATCTCAATCAGACGAGACTTCGAAAGAGGGTTCTATTGTTAACTCGGGAAAGGCTCAAAAGGCTTAAAATTTTCAAGAGAGTTTTTAAGAGTCGGTGATCATCATATCATCGTGACCAAGTCACTCGATCTTTTGAAATCATTTGGCTTTTGGAACACAGTACATCTCGAAAGTTCCTTCACTAATCATTTCTACATGAGAGTTTTGCTCATCTCTCTAATTTCCTTTACTCTTGCGATGATTTTTTACACAGGCACTTGGACTTCGATAATTTCTTCTTCTTTTTTCACATAAGATGCAGCCTTTTGGCTCTTTTTCTTTACGGGCATTGACCTTACTTTTACTATGCACACTACTTTTTCATGCCCCATAGTTTGTCGAACTTTTTGCTCTTTAAACTTTTGTAGCTCTTATGACTTTCAAGATGCTTTTTACATTTTCTTGTAACTGTCAATTGTATTTGGTCAATTCTTATGCCTTGCCCCAATGAAGGGAGATGATCACCACTCGGGGTTCAGAAATGAATAATCATGCCCAAATTGGTTAAAGTAATGGGTATCAGTGTTTGGGTAGAGAAGGAAATGCTCTTCTTCACATTAGGATGAGTCAAGCTCTAATGAGAATTTCTCTGAAGCTATCACTAGAAGATTGATGCGAGTGAAAGTAATAGAATATTTCTCAATCTTTCGCTCTACAACATGACTGTAACCTCCTATGCTGCCCCAATGTAAGGTCGTTCTCGATAAGGGTATTTTGCAGGATCATCTTTATTCAGCTGAAAGGGCTAGCAAGTGTGTGTAATCAATATGCTCAATTAAAATCCATAATAAGAAGAATGTGAAGGAGAAATAAAGATGGAAAACCTAATGAAGCAAGCCTTTACAGTATATATAAGAAAAGGTGTGCTTATTTGACCGGCTCTTTTGCTCTCTCCACTAAGAGGCCTTGTTTCCTTCGTTCAGAACCAACAATTGTGCGCAAAACAGAAAAAGAAATCTGATGTTTTTAGTGGCAAGTTGAAAAGAAAAAGAAATTAAAAGGAACCGAAATCAATTCCAAAATCAATTGGAGACGAAGCGACCAGGCAGGTTTGCCTCTCAGTCGATGGATTTCGTCATCGCCGGAGCGTCATGGAGCAGGGTATATGGCGGCGGAGCTGAAGATGTGGCGGAAGATTGCAGATAAAGCCACCGAAGTCATCGTTACCACCCATTGGAATCGCAATCGAAGGAATGAACTGAGTCGCGGTCTGTTAAGAAGAGCCGAAATGACAATGATCAAGGTGTCACGACAGTGGAACCGCGGAGCCAACGACAAACCGCCACAGTCAGAGAAACTGGCGCTGCTCCATGATGATGATGTTGCAGCGTCCCAGGATCCAGAGAACTTCTTTCTTTTTTTCTTTTTTTTTAAAGATATCTCGTAATGGCCACGAGAAACCGCTCACGAATGGGCGATACTTGTCCTTCACTTTTCCTCCTTCAATTCCAGCAGCAGTAGCAATAGCAGTGGCATGGAAAAATATTAGATAACATGATACTAATAATAATTGTTGGAAATATATTGAAAAAAATTAGAAAATAAAATCAATTGTCTGACACTATTTTGAAAGATAATTCCACTTTTTGGAGTATGAAACTCGATGCGCAAAACTCTAGTGGCTATCCTCCCAAGATATAACAAACCTTCTTCCATACTCCACACTGAATATTAGAATGACAATGTTATATATATAATCCGACAAAAAGAAAAGACAAGATATGAGAATTCAATGTATCTTCATTAGATTGTTGGTTTGAAATTTAATTTATATTTAAACAAGAGAAAAAGAGAGTTGTTAAGAAACCATTATAAATCCGTTGTAAATCAATAAGGGGTTTAGGAAGAAATAAAGAAAAAGGTACAAAACCGTTATAAAAGTCATTACATGATTATTTTATAACCATTATAAAACGTTACAAAACCATTTTATATATCCAAAAAAAATTTCACTAGCGCTATCTCGAATTTGACAATACCAAGCCCAATTATCAATCATATCTACTCCATTCCCACACAATCTCAATTACCTAATCCCATTCATTTGATCATTCCCAAAAAACAAGAACCTCAATTCCATTGACGGGATCCAATGGTTGACTTGGCCATACAATGTATTGTTTGGAAATTTTCTATAATATGGGCTTACATTAATTAATTAATTTTTTATTTTAAATAATCGGATTAATTGATATTCTAATATTTGTTAAACCCTAGAATGATCTTATTGAATTGGATATTGACATCTATTAATAAAGGGCCTAGTTGAGTAATAAGGTGTAGGCAATTGTGTTTATGAAGTCCATAATGGAAATGGCCTAGTTGATAGGTCCCCTCTCTAACCTATATAAAATGGTAGGTTATACCTATCAGTTGCTTTAATCCCATTGAAAACTGCTATACTAAAATAGGTGAGAGAGAGGAAGATCTGGCATTCCAATAGATCTCTTATTATCAGAGCGATCTAATTTTCTTCAAGTGAAGCAATGGCTCAAATAGGTACATTTTAATTCCGTTGTGTTTATTGATATTTGTGTTTTATAGTCATATATGGATTCAATTCTTCTTAATTAATAAGTTGTTTATGTGAATAATTTTCTGCATGTGGTATCAGAGCGAGTCATATATTATTGTATAACCCAATTTTTATTTTTTTATGGATAAATTTGAAATTTTCCTCTTTAAGCCCAATGTTGTCGTTATTTTTTTCATATGGTTTTTTTGCTCGATTGATCTTGAAACCATAGGGTTATTATTCTACACGTAGATATCTTTCCAACATTATATAATTTGTATAATTTCGTTGAGAATTGAGAGAGAATTTTAAATTCAAAATTCTAGGGTTTATATATGGAAAAGTTCTAGAATTTTCAAATTACTTGTAATTGATTAATATTTGTTGTAGATCATTGCATGGATATTGTTATATATATTAGCTTCCTTTTGTTGCATTAAGGTAAGTTTTTAGGGCTTAAATTTAAGAAAATCGAATTTTGGCCATGGGAGTGTTAGATCCGAATTTCTTGAAGCTTGAATATATGGTTGAATTCTTGGTTTGTTCTTCATTTAATTCAATCTTAATTATATTGACGTTAGAAGCAAAATTCATGAATAAATTTCAAGAAAAATCAACTTAATGGGTGAGAGAGATATCGTGGGTGTCCTCTCTTTTCTGGTCTGACAACACGTAGCATGAAAAGGTGAGAGAAAGAGAGAAAAGAAAAGAAGAGGGAGGAAGCGTCTTCTTCCTCGGGCGAGTCTCCGCGACCGACCCTCTTCGATTGATCCTGAAAGAGGGTGGTTTAGGGTTTGAGACGAGCACGTGCGACACCACTTCCCTGCAACCATCCGCCTCGTAGAGTCAGGGATCTCCTGTGTTGCAAGCCAGGGATGAAGGATGGAGGCGGAAAGTGCAGGGCAACAACTCTAGGCCATTGTATCATGATTCTGGGGTCATATATAATGGGCATAAGCCCATTTTATTTAGTCTTATTCGTGTGGGCCTATAGCCCAAATTCGTGGGCCAAGTTAATTAAAAGGAGCATGGGCTCCTGTGGGTCTGGGCCAGCATTTTGGACCTTGCAGATTTGGCCCGCGGTCCGATTTGGGCTACTCGCGGGTCCTGGGCCCGCGGGAGTCCGAAATATTAAAATAATAATAATATGATAATTTTAAAAAATTGTGGCAAAAATTATTATTTGATAATTGCAATATAATTTTGGGAAGCACATGTTGTAAAGTGTTTCATATTGTTTGATGAATTTTGCACATAAATTTTTGGAGTTCCTTATTGATAAAAATTAGTATATACAATTACTCGCCTAAATGAGGTTATTGTGTACATTAATTTGGAAAATAACATGAAGATTAATTTCTATATTTAAAAAATGGAGATGTATAATTGAAAAATATTTATTTGTCCAAATGAGATAAATATTTTGAAAATTATATGCAATTCCCATCTATATTGGTATTTTGAAATGTATAATTTAAAGGATTTGTCTGCCCAAAAGTGATAGATTCATGATAATTATATGTAATTCTCCTTGTTGTTTTATAAACTTCATGCTATGGAAAATAATGGTGCATTGTACACTCTGCCCAAATAGGAGTTTATAAAGTACTAATTATTTTGAATTGCTTATTGCCCATAATTGATCTTATTGCATTATGTGTGACAAATAGTTACTTTTGCTATAAACAACAATAATGCCATGGTTGAAATATTAACTTGATCAAATATTATATTGTTAAGAACTTGGTCAAAAATTGAGACATTGTGATTGAGAATATTAGAATTAAGTTCATGTTAGCTGATTCTCTAACAAAAGGCTTATGACTCATTTTGTTTAAAAAACATGTGAAGAATATGGATATTTTAGATTTTTTTGATTTCTTTTGTTTGTGGGAGCTATATAATTTTCATTTTTAGATATTATAGTTATATGCAAACTGAAATATTTATTTTCAAATCGTTATTAATGATTCAATTGTTATCCTTTCTCCTATTGACTAAGAAATGGAAGTATAAAACAGTATATTTAAACAAATTTTAATTTAAAGATGACTGGATATCACTGATTATGAGATCTTACGTTGGATCGTGACATAGTCGTGCAATTACATGATGTTTAGAAATTGCTTTAATATAGTGTCATGTTGTTGAGAAATTGCATTGAGAACCGATAAGAAATAGTGTATATTTTGATCACACGTTAGCAATATTTCTTATTACACTACTAGGCCCATGATCCATGAAAATATAATACTTATTATATGTGATTATGAAATGTCATGTGTAGTGGTATTTTCTTAACACATTGATTCCCATAGTCTTATACTGAGGTTATATATGATTGGATGGGTTTTGAGATACCGTTATTGGAATATTATTTTTAAAGTTGTGGTCACATAAAACAAAATTTTCAGTTATTAACCCAATAATGTCATTTTCAATATAAAATCTTTTTTTTCAAAATAAAAAGGGTTAATACCCTGAAAAACCCCAAACTGATACATCTCGCGACAAATTTACCCCAAATTATTTTTTTTTTTACCATAAAAAACTTCAAACCGGTACACTTGTGACAAATTTAGCCTGACTAACTATAAAAAACCCTAAACTTGTACATTTATGACAAATTTACCCCAAACTAATTTATTCGGCCGCAAAAAACCCAAAATTGATAAATTTGTGACAAATATACCGCCACTAAATTCGATTAATACCACAAAAAAATCACAAAAATTGTAAATTATGATAAACAGAGCATAAAATCTCAAATTGGTATACCAGTTAATTGTCACGTGTTATTTAACTTAATAATTTAATAGTAAATTTTAACGAAAACTAACATAAGGTAAATTTGTCATAAGTGTACCGGTTTGGGGTAAATTTGTCAAAGGTATACTAGTTTGGGGTTTTTGGTGGTAAAAAAAATAGTTTGAGGTAAATTTGTCACAAGTGTACTAGTTTGGGGTTTTTCAGGGTATTAACCCAAATAAAAATAAGTTAATTAATATAACCCAAGTGGGAGAATGTTGTAATTTTTCTATAATATGGGCTTACATTAATTAATTATTTTTTATTTTAAATAATTGGGTTAATATATATTCTAATATTTGTTAAACCTTAGAGTGATCTTATTGAATTGAGTATTGACATCTATTAATAAATGGCCTAGTTGTGTTTAACTGAAACTCGTAATGGAAAAGGCTCAGTTGACATGCTATTGATTAAGGTTTACTAGGTCCCCTCTCTAACCTATAAAATGGTATGTTATACCTATCAATTGCTTTAGTCTCATGAAAAGTTATTATACTGAAATATGTCATAGAGAAGAATATTTGGCATTTCAATAGATCTTTGATTATCAAAGTGATTTATTTTTCTTCAAGTGAAGCAATGGCTCAAACAGATACGCTTTAATTCCGTTGTATTTAGTGATCTTGATGTTTTACAGTCATATATGGATCCGATTCTTCTTGATTAATAAGTTATTTATATGAATAATCTTCTACATGCATCTCATGGCAGATTTACTTGCATCATATACTGATCCATGTACAACAGGAAGACACAACGCGTAGATGGAATGACACTAAAACAAAGCAAGCTTGATCCATGGAAATCCCATGGCTAAATAAGAAACAATCCAAAGCAGTGATACCATGTGAATTATGAACACATATCAATCCTTAACAACAACTAAGCACACATGCTATGAGCAAAATGAATAGCCAAGCACGTTGCTGACTTAAGAATTTATTTGATAGACTTAATTGAACAAAAATCATGAATCTTACGACTAATGTAAGCGATTATGAAATTTCAATAGTTCGATTTTAATTTGTTCTCAATAACAGGGCGATTGCAGGTTTTATATATTAGAAAACTATAACAATTCATGTTTGAACAATCTCATGCGCTTGGCCCAAATTACAAACATGCACATCATTAACAAATGGAAGAGAAACAATATGAAGCGTGCTCATGGAGTCACACGCAACGAAGAAAGAAACCGAATACGAACTCAAACTCAACGTCAATACACCTGAATCACTACAAACCATATTTGTATAACACAAAATGCTATCTGATCTATTGAATCATAGATTGAAGTTGTGAGCTCGCGACGCATGTGAGAGTAAACAGGATGAGTGAAGAAGTCTGATGCGCCTGAGCTGCTGGGCTCAATTAAATTAAACCGGATTGCAAGGGCAAGGACTTAGGTGATGGGCCGAACTAGTCCAAATCGGGGCTCTCTTTTATTTATTTTTTATGTACTCGTCTATTTCATTATCTATTGTATCATATATTTTTTTAGTCTTCTTACAATTGTTTTATCTTTGTTTTTCTTACTGTTTTACAAAAATGAACATTTGATTTGTTGGCAAAAATTTAAATGTCAACACATGCAATTTGAGAGGCTCAAGTTTAGGCCGCTAAAGTATAAAATGGACTAAACTCGAACTTGGTAAATGCTTGATTTGATAGGATTCTCTAAACTTTATTAATCTTTTATATGTCTCGGTTGTCAGGACATTGCATGTTACACTTGATAATGTGAACTGTGTAGCCCAACCCATCCATCTAATCCCCTCCCACATCAAATAAAACCTGAAAACGGTTTATTAAGGCCTGCTTTGCTCACTAATCACTCGATTACATGCACGATTAGTGATTTATTAAGGGCTGCTTTGCTCTCGGAGATCTCAATTAAACCTGAAAACGGTTTATTTTAATTGACCAAACCCTTTGCTTTCCTGGAAAATAAAACTTATTTCTTATAAAATAAAAAGGAAACATGGGTTGAACTAAATTAGCAGAGCCCAAGAATGGTCGAATGAGGAAAAAGAAGAAGAGGGACTTGCTTCGTGACTTCGACCTTGACTCAGTAAAGAGCCGTGAACTCACTTCCCCGACCATAGTGCGTTGGTAACTGATAACGACGGACCGTGAAAAAGCCAAATCAAGTCAACTTTTGATTAAGACAGGCTGAGGAAGGAAATTCATGTGTTCATACGGCTGGTCGATGGACATTGGTTTGTGGTCTTGTCTCTCGGACAAAACTTCGGTTCTAATAAAAATATCTAGGATAATGACATACTAACAACGTCTTGGTGATATCCAATCACTGATGAGTTTCATGCACAAGAAATAGCGTGGACTGCGAAATCTTTTTATCTGATTATGGATGGATCAAGTCATTAAGCACCATGAAACATAAAATGCCTCAACCATCCCTCTTATAATATAGTATTTTCAACAGTTCAATAACTAATTTCTTTGTACAATCTACACGTAATAATTGGAATCTAATGTCTCTTATCAATAATCACCCACAATAAACTATGCTAGCCATAATACTTAAAAACTGTAGTAAGTATGATTCATTTGCCAACAACTCATTAGGATAATCAAGGGTGAAAATCAGGAGAACTCCAAATGAGGGCCCGAAATGCTCTTATTTTTTCAAATAAGGCATACGGGCGTTAATGCCAAACAAGAAAAATAGTTATAATGCTTTCAAATAGGGGCTTAGCCTTGTTGGCTGGCAAAATATTCTGACATATCAGAGATATTTTTATCCAAATTCAAGTTAAATTAAAATTAAATTAGATTAAAAAATAAAAAAATGGAAAACACTAGCTATCGCCCCATCGCCGATGGGGGTAGTGGCTAAGGCTGGCAAGGTTGCCAGAGCCTAGGTGAGGATCGACAACCCTTACCGACTAGAGTTGAGGGCCAGCAGGCCCACGCTAGAAGCGGGAGAGGTGGCGACCCTCTCCTAGATTTGGGTGGTCCTCGCACAAGCCCAACAATCCTTGTCTAGCGCCTCTAGACCTCGGCTCAAGTACAGGGACACTAGGTGAGAGTGGGTGACCCTTGCCACCCTCTCCAGCTTCTGGTGAGGGCTTGCTAGCCCTTGTCTCTAGTTGACGAGGGTCACTAGTCCTTGCCTAGGCGTTGATGTCGACGACCTCGTTAGCCTTAGCCATTGCCCTACCAGCGATGGGGCAATGGCCACTCCCTCCCTCTCATGTTTTCCTTTTTTTTTTTTAAAGTTTTTTTATGAAAAGAAAAAATAGAAAAAAAAGAAAAAAAGGTTTTGAAAAACTAAAATTTTTAAAAGACGAAATTGCCCTTCACAGCCAATGAGTTCATGATCTTATTTGGGACTAATATGGGTATTTCAGAACCTTATTTGAAACAATATATACTTCAGGCTCTTAATTAAAAAAATAAGGGCGCTTCGGGTCTTTATTTGAAATAATGTCCAGTTCAAGCTCTTATTTGAGAAAGTGGAGGGCATTTTAGGTCCTTATTTGAAATTTTCCTAGTGAAAATTTATTATTGAGATCAAAATGTGATGAGGTCTACATTGTACGATTGACCAAGCAATCGTATGCAAAATAGTATATGTCCGGGGCAATTTCTATTTCGTCGTTCACGATGTCTTTTCAAGAGAGATTATCTCATTCATTTTCAAAGACAAAATTATCACAAAATTAATATACCATGATTGCAAATGGGGCCCTAAGAGAACATTATTGCCCAATAGACATTGATAGTCATGACCATCCGTGCTTGGCTGTTCTCAACTAAATGTATGGAAAGATTCCCAAACAAACATGCTAAATAATTCATAATATTTTCCAAACCCACTTTTGTTTTTTCCTCTTTTCGGTCCACCATCTAGATCTTATTTTGAGGAGTCCATATTCTTTTTTTCGATTTGGACCTGTTGATGTGTTTACAATTGCCAGTCAACAATCGCAGTTCTAATTATATTATCTACTTTTACGCACTCGACAAGCCCCTGATGTTCATGTTTTAAGTTAATAATCAATCGAAAAACCCATGAGTATTTTCGTCCGTAATAAAGTATTTCTCATAGTCTTTTGGCTGATCTCCTGCAAGCTTTCTTTCCTCCTGTCGTAGTTGTGCTCCAATTTTAGGTCGAATCTTTCATCGGACCATGCTACGTGCACGAATCATAAAAGTTCATTTGTATAGCTTGAAAGTTGAATAAGTAAAATGAAAAATGGTGGTCGCGATAACATATATGGCAAAATATTCCAAAAAGCATAGACAAATAAGTAATGGTGATCCATGCATTGACAAAAAGTTCCTTAACTTGTTCACTGTCAAGTTGACCTTGCCTTTCCAAAATGTTCGCACTAATGAATTGTTATCATATTGTGTAGCATGGCTTACAAGTTGCTCATAGAGAATATACTAATTTTGGTATCATTCTCTTCGCTTGTTTTTCCCTGTATGCACTATGCTTACTTCATTTGACAAAATAATTGTTCCTGTAGATTTCCTAAATTGATATTGAATGTTGTAGGTAGATTTATATGCACGTCTAACAATATGGAGAGAGTTTCAAATGTCTGATTTTGATATTACTAGTTGAGTTGTACAAGTCTGATAATACTTGTTGAGTATACAATTGACAGGCACAAAAACGAGAAAGTTTGACTTTATTTCTCAAGAAAACAAAGTACTCACAGACTAGCTCTCTTATTCCTCGCACTTCAAACTCCCGCCGTGCACACATCTAATTCACTCATTCAATTATACGCACGGCACACTCATAAGAGCTCTTCTCCCGCTCACTTAGGTCACATCAACACACGTACCGCACTCTCTTGCATCTTTGTGCTTCGTCAAAATCTGATAGAAACAGATTGTATCTATACTAGTTTGGGACCATATAACTTCATGTAGAGGTAACTTTGTTGGAGAGGTTCAAGAGCACTTCTTGTGGAGTTTGAAACAAGTGTAGATATAGTTGTAAACTATTCACTTACCTTCTTTGAGAGGTTAGAGACTAACTTCTTGGGGAAGTCAAAAATTGACTTCCCCAGGACGTTATATAGAGCAGAGAGAGATGAGTGACAATGCAGCTAAGGATTGCAATGTAAGATTTTGAATTGGTTATTTCATAATAATTATTTTTTCCCTAAAACATTTTCAATTGGTTATTTCATATATATTCTATCAACGATTACCTACATTACTGATTTTATATTATGATTCACGTACTTCAAGTTATTTTTTAAAATCTTCCCTAACTTATACTTATTTCCAAAGGGTGGGAATTAACTTGTCTAATCTGATTCCCCATAACATGATCCAGTTATAGTTGGCTTTAATTGCGAATCAAGAAAGTACTATTCTTAATAGACAACTTTTATGAGAACAAGGAAGAAAGGCATTTATATTAGAAAGTTTTTGTACAAAGTAGCAATAAGAAAATTGCCTTGGCGTAAATGACTAGAAATATTTGTTGGCATAAACAAAGAAGCAGTAACCTTGCTAAAAACCTATATATCTTGTCCTTAATGTAAGAATTAGGCTATATTAATTTTGATTGCATATATCTTGTGGATATTAGTAAATCTGTTTATTGCAAGGGCCTAAACTTACCAAGAAATACACGCTAGACTAATAAGCAACAAAAGCAAAATGGAAAAATTGCCAAAAAAATCCTAATCTATTGTATGGATGTCAATTCAATCTTATACCTTTTAATTTAGCCAATTTAATTATAAACCTTGTGACAATTTGTTAATTATTTACCCAAAATTGCTGATATGGATGCCGATCATATTACATGAAATATGACATGGACAATTTTTGCAATGATTAAAGATAGGGGACCTACCTAATTTGATTGGAAATTTAGAGGAGTAGAAAGGAAACTAGGATGGACTCCTCATCAGCGATGAGAAAGTTAGGTGATGCTTTCGGACACCTGAAGATGCTTTGAGGAGGAATATGCAGCGCATATGGCCCTGACTAGGAGCCCTTCTTTAAATACTAATCATTGCTAATTGCATCATGTAATAAAAAAATATGACGGTTCAGCGTCCAAACTTGAGTTTGTCTTCCACGCCGAACCTCGCACCTCCCCCGGATGATCACTAGCTTGGAAAGAGAGCTTTGTCTAGCCTGCTTTGGTTTCATTCCCATTTGTTTTTATTTTTCTGTCTGTCCTCCTTCCAGAACTGAAAGTTGAACTAACATGGATCCAACGGTTGATAACAAACTGTCTAGAGATGCCAACGGTTCCTGTATAGATCAATTTGCAAGTTCTTTTTAGACTTGAATGCTCTGACCACCAGCCGGCCGGTCGCCAGAGCTTCGACTTTAGCGGTTTGCATATTTTACTACCGAATCTAATCTCGAGATTTGTTTCACTGTCTTATATATTTTAGGTAAGGGAAAATGTGATAGTGGTCAGGTGGCGCCTCTGATTAATTAATAATATAAATGCAATTATCTAGTTCATTCTGACACTTTTAATAATTTCATGATGAGGAATGTTTTATTCACAATTTTGAGTTGATAAAAAGGGAAAGGGTGTGACCTCTCTCCCTCTCTCTCTCGCTGAAAGGTGAATCTCGCTCGAACGTGTTTATGGTGGCCTAGAAAAGCAAAATTCAACCTCTTCACTTTCTTGCAAAAAACTGAAGTATCTTTGTAAATTTTGAAATGTGATAAAAGATTATATTAAAATCATGTCAATATCTGTATAACGTGAAATTTTTAGATCCCAAGAATTGAAAAAAATAGAATAAAAATCAAAGTACGCATCACAGAAAAAAGGACGATGCTATTCTACATCCTAAATGACTACGTCCACCCTCATGAACACTAAGAAGACAAAATTACCCTTAATTTTTTTTTTTTATTGCAATTTAAAATGACGCTCCGACACCTCTTTTTTTTTTCTTATTTATTATAGTTATAATAATTAAGCATTTCATATATTTTGGCTTATAGATTATTAAATAAAAATGCATTCTCTGATATTATCATAATATTTTACATATTCCAATTAAAATCATTTTGCTAGTAGCAAGGGAAAAAAGGCACTTTTGATATAGTATAAAACTAAAAAAATCTCTTTTTCATCATTGATCTTATAATGGCTTATCTATTTTTTTTTGTCTCTCTTAATTCAAAAGCTCACTTTTCCAGTGAACTTTGTGTTAATTTCATTAATCAACCATATACATTAAGTCTCGTTATATGCTATATTAAAGAATTGATCTTTTTTCCTTATTATATTGTTGAGGTACTTTTATATGTAGCATGTGACACTACAAACATTATGCATAATGAGGCGTCTTGATTTTTTTTTTTTTTGGTAAGCAATTCAAAAATCATATTAATTTTTGTCAATCCAAAATAACAATATTTTATTGGCATTTCCAAAAAAAAATTGATTTAATTAAATTTCATCCACTTAATGATTTATCCATGAATATGACCAACAACATAGAAAGAACTAGATTTTTGGAAATTTCTCTTTTTGACAAAACGAATTTTTATGGAAATAATTCTAACAATGAAAAGAACTTGGTGCCTTTAACATATATGGAATATCTACAATAAACAAGAACTAGGCATATTAAATTCTTAATTATGGTAAGTAGATCTTACATAGATATAAAAAAAAAAACTAAGAAAAAAGGAAAGTAAATAAATTTGAGATCACAAATCTAAATTGCAATTGAATGATAGGGGCACTTTTGTCTTTTTGATGAAAATTAAGTGGATTTAGTGAAATATGAAATGGAAATAGCGCTGCCAAAAAACAAAAGTCAATCTGGAGGTACCAACTGGTTGACTGAAAAAGCACCGTTTATTGTCCAACCGCATTACTTAGGCTGATTCTTTCGTTGCAATGGACGGCCTACCATTTCTCCATCTTCAAGCTCTTGTAATTCTCTTTGGCCAAGTCTCGGTGGAAAGCCTTACCATGTCGGAAGAAGAAAAAGCTGTACCATTTACTTTCTAGTTATAGGTAGAAAAGAAGACATGTACTTATAAATTGGAGAAAAACTAGCGAGTGTCCTCTAACCACTTTTTTTTTTTTTTTTTGGGTTGGTAAAAAATCATTTCTTTTTAAAAAGGACATGTCGTTGGAGACATATATGTGCTTCAGAACATGACAAGTCCGAAAGAGGGAGCGGGTGAAATGGGGCCCAATTTAAAGGAAGAGTGTTGTGGAGCTTAGCTTTCACGGTCCAATCAGCAACATTAAGGTGGGGGCAAAAAAGTCATAAACTACTGCATTCTTCGGGGACTTGTCTCCCCTCCCACATGGGCTGCTCAACACCAAGTACTTGCTGAGCTAAAAATAAGTTGTCAGATTCAACGACCCACTTTTGATCAGGTTGCGACGAAGCATACCGAAGACCTTGCAGCAAGCCTAGGTCTTCAGCTTGAAAGGCTGACCGAGTCTTCACCTCCCATGCAAAAGCCCCGATCAGCTTACCTGTTGAGTCCCCGCATACACCAGCAACGGCGCCAGAGTTTGATTCTCAAGAAAGGTGCCGCCGACGTTGAGTTTCAGAGACCCGCACGGCGGGCGGTACTCAATTCGGAGGTAAATTTGCTCCGATTTGTTGCGGCTTTTCTTGGTCTTTGTACTCCATCTCTCACAAAATGCATGAGGCTAGGGCCGCTGTTACTACTCCTTGCGGATCCGGTTTTGGATGAAATTCAGGAGCCACTGATCTATGCTTGAGAGGCCGTGACTTGAAATCGGGTCTGTAATGTGGAGTTCACCCAAATTTCATTTCGTCCAGAGGCACAAGAGGAACATGCGTTGGGGGGTTTCTGGACTTGATTTACACAGCGGGCATAGGTAATAATACTCTTCTCCTGTAGAGGTTTTCTCTTGTGGGTAATGCATCATGGCATAGGTTCCATAGGAAAAAAACTAGTTTTGGTGGGGAATCCTCTAACCCCCTTTTTTTGGCTACCCTCTAACCCCGTTAAAACGTGCAATAATTCTGTTAAATATCTTTCGAAATTTCAATTTTCCTCCTTCCCGTTTTCTTGTTTTATTTGTTTGCTGGAATTTTCCCTTTTTTAATCTTCAACTATCTGCTGTTTACTTCTACTAGTGTTGGACCACGTGCGTCGCACATGACCTGTTGATGTTGGGCTGTAATTTATCATCTCCCAGGAGGACTCTGCCCTTGTCCTCTTTTTGTTGACTCCTCTCTGTTTCTGTTCGCCTCCTTGTCTTCACCTTGAGAAGTTATAGTCGATCTTCCTTCGCTGAACCCTCCCACTTAGCTCTCTTTACAGAACGCTTATCTTCTTTGGGTGAATACAGCTGAGAGGATCGGCCTTCAGATGGGATCGGACGGAGGTCCGGCTCTAATCACCATCCTCGCTTTGGCTGTAGCGAGAGTGTAAGTGCTCTAACTTCACTTCTTTTCGATCTCCTGTTGACAGATAATGCACAATAAGATAAAACTTTGCTCCCCTTACATGTTCAATTCACGTTCCTTATATTATGTCTTGATTAGATTGCAAGTCTGTAATTTTTGTCCCGCGAACTCAAGGAGAAGTAGGGACTCAAAGTCGAGAACAGATGATGGGTCTGGAGAAGAGGAGGCGTTAAGGAAGGGCTCGGAGTCAACCTCAAGAACCGACGATGCTTCTTGTGAAGAGTACGATGTGTTCCTGAGTTTTCGTGGACCGGATACTCGTAATGGATTCACCAATTGCCTCTACAATGGCTTGAGAGATGCTGGAATTCGCGTTTTCTTGGATGATGAAGAACTCCAAGTTGGTAAAGTAATTGCTGGAGAGCTTTCGAAAGCACAAGAGAATTCTCGAATCTACATACCTATCTTGTCTAAGGGTTATGCTAAAAGTTCGTGGTGTCTCCGTGAGGTTGCGCACATGGTAAAATGTACCTCAAAATCAGATGGGAAGAAAGAGATACTTCCCATCTTCTACAACTTGGATCCTGACGATGTCAAGCTCAAAACCAAGTTATACAGAGAAGCCATGACCAACCACAAGAAGAAGTTTAGCTCCGATGATTTGAAGCGGTGGGAAAATGCCCTTGTTGAGGTTGCACGTATAAAGGGGTGGGTTCTTAAAGGCAAAGGGTAAATTTCCTCGACCTTTTATGGTTACGCACATTATTTACATTTAATTGAATGAAAGTTTGTCCCTCGAAATTCCCAAACATAAAGCATTTGGACATTTTTATTTGAGATTTGCATTAGAAGTAATTGAAACTAGACCTAAACAACCGAGAACCCACAATGGAAAATAGCAAATGGCTAATTTTTATTTTTTTTTTAAAAGCACAACAAGTCGGGTCAAACCCAACTTAAACAAGGCATTTTTCTAATTCATGTTGGGTTAAGCCAATATCACCAGATAAGTAAGACCAACTTTTTACTTAATTAACTATTTTACTTAACCGTATTACCACAATAAGTATAGTAGAAATCATGCGATTTTCTGTATTTTTCATCTCCAGTGGTAATGAAAAATTCTGTACAATACCTTACCAAAAAAAAAAAATTCTGTACAATAATAAACTCCTATGAGATTGTTAAATTAATTGGAGTATTGCAATTGAAAAATATACCAATAGATGATTAGAATTTTTTCTAAAAAGAGTGAATAATTAACAGTAAAAAAGTGCACATGCGATACATCTATGCAAAAAAGGGGGACATTTAAGAGATCTTACGAAATTTCCCTATTATGAAATATTAGAATGAATAACTTAATGAAAAGAAATTATTGGCATAGTATGAAGAAATTCAACACATATACGGGAAAAGTGAAATATATTTACAAGATTTATACGGAAGGGGTAATGTTAATTTAAAACCAATGTCTACGGACAAGCGTCTGCATGCACAAGAAGAAGCTTGGCCCTGATGGATTGAAGCGGTGGAAGAACGCTCTTGCAGAGGGGAATTTTCCTGCACTTTTTCTTTGGAAGAAACTTTGCGTGTCCAAATTTTCGAACTCATATAAAAGGGGCATTACGCTAGAAGTTAATGGAATGGAATCCTGACTAAGATCGTGCTCGAGAACCTACAAAAGGTAACGAGGTGCGCATGAAAAGCTTTTCTCGAACCCGCAGAAAACTGTCAAACCCAACCTGCATTCGAAAATTTCCAGTTCCACTGGTTATAATTCTTGATTTTCGTTTGTTTGAGTAGTTGAAATAGCTGAGTTATGTATCTACATGTTCCCTAGAGTCTTGTAGTCTATCATGTCTTCGATTGAAACAAAATTTTCATGCTTTGCTGCAGCCAACGAGAACAAATTGAATCAATTGTTGAAGAGGTTTCCCGTAAGCTTAACACAAGACACCGGATTGTGACTGAACATTTGGTTGAAGATACTGCTCAGTTGGAAGCCATAATGAAATTGTTGGATATTGGCTCTGGTGGTGTACATTTTGTCGGTATCCATGGCATGGGTGGTGTTGGAAAAACAACTCTTGCCAAAGTCATGTTCAACAAACTTTCTATTCACTTCGAACGCAGTGGTTTCCTTGAAGACGTTCGAGCATCATCGCAACCTCATGGTGGTCTTTTAGAATTGCAGAAAAAGCTTTTATCGAATTTGGCCGGTGATGGGGTTGCTAACCAAATTAAAGATGTTGATGGTGGGATTAGGATGATTAAAAAAACATTAAGTAATAAGAGAGTACTCATTGTTCTTGATGATCTAGACAAGAAAGAGCAACTCGAAAAACTAGCCGCAAAATCTGACTGGTTTCGTTATGGTAGCAGAATCATTATCACAACTAGGGACGAAAGCATCTTGATGACTCAAGTGGGCTCATCTAGTAAAAAGGTCCTCAACCAACCCAATGAAATTTTGCGTTATGAAGTTCATGAGATGAGATTTGACTTAGCACTTCATTTGTTTTATAAGCATGCATTCAAAAGTGACTTTGTTGTAGAAGAATATGATGCTCTCTCAAGAGAAATTGTTTGTACTGTGGGCATGCTTCCTTTGGCCGTTGTGGTGATAGGGTCGAATCTTTTCGACTGGAGCAAAGATTTGGGGCATTTGGATAGAAGAGACCTATGGGATGAGACGCTGAAGAAGTTAAAGGAAGGTCCTTTTGAGGATGTCCGAGATACATTAATGATTAGTTATGAACGATTAGAGGATAAGCATCAAGAAGTATTTCTTGATATAGCATGCTTTTTCATCAATGCTGACAGAACATATCCGATTATCATGTGGAAGGATTTGGGATACTTTCCTAGCATTGCAATGAGGGTTCTCTCTCAAAGGTCCTTGATCAAAATTAGAGATGATAATAGGTTTTGGATGCATGATCAAGTTCGAGACTTTGGAAGGTACATCGTTCTTCGAGTATATCCTCGCAAGTTTTGTAGGGTGTGGATACATGAGGATGCCTTGAAACTACTGGAGGGGAGAAAGGTAAACGGAAACTGCACATGTTTGAAAATATTTGGTGCAAGAAATTCTTTGAATTTTTATTTCTCAATTAAAGCAGCATTTTAGTTGAAGTATGCATCCGATAGATAGCTTTGTTTAACATTGCTTTTGTCTTGCGTGGGTTACATCTCTCTATCCAACCTTCAGGTCAAAGGTCACAAAATTTGTAGAGAGAGCCAAAAGAGATAGCCTGATAGTTGGCTTTACTTTTTAGGTTCCAGAAAAGCAGTTCTTTTAAAGTATTGTGAAATACAAAGAACAGTTTCATTGTTATCCAGGTAAAGAGAAAACTTGCTTTATCAAGAACTTCAGACTCAAAAAGATTTATGTAGAAGAGGAGGAAACAACTCCTTGTTGAGAAAAGAGTGTACAATAGTTCTGAAAAGCGTATCTGACGAGCTCAACCATTATAGATATTGTTTGGCAGCACTTCTGCGTCCCCTCCATTGTAGCTCTGTGAACTGTATGTTGCATGCTCAATTGAGTCTTTGATATGCAGAGTAGTGAAGATGTTGAAGCGCTAAGTCTAACTTCCGATGGCCGCAGCCGCGACATTGCATCCAAAGAACTAGCTGCTCTACCAAATCTGAGATTCCTTCGAGTGAAAGACATTGACTTTTTTGGCAATTTCGAAAATCTTCTTTCGGAGCTAAGATGGTTTTCTTGGGAAATTACGCATAAGGAATTTTACGCGGAGAGTTTTCATTTTGCTAGTTTGATTGTGCTAGACCTTTCAAGGAGCAATATCGAAGATGATTGGGGTGGGTGGAGCCAAATTCAGGTATGAAATGCTCTTTTCACCTTCCACCTTTACGAATCATTCGATGCACAGTACATATAGATGGCGTCCTCCACTGATCCAAATTATTTTGTGCTAGCCTAACGTCTACAATCCACTACAACCAACTAAACTCATTTGTAAAAGACGGAGAGGAAGCGATAGAAACACACGGCATCAATATATCATCTAAGTAAATGATATTAGGAGCGGAATATAACTGTTGTTTTATATTTCATCCATTCACTTCAGACTGCTTTCGTAATCGAGCCACGGATAAATACGATTTGCGTGAAATCCGTACTAGCAAGAATCATTAGTTGTGCTTCCCAATCCATATGATTATGGGTAAATGACATCAATAGTCTCTAAATTTTGGCTCAATGTGCGATGTGGTCTATGAACTTTTAATTTATTTAATGTGATTCATGAACTTTAGCCCAATTTGCAATGTGGTCCTTGAACTTTAATTTGTTCATTATAGTCCATAAACTTTTGATACATGTTCAATTTAGTCCCTAAATTTTATGAAAATATTCAATGTTGTCCTTAATCTTTAATTAATGGAACAACTATATTGAACATTTTCATACAGTTCAAGGATTAGATTAAACATGAATCAAAGTTCAAGGACCATAGCACACATTAGTCCAGAGTTCTTGGACCATTTGTGTCATTGTCTCTAGTATCATCCAAGCTTCCATCATGGCCTTGGTTTGAGAATTTAAGATTTACCTACTTTGGAGTTTGGACTTTAGATGCCTTATGGTTTGCTGTAACATTTCTAATAGCTAAAATATTAAAAGATTGTCCAACATTACTTGACAATGGGTCTTATATTGTTTTTATATTTATGCAGTCTCCCTCCATCCACAAATTCAAACTTTTGGATTGAACTTTCTAATATGATATTAGATCCACCACTGTCCCTTTTGCGTATGCACCTCCAACCCCACATGCTATGGTCAAATTCCATGGGTCTCTCCCAGAACTTTTTAACTAAGGAGCAAACTTTAGTGTTCCCGTGGTGCAACCTTGTACTATACATCTCTTTTACTACAACATTTTTAAAACGTGGTCACGACAAAATATCGTAACGACGTAACTTTCTTTCATGATGCTTTATGATAGACTCAAAATATAGTTCTATGTGTAACATTTTTAAACCATGGGAAGATTTAAACTTAAAGCGCTATTTACAAGCATATTTCTATGAATTGATTACCGAAATGGAAACTTATATATACATTATAAATTTGAATGGTAAATGGTAAATTGAAATATCGTTGATAAAAAAGAACTGATTGGCAACTTTTGTTTGATAAATAATCAACAAGCTAACAATGTTACCATCATCAAACCTCATAGTAGATTAACAGTTGTTGTTGAATATTACAAGTGGTCACCTTCATTGGTTAGTAGATTATGATTTGCGTAGATACTTTGTAAGTTGCATAAATAGCAACTCAAAATTTTCATAGCTAGAAAGCTAGAATGCAATAACAGAGGTAAGTGGATTTGCACACATGATTTATAATTCATCGCTCTTGATGCAGAATAGTTACAATCTAGAGCTCAAGTGTTTTTTTTTTTTTTTTTTTGTTTGGTCCTCTGTATATCATTAGCTTAATGAGGTTGCTTCTCACATGTTACGTTTTGTAGCAACTTCTTTTATGAGGTTATTTGTGCATCAGAGTTAGAGGATAGACATAAGCACTATCTATCGAGTTTTTAGCCACGAGCCCTCTTATCATATGCCTGATTTTACTTGGCCTACACAAGCTACCCTTATATTAGACTAATTAAGAATATTTATATATTATTTTATTAGACCAAGCCTATAAAACTGTAAATTACAATCTCAATTAATGTAGAACTCTTACATTATCCCACTTGGGTTATGTTAATTGAAATTGTACAATATATGTGCACCTTTGTGTTGATCTAGAGGTTATTCTTAATAATCAATCCAATTTCATAAAGTTTCAAAAATCAAATCATGGCGGTAATTACATGAGTACACACAAAGTCTTTCATAGTCATGAGTATTTTTAACTTTATTAATATGGATTCAATATGGTCATGTAGTAAATGGATAATACCTCATATAAAGTGATACCTTATGTGTCATCCTTTTTACAATCTACATTCTCTCCTTAAGTGTCACAAAACTTGATGTGCCACCAGAGAATATCCTTATGGTTTCAATAAACCTGCATATATCTTATTCTTATAGTTAACTTTACTTTATATACAATAAGATATATCCTTAAGGCTAATAAATGAATGCCCCTAACCTTTATTGAAGGTTTACAAAATATCTTGAGATTTTCATCACATATATGTATTCAACATGATAATCATACATTCATAAACACTTTATTGAAAGCAAAAAAATTGATACATATTAAAATGTTACTAAATGTAGCAAACACATACTAAACTTTACTTAAGCAAAAATAAAACACCTCTCACAAAATAACATAATCTTATGATACTCCTAAGCTCGTGTTAATAACATGTTCAAACATATAGAGGCGAAGGCTTTTAGTTAGTGAATCTACATTTATATCATATGTGGAAATATGCTCTACTGCTATCTTACCATTTTGAACTATTTCTTTTATGGTTAAAAACTTAACTACCATATGCTTAGACCTTTTGAGACCTCTATTATTATTGATAAATAACAATGCATAATTATTGTCAAAATATAACTGTATTGGGCTATTCACAAGGTCAAATCGGTCAACTCTTCAATGAAGTTCTAGACCCAGATAGCCTTGAATAGTGGCCAAAAAATACATTATAAACTCTACTTGCATGGTAGATGATGACATAGATTTTTGTTTTTCACTTTTTCATGATTGTACACCTCATACTAGCATAAATATATATCTTGTTGTCAACTCCAGCTTATCCTAACAACCATCAAAGATGCAAGCAACATTATGTTTTATGGACTGCATCTCGTCTTTCATTGCATCAAATCAGAAACCTAACTAAGGACAAAAAACAACATATGCATAAGTCATCGAATCAACTACATAGATATGATAGTCATGCTCTTCTAGATAGATTGTATAGTCTAGTGATATAGCTGATCATCTCTCCCTAGTAGATCTCTTGAGTGGAGTTACTGCGACCTTATTTTGCCTCGAGAGGTTGAGGAACTTCGTTAGGAGCTGCTTCAATAATAGGATCCTGGACCTTAACTTGTTTAGTATGTAGTGTGAGAGGCTCTATAATTGTCTATATAAGTTAGAGAAAAAGACACGGTGGTCCTTACCATATTGTTATCCTCAATAGTCTATGAGTAGCTACCTTCTTAAGCCACATTCAAGAAACTTTGTTATCTATGATTCCACAATTCTCGTGCCTTTGTTAGGACTATATAACCAATATTCCTTTGGATAATCTAGGTAAGATATGTAGTAACACCAAGTCGTTTGGAGTCCAACTTATTTAATGTTGAATTATATAACCTCATTTTTGTGGGATAATGGTCAAGTTAGGTTTACATTCAATCCATTACTCCAAAGGAGTCAATGTAATAGCTTTGGTAGAAACATAATTTAGGATGTAAAGGCTTGTTTTGAAAGCATCGCCCCACAGAAAACCTGATAAATTGGTCTTACTAATCATACGTTTGATCATATCCATAAGAATGTGATTACACTTCTTAGCCTCACCATTTTGATAAGGACTCCTTAGCATAGTAAATTGTGCTACTATCCAGAATACTCTTTGTATTCAGCAAGTGGCCCTTTAAGCTGTCCATTATTACCATACCTACTAAAATACTCACTACCTTGATCAAATTTGATAATCTTTATGACTTTTCCCAACTATCTCTTGACTTTAGTTCGAAAAATCTTGAACTTTTCAAGAGATTTAGATTTTTCCTTAATCAAGTACAAATAACCATATTGGGAATAGTTATCAATAAATGTGAAGAAATAAAAATTTCTGCACAAAGTTGTCGTATATTGTCCACTAATATCCGTATGAATGACTTCCAACATGTTAGAATAATAGATTGTGTTTTTCTTCTTTTTTTTTTCTAGTCATCTTATCCTTAAGACGGTCTACGTAAGTCTCTAGGTCATTTTAAAGAGTAGGCAGGATGTTAGCCTTTATCAACTTTCTACTCTTTCCCTAGAGACATGACTAAGCTATTTATGTCACAACACATAAGATTATTCTTTAGGTAGAGGTCTTTAGGAAACAACTTTTTCAATTATATAAGCGACATATATCATTGGGAGTTAAAGATAATCAGTATAATCCATTGGACATATTGCAGTGCTCAACTTTATTTGAATTAAAAAAATATAGAAATAATATTGTTTCTTATTTCAAAAGAGTAGTCACACATGTCCAAACATGATACGGAAACTAAGTTTTATCTAAAGGGAGATACATCAAATGTGCTTTTTTTACATCAAATTAAAACTAGAATCTAGAATTAAAATGACATTTTCCACAAACTCAATGTCGACTTTATTGTTGTTTTTTATAATGAGCTTTGATTCGTCTTGATTTGGCTTTCTCTGGTTTATGAATCCTTGTACGGTGAAGGCAACATGATCGATTGCATTGCTATCTAGCTACCATGAACTGGATAGGGCTTTTGATAGTTTAGATTCACAAACAAATGCCAAAGTTTATTACATGTAGGCTTATGCTTGGACAGCAAAGTTTTACATTTATTATAGTCTTTCTTTATGTGACATTTCTTCTTACAAAAGAAGCAATAGTCATACCACCGCCCACAGTGGCAGCGTTGGCTTTGGGCTCTCTCCCCCTCATGAATGGGAGAAGTTCAAACCCCAGCGTTGTCATTAGGGATTCTTAAGCGTGACGCCGTGGTGGTGGGTTCTGTGCTAGCGTCACCTGGGAGTTTAAGTTGCGGCTGTCGATTGGCAGCAGTTCCTCCAATCCAAAAAAAAAAAAAAAAAAAAAACGAAGAAGAAGAAGCAATAGTCAGCATCCTTCTTGAAGGAATTTTTCTTATGACCCAAATTGTCAGAATGACTGGTGATTTCATGAGCATCTTTATGAGTACGATTTTGGACCTTCTTACTCTTCTTGTTGTTGGAACTAGAGGCATATAGGATAAGATGCCCTTTTTTTCTTCAATTTCTCTTCCTTAGCTACCACCCTAGCTATCAAGTCATTAATTGATCATGCCTCATCTTGAGAGTTGTAAGTGGTCTTGATAATCCAAAATCGGGTGGAATGGTATTTAAGTCTGGATGCACAATGCAAACAACATGAATACTAACTTGAAGAACCTGAAGTTTTGTCTGCGGGCTTACCATATTTAAGACGTAATCTCTAACCTCATCAGAACTATCATACCTCATATTTAAGAGTCCTTGTAGAAGTGTCCCATTCTTATCATTAGACGAGATGTAGTTCTTAGCCTCCAAGTTGCCTTTATCTCTCCAGTAGTGCAGTCAGCTGACAAACTACTCTAAGTGTTCCCTAAATGGATCGCTTTATAGATAACAAGTAGTAAAGTGTGCTTTTAAGTCTTGCGCATTGGTGTTATTAAGACTTGTTGGCTTATCTATAGTAAAAGCAATATGAACATTCACCAGCTCAATCCCAAACAAAAAAATTTCTCCCATTTTTTAAAATTTCAACTAGTAAAAACTTTAATTGTAATGCAATTATCATTTACAAAGAATGTGATTGAAAGATAAGCAATATATACTATTAGTATTACGTGAGTACACATCTTGAGAGTTACATACATCATCATATCAACCACCTTTGAATATAATACATGATATATAATTGTATACTATCCATATACACCAAAAGAACACCTCAAGTGCCAAAACTTAGCACAAAAAGACACTTTAAGTGTCAAAAAGTGTCAAAACTTACGAAAGGGATACTTAAGTGCCATTTTTTATTATAAAAAAAATGGGACACTTAAGTGCCACATTTGGTGAATCCCGCCGGAAATCCTATATGACAATTTTTTTATTAATTTTTTCGCTTACGTAGCTCGCCAAAAGGCTAACTTAGCAAAAAAACACACAAAAATGACATCATTTTGGTATAATTCGAATTTTAATATAAAAATTAATTAAATTAAATTTAAAACAAATTAATTATTAAAAAGAAAAAAAGAAAGCAAGAGGGAGGCAACGGCGGCAAGGGCCATTGCCGAAAAGGTTAGGGAGGGTCGGCCGGGGCCACCGAGCCCTAGTTGGGGGCCGGCAACCCCAGCCAATCGGCAGTAAGGGCCTGCGTGCCCTCGCCTCAAATTTGGGCGAAGGCACGTAAGCCCTTGCCCAGCCAATTGGGAGGGCTGTGACCCTCGCCCTAAATCTAGGCGAGGTATGGGCAAGGGCACGCAAGCCTTCGCCACTGATCGGATGGTTTGTCGCCGAACCTCGGCTAGGGCTCGGCGACCCAAGTCGACCCTTTCCAACCTTTCCATCAATGAAGGGGAGGCGGTGGAGGCGAGGGTTGAGCCCTCGGTCGCCAGCCTGCCTCCCTCCCTCCTCCTCCCCCTCCTTTTTTTTAATTAATCAATTTGTTTTAAATTTAATTTAATTAATTATTATATTAATTATTTATCATGTCGCACCAAAACGATGTTGTTTTAGCACTTTGTTTAGCCACATCATCATGCAAAACGATGTCGTTTTGTACTAAGCTCGACAAAAAATTGTTATGTCAACGTTTTGGCCGGATTTTGTCACCGTTGGCACTTAACTGATCCATTTTGCTTTGATTTTGACACTCAAGTGTCACTTTCATAAGTTTTAGGGATAATACCCTAAAAACCCCCAAACCTGCAGACACTTGTGACAAATTTACCCCAAACTATTTTTTTGACCACCAAAAACCCCAAACCCAGATACTTTTGACAAATTTATCCCAACCCTGGTACACTTGTGACAAATTTACCCTATGTTAGTTTTCGTTAAATTTTATTCTCAAATTATTAAGTTAAATGACACGTGACAGTTAACTAGTATACCAATTTAGGATTTTACGTTCCGCTTGTCACAGTTTACAATTTTTATGATTTTTTTTGTGGTATTAATCTAATTTAGCATAGGGTATATTTGTCACAAATTTACCAGTTTAGGGTTTTTTGCAGTCGAATAAATTAGTTTGGGGTAAATTTGTCATAAATATACCAGTTTAGGGTTTTTTATAATCAGTCGGGTTAAATTTGTCACAAATTTACCAGTTTGGGGTTTTTCATGATCAAAAAAATAGTTTTGGGTAAATTTGTCACAAGTGTACCAGTTTGGGGTTTTTTAAGGTATTAACCCTAAGTTTTAATACTTAAGTGTCCCTTTGTAGCAAGTTTTAGCACTTCTAGTATCCTAGCGTCGTCCATATTACCATGGCCATGAAAATATTTTTCAACCATCGTGAATTCACTATCTTTGGATGTATGAATCTCTAGATCAGTCATTGCTCACCTATATGTTGTACATGCCTCATGAACCAATACACAATTTCCTTATTTTAGAGTATAACTATGCATTAGAACGGGAGATGTCCTACCGCCAATATTTCTTAAATTCAATCAAGTGTGCCCAATTAAATTCTTGGAACTCTCTTACACCATGGATATAAACTTTATATCTCACATTTACTATATGCATGTAATTTTAGACTTGAAGACATGAGTAATTTTTCACTAAAATCATAGACCCTACCAATTATATTACTCCATTCATCAATACATGTTAAACCTTTTACATGCCATAAATGAATCACACTCTACACATTGTGTATGTGATCATATGCATGTGAGCTAGCATCTATATTTCCAATACCATAGCCTCATATTAGACTAATTAATAATTTTTATTTTTTATCTTATTAGACAAAGCCCATAAAATGGTAAATTACAATTACGATTAATGTAGCTCACATTAGAAAACTCTTACGTACTTCGCTAATAGTTTTGTTTAACCGTTGTAACTTACAAACAAAATACTATTGACCATGATAAATGGCTAGCAGATTATGGCCAACAATTCAATTTTACCGAGTTTTATTTTCTACTAGCATACAACCGTAATAATTGAGTTATCATGCTGAAATACCCTCGTAGACTACAGATTGTCGTTTGCTTTGACAAGGGAGCGCGTTTTTCAGCTAGTAGACTATGAATTGCTGACATACTTTCCTAGAAGTGTTGGTTAACGATTGTAAACAATAAACGAAAAAACTGTCCTTTTACTATAATAACGTAGTAGATTATTAGATTTATTTTGATTTTATAAGTACAAACGCTTATGAGTCATTAAAAGACTAGACAAATAATAGATTTACTGGGCTTTCCATAGTAGATTATGAACAGCCTTTCGTATTTTTACAAATGAGCAAGTTTTTCCATTTGTAGAGTATGAATTAACTATTTATATTCTTCACCAAAAAAAAAATAATTACTTCTATACTTCATTAGTTGTATACAAGTGATATTTTACGAACAAACAAATTGTTTAGCCACTATAAATCTCTTGTAGCTTATGAATTTCATCACTACTAACTTACTATTTCACCTCTAAGATTTAGTTATAAACTGTAATTATATATATAGAAAAAGGACTTAGTAGTTTCCTATTACATTGACAATACACGTTTACCATATATGGAAGATTATTCCGTTTTCCCCGAAGGAAGTGTTAGAAGCCACCTAGTTGCGCCATTGCAAGTAAACGAGGGAGTATATTGAATTATCGAATGAGAATAATTACTTCCATAAAAAACCTAGGATGATTGGTGTGTTTTAAATTTTATTTTAATTCAACATTTTCTTTTTTTGCAGATGACAAAAAAATTGAAAGTTCTAGATTTAACAGATTGCATAAAGTTGAAGAGGACACCTGACTTCACTAATTTCACATCCTTGGAGACATTAATACTTGCTCGGTGTTCCAACTTAATCACAATTGACCCCTCCATTTCTAAGCTCCAACTCCTAGAGACTTTGAATATCAAAGGGTGCAGTTCTCTTGGGGAGTTGCCTGAAGAAGTCTGTTCTCTACAATCTTTGAAGCAAATCGTCATGCCCCAAAATTTTCAACCCTTGAAGCTTCCGGAGAGATTTGGCAATTTGAAATCTTTGTCGAGTTTTAGATTAAACAAGAACCCCAAAATCCGCCAACTCCCAGACTCAATTGGAAGGGCTGCGAATCTTACACACTTAACTTTACGTGGGTGCGTGGGGATAAAGGAACTTCCAAGCTCAATTGGGGAGTTAAAAATGTTGATAGAGTTGGATGTCTCAACGTCGGGTATAGTTGCATTGCCCAATTCAATTGGAAATTTAAAGAAACTAAGGGTGTTGAGTTTATGTAGAACGAAGATAAAGGAGATTCCTCGTACTATTGGAGGACTGGAGATGCTTGAAGGTTTATATGCCCACAAATCCTGGGATTTGACAGATAAAAATTTGGAGGAAATTGGGAAGCTATCCCATTTGAAGTCATTGAACTTAGCATTTACCAGTGTTTCCAGATTGCCTCCAGAGATAAGTTGTCTCCATCTCGAAAATCTTAAAGTGGGTTCGATTGAGCTTCAACAAGTGTCGGCTCTTCCATCAAGTTTGAAAGTCCTTGCGGTTCAAGCTATGGACTTCTCTCTTGTCCCCCACCCCTCAAGCATCACCGATTTGGAACATCTGGAATTACATAGATTCAGCAATTTGAGAAGTAGATATCACTCGACTAGGCAGGACTATGACTCAAAACTTAAAGCAGCTTTGATGAGGGAGCAACCGTTCTATCAGCTTCCATCTCAATTGTTGACCCTGAAACTCAAAAGCATTAGTCCACTGCCACATTTGTCCAACTTATTAAATTTGACAGTTCTGCATGTAATTGAATGTCCAATATCACACCTACCTGTTGCTCAAGGTCTAACACATTTGAGGGAACTGAACATAACAAGATGTGAATCCCTTGAGGAAATACCTGGTCTGTCACTCTTGAGGAGTCTAGAGCGCTTGGAACTGAAGGGCTTGAATAGGCTAGTTGAGATTCAAGGTTTGTCGGAACTGGAATCTTTGCAGTACCTCCTCCTTTCCAGTTGTGATTTAATAGGACAGTTGCCCAATTTATCTAAGTTGGGCAAGCTACAACATCTAGAGCTAGAAGCTTGTCCAAATTTAAGACCCATTGAGGGCATTGAGGGCTTAGAAAGCTGGGTGCTGGATAGTCGTGGCCACACTATCCTGGAACGATTGTTGAATATCTCGAGATCGACTTGGCTTTCCCACAGATTACCCATATTTGATGTGTTCCTGAATTATAAGGGGCCAGAAACTCATCATAGCATTGTTGATTATCTTCATGAACGGATGTGGCAAGATCGAATTCCTGTTTATAGTGACAATGATGACTTCAGTTCCAATGAAGGGATTGGGGAAGAGATTCTACAAGCACTCGCTAACTCCAATATTTACATACCCGTCTTCTCTAGAAACTATGCTTCTAGTCAATGGTGTCTCCGCAAACTTGGCCAAATGGTAAAACGCACGTCAGAATCAAAGGGGAAAAGAAGAATCCTCCCCATTTTCTACGACGTGGAGATTGATGATGTTAAACTCGAAACTGATTTATACAAAGGCGACCTAGACAGGCACTGGACAAACTTTGACCACAACGAAGTTAAGTCATGGAAAGAGGCTCTAATTGAGGTCGCAGCAATGAGCGGTTTCGTCTTGAAAAATAACAGGTAATTCTGCTGTTTCGCCACTATCATGAGGTAGATAAGTCATTCCATTGAACTTTCCCAACACAGAGTTTCAAAGTTACTGCAATGCAACTTTTTTGCATACAAATGGTTGTCCACTCAAGCAAACTCAATCCTATAGAATAAGAAGCGGATCCTTCTAGTTTGTAATCTTCGGTGGAACTTTGTGGTCGAACAGAACAAAATTGCATACTGGTAAAGCCGCACATATATTTTTTTTCTTTTGTTTTGTTGTCTAAGTTAAAGATCTTTAGGTTATAGTAGTTTGAGAAATCAAATCAACAGTTAGATTATAATTTTGAGGGACAATGACACCACAAAAGTGTCATAACTTTTGTATAACACTTGTTTTAGTATCATAATTTATCTACAATGCTTATTTAAGTATCATAATTTTTTTTTTCGATTACTTGAATCCCATATAATTTTTAAATCGATTACGTGAGTATGATAACTTTCTAAAAACGTTCATCACAAGTGTCATGCCATGTTGGATTTTTGGAACTTGGGTGAACATTTTTAAAAAAATTGCACTTAAATGATTGATTGAAAATTATGAGTATCAAGTGAACGTTTATTAGAAGTTATGGTACTTAAGTGGTCGAAAAAAAAAATTTAAGACAATTAAGTGAGTGCCATACAAAAGTTACGATACTTGTGGTATCCTTGATATCCTTTGAATTTTTGTCTTTCCAATTAAAATGATTTGTCCTTCAATTGTGCATTGCTGCAGCTACGAAGAAGTTCTTCAATCGGTTATTGAAGAGGTTTATAGAGCAAGGAAATTGTTAGAAGTCGACTCCTGAAGCCTTCTTTTGGTCAGTGAAAGAATGAAGCGGCTAATTAGTGTCATATAACTTCTTTTTTTGGTCCGTAATGTATTTCTTCTTTGAACTTTTATTTCTATTGTGTTTGACTCGCATTGTTGCACGATCTCCAAAATTCCAACCAAATCAATTCATAATAATTTTAATGTATATCCTTTGTAAATTAAATACCTCTCTCAATCATTTCTAAATTTTTCTTTTTGTGTTCAAAAAGCCATGTTTGCATGTTGTGTCGAAAATTGTCACTCACGAGTAATTAAATTCGACCTTATGATTTGATTGTCTTGTTTTTGGGGGTAAAAATTGACTTCTATCCGGACATAAACTGAATCAACTCTAGAAAAGAAAAAGTGTGAAGTGCGAGGCGTTTTTAGTTGTTTACAAGTAAAGAATTCACATACCAAGAGTTTGTAGGTGGATTAGGTCATTAAGTGCCACGAAACACATCGTGCCTCAGCCATCCATCAAATGTTTATTATTTTCAAAAAATCCATAACCAATCCTTCGTAATATCTATACATAATAATCTGAATCCAACATATCTTATAATGTCACTAAAAACTACCATTAAAAGTATGTAACTATAATGGACAGTTTCAGTACTCGAAACGGGAGTATTTATCCTCTTTTCTTTTGAAACTTGCTTGGAATTGATGCTTAGTTGTATCATGTTTGGAAAGATAGGAATAAGAAATTATGACAACTCTATTACAATGTGGATGGTCTTTTTTAGTTCATTATAAGAGGTATCGATCTTTCTTTTTCTTTTTTTTCTTTTTTGATCAATAAGAGGTATCGATCTTGCATTGTCCAAAATGTTAGCAATAATGAATTTTTATCGTCTTAGACTCGCTCTTATATTTAAAACGCCTTATAGATCTATTTCTCAAACTCTACGTATTTTCTTGATTAGTCTTAAGATGTATGTAGCACGCCTTGCAAGTCACAACTCACAGCACATATGCTGAGTTCACTATCTTTCACTTGCCTCTTTTTTTTCCCCATATGCACTATGCCTATTTCATATATATATATATATATATATATATATATATATATATATATATATATATATATCTTTAGATTTCCTAAACGGATATTCATTTATTATTTTTAAATTTTTAAAATTTTAAAATTTTTATTTCTCTCCTGTGCCCAAACACAGGACGCACACGCACAATCAGATTTTCATTTCCCCTTTCTTTATGTCTTTTCTTTTCTTCTTTGGTCCACCGTTTCAGGAGCAAGTATCCCTGCAGATTTCTCTTTCTTTCGCTTTCCTTTCTTTTACTCTTTTTCTTTTTATGTTCAAACAAAGAAAGCCCCTAAATCCAGAACACTAATTCCCCTCTAACTCTAAGCTTTCGTTTGCTCTTTCATTTCCGGAACATGAATACGTATTATGTGAACAAACCTCCATTAAACCACACTCAGGTCCAAGCTTTCACAAACTTCTATTGTTCCTTCTCTCTTTCACAGGGAGAATTACCAAAAAAGTCCTAAATTTCTTTTTTTTTTTTTTGGCTAATTTAGTCCTAAACTTTTTACAAATGTGCCAATTAAGTCCATTCGACTAAAATTGGCCGGTCGGTGGTAATGTGGATGCTAGCCGGGGACAGCTGGCTGGTGAACGCTAATGTGGCAATTTTTTTAAATTTTTTTTGAATTTTTTTGAATTTTTGAATTTTTTTTCCTATCGTCTCCTTCCTCTGGCGGGCGGGCGGCCGGCCGGCGGCGAGGCGAGGGCCACGCGAGGTCAGCCTTGCCGGCCACTGGTGAACCTTGATCCCACCGGCCACCAACCACAGACACTCTCACACAGCCACCGTCCTAGGCTTTTCCTCCTTCACTTCATCTCGTTCCCATGGCGAGTCACTTCCACTCTCCCGCTTTGACCCCTTCCTCCGCCGGCCCCGCCACTTCCTCCCCCGCCCGCGCCGCCTCAACCTCAGCCTCAGCCTCCCTCTGCCGTCGCTCGGTGGGAGTGCGATGGCCCAGCGTGCCACCACTGCCGGCGAGGCTGCAAAGTCCTTCCACGGGCTTTGCTACGTCATCGGGGAGAACATCGACACCAACCAAATCATCCCCACTGAGTACCTCACCTTGGTCCTGTCAAACCCCACTGAATACAAGAAGCTCAGCTCCTCACCTAGGGGCGGCGAGGCTCGACCTCGCCATGGATGGGCGAGGCTGAGTCTCACTAGATTTCGCGACGACCTTGCTGGTGGCTAGTGAGGCTGCCGTCACCAGTGGCCAGCGAGGGCGAGCCTCACCAGTGGCTAGTGAGGCCGACCTCACTAGCCCTCACCTTTGGCTGATCGACGAAGAAGACGATGGGAAAAAAAAAAGAAATCAAAAAATCAAAATTTCAAAATTCAAAAATTCAAAAATTCAAAAAATTCAAAAATTTGAAAATAAAAATAAAAATATTAAAAAATTACCACATTAGCGTTCACCGGCCAGCATTCACGTTAGCGCCAACCGGCCAATTTAGGCCGAATGGATTGAATTGGCACAACTGTAATAGATTTAGGACTTTTTTGGTAATTCTCCCACTTTTGAAACCTTCTTTTGGTTCGTTGTCAAAGAAAAGATGAATGGATATGCTGTCTTGGTAATAAAACTATGTACTACAACGATACGTTTCAATCGTTTGGAGGATCTAGAAATTTCATTTTGTGACGAAGGCTGCGTTTGAGAACTACTTTGCAAAGCTCTTTGGAGGTCCAAAGCCCATTTGCCCAAATATTAGGTGTTTGGGAACACCCAATGAAACTCACCTTGAAGGAATGCTGGCATTCCAAAGGCTGAAAGCCCGGGTACTGTTCATCTTTTTCTTCATTAGAGAGGCCGGCGATGTGTTGTGATGGGTCGGCGACAGGCAAGAGAGGCTGGCATGGTCATGGCACCCCGATGACCCTCGCCGACCAGTCATGCGACCCAGATCTGGGTCGCGGCGAGGTGGTGGAGGTCGCAAGGGTGGCAAAGGCTACCGGTCGCGAAGGTGGCGGAGGTCGCGTGCTTGGGTCGCGGAGGTGGAGGAGGTCGCCTGGGTTGCGGCGCGTGACCTCCGCCACCTCGCTGTGACCCAGATTTAGGTTCTAAGTTGCAACGGTCACACTTGCCACGACCACCGACGACCCAAGACGTCGCCGCGACCCAGATCTGGTTTGCGGAGGTCGCCCGAGTTACGGCACGCGACCTCCTCCACCTCTCCGCGACCTCTAA